>CM036910.1:13430916-18230916 GCA_020800305.1 Porphyrio hochstetteri | reverse complement strand
TTCTTCAGAAATTAAAAGCAGTATTTTAATTTAGGGCCTGATATTGCCTCCTCAGGTGACCGAACACCACAGGTATAATTCAAAAAAAGTTAATATAATATGGGCATGAAAAATTATGATTACTCTTTGAATTTAAATATTCCATTTTTTCAGTGACAGGGCAATTTGACATACCAAAACGGAACCAAAATAAAGAGAATACAGCACATTAGCACTCAAAATGCTTTAAAATATTATTACCAACATTATTAGCACTCAAATATGATTAAAATATTTTTATTAAAAGGTAGACTTTGGTTTTGCACACATGTAGCTTTTGTTTAGTTATACCCATTCTTTGTCTTCCTTTAGTGCAAGCAGAAGTTTCTCATTGAATACCAGAAGAAAGCAAAAGTACTCTAAATAAAGACTTCTTGAGTTACTGTATTACTAAAATAAACACTAAATATTAGCAAAACTAAAAGGTGCCCAAACCTACTGTGCATAATTAGCATGACAGCATTAGCATTCTATTCTCTTACACAGAAATTTTTGTTGTTGTTGCTCTAAACACCAGAAAAACATAAAATCTAGATAAAGCAAAGCAGTAAACAGTATCTAATATCATTAATTTCTCACATAATGTATATATTTGTGTAACAAGTTAAATTTAAATACAATAACTATAAAAATGACAACTCTGTATAAGTTTTTTTTTTCCTAAGAAAAAGAAAGGAGGGGTGTAATTGAAGGTATCCAGGATGAACTTTTTCTAAAACATCAAATTCTTTTATTCACCATAAATAAAATAAATAAATAACGGCCATAAATTTCTGATCAAGACAGGAATTGCAGTAATCTTTGGAAACTCCCACTCATGGACCTATGCAAATATGTAAATAGAGGCCATTCACCTGAACTCAGGAGCTAAGGAAAGTTATTTTGTGTAATAGATTCTGTATAATGAATTCCACTCTTTAGGACCATACTTAAGAATATTAGTCATATGAAAGTTATAAAGTGTTAAAGAGTGATTATGATTAAGCATTTCAGAAGTAGTTAACCACTTAGACTTATCATAAGTTTTACTAGTTAGCATATTTAACTAGGTAAGCCTTGGTAAAAACCAACAGGGAAGCTATAGCAAAGATTTGTTTCCTCATATTCAATTTCAGTTGCAAGTAGGAAGCCGGGTTACAGCAAGATATTATCTAGATTGACTTTTTCCTTCACAGCCTCTACAGTCATTGGAAGTTCAATACCCCTATTATTCTGCTTAAAATAGCAGAACCCTAAATTCAGACTCTCAAGAGCTCAACCAAATCAATATTAAACAATCCACACCAGGCCAGCCTTCTGCTTCTAGCTCAGACACTTTTCAAGAATTAGTGTATGTGTATTTCTGATTTTTCTTTTTAAAGCATAAGCATATTACGGCATAGACAACAGGAGGGAAGCATCACTTCTACATGCAACTGTGGTACCAGAGCATAAATTAAGTGTCACAAGTTTAGAAATTGTATCACTTGATCTATCAGCTGATAACACAAAAATGCTTTGCAACATATATTCACAAGTTAAAGATGCAGGAGAGTTATAATTAGTGAACTAAATGCTTAACGTGCTAATAACAGAGTTTGGTTGCTACTTTTTTATTTCAGCATGAAAGATGAGTAATGAAAAACAATAGTTATATGCTAGCAAAAAAGACAAAGGCTCACAAGCTGTAATTAAAATAAATACCAACATGCTTAACATAACATGGGCATAACTCCTATGAGCAGAAATAATATCCCCCTTTCCCGAGCCATTCTGGGCGTTTCCTGCTACTAAAAAACCCACATTGTAATAAATCCAAATGTTCTTCAAAAATTATCTTACTATTTCTAACCTTCCCTGTTAATAGTTGGCAATTCTTCATGGCTGTGATCCGTTTTAAGCAATTTTTTAAAATAACAAAAACCCAATCATGCAATGCATTTTTCCTAGTCTTTGGTTTTGTGATTGCATACATACAAAACATGAAACAGTGAATTTTGTTGGGGTTCCTTATTAAAAGGTAAATGTTTGATTTTGCTTTATTTTTATTTTAGTTCAGTCTGTCTTCCTCATCCACTAATATTTTTGAAATATTCCCAAGGAATTAAAGGATGCAATCTTCTGTACATCCTCTGCTTCTCTACTATCATTTGTCTCCATACAGTTTTCAAAATTCTGTGCCTGTTCAATTGTTTCTATGTAGTTCCTTCCACTTTACTACTCACCAAGATCAAAAGAAAGTAAAACAATGCTTCTACTCAGCAGTATGGACCTCTACTTATGTACTTACTTTTAGCAATACTGAATGTATCATAAGTCATTGACTAACAACATATGCAAACCTGAGAATTCCTGTAACAAGGAAAAAGAGAGTCCTGAAGGTTAAAAAAATAAGTTTCACTGGGGATCATGCGAGGTCTGCAATCCAGTCCCCACAGCTTCATGCCAAGAATGCTCCATCTTTAAGTCCCATCTGTACAATCACTTCAAAGCTAATTACTATCTAGACAACCTCAATTATTTTTAATTTTGCACTGGCATATAGGAGGAAAAAACCCCACCATCTAGAATTTCTTCTAGCAGTTAGAAGAAAGCACATATGTTCTGGAGTTCAAAGTCAAAAGGTAAATTTAAAGTAACTTATGCACTGAAGTACAAGATACTCCACCGCTAACTAAAAATGAAAATCTGCAAAAATATAGTACTTGTTAAAAGTTTTATTTATTTAAAACTATCCAAATGAATGCTTTCAAGCTTTTGCCATACCAAGGAATCACAGACTATTTCACCCATCATTTCCCAAGTATCCTCAGAGGATAGCTACACAGAGATCCCCCTGGAGAAAAATCAAACTGAAGGTAACCACACAGACAGAGATAGAAGTGGATTGATATTTAAAGGAAAGCTTAGCAAGGAACGTACATGATTACAAAAGAACCAAGGTGCTTGCAAGCGCGCAGAAAAATACTGCTTGAGGCAGCCAAACATACAACAAAATGCAGCCAAATATACAGCTGAACTTAAGAGCAGAAACAGAATGCAAGTGCTATACTTGTGTGCTTTTATTTTACTGAATTCATTAAAATTTAAAATAACAGGAAGACACACAAGATCTAAAAGGAATTCTCTGACTTAGTACAAACCAATACTCTATTTTTCTCATTTGCCCTTTGCATGTCCAGAGGTTCAGGTGTACTGTGAGAACACCTGGGGGTCTCTTTTCTGAACTATAACTGCTACAGCGTTCTGCTCTCTTTTACACGTCGCAGGTATAACAGCGTGCTGTGGAGACACTCCTGAGCTAGGCACTTCCACAACGCATGGTGCTGGTATCTGAAAAGATGCTACCTTTGCTCTCAAAGCAATAGACCTAGATTTGCACAGCTCCTTGTTCAAACTAGAAGGGGGCTGACTTTCAGCAATAGTTTTAACATATTCCACCAGTCCATCTCAGATTACTCAACAGAAATGAAATCAAGAAAGTTCAGACTTATTGGACCAAAAGAGTCTCACACTTCAAGGGTCTGTAAATAATTTCAATACCAAGTATTGCTTAAATGTTTAAAAAATACATAAGGAGCACAGTACAGGTTAAACACAAATGTGAATACAGCCCCACCTGGTGCTTAAAAAAAATAAAAAAAGAGTACAGGCAAAATCTTAACAATGTTTTTTTTCAGCACATTTAATAGAACTATGAATAGTGTTGTTGGAACTATACTTGGAAGTAATCATTTTTTAAAGTTTCTATAAGTAATCTGCATATCATACACTTTAAAAATGAAAAAATACTATTTGAAAAATATTTTTATAAATTTGTTCATTACTTTTTGTTACATCCTACTTCTAATACTTTTATAATCTAAAATGTAAACTGTGTGCATGAAAAGAATATTCTTGTGGACTTACTCTTCAAACGCCCATCCCAAGGCAAAAATATCAGATCTACTTTCTTCAGTCATCTTCTGGAGTTTTTTTAGACTCATTATCATGTACATCATGTGTGGGTTAGATTACATTGGATATTCTTACTAGCTCAAGGCCTAATATCTAACAATTCTTTTTCAAATGCTACAATATTTCAGGGTAGCACTTAATCACAGTTAGAAATATTACATATTTAAAAAGGCAATATATATTTCCCACATGCCTTATTTTGGAAACTGAATGTTCTTCTCAATACACTTAAAAAAAATCTTTTTAAATGCATTTCCCATTTTGGATATAAGTTTGAGGTCATATTAAAGGGTAATCAGATTTGTAATTTTCCATTCCAAATTGTTTAGCAAACTCTGTTTGCATAACCCCATTTTTATCAACCTTCAAGAGCACACTGGCAGTTGTACTAGCAGGTTATTACAGACTTGGGTTCTTACCAACCTTTCCAGCAGTGTGAAAAAAGTCATTGGCCTCTCGTAGCAGGGATTTCCTTTCTTCCATGTGCAACCACACTTCTTCTTGCAGCAGACAGATTTTCTGGTTTGAAAGCTTTAGATGTTCTTTCTCTGTATAGTCCTCTGAAAGCAAGATCTTAAGTGCTTCAGTTTCCAGTTGTCTCACAGCGGAATTCCATTCCTAACAGGAAAAACTCTTGTTTTAATCACCTACACATAGAAAAGTATACCTGCACAGCAATAACATAGATACTGGAAAACATGAATCACATTTATGGGCCTGAAAGTTAACACCATTTAAAAGAGTGTTTCTACTAGGAGGGATTTCTCAACAAATTCGGATTTTAGCGACAGATTTTTCAGTGGTGGCATTCTATATTCTTTGACACAGTTTCACAGGCAGAAGTAGCAGTTACTAGTATGTCTGCTGAGAAAAAATCCTCTGGAGAAGGTAAACACAAGAAACTTCTAGTGAGCAAGGCCACACTCTGTGACACACACAGCCCCCTCAAGTTCAGCTATTTAACCAAGACCAAGTTAAAATATTTTCCAGATAATAGCTGCTTCCAGTGAGACAATTTCTACAAAGAGCTGTTTGGTAATCAATTGAATCAAACAATGCTCCCATGTAGTGAAGTGTGCTGTCACCCTGACACTGTCCCTTGAACGTTTTTCCTCATATCCTACACAAAAACACAAGTCTCTTCAAAGCACATCTCTGCCTTATCTGACCAAGAACCTTCCTAGTAGCACCTACAGGTTTTAAGAAAGGATGATCCTACTTCAGAATTTCAAGTCAGTCAGAAACATTACTAAAAGTTTAATTGAATGTGAAGGTACTTTAAAATTGATTCAGTTGAATCCGTACAAGTTTGCATAAAGGTATTTTTTTCTGCATTGCACCACTTGGAAGCATATTTAGCTGATCAGAACTGTTGTCTATTTGACTCCTATTACTTTTTTAAACTGTCCATACCGAACTGACTTGTGCTTCCAATGTATGACCCAAATTATCCATAAAATTTAGGGATTAAACCTTCCTGAACAAAACTTTTTTCCCTACAATTTTTTTTACCTGTGATAAATGCTACTACAGTATTGAGTCCACTATCTTCTTTTGGTTACAGAGGTATTGAAAGGCCTATCAGACTAGACAGCCCAACTGCAAAGGAGTTTTACTTCAAAAGAGTCAAGAGAAAAATACCACTTAATCTTTTCCTGTTTTGCAACAACTATTTTGGTGTTTAGTTGCTTCTTTGTTTTTTAAAGAAAACTATATAATAGTAAAACTGCTATACAGCGTGCTTTATCCCTTCTGTGCTTGTCAACACTTAAAATTGGTGTCTTATTATGCTGTTCAAAACAAAAGAAGCATCTGATACTTTACTGCAATTTCCCATGCCTTTGGTAGCATATTTACTCCACTTTTTGTGGCAAGGAATTACATAAGAGAACCACCTTTCTGAAACTTATTTATGATTTCATTCCACAGTAAATTTCTGCTAAAGCAGACAAAAATATTTTAAAGTGAGATAAATTTTTTCATGAAAACACTGAAGTGCATATGGCACAACAAGATTATAGGACAGGTTCTTTCCCTTCAGCGTGCTTAAAGAACATTAGCCTCATGTTTGTTCTTTCTTTTTAGTCAAATTACTGCTAATGAAAGACACTGTTCTGGATTTTTTACCAAAAGTAGTGATCTGGTTATTCACAGATCTTTCAAACAGCATCAACTCTAATTCCCTCCCAGTGTCCCAGCATGTGGCTTTATCAGTAAGCAGGAGCAGAGCTATTTTGGTCTGTGTAGTTCAGTGCTTTCCTTCTCTGACATTGCCCATTGTTGCGACAACTGGTATGGCAAAAACATTTGTTCAAAAAGATCAGCAACTAAATTTACATAGACTTCTTCACCAGAGATGGTTATTTGCCCTGCCCAATTGATATGGACTAGATCTGAACCAACAACTAACAAGTGAGAGGCACCCTGCATTCCCAACATAGCCAAGTTTAAATAGCATGTGGAAAGGACTAATTTCCTTGCTTGCTGAAGTCTAGCTTAATTTGAACAATTCAGGAAAAGAGATCTAGCACCACTCAAAGGTCAGTGAAAAACACACCTCAATATGGAAAACACATGCATTCAGACCATGCGTCTACCTTCGTACCTTGAACTTTTGATTAATTTCTGCAGTTTCACAGCACATGAACTAAAGCTGAACCAGAGGGTACTGACATGGGTAATGAGTAATTTTTGATGAACAAATCCACAGCAATAAGGAATGTGATGCCTATTCTGTTGTCAATACATAGCAATGCAATAGTCTCAAAATCATCAATTATATAAAAATACATTTCACCTCACTCAAAAACCAACTGCCATTGTATAGGAAGTGATAAACCTTTCTCTTCTGTGATACTAACTGCTGCACATTACGAGACAAATGTTTGAGTAACCTTGAGGGGAAAAAGCACATTTTATACAATGAGAACTCTAAACAAGATTTCAACAAGCAAGTTTTCATTAAATTAAAATCAATTTTAAAGGATATTACAGCTTATTTAGGTATTAAGTTAGCTTTTTGAGAAAAACTTTAAAAAGGACTTCATGCTAATAAACATGAATGAACACCTTCCCTGAAGTAATAGAAACATCTCAGATCAGACTTATTTGATCAGTATCCTATTTCAATGCAGTGAAACATATTCCTTCATCTTGAAAATCTGATGAATAGGAAAAGGAAAATTATGACAATGCTGATGGGTTTGTATGTAATTTTTTCCACTGCTGTGAATACTCTTCACCTTTCTGCCATGGAAGACCTAAGAAGCTATAAGGATCTGTAAATAAAATGCAAACAATTCAGAATACTACTTTTCTTCATCCCTAAAGTTAATTGGCCACAAAGTGGTGCTAGCAGTTCTTTTTTACCATGTCAGGCACTTCTGATACAGACAGAAATCTAACAGCAAGCAGTTAGTGCCAGCAGATATGCCCATTGAAACATTATTCCCCATCTGCCTCTCCTCTACCCATATCATTGGAGGAAGGGTGTGTATGAGCCCATTTAATGTTTGAGGTGGTTGAGGGACTTTTTTTTCCAATTATGAATCCTTATTTTTAACTTTGGTCTCTATTATTGTACAATATAGTGATAATGTTTTCACCAGTTTCACCTCTTAGTGAGCCAAGGTTCAAAATAAGATAAGAACTTGAGAAAATAATAAATCATTCTCCTTTCTTCTCTCTGCCCAGACACATAAATAAGGCGGTAATCCTGTAAATCCTTCTTAGGTTAGCCTCTGAACAATTTAAGCAAATCATTTGTCTTGTTCATCTTAGTGTATTTAGTTAACACATATGTTAAATAACACATATATTTTTTTCATGTGAAACTGCTCAAATACCAGAACTTTCCATTCTTACTCCTTATGAGAAACCTCCATGTGCTATGCATGTCTACCACAAAGAAGCCTTTTGCCATGCCCTGAAAGCTACAGTATACATATGAAATGTTACTAGAAAAAAAATCATGTAGACCACTTGAGATCTTAATAGAAATCCCGAAGTAGTTAAATACTAGTTTATCACTGCCCTTATTACATCTAACAGAATGCTATTAGAAATTGCCTTCACAACTATTTACATATTTTCTTACAGAAGCTGACAAAATAGCTAACTATATGAACTGATAAAATTTTAGACTTCTGGAAAATATATTTCACTCTGACATTAATATATTTACTTTTTTTTTTTTTAATTAGAGTGTAAGTTGGACACTAAAGGGATTCCAGAAGGGAAGATAATTCCATTTGTAGATTTAGTGTTACTAGAAAAAACTGATATTGCATTTCTCCTACTGCTAAAGAGATCGCTTCCAATATAGACACAGTAGAAACTAGTGTCTGCTTTTGTCTCAATAAAACATTAACGCATCAGACATATTAAAAAAACTTCTCAATAAAATAGAGGTAGAAGAATTTTGAAGCACTAATGCAGTCAGTTGTCTTTCTATTTGAAAAAATGGACTTCATTTCTACGCTTAAAACTCTCCATACGACATGGAATGATACCATAGCTATGTATATGGGGGTTTTGAGGTGGGATTTTTTTTCCCCCATTTTACATGTCAATCTGGAAATAATTTTATGAGTACATTACAATTTTGTCACACTTTACATAATGCCTCTTGACTTCAGGGAGAAAGGTAGTCCTTGCAGAAAAATCTCATATGACAAAAGTGAAACAAGTAGAAAGTAATTCTGATGAGACTGTACCACAAAAGTTCCCAGCAAATAAGCAAATGGGTGGTGATCACAAGAACACATATAAAATCCATGCTAACCTAGAACTCCTAAAAGCAGAATATGTCAATATGTTGCATGGTTTTATATCAGATACTTTAACAAGGTGTCATTTCACAGACATCATTCTCTGCAAAGTACATTGCACAGATGTAGCAGAGTTGTTACAACTTTGCAGTATTTTTTTTGTCTGAATTCAGCCTGAAAACATATTTTGGGTATCATAGATGTTTCCTAAATAAATGGCTGGTATTGTGTATTTTTAAATCATTCTGTTCCTAACACATTATATTTAATAGCTTCATAGGTGATTTGGAAGAAAATATAAAAACATTGCTTAAGAAATTTTCCAGTTGCACAAAAAGCAGTGGAGTGCTATGCAATAATTAGGAACAGTCATCTACAGAGAATAAATACAACCTTTTTTTTAAAAGTAGGCTCATTTGAGCAAAACAGCTAATTATAAATTCAGATTTGAAAGGAATTTGTGTCATTACTGGGGTGTTAGATTGTACACTAGAAAGTAGTGACCCTGATCAATAGCATCACGTTCTATAAGCAGCTGAAATGAAAATTTTACATGAAAAGTGGCTTAAGGAAATTTTGTGCACCCACATACAGGAATACTGATGAAATAATATTTGTGTTTCCAGGATTAGTAAAGTAATAATTTTAAAACAATACCTAGTTCTTCACTGGCCTTCCTCAATCTTCTGCATGGAGTTAGTCAACAGCTTCCCAGAGTGAATACTTCACACAACAGTACTGAAGTTCCAAAATATATATGGAGTCAGAATGCTCCAGAAGAGTGATTGGGTGCCAAATGCCTGTGTGTTGCTGAAGGTTTAGGGAATTTCATGTTTCTACATGTTATAAGGCTGGTTTTGTTTAGTCTATGAGCAAAGATGACAAGTTCATTTCTAGGTTGTTTCCTATTGCAATATGTTTCCAACCATACATGTAAAACACCACTTTGTTATGACATCTAATATTAATCTCTGCTCTCACAAATATTTACTGGAATATACCTTTGATTGGAATAGTTTATCTGAATTTTAATGTCCAGATGCCAGGCTCCTCCTCTATTCTGGTTTCAAGCAGTTCAGTGCTGTGTAAACTAATGCACCGAGCCCCATAGCTCAGATTTCTGAAATATCTTTGCAGTGTGCAGTTCAACCTAGCCACTCTTTTTGCACATCATAAGCATAACTAATACATTCAGTGAAGTCCAACGCAAGGATATAAATTCCCTCTCTAGAATAAGCTCTCAGTAAGAACAGTAGAATGCTAACAGTTGGAAAGATATTCTAAATCATAATTCACATGGACGTTAAATAAATTTTTAATGCTAAACACTTAAGTGACCCTAAAGTAAAAAAACCCAGCAATTCAGTAAGATGATATAAACAGTCTATTATGTAATGTAGAGGAGGAGAATTGTTAGGTAAAACTACTAATAAGTGTTATAAGTTAGTTTCTGGATGCTCAACCATGAAAAGGATTATTATACAAAATGAAATGTACATTGTGCTTTCCTTTGCACTTACAGCATCATTTCTAATGTAGACAACTTAACAGAATAGCCTTACAGCACCAAACATGGGGAATATTAATGATCATTTGCCTAACTCTAAAATTAAGGAATACTTTTGGAAACCTCAGGTATTTTTTGGGGTCCCTATTTCTCTGGAAACACCCCACAGCTTTGTCATTTGCTCTTTATCTTCTGCTTTTCTTATGCCAGAGGTCTTCAGGCTTTGTAGCAGAACTTAGCTTTTCATACTTACCTTCCCTAGATGAAGAAAATGTGTTTTTTTTGACATGCTGCTTGGACAGACATTAGAAATATGATTGTATTCTGCTTACATGACAACTCTGAAATAGTTAACTGTAAATTATGCAAACAGGCAAACACGTGACATTTTACTACCACACTTACAAGGAAACAACTGTGAACAGCCATAAACCTGTTAGTTGCTATTAACACAATAGCCTTTAGAAAGACATTTGTTTCTATTGGAATGTTTTCTGGATGAAAAGGTTCTGCTCAGTTGAGTTATCCAAATACAATTGCTTGAAAATGATACAATGAGGAATGATCCTGACCCAGCAACAGCACTTGATAGCACAACTGAGTTATCTAAAAAAGATTCTAAACATATTAATTATACATCATACAAATATCATATATTTGTGAGTATATATAGAGAGACATATATACATACATCATCTTTAATCCATTCCTTCTTATATGAATTATGGTAATAGATTTATTCTTTGGAAAATTTAAATTCTTTTATTCCCAAGAAATTGAAAAGATACCTCTTCAGTGACAATGAGTTACAGCAGAAATGGCTGGCATTTTGCCTTTATGAATATTAAACTTTGGAAATATTCTAAAAAAATATTGCTTTTCTTTATTTTTTGTATCATATTGCAATAAGTAAGCTACCAGTCTGGAACTTTATCACTAAACTGAAGAACCATCTAAATAACATCAATAATTACTCTTCTTTTACTTCATCAACAGCTTTAAAAGTTTTAAGTGAGAAAAACACTCAGAAACATGGGGGCCTGCATTAAAAGAAGTAAAATGAAAGAAATCCTCTTTTAGACAGAGAAATATATATCTTATGTACACGTATCAAGTATCTGCTCCTATATGTGCCTATTAAATACCTGAGTTCACATTTCACAACTCATTTTTAAAATTGCTTTTCCAATGAGTTATCATATATCTTACTTTGACTTTGACTTCCATTTCTTCGAGCTCTTGAAGTAACTCCTCATTTTCCAGAAGGGATGAACCTAAGTTTTGCTTGTGAAAATAATTCCTGATGTTTTCCTTGTACCAAGATGTTACCTAAATAAATAATAAAAATAATTCGGTCAGTGAAAAAATTGAGAAGTGAGTGTCCATTTTTAAAATAAATACAAGACAGTTTCACCTACAAAAGAAGGCTTAAATTTCATTACTTTCAGTTACCATTCCTAATGTTGATACTTTTATTGAAAACATTAAATGCTGCAGAGGTTGTCCACCCTGTGTTCCCACGCTGCCAGGCTTGGACACTGCACATGAAACGCTTGCGTGGCTGGGAATATTTTCTTGCACTCAGCAATTCAAAGTTTGTGCACAAATACATTGTCCTGGGCTCTACCAAAGCTTTTGAACAATTTGACACTAACAGGAGACTATAGAGAGAAGGGGCAAATTTAGCTGAGAACAGAAACAAAAAAGGAAACACACTTTTCTTTCTACAAATTCTTCCCATTAGGGAAAAACCTTGACTTTTCACTCCCTTTCTTCCTGTATGTATTAAAACACATACTTACATGTCATAAATTAAATGTGACTTTACCTCAGTCACTTTGAACTCGAGCAGCCTGCACTATGTATTTTGGCATACCTACTCCGAACTGCAGGATGAGCTATGCCCAAATAATTTCTCCAGTGCATTCACAATAAGCTGACTTTGTTAAATACCTGACAGGTGTCTAGAAATCCTATAAAATTGGACCATACGTGCAAGAGTAGTAAGAGGAATTAAGCTATCACTATCAGGAGAAAAAGGACAGGGAATCAGATATTTGGAAATATGCAAGAGGAGAAGCATTGACCATAATTAAGACAGTAGTAAAATCACTGCTAAGGTCATGGGCATCACGATTTCACCAGAAGTACCTAGAGAGAAGTAATTTTAAATTGATCTGATTATACAGTTTTGAATAACTTATACCCATCTAGGTTTAAATGCCTTAGTATTCATTGTAAAATAAGATTTCTGATATTTATGAAAAAGGGCTTTGCAGAATGTGCTGGAATGAAACATGAAATCAAAACTTCACAGAACTTCATATAACATTTTGATGATTCAAATAGTTTTACACATGAGATTACAATCTTCAGATTTGCCTGTAAACTGTCAGAGAAACTCGATGTTTTTATTCTAGCAATCAGTAGCAGCACTATGCTAAATACAGGTATTAGAAAAAAAGGCATAGAGCACAGCATCAGACGTGTCTATGTTTAGCCAATTCTCCACACATTAGCTACTGCTGTGGATTTCTCATATATGTGGACTTACACATCTAGATTTCCAGATCCTTATTATCAGATGGTCAAATTAAAATTTACATTTTTCATAATGGAAATCTGCTTTCAAGCCAAAAACAAAAGAACCTTTCATAACTTACCATACATAAATTCTTCTAGTTAAGTAAGATCAAAAACTTATCAATTTACTATGTAAAGATTACAAGGAAAGAAAAAATGGACTGCATTTTTTGGGGTAAAGTCCGATGACAGCCTCTAACCCACTGCTTGATTTTTTTCAGGTCAATTAAGCTACCTTAAATGAAGATTAAATAAATGAAAAAACTGTGACTTACACCAAGATAGTTTTTTCCTATATATATGCCAAGATAGCAAATATGGGTGCACTCATCTGCCCCTTGAGTTTTATTCAGCTCTTTTCTCTGCCCTTGATGTGACCAAATACCATGAATAATTTTGCCTCACATATGCATGAATTGAATGATTAAGAAAAATTACTTTCATAAATCTTCTTCCAACAATAACTAATTATACACAAAATAGGCCAATCTGCTTCCCATATTCATTAATGAAAGGGGTTATCAGAAAATAAGATACTGACACTTTTATAAAGGAAGGTTAGATACCTGTCTGTAAATAGAAAATAAGTATGCTTTCACATATGGAAAATACCACAAAAAACACGTTAGATGTTACAACCATGACTATTACATCATTGCATTCAAATTGGAGATCAAAGCAGGTGCACAGTTTTTAATTCTTCAGAACACGGTACCATGTAGTAATCCTCACAGCTGCTTGGCTTTTCTTTTAAAAAAGCAACACAGAGATTATGCAGCCTTAATAATTATGCCTACCAAAACGGAGGCAGTACGAAGAGCAAAATCCGCCCCTGGATCTTACACAGCAGAGCTCATCTCCAGCACTCCGCGCTCTCTGTATCCCCTGGACTCCCATTGGCGTCAGTGGGACTTCAACATGCAGTTCCTGCATTATGTATCATCATTAGACATCAAGAGAGGCTCAGTCATGTACAGAAATTGGCATATTAGTTTTCAGATGTGCTGAGATGATTTGAGAGTTTAATTTCTATCATCACTCAGAAATACATGCACAACGGGCTAGAGGCCAGAGAGAGAAATTATACGTAAAGCCTCTAAAAGTTATTTTTCCAGTGTTTGTGTTCATATGTGAGTATATTATTTGTCCACAATTAACGCAAATAAATTGTCTGTAGATGTACAAATCATACATTATACCAGACTTGACTCTAATGCAGATGCTAAACAAGTATATTCTGATAAGCATGATATTAAAAAGTATTTTAAACTTGTCCCTCCATGTGTGTAACAGCCTCAAACTGAGTGCAGGTATGTGCTAACAGATAAATACTGGCTGGTCACTCTCACAGATGATCAGGAAACCTGCCAGTACAAAACAGTTCCTGTACTTAAGTTTTGTGATGTGAGCACATACCTGAGAGAAAATGGAAACAAAAATTAATCGCATAGTATTTTCAATCCCACCTAAATTAGGGTGAATTCTAGCTGGTTACTCCCAAACATTTGTCCTTCATGTGATAAGGACAAGTAGATTTCTCTAGTCAATTTTATGAAATTGTGGCATTTAACATCTCAGACAATGTGAATTTGTTCTTTGTTTAAAAGCAGCACGATTGGCTCTGAAAAAGACCCCACTTATTTACTCCTTACTCTCCAACAGCAAGCAATTTGCAATTGTTTCAAACATTTTGAATGCTTTGCTTGTTTACTATTGAATAGCACTGTTGCAATCAGGTAGCTGTAGTAACATTTAATATTTTTTAATGTAGAGAAAGGACCATTTTTCTAGATTAAATAGGACTTATTTCCAATGTAGTGAATTAGAATGATATTGAACACTGAGTGTTAGCTGTTGTGAACTTATTATAATACCCTATATTGAAACATTTCTTTCTGAGGATCTTTCTTCTATGGTAAAACTACATGGTGATACTGAAAAGAATCAAAACCACTAACAGCAGCAATAATCTGTATCTTTAAGCAAGCACTAGGTGGTTTGTAGGGATTTGTACAGGAATGGATATAGCCTCCTATATCATAGCTCTTTTTTGCCAGTATTTGTGTCATCTATTGTTTTATAACTATATACTGAGATTAGAACACTCACATAAGACCAAACTATTTATATTTGGGTTTTTTTTTTTTCTCTTAAATAAACAATTCTTTCTCTGTTTCTGGCAGCTACTGATATTGAGTAGCAAGGCAGTCAGGTTTTTTGTGTACCTCAATGGTTTTGCTGTCTCTATGCAAAATTACAAATAGTTGTGCTTCTTGAATAAAGTTCTTATCTTAAGCTCACAGGCAAATTTAGTGCCTACAGAACAGACTATTGCTTCCAGTGTCTAGCATGTTCTTTTGATACAGGCTGGAGGAGGGGGACAGACAGGGACACATGGACACAGAAGGTGACTATTTTTGAGGCAAAGAAGTAAACTTTTAGGGGTATCACAATCAGGGTTGCACTGTCAGAGGTCCATACAAAATTTCAGTCTGTACAAAACACTGAAAATAACTCAGATTTAGTCTTGGTTAGACTTTGGCTGTTAAATTTGCATGGGTTCCTCCTCCTCAGCATACTTAGTATTCAAAGAGGTGGAGCAAGACTCTCCTTGTATTTTTTTTTTTTTCTAAGAAGTTGTTAAAGTTACATGGTGTTTCTCAAGAAAAATGAGAGGAGAGAGTCAATGTAACTGACAAAGTTTCTCTGATAATGCAGAACACAAAAATGCTCTCTGATCTGAATGCTGGGAGATGAGGAATGGAACAAAGAGCAGTAGGACTAGAAAGAGGAAGAGTGAGGCTTAAACATACCTAAGGCCTGAAACAAAGGTACAAAACCAAGTTTATTTGAGAAATTCAGTAATAGATGAGAACTAAGGTGGGAGAAATAAGGAGAGAAATAGAAACAGATTGCAGGTGTGGAAAAATTTGTCACTAGAGTACCCAAAAGAATTTTGATTTGCCTCCAAGCACAAAATACTCCTCTCTCTTCAGACACAGTAACTAGCTAACCATGCTATATCTTCTCTTTGACTATTCCAAAAGCAGCCTGCTGCAGCTCTAGTTGCTATTAGCAGTTACTGCTTTTGCTCATATGGCTAGAGATTTGTGTTGGGAATTCAGTCCTACGAGCATCTAGTTTAGTTGGAAGCACCACATTTCATAACTTAGAGGAAGGATCCACATAATGGAAATAGTTCTTTTGAAAACATTAACGTTACATTGAAATAAGTTATGAGGATGTTATAGATACAAAGGCAAATATTCAGAAGTCAGGTAATACTCTGTATCTTACCTGGCTCTCTTGCTGGTGCCACAAACAAATTTGCAGAACCTGCTCTAGGCCTTGACGCTGATGTTTAAG
This sequence comes from Porphyrio hochstetteri, assembly GCA_020800305.1. NCBI lineage: Eukaryota > Metazoa > Chordata > Aves > Gruiformes > Rallidae > Porphyrio > Porphyrio hochstetteri. The sequence goes on along the minus strand of CM036910.1, from coordinate 18,214,716 downwards.
AAATCGTTCCAGTTGCCGTCTCCTGTCTTGTAGCATTTCAAGGAGATTGTCAATTTTCAAGCAGCTGCTCTGGGCCCCCTGAATCAGCTCTGGATTTGCATTTGGCCCCTCACACTTGAATTCCTCTATGAATTCAGTTAGCTCCTGGCTTTTGTTTAAAAGAGCAAGTGACTTTTCCAAAAGCTCTGTAAGAAAAGACAAAGGAAAAAACCCAATGTGATTTGTAATTCTAGAAGTGTATCTCAAATATTACTCAAGTATTTTAAAAACTACCTATTTGCATATATGACTAATGTATTTTCATGCATTGTATGAACAGGTTATAAATACTTACTTTAGAAGGTATAAAACCTAAGATATTTCCATTTGGACAGCTTTTATATAAACCTAAAAATCTGTAACCTCGTATAGATATACATATATGTACCTGTAATGATACATATAATATAGATACTCATATAATGTCAGCAACTGAGACAACATCCAGAAGTGATACTGATTTTCCAAATTTTTTTTTTTGATAGTTTCCCAGTCCTGAGATGAGCTGAAGTGGAATTTCCTACCCTGCTTGCCGTGGGTGTCAGTACCTCTGTAGTTTTGCATTAGTGATACAAGCAAAGTTTAGGTCTTTGTCTCTTACATAAGTTAAAAGAAAATTTTCTCCTGTCTGAGGGCTGGTATAACTCAGTCATGATTATCAGGAACTCTTACCTTCTTTCCATAGCCCCTACCTAAATAGATTCAAGGTTAGAATTCAGTGGACTATTATTTTTAAAGACCTACTAGCCATGTGCCTGTCTTGCTGCTCCTGAAAGCTACACTAGTACAAAATCTATTGAAGAGACAGTGATCAGTATTTATAGGTCTCAAAATAAAAGGTAAAATATTTAGATATGTAGTGGGGAAGAAGGGGAGCCAAGTCAGAATAAGAGGCAAGGTAGGCGTGAAGAAAAGCACAAGAAAGGAATGTTTGCAAGGAGCTGCTAGTGAAGCATCCAAAGACAGGCAGCAAACAGCTAAAACTGTGATCTCCCCAGCTGAGCATATTTACTGGTAACTGAAGGCAAAGCACCTTTCATATGGAGCACACCTAGGGAAGATGCAGAAACAGAATACCCATTTCTCCAGCCACCAAGGGCTAACAGGAGAGTATAGTTTACATGAACTCACTGCAAGAAGCCTGTCCATTTTACTACTTACCTTCCAGAAAGGTGGTATTAATCACCAATATTCTATTTCAGGCCATCCAAAATGCAATACATATAGATAAATGATAGTAATTCGAATTGTTTAGATTCAAAGAGCTTCAAATTGTTTATTATTATTTGAGATGCATTTGTATCAAAACTGGGGTGGGTTTTTTTAGAGATAAACATTTGTGATAAACTACTTATATACTAGTAGAGCAAATACTTTGTAAAGGTTGTATTTTCATCTACCTTACTTTGGAGTGGGTATATCATCCCTCTTGCAGAAAGCGTTACAAACACTTGTTTATCAAACAGTTCAATGTCAGTTTTCCAAATTTAATGTGGTTAAGATAGATTAAGAAGCCAGTCAATTGCAACCACTTTCCTCTAACTGAGGAAAGGGTTATCCCTGGCAAAGCAGTCTTTCCCTGGCAAATCATCTCAATTGATTCTTACAGTTATAGACCATCTTTTCAGCAATAGTTTACTGACAGGATGTTAGATTAAAATTGCTATACAGTGAGAACACTGCTGCAATAAACATTCAATTGGAAGCCCCAAAACCCATATATGAGTTACCTGAGTTCAATTCTCAATTCAGTCTCCAGAGAAAAATATTTGGCATTCAATATAGCTAAAAATATTTAAGATGGTACTCCACTAGTGAAGAAAACCTGAATGAACAAAAAGAAGGCACACGAAAGACATGTTCTAGGTAAACATATGTTCAGGAAAGTTATGGTGGAAGGGAAAGCATACAATTTTTTCCAAGAACATTACCGTTCTAGCTGCAGAAATGGTTGGAAAACTCAATGGGAAAGTAAAGCAGAGCCCCATTTCTCAGAGGCAGAAGCAATACAGGGAACCACTGTAGGCAAATAGATTGTGAATCTGGCTAGTTTTGACCTCTATCTCATAGCTCCCACCTTCACTTCACTTCTGCTTTAAACCCCATCTATGAGCAAAAGAAAGCAGAAGGCAGAATTCTCCCTTGGCCATTGTCAAGAAACTGTAGGACTTTGCAGGGGATTGTTACTAGAGCTGATCAGAAATTTTGTAATGGAAAGTTTTCCACAGGAAAATGCTAATTCATTGAGAGCTGGGAACAGAAGAACGGTTTTAGAACTTGCTTGCTCACCTGACCTAGACTGCCTTGATATCAGAATACAATCTCACCATGAGCTGCTCTGCAGCAACAAAGATGGATCCACAAGGGAGCTAGCTCAAAACCAGAAGCTTCATATCTTTTAGGAAGCCTGATAAAGACTTATTTTACCAATGTATTTTTCAAGGAAAGCATTTTCATATATGTTCTAAGAATTTTTTAATTTTTCAATTTTTTTTTTTTTAATACGCAGAGAAAGAATAAAATCATCCTTCAAGGTGTCAACGAACAGTCACACACCATCAGTAGTGGAATACTGTTAGTACCTTTTGTATGATGTTCTTGCTGCAGAAGGAGTTCTCTCAAAGAGTCAATATTATCAAACTCTTGGGTATTTTTCAGGAAATCTTCAACTTGGTCAATTTTGACAGCAAACTGCATTAAGAAAACAAAGAACAGGAAGAAACACAGTATAATTTACTTTTGCAGAACTCCATCATAATCTCTGTATTACCAGCAAAGTTCATGAGAATTTGTGAATTCTTGGTAAAAAACCATTTTTAGTGACAGATGGTTTGAGGCCTCTATACACCTCCTGTTTCTTTGAGGTTCTCATTGATTGAAGGAACACGATTTTCAGTTGACATACTCTGTAATAGCAGTTTGTCACTTTATGAATCGTTATTCTTACATGGCCTTCAGACCTACTGAAAATAAATTATTATGGAAGAACCTGCCAATTTCAAAGCCTTCAATAACATCTTTTAACATGAAGACTAACTTAGGTCTCCTTGCCAGAAGTTACCTCTAATGTTATAATAATGAGAGGAAAGGGAAAAAAAAAACCCAACAAAACACCCTGAAAACATTTAAGGGAAATATCAGACAGAAATACAATTTTCAAAGCAATCTTTTTAAGGCAGAAATGAGAAGAAAATTTAAGTTAACTAAATATTACGGCAAAGACAGTAACACCTTATAATGGGGAAACAGCATCTCTGTAATGAGGACTGAAGTTAGGTTATTCCTTTACAGCTCCTTTTATCATGGGTTTCATATTTTAAATATTGAAAAAGACTGGAATATCTAGAGCAGATTTGCCAATACGGATATTTCAGTGTAAAGCCGTCAGTGGCCAATCTTTAGTCAAGATTAGCGAAGGCATCTGAGAATTTAATTCTTTCAATGCCAAATTATTTGAATCGCTAAAAATGAAATGTATTCTGCAGAATATCCATAGCCTCTGATTTACTTACTTTTGGGTTTGGTCCGTTACCATTATTCACTGTGATTTTTCTGGCAATTACAAATTTTCCAGACATCACAACTAAGATATTTCTCAAAGTTTACATGTGTTATTTTGTTCAGTTTCACGATGAACTATTCAGGAGGTGGAAAAGGAAGAATTTTTCTAGAGATTTTTATTTTCTTAATTGCTTCAACTTTAGGAATTCAATGAACACATATAACAGAGTAAAGTTACAGTGGATAGAGTATCTATAAGAGGTGGACATTTTCAAATTAAGAGTAATTTGATTTAAATGCAAACCTCCAGAGCATTTTCAAAGAACACTGAAGTAAGTTCCAGAAGTGCCTGTCGCTTCTCTAACATAATGACGAGGGCATCCCACGCATCCCCAAGGGTCTCCGCCATGGCATCATAAACCTGACGCTTTTCTCTGTTCTCCTCTGCAGCCCTGTCTGCTTCATGCAGCAGGTCCCATACCCGGTCTTCCAAAGCCTAAGGCAAAAAGAAAAAGAAAAAAACCAGAAAGGAAATCTGGAACACTGATGATACTGGTGTTTGGATACTTTTTCAGCTGGTCAGATAAATTTCCCACAGGTCTCCAACACCTGCTTTATTCCCAGTTCCTAGTGATAGGAGTGTAGCTGTTCCTGCATGTTTCATAGCAAGCTTCTGAATTCGATCTGCATTTAAGAGGCAATATTTTAATGAAATTTCATTTTAAAACCAAACATTAAGAGAATTTTGAAATTTATCTCTAATATTTAGATTAAAGTAGGCTTAGATCTCACAAAAAAATCTTCTTGGGAGTGGTAGCAACCCAGATATTTTGGATCTTCTTTCATATAATATCATATTACATTACCTGACATTACAAGCTTTAAGAGTTTGTACAGTAATTCACTCAAAGTCATTGCAGACTTGTAAGGCAATCCAGATGGTAGTAGCTTGAACATATGCACATATTCTCCACAAAACCACCAAATTTATGCAATGTTTCAAGTTCAGCTTGCTGCATTGCTCAAGCTGGCCGTCAAATAATAACACTCTATTGTCAAGAAAATCATTCTACTGTGTTTCATTCCCTTCACTAAGATAACTGCTGGCCCATTTTCAGCCTATCTTAAAAATCTTTAGTGTGTCAGAAAAATTGATTAGCATTTGCTCTATATTCTTCCCCCCCTCCCCATCTCAGGTTTTATTATGAGCATGAATTAATAACATGCCAATTTCTGCAGTTATTACAGGTGCTATCACATAAATGTGTAATGGGAAAAGAAATCTGTATTAGGAAAATTAAAATCTATGATAACTTATTCTCATGGCACAGACTCTAATAAAGGCTGAAGAATTGGAAAACTTTAAATTCTCCTGACAGATGAAACAGAAGAGAGGAAATTGCAGAAAACTTTATTGTTTTAAAACACAGAATGATAACCTCCCTAGACCTTGCATACAGCAAAAAGATATCCGCCAGAACTGAAGAGGCTCATCATTTCTCTAAGAGGAGTACTAAGCAAACAGTATAATAAACTATGGAATTTTTATTCTTTCTATGGAAAAAAATGGAATGAAATTATTTAAATTTACCTTTACAGAATGCCAGATATGAAAATAGTAGTAACATTAACAGGCATAAGAACAATTTCAACAAACCCATTCTTTTATACAGTATACAAAAAATCATTATTAGCACCAGGAATGCATCCTTATTGTTTGGTAACAAACACATCAAAAAGAGCATCTAACCAAAAGCCAGTGTTCTGGAGAACAATACACACTTTTTATTTTCTGAACACCAGGAATGGGAAATGCTGCTCTCTAATCCTAATGTAAATCCAAATCTTTTATTTTTTTTAATCCTTCCCAATTGCCTCAGTATGAGTAGAAAAGCTCAAGTCTCCCAAATGCTACCTATTCTGTATATAAGTAGAAATTTAATTAACAGTTATTAAAAGCAATGTTTTGGTGTTAGAGGTCATTAGCACATGGTAGATACTGTCATTCTGATTTAACTGTTGATCGCAACTGGTTTATATCTCCATTATACCACAATGAGACAAGAATCAGATCAGGAAAAATAGCCTGCCTTGGGAATCTAATCCTAAATACTCCCGTCAGCTTTTATTTGAGAACATTTATCCAGCTGACAAGGTAACTAAGGGTTGCTTAGTCTTACATGCAATAGTCTTACATGCAGCAGTCAGAATCCTTATTATTACAATTAAAAACCAAGCAGCACTGATTCATGGTAAGTTTTAAGACACAGAGATTATATGTTTGTACAATTAATACAATTTTAAACCCAGCTTCATCATAACAATGATAATGGTAACCTAATGAACCGAGCTCATGAAAATTTTAAATAAAAATCCATCTTCCACTGCAATCTTCATACAGTTCTTTCAACTCTTCCTCGTTTTGTTTTTTCTTTCACTGGTTTGCATCATTACTTCTCAATTCTTTTTATACTATCCAAGCTATAAAAATTATGTTGTCCATGTAATACTGGATTTGCATAAATAAAATCACAATCTCTTCAGAGACAAAGCAGCCTTGGATTTTGTTCCAACTCAAAAAAAGGCTAAACTCCAGGTTCAACTGCCAAGTGGTACCTGTGTAGCAGATCTGGCTAACAGATCTAAAGGAAGGGTTTTTTGTTTCCTAGCATTTAGAAAAAAAAAAAAAATCTTGTGAAAGTCTTGTATAAGCTTTAGGGCCAAAGTGTAGAATAAAAGAAACATCACAATGGAAGACAAATGAATAAAATACATGAGTATGTGACCTCATGACTCTGTGATGGCAGGGTAAGATGAGGTTAACATAGATAAAACTTCTACTAGATAGAGCTGAGAGTGCTTTACCAATATTTTTGTTGAAAAATGACTTTCAAACTTCTTTATATCAAGCATTTGCATTTAGCAGATAACTTTGACTTCATTTTTAAGAGTGAATGCTACAAGCTAAAAATAATAAAAACATGGATAAAAATCTGCTGTCACGACTCCATTACGTCCACTTTCCCATATTTGTTTGGTTTCCTAATCATGACATGTCTGTCAGACATCACAGCAGTTCAGTCAAAGGTGCCTGTGTCTTATTATTCAAGAAACAACCCTGTAAAGAATATCAGCTTTTAACGGAGAATGAAATCATGAGACACCTCAAATAGATATACCATAAAATGACATCAGAATTCTATGTGTTGAGTCAAAAACCATTCTAGTGAAAACACAAAGCTCACTTCAAAGCTAAGTGATGGCTTGAAAACAAATCTGGAGGTTCAGTATGCTAGCAGTCATTGTTTTCAGTTAACCATGACAAAAAGTTAAGGATTATTTTCCTCAATATTTTTCTCAAGGAACTGGGACATTAGCAAAAGGGTTGTATATAGAATTCCCACCTCTCAGAAAATAGACTAGTTTACTGAAAATAATGAAGGTTTGCTGTTGTTTTGGGTTTTTTTCCACTTACAATTTTCTTCAGAATAAATTATGGCTGCATAACCAGGCACACCTATGTGTACATTGTTCACTTGAGAAAACTGCATTTTAATAAAGGTCAATACAATACTAACAGGAGGAGGCAGTTACTTCATGTAGAAGGCACTTTACCCATCTTTTCAGGGCCCATCCTCCATTTGCCACTTTTCCCTTGCTAGTTAACTTCAGACAGACTAGGTTTTCACAATAAAACGGATCAAGCTCATCAAAGGCAAACCTGCATTGATAATGCAATCACATTCCTATTGTTTTATGCAAAGCTAGTAAAATTGGTAGACAGACTCATGTGCTATTTCATTCTCATCTTACTAATTATGTCACTGAATTTGTTTCTAAGCTTTTGCACAAGGAATACTAATGAATAATTTCTTTAATTGAATCCATTTGCCAATAGGTAAATGAGCACACAAACTATAATATGCTATTCTTTAAGTAGTAAATATATTCAATAATATATAATGGTTAATTTCTAATGCTGGCCTTTCCTGTTGTGATTCATTACATTTCACAGACAACAAAGGCAGCATGATATTTGCATTCCTTCAACACAGACCTATATATTTATTCTCAAAATCTAGTTGGAAAACAGAACCAAATGGCTCACAAGATGATTTTACAAGGCTACCCAATTAGACACTGTATAAAACAATTGGTTTGTTACCATGAAGACACAGACAAGAATATTTTGACTGGCTTTTCAGACACCTAAGAGAAATTTATTACTAATTTTCCATATCAGACTGCTTTGTTCTCGATCCAATTTCATCAAAATCATCAATAATTTCTAACTATATATGGTGACATAACACCAAATACCTAGAGCTCTGCTTGTCTACAGGACAGAAAAAAATGTTTCACTCTTTCCTAACACCTCAGTTTACTCAAAGCAAGAGCACTCAAGACACACATTCAGCACTAACATGTTTTACATTTAGAAAAAGAATATAAGAATCAGGAAATAAGATATAAATAAAAATTTAAGAAAGCATTTATTGATTTCATTGATTTTTTTTTCAATATCTTAACTAGTGACACATGGAAGAGACCAAAAAAGGGAAAGCAAAATAACAAGTGGGCCATTCTTATCATTTTACACCCAAAGTTAGGAAATAGCTCTTATGTCTTAAAGTTTTTTCTTAAAATAGACCTAAAATTTAGGGCTGTCATACAAATTACTCCAATGTGGCATTTTGATTCACTTCTATGATCTTTTAATAGGAAGAACCAGTTCATGTCGAAGTTCAAGTACTGTTAACTGCAGTGATAAAAATGTCATCATTTAGATTGTTCTAAAATTTGGTGAGAAGACTGAAAACTGGTGAGGATAGCTGCCCAGAGAACCAAGTATCTACTCTCCAACAGGCAAGGGATAAACAAACCACACAGTTTTAAAATGTGCATCCTTACACTTACCACTAAAACACCATGCCTCCAAGATAAGATATTAACAGCCTCTCTTTAATAAAATTATCATAGCAGAGAAGCAATTAATCAGTAGCCTCTGAACATAAGTTAGGATATATAGAAAGGTGTCATTTCCTATACAGCATGAAACACTTGTTCTCCCAGAGAATTTTGAGTGCAGTGACAAGTATTTAATCTTGTACTGTCCATGAATAGCATGGTCACGAAGCAGAGAATGGTTTGACAAGAGTTTTCAAACACTATCAATGAATCTGAAAAAAAAAAAAATGCAGCCATTTTAATACTACTGGATAAAAAGTTAGGAAGTAAATCACTAAGAGAGGCCATTATTATGTCTCTTTCTTACTGAGGCATAAAATGGTTGCACACATAGCAACTCTATAAAAGTAGTAGCATTCATTAATCATGTGATTTTCTTATCATTCTGGACCAGCTCTGTCACCAACCAAACAGCAATTAAAGGAGCATGTGATACTGATAGTCTCTTTAATAACTCAACATATTAATATTATTCCATGAAAAGAATTAATTGTCATGACTTAATACTGACACATTGAAAATAAAGGTAAAATATATTCAGAACTTCACACAAAGATTGCTTGTCACTAGTAGGTTCATTTCCCCAAGATACTTGGTTCTCTGGGCAGCTATCCTCACCAGTTTTCAGTCTTCTCACCAAATTTTAGAACACTTCCACAGCTGTCCTGAACATACTCTGAAAAAACAGGTGGCATCTGAAGTAGCTCCATTTGAAATTTCTTGGCAAAGTCTGACCTTTTAAAGGGCTGGCTATTTTATATTTCAAAATAAAACAAGACACGCGTTCATCCTAATGTTACATCAGCTTGAATACTTTAAAAAGACAATTCAAATGTTAAATCTTTCTGAACTACTCTTGATGACTACTGTAAAATCAGTACAGGGCTCAGAAGGAGGTTTCTTTATTTTAGGAGCCTTTTTTTCTGAAAAAAGTTGTTAATTAATATTTGTACCTGATCAGTATGCTATATTTTCCAGTAACTGATTAGCTGTGAAGCACATAATCCATGATACACAGAAAAAACTGGGATAACTTTTGAAAGCTATCAGTCATGCTTCATGCAATATTTTTTCAATTCAATTAATGTGTGATGAAATCAGACCCAGCCAAAGAAAACTTGAAAGTTAAAGCAAACTGCCATATATAATGAAATGCAAAAGCAGTGTGTGTATGAAGTTGCAAAAAAGAATCAGGAAGGTGTTCATGTGCAATTATCTTTTCATTTTTTTAAATGATTAATGGAAATTTGAAGAAACAGACTTATTTTCTCTTTCAGGCCATTGAAAGTATTTCACAAATTTGAAACAGCTGTGTTTAAATAATAGCTCACGTAATACTACAAAAAATACTATATTATCAAAACAATTGTCATTTGTCCCTTACCTCGGGAACAGGGCATAGCTGCATTTTGAGAAGACAGACTAAAGAAAAGAGAAACATTTTACCAGAAACTACTTTGTTGATGAAGAGTTCAAATACATAATATGGTCTGCAGAGTGATATTAAGGTTTTATTGCCATGAGTTTGAAACTATGCTTCCCACAACTGCTAAAGTCATTACTTATTGTGACCTTTTCAATTATTTATAATATTTCTCCTTAACTGGTTTAATTTCTATATACTGCACACAACAATAGTTTCTTTTCAAATGGAGTTGACTGATATTACTGGGTTTATACTTTGCACCTTTGACCAGAATCCTAAATTTCCATTCATACTTCCTAATTCTCTTCAGAACAGTTACAAGGGTCTGATCCGAGACTGATTTCCACAGCTATGGCAGTTAATAGCTGTTCCACAAACAAGTAGTAACCTCAAAGCTACAACTGAAATTCTTTTTTTTCACCTTAATTGTGCATCCTTATATTTGGATTTTTGAACTTTATAATATTTCTGTTGTTATACTAGTGAAGTTCATCTGATTCTTGCTGACCCCTCTTCCTTTCATGAACTGGTTCATTTGAGGTTCACCATTTCACAATGAGGCTGATAATCAGATTGCTCCCAATGAGAAATACTGAGTACTAGGTACCAGATTGCTCTGGAAGGAGAGAACTTTGAGAAATTCTCTGCCATTTGTTCCTATTTCCATCTATTTCTTTCTGTCATTACCTCAAAAAACAGATAGGGCTTGTCAAGATGCTTGAGTAGATTCGCATGCACAGCTGACTTGATCATTCATTTCTCTCATATTTATGGAATTATACCTAGCTCTCTTTAAACCCTGGTCATGCTCAGTGGTTTCTTTCCTTCTTCCTTCCCTATATTTCTTTTCATTATTAATTTGGGCCAAATTTGACACTGTAGCTTGTATTTTACATAGTACAAAGGTCCAGCTTCAAATTCTTACAGTGAATATTGTAACTTGGAGTTGTCAGATATGTAAATTATCCTTACTGAGATGCTGCTAATTAATCTTTGTTTATAGGTAGTACTGCGATTATGCATACAAATATTTAACTCGAAGCCCAGAAATTAGCCATAAAACTATTGTGAGACAAACACTATTTCACTGGGAACTTTGTTTATGCAAATATTGAAACCAACGAGCTGAACGAACATTGAAATGATATTTAATAAATCTTACCATTCTCTTCTTTTTTAACCCTCCAAATAAACTGCAAAAATCAGCTCTGCTTTATGATGGAAATGCAGCTGAATTTAGCCGCTAATTGTACTGTTGGGTACCTCAATAATTAATTGTGATTCAGAAAATATTAACAAATTATTTCTTCCATAACAAATTTACTGAAAAATAAGCATTATGAAATCTATTTTACATTAAATAACTGAAATACATATTTAGAAGATATAAAATGCAAAAAATAACATTATATTATTGCTTTTTGAAGAATGTAATTTTTTCATTTGTTTCTCTTGGATATTAGCATATAAATTACTATTTTGTAATTTATGCTCTGTGAATTGAAGTAAATAAAATACTTGGGAGCAACCTTCAGGTTCATGAGTCAAATTAATAACAGTGCTAGTTTTAAACTTAAGTTTATAGGCTGGATTTATTTCTGTTTTGTAGCAGATCTGCCACAGTCTCTTCCATGAGAAAAAGCAGAACTTTGAAAGCAAACCAAGAATGACGCTGTTAGTGGAGATCTTAACACTGTCATAGCCAAAAGCATGGCAGCACATGCACAGACAGGGGTTTGGGGGTTTTGTGGCTTTTTTGTTGGCTTTGGGGTTTTTTTAAATGATCCAGAAAGCATTGACATTGGGAGACTGAAACACTGAGACAGCATGTTATCTCCAGATAGAGTTTCTGTTGGAAACATCTGAATTATGGAGAACAGAAGAAAGGCAGAGAAATGTATATGCACATTGCAAACAATTTTATCTCCTGAAAGGCTTGTTTTTCAGAATCAGAACATATAAGTTGAGACTGCTGAAGGGTCAAGTGACAAAGAGAAAGGGCTATGATTCCAGACCTGAAAACATTTATGTTTAAGCCTTAACCATGTTAAAAAGAAACTTTTTCATTCAGCTCATGGAACCTGCAACACTGAATACATGTAAATGTTGGGAGCATCTGGGCCTGTCAAATTAATTCATGAATTATAAAAGTAAAGGCACTTACAAACACCAAGTTTATGTCCAAAGGAAAATAAATCTCTAAGTTTGCCTGGAACAAATAAAAGGCATATACAAATTTTCCTGACCAACTAGGCATCAGGAACAATTTTTTTAAAATTAACTACAGTTCACCTTTTAAATCATTACTGCTAAACAAGTTTCATTAATCTTCTCTGCTACTAGTAGTTAGTATGACAATTCAGCAGAAACATTTCTAATTGGTTTTGTTGTAAAGAAGATGAATATTATACATACAAATGAAATCTCAAGGGCATTGAAAAGAATTTTAAGTAGATGTAAACATTATGTACATAGCTTTTGTTTAGGTTCAGTTTTACTATTTCCTGTTCAGCACTTATTCTTTAAACTTGTAACAGTAATGTGTCTATTTCCTAATCCATAAACATTTGAAATGAGTGCCTTATCAAAAGTGGTGTTCTGCTTTTTATTAAAATAGTATGGTGTTCCAATTCTCAAATTCAATGGGAAGAATTTAAATTTGGTAATGAGTATGACAGAGGACATTCTGTCAAAAAGGAAACTATTTTGCATATGATTTTTTCTCATGTTCTAAAGTACACACACCAGTTTTTATGACAATAATTCTGAATATTAAAAAGAGTAAAGAAGTGTTATAAAAATCACTGCTTTCTTAGTCAACAGGTCTTTCCCTATACTCTCCAAAGTACTATTTGCCTTACTAAACATCAAACTGGCTGGTTAGGTTTTTTTAACTCCTGTTAACTTTGCTAAGTCAAAAACAATTCCCTGGAACAATGAGGTGGATTACATTCTATTTCTTCTAGCATAAGAAGTACTCCAAACTGGTCACTGTGCCAAATTTTGATCTTTCTTTTACCTATTAATTCTCAATATTTGAAGGAAAGGAACTATTTTAGCTGGAATATTTTGATAATAACTATATATACACACACAGGGATATGAATAATGAAAGTAAACAGCTAAAGCTTGCAAAACAGGAAAGGATAATGCTAGCATGGTAAACTATACTCAAATTATCTTCTGAAAGTCCAGAGGCTCTTCAGACTGGTTCAAAAAATTAGTTTAATATCATCTCACTCTTTCCTTAAGCAGGATCAGTTTCGCATTCAAATAATCTCTGATTCAGGAATTTCAGTCTGCCCTGCACAAATGCTTAACTTAGAATTGGATTGAACTGATCAAAGTTAAGCATACGTGTATATCCAGTATCGGTATCTGTCATGAAACATGAATTATTTTGCTTTTTTTTTAAAAAAAAAAAACTACCCCAAAAAACCCCAACAATACAAGAAAAACAATTCCAAGTTGCCTCACAATTGCACTTTAAATTCAGGCAATTGAAAAATTCCATGATATACAAAATTGTATCAATTTCATCCTCCCATTTTTTAGATGAAGAACAGTAGAGAAAAACCCACTTTTTTTCTTCTTGTTATAATGTACCTTTCTAATCTTGTGACTTTAAAAGTTAGACTAATAAAAATTAAATTAGCAAATTTTCAAAAGCATACAAGTTTAATTATTGAAGCAATTCAATGAGAGTATAATTCATCAATACAAAAGTATAATAAAGACACTGTTTTGACCTAACTGTTGATGGATATTCATAATTTGTTTTGTGGAATCCTGCATTTTCCTAAATGAGCTGTTCTACGAAGATATTATCTGATTTTCTATAAGTTTCATTAGCATTTCTACAGTTGCATACAAATGTTTTAAAAAGATATGCAAACCTGACAAAATATGACTATGTTGCCACATAAGTCAAAAAGTTTTACTTGAGCAGACAACCTTAGCTTTATCTTTACCCTTTCTTAGGCTTACTTAAATCTATTATACATTCCAAATGCCAAGATCTGATTACCAGAAAAAATATAGTTATAAACCGTCATAGACTGTCATCAGTGGAGTCCATTGGAGCAAGATAGTCTATGAAAATAACTTGTAGCCAATATTGGAAGAATTAAAAATAGCACTGGCTAAGACTGCTGGGAGAAAGTTCATGTGTTTTTATAATTAAATATTGCTAAAATTTACATAATTATGTTGCTCACTAAAAGGTCAAGTAGAATTGCATATACTGGACACCATCAAAACAAGGACTAACTGCAATGTGTCATTCTTTCAAACCCTCTCCTGCATACATTTCTAATCTTCTATTAAGTTTTCATAAGTCACTAAATCTTTATGTTCATAAATGTTGAATACTGAAACATTAGTACCTCTCTATCCAGCTTCACATACCTAAGAAAAAATTCACGAATAAACGCTGTTGGAAGAAATCAATCTCTAATCAATACTTCAAAGACTGAGAATTATTATTCTAAAAATTTTTGATGAATGAATTTAGTAACCCAAGACTGAATAATTAGTGAGAAGTGTTAACAATTTACTGTAGGACAGAAAGGGTCATGCTTGAAAAATGCAGTCACTGTGAATTTTAATGACATTCAAGTCCTGTACTATTGCAGCTCTTAAATTATTGAGGGGAAAAAAAATAGTCATTTTGAACTTAACCCCTTTACAGAATGTTCATTAATCAATACTGAATTATACAAATCCTTTTTTTTACAAAGGTATCAAACATGAAATAACAAGTATTTGTTTATATTTATATTCTTTAACTGTTTATACATAACATTCTAAGCTGACATAATCTATTAAGTTTTGGAACCCAACTAAGGATCAGACTTTTGGGTTCAAGCAATCAGTCAAAACCACCTCACAAATGAGTCAAAATATGTAGTATTTTCATCAATATTCACTAAAATATTTGTGAATGTTTTAATATTTTACTATTTATTGTGAGCAGAAAACAAAGTAAATTCTTCTACATGAGAAGCAAACTTTTGCTTTCATGCATCTAGACTAATAAGAACACAAACATTTGAAGGAGCAGAGAACAAAGTGCTTGTTTGATTTTTCTTTTCCCACTATTTAAGAAAATATTTAATGAAAAGAAACATAAACAAAATTTGGAGTCTGTGGAGAGGATTTTATTGTTTTACTGTCCTTGTTTGCATCTTTACAAGTTATCTGTAACACCTACAACACCTCTCAGAGCAATATCTATACTATTTCCTTCCCCTTAGCAAATAACATTGAATAAAGGTGTGTAATATGTTAAGGTTTGACTTAATGGTAAAATATTTGAGTATTTGTTTTTCTTTTAAAGACTGGAATCATTATGCTTTATTTTTCCACTCTAATATTTATTTCTGACAATTGGCGAACAAAACTTGGCTTCTCTTGGAGAACAGGAGAAGTACCTGAGGATTGGAGGATAGCCAATATCACTCCGGTCCTCAAAAAGAGCAAGGAGGACCCTAACAATTATAGGCCAGTCAGCCTCACTTCTGTCCCTGGAAAGGTGATGGAACAGCTTGTTCTGGATGCCATTACCAAGCAACTGGAAGAGAAGGAGGTCATGAGGAGTAGTCAGCATGGATTCACCAAGGGGAGATCGTGCTCGACCAATCTCATAGCCTTCTATGATCTCATCACCAGCTGGGTGGATGGAGGGAGAGCAGTGGATGTCATCTACCTTGACTTCAGCAAGGCTTTTGATACTGTCTCCATGACATCCTGATAGGAAAGCTGAGAGATCATGGGATAGATGAGTGGACAGGGAGGTGGGTTGAGAACTGGCTGTCGGACTGGGCTCAGAGGGTCATGATCAGTGGAACAAAATCTGAATGGAGGCCTGTGACCAGCGGTGTTCCCCAGGGCTCGGTGTTGGGTCCAGTCCTGTTTAATATCTTCATCGACGACCTTGATGAGGGAATAGCATCCACCCTCAGCAGGTGCCGATGATACAAAGCTGGGAGGGGTGGCTGACACGCAGGAACACTGCGCTGCCATCCAGAGAGACCTGGACAGGCTGGAGAGCTGGGCAGTGAGAAACCAGATGAGGTTTAATAAAAGCAAGTGTAAAGTCTTGCACCTGGGGAGGAATAACCGTCTGTATCAGTACAGGCTGGGGGATGACCTGCTGGAGAAGAGCTCTGTGGAGAAGGACCTGGGGGTCCTGGTTGATGACAGGTTGGCTATGAGCCAGCAGTGTGCCCTGGTGGCTAAGAGGGCCAATGGGATCCTGGGATGCATCAGGAAGAGTGTGGCCAGCAGGTCTAAGGAGGTGATCCTCCCCCTCTACTCTTCCCTGCTCAGGCCCCACCTGGAGTATTGTGTCCAGTTCTGGGCTCCCTGGTATGAAAAAGACAGGGATCTCCTGGAGAGAGTCCAGAGAAGGGCTACGAAGATGATTAAGGGCCTGGAACATCTCCTGTATGAGGAAAGGCTGAGTGAGCTGGGGCTGTTCAGCCTGGAGAAAAGACGACTGAGGGGGGACCTCATTAATGTTTATAAATATCTTAAGTATGGGATGCAGGGGGAATCGGCCAACCCCTTTTCAGTAGTCTGTGGGGACAGGACAAGGGGCAATGGCTGTAAATTGGAGCATAGGAAGTTCCGCACCAACATGCAGAAGAACTTTTCCCCAGTGAGGGTGACAGAGCCCTGGGACAGGCTGCCCAGGGAGGTGGTGGAGTCTCCTTCTCTGGAGATATTCAAGACTGGCCTGGACACCTATCTGTGCAATATGTGCTAGGGAGCCTGCTTTGGCAGGGGGGTTGGACCCGATGATCTCTCGAGGTCCCTTCCAACCCCTACGATTCTGTGATTCTTCCTGCTATCAGTGTGTAAGAAACCAGCTAATCCTGAATTGTTCAAAAAGGATACCTCATCTTGTTCCAAGATGAGGTCGGTGTGGGGGTGTGTGTGTTTTTTTAATGTTATTCTTCATACTATTCAAAATTCACATTGTGCACCATATTAGATTACATTTCTCATTGTCTATATACTTCATTAAATTACCTGATATATGTTTGAGATTTATGACGACTGGGGAAGCTCATAGTCACTAGTATTAAATCAAATACACTTGATCCTATCCAGATCATGTTTGCTCTTTCAGATCTAAGTTTTATGTGATCTCATATAAAAGAGAAATGGAATCTGTTAAGAAAAATTGCTGTGCACAGCTCCAAGATTTTAGAGGAATGTCTATATATTTAAAGTCAACCTACCCTATCAAAATACAAAACCAAATTTTCTCCTTCGGTGCCTTCAGGCTATTCTCAGTAACATCCACATTTAAAGTAATTCAGCTTTTTCATGCAAGCACGTCACACTGTGTCCAAATGCCACTGTTGTTACAGCCTGCTCTCAGGAATGCTAAAATTTGATTTTGGGTCTGTTACTTAACTAAAGTCTTCCTATTGCAAGACAAGCAAAATTTAATCTTACAATATCATTCTTACCGTAGCTTACATCAATTAAAATTCAATAAGTATGTGTCTGGAATGTCTACTTTATAAAGAACTTTGTGTTTACAGCTATTATAATCTAATAATTTTTTTGTAACATTAGATGATGATAATAATAATAATACAAAGTTTATCTATTCTATTTAGCACCTACTGAGGGTTGTAGGAATATGCAGTACTATCAGGTGAAAAACACAGAAAAACCAGCACATCTTCACTACTGTGGGCAGAAAATAGCAATTAGCACTGAGCATAGTTTTCCAGAGCAGAGGCCTAGCTCTGATTTGTTACACTGACAAAGGTTGAACGTGATTTTTTTCTTTGTGAAGTCTAAATTAACAACCACATTGCAACAGGAGGCGTGGGCAGCTATATCAACTGTTATACCTGAACTATAATGATGACATGTATTTTTATGTGGTCTTATCACATCTTACCTTAAGTTTAGCCAGGAGGAACTCATGATCTTGTAGTAGTTTTTTAGTCTCATCTTGATTGCTGCCAATTTCTAATAAATTTGGTGTTGATTCAGCCAGCTGAAGCTTCACCCATTTCCCACACTGTAATAAAGTAAACAATTACAGCTTTCAGAAAACACAAGCTTTTCTTCATTTATGTACTCACAGGGACCCTCAGGTCACACAGACTTTCCTTGGTCACAGGAGCCATAACTATATATCCAATTGCAGAATCAAGATACAGAGGATACAATATAAATTTTACTACTTTTGAAATGGTATCAAAATCCCATTCTCTAGTCCTATCCAATAGCTACTGAGATTTTGGTTTTGTCTGAAGAGTAAGATTATCACAATGAGCGATAAAGGTCTCTCCAACTCATCTCCCCTTTCAGCTAAAGATTGCATAGGTAGTTAATGAACATTGGTGGGTGGGGTGTGGGTGGAAGGTACAAATATATTACAGCAGATGCAAAAACCATAAACACAAGTCTCATTTCTAGCACAGAGTTCCAACATACCTGTGTATTGAATACATAGTTAGAGAGATGGCACAACTACCAGCAGGGACACCTAATAGCCTTTGGAATAGGAACCCAAACAGAAATCTCTCAGTGTCCTGGAGGACATGCAAAGAAAGGAAGCTCGACAGCAACTCAAAGCACAGCTAATTCTCTCCTTGCTGTTCTGCAGAACTGCCACAGTCTGCGAAGATGGTGATAAGGAACTAAGCAGTGATGTCACTGGAGGCTAGTAGATGTTCCCACAGTACATGGTAATAATATGACTTCACCAAAACTTAAGCCTCCTTGCAACAAAATTACTCCCGTGCAAGCAGCAGTTTTCCAAGCAAGGGTGAGAACCGATGGAAAAGAACCTTCCCACCAGTACAACTGAAGTAGCCACATTCTGAATAATCACTCTAATTCTATGACAGCCCAACTTGTTATCACATTATCCTTCATTAGAGACAAACTGTAGAGGCTGAAGCTGGCAAGTTTTTCAAGCTGCTCGGAGAATGAAGACTCAAACTGCCAATAAATTCCAACTGGGACTCAGTACCCAGGCAATCAGCTTTACTCCCCACGCCAAACTATGTAAGCTGTAGGTGTGGATCACAGCTCACAGAACAGGAGGCCTTCAGATGCCTGTAAGCACTACTACATACAACAAGGGTTTTTACTAAAACACATGGAAATATAAATTCATAGCTTTTGAAAATAACCACACATTCTCAAGTCTAGTCCTTCCCCCCTTGCCGCCCAGAAAATACTTAAAAAAATCCAAAACAATCTAGATTTTCAGGGCTAGTAGATGACTTGTGTGAAATTATTGCTGAGTATATTTTAAAAATAACTCTTGAGAAGTCTCAACTTCAATTAAAGGAAACATCATGCTCATTAACACATTCTTGTGGCACTCTGCAGCTATTTCTTACTTTTAAACAGAGTAAGAGGAATCCCTTGCCTCAAAGAGCTCACATATTATGGAGAAATTATTTATTCTGTTTTAGAAAGCCAGCATCACAAACAGAAATTATGGACAGAAACAAATGTTAGCTTCCAAGGAAGCTCTTGTAGATGCAAACCAATTAAATGACCGTGCCTTATCACTTTATGTTAGTTATTCATTTGTACAGAAGATTTAAAAGAAATAGTAATCACTGAGTATCAGCAAGCCAGGAACAGACATGCTAGCGCTTGCTGCCTTACCTTAAGTACAGCTATGACAATACTGGCATCCCCAGCCTGAACAGCAACTGAACTGACTGTTGTTGTAGAAGGCTTCTGCTCCGAACTGGCTTCATTTGACATGGTGCTTCAAAATCTGACTTCATACATTAAAGCAGGCTGGAAAAGCTGTTGCAAGGTCTGCTGTTCATTTCAGAGAGCAACAGAGTTGCTAGGGTTCATTCAGTGAAGCAGCTCGGCTAACGCTGATTTGTCTGCCAAAAGGAAAGAACAGGAGGTTAAAAATAGACAACTCCATTGAGTTTATCATTCTTGAGAGAGATTTGACACACCCCTAGTTGGTAGCATTAAACTGCCTGTTCTTTTTTGTCACCATCTAAAGTGTGAAGGGCATATTCCGTGAACATCACCTGACACTGGCTAACCAAAGAAAGAAAGATTCTCAAATTAAAACAGATAGGAAAAAAAAATTACTATAGAGTCCATGCAGATAAACCCAGTGTTGTGAAGTTTCAAAACATGCAACTATGCAGTCTACATTTTCACATTCTGCAAGTACAGTATTTTCTCGTCTAATAGTTACTGAATATATTTTCTCAACATAATTCTTCCACTGAGTCAAATTATTTAAACAGGATGAACATGTGTATATAAATCAGATGCTGAATCAAAACAGAGGATTTTTAATCTAAAAATATTTAAAAGTACAGTGACCATAACAACCATTGAAGGAAACCAAGTAGTTTGTGTGAATTCTTAATGAGTTTTTTATTCCTGCCTAAGACTAAGATAACTTTCCCACTTTTCAATTTAGTCATGTTTCTGTAGTCTTCATTTTATTCTAAATGAGCATAAAAAATTATCTTTCTAGTAATTTTTAAAAATCCTTTTAAGTTTTTTATTCAGTGCAGAGAAATTAAGACACATTTAAATCACAGCATTGGTTTAGTATATTAATTCTATTGCCAGAAGCACAGAGCATGCCACAAGTAGCCTACGGTACAAGACAGCAGCTGCTAGGTTTCCTTCCACAGAACAGCTGAGAAAGCGACACTGGTGTTTAGGTTTGCAGGTCACTCTGGAAACACAATTCCACCCAAGAAACCACATGCTTAACTCTCCTCTAAGCATCTGTTTGCTTCGTTTGTTTAAAAATATGTAACATTTAGATAGATATTTATATACACCAAATTTGGTAATTACAAGCTAGAACAGACCCACCTACAATGAAACCAAGATCTGGAAGCAAGTTCTAGAACAGCTATTTTAGTCTGTAATAACTTCTGGGTGGTTCCAGGGAATTTGTACAAATGTGTCAGGGTCTGGGATTTTTTTTTTTTTAATTTTTATTTCCCCTCCCTCCAATTGTTGGCAGATTATAATCTTAACTTGATTGCCATCTTCAAGCCATGAGTTTCAAACGGGGCATCCAGAAGGACATTGTAGTTGTTTGCACTGAACTAAAACGGTTTGGCAAGTCAAAGCAAAAATTTTCCCATTCCTTGTACAAAAACAGAACCACGAACCCTCAAGGGAACAAATATCAGAGTTTTCCAAAATTCCTTGTAACTTCTGTGAGAGGCCCATGAGCTCCTGCCAATGAAATGTTATATGGATATTAATAATACTCGTGTGGGTATTCATGGTATAGGTATGGCAGAACAACATGCTTGAAATTTAATGGCGACAAAAACTCTGGAGGTTAGAAGTCCTGAAGAAAACCTCAAAACTGAAATGGAAGAGAACACCCTATTTCAGTTTGAATAGAAGACAGATCTGTAGTACAAAACTTGCTAAATACTCAATACTTGCTAATTTCCAAAAAACATTCCAAAGACTTTGGATTTTGTGCCCTGCAGGCAGGACTGAGGACAAACTGGCCTTGACTGGTGGAAAAGCTGATTGGAAAAAACGGACTGGCCTCTCGTTGGTCTTATAAAAGGAGTTACAAACCAATTTTGGTACTCTGTCAAAGCGTGTCCTTGAATGTTTTGTTCTCTCAGAAGCACATTTTAAGTGTACTTTTTCATGGCACAAGTTGGGCCAATCCATCATCTCACTAGGGTAGCAGGACATAAGAGCTGTTTTTCACTCAGGTTAAACGAGGAATCATTTTTCATAGTGCTGACAGCTGGAAATCATGGAAAAACACCACACTCAAGAAGTTAACTATAAGCAAGTTTGGCAGCAGCTGAGTCAAGTGATTCAAAACATCTCATAACAAATGCATGGATATTGTATTTAATTGCCACACAGTAAACATACAAGATAGAGACATGGAAATTTTATAGTAGCAGGCAGAGGAAAGGTAGTAAGGAATTAGAAAAGATCTTACAGCACAACTCTGGGAGGAAAAAAACCTGAGTATTTTGACATTGCACAGTGATCCATTTCCACTGTGTCCAGGGAAACAAAATTTAACAAGCATGCCTTTCTCAGTTTTGTTTACTTACTTGTCACTTGTTCCTCTGTCTGAAACAAACATATAACAATCCTGCTAGAAGCCAGTAACTGGCAGACTCTCTCTGTCAGTAGAGAGAAATATTTTCCCTTTGCTACTGCTGTGTGAAACATGAGTAAGAATGACAAGAAACTAGTGTTCACCAGCTGGCCACGAGAAATGAGGACACTGAACAAAGGAAACACTCTCAGGAAAAATGAAAGAAAGATCAAGTCTCTCTAGTGTAAATGTCAGGTAATGTCTGTATCAACTGTACGTAAAAAGGGTATGAGAAGTAAGTGTGATAAAACTCATTTAATTTTCAACATGCAGCACATCTTATCAGCAGCTTTTTCTTGTGCATGGCAAGGGAAGTGGGCTAATTACAGTTCTGACAGTTATATGCTTAGGAAGGAGGGCTCTAGTTCTTGGAGATAAGTTGCTTTTTGTTTGGAGCTACCAGCACACTATGAAAATACCTCTGGGAGAGGCAAAGTTCACTCCCTGCAGCCTCAAAGACATGAGATCTTTCACTCAGACTGAATGTAACAGGTCTGCTTTCCTTCCCTTGTCTCACATCCAGAACAGGTGTACACAGCAAGGGAGGGAAGGAGAACATGGGAAGCAAGCATCCCCCAAACTGATGGGTTTCACATGGCTTGGAAAAGCTACAGAAACTCTGCTTCCCTCTGGCAGCCCCACCTGAATGAGGGACAAAGATCAACCTCCCCAAGTCTGTGGTTGCTGCTTTTTGCTGGCTAATACTCTCTTACCTTTTGAGTAGGCACAATTTCCAGCTATCCTCAGGAATGACAACACAAAAGCAAGCAGTTTGCAAGTCTCCTCAAGTACATAGAGAGGACTCCGCAGCCACAGAGATCACATACGAGGGTAAGGATTGAGCAAGAGGTAAGTATTTCTCCCAGAAAAGGCTCCTCTTTACCCTAAACTGGTTAAGTAAGTTTCTAGGATGACAAACTGGTTGAAATCCTTACTGAGTTTTGTCATTCCCAGACACCCAAACCAAGTATGACAAAACCCACCCTGGCAGCAGCAGCAGCAGACAGGGGAGGAAGGCCAGAAACAGATGCCTCATGTCAGAAGGAAAAGACTACTACATGAATGGCATGTGTGGAACAGTAACTCGTAATACCATCTCTGTCTTAAGACTTAACTAGAAAGAAGCATTTCTTGCAGAGAAGGCTGCCAGAAAGCAGAAAGGACCCAAAGCTCTTACAGACATTGCCCTTTTACCC
Organism: Porphyrio hochstetteri; assembly: GCA_020800305.1. NCBI lineage: Eukaryota > Metazoa > Chordata > Aves > Gruiformes > Rallidae > Porphyrio > Porphyrio hochstetteri. The sequence goes on along the minus strand of CM036910.1, from coordinate 18,191,450 downwards.
AGGGCTGGAGAGGCAGGGCAAGTGACCTCTCAGCACCCATAGCCAGAGGAAGGCTCCTCTGCTGCACCCAACAGTGCTACAAGATTCAGACATGGGCCACACCAAGGGCAGTCTCTCCTCCCACCACTTCCCTGACCACTCAGGGGTGAGGGTGGCTTGACCAGCCCCACTCCCCTCACAGCAGTACAGGGTTTCTGCTGCCAAATTTACTGAGGCAGGGCACATGCACCTAGAGGGGAGGGCACTCTCCCAAAAGCAAGGTTGTTATTACCTGCAAGAGGGAGGGAAAGCGCCAGCAAGGGTAAATGAAATTAGCTTCAGGTAGGCAGCACCTGAAGCACAGGTAGAAGTCAATTCTGAAAAGGCAGACTTCAAATAGCCCAGGAACATGGTGGCCCCAAAAAGGAGGTTTTACTGTATTTGCCACCATGGAAAAAGGCAGCACAGAATCCCCCTAGAGGGATAGGAAACAGCTATGAAAGAGTGCCTGAGCAGTAAAATATACCCTGCTCTTCCCAGCAAGGAATGATAAGAACAAACCATGGTCTGTGTTGCCCGGATGTTTGATAGCTCACAGATTCATTTTACTTAAAAACATACAGCTGTAAGGAGACATTATAGATGTGCATCACCCTAACAAAAGCCTACTCCTCTTTCTCCTTTGTCACCAGTCCTGAAGACACTTAGTAACACCCTAAGAAAACAGCATGGTAAGAAAAAGCTACCCAAAAGGCATCGTGGCATGAAGCAAAGACCAAAAGCAAAGGTATCCTGGTTTTATCTCAGTGAAAGAGAAAATCCAGCACTGCTAACTAAAAACAAACAGCATATCAGAGATCAAGAAAACAGCAAACAGTTTAACATTAGTAGCAAAATAACAATTTGTTCACTTCCAAGGACAACATTTTAAAACCCCAGATAGCACACAGACCTGGGAAGCAACAACAGCTGATACATTTCAGTGCACTAGTCGTTAATCTTTCATACCCCACTTTTCCATCCCAAAACATTCTCTTCCCCATATCCCTCTTTTTGCATCCTAGATGATTTCCACAAAATATACATACTATTTGTGCCTAGCACTTATCAGAATAGTATCTAAATCCCAATTATTTATTAAATGATAGAAAAAAATCCAATTTTATCTAGAACTTAGAACCCAATGGCTGAGCACCACGTGCCGCTTGCTCACTTTCAAAGGAGGAGCAGACAGAGCCTCCATGGGTTGGGATAAGGACAATTTACTGACAAAATCACCATGAAAGGAGAACAATAACAGTCAGTTACACTCACATCTGGTGGTAACACAGAGTACCTTACAGACCTGAGGATTACAGAGTGCTGCAGACCAAGGACTGACCCGTCACTCCAGCTGTACTCAAACTGCCCTGGAGGCACCAGGAGCACCCCTCCCCAACCAGCCCCTTTTATGGGGAAGTGATGTCAGGTGGTGAGGAAAACAGCCCAGGCTAACTCAGCTCACCTGTGCTGGCTGCTTGGGGAGGTCAACTCTGGCCTGGCCAGAACCAGGACATACATCACTTCAGCCTCCATTCTTATTTTAGGAAAGCTCATATAGCCTCTAAATTTAGAAGTCCAGCTTCTAAATGTTATATAAACAGAGACCATTCCTTGTAGCATCTGTTACATAAAAGATTGGCTTCCTGTTCTTTACCTGGCTTGTGTGCAAGGTAAAGAGGAAGGAAAGCTGACACACAGATTGCTTACATTTTTACTAACCAGGCACCACACTACCTGAATTCCTGAAGAGTATACAATTGCCCTGATTATTTTCAAATATACAGAGACAGTCATATCACAGAATAGTTTGGGTAGGAATGGACTTACAGACCACCTGGCTCCAACCCCCCTGCCATGGGCAGGGACACCCTCCACTAGCCCAAGTTGCCCAAAGCCCCATGCAACCTGGCCTTGAACACTGCCAGGGAGAGGGCAGCCACAGCTTCTGTGGGCACCCTGTGCCAGGGCCTCACCACCCTCCCTCACAGGGAAGAATTTCTTCCTAATATCTGATTTAAATCCACCCTCTTTCAATTTAAAGTCATTGTCCTTCATCCTATCACTCCCTGGCCTTGTAAATAGTCCCTCTTTAGCTTTCCTGTAGGCCCCTTCAGGTACTGCTATAACATCTCCCCAGAGCGTTCTCTTCTCAGCTGAATAGTCCAAGCCTGGTGACAACCTGCTCATCTGATCTGCTTTCTTGTTATTTTAGCACATGACTCACGATGGGCTGCAGAGAAAACTGAAGGTGTTGGGATCTCCACCCAAGAACTCCTGCAGCAATACTAATTTCTTGATCTGAGAAGGGGGTAAAACATTAGTGCTTACAGAAATAACCTCCTTTCCTTGTTAAGTATAACATGTGCAAAAATTCATTTTCTTTAGATTCTTTACTCACAGATCGGCTTGAAGAAGTTCCATACAACTATGAACTGGAGGAAAAAGATGAAGAACACCTTAGGGGAAGGAAGAGAAATAGAGGGAGAGTGGAGCACAGGTGCCCACGATAATTCTGCAAACATTGGCAGCTCTGACCAATTAACAGATATATCTCTAAGCCGATTCATCTGAACAGATGCCTCCAAACCCAAACACATTAATTACTTGGTATCATTTTTCATTGCAAGTTCAATTTTATTTTGCTGTCGCAGCCAATAAAAAACACAAGTTGGATTTATACCTTTCTTTAAAGTGAAAGCTACAGGCAAAACTGGAATAAAAAAGTGACTTGATGACTATTCAAGTGTAAACATAATGGCAAAATATAAACAATGCAAATTTTAACTGTTGAATATGGTGAAAGGCTTAAATGCAAGAGAACACCATACACAAGCGTGAAGCACAAAGCAATCACCTCTCGTTCTCTCTCACATCCCAGGGGAAGAGACCAGCAGGTCTCCTTACATAGCAGCGAGGCTCTCTCCACTGCAGTTTCCTTGGAATAGGCTGCAGAGTGGACTTACCCCATCAGCACTCCTGGGGAAGCTCAGCACTCCTCTCTCACTGCATGTTGTCCCAAGCAAATGCTGCGCAGCCCATGGAGCTGTACTCTGACGAACGCAAAGCTGAAGCGGGTCTCACTGCCTGCCGGTGGCATTCAGGCCAGTGAGCCCGACTGCAAGCTCAGCAACAAGGAGAAGGGTGGCCCAGTGCATTCAGTTCTGTCAGGAGAATGAAGAGACATTAGGTAGTTAATTAGTCCATTGTTCATGCTCCAGCAGCAGAAAGAGAACAGTTTATTACACAAGATTAGTATGTTCCCTCGCCCATGCATGTAAGGAAAGCCAGCAGGACCTTTGTTACTAAATTCCTTGGGAGCATTTGAAATTCCTTCCTGATGTGGTGTGTTAGCACAGTGGAGTGTGCGCTCTGCACCAAATATAGATGTGAGACAGGCTATGCTTTTTCCCTGTAAAGAAGGAAGATTAAGATGCAGATTGTAACCTATATCTGAGCCTCAAGGCAGCTGCAAACTCTTCCACCAATCAAGCAAATAGTTTTGCCCCATGTCACTAATTTCTCCACTTAACTTACATTTACAATTTAGCTGTATTAAAAGACTGTTTCCCTTTAATTATTTCTCAGTGTTTATACACGAAGAGAGACATCTGCATTAAAATAGTGAAATAAAAAATAATCAGTTAGCAATCACACAGACTGCTCAATGTGACAGTTGCATCTAGGTAACGGGGTTCTTAGGATGATCTTTTAATGGTGAAACATCTCTGTTCAACCTTATAGAAAGCAATCCAGCCAGCAACAATGCAAAAAGATCAGTATGAGTCATACATTTATCAGGAGACTGATGAGATATAATCAAATTAACCACACCAAAACATTAAAGCCATGTTGCTGCTGCTTGGAAGAGTTTGTTTAAAAGGGCACAAGTTTCAAAAAGCTAAATTTAGACCATGTACAGAAGTATGTTACACAGCCACACTTCTGATAGCGCATTGCTTTGACATATGATACTGGAGGGGGTTTATCCAGAAAAGAAAAATTCAGCATGGGACTTGGACTTTAAGTGTTAAAGAACCACAAGGCTTTAGAATCCTTTTTTGAAAAGAAGTCATTTATCAGCAGAGTTATAAATAGCAGTGCTGTGTTTTGTTTTAGAAAGATAACTCCATCTTGTTTAACTCTGCTACTTGAAGGTTCACACTGCTGAGCATTCCTCTGTATTTCCCTCTTCCAGATCATGGTACCTCGAACAGCAAGCGCGTCACCAGCTCCTGCCCATCCCTTTGGTGAACCTCTGAGTTTTGTGACATGCTTAAATGCTAAAAACCCAAGAACTATTGAAATATTACTCTCTCCCTGCTTGTGTGGAACGAGGCTGTCAAACAGATGTGTGCTCACTGATGACATCCAATGTAGCAGGGGGTGACTGCAGGGTATGAGGATACTCCCTCACTGTCCTGGTTTAAACAACCCTTCCCACTCTATAAAGGATGGCATGTAACACCCCAGAATTCAAGTCCCACATACATTTCAGAAGCATTATCTATAAGTAAAAACACTCCCCCCACACACACACTCATTCAACCTTAAGTGAAGAGCAGTCACGTTGGATGTCAACACATCAGGGCCATGTCAGCTACCCATAGCAAACACTCCTACTGCTATACAGTCACCAGGCGAAGTGATTTGTTCCTTGTTCTGGGCCTGGGTGCCCAAATTTCATTGGACCTGAATGCTGCTGGTGGTTCAGTGCAGTAAGAGAAGTTTGGAGGACAGAAACTTGATACAAAGACTCATTTTGTATATATATCTATATATATACACACAACTGTTCCTCAAACTCCTTTTAAGTGACACCTGATAACCAGGCTGTCTGTATGGAAATGGGCACTACAAGACACCATAGTGGGGAGCAGTAGATGTAATCCTGTGGATAAATCATCTTGAATGAATGTATGCTTATCCTGATTGACATCTTTTGAAGAAAAGTAGTAGCAAAGTGTTTTTTCTTGTACTCCTTTCTACTGGAGTGACTCTTTTTGTGGTCTACAGTGCAAAGAAGCTGTGGGCAAAGGAAACTCAGTGCAGGTTAGTGAGATTGTTTCATTCTTAAGGAGAGCATCACCTTTCACAGGTCTTAGCTGGTAGTTTTGGTTTCTTCTTCCAGAACCTGATGAGTGGGATTTTTTTTTTTCCCTTCTGAGGGTTGCCACTGTCTCCACAGGTCTGCTGCTGGGTGGAGATGGTAGGGGTGAGAGCCTGTAGCTGTTTCCTCAAGGACAAAGTGACAGGAGAAAGAGATTAAAAGCTCTCATTTTTATCACACAGGCTTCAGCTTTAATTTGAAACCCTACTCAGGGAGTGCTAACACTCTTCCAACCTTATGATGGGTCATCAACTCCCTTTGCCCCAGAGCATCCTCACTACTAGTCCTCTATATTTCCAGAAATGAACCCTTCTCTGCACACAAATATGTCAGAAACCAAGGTCTTTCCCATAATAGGGCTAAATAATCCATTAACAGAGAGCTGTGTTAGCTTGATATTCTGCACTTGGGCACCAGGACTGCGTATCCCACACAGTGTAGGGCCTGGGCAACTGCTGTGCAACAGGGTGCTGCTACATGAAGATTTCTGCTACAGTTCAAGGTCCTGATGCAACTGATGTCAAAAGCAGAGCACCCTATGCCATCAAACCAGAGATGTGCGTCACTTTTCCACACCACCATACCCAGTGCTGCACTATCACAGGAGCCTGCCTCCCCACCCTGAGATATATACAGAAAATCAGTATCTTTACCTGACTGTGGTAAGAAAAAACAAGAAGTGGTCTGTCAGCATGTCTTTGTTGGATTTGACTGCAGATCCCAGGGACAAGGAAATCTGGCCCAACTCTGGGGAGTGCATGGTCTCTCGGACCCTCCTTCATTGTCATCCCAGGATCTGAAAGCCCACCTTGGCTTTCCCATCTGACAGTCCCTTCAGGCTCTTTATGCAGGGTATGTGGTTGCAACGCTGTGCCAAGGTGCAATCAATCATTGCTTCAAGCCTTCAAGAATACTGCTCTCACTCCTCTGACTGACACAGCTTTCCTTCTCTCTTACGCCCATCAACAGTCATGAAAGTGGCAAACTCAGGAGAGCCACTAAATAGTTCTGTTGTCTGTTCTAGGCAGGTTCCGGTCCTTACACCATGCAGATTAGTAATCAGCTGGCTCAGGACCTCAGAATTCCCCTCTGAAAATTCAGCATGAGGCAGAAGATGTAGCTCTGACCATGCTAAAATAGTGTAAAACTGGAGAATTAAAGATTTTTAAAAGAAGGAATTCAAAGAGGGAGATGGAAGACAAAAGACTGGAGAAGATTTTGAACCAGCGTAAGTATTGATAAACGATGAAGGAGAATTGGAGAGTTGCAGGAATGAATTTAGGATTGACAATCAACAGTAAATCCAAAGGCATGCATGGCAAAAGTCTGTTACATACAAGCTGGGAGAGCACACACGTGGGTTGAGAACCTAATGTTGCATTAAGTGTCGGTTCAATTGAAACCACAATTGGATCTGAGCTTCCAGTTTGGATTTATTCTAAGGACTAAGTTATATGCAATAAAACAGTCCTGAGACCCTAACATGCAATGAGTAAGCACAGTCAGGAGTTCACTTAAACCTGTAGTATTGCTGCAAAACATATCACTAAACGGAGCATCTGAAATCTGCAAGGTACAGGTTCTTCCTGTGACCCTTTACAGATACACTTCTATTACAGACCATTAGCATCAGTGCTGATCATGCAAATAAATCAGATGCTCAAATGTATTTTTTCAAGAGCTTCATCTGTCCCAGAGCATCCAGTAACACATCCAACATCCTTCTGCTGGGACAAAAGCCTTTCCCTGTGAGTCACGGAATAATTTACTATTGATCACTTTTTCCAATTTCTCAAACAAGCTGCTCCTGAAGTGCCAGCCCTCTGGTGAACTCTGCACTCAGCTGCTTTGATTAAGTATCCCTATTGCTTAATTACCTTAAATTTCACACTTGAAAATAGGTTTGCCCAGGACAGTAGTCACCATCTTTGAAAAAGGATACAAATTGAAGTTTAATAATATGGTGGATACAAATACAAGATTTTCTGGTATAATCTCCTGAGATCTTCCTCACATTGTGAGGACAAAAGTCAAGCAAGCACTGCAGCTGACTTTGCAGTCAGACAAAGCTGCAGCGGGGACCCTCTCTGTGTAATGGGACTGGGGGAAAAGGGATAAGGGAAATACAGATCAAGTACAACTGTAACCTTCTTGCATTTTTAAGACTGCATGGAGGTGGTTCTTCTGTTTTTAACCTTAGCATAATTTCAGTATCAGGACACCTAAGGCAGAGTCTTGCGGGGTAAGTTTTCAGACATCACATTGATTTGCTTGAACATTCTGGCCTGAGACCTGTACTGTGTCCTCACTGGAAGCAGCTGTGTTGCTAGAGTGCAGAGGCAGAACTCACATAATGCAAGGTAACTTTCAAATTAAGGTTTTGGGTGGTCACATTAAAAATATGCTGACATTTTTACAGAAGGTATCATGGTGGCACTGGCTTTTCAGTCAGTTTTGCTCCAGTCTGTTCCTATCCTCTAATCCACAAATGACTATAAATCAAGGCATTAGTCTTATGGCATCACATCAGCCCCTGAGGTGAAAGGGATGTATACCAAGTAAATATATAATAATAATAATAGTAATAATTTTGCAAATTCTAAATGTTTCACATGACTTCTTAAAATCATGCAATATGTTTTACAAAGCTCTTCAGATTAATAAATCTTAAATAATACTCTTCAGTTGCAAGTTGGTATTCCTCCCCACCCCCCCAAGTTATACAATTACTGTGGGCTTTCTATTTCTTTAGCTAAATCAAGAGAAATTTTTTAAAAAATGAACTATTTCACTGCCTCCCCCTTGTTTAACTTGCAGAGCTTCAATCCAACATAAGCAGTTCCAGGAAAGAGTTGAAAAGATTAAAAGCCCATATTTCAATAAGGCACTTCAGAACATGGCCTAAATGAATAGAAACTTTTGAGGAGTCCTCTGTCATCCATTCATTACATGAAGTCTTTCAGAATGCAGAGGAAGATGAGGTACTTTAAGTCATCTCTGCAGTGCAGTAGGATCTGCTATAATTATGTTTAAGAACCTTTCATTCAGCGTTCCAGGAATACAAATATCACATGAGAGGACTTTGAGGGAAAAACAAAAGCTGTGTAGCCCATAATCTGATAATTAGTAAATTTTCTGTAATTTACCTGCTTTCTCTGAGTTACTCTCTCACTTTTTTCCTGTTTGCAGGTTATTTAACAGCCGTGAAAGGATGAGCTTGATCTTCCCAAACTTCCTTACAGCCCACCTGTTGACACCACATTTTTAGAGATGTTTTCATTGTAAATTAAACTCTTACAATTCAAATGGTTTTATTGCACTTCCTCAGGTTTCCTTCCTTCCTTTTTGCTGACTACTGCTCTAGTAGCATCCCACTACCACGTATAGGAAAAGCCCAATCGTCTCAACCCCTAGGATGAAAATTATTTGAGCTGTGCTTTTTATATCTCATGTGTGTGTGATTTCCATGACTATGAAAATCTCACCCACTCCCAAAATAAATGAGATTTCCTTCCTAGCAACCCTGCGAAGCAAGGAACGCAGCTGTCATCCCAATATGTGCATGCATGCACACACACACACAGAGGCAGCAACCATGTCATCCTGAAAGTAAATTATTCTCTGGAAACAACCAAGGAACTCTTTAAAACATCTGTTGGATCACTTGCAAAACCTTAAACAAAATTGTTAGCGGAGAAGGCAGTTTAGCGGTAGACACACGAACACCTCTCTGATAAGGTCCAGGAGACAAAGCAATACCCAGAGAAGAGCTAACATCAGGTATCAAGCTCCTCCAACAGCTCACGTTTCTGTCACCTGCAGGAGCAAATGGCCTGGCTTTTCTGCAGAGGTAATGCACCATGAAATGATGCCTGCAAGTGGCAGCTACCTAACGAGTTGGCTGTGTATACCCAGTGGAAATAGAAACCTTACAAGGCTCATTGAACAGTCGCTCACTGCAGACTTTTGATGCTGTCTCAAGCAAAGTGTTAATAAAACCCCTGGCTACAGCTGACCATATTACTGTGCTGCTTTGGATATATTTGTCTCGGAGAGAAGGGGGGCCACGCTCTGACAGGCAGCAAGTGACACAAAGCAGACAGTGGGGCATCACATTCACATCGTCAACACAGATATGTGGAGTAGCAGTCAAACGTGTTGAATACATTGTACAATCTTCACCCTGCTGAGGCTAGCTTGCAGTAGTTATCTGTCATCCAACAAAGGCACACAGAGCTGCATACAAGGCTTCAGAAAGAACAGCCTGCACTTAGTACCAGTTTAGAATACGGCTCGTTCCCAAGTCTCTACAAGTCAGACTTGCATCACACAATCACAACAAATATCAAGTAATCGTTCTGTATGCTTGCCTGCCTGTGGAAACGGTTAAGACACCACAAAAGCTACTTTCTTTCATAGCAGTCTTAAAAACTCCAGAGGAGAACGGAATGTTAAAAGGCATCTGTCACTTGGCCAAGCCAAAAAAAAAAAAAAAGAAAAAAGAAAAAGAGATCCTGGCGTAGTACGAGAGGAACATCCTCCTGGAGTCTCCAGACCACTGGAACTCTGCAACCTCTGATCCTGTGAGGCATGGGGATCGCAAGCAATCCAGGCATGCCTGGAAAGTCAGCAGTGGGAAGCAGTGGGAATGCACTGTCACCCACACAGCATCTGCAACTCTGGCTGAGAAAATAAACACAGGAAGCAGAAACCCTAAAATCGAGTCAGCAACCCATACACCACAAACCAAGCAGAACACAGCAATCTGTGTCTGAAAGTGACACCACTGAAATTAACACAGACTGCCCTGCCAAAACAGAGAACAGCAACAAATATATACCAGGATTTGAGAGAGATTTGTTCATGCTTCTTTCTGACACAAAACATTTCAAGTTACAGGCCTCCTATCAGCTCCTCCGAGAGGCAGTTCTTACAGCAAGGTAAGCTTCACTCTCCATTTCATTTCTGTAATTTACAGATGGTTAGAATTAAGTTCAGTGTAAGATCTAGGAAAGGCCTTGATGAAGTGTTTTAAGGCCCAACCCATAAGCATACTGTGTGGGAAGCAGTTATATCCATTCCAATAGAGCCAGTGATGCTCAAGGCTTCAGAGAAGTCTCCAGGCTTTTCTACCTTGAGCTGTCACAGCCTTATTCTATGCGCAATACATACATATACAGAACTGCCCAAGCACCTTACTGCACATGGTTAGCACCCACAGCTACCATGAGACGTCCCTTTGCATTGTTTTCTCATCTACTTAATATACATGTTGCCTTCTGACAGCGACAGTATTGTAGCAGAGTTGATAGAATAATGTTGGGGCTTGGAACGTCACGATCCTCAGAAGAGCTGAGGAAACCCAGTTTCGGCTGGTGAGGCAAAGCAGCCATATATGTCATTATGGTCACGCGCACTCAGTTGCTATAGAAGTTTGACAGGTAACCTGCAGCTACATCAGCCTTCCCAAAGGAAGACCGTTGGAAGCCAGAGAGAGTTAGATTAGGTCTACTCAGGTGTTTTAAGCATAAGATGTTGGAGCTTAATAAATTAATAGGGTATTTTACGTAACATATAGCATTCCCTTTACATACAGATCCACTACAGGTACCCCAAGAGGAGCTTGCATCAGTGGTGCCTGACAGTAATCGATGCTGTTTGTGGAACAGCTAAAAGGCTTACTAATTTCAAAAATATGTATTCAAAAACATAGAACCATAAAAACCAATTTTAAATTACTGTAAGCTTTTAAGTGCACATGCTTTTAAGCACACTTTGTGCTAGTCACATGTGCACAAAAAGGGTGTTTTACCTGCAGCATTAGGCAGCCACATTTGATGTTTTAATGCTGCCATTAAAGTGCCAGAACACCATTATTATTTAAAATGCAATAAAACTGTTGCCACTTTTGTTCATTACTAAAGTAAATTATCTGCTCTCAAGATATGCCAGAATGGCAAGCTTAGGGCCAATTAGTTTCCTTTGCTTTTCTTTGTGCTTCATCAGTATGATATGTTAGCTCTTTGCTCTCCATCTTATGAACTGTACTTGGAAGGTTAGCTGAATTTTTCCAACTGAAGTTGAATTTAAAAAACCCCATGACTTTGCTTTTTAATGTATTCTAACTTACTTAACATGCTTGAAATTTTAAGTGGATTTTTTATCCTCTCCACTCAAGAGAAATTTGTATCCTGACCTCAGCCTTCCTCTTGTCTCTGTATTGTTCCCATAATCTTTGCTGCAAGACACCTATGGAAACTGAAGTCAACTCTGACAGGAAATATGGAAGCTCTTGCCTTAGTTTTCATTACTAATTTGAGCTTAAGTGTGTCACCATTGCTTTATATATACTAGGTATGTTTTAATATACCTTGTATTAATACATTCTTGTACTATGTAACTGGAATTTTTACAAGTCACACAAACATCTTCTTTTGACAAATATCTTTGACATTTGATTAATAATGCTGTCTCCTAGTTTGACAGAATCAGATGTGTTCTCACAAGTTTCTTTCTCACCTCCAGGTTCCAAAATGACCTTGATGTCACCAAAAAATGGTCCTAAACAACTATGTTTGAGGCATCTGAACTCATTTTTCTGTGATTGTTTAGCCTTACCTGTATTTCCAGATAACAAGTCTTCACAACAGAATCACCTCCCCTGAGCATCAAATGCAGAACATCTTGGAGAACTCCTTGACTCCGACCCTTGCAAAAGGCATGCAATTAATCAAATTTTAATACAATTTCATAGAATTTCCAATTAAGATGCAGTCCTGAAAGCGATCAGTACTACAACAATGGAACTATTTAAGTGAAGAACACAAATGTGGGCTAGCTGTGGGAAACAATGATTCTGAAGTGATAGCCCAGTGGACTTTTTGAACACCCGATTAGAAGTAACTCAGCAACAGTTACATAATGTCACTTTGGCTGTTACATATTAAGAAAAGGAGAAATGATGCATTACAGAAAAGACTCGCTCTACTGAGATTCCAAATGATTTTCAGCATGTCTGTCATCAATTCTGCATGCTATTAAGGGTTGTACATTTCTGAAGGTTCAGTAGCAAGTAGAATCATAGGTGTTAGATTAGTTAAGAAAAGGCCAGCATAAAAAGGTTATCTTAAATAGCTTTCTCAACAGCAGACACCTATTCCATTCTTTCCCTAAGATAGGAAGTCTGAGTTCATAAGAAGGATTCAGAAACGTGTCAGACTCACACATGACCTAGAAAACTGCTTGCCCTCATTCCTGATACACAGAATACAGGCAAATTACAAAGTGCTGGTAAAGGGCACCTTACCAGCCACTTGCTTACCCTAAAAGCAAGGAATTCTAGAGGAAAGTGAAGGAAGCAGAGAGAGAGAGAGAGAGAAGGAAAAGCTGGCATAGCCCAAGGGATCATATCAGAGACTCAGAGAGAACAGGGTGGAAGACAATCTACTGGCCTCCAGGAATGCCAGGAGACAGGGCAGAACAGCTTCCAGTCTGTACTCCGTACACTGAGCCACAATTAACATTGGGGTCATTCGAGTGAGCAGCCACCAGTTCCCAGTTGTACACGCAGCTGTCACACGAACAGGGTAGGAGCTTCTGACACCACTCTGGTTTTGCCTACCTTACTGAGCCCCAAACCAGATTAAAAATAGAATATGAAATAAAACAAAACCCTCTAAATAATCTTAGTGTAACACGTGCTTACTGCAAACTAGGATTTTAATGGGACTTTATACCACAGATCATTATTTACTCCACGTAGATTCAACCAGTGAGTAAATGCAGCAGAATTGGAGATGCAGGGCTAATTAATGACTATGATCTTAGATTACTTCTGTGCTTGTGTTCTCTATTAAATATCTGTAGCTTTTCCATGTTTAGGTTCTTTCTAAATAAATTTCATTCAACTATTGGCCATAGTAACAGCAGCTTTCTCAAATGGAATTGAACATTAAATTTTAAAATATTATATTCAAAAAAGTCTTCATAAATAAAATCTGTGAAATTGCAGTTGCTTTTAAACTAGCATTAATGTACTATTGTATCCAATGCATCAAAATATAATTGGATTTCCTCTATGACAGGAAAAAGATACCCTTACCATGAAGTTACAGAGAAGCCATTAATTTTGAATTATTATTTTTCATAAGAGAAACTGCTTTGACATTATCACTTTCCTGTGGAGAAGACATGAAATAACCCGAGATAAATAAGTAAATAGTGTATTTGAATAAAAGATCCATCCTGAAAACCTGGAGAGTAGTAACAACACCTGCAGGAAGAGCGCATTAGTTTTCCTGTGAGCAAGATACAGTGAGAGAGCCGAAGTTATACAACATAGAGTTGTCTATTTCACACATAGTATTCTGAAATGGTCAGATACCACACCATCTTACAAGTAAATGTAATATTGAATTGATCCAGATTAAATTCCAAAGAGTAACAAGTTAACCAAATTATGTCCACAGTTGATTTTGTTTCAATCCAATTCCCTTAATAAATTTCATTTTATCACCAATCCTGTGGTTTTGTTTATAAAATTCATGTTTATTTTTAATCAGATGAAAGTATTTAACCCCAAAAGTACTACACCAGGGATATTCACACTATCCAAGTTTCTCACACAAGAGATGTGAACCACTCTTACATGGGAACAACGCTATTAGCATAGCTCCAACTTATGCACACACAATCTAACTTTGGTGTAAGTACTGCTATCAGAGTAACAAAAACCCAACACACACACTCCTACTGATATTAGCTCAGAAGGAGCTTTCCTCTTTCAAGTACAGCCTGTTAAGAAATATTACACAAGAAAAATTATACAGACTTTGTAAATCTATTGTGGGAATGATGATTTTTACTGCCATATGTAACAAATGAAACACAAGTAGCATTTGGGAATACAGACCAACGAAAGTTTATGTTAGATTTTAAAAAGATGATTTTTATTAAGCACAAACAGTTTTTAATACATTATCAATACAAATAGGAAAACATCTGCTTAATGAATTTTGATATATCAAAGATTTGATGGGCAGGTTGCATACTGGCACAATAAAAACAATTTTTTCTTTTAAATTTCAAATTAAAATTATAGGGTCACCACTGCCTACACTGCAGGAACTTTACCTACAGTCTAAAATTACTACATCACCTGGGCATAGGGGTAAGCAAAGAACTACAATTTCATAATACAGAACTCGTAACACTTTCATTAGCACCATTCAAAGCTTGCATCAGCTGTTTAACTAAGCAGCAGCTGACAGGTCAGGTAAAGCTTTACAGCAAATTTCAGTGCAAAGTTTATAGTTCCTTTTCATAAGATACTTGGAATCTATGGTTTCATAGCACGTTAAATAATTATGGCTTGATAGATGTACAGTGTTAAGATGCTGAGAACATTTACTTTGAAAAAAAGATGAGACTTATAACGGCTGTGAAATGCATTTTAATATATTATGCCAAAACAACATGCTGGATTACAAACTTAAGTCCTATTATGAATTCGTAGACAAGGGTCACTATTAGCTCTCTGGGCTAGTGTCTTCTGGTTGTCTCAGCTGCTGCTTTTTCAGACTGACTAGCTTCATCTTCTCTCTAATGTGTTCTGCTGCAGAAGCCATATCACTTGGGCTCCCGAAGTACTGCTCAGACCTAAAAGAAAACCCACAAAAAATTTTCACGTGTAAGTAAGACAGTGTGTGAACATACAAGTGAATGACAGTGGGAAACACAAAGCAGGTAAGGAAAACAGGCATTTTCTCCTCTAGGAATTTAAAAGCCACCTTCAAAAGGGTTTGGGGATTCAGTAATGAGACTTGACAGCAGATCTTGATTAAATTATTACAAATACTCAACAATCCTTTTATACTCAAAAGATTCTCCCCACAGCAGGGCACTGTTCCATCAGAGCAACAAGATGCTTCTTAACAGCATTTCTACCGCCATTCTCCAACTACTACCTCAAGTCAGTCTGGCAGTTTTGAGTACTATGACAATCAGGGAAGTCTGTCTATACATTAATTCTGAGGCTATACAACTGCTGCATTATTGAAGGACTTTGTGTAGGTGAAGTCGGCCACATGCTGTCAAATTATGTCATCTATCTCAAACTGAAAAGAACACATGGCTGCGTAGAACTGATTTCTCTCACTCAAACAGAAGAAAAAAATAGCTGAAATGTTAATGAAATCAGTAACCAAGCTGTCAGACAAAGAGGACTTGAACAGAATACATGTTTCAGAAGACCAGGTATTGAATCTAATTAGAAAGCACAGACTTTGGAAATGGTGGCAGAATAGAGGACTTCAGACAGAGTGAGAGGACGGACAGGCATATGCAGACAGAAATAATTTCTCAGAGGAGCAGACTAGTTTGACTAGGGAACTCCAAAGACAGCAGACTGTACAACCACACACAGTATCGCAATATGTGCAGACGTTTTTTCCTGTGGCAGGTTAGAAGCCACAAACAGGACAGGGAACACTGACAAGAGTCCAAAGTGCTTAAGAGGCCAATGAAGAGGCCTCCAAGCTTATTATGACATTATGTATTACTACATTTCTTAAACTATTTCTACTAACGCTTTGCTAATTGTTCCTTAAATGCCTCAAAACCAGAATGCCTATGGACAATCACAGAATCATAATGAGCAGGGGATCCTGGACTTTGGACAGCTAAGACCCCACTTCTGAGAAGAGACTCACAAAGAACTTGGCTGAAATACCAGAGGTGTCAGAAATAGCATTCAGGATTCAGCCAAATCAACCTAAAATACAGGAGTGAATGTACCTATAGCAGCACTGTGCTAGAACTCAAACCTCTGAAGTGTGGCAAGCAACTTCTTCCATAGGGAAGAACACTTCTTGGGTTTTTTGGGGGGTTCCCCCCTTCCTCCGGACTATAAAAATCTTCTGGTATTGAAAATATGCTACTGAAAGGGCATTAAAACCACTACGACTTCAGGCCCAGGTCCATCTTCATGGGTAGCACTCCTTACTGAATAAAACTATACTGCCTAGGGAGCACATTTTGGAAATAAGATGACAGGAAATTAATTTTCATGACCAGCTTTCCATAACTATATTTTTCAGATCAACTTTGGGTAACATAATGCAATTGCCTGACACCCACCTCAAAATGTTTCACTCTCTAATTCAAAATATTGATTTCAGATTGCATTCACTACAGTGCGAGATCCTACACACCCAGAGACTAGTTCCAAGGCTTGGTTATAACTCAAAAGAAATGAACTAGAAGCTCAGCATCACAATGGACAAGTGTATTTTACTGAACAGAGAAGCGACTTTTATTATGGCTGAGATTCCAAATTCAATTTGCTTTTGTAGTTCAAGACAGACACCAATTTTAAATTAGTATGAATAGCTCACAAGGGAAGTACTGTATTATTTGCTGAATAAATCAGCTGTATATTTATCTTCAATGTACTGGCTTAAGACTTCAAATACAACTGCAAATAAATTAATCAAAATGCTGCAATTCAAACCCGGTATCTTTTTTCCGGGCAAATACAGTGGGACAGGCTATTCTTCTGTTGCTTCTAAAATGCTTTGCTGGTGTAAAGACTGTGCAAATCTAGTAAGCATGAAAGAGTCACTACTTTGAAAAAGCAGGCATGTTGTCTTTGGGAAGTTTGAAACTGGACCTGTCTGTTTTCTGTGAAATGATGGTAACGAATTTTTGAAGAATATTAATGCACCACTTTTTTAGTTTCAGCAAGCAGCATTTAGGATTCTTCCGCATATGCAACTTACAAAAGTTTAACAAAAGCATATTCAGGAGGCATTGAAAAGATACTCTACATACCCATCAGGATAAACTACAGGCACTGTTAGTCTGTCCAACAGCGATTTCCCAACTGCTTCAATTTCATCAAATTGCTCCACTTCATTAAAAGCTTCAGGCTGCTCTGGACATTCTTGTAAAATCTGTTAAAAAAATAAGAAAATACAGAATAAAGTAGACAAGGGTTAGCATATAGTTTAAGTGCCATTAGGTGGCAGAGTGAATGCTCTTTCAGCAGCTTTACTACCAAGTTTATATGAGATCAACTGAAATATTCACATAATTCAAGAAAGGAATATATTAAGCTACATTCAGATAGTTTGGGGGTACCACTGCTCTGTACTAGAACATTTCAAGTTACAAGAGAGAACAAAAAAAATATAAGTTTTAATAGACAATATTCCACCAACAAACAGAAAATGCATAGAACAGTAGAAATCAGAAGAAACCATTACTATCCCACTGTATTCAGTGTTGGTGGGGCCTCACCTTTAACACTATGTGCAGTTCTGGGCCCCACAACTTCAGGAGGATGTGAAGGTCCCTATAAGCCTCCAGATAAGGGCAACAAAGCTGACGACATGGCTGGAAGGAATGTCCGATGAGGAGCAGCTGAGGACTTTGGGCTTGTCTAGTTTGGACTAAAAGGAGACTGACAAGCAACCTCATCACTCTCTACAGCTTCCCGAGGAGGGAAGTGGAGAGGTAGGTGCTGAGCTCTTCTCCCTGGGATCCAGTGATAGGACATGTGGGAATGGTTCGAAGCTGCAGCAGGGGAGGTGTAGGACATTAGTAAGCATTTCTTTACTGAGAGGATGGTCAAACACTAGAACAGGCTTCCTAGACAGGTATTCGATGCCCCAAGCCTGTCAGTGTTTCAGGGGCATTTGGACATGCTTAACAACATGCTTTAACTTGGTCAGTGCTGAATATGTCAGGCAGTTAGACTAGATCATCACTGTAAGTCCCTTCCAACTGAAATAGTCCATTCTACAAGCTCACAATAACCAAGGGACCCCCACAAGCCATTTCAAAAATAAAAACCACACCTGGCACAGAACAGGTGGGATAAAAATAATTAACACACAAGTGTTTCCAGGCAGGAATCAGAACCAACAGAATCACAGAACAGCAAGGGTTGGAAGAGACCTCTGGATATCATCTAAACCAACCTCCCTGCTAAAGCAGGTTCACCAAGAATAACACTAGTACTTAGTTCTACATTTTTTTCCACTTCTCCCTCTGCCATTTCTTTCTTTTTTCTAAATCAGCATGGGTATTAACAGCATATTTGTCTCACAGACTCATTAATGTGTCACAGTAGTGCAAGGACAATTCTGTTCTTGAGCAAAAGCATTATTTTTTCAGCTATCCACTTATTTTAAACTTATGATTGACTAAAAATATAGCAATTAACTACTGCAATAATGAAAGAATGCTTATAACATGAAGCAAGACAACTATTTAGGAGTTTATGAACCACTGTTTTGTGATTCTAATCCGGTAGAACTTTTTTAGCCATCTGAGGCAGCAAAAATTATGAATTTATCCTTTATGAACCTCCAGCAACTCTCAGCGCTTCCAAGTATCTTCTACTAATACAAAGAAGAAATTAATAAAAGCAAGGAACATATGAATCAACTTTGCATTTGTGCTGTCCCTCAATGGCAGAATGAATTTGTTTTCTTTTACCATGTGCAAGGTTGGCTTTTTTGCAGTTATATGCAATTTTATTGTCAGATTTAGAGATACATTTTAGAAAAGCAATTTACAGTTTGTATCACTTGACAGAAAGAGTTATTTCTGGATGAAAAAGCCCTGCCTCATGATCTACGCTAATGGGCATTGTCTCAAATTCAGGCATTTAAAAACTCTTAACAGTCATCCCCTTCAGCAAGCTGTTACTGAATAGCAACTATCCCTCATAATATCACTGTTGATTGCTCATCCTCCTCTGTAGCTTCTAGCATCAAACTAGGCACAGTGGTAAGACACTTGGTTACAGGAGCTTAAAAGCCATACCAAGGCAAAAGGTGTGTTTTGAAGAAAGCGCGTCCAAAACTCCCCAAGTGCAAAATCCAAATGCAGCAACACATCAAGCACAGAAACTAAACTCGTAAGAGTTTAAGTAATTTATACAGTTTGGAAGAAAAATATCACATTCAAAATGCAGCACACAGCTTAAAATGCAAGACTTGATTTAATGCTCCAAAGATCTTACATGACCCCATAAGCTTTGTATTACACCTTGCACAAAAACACGCATCAAGAACTGCTCCTTGCCTTTAAGACCTGCAGTCTAATACATATGCTTCATGATTGGATCAGTTCCCTTCTGAAAGGTTAAAAATTATTCCCACCCCTAACTCAATGCACCTGAACTTTCTGGCAGCTGTTCTTTTTGTTAAGCAGGCCCTATACCAATAATGGTATGTAAGCAAGAATTGCATTAAGTATTAAAATGAACACTTAAATTCATCTTTTTTTATATTTTATATTTTTTATATTTAGAAAGGAAAGAATATGCTCTTAACTTCTTACATTTTTCTTCTTAGAAACACGACACTCACCTTTTCAGCACTTGAATGAAATGCAACAGCCGTTTCTAGCCGGTGCACTCTTTCTTCAGAAGTTATTGTAAACTGTTTCCACACTCTGTTCAGCCTTGGAAGTGTGTCCCCTGAGGACCTTGAAGTGCACCGCAGCGACTGGCATAGAACAACAGTTGCCTGCAGTAACTGTCTTCCATAATCATAAGTACTCTAAAAGTTGGAAGGGATGGGAAAGAAAGTACACATAAAAACTCTGCGTTTAACTTAGGAACTAATTAAGCATCTTAAAACAACAGCAGACAAGTTTATGAAACCTCCTCAATTTAGGTCCACAAAGTATATTGAACTACTCTGGTCTACTAGAAAAGGCTGTTGGAAGTATGAATTTTTTGCTCTATAAAAGGTACATAATATAATCCCCTGTTGTCTAGTGTTTACACTGTCAAGACAACAGTACTTCCTGAAAATATCAAACAGTTGCCTGCATCTGACACGGGGCATTTGATATCTGCTGCCAAAATGACAGTCTCACTGACTTTACTGTCACCATGTTTGTGGTCACCCAGCATGCAGGTGCTTTGTGGCACACCACTAACTGCAAGCTACCTTCCTGTCATCATCAGTTCTAATTCATCACAAGAGAAAAATCAGTTCCAGTGTAACAGGTGCAATTTTAAATCACCACATCTGTTAACTGGCAAGTCTGAATTAATACATTCCTAAATGCAGTACACATCTGAAAAAGGACCTGAAAAAGGCTCAGCTTGTACACTTTCTAGTCTTAAGTGAAATTCATTCACATATACCCAGTGTCTGTTTGCATATTTAAGATCTGAACAGGCATGCAGACACGCCCTATGGCTCCAGTGAACCGCAGCAGACTCTTGTACAGAAAGATTCATTAGTTGTCTGCTAAAGTCAAGAATTAAAGCTCTCAGTTCTGTTCAACGACTAACTCTGATAGTGCACAAACTCCTTGTATGAGTAGTAACATCATATGCCAACAGTTAACTCTTTCTAGAAAACCAAGAGAAAGACAGGCTCTGTTTCATGAAGTACAGCACAAAATAGACTGAAACCATGTTGCTCACCCACACTTCAGTACTTGGATTGCAATCCTTCAAAAGTCATTCTAATGACTGAAAGTCAATGTGAAGTCTATGTTTTGTCGTATGCACTGCACATGTGAAGCAGAACAAACTAAGGTAGTAAACTGCAGCATTGCTATTACTGATGGAAGTTCAAAACCTTATCAGGCTTTTTGCCAATCCTAGCAATCAAGATTTCTTCATTCAAGCATCAAGGCAAGCCAGTAAGACTAGTAACAGCCATTCCGTGATTGTCCATAAAGTTACCAATTTCATTTGGGAGATCTGAAATTGTACAAAACTGCTATGGCTAAAAAATTAATTTCACCTGTGCAACATCAACAAATTTTCGATGCTTCTCCAGTAAAACTTTTGTTTCTTGAGAATCATCTCCTAATCGGATGTGTGTCTTCAGCAGAGCATCCAGCAGTTCACTTAACCATTCAACTGCCTTAAAAACAGAAGTTAAAACAATAAATGAGTAAATAAATTAATCCAGGAGGGTGAAGTAACTTCAGTACTAGCATATATTTTGATATAGACAAAGTTTAAGAGATATCAAACCTGGTAGATCACCCATGCAGTCACCAAACCATCATTTTTAGTCACTGCTATGTCCTTTACTTTCACCGTACAAACTCGCTAACTAAGACTACACTTGAAAGTGACAAAAAAAAAACTATTGATCCCCTTAAATTTAGCCAGTGGACTATGAAGATGATGAAATTCTGTAGTCATTTCAATACCTGAGCAGCATCCTCTTCACACTTAAATAACTGCACCATCTGAAGCATCTTCAGTCGCCGCACATCAACCATATCTTCACACCTTAAACAGAAGCATAGAGACTCATAGCATAGCAGAGAAGACACCGAGTTTGACAGCCATGTCTCCACTAAACAACATTAAGATGCAAGTGTTCATGAAGATGATTAAAACATTTTTGTGCTGTTTAGCTTGGCCAAAATACGTAATGCCTCACATAACAAGAAATATGCGATAAATAGCACTGAGCAGTATAACCCAATGAAATCATGATCCTCTGGCTGGACAACAGGTAGTAACACCTGCAGTAGCTATAAGGCTTTCCAGCTGCATTGCAGGCTCCTTACATTGGTGTACTAGTAAGATGTGCAGGCCACACACAGAAGCTTACGTTGTAAAGACAGCTCCTTCTGAAGTCTAGGTGAAAGCTGGAATAAGTCTGGCATAATTCTGAACTGTACTATAAAGCGGTGGCAAAGTTTTCTTAGTGAATAAAATGAAAACTGTTTAAAAGATATATTAACTAAAAAGCAAAATGGAAATATGTTAACTAAAGATTGCAATGATTGAACCCTTATATGATGTCCTTTGCTGTAACTTGTCAGGAAGCATATCTAAATCCTAAATCACATAAAACCTAATTCTAATTCTCTTGTTCTGAATTAAGCACATTGTGCAATTCTTTCTGTAGTCAGCATACATACATTTATTTCCTTTCCACGGTGAGAGCTGAGCTGATACATTTAGGAGAATGACCTTTCTACTTCAATTTCAGAGTAGGCAGCAAGATTCAGCCTCCTGGCCAGTGCAAACGGAATTACTAATGTCAACAACAGTGCCATAAACAAATGCAAAAGAGAGTATGCACAGACCTGTTTCAACTGCTTGCAAACATAAGCACTTCCAAAGAACAGTTCATTATCATGCTGCATTTTGTTACACGTCCTCTTGTGCTGTGATGCTTATGGAAAGGAAATTTGTTGCTCTAATAATGCAGGGAAAGAGTTTGTGTGTTCTAAAAGTGTAACTAAAGCAACAAAACGTCCCTAGAAATAAACACTATACTACGGGTATAAATATTTAATAGAATTTGTGGGGAAAAAAGCATAAAAATTACTATTAAACACTATTGAGATAGTAGTCCTTTTTTTGTCTCTTGTCCAGGATGAAGAACTTTGTTTAATCATTCATCATCTGGAAGCTGCTTCATACCTCTGTCTGAACATTTTATTGACTTTTTGATCCTCTCATTGTCTTCTCACAATTCTAAATCTTTTCTGAGAATAGGGACCACAATTGTGCAATATCTAAAACACAAACAGACTACAAATCTATACAGTGTTCAGTGAAATTTTCCTTTTAGTTTTCTATTCCTTTCTTAAATCTGTGGTGTTCTACTTGCTTCTTACAGTATGACTGAACAATCAAGCAAGTTTTGGACATTTTTTCACCCAATGTATATCTTGAGTTAACAGCTGGTTCAGACTTCATTACATATAAAGTTTTTCCTTCTCCTATGTGCGTTTATCTTCTCAGTACTGAATTCCAGCTGTTGTTTTATTGCAGCTCGTCTTCTATAGCTCCTTGCAGTTGGCCCTCCAAGCACAAGTGCTGTTCAAGTAGATATGATTCAGAGGACATACTTAAAACAATACCTTCTCTAAACATTACCGAAGCACATGGTTTATTAGACTAAACTCCATAAGAAAACAATTTGTGGGTGGTAGAATTAATTCCTAAAATGGGCAATTTTATGCTCATTAGACATAACTGAAATTCCTTATATGGATCTCTGAGGTGTTGATGTCAAAGTTCAGTCACTGTCTATGAAGAGTACTTTGTCTCATGGCAATATCACCTGATTCTTTTGCACTTCTGAGCACTAAAAGAAGAGGCAGTGCTACAGACGATGTGGTAGCACTACATCTTTAAGAAAAAATAATCAATGAAAGGCTTGAGGGAGAGAATGATAGCAAAATCCATTCTTCTTGCAAATTCAACTCTCCCTCAGCATTTTTCCCTACCACTACTTGACACTCCACCCTATCCTTCTCCAAAATTCACAAAAATCCTCCTATTTTGAAAACTGAACTCTGTGCCTCCATGTTATACCCTGTCCCTGTGACACCAGCTTGTCTTCCTATCTTCATGAGTGAAAATGCCATACTTAAGGGTAGCGGTTGTGAAAAAGAATAGAACAGGTCTGTACATAATTAATACATAATTTTAGAAGCATCATCACTATTGTGGTTTTAGTATACCCTCCATCTCAAGCTGCTAACATAAAAGATGCTGCTTGCATCTATTCCATAAAGTCCACAGAAAAAGAATGCCTAATTCTCAAGCACTTACAAGTACAGGAAAGCACTCAAATACTTCATCCAGTACCACATAAAAATGGTGCTTAGATTTAGGAATATGCTACAAGATATTAGGCAGAGAAGCTTCTGTCGTATCAGCACACAAAAATCTTAATGACTAGAACGATTATTACCGTTGTTTTCGAAGCTGCATATCTTCCATCACTCCTTGGATATGGTCCACATTTTCTTTATTTTCAATGGTCACATCTTTTCCATAGGCCCAGGATGCCTGATTCGATATCTGATCAAGAAGACTTTGACCTTTCTCACGCAAGCCTTGCAAGCCTAAGTCTAAAGGAATAAAGAAAGAAGAAAAAGGTCAATGGTCACACTTACAAATTTGTCAGTGTGTTTTGGTTTTGGGGTTTTTTCCCCCCAAAAAAGGAGAAATATGAAACGCAACAGAATCTGAGATGGGAGGCTGGAAAGTCACAAGGACATTACTATCTATCTCTACCTTTTCTGATTTCTGAGCAAGCATTTGTCTATGTTAATGCAGAGCCAAGGCGTTGCTATTTTATGACCTAGCAGATAAAAGAGGGAATAAAAGCTGACAGAGTATTAACTTTTCAGCATATAAATAGCTAATTAATGTCTTTCATCAACACAGTTGCACAATACCTAAAATATTTATCACTGCTAAGCAGTTGTAGTCTAAATGTTCTTCCATGGCTGGCAAAAGTTGCTACTTTATAATACATGTGATAGGGTCGATAGAGTTTTCTATCCTGAAACATGCCAACCCTCAATTTGCTGTTACATCTGTAATTTGGCAGCTCTATCATCTCTTTTCCTAAAGGAATATCTAGTTTGTACAAACTGTATATTGCAAACCATAACTACTTTTACTAAGTATGATTTTGTTTCCAAGCACTGTCTCCAGCAACATACTAGACTAGATCATCATTGTAGGTCCCTTCCAATGGAAACATTCTATTATTCTATATGCTTAACAGTGTAACAATCTTAAATAGGCTATTTATTAAGATACAAATTCAAAGCTACTGCAAAATACATAGTACAAGCATTATGAGTGGAGAACAATCTGAAGCATCAAGGGGTCAGTTCCGGAGACAAAAAGATCAAAGCACCATACTGCCATGTATGGTGAGTGGGGTAAAATGTTTGGCTACAGATGAAATGCACAATAATAGCATGTAATAAATATCTATTACATGTAAAACATTTAAATTAAAAATTTCCAGATCATTCCCCAGACAGAACCAAAACGCAGTAGATAGCATAAGCAAGTCAAAAGTAGTCAGGTGGAGCATTACTCAGACAGGAATCAGAAGTGACAGATTTTTTTTTTTTTTAGCTGTTCTATTTTTAAGGGCTGGTGGGGTTACTTTTTTCCCTGTAATGCACTCAGAACGTGTGCCCGAAATGCAAAAATATTTTGCTTACCAACACTTTTCAATTTCTCTTCCAGTAGTTTTAGAGTTTGTTGAATTGATGCTCCATCTGCTGGTGCTACATCTACACACAACATTCCTAGTAAGCCATCCAATTGCTGAGACAACTAGAATGAAAAGCAACATAACTGTTGATACTTAAGTTTCGAGCCTCAGATGGCTGGGGTCTGCAATCTCCTAAATGTTTGGAGAGCTGTCGTTTTACAAGTTTCTCTTTGCATCTACAGGAAGTCAAAGGCAAGATGAAAGGTAAACAACCCATCTGCCTATAAAACTCCAAAAGCATACAGCCCTAGGATGGGAGGAGGGAAGACAGACACGATTATTTGGGTTTTTTTTTTTTTTTTGCAATTATAAGGAGGAAATAGACTCCCAATTTAAAAAAGCTACTATAAAAAGGACACCAAAATGCAGTTCCATTAACGCATATGCCTCTGAGAAGAAACTAGAGGGGAAAAAAGCAATTTAAACTAGCTTATTATTTAACCATTTTCTTTCAAATGCTGTTGAAATGTAAGACACATTACAAAGCACTTCACTCCTAAAAAAGGGGAAATTCATCTTTTCAGTGTTTTAATTTTATTAAGTGTTCAAGTGACATTGTTTTCCCACCACCACACTAAGTTTTTCCAAATACATTCAACATTTATAGTACTAAGGCAATAAGGTATTGACAGGTGAGCCTGTGAAAGTTACAAAGAAAAACTCACATCCTGGGCAACACTGTGGAATTCAAGTGCTGCTTGTAATAGATTCTGCCTGAATTCCAGCTGACTGGCCTGCCGATAACACACATCACTCAGCTGTTGCTGCAGTGCTTTCAATTCCACAAGGTCCTCCTCATCCCCCGCATTTAGAAGGGCTGCTATCTGCTGATTAAGCTCAACATAAACAGCAAACCATTCCTACAAATGCAAGAAGATTAAGCATTAATATCAAACATAATTCTATTTCTCTTAAAATCGTATACATCTAACTGCAGACTATTCAATAACCAGACTGAAAAAGGAATTGATTGTAAGGAATTAAAGATTACAGCATTATTATGAAATCTCACACAGGAGGAAAAAAGATTCCTAAATTCAAACCAACTCAAAGAGTGCTTGGCACATTTTAATATTTGCACTGTAGTATTGACAAATGGTTCCAAAAGATGGGAATATTACAAGGCATGGCTACTTGCTCCCAGCAAACTCCCACTCAAACTATTTAGTGAGCCAACAGAGCAATTCCACCACTTTTAAACAAATTTGTAATGTTTACATGTCCATAGTACTCTAAAACAAAGGACCTTTCACCAAGTAGTAAGCTATTACAAAAAGCTTTTCATAAGACTATCTAGGTGTTACTTTCAGTGAAACCAGTAAGACGCTTTTTAAAACACTTTTAAAAAAAAACTACTGTTGACAAAGTTGAAGTAATCTCTACCTTGTGATAAACCAAATAAAACAGGGTATCCACACACAGAAACTTCAAAGTGATCCTTGTTACTTAAGGAAAGCTTTATACTACTCAAGCGTGTAGATTAGTTTTTCAAATGTTTTGATTACTGAATACATACACAGGAGGCAATGTTGTAATGGCAGTGTACTGGTAAAATAGTTAAGCTATTTAAAAATTCTGGAAGATTTAAAAACGACTTAATACATCAAGACCACATTCACATCTTGTATGATTGAGACACCTGTAAAACAAAGCATGCTTGCTCAACAGCTTTTATTTTGCCCTATAGTAAAATGCCCTTGAAATGC
The DNA here is from genome assembly GCA_020800305.1 of Porphyrio hochstetteri. Classification (NCBI taxonomy): domain Eukaryota; kingdom Metazoa; phylum Chordata; class Aves; order Gruiformes; family Rallidae; genus Porphyrio; species Porphyrio hochstetteri. The sequence continues at coordinate 18,164,580 of CM036910.1, read as the reverse complement.
CCTATGCATTCCTAATGTGATGGAACAGCACCATCTATTGGCAGAAAATAGCCGATTTAATTTGTATTCTTGTCACACTCCTATTAGCATGTTTGCAAGTTTTTGAAATTATGCCTTCAGCTTTTGCATCACTTATTTTATGAAAAATTTAAATATCCATATTCTGATTTACTTTTTTTAATCCAAAGCTGCTTCTCCCATCTGGTCACAGAAAGAAACAGAGTATGAAATAATGCAAGGAGGGGGAAAAAAAAAGTAATGAAAAAGTTAAATTAGCAAAAGTTAAATCAGCCAAAAATGTAGGAGGAAAATAAAGTCATCTACCCCAAAAGGAGCAACATAATATGGAAACACCTTCCATTGTCACCCTCATCCGATAGATACATAGGTTCAATAAAATCAGTTTACACATCACAGCTCTTACTAGTACCTTTAGGCACTGAACAAACCAACCAAGCTTATTAAGTGTGACAAGTCAACATTAATATGAGAAGACAAAAAAAATCTAAATTAATAATTTTTGGGTTTTATTTTTAGCACTCAAGTAAAGTAGTTGTCATAATTTATTTTGGTCAAGCTATCAGTGAAATAGAAACACACTTTTTTCATCTGGTTTGATGGTTTTTGATCCTTTCCATAGGGTAAGGCAGGCATAGCTGTATGTGACAGCCCAAAACAGAGAAAAAGCCAACATTTACTCAAAAATGACAGCTCTAGTATATTGCTTGTGAATAAACCAGAAAATGAAAATCTAAAAAAAACACAAAACATGCCTCTCAAAAACAAGAAACAAAGAAGAAAATCCAGAAAAACAACAGAAAAAACCACTTAAGTAAAATATTTTTTCACTTCAGAGTAAATTGAAGTAAAAAAGCCTGTCTTTAAAACAAACTGAAGATTTTGGCAAGTGTCTTCAAACTAGAATTAATATAGTTAACCGTAAGTAGGAGAAGAGGAAAGCATACAAGCTGTTAGTTCAATTATTACGAGAGAAAAAGATGCGAAAATAACGAAAGAGGAGTACACTCAGCTATTATGAAATGTTTAAAAAAAATTCAGAAAAGCAAATCGCATTTTTCCAGTGACACTGTCAAAAAATGGTTTTAATTTATAAACAGGGATCTAAATGTAAGGCAGGCAGGTGGTTTCCCAATTACTTTTAGTATAAAGTTAAAAATTATTTTTCTGAGTGTTGTTTCTACAAGCTCCTGCCAGCACAAGAACCAAGCAGCATTCCACCTTATCAGTGCTTTGGCAATGAGCAAACTGTAAGCCAGCCTGCAAACTTCAGTGGGATTTCAATGATTTACGGGACAGTATTTAGCCCCATTTAATGCAGAGTTCTCTGTTACAGATACCCAAGTGAGAGCAAAGTATATTCAGTGTTATTTTCTCTTTTCAGTTTGAAGTGCAAATGTGGCTGAAAGATATTAACAATTACTTCTGTCAGTGAAGCAGGCAGGGGAATTTTTTCCTTTTCTTTCCAATTAGTATTTTATAACTGTAAGATGTTTTATACTTCAGATGGTACTGGTTTTCAGAATAAAAAAGTGCTTAAAGAGCTTACAGCTGTGAGAAGATGGAGATGGGATTCACTTGACCAAAAACAGACACTTGCAACACACACTTCTGGATTCGATCAAGGAAACTGTACACAGTAGAAATAAAGGGAATTGAACTAAGGTAGTCTACGGCACAGCACCTCTCAGAGTAAAGGCTCGTGGGTTGTTGGGGTGGGTTTTTTAAGATATATTTTCCTAAATTAGGTCAGAAAAATTATAACCCAGTGACTGTTTTCTTGCCATGACTGTAAAAAGAGCTTAGGAAAAGTGGACAAAATTTTCAGTACCTACACATCAAGTGAAGTCAGAAAAGAGGAACAGTACTGCGAGCAGCACTTGCTTTGGGAACACTGAGTAATCGTATTTAAAAATATGATCTAATGGAAATACAAAATTCTACTGAACCTTAGGAATTCTTCAGAATTTGAGAAAAAGAATCAAGTCAGTACAGTTACAAAACAGTATCTTCAAATTTTCATTATGAACATAAACTGTATCTTAAGTCTCAATCAATGAAAATTTCAGCTAGTGGTAAATAAGTTTAGTAAGGACAGAAATATTAACTTAATTCATCTGAGAAGTACAGGACTTCTCAGCCATTTTGGCAGGGAAGGAAAAGGACATTTACTCCTCCAACTCAACATGAAAATTTAAGAACTGCTGTAGCATAGTAACACAGAAAAATCACAGACAGAAATCAGTATTTTTCCACATTAGAAAATAACACATACATATAAAATGATCACATTAAGTTCTTAAACTGCCCAGGTACTTTCCTCTGTAACAATAAAATCACACACTATGCAAAATTCCTAGATAGTCATTGCTCCTAACTGCATGTACTTAAGACTTATTTTGCTAGTAAAAAAGGGTATGGGAAGTCTCACACTGTGCTGACTCTCAATCTCTTCGTGCTTCTGTTGCAAAGCTTGTGAAGCTCTAATTGAATCACCTATGCCCCATTGGGTTCTTAGCTGTTCTGATCCAGGTCCTTCAAGCCAGTTGACCACCTGTCAAAAAGATACAGTAAATCAATCACACAAAAACTGGTATAAGAAGAATTATGCAACATTAGCAGAAATATTTCAAAGTAAGCATACATTTTTAAAAATATGTGTCCTTTTAGGATCTGTAGAAGTCTTGTTGAATCCATTCACACCTTCAGAGGCTTTAAGTAACAACTACTTTCATTAACCTTAGCTTGTCAGCTCCATATTATCAGGTGGCAGCTAGCAAAAGATCTGTCACAAACCTACTTGTCATTTCATATGTCTGTCAATAAAAGAGCTTAAAACACAATTTTCTTAATAATGGATCTCACATTTAAGCAAGAATTTTTGTTGCCTAAGTGAATTAAAATGCACAGCTGTACTCAATGTTACATCTGAGAGTTTTCTCCTAATTTTGTTGAATGTATTAACATCCGAGTACAGGATACATACTTGTTCCAAAATTAAATTTACACAACAATTTAGTATTTTATATATTCATGTCTTTTCAACTTGCTCTATTCAAATACCAGAAGCCCCTTACAGTCTCCTAATGGCCACACCTCATGCAATTAGCCTTTACAGAAATCTCTGCGGGGTCAGGGCAATACAATTTTGGACTACAGAAGTGTATTTCTATTATTACTACTATTACTACTGATTTGGAACCATTTCATTTGATGTTAACATTATTCAAAGCAGAGTACCTCAAATTTCAGTTTCCTCATACACATTTGAATGACGAAGTAATATCTATGGCAATTTTTTACGATAAATTTTTCAACATCTGTAAAACACAGCCCTGATGAAACCTAGTGTAAGTCATTTACTGCTGAGTCCTGAATCACAGAATCGTAGGGGTTGGAAGGGACCTCGAGAGATCATCGGGTCCAACCCCCCTGCCAAAGCAGCTCCCTAGCTCATATTGCACAGATAGGCGTCCAGATGAGTCTTGAATATCTCCAGAGAAGGAGACTCCACCACCTCCCTGGGCAGCCTGTCCCAGGGCTCTGTCACCCTCACTGGGGAAAAGTTCTTCTGCATGTTGGTGCGGAACTTCCTGTGCTCCAGTTTACAGCCATTGCCCCTTGTCCTATCTCCACAGACGACTGAAAAGGGGTTGGCCAATTCCCCCTGCATCCCATACTTAAGATATTTACAAACATATGAAGCAAGGAAATGCAGGAATACCCCCATAATCTGAACCATAATGAAAAAGCAGAGGAAGCCAGTTTCCCTTGTCTAATGTGACTTTGTTTAAACAAAGGCAACAGAACAGCTTCACACAGTTTTTCAGGAAATACAACACAATACACAATGTAACACCATAACTGTGAAGACAAATGAAAAAGGGACTTAATTGGATCATTTTCTTAGGGCTGCTCAACTAAACTGCAACAGCAATCAAGAAAGACCATCACCATTACATTACCATCACTCAGTTCACCCCACCTTTTAGTTACTGTGTGTCTTCCCACCACCCCACCCACAGAAGAAGGTTGTATCACTGCATATATTCTTTGCTCCAGAAGTATCCTGAGTCTTCATTACTGTTATAATTTCTAGGAAACATTAAGACTGCGTAGTCCTAGGTTGTTTTTCTGTAATGAAAAGCTTCTTGCTGTGCTGAGCACCTCTAGTGTGCAGTGGGCCTAGAAGTAAGGCACCCAGACATTGCCCTGTAACACTCAGATAGCAGTTCTCATGCAAGTCTGACACAGTGTACAAGACTAGTGCTTTGCAGTGCCCCCTCTGACCAAAACTTCCTTCCCATTACAATTTCCACCAACTACTGCTCTGCCTGAGACTGCTCAGTTTTGCATGTGACCATTCTTGTGTGACCTGAGGAAAGAATTACTAGGGGACCTGAAGAAAGCACTGATGTTATCTTCATTAAATACATTTTTATATGGTTAATGACTATACTACTGCACAGCCTGGCATTCATTTTTGTGAATTAAGATTAGAAAAAAACATTAACACCTCTGCCTAAGGAGGGACAAAGCTAGAATTTATCATAACAGAGTTGCTTATCAGCAGTTTGTTCAGTAGAACTGCTCAGACAACATCTGGAAATCACTGCCATCTTTACACAGAAGACAGACAAAAGGAAAACAAAACTATGGAACAGAAAGAAGAGTGGTGGTTAAAAAACAGAGGACAGGATATTGAAGGCAGAGGTGGTTATGAATAGGAGGGCTTTGAGACAGGAGTAACAACTAAGCAGTTCACAGTAAGCTATAATGAAAATGAAACAAAGACAAAAGCAAGCCAGGAGCAGTTCACAATATAAGAAGCTGTACAAAGAATGAAATAGGAATGTAACTGTAGTGAAAGCCAACAGGAAATCAAGACACTAAAAAAAAATATCAATCAGCAACACAATGGAAAAACCTTCTACATACACACCCATTCCCACTGAAAATACTGCAGGCATGTTACACTGCACCTTCTCTTTCTTTTAGCAAAATAAACCCCATGGCACTTTGTTCGTATCTGTTTCCCCCAGTCCATCATTGGCATCTTTACTTTTCACTGCTAGCCTAATTTTCTCATGAAAGCCAAAAGCAATTTCTAGATTAACTAAGCTTTCCCCATACATTTATGTGCCATGTAGAGAGCTTTTAAATACCCTTTATAGAACTGATTAGGTAAGTGAAACAGCAAAACACGTTTTTCCTGTGTACTGAGACTCAGCTCACTCACTATGCAGCATCCACAGTGTAGACAGAGCAAACAAAAACTATTTCTAACACAAATATTGCAAAGTGAACCTGATGCTCCAGTAAACAAGTCTATTTAAATGCATTAACAACATCAGTTTGCTCAAGTGAGTTATAAATTTAATTTCAATCAATGCATCTTGTTCAACCACTAAAACTTTAACACAGGAAAAACAAATCTTACCTGGTCATACCCACAGCCATGGTAATATGTTCTATATAGTACTGTTTTCATCTCTTACTTGATTATTCTAGCTCAAAATATCAAAAGGTGACATTTGACTCTCATATTTTTATAAAAATCTGAATGACTAAACAGGGAAAAATTATTTCCTCGGTAGATACTTACACTGCTAGAAATAACAAGATTTATTAGCTTTTATGTCTACCCATACCTGGAACGCTGTGAAGTGCAAGTAGTTGATCTGCACTCCCCATGCATCAGAAATGTCAATCTTGAAAGGTTAATATCCATTTCATTTTATGCATATTTAAACTATATAGAAGCTTAAAAACTTATTTTCTCTACTAAGACTCTGCTGAGAAAATGTTTAAAGTACTAATTACATGCCTGTTTCCAAAGGATCAAACCAAGTCATTATGACCTTTAACACATGACTGATTAGAACAATTTGTATTCTTTCTAGTCAAAGTAGCCTTGAAATACAAAGTTTAATCACATGAAGTTAAAACACTGAGCATTAGACAAATAAAAGAATAATCAATCTTCAGCAACAGAAACTTAACATGGGAAGGGGAAGGTTTTCAACTCTCAAGCAAAATTACAGTTAAACGTGTCTCATTTGTGAATGCTCCTCTCTGCTAGCAGGTCAGGCATTTGACCCTCTGACAAGGTAGAGGTACGCTGCCACGGTATGCAACAGCGGGATAACATGAAGGTTTTTCAGCATGACAGCAAGCATGTGAAACTAGCACACTGCAGTTTGAGGAGTGAAAAGGAAGCACGAAGCTCTCAACTCTAAGTCTCTCAGGAGAAAGAATCTAGGACTTGTGCTCAAATGTCTGCCTTGCAGTATTCAAGAACAACTCCAAGCTTACCTGCATTACCTTCTGCTGAATCTCCTCTAGCTGTGTGCGCTTACTACGTTGTCTGCAAACTTCCTGGTAGCGGGTATACTGCTCTCTAAGCGAGTCTAGTAGCTTCATGACCTGTGGCTGAGCAAGTAGCTCATCATCCATTGGAGACCAGGATACCCCTCCATCTGAACCATTGAATCTACGCTGTTGTAACTCAGAGAGTAACTCATGACCTTTAAGAATACAAATAATGATGCAGATAATTAATTCAAAAAACAAGCACAAAAATTATTAGTAAGCATCTCATCTTTTAGAATGTTCAGTGGTACACTTTTGCAGCTACTGATCTTCCATGCATTGGGCACATTCAATATCATTTCATGCTGAGTGCTGGCCACACTTTGTGAAGTTGTATCCATCGTAAAACAGAGCTGAAGTCAAATGGCATATTTTAGATATCAGAGAGATACCATGACTTCAGCACCCGTATTGACAATAGTACTGATTATTGTAAAGGAACAATTGCAAAGCACAGTCTTGAGTCTGAAACAACTCTAAGAATTCTGGTTTACTTCGAAATACTGTGTACCAACCAAAGTATTTCTCTCGATTCATATTCTTAAATGAATGATCCAGAAGCACTAATAAACTGAGCGTACCATATCAAGGCACATCTACAGTGTGATGACTTTCATATATGAAAAAATATTATGTGCTGACTATGTAATCCTCTGTTTAAACTGTTCGCATAACGTTATTGTTAAGTTGTGGTCAAGTTTTCAGGTTGTAAACACCATACTACCAGTAAACCCAGATTATTGATTTTTTTGTCCCCAAAAGCTCAACAAAAAAGTTAGCAAATAATGCAGTGTTTGGTGATTAAAGAAAAGTTGGCATTAAAGTGAAAATCTGCCAATTTCACATCAACAGCTCTGAAGGTCTGAAAATGGTAATATACTAGTTCAAAAGAAAAAATTACCACTAGAACAGAAAATCTAATAACAAAAATGCACAAAAATAGACTCTAAATTCAACTAGTATTATCTAAACAATCAATATGCCAAAGGCTTTAGACACAGCAGCAAGCAACATTAAATTACTCAGTACGTATTATTGTGAAATGTACGTGTCTTAAGAATTCAAGCACATTTTGCCATACTATGGAAATAAACATCTTGGGTTTCATCTTTTACACTAATACACAGCTAGGCAGAGACAGCTGCAGGGCAAACAGACTTAAAGGCTTTCACAAGTCAGTGTTCTACTGGGATAATTTTGAATTTTTATTATACTGTTTCAGCAGTAAAGAATTAACATTTTCAAGGTAAAAATTTAAACTAGATCCTTATCGAATTCTAAAGAACTGTAATTTATATGTGGATTTGAAGCTTGTGAAAGCAACAGAGCTTGTAACTATGGAAGACAAGTTCATATTTACTGTTAAGAGCTATGAAAGTTTAATCAACACTAGTTTAATTTTTTGTATTCTCAAACTTTCTGAGACAGTGAATCTAACAGAGAAAGGTTGTCTCTTAGGAACTGCCATGATTTAATGGAAGTTATTAAACTTCATAGCTCAAAAAAATTCATTATGCCATATGTATTATCCGTTTCCTTAATTATATGCTAATGTTCTTGGGCATCATCTACTTACACAAAATTGAAGTGTTTTGTCCAAAACCACCTTACCATTAGAGGAGGATAAACAAGTAGACTAAAACTTAGTAACAGCATCTACAGACACATCGTATGTTAAAAACTTTAAAAACCACACCAGGAAACTCATGTTTCTTCTTTTGACTGAAATGGTACTATCCCACAGCTAAACTAAGATTTTACACAGAGGTAAAGCCAGCAGTTCTCTGGTAAATATTACATGTGATCCACATCACGTGTAATATTTTGTTTCTAAGAGGCTAAAAGATGGCGATTCTGAGCACTGATCACCACCTTTAACACTATGCGTTACTTCCTACTCCAAATTAGCACTGCTATTATACCTTTCTGCCAACAAAAAGTCCATGCCAAAAAACAATTTCAAAGAACCTCAAATTGTTTGATGCTCAAGAGAGAGTCTAAACAGCAAAGAGTCAGAAGACTTTATATTCACTTTCACAGATAACCAGCTCAGAACTAGGCTGATGCAAATTATAATTCCATATAGTAACTATGGATAAAAATTCATTCTATAAGGCAAATATATTGACATAATCTAGAAACAATATAGTCTCAAAATTAAATGTATTATAGTAACATTAAAAAAATATGTTATCAGGATTATTAAAAACTATTTTTAAAAGACATTTGAGTTCTTCCATTTCTTAACCTTTTTTTAACCCAAAGACAAAATTCATTTATAAATTTGTTACATTGTGACATGACTAAGATAGTTTTTGTGCTCTCTGTGCTTTCACTTAGGGCTTAAAATTGAATAGTGTTACTTTATTAACCAATATTATAATTTTTCAACTTACTATACCTGTCTGCAATACCGTCTCAGGATCAACTGATGGAAGGAAGTTCAGATCTATTGATCTTGAATAAAATAACACATTATTAATAATAATAAACTTAAAGCAACAACACATATTACATTTGTATTATAGTAGCACTAAAAACTTCAACTAAGACCAGAGCTACCTGATCCTGTTGAGACTGTATGTTTATGTTTCTTTCCTCGCTCAGTAAGTCCTCACTTTTAACTCATTGTATCAAAACAGAAGTGCAGCTGCATGTAGTCAGGAGCCAAATAAGCATCCATCTACATACACACTGACAGATTTTGTGGCCTGCATCATAAGCTTTCAGAATTTCTTTACACATTTCAGAAAAATGAAGGCACATTTTCACTATTGTTTGGATTCCCAATGAAATTTTATATTCCAAAAAGCAGTGATTTCAAAAAGTGACCAACATACCTCTCTCTCTCTTGTTGAGTCCCTTTATCACTTCCATTGTTAATTAGAGCAAGCTCATCCAGTAAGGATGTTGATTCTTTTGTGAATTTTTCAAATACCTAAATAGGAGGCAGTTTTTAATTAAAGAAATGAAATTTATAAAGATGGCAGTATTGATGACATCAGTGCAAGTTTATCTATTAGTTCTGTTTATATACTTCAATCTTTATAGAATGTAATTCAGGGAACACTTAAGACCACTAAACAGTGAAGTTACATTGAATATAATGAAGATGGGTTGAATTCTGAAAAATTTTGGTATTTCTGCAAAAACTAAAGTTCTTACAGACATATTTATTCTATGTCTTCATTTAAGCCTTTAAGGGAACCTTAAGGATAATGCTAGAGAATCAAAGCATGTTATACAAACACCTGACAGCTCACTTAAATGGACTGAAATAATCAACTCTGAAAATTTCAGCTTTTAATCACTACTAATATGGACTACAGCGTAAAGAATAACTAAGGTAAAAGAATGATTTATTATACAGAAAGAAATATTCTCATTGGTTTCTTTGATTACAGGGGCTTCTGATCTCAGATGCAAGGTTTTTATAGTCAGACACTTGCTATTATTAAGTGGGTTTTTTTTTTTTATTATCAATAACCTGCAGATGAACCTCCCGTAACCTATCTAGAGCTACTGAAACTTCAAGGAAAACCACAATGTACATAACGTGGAGAGTTCATAAAAGCCAATTTATAAGAAAGCCATTTATAAAATTAAATTCATTTGTTACAAAAGGAAAAAAATCCATATAATGAAAATGTATAAATTGCTCTAATCTATTTTGCAGCTAGAACTTAAAAAACATTTCTGCACTCTTGTTTCAGAATTCAGGGGTTGCAATAAAAGACGCTCTTCATTAATAAAAAAACAAGTGAAACAAGGCAAGAGAAACAGGTGAAAGACATTTTCAGTTGTGTTTCAAACCAAATATAAAGCAGAAGTCTCAGCTAGGGTGGACATACTGTCCTTCGGAATTTTATGTATGCCAAAATAAGACAGACAGGTTTGTATATACCAGACAAAAATTAAGGATGATGTAATATTAATTTCCCTTCTCTCCCGTGTACAGACACTCTTCAGTTTCAGGCAGAGAAGAAACAAGCTGCCTTGCCCTAATGCATACACACATAAAGGCCATAGAAAGACCAATAGAAAAAAAGCTGTACAGCAGACAACATTCTCTCTACCCTTGGGCCAGAATACAGAATTTGCGAGATTCAGCAAGAAAGAAACATGGTACACATGCTGTAAGCCCTCAGATGTCTTGAGGGAGACTTATCACTATGAGAATGACTGCAGGGTATTTTTGAAGGGTTTGGGAAGTTGCAGTTGGGACACACTGTGGAGTATTCCTTGTGAAGGACCCCACTGGGAGATAGATTGAGTGGGGAAAAAACCCACTCTCTTTCACTGAAGAATAAATTGGATTTTCAAAACTATTTAAGAAACTGAAAAACAACTATCACTGATGAACAGACTGAAAATATTCTGAGGTGCTCAGCACACCAACAACTGCTAAACAATTTGCATCTATCCATGATTTAGAGGTATATTTGCTCCTAGACTTATAATGCATTTCCGTATATACAGAGGTTTTATTGTAGGACAGCTTCAAGCCTGACTGCCAGTCCACAAGAACCAAAGCTTAAGGAGGAAAAAACAAACAAACAGAAAAACACCACACAAAACTCTGAGAACCTGCAGAACTAGAATGGTTTGGGTGTGAAGGGACCTTAAACATCCCATGGGCAGCGACACCCTCTACTAGACCAGGTTACCCAAAGCCCCATCCAACCTGGCCTTGCACACTGCCAGGGAGCGGGCAGCCACAGCTTCTCTGGGTAGCCTGTGCCAGGGCCCCACCACCCTCACAGAAAAAAAAAAAAAACCCCTTTGTCCCAATACCTAATCTAAATCCACCTTCTTTCAGTTTAAGAGTCCAAGTATTTCTTCGTTGTTTTGGATTTCTCCTAGCAGCAGCCAAGTAATTTCCCTTTGTAGTGACTATACCATAGACTCATGTTCTTCTAGAGCGAGTCTACAAGAAAGCTTCATTAAGGAACTCTGTCATTCAACAAATTGATTACTTAGCTTTATCATCCTTTGAGCAAATCCAGTATTATCATAAGGCATTCATGCATTTGAACTGCAATGCAATACATACAACAAATTTTTTTTCAAACACTTAGCAATTCCTATACAAATTAAAAACTTACGAATCAAGAATATGATATTTGTAAAAAGAAAAAACTAACCAGCCTCTTATTCAACCAATCCATGTGATCGTAGGTGAGAGTTCCTCCAAAATCTTCTGTTAGTTGGCATGGTTCTATATATCGAGTCAGTTTGTTAGCAGATACTAAAATAACCTGCAACCATAAGAAATTTTAGGTACACTTAAGTAACACTTATACTTTAAGTATGTGAGAGGTTAAGTGTGTCCAGAGCTACAGAGCAGATCTTTCTGTAATTCAGAGAAAGTGACCCTTTTACTACTAAATATATAAAGGAAGAATAGCTGGTTGCATTTAACATGACCCTAAAACAGATAGGTAATTTTGATACGCAGTGTGTAGCTCATGCATAATCCTGTATCATCTCTACCATCATGTCTATTTACAACAGGAAAAAAAATACCCTTCTTGGATATCTCTTCTCTTGGTTGTAACTAATGCTTCTTGATTAAGGCATACACCATGTGATCTATTTTTAGTGAATACAGTATCACAATGCAATTATTTTTAATCATTCTATTGCAATACTTCCAGTCCCAGAGATATTTTGTTTGTGCCTTGAAAGTGCCTGAATTCATTGTGTCTGTAATAAATATTAACTATATGATAAAACAATCCCCTGCTAGAAATGCCCACCCCTCTAGTAAGATTTGGTTAAAGTTACTTTTGCACATTAGAAAAGTTTTAAAAAACTTCCACCTGAACCGTAAGACTTTTTGTAACTTAAGACGTTGCTCTAAAAGCCATTCATTCTCTAGATTTCTTTAAAAAAAAAATTAAAAATGTTTCTTTCTTAAACTGTCTATTGACTGTTCACTGGGATTACTGCAGAAGTCCCTTCTGTAGACTTCAAAAAGTCAACATTTGAATTTTTGACAAGGTAGTGGCAGAAGGGGGTTCCTGAATAGATTTTACTGTTGTTCTAGATCTAGACTAATGGCCATGTTAACATATAACACTTTGTGTGCTTTAAATTAACCAACTCTTCTATTTCTACACGTCAAAAGTGCAATTTGCCTCTCTGCAGCTTCCAAAATAGTGTTTCAGTCAGCTACTACAGATCAGTAGTCCATAAGAACATGGACCAAGACCTGAAGAAAACAAAAAGCTGAAAAGCAGTAGATGTGATGTTGCATAGGGAGAAGATACTTCTCTTTTAAAGATGCATTTTGTATGCTATATATAGGTGGAAATATACAGTATACAAATTTTTCCTTTCACTGATTTCTAAAACTTTTCAAAATCCAATCACAGTAATTGTCTTCGACCTTTTGTGAAAATAAGCATCAAATTACCACATCCTGAAAAAAATTTCCTTTTATGAATTAGTGTTCCACCTTTACATTTGAATTTCACACTTCAACATACTGTTTGCTTTCAATTGGGCTGTTTGGTTTTTTTTATTTTTTTCAAAGTCATCATATTATGTTGATTCCAGAAAAAAAGTGTTTCCTTAATCCAAAGTAAAAGCCTTTTGACAGCAGACTATAGTTGGATGTTAAGTGAACAGCTTAAATTCCCTAAGGGAGAACTGAATAGATCTGGACAGATGGTAAGACAGAAAAAAAAAAAAAGTAAATTATTGAATCCTTAAATCTTTCCTTCCCTTTGCACTTGATTCACCCAATTCTGACAACAGTGACAGCTAATAAGGTGACAGGGCAGCAGTTTTCAAATATATCCTGTTTGCTACCAACCACAGTCCCTATCATCATCATCATCATCTGTACTCCGGTCTTTTTAAACCCTGGAAGAGCAGTAGCAGCTCCCATCACTGCTCTAGTCTAAGGGGCAAACTTGCAGATGTCAAGATCAGAAGGAAATTGTGTATATTCAGTATAACATGTAAAAATGCCCTCAAAGTGTTAAAAACATTTATCAGCTTTCTTGAGGAAAGAAATTAAAAAGCACTAATACAAGCATCTCAAAGTCAAACCCAGGAGCTACTGGAAGATGGGATGGTGTAAATAATAATAGCTGTCATCTCTTAGAAAAAAAGTCTGTTATTAAGTGAAACTTACACAACACCATAAACCTAAAAATACATGGAATTCCACAGAACAGAAAAGAGCTGACCCTAACAAAATCATTTACGAAAGTAGGAAAAATAATTTACTACACACACATATCTATACTGCTTACAATGTGTTAGTCTGGTTTTGAGTTTTTGGAGTTTTGGTTGGTTGCTTTGGCAGAAGTTTTACACTTCAAGCAGCCTAATAGCCAACAACCAAAAAGTCTGACCAAGTTCACAGTTCATCATAAAGCATTCTTACCAGCTGTGCCCAACTACTGAGAAGTTTCTATGAGCTGTAACTGCAGATGCCTCAGTTCTTTAATTCTAATTAAGCCTCGTAATCACATGCACACCATGTGATTCTAGGATCTCTAGAAAAAAGATTCTAACAATAACAGAATTTACATTATATGCAGTGTTAGTTGTTTGATGTTACACAAGTGATAAAAACAAAACATTTATGCATACAATGTTTAAATTACCTCTTCTGATTTATGACACTGCAATGTAACTGACTATGAATGTAGCTATTTCTAAGAGTATATTGTTTACTCAATACAAACAGAACATTTTAATAAACTAGCAAAGTATTTAACACTTTTTTCATTCACTTACTGCAGCATAACAAACTATCATTCCTAAAATACTTTAAAAAAAGCCCCACATTAAACAAGCATGCTAAAAGCTGGTTGTACTTCTCTGCTCACTGATTGATAATTTGTGATATATTTCATTCAAACAGGCATGACTAAAGGGGGTTTTGTTCATTTCCCCAAAATTCTACCAAGAAACACTGGGAAGCCCAGATATCTCTTCCCCATTCACAGCCTGGTTGATAGGTATGAAATGTTGAATTTTATTAAGTCCTTTGGGCTCAGTATTAAAGCTGTATACTTAGTGGATTGATTCTTGATGATTTGTTATGCCAGCAGCTTACACATCCAAACAGCTTTGGAAAAACACAGGGAAAGCTTCCATGAACAAGGCAGAGATTTTGCGACAGTAACTTTGTACTTCAGCCTGTGCCAAAATCCAAACTGAGGATTGCCTATGTTCATTTGTCACACTACACTGAAGGCAGCTTTTTTAATCAAAAGGCCCAGCATTTCTTTTCCTTTTTTAAAAATTATGAATCCTAATTTTTTCTAAAGCTCAATCAGATTCACCTTTGGCATTTGTGCTTTTCAGAAGTTAGTTGTGTATATTCTCCAGCAAACCCAGCTGCTGGAAAAAACTTAAATACATCCTCAGCTACCCTCCTGGTGATTTTTCAAGAATAACTATGGCACTTGTAACAGACAAAACATAGCTGCCCCAAATATCTGGTCTGACAGTGATTCAATGCTTTACAATTCCATGGCAGACTTCCTCTTCTTGAGAGGAATAATCCTATTGTTTGATGATAAATATTATTTCAATCAATTTTTTTAAACACTATTTGATTAAACTCTGAGTAGCATCGAGTGAGATTTGTTAATATGGAACACTAATCTATACACATCTAAAAGTTACAGCAAGAAACACAAGTTAAATATTTGTCTGGCCAGTATCACACAGAAATCTGGCATACTAAAATAATGTAGATATACACTAGACTGTCAACTCCAGTCACAGTAACTGTCTCCTCCTCTTTCAAGCACTCATGGATTTACCCAGTCATTCACCTTACCCTCCCAGGGCTCATGACATTAAGTAGCACACTATCTTTTTTCCATCCCAGAGAAGAAACCAATAGGTACACAAAATATGTTCTTTTCCAACACACCCTTCTTTAGAACTCAATTTAGAATGTGATGTAAGCACAGGTTTATGTACTACAAACTCCACAGAAACAATACCCCAATTTCTTTTAAAATTGACAGGCTTTTAGAAGAAAGGGCCCCTCACCTGCAATGCAGATGAAATGAGAATGCATTTAAAAAAACCAAACCACTTTGACAAAAAATTGGAACTCCACGCATTTTTTGGTGCCTCAGTATTAAAACAGTGGACTGGAAGATCTGATACAAAAATCAAAGCTTTCCTAAAGTGTTACTCATTCCTCATTCTCTGGAGAAATATTCTGCTTTTTAGCATTATTCATAAGAGATAAATTGGAGATTATTATGCCACTATTAATTTCCAAGTAGAATACTGAGAGCTAAGATATAAAGATACATGTTGTAATAATAGTCAATTTAAAAATACAAGAAGAGTAACAAAAACCTTGTAGTAGCACAGTAGATAGCTCTTGATCACAGTGTTTTCAATGGTACAAAAAGCAGCACATATAAAAGCCTTTGGGTGAAGGTTTTTGGATTTTGTAACATTAAGGATTGCTTAACACACATAACAGGCACTTTATCACTTTCAAACTGACGATCATTTGTCTAGAGCAGGTAGGTATCAACTTAAGTATGTATCACTGACTTTGGCAGAGAAGTTACTTCACTTGAGTTGGGAGAATGGTATGAAAAACTGCTCTAATCACACTGGATTTAGCCTTTTTTCTTTAACAGTTCCTAAACTTCTAAAAGGCAAGATCTTATGAGTTCTTTTTCAGCTATGTAAGATGGAAAAAAGTCAGCTAGCTAGTATTTTTCAGAACAATTCTGATATGCAAGTATATGGACTAGAAGCAGGTTGATAGGCAGCAAATTTTCATAGAAAAATGTGATTTTTAGGTTCCCGTACTCTCCTGTATATTGATGATTTAACATTAGAGATCTGAGATTTTCCAGAGTGAAAATTACTTGTGCTACTACAAGTAATTCTGCTGATGTAATTCCTGATAGTTTACCACTTAATTTTCCTTCCTCCATTTCCATTTTTTTTAAAACCATCTAATGCTTGATTTCTTATCTCACAATCTTAAGTGAACTTTTAAATTTTGCTCCATGATTTCCAGGAGGATAAGAACAGCAAGCACACTTTCCTCCTTGCTGCTTTTGGCACAAACTGATTTTCAAAGGACTAATCTATTATCCATCCTGCAGTCAGAGATTATTTTTCCTCACAACCCCTTAAACGAATGGCAGGCAAAAAGAACCAACCCACCAGTCCATAGGCAGTTTTGCATTATGTACAAATGGCAATGTATGCAGAACTGGTATATTTATTTACTTATGGTACACATTTTCCTCCAGCTATCCTAGTCATCGTCATATGACAAGCACATGCCCAAGTAAGACACACCACAGCTACTGACAAAGAGCTATTTGTTTCACGTGATTATGTAGAGTACATGAATAAACAAGGAAAACAACAGCTTCCAACTCCCCAAAACGTATTGAGAAATTTCTACCTTCATATCCTGTTCTTCATTTAAAAACATTAACAGGGTTAAATATTATACTGTGACATAAACAACATTTCAGCTGAAAAGACACCCTTGGAACAATTAAGACAACTCTCCTGTTATGAAGCATGGGCACAGGACCAGAATAAAATGCTTTGATGAACACATGAAAGTTGCTAATAAGAAATTTTGGGAGGAATAAAGGGACAGAGGAAACCTCTGCCAGAGGATGAGCAGGACTTGGCCTAGACGGGTCCAAAACCAACACTAATACTAACCAGGAATAAGGACATGCATTTTTCTCTCAGCTGAATCTGCCCATTTCTTTATCCACCCAGTAGCCTTTTGATCTCAGTTCCCACACTGACTTTCAGAGCTTTGCAACTGATCATCACCACAACTCACTCTGAAAGCAAAGCATCTCTGCTTCTGAACAGGAAGGAACAGATTGCAATTAACAGCTTCATATGGCAAAATTAAGCAGGGTATTAGATCAGGTAACAAGAAATAGGAAGTCACCATTAGAAGTCACAGCTATATAGTATTTACTTCAAATAAAATTAGATTACATTCTCAAGTAGCTAAAATTTCATTTAAATTTTTTGATGATTCTTATTTCACTGGTGAAAAAGAAATCTTGGATTTTCATAGAAGTTATGCAAACCTAGCCTAGGATCCAAAACAAATTGGGTGGATTTTTTTTAATGCCAGTAATATACAATTATGCAGCTGTAATTCTGTGCATGAGTTAGATGCTTCCATGGCCTTATCAGTGCCCTGCACTCCGACAAGCGCTAAGGCATACTATCTTTAACACAAACAGTATTTGGAGCGAAGAGAAGATGGGTCATTTTTACTGAGCCAGTTTTCCTAATCACAATCAAGTTACAGATAACCAAGACTTCATGAATTATAAAGAACAAAGGACAGCCTAATAGCAAGGGTGATTCTTCATTATCTCGGAAAGCACAAGATTTTTCCTACAGTCCTCTGAGCCTTCCCTGTCCTTTAATGAAGGATGCCACTTAAGAATGAGTTATTGCACAGAAAAAAACAAGTAAAAAAACCCACAAAGTGAAAGAAGCAAAAGTCACAAAGTAGGGTATCACAGAGTCTCTCTAGAAACATCTATAGCAACTCTATCAACAGCTGCTCACTATCCAACCTCAGTTACATAACAACTGTCCCAAAGCTGATGGTAGGCTCTTGTGAAAGCCTTATCTTCAGTGCTTTTAAATTATGTGGAAAAAGAGAATTCAGCAACTACCTGTTATTATCCTCTACTGAAATTTCTGATCTGACCATGCATCAAGCCAAGATACAAGGAACCATTAGGGAACAAATCTGAAGTTTTCTTCCTCTCAAGGAAGTAGCTGCTGTATTTTAATATTAAGAGTTTTTTTTCCTGTAGAATGCTACATCACTGACTACTACTACTGAAATGGACACATTTTTATATCTGTTTACACAAACTGCATCTAATACTTTATTTTCTTCTTTCTAAAACCTTACAACTATTAATTTAAGAGAATCTTAGATAAAGCTTTCAAGCCAGGAAGAAGTGTTTACAGTTCAGTAATGAAAAAAGTAGTTCAGAAACACAAGCCAAACAACTCCAATGGTGTATGGCAACAATCAACACAGAATATGCTTCATAAAATTACTAAGCTTACCAAATTATAGTTTAATGACTGTTAGCCAATGCTTAAAGTCAATCAAAACCATTCCTGTATTATCATAGCCATGTAAAAGTATCCCTGCTTCATTAACATTTTCCATAGGCTTTCTGCTTATTTGTCTAGAAAGAGATTCTAAATGAGTCATATTAAGGAAAAACACACAAAGAATCTATTCTAGGGAATTAGCTTCAAAACTGGTGATATCACAACATATACAGTATATAATAACCACTGCATAAGATTATTTTGTATCACAACTTCAAAGGCCCCCTGAACTTGTCCAAGGACCCTGTTTACAGGTGTGGCAAAGGGAAAGAGAGCACCTAAATCGAGCCTAACTCAGACAGCAGGGATTGCTGAAGGGGAAGGTGGGTGGAGCACATCACCATTTTTACTGCCTCTGTCCAGACTCAGGTGTTTACCTCATGTCCTGAAAGCATCTGTGTGAAACTGAGTACTGCAAACTGAAGTCGCTTTCTAAAGACAAGCTTTAGATCATCTTTTTGAGTACAGATGTTTGGTTGAGGCCCTTTTTTAATTCTCCTCTTGCATGTGCTCCAAGCAGTAGGCTACTTGGACACCATCATGCTTGTGCTTTTTTTCTTTTGATAATCGTGTTTTTGATTAAAGCAGCTATGACTGAGCTTCCACATGCTGAACCTCAAGATGAAAATATGCTTTGACTACACCTTCTTGTCAGTCCATTCAAGGGATTCGGGTGAAGGGACAGTCACCTGTGAAACCCAAGGAAGTTTAACTATGATGCAAGTCACAAGATTTTCATAGTTGGAACCACTTCCAGTAACAAAATATCAGGTACTTCACTACCTTGATCTTGCTGGCTGCAGACTTTCAAGCACACAAGTGGCTTCATTGGATTTCACTGTAGAGCCTGAGCTATCTTTCAAATCTGTCCTTAAAAAGCTACTCAAAAAGAAAGTATAATCTGCATCTGTAAGGTAAACAGCCTCAAGGCAAACATACAGGATTTCCTTACATACACAACTCTAAAGCAGACTAGAAATAAATGAAGTTGTATAATAAAAGGAATCTTAAAAGCAGGGGTTTTTTAAAAAAATAAGGTTTGGTCATCCCACTGAAAAATAGGAATCACACCCTAACACTTTTTCAGAGCACTTTCACATGCAGAAATTGCTTACAAAAAAGAAGCCACCTATTCTAGACAAGGTCTGACATAAAACTTAGGACAAAATTCATATGAATTAACAGCATTATATTTGGATGATAAAGTCTTCACGTTTGTATTACTTAGCAGTTACGTAACCTTTCAGCTGCCACTTTCCAAGTCCCATTTTCTCTGAACTAAATTTTCTGCAGCAGTATTCAAGAATATTACAATATTACCACCAGAGAGAATTACACAGCATTAGATGAGGCTGTAAAACACTTTTCTATTTTTTTTTCATGAAAAATATGCTTTCCAAGAGCTTTGCTGTACAAAACAAGTAGACAGTTTCATATTTGGAAAGCACAGCAAGCCTGTCCTAGTTCAAACAAGATCAGCTTCAAAAATGATTGGAGAGATTGAGGATACAAATATTTTTCTAAAAAAAGAGAAAACTGAGGATTCCATTAAGCTCCCCAAAAGATAAAACACTAAAACTACTAATATTAGCATGTAATTGTACATACACTGCCTCCAGGTAAGAGCACTATCATGTTGTATCAGGAAATTAAAAAGGAAAAATTGAAAGGCCACAGCAGTTTGTTAAGGATATTCAACAAAGCATCTGGAATAGAGGTATTTTTAGAGACATTAATTGTCATCCAATTATTTTAGTATTCTAGAAATGGTATTTCTGACTGAAGTAGACAAAAGTTCTTACACACCTCAAAGCCAAGTCTATCTTTCTCTTTCCAAAAGCAGAAGTGTGTAACCTTCTTATCCCAAAATTCATCTGGCTTTACTACACAAACAAGAGACACCTCAGCTGGAACCACATTCTGTAAAACAAATAAAAAATGTAAGTAAAACATTCAAGATTAAACCACAGAACTGAATTCCATTTACATATCTATTCAAGAACTTAAAATTTACAGACAGAAATTAAACTGCTGCATCTGCATGATGTGTTGACTCCACCCTGCTTTGTAGTAGATTGCACTAAATTTCATAGCAAAATTGTGTCAGAGATGAAAAGAAAATCTAATCTCTTTATGTGCAGTTCTGAGGTCTAACCATTTGTCTGTGCTACACCAGTATTTAAAACCATGCATTATTGGCGAGACTTAATTTCTGCCATTTCACTTTTAAGGACAGAAAAGCTTTTACTGGTGGTGTTTGCTATGTAGAAAGAAACAGTAACGGTAAAGTTAGAAAAAGAGTTGTATACTTTGTTATTCACATAAAAAATTATGTCCTATACTTCTCTAGTACATATTGCTTAGGATAGACTGCACATTAGCTTAAGTGAAAGCTCAATCAAGACCATAATTAGAATATAACGGATCCAATCACCATTAAGAGATATGACATTTTAGTCAAGAATAAGTAAAATACACCTTGAAACAGATTTTTAAAAAAAGGAAGCAATAATGAGCCAGCAGGACAACAAAATCAAATTATTCATATCTGACACACTTTCTGAGGCTTTACCTAAGCCTGAGATGAAAACTGCTCTGATAAAGAGAAGTCATCTGTGCACAACAGCAGGCACTATCCTGAGTTCTCTAATCTAGTTAGTATTGCAGCCTGCATCATCTTTGACCACGGAGACCAAAAAATAACCTATACTGTTTAGCAGAAATAAGGCTCTATTGCAACACTGCAGTTCTGAAAAGCTAAAATAATTTTTACGAATTTCTGTAACTGGGAAATGGCACTTCTCCTCCCACTTTGTATAGCATCTAGAATGTAGTTTGTGCTTGGGACCATTATATACGACAATAATCAGCTATAGCCAATTGTAATGGAAAGCCAGTAGTACAGCATGCTGCATCAGAGTACCTGCTCAGTTGTGTTCAGTGTGAACTGTTCCCCTGCAGATATTCCTACTACTCACTATTAACACTTCAGTGAGGGATATCATCTGCTTTTCAGATGGTTTCTTCCTGCACAAAACTGTTGCAGAGCCACATTTTGATATTTTAAAAGGCCATAAAATTATCTCTTTCTCAATAAAGAATTTGCTGCCCCCACAATAACACACCTATTAGGTTCACATTTATAAAGTTTATCAGTCAGCAATGGGTATATAAAATTATTTACCTGTAGCATTAACACAACCGTCTTCACCACATTCCATTGAGATTTTCTGCCATCCACTATCACCGTAAATCCTCTAGCTTTACACTTCTCACTAAAAGAAAAAAAACACTTAGAAAAAATAAAATTCGTGAACAAGAGTCTTATCACAGTGACTCTGGATTTCAGCTCTACTGAAAAACACAACTATGTACTTTTTAACTTATAAAGACACTGTCTTAACCTTAAGTTTAGAAATAACTTTCCATTTTACTGTTTAAGCATATTAATAGATATTCCATATTAGAATTCCTCAGTAGCACTGAAGTGTATTTCAGAATACAAGCATTTATTTAAATTTTAGCAACTCTGAAAAGTTTTCACTACTATAAACTTTGCAAAATCCTCAAAAAGAAAAGGTCAATTGACAGTTTTGTATGGAAGACAAAGGGATATAACTTTTTACAAGACTACTTGTTAATTGGCAAACATTTGAGGATACAGCTATGTATCACTCAGACATGCATGTCCAAGAAAGAAGCCATCTAAAGATGCTTAAATTTCTTTCCTAAACAAATGGATTATAAATTGCAGTGCACAAAAAGCCTTTACAAGGACAGAGGCTTTGCATATGGATCTAAAAGAAAGAGTATTTTGGACTGACATCTCTTTTTCTTCTCATAAGGTTTGAATCTCTTTAAACACAAAAAACCTCCTGCTGCAAACAGCTGCAAAATCAAAAATTTGAAGGTCCTTCTGACAAGTACCAAGTGGGATGAAACAGTGTCAGTTTTCCTCGCCCTCCGTACATTCCCATAAAAACCTCTCTAACTCATTTCTAACTGAAGCTGTTAACAAGATGCTCACATCTGCTGGGCAGGGAGTTCAGTGGTAGCAGCAACATCTGGACGTGAAGTGTTACCTTCTCACAGCCAGCACAGCAGCAGCCAGAAGAGGACATGGAATTGAGCTCATCATTTCAGCATTAGTTACGACATTAGATACTGTGTCTTAGGCAGACATTTTTGTGTATAGCTAAGTTGTAAGTAACTAAAAACCCTGCCATTTATATGTAGAGAAGCATTATGTAATCTTTAGAG
Source organism: Porphyrio hochstetteri (assembly GCA_020800305.1). Lineage (NCBI taxonomy): Eukaryota > Metazoa > Chordata > Aves > Gruiformes > Rallidae > Porphyrio > Porphyrio hochstetteri. The sequence goes on along the minus strand of CM036910.1, from coordinate 18,141,789 downwards.
CCCAAATTTGCAACTCCAAAACAAAGCCACTTCTGTGATCTCCTCATGTTACAACAAAGCAACTTGCATGTAACAGTACATGCTCTGTTTCACAACAGAAAGTGTAACATTTAATCAGTTCATGTTTAAGCTGAGCTGCATCAGGTATGGGTGGAAGACAAAATTATCTTTGCATTTAAAAAAGGGGGAAAGGCATCTTACTAGTTTTATTTAAGAAAAAATAAGTTAAAAGTTGGCTGCCAAACCATATACACTTTTGGTTTTAAGGAACCTCTAAGATCAAACACACGATTTTAGTGGAAGCCCTCTGACCATTCTAGGCTTTGTGCATTCAACGTTTAATCAGAATGAACTCAAAAGCCACAACACCACTACTTTTAAGAACAAGATGAATAATACCACTATAGCATCTTGAGAAATAGCTTACCTAGGCTTACCGGAACCCAGCAGTGTCAACATCTCTTACTCTCTACTACTAGACTTATTAAAAAAACAAAAAACCACCCCCCACCTAAACCACTGAACTCAAAAGTGTGCTACCTCTTCTGGAAAGTTCAGTCAGCACTCAAACATACACGTTTATATGAAAGTTTAAAACAAAACCCATATGATTCCTTCTACAACACAGACAATACAGCAGAAGCAGCAAACTTCAGTATTTGAGGTCATTTGAGGAAAGCTTTACACACACACACACACACCCCCTCTCCCCACAAACCCCAAAGAAATTTTATCCATGACTTGCACCTCTCAAACATTGGACACAGCTACACATCAACACTAGAAGGCATATTTCAAAACAGGTAGGTGCAATATTTGGCATGTGGACCTCAAGTCAAACATATTAAGTTACCTTACACATAGAACTTGGAGAAAAATGTAACACTTGGACAGCTATCTGGGTATGGAACAACAGGCCTCCCCAAGTCCCTCCCTTTTTCAAACTGTTCAGCAACTCTTTCCAGAGCAAAAAAACCCACAACCAAAAAACAGTCACTTATGCCAAAAAGTTTGCATCTCCCACTACAAACCAGCATGCAAAAAAAAAAAGTGACTGATTTTTCCATGCTGCCACCATAAAAGGGAGGTCATTTTTTCCAGGACTGACAAACAGAACATTAGATGTGGTAATACTGAACTTTGTTTTCAAACAGATTTTCCAGTTTGTAGAAAAAACACTTGGATTTTAAATTTTCGGGCAGTTATTTTTACACTAATATATGTAAAAACATAAATCAGGGTGAGACTGCAGAATAATTAATGCTTGCTTGAACAACAATGCCTACATCTGTGCTGCAAGCAGTGCCAAGTCTTTAAGTCAAGGAGCTGACCATTTGGGATTTTCATCGCTTCAACAAAGGACTGTTTGAAAGACCCTGAAATTTCCACAACTAAAGTGTTGTGCAATGTACTCATATTCTCTGCCCAACCAGATTTTTCATCAACAGTATGAACTACAAGAAAAAAAAAAAGGATCATTTCATTGTGCTTTAAAAACATTTATACTTTGCTTATATCAAAGAAGTCTTTAGTTATACCATTGTTCCTCTCTTTACAGAAGATGGAATTTAAAAGTATACAAAAAAGCAAGCATTTATCTGAGGAGTTTTTCCTTTTTATATCAATACCTCAAGAAAACAAAACGAAGCTATGAGAAAGATCAATCAGCAGATCTTAAGAAAAAAATGCAGCTAACTGTGCTAGAACCAAGAACTGTCACGATAAGCTTGCAAGGTCACAGGCACATAACTTAATAAACTATTATTTTACAGATCTTGGAGACAGGACACTCAAGTCATCATTCAGCACATTTAAGCAGCACCTTAACTTTAAACCTCTGAATTGGTCACTGACTTCAGTTAAGACTTCATGTATTTTTAGGCTTAGTGCAAACTTAAGCAGTACAAGCTACAAAGATTAGGCACATAGCAAAGAAAGAGGATGAAGCTTTTTTACTTTGGGAAATGATATCTTTGTGAGCTGAGGAGTTTCAGTGGAATGGCTCGTTAATTAACAATTTAAGCGCATTATCATTAAAAAAGACATTACCAAAAATACACTGAGAAAGGAGTGAGGAAATACAGAAGGCAAAAATCCCCAGAGCCACATATACCGAATAAAAGGACATATACAAGCCTTAATAGATATCCCTTAGTTCATTGGGATGTACATTTCTAATCCTGTCAGAAAGTATCACATTGTAAACAAATACTTAGGTAAAATTTATTTGGTATTGAACAGCAAATAAAAATTAAAAACACTAACATTAAAAAAATCCCTTCCACCATTGGAAAAAAAAAGGAAGTCCTGAGAACGCCTTTAAAATCACCTTGGGATACTTAGAAGGTAGTCTAGTGTAACACTCAGCTCATCCATACTTGTCTGTTCAAGGCATAGTGGAATTGTCAGAATGAGGCCACTTCTTCTGTCCTTCCCTCCTGTTTGGGGGCAGGAGAAAAAAAAAAAAAAAATCATTAGCAAGGTATTGTGATGGCTTCAAGGTAAAAGAAATACTTTGCAGTTACACCATCTCAAAATACATCATAAAAGTAGTCTTTATAAAGTTGCTGTGAAAATCACAACTGACGTTTTGCCTCTCAGTTATGAGGATTCATTCACCACATTGATATTTAAGGCACCACCTCCGTAACTGTCAGTCTTTCATCTAGGACTTTCAACAAACACAAACAAAGCAACTTTTCCAGAAGGGTTGGGGCTTTTTTTTTTTCATATCTAGATTACATTTAAGTAAGGTATCTCCTAGGCCTTCTACACTATCAGCCTGTCAGAAACCTGGTAATCTTTTAAGGTGAGCATGTACCCAGCAGCTCCCACTGGAACATAACACCTCCTAGAAACACTGACTACACAAAGGAGGATCTTAGACCACACAGACTGCCCATAGCACAGACTCTAAACTGTTAGTTCTTTCAAACACAGAAGACTTTCAGATCTGTTTACAAAAACACATAGCAGTCACCTCACAATTCAGACAAATTTTTCTAACCAGCTGCTTTAATTTTCATGTGCATTTTCAAATCCTTATGGTGAAAATTAAACAAACAATATCAGCAACAAAAATATTTAAAGAGCTGGCTTCACATTTATATTTTCACAATGAGATCCAGTAACATTAAGCATTAGGTGATGCTGGTGTCCTGAGTTTAAGTAGATGGTGCACAACGTGGTTTGGGTTGGTTTTGCACTACCTGGACTCTCAAGAATGCCCACCCACCCATTAAAAAGCTGGGAAGGATAATAAAAAACCCAGTTTGTTTACACAGCAGAGGTTGGCATCTTAATTGCAATAGTTTTTTCCTTGTTTCCAAAGCCGTGCAAACTCCCCAGAGGTATTAAAGTTGCACTCATACACATGTGTTTTCCACATCTTAGTAGAGGACCTACTGCTTTAAGTGGTCCATTGCAATTGGGGGTGTGTTTGTCCATCCCTTCTCTTTTTTGGGCAAGAATGGTTGCTGGAAAACAGCAATGAGCACTTTAATTACTGTATACCTCAACAGAAGTACGAAAGAGTCATGCTATGAGAGAAAGGACAAACATATCCTTTCCATGGAAATTAAGAGGACATCACAGTTTAAAGCAACAGTTTACTGTAGATTGTCCATCCCACTCTGTTTCTGAAAGGCAGAAATACTGAAAACTGGAATGGGGAAGTGGAAGAAAGAAAAAATATCTCAGTGCTTTAAAAACTGTGTTTGTCTCATCTGTACACTTGGAATAAAAAAGTAATTTCTCTCCACTTGCTCCATTGCTGAGTGAGCACAAATTAAACTCACCAAATAAGAGGAAAGTGGTAAGCTTATGGATGCAGGATAGTATTTCAGAAGCCATAATGATTCAATGGTAGCTACCATTTCTCAACAAGAAACATTAAAATGGACAAAGAAAACTTTTCTTCAGTATTCAGGAATCACTTAATCTTTCCTTACCCATCAGGAAATTCTCATACAAGGGAGAGTAGCAGTTTTTAGGTATATAGAAAATACACTTGTTGAAACTAAAAGTTGCGATAGCCAAATTCACAAATGGGTTACACATGGTAAGACAGAGGAACTATGGAGCAGATAAAACCAGTCCCAAGTATTAAGAAGAAACAGACTGAACAGAATTTCATACTCAAATTGAGTGAGCCTGAGATAGAAAAAGAAAGAACACAAGAGGTTATGAAGGTACTTCTACAATGAATAGCAGAAAGGTTGCCTTGAACCAGCTTCTAGAGTCCAAAATTCCATGAGTCACTACAGCAGCTCAGAAGTCTACTGAAAAATATGTTTGTAAGAACTGTATCTAACACTCCCTCTCCTCCCCTACCCACAAACTCATGAGCAGATCACTGAAGCCGTTCTTGTTAACGAATACAGACACGGCTGGGGAAGATAAGTTTTGCAGAAAAACACATTTTCCTCTTGCATTTACAGCAAGGTAGTCTTACCATAGCCGATTTGCAGATTTGCATCTGGAAGGGACATGTTCTGTTCAAAGTTACTTCTGGATTCGTAAGACAAAAACACCACCTCCCACAAAAGTAGTAAGTATAATAATAGTTTTTTGTTTGGTTGGTTTTTGTTTTGGTGGGGGGTTTTTTTGTTTTTTTTTTTTTTTGTTTTTTTTTTTTTTTTTTTTTTTTACACACACACACACTCGGAAGACTCCGGTGTTGAACAGGATCTAACTAATGAAAAATTAGAATTGACACATGAGGTCCACTCATGCAAGATACTAGATACACATTAAAATCTCACTTTTATACCTGGATTTAAACACCATTTGCTGACCTGACTGAAAAAACCACAAAGCAAACCCAAAAGCTTTAATACCTTGACATTTCACAAGAGAGCACACTAATTACCTGAATTACTCAGTTTCGTGACAAGTCATCTTGTCTAACAACTGACAGGTTTTTCCCCACCTTGTAAACACTACTAGAAAAGACTCAAACATCTCTATTCTGCCTGCACTGGGATTTTTGTGCAGCTTTCTTGCACTGAAATATATACAGATCAGGTAAATACTCTGTCAACCTGCCACAGCACAAAAACAACAAGTTAGGAGTTATCACCGATTCCTTTCCTCAGTGAAAACTGATGGGACTCCTTTACAGAAAAGATAACCGGTGTATCTTTATCCATCTAAGAATAATTTTAAACTCAAAATTGCATTTTTAAAAGAAATACTGAAAAAACCCCAAAACCTGAATGAGGCATTAAAGGAGTATTACCTAAAGTTACCAGTTAAAAAGTGATGGCTATCATCGATGTAGTGTAACATTTCGCAATATTAACACACTAAAAAAAAGCATTTAATTAAAATTGTTCTTTGATCTTGCTAACATTATTTGTAACTCCTTTCTAAAAACTGAAGATTCTATAGATATTTAATACCACCTTCAAAGTATGTTTAGAGAGATTAAACTAAATCACATTATGATTTTAGGTGCGGCAACCACCACTTTGTCTTACAAAAAAGACCTAGACTCAGGTTAGGTTCTTAAGCTTAGAATTAAACCTGAAGTATAAAATCAGTGGAAATTAACTTGATGTGTGATATAACTCAGAAGTGGTGTAGTTTATAAACAGAAAACACATTTAAGAAACTAGGATCATCACCAAAAAAGAAATTTTAAAATTAATTTTGCACCAAAGTGGTGGTTTAGGGTTGTTTGCTCAATCAGTAGCTTGCCCTTCGTAATGGTCTACTAACATGGAATCTACACAACCATGGATTCCAAATCTGAGGAGCCACTGCTCCATTAGAAACTGCTATGTTTTGCTTCCAGAAGGAGAAGGCAGGGCCAACATTATTTGTAACCATTTAACAAAAAAATTACAAGACTTCAACAAATAAACACTGTGGAACATTCATCTAAAATAAGATTTTCCTGATTATTAGTTTGTTGGGGTTTTTTTAATTAAACCATATGGAATAAAATTGTTTAAAGAGACTGATTTCTCTGCTAGGTTCCTTTAGCTACACTGAAGAATCTTTACCATTCATTAAAACATCCATTAATACTACACAATTCCACAAAGGTCAAAACTACTTAGAAATATGTAGGTTTAAAAAGCTTCTTAGCATTTAAACTACCACTCAACAAATTACTTTCCACTAATAACATCTATATTTCAAAATGGATCAAGCAGCTTTAATAACAAATTGAAAATGCACTCTACTTAATGAGAGATTCCCTTTGCAGTATAATGCTGAATAACCATCATAGCACACATCTGCTATTACTACAGAAGAAATAGCTCACTGTCCCAAGCTTTAATATGATTTGAGTTTGCGGTGGAGGGGTGTTTGTTTTTAAACAGAATTGTTTGATTTGCAATTTCTGGGGACAGTGGGGAAATTAAAAACAAAAAAAAAAATCATTATCAAAAGCAACAGGTTTCACTTCTCAAGTGACTAGAGCAGGCTAAAATAGACTAGCTAAAATAAACTAAGCCAGAAGAATATTTATTTATGGGAGCACCAGTCAATTTGTCAAACTGAGAAGTGTTCTGCAAATCTTACCTACCCTAGAGTAAACAAACACAAACTCCAAGAACTAAACCGGTTATCTATGACAACAATGAAATCAGCAAGAGAATGTCATTCATTATTTTAAGTGCTCCCTTTTCTTTTCCTCTGGCATACGGAGGAGAGACAGTTACCTTCAACAAAAGATTCAGAAAGCTTTTTAGGAAAAAACTTAAGCAAGTTTTGAAAACATTCACTCTGCATGTCTAAAACTACATTAAAAATAAACAGAAGAATTATTCTCAGATATCTGCTAAAACATTCTTTTATATATGGACTAAAACCTCATGGCATCAACTTCTGTGGGTTGAGTTACAAGCTCCAGCGAAAACAAGCACTAAGTGTCAACAGCAATAGCTTGGCTACTAGATTAGAAGTTTCAGAGAACCTTCTGAAATACGACTAAGAACTAACGAGCAACATATTTCTGTTAAATATAACCAGCAAATACCAAGTAACCAACCTAAAAATCACATTCAAATTACACAGGGATGAACCAACTGAGAAAAACAGAAACTGTACCTGAAAGAAAAGCCAATTTTTTCTTCAGAATGGGTAATATTACTGAAGCTTCCATTCTACTTCATATAATATCCACAGCTCTGAAACAAGAATTTTAAAGTTGTCAAGCACGGGAAATCAATTCCAACATTTCATTAGAATTAGCACTGGCCAAAACATTTTTGTACTCCTGAAAGACACAAAACACTATCAAAATCCAAAGTATTGTAAAAACTGAAGAAAAAACACCATATGCGTTTTCCCAGGTAAATCTTTAATTCAAGATTTCTTCCTCCTCATCATAACAAATAAACAACAAAAACCTCAAAGCAGAACCTCAAACCATGACACAGAATGTATACAAAAGATGTTTCCCACCCCCATTAAACTACAACTAATTTACTGGTAGATCATCTGTTTTCTCAGTCATTTAGACATAAGTGTAAATAAAATTACACTTCTGCATAGTCTGTCTCATATCACCAGAAATATAATAGTTATTTAAATACATTATGCTGCATTTATGTCAGGACACTGCCATTACCAGGTCTTCAGTTAAAGGAACACATCCAACAGCCAGAGTAAGCATGCTAACCTGCTCCCTGTCTCCAAATCCCTTCTTACCCTCACCCCATTTTTATTGCATTATGAACTGCAATTTACTGTGATTAAGCTTCTGTTTCACTGACAACCAACAGGATGCTTGAACTGCAACCTCCTCTTCCAGCCTACACAAAGTAGCAACTCTTATCTGCTCGTAAGTCTTTCTGAGTTAAGGCTTGCCAAGTCAATCCATATAACAAAAAAACCCTAAATCTCCACAGAAATACATTGCTCAAGATATGCGCCAGCATCTAGGTTAAAAAAAAAAAAAAAAAAAAAAAAAAAAGAGTTCTTGGTTCCCCCACCCCTCCCAAATCTAATTCCAGGCATGGTGCTGCAGAATGCAACCTGGAGTCTGGAGTTCACTATCTGGTGGCTTCAGCATTCATGCACACAAATAAAACTTTTACTTCTTCCTTGGGGGTGTGGGGGAAGAGTTAACCAAATCAAAAGTATAAATTATCTAGGAGAAAGGAAAAAAAACCCAAAGATCTCCAAACATAAGTAAAATAGAACAGTTACTCCTTCTGTTAAAACAATGGCCTCCATTAAAAGCAAAAAAGCAGAATAATTATTTTTTTATGAAACAAACAACAACTCTCTACTGTCCCCTCCCCGCTCCAGTGTGTAATGCTTCACAATGTTCTTTCCCACCCTTTAGCACAAAATCTCCATATTTAAGTGTCATTTTTGTCACTTACATAAAATAGACATTGCATATATTGCAGAAGGAAAAAGGCATGTTTCAGTTATTTCAGGAAATCGAGTCCCAAGACAGCTTGTAGTTCAAGCAATTACTCAAATAAGCATTTTAAAGCTTCCTGCATGCTTCATGCAAATTTGTTGGTTATATATTGCATAAAACGCATAACTCAAGACTCAGTCATTCTTGTCCCTCAACCACTATGTGCAAAACAATCTGTGTAAGCTATGTAAGAGCGAATGAATACTGCTAAAGTTAAGATGTGGAACACATACCTCAGTGATTTCCCCCATCTCCTCCCCAAGTTACATTTCAAAATTATTACAAATGGCTCTTTATTATAATCAATTAAAGCCCAAACCTAGACACACTTCATTATCTTCATATTTTGACATATGAACAGAAGTTTGCATCAACTTATTGACTCTAGGGAGGACGTTTCTCTGCTGTTTTGAAAAGAATGATTTTATATAAAACTGCCTGGCTTTCTGCCACAGCGGCAGCACTGTCCATGGATCAAAATAGTTCTTTTGTTCACTATTTCCTGAAAGCAAAGGAAGCATTCTGCTCATTTGGAGAGGAGGGAGGTGAGTCAGAACAATTTCAAACACCTAGCCTTTGTTCCAGAACCTCCTGAAGTTTTCAATTACCTCTCTTATGCGAGAGCTTTGATGTGCTACATCTAGAATGAACCTCTCACCAGAGCAGGCTATCAGAACATACCAGAAAAAATCTTCAGGTTTAAAAATAAGGTTTAATATCCCTCTCACTAACACTCCAGAGAATATCAGGATGAATTAAACTAAATGTCTCTTTTTTTTTGTTAGAAAGTGAAACAATTTCAAGAGAGCTAGTGTCTACTTTACACTAGGAGTTGTCACAGGCGTTTAAAAAGGCATACTGCTAAAAAGCAGGTATGTATATTTAGACCTACAAATAAAACGTAAAGTCTTTTTAACGTGTCCTAAGGAAGACCAAGTGCCTGGCTCAAACTGGCCATCAAGTTCTCAATTTAGAATGAGGAAAAAATGAGGTGTTGCTCAATGTTTTCCCATTATTTAGCTGAAAGAAAACCCATCCAGTGTCTATTCACCAATTAAGGAAGATATTTGGAGTCATTAAATAGAAAAGACCTACAGAAGGAAAACAAGAACACTGAAGAGAACAGATTTCACTTGAGGAAAGTGTACTACTTCAACCAGACGCATTTTATCACCTCCAAAACAAAGACAATTTGTATATGCTCAAATTTTAAATCTACGAAACAAGTTAAAGAGGTTAAATCTGTTTGCTGAATTTCAGAAACAATCTATAGTGCTGCATGCCCACCTGGAATCTACTTTGCCAACTGAAATACCATATGCCAAATTGTAAAACTTGTGCATACCAGAAACACACTAGATAAAAACTACATTGAAAAACCTCACTGCTCTTGTTTAGAATAACCTGGGCTTTTGGATTTTTAAATCACTACAGCAACACTAGTCTCCAACTATGTGTTCATTCTTTTGAAGATTTCCACAGAAAAGTGACATGACTAAATCCACACAACACGCATATTTAAAATATAAATATTTGAAAGGTGTTTCAGTGAAACAGAAAACTCTTCCAACCCTCTTCCCCCCAAACAGAAACTAATACTACTTGTGAAGAAAAGTCTCTTAAATACAAACTGAATTGAAATAGGTATACATTAGGGGGAAGATGTGGAAGACAGGAAGCAAACAGCAAAAATCAAAGTTTACAGAACAGATAGAAGCAACCGATATTTCAGACTGCATGCCAATGTGAAATCAAATCATGATTCTGCAAAAACTGAAAAACATAGTTTACCCAGCACACTTAAAATTCTATAATTTTTTTTTTTTAAAAAAAGCAACCACCAAATCCACAAAACCAAAGTAAATGTAGTTCATCACTGAAGTGCATAATTTATGATGAATGAAGAATATCACCTGCATTGTCTCCTACCCATCTTCAGTCTCACCTAAGAAAAAAACTAAATGAGGATCAATGGCCAGACACTGTTTAAACCCATTTAAAAAGTCTATTGAAGGGAGATGGCAGAGGGAGAAGCTGACAGACTCGCACTCACTAGATGACTGGAATTAAGGTGCCTTGAAGATGTTAGAGAGAAGCTGCTCTGCAATTAACAGGTATTTTCTTTGTAAGCAGCCCAGCGAGAACCACTGATCTACAGCTTCAACAAACAAAATGAGTTCAGGCTCAATGAGAGTATGAATATGTTTACTCAAACCTGTTAGATCTGAAACATTGTATACTCTCAGTACACGGTGCAAGGTCTTTAAATGGGTTGGTCTGTTGCACAAGCATCTCTTGCATATTTCAAAGAAAGAATACTTTTCTTCATTCCCTCATCAGGTATGAAGCAAGCAAGCATAGCTGATCTGTTAAACACAGAGCTGAAAGTCAGGGGAAAAAAAAATCTGGCTTCTATTCCTTGTTCTGCTATGAAACATAAATGACTTGCTGAAAGCCATATGTATCCCTCTCAGTCTTCATTCAGTCTCTCCATCTGTAAAACCGAGACGTTACATATTAATTCCCTTTTTACAAGAGTATTGTGATGTTTAATTCATTAATGTTTTTGAAGACTTGAGAGATTAGAAGGAACTCCACAGATCTGCCTATAAATAACCAAGCAGATGGGCAGCTACATTCAAAACTGTAGCAGCTTGCAAGTCCAGGCACAAACAATAGCACAAACAACAGACATTCTGAAATACTGAGGGGCCGGGGGTGTGTGTGTGTAATGGGATGTGGATGAAATTTTTTGCCTCTTAAAATTGACTTTTGAACGGCAGACCTTCAAAGTTAACGCCTTTGTTCTCTGAAGCCAGAATGAGTTTTTTTTCAGATGTTAACTTCAACCCACAAAGCTACTCCATGCTTTTTTTTGGATCAGCTTAAAAAAAAAAAATAGTTCATCTGTCCCACAGAGAAATAAAATCCATGTCCAAGAGAGAAAGCTGAGTATCACAATTATCTATGTAGATTACTGTTTCACCTTCCTTTAAAGCTACATTAAAGCTGTGGGAGAGATGACATCCTAAGTGTCACAAAGAATACAAAGAAAGGTGTCTCCAGGGCTGATGCACCACAACAACTTGAGAAGCAAATCAAACCCACCCAAAACACAGAAAATTGCTGTAAGCATTTATTTGGTTATATTATCTTCAATAAAAGACCTCATGGAACTACATTAATCAGCTGGACAGTTTCAGAACAACAATAAAACCTGACAGATGAACACTGAAATGCAGTGTTTGGTTTTCACTCTTTACATACCATGATCTGCACTAATATATTTTTAATGTTAAAGCCCTTTAAGACCTCAGAAGACAAGGTAACTCCACATAGTTTGCAAAGATCAAATCAAGGGCTTTGCTTTTTCAATCATTCAGTCATTTTCTTTTTGACTATCTGTAAAAATTGTCCATAGAAAAGGGCACACTTAAGCTTTATATCATGCCTAATTTTCAATTGTACACAAACAAAATATTCCTGATTTTCCATAACCTGTTAATTCACACTGAAGGACTAAGAAACTAAAAAACCCAAAAAACTCAGATTTCATCAGTACATAAGCTTGTTTCATTTTAAAGCAAAATGCAACCATACGATGTCAGTTCCATTACACATACACAGTTAGTACTCTAACACCAACTTGTGACAGCAGGTGAATGGACAGATTGAAAACGTGCTCCACTTTTTGTTAAAACTAGGGCTAACAGTTTGCTAGGCCATGATCCAAAAGCACACTGGCACAGTGATGCCAGAAAAGCCTGGAAAAACTCCATTTCTTCTGCCCCATTTTCACCTGGAGAAGTTCAAGGCTTACCTTGTACACTCTGTCTTCTAACTACAGTTAATAATAGAATTTAGAAGAGGTGTCTTAACTACTCCCTCTATTTAACCCATCTCCTATATTCATTTTCCACCCTCCTTCCCTCAGCATTTTCTGAGAGGTGAGGCAAAAGGTGAGTGGTAAAAGGAGGTGATGAGCAATACACTGAGCAGCAAACAGAATGCAAGTGAGTAAGAGAGGTTATGCCATCTGAGAAGAGACAGACATTGTGCTTGTAAGTTTTAACTTTGATCTCAGTTGACTATTCATTTCACAGAACGTTAGAGCTTTTATTCAGACTGAAAGCAAGTGTCCCAGGAAAGAAAAGAAGGAAGAGAACCAAGCACAGAAACAATGTAACAGGATGCACAACATCATCTGCATGTACAGCTGTGAAACACAATACCAACAGCTCAGCCTTTTTACACAAGAAGGGCAAGCACAGGATACTGTGCAGCAATTAGCACTCTCTCAAAGAGTAGCACTTCGCTGGATTCAAAGGCCATGTCCACAGGCAGCAGTCTTGCACACACGCACAAGTCCCTAATGATTCTACAACTCGACATACAAAATGACAGCTTGCTAGAGTATTCTACCCTTTCCAGCCTCAGGCCAAGCCAAACACATGTTACATGTTAAATTACAGCAGTTTTCCAGCTTCTTTAATCCAGAATAATAGTAGAGAAAAATGTCATGGGTTTTGGACACATCTCCACATTGCCTTTTCTACCACATTGAGAGAGGCAACCCATGTTTACCTTCCTGCAGAACCTTACTGTTTTAGGATATTACCACAGGCAACAGAAGACTGATCTACCTTACACCTTCTCTTGCAAGAAGCAGCCAAAACAGAAGTTGCAGTCAACTGGTACAGTTCCAACTCATTCCACAGCATCAAGTGACCACACAATACCCAAAATGATGCAGCTGGGGAGGTTGCTTCTTCCACTGTATTTTTATATATATATATATATATATATATATATCTATCTCAATCAAAGCATGGCACAGACGTTTTCTCTTCCTTGTTACACTTCCCTAATATCCATTAAAAAAACCCCACATCACCTCAGGTTTGGCTTTTTAAAATTTTACTTCAAAATCACATAGAACTAAGATATCACACAGACTAAATTCTCCCACAGAAATAGCTTTTGACACACTGGTTGGGGGAAGAATATATGAATAGTAGAATAAAATTACGTACTCCTCTTCTGGCTACCTCTTCTAAAAAAACTCAAAAAATAAACCACACCAAAAAAACCCAACCAACCAAGGCATAAAAGCTTGCAAGAATGACCTGAGGAAAGCGAGTACCTTATCACCAGTTCCTAAAGGAACTGTCCAAAACTAGTTTGTGATGAAAGATACAGACAGCTCTGATGCCTTCAGTACTTAAAAAAAAACCAACTACAACAGCGGGAGGAAAAAGGCTAGATGATTCCAGGCCATAAGCAGCCAACTCAAAAGACAAAGTCAAAAGACAAACAGCTGCACTGATGAGTGCAACTGTTGGCAGTCTGAAGCAAATGAAAAATAACTTTCCTCTGGGGTGCAAGATTAGAACTTCTTGTTCCTTTTATAACATTTATATAAGAAAACAATCTACAACCTCATAACAATACACATACTTGGCATGGGTTACAAGAGCATGTGGCTCAAGCTGTCAGAGGAACTTCTCAGCTCAGTAGAGGGATACTGCAATGGAATGGAAGCAAAAAACCCAAATGCTCTTCTAAACAAAAAGCCAGGTAGAATGGCAGAGGGCAAAGAGACTGTTTGAGAGGGAAAGTAGGATGGGGTGTGTAGACATAAGCATAGCAGAAAAAAGCAGTCATCCTTTTTAGGCAGAGAAAATTGATACAAAACTTGGGGCGGGGGGAGGGTGTGGAAAAAGAAGAGAGGCTCATAAAAAGACCTTTTACAAATTTCAAACTTTGGATTTTATACCCAACTAAAAAAAGCTCCCAGATCAAGAGTAAGATTTTGTGTGGACCTTGAAACATCCTGAACAATTTCCTCTCATTTAAAAAAATATGGTAGTGGCACTCCCCCTCTAACTGCAGAGCACACAAGGTAGACACAATGAGGATCATTTATTCCTTCAAAAGGTATAAATAAGTAATTTGAGAACTGTGCTAATCTTAATCAAACATGAAAGTAGAAGAGACTGAAATATAATCAGATCTGGTACAGAAATACCTCATTCATTCACATTTAAGTCAAAATATTTCAGGATTGCACAAATGTATTGCTATACAAAAAAATAATTATCTATGCTGCCCTTGAATTACTGTATGCAAGAAAAACAAATCTTTCCTTAACTTGCACAGATGTCTTCACTTTTTGTGCTCATTAAAAGCTCAGAGCATTTCAGCTGCAAACCACAAATCAAATTGGTCACAGCCACCACCTGCAGTGACCACAGCACCTCTCCCTCTCTAGCACACCTTCAAGATAAAACATGTAGCATTCTATGATCATAAATAAATAAATGGTCACATGCTTCAGAGTATATAAAATCAAGCTCTCTGAACTGCTACCTGAAGCATCTTGCATAGATGTAACACTCATTTTCCACTGATGCTATTTTCCAGGGCAAATTAGAATACAGCATGAAAGATGGGTAACAACTATGCTAGCAGAGAGAAAACAGAGAAGCCGTGCTGAGAGTATACTGATTAGAAAGAAACTACTACTTTTACCAACACGTAGAAGTAGATAAGCCATAGCACCTTTCATCTACATAATGTCCATCCTGACCCTTTCCCTCAAGGGCCATTTATTTTCTCGAATTCAGCTGTTCATATAATTTAGTGACCAAGAGGTCAAGTTAACATCAAATTAATTTAGCTTATTTGTCCAAAACTTCTTTCTTGGGGGAGGAGGGGAGAGGAGGGGGAGGGGGTAGACAGGCAAGGCCTTACATGGTCTGGTCAACATTTATCCTTCATGGTATCTCTTTAGAGAAGACATCACAAATTCAACTCTGACAATGGCATAGGAGTTCAGCTTGCCTCTGAATTCTCAACATCTAAATCCTTTGAGTCAACAATTCTGTGATATTCTAAGTCATACCTTCATCTCCTCTTAACTACTGTAATTTCCTTCTTAATGGGGCCTTTATGTCCCAGTGATCCAAACTTCAGCTTGTTCAAAACGAAGCAGCTCATCTTCGCACCTAGAACAGGAAACATATTGATTTTCCACTTGCTTCCTTGTTGAGTTTAGAGTCTGCTGTAAGGATATCCTCACTTCAAAATCACACTCTCATTCAGCAAAGAGAAAAATGCACTGGCAAAGCTTTTCACTATTTGCTGACTTCTGTGCACGTTTATCAACGAACAGCAACAACCTACCTCAAATGCTTTTAAAACTTCTTGCCATACTCTCACACACAACCACAGCTCCCTCTAAATTAAAATTCACCTATCTCTAGCCTTATGCATAAACACCTTCCACTGCATTTGCAAACAGCACTCTCTGAGACACTACATGAGACACTTAAGACAAGCTGCACTATAGCATAGCTAAGTCAAACTTTAACGTAACTTTAGTATCAGCAGCTTTGGTTATGTTATAGCACCTTTTAAAGATCTTAATAGTCACAAGATGAAAGCGACATAAAGTAGGTAAGCTAGAGAAGACACAAGTTAAAGCCTGAATAAGTTTGGGCAAAACCAATTCCAAAGATATTGTTCTATGCAATGTATTCATCAGTGTCAAAGCTTCCTAAGAAACGAATGTATTGCATTTAAAGACCTTGTTTTTTGAAGAAATTCATCTTACTTACCATTGGTACTGGAACACAACACTGTCTGTTAGGGATACAGGTCTGAGCTCTGGATTTGAGATTCTGCAAATTTAAATGAAAATTTCACCATATTTTTAGATGTTAATACTCAATATAAAACTTAACATAATAGGGCAGTCAACACTTCCATTATATATTCACAAATACTTGTAAGCTAGGCATTCAAGTTGAGTGGGACAGCAGGAATCCTGTATTTTTCTACCAAAACATATGGTAGACATCAACATTGTTTATAATTAGCAGGCAATGCTCCTGAGGCAGCACCGGAAGCAGTGGGAAAGTAACAAGAATCAGAATCGTTGTAGTATGCCTTCAGTCAGAGGTAATCCACACAGAGTTTTAGGCAAAATTGAAAACAGACAAGTGTTAGCATTTTTTTGTGAAAAAGAATAAGAAGGTATTCCCCACAAAGTAAGTCAATTATTGCTATAAAATTAAAAAAGCAAAATCATAGCAAATTAAAAGATGTAAATAGTCCCTATTTGTATTAAAAGATGCAGAACTGAGGTAAGCATCCAGACTTGCATGAAACCTTTTCACTGATTAAATTCTACCCATCAAAAAACCCCACAATCTCAAAATTAGTATAGACCGTATTATGTAGGCAAAGCTAAAGACATTTCACAGGTTTTACAGTTAGACAGATGCAGCAGTCATTACAGCAACCTCTTTCACAACAAGATGGAGAAGAGGCAAGAGTATGCACCCATAGATCAGCAACAAATATATCGATAGCAACTGCTCAAGACAGCTTGAGCAGAGACATGGTAGAAGTCCTGCACCATCCTTTCATACCCACACAAGAGCCTAGGGCTTTTTCTATTTTATCAGAGGCTACCTACTGGAGACATTCTGTATTTCCCCAGCTACACAAAATCCCTGGGGAATAAAGGTCTTCCTCTTCCTACCCCATTCCTAAGGGCTCTTGACAGTTATATGGCATTGTACCAAAGTACACAGAATCACAAGGTTGGAAAAGACCTTTAAGATCATCGAGTCCAACCATTCACATTCTAAACTAAACCATATCCCTAAGTACTTCATCTACCCTTTTTTTGAATACCATCGAGTCTCTTCAGAAGAGCCTTCAGTTCCCCTTCGTACTACCTCTCCCAAACAGCAGCCAACTGAAGCAAAGTTCAACTTCACCTGACTCCTTTATTCTGCAGCTGGAAAATAACAAAACCATGTAAGTTTCCCATGGATGCAAGCTTTCCCAAGCAATGTTAGTTCCACAGCCAATTTACAATTACAGACTACAAGTCCACAAGATATTACTGCACTGTTTCTTGTAAGAAAGTTAAAGATACATGTATTTCCTTCTTTCAGCTTTTGTTTCTAACAAAGCTAATGTTACAGGTCATCTAAACCACACAAAATATCAACTGTTAGCATACTACTTCAGCAAAAATAGTTGGCTGAGGTAATTTTACAGGGTTCTTGAAGCAGCTACCTAAGATGTAAAAAATTGTGCAAAATCCTAAAAATCTATTGCTAAAATAACATTGTTATCACTCCTAATTTTGGTGAGGCTTTTTGTTTTGCTTTTTCCTTGACAGAGGAAAACACGACCAGCATCTTACCTCCAAGCTGTAGGCCTCTCTGACCAAGCTTCATTTCTACTCTGTGGTTCACCTCCCCCCTTTTCTATTCCGTAAATTACTGCTTGGTATAGACAATGGGAGTAGGACTATAAAAAACTCGCATTCAGAAAAATAAGAACTCATTTATGTTCATCACCATCACTGTTCCTATAATGTAGCAAGATCATTCATTACTTACTATACACTGAATCTTAGCAGACAATGTCACAGAATATGGGAAGGGAGGGAAAACCCCAGTAACTTCCTCTTCACAGAGGATTTTAACATGTGAACAGTCAATATCCAATCCTGAAGACAATGCAGACACTGCAATACTAAGAACGCAGAGGACCAGTATTTAGGATGAAGACAGACGAAAGAAAGTGACAAGAGCATCTAATAGCCATCCACGTAAGCCTTACTAGTTTCGCTCGTTAAAAATATTACAGTAACTCAAGCAACAAAGAACCATTCTCCACTAACCGTCCCCGTTCTTAAACAGTTGCTCCCATACACTTGTACAAATCCTTTGAAGAAAAAGTGTGCTTTAGAACATCTCGTTCTAAACTGCCTAGCTAGAAAAGCTCTGTTAAAGGATAGCAAGGGACACTGCGGTTATGGGGAGAAAGCAAAATTGCTAGACAATGGTCCTGTCAAAAACCAAAGAAATGGCAACCGTGGCTCTGCGTAACCCCTGCTTCAGCAGTGAATCAGCTTCCCGACCAGGCAGCGCTTCCAGAAACCCGACGCCGAGGCAGCGACACGGCTGTGACTCGTCCCCAGCAGCCCAACGCCGCACAGACCAGCGGCGACAAGCCCGCAAAATCCCCCACGAGAAACCGAGAGAATCGCCGAGCCGGCCGCCGCCCCCGTCACCCTCCGGGGAGCTCTCGCTTGCCCGAGGCCCCTTCCCCTCTTCCTTCCCGATCCCACCGTGGCACCCGCGGGGCGACCGCAGCGGGGCCAGGTGGGAGGGGGCCGCCGCCCTCCCGCGCCAGCACAAAGGCAGGCCCCGGCGAGGCGGCAGCGGCCACCCGTGAGCCCCCCCGCTATCGCGGCCACGTATGTAGCGGCGGCACGAACAATACCCAAACCTGTTGCGTGGGTCCCCCTGAGCGGCCGGGAGGACCCACAAATGGGCAGGGAAGCGGGAGGGAGTAAGGACGAGAAGAAGCAGCCAGCTCCGAGCCAGCCGCAAGGTACCCCGTTAGCCCGTCCCCCCACAACACCGGACAGGGAAGGCGGGTTCAGGAGGACTGCTCTGCCACAAGGCCGAGGCACCGCCGCTCCCCGGGAGGGCTGGAGCCAGCCGCCACCCGACGAAACGGGGCGCCCCACAGCTCAAACACCGCCGCCCGGGGAACAAAGCGCGGCCAGGCCGCGGGGCCTGCGCTGCACCTCGGGCCGCTCCTCCGCGGAACTAAGGCGAGGGAAGAGTCTCTCCGGACGCGGCTACTCACCCGGCTGCAGCGCCAGGGCTTGGGACGACGGGGAGGCAGGGCGGGCGAAAGGCGGGGCAGAGCCTGGGCAAAGCCCGGACCCGCCAGCTCCCGCCACGCTGCAACGGCTGCCCTCAGTCTTCTCGTACCGCCTCGCTGGGCCGGCGGCAGCCCCCCGGGGGCGGCTCCAACCCCTCCCCCGTCGGCAAGGCGACGGCGAGCACCGGGCGCTGCCTGTCCCGAGCCCACCTCCGCCCTCGCCTACAGCCCCCTCCGCCTGCGGGGCGTAATGCTGCGGTACCGCACGCCTCTCCCGCGGAGCCGCCGCGGCAGCTGCGCGGGAGGCGGCAAGAAGCCCCACCCCGCCGGGAGACAATGCGCCGTCCTGCTAGGGGGTGCCCAGCGCTGCTCCCCTCAGGCCTGGGCCCGTCCGCGCCCCCGTCCCGCCGCCCGGCCTCAGGGACCCTTGAAGGTGTCCAGCCGAGGGAGGGCTGGAGCCTAACCGACCGCGGCTGTCTTAGCACTGGCAGGCCTGTCAAGATAACAGTACTCCCACTTTACTCTTTGGGGATATATGTGCATGAGCATGCGTTAAATGCAAGCCAAATAGATCACAGCTGAAAACAGATCAACTGGTCGTTAGTAGTGCCTAGGGCAGATGTCGTCCTTCACCTGCAGCCCATTGCCATCAGTGTTGCAGCAATCAACGCTAACTCCTATTTTGTTTCCCACAGATTGCAGATAACAACCAATTGCTTGTCTAGGCTACTGGACAAATATCCTTAAACTGTCATGCCTAGACTAAAGTAATAAACGAAAAAATGTGGAAGGAAATGCTATGAAGAAAGGCAGCCAGGACACTTGTCTTGCTTGCAGTCTAACTGCCCTAGGTCAAGTTGCTGTCAGTCTTGAATCTCCTGCTAAACACATCATTTTTAGGGTATGTAATGGCTCTTAAAATGAAAACAAAACAAAACAAAAACCTTCTGCAATTTTACTAAAAAAATAATTTTGCTTTTGTTATTTGCAGAGCAAATGAACATGTTCTACTATATCTCATTCCACATATGAAAGCTGTCTCGCATAGGCTGCAACTGCGTCAGTTCTCCCCTCAAAACAGTTTGCAAACTGGTCACTGTTTGACGTCCTTCCCTAGTGGCTGCCAGTCAACATCTGCTGTAGCAATCGCCCTCGGCATCGCCATCACAACACGCCTGTGGTACTGACCTCATCCCTGTCCTCTGCTGACTCAGAAAGCTGCCCTTCTTTCAGCAGCGCAACCCCTTGGACATGCAGAAACTACATATAAATAATTGTCACTAACGTTTTCAGAGGAAGCCTATCGCAAGGGCCTGTCAGCCTCCAGAACATACCTTCCCTGTCAGCCTTTCTGGCACAGAAGAATATTTAAAATGGCAGCAGCAGCAGAAGAGCAAAAGCAAAATAAAGTTCCATAACAACCTGTAGAGCTAAACTGAGAAAAGTGATCTTCATCAGCTTCCTACCAAAAGTAATTGCGGTATAGAACCATTGAAATTAATTTGTATCATATTAAAAGAGGAAAATTTTAATAACATTTTAAGTGTGCACTAACGATTCAAGAAAGCACAAGATACAACTTTTAGGTCTCTTCTACATTTATGCTTATTTATAGCAGACTTGTTGTCACAAGGGAAGACAATGGAATGAGGCTTTCACTAGTCATCAACATCTACTTAAGATCCCACAGGCTGTATCTTTGTGCCCTCTGACCAAAGGACAAATAGTATTTCAGAACACGGGAGAAGTGAATGATGCCCACCACCCATGTCCAGCTCAAGCAAAAACTCAGTGGAAGTCACTGACATATATTTAATCTTTAAAGGGAGCAAAACTAAAATCAATGAAGGGAAAACTACAGCTGACTGCCATACTGGGTTTTTCTTTGTTACTTCACACTTCTACAAGCATTCGTAGTGCAGACATTACATTCTGTGTACCATTCCTGTCACATAGCCTATACAATAAATGAGACTATGTCTATTTATAATAACATTATGCAATTCTGGTGCTTTTGTTTTGGTTTGCAGACCTCAAACTTTTCAGTAAACATGGACAAAGTAATCATAATAAAATTTCTCATAATTACTGAGGAGAGGAGAGGGGAAGGGGGAAGAGGGAGGGAGAGAAATTTAGGCCAAGAAGATGTACACCCAACTTTCCCTTCCTTGTCCTTGTCACAACTAGGATGTCTTCTCAATGACTGAAGGAGGCTTCTCCTCCTGCAGAGAGGAGGGGCAGAACTCTTGCAGCAGTTTCTAATACTCTAAAGCAGAGCAACCCGTAAGCCACTCTCAGTTGTACTCTGGCTGAAGCTATGCTGCTTTTAGTATCGGGATGTTGTAACAGGTTTTCTGACTCTTCTTTTCCATGCATACTCTGCCGAGTGATTTGCCAAGACAGAATCTGAGATGATTCATTTTGTTTAAGGTCATACCGGCAGTTCAGAGTTGTAGTTAATTGCCTTTGCCATGCAAACTGCCAGTGGAGAGAAACCACAGTACAGTTTTGTATCAAGGATCCATTTGATTAAAATGGGGCCTTAATATATGCTATTATTCTCCAGCAGTCATGCCAGATTTACTGAAATAGGAATAAAAGTAAATAGGCTGAAAACATCCTGAGCTTTGGGCACTGTGCTGTGTGCCAACACAACAGAGCCTTTGTTAGAGGCAGAGCAGTGCTCTCACAATGGCGTCACTGCTTCCAGCTTCAGTTGCAGCACTTCCAGAAAGATCAGCCTTCAAAGAAAAACAAACCAAACCCAACACACGCTTCTAGTGGACACCAGCTCGTCACCATGACCCTGGTCCCAGTTGCCCCCAGGTGTGACAGTGGCTGTCCTGAGCAGCACCCCGTGGGCCCACTATGCACCTTCGCTCTTCGTATGCCACTGGGCGCAGTGAGATGCTGCTGGGCACAGGCTTACACCTGGCTGGCTGGAAACCCTCCACCCAGAGCGATTTACACTGCAGCCCTGCTTGTTACTTGCTTCCACATCTCCATGCAACAGATAGACAGTTGGTTTTACCTGTAACACAAAAACAAATGTGAGTAGTTAAGCTAGTGCAGGCTAGCACTATGCAGTGGGTAGAGATGTACCTTGCAGACCATTGCAATTCATAAATTGTATATACAGTAAATAAGCAAATAACTATGTGCAGTGGGAGTAGTGTGGGCTAGCAGTGATGAATTGTAAATAAAAACTGGAAAATGTTTCGTATCTGGAGCTTTATGATCATAACAAGATGGTATCATCATATTCATGGGTAAGCAGTAGAGACATCTACTACTTTAATGTATTTGTCATACAGCCAGATTCGTGTTGGCAAAACAGTGGGAAAAGTCCCTTCTGTATTGATAAACAGTATCAGGAGGTTTGGGAAGTGAAAGTGACAGAAAAATATAAGCATTCCGTGCACATTCAAAACATCACAGAAACAAACAAAAGATCTGCTACAGCATGCAGTGTGTGAACCACCATTCACTGGCTGCTGAAGGTAGCCACATTCACCTGCTATTAGCATAAAAACTTGAAAAGTCCTTTTAAACACAAATACTAGGGTTTTATCCTGAACTGAGGAGAGATTGTTTCTTCTGAAACAATTAGCAACAAAGCCTTAAATTGTGCTCTAAATAGAATCTGAAACTGGAGTCCCAAATAGCCCAAACCCATGAGATTGCATTTACTGATTAGCACAAGCTGAAAGCCTGGCACTCCATGGAGGCAGCACCTACAGGTTTTGAATGATCCATGTTTTATTACATTCAGACTTATAAAAGAGCATATAAAAAAATCTTTTAAATAGCTATCGCTTGTTGGCAATAATTTTCAAGTTCTTCAGTTAAATTATTTTTTAAAAAAGAAGAAAGTCTTTGTTTTATAAAGGTCTTTACATGAGTGACATGTCTGTAATGAGAGCAGTATGAATTTTTGCAAGACTGGAGAAACTGAGGTGTTTTTATGTCTTTTTTTCATATGCTTCCTAGTGCTCAGGTAGAAATAATAAAGCATACCCTCATCTCATCATATCCTTCCAAGTACTAGAGGCTGTTGGATCGTATGTCCTGCAGCAAACTCTGCAGTGACTTTTATTACATTGTTTAATTGCTTTTTATTTTCTATAAAATACGATCTTCATAACTTGTCCTTTCCTTCCTACTGAGGAAATAAGGGCTTTCCTGTAAAAAATAAAACAAAATAGGAACCTAAAATGCTGCATTGCCCAAGTAGCTACCTGAGCTACCTGGAATGGAAAGCTTTCTGTGGTCAGTATCTTGCTGCCTAGGTTTCTTAAACACAAATATGATTTCCTCACAAATTTTGTCTTGTGAAGGAGAAATGGTTTCTGGCTGGCAGTAGACACCAAGCCTCCACAATACAGAGGGACTGTCTGCCTTTCTACAGAGGAAGTTGTCCACAGGCTCTGGTCTTAGTCTCATGTACAATAACAAGGGTACAGATCTTGATCCCATCTCTGTATCTCTGATCCTGTACTCTATGAAGGTACACAGCAGCAGAATGGAGAGGGGCTTGTCTAAGGTCACATTTGTGGCTGTTGGGGGAGGAGCAGAGAACCAACTTACTTGTGATGTTAGGTGCTTGTGCCATACCACTGAGCAGGTTTGGTAGGATGTCTACAGCCTACTCTGTCACGGGATGGCTCAGTGTGTTCAGGGGTTACTGCTGTGGTGCTGGCTGAAGAAAAGGAACAACTGTACTTACCATACCAGTTACCACATGGGGCGTAACAGCTCTTGAAAAAAATATGACTCTGAAATGCTAAGTATCGACGTAACAGCAAGAGTGCTGATTGTCAGTGACATTTTGAATGACTCCTGTAC
Source organism: Porphyrio hochstetteri (assembly GCA_020800305.1). Classification (NCBI taxonomy): domain Eukaryota; kingdom Metazoa; phylum Chordata; class Aves; order Gruiformes; family Rallidae; genus Porphyrio; species Porphyrio hochstetteri. The sequence continues at coordinate 18,117,854 of CM036910.1, read as the reverse complement.
AAAGCACCTAACATTCTCCTGTAACCATATTTGCAGCTCCTTGCTGCTTCCTTCTGCTTGCAGAAAAGAAAGAAAGAAAGAAGGGGGTTTTTCTAACAAGACTTGATTACTTACTGTCTCCTTGCAACTTGCCTGTTCCTTGGCCATGGGGTTGATTAGCATTAGCTGGTAGAAGAATCTACATTTGGTACCATTGCAATTTCTGCTTACATTAGATTTACATTTACATTTCCATTTTTAGATTGAACTATTGTGAAAGTGCTAACAGCATAAAGGAGGTTAGATGGCAATACGTATCAGAAATCAAGAAACTTGTGTCCCGTACTGTAGCTGTTTGTGCAGTTTTAGAAAAGGGGAAGACAAAGACAACTTTACTCTTTTTGGGTGAATTCTCCATACTGGGTGATTACAGATTCCAGCCCAGTTCTGACCAGGAGGCCTTAAGGAACATGTCCTCGAGGAAAATGTTCAGTACTTTTCTTCTGGGGCCCAGAAGGGGGATCATTTAGAAAGAATAAATTGAAAGAAATTTCCCAATAGCATTTTTTTCTGTGTGTCTAAATAGCAAATCTTTCTATGTTAACAAGAACTGGTCGGTTATGGTTTTTAAATACATTCTCTGTATAGGTTCCTCTTCATATGGCTTGGTTTTCTAACTTTACAAACAGCAGCTGGCTTCCAGGGAATATATGAACACTAATCACAATCATTGTTAGCCACAGTGAATTGAAAGAGGATAAGAAATACGAGCTATTTTTAGAGGCAATAAGCCAGAGCTCTGCACTCTCAGAGAACAGCCATTTTTAGGAATAAGTGGCTGAGCTGGTTAAGATTCATCACTATGTCTGCTAGTCTAGGTATGTCCTTAAAGCATCCTGACTTTATGGTTTATGATGTTTATTAAGCATTTAGGCACTTTAAATTGTAACCTATGTTGTGGAAGAGTGCTTATTTTATAAAGATCCACTGTTTATTGCTGTTCAGTTACTCATCCTCTATGTCAGACATCTTCAAGAAAGAGTATCATGGCTAAAAACCCAACTATTTTACTAAAGAAAGGAATTATATCTGGATATAGTTAAATTATTTTTGAATGTATGGAGGTAATTTCTCATTGCTTTATCAAAACTCTTGTGTACAAACTTTAACACATGTTGAAAGAGTAGCCTCTATTTTGAATTAATTGTGTTTATCCTTAACTTGAAATATTTCTGAAATCAGAATGGCCAGGATTTTCAAACACGTTCAAAAGCCTTAGGAGCCTGATCATGGGACATGTTTCTTTCTATATCACTTTTCTGCACACATACATCAGAAATCATGGGAAAACAGGCTGTAATATGGATCATGTACACAGAGGTCACCCACATTACAAATAAGTTGTTAATGTCATTCAGGCCACCTTGAGAACAAGGTACCATTTAAATGGAATATAAGTAATGCTGTCTAATCCAAAGTGCTGATAATATTCTAGTCTGAGGCAAGGATTTCTTGGGTTTTTCGGCTTCACAGCATTTGGTGTTATACAACAACTGAAATTTGGATGTAACTGTTGAGTACTAAATTAGGTACTTGGCACTTTGTCTTCTAGTACGTGAACATAATTTCAGAACAGCTCATACTGAGAGATGGGAAAAATAGGACAGAGATTAACGAAATCACGCAACAATTTTTACTTAATAAGGCAATACTGAAAAACTTTCATAAAAAGCAATATTGTTGAAGAATGTTATCATGTGCTGAGTTACTATATATAACAAAATTTTGTAAAATGTGAAAATTTACGTTTTATATGTAAAAAACCCAAACAAACGAAAACCAACCCCCCCAAAAAAGCCTCCTTTCTCTTACAGATTCATAGTAACTTTTACATTTTTTAAAAGAAAAGATCATTAAAACACTCTTCCCACAAGCCAATGAGCAGGTTGAAAAGCCAATGTACTTTCAGTGCTACAGACTATAAGGAAACTTATCAGATGCACACAGATAAAGGAATCTCAGGGAGCACAGTTGCAACTCCACTTTTAGGGCATGTCAGTGGGAGAAAACATTTCTGAATTTACACTAGGTGAGAAATTTAAAATTAGTCATTTTTTATTGTATACGATTTTGTATACTGTAACAAATACTGATTAATACCTTCTTGCTTCAGTAGTATCTTTCTTGGTAATCAAAGTGTTTACGTCATATTTCAACACTAAGAGCTAACATTTAGTTATTTCTTAATATTTAACTGTTTAAAATTCAGCGAGAGGTGGGTGGACTCTTTCCCGCAGTCCAGTGCAGGGCATGCAGCAGTTGACTCACAACTACCACAACAGCCTGTCTATACCTACCCATCAAATCCAGTCAGTCAATCCCTGTGGTTTCTAGATCCTTTTACGGTGAGCTGTTCAAGCTGCTGTGCTTGTTCTCAGACTGTACAGAAAAGGAGTAGCTATTTACATCAAACGCTTGTATCGTTCAGCAAAACTGTGGCAGGTCCATTCTTTTTCAGGTTTTGCAAAGTTGTGTTTTGAGCTGGAGGAGAAAACAGGATTTTTACCTAATGAAATGACCATCTGGAGCTAAGGCTTTTCAAGTTCTGTGCTTCTTCAGTGGGTGTATTGCTTGCTAAGAGTTTGATACTATTATTGACTTCTATTGCCTATTTATACCCAGGCTCACATTTCAGGATTTTGGAAACATTTGGTTTAACTGAATCAGAAGTATATTCGGAGTATCGACAAACAACGCAATAAATGCAGAGCTTTGTGAATGTTTTGCTTAAGTATGTCACAAGGACTCTGCTCGTTTCACATGATTTTATGAAACAATTGGGTTTCATTCACTCTTCTCCTAAACCCTTTTTCATAACTGACTGTGTCTATCTTTCATACTTCATAGCCAAGTAAAACATCTGTGTCCCTACAAGTTCCTTCCAGCAACTTGAACCAGACTACTGTGTGCCTTTTTATCCTGAAAACAAATATTTTGCTTATACTTTGCTGCCCTGTATTTATGAAAGCCTGTATGATAAGAATCTGGAATAAAATAATCTATAGGGAAAAAAGCCTATAGCAAGTTCAAATTCTCATGATTGGCAAGAAACGTCTGCGTTTTCCCTATCTTGACATCGCAGCAAATTGTCCTAGTGAGACTTCCTGCTTTAAATTCATGAGCATACTAAGCACATGCAGTCAGAAGCAGCGTGCTTTTAAACCTTCCTTGGTTTAAACAGGCCCCATCTGTTTTTGTTGGCTTCTGTATAAGCTAGGCCATCTATTACCCCTCCACAGAAACATGTCCTTATGCCTGTCTGTTGTTGTCACCAGAGCTACTGATGACTCTTCCCTCATATCTCCCTCAGCATCTTCACAAGCTCAGCTGAAGACCTTTTCACCAGTCCAGACTTGCTGGCCTACTGAGTGCCTAAGATTTATCACCTCGGTGTTGTCCCACAAGGAAAGTAAACGGCCTTCTCAGCTTTGCCTTTAGTTAACACCAGAAACTTTGTTATGGATGTTTCTGGTTTGGTTTCCTTCCCTCTAAGTACTCTGTTAGTCCCCTGTGCCTTCCCCGATATCAGTCCTTGACTTCAGTAGTCCACTCTTCAAACACTTTTCTGATCAGCAAATGTGACTACCCAGGGTTTTCTAAGCAGCTGCTTAGAGGTACCAGCAAACTTTGGGGGCCCTCCCTCCAATATTCCAATTATCAAATACATGTCATAACCTCTGGCAGCATGTGGCAGATTAAACATATGCTGTGATACTTAGCACTACAGAAATGTTTTGAGATCAATCAGAATTTGTAAGCTGTGGAGAGATTCCCTGGGCAGTTATGTATGACTTCTTCCTTCATTCTTTTCAATTTCCAGCACAGTGTAAGAAATTAAACTGTTTTTGATGGAATGGGAAGAAAAGCCTATTCATAATTCCTCTTCCAGTCCTGCTAAGCCGCATAAACATAATTAGTTCTCTGGTATTTATGATTCAAGGTGACTACTCACTTACATGAAGTTGCTTGTTTGAGTAAAGTATTTGCAGAATTAGACTTTTTTGCAATGGACTGCAGATCTTGTAATCGGATCTGTAAAGGTAGCCTCTACCAACAAGAAGCCCTATTCATTTCAAACATTTCTGTAGCTCCACTGACAGAACGGTGGTCTGGACTTCAGATCTTCAGATCACCTATAAACCATGTTAGTATATGAGCACTGTAAAATATTTCAGATCAGATCTCTAATTACCAGAAGTCTTTTGGAACAGCACAATCAGCTTTTAGCCACAAGAAATACAAGTCAAACTGACAAACCTGTCTTTGGATGCTTCTGTTTTGTACAGCAGACGCTAGAGGTGAGACCCCAGTCACTCTTCACAAAGGCAGTTTAGCTCCCAGAGAGAGCCAAAGTGTATGGGATACTCCCCAGATTGTAACTGAAGATGCACAGCAGTTCACTGCTGCTCTCACCCAGCAGGACACACACAGACTGTTTTAAACACTTGCAGCAGCTAATCAGGAGCAAAGCAAAAAAAAACAAAAAGCAAACAAAACCCTACGTCTTTCTGTTTTTGAGTTGGTAAATAAAATATTGTTTTTTAGTTTAATCCAGATTCTGCTTCAAAATTTTTGCTCTTGAATAGATTCAAAGTTTTTCTATTCTGCACATTTAATGTCCTTATTTTTATCAGTGGCTGCCATGCATTTGTTTTTCAATTACAGTTATTTTTAGGTTCCCTGGCATACCATGCCTTCAAAAGTCATAAATGAACTACAGTATCCCGAGTGCTGAGCCACTGCACAATCTTTTTAAAATATAATCTGCATTTCTAATTTCAGGTTTAAATGCAAAAGGAAGGATTTTTCTCTTTCCTTTGCAGAAATCCCTTTAAGACTCCCATATAAGGAATCAAAAATAAACTTTCTAATGCACAAAGTGTTTACAGTTCATTGCAGTAAAAGGATTGTACTTTTTAATATGATCATATTCTCATTTTCATTTATTATTTTATTAAAAAGAAAGCCAGCAATAATAAATTTTATATTTATAGTAGTTAGGTATAACAAGATTACATCCAATCATAAGGAAACTAAACAACCTAATGAAAGCATATGATTATTTTTAATGTATTAAATCAATAAATAAGCTCTGCTCATTGGTAATGGAAACAGGTTGCATGCAATTATTTTCCGAACAATTGTAATATAGGAATCATACTTCCTTTTGAAATTCTATTTACACATAACAAAGCAGAACATGCACTTGCTTGCCAATAAATTTCACATGTATTTTACTAGGGAGGGAAATTATTTCACAGTGGTTTTGAAAGCTTAGACGTCTGTAAGCCATTCCAGTGAAAATTCACTTTCTTTTTATTGATCTAGAGGTTTCTAGTTGTTCAGAAAAAACAGGAGGCTGCAAAAACATGAGCACAGGAGGAGAGGGAAACAGCAGCGTTGGTCACATTATTTATGAATTATACAACAAAATAAGCTTGATGTTGACTCAACTTTCATTTTGGCATTTCTTAAAAAGAGCCATAAATGACAGTACTGCAGAAGCATCCCGTGGGTTTATTGTACTTTTAAGAATAAAAAGTAAGTATCTTTACATTAGGAAAGCTGCAGTGGTGGAACCCTGTGCACAGGAGAGAGGAAGGCATACTAATCAGCTTCATGTTGTATGCTCGGATCCCTGATAGAGCAGCAAAGTGATAATCCCTTCCTGTGCAGCGCAGGAAGATATCACTTTCAATCTGGACCTCAATATGAGAAGTATAATGACAATTCAGAGCCTGGCGCTGATAATTAGGAAGCTAGAGAGACTGATTTATGAGGAAATGGCATTGATTAAAATTTGCATTTAGAGCACTTTCTCGCGGAGCATCGCAACGGCTGCATTAGCGTTAGGCCAGCATTTTCAAAAGCAAGCATTAACCGGCTGCGGTACTCCCAAGGCCTCCGGTACTCAGCAGATTTTCTGAGCAGGTGTTTAACAAAGCAGAGGCTTGCTGAACACCCTTGTGCTAAATACGCCATGAGGAAGTGGTGGGGATATAGCTGAAGCAATAGACACGTTACTTATGCTTGTGAAAACACTCAGCCAGCCACTTCCCTTTGTTTCCAGCCAGGTGCCCCTGATTTCAGCAGCTCAAAGGCAGAAATAAAGTGACAGGAGTGAAGGGTCATTAGGATTGTATAGACACTACTGGTAATTCAGAAAACTACATACCATGGAACCTCTAGTAGAAAACCAAACCAAAACAAGCTCTATGCCACTACTTCTCCTCAGCCAAAAAAAAAAAAAATGAATAAAATAACCTTTGACTGAGTATGAGTGGCACAGGAGTAGATGAAAGTGCGCAGAAAGAAGGAAGTGGCTATTGAGAGGTTTGGTTGAAACCTGAGGGAATCACAATTCAAAGGGTAGTTGCATCAGCCACTGGCTGCAAAATCACATCTACCATTAAAGGTATGTGATGCAACCAAATAGAAGAATATTGCAAGGAGATCTGGGAATGTGATTAGATGGAAGATATATCCACACCCTCAAAATGGATTGTGAAAGCCACAGAGAACTTTCTATGATTTTATAAAAAAATTGTTGGGAAAACAAATTTATTGACAGAAAGAATGAAGGAGATCTTAAGACAGAGACATGATCTGGGCTTCCTAATAGTCTCACCATAACACTGTGTACGCTAATTAACCACCAGAACTTAAAAAAAAGGGGGGCAGGGGGAAAGGAGGAAATAATTAGTTTAGGGAGCAGCCAGGCTTCCCACAGATTTATGCTATACATGTGTTGCTCCCACAGTTTCTCCTACCTTTGCTGTCCTCCCCCTACAGATAAATACCTGGAGTTCCTTCCTGTGTTGCTACCATTGTTATGTAGAGTGTTGTAGTAGAAATGTTGATTGGGGCAAGTGGAGAGTGGATGGGAGTGCTGGATCTAAGCACCCACATGTTGATGACACCTAGGTCATGGGGATCCCAGCAGATCCTTGTGCTGCTTCTAGGCATACCCAAGTTAGGAGACAAAGGAGAGTGAGTAAATCACCATGACTCTCTGTGATGGGAGGGATGGAGAGGCTGATGACTGTCAGCTTCTCAAGGGTGTACCAAAGACATATCAAAAATCAGCATATGGAGTTCATTGAGAAGAGTGGAGACACTGCAGAAGAATTCAGCATGCTAATCAGCTCAGTAACAGCACCAAGAAATACTCAATATCCACAACAAAAATGGAAAGGGATTATAGAGTCTTCACATTTTTTTTCCGCAATTTATTCTGTGGAAGAAGTAATTTGTATTAGTGGAAATGAAGACAGGCAAAGCATTATGAAGTAACCTTGGAGAAGCAGAGCTCAGGCTCAGCACACAAGAATTTCTTTGCAGTGTGAGGGGTCTTTACGCCTTGATGCAGGACATGGGGCAGCTGCTAGTGGCTAAGGCATAAGCACATATATCGCAAGGTCTAGCATACATAAAGAATCTCTGCTGCGACTGCTGCTACCTTGCTTTTATTTTGAAACAGATTCATATAGGTCATTGCTCCAGTGAAATACATACTTCAGTAATAATTTTCAAATCTCTCAGGTTCTCATAATTTAACCATTGTTAATTATTTAGCAATTATGCTGATGAAAGGTTAAAAATGATCACAGAGGCATTTCTTCAGTCATAGGAAGGAGAAACGGTTTAAAATTAAATCCTTGCAGTTGGTGCTTAATGGTAATGACATGCTATTTTTATATTATTTGAAGTAACAGATGATTACTTAGAAACTTTGACATTGGAAAATGGGCTAGAAAAGTATGGTGATCTAAATAACAGACAAGGATTCTCTGCTGTGAGATTAGTACATGGTAGAGGCCTGTACAGAAATACAGCTTTACAAATGATCTTGCTGACCACTGAAAACTGCAACGTGAGTTTTATATATCAGGGTCCAAATCTAGAGTAAGCAGAGACTACAGATAGGAGTGTTGAGAGAAACTTTGCCTTTCTAAAAAAGAACAAGGTATATTTTCACATATTACTAATACAGTAAGTCACGGATATATAAATTTAAAAGTTAAACCAGTAGTGGGTGCAGTATCTTTTTAAAATTATAGTTGAGAAACCAGCAACTTCTGTTAAGTTGCAATTTTTTTCTCCTATTTTTTGAAATTTAGCATAAAGAACTTAACTACCACACACAAAAGCCCCATCAGCCATTTCATACTGCAAAAATGTAAATGCAAAGTATTTAATTTCTCCCACAAGTAATGGCTGGTATCCAGTGTAGACACAGGAGCCTCCATTTCATATTTTCTTCCCCTCTTTAAAGGAAAGTTGGAACAAATGTGCCAAGCCTTAGCCTCAAAATGAGTAACTCCAAAGCATTTCAGAGCCAGAGCAAGAGAGCATCTCAAAGCCATCAGGAGTTTCTCTGAAGAATATCCTGCCAAGCATTTACACTTTGATTGAGGAGGGCATATTATGAGCACCTCCACCAATTACACCCCTGTCCCCACAGGGGAGGCAGTGGGAGGAATGAAGGCTGCTCACACAAATAAATCTCAGGTTGACAATCGGTATCCTTCTGCTGCCTCGTTCTAGATGTTATAAAGTCTTTGCTGAAAGATGAGCCACTTTTTTGAGCATTTAACATAATACTGGGTGCTGTAAACAGCTTCAAGGCAATTGATGACCTTGTATTTGTTAGAAATAGGTAAAGCATGTATTCAAGCTGTAATAAGAAGAGCGATATTAGCACATATAATTTAAGTAAGAACAAATTTGAAGATTCAGTGATGCCCTGCAGTATATGGAAGTACATGGCAGCATATGGAACTTCTCACACTTTTCTGAGTACATATTAGGGCTTAATATCCAAACATTAACTGCAAAATATTTTAGGAAATACTGTATTTATGAAGATGGGGGGAATACAACCCTTGTGTCAGGCTTTTACTGACAGCAAAAAGGTTTGGATTCAAACTTCAGGAGTTTCTCATGAGCACCAGTTTAAAAATATACCCTGAAACTTGGAAATATAAAACTGAGCTAATTTTTACCAGTTGTAAATGGCAGAGGAACTCAAATATTAGAACAGTATTTCACTGAAGGGGGATGGAAGAAGCTGTAATGGGGTGATATGATAGTATATAATTAATAACTATTTATTATAAGTCCTTCTTTTCCATCTTGTGCTGCATCCTGTAGCCTCATCCTATGGCGCATCTCAGTCTTGCAGGTTATGGCTGTCAGGTTGGGGGAAAAAGTGCTGCCCATGCTGCTGAGGAGCAAGGCCTTGGGCCCCTGAAGTTCCACAGGTCCAAGCTGACCGTGATTTGCCGCCTCTGCTGGTGGCTCCAGCCCCCTGCCTTGCCTGCCCTGTTGCTCCAAAGGGCCTTTGCTGCTCCAAGCTGACGTGAGTAAACACTGCAGCTCTGCTGATGGCACCTGCTCCTCCATTCCCTTCTGCTCTCCAGTAAGAGGGCCTATAACCACAGGATTGCACAGGGCTCTTTACTACTCCAAGGATACTTATTAAATAGACTTACCCTGCCTTGTCAGTTTACAGCTGCTGCACACTAAATCACATTTACATGAGCTGATTTGCCCAGACTTATGCAGCACTGCGATGACACAATTTCACCAACATTAGGATAAGTCTGTTTATTATGACTAGAAATATCCCACCTGTAACACTGACAGCAAACTGTGTGTCTTGGAGCCGACCCTTCGCCACAAAATGTCAACAGTCTTCCTCCTCTTCTGGCTGGAGGGCAACTCTCCCCTTCAGGCCACAGCCATCAGGATTGCATTTGTCTAAACTGAGAGAAAATTGTAGCCAATCTTCCTGCTTCTTCCCTGAAAAAGCAAACGAGGAGATAAAATAAATGGCTTGCCTGAAACCTTATCTGAACATAAATTGTGGTGTAGATTAAGAAGTCAGCTTGGTCATAACAGTAGGCAGAGCTTATCATTACATTTCATTTCTCTTAATGGACACTTTCTGCTGCATTTATATGAACAGGGCCATTCCTTTTAAGCTGAATTGTGTGTGTGTGTTTCTCTGTGATTTAAAACCTCCAGGGCTCCAGGGCATACCTCTCTCAACTACACCATACTCTTGCTGTTCTGGTTTGGTTTGGTTGCTTTGGGGTTTGAATTTTTTTTTTTGGGGGGTGAAGTTTTTTTAAATTTATTTTTAAAATTTTATTGCTGTGATTTGTCACTGGTTCCATTGCTATTATACCATGTCTTATTTCAAGAAGAAAAGTATGTAATACACCACAAAGTTCCTCAAAGCCCTGATAGATATTTCTTGAATTTCTTCCCTGTTTCTTCTCACAGTGTTCACCAACTGTGAAGACATATGCAACTCTTTCCCTCACACTCAAAAGAACTTCCATTCATTTTCACTTTAGAAAACATTACTAAGTGTGGGGTTTTTTTGTCTTATTTTTTGTGGTATGGTTGGGTTTTTTGAGATACAACATCTCTAGAGAATGGGAACAATTTCCCATTATCTGGGAAAAGCTATACATCCACAGAGACTTGTCTGTAAGTAGCACTATTCTATGGGATTATTCGAAGCACACATAACCACACACATCAGCTTCTACTGGGGCTTTTACATTATTTATCTGTGTAAATCTGTGGTAGAATTCCTCCTGAAAACAATTCCAGTAACAAAAACAAAACCAGTACCTGCTGTGGGTCTTCAAGGGTGAGATAACACCTTAAATGAACCTAAGTTATAAAAACATAGAAAATAATGATCCCATAATTCATGGAAAAATAACCCTGTTCAGTCAAGGCGCTCCCTTTTTGGACCTCTGTTATCTTAACTTGGTATCCACGTGATTCTGAAGGTCCACGAGCCTCCCAGATTAGCACTGTGGGAAAGCAGGAGAGCCATCAAGGCAGTCAGTAATAAATTCCTCTTCCCCACACCCTCATATTCTTCTCAGCTAGGTAGGAGCAGATCTGAAAGCATCCTCTCAGCACCAAATTACTGTCTAAACACAAACTGCTAGTCAGCACTTTGAAAAAGGTGCTATGTGCTGAGAGTGGCTTTTAATCTATTTCTCTGTCCCCACACACTATTCAAACAACATTTTCTGCTTGTCTCGTAACACATAAAGCTTGGCAGTCCTCACAGTATAGAGTGGGGCTGAACTATTTCAAATGCCCACAGGACTTCAATTATGCTCCTTGCTCTTCTGCAATGATTAATGCTGTGGAAAGCAGAGTCGCACTGGCATGGCTAGAGCAGGCGTGCGCATACCCACGTGTCTGCAGGCAGCTGTAGCTGAAAGCTGGACCAGAATTGCCAATGCTCTGCTGACCGCAGTGCCCAGTCAATAATCCATGGCAAAAGCATCACGAGCTATACAGTATATCACGGGGCTTGACAGCTGGCAAGTGGCATTGCTAGCAGCTGGATGCCTCAATGCAAATCTGATTTTGGAGAATTTGGAGTTTTGTTTTTCAAAGCAACTACTCAGTATCCACACAATAGAAATTTGAAAGAGAATTTGTTGGGTGCAGTAACTTGTATCACTCCATCCCCATAAAACTGTGTTTTTCCCAAAAGGAGAAACTGGAAATTAAATTCTCTCTTGACTAAAATAAACATGAACATATATTTCCGTGTAATTAAAATGATTAAACATATACATAAGATTTTCCTATAGCCTACAAGGAGTAAAATCACACATGCTAGAAGACTTCTTAAACTGTATCTGCTAAATAAAAATATCAATTACTGAGATATAGTTATTTTGTAAGGGTCCTTCAGACACTGATTTAGTACCAGACAAAGACAGATGGAAGAAAGAGAAATACTTTTGGAGGCATCTAAAATGTAGCTTTGCACTCTCAAGCTGCATTTGGGGATCACAACGTGGCAACACACCTGCTTGTAGGCAAAGCATTTTTCAGTTTGGTTACATGCAACCTCATCTTACAAAGACTGACATCACTGTGCATCAGTGGCACATGGTGTGCATTGAGGCTTCATGATTTATGATAATATAGCTTTATCAGAAAGCCTAAGACAAATAGCATGAAACATTCACTGAGAACAGCTTTATGCATGGGTTTTATTCAGTCATTCCATAACTCTAGCTTGCTGTTAATTTGTTTGCTCATTTTCACGTTTTTCTCTTATTTTAGTCTCTCCTCATATCATTCTCTATTTGTCCTTCTGTGATTCAAACTTTTCCCTCTGTTTCACAATCCTTTCCTTCTCTCCTATTCCTCTTTCTTTCTACATCTTCCACATCTCTTTTTCTTTCACCCTATGTTTCTTGGGTTCTTTTCTGCTTCTTAAGTCTTGTAGATACATATGCCTACGTCTTGAGTTCCTTTAAAAATATTCCCTAATGTATCCTTCCTTGCAAGCTTTCTTTCTGCACTGGCCTCACTGAAATCTCATTGATTAGGTGGTAGAGAAGCCCAGCACACTGGTAATTGAATTCACATATACAAAGAAAGAAAGCTCCAGTTAGATTCTTTAACTGTAACTGGTAAATTAACACCACAGTGATTAGGTTTTAAGGATGATAAGCACAAGGAGTCCTTCCGGACATCCCTTCTATCAGTTACCATTTGCTCATAGTCTCCCTACAGTGCTCATATTTTTTTTCTGGTAAGTGCATCATCTCTCTGAAACTACTGGCATTTCTACAGATACATTTGGTCATGGAATGACAGCCACAAGCAATTCAGATAACACTCAATTAGCAGGAGACTGCAAATAATGTGCTTGTCAGAAACCTCCTAGTCCCACTCCCTTTCTCTGAATGTTCAGGCCAGGGAATATATTTTTTTCCTCCTCTACTTTTCTGTGATTTGCATTTTCATTTGCTAAGAGTTTTACAATGTCCTATTTATCTTGGGCTGCAGCATCAAGATCTTTGTGCATCTTATTCCCTCCAGGAATTTCCCAGGCAAGTATTTCCCCACTGCACCTATTTGTTAAACAAAGACAAAAGATTTCTCTAATGCAAAAAAATAGGGGCTGTCCTCAGAGGAAGGCAAAACCCTTCTGAAGAATAATTAATATTCTGGATGCAATTCAACAGAATGCCATTGTGTATGTGAACATGTGTTAGCAAGAAATAAAAGCTTCAAATTGTATAAGCTCTCTCCTAGTTGATCGGAATAATCAGAAAAAGACTAGCTCAAAGTATTTCAGGGTTCTGAGCATACACCTTTAGTTCAATCCCTCAGCTAGAATCCCTGGAACCACTAAACATACCCCGTAAGAGTCATTAAAAATTATTCCCTACTTCAAGCATGATATTCTTGGGGGTGGGAAGAGAGAGGTGATCGTTATTAGAGAAACACAGCTTCAGCCTGAACACTGCCCCCAGCAACGTATTTATGATGATACACAATATATTCCCTTAAGCTAGTTTTAGACGTAGTTCATTATTTTGATTCCTCACTCACTGGAAATAGAATGCAGCAAGTATATACGCCCTGAGCCACCAATGTTCTGGCTGGTGTTTGGTTTTCATTGTGTAGTTCTGTCCAAGAGGGCTTTCAGAGAGGCTTCAGTGCCTTGGGAGCACTGCACAACCCTGCCATTGATTTCAGCTTACAGTGGCCATTTCAGCTCTGCTTAGGTGTAGGAAAAAGGAGGCCCTCATGGAGCTAATCCAAATTTGGTATCACTCTCTTCAGCTTCTGGATGAACCTTTACTTTGTTTGGAGAGTCATTCTGGAGGACTCCAAGCTGAACTTGGCATTAAAAACTGGTTTGGATAGTGAAGCTGAACTTGGCATTAAGTTCAGCTTCACTATCCAAACCAGTTTTTAATTTATTTCCTTTTATGATTGCTCACAAGCATCAGTGGGGAAGTGCTGAGCTGAAAGTTGATGCAAATGGAGCTTTCTGATGGCTGTCATTTCCCTGTGTGCCAATAACTAATAGCAGAGTGCACTTTATACTCTGGTTTTACCCCACCAGGAGTTCTGGGTAAATAGTTTATGCAGATGGGTTAGAGCTCTGCCCATTATTCTCCCTTTCACCAAGAGATGAGAGTCCTGAAGATTTGGGACATGGGGTTTAAATGAGGTTTTATGAAATAATATTTTTCTATTTTAGAATACCTGTCAGAAGGAAAACCAAACAAAACAAATTATAGGAGTTAAGATTCCCACAGCAGCATCCATGTATTTTTTAAAATATCATTATTTCTCCAGACTTACCACAATGTTGATGATACTGTGTAGAGGCGCAAAGTTCTTCAGCTGAATCACTGTTACCAGATACTTTGTGCTCTATGCAAACAAAGAAGTTTCTGTTGATTCACGATCAGGCAAGTTCCATCAATACTTACCTCTTACTGTCTAGTCTAAAAAGTACTTCCAAGACTTAAACTGCTCTATTACATTTACATTTGAATGCATTCTCTTCGATTTCCTCAAACATGTATACATGCTTACTTTCCTTCCTTCACTTCAGTGTCCCCAGGAGACATGAGCCTGCCTCCTCAGCACCCTCCTCCCTTGGTCTCATATTGTCACCTACAATGTCAAGAAACAGGATCAGTTGGGGCATCCCGGACTGACAAAACGTCTTCTTAACCCCACATAGGCATGCCTGTGAACAGCAGTCTCCACATTTCTCTGGAAAAAAAAAAAAAAAAAAAAAGTGGTGATTCTGCTTAGTGTCCTCTGTGACATGGTTCTTTTTTAGGTCCTTTCCACCCTTCATTTTTCAATCCGGTTTTGACTCTGTGGCTTCTTCCCTCAACATAAGGCACGAGCTTTTAGTTGCAAGTGTTCCTTCAGCCCACTCATTCTAGGAATTTTTTAACAGGGCACCAAGTCCTTTTTCAGCTGTTGCACTGCATGCGTTCTCTTTTCCACTTTTCAAAAATATTGAGATTACTAGCTCCTTTGCCTAATCTTACCTTTTCTAATGCACTAACTCGGTAATCAAAGGTATTTGAGAAACAACTGAACAGACTCCAGAGTCAGGGCATATTTATTTAGGGCTGGCACTATGCAAATATAGCTGTACACATTCTGGACCAGGTCCAGACTGAGTCTTGTGGATTTCCAGGCTCAGTTCAGCCTGGTGATGTTTGTATCTTATTGTCTTGCACAACGTACATCCTCCCTCCCTAGGCAGTACTGCAACTATAGCTGTGCATAGTAGCCCTTTACTTGGACATTATCCTCTTCCCCCAGCTCCACTTTCACAGTGACTTTTCTGTCATCAGCTCAATATGGTAGCCATCTTTATTTTTCTGTACTTTTAAAATTTGGACTGACAGCTCTTCATCTGGGAGCATTTCCTTTAGGCAACTCCTAGCCCAGGTTTCTGGGGTTTGTTCCCTTCCTGCACAGGGTGGGACAGTCAGTTCCTCTTCCAGATGCAGCTGCCCACCTTCTGCTGGGCTCCCTAACTGCCACCTAGTTCTTACTCTACTGTCAGCAATAGGAGGTGATTTTCCTTAGCAACATTATTTGCTGAATTTATTAAAAATTTCGGCTACCACCAGCTATTAGCTGTGGCAGAAAGATGTACCTACACACTAATCTGAGCCATAGGAATTAATGGGAATATGAGTCCTCTGCTTAGCAGATTTATCATAATAGGAGCAATTTTAATCCCTCTTGAGCAAAACTGGATTTAAGCCAGTTTAACCAATACACAAAAGACTCTGTAGCTAATTAGCAGGTCTTTGTAGTATCCAGACCCCAATAAATATTAATGCGATGTCCTAAAGAATGAGTTTTATCTTCCTGAATCATACATTTATTAAGTCAAGATTTGACCTTTTTGGAGATTACATGGGCAAAATCCTTCACTCTGTGCAAACACCAGCAAAAATCAATCTCCTGCAAGCATACCCTAAAAGAATTCAAATGCCACATTCTACACTTAATGGACACATTTGATTAAAATGAATACAAAACCCAAAATAAACTGAACCTTTCTAGCCTGGCTAGTATAAATATTAACACAATATCCACATCTTTAAAATGCCAAGTATTAGTTTTGACTAATGCTCACAATTACAACTCTTCTGTTCCTCCCACACCAAGAGGAGAGTCTGTCTATATATGATTACTGCTAAAAATTTACATTAAAATCCTGCTTTGGGTACAATGTCAAATATAACTAAATTAGTAAATGCTAAAATGAAAACTATCAGTAGAGCCATCATTCATTGTGAAAGATGCATTCTGATATTTTCCTCCCAAATTACCAATCAATAGGATGTTAACTCTTATACTTTACACCCAGCAGCACAGTTCTCTCACACAGAAGAGCTGATAACAGAGATAGCCATTAGCCTTGCATGGACCAGTCAGTGAACAACAGCCGGCCACCCCATCTGAAAAGGGCCAACATGAAACAAGCACAATGCTGCTTTCTGTGGGGATTCCTGACTTCCATGAGCCCAAGGAGGTCTGCAGTGATCAGGTGAGTTGATTCTGAAGGGACAACTATGACATTCAAATAACACATACACCATCTGCAAAGAATTGAGACATTTCATTTTGCCATGATAGCCACCTGCATTACATTCCCATGGAACTTTGGCAAAAGCTCTTAAGTATGGCACTAACAAAGAGGGTCTTGCCAGCCTCCATGGGCTGGTATCTTAGATCTTGGACAGTGATATAACTCACAACCTACCTGGCAATGTTTAAGAGAAACTGATAAAAATCAGAGTCTATGATCTTGCAACTTCTGGCCTTCTCTGTTTTAGCATAAGTATGCTGAAGAAAATCTCTCCCACCTCAGATGCAGTCAGATGCCACAGGAGTGCCTGTATGTCATACCTGATGTGCACATCACAGAATCACAGAATCGTAGGGGTTGGAAGGGACCTTGAGAGATCATCGGGTCCAACCCCCCTGCCAAAGCAGGCTCCCTAGCACATATTGCACAGATAGGCGTCCAGACGAGTCTTGAATATCTCCAGAGAAGGAGACTCCACCACCTCCCTGGGCAGCCTATATAAATCTCTGGGGAGAGATGGTCCTATGGTGGTTGATGCTACTAAAATAATCCATACAAAAGTAATCCATTCCTCCCAAAATCTTTCTGCTATCAGCTGATGTAAAGTATAAAAGGCTGCAAACATTTGGGATAATAAAAATCATCTTTTATCAGGCCATCATAACTTTCAAAGTCATACTTATTTAACTTAAAGTTGTTTTTACTTAAAAAATAAAGACCATCATAGTAAACAGTTATGCCTATCCATATCTACAGCAATACTCTTACAGTTACTTAGCAACCAGTAAGATTTTTCTTTTCTGACAGAATTAAAAAAAAATATATAAAGGAAGAGAAAAATTGGAAGCAAATTGAGTTGAATAAAAAAGCAAACACCATATTAATGTTCAGTGGGCATAACAGCATGAGGATGTCTGCTGTATGCACCAACAACTGTTGCACAGCATTAAATCAGCTTCTGCTATTAAAATGAAAGATCAATCTAACTTCAATTTTCCTACTATTAAGATGTGTTATCTAACACCTTACGATTGTGTTGTCTTCTCTGTTTCATATTACAGGCAGAAAGAGGCAACAAAAGGAAAAATGTTATGTTGACAAAGATTTTGTAGGTGAATAACAACTCTTGCACTGAGAAGGGAAAGCAAGCTCAGCTGGAAGAACTTACAGGCAGCAAAATTCTGCTCCCCATATCCAGTAAGAATAACCACAAACATTCACGGGTCTGCACAATCAGAAACTTGACTGCTGCAGAAGAAAGCGTAGACCAGTCCTAGATAGCCAGTGGGCTTCATGCACACTGTTAAAATCTGCTTAGGTGGTCAGATGGACACATCCCACCTCCTTCTCCCTTGGACTGGATTACCCTCCTTCCTCATTGCTCCCTACCAGCTCAGGCAGGATTTAGAAGTTGCTTTGATGACCTTTAAAAGGTGAAGATTTAAAATACATTCTGGCATGGAGCAAAAGTAATGAAATTTCCATATGTTGATCCATAAAATATAACTTTTTGGCCCAACATTTACAATTTAAGAAGGAATGAATCATATTTTGAAGGAAATTACAGACTTAATTACCAAAAGTAACGATGCTATGAATAAGCATTTAGATTCTCAGGAGGAGGTAATTACGTTTATAGTAGTTTGGAAAATTTAGCACTGTGGTTTTCTTTATAAGACAGCAGTGTTTCATCAGGATGCCATAACATATATTACCTTCCAAGGCATTAAGAGTCTCAAGTATAAAATACCAGAGACCAACAATCACTTCTTTACTTAATTATTACATTATTTTTTATGTTACATTTTCCCAAAGGTACTGGCAGTTACAATTTACTAAGCATTTTCTGTGGCATAAAATGGGTCAAAATGAAAAATAAAAATTAATTTATTTCATGTTTCCCCCTGAAATAAGCTTTCATCAATAAATCCCACAAACTAGCTGGACTTTGCTTTCATATTTGTTTGCAGGTAAAATGATTTTGGACAAAACATCCTCAAAAAGTTTCTATTAATATTTTGTTGGGGTTGTTTTCAAAATCTTGGGACCAAAATCCAAAGGGCTCTCCCACAGCGTTTGACGTGGTGCAGGTCTGCCATCATTATCATTCTATTCTGCATTGCCGTAAAACAAGTTTTCCTTGTCAAATACAAGAGAGAAAAGTGAAGTCAAGAAGTGGTTTTGTTGACCTGAAATTTTAGTTAAGCGTAAATAATTTTCAAGAGAAGTGTGTCATCACAGAAAAGCCACAGTTGGTGGTGGCATCAGGAACACAACTGCTGTGCCTCATTCCCCCTATTTTTCTCTGTATTTGATATCCCTTTGCTTGTACAGCAAAGGTTGTATTGAACAATTTTTTTTTAAAATTATTTTGGTGTGTGGTGTTTGAAGTTTCTTAAGGGGACCAATTCCCTTTTAAAACACAATAGACACAGTGATTATTAGCATGAGTAGTTTTGGCTTCAGGAGACCCATAAAGAGCAAAGGCTTTGTGAAGGGCATACGGGCATCGTTAGGAAAGGATGAAGTATTGGAGCCCTGACTGGCCCTGACAGCTAAAGTGAGGCAACTGATCTGAAGGACAGTTATTCTACAGGGTATGATTTATCTCTTTCTTGTTTCCAAGAATTCCAAAGTTAAGAAATGCTTTATTTTGTCTGATGCTGGATGGTGTAAAAACTGGCTTCATCTCAGCTCCGTGCAACCAGTCTGATCTGTGTATTCATTTGCACTTGGCAGAAGGAACCCTCTCCACTAAGAAGCACCTTGCACCAATGTCAGATTGATGCTCTAATCACAGTCTGTCCCTGCCAAAAGAGGTTCTTCTTGCCTTTGGATCTCAGAAATGACAGCTTCCACCACATTTTGTCTTGGAAGAGCAGGGAATACCATACAAAGTTTCAATGAAGTGGAAAGTTCTGATTTACAGTAAGCAGAGGAAGAACAGGAAGCTTAAACACAGAGTATCGATGTATACCCATCTCTATTCAATCTTTTGAACACTGCAAGAAATGTCTCTGTGGCAGCGTAGGGCTGAAAGGCTGCCCAAATGTTCTCTATAGCAATGGCAAAATAAAAAGTATTAACATCAGACAGAGCAGGGCAGGTCAAGTCCTTCACAGTAGGCACAGCAGCTGATGGATTGACTCTCAGTGATGACCTTAGTCCCATAACCCTCTAGCCACTTGAGAGATGGGACTTTCTTATGCTTGCATCTTTATTCATATCACACATTTGCTGTCCTTCCTACATAATCATAGGAAGGTTCTTTTACAGAATTTCTGTTTTCTCTTTTGTTGCTTGCAGCTGGATGAAATCCTGGAAGGCCTGAAATTCAATTGTATGTAATTCCAAGAAAATAGAAATAGGTCTCCATGTAAACAGGGAAATGAAGTTCCCTAGAGGAAACTAGGTGCTCTCCCTGGACTACTGAAATGCTGAGGATGGTTTGAGTTCCATGCTGTATTTTGCCAGTCACATTTAAAGCCAAGACTACCCACAGCTGGTTTTCCCACCTCCCTTGAAAGAGAAAAGTTCATTATATCTCCTTCCTATTTACATGCCTCACTTCAAGCCTTTAGTTAAGGGAAGAATATGATGGATTGTTAAAAGTTCCCTTCTTTAACAAGACTAGCCTCTTCCCCTTCAGTGTTTCATCATGTTAGTGAGGCTTGCTTATAGAGCACAGAACCAAGCAGCTTTTCTGTGCAATTAGCTAAGCAGGCTGACCTCTGTCAGCAAGGGATGAAAATGGTTGTTAAAATAGCCGGCCAGATTCATAGCTACTTATGGGCTTTTCTGAGGTAGCTATGCCATACTGCAGGGAATATAGGACAAAGCGTAGGTCTTCCTTTGCTGAACAGGGCAGGTGGAAGGGCCATCTGTACTAACTCCTGCTAGGTAGGAAACTTGTTGCCTGCAGACCTGGCAACCTCTGATGGCGCTCAGGATTGCAGGATGGCAAGAAAGCAGATTGAACAGTGAAATCTCTACTGACTTACTCAGGCCCCTCTGCAAAGAAGTACCTATGGGGCCCTCAGAAGGAAGACAGACCTTTGGGCATATCACCTAAACAAACACCTTTGGACAAGTAGCAGCCAAAGCTAATTTCTAGACTGGCACCAAAACAGGCTCCCTCAGTCAAGCCAGCCTGGTTTTGCACTATTTGCTTCCGAAGCCAAGAAAGGTGAGATAAGCAAATGATAGTACAGCCTGGTAAGTAAGCGTTAGTTACCAATTAAGCATATGAAAATTCAGTAGAGCTTTGCTACCCAGGAAGTATATACATTCAACAACAACGATGTGATTTCATCTTCATTAAATCAAGAAAAGATAAACTGCATCTGAATAATCACAATGAGAGTTGCGTTCAAACAGCTTGACTGTGACCAAAGCTGGACAATAATTGCAGTCAGACTGCTTCCCAAAGAACCAGCAAAAGGCCATGTAAGCAGTATTATCAGATGTCCTGTTTTATTTTTAACCAACCCTGACAATGCTTCAAGCTAGAAGAGTCTACAGGAGCAGATTTTTCCTCCATCACAGAGGCTTAGGCAGGGGTCCATTCACAGAAATGTCCCTTTTAAGTTTTAGTTTGCAAAAATTCTTTGGGCTAAGAATCATTTCGTCCTCTTTATATTGACCAGACAAGTCAATACTGATAAAGAAATAACAAGTCAATAAAGTCCTGCTGTTTAACCCTCTGTTAAATGATTGTTGCTTGAGTGATAACTTCCCTGTTTTCTTAGGGATGCACCATGAGATTAAAAAACCACAAAAAACAAACTGACAACATAGACAGTGTACCTGGGTGAAATGTGAGATGCCATGTCAGTTCAACGCAAAGAAGCAGAACTCATTCAAACACTCATCAAATATGCATTATACAAATAGGGAAGGTTTACCTTGTTCAATAAAGATCCACCATTTGAAGTAACCACGTTCTTGATGGAAAACTATTTCACCCTGGTACCTGTAGGTGAAGGTCTATTTGGAGAGGTGTCAAGGAAGCAGCAAAAGATCTGTTCTTCATAAAATCAATTACTGAGATCTATCTGATTTTGAAACTTAAACCTAGTCTTGAAAGCTGAAAGACCCTCTTCAGAACTGAAACATAAAGAAAAAGGTCACGTGTTAAAAAAGGCTCACAGTTTCAGGGTAAGACATGCCTTGGGACATGTGAGTGAGGATTCAGGAGGAGGAAATTAGGTTGAAAGTACAATTCTTTAATATTTTGTATTTTACAAGGCACAACACTAGGTAGCTTGGTGGGAGGGCTATGTAAGCAAGTGAATGTAAGGTGCTTGGTCAGGAAAAAAATAAATCTACCCAGGCTGAGGACCAGCAGGTGTGCTGTGTGTTAAAGTAACCCGAGCACTTATGGAAAAAGAGCAAGAAGGAATGAATTACAGCTAAGAGCACCAGGCACCAATTTCAACTAAGGGAAAATAATGATAAGATTTGATTACTCCAAAAGCTGTAGGAAGGACACTTATCCCCAAAAGCTGTATAGGCAAAAGCAGGAAGATCTTTCTGTGGAAAAAAGATACGGTCATGGTACAGTGGTTACATGGAGTGCCATTTCTGTTATTATCTATTATCCTCTATTCTTTTGTACAATTTATTTCCCTCCAGAGGCCCAAAAGTAGTTTCTCACATCAATTTATGTGTTATATGCCTAAGCTGTAGGCTTTCTGGGGCAAGAGCTTCTTTTCTGTGTGCAAGTAGTAATGAGCACAGTACAGGCCTGATTGCTGACTAAGATCACTTGAAATAAAAATGCAGCAAGAAACACTGCAGGGGGAGATTGAGGATTGATCTAGCCTAGCATGTAAAAGCTGGTAATGGGTGCTCCAACCTCACAAAGAAGTTTTGTTTTCCCAACACTGTACACTAAAAGCAAAAATGCTTGCTAAAGTGACATCTAAAGTATTTTCAACCATTTTCTTACATTGTTTGTGTTTAACTTCAGACACTACAGTTCTTGTCTGTTTAAGTCTGAGTCACATCAGTAGATCCGAAGCAGCAGTCTTTTGACCTCGGGGAATAGGCTGAAACACTTTGTTACAGACACACAGAGCCATCTTACCTGAAGGTATTTTACCTGCAATCACTGCCCACAAAGAGGAGAGTCACAGAGCTAGAGACGGTAAGGTTAAGTTCTGATGGCCAGATATGAATCTCTCTCTTAAAAGTTAAATTGCATGAAAAAGATACACGTGGGTTTTCAAAAAAAGTGAAGCATCCTTTTGCCTAGCACAACTTCCACTGCATCTGTACACACGCTGCATTTTGCAAAGTGCCAGTGACTTCTGAAAGCCCTTTAGTATACAGCTAGGTGGGGATCACTGCTGAACCCCACGGTTGTCTTAGAACCCTTTAGATGTAATTACTAGGGCTAAGATGTCTACTCCAGTAGCTACTCTTCTGGTGTCAGCTATGCAAGCTTTGCTGTTGGCATTCAAGAGACAGTTAGTAAGCCCCCTGCATTCAAGACAGCCTTCTTGGTAAATGCAAAAAAATGCGCAATATAAATTTCTTTTCTGTGCAAGACTGACACTTATAAAGACTTCATGATTTAGCTCAGAATCTTCCTGCTTAGCAGACGGGTGATTTAAGCCTTCCATAGCGGATGAATCGTAAATGCCGAAACCTAGCTCAGTTTTAGTTTTACTGTTGTGATAGGCACCTGCGCTGAACAATCCATAAATAAAAGAGTCTGAGCGACTATACATCATAAATATTTATTTCCCAATTTATGTTTAGCTATCCATCAGACAGACTTGGGACTGAGACTGAAAAATGTATGTGTGACAAACCCTTCCAGCAGCTCCAGAATGAGCAATGGGCATATCTTGGGGTCTTTATTAATTTAGCTGGAAAGTAGGACTGAGTTTCTTAAAACTGTGCCCCAGCAGCTTTCCTGACACATTTCACATGAGCCAGACAGCTGTTCTCATCTTTTCTGGAGACAAAATTGAGATGACTTTTGATACCAGTGTAACTTCTTTTTCAGTTAACAAGCTGTCCCTCTAAGCCAAGAGCTGTCCCTCGGTGGTCACTGTCTGTAATCCCACATCAGTTCTGCACTACCAGGTATGTGTCAGGAAAAGGAACAGAAAGGCTGCAAGAGGTTGGTGGCCCGGTCAGACTGCTAGCTTGGGGAAAGCACTTCACGACTCTTAGCCTTAACTCTGGTAGCCTGGGATTTTCCGTGGAGAAGTGAATCCTTGCTGGAAATGCATCAGTCTAACAGAAAGGCACAAGACCCTGCTGTTATGTGAGCAGTTGATACTGTAAACTCTTGCATGCTGCAGCGTTCTAGGGGAACAACAGCAAACATTTCACTCATCACTCTTGGTTACTGCCTTTTCCTGCAGTGTATTTTTAACAACATTTATTATTGTTTGGCACTTGTACTTGAAGTGTTCTCTATGAGTCAGGCTAGAAGTTAATGCACACTAAATAATAATAGAGAAGCAGCCAATTAGTAAAAATGCATCAAAGCGCTGTGTAACACAACATACCAGCAGCTGATACAGGGCTGTATGTGTAATTACTGGGGCTAGGATGTCAAATGATTGAACAAGCAAGCAAATCAATGAATTGTGCATATAAAGACTATTAAAATCGAGAGTGGAAAGGGATCTTAAGGTATCAGTCAACACATTACTCAGCAGTGAGTAATTTTTGGCAGAAGTTTGCTGGGAGGTTGTGAAATCTCCTCTGTTGTAGGTTTTAAGAACAAAGCCTAGGCAATGTCTGCCAATGCTTACTCACCCAAACCATGAGAATTTTTCCCTATCATCTAATTTAAATCATCCTTCCTCAAATTTAAGCTCATTGCTTCTTCTGCCAGCCTCAGTAGAGATGGAGAACAGGTTGTTTATTCTTTTCTGCTGCAACCTTGTACCAACTTGACACGCAAACAGGTGTTGCATGGGGTCTGCCGAGGGCTGCACCCTTCCCTTATGCCAAACTGGCAAGTCCTAGTCTTATAGCTCCTGTAGCAAGTGGCAGCAAGTCAGAATGGGGGGCTGCACCACTTGGCAGGGGTTTAAATAGCTAGTTAAACTCTGAGGACCACTGTATCTTTGCATACTCTAGTTCTGCTGCCTAAGATGGGGCTCTCATCTCATAGAAGAGGGTGCTAAAATCCAGCATTGCCATCACTGAGTCTTGGTATTGGCCTTATATATAACATCTTTAAGTTGGAAATACATACTTAGTTCTCTCCTTACTTGTAGGTGCAAATAAATAAACCTTGCTTTATCTAGAGATGGACATTGACTTCACTTACATGTTGTGAGAATATTGGTATTTTACTTCACCAATTTTTTTGCACCTATTTAAATCATATCATTAGAAGAAAACACACAAGCAGGACTGATGTGATATTCAACCTTCAGAAAAAAATTAAATGAAATAAAAAAATCCCTCAACTGGGCTTCTAAAGTTTGGGATAGTGTCCCAACAGAATAATATTGACAGGATGTTGGAGTAGGGAAGTGTTTGAAAGATTCCTGCTTGCTTTCTTTTCTGGCTCTGAGTCCTGAAACTGAAGTAGTTGCTGACCTCTAACTGTGATACTACAAAGTGAAAACAAGGACATTCTGAAAGGAAACTGGAGCTTTGCATGTCACTGTGTGCGCGAATCATTAATACTGGTGCCCTCAGATAATTGGGTATTTCAATTCAGACACCCATAATTTAGAGGAAAAGTCTTTATCATCTAGAAAAACCCAAAACAAACCATCCCAACATACAAATTAAGGTAACAAAAAACACAGAATGGGGACAGAGGAGCCAGTTATGAAATTTTCACTGATTTAAAACAAAGAGAAAACCAGCAATTTAATTTCACTGCTTCTCTGTGAAGTATTAGTTATTAGCTTTTTAAAATGAATGTTCAATTGACTGAGAAATATCAAACTGTTAATTCACTTGTGCCCTCAGCAATAACTGCGGCAGGCTGAACGCAGCACCAGCACTTCCATTGCATGGCACACAGTGGGAGAGGAGGTGGGTAATAGAATGGCAGGGTTACAAAGGAGGTAACAGCCTCCTTTCCTGTGTATGCATGTCCTTACCCGTACCATCTATCGGCAGACATCACACCAGAGCTAGAAACTAAACTGAAGTTCCTTAGGTGATTTCAGGGCTGTTTCTGTAAAGCAAACAGAAGACAGCACATCAACATGGAATGGAACATCAACCAGCTAGAGCAAGGTCCTGAGAATGCTTAAGAGTGAAAGAAATTGTTGTGTGAGGTAGGGTAGAGATCTGGAGCGTTTTGCAGGTCCATAACAGTGGTGGCAGGCTTCTCTACGGAGCGAAACTGCAAGCTACAGGCAGAGTATTTTTGAAGAATGGAACAAACCAAAAAGCATCAAACCCTTTTGTTAGTGAAAGGGTTTCTCAGGGCTTGTACCCAAGAACATAGATGCTGGCATTTCACCTTAGTAGCCTCACAGATCCAGCTTGGCAATGCATGCAATAAAGGGGTGACACCCTCAAACAGCTTACCCACAGCCCACTGAAGCTGTCTGCAGAGGCCTGGGGCTTCTGCCCCCACAGTGCTGGGCTCCTCTGCCCCCTTCCCTGTGCCTGCTGCAAGGTGTTTCAAGGCAAACCTCAAAGCTTCCACTCTGGAAAGAGATTTTTTTTTCCCCACATCAAATTCATCTGAAGGATGTTTATCTGGAATGTTGTATTTATTACCCTGATGCTTGTATTCCTGGTTACTTCACATGAACAATGGTGGAAGTGACTTGAATGGTGTCCAAAGAGAACACTTTACTGAACTAAACTAATTAATTTTATCGCTGTTTACAGTTGCTTTTAAGTAGACAGTAACTGATCCTGTAGGGCCCATTATAGCCCCTCTGCGCTGAACACTTTATAAAGACACGGGATACATTTTTCAGAGCAGGTTGAGCTCCTTAAAATAATGTTGGTGACCCGCTCTGTTTAACTCATAACGCATTATTTTCCAAGCTTGCTGTCAGCCTCTTGTTCACATTATGCTCCCCCCGGATCTCATTTCCCCCGGGGAAACCAATTTCCCCACCGATTTCCCCCACACATGCCTTTGGTTATCAGCATGTGATGTGCAGTATGCCACTAGCTGTATCAAAATGCACATGGCTGCTCACCACAGGCTGAAAGGACTGGGAATACTGGGGAGGGGGACAGAAATTCTCCTTAGGTGCCAGTAATTCGACACAGGAGTAAGGGGGCCACACTTCTGATTTCCCCACGCCTTTCCCTGTTCTGCCAGGCTGCTGCATTCTAGCAATGAGATAGGAGCAGCACGCTCCAAATGTTTGCATTGCTGGTGGTTGACATCAGCTTACGTTTGGTTTCATTAAGCTTTAGTCTCAACTCTGCCCTGAGTTGCAGTGCTCATCAGCACACCTGGAAATATGTCCTTCTCCCTGGGTCAGGCCTTCCTGGCTTTTCAACAGACCATCGGAGCTCCCAATTACACGACATCTAGACAATGGAAAAAAACTTAAAATGAAAAAACATGACTTGAAGAGGCATCAGGACATACTTGTTTATGCCAGGGTTTCACTTAAAAATAAATAAATAAGCCCAAGCAGTAGGTTGTGAAGCAATTTCTTTCTCAAAGCAAATGTAACTCTTCATCTTTGTCCTCCATCTCTCCCTCCCCAAATGTTTACCTTTTCAACAAAACTGTTAAATGCTGTTTCTACCCAGCACACTCTGACCGCCCCTTTCTGTATGCTGCCATTTGTCCAGCTTGCCACTTCTAGATTCATTTACTGCACAGCAGCTTTCTTTTTTTTAAACCATCTGGGCCAGAAGCTGGAATAAATTAGAGGCGTTCAACAGGGCTGTTAATCAGATCCCCAATACAAAAACATTGTCTCTCAAGTGCAGAAATAAACCTGTCCTGAATTCACACAGATGGCCAGGCACTGTAGGACTTGCTTTCTGCAGGGGGGAAATGCAAACCCAGCAGAAGGGGTGCTACCAAGGTGGTGCCACCACCGGGCTCTGGACAGCACCTGTGGGTCATAGGCTGCACGACCCTTGGTCCCATGGACTGCACCATGCTGGCAGCATCCTCCAGCCAGGAGCTGCAGGCTCGGCTGAGCAGGTTTCAGTTTGTCAGGTGATTCACAAGAGACAAACTCGGGGAGAGATTCACCCTTTCATTATCTTAAATGCCATCTATCAGCAAATTGGACAGCAAGCTGTGATGAAAAAGAACAGTGTCACCAAAGCTTCTAGGCTCTTTCTGCACAGCAAACCACCTCCAGTGCACAAATCAACTACGTATTTCTACGTTCATCAGTTTGTTTCAGCTCACACAAGCCAAAACATATTAATTGACTTCTCATTCCTGCAAGGCCTATTTCTTTCAATTTTTACCTTTTGAGGTGATTTAGCTGGACTGGATACTACCCACCGCCTTTTAGTTCAGCTGCCTTCTGGCTGGGTCAGTGTGGGATCCTGCTTCCTTCTGGGATCCAAGGGGAACAACACTATGTCTCCCTTTGCAGTTATCCTCATGCAAGGCAGACACCAGAGCCTCCTTCACTTAATTTTTTTGGGGGTAGAAGGAAAACTGATTATTAGATCTAGAAACCCCCTACTTCTTTCTGCACCCACGGATGCACAGAATTGCTGCAGAAGAGGGAAGTGCACCAGGGAGCAAGAGTCCTGGGTCAGGTTTGGATATCTACAGAAGCCTGGGGAACTCTAGCCTATGCCTTTGACGTCTATGAGGTGCTACTTACACCAAAATCAGCCTTTGCAGGATTCTACAAACTGAATTTACTGTTAAATATAACCCCTCAATTTCACACAGGACCGGGTTATTATTAATATCCCATCCATTTGACCTAGATTTGGTAGACTGCAAAGTGCCACATTTGAATGTAACTTCTAAAGAAAAAATAATTAAATTGAAAAATCAATCACTGAGCAATTTCACATTCAGTTCATTTAAGGTTGCTGTTTCAGAGAACAGAAGTGATGCTAGTTTAAGTTTTCTTAATGGGCCAAGTTTAGAAGTGATGTGAAGTTAGGCATAATTACATACTGACTACTGAGTTTAAATTGGCATATAGCATACATATGGAGATGTATACACCCATTTGCACCCTCTTTGACTCACTTCTTATAGCCAGACCCAAGAAGACAAGGGACAGGAATTGCCACTGGGGTTTTGGATGGTTGAAAGGTCATAGCTGAAGTGGACAAGTACTGGCTTCCCTCCTGCACAGGCAGGCACTCATGGCCAGGACTCAGCAGAGGGATCACAGGTTGCTTCCTGAGGGTATTTCTGCTGTGATGCAAGAGTTGCAGTGTGAGACGTGGTCTGCTGTGGGTGACTGACCTTTGCAATCCAAGTGGTACCGTTTCACTCATTCCACACTTTCCTAGTACGCTGGCTCTGGAAAAGTCCTAGTCCAGAGTGAAACTGAACTTGTTTGACTTGCTTCAAATTTTAGTCCTCTTCAATCATTGACTCTATCAATTATGCTTTGAATTTCTGTAGAAAACCTGTAATAATCCAGTTAGAGTGGTTCTTTGGTCTGACACCTGATTGTGTCTCCAGCGGGAGGTGCTTTAGGCTTGTATTCCTTTTTTCGGACTGCGAGTGGTTCATTCAGTTCAGAACATTTTCAGCAGAATTTCTCAGCATTGTAAATTATAAAGATTTTCTCGTCATGGTATAGTCATCTGCTTTGTTCAGAGATCTTCGCTCAGTGTTGTTTGTATCCAGATTAAGATATATAATTCCAAATTTAAGGATTTGTTTCTGTGGTTCTTGGGTTTTTTCCCCCCTCTTTTTAGTTTATGAGCTCTGACTAATTAAGTATAGAAGTATTTGCCTATAAAAAAGGATCACTAGTATTTTTATTATAGCATGCTAAATGTCTGTTAATGTTAAGTTTTTAATGTGTTTTTACAAGAAGTAACATTTCATTGTACGCTACATTTTTAAAATGTCTTGTTAGGATTTGTGGCAAACGGTTTTATTGACTTCTAACAGTAAAAACTGAAGCAATTTAATTACTTAAGGAAAGTAATTTGGAAAGTACTTTAGAAAGGTTTTTGGTTTTGGTTTGTGGGGGTTTTTTTGTAATGAAATATTCCTGATTAATCTGTGTTTTTAAGGCAGCAATGTTGGTACAGCTGGCTCTCCTAATAAAATAATTCTTTGAGGGTGAAGCATGTGACATACTTTAAAAAGGACTTTGGTAGACTGTTTTACAGACAAGCAGAACTTCTGCAATTTAAAGCTGTAGTTCTAAGAAGAAAAAAAGAAAGCTATTTGCAAGTTTAACAAGACTCATCTTAAAATAACAGCTGCTGGCCATAAGAAACTCTATCTGCATTACTTCCTTGACTCTGAGATGTAGTGTAAATCAAACGTAATGTACTATTCAACCCTAGTGCCAATGCAGCCAATAGCCAAGAGAGCTACTTTTATTCCTGAAATTTTGCATTTCAAGGTAGTATGAAGCATCAGAAAGAATCACAGATTGTTAGTCTTTATCTGCATATCAATTCAGAGTTTCTAATATAAAGATCCATGTTTTTCTTTTCAACAAGCATGCCTATGGGAGGAGCACAGCTGGCAGAACAGCTGCAGCAGGGTTGACTTCATGGAGGTTCCTGCAAGGATTCTGTTCAACAGAGATTTCAGAGGTGCAGTTCTTTCCTGTTTCCTTCTTTCCTGGGTCAGTGAAGAAAAGGAAATGCTTTAGAAGAGACTCCCTTAGGCAGAAGTTCTGTGACACTGTTGTCCACTCTGTTTTTCCTTCAACAGTAGACCGAGCAAAGGAGGACAGAGGCCACGTCAGAACACAGAACTGAGCTCCATACTTGGGTCACCAGTCTTCTTGTAGCAGGCAAGGCTGTCACTGTGCAGAACAGCGAAAGAATGGGAGGAATCTTTGAAAATAGTTAATTACAAATTCAGGTTCTAACTAATCAAACTTAGCTATGTTTTGAGAATATTAAAGATTATTTTTAATATATTACCAAAAAAAAGAAAAAACAAGCATAATTAATTTGAAGCTCTCAGTAGCAGCAAATATTTTTTCCTTATATTTTTTCTTCCCTTAAAAATCAACATAAAAGCTTTTTAGCAGACTGAAATATTTCTATAAATCCACATTTTAGATGTGACGGTCTCTCCTGAGATTTCCTTGAGGTCCATTGTTGTCTCCTCATACAAAGAGCTTGCAGGAGCTTCAGAAATACTTGGCATTACCTCTCAAATCCTTCACAATGACTACAGAGAGATTTCTTTGGAGGTACTTACTTAACCTCCTTACTTTCAACCAGTGCCAAGAGGAAATGCATTTTTACCGGGGAGTGGTGTTAATTTTTTTGGCTTCTTTATCCTCTAAAGAGATGCTGGCCAAAGTCTGCTGAATCCAAGATTTAACTCTGAAAATGCTAAGTTCCAATGCAACAGATGCATTTTGTTTGTTTATTTACTTAGTGCTGGTAGAAATAAGAAGATCCTTCCCCAGCAGCAGAAGCACATGCAGACAAAATACCTTCCCTTCTTGACAGTACACAGAAAAAAGAGAATCGGTCAGGCTGGTCTGTTGTTACGAGACGTGTCAGGCACAAATAACTTTGAAAACAGAATTTTTCTCTTTGCAGTACCTACACATAACTACCCATAGATCAGCTGATGAATGACTCCAGGTTTGCTGCCATGACAAGGCAGCCCTGGCTGGGGTCTGGCTGCAGAGTCCCAAGCTGCAGGACAAGTGCCAGAGATCAGAGAAGCCAAGCATGCCAGATTTTCAAAAGCAATGGCCAGGGCACTGGGCTGGATGAAGAGAATGGCGTCATCCCTTCCTCCTTGCCATTGTAAGACAAAGAAAAGAACCATGATGTGATTGCCATTTTACTGGTAGCTCTCCCTTTTAATAATAGATAATGGGTGAGAGGCTGATTTCTCATCAACATGGAGGCTTGGCAGCCTGTTTCACTGGCCGCTTTGATTCAGTCCTGGTAGAACTGCCCATGTTTTCCTCTTTTCAAAGAATCACTAGCTTCTTTTAAGGTCCTGGTGTTTCTTTTCATCAGCAGACAATATTAAAAAAAACCCTTTGTCTCAACTGCATGAGAAAGAGACACTCACAGAATTGAAAATTTTCTTATTTTAAATGAAACTCGAAAGCAAGTGGGTGATCTGTTGAAATGCATCGTTGTGTGAACTGCATGTTGAAAGCATGCAGCCAAGCTTTAAGAAAAGGTGGGAACAATCACTGCTATCAGCCTTCCAAACACCAAGCAAAAGAGATTTGACGATTTTCATCTTCTCTATCTGTCATAATGAGAAAAGACAATTGCTTTGACAATGTGGTGAAATACATTTCTGAAATGAAAGAGGATGATTATAATTTTTTGATTCATATCATCTTAAAAGAAACCTTATTTGCTATCTGGAGCCCATTTCTATTGACCTTATTCTCTGAAAACCCCTACGTGTGGTTTGGAAGAGTCAGATACTTTAAGATGTGATCAAGGCAGGAATAAATTTTCCACATGGGATATTTTAAAGGATGTCTGGTCATGTCAGTAAAGTCTTGGGAGGATTGCTGATTGTAAAGCAGGTATGCTATGTTTAAATTCTGTATTATAACCACTTCAGTGTTATTCCTCTTTGATACATTGAAGGATATGAGCAATTACCCCATTCAAACATTGTCACCAGTCCAGCTGGTATTTGTATTTGCAGTGGAAGACAGCATCCAAACAACATCATGAAATTTAAGTCTAATGAGCATGTTTCAAATCAGACTAAGGACGCAAAAAACCAAAGGTATTTCTTCTTTATGCTATTATATTGGGAAGCAAACATTTTGTCAGTGAACTCAAGTTCTCTGTTGCTGCCTCCTGAGGAACAAGACACAATAGGCCTTTTGTGTTTCTTCCTTAAGCCAAGGTCAAACAATGCCAGTGAATCAGGATGAGAGACTTCCTTTCTCTTGTGTACCAAGAAAAATATTTCTTTCAGTGCTCAACAACATTTTAACAGAAATATTAGAAATATCTGACAAATTCTGCTAAAGTTCTACCTTCCTTATCAATGTAATACATTATTATGAAAGCAGGGAGTTGAATCTCTGGAGACATGCAACAAGCATATGAATAGAAAGAAACATTACCATCCAAGTTGCTAACTCCTTGACTTGGACCTTTGCCAGCCTTGTAGATGTTGACAGTAAATGTCAATGTGCTTTGTGGAGAATGAATAGAATGCCTGAACTTATTACACACACAGAAGGTTCTTCAAGTCACAGAATCAAACTGTTAAAATTGTAGTCCTAAGAAAAAAAAAACCAAAAACACAACTTGGAAAGATATAAGGGTTTTAGTGTGTGAATGTATTTTACAGGTCACCAGGCCATGATGCACAGACAAAGAGAGATGCCTGTAGAATGGGTCAGAGTGGCCAGGTGAAGGTCCTGGCACTGGGTCCTGTCCTCAACGGCCCACTTAAGATCTATCAAGCATCTATTAAACAGCTTTTTGGTTTAAGTCTCTAAGAACA
The DNA here is from genome assembly GCA_020800305.1 of Porphyrio hochstetteri. NCBI lineage: Eukaryota > Metazoa > Chordata > Aves > Gruiformes > Rallidae > Porphyrio > Porphyrio hochstetteri. The sequence continues at coordinate 18,084,822 of CM036910.1, read as the reverse complement.
ACACAGAGACACATTTCAAATCACAATTGAATTCTCACTCACTCTCAATGTAAAACAAGCTCTGACAGTCCAAAAGTACACCTGCATAAACAACTTTTCCTCCCTAAATGTCTGTGAGTGCATTTGTACTTCCAAACAGCTCACAAACCATCTAACTCCCTCTCGTCTTTCAGCCCGCCTCACCCACTCTGCTACCAATGCGGCATCATCCTGGCACACAGCAAGCAGTCACTACAGGGCACAAAATTTAAATATAAAATAGCAAAAATTTCCATTACTTCCCTTTAAACATAGATATTAATAATAGCAGGCAATATAAGGAAGGAGTTAAGTATTTTCTGGAGGATGCTAAAACTGTTTAATGCCGTATTCCCATGACAGGGACTGCAGAGCAGACCAACTCCAATGATTTAGAAGGCACAAGATCATTCCCAGCATTCAGTCCAAGAGAGAGAAGAGCAAGTTGTAACTTTTAAAATTAACTTCTGTATTTGAAAATGTGGATGTAATTCTTATCACACTCTCCTTCCATTTGAACAGCTCTGGTGCCTTTGCTACCACTGATCAGTATCTCCTGAGCTAAATCATTTACAGAGAGCAACCACCGAAGCTGATTTACGAGACTGGTGCCAAATCTGGCACCACAAAGGGCTCAGGTGGTAGAAAGAGTCGGTGCTTGCATGTCCCCCCACCACTTATGTATTGCAAGGATGGGTAGCAGAGAAGGGGGGGAATATAACTGGAATCTGTTTAGCATCAACAAGGGTTCACTCTGACAGTCTCTCCACTGCGGGAGGGAGGCAGGAAGCCAAGATGCAGAAAACACACCTCTGCCCCGAGGAAGGAGCAAGGAATCAACTCCAGGCACTCCAGAGAATTAACTTTTCCTGATATAGAAGGGGACTAATGCAGCTCTAGACTCGGAGCAGATAGACAAAAGGAGATGAAACTCTTGTCCCTTGATGCATGTCAGATATTTAGCAGGAAATGAGATTAAAAGCCAGCACGCCTTATAGATACGTGTGTATCCCCATACTGTGGGTACCCTGCAAGCAGCGCTGTTTTGTGGGGTGGGTGGACCATGTCCAAAACAGGAGCACACCTCTATGGGATCCCATCAGGAGACAGAAAAGAGCAAGAATGGAGCCCAGTGTATTTGCTCTTATACAAACCAACCCCCTACTATTCCTCTTGCCCTGTTTGGCAGTGGATAGGCTCACGTATTCGACTGCAAGAGCCTCAGAGCAGCTCTGGTGAGGTCAGGCACTGAAGATCCATTTCTTTTCATTCGGCCTTTGCAGAAAAATGTTAGAGAACACTTTAAAATTTGAATTGCATGTGAAAACCTGATTTGGCATGGTTGAACATGAAAATTAGCTTCGAATGAAGGTGCCACCTGCCTTCCTGAGGTGATAATCTATCCCAAAAAGGAAGCGTTTGCAGGCATTGCTGACCCTCTAAGGCAAGCATCAGATCTGCCAGAAAATGTGCTTAGCACAGTCAAGGCTGGCAGAGCTTAGACAGATAAAATGAGAAGGGTCATGGTTATGTTGTCCCCTATTCTTAGGTGTCCTTATGTGCTGAAATCTGACATCACAAAATCTCCTGCCAGTTTTACTTTGCCTGAAGGTGTTTTGGGGTTGGGTTTTTTGGCTTTGTTTTGTGGAGAGGGGTGAGAGGTGGGGTTTTGATGCTGTCAATGAGCTGTAGGGAAGATGTTGAAAGTGGACTGTTTGGTGACTCTATATAGGGAGCTGCTTTCAAGTTCAAGGGCAGAATAGAAAAAAATCTCACCAGCACTTGCTGGAAAATGAAAACAGACTTCACTCAGGAGATGGAGGCGGGATCTGACATCTTGACAGGCTCTGAGAACTGATACTTAAGAGGCTAATAGAGGGCTGGCGAAACAAGTGTCATGGTTTGATGTGGTCAAGGAAGGAGCTGGAGAGAGGATCAAAGCATCAACTGATAGAATCAGAAGGAAGGCAGGACGATGCAGCAATAGGTTCAGACATGGGATGGTGAGAGCTTGGCTGACAAGTCCATCCCCAAACAGTAGGAAAAACTTCCCTTTTACTGCTGGCAGATAGGACGTGCCTAAATGGAAAAGTACCTCGGGTGAATGGCCCTGCAGAGAAGGCTTAACCAAAACCAAATTATTTTTATGACAGTTGACCTCCTGAAGGACATACCAAATCCTGGGAAAACAAAATGGAAATTTCCCTTGCTGGACAAGAGCTGTGCTTGGGTCTGAAGCACCAGTGAGGTTGCTCATTGCCTGAAGTCTCTTGAAAGCCGTGGTTCAGACACAGTACCCTGGCAGCACCAACTGGCTGCTGCTCTGTGTTGGGCATTTAAATATGCTGAAATTACATCATAGATCTAAAGTGTTAACCACAGCCTTTGAAAAAGAAGCCTGTGTGCTGCGGCTTCTCCTAGCCTAGGAAAATAGCTCTCAGTAGCTAACACATCCTAATGAATGTACTTTTCAGCACCACTACAGGCAAATGCTTTCACGTAAGCCTGACCTAAACATGCCAGTCCCTTCCTGATGCAACCTGTTTCACATGGCTAGACATAGCTGGCCTGGCACTGATGCTGCCTGCAAGTCTGGCTGTGCCTGTTCCTCTCCTCAGTCCATCTGATGGGGAGGGCATCCCTTTCCTCCAGGGCACCTTTGGTCTTCTGTGCAAGGGAAAGCAGTCTGCTGTTTACAAGTGGCTCCTGAACTAGCAAACCTGCTGCAGACACCCACACCTACCCCATCTTGTGCAAGGGAACTGACCGGATTCTGTCCCTTCACACAACACATTAAAATGTTTTATGCTGATGGAATACGTTTCACTACTTTTTTCGTCAGTTCCACTAAGTCCTTAACATCCCTTTCCCTTTCTGCCTCATGGAATTTAGACAAATAGCCGAGGCACCCAAATACTTTTTAAGGTCAGTGAAAAATTCTTGCTAAGGTATAAGATCCACCTTTCAGTTTTGTTTCATTCTCATTTGACTTGCACGATAAAACCACAGTATCTTCCCTACCTTTATTCCAGGGGGGGGGGGGGGGGGGGGGGGGGAAAGAGGGGAAGGGAGGAAGGAATGAGTAATTTTTTTTTGTACAGACCTACATTTGTTTCCAGAGAGAAAAAATTTGTGTAGGGGATTTATGTGTGACAGCATGTTGATGCTCTCTGGATTTTGCCAGCCAGTTCTCCAGACACAGAAATCTATCTCCACCTTACCTAACTCTGCTTCTGCGATAGCAGGTGCCCTTTCTTCAGTCAGCATCTTACCTGCATAAACCAGTGGGTGTTTATCAGATTCAGCCAGCCTTACTCTCTGTTGCACAGAGCATATTTTGATATTACAATGCACCCTCTTGCTGCTACTTTACTATGTTGCCAACATTACCCTTAAAGTCCATAATACTTTCCAAAAAAAAAAGACCAATTTTTGCATTGATCTTTCCAAGTCTTACAGGGTGCAGAAGAAATATGCAATTCAAAGCCCACAGTCTGTTGCTCCAAAACACACATACCCAGAGATAAACGCAGGGCAGGTGTCAGCCACGATGCTTGGTGCACTAATAGAAGTTACTTGGCTGTGAACACAGGACGTGAGCAAGACTGGCAATAAGGGTTTTTTAAAACATTGACTTGGTTAAACAGTTTCAGATAATTTAAACAAATAACTTTGTGAAAACATATTTGTTTTAGCAAAACCCATCAAGGCCCAAAATTCCTGTTTTTGGCCTGAAAAACACCACCTCAGCCCCTCCAAAATCCAGTCACTATCACAGTATAAATACTTTCCGCTCCCTGCCGCTTTGATTCTCTCACCTTTCCATGTACATCCTCCTTGGAGTTCCCTTTTTTCGGCTTATTACAGGTAAGGTGCTTCTCTTCCTTTTTTTCAGGCTTTCAAAGCAGATGCCCTCCACACTATGAATAATCAGTATTTAGTGCTGCAAAGTTTCCTTCAGCTTCTAATTACCCTGTAACACAATGTTGGCTTTTGATTTTTCAGCAGAAGACCTTTTTATCTTTTAGAATCATTGATTCATTTAAGATAGAAGGGTCTTCTGGAGGTCACCTAGTCCAGTCTCCTGCTCAAAACCTTCATAATTGGATCAGGTTGTTAATCTGGCTGCATCTCAGAGCTTTCGCCAGGGTAGACATCCTGAGCAACCTGTTTCAGGACTTACCCACTTGTACTTGGAAAACTTTGTTCCTTACGTGCAGCCAGAGCATTCTTTCCCGCCCCTTCTGACTGTCACCTCTCATCCTTTTGTGGGGCTTCTGGGAGAAACGCCTGTGTTCCCTGTAACCACCAGTTGGACACTTAAAGACTGTGGCCAGAAGTGCCACAGGCTTCTCCAGGCTCAGCAACCCTATCTCACTTTCCTGGGTACAATGTGCTCATTTCCTAACCACCATTGTGGCCTTCTCCCAAACCTGCTCCATTTTGTCAAAATCTCAGAGGCAGTGTGGAAGAGAGGTGTTTGACCACGTCAGTAACCCGCTGGCCACGGTTTTACTGAAGCAGCACAGTATTCATCTGAGCTCTGCTGCCACAAGGGCGCACTGCAGCCTTGTGTTCGATTTGTCCGACACAAAATTTGGGTGCCCCCTACCCGAGTCCCTTCCTGCAGAGCTGCTTTTGGGACAGTGCTTCCGATCTGTAAGGTTGACTTGGCCTTTGCCAGAGCCTCGTGAGGTTCCCATCAAACCACCTCTCTAGCTTGCTGCGTCTGTCTGGGCAGCAGCCCCACCTCTAGCACACCGCGTGGAAAAGTGGCCCCCTCCATACAGTGTTAAAAGCTGCACACCATCCAAGTCCTCTCCATCCCACCGTGCAGTCACTGGGGAGTACAATTGGTGTTATAGACCCCTGAGGAATAGCACTCAACTGGCTGCCACAGGCTGGGAATGGCTGACCAACATTTGGAGCCAAGTCGCCTGGTCACCCTTGCACCCACACTGTCCCCTTTTCCCTGTGGGGACCCCTGAGAGGCTGTCAAAAAGCCTGACTGAGGCGAGCACCCACCACTCCCTGTGTCTGCACAGACAGGCGTCTCCCCACAGAAAGCACTCGGGCTGCTCAGGCACCATTTCCCCTTTGGTAAATCCATGTTGGCCAGTCCCAATGACCTACTTGTTTTCATGTGCCCGGATCCTCTTTCTTGCCATTTTGGAAAGTTGTCCTTTCTCCAGCTACTGGAGACCTTCCTTGACTGCAGCCTTTCAAAGGCAACAGGCTCAATTCTGCCTTCTCCATACCTGGTGCTGGGCAGGAGTTGACTCTTGGTAGGCAGCATCTAACCCGGTACTCTATCAACACAAATAAATATGTCTAGGAAACTAAAGAAAAATATTTCTAAATCAGTTACTTTAGTGAAAATACATTACAAGAGCTAAGAATTCTCAAAACCATATATATAGCTTTTTTGGAAATGATGGTCATACCGATAAACACTTGAGGATACTCAGGATGTCACTTGAAACGAGAAATGTAGAGAAAAAGATGGTTAAGAAATACACTTAGCATAGTAAGAAAATCATTCTGGCCACTGTGACCGGAACGTGACAGCTAGGGAGATTTACTGTCCAACCAAGCATGAATAAATAGCATAGTACCTCACTTATTCAAGGTGACATGTTCAAAAGTTATACAGTGAGGTCTCACTGGGTTATTGCCAGATACATAAAGATAGTGAAATGTATCCTGCAAAGCTTAAAAAAAGAAAAAAGGCTCTTTTTTTTCCAGGCAAATGTGAGAAATTCCTTTGTAAAACTTTTCTGAGTACAAAACTTACAGTCCAAGATCACAGAAAAGGGAGTAAAATAAGGTAATTTATTTTTAATGAAACAATATTTTTCTTACAGGTAACACTTATTAGTTTATCAGTAGATGGACTCAGTGTAACGTTACCATAAGAGTTCAAGTGCTGATATGGACAAGGCTGACTAAAATCAGAGGGAAAGGTTTTATTACTGCTTTGACCTGCAAAAACTAGAAACACACATGCTAGTATCCCACAGTGCTCATAGAAATCCCACTTCTATCATTTTCCTTAAAAGTATATGTCTGTATAGACTATTGGACCACATCCTCTGTTTTGAAACCTTTTGTGGAAACCTTTTGCATTACAGGCACCATGATCCAGCCCCACAGACCAGCAGAAAGTTCCTGCTGACATGTCTGTGTCTGGTCTGGATCCTCCTCCTTCTGCTACAGAAGGATGGCAGTGCCAGGTGACAAGCCCTGGCCAACACAGTGCCCCCATCTAACATCTCACTTCTCACACAGGAAAAACTTGCAGCTCAGAGTGAACAAACCTACAATATCAGACACATGAGAGGACATGATCCAGTTTCTTTAACCTTACTACCTTAGTGGTTTGTATGGTCACAATGGCAACTGCAGTAGAAATACTGTATTTCAGTACTCCTCCTTTGTTACAGGAAATCCATGAATTTTCTATCCAGCTGCCTGTGAGGATATTACATTGCAGTAGAAAACATCCTAACATGCTAAAAAAGCAGCTGATACCCTCTGTGCAAGCAGGATACAAATTTTCCTTCTCATGTAGAGCTTGTTTCTAAAACTCAAGATCCCAGCAGGCATAATGAGAGGGTTTGCCATTCATCATGTAATTATAATCTCAAATACTCAGTCCTGCACATCATAGACAAAACCTTGGTAGCAAGCAGAGTAACAGCACACAAAATAAAAATTAACTTAGCAAATAGTACAAAGGGTGTTGAATATGACTCCAAACATAAGTCCTTCTCGGCTCACAATCATAGTGTTTTAGCTCCTTGTGTTTCACAGTTTAAGTAATTCCTCTTTGCTGAATGACATGATACATTCTTTCACCCTTAGTGACCTAAATACTCCTCCAGGAACTTGCAATTGGTTTAAATTTCTCATCAACAACAGCAGGTAAAATAGCGTTTTAATACACTAATGACTTTTGTTTCCTGAAGAACCCATTAAAAACATGGTTCTGCAAGTTTATTTCATGTTGGACAGACATGGGCTCCTCACACAAGAAATTCCTCTGAAAGCAGCTGAGCAGTTAAACCCGACTCCTCACAACCATGAGTTATAAATCAGACACAAACAGATGCACATGGAGGGGTGGTCACACATATGTACCACAGCATAAGTCTCACAGACCACAGGATTAACACAACAGTACCTGCTTCCCCAGAGGATGCTTTAAAGCCAGGACTCCCTTACCTGTCCCCTTTATAGGTGATTCTCCAGGGAATTACTTTCTCACAACACTGCCGACTGCTCCAACGAATAGTGGGTAGAAATTGGGCAGAATTACATTTGCAGAAAATGGCCTCTCATACATTTCAACTGAGTTATGTCATGGTCTGTAAATTCTCTATTATAAAGTTCTTGGAATTTTTATTCCTTGGCCTTTGTGGATTTGCAATGGCCCCATCAGCTTTGTATTAACCTTAATGGCCTTACAGTTGAGCCTTTGTACTCTTGTTCTCCTTACTTTTCACTTTCTATTAACAAAGAAAAGATTTTTACAGAACAGATCAAGCTTTTCAGCAGGAAAAAAGATCCTTTCAAAGCTTCCCCAAACACCTGCCTTCAAAAGCCTGCTGCATCAAGCAGCTGCTTACTTTGCCCGTGCTTCAGAGCAAGTCCTGGCTCCGAAGTGACCTGCTTCCAGTCTCAGGTATGCCTCAGCTGGTTTTAAACTTAATCCTCCATCTCCATCCGAGATGGCATAACCATGTTACAGTATTGTGCTGGTGCAATAAAACCATAATCACCCACCTGGCTCTACTGCTTCTTCCTCTGCACCTCCAGTGCAGTGAATGTTTTCAGTCTCCCTGCAAAGGAGCCCCGGTAAAGGCTGTAACAGGATGTAGCAAGAAAAAAAACCCCTAAAACACAAGGGAAGTAAACACAGGCTCTGTAATTATACTTTATTGCAACTCTAATGCTTTGCCTGCTCCTGAAGACTCCTTTAGCTAAATTTGTTTGTTCCAGGCTGTTGTTTTCTGTACCAATTAACGCACACATGAACCATGTATAATTTTCTCATTATTTTATTGAAAAGGTACATTTAAAAAAATACACAGACATTTTACTATTATGGATTGCAGATAAAGATGCTCTAAAAGTTAATTCTCTATTTTTTTTCCTTTCTTCCACCTGTTGTCCCCATTATTACAGAACGACTTCAGTCTGAGTACTGCATATTGATATCACCTTTATAAAAGGGTCGGGGACATAAGGAGATAGGTGGGGCATTACTGCAATATATTCAGTAAACAGAGAATATGGTCAATTATAAATATTTTATGTTCTGTACATTATTGCATTAGGGAGCCACAACGTTATGCAGCATCGTTACAAAGGAAACCAGTTAGAAATGAAAAAAAAAGGATATTTACGTACAAATACATGGATCCATTACCGTCTTGAACAACGCACGTGAGCTGTGGTAATGTGCAATTGAAAAGCTTTTTTATTTCTCTTTTAACATTGCTTAGCAACACCAGTGAGGAAACAATAAAAATAAGTTAAATGAAAGTAGCAAACAAGTAGTAATCTTAACTATATGTTATATGGCTTTCTATTTTTAATTTCTCTAAATAAAGTGTGACACAAAAGAAATAATTAAAAGCTTCAGCGCTGCATTGCTTTCAAACATTTGCACAGAAACTAAAAATATTAAAATCAGACATGTGATACATCTTTAGTACTACACAAGATACACCAGTACTGGGGCCTAGGACAGTACACAATCCCTGTCAACAAAAGCACACTGGGGAAAAAAAAAAGACAACGCAATTCATTTTTGAGGTGTTATCCACAATCAAGCATTTGGTTCATCTACCTTGTTTTTCCACGTTAGATTGTACTCCATTTGTTTTCAGAGAAGTATTTACACAAGTGTGAGCAAGGAAGACCCTAGTTTTCAAGTCTGTCAGGAAAATATTTTACGTTCCTCGATTCCAAGGTGCATCATACACATTGCAAAAAAAAAAAAAAAAAAGATGCATGAATCTTTAATGGTATAAATTTTATGAGCAATTAAGTTTTTAAGTAAATCGCACTCTATTTGGATTAAAAAAGGAGACAGAGAGAGACTGAGAAAGAGTTGTCTAGACTCCAAAATGCAGTACCTTCAAAGATGGATTTCACTGTGTGGGTGGCTGAGGTGTCCTGCTGGATGGCATTTCAAAAGAGAAAGAAATTTTAAAATCTGGACCCCTTTCCTGATTTTCTTTTACCCTTTCTACTGGCCATAGTTATCTCTTTTTCAGATCAATAAATTAGTACGGTGCAAAAAGTATGGAGGCAGGTGTTGCCCGGATGGGACCGTGGCCTGGCCTGAGGAGAGCTGGTGGTATCGCAGGTGCCTGGAACAAGGAGGCAGAGGGACGGGGAGGAAGGGACAGAGCCGATGATACAGCTGCAGCCGCAGCCAGAGGAGATGAAAGGAAAGCAGGTGCCAGTGGCTTAATCATGTCCTTCTGGAATGCCAGTTTTGCCTGGAATAAAACACAGAAAAAAACAGCGTAAATACAGCTCTCCCTGCGCTGATTTTTACATGAGGAGTAAAAAAAGGAACCCTGAAAAAGGGCATGCCATGGTTTCTCACTGAAGCCTCATGTCAGCTGTCTAGAAATGTTTCCCACATTGTTTTCTTACTCCCAAGGAATTAAAGCAACCAAACCATCTATTTGAAGATACGTAAATCTCTTGAGTGTAGTGGCTGTCACACTGACCTTTAGAAGGAAGCAAAGTTTGCAAGGGAGCAACATTAAATTACATAAATCATAACTGTGCAAGAAAACTGAAAAAAACCCCTCCATGATTAAGCCTTCAGTGTCAAAAGTCAGGTTTTCCACTTGCTGAAATGAATTGCAGAAAAGTAGAGTGGCCAAGATAGGAAATCAGTATTGGTCCAGCCAGCTTGTTACTTGCCAGTGCAGAGCTGCTCTTTTCCAAAGAGAAATACTTTTTACGATCAATACTGTAAAGAATTCTTTCAGAAAGAAAAAATTATTACTCAGTTTATGATCTACAATGGTTGCTGGAGCTTGTAGTGATGAAAAAACTGAACAGAAATATACACTGAACAGAAATACACTACAGTCCTACTGAAAATGGTTTGCGCCACGATCACGTATTTGTGGGGGTGAAGATGCTCACAGCCTTCCTTTATTAGTGAAGCTCTGTCCTTACACAATAGATTATAAAATGATGTATTATGTAAATGAAGAAGAAAGATTAGTGTGTGCAGAACCTATCGAACGGGGAGAAAGCCTGCAGCATTTTCAATTGCTTCTGTACAATTACAAAGACATATTAATATATTTTGGCTTTTAAAGGCTTTGTGTGTGTGCAACAGTAAGCATGTGCACCTCTCTCTTTCCAACCTATAAATTGTTTTTGTACCATGGGGGGCATGCACTTTTCCCTAATGAATAAAATACAGGCTGAGTCATGAGCAAATAAACACACAATCTGTGCTGTGCGAGAGCCAGCCTGAACTCAGGCTGCAGCTGGCAGAACCAGCTTGGGGAATTCCTGGAAATGCAGGTGGGTGTGAAAGAGAACACTGGGGGCATGAAGGCAGGAGCAATGTTTTGATAGCCGGTGACAGACACAGCCCGAGCATGCAGATAGGCAATCGATACGCCTAAACACCTGATAGCTCTTTTGCACCAACAAAATACATGCACAGAGCAATCTGCTTTGCTGTATGTAGAGAACGAGCATAAGTATTTTTATATCCAATATCTTATGTCCTTGTCCATGGTTGCATCCATCATAACCTAAGAGTTATCTCAGATGCCCAGAAAGACGGAGGATATACACTGCAGCCTTCAAGGAGAAGTGCACTAGCCCAGCAGAGTCGATATCTTTCCACAGGGCACACTGTTCACTCCCCACTCAACTGATTATTCCCTTCCTCCTCGCAGTAAATAACACTGGCAGCGCTGTCTGCGTGCCTTTGACTGGGCAGACAGAATACATAACTATCCTCAAATCTGATCCCCATGCAGACTCAGCCTGTGGGGAGAGAAACGCTGTGGAAGTGTCAGGTCTGTCATGTTCCTGTCTCTGTGCGGTGGGAGTCCCCAAGGTCACAAATTCACGGAGACGGTGATGAGAAATAAGAATACTTACTGCTAAAATACTCGGGCTGCGCTGCAGTTTGTTGTAAGGACTATATTTAGGTTTCATAGGCTTTCCTGCAACTCTGTCCTTGTGCCTTCGGCTGGAGATGTGCTGAAATAAATATCCTCACAGTTAATTAGCTGTTTAAACATTTCTGTTTTGAGTTTGAAATTGATTTATCAGCAGGATATGCCTAAGCCCCTGTTTGTAAGATAAAGTAGGTCCTTTAGAGAAAGCAAAGATGAGTTTTGTTAAATGAAACATAACAATTTGGAGCACATCAAATAGAGAATCAGAAACTAATCAAATACAGAGAATTCTGTGATCCAAGAGAGGCTCTGCAAATTATTGATATTTTGGCTAGTGCTTCCTTTTTCCACTTGAGGAGCTTTGAACCTGGCAGAGCTGTAACCACTAGGTCATAGGGATATTCAGAAGTAAGAGATAAATTTCAGTCTCACTGATGCTGTTCAGTTGTATAAATTATTCAATATTAGCTGAAGGAAGAACCAGTACCCAGGGATACGTCTACACCGTGCAATTTAATACTATCTTAGAGATAACTGAAATAATAGGGAATAAGAGGACTCATCCACACAGCACAGCACCCTCCAGTTAGACATTCCCATTTGGCTATCAGAAGGAACATATTTCTACTGGTACAGATCTGAACCCAGGGATAATTGGCTTGGACAGGGCTATGTGTTCATAGAGCTACACTGTTAATGGTAGCACTACTCTATGAAGTTCAGACCTATCTGCAGTATTATCCTTCTGCTGACTGTCCTAAACCCACAGATTCAAGTCACATTCTCCTTCTCACATAGCATTAAGAAGTATCCCAGCAGACAAACAGCACCAAAAGAGGAATTCAGGGAACCTCAACCCAGAATTTCGTCCATTTGGAAGACCAAAGTTCAAATCTCTCTCAAGCCACAGCCAACTTTTAAACTAGATCTGTGATGTTTTTCATGGACACTGACGTCTTTTCTGCCTCTGCTTTATGACTCTCAAGCTCACTTTTTCCCAGCTGAACCTGACCTACATCAAACTATTCAGAAATAGTTGTGGGATGACAGGAAAGAAATACTAGTTTGCTTCTTTCCAAAACATCTTCACATAGACATACATCCCACCTACAATTTTGCAACACTACTACTAACAACAAAGGAGCCCCAGATACATGCAAGCTACCTGCTTAAGTTGAATTTCTGAATTAACATGGACATCACAGATTTCACAATGAAATGTCTTGTTCTGCAGCCCTGAGCCTTTATTGCCGTTCTGCACCTTCAGCCGGGATCCAGGTCTAGGGTAAGACTTGATGGGACCAGCACCGTTCCGAGCCTCCACCATGGTCTTGTGCTTGGAGCCTAGTGGGCAAGGAGACGCAGGTGAGCTAATGGTCAGCAACATACCACCATGTCCATTAGCCTCCCGACTTTTTGCAACACATTCACCAACAAGACAGAATGCTTAAAGTCACCATAGACTAATGATGTTTTGGTCAGCATAACTCCCACTTCTTGGGGGGAAGCTAGACAATGGAAGAGGGGTTTGCACAAAAAGGGAACAACAGGCATGCTGGATTACTGCCTCTCTGGGGGCAGCATGTGGCTCTACAACCACTGAGTTTGTTGCTTATTCTTCTGCCAAAATCTATAGAGCTGGTGAATCAGACAACAGAACCAAGCCAAGAGTGGGAGAAGAACCACAGCAGTCACTCAAAATCTGCCTACCAACAGGAATACTTCAATCAGTATCCTCTGATTTGGAAGAAATGGCTGCTTTGGCCATTTCAAGAATAGATTACAGCTGTAAAACCAGCTTCAACGGTTTGTCGACAAGCTTTACATCAGCAGCACATCACAGAGCAGCGAGAGCTGCAGAGGGATTGCTGCTTGTGGCCTTTTAAAGGAAGCATATCTGATTTGCAGCAATCAAAATATTCTAGGACATCCAGGAAATCTATGGAGCCCACCCTAAAATTATGAAAAATATCAAATAATAAAATTAGTGTAAGTTATGCCAGCAAATAAACAGACACCAGATATAGTGAGATGAAATATGAAAGAGAGAGAGAACTGGTATCTTAGAAACCTTAGTGTTACACAAACCACTATTATCATCCTACGATACCCACTATGGAGGTATGTGAGGGAATCTGATTAGGTAATGTGAACCACAGGGATTTTTGTCAACTAAAAGCTTATAGAGTTTTCTTCATATGCGAAGGAGAGTTCACAAAATCTATGTTAGATGGTGCTTTAATAAAATATTGAACACCACGCATGAAATTGTCAGCAGAAATGTCTTCCTAACTTGCCTCTTCAGGGAAGTGTGGCTATCCCAGGGTCAGAAAACCAGCGAGTTACACTGAATTTTTAAAATAACATCACACAAGTGCATGCACTTCATGTATACTCACTCACCTGTATTGTGGGCTTCTAGTTGTGACAGGGAATTCACAGCCACTTTGCATAATGAACAGTAAAGTAGTTTTTTGGCTTTTTCCTCTTCTGACTCAGACACTGTGTTTGGAGCTCCATTCGTGCTCTTGGAGGATGAGGCAGGTGTTACAAGGGCCACTGCTGCCACTCCAGCTTTGGGAAGAAAAGGACCCACTTCTGTGCTGGACTGCTGACTTGCATTATTGGGTTTTGCCTTCCCTTTATCTTCTAAAAGAAGCAAAATACATACGTCAATATGCTGCACACATAAAAAAAAGTCATACAGTAATAGTCCTGTGGCTTTAGTGAACCTGACACAACAGGGACCTAATTTACAGAATCACACAGAATAACAAGGTTGGAAAAGACCTTTAAGATCATCAAGTCCAACCATTCTCATCCTAAACTAAACTATATGCCTAAGTACCTCATCTACCCTTTTTTTGAACACATCCAGGGAAGATGATTCAACCACCTCCCTGGGCAGCCTGTTCCAGGCCCTGACAACTCTTTCAGTAAAAAATTCATCTCATTCTGTACAGGACAGCAGCATCCTTGAAATCATGTTAAAATACTACCATGAAATGTGTGTAATTTAAGAAAAGGGGAGATTTTCCTATTTTTAAGGTTACCAGTGAATACCAAGGACTTCAACAAATTCATGCCAGCTGTTGTTGCTGTCACACTGCAGGTTTGGCCAGTTGCAATGGCCCAAGAAAGCTCAAAGGCAGCCAGGGTTAAGGGCTGGAGAGCACTCAGAAATATGCGAGCCTTTGCACTGGAGATTACAAAACTATTTCTGAACAGCAATATACTGCCTTTGGAATGGCTCAATTCTGCCCTACACACATGAACACACCCGCTAATATTTTTGAGGATTTCCCAAGAACAATCCCTTATCTATCTGGAGATCAGATGGCTCTGATGTGTGTTCAGTGCTTTCCCGTATCGCTTCACAAACACCAGTCCTCTGTGCCCCCATGAGACAGGTAGGCAGGTGCTACTTCATTTTACAGGTGGCAATTGCAAGGCAAGATTACGTGTCCCAACTTTGCCTAAAGGGGAACTTCGCGTCAGAGCCAGTATTCAAATGCCCCCTGCCTACGTGATGCCTGCGAGAGGCTTTGCTGTTGCCTTTTAAGCTACTCAGCTGCAGTTCTGCTGACCACCAGCCACACTAGTTGCTGGCAGAACAAGCCCACCGCTAAAGAACATGGGACGGGAACAAGTACAGTGGTTCTGGTCGAGCAACCCTGACAGAATGGGCACAAGAAATGACTTGTCACTTTGAACAACAGGAATCAAGTTTTATCATCTAAGTAAGTACAGCATCTACATAACAGCAGCCTCTTTAAATGTACTTACACCCCACTGGAAGCCTAGTTTTAAATAGTGTAGAACTGATTTGAAAAGCCAGGTTCTATTTTGAGTACTTGGTAATTTTTAGATATGACCCCTTGAACTTTATGTTTACAGCTACCAGACTCTGTCTTGCCATCACTCTGTGCACTAGGCCAATGCTGTGCTCCAGGATCATACCCCCTATAACAAACACTCCATAGTGCATATGAACTATGAACAGGCATCCTGAAACTACAACCTACAGTTGTTGGCATATTTCCCAGAAATACATTGCAATACATCAACTTCAGATTGTTAAAAAGACAGGAGAAAGCATATTCTAATAAAAGAACTGTTATTTTTTAAAATAGTGATAAAAATACTTTGAAATCACATGATATGGGCTGTATTGAACACTGAAAATTACCAAGTACAAAGACTACTATTAGGACCAAATTAATGATAAATCCAGATTCTGAAGGTATTTTTATTGATAAAGTATGACAAATGAAAGTGATGTTAAACCACAGCTCATGGACCATTAAGTTTTAAGGTCTCTACAGTAATAAGTCACATCTGCAAAAATCTAGAATGTGTTATATGACTTGTGAGTCTTCATAAAATATATGGTTTTAATAAAAGGCATTTGCTAACATTCTAAACTGAAGTTTTCAATATGGAAAGTTCTCAGAGGTGCTAACATCTACAAAGGAAACACGATGAACTGCTGCCATTTGTGAATTCACATTACAGCAAACTAGACTTGCTGTTGTTGTTCTGTGAGATACCATGCCAGACAGCAAAAGGTGTAACACCAGGATGCACGGGAACCCGAGCACAATAAAGGAAGGTTCCTCAGCATTTTGCAGTTCAGGCCTTTAAGGAGCAATACACCTGCAGAACCACAAGCTGCAGGTTAATATGTAAAGACTCACTTCTGGTTTGGGGATTTTTATGTTGTTTCCTGTGTATTTATTTAACGGAAGCATAAAGATTTGGTGCTTTTGCAACTCCTTCTAGAGATAGAAATAATCTCCGTGAGACAGAAAAGGAGGGGGCCAGCAGGAACATCAGCTGATGCCCACTAAGACAGACGCCCAGCTTGAGAGACTGCCTCATGCAGCGAGCACACACCCTGCCTGCAGCCCCTCACCTCGCCGTCATACCACCCAGCAAGAGGGAACAGCTTTTAATTTCTTTGCTTTGCCATCAGACGTCTGTGGAGTGAGATTGTGAGCAACTAAGATCCATTTTACACAGGCCACCAACTACCACCACAGACTGATGGTTTCCCATCCCTGAGTTTAACAGATGAAATCTGTCATTTTGAAATCATTTCCCACTTCTCCTCACTTAGCTGGCCACCAGCTGACGTAGGACATCAATTTTTAAAATATTCCCTAGATTTACAGTGTTTTCACAACTCATAACACAAAGCTATTCTAGAGCATGTAACACATAACAGGCTAAGAAGGAAACTTCTAGAAAACTAGAGGGAAGTTACCAGCATCCAGCTGGGCTCAGTTCTGCCAATATCTCTGCTTTTGGAACACAAGACCATCAGCTGGAAAGCTTCCTGATACAAATAAGCTCTTCATCCATGGAGATGTATAAGGAGAGACGCACGCCCCTCTATGAATTAACGTTTCCTTCCACCATTCTAAACGATTAATGCAGAACATCTTCAAAGATCATAATTGTAAGGTTGTTATACAGTTTAACTCCCACAGAAAGTACACTGAGCTAAGTGCGTATTTGTCACTGCAGTGGGGCCAGAATTGGGTTTTCCTGGCTTCTAAAATCAGAAAATTGCACTTCTCCAAATGGGCTTTTGATAACAGCTTACTGTTTTCAATCCACAGAATTCAAAACACCCTTACTTACAGTTTTCTGTTTGAGACATAAATGCCAAGTATTCAACAGTGCAAAGCACAGGAAATGCAAATCACATGTATATACAAAGCACAAAGAAGATTACTATTTTATTTGTACTTATAGCATGGAGATAGCAAATAATACCTTCATGCAGAAATCAGAAATGTAACTGTTAATGCCTGCATGCATATACATGCTTCAAAACTGTAATCACAGTAAAAACTACATATAGATGGGTAGGATTATAAGTCCTCTCGCTCCTTCTGAAGACAAGTATTATTGAAGATAGGCTCAGATTTGCTCTGATTTCCACCTGAACCAAGCCCATGGAGCCCAGCAGAGCCAGGCAGAGGCCAAACAAGTGCACAAGTGAGTCCCTCCTGCCCAGGACCAGGGTTGTACCTCTGGCTTCTGCTATACTCAGCAGAGCAAAGCTGGAAGCAGGTGATCATGGTGGTACCAACCTCCTCCCAGAAAACTGCAGCTGTGATTCAATCCGAGTCAAGGCCGGGTTGAAATGCTTGCATTGTAGCTCACATGTGAGGGGTTGATTTAAAACCTAACTTGTACTGGTGCACCGTATCTGACTCTGTTCTTTTTCCACACAGAAAGGCCATTTTTCATCTGTGTTAAACTCCTGTCCTTAAATTAAGTCTCCCTTTTCCTCAAGACTCCAGAGAAGTAAATCAATGGTTCATTTCAAGTTCTTTCTGAAGCCCAAATTTATTTTGAAATAGAGCCCAAGGAAAAAATAAAGCAAGCTAATTAAGTATTGCTTTGGGCTCAGTACTATCAATGCTCTCGTTGCCTACTTACATTGTTTCAATTCTGCTTTGAAGTTTTTTTCACATGTTTCTGGTTGCTTGCCTTACATCTGTGTCAGCACCATGTTAGAATTCAAGACTTATCTAATTAGTACTGCCTCGTTTCAGCTCGATGTACCAGAGTCAGCGCAGGGTACCACGTGAAAAGTTCCAATCAGACAGGATTCTTGCTGATCTTGCTCCCAGAGCAAGAGGATATTGAGGATAGGCTCAGATTTGCTCTGATTTCCACCTGCCCATGGAGCCCAGAAGAACCTCCCAGAGCAAGACCAGCCTAAGAGATCGACCAGTCTTCACAGGTCTTGCTGATCTCACTGCAGTTGCTATAGCATTATCTACAGGACCCAACAGTTCATGCTGAAAACCTAGTCCAGATAAGTGAAGAGACTTTGTCCCAGCTCAAAAAGGGGAAAAGTCATCCTAAAACTTCCCTCTGACACTCAACCTGCCTCTCTTCTGCACAGTTGCTCTTTTCCCTGGTGAGCAGCAAACTGAACATGGATGCTCTGTCCCTGCTCATGGTCCAGCGACCAATGCAGTCCATGCAGGAAGCAAAAAGAGTATTTCCCTCCACAGCCATTCCAGTAAGCAGCTTAGTTTATAATGTACCTTTAAGAGAGATCGCCTGCTTTACAATTTTATAACATAAATATAGTTGCACATTCTAAACATATGTCTTAAAATGATCTCTTACCATAGACTAAAGTGTGCCTAGAGGTATTGCTTTCTACAGCCAGGGAGTAACTTTAAGTGAGAGTGATGGTTTTGGTGCATGCTAGGTAAAAATTCTAATTTGGAATTCATGATGAACATATATGTACTAATTTCAGTGGAAAAGTAACTTAAAATTCAGATTCTTACTTCAGAACTGATATTCTTAACGCAAACCAAGCAGAATTATAAAAATCATGTATAAATCTAGAAATTCAGCCTTGCACCTTTCCTCATGCTGGGTCCTTCAGCATGACCCCCTGCCACAGGCACTGAGGAGCAGCCACACATTGCAATGTGGCCACCGCTGCTCTAAACAGCCCTACACGGAATCTCTTTTGAGAGATTTGCTGATTTCCCATTCTAGACACAGAGATTTGTATTTATAATTCTTCTACCTGCTTGCACAATGACTTCGAACACAGGACAGCAGAAAAACTGCTTTGGGCAGTCTAGATATTTATGATTCTCCTTCATACAGGTAAAAAAAATAGTAAATACACGTACTCATTTTATTCTTGAAAACCCTGAAGGAAACTGCCATGTAATCTTTAATGCAATCTTCAACCTGAAGCAGCTATATTAGGAGTAACACAGCAACAAAATAATTTAATGTATAACAATCCCTGCATGCTTATCAGTGCTATGCAACCGATAAGCAGAACTGATGCATGGTGTAAATCCTTTGGTGCTAACAGCTTTGTATACAGTGCTATGTAGCAGACACTACTACTAAACTAACAACTTTTAAAAACATGGATGGCCTGATGACCCTGAATACCTTCAATTAATTTCTGACCATGCCGATTCGTATGGTAACTAAAACAAAAAGTGATTTCTGGAGAGTGTAAGGTTTATTTGTGGGTTATTAGAAGTGTGGTGGAATGCTTGTCTTATGGTAATCCTGAGTTCACATAAGTTGTGTTACAGGGTACAGGTACTAGTCTGAAGTGTTGATTTCTGAGAGCAATTGAGACTTTGAGGTAAAGCAAGCATATCTCCCCCAACATAGCAGAGCTGTACAGGGTGAAACCAATTTTCAGGTTCTCCCTATAATTTCAGCAGCTCCAAATATGTCTATAAATATTGGGCTGCATTAAACAACCTTTGAAGCATACAGCTATTACAGAAATGGAAAAGGAAATCAATCAGGTTGTCAGACTATTGTATAATCCTCTCTCCCTCATCAACTGTGTAGCAAAGGTAAAATCAGTTACATTAATTACAGTCATCTACCGTCCAAGAAATTTTGCTGAAAAGCTTATCACTGTAGCTAAATTGGCATCAATAAAGACAAAATAAAAATGTGTTTTAAATTCTCAGTTAAAAGCTGACATTTTAGATGGTTGGCACATCTGACATAAAACTAAAAAGTGACACTTATTTCTCACTACACTGTTTCTTCCTACACCTTTTTATAAAATATGCCCATCGACAGCGCTGAAGAGAGACGAGTTAGTTGATATTGCTAAAATCTATCATTTCTAAGCTTTCTGCACACAGAACAAGGTGCCCCCAGACCAAGAGATGTTCACGTTAAGCGCAGAGCTCACAGCTGCAGACAGGTGAGAAATCACAAAAGAGACAGAACAACTGGCCACCAACCCAGGCACTAGTCTGGCAGCCAAGCTTCTCACAAGTTTTCTTATGTTTTTCCATCCATCATGGAGAAAGAGGAAATTTTCAGAGGCAAGAGTAACAGAAGTAAGCGCAGCAGCTGTTTGCGGAGAGCTCTTCACAAGTAGGACCAGGAAAAGCGGGAAGCTCTTTGGGAGGCTGGTTTCAGTGGTTGATGGGTGGTAGGTGCAAGTCAGCATCTTGGATGTACATTACAAAAGACATAGACAAATGTATGGAGAGCTCTGAAAACGAAGGATGTGACGAACTTGGAGAAAGAAAAAGTTGTAGCTTTAGCTATAAGCACAGAAGCAAAGTAACAAAACCCGCAACATTTAAAACAAAAACATGAAAGTAGAGCAATCACAGTCAAAGATCTGGCTAAAAGTAATCAATAGAGGTGTTAAGAAACCATGACAAAATCAAATCAGGGTGGGGAAAACTTTTTTAGCCCCACTGTACTTGCAGGGCCACTTAAACAAATCCTGGGATGCGGGTCTGGGGCACAGAGAGAGGACCCGCAAGTCACCATATTGGAAACAATAGCTGCTGTACATCTCTTTGCCCTAAAATAAGATATGGAGGGGGATGATCAACAACCGAATTAATACAAGGACCAGAAGGGGCCCCCCCTTCAATGTATGAGCAGAAAAAACCCCACTGAAGAGAAAAGCAGACAATAGCTCCAGGAAGAACAGTTTCAAACCATTCTTCTTTACAGAAAGTCTTATCTTCTGCTGGCTCACACTGCTATAGAAGATAAAAGCACACACACATTTAATTATCCTTACTATGTAGAAAAAGAGAAACACTATGAGTAATACATGCTATAAAGGCAATAGCAGGAAAGCAATTAAGTCCCTAATGGTCACAACCTTTACAGGATTTGTAAGCACTCTGTCCTGCATCTTGGCATCACTCGAAAAAAACCCCAACAAACCCCAACAACAACAAAGAGCATTAGATTATTTCTTGACACTCATTAAGACAGAGTTAGCTAACTTTGATATGGAATTTCAAAATCTGTTTTGTTTTATCTCCACATTTGCTGAATAATGAGACTCTAATGGCTGTCAGACAAAATACCTACTTTCTCACCAGTTGTGCAGTCTACTGAGAAATGAGGCTGAAAAACCCGTAGGGCTCTGTTCTAGAAAAATTCCACTGCAAACCTACATGCAAATCAGACAGCACAGTGTATCTATTAACCCTTTGATTACCTTTAGTTTTCATAAAACGTTTTCCCTTGCACTTCAGGCCTGTCTGAAGAAGGGCTCGGTTCTATATAATGAGACGTTGTTACACGAAATAAATCTGTTTGACACATTCTAAAGAAAACCAATTTTGTTTCTATACAAAGATGAGAAACAAATGGAAGCTATAAAGCTTTTCATCTCAAACACAAATGTGCACTGAAATAAGCTACAACATATTTTCTCAGGATAGCAAAGCTACATCAGGAAATGTCTGGATGGCTCTGCAGTATTGAGTGAACTCCATAGCTAGACTGATTATTTGATTAACTGCATCCCTACTCTCCAGCGGGCTGAGCCGAAATATCTTTTTCATTTCATAAGTATTGCTTGTTTGGCTATGGTATAACACTGATGTTGATACTTAATTTCTTAGGAATTTTATTTCTGAAAGAACCCTGTTTATTTTCCAGAGTGCGAAATACTTACAACTCATCACATGTAATGTTACAAAGGTCTGGTTTTAAATTCTGGGTGAGTTTAATTTTTATGAAAGCAGATTGATGAGAATTAGAAAATATTCAGAAGTACAGACAGTTCTGCAGCTGTAAAATCTTGCCCTGCAAAGTCTCTTTCCATGCCTATTAGCACACCTTCCTGAACAGAGTGCCTGCTGCTGCAGTCACTGGGGTGTCTGAAATGATCCCACTATATCACCTACAATTTTTAGTCAATTCCTTGCATAGTTGGGGATTCTCCGAGATCTATTGATGGTTGGATGGTGGTTTAGATCTGTTTTACTGATGAAGATCAGGAAAAGTCTGGTTGCACTCACCAGTGAGGGGGGGAAAAATAAAAATGATACGCTGGCACATACATAAAAGGCATATCTCAAAGTAACTGTGCAAAAGTTGTTACATATAGACAAAGGGCATTCACATTTCAAAAAATATCTTACTCGTATTTCAACACAATGCAGTTTCTCTGCTCAAAAGCCAGAGGAGCAAGAAGCAGTGCTGATTCTGCACTATTGGCCAAAATGCAGGAGTGCACGTACTATGTCTGGAGCAAACAAACTTCTAACCCTCACTTGCAGCAACACGTGCCTCCATTTTGCCTGCTTGTCTTCCATTCCACTTTCTTTACAGAATACAGGTTACATCAGACTCCTCTTTTCCTCACTGAAAACAGATTAATACAAGCTTTTCCCCCTTTTACAATTTTTAGGCTGAATAGGGCAAACAGTTAACAATGGTAAATGCAGTGGGTTTGTTCAGAGAAAACCAGCTCATCTACAAACACCAATACAGAGCAGTTCCCTATTGTCAAATTTATCAGTGACACAACACACCCCTGTTATAGTAGGTTGGAAAAACATCCATCAAAAGGTTCTTCATAAAACCCAGCAAGATCAGCAGCATTACGCTGCCAGCAGTTGAAACCAAGGTGGATCTCACCAGAGGACACACAGCAACACATGGTTGGCAAGGGTGGATGTATATTTAACAAGTATCCATAAGGTGAGACTATGCAACAGCTTAGCCTTCCTGGATCCTATTGCTGTATGTCTAAGCAAATTTACTTTAAATCTACCTTAACCTTTCATCTTTGCTGATCTATGCCAGTCTGTGTTGGCTGGAATGGATGAATTTCAGAGTTGAAAAATTATAATACACTTTGGGCAAAGTTTGAAATATAGTATAAGATCTGTTATTATAAAATGTGACTCCCGTCTGGATGAAAGTAAATGTTTTTGTTGGTTAAACTTATCTTTTTCTGACACCAGACATCTATTATTTTGTAAATATTTTATACCCCCATTACAGATGCTGCCACATTTATTTTAGAGGTCCTGGGACGCAAACTTTCTATAGTACTGCATTGTCTTTTTAACATTTTAATAATGTGGGAATGCTTAGAAAAATAACATTCAAAGATTACAACAAACATACTGCATTCTGCCCAGACATCCTTCACTTCTGCTTGAAAATGTGCTGGTTTAAGTCCTCATTTATAAAAATAACGCTGCCTACTTCATCTATGAACCTGAAATATATTACTAGAAACACATTTCACTTGCCATTTGTGCAAAAAATCTTAAAATTCTACCCACAGCTGCTGAAGTGCTTTGGAACTCAATAGAAAATGTATGGGTGTCTAAATAAATTAATCAAGAACTGACAGTCTGAGTGCAAGTACATTCTCGCGGGCCTGCGTCTCAACTACTCACTCAGTACTTGCCCAGGCAGAACTGCCACTGAAGTCAGCTAAAAACCACTCATCTTCGTTTCAGTTAAATGACATCTATAATTGTGCATTCTCACTGATTTCAGTGTCAGGTTTGCCTCAGGGTTGTGAGTATTTAGTCATGCCCTCAAGATTGGACCGATAAATTGCATTTCAAATAGAAGTTGTCTAACAGCCACTAAAACATTTTCACTCTCCTCAAAAACAAGTAGTAAGGAAATAATATGTAACCTATAGTTTGTATATATAATCTTTACGCTGTAGGAAATGTAGCATATATCTCATACCAAGTCAGTAACACAGTACCTGCAGAATTAAGGTGGAAGGATGATAAAGGAAGATTTTTCAAAAATGTCTAACATGCTGGCCATGGATATTTTTGCTTTTGTTTTTGATTCAAGATCTCTGAAGAATTCTGCATCACAACCAACTCACCAACTTCTTGCTCTCACAATAGCCTTCCATCCCCCCAGTAACATGCATTTTTCCTTGTGTTCTAAATGCTGCTTGCAATTAGGTTACAAAACTGAAGCATGAGCAAAAATAAAATTTACAAAAATGACCCCAAACAAAAAAACCCAAACAGCAAATCAAGACACATTATTGGTTTTATGGAAGTTTCTGCTAGACCATTCTTTACTCTCAGATGTCTTTTCCTTTACTTAAACAGGTGCTGAGAAATACAGAAAAAAGCCACCTGCAAGACTTTTCCCCAACTGTAAGTATACGCTTTCCAGAAAGGAAGGTTTAAAAATAGACCATTTATCTCACTTTGGGACAAACACAAAGCAGCAGCATTGGGCTTGACCCATTCTTTTACATTTGGAGACTAAATTCACTCAAAGGCAGAGAGAAACACAACTTTTACCTTTACACAACTGGACACAGACAAAACTGCATTCAACTACCAACTGTATGGGCAATCACCAGCATTCTGTTATTTATTCTCTGATTATGTGAGAAAACTAGATGTTTATCATCAAAAAAATGCACTTGCTTATTTAGCAATATAATTCTTTAATAAGTTTGTGAACATATCAGGTACAGCTACTCCTCCCAGGCTCGTTAAAAAACCAAAAAAATTAGCAGCTGTCTTTTTTTGAGTTTTATATTCTAATGGATTTAAAGGGCTAATTTCAGTCCTACATAGAGAGAATTTCCACTGGATTTGAATTTCTTAGTCATCTAAAAACAAACCTGCAGCCTGGTTGATGAATTACTTCTTTTCATAAGTAAATAATACTGTCTTTTGTCATCAAAATACTAACCATCTAAGGTGATGGAAGGGGCTATTTAATTTTTTTCCACTTGCAAGTTTTACAAAATCTCACTACATGATCCTAACTTTTTTTTTTTTTTAAAGGAAATTTCTAGATCATCTTTCTTCCTAATAGAAAACTACAAAGCTAATGAGTGATGTTGGTATCTCTGTCTCAAATTCCTTTCTGTGAGCTTTTTTGTCCCACTTTCTCCCCTTCCCCATTTTCTTACCTGAAGACTCAAGAACTCCTGTAATAGTATGTTAAAGGCAATGATGACTAGGGACTGATGTGATACGCAATAGTTCTGGTCGTGCCGCCCCTCTGCTATTATGTCCTCTATTAGAATACACATATACACATTTTCTAGTGATTTTTAGTTCATATTTATCTTCTTATCATGCCACTACCATCATCATCCATTCCCAAAAAGTATTTTGCTACTCAATAGGTACATTTATAGCAGAACAAACAAGAAAAAGAGAGGCCTGATTTCAGAATAGAGAGGGGTTACTGAAAGATTCAGTGTATATACATGGATTCTTTAAATGACCATGTATGCCTAGCTAAAAAAAACCCCTTAGCTGAGACCATCCCTGGCTCTGCTCCCACTTTCCAGCAACATTAGTAGAGTCATTCTTGTTTGGCCCAATGCCTATCTTCACCTCTTCCCAAAATAAGAAAACTCTCTATAATTATGTAAGAACACTAATGAAAAAATACGCCATGAAATTCCAGTTTTGGGAACTAGAATAAATAAAAGCAGTAATAGTATACAATTTTAGTGATACTGGGCACATGAATGCTCATGTGCAGAGCAGAACACCCAAAAAGAGTCTTATCTTACAATATATTTTTGATGCAGAGCTGCTGCTTAAACTACTGCAGGATAAAAAGCTTAGCTTTTCTTAAAAAAAAAATAGGTCCTGCTTGTCTGTATTTCTGATTGAAATAATAACTGGAGAAAGAAAAGACTGACCTTTTTCAATCTGAACAGGAATTGCAACAGCTCATTAGTGTAATTGTGTCAGGCACAGAGCTTATTTTTCAGTTAATGGCCTATAATCAGTTTTCAGTAGAGGTGCAGAATTTGATATAGGCTAGTTAGCTTTATTGTAGACAGACTGAAGAAATAGCTGAGGACTCCCAGGAGTTTATTAACACCAAAATGTGCAGAATGACAGCTTTTCCATTTGGGTTGTAAGACATACATGGAAAGATGAGGCTTGATTATCCACTTTTCAAAAGTATGAACAGTGACAGGAAAGAAAGTGTTTAAAGATCCAACCTATTATAATAATTTCCTGTTAATTGACTTTGACTTCCTAATTATCCTTTTGGTTAACCTTTTATCCTAAGAGCATAAGCCAAACAGCAACTTCCTGAAACAGCTGCTGAAACATCCCACCAGAAACACCCAGAAGATGTTTACTGCTAAATCCAATACAGGCATCAAACCTGCCACTGACAGTATATTTCACACATACTGATAATACAATGTTCATGTAAACAGATGCATAGCACTTGCGACAGTGTACTTGTGATGATTTTATGAGCATTTATTAATTTGATTTTATATTATCCGCTATAAAAGCAATGCAATCAAGCAGCAAACTCTATGCTGTGCCCTTTAGCTCTGTTTTGGGGACAGAGCTTGAACAAGTGGAAATATACAATGATCTTCAGATAGCTGTGAAACATTGAATGGAAAGAGAACAAAACTTTCTGTCCTCAGAGGGCTTAACAAAAAAAATGCCCTTGAAACAGCTCTCCTTGAAGGCTGAATCTGATAGAATTTACTACTTAGTTGATCATAAACTAATGTTTTTAACAGAAATATGCCTCTGCTTAGCAGGCACTATCTAAATACACATGAACGCAGATGTATGACTGTTTTATAGCATATAACTTCAGCAGAATTCTTTATGTAAGCATAAATGTGAAGAAATCATGTGGTTCATCAGTAGCTTCTGATGAAGTCTAGACATAATGACAAGCATCTTTGAGGTGCATAAGGCAGAATATCTTAATATGGCTCACTGACAATGGGAGACAGCAAGCCAAACACATCCTTGTTGTGTTCCTCTCCTACAGCTTCTCTCTCTCCCTATCCCACTCTCAAAATTCAACTGTCACAATATATCTTAAGGTCCATTACAAAGAAGTAAAAGACCAAAGAATAAATGCCCTGGAAACACCTTAAACTTTGAGGTCCTTACAATATCTGCACAACAAATAACCTGGAATTCCCCAGAACAGATGTACCGCAGTTCAGGCATGGAGGCTGCATGTCTCTCTCCTAGCTATTTCTGAAGGATTATCTACCAAAAAAAAAAAAAAAAGCTTACTGGAGCTATGTAAAGAAGTCATTCCTTTACAATGAGTGGAAAACAAGGTGATATACTTAAATAAGTGTTAAACTGAAAAGGGATTTTTTTAAGACAACTGATGTAATTTTTAGGATTACTCCATATATTGAGATGCATATGGAAAAGTTCAGAATATAAGCATAGGCTTCAAGTAATGAGAGCAACAAAACTAAGGGAGTATCCTGATGGTGGACTTGCTAAATACAAACTAAGCCCTCCCTTGGGACATTACACCTCATTGGTAGTCAATAAATAAACAGCACTGGTAATTGGGACACTGGAGAAATCCAACCCATCGTAATCTTCCTGAGTAAATTTGATTCAACTTGCTGCATTCAGTGGTAGGAATAAAAGGAAAAAATAATTTTGTTGCCAAAGTGCCCACAGAAAACCCTTAATAACCTAAAACCCACAGACAAGACCTCAAAGTCAACTTTTCTAAGTCTGATAAAACCTGGAGATGCCGGAACTGTCTAATTGGCCAACTAATTACAATATGTCTACACAACATCACATGGCATTTATTAGGTCCATCACCATGTCTATACTGTTTTCAAAATGTGAGCTAGCCCATTTGGTGTCTGACACCGTATCACACTCCAGCATGACAATGTTCTTCAGAACAACCTCCAATGGGTTTTAGTTACACAACTGTAATGACTGGAATAGCTCTTACACAGCCCAGTTCAGATCGAGAAGCTGGCAGACAGCTTTCTATTTGCATGCCTTTCCTGCCATCCTTGCCACATGCAGCAGATCAACACAGGACTGCTCACATGCTGGAAACATCATCACCATGACGCTGTGAACTGCTTGTGAATTTGTCCTGGGACACAGCTGCAGAATGAAGCAGTAGTAAGAGGGATCGGGATTTGAAACAGAGTCTAGAGTTTGTTAAGTGCCTAAGGTGGCATATCCCTGTACCAGCTGAACAAAAAGGAGCTCTCGCAGAGCATCCAAAGGGCTTGGCTGTACCTATCTTTAAGGTCCAAGTATTGGAGCCTTCTGATCTTACTAGAATGAGGACTGAACCCATGTCCATACCTATCATTTCACCAACAGCTCTCGCTGGCACAAGGGAAGTGGAACATATACTGAAGGGATCAAAGACAGAAAAATAAGTGACCTTATTTTTATAATCTGAAACCTGGTTTTGACTCATTTGAGTAGTTTAAAAGAGTTGCATTTACTTCCTGATTTTTATATCAAAGCAAAATGCAAAGCAGGTCGTACCACATCATCTGCTGCATTTTGAACTATTTATTTTGATTTGGAAGTATGATCAAAGAATTCCTCTTTGTGTGATAAGTAAACAGTGACATTTCAATACATTTATCATATGCATTCCTAAAGGACTCATCACTGTAAGCATCTAGACTATGCTAATCTGGGATCACAGACACTGTCTTCTATTGCACTCTCAGAGCTATATTTAAAATACACTCTAAATATTCTAAAGTTTGCTGTGTCCTGGTTGCTACCCTTGCCCTTTTCTGAAGCAATGCCATACACATATGTGTGTGTGTGTGTTTGTGTAACTTCTATGTGAAATCATCCTGAAAATCCTGGGCTTCCACAGGGAAGGAAGGGAATGTTTGCCCCACATGAAACAGAAACTCCCACTGCAATTAACATGGTTGTTCCATAATCATGTTTCAAAGCAGGTACAAAAAAATCTTGTGGTGTCACATAGTTATTTTCTAGTGTATGAAACTGTTCTATAGATGGTACTAGACTTTTCCTGGGGAGTAGGAGAAAAAGTGTGGCAGACAGGCTACAGAAAGTTCCCCTATGGACACGTCCAATCTGAAAATACTCATCAGGAGAAGCAGGTACGGACCCAACAAAAGGCATGGGAACACCAGCCTTGCCAAATATAATTTTTTTTTTTTTTTCAGCATTTTCTTCCTGTCTCCAGAACTAATGAACAGGAACGGATGTTGATACTTCAGAGTACCAATAAACAAATATATTTTCTAAACGGCGAAGAGCTGTGGCTTAGAAAGTAAGATCACATAGTACTCTAAATCCTGTAAGGATGCAAAACTTGTGCAATCCAACCCATTGATATCCATTTACCTGAGGTTGGAGCCAACTCAGCATTATGGTACTACAGCTTTATCATTACGTGTTTGCAGCAGATCAGTTTACAGAAGTCATATCTGAGTCACAATGTATTATTAATATCAGTGGGGAAGACCAGTCTCTCACAACTTGGGCATCATCATGCTCATACTGAGTTCCACAGTCAACCCTTTGCATTTGGCTGAGGGCACTTTTGTCTGCAGGACCCCACATTTCTTCTTGAACTTCCCAAAAGTCCTTAAAGATTAATTTAACTTTTGTAGCTCTACAAGCAGCCACACTTATCAAGCTGAAAGGAACAGCTGTAGAGAGACCACTGCATCATAAGTTTTGAACATAAGGACTGGATGAATTTGGGTTTTGCCTTTTGCCTATTATTTCATCATACAAGCTGAGCTAACAGTGAAATTATTCTTCCTGTTTCTACTACAACAGTGACTTCTGATGAAAAACTGTTTTGGATCTCCTGATGTGTCTGACCCACAGAAGACATGACTCTGTAGCAAACTTAACCGGACATTTTAGTTCAATATATAGCAACTGTTCAGTCCAGAGGGCTCCAGAGCATTCATCATTATGTCACTCAAAATGACAGCACATCAAAAAGGCTGCTAGTCATCTTACTGTGTCCTTTTATGAGCAGAACTACATAAAAGAATAGTAAATGCTGTTTATCAGTTCACCATAACTCTCCCTACCCATTCCTCACTATTACCAGTGGAAGAACAGCATGTAACACAAGAACTTAAAACTTCCTCTGTTTAGCTTCTCGTTCTCCTCTTACATTCACAGAAAAGAGGAGACCAGGAATGACTTATTTCTTGATAAACATTTCTCAGGAACGTCACAATCTTCCAAAGTACAATGGTTAAACAGTAAGTCCACAAATTGGGTTTTATTGCCTTCATTCACTTCCTTGATGACATTTAGCCCCTACCTTACATCTTTGTAATGCAATTTTTTCAGACCTACACCACACACACTCTCAAATTCACCATCATGAAGGCAAAGACAGTGCCTGACCAGTCAGTACCCCAAGCAAAACGTAGCTCACAAAGCAGCATCTCTCAGGATGGGCTGTAAGTTAAGGCTTCTCTTCTAAACAGGTGCCAATTTTTATCAAACTTGCAGGATCTTCATTAAAACCTCTTAATTTCATGAGATTCCTTTTGACACTAAATAAATGCAGCCAAAGTTGTGAAGACAGGGCCAGAGAATAACAGAGATAAGGATAGATGAAGTGGCCATAAGTCTCCTGTCCTCAGGAAATCAGAATTAAGAAAGACAAATACATGCATGAACTGAAACTTTTAAAGAAAACTTAAATATTCCTATAAAGTTAATACATAATAATAATCAATTTCTCAGAGAATGAAAGATGTGTTAAAATATTCAGAAAAAAATGGTCTCCACCAGTTTGCTCCAAGGCAAAAAAACCCCACCACTGATTCCCAGAAGCAACAGTGATTGCTCTAGCTGCAATAAGCATTACGTTAAATAGCTAAACATATGTTAAAGAACAGATGAGCAATAGCCTCTGTAAGTGAAAGTGTAGCTGAACAAAATTACGGTTTAGTTTCAAGTCTACAGCCTGGAAAAAAACCTCAATCTCCAAGCTGTTCCCCACCTCTGTGACAAGCATTTCCTGCATATATGGACAATTTGCCACTCCAAATTGAGGTTTCTGTCCTCCCAAACATCCCATTCACAATCTCCTGTAGAGCAGGGGAGGCTCAAGGAGCCTCCCTTTCACAGAGAATCCCACTGTTGTTCTAATAGGAAGAAAGAGTTTAGCTACATCGCCACTGTGATTTTTTTTTTTTTTTAACATAGAAACACTTGCAGTGGTATAATCCAACAGACACAGATGGCAATCTAATTTGTGCAGAGTAATTAATAGCATAAAACAACATAGTGTCAAAACAGGGCAATATAAAAACATCAAGAGCAGGTTTCCCTTGTCATTGGTTAGAGTATTTTATCAAAAACTGGATGTGGAGATGTGAATGGTTTAGGTACATTGCACAGAGTAGAAGAAAATTAAGTCAGGGACAGACCTTTCAGTTTGGCAAAGGAAGCACAAGAGAAAGACAAACTTATGGAAGAGATGATAAATTTTGTAAAAGATGCTGAAGCTTCTGTTCTTTGGCCCTTGGACTTTGGCATAGGCATTAGAGGGAATTACACAATTATCATAGAACACATTCTTACCATGATAAATCCTCTAAAGTTTTAATGGTTAACTAGCTAAAACAGTTGTCTGAGCTCATAGAACTTTTAGTTCTGGAGCTATTTTAACCAAAGCTATTTCTGATGTTTCAGAGAGTAAAATATTTATCAAATATTTAAAATCCTAATTTAAATTCCATTCAATAGTCCCCATTTTATTTAGATCAAAGGTATTTTGCCACTGTTGGTAACATGGCAGGTTTACCCGAAGGTGCTACGTGGATTCATGTTGTTTCTCCTCAAACCTAAAACATGATTTGCCAGGTGACTCAGCTCAAAATTTGGGACCCACTGTCATTGCTAATTGGTGCTGCTATGAAGAAAGCAGGATGACAAATAGCCACTAATGCAGATTTTTTCTTTTTTTTCTTCTATTGGTGTGTGTCAGAAAACTGAAACTGTCTTTGTTGTTCACTTTATGGCATCTGAGTGGAGCTCAGCTCTGGTCAAGAGGATAATAAACTGCTACCAAGGCAGATACAAAGTTATCAGAAGTAGTCTATCAGACCACCAGTTGGGTGACCACCAGTTGGGTAACCCATAGTATGTGCTTTCCCCTGGATAACAAGTATAGTATTTCAGACTGTCAGCAAGTTCAGGAAATTCTCCTGTTTCATTCAGTAACACAACACTGACAGAGCAGAAAGCAGCTCCGTGGCAATTAGTGTTATTGATCTTCCTCAGGTTACTAATGTGGGGAAAAAAAAAAAAAGGAAAAAAGGCAGGATGTTGAAGCACTAACAAGCTGTGGAAGTCATGAAATATCCATGCCATGAGGCTTCACCATTTCTATAGGTGTGTTTTCCTGTTTGAGCAATATTATCCTATTCAGAAAGGGGGGGAGAGGGAAGGGGAGGGGATATCAAAGTCTTACAAAGGTTTCTCGTGCTTCAGCTAAGTATATATACCTGAGACTTGCCCCTCCACCCACACCCGTCCAGTATTTTTGCTGTATGAAAAACAGCCTTAGTTTTGTAAGAGTAAATTTCACAAGCTTCAAAAATAAAATAGACTTTAGCATTCAGGGACTCCAGATGTTTCACAGATGTGAAAAAACCCACTTCGTTAACACCAAAACCAATCAATTCTGTACAAAAAAACATAGCAAGTTTAGAAAACACAGGTCACATAACTGTCATGCAGCCAGATTCTCTCATACAAACACCAAAAGAGGAGAAAATAAAGAATGTATAGAACAAAAGGTTTTCATTGACCTGATTTGTCAGAGATGTTGGCTGTGACTGGCGTGGTGGAGCAGCTTGTGTTAGCCTTTGCGCTGTCCTTGGAAGAACCAACTTTGGGTTTATTTTTCGTTGCCTCTAGTGCTTTGACCTTCTTGGCATGTTTACTTCCTTTGTAGTGGGCCTCGGCCTGGCTCTACAAAGGAGAACAAATCAGGCTCACTTTTTTCTGTACTTCTGTATAACACAATGGATGACAAGGCAGAAAAGTGACACTTTCAATAGTAGGCACCGTATTATTCAACCTAGAAAATAGTAGCTTTATACTAACAGTTTTCCTAGATCTAAGTTCCCATATATTCAAATGACAGGATTTTAATGAATGGCATATGTTTTCAGTAGCTCAAAAAAAGAGACTTTGAGATTACATAAAGCTCTGTCACTCCTAGCGTAATTCTTTGCTTCCATGGTGCTTAAAGATTTAAAGCACTATCCAAATGTAAACATATCCAATTGAGAAAGATGCTACTCAATTTTCATGTAGCATTCCCTAGTCTATATTGCTTGTAGTTAAAAAGATGTATCATGCTGTAACATGATTAAATAATCCATTTTTCCTTCTCTTGGATCTAGTACAAAAGTCAAAGTATTTTCTTCACTACACTAACAGCAATTGAAACAGGCATTAATAACATTGACTTCACCATTAGATCAAGCAAGAAGAGTTAAAATGAAGAAACACCATACCTATAAACTTCAGTACACCCAAGTAAAACACAGAAATCTAAATACTTAGTCATGAATGAAGTTACCTTGAATAATTGTTTTCAAAGACTAAGAAAATTGAAACCTGAATGATGGGAAGGAGAGGAGCTTTGTTGTTGTTGTTGCTAGAGTGCTTTGTACGTTACATACACTTCTTGGTCTGTCCAACCAGAACAACAGAAATACGTACTGACATGTAGAGATGACTTCACCTTTGACTTAAAACTAATCTTCAGAAACCACATCAGTGTTTTTGAAGTTGCACAGCTACAGCCAGACACATAAATAAATGCTCATTTTATTTTTAGTGATTTTGAATCCCCGTTATTGTTCCTGACTCTACATAACTAGCTGTCTTGACAAATCAGGCAACTTTTTTAGCTGCAAAACTAAGGAATTACATGCTAAATAAAAACACCAAATCTTGGAAATTTCAACTAATGAATTTAAACATTTTTTCTTGAGTTCTTAAGAAATTAATTTATCAAAGATGGGTAAGAAAATTTCACACAAAACAGTCTAATTTCATAACATTTTAATATAAAGCAATAGCTCTGTGTTATTAGTACTTCCAAACATCATTTAACATCTTGTTTCAGACATACTACTAGGTGCCTCTATTGAAGGTTACATATTAACTAAAAAAGTTAATATTGTAGTTTATTTCAAAGTAAAACACAGAAGAAAGCATGCTTCATGTAACCAGATGGCCACACCTTGGCACCTGGCTATAAAAACATCAGTGCAAATATACTTTTGCCAGATTCATGCAAAAATACACTCTCTCCAATTATTAGCATTACTTTATTTTGTTCACTGTGTTAAATGAAGCGAGCCATGAGACAAGTCACATGCTTTTTATAAAAAGCAAGTATAACATCTAAGATGTTTCAATTCCATAGAGAGTGCTGCCATAATGAGAAAAATTGTTTTAAGACCAGCAGAAACAGGCATTACAATACAGTCACCTTGGGACAGCATGTAGTAACAGTTTTATCATATGGCAGAGTGTAAGCGAAGAGTAGAAACAGCTGGACCAGACAAGAGAATAGACAGAGTGGTGGAGTCCTCACAAAAATTATATGCACTGTTAAAACTGATGGAGAAGTGCTGCTAAAATAGAGGAGTGAAGTTTGCATACACAGAAGCATAAGTGATTACACACCCTGCAAAACACAGTGCTTTCCACCTCAAAAGGACAGTGTGTGTGACATGCTGTGTCTGCATCTTTTCTTTAGTGAGATTTCAGTAAGCATTTGGCAAGAAAGGCAGTATACTAGGTAAGATGTACTTTCAATTCCTTTGACATTGAGATTTTAAAAAAATAAATCTTTGTTCTAAAAACACTAGAGAGTCTATTTGTCGATTGCTATTAAACTACTTCTTGATTTTTAAAACCTTTGAAATATTAGCACATGTACAAACACAATTTAAGGATTATAAAGAAACAACTAAACAGCTACACCACTACGTGCACTACTTAAAGGGACACTTGTCAACTTCTGGGTTGGAGCTTTTCAGTTCTGAATGTGGGTAGAGGAGCACAGATTTGACTGCACCCTGTTATGATGATGGGCCTTATACGCTGACACACGTCCTGCCTGGTCCATCTCCACCCTTGTTGGGTTTTATCCATTTCTCTGAAGCTTTGCTGTTGCTACATGATAAACTAGGAGTGTTCATCATCAACAAAATTAAATAAACCCATCACACATTACATTTTAAAACTAGCGAAGCTAAACATTGAGGCGTATAGGTACCCTTTCCGTTCCAATACTTTTAATTTTAAATAATAGCAAGAACAAGATTATCCCCTCAAGCATTCTCAAGTTGATGATGTCCCTTTAAATATTCGAACTCTATGCTCTGCGCATATGTGTGCTGTTGATAGGATCATATGCTGCCTGAGGCCAAAGCTATGACCTAAGAGACATAAGTGCACTCAAGAGAAAGACTTAGCAAGTCAACTCCTTGATAATAAGCCTTTCTGCTGATATTTGCAATTATAATGCCTGCAATATCAGTAATAACCTACTACAGTCTTTGATTCCCTTCATTCATTCCTCATACAGTGTACATGAGACCTGTTGAGAACAAACAAGCCCAGGCAGAGTTAAAATAAAGATTTCCATAAACACAAGCAAAGCCTCATAGAAATGTGGTGAATGGCCTCATTTTGGTTTGAGTTTTTTGTAACCATTGAAATCTTTTTATTATCAAATTCATAGTTGTACTTTACATGGTCAAAATGTACTGTGATGGCCATCTCGGTAGGGTTTCTGAAATGACCAGCCTTTTCCAAAACTGTTTGAATGTAGTACATGTTCCTTTGGGGAAAAACATTGTCCAGTTTTGATTTTAAATTAGTTCAGGATGGAGAATCTACCTTTGGTAAACTGTTTCCATGCTTCACTTTGTCAGTACAAAGTACTTTTGTACACACAATTTATTTTACACCGAATTTGTCTACTTTCAACTTCCAGGGTCTAGATTGTTTTAAAACTTTGTTTTTTAGACTCTTTCAACAAGTACTTTCTGTAAGTACAAACACAGATCCTCTTTTCAGATACAAAACTAGAGACACATTCAACATTGAACTGTGTCCTGTTGCACAAAAGCCATTGGAGTTTTCGGGAGACATAGTAAGCCAAAAAAAAAAAAAAAAATAAAAAGACATCTGTGGGAATCTGAAATTGGAACACAAGTTCTGCTTGTTACTGGTACCAGTTATTCTGATTGTTCATGACCTAATCATTACTAACCCTAGTTTTATAAAATATTTGCACTAGTACCACATTAAAGCTAAGCAGGTTTGTTCCAATTTCCATGGAAACTTTTTTCTGACACAAATACATCAGTGCAGTACAGGTTACGATTTTGTAACATACAGCACAAACACTAAACGTATCTTTGAAATAAGCCATGCCATACAGAGGTTTCATTTTTAGTTAAGACAAGAAGCAGAACATTTATCTTCATTTGCTCTGATAATCCAAAGGAAGTTCTGTACACACAAGACTTAAAAGTCACATGTATAAAAGAAAGATAATTCACCAGTTTAAACGTAAAACCTCAAAAACATGTAAAAAGAAATTAAGAGTAAATATCTTAGACATGCAATTTTTAAAATTAATATGCTTTTTGATCATTAACTAAGTAGAACTGATTCAGGCAAATTTTGTATCATCAAAACAATATTTGAGAAAACACAAAAAGTTAGGAAAAGCCAAAAAAAGTTATGTAACCATAACAAATCTCTCTGTACTCATGTACCGTGATGCTTTTTAATAGCATAATAATTTATTCCAGTGTATGGGAATTCATTTATTGTAGGGATTAATCAGTTCTACAGTAAAATAATTTATCTGTGCCACAATTCAACATTATTGGAATATTTAATTTTTTATTTCTAAAAGATTAAGTTAAATTTATCTCTTCTATAGTTGAAATTAAATGTCACCAGTGAACATCTATTATTATTATTATAATTTTTAAATTAAAAGCTTACCATGTTAAGGAGGAAAGTTTTTGAAAAAGTCAAATAAGAAAAAGTTTTATATGAAAGAACTCCCTACTTAAAAGGAAAATCTAATTTCCAGTTGGTCCTAAAACTTACTGTTGTCTACAAGCTTGATATATCATCATTGCAACATTTTAAAACATTACTTTCTACTTATTAGAAAGTATATTAAGTTGTCAAGTATTGGCTACTGATATTTAATGGACAGGAAAAGCTTTAAACTTTGTGTGTGACATTATGTGCTGGGATGCAAAAAATACCTTTGTAGTGTCAGGCTAAACTCCACAAAAGTGTTTATACATTTGCCTGGCATTACTTTTTGATCAAAAGGATGCATATTTTAAGACATTAAACATATGTCTAAATCTTTAGAATATCATAGCATAGTGAAAAGCTGTATGTTGAATTCAGTGGCAAATAATTAAGAATATAATTGACTGACAAATAAATATGCAATTTTTGCCCATAATTTTTCAAATTTCTACATGTTAAAACAGGGGAAGGATGCTTTTCATCTAAGTATTCTAGATTTTTAGTTCCACTCTAAGTAGTAATTGAGCAACACGAACCAATTAAACCTTAAGATATTTTTAAGAAAGACTCCCTTGCTATAAGGATGACTTTGTTATAAGAAAGGACAAGTTTCCTTTAAAAAATATATTCGAGACATGTTACATGTCCAAATGTTACATTTTATTTAAAATCTAGAGTTAATTTCTACTTTCAACTCCAAATTAAGTTTGAAATGTAAGCATCAGGACATTAAACTGTGAGACTATATACAATGTTAGCCCTATATACTAGATTGCAGCTAATAAAACATCAACATGCAAATCATCTTTTACACATAAACATTGTTTCTATGTGAATATCATTAGCATATTATAGTACTTAAAGTAACCTCAGTAGCATTACTTTGCATAAACTTAAATAGGCGTATATGTGTAGATACGTATATATAGAAAGATACAGATAACGAGAAAACAGAGAGATCTCACAGATTCATCGATAGCAATATTACCTTTAAGAAAACTTTACAATTCAGGTAAGACTGCGGTACAAAAGATTACAGAAAATTATCCCTGTCAGGAGCAATGACTGACAGTATATTTGAAATCAGCAGTATTCATTTTGACAGTTCACAAGTGACTGAGTTTTAGAATCTATTTGGTGTGTGAATGACTAATTAACGGAATTCATTACTACATAAAGAGATGAAATATTAACCTACTAGATCCTTTCAATGACAATGTGATGCAAAAGGCTCAACTAAATCTAATGGTTCAGCATGTATGTGTGTGAGATCAAGCTTTTTTCCAGGTCTCTTCAGGATCAGCTGAAGTAGCCCTTCAACGAGTCTTGATGGAAGGAAGGCCACTGGCCCAACAGCACTTAAGCCAAATGCCTAAATGTGCTACCATGTTGTCCAGTCTGACGATTAGCATATAAAGTTAAATATATGTCGAGCAGCATAAAGGAACACGGGAACAGGCTGCCCAGAGAAGTTGTGGAATCTCCCTCTTTAGAGACTTTCAAAACCCACCTGGATGAGTTCCTGTGTGACATGTCCTAGGTAAACCTGCTTGGCAGGTGGGTTGGACCAGATGATCTCTAGAGGTCTCTTCCAACCCTGACAATTCTGTGATTCTGTGAGAAACACAGAAATAAAGGGAGACTCTGCAGTATCTACATGGGAAGTCTGGGTTGATGCCTTAAGCTCTGCAAAACCAGGTGAGTGCTGTAACTATCTGGCACTGAACGGGGTGGTTCCTAGCTCCTATTTCTTCTCCCTTGCTACAGCACCTTTTTAAAGCAGGAACGGTGCCCTGAATGGAAAGTCTCAACCAACCGCAATTTAATCTCAAATGCTTCATTCACTTGGTGCCAATACAAAAGTAATCTCCAATGAAAAATATTTTTTTGAAAATACCACAAAAGCTTCTGCTAATAACAGTTCAACCACATAGAAAATTTACAACTGAAAGACTTAAGAGATACATAATAATCCTGAAAACTTCTATTCTGCTCTAGAATACTGGCAAAGATAAATTCTTCCAGCATAGCATAAAAAGTTTTACCTAATTTTAAGATAAAAACTATAATAATCTAGCACGCCCTAAATATAGTCCTATCTTACAATGTAGAAAGATCACCTCTTTCAATACCTGTGTACTTGCCCACTTTTATACGACAAACTGATTCCAATTCCAGGGGGATATCATCAATACAGAATTTATTGTAGAAATATGCCAGAATACTTACAATATCCTCATTATATGAAGGTGTTTATCCTAAATTGAAAATAGTTTGAATTTCCCTGGGTTATTCTGAAATCAACAGAATTTGTGTCTGAAAGATGCAAATAAGGCTCAGGTGGTGCTAGAGGATGAGCAATAGTACTCTGATAGAAGCGTGGATCTCAGCAAGGCCATTGAGTTGCAGAACTACAGAATTCCACCATAGCTACAAGAGTCTCAACTACAAGAAAATCCACTGTTTTTGCATGTAAGGCTGTTCAAGTGGATGTAGTAAGGCTAGCCACAATTGCATTGCGTTAGGCAGTCAGAAGCAGCGGCTTGATGAAGTGAGTGTGGCATCCCTATGAGACCTCTCCTGACATGGTGGCAGTGGCAGCATTCCTATTAGAGAAGGCACCCCACTGTGCAAGATTGGAGGAGCACAGAGGTATTTATATCCATAGCTCATTGTCATCTTAAATCACAGCAGGTCCTAAACTATAAAGCTCCCTTTCTTAAAAGGGAAAGAGGTCTACCAAATGTTTAATGACAGTTTAGCTGTTAGAACCACATTGCAAGAGTGCGCATATTTATGTGACAAGTATATAACTTAAGAAGAATTTAGACTAGAATCATAGCTTTAATAAAAATTACATGAAGTAATAAATTAGGAAGCGGTGTTGAAAAATTTAGTTTCATCTCATTTGATATTAATAATAGCTGTAATTGAAGAAATCTGTAAAACTGAAGGGTTCATTCGTGTATGCATTATTTTTTCAATTCTATTCTCAAAAGTTTTCCAAAACCTAATTGCTCCAAATAGTAATGTAGATAACTATTGAAAAGGACATAGAAAAATCAAAAAGCTGTGAAGATCAGCCATGTCATAAGAAGTCAACTCATATTTAAATACGTAATCAAACTTAGTTAAAAGCTCTGTTAAATAACTGTTATTTGAACAGAACTTTCAGCACATTATAACCGTGTACCCTATAATCATGCAATATTTCTGTCATGTTGGAGCTAACAACTTTCATCATTTTGTCAGTTCTGTCTACAAAACAGAAAATTACCTTCACAAGTTCCTGAGATTTATGCTTTTAATTACCTCCTATCTGCTTCACTACCCTCCATACCAAAAGAATCAATATAAATAGTCTTATTTGTAGGGAAAATGTAAAACATTTGACAGAAACGATGACAGTTCTGTAGATTTTTATTTGATGCTATTGATTATGTCGTGTGCTGTCTTTTGTCAGCATGAGTGATTCATTCAAATTTGCAAAGTTAACATTTGGTAATACTTGCCTAAACTTTAAAAGTTTGCCTTCTGGCTTTTTAAAAAGATGATCGCATCATTTTTATTAGCTATAAATGCATTCACAAGTAAGATCACCATCAGCATCTCTTAATGCCCAGCTGTGACATCTGCTTTTTCTGAGCTGTCTACAGGGCTTTTTTTTCCTTGATCTCTGAGTCTTTGCAGGTGACACCAACAGCAATACTGACTTATAGTCATTACTCACAGAGCAACACACTGCGCAAGCACAAGTTCATGGCAATCCAATGATAGCTCATCACCAAGTTGGTACCTACAAGGCTGTATCACAACAGGAATTGCGCAGAAGGAAGCAGATACTTCTTTTAAATGTGACCAACAGATGACAAACTCAGCTATCAAAAAAACCCACCACTAAACTAAAAAATTTGAACAAAAAAGCCCATGTGGACTGCTGACATAATGGGAGCAGAGAGGTCTGGCTGCTGAGGACAGGGGCTGGACTAGCACTGATATTATTGCATAGCGCCCAAGCTCAAAAAAACTGTGGACTATCAACAGAAATACGGAGGGAGAAGAGCAGAGAGAAGTGACTGTAACGTAAGGTGATGATTCATAGACATGAAGAGAAAAAATGCAATTCTGTGGAAGCCAAACAGGTATACTTGCAACTGCAACTCACTTTTCTCCTATGGCTGCAGGCCATGGTGTCATACACCATAACAGAATCTAACAGACATCTTGGAAACAGTCTGGCCAAAGCTCCACAGCTGCTGGAGGGATTTATTGCCACATAGCAGCTGCAGGAGATGCTGCAGATTCATCTGGTGGCCAGAAGGAATGAGAAAGAATGAGCCAGGAGCAGGCAAGAAGGAATCTATGTGGGATAGAAACCAGCCATTTTCCCCCTTGCACCGCTGCGACTGGACCCTCTTACAGGTATGGCAAGGGTTCAGCAAACTCACTCAAGCTGCTTTTTGTTTCTGCTGGAACGTCTGTAATATAAATAAGCAATATCAACAAGCCAGACCTATGCAATTAATATAAAAACTTGTTTAGCAAGCTTATATATAGTCCACATAGATATATCATGGGTTTGGAAGGAATCCCAAAGTTCTTAAAAGGAAAAAAATATTTCAAAGGCTATACTGGATCTTTCTCAGCATGTCTAGCTTCATCTTGGTGGAATACAATTACATCCCTTGCTCTGGTGGCCTTTAAGCAAGCGTAAAACCTGACTCTCTTTTACAATCTGTCCCATGAAGAGAATTCTTCTTCTGCCTAGTCTCTGGTGGTAGTAAATAACAGATATTTCTCATTTTTTCTGAGTTTGATTCTAACACAAGACTGTAGCTTGAACTTCACTGACGCACTAGTCATTACTATGCTGGAACACATACCAGTTCATCATCATGTAAAAATTAAAAGATAAAATGGTGTTAATAGATGTTTTGATGCATAGATGAAACACCTGTGCTTATTTGAATATACTGGAGCGAATCCAACTGTAACTATTAATAGACAGTGTTGCCTTTTTATTTTTAAACAGTTTTTCAAACAAGTATGTTCCTTTCTGCATAGAAGAATAAAGTTAACGCAGGTTGGAATAAGTAACTCATTTACTATTCTGACTAATCAGTATCATCAACTACCAATCCTCATAGCACTATCCTTCCTAAATTGATATCTCCAACTTAATTCAACCGCAATTGACTCCTCGTGTCATCATTAAAAATTAGTTTATCTTAAAGCCCTTTTCCCTATTCCCTCCCAATTTTTTTTTGCCATTTCTTTTCCTTTGGAACCTCTACTAACTTTCCAGTTTTCTGGTATTATAATCTTAAGGTCAGTTAACCCTGTCCTATTTCTTTTAAAGCATTTTTCTCTTCACTAAATCCTGCTTCCATCCCCTTTCCTTACTAAAAAAACCCAAAACCTAGAAGGCAAATGTAATGAGCGTGAATTGAGTTCTAGAAACTGGTATCCAGTATAATTTGGGATGTCCTCAGCTGTCCTGCAGGTCCTCTGTCAGGTCTGCCAGGCTGGTGTGGATGTCCTCAGGAGATACTCAGATGACAGGACACTTAGGTTTAGGCACCTAATTGCACTCTGAGTACTAGGTAGTGCATCTTAACTAGATCATACAAAAAATATTGTTGAAGCAATCTCAGTTATAACTGTTGTCAGGTCAATACTTCTATTACAGATAAAAGTCCCATTTGAGGACCTCAAAGTTCAGGCTATTAAAACAACTTCATGGCATTTTCTTTTTCTCTTTCTGGAGGTTTTGGATCATCTCTTCTGAACTAGAGTTTCTCCTGGAGTTGACAAGGCTTGGAAGGGGTGCTCAAACTGTTTGTGCCAGAATTTATTAGCAGAAAAACACAACTTTCAAATTGACAAAACTGCAGCTGATGGAAATTCTAGAGAAGAACAGATAAAGTTTGATGGTGATGGCTTATGTGTCAAAACCCATAGTTGCTTTTTGGAAGAGCACAAAAAGATAAGGCTATAACTAGGCTGAATTTATAGTTTGTATGCAGATATTTTCTTCGTGTTGTAATTTTAAAAATTGTTTTATAAGTACAGGAGATGTAAAGAATGAAGATGAAGAATTCAGTTAGGAAACACTCTGTTAACTCACCATCCTAGCAACTTTATTTTTCAAAACACAGAAGGCATCACTTCAACATTATGTTACTCCCACGCTGAAGATACCCTATTTTATAATTTCCTTCCACCTTTTATATTAGACTTTCTATTCCTGCAGCTAGCTACAGATCCCTTCCTCCAAATCCAATGCCAGATCACTCTCACCAGAGCTAAACCCGCAGGCATTTTGCAACCTTTGCAATTTACTCTATTAATTTAGTGGGAGGTTTGACAACTATGAATTCACTAGACTGATTTTTTTTTTTTGTTCTATTAATCCAGACTGGTGAATGTCCACAGTGTAAGGAAAAGATTGCAGGCAAGGAAAGCAATTTTCTTCTCACAGATGAATATCCACTGGTTACTCATGCGATAGATAAAGCACTAGTAGAATTAGGTCAGAATCCTCAAACACCATACTACTGAAATTAATTTAGGAAAACATAAGTAAGAAAACTACTTAATAGCTTAGTTTTGTAATTTTTATTTCATTTGCTTGCATAATTTAGGTCAATGGAAGTTCCAAGGAATGAAGTGTCCATCAACAAGGAGCCTCTCAGCCTTGTAGAGCTAGAAGAAACTGCAAGCACGAAGTGGCTGTACTACAGATCTCATTCTGCGATGTGCTACACTCAAGGTTTTAATGCAGGTTATCACAGTTTGATGCTGCTCAGAAGTCTCTCAGTACATCCTTAGGATGTTACAGGGTAGAACTGATTCACTGAAAGATTCAACAATTACAAGGTTCCCAAATATCTGACTCGCTTTTCCCCAATCCATAAAGACAGGATGGATTGTAAAAATCATTCCATCTCTTAAGAAAAATTTCACATTGACCAAAAAGAAAAATGCAAGCAGAGAGTCCAGTTTTTAATTTCTGTGAAGGAGCTTTTAACAAGCTAAGAAAGAACTATAACAGTCTGAGGCTTAGCTGAAAGGCCATAATTATTGAAAATTATTATTGAAATTATAACAATGCAGATTGGAGGGGGATAATATCTGAATAAGATCTTGCTAAAAAAAGGTAACACTTTCAGAATAATAACT
Source organism: Porphyrio hochstetteri (assembly GCA_020800305.1). Classification (NCBI taxonomy): domain Eukaryota; kingdom Metazoa; phylum Chordata; class Aves; order Gruiformes; family Rallidae; genus Porphyrio; species Porphyrio hochstetteri. The sequence goes on along the minus strand of CM036910.1, from coordinate 18,040,775 downwards.
CTTAAGGTCAAAAGATTGAAACTGGAGGAAAAAATTTAAAATCTTATGAAAAGCTTCCCAAGAGAAGCTGAATAATCCAATGAAAGGCTAGATAGCTCTTAAAATATAAGTGCTATACTATGAAAACTCATTCTCCAAATATTTTTGTATGTTGTGGTTATGAAATTTTTCTGAAACTTAAATTTCTATTGAAGCATTTTCTGGTATTAATAAACTAGTAGAATCTCAGTGAATTGTAAAATCAAAATTCCAGGCTGTTTGTGAAAGTCCTGGTAAAGAAAACTGCTGTACAAAGCAAGGAACTGCATTTTATCACTCTCAGCAGCACGGTCACGATGCTTCACCCTTTCTTACAACCATCCATTACAAAAGGATGACAGTATTTTCTGGTAACTATAACTGAGCATTGATCTCGTTTAGAAAGAGAGGAGCATGACACCATATGAGTACATTGGCTCCAGAAGAAGAGGTAAGGGTATGATCTGGCATGCTTTTGTGATGCCACTATTGAAAGCAGAATACGATATGCACTGTTTTGTTCTACTTTGTAAGACTAGATAGGAAAAATTGCTTGGTTGGCAGATGTAGAACGTGATATAACATTACAGCTCTTTTTCTGTTTTGAGCCACTAAGTTATGATTCAATCAATCTACTTGAACTGCTATTTGTCAGTGCAGACAAAGTGAGAGACTTCTCTCAGGACAGGAGAGAAGGGACCTGAGGGACCCTGACTTCAGGAAGAGAGGGAGGAGCACAAGCAAGATGAACTGCCTTCCTAGTGACAAAGTAAGGTCCAGCACAGAAGCAAGATTCAGATCCATGGAGCCCATGGAACCTTTTAAAAACTTTACTGGTTCTTTGCTTTAATCAAAAAAAGTAGGTATATGAACCAAGTATCATAGCAGAAAGCTTTTTTTTTTTTAAACTTTAAATCTTAACCTTGAAAGACAAGTGAACCAGATTTTAAATAACAACTTTTGAAACTGGTTAACTGAGTAGGTATTACCACTTCAAAGAAAAATTAATAAGCTTGTCAAAAGGTAAAAGATTTAGAAATCAATTTGAGAGTAGGATAGCAGTGTTTCAATATTCTTACCAGCCCAGACAAGAAAGCCAAATGGGGAAACTATTTTACATGACACTATCCAAAGTGGAATGGTAGAGGCAGAGAAAATCAGAGTAATAGGCATAGGTGCTTTACTGTGAATCTCTAATGGTATCAAGTACTCGAAGGTCTTGGGGAGGTGTCTGCAAACTATTTCATAGATCTAAATTATAATAGGGGAATATTAATGTAATATTCACATATCACTTAGGTACTTGTTCTTACACTTGAGACCAACAAAAAATCTAAAAAATTTTATTAGCTTAATGACATTTGTAAGTAGCATTGAAGAACAACTACTTAATTTTAAAGTGTTGAAGGACATAGTTTTCCTAGACAGAGTTTTCTTGAATTTCTTTAATCTTTCAGCTCTTCAGGAAAAACATCGGTTGGATATCTATTTTAAGCATACCAGTCAATATGCTCTTTTGGAACACTTTTTAATTTTTTTTAATTACACCTCAGAGGACAGCTTGCTTGAACTTTATCATACTCAAAAAGAGACAGCTAGAAGTAAACCTTCACATTTATTACAAATGAAAGCTATTGGAAGGGTGACTTTATTAGGAAATCAGAAGATACACTATCAGGAAGGATGTAGAAACAGAAATTTCTTCTGCAAGAAGAGCGGGTATGACTTGAAGAGAACCCCAGGGAAGCCTTTCTAATTACTCTTCACCACCGCTGGGGTTGTTGGTTTGTTTGGGATGGGTTTTGGTTGCAGAGTTCAGTTGTTTCTGGTTTTTCTTTTAAGATTTTTTTTTGCAGTAGCTCTGAAAGTAACTGAACTGTCAAATAGGATACTGTCAATGGACGTGGCATTGGATATTGTGCCAGAACCACTCAAGAAAATGAATAAGCAGTGTACCTCTATGGATTTCCACCTCTGAGTGGACAAAATATTTTCCCCAGTTGGATGAAGAAAATGTAGGCAGAACTGGAACAATTTGATGGCAAAGTGAGGTTTAGATTATTTATACCTACTGTACTCAAAAAAAAAAAAGTAATGAAATAGACAATACTCACATCAGAGTTAAAGCGAAGCTGGCAGACGTTACAGGAAATGACTTGTTTCTTCTTTGGGGGAATGGAAACTCCAAATGTATGGTTTATGACTGCTTTTTGCACAGGATCCATCTGAATAACAAACAATAATTAATTTGCAGCTTTTCAGGGACAATATTCAGCACAGAAGAAAAATAAAAAATAACACTTTCTGCTGGAAGTTTTTTGGGGTTTTCTTCTTTACTCTTTTTTTTCTTTTTTAGATAAACAGGAGGAAATAAAATTTCAGCCCTCATAATAATTAGATTTAACTTATGTTAGTGAATTAGTAGTATGCCAAACCTTATGAAGAAAGGTAGCACCATTGTTGTTGCCAAACCCAGGTTACTAAATAGTTGCTCCCCCAACCCTGTATGCCCTCCATGCTGCAGAGCCCACTATCCTGTCTGAATTGCAAAGAGCCCCTTGAAAGCCTTTCCCTAGCACCAGCTGGTTCAACAGACCAGTTTTTACGAGAAACTACTTTTGCCCCATAACAAATCATTATTTTTTACCTCTGTTTTCTCTCTTCAATGATGAATATTAGCCCTTATTTGAAATTATTCTCTCCTGGGGACCTTTTTGTGAGAGGAATTCTTTGCAGGCCCCATTGGAAACATCATTTGTTACCACTTGTTCTGAAGTTACCACACATCAGAAAATATTTTGACATTGTGAAAAATTTGAGATAAGTGAAGTGCCAAACATATTAATCCTAACTTTGATTGAACAGTTCCAGGAGCTGGCAATTGATTACAACTTTGCTAAATACTGTGACTCCTGGTGGTCACCAGTTTAGAATACCCTCAAGTCTACAGGGTCCTCAGCTGTTAACACTGCTGGAGCTGCGGAATGGCACAGGATGTTAAGGAAAAGCTTTATAACTGCTCATCACAGCCTCAATTAAGCATAATATGTCGTTTTTCTGATGTGGCATGTATAGAGATTACAATTAATTTCCTGATTCAAACATATTTTTCTAATTCATGTAAAACAGAGTGTCTGCTCTCTCACACATCTGACTCTGCTCTGAGCAGGAGGTTGGACCAGATGACCTCTGAAATCCCTTTCAACCCTCATTATCCTTTAAACATCTGTTCATGTGTGGTCCTTCATCCTTACTCAGGATGAAAAATGGATTCTGAAGAGGAGAGCGCAAAAAACTGCATTCTACAAGAGAGGTAAGTGCTGATTTCCCAACTTTGTTTTTAAACTAACACAGGAAAAAATAGTTCAATTCATTATCAAGCTATATTTTTCTGAAGCTTGCTTTACAATCACAACAATGTTTTTTCCCTTTACAGTACTATTTGAAGAAACCAAATGGGTCTTTTTAATCTCAGATAGTACACATCACATATCTGACACTAAGCTCACTTACGAAAAGAAGACAGAAAAGTTGAAGCTACTGATTCATTTGTGAAGGAATTGTGACAGTAAAATAGCTGCTTCCAGAATTTCTAAACCTGAAGATAAGGATTGTAATTTTCCCTCAGTACACATTTAAACTTCCAGAGAAGCATATATATGCATATGCACAAATACACAAATTACAGAAAAACATATTGCACCGTATCTGCACACAGACATTCTCTGACAATCTATTACCTAACATTCTACATTTATTTTTTTTTACTACAGCTATATTGGTTTCCTCCTACATTCCTTTCAAACCAAATACACAGGGTTGCAAATATCATTGCTAACAAATTTTCTGGAGAGATGACAATTCTTATCAGCTTTTGCCATTAAATACTGTATTTCATTGACAGAGGGGTCCAGTATTAAGACAATTACAAAAGTAAAAACACCTCTCTAGGATGAACTACTGAATTGTTAAATGACACTACAGTGTTAAAATGAATGTGAAAACCCCTAAAATAAATATCTTATCTCATTTCCCCTATAATATAGTCACAGTCCAAAGTTTAAAAGCTTAAAATAACAAAAAAAAAAATCTGTTTCTGACTTGTACCATTCATTGTGTCATCTTGCATAATCTATCACAATTATACATGCAGATTAAAAGTTTTTTGAACATCCATCTTATAACAGATACGCCAGTCAATATTTCTTATTGCATTTATAATAGATTTTAAAATATTGCTGTATCATTAGGGAACAAGCTTTTTAAAAAAAGAAAAGGAAGGTATGTTCTGCTTTTCAACTTAATTAGCAATTGTTAGATCAGGTCATCCAGAATAAAAGAGTAATGCTGAAAAGTACCTCAACCATTTGAAGTGTCTGAGATCGGTGAAAAGAAAAACCAGAAATACCCACTAGTGTCTGCAGTCCCGTTTTTAAAAAAAATAAAAAGGCAAAAAGCAGCAGTGATCAATGACTCCTCTGTGCATTCCAGATAACAATCCACAGCGCTAGCGTCAGGCAATGCAGTTCAAAACCATACAATGCAGACGACGCACAAAGTCCCAGTTTCAAACAGATGTAGCGGCACAAGGACAAACTCTCACAAATAACACAGCTCACGCCGTCTCCAGAAAGTACCACTCAGGATCCCCAGGGGAACGGTTAATGATCCTTCCCAAACCGGAGCCCCGCATGGAGCCTGGTCATGATGAGAAATCAAGAAGTGCAACATTAACAATTAATAGGTTTTAAATATATCAGAAACCAGGGTGGATTACAGCATGCTGGAAAAATAAAATAGTATCTCTCTGTTAGGAGATTAATGCTGCAGGGTAAACTGATCTCAGATCATGACAAAATTATCCTCATTGCAGGGAGGGAGGGAGTGGGAAAGAGGGAGAAAATAATTTGTGGAGGTATACATTAGGAAATGACGCAGCATACTTTGCCCAGGGGGGAGCACCGGTATTTAAAAAACAGTTCCATAAAACAAAATAACAACAGACACTAACAGCTACCACAAATGCAAATAAAAATCTGCACTGTGCTGTTTATGCTACAGGAAGAATTAATAAAGCAATTTGCAGTGTTCTGGTAGCCATAACTAAGTTTAACAATCTTTCAGTCTTGTTCTCCTACCTCAATTGGTTTAATAAAAAGTTAATTTTAAAAACATCATTGCAATAAAGTTAAAGATGCCATCTTTTTGCAACAGGTTGCCTTAAAACCACCCAAACTAGGAAGGTGTACAAGGATCAACAGGTAATCTGTACAGCTTTCAGCAAACATCTACTACTTCTGGTTCCCGATTGCAGAACACATGAACATGAGAAATATTCTACAACTACTGAGACAGGAAATAACGATTTTCAATGCACTTCAAAAATTCAAATGTAGCCAAAGACAATCCAAAAGCAGAGAAGAACTGCTCAACTTTACTGAAGTTGCATCTAGCCTGACGCTTTATTCATTGAAACAATCCTTTGTCATTATCAAGAGAACAGGAGCAGCATAAACACATGTGGTATTTCCCCCCCAACAATGCCATGTGTTAATGATCAATTCATAGCACATTACTTTCGACCTGAAGTTTTGTGAAGTCTTCCTTATGCGTGCACCACTTCACATTTATCTAGGTGGAACTTTACCAGCCATTTATTGTCTGGTTTTTCCATTTCATTAAGGTCTTACACAATATTTTGATCTTTCTCTTTTGCCACTACCTGGCACAACTTCACTATTAGCCAATTTCCTCAGCTCACTTTACTTCACAAATATCATTTCAGCACACGAGGGTCCTCTTACCCCTTGACAAAGATTTTTAAGAAAATGAATTTGGTGTTTTTTGAGAACCCTTCTGGTAATTTTAAATATGTCGATTAAAACATCCTTATTCACGTGTTTGCTGTCCTCTACAAACAGGTTTGTAAAGAAGGATTTACATTTAAAAAGGAATTATGCTGGCACTTTATAGGCAGTCTACAGCATGAGGTTCCCTCATGCTATTCTTCTTGAGGTTTCTATTAATTTTCCTGGCAAATATATGCCACCTAAAAGCTTACATTCTCCATGGAATGGGTTTCAAAAACTTGCATCGTATTTACTACCTTTCAGTCCTGAGATACAAAAGCACTTTTATATGACCACAATATCATCAATAATTTAAAAATTTCAACCTTGAATTCTCTTATAATTCCTGCTATCAGAAACTCTCTCTGCGCTGCTGTATGTCATGGTGCCACAGATTCTTCTGGTACCTTCTGGGAACTGAACCAGACTACTAAGAGACATAAAAGCATGCATAGGAAGGAGAAAAAAAAAATGACCAAGTGCATCAGGAGAGCTGCAGTGAAACTGAAGTTCTGGTTATTTTAAAAGATCTCTTTCCACATAGCACATAATGCAAACACCAATTTGTGAGCCTCAGAAATAAATTGTATTGATCCAGTCAAGAGGTAAATTGCTGCAACAGAAAGGTTAGGTATCATTTCTAAGCTTTTTTTTTTTTTTTTTAAATGAGGTGTCATTACATTGCAAGAAAAGCTGCTTTTTCAGATGTTGGAAATCCAGAATATTTGTATTGGGGTTTTGATCAGGTGCAATGTCCAGTTTAAAAGTTTGGATAAACCCACATGCTTATCTGAGTTGAAGCTTTTGGTGCTTGCCTAGTATCCAGAGCTAAATTGCTGGTTTTACATCTAAGCTAGTGACTCTGCACTGATTTACACTTGCCGCTTGTACCTAATGACCTAATTCCTGAGCTTTCATTCCCTTCCTTATCTGCTTAGGTACCAAAGCATGCTAAGCAAGTGTCCTACATGCTATTCTTACCGCTCTAACAAAAATCTATACTCAAAATCTACATCTTCTCCTAACAGCAGCACAAACTTAAATCTGAGTAACATTTAAAATCGTGACTGGGAGTTTATGCCCTCACTTCAGTTACCTCTCATAATGATGTAACTCTTGGGTCAAATTTAAAGCTTTCTGCAAGACAAGCATTTGTAAACAGAATATTGTTAAGTGGGTATAAGAGATTTAACTGAGTATCTCTTAAGCGTTGGGCATTGAGAAGCCCCTGAAAAAGCACTGAGACTGGCCCTAAGGCACACTGTGCTGTTTTACTCTGATACAGGAAAATTTTAAACTGTATGTGGAATGAACTGATAATATAAACCAATGTTTCCCCCAGCAATCAACAGGAGAAAAGAGTGGCACACATAAATTACCAATGCAGAGGTAGCATCTAAATTAAGTTCTAGGATCTTTGTTTCGGACATCACTCCTTATTTGTGTGTTGTTGCTATTATGATTGCTCAAATCAAGGCTATACTGTATGGCATTTCCTTGCTTATTTTGCATCACCAGGAATACCTGGTATCACCAGGAATATCAGCTCTACCTATGGAGCTCTACCTGAAAGGAGGTTATAGTGAGGTGGGTGTTGGTCTCTTCTTGGTAAGAAGTGATTCAACAAGAGAAAATAGCCTGAAGTTGCACATTGTACATGGGGAAAATGTCTTCACTGAAAGGGTTGCCAAGCACCGGAACAGACTATATTTAAAAGACATGTGTGCATGGAACTTAGGGACATGGTTTAGGGACGGACATGGCAGTGGTAGGTTAACAGCTGGACTTGATGATCTTAAGGGTCTCTTCCAACAGAAAATATTCTACGATGTGCACAACTTAATTTTCTTGTGGAAATAAGGCCAATGGTCCCTGGGTACCAGCCCTCCCTGACTAGCCCAGAGTTTATATCCACAGACACATGTTTCCTAAGGGTGAGCCTGCAGTTCTCTAAACACCATTTCCTCACACCTCCATCTCTATGCTCTCCACAGCATTTTGGGGTTTGAAAAACTGGGCAGATGTAAATGGCCAACAAACCAGCAGAGGGCTTCTGTCAGATTCCCAGCAGTTGATTCAGAGACTTGTGCAAATGTTTAATTAGAACATAAAGAAAAATTAAGTTACAATATTATAGCTTTTTATACCATAATCCTGTGATTTAACAGGGGGTTGCTTAATTACATTTCGTTGTTTAACAGGCTCTCTTAATGCATTTACACACAGCACATTTTCAGAGAGCATGAAATCTGGATCTCATTGAAATCAAACCCAAACCTCTCAGGTTGCAACGAGTCCCTGATTTTACTCTGTTATTCTTTTTCCGATTCTGAGTAGATGCCTTTCCCCAAGTGCAGAAACACATAAGCATCCACTAAGAAAGAATTCAGACCACAGGGCCTATCATCTCCCATCCCTTCCACACAGTTCCCAAAACGCAGTAACAACATAGAACTCTGAACACAAACCTCTCCGACTGTACAGTCTCACTGTTTGCGTCTCCTCGTTTTGATCAATGTGGCAGCAAGCTCCAGCTTCCCCAAGGAAAAGAGTGGCTGTGCCAGCTGTGACCCTCTTCAAACTACTGCTAGTCAGTGAGATCAGCCTGGAGGCTTTATAAAACAAAACAAAAAATCTCATTGTAATTCACTTGCTAACCTGTCAGATACTACAGATGTCCATGAAGAGTTGTTGAAACAACAGTGTGTACTGGAAAAATAAAAAGGAGAGAGAGACCTTTGGAGTTTACACATCTACTTCATTTTTATTACACGACCACTAAAAGGGCACCCAGAGGTGGGAACAACCTTTTTGTCTTAAGAGAGCAGAAATATTAATAAATTAAGCTTCCTCATTTTCCTTTTAGAGATTAAGGTTCAGCTAATTTTGTTTTTGTAAATTCCATGTTATTTCTGTTCGCAGAGTTACAGGGCAGGAGTCACTGTCCTGGGAAACTGGTTTTCTGCCTCCAGCCACCAGCAGCTCGGCTTCCCTTCCAGTCCTATGGTATAATGCAGAGCCACTTGGCGTGCTACCTCCTTCCATATTCCACTCTAAAAGAGCAGCTTGCACGGAAAAATTAAAAAGAGGATCATTTTCTCTATGAATCCATGTCTGCAACCACACAGAACACTGAAACCTGCATCTACAGCATTTTACAGGTTTGTTTTAGACCAGAAGAAACCATTTCCTGAAAAATGCATGACAATTTCATGCACGGGAGTTTCAGTTCTTCCTGTTATGAAGTCTGATAATCTGTGGTCAACCGGAGCCTAAATTTGGGGGTGGTGGGGGTGGTGATAGGGAATACAAAACCCACCACTATAGGTCTCCAACTAAGATTATTATAACATCACCACTGGCGAAGCAATGCTAATAGCTGATTATTCCCACAATTAAAATCTACATATTACCACGTCTATTATAAACAGTTTAATCCAGTTACGTATCACTATGAAAGGTCTCCCTCATCTGAGATGTCTTGTAGACCGGTAGAGTGCCACCAGCCACTCACTATAAAAGCCTTGGCTCATTTAGTGGATTTTCTCTGACTCCTTTTCAGATTTTCAATATGCCATTGAAACACAGGTACTAAAAGTTAGAACATTATGTGCAAATATACTTTCTCTTCACCTATTTAATTACATCTTTTTTGTTTTAACAAGAAATACATTAATCTTCTTGTCTCAGCATCAAATTGGGAAGCACAGCCCTAAATCTTTACTGACATGCACATTTATCCATCTTGTGCATAAACACAAATAATTTCACCATCACATGTCCTTCTCCATCTTAGGATATGTTCTGACCCAGCCTGGGAGAGGCAGCTGGCTGAAACAGCACCAAACTGGGAATCATGTTGAGGCAGAGACGGCTTTCCGTGGGGTCTGCACTTAGTCTACTTTGCAAGACTTTGTCAGACCAAGCTCAGGAGGCCAAGGATGAATCCCAGCCTTCTCAGCAGAATATTGTTTCTCCTCAATCAGTCCAAAATAGTGGTTTAGGCCAACATAAGCAAAAGGGAAAACATTCTACACTGTCCAATTGAAATAAAATGAGAAATTTTCTAATCTTTTGCTCTTCTGTCCTCCATTTTTTGACTTCTTTGGCTTAAATCAAGAAACTCTGCTGTTAAAAAAAGAGATAGGGCAAAAAACTAATCTCTCCCTACTCCCTTCTTGTCTTCCCATATAACATGATATGATTAAGCAGAGAGATCAAAAGAAAATTGAGAGAACACCTTTTAATTCTTTTTTAGTATTTTTTTTTTCAGTGCTTGAGATTTTTCCTCTGCACTTTCTCCCCTTCATCTACAGCTATATTTGTTGCATGTTAAAAATTATTTCTGGTTTCAGAGATTGTAATTAGGAGAGCCTTTGAAAAAGTGTTCAAAAAATTAAATACCACTGCTGTATTAGAAATTGTAGTGTAAAAGATTATTAAAAGTTAATATTTGATTCCTGTAGAAAGACTTAATCCAAAGAAAGAAAGAACTGGTGAGACACCACAGCAAAACACAAATTTCTGAATCAGGTTCCAGTTTCTTATAGGGTTTATGCTCAAGCGTGGATATAAATGCAAAACCCAATTGTGTTTGTAATGAGAATACCAGCTGTAAATACATCAGCAGCTTCTTTTTTAGTCCAACCAGGTTACTCCTCTACCAAGGCTGTTATAGATAAGATGAACTTTTAGAACCACAATAAACCAAGCATGAGAAAAAGAATACTACAAACTTATACTCAAGGAATACAATTTCATTTCCCTTTGTGGCTCTGCTGGCTCACAAGTTTAATTGTACATGAGTCACTTCACCTGAGTCTTATGTTATTTGTTTGTAAAATGAGGATAAATATATTTACAACCTCGCAAAAAGGCTGAAAGCTCTAAATAACATGTTTACAACTCTTCAAAATCATCTGATGGAAGATGCTATATAACTGCTACTTATTATTATGGCTGCTATTATTCAGAACACTCAGCTGTGTTCAGCTAAACAAAAAAGCTACCAAAACCTAGCAAAGAACCCCAAATATACTAAAGTTTGAGACTCACTGAAAATCAAACCAAGAACATACTCTGGGAGCAAAGCTATTCTTGTTAAACTACCTATTACCATTTCACAGTAAATTAATATGAATAGGTAAAACAATACAGAAAATTACCTTTCAGTAGAATCCTGCCAAAATTCTCAAGCCTATGAGTCTGCAGTCAGAGAAGAAGCTTAGACAATGTGTGGCGTAATCAAGATTCCTGATACTGGCTTTCATCTTTGAGACAGTCCTTAGCTACAACCCTTTTCTTCTTAAGGGTCTGCTCTAAGTTTTGCTGACAGTTTTGTTGCTTCCAGCCTGTGCCAAAACACCAACACCACAAAGACGAATAGTATTCCATTAGGTAGATTTGAATTTCCTCCACTGCTCTGAACTGTGCAGAGAGGTTAGAGACAAATTCATGGCCTTGATTAATTCTGTGAACAGAATAAAGACACGGGAAGCCTAGTCTTCTGAAGTGAATTAATATTATTACCTCTCTGGGAATAAAAAAAAATCTAGAAAGAGGATAAATTATATGTGCGTATATGTATTTGAATGCAAATGTATAAAGTGGCTGAATAAAAATGAGAAGCAAATCAGAACTGAGATTTGCATAAGTACGCTAGCTGACAGCTGTCATCTAGTCTTCATAGTAGGTAAGGAATAATAGGCTTGCTTCATTTAAAAATCAATAATGATGTGTCTGGTTTGGGTTTGGTTTGTTGGGTTTTTATCACCAGTACTACACACTACACAGTCCTTAAAATGTTTCTGATTAAAAAATACTGTATTTAGATGAGAATCTTTAAAGAAACATTCCATTTCTAACTAAACATGTTCTGAAACTTAAGGTAGCATTGAATTCTGTTGATTGGGGGTTTTTCTTTAAATTAAAGTAAATGAGACACAAAGCGAAGTAGAAACTTGTCTTCTAACAAATACATGAGCAAGAAATGTGATCCCCTTTCCCTTGTGTTAACTCAAGGAAGCAGCTGAACTTTGTGGTATCTCTACTGTGACACCAGATAGATTGAAAACAGAGAACAATTTGAAAGGGACAGCTCTTCAGGTCAGCCTTGCTCTGGTAGTTGAAATAAGCTGGTCAATGCTTCAAACCTGTGTATCACTGGTTTCAGGTCTGCTAAAGACAGACAGGTTTCACACTATGACTTTAAATTACCATATAGTACTTTTAATCTAGACACAGTCAATTTTATGACAATTAAAAAAAAACCTAACTATATCCACATTCAGAAAGAAAGATTACAACAACAATGAGATCTTAGCTACATTCTTATAATTTATTTATTAATTATTAGCACAGTAATTCTTAGCTTCTCACGGAACAATGTGGCAAAGATATATGGGAGGGCAGGAAAGCCAGACACATACAGCCAGCATGCTGCAAAAGCAGCCACTTCTGCATTCCTGAAGAACTTCTGAGACATGAACAACTTAGATGTCTCCAAAGTTGCTCTAGAATTTTGCAATTAGAAATTAGCAAAACCTTTATGAACACAGTGGTACAATACATGTGCCCTGATTGTCTTGAACTACATTTTTTCCGCTGTTTGCTTCGAGTGGGAACAGTTTCCTCCCTATCTGTTTGCAAAACATCCTTCAGCAGTTTGATGCCCATAAGATTTATGGCTAACAACCCTCTCCCTTGTGTCACGAACAAACTACTAATTTGAGAATTTTATTTTTTTCCATATCAAACTCTGTATCTGACTAGATGGTTGCTTTAAGCTCAATCTTTTTTGAAAGTTTCAGCAGATATAGCTCAAGTATTCTGTGGGGAAAAGATACCTCCTTAAGTAAATATTTTTCAGGTTACACAATGACATCAGGGCCTCCAACAAAGGCCGAGAAGAATTTTTTCAAAAACTCCTACCACAGTTGAAAGAGGTCAATCTCTGCTGGTTTCCACCAAAGCCATAGAGAGACAAGGGTGAATTCCTGGCTTTGTACAAAAAGCCTAAGGAACACCAAGAAAATGGACTCCAAGGAACTGAAAAGAGGAAGACATGGAGGGTAAAGGGGCTCTGCACCCAGGTGCTGTGAGAAGAAAACCAGAGGAGAAAGCAAAGACTAGGCATAGAGCAGATGTCTGTGCTGCCAGAATTTTGGCTTGAGTACGTGGTTCCTGAACCTCTCCTTTCCCAACCTGTAAATATATGCAAAAATGCTCATTATTCTCTACTATTTCCTTTACAAAAGGTAGCAGGCTGATTCCTCATGTTGTAGTTTGGGTAACTGTCTACAACTTGGAAAACATGGACTATTATATTCGTAAAAACTAAAAGTGAAATAGGAATGCTTTTAAGTGCTTAACACAGGAATAAAAGGCAAACCTGAAGCGCCTTTTGCACCTGCATGACTATAAAAAAGTATGAAACATCTGCAAGAAAAAAATCTTGACCTGTCTTATTTAAAACATCAAACCAAAACAAACACCAAACAAAATACCCAGCTACCCCACAAAACACTTCTTCCAAGGTAAGAGCTTAAATTTCCTTTCTGTCCTGTGGTTAATGAGGGTACAGCACAGCTCTCAAAACCTCACCTGCTCTCTGGAGCAATTTCAGAGGAAGAGAAGCAGAGCAGATCACATCCCCCCAGCACTTCACAAAAAGGAAAAGGGGAAATCAGGACATGGACAGGCTACTTCAGTAAAGAGGACCACAGATAACAGGTTGGCTGCATCTGTAATCTGCTCCTCCTATATGCAGCCCTGAGCTCCAGAGCATACTTTGGCACTGCAACAGGGCGTTAAGTGGCTGAATTCAGACCCCGCTAAGGAAACGACAAGCTCCCGAGCCACAGCACCGTGCCAAAGGCAGAAGAGGCACTTGGCGTAGAGCGGCAAGGGAAGCCAGCAGTACGAGTGCCCCGCACTCTTATCTGCTGACCTCTGCCTTGGCTGATTATTGGGCCCTTCAAATGAGAACTAGATATATAGCAAATAAAAATGAGGGACATAATTGAAAATGCAGAAGAGGGAAGAGCAAATTAGTCCCTCCCAGTAGTTGTCTTGGATGTTGGCCAGGCATGCTTAGTCCAGGCAAGGCTAATGCTGGAGAAGAGACAGAGATTTCTGACTAAGTTACTAGTCAGCTCCTCTTTCCCTTCCTGTAGCCCATTCCAGCTGGCTCACCTTCACTGGCAGATGTAAAATACTTCTGGTCAACTTTGCAAGGGGACTGAGGGACTTGAATATAAAGAATCAGCATAAACCTACTTGAAGAGAAATAGATGCTGAAGCAGTAACTAGGCCACATTAACCCATGTGTCCTCTAAAATATGAAGGTATGAACCAGCATTTAGAAACCAATCATGGGCTAGTTAGATGGAAAATACTCAACTAATGTGAAAGCTACAAGAGATGCTATAATCTTTGATTACCCCTGAGGTCATAACAAACTCAGAAGGAAGCATATGAATTGCTGATTATTTTCTATGATGATAGAATCTGTGAAGTTGCTGATACTGCTGTTGTGCAGACTGACAGGTCCCTGGCTGTACCACTGCAACTAAATTTGAATCATGTAGTGCTGCTCTCATTTCTGGACAAGGTAGAATGCACTGGAAATTTGTGGGGTTTTTTTAGTTTTTCTTTTTTTTGTGGAGAGCATACATCATTTATAGGGACATGCAGACAGTGATCATTTTGTTTGTCTGCAAGATAAATCCCAACTTTCAGTCACTTGAGCACCCGCATTGTGATAACCTACAATGATGTGATCACAAAGCATCCTTTCTTCATTCAGTCCACAAGATGGATGACATGAGGAAAAGAATCAGGGAGGTGTAGAGAAAGAATAGCACAGAAGGTGAAAGCCAGTAAGCATAAAATTCCTGAGTACATGATATTAAACGTACGATGCAGACCAAATGAAGATCACTGTGTGAGCTTTGATTTCCAGTGATTTTATACACTTGACTTTGAAGGCTTACAGATCTTTAAACATAATCAATATACAAGTTGTTACATGTTAAGTAATCATAAAACCATTTTCACATGCAAAAAGGGGTCTGTTTAAATAATACCTTTCCATACAGCATCCATTCCAAACCAGAGGTAATAATTTGGGAAGTTCTTATCACGCTGGCTCAAATTTCGGTATATGGTTTACATATAGCCTGGTTTCAGCTGAGATAGAGTTAGTTTTCTTCATAATAGCTAATACAGGGCTAAACAAGAATATTTAAAGTAATAATACCAGCCAAGAATTTGATTCAAGTTATGCACTTCAGACAGCAGGAAGACAGCAGGGTGTGAGTAACTGAGGAAAAGCTTTTAGAACTTGATGCCAGGACAAACATGCTGTCACCTTTGGATCCGCTGCTGCAGCACTTCTGAGAGAGGATTTGTCCTTCTGTGCATCAATTCAGTCGCAGGCTCTGACAGCCTGATCATGCCTGTCCTGTTCTGACAAAACTATTTGCTAGTGCTGTGAAAAGACCAGGAAAGAAGAGAGCTCCTATCTGCAATACCTCTCTGCCTGAAATCCTTCATTCTGCACTTCAAGGATCCCTTTTCTGGCTGAACTGTTGAAAGAAAAAGGCATCTTTACTGAGAAATACAGGCATTCACCCAAGGAGTTAGTACAGTAATACCCCAATTAATTTTTCCTATACTGTAAGCAAGTCCTAAGGAACAAAGACAAATGTAATTGGGGTGTGGATTGGTAAGTACTATACATATGTCCACAGCATGTTTAGAAATATTAATGCTTTTAGGAAAAGCAGGAGGTCAGCATTTTAACCTAAATCACACAATCCTGTCAAGAAAATAAGATATATTTGGGTAGGCATTTCTTATAAAGAAATTGAGATCTGCTCAATGCTTCCTTTCAAAGCACCCCATGTGGAGAGAAGCAAGTGATCAGAACACTTCCACAAAAGAAATGAGAACACTGACGTTTCATCTGGAGCATCACAAATGTTTTCAGCATTGAAAACTCTCAAAGTTAACTATATAAGAAAGGGTTTATACCAGATTTTAAATACATTTCCATAAATAAGAGAAGTTCTGTTGGAAACACTGTAGGGGGTAGTCCTTTATACATGTTTGTACTTAACATATTTTACCTTGTTTTTCCTGCTCTGGTAGTTACTGTATCAAGCTCCTAAGAAGAAACTTTTCTTTTTTCAGGCCAATGAAATTAACTTAGAAACTACCTCCTGGCAAGGCTTAGAAAAACGTTTCTGTATCTGACTGCCATTGAAAATGAACAGGTGGATCCCAAGAAGTTTTCTCTTGAGACAACATTTCTTTCTGCCACCTTCAGCGAACACACACAAGCACCAACAGGGGCCCTGGCAGGTGCTGCGGGGTCCCCTCAGTCCGACCGAAGGCAGAGAGATGGAGTGCTGCGCCCGAGAGGTTTCACTGCCTACAGTCCTTGATGGGAGATCTTGTGAGTGAAGTGCAGAGATTTCCTGATTAATCCATAAGACAAATGGTGGCTTTTTAGAGGGGAAGGGACTAAAAGCATTTCCAAGATTCTGTTCCCACACAGGATGAAGAATTAAGGTACTTTGTATGAGGCATACATTACGGATCAACTGGATTTAACTTCTGCTCACTCAAGCATCTTCTGAAAAAGTCTTTTTACACATTTTTGCATGCACCCCCTACCGCATTACAGTGAAAAAGAGAAAAAAAACCCCACCAAACAGAAATGTACACTTGCAAATGCGCTGTTAGAAAGGAAGGAAGTGCATGACAGCTGGTGTTCACCGTGCCTGTCAGCAGATAACCATGAATGATTTGGTTTTCCAATGAGCTTTGAAGTCCATTGTAAAAGACTGTTAGGTAAAATCAATAGCTGCAAGATAAATGGCAAAGTCTGTGAATTAGAAATAGAGTAGTACTGAACCACTGTTTCTCAAAAAAGGTAATTTAAACATGTGATATCTGTGATGCGTAACAGCACAATTTTATATAATTATCAAGAACTCCAAGGGAGGAAGTATACACTGTCAACAATATTTTCTGATTACCCCAGGCTTCTTTCTTTTTTTTTTTTTAATAAAACCTGTAGAAGTTTGGAGAGAAAGGAGCGGTGTGAAGGATAAACAATCTGGGAATTAGGCAAATGGAATGTAACCCAGATATATGTATGTTAGTGTACATAGGCAAAACCAGTCTAAATATCCAAATTAATCTGTCACTAGAGGCTACTACATCTCAGAAATTCAGTAATACCACCAGTAAGCAAATAACTTTGGTTGACTCTACAACTAAAGTATCCCTAAAGAAAAAGTTCTCGGAGTCTTAGGGGTACAGTGCTGGGATAAAGCTCACATATAAACCAGTGCAACTGGAAAGAAGACAAGTCAGTAATAAAATTCTCAAGAGCATGGAAAATAAATTGCATCATGCCTAGATGATGAGAGTGACATGCTGCTTTCTTAAAATTGTATCGAGTTTTGGTCCTGCACTTTATATGTACCTGGATTTTTTAAAAATCTTTCATCTCTTTGTACACACATGAACACACTCCCCCAATCTACACACATGCGCATCCCCACGTCTCACTGAAACCCCCAATTTTCACATGCATGTCTTGAAATGAATTAATCATATTTACTACTGTTTAAAAGCCGCGTTGGGTGGCAGACACTTGAAAGATGCTGGCTGATACATTACCTCATAACCACCCCACAGCACCGCATACTGTAGCACAAGGCCTGTCAGCAAGATGTATTTGTATGCCATGAAGAAAAAAAATTCCTCTTGCTGTTTAAACTTCAGACAGAAGGTGAGTTTGTGAAAGGAAACACTTGGCAGTGGTTCAGCTGATGGCTGTCTGGCAGCGGTGACACTGACTTCCCTTTCCACAGCTCCCTCCCCCCTCCCTTACAGTGACAAGTGTGATGCTGTGCAGTTCAGGCAACGGTCACGAATGAACAGATCGTACTCGCTGACTTGGCAGAAATGACCCAGAGCAGTTTCCTCCCTGCTGCTGTTCGTTTGCTGTCTGCCAGCATGTCCCACGCAGCATTACCTCCACGCGTGGAAACTTGAATGGCAACATGTAAAATACCAGTTTGGGGCGCTCGATGCATGCAAGGCACTAATTAAACAAATTGCAAAGTGTGACAGCAGAAAGCCTTCTGGTAACATTAAGAACTGTTTTATGAGCTGTTAAAGTAAAAAGTACAGAAGAGAGTAATTTTGTCACCGCTGCTCTAACAAACATGGAGAGGTACAGAAGCACTGAGCGTTATTTGGAAATAGTAATTTATCTTTTTTTTGCAAAAGCCCAAGATGCTTTACCATAAGCTAAAAGTATCAGGTTCACATTTTTCACGTAGGCTGGCTGCGCAATTTTAGACTTTATTGTTATTACACAGAATTAACAAAATCCTCCAGTTGCTTCGCTGGCTGCAAGCCTTACCTCAGTTTGCATCCGTGGAGGATCCAGGCCTTCCCCATCCTACCTGTCTTTGCATTAGATTTTGCTTTTTCCATTTCCACAGCACATTGAAATGCATGTGCTCAGGCAAATGGTCAAAACGATGCTATCACTCATCAAATCTCTATAGTGAGGGGGTTTTCAATGTGCAGACACCACCTCAATAGAGAAGTGAAAAAAGGATCAACGCGGTTCACAGTGAGAAGGATGGATACTGCTCCAATTTTTGCACAGGAGAAGAGGAGCCACCACAGCACAGACAAAAAGCGTTCTCTAAAATTGTGTCAGCAATGCACTGTTTTAAGGCAGCTTCAGTACTGGATATTAGAACTGGCTTGGAAAGCATACATTGAAGCTAAATGTGGAAACACCTTTACTTACTGTGTTAAAATTTGGGAAGAATCCAACAGCAGAGCTGCTATCCACAGGGAAGGACATAAAGGGTTTGATATCCAGGGAAGGCTGCATCATCAAGGTAGGTGTGCGCACAAGGGTGGGAAGTGTAGCAGTGCCTGCCAAGAGCAAACAAAACCAGGAATTCATAGTATGCTCCTTTCCGCATCACGCACAGTATAACTATCTCTTGCTGACACAACCACCAAGAAAATAACACAGGGAGGCAATAAAGTGGCTCTGTAGGAGTTAATATTAAAAAAACAACCCAAAACCTATTTCCACACTGTACAGATGAGGCAGAACACTTCCCCTATGGCCATGGATACTCAGACACTGAAGAGGAGACATATGGTATATAAATCACATTGGCAGGTAAAATAAATCCTTTCTAAAGCTGAAAAAATCTTCTGTGCCAGAAAAGCCAAGATGGGCGCCCACAAAAGTCAGATGCTTTTGCAATCCATGGTTGCCTATTAGACCAGCTAGCAGAGACCATACATGCACGCTGAAATCCAGAGGTTTGTTTCCAAACACTGAGCTGTATGCATGTTCTTTCTTCTTCTGACAGTAACTACCAGGTGCTGCACAAACACCATTTCACCTAACATTTTAAAAAGTGCCTTCTGTTTTGCAAGGCAAGGCAAATATTAGAAAACAGCCAACTATCAAATAATCAGCTAGCACGTAATGGAACACAACTCTTTACGTGCAATGCAAACTAGCGTTTTCTTAATTGGACCCCAGCTCTTTCTCTACAAACGAGAGCTTTCCAGAAATCAACAGGCTGAAATTCTTTCTGTATACACTTGAGAATCATTCCCCAGCAAGACCTCAAGGGAATGGGAAGGCACAGATGTCCAAATATTTTTTTAACTAGCTATCTGCCCTATTCACACAATAGTGTGCCTGGTACGCAGCTTCAAGCTATGTCTGTGGGAGTTGTTTTCTTCTGATATCATATAAAATAGATTTCAAATTAAATTTCCCTCATTGAAATAAAAAATGCAAAACAAAAACCCCTCCATTTTTAATTCCTGCGGTGAATAAATAATTCAACACCGACTGGAGCAGGCACTGGAACACAAGTGTCCCACACCTCTAAAGGAGGGTGAGTCACACTCTGCCTCTCCTTCCTCCGCCAGAATTTCTCCATAATTACCTCCTTCTCCCACTCACTGGTGGCCAGCACGTCAGCTGGGAGCATAACAGTCCTCAGGAGTTTCTCTGGTCTAAAGCAGAGCTGACACAATACCTAAGCTTTCTCTTAAATGAGTCATGGGAGCTTTTTCAACCTAGTTAGGAAGGGCCGGGGGGGTGGGGGAAGGAAGGAGAAAAGTAAACAAGCAATTTTCCCCTTTTCTCCCACAAAATCGCATAATTTGCTTCTACTTGCAAGATGCCAGGCAATCCTCCATACGGACTGCCTCAGCACCAATCCTCATTACAGGATCTCCTGTCCCCTCTTAAGGACATGCAAAATTGAAGGCAGACTAGAAATTTTCCTCCTTTTCATCTTGTCACCTGCCTCTACAGACCCAATTCCAAAGCCATCTTATGGTATCCAAGGGGGAAGCTGAGTTCAGAAGCCAGATTGGGCTGGCCAGATTTTTTTTGACGATCAAATGCTTATAACTAGCCCTGAGCTCAAATTTCTAGATGATGGAGACAGTCATTTTGATCACAGTTGCAGCACAGTAAACATTTTATTATTGTCTAGCAGATGAATAGCAGGATGTAATCTATTCTCTGTTTCTTCTACAGGAAAACTGTGATGACTGCACAAAGATGGGTCATTGACAACTATGGAGAGAGAACTGTTGAATGCCATACCAATTGAGCCACACAACTTGAAAGAAAAAAATATGCTTGAGACACATTCCCAGAATATTTTCTCCCTTCTCCTACCCCAATACTTGCATAAGGTTTTTTCTACATAAGCCCATGAAGCTCACTGACAGCTGTGCTTAACTATAAGACAAAGCTTATTCAAGCGGAGTCACAAGCATCAGAAAGGTAAAGACTCATACACCTTTAGTTTCTTCAAATCAATAATGAACAAAAAGGCATCTATAGGAAAACAGTGTGTCAGAGGATTTATCCAAAGAAAATATCTTCAACTGCAAAAATTATGATCATTTCTACTAGCTGGTTCTGAAACAGTAGATTTACATCATTTGTATTTCAGACTTGTATTCAAACAGCGGTTATGTTGTATTCAATTACCTAAAGCCCATAAAGTGCCACCATCAATCTAACTTCTGGAAGTTTCTCTTTGAAGTTCATAAGCTATTAAAGATCCATAAAGTTAAGAGAGACCTGTCCTTCTCTTTACATATATATATACTGCAATGAAGCTACGGTTACATATTTTAAACTAAATTTTACAGAAAACATACAACAGAATAAATTGTGACTGACATTTAAAATAAGAGTTATGCTAGATTTCTGATGCTGTCTTCAACCAAGGTATAGAAAGCATTTGGCGTAAAAGTTTTAAAAATTAAAAAGCAATTAGCATCCTCCTACAACCAATCCAACCAACCCAATAATCTCGGTACTCCTTGTCCAAGAACAGATCATTCAATGCATCAAATCTGCTTCCAGTTTTGCAGTCCATGGCATATAACCTGCCAGAGTAATAGATGACCGGTGGACTAGGATGCATTCAGAGTCCATACAGAAAACACAAATGCCTACCAGACTGATTAGTGAAGGCATTATGTGTGACAATAATTTGTTCACTTTGTTTGCCAGTTCACTACTTCAACTATTGCCCATCAAATACCAGTGATCCTGTGTGACTAAAGTTTGATTTTTGGACACACCTTTGAAAGCCTCTGGAAGAATGATCAGATAAAGATGATCTAAACTACAGGTAGAAGCTCTCTGCAGCAAAATCATCAAATCAAGCAGAACAAGGCACAGTTTTACACTGGCATTGTTCCCACAGGTCAAACAGATTCTCACTACCACTCCACCAAATCTGTATGCAGACCAGCGCTAGCAGGAATACTGGTGTAAGAAAGATGTAGCTGTCAAGCTTTATCATCTTTATAAATTTAACAGGTGTTTATCAGTTCATTAGCATTTTAATGATAAAGACGTGATAAAGACAACTCACCATGTCAAACACAGACTCTTTTAAACCACTTGTCAATCTTTGGCATAAATATAACTGATATTTCTTGTAAATCCATTTGCTCATTTTAGCTTCATAATTTCAAATCATTATTTTACCTTTGTAACTTTAATTTTGACTCCCACAGCAGGAGTTACTTACACATTGGAGATGCAAGCAGTAGACAGACTTTGCAAACTGCACTGATCTTCACTGGGCACTTTTGAAATAGGGGCACTAAGTACTTAGAAAATATAGCCGTAGAACTTAGTCGTGTAACTATATAGTTTGAATAAAAAAACTAATGGAGAAAGAAGCCTGTTTTTCTTTACTGGACAAAGGGCTTGCTTTGGCTAGCAAGAACATGAATTATGTCCAGACTGATAAGTTATACCTCGCTAAAGGAAAACAGAGGGTTAACAAGGACATGAATTAGCTCAGACTGATAGGAGCACTGCAAGCTTGCAGGATCGCTGCATTCCAGGCTAAGGGTGAAAAATACATCATGAGGAAGACCTACAGCCTTCCTCTCAAGGACCACTGAAGACCCTCGCCCACAATTATTGGAAGAATCTGCACAAGCGCGAAGGACTGATAAGCTAATTAGCACACGAAGCGGGAGCAGGGGGTTTAGGTAATGAATATGTATAGGCGTCAATTGAATGTTCACTATTTCATTGTATAAATGTGGGACGGTCACTACTTCGAGCATGCACCTTTTTTTGGCAGAATGATCCCCCGTGCATCTGCGCGCATTAAACATACCTACTTTATAACTCCCGAGTTATAGAGTCTATTTCCGTAAGTCACTTTTCTCTGAGAGAAGGAAAACAGGCTTTCATCTGAGCAGATGATCCAAAATGGCTCATTTTATTAAAAGTTTTCCTTCCTCCTACAGACATGGAAACTTACTTTTTTCAGATAAATGCAACAGGCGCTGTTGTTCTTCAGCCACATACAGAATCACAGCACCACATAAGGCTTCACGCACACTGAAATGCACTGGGACACTGATGCCTTTGCAAAAGTTACAAAAGGTTGTTGTTACCCAAACCTGATCTGTCTCTAAAAAAGGTGGCACATAATTAGGCAGTGATGCCTTGTATTGGTCACTCCCATGGCAAAAGGAGTCCCAGGGGCCACTGAGCCATACTTTATCCAGGAGCCAGTAAGGGAGAGGCAACTGGGGGACTTGAGGAGCCTCTACCAACATCTCACACACATGCACACAGCTCTTTTGCAGCTTCACAGAAAAACTGCAGAAGCCACGAATGGCAAGATCGCAGTTTTCGCAGAGACAATCAAAGTTAACTTCTGCCATGGTTAGCAGTCACTGCTCATCTTTTTCAAGTAAGAGCAATGTCAAGTCCAGTCAAATCTAATCACACAATTTCTCCCTTTGTATCTCCTGAAAACTATTTGTGAAAGTTTAGTTTCTATTATTTTCTCAAGTGATTTTTTTTTTTTAATCACTAACACAAAAAAAATGTGCAATGTCTGCACATTAATTGCTCTGATTTGGGTCAGCATTAGACCATCACACAAAAAACCCCCAATTTCATCACAGAACTTAGCACATTTTTGGATCAATTTCAGCATACTTAAAGAAATTAATTACTCTCTAGACTTGAAAGCATGCTCTTCCAAAGTCTTCATTAAAGGCAACTACAGAGAAATCTCAAGCCATACTCAATACTCTCCCTTTTTTTCTGTTACCTAAAGATCCTACTACAATATTTTAATCCTCCAAACCAAGGAAGCAGCCCACATGCAGAGCATGAGCAGTGGAAAAGAAACTAAGGTCATCTCTGAACTGAATAAAAACATTCCATTAATAATATCCTGTGAACTGGACAATCTATATCAACCCTCAGATTGCGCACGCACGCCTTTGGTTTAATTTGTGCATCAGACAGCACTCAGGAAAACTTCAAAGGGACACTGAATTATCCATAACCACTACTATTTCTGCACATTACACAAAGTTTTCAGTTTATGGATGGGCTGTGCTGGCATTTTTATCCCTGAATTGTCTGACCATATTTAGCTATGAGGAACCTTTACTTTCTATAGTAGTCTCATCTGGCCTGGGAAGAGCAGCCATATAACTGATGGGATGGGTCAATTTGGGCTTTCCCCTCCCTTGACCTTTTTAAGTACAGCATTTTTCAGATACTGCTTGAGTCAACAGTATCCCCGCAAAGATGGATAAGTTGTCCCTTTTGTTTGGCCCCATTGGCTGAATTTGTTATGGACTGCAACCACACTATGCACTGCCATCCTGCCTTTAGGCCTCGCATTGTCATCTCCATCCACAAAGCTTTCCTTCAGAGTCACAGGAGAGGGTAGCCCAGGAAGAATATATTTGAAATAGCTCCCTGGAAGGATTCTGTGATTATTGTACAGGTGTTAACCTAGGAGCTTTTTCTGGCACCTTACAATTTCAGTACAGTTTATTAATTTGTCAGTGGAAGTTTTCAACACCACCACAGATATTTACTTCGTAGCTCAAAACAGAGTTGTATAAAAAGGTTAGAGTCAGAGGTAGGACCTAGGCTTTTATACTGAATAAAAATCTCTTCAGCTCTATTTTCTATTCCTTTGAAAAAAAAAAACCCAATAAAAACACCCCCAAAACAAAACACCACCACAAAAACCCCAATTTGCACAAGACTTTCTGACACTTTGTTATATGCAGCTTTATGGGACGACTGGCACAATTAAATCATGTTTTTAAAAATCTCCCCACCTAACTACAGAAATGCACAATAAAATTAATAGCTTTCTCCCCTTGTGTCTGAGGCCTCCGTTGCATCATACCCCAGATCTATCTGCTTTGACTGCAAGTTTTTCTCCCCATAAATGACAGGTGAAAATCAATCACTTGCAAGTCAGTATATTTTGTAGTTTAGGTATTTATATGACATTAGCTCCTGAGTCTATTCCAACACGTAATAAAAATATCAGTCCTCTTACCTTCTCAGTATGATCAGTTTACAGGATGCAGAAGTTTTCTAATTTTGTTTGTTTAGTTACAGAATGTCAATGTTTCTGTTTATGTCTAAAATAAACTCTCAAAAACAAGTGCAAGTAAAATAATTCTGAGTTTCTGAGCAGAAGTTGTTGATATCCAAATGCTTAAGGAAAGAGCTATTCTAGAAGTAATCCATCAAAAATACTTATGGCAGCGAACCTCAAGATATTCCCCCCTCTTAAATAAAAGGCATGTGAATAAATACAGCATTTTAGAAGATTTTTTATTTCCAGGATTCACTCAGCAGAACAAACATTGCTTCCTTACAACACGGTATTACAATAAATGAGACTTGCGATACCCATAGGGATTCCATTCTGTCAAAAGTAAAACTAGTCAAGGAGAGATAAGGCCATTACTTCAACAAATTTTCCCAAATGGCAAATTAACATGATCCTAAGAGATAACTTACTACCCAGGCAACTTATTTTTAAATATAACTGGAAGCAGAAGCCTAGCATATGAGAGACATGGCACAGCCCCCAGCTGACAATAGGAAAAATGCCATCAGCGCCTCTGCCCCCAGGGCACCCGACACTGTAACTCGCTAAATGAATGAGGATGCAGCTCCTTTGGGAGTTGGTATGATTACCATCAGAGCTACTGATACACACACATCATCTAAAACTTGGAGAGTGCACTGAATTTATACCTCTTCAATAATATTCAGCTGTCAGTGAATAACCTTCCGTTGACTGATTAATGGTTTTACAAAGCACAAACAATACACACCCATCCACGTTAGGCGAATAGAAATGGGTAAGCCATTAAAAGGTGTGGGGTTTTTTTTTTCAGAAACCACAAGGAAGGGCAGCAAAACCTGATGTAGAGCTTGTGGCTACACATAAGCACTAAGAGCCACTCTGCATAACACATACAAGGCAAGCGATAAGAAAGCACTGGTCCTGGCCTGGCCTTCCATTGCAATGTATGGATAAAAAAAATGACATGCCAACCATTCTGAGCTTATTTCTTTAGTAAACCCAGAGGCATTTTTATGCGACTTCCCATCGCATCATACCAATTATCTATGTTTTGCTCAAGAATAACTTATCTAAAAACATGTCAGATTATGAAAATAATTCTCCCCCTACAAATTAAAACATGATTTCCAGTATGCTTGATCATAAAGTTAGAATTTCGATTATTATCCATCTAGAAATAAATGTTTTATGAAGGCATGCTAACAGAATTCCTTATTCTCCTTTTGTATAAAATCAGATACCGTGAAATGAGGTATTTCTACATTTCAAATACATGTAGGATTCCAGCAACTAGGTCAATAAAAAAAAATTGAAATCTGGTGCTGCTGAAATTAATGGAAAACTCTGGCATATAATCAATCCAAAATGTCAACCATCACCCAATACTGATAATTATACAGAGCTTATTTACAATCAGAAAATAACTATAGCTATATACTGCATGTATTTCACATAAGATTTATAAAACTAAAAACATAAACCTTCTTGTACTTACAAGTAAGAAAATCTTCAATAGATCAGCCCCTTCCTCACTGAAATATTAGGGGATGACTTGGAATTACGTTCACTTTGATGAACTATTAATATTCAGATGCCTAATTATTTTCCATCTCCACTGTCTTACAACTGAAGGATGTTCATTTAAAAAACTAAAAATGTAGTCTCCAGATCATAAATACTATCCATATACTTGATAAAGACAATAATGAAAAAGCCAATACTGAAAACCTCTATTATAATATTTCTAATATTTAAAATAACTGTTAATGTTTATTTCCTTAATCTCTGCATTTTGTACATCAAAATGATGGAGAACAAACAGTGCCATTTACCTGGCAGAGGAAGGGGGTAAAAGCATAACAATAGGAAACCACGATTTCAGTATTTTACAAATACATAAAAACATAAACAAAGAAAAATCTCATTCTCCTTGCAGTTGCACTGCATCTCTAACAGTTTACAATTACAAGAGAAAACCCTGTAGGTTCTGTATAGAAGATACCAGAACAGATGGAGTGGGAAGCCCAATAATTAGCAGTGGAACAGATTATCTTGCATTTTCCTTAAATAACTCTGTGACAATTGTGAGATCATAACATTTGGAAGAGCCCTGTCCCTCCCTGGATTTTCAGGATGTGTGACTTGCTCCAGTCCTCTTCCTCCTTTGGCCACCACTGTCGTGTCCCTGCAGCTGAGAAAGGCTGGTACACCTGCACAACTGACAGCCTACATTCTAAGGCAGCTGTGCTCCACTGCTCCATGCTTTTCTCTGCAGTATTAATATTCACAAGCCAAGTGAACTCCAGACATACTATACTAGTATCAAAGCATATTTGTTAGCACTGGCTCCTTGTCAAGTCTAAGTAATTAAATGAATTACAGAACATCCTTCACTATATTTAGAAGATGCTGGCTGCAGTACAAACGTAATTTGCTATTATCTATAGGTAGTATATTTGTCATTGGTTTCTTAGAAGAGCTACCATCCCAGACTTCCAAAGCAACCAAGACAATTTGTTTGACAGAGTGGCATGTTGTAGTTTAACACCATCGAGCGCAGTAAGTTGGATTTATTCTAATCAATGACAGCTATTAATAAATGCAATAATAAATGCAATGCTCCTGCCCACATTAAAGTGAGCTGGAGCTTTGCAGTCTCTCCCAGTTTCTTTTTCTCACAATCTCCTGGCTTGCTCCAGCCTCTCCCTTTGGTATCCATAACGTGAGCAAGCAACTCTGCTCCCTTCTCTGTTCTTATCTGCTTCTAGGAAACGTTGCTTTGGAGTTGTTTTTGTTTTGAAGTTTTCCAAGTATGACAGAAATAACCGCTGAGTCTTTTCCAGCTCTCTATTCTCTTGCCATCTGCATGAATAGAGATCTTCCTGAAATCCTTAGGGTCCTTTCTCTTGATTTATTTAAACCAGACACCACCACCCCCACTCGCCCCACCACCTTTTCCACTCTCCCAATACAAAGGTGCAGTGAGAGAGGGTATCTGCTTTTCTGCTGTCACCCTTAATTAAAACCACAACATCATGACAAAGTCACAATCTTTTCCAGAGTATGGTGTAACTTCCATGCCAGTCCCTATCTTTTCCCTCAACATATATTCTGGGTATCAAGACTGCGGAGTGTCCCAGGATGAAGCACTGCGCTCCCTTCCCTCTCGGTTCAGGATTCAACACAATATTTCATCATAAACTGAAGCTTCCTTTCTCAGGATCACGAGCAAAAAAAACCCTAATTTACATTACCTTAAAAGTTTTATAACTGGGGACACGGGACTCCATTCCAGGTAACTTTTTAGGAAGTCTGTTATCACCACCTCACCTCTCATATAATCTGATATTTCTCAAAATCCAAATTTATCCCAAATTTTATCACCCTTGAGCTCATAATCTAACCCTCATTGAACCTCAACACTGACTTTCTTTATGGAGTTGCTACCCCCTAAAGCCAAAACCCAAACAAGCCTATCACTGGGAATGCTGCTGGGTGACCATTTTGTTACTAGTCAGTCAGAACCATGGTGTCTTAACTTCTACATTTGGAAGGGGTCCTATGTCTGCAGTTGGCTTCTCTCTCCTTATTCCCCCTCAACAGTCCAACACTCCAGCTCAACTGTGCTGTGCACAAAAGGTAATAGAGGTCTAGATCCACAGGCATCTTCCCCAATATGTCTAATCTTTTAACCACATGATACAATTTCTTAAGAGTCATGATAGCTCAGATAATTTCATGCCTCGTTTGCTTTTCCCACATATTACACAATCACCTCTAGAAAACAGTTACCTGTATTACCTTTCTTTCATAAGTTCTATTTGCATCACTCTCTAAATATCCTTCAGATAAGACTGCAACAGCAGCTAATTTAGATTGTTTAAAGTGGTCCATTGAAACAGGGATCTCTACTCAATTAAATCTAGGTTTCCTTCAAAAAATGTTTCAACTTCTCAGAAATTTCAGAACAAGTTTGAACACCCAGTTCACCCCCTCTCTATCCAATAAGTCACAGTTTCAGTCACAATCTTCCCTTTGGTTGCTATCATTTCCATGGTTAGGCACATGTTTTAGAAGAATATGATTTAGCCTAATGCGTTTAGAAATTGGAAATGAGACCATAAGGAGACACAAATTGAAAAGCCCTCATGACATTGTCCATGTAGCCTACACTGAATTTAACTACTTTGCCATGGCATGGCGTACACAGCATTTAAACATCCATCCAAAAGAGGTCGAACGTGCAAAGGTAGTGGAAAGGTTTATCACAAATGCCATTGAAGCTAAACCCAGTTGATATAATCCTTTTTCTGAGACAAGTTTTCTGAAGAAATTCCTAGATGACTTAGAAGTAGCTTAAAGACCAGAAGAACTATTTCATTATTTCCTAGTTAACACTACAGAAGGGAAAGTCTGCTTCCCAAATATTCCCGAAGTTCTTCCTGGTGCACTATCTGCTGCCTCTAACTAAAAAAAGAAGAATCTCTCCATAGTATTTCCCAGGGAATGTCAACTGTCTCCTAATCAGATGGCACACTACATCTCCTTTTCAGAGTCCACACACATAAAAGTCACAACCAAGTACAAGCCAGAGCTCCTTTTCTTGAGCTTTACAAGTTACCAGAGAACCCTATTGCACTGTACCTAGAAACACAAAAAGCAGAGATGCCTCACCCTGCTCAAGAAATCAGGAGCCAGATTCAACACTTCTCTCACATAAAAATACAAATACAAATAAAGGCACTTTTATCCGGCTGCAAAAGGAGCACAAGATTTCCAACCAAAGTTCTTCAAGACTTTTACAAATTGAAGACAGATAATACAAGTTCACCAGCACTTTACACTGTTCAGAAGCTGCAGAGGATTTTGCTATGAGCACACGACCATGAATCATTTTAGCATAGCAGAAGCATAATAAAACACAAAACACGTAGTCCCATAAAGGCTTCCCACTGTTAATCAGTGCCATGATGCTTACCTTCGCCCCTGAGGTTATAATCCGCCTCCTCGGCAGCTTTTGAACATACACGCAGCCTAACACAGAGCTAAATAATCCTTTCATTTCAACATGGTGCTTTTGTGATGTTAGGTGCTATGAGACAGTGGGCAACCAGCAAGCCTGAACAAATCCGGGTTGTTGTAACTGTGTGCTTAGTTTTAATTACCCTTGAGGAAAGTGTTTGCAACTTGACTCCAGAGGGAGAGCAGCCCGCTACTGACATCACCTGATCAAACATAACCTAAAAGACTGATAAACTGTATTTCAGTGGCATTTTCCCTGCTATTGTTCTTAGCATTTAACTTAGAGTGGTTAGAAGCTATCTGGCTGCTACAGAGCTGCATTTTAAATAACTTCTGGGGGAAAAAAAAAAGTCTGCTTGAATGTTTGAATAAGTTCATAAAAGGGGCCCTCAGAGCACAAGGTTACACAGACAGTGTGGGGTCCCGACATTCAGAAGACTGAAGTCCACAAATCCTGTCTCTCCTGAATTAAGGTGTACTGCTTTACTTATTCTCAAAGTCAGGGCTGATGAATAAGTAAAAACTTGAAAATTTATACATCTGCCATCTCTTACACAGAGAAGAATGAAGGCAATAGATTTCAAATTAACAGATCCGTTAGCACAGGTCACCGCACTTGTGATCTTATTAGACATTAAGCCCCAGAGACCTTATTCGGCTTTGGGTCCAGCAGCACACTATAAAGACATGTTAAGTTTTCAAAGACTTTGTGGCATGAACTCAGACAACCCTACCCTCAGCTACATTCAAGAAGAGACATGCACACAAACAGCAGCATATAACCGAATGTTTCTGTTAAATTACATTAACGCTGAACCAAAGAAGAAACTTTTTTAATAGAACATTCAAACTGAGTTTTAAGAGCACTTCGGCTAGTATTAGCCTTTCAAAAAAGCCACCTCTGGTTTCCTGGAGACTAATTAATATCATTTTAATATGATTTGTTTTATAAATTAAATCTAATTAATCAAACACTACACTGAAAATAAAGAGAAATAAACAGAAGATGAGAGTTGGTGTACAACAGGCATGACAGCATTTTTACAAAGCCTGACATACAGCCTGCACCTACTTTCCGTGACCACGCTGGGAGTAGGCTGGGCAGCCCCATCACCCCCCAGCTCCCCGCATTCCCCTTCACCCATCACAGGGAGTTAAGACCCATTGGAAACAAACTAGCAACAAACCAACAAAAGAGAAATTTGCTTTCAACAAGACTGGTGAGCTGGTGAGGCTGAACTCACAGTCATGAAATGGAGAGTGCCAAGATGGGGGTGGCTGAACAGAAAAATCCTGCATGTGCTGATGCTTCTCGTTCTCATCCAGACTCGCCTGAACCGGCCCTCATCTTTCCTGCAGTGCAGACGACAAATTTCACACCTGCCACACTATGTTTCTGGTTATATCTCTCAGGATGGTATCTTAGTTGATAACATGGCAGCATTAACCCATGTTTAGTATCCTAAATCCTAGTTTAAAGACGGATCTAAGCAACATACAGGCTTCAGCCTGCCTCCTGGAACAGGCAAGCTCTTGCCCTTTCACTTTCTAAGTCCCTGCTTATATACTACACATTACATAACGAAGCCTATCTTTCTGAGAAGTAAGAACAAAGCAACGAACACTTTACAGTTTTTCCCCTCTGTCCTGATTCCTGTTTAAGAACGAGCTTAAACTCTCAATCACTGGGCTTTAAATTCATGTTTAAACATTTTTCTTAATTCTCTCAAGAGTGCCACACACATTTAACCTTACTTCATACTTAACAGTTGGTAAGACTGAAGTGAGAGGGGCTTTTCTGACTGAAAGGCAATACACACTTTACAGAAAACTTATGGCTTGAAATGTGGCAACAATGAGAGATGAAGCTACATAATTCAGAGAAAGGGCCTTTTGTTTTCATGAAGTGAGAAGAACTGGCAAAAGGCACCAAAAGAGAGAAAACTGCTATTAAAGACACAGCTTCTTTCTTCCTTCCTCCTCACAATGTTTCTAGCTGTTATAATGATACTCACAGCGACAGGGAGAGTAAAAACCCTGAAATGTAACACAGATTATTGGACAGAGGATTATTTGTGTGAGATTTTGAAATCACAGTTGAAGGCATTTCATAAGAGTATACTTTTAGACACAAATCTTAAAAACACCTCCGCTGTTCCCTTTTAATCGCTTATATCTGCAAAGCCGAGGGAGGCAAGTCTGCTTTTATAAACTTAAGGCCTGGAGGTATGATGTGCGATGTACAAAACTCAGGAAAATGATCCGTACTTGGATCTGGTACCCTGGTGCAAATCTGTCAGGTTTGCCCGCAGAGTCACTCGGATTAGCAGCACTACAAGTGTGAAATCTGGCCGATTAATTTCAGCAGGAGGAGCCCTGTGTAGAAACAACAGCTGCTGGGTCAGATGCTGTATCTAGTATTTCTCAATGCAAAGGAGTAGTAAGAGGAGGTACCATGCTATTTGTTAGCACTTGTTTCGTGTTTTCACTCTGATACTAGGTGATCAGAAATTACTACATGCTCTTTGCTGAATATTCTTAAACTGTTGCAGAGGAACCAAGCGCAGACATAGAATACACAGACACCAAATAGAAAGGTCACAGTTCTGACATCACAGAGATAAAAGTCTTTGTAGCAGGAAGACCACAGCGAACAAGAAAAGCAGAACTTGCAGTCCAAGGAGAGGTTCACAGCTTAATCACTCCTCTATTTCCATCATCCTGGACTACATGCTGCAGCTCTCCCTCCATTTCTGTGCATATGTCCTGAATCATATGTATCATTGCATAAAGAGTTGCTACAGTAGCATGCATTCAGCAGAGAAGTTTGCAAAGATGGGCATGAAAGACTTGCTTCTTAGTTAAGGTCCAGGCTTGTATGTTCCTGTGGATACACCAGTCATGGTTTCACAGTTGAGTGCATTCCCGAGGGGTTTAAAATATGCCATGAATCTCTCCGCAAGACACACAGCATTTGAGTGAAAGCCCACACCGAATATTGTGTAACCTAACCAAAGTTCCTAACTCAGAAGGTAAGGTTCCTTAAGCGCTGCTGATTAAGAAGCAAGTGTGAACTTGCATTTTCAGAAGTAGTCTCAGAAGATCAATCATCTTCAGAAGGAGCCTACACACTTTGAACATGGTCACCTACAACAGACAGCATGAGCCATCTCCCTTCACCTCCACTGACGGTAACTACACCCTTGGGAACTTTCTGTGTCATTTTTCAGAACTTTCAAAAGCATTCTCTGGGCGTATTTGATCTTAGAGCGTGGGTGAAACTTCTCCTTAACTACAGTATAGGCCTGCACAGAAGATCGGGGAACTTAACTGATAACATCCAAAAAAAAAAAAAAAAAGAAATGCACAGTTTTCTTTAGACAACACTGGAGCCAGAATAGAATGTAGCTATAAACACTTTTTTTTTTTTCCAGATTTAACTAATCAGTTGTAAAGTTAAGTCTTGATACTTATTGTGTGAAAGAATCCAACAATACATTACATGAAGGAAGATGTATTTGTGTAAGAGAATAAGAGAACCAAATTTACAGAGAATTAGATCTATAAACTTTGGATAAGGTTTGTCATTGAGACCTCCTCAAATAGTCATTAATTACACTGGAATCAGAAGTTTAATATTAATCCACTGAACATCAGGCATCTGCCAGAATACCTTAACTCCTGACATGTGGAAACTACTTCCCAGATTTTGAGGGCAAGATATGCTCCTTGTCTATGCTGCTCTCAGAAGCTCCTGAGATACATTTCCAGATTTAACAGCATTGTTTGCAACAATAAACTCTAGAAGACCCTTCATTCTACATATTCAACATGCAAAAAAAAAAAGCAAAAACATTGAAGAATTCACCAAATGAGAAGTAGTCAGCCTATGGCACAAGATCTCACCTGCAGCACAGTGTTTAGTTCCTGCTATCCACAATGAAGAATAGGAAAAATGAATTTAAGATGGGAATAAGACAGAATCATAAGAGCAGCTGGATTTCAGTGTGGCAAGAATTAGAAAACTTCAGTTAGCTTTGAGATTGTAAACCTTGGTGCCTACAAGAACAGATGTTTGGACAAGACAAGCCTTGTCCAGTATTTCTATTCCTGCGTGTGCGTATTCAAACAATAGAGTAGAGAAAATCTATAAATTGTTAAGACCACCTGGTCTTCATATGTTAGGGTAAGTATACATTATAGATCGATAAATCAATCCATCAGGTAGCAATGCAGAGTCAAAATATGACATAGGCAAAAACTTCAGCAAATAAAAATATCCTAACATTCTGTCTGAAAAGTTTTTTAAAGGTGACATTGGTCCTGCAGTAAGAAATATGAAAAAAGGTATAACTAGTATAAATGTTTGATGTGTTCCCAAACAATATTTGAGTTGCAAGAGTAAGGAAGTGACCTACCAGAGTAGCAATTAAGGTGAAGAAGAAAAAAAGCCAAGGTCTCTCTTCTGCATAAAACCATCATGCATGCAGCCTCATAACCTGGCCACAGCATGAGGGACAAAGCTCAAAGTATGAATGTATACCCCTTACACGAAGCAAGGATTTATCAGTCCCTGTCTGATGATGCTTATTGTGCTGAGCAGCAGGTACCTTTTACTTGAAAAGGATTTGCAAATTGAATAGAGACTGAGGCAAAGCAATACAAGAAGCAAGCCCTGGGAAGTCTAGAAAATACAAGAAGTTAAATACGAAAGCCCTAGGAACAAGACACGACAGATGCAAAGCAAGAGGGGGGCCAGGATATTTGAAAGACTTTTGAAGTAAAGAATTCTGAAAGGTTTGGAGAATAGAATGAACTTAAATAAAAGGATGTAACTGAGAAAAATAGGTCTGAACATCAGGAAAAGCTTTATGACACCAATGTGCTATTTAACATTCATGGTGGCAGCCTTTTTGAGCTGAACCAGATTGTGGAAATAATCTCCCAAGAGAATGTGGGAATCTCAACTGCGCACACATTTATATCAAGACTGAAATGTTGTATGTACAAGTGAAGCAATCCCACACTGACAAGAGGAGGATTAGATGACCTGCAATGGGTACTATGGTTGCAGTCATTAAAGACAAATTGCAATAATGTTATTTAAAACCAGTATCAAGCTTTTCTTCTCTGAAGTACAAACATGGCCTTACTTGATTTCAAGGAGGCTACGTCCTTCAGAAATAATTTTATCACAAGTTTTGGTCACGACATCAATAAAGCAAAATTCAACAGAAGCAAATGAAAGCACCCATGTATGCTACAAGCTAACATCAATGATATCCCTCAGTGAACATATCCTAGCATGTCCATTCTACAGCATACAAGTAGGTCCCCCTGCACAAGCAGGTTCATCAAAAATCTGATCATAACATGGAAATACATAGAAATATCTCCGTATTTCTTTGCATCAAGAAATAAAATACTTGAGCTAACAAGAGAGGAGCATTTATTTCTGTTTGAAACTTGCATTTTCACTTTCCTTTGGTACTTTTTTTGCACTTGAAATGCAGAGAACAATACAAACACTAACAGAATAACTCCAATAGGAATTATGTACCTATTCCTGCAGACAAGTAAAGCAGAAAACCTTCTCACATTAATACTTCTGTCAAACCTGCTGGTTGACAATTATTTTCGTAGTTCTCAATACAGTAGCAGCTGCGAATTCTTGGAAAAGAAGGTTGCTGAGATTCCCTCTCACTCTGCAAGTGGAATTTTCCACTTTGTATAAATGCTATTTTTGTCAAAGCAACTTGTATGGAGTTGTGCTACCACTGCACATGAAATGGAAAGTTCCATGGCCATAACGAAACTGTGGACTTTTGTTCATGGAACGCTTATTTTCATATTAAGGACAAACACTCATCATAGTCAAGAGCAGCATTGCTTACCTTTGTAGTAAATATAAGCTTCATGGATTTTATTCCCAAAAATGTGTTGTTTCTGATTTTAAATGTTAATTTTCCATAATGCATTTCTAGCAAAGTTCATGATAAATACCATGAGCGCAGCCACTAGATGCTGTGTCCCTTACACTTAACCATAACCATCTGCTTGCATGTAAAGCACCATGAGCTGAATCAGCAAAAAGCAAAGACAGCTTTCATTCAGGGATATTTGGATTTGTGCAAGTTGCAACAAAGCAAAATATCTATCAAAGAATTTATATTTACTTTTTCTACAGTGACGGCAATTTTCATCCATTATTACTAGATACATCAAAGCATTTTGATGAAAAGCTGATCACTGAATCATGGAAAGTAGGACTAGACAATCTCAAGGCATCCAGTCCATCTACAGGAAATAACACAAGAATTCTACCTTAAATCTGCAGTGTCAAACTCCATATTATTTGAAAAATCACTTTACTATAAATAGCACTCAGAACTGAGGGAAAAGTAGTAAAGGTAAGTGAAATGCTGGCAGGAGAATAATAATTTTAAAAAAAGATGTCTGCTATTGGTTCCACGGAATTTGGTGCATTTTCTGTATACTTGAGTATCTCAAAAAAATCACATCTTTGAAATAGATCTTAGAGAACTGTAAACAGGTGTTCACTGAGAAGTACAAAAATCCCTAGTGCGTCTCACCTTTAAAAGACAGGCCAGCAAAATAATGTGATATTTGCAGAGTAAATAGCAAATAATGACAACTATGAAGATCTGGCTTGCAGTCTGGAACTTCAATTGCTTGAGAGAAAATATAAAGGAAAATAATTACATAGATTATAATTGTTAATTATGCATACTGATTGGAATTATAACAAGTACTTATGCATTTCAAAGTTCACTAGCAACTAGATGTTGAGAGAACTGCCTAAACCAGTGAGAACAACATAGATGTACGGTCCATCTTTCCCTGGATTTTTGGAATCTGTCGCAGTTTTGTGTAGCTGGGTACTTGTAGAGAAGGAGGGGCTGCAGTTTGGGTGAGAATAGCCAATATAATCTGAAGGTCATGAGTCCTAGTCCTTCACAGGGTCACAAGCCTCTTCCCCCCCCCCCCCCGCCCCCTCCCAGGAAACCTGCTCTTGCACGAATCTCTCCCTTACTCATCTCTGTATCTCTGTGTCTCTCTCTCCCTGTCCTTATCTTGACTCCTAAGCTTCTCAATATATACTTTCTCCCCTGTCCAACTGAAAACGGGAGTGATAGACTGACTTTGGTGGGCATCGGGCCTCCAGCCAGGCCTAAACCACCACAGAATCTCACTGCTCAAAGTGTTAGTTACACTGGAAATGTTACAGTTACATAAGAATAAATACATATTTGGCTTGCAAAAACAACTGAAGATAAATCACAGCACAAAAGAATCATATGCAGCATCAGTTTTTAGAAGAGCTAATACAGCTGGATTTAGGGGCAATAGCAGCCTTGCTTGTAGGTCACACAACTTAAGGAATCAGGGAGATTTACCACACACACTACGTCAAAAGGGAAATGCTCCCCAAAAGATGCAAGCACAGGATAGAGGACTGAAATGGGATATAAAATTTCACTGTAAGACAAGATACAGATTTGAGCCTGAAGGGATACTGCTTAAGCAGCAGTGCTTGGCATGAGGCTAGCGTGGAGTTACCTGGTGGTCTTCAGTTCTTCCTATGACAAACATGCAGCCACATATGGCACTAATATGTACACAGCTGTCCTCCTCAGGAGAGCCAATGGTTATAGAGAAGCCTCTACTACTTATGTTATAGCCACTCTGTGAAAAGGAGCCTGTCAATCTCAAGTGCTGCTGTTATCCTTTCATGAGGATATAGTCCATTTTAAGTGACCTGGTAACTACTGTCCCACACTTCCATCAACCTGTACTAATTAATCTCATTGAACATATTTCCTCAAGATTATTTCACTCTCATTTAGATTCCCAAGATTCTCTCTTACTGGCTCACAGATAGTTGGATATATCTGACAAACAAATGAGCAGGTGGCAGCTTTTTGCCCTGATGTCTACTCTCCAAAGGTTAAAAGCAAAAATCACAGAAATCTTGACAGTTGTGAACTTCCTTGCA
This sequence comes from Porphyrio hochstetteri, assembly GCA_020800305.1. Taxonomy (NCBI): domain Eukaryota; kingdom Metazoa; phylum Chordata; class Aves; order Gruiformes; family Rallidae; genus Porphyrio; species Porphyrio hochstetteri. The sequence continues at coordinate 18,002,874 of CM036910.1, read as the reverse complement.
ATGCCTTTCTGCTGACTGTAAAGCACATCCAAACAGGTTTTTTAGTTGCTTGCTCAGACATCAGGCTGATGAGCTGATGGCAGAATTGGTAAGAATATGCAAGATGACTTATTCTTCCCCATCTGACCTGTATCTCTCCTCTGAAACTTCTGTTGGTACCTCTCACAGCAAAGCTTGAGCCCTTGCCTCAAGATCCTATGCCCACCGTCCTGGGGGGCTTGCTGTCTGTCCCAAGAGCCTCCTCTTGCAGGCTATTCCACTTTTCATCATTGCAGCTTAACACAAACTAAGTTCAAATGCTGATTGGGAAAATACCCCTTACAGAGATGTGCATCCCTTTTTAGTGCTGACTACAAAGGCAGTGGTTTGAAGTGGTCAGTGTTTTGAAGGATACCTGTTTGTATAAGCCTTAAAAATACGTAGGAGAAAACACCCAGGACAAGTTTCATTAGTTCATTCAAACTAATCCTGAACTTTTCATGAGAAAGTTACGGAGCTGTTAACACCAAGTAGTAAGTAGCTTTTAACAGTGCTCTCCTCTGAAACCTGCAGTTCCTCTTTAATCACAGCAGTGGCTGTATCACTCCTTTAAGCGGATCTGCTCTCAAACTGCAAAGCAGAAGAAGCAGTAAGCATACAAATGAATAACTGTTATAAAATCACAGATTAACTTTTAAATTGTCACATAACAAGTTGGCATATGAGCCGTTGAAGACTATGTAGGTTAGAATTTTAGTTTAGTTAAGAGTTTTAAGAAAGTCTAGTGTAACTGGGACCTTCCCACAAATGTTATTTTGAATTGTACATATGTTTTGGGTTTACTTATGGACTTTCGAAACCACAAGACTGCTCAGAAAGCTTCTGTATCTAAGAAAGTAAATATGGAAATAAAGCTTTTGGTGAGGTTTCACAGTGCAAACAGGCTAAATAACTTGAACAAAATAAAGAAAACACACCAATGTTGTCTTTGTTTAGGAGGGACACAAACAGGTGTAACTGCAGTCATAAGTAACCAAGGAACACAAGCTGTTGCCAGTGAATGAAGCTGTTCTGCTTGCTTGCATTGAGAGGGTTTGTGTGATGCTGTCAAGTCAGAGTCAACTGGCTGTAATCTCCAACCTCCATCTTTCTGATAAGGGAGAAAGCCTTCTTTGATAAAGGACAGTTCAAACAATGTGGAACCTTGGATTGAAGAAACGAGGTGACACCTTTACGAAAAAAGGGAGCACTAACCCAATACATTAATTGGAGAAAGTAACACTCAAATTCAGCTAATTTGAGATTCCAAAAGATATGTGTCTACCTGCTGCACTGACAGCATGCGTACCCGTGTCCTAAGGAACCTGCTTGGGCAGGTGGGTTGGACATCATGATCTCTTGAGGTCCCTTCCAACCCCTACGATTCTGTGATTAACAGGCACAACTCCCACAGTACAGCTAGCACCAACAGTTCAAAGAGGTTTGTCAAATATCAGACACAAATTACTGGAAATAATACTATTTTGTTTTCATTAACTCATCTGTCACTACTTTGAACGATACATTTCCTCATTTAGTATGCCTCAACTACATAGTAATGGCTGTAACTCCTATTCTTTGCTTCAACACCAAGCATCCTTTTCAGAAATTCTCTCATAACTGGTTTCTAGCACTAGTCTCAGCAGTGTCTGATTTCCTCCAAGCTTTTTCCCCACGAATAATTTTCAGTTTTACATGTCAGTAAAATATCCAAGCCCAGCACCATGGGGTTAAGATCAAAAAGTGGTAAGTCCGCCCAACCGCCTTTTATTTTATTATATGTAAAGAAAGTATTGCCTTTTCTTAACATGCTTCCTTTTTCAGATCAACACTGAAGCTAGATAAGAACTTTAACCTTTAACTTTTACCCCCTTTAGGAACTGACCCCTGGCGTTTGTTCTCTGTTCCATTAATGGAGAAGAAAGCTTGAGCTCCTCTCCAGGCGGCACGTATTGTATAGAGAAGGAACTCTTTGCTTTTCAATGCAACTCATTCCATTAGAGAAGGTAAACCACAGCTTCCTGTGAATTTTAAAACGGTACCTCATGTATAATTTATAAAAACTGCCAGCTGCATCAACTGTACTTTTTCTGGTATGTTTTCTGCTTTAAAATGTCACATATAATACTTCGGCCATAGGTGCAGTATCTATTACTGGATGGAAGTGACCCTGCACTGGCATTCATTTTGTTGCTATCAACAATCACTTAAGCATTACAGATTTTTTGGCTGACAACCTCACCTACTGCTTTGTTGTTACTCTTAAAGTTGCCATGGAGACAAAAGAACAGCTGAATAGCAATTTTAATGCTTGAGAAATGCTTATTCTTTAGCATTAGGATGCTACTTGCTGGTATGGAGTCTCAGGGTTTAATGGAAGTTATTATAAACAGTAACTTTTGAATCAAAGTCTCGCTCAATTAAAAAACCAAAAAACAAAAACCAGACTTGTGCTTCCTCTTGCCCACCCCAGTTCTACTGGTAATGAACAGCCACAGAGTAGACTGTCTCCCTGCTGCGGCACAAGAGATCAGCACTGCAGAAGTTGCATCCAACCATATGTCTTGAAGGATACAACAGTCGCTACACCAAGATGCTTACCTTATTTTCTTTCCATGTGCCTCTAGGTTGCAAATAACCTCAAAATGGGAAGGAATAAGGAAGTTTCATACTTCATCTTCCTCACCAACTCAGGTAAAGTGCTGCTCCATCCACAGAAACATAATGCAAACTAGGAAAAAAAAACCATCAAGGATCCTCTCCTTGAATTTTTTCTTTTAGCCACACAGATCTACTTTTTCCTCTAACACAACCCTTCCTACACAGAGTTTGTGTAGAAGCTCGAGCTAACAGCTGAATCCCACTGCTCTCTGCTCATAATCCATTAACTCACATTACAGTAACTGATGGGAATCGTGGGCACTCAGCCCTGGGATACTTGGCACCTTTCAGATTCCAGTCCTAGATGTTTAATTCCTTCCATGTCACAGCAGATCATGCTGCTGAGTGGACAGAACACGTGTGATCAAAATGAGTATCACCTAAAGACTTCTCTATCTTAAGTCCTGTTGTTCGTGAGTCAGAGAATTTCTAAAGATCATTATAAAAGCAGATTATCCCTAGTTTGGTACAGTGGGTCAGAGACAAAAGGCAGTAAAGCAGAGTCTTGTCCTGCAAAGACAACCAAGAGGCAAAGGAAGCAGCTGTCAGGGACAGCTGAAAGAATATTTTCCTATACAAGAGCCTTCCCCCCACTCTCCACCTGATACTGCTGCACTTCTCCCAATGCCTCAGTGGCAGCAAGAACAGAAAACCTATTCCTAGGGGGGTGCCTGACCCTTCCCCAGCAGAAGGAGCAGCTTCAACCCCTCAAGTTCCTGCCCCATGAACAGACCCTGACTTGCCTATTCCCATTAGGTGCAGGATGATACAGTCAGGAGGAAATATTCCAGCAAGACAGCAGGTGGTAGGGGATAATGCACAAGAGGGGGAGGAAGACTGAGATAAAGATGATTCTTCCTCCTTCCTCACCAGACCTCCCTGCTGAAGGACTCCTGCACACCCTTTCCTAGTTGTTGAATTGTCTCTACCCTCCCTGCCTGTGCCCACCACAGCCCTGACATCCCATGCGTTGCTCCTTTTACCTCTATGGAAGCCTCCTGTGAACCTACAGATTTCCTCAACCTGGCCTCTGTGCCAAAATATATTTTTGTTGACACTTCAGAAAGAGCACTTCACACTGAGGATTATGATCTTTTACTCGCGTTGGACAAAATCTGCTTTGGCTAAGCAGCCTTGAATTGACTTTGCAGCTCACAGAAGCAAAAATATTAAATATTAATATATGAAAGAACAGGCAGGCTGTGACAGTAGAGGGTCTGTTCCTGAAAGTTTCCAGCTGAGAACATTCTATTGATAAGCTGAAATTAAACACATGGATTGATCCTAATTTTACAAATTCTCTGATTTAAGCAAAGGTGCTTCAAGTGGGAATAACATTCTGAAAGAACAATACTTTTTTGTTCCTTTGAGCAAATGCTTTTCTATTACCTGAGGTAGAAGAGCAGACACAATGATGAAAAGTTTTTATTACAGTTATTTAATTCAGCATCTCAGACAGCACTCATCTACAATCCTAAATTCTAAGGGACATGATGCGAATGTTCACAGCAACATAGAGGAGTGAAAACATAAGACTAACTTCATCAAAAATGAGGGTGAGACTATTTTAAACAAGCTCCTTGCCCACTCTCAGAAGCTTTATTATTCCAACCTCAGCTTTGCTTCAGCAGGTCCTGCTCTAGATCTGTCCAGTCACGGAGAGATTGCAGAGCTTTAGCAAGTCAGCCAGCCAGATGCCCAGCAAGACAGGAACTCATTCCAAAAAGATAAAATGCTCTCCTCTTTTGGCATCTTATTCAGAGCCATCAATAGCCCGTGACAGGAATGCCCAACAACAGCACGCTGTACCCTTTTGGAAGGGCATCCATCAGACTCAGTGTAGGGCTGTGACTTGGGCATCACCCCACCAACACCGCAGCAGCTGCCAGTTTCTGACAAGCCTGAGCCGTCATTCTGGTCTCCAGCTACAGACAGAAAAATGCAGTCTGGCACATCACTTCTGACAGGTTGCCAAGCCACTTCTCTAAAAGGAGGGATGAAGGGAGGAGATAAACCTGCTAACAAAATGATGAAGCTTGTGATCCTTCTGAACCCATAGTCAAGCCTGAATGAATGGAAGGGAAAGAAGTCCACGCGCCATGAAACTAGGTGAAGCTCAAAGGGAAAAGGAAAACAGTTGAGTGGCAGCTTCAGCTCAGTCCCTCTGGCATTCATAACAAATGTTTGGAATTGTTCCCACCTTGGGAGAGAAAAATCTTCTCTAAAACATAATTTCAAGAAATGTGTGAGATGGGGAAGAAATAAAAGGTTTCAATTGAAAAGGTTATACGGAAAGATCGTTTTATAGGGGGAAGACTTTAGGAAAAGATTGCTCAGTGACAAAATTTCCAGATGGAACTCAAAAAGAAATAAAGCAAGGAAGTCATAAATTCAAGGTCACATACTATTTGAAGATTAACATGTATACAGAAATTAAGAGGAACATAAAAGGGTGTGTATTTAAAGTTTAAGAGCTATTCACACAAATTCCTTGTGAGAGACACTGTACTGGCATCTATGTGAAGTGTAGCTTAGTTCATTTAAGCTCACCTGAGAAAAACCAAAACAGATTACTTCCTCAGAGAAAGTTAGAGTTTCTTTCACATGACAACTACATTTAAAAAAAAATGCCCTGAGATAATTATAGACAGCTGACTTGCAGTGGTAGAGATGTGCCTAGGATTTCAGCTGTATATTTCTGTTTTAAATAGCTCAGAGAAGGAGAATATCTGAACAAACTGGGGGGGGTGAAGGAGAAGGGCACTCAGATTACTCAAGTGCAAAGGAATTGCATTTAAGACTTAGAGTAACTTGAGGTCAAACATATCAAGTTTTATAAGGGATCCAATCAAATTATGAAAGTGAAGAATTGACACAGAAACTGGCAAACACACCCATAGATCATCAAACAACTTCTAGCAATAAACACAAAAAGCGCAGACCTAACTGTTATCTTGTTTTATTAGCTTTGCACTTCCTTGATGCACCTTACTCAGCGAGATGAGAGATGCCTTGGTGTGAAGGTGCAGAGGCAGGAAGCCTTTCACTTGAGGAGTTTGGCAGAGAAGCTGCATTGCTGCTCAGAGACAGGGGTCTGGGCAGGGCATGGCAAAGCTCAACAGCCACCACACAATGTCCTTGCAACAGCTCAGATGAAGAAACCTTGCTGCCCTTCCAGTAAGTGTATCTTTCATCCTTTTGTTTCTTGTGGTATGAGCAATTATTCCAGATGCAATTTAATACAAGTTTGTGTATCTTCTCAGAAGTCAGTGTCAGGTACTTCATTATTTGTGTTCATGTTTCCTTAGGGAATTAATCCTTATGGTATCAGGGGTTTGAAATTCTGATGAAAGGTCTTAAAATTCCCCTTGGATTTGTATTCATAATTGACAGTATTATATAATTTTTAAGTACTGAATGACTCACAATTGGATATAAAATACTGACTTTGTAGAAACTTTGCTATGCTTCTAAACATTTCTTATACTTTCCTTGCTCTAAGGGTCTAGGATTTCAGTCCCTGATGTTTGGATTTACAAGAAGCAATTCTCTCTCTTCTAAGTCTTTCCTTTGTTTAATTTTAGAAAGCAAAGACAGTGCTGAGAACCTCATTTTTGATAGACTTGCATAACTACATCTCAAAGCACTTCTCAAACAGCTGTAACAGGATTTCCCAAATCTTATAACTAGTCTTCCAACTATGCAAAAAATAAACCCCCAGGTTTACAGACTTGGCATGTTAAATGTATCTGGATAAAGCTTTCCTATTTAGACCAAGTATTAGGTAGTTTATTGTTTGTTCTGTGGTTTGTTTTTTCTGTAATCAGCTCACACCCCCTCCCAGTCCACAGAAGCCGCTTGTTTCTTTTAACTCAAAGAGCTACAGAGATTCCAGTAATGTATTTTTGAAACATGAAGACTGTTCTTAGCTTCTTAAGTTATCTATTATTAGTTTCTTAAGTATCAATACAGCATAGTAAGTCTCTACTTTTAACTTAATTGGGTACCTGAAGAGGAAGAAAAAGGGTTTAGTTGGTTTTGTTTGCTTGTCTTGCTATTATTGAGCTGCAATAAGATCCCGTCCTTTTCATTATCTGATGCTATTTCTCAATGGACAAACTTCAGCAGGGACTCAAAAAGTAAAATGATACTGTTCTTAATGTCCCAAGAGCAGAGAGTAAACTGATATCATTTACAGCTGCTAGAGTAAGCATTTGGCTTTAAGACCTTTCATGTAATCTAACAAATGTCTCAAGGCACCACACATGCACAGAGGATGCTGCAAGAAGTGACTACAAGGTTACTGCGCAAAGGAACGGCAGTAACCAAGCAGCAGAACAGGAAGTGTCACCTTTATGAGCCTGGTGACCAGGACAGGAACCACCGACTAACTCCGCTGCCTCAAAAGGCATCTGTGAGTTGACTAGAGACAATTTTGAAATAAATAATGTAATGAGGTTATTAATGCCATTATATGCAACCATGGAACACCCTTCCTACTGCTATTACTAGGATTAATTTAAATGAAATTAGTATCTGTACCACTCACTGCATCACAAACGTTGGAGGCATGAACACTATAAAGAAGAACGTCCCTTAGTTTGATACACTGGGGCATAATTGGGAATGATGGGTAGAAGTGAATGGTATATTCCTAAGGCTTAGTACTGGAAGAAACTATATCCGAAACAACCTATCCAACAGAGCAAATGGGGTGCATCCCATGGGAAGCCCAGATAGCTTAGGACTTCTAAAAAAAGATCAGAAAATAATGAAATTTGTGACTGCAGCCTATTTTCACATTTCAATATCTGTTTAAATTGTGTTTAAAATGTATTTTTAACATCAAAACTTTTAAACTGTATTTTAAAGGTGATAATGACCATAATTTTGAACTTTAAAAAGCACAGCACCGCAGAGTAATCATGTAGTCTCTGACATTGCTGATCTTGAAGTATATCCTTTACTATTGCTTATCCACAGTAAAAAGATTGATTTTGTTTTGTTGTTAGAGTTCTACTTAATCAGAAACCACACATCACTCCCCACAGACTCCTTTGCACGCAAGATGCAGAACCAAAACAAAAAGGCAGTCTTCTAATGTTTTATTTTTTATTGAAATTGGACAAAGCCCAGATTTTGTGGATTGCTGAGCCCTATTTCTATTCTCATATATAGTCTTGTCCATTGGATTAATTGCACTAGCCTTAGAGGATTCACACGGGTAAGAAAGACTGAGCAAGCCAGCCAGAAGACACTGAGCTAAAGCATATGCCCCATGACAGACTGACCTGCAGTACATTAGGCAACTGATAGGCAGCAGAGATGCTGATCAGGCTTTTGTTTTAAAGCATGTCAGAAATACAATATATCACTTCAGAGGCCAACTCCTCATTCCACTGCAGTGAGCAGCAAAACTTCCAGCAAAACCAGAATTACAAGCTAACAGTTTAAAGGTATCTTGTAAAACCTGGTCACTCAGCTTTATAGCTTGGCACATACCATAAGCTGTAAGAACATGGAGTAAGATAGCTGGATGCCCTACTCCTTTACTTCCAAGTATTCTCTGTATCTTTTATTGGAGGAACAGCAACCCTTTCAGTGCCATCGAAATCACATAAACGTAGAAATTACTTTTTCAGTTAAACTGTAGCTTTAAATACTTCGAATTGCTCTCTCTTCATGTCTATAGTGCCCTCAGTTTCCTACAGTTCTAAGCAAATCTGAAGTCTCTTTTCCCCACTATTAGTGATATCCCTACTCTGACCTTGACTGCATCACCACTGTTTCTCTACCTGCTCAGTTGTCCTTTCCTCCCTCCATTTTCAGACAGCACATTAAAAACTTTGCAAATACTTTGCTCATACAATTTTCCTTCTTGGTCTCAGCCACTGGCTCACACTTACCCATAACTGAAGTTCTAAAATACATGCCTCCAAAATGGACTCTCTTCCCAGGCACCCTAACTAACAAATCCTCCATTTACAGAGAAGCACTTTGCCAAGTTATCGGTAGTTCTAGAGATTTGGGACTAGCTGAGAGAAAATAGACAGGCTTTTGGATTAAACTAAATGAAGCTTCTTGGTTTTGCGAGAACATGTGAAGGAAGTGAGCAGGGATTTAAGAAGAGCTTTAGCTATGGACATTACCTTTCAGGACAGAATTCATTAATTCCTCTGAGGTTTTTGTACTTACCAAAATTCTGAATAGCTATGCAATTCATGTAGGGATATTCAAATTAGGATCTTTGAACTACTGCTATTTCTTTAGGACCTGCAGCCTTCTTTTTATAAGTAAGTTTTGGAAGTTTATAAGCAAATGTCCTATTAGTTAGATTAATATTCATTCATCAAAAAGGACAAAAAAAAAATCTTGCTTTCTAGTCAGTCATGGCTTTTCAATGATTTTCTCATACATGCTGTACTTTGGCTGTCTGTCAGAGATAACCTCACCTGCCCCCAGGGCAGGGCTGATTCCTTGTTCCACTGTGCTATTATCTGACTTTTCAGGAAGTTGGCAGTAGCTTTTCAAAGAACTTTTCAGAGCTATTTTTAGACTTATCATCAACATTTCTACCTAAGATTCAGCTGTGCCGCTACAACATGATGACAGACATACTGTATCTCAAGTCACTAAAGAGCGGTTGTTAGTACTAACAAACATTAATTTTTTTACACAGGAAAAAAAAATGCATAAAACCAGCCCAAGAATAGTCCTAGAAGCTACTGCTAAACACAACCTCTAATCTAAGTAATATTTTAATTCAATTAAAAAAAAAAGAAAATTTGGTTTTATTAGCATGGAACCTCCAAAAGATTTTCAAGCTCTTTAACGGTGGAATTCTGGGGCAGAAAAAAATGCTATAGATGCCTTAGCTACTTTTCTGGGATTAAGAATTTGCTGCCTTCTCACAATTTTTATAAATGTGTATCTACCCTTAAGACAAGGGCAACCAAATTAAAAATGTAAAAAGTAGTCACAGAATATAGCACAGTGCTGTGTCTTTTCACATCTTTATTTTGAAGTAATGATTGGGTGTTCTACTTTCTAAAAGAAAAGCTGGCCTATGGCTGACTCAGACTCTTGCTGTAATTATTTTATTCTGCCCTCTAAGTCCGGTTTCGTTAAGGCCTCCTGCTATATGTCACCATCAACTGAAACTACATTCCTAGGAACTCTGTAGGACTGTATCCCTAACTAATCTTAAGTAACATAAAAGTAACTTTAGTTTCCAGAGTCTGCAATTCTATTTTAACAATTAGGTAGTTATATACAAGGATATTTTAGTCTACAAGGATGAACAAAAAGTATCCTAAATTGAACACAAGAGAATGTATCTAAAATGTTAGGGGGTTGGGGGACAGTGCTTTGCTCTGGGGCTTTACTTTTATTCTTTGCCTTTTCTCAGTCAATAAACCAGGCTACTCTATAGGCTTAGGACAGACACCGTCCAAGTTGTTAAGAAATATGCTGGTTTTGTGTAATGTGGTAAAAGGTACAAATGCATGCTTTCCTGAGCAAGAACAAGAAATACAGGTAACAAGAAGCAAGATATGGTGAAATGAACTCGAGCATTCTTTTGCGTCAGCAAATGTCATGACATTTAACAAAGTATGTATTGGAGACTGACAAAGATGAACAGCTCAAAATGAAATTCTTTCCTCCATTCTGAAAGTTCTCTCTTCATATTTCCAATAATATCTAAAAAACCCCAATTTTATTCTTTAGTTAGCAACTGCAGTATAGTACAAAGCACAAATGTACCAAGGAAGTAAATTTACGTTACTGTCTAAATAACCATGAAAAAGAGGAAAATCTAAAAAACACTTCAAAGTATAGTTCAGCTACATATGGAAGTCTCTTTTTTTTAATTCTAGTACCACAAAACCATGCCCATACAAGCAAGATGCTAAGTAAGAAAGCACTATCAAACCAAGCTCTGCATCGACATGAAGATCTGAGCTGGCCAAGAGGAGAGTTTTGAAAATAACATACAGGAAGTTCCTTGTAAATGCTGGTGAGATGCTTCATCACTTGAGGATAACTGCACTTATCACTTTTAGATCAATCATTACCTCTTCAAATAAAGCAATCTGCTTTAGCAGGGAGCACTGGACATTGGTTTGGATACATGCCTGAAGGATGCATATAGAAGCTTCTTGGAGAGCACTGCCCTTTGAAACATAAAAGTGAGAGCTATATTTTTCTTTGGTAATACATGTTAATGAAATTATCTAATAGAACAGGTATTTCAATCACAAAGACTACAAAATTAAATTTTGTTTCATGTTAGAAGCTGAACTTCACTCTCTGGTTTGTATTAATACAATAGGCAACACAAATAAGTGGAGGGCATACACACTTGAGCAAATTAAAACTGATACCAGTACCAGATACTAAAAACCCTGTGAGGATTACCTGATGCTGCCCATTGCAAAGAATTCATAACATTTGGGGGAACTTCTCACATTTCTATTGACTGTTGACATTTGGAGGAATCTTCTGTTTACTGATGTACCTTCTGAAGCATTAAAAAAATCACCAGTTCCTACACTCAGCTTTGCTCCAAAGAGATCAAACAACCTACCAAAATCTCTGACCACTCTCAGAAAGGACCATGCTGCTTCTAAAGTACACGACATACCAGCAACCTTCACACAATTGGTCCTCTACAATTGCTGAGGCAGGGAAAAAGACCACCAGGGTAGGAAAGCAAAATGTCCACTCTCAAAACTGAAACTAAGCAGTGTGTCTAGTCCAACTGCCTCCTCTCCTTCCAACAGACTTGTCTCCTCCCCGGGGAATGAGGGCAGGAAGGCCTTTCTCTCACCCATTCTTCGCAGGTGGCACATGCGATGAGCAATCATTCCTACTCACAGAACTTTAGGAACAAAATTTTGGAGAGTCTTCACGAGAAGGATGTTGAAACAAGAGGAAACAAGAGAGGTTTAGCTGCTTCTTACATGTCCTCAGATTCAGAAACTTGAAATATAAAATTCCAACTTTCATTGTCAGATAATATTAGACCAGACATTAATGAGAAATAAGTATATTGTCCCAGTCCCTTCTTGTCCCTTTCTGGTTGCACTGAGGCCAGTTGTGTTCCGTCATCCCTTTTTCTATCTGCCTGCAGTGAGACAGCATTTCTCTCAAAGGACAAACATCACAGCAGTGAAATTACAGGAAGATATAAGTAAATCATACATAAAGAAACTATGCAAACTAATCTATGCAAACTAATCTATGCAAACTAATCTATGCAAAGGCACCCCACATCAGGATCAGATCTTCCCCTCAATTAATCTTTAGAGTCTCACAAAAACTCTAATGAAAGACCTGATCAAATTCCCAGAAATTAAAGCAGGAGAGTGCCGTTCCAAATACAACATACTTCTAAACAATCCCTTGTTTTAATTGCACAAACCCGAAACTCAGCCAACAAGGTTCTGCAGAATTCAAGCCAAACCCATCCCAACCATGCACGTCTAACTAAAAGAAAGTTGTTGTTCAGATAGATCCTGCCTTCTTCCACCAGTTAAACCAAGTTTTGCAGGAGAGAGCACTGCTTGTCTCCATGTCCATTACCCTATTGATTGTTGTGTAAATATTAGGCTTCCTGCTTGTGGAGAAACTACTGCAAAGTTTCTTTCAGTTCTGTTTGCACATTTCAAACTTGCATGTGGTTTAGAACAAGGAAGTTTATGTAATGTTCCCAAGAAAGTGCAGTACATCATGGCTCATTTTAATTCAGGTATGAATACATGACACAGATGAATTCACAAAACACTCCTTTCATCTGAAATTTAAGTAGTAACCCATTTTTCTCCTGAACATTTAAGCAGATTTAAGTGATGAAATGATTAAATTTTCCTGTTTCTTTAAAGCAGTATTTGATAGAAACAGCCTAGGATGAATCTTTCCTAAATTTATTCAAATACAACATCAACTATAAGAATATTTGAGTAAGTCACTTCAGAAGATCTCAATGTTCTCTACAGCTAGAGAATATGATGATTTTAAATTTTACTCAAAGCACTGTAGATTTAGAGCATATAAAAGTGTATTTTCCCCAAAGGCCAAATTTTCAAGTACTGAACAAATCCAAGCACCTGTTTGCAAAAACAAGAAATAGGTATATACATCTGGGATATCACCTACCCAAACACACACCTATGGTGCAGATTTTGTTTGTGCGCTGCCCATTACCTGTGCCCATCACTGAAATTCTTGCTCACCTGTAAAGCTAGTTTCATTCTTCCTACAGGCAAGGCTTTTAAAAATACAATTATTAGGAAATATCATTGGGAAAGTGACAGCAACGTACTTCTGCATTTATGGATTACTCTTCTTCACCCAGGAACCTCCCACAGGTTCAGAGTCCTGATCAAACAACCCCTTTCCCAAACCCCTTCTCACTTCCTCATGCCCCTGTGACTCAAGAGCCCTGTGCCTGCTTCCCCAAAAGCTACTGCTACCAGCAAGGGTTAGAGATTTTTACTCATCTGGCAGCATTTGTGTTGCTCAGCTCTTGCCAAAATTCATATCATCTTTGGTACACAAGCTTCCAAGTTTGATTAGGTTTCCCCTCTCAACAAAGTTATCTTCGCTCAGCTTAGCAGAGCTGCACATTCTGCATAAAGCAGTTTTGATGGGTTAAAAAATGGGGGGTTTTGGTTGATCGATTTTGTTTGTTTAGTTGGTTGGGTTTTGGTTTTTTACACTATCTGAATAGACAGAATTCTTTCTTCTGTTTTCACAGCATTTCAACTGTCCCCAAACGCTCGACACCAATTTTTGGACTCACTCTTCTCAGCATGGGCTTGCCATCCACTGGCCAAAAGCAGCAGACAGATGATGCCTGCCCAGCACAGACTGCCCATCGCCTATGTCTTGTCTCCCAGGGGTCAGGGACAGCCTGGGATTTTTGGGCTGCCTGCACTGCCTAGCAGCCATTTGCTGAGGACAGCACAACAGCTTGGCCCGTCCTGTGAGCTGTCAGATAAGCCACACTGGAAAACCAAAGATAAATGTGGATCTAGAAATTACCATGATAAAGGTAGCAAAGTGAAATTATGACTAGCAGTGTTTAACTAAGCGTCCTGAAGGCAGCACGGAAGGTGTGGACTGCTCCAAGGTCAGAGAGAATCAATACATTTCTAAACACAGAACGCTGAAATCACATACCTGAGCAACAGCAACAACCAAATCACTAGATTTCTCCCAGACTTCTCCACTAAAGCCTTCTACAATATGCACTTCATTGCAACACACTGAATTATCACGATTATGTCTGAATACACAAAATGACACAGAGAAGCAAAGCTCTAGAAAAATCAGAGTGTGTTTCCCTACCCCATAGAATTCAGCACCCAAACTGTAAAACTATATGGACAGAAATAGAACGAGGAATAAATGCTCATGGAATAGCTGTACCTGCAGTCCTGAAGCACCTACAAACATGCAACCTCATTTGCTGAAATCTGAATAATTCAACTGGACTAAGCTACATATTCCACTAATCCTAAATTCTGCCTAACAAAAACATCCCCCTGGTCATTTTCATGCCTTTGCAAAGTTAAAACAAGCTGACAGTAACCAAAAATTATGGTCAATGGACACATACCAGTTTTAGTAAAAGAAGTGAGAGAGAAAAATGTATTTTTAAAAGCAGTGGAATCCTGTGAAATGGAATTTGCCACAGCCTGAGGATGATCATACTTAGAGAGAGCTGAGGGTATCTTATAACACTAAATTCACTGCCAATAAGCATTCTATTAGTATTTATTTCAACATCTGAAAAATCTAGCAATGACATTCCTCCAGACAAGTTTGCCTTGCATGAAAAAAAAAAAGTAGAAAAAGTATTTTTGACAAGCTAATTATCTAACTATAAATAGGACTTTGAGGATAGGAAAGCATTTATGTTTTCATCATACCAAGATATCCAAACAACTAAGGCATCCTAAGGAACAATGCTGAATGCATCATGCACATTTTTAACACTGCAGCTAAGGAGTACAGTGTAATCTGCAACATATTACCATTTCAAAAGCTCAATAATTTGAAATTGTCCTTTAAAATAAAGGCATTCCCTACTTCAAATGCTATTACTATTTATCATTCTTGAAACTATTATATAACATAATATCATTCAACGGGATTTAGCGGCATAATGCTGACAGGAAATTAAAGACATACAATAATCATGCATTAAATTTTTACAGTGAACCATCAGTATGCTCACAAATAGGAAACAAATTTATTTTAATATTTAAGAAATACATTTTTCCAATGGGCTTACTAACAAGAATTTTCATTTATAGCCTTCCTTCAGAAAATGTCACGATTACCATCTGAACAGGGAAAAAAAAGATAAAGTTCAAATGCTGATTTTGGCATTTGTATTTCTCTGACGTAGTTTACCTAAAGATAAAAAGTAGCTAAAAAATAGATCACAGGCACCCACAGTGCTAGTATTTCCTAATTCAACTACTTAGTTTCTAAACCACAGCAGATGAGTACAGCTTTCACTAATGGATTGCTATTAAAAATAAATCAGCAAAACAGTGCATGTATTTCTCCTTCCATACAGCTGGAGCAAGCATACAGCGTTCTATTATACAGCTAGTTGAAAGACAGATTTCAACCTCCACATGGAATTACTTACCCAGAAGCATGTTTCTCATCTACAGTTAGTTCAGCAGAACAGAAAGTTCTGTACAATAGATCTAGCAAAGGGAACGTTCTCTCAAGCTCCTTTTTGACTTGGTGCAAGTTTTGAGTAGGGCTTTAACTCGAGCTGCTGAGAAATATGCCTTGCCCCATAAAGCTGCTGGGACACTTTACTTCACTCTCATTGGTGAATAATACCTCTTCAGACTATGTAGAAGTGATGCAGAGAGGAGGATGGTGCCACCTTAATTTAAGGTAACAAAACCATTTTAAAAAAGAAAGTCTTTATTTCACTAAAGTTTTAAAGTTGGATATTTTATCTGTCCTGCAATTGGCTTCAAACTAGTTGCATACCTTTGTCCAAGGTAAAAACTCCCTACAGAACTACTCTGTTACCTGAAATAATACACTAATAGAATGTACCAATTAAAACCTAAATGGTAGGCTAAATTTAAGTTTTGCAAAAGCAAATGCCCCATCTTTCCTCGGTGCTTAATTATATCACAGCTGAATTTGTCTCCTCCGATACAAAAGACTGTCAAGTTCCTGGTGTCCACTAAAATCCACCAGAGATGGGTTTTGTGCAATTAAAATTAACCTCTTCTATGAAAAGACAGAACCAATCCTCTTCCAATTATAAAAGCAAACCGCATATCTTCTCAAAGCTGGGACTCAAACAATAGATTTCTAACTGAAAGAGGTACCCCATGCTCTGCATCCCCTCCCTTTGGGATTTGCTGCATCTGCACAGAATTTCTGACTCTTCAAAGGATTTTTCCCAAGACCATCCTAGTAGGCATATTCTATAGAAAAGAGTTTTATAAACAAGTAAACAAAACCAAAATCTAAGAGCATTAGGGACAGATGCAACTGTTTACTGAAACTGCAAATTGCATCAGATAGTTCCTCATGGAGAAACTGAAGATTATGGAAGAAATCTTGTATGTAACCCTTCTATTTAAGTGCTTTGCCTTAAACATGTGGAGTTAAGATTTGATTTTTTTCTTTCTTTACAACAGCAAAGGGATGGGAGGGGGGTGGAAGGCAACTCTGAAAAGCAAACTACTTGGAACTAACTTCCACATACCTAGAAATACTACACAATTTTTTTGTGAACAGATTAATTTTGTACCCAGTCCTTAATAAAACATGTTCCAGTGATGACACCACTCTCTAGGGTGTGACTATTGGTTACTCAAAACAGCACATATGAAACATTAGGTTCATCTTATTTTATTCTACCACCTCCTACTCCTCATTCTTTCTACTAAAAGGGGGATGGATTACTTTGATAATTACCTGCCAACATGACTTGGCAGCAATTACACAATTTTGTTACATGTCCTGAAATCCTGAAATATTTGGTATTCTTGTGAAAAGGCCCTTTTATTTTTTTTTTTTTAAAGGAGGAAGGCAGGCATTGCTAGCAGTAATGACCACAGAAAAACAGTGGAAAAAATGAATCAGCTTTGACATAAAAAAGCAAATAAAAATGAAACCTAATTAAAAATAAACCTCTCTGATTTTTAAGGAAATCTTGTGATCTTGGAAGATCTGACTCATTCTCACTGTGCACTTGGGATTGGCGACTCCAAACCTCTCTGAAACTTTATGTGGGTTTTATATAGACTCAGATGACTTAGCAAGATGACCAGTATTTCCAAGTAAATACTACATTCTCTCATGCTGACAATAATACTAATACTTGTATTTTCTGTGAGTTTTGAACGACATATGTTTTAATTTCATCGTTAACTGCAAGAGTGTCTCACATGTTCCATAAACATCTAGTACATTTATACATTACAGCACAACAAATGAGCAAGGACTATATCCTCCCTGAACTAGAAGGTATGCTTTCCCCACTTGTTCAATAACAGTAATGTCTCCTTTTTGGCAATGTTTGATAGTTCCTTGCTAAAGCCATTACAGTGCAAAAGCATGCTCAACTTTAACCATGTAGCTGGTTTGACACACTGCAGCTCCCTTTTATTTTCTTCTCCCTCTCAATAGCATGTAACAGCCCAACTCACAGACCTGTCTTTGGTTGTGGAGGAAGGTCTTAGGACTCACTAATCACAGCTTTAATGTTTTAGCCTGCCCTCTATCTCACATCTAAAATGTCATCTCCAAGACACAGTCACAGTTTCAACTACACATCTCCATTCCCCTCCCTTTAAAACCACTAACTTCCATCTACTCTTATTAACACCCACTGTCACCAGATGTTAGAGATCCTTTGAGTTTTGTCTGAGAGGGCCCCTTCAGAGGTCCACAATTAGTGCTGTTACAGCACAGATAGCCCCTCTGGCGATGAGAGCATGCGATATGCTCATGCAAGCACAACAGAGATGATGCGTATGAGGAGGAAAGCAGGAGGACAGCACTTCCTTTTGGAGCACCAGTCTGAAGTGATTGTTCAGTTACTGCACTATAGATGGTGCTAAAGAAGTAACAAGGGTAAAGATAGGTGCCGGAAAAGAAAAAGGGAAAAGAGGAATACAGAGGAGAAAGTTTATAAGACGGGCCTAAACACAGTTTAATTTTAGAGAAGAATGAATCGAAAGGGCACAATGTTGTTAAAAGGCAGTAGAAGGCAGAGAAGAGACTGAAAACGCAAAAACAGTAAGGAAAAATGAAAGTAAAGCAGAAAAAGAATAATGGTAAAATAAATATAACAAAAGCAAATGTATTTTTTTCCAGGTAGCTATCAGGGGCTGACCTTCCAGAAGACAAAGTGGTACAACATTCACTGCAAGCATGGTACCTACTACCACAAATGTAATTAAGGGGGAGAGAGAGAATGAAAGAGGACGCACACAAGGACCACAGAACAAGAAGAAAGGAAAGGCCTCTTGAGGAGGCTATCTGAGGGCGAGTGCACTCAACATCTCATTCACGAGCAGTCAAAGAGTGAAGAGCTGACAGACAGCTCAACTGGTAAGGTGCTCAGGTGGAATCCTTTTTCTTTTTTTTTTAATCCAAAGTTCATGCTTTACATTCCCCCACCCCCCGTGTTTTCCTAGCATCTCTCTCTCGTATGTGGAGGGGTGGAGAATTGGCATTTTGAGCATTTGTAACAGGTTACTTATCTCTGGCTAACAAGTCTTAAAAACAAACAAAAGCCACCTGGAATCCATTAATGTCTATGTCTACACAAAACATGCTGTTTAGACTTCCATTCTTTCTACATCCATTCTCTGTCCCCAGATTGCTTTGATACAGATTAGTCTCCCTAGCAGACCACAATATAATGTGTTTAGAATTTGGGTCATGTTCAGAAACTTGGAGAATTTACTGTCAGGATGTGATTGAAGAAAAATGGACAGTGTAAGTAGATGTGCTGTATTTTCACATAGAGGAAGGAGAAAATCATCCTTCCAGAAGTCCAAACTTCAGCACTTCAGACTTCTGTAGAGATTAGTGTCAAACAGCAATAATAGCATCCTGCTGTCAAACCTGTAAGAGGTTTCTCTGTGCAGCCATGCTTGGATCCTTTGGGTTCAGTCCTTTGCTTTTCATGCACAAACAACTCTCCAGGCTTCTTGTGCCTGTTCTCTAGGTTACACCCTCAGTGCACCACGTACTAGTCACATACAGAAGTGTTGCACCAGTTTTTCACAAAGGGACAGTCTAGGAAAAATGGGCTATAGCTACTACATGTAGTAATAACGTAAAAGTTAAGAAAAAGACCAAATTCAGTATTAATGGTTGACCTTGTTGTTGTCGTACTACCCACCATGATTCTTAACCCTGAGCTTGGTTCACCCGATATTTTCACATATGTATTTTGAGCAGAAGAATCCTCTTGTTAACATCTCAGCTAAAATGAGTATCACAAATCTCCTAGAGTGTCTAATATGTGGAATATCACACCAATGAACTACACGCACTTTCCAGAGACACCAACTGAAACAAATGTCTACTATGTGAAATAAAAGACCTTTGTTCATTAAAAATAAAAAAAACCCCAAAACTATCCTGCCTCTTGTAGTAGAGGATTCACACCAGTAATCCAAATTTTGGTTAGCATGGGGAGTGCCAAAATCACCCATACTTTGCTTCTAAAATTCAAGGCAGGAATCAAAACAAAAGGCAAGGTATCTTTGTGAGGAGAATACCAAGGCCCTGTCAAACACCCTGGGGAATCTGCCTGGCCACACTTGAGTGCTATCCACTGTATTTAATACAATCTCTAAGAACCATCTCAGTTTGAAGGAGGAAAATAAGTCAGAAGCGAGGTAGAATAACCTGACCCTACTCTACTGTACAGACACAGAGGAACTGGTAGAAGACATCAAGCACATGCCCAGAGAGTAACAGTTACATCCCTTTCTCACTAGATAAATTTCACAGGACACAACAAACTCCCAAGGCTTCTCAGAAATTTCTCACCATCAAAGGAGTTCAATTATTCTCCTCTGAGTCTTTTTCCCACATCAGGTTAATTACAGTGAGCTGTGCATGCAGACATATATTCAAAGTGGAGGCAAGCAACTGTATTCTCCCAAGCTCTCAAATCACAACCCTCACCAAGACACATGCACATCCAGTCATGTATGAATTATACATCTTCCTGTCATACAGGGCACTGCATCCAGCCCTCACTACAAGTTTTGCTCTAGTAGGATTTAGAAAAACATTTAAGTCTGTCCCAGTTTATGGATAAAACATATCTCCCACAGTAAACAAATACTTGAAAGGAATATGAAAGGACTATTAAACATAAGCTCATAGTATGTATCTTGATACTTGTGCTTATGTGAAGTAAATTTTGCTTATTGCTACTTGTCTGTATACACAGATTTGTCTCTGTTCACAGATGCAAACTTACACATGTACACTTTTGTGTTCTTGCACATCCCATTAAGTTTAGCACTCTGTATGCTCTTATATGATGAATGAAATAATAAGCATTTATGCTACAGTTTACAGTATTCAGAAGAAAATATACCATTACATTCCACCTCCTTAGATCTTAATTTTGCCATTTTTTGTGACATACTGTCATGAGCTACAGCGCACCCTCAAAGATGTCACTTTACCTTCAACAATTCTTCTTAGGACACACGGGAGATCATAGAATCATCAGGTCCAAACATTAGATGAGATGACATATTCCCCTATATGCTACCCTTTTATGCAAACCAGGGGTCTCTTCATACTTTGCAACCAGGTGTTACGCTGTTTAAGACATGTAGCTTTGCCATGACAGGGGATGACACAGCCAAATAAACTTAGTGTTAATTTAATTCTCTCCCCTGAACAGGGATCTTCATGGAAAAATTCTTAAATCTTTCTCCATCCTCAAGGACTGCTACAGGTCTAACAGGTTTGCAGCCCTCAAGGCTTTAGAAGGACGGCTATGCCAGTTTTAAACACAGTCATTACTCACTATTGCCCCAACTCACTTCTTTGACCCCAGAATTTGTCATTATAAGGTCCAGATGACAGTAAATGTTTTAGGAGCCATCCCAGTATGTACTTCACTGCAGTTGGAAAAAGAGAATAACAAACCTACTTTCTGCTTTGGGTCTTATTTCCCAAGCACAGCAGAGGATGTTTCCCATGCAGTATAGCAGAGCCCCTTAACCTTTCTTGTTTATCAGGAGTACATGGATTCTGAAAGACTTACTGCTGCTCAGTTCTTGAAGAGGTTGCAGTGCATTTCTGTATAAACTTCAGTAAAATTTCTAAGTGAAAAAAATGGTATATTTGGAAATGGCAAAACTTGAACAGTCATCTATCTGCTCTCCAGCTTTTGTTTCCAAAATTCCAATATATACATACATCATAATATTAATGATAAAGAGTTCCTGATTAATGTGGACAGCGGTGAACCACAAAGCTTAAGCAGATGCAAGTTAGTTTAAAAAAATCTGTAAAATACTCCTTGATGTTTTTTAATTGTATGTATAGCAGTAATGCTGAGAGGTGTCAAATCACATCAGGCTCCACAGTACTAAGAGCTCTACATGCACAAGTTAAGAAAGAATTCCTGACCTAAGAGATTACAGTTCAAGTAAGCAATACCAAAAAAAGATGCATGTGACAAGTACATCAAGTTTTATGTATAATGAATTAAAGCATCTGTGACTTCCCCAAAGTCAAAAAGAAAGTATGTGATACACCCTGATTTATAACAACAAATCTTCCTACTAGGCATGATCATTCTGACCATTTTCTTTAGTTCAGACATCTTTACTAGAGCTGGAAAACAGTTATCCCATCACCACAGATAAACCCCCATGACATTACCTGCGAAACGTTTTTAAGTGATGACATGCCATTAAAAAAACCTAATCAAACACCACCCCCCACCCCAAAGGCTTAACAGTCCAATGCTATTTGCAAAGCACTGAGGAAGAAGCAACACTCATGCTCCAGAGATTCCCAAATTGTGGTGCAAAGAACTGCAGAGTCATGCTGGAGAAGCCTTTGTGCTTGAACAAAAGCATAAGCACTTTCAGGGAGAAAGGGAAGAGGAAAAGGGAGCAGGAGACAGGAATTCAGGTGACTGAAAGACCCTTCTATGACTTGGGCAGGGGGAGCATATTATGGCGCGTGCTGATACCAGTAAGAGCTACTGTGATTTCTAAGGAAAGTATTTGCCTTCACTATCATGAATACCTTCAACTAACTTGAAAGCCAGTCTTTTGACACCAGAAATACAAAAAATTCCATAAAGGCTATGGGATAGGAGGAACAAAGAGTTCCATACAGATTTTTTAAACTTTTTTTAAAAACAGCATGTTCCTCTCTGTTGCTAAAGGATAATAGATGCTAGCAAACTGATCATCAATTCATATGATATAAATGGAAGCAGAGTAGGTCAGTCACAGGAACGTTAGATTAATGATAAAAAATGAGAAAGACATTTGCACTGACATGAAATCGTAAGTTAAAGACAGCCTTCTGAACCATTATTTAGTTTTAAAATATATTCAAATCTTTCCAATGGCTCTAAGAGCCTTAAAAATAATAATAAAAAATAAAAAAGGAAAAAAAGAAAAAACCCATGCCTACTGTTTGTAAGGACTAATACACCAAAACGTTTGAACACAGACAGGAAATATCAAGATAGTTTAACTGAAAGAATAAATCCATAAAAAAAACCCACATCAGGTATATTATGGGCTGACAGCTCAAACTGCATTAATCCCCTGTTTTAAGGGTCATCTCATAAATATTATTTATTTCTCCTTTCCCTCTCTGGAGTGTTTCAAAACAAAATTTTAAATTAGAAGCAGCAGCACAGCAAAGACTAAAATCATCTGATGAACTGATTTGTTTTATTTACATTTTTAAGGAAATAACAACACACTGATCAATTTAAAGTTCCTATTCTTGGCAGGACAGGTCTGTTTTGTAAATAATACTCAGATGATGACAGCATTGAGACACCGACTTATTAAAATTTGTGCTAGTAATGGCCCTAAATTACCTTCCGATGTTCAAGTACTGGGTTATGAAAAGACTAACATCCTGATGCAATAAGAAACAGCAAAAGACATTAAACCATTCAAGAAGCACCATCCCTGACACACAGGCTCACTCATCAGGGGATCTTATTGGCAGACTTATCTAAGATATGAATATCTCTTCAGATTTAATGTTTTTTTTCTTCTCCCAGAACAAACATTTTACTTAATGGCAGGGCACAACATGAAGTTCCTACAGATGAAAACAATTCTAATAAAATGCAGAGTGGGAAGGCTGTACAAACTAGTCCTAACCTGTGTGTTACAACAGGACTCAAGTATGACACAGTAGAACTTTCGCAGCATTTCTGTTAATCCAGAGTTGTAAAACAGATCTGGAGAAAGTCTCCTGCCTTCATGGGCAGAGTTGCTTAATTGGCAAAATCTGAGAAACACAATTTCTACCCAGGCTCTATAAATGTGAAATGACATGTCTGTTCTGTAGACTGTGCATTGGGTCCAGTGTTCTCCCAGACAGCCTCTTCGAGTTGGGGAGGAGTTGCACCTTCCCCAGTCCTTCCTCTGCTGCTTTCTCCATTTTCCTTTTCTTGGTCTTTCCATCTATCCTTTCTCTACTTAATTCACACTCTACTGTGTATACCTACAATGATACTGGCCTGCCTTCCTTTGTTTTTATTTCTTGCACACCAGATCCTTTTCTTCTTTAGTGCTGCTTGTTAGCAGCTGGGATTTTTTTTTCCTGGGTTTGCACAATAACTCTTTCTGGAGCCTCTGTCCCAGTATTTCTGTATTTCTGCAATACATCAGATCAATGGCATCCACTCCAGGGCCAGCTGGAAAGAAAGCAGAATCTTGCATCAGCACAGCTATGCTGCAGATCACAGGAAGGGAGAGTGCTGTAAGGAATGGGGCTGCAGCACACAAGAATCCATGTGAGGGTTATTTTGGACACGGAGGATGTGTGTGAGAAAATGACCAAGGGCTCTGTACTTACTGGGGGGATCGCTTCTGGGGTCAGTCACGTGAATTCCGGTGTAGTAGGACAGAACCTGTTGCAATACATTTCCTCTGAAGCAGATGGATGTCTGTTACTCTAGAGAGATACCAGTCTCTCAGAGTATGGAGACAAGTAGCAGCTCGTTTTTATTTCAGCCTTAGGTGTGAAAGCCAATTAAACTACTTAACTGACACAAGACATGGAGTTAATTTTTCTTGGCAGCCAGCCTTCTCTTTCTACAAAACCATCAAATCGCATGCAAGGGCTTTGCAGAGATGGTATCTGCACAGACACATCAGAACTAGAAGCAGATTTACACCTGTTAAAATCCATCCCAAAAGGTTTGCAGGTTCGCAGACACACACAGTTGTTTGAATGCTTCTGAGATTCCATAAGTATTTATATCTACTATGAATATAAGCATATGCTCCCAAAGCTGTGTATGAACAAGTGCAAGATATACAGAGGGTTGGCTGAAAATTTCCAGGCTTTGGATGGAAGAAAAACAACCCTCTCTTCCTTGACTCCAGGAACAGCACTGCAGCAGTGGCTTCACTGTCACACCTCCACCGATGCTGTTTGATGGAAAATTCCAACAATTGGCTCTGCAGCTTCCAGAGCCAACACTTCTAACAGCGTCACATGAATCCTGTAAGGTATTGTGCTACAGCTCAAAAAATCACAGTGACATCTCAGTTGTATTACTTCATCTTCAAATATTATCTCAGTCACATTATATTCAATAAACTTTTGTTATAGAAGGTTATTTGCAATGTATACGTGGCACCCTCTCTTTGCAATCTGAATAAAATACTAATCTTGCAATTTTATCCACTAAGCTTCTTATCTGATACCTTAGCTGCCCTTCATCACATGCATTTAAGTGTGTATTTCCTCCAGGGCATCCAAGACACACCAGTTTTATCCCTTTGGGACAACATGCTCACATAGGACATCCTTTCTTTGACATGGTACTCAGTCAGCTAATCTAAGTTCTCCTGAGACATTTAAAGCACTGATAGTATATTAAGTAAGGTAATTCCAGGCACTTTCTATGACTTTTGAAGCAATCAAGTTCAATTAATAATAGATTGAAGTCCTTTGGATTTGCTCAATCAGAATAGAATGTAAATTCATCAATTTTCTTGAAACAAATTTGTATGTTCTTCAACAGACTTATAGCCCTACAGTCTGCCATCTTTTTGGTGAATTAACAACGTACTGCAATCCATGATAGGATGCAGATTTATGCCCAAAAAACCATAATTGAGTTCTTAATTATCATACAGAAAACAGATAGGCATCAACTTAAAAAATACAACAGATATGCATATGCATTTTTTCCAATAACAAACTCGTTTAAACTAGGTTAATTCAATAGCTTTATTATCTAAATTAAAATATCAGAAGTGTAAAGCCATTTGACTATCTTTTCCTAATCTGGTGATCATTCCTGAGGGCTATTTCACTATTGTCTGATACTCAATCCAGTTTCCACTGAGCCTCTGAAACACAAGACACCAAAAGAAACTGCAGATACTGCGTCTTTGAAAAACTGGGTCAGCTGTCTTTCTGAGACTTGCAAACCTTCAGCTTCACTTCAGGATAAGTCTGAGGTACCCTTAAAAAAAAAAAATAAAATCACAACTCAAGTTCTCTTTCTATGAATAGTATTGAACCACAATCATTGCAATTACCCTTGCATACACATGGCCAATATATACACAGCTATACACAGCTCATAGAATCACAGAACGTTAGGGGTTGAAAGAAACATCGAAAGATCACTAGTCCAACCCCTCCAGCCAGAGCAGGATCACCTAGATTAGGTCACATGAGAACACGTCCGGGCGGGTTTTGAAGTTCTCTGAAGGAGGAGACTCCACAACCTCCCTGGGCAGCCTGTCCTAGTGCTCTGTCACCCTCACAGAGAAAATGTTTTTCCTTATCTTCACATGGAACCTCCTATGCTCCAGCTTGCAGCTGGATAAGGCTAGGTTTCAAATGAAAATATGGGCAGGACATACTAACGTGGATGGGGCTTCTGTCTGTCCTACTTGTAAATGATGCTACATAACAGATTCTGTCCAGCCAAGCAGTTTGCTAGGGAAGCTTTCAGTGTTGCCACACAATGAAACACAAATAACAAACATTCAGGAACAGATTAACTAAAACTAGCTGAATGAGATGGGACTCTGCACTGTAGCCAGCACCTCCTTTAGACGCAGGGCATTTAAGCACCTAACAGCACTTAAATTGAAATCAGAGATAATTTACACTGTCTTTTCAACATATGAAGGTCTTCTTCACACTTTCCTTACAAAAGCACGCCAGATAATCAAAACTTTGAAAAGCCTTGTCATCAGCACTTGCTTTTTCCCAATGTTACAAGTTATTCCTAAATTCCTCACTTTCCCCAGTTATGTCTGGCCTTTTTGGGCGGGGAGGGGGGGTGGGGGGGGAAGAGATGGAGATCACTCAATAGTTTCCAGTTTAATAATATCATAATAGTTGTGCTCTTAAATAGAAAGCTTGAAGTTTAGAGAAGCAAATCTTAACTGACTTGAGTAGAGAACCACTTTCTGTAAACGAGTCAGTTTTTGAAGTCTGCTCATTCCAACAGCTGTAAAACTGTACCAAACACCTGGGAAAGATAAGTTACATCATAGTGATTATTGATATATTTAGCATAATAATCAGCAAACTTCTGTATCTCCTCTAGCAACAAGTGATCTAAATTTATTATACAAAATATAAATTATTAAGTTATATAAATGGATAATTCCCTCCCCCCACTTTTTTTTTTTTTTTTAATAGGCAAAGTCTCCTATTCTTATTAATCACTCCAAAATTCCTTGGGCCAGCACCAAACATTTGATAGATGCTTATACACAAAGCAAAAAGAAATTTATAAAACATAACTCACAGAAAGGAAAAGCCTGTGTATAATCAATGCCCTCAAATCCTACAAGCCTTCAAAACCAGGGGGAAGAACAGAGTAGTATCAGTCTTAGTAAAGAGCACGTTCTCTCTTCTGTGGGTTAACCAGCACAGGGCAGTCGATCTCAAACACATCATGAGAAAGAGGTCAGTACCTGAAACTAGAAAAGGGCCTAGACAGAAAAAATTTGTCATCTTTGGAAATAAACTGGACCTGTAGCCAAGCAATTCTACCCCATCAGTGTGAATAAATATGATGGAATAGCAGCAACAGAGCTGTGAAATATGAATATTTCCACACTAAGAAATGGTCAAAACAATAATTCAGTATTTTATCCCTGAAGATCTCTGAACAGAATCACAAGCAGTCTGCCCCACCCCTCCCAGACTGGTCACGTACATTTGTACCAGTCAGCATTGCTGGCCCCTGACAAGAGAAAAACTGACTGACAAGACAAGTGCTGCTTCTGTACCAGAGCCAGATTGGAATCTAGACTGAAACTTGAGATGCAAAGGAGCCAGAACAGCTTTGTCTCAAACCTTCATATAACCTTGCATTTTCATATGGGAAGGCTGACCTAGAACACAGTTACATAAAGACTAGCACCAAAATAAATCCTCACACAATTTCACATCTATGTTTTGCTGAAGACTGATATCCTAGTTTTTACTTACAGGGAAACGGACATCTATCAATATAGACCTACATATAAAGAACAGAATAATACAGAAACCGTGCCTGACATTACTGTCTGTGAATCAAAACAGAGAGACTGCAGAACAGCATAGCAAGTGCTGGTCATTTCAATGACTTTTGAAATGTCACTATGAAACAGTATGAAAAATATGTGTAATCTGAATTAGAATTAATCTTTAATCCTGGATCCACAGGGGTTTCTATAAACAGACAGATGTAATCATCCTACTCAGTATTCTTCACACTGCACCTGGAGTATTGCGTACAATTTTGGGCGCCATAAATGAAGAAAGGTATGGACAGATTGGAGAGGTCCACACAAGATGATCAAAGGGCTGGACAACTTGCCTTATAAGAAAAGACTGAAATAGTTGGGTCTTTTCTCCTTGGAAAAAGAGAAGCCTTAGGGGTGATGTCATCACAGTATTTAAGAACTTAAAGGGCAGCTACAAAGAGAATGATGGCTCTCACTTCACAGGGAACAATGAAAAGACAAGGGGCAGTAAGTACAAATTAAGCTGGGAGAGGTTCCATCTTGATAAGAATTTTTTTTTTTTTTTTTTTTTTTTTTTTTTTTACACAGTGAGATCGGTCATTAACTGGAATAACCTCCCCAGGGAGATAGTGGAATCTGCAGTGCTGGATGTTTTCAACATGTGAGGACAGAATACTAGATAATCCCATCCAGGCTCCTCTTCCCAGGAAAGGTTGGACCAGATGGTTTTTCGGGGTCCCTTCCAACATGGGCTGTTCTCCAAAACTATGATTAACCAGATTTGCAAGAAAGTCGTGGTCAAGGTTATATGTCTACATATATATATGCTGATGATGCCAGAAGACTTACAGAAAAAGAAAAATCAATATAGTGAAAAAACTTGTCACAAGACTTAAGTTAATGTAACACAATGTTATCAGAGTTCTTATTCACCTTTTTTCAAAACAGACTTTGTGGTGGTTTCCACAATTCTGTTCATAGAGCATTTCTTGCTTAAGCAAGTTCCAAGTCACAGCCACTATATACAGTGCATTCTATTGAAGATGAACAGTTTTATCTAATAATTGAGAGATCTAAGCATGCAATTCTAGCACATAAAAACAACAATGGAATCTCATTAAATCTATACTCATGAAATCAACCTGAAAGGCAAAGTGGCCATCTGTATTGCTAACAGCCACCTGCCAAAAGCCCTAAAATACATAAAATGCTTGAGTCCATTCTTTCTACAGAGCCCTGAGAGGTGGAAAAACTGTGGTTCTTATGCCTAAAACAATCACAACTTGAAATGCTGCTACTTAAAATTTTTAAGATGTAAAAATTCCAACAATGATCCAGCTAAGGGGCTTTTTAC
Source organism: Porphyrio hochstetteri (assembly GCA_020800305.1). NCBI lineage: Eukaryota > Metazoa > Chordata > Aves > Gruiformes > Rallidae > Porphyrio > Porphyrio hochstetteri. Next base: position 17,974,098 of record CM036910.1, on the reverse strand, counting down.
ATATCTCTGTTGCTCCATATATTCTCTGAAGCTCCAGTGTGAAACTGACATAGGAAATCCAGTTTCCTATTAAAAAAATAGTAATTACACATATCATCAGGGTTTGGAAAGGTGAGCATGAAACGGCAATTTCATGTCTTCAGGTTCAGTTGCTGAAACACGCGGGAAAACACCCCTCCACACCCCCCACCACAGTTTGTCAGGTTTTATTTTCTCTCTTATTATTATAATACTGACAAGAAAGTGCCTGTAGATCATAACTGGCTCTGACAGCACCTAACAATGCACGCTCTGTGTTGTTCTTCCTCAGAGAAGGCATTCTTTGTGGCAGATAAGAAGTTAGTCAATACTGACCTGAAAACGTGCTCATTACCTTTACACATAATGAAATGCATTCTCTAGTTTTACAAACAGAATGGTCAAATCCCCAATCTTTGGCTCATCTTGTTCATCCAACTTTCTGTTTATCCAGAAAAAAATTAACCGGAATAAAATTATTTTAAGTATATACATGACTCTGCTACGAGTCCTTGCCTCTTCCCTGCCTTACTCATGTGAAATTTACTATTGCAGTATTAGTTACTGTTTTTACCTACACCACCTCCTCTCTGTTACGTGTTAAGGTAAAGCAACATCACAATAATATGGACCATAATAAAATGGCAGCTGATTTTCAAAGTCCTCTATAATGGGTTTTAACTATTTTCTATGCAGATGAGCACTAGCACTTAAATAATAAAAAAGGATAAAAACATAAGTTCTGCTAAATGAAACTACCTCAGGACATGAGAGTAGCCCATTAATACAAGAGCCTACCTTAAAATCTAGACATAATCTGCTGCTCAGACATCAAGAAATGAACCAGCGAAGGTTGGTAAGACTGTCTTCCAAACATCTCTACAATAACATGTAAGAGGTCAAGTGTTTACTTGTCAGTATTGTTAATATGGAGCTTTAATAAATCTTGTTGATGAATTTTTTATATAGAATTTTTTATATAGAAGCCTCTACATACTGTTATTAAGCTCACTTCAACTAAAACAAAGAACCATAAAAACACGAGGTTTTTTTCCCCCTTTATACCTTCTGTAAGTTAGTGGTTTGGGCTTTTTATTTTTATTTTTGTTCCTTGCCTGTACAAAACAGAGGACATATTTAAGCATCATTAACCACCTTGCTGAAGAAGATTCTAATGTGTCAGTTCCCAAGAGCAGACAGATTTACATAATTTAAATCCATAACAAAAAAGCACAATGCTCAAACCTAATTTTTTTATATATATTTTGTGCAATTATATATTATTACATAATTTCTATTTGGCTGGGGTTTTTTTAAAACTTTTTAGTAAGAACAAAACACTTTGTGCTTTAACATAATTTCCCCTCAATTGACTGTAGAAGCTTTCCTTAGGAAAGCCAAAAAAAGTAATTAAATATGGTAATTACAGCTCTAGTCCTTTTTGTCAGCTACTAGTTTGGGAATCTGAGCTGCTTTTGCTTAATAAAGTAGTTACTGAATTAAAATCCTGCTCATCTAACATCAAATCTTTCGAAGGGGTAAAATATTTAAGCAAGTTTTCCCATAATAGCCACCGGCAAAAATCTTAATTATGCTGAAACTATGATATCTGTTTTGTCTTTTTTTTTATCATGAATCTTCATTCTGAAACAGATACGGTTGTTTGGAAAACTGCAGTTACATTATCCCTTGGTGCCTCTTGATCTCACGAAGGCTGCTCTGATAGTTAACATTTACGAGAGCGCAATAACCTCTTAATCTATAAAATGCCCAGCATCCAAGTTTTAACAGCAACATCGTTATGTATGAAGGTGAAGTTTACTATGCCATGTGGGAACTGAAAATTGGGATGTATCTTAACATTAGCTACATGAAAAGCTGCACGCTAACTTTTATGTTTGGATTTACAGAAGCTGCGACAATTTTAAAATCAATTACTGATTTGTCACAAAAGATGAATCCCTCAGATGATTCTGCAGCCCTACTTTCCCTAAAGTAGAATGGCTTCCTAACTAGATAAATGTATCCACAGAATGCATACACGTATTCTGCCTTAGAAAACACACCGCAAGTGCCACAGTGAGAAACAGCGTGGCTTTTCGATCAGTAAGACCCCTCTCCTTTTTTCCCCGTCCTCCTCAAAACGCAGCTTCATCAAGAATTTCCACTAGGTAAGACTAAGTACGCCTACTGCAGTTCCAGACAACTACCAGATCATTAAGAGAAAGATGTAATTTAACGCAGACGAACTACATCTCAGTCTTGTCTCGACTATATGAATACAATGCTTTAATTGATTCCACACCTATGCAGTTTAAAACACTTATTAAAGATTTAGAGAATGAACAAAACCTTAAGATTCTGTTTTTCAGCTATATGTTGCTTCCCTTTCTCCTTGACTGGAGACAAACAAGACTGTCTTGCAAACTCTTCAGTCAAGTTTAGAAACCATTAACTCAAACTATAAGGTCATCAAGATAAGAATAAAATCAATAGGATTATCCTTCTGGGCTCTTCTCAGATATGGCTAATAAGTCTTTACATCACATTCTCCTCCACACTAGTTTCTTTTTATTCAAATATTTACTATGGTTGCAGTTTAACTTATGGTCTGCTTTTTAAGGTACCAGGGTTCTGGTTTTGACTACAGCACTGTTTCTTGCCTTACTGCTGTAAGGCCTTGCTCAGTATACACAACATCCCAATTGCGCCGTGGTAACACACAGCTTGCTGAAGAGAACTGGGAAATAATGCTCAAATAATGGAAGACAGCACCTGGATGTTACAGTGTCCTGGTTTTGGCTAGGATAGAGTTAATTTCTTTTCGAATAGTGGATAGAATGCTGTGAGTGAGAGTTAGGATGAAAGCAGTGCTGATTGATAGCACCCTGATGTTTCTAGTTGTTGCCAAGCAATCAAGGACTTTTTCAGTTGTTCATGTTTCCCCACTAATGAGAAAGGGGCAGACGCAGCCAGGACAGGTGACCTCAACTTGCCAAAGGGGTTATTCCATGCCAATTACATCATGCTCAGCATAAAAGGGGGGCTGGTGGGAGGAGGAGCAGGCAGCTCCAGGACGCGCGGTTTTTGAGGATGGTTGGGTTTTTCAGGACTGCTCTGGGCTGCACGGCCTGAGTTGTGTGGTTCAGTGAGAAACTGTGTTGTGTATCACCAGTTCATTTTTTCCTATAAAGTCCTGTTATCATTGTTATAGCTATCTTTCTGCTATTCTAGTAGACTATCCTTATTCCAACCTGTGGGGTTTTGGTTTCTTGGTTTTGCTTTTTTTTCCCCTTCCCTTCCCTTCCGCCCACTGCCCCTTCCTTTTAAAAAACAAGTGACTGCATGGTGCTTGGCTCTCAGCTGGGGCAAAACCATGACCTACAGTCATGACCACCATTATAAACCAGAGTGGAAGCCTACAGTAGGTTTTATGTTAACTCATTAAACACCAGTGGAGAAAATGGACTCAAAATGCAGCCAACAATGACCTCTCCTGAGCAAGCTTACCGCACAGCCTGAAGGAGGAGCTGGACTCCAGAAGCCACCAAAATCTGTGCATAAGCTAGTGGTGGAACAGCCTGCAGGTGATGACAAGTACTAACAGAGTTTATATTTAGATGTTAAACGCTAACTTTTAAGGCCCTTTGCAATGCAGCCTCTTTGCCTCCCTCGTCAACACTTCCACTGACAATGTGAGCATCGACTCATTCATTTCTCACAAGGTGGCACTGGAAATTCGTGTCTAATGGTCACATATTAAGTGACTACATAACTCTTTCGGAAGTAATGAATTCCATTTCAGTACCATAATTATAAAGCCTTCAAATGTTCACCAACTAAATGAAATCCACCGCCCGCCCCAAAAAAAAAAGGGTACCTAGTATTGTAAGGATTCAAGGCCTTACAAATGTTCTGGCTTCAAAGGAAGGGGGGGGAGGAAATGCTGTTATTCTAACAAATCTATACTTTTAATAAAATGTCAATGATATTTATTGAGTAAAGGGGATGATTAGAATATATTCCAGAAGGTGAGGAAATACAATCTCTCAGACAGTAGGTAAACTTTGGTGCATCTTTACATAGATGCAATGATAAAAGAAGCATGCAGCTTATTATTTCAGCATATAATACAAACTTCTACACAGAAATTCCATTCTTTCTTTTGATATTTTTCAATGCAATAAAATGGGATACAGCTAGGATAAATAAACCTTTAGTTTTATAAATAAATTAGGTTTCAAATTTCAACTTAAAAACTTGTATGCAACTAAAGAAGAAAATATTGTGCTGCCAATACTAATACAAGTCAAGGTTTATTAAATACTAAAAAAACCTCAAGTCTACGGTACTGTAGAAATTCAACCTACTCTTCTAGCCTTGATTTACTAAGCAACTTTGGTAAACGAAAATAGAAAATAGAAACACATTAAAAATGTCATTCTCCATAAACTGTGTAGAGCTTAATCATATCAATACCTCTTCATATAGTTATTGATGGCAGCATGTTTCAATAAACTTGAAGACCCTTACCTAAACACAGATGAGTAGTCCATCAGAGCAATACACACATAAAGACACTCAGAAATCAGGAGAATTAGCTGACTGATGTGGATGCTACGATCTGAAGAAAGTTACACCAACTCCCAGTAGTCTCCAAGCATGACACATTGAATACACCAAGTTTTCCACATCTTACTGAGGATTTCTAAGTGCCAAAGTACTGCACTTCACTCACAGAATTCACTTCAGTCTTTGACCTTGCTGTGATGTACAACCCGAATGGCAGCCAGTACCACTGGTGAAGCTCTAGAATACAAGACATCATTCTGGTTTTACTGCCTTCGAGCTACTTAAGAGAAACCCACATTTAAACACAAATCTTCAAGACAGTTACTTAACACTTAAAAATTAAGATCTCAACTGTGCTGTTGGAGAGCAAACTCAACACCACCTTGCCAGATTAACGGCTTGTACATTCCATTGTTTAGCCATTAAGCTGCTATGCATAGGGTGAACGATCATACAGTTTACCTTGAGTTCTCCTGATAGTCATCTTCAAAAGCTTTTCAGTCAATACTTTTTTCATCCCAACGGTAACTTAAAAGACAGTTTTTAGGAAAAAAACCCAGCTAAACCTAAGGAAGTATACTGAATGTTTATACATGAATAGAGGTTTATATTGTTATACAAGAAACACAAGGGGTTTTAAACATAGGTGTTATCACATTTATCTGATATATTAGTAGTTATTGTAGCCTATCACAAATGAATATAGCTATTGACACCAAAAGCAGGACCTAAGTGAAACATAGTTTTACATTATGTGGGTTTCTCTATTTAATAGTCATACACTAAGATAGCTTCATGTTTTCTACATGTGTTTGAAGACCGTCCAGTCTGGCTAATAAGAGGAGTTTCAAGCTCTTCGACTCTATTCTTTCTATACTACCATTTCGAACAGGGAAATTGGGAACAGATTTCTGGAGTGGAAATGGTTTCAAGTCTCCTACTGGATAAAATTTGTGAGACAGAGAAACCTTCCCAGAGGTGTGCTCGGTAGAAAGCAGCTTGGCAAGAGACAATTTTGCAAACCTCTCAGGAATCTCAGTGGCTGAAATGCAGAATTCTAGACGTGGGACACATGGATTTGCAACTCCACCTTCAAGAGGTAGAGGACTGTTTACAAGGGCACGTAGTGATAGGACAAGGGGTAAGAGCCTTAACCTGAAGGACGATAGATCTATATTAGATATCAGGAAGACATTTTTCACTGTGGGGGTGGCAAGGCCCTGACACAGGCTGCCCAGAGAGGCTGTGGCTGCCCCCCTCCCCTGGCAGTGTTCAAGGCCAGGTTGGATGGGGCTACGGGCAACCTGGGCTAGTGGAGGGTGTGGAGGGAGTAGAACTACATAATCTACAAGGTGCCTTCTAGCCCAAACCATCCCATGATTCTAAGAATTTAGAACTAATTAATGATGGCAGTCAGCATAATGTACTGCTTGTTCCTGTGGAAAAGCTTAGCTGTGTACAATACTTTTGTACAAATGTGGAATGATTCAGCTCGGGTTTCATGAGGTGGCAACTTGATCACAGCTACACTGGAACATTTTATCACAGATCTAATTTTGCAAGTGCTAATTCTCCTTTTATCAGTTGCTAAGTTGAGAAGATAATTGAGGGACAGTGAATATCTGAAGGCAACTGTGCAGGACACGTTCAAAATACAAACAAGCTAAATAAACAAGAGCTACTCATCATCAATAAACTCAGAACGGCAATACTCCCTATAAACAGACTAAATACCAGCAATGCCACCATGGCGTACTAACCATGTGTACATCCTTAAAGCCATTGGTGGGCCAAGCTTAACAATGTGCCCAAGAAGGCATTTAAGGACTAGGCAGCAACACCTGCCACAAATGCAAATCAGCCTACCTAGCTTCTATTTTAAGCAACATGGTGCTTAGCCACTAGATTTGAAAAGACAAAAAAAACCCAGTTTGTTGTTGTGAACTATGCAGAATGTTAAAATACCTATTCAAAACAAATAATCTAGACAAAATTTCAACTCACAGCAGTGGATAGAGATACAGGTTTTATGTGGCAGCATGGAAAAGACAGAGTTATCATCTAGACACAGGTCATTTCACATAAGGAGAGAAGCTTTCCAATCTCTTGGACTTGGTATGCAGAACAGCCTTTATCTAACATACCAAACGAGGCAGGAAGTCACTGCCATAACAAATGCAGCTAAGGACCATCTTAATCCTTCAGAATATAAAGGCACCACAAAAATGCGCAGTAATATCCACTCGCCCAGCTGAAACCATCTTTGTGCACAAGGAACACTATTTGGAAGGAGTTTTCCTGATGGCACATAAGAGTCTGAACCTCCTCCAAGATGTTGACAGTCACAGCCAAGTCATCATTCTCAACTGACAAAAGCAGAAATTACTTCAGTGTTTGACAGGGCCCATAAAGATTACTAGGCTGAAAAAATCCAACCCACAACTCTAACTGCAATGCCACAAGTGTAAGTCACAGACACCCCCAAATCTGTTATACCTAAACCCCCACGACCACTACACACTAAAATGTACCACGTATCTCTATGCATTTTCATCCTAAAACCTTCCTTACAGTTTCCTCTTGTACATAGGAAGAGCTGCATGCAAAAAATGCTCAAAACATCTCTCAATTGCATCAAAGTAATTCTAAGGGCATTTGGTATGACACTGGAGTGTATAATATTGTGAACAGAACATAATTTTACACACACCTGTTTAGCTTACATAACTGAAAAGTAACTAGCAAACAATTCTTGGTTGGCAGACATAAAATTGCAGTTTCATTTGTGGTTCCAAAATACAGTTGGGGAAAAAAATGCTTATTTTGAGGTTACCCTAGAAAAGCACCATTATGAGTTAGTCAAAGACCCAAACTTTTGGCTTTCAAGACACTTCCAGATGTTCCTCCTGAAAGTTTTATTTTCAGTCGTAGTTAGCGTTACAAAAAGCTTGCCATATTTTTGAACAGCCATAATTAAGATGCAACAACATTTTATTAAAGGCACCCAGGTATTGCATATCTCCAAGCGATTTCAACTAACATGTCTCTCCCACTCTTGCTAGATTCTGTAATCCTGAATCCTGCATTTTCCCAAGCATATTTTCTCTGCCTAGGTGTTACAGGAGATAAAATGAAATGTGAACAAAATAATTTATGCTCTCATTATGAATACACACAACTAAGTTAATTGGAATTCACCAAAATCATCTATCACTGCTTAGACAATTAGTATAGTACTTCTCCACCCACCTCAGTTTTGTATGCTGGAATTATCTTTAGTTATTTTTTGCTTCTAAATGTGTATATACTACATACAAGCATATATATATCTTTATAAAATATTGTAAGTTGAAACGCTGCAGATTTAACCCATTAGACAAAAGACTAATAAGCAAATCATGCTTTGAACAATTGTTTTAAAATAGATTTAAGTCATTCCTTTATCCTTGAAAGCCCAGTTATGAAGAAATAGGCCTTTAATCAGTCCCACATGCCCATAAAACTGCACACACAACTTGATTTTTTTTATTTTTCAATTCTGTAATAGTGTAGTTTGCTTATTTTGAGTATCTCCTTGGGCTGTGTTCTTGCACTCAGGTATTTCCTTGAGTACGCTCACATACTTACAGTGCTTCTACTTTCAGACATTTCTTAGGACTTACTTCCCTTTTCTGTTTTTTTCATTATCGAAATGTTTAAAAGCATCCAGAAGTTTCCTGTGATACAATATTTACCACCTCTATAAAAATAGCAGGTTTTTTTCTTTATCCATGCCCTTTCTATATGGCCTCAATCTCCTAACATTTTCAAGAACTGTGTTCTTCTTAGACCTGCTTAGATCTTATTTTCTTTTGGTTTATGAGATTTATTACCTGTGAAATATTTTATTGCCTTATTTACTGGCTTCAGTGTCCCATTCTGGGAAAGCAGGCAGATCAGCTACAGGCACCCCTAAAGACAACGATGCTAATGACTCCAGCTGATGTTCCTACTTTTCCAGGCAATGGAAATGTGAGCCCTGTTCCTGCAAGCAGCATGTTTCCTGAAGTACTGCCCCAGCTCACTCCAAGCGCTCACTGCCTGGAGCGAAGCCAGGCATATGCCCTGGCCTGCTTCACTAAACTGTAGAAGACTACACTCAGTTGCCTACCAAGGAAAAAGTAGTAATTTATATTTTCCATAAGCAGGACAACTCAACATAAAACCAGGTGAGTCATGAGAAGGAACAAAACCCTGGAAGCTTATTCTCTCTCCAAGGAAGCAGTTTAAGACAACGACTGTTCCGTATTGAGAAAATAAAAATCAGAATCAGTGTATTTCTGTAGAACTTTCATTTAAGGATCTCTAAGTCATTTAAAGCCATTAATTTACTAAGTCTTTCAACATGTCTTTTCTTTGCATACATAATCTTTTACTCACAAATTTGACACACACAAAGCCAAGAAAACATATTTCCAAAAAATGAATGTTTTGGAATTGGTTCAGTTGCACATATCAGAAAACACCTTAACAAAGCTAAATTTCCTTCACCCAGCAATATGAAATTGGCCATTTAGTTATCAAATAAACAAGTGAAAAGAGAATTAATGCAACAAATATCTATGACTAAGAAATTCCATTTCCCCCTTAAGCATGTAGAAATAAGTGCCAAACTGGAAGGAAAACATCCTGCTACTAGCTCCTTCCAATTACTGTGCCATCCCAGACGTACCATGCAACCCTATCAGCAGTCAGCCCAACTTCCTTGACCATCCCTCACAGATACCACACTCTATTTGTATGGCCCAAATGTTTAACACAATCCCAGCATCTCCAGATCAAGGTATAGTTTAAAAGCTTTTGAGATACAGAAGGAATGAACAGTCAGTGTACAAGGACACTGATTACAGTAGGTAGCTTGCACACCCATGTTAAAAACCTCTAAATTGATGTAATTGTGTATTTATATTTCAGTAGAAATACAACAAAAGTTTAAAACTCAGCAAGCGTAAAATTGGGACTCTCTGGTTGCTGAAAACCTGGGCACGTGCAACATGAATCACAACCTGAGATAGGGAGACTGGAGGTCTCTGACCTGTTCCTATGTTATTCTTCATAGCCTGTGAGATTGCCTAGTGCTTTACTGACAGCATTTCATTCTTCTTTCTCAAAAGCAAATGCCCGCATGGCTGAGTTTCACTTGCAAGGCATAGAAAGAAACAACTAACAACTTCTATAAGGAAAAACATAAAATCCATACAGCTGTCTTCATAACATATAGGCTACATTGTGTTTAGCCCATTAAAAAAAAGAAAAAAAGAAAAAAGCAACCCTGCCCAAGCTAAAGACCAAGCTATGGGAACACACAAATTTAATATGCAGCAAAATTGATTAACCTTCAGGAAGCGTTCTGCTTGCTCTTGTTCATACATTAGCCATTCTTCTACTATGATATAATGAAGTGTTGCCAAAACAAACATTCACTTTCATGAGAAACATCGAGAAAATCACTTGACTTAAGCAGAGTGATTGTTTTATACATTATTCTCTCCTTCCAATTTGCTCTACTGTCTTCATGCATTATGTTTCAAAGCAGATTTTAAAAATTTGGGGGTAAGACTTTCCCGTAATTCTGCACAAGTCTAGTAATAAAACTCTGGATTAAGACACACCTGCAATACAAATAATCATTCAGTTAATTACTATAACATAAAAGAACAAGCTGCAAGGAAAACACCTCCCATTTGTAAAGAGGGTCATGACTATGCCAAGTCCTATGCCAAGACAGGCTGAAGTTTTGTTTTAAGAGCAACAACAAAAAACCCCACAACACAATACAATCTAAAATCTTGCTTCACATTTCTTTTTGCTGTAAGGCTATTACAGTACCTACATACGTAAGGTTCCCTTATTAGACATTCATTGGTAGGCAGGTATCTTTCATTATAATTCATTATATCAATTTTTTTAAGGCATTTTATTAAGCCTCCATGCTCCACATCCTCTCCAATTCTTATTACCGTTTTCATACCCTATGGTGAAGCTGACAAGAAGCAGTGTAGATTTGACAACCAGAAGCGCAGGAAACTAGCAAGAAATTACTATGCAAATGTGTCTGGGAGAAGATAACATTAATAAATATTTGCTGATGGGCCTTGTGCTCCAGCAGGTGGCACATTTATAATGAAAACTTAGCAGCAGTTTAAGCCAAAGATCAGAAGGCTCAGATGTACGTGTGGCTGATGGATGACAAAAGAGGAGAAACACGCTTCTGTGTGTTGTCATTTTAGAGGAACCAAACCAAGCTCACTACCTTAGATGAAAATATTTTCCTTCCAACTTCTCACATTCTATAAATGTTTTATTTACCAAAAAAGAAGTCTTTTTGTTCAGCAGCTATTAGCAAATTCCAAAGCTGTGTTTCAAAATACTCATTCTCCAAGCTAAAACATGAAGCAGAATAGGCAATGTTTGGTTTGTCATTAAAAAAAAGCCTGAGCAGTTATTTATTAAATAAACCCAAAAATTTATGCACAGTAAACTTAGTTCTGCAGCTAAGGGAACATAAGTCACAGGAAAGCACACCACATTTTTCTTCACTATGGAGAACAACCAGCTATAGACTCTGACACAAAGAAAAAAATGCAAGAGAAGGGGAGAAAATACAACCACGTGATTACGTAAAATTTCCATTTAGACAACAAGAGTGTAAGATGATGTTTCAGGAAAAAAAGTAACCCGCCTGGGGTATCTACATAAGTAGGGGGAAGTAAAGGGAGAGCTTACATGGCAGGAAAAACAAGCAGGCGATTCAGTAGTGACCAACCTTCCCAGACATTCAACCATGTCCAGAAGAGCAAAACTTTGAGTGTCTCCACTTTAGATACTGCTACAAATCAGCTTCCTTTTTTAATTCAAATCATGTTGTGATTTTCAGTTCTTAAAATACAAAATTGTAACATAATTCAGGTTTTATTCACAGACAGCACTCAAAAGCCTGAATACAGATACACACACAGATCAGGGGTCATCCTGATGGAGGAGAAGTGAGAAGAGCTTAGGCAAAGGTCAAGTTTGCAAGCAAAAAAAAAATTGCAGAAATAAATTCTAATTATATTCACAGAGCTTCTTTCCCTCCCACTTCTGTGGGAGAAAATTTGGTATTAGGAAAAAAGCAAAAGCCATATTCTGGCAACACACTTCAGAGTCAGAAATCCTGAACACCAGCTTGTAAGGTATTAGAAAGATTAGTATTTTTCATTACAGTCACAGGCTTAAGAGCAAGCCTGTTAACAGCGACATCTTGTCAAGACAGCTTTGTGCAACTAAACTGTAAGCATTTTACTTTAAGTAAAACAGGAGGGAATTAGTCATCCAAATAAATGAGTATACTTCTGCTGTGCTTCCCCTCTTACCACAAACTACAGAAAGAAGGCTGTGTAGATAGATGTGCATGCTGGGGATGTGCTTGAAAGGAGCCAACAACATCCCAAGGATAATGATCTAAATATAACACTGTATGATATTGTCTCTAAACAATGCCAACAAAGTGGGAAAAAGTCAATGTCTAATGGGCAGGCATGTCAGGCACCAGAATTACTGTATGGAAAAAGATAAAGACAATAAAATTATTTACATTGTGAAATTACACATATTCTTAGTTCCAAAACTTCAGGTAAAACTGGAAGAAAACATCTCTTGGGTAAATCTTATAGGGAGTGTCATGCCTTTACGGAGTGATCAGGAAATAGGCAGAAGATTGTTTTCTGCATCTTCACTGAAGGTATGCTTTAGATAAATAAAAGTCTTTGCAATTAATACCAAGAAATTCGGTGAAATAAGCACATATCATATAAAGGAAATCAAACTGAAACTAGACCACTGCAGCCTCCACACTGATATCAAGCTTCATACATTTGCAAAAGTTAAAAAGAAATATATATTGTTTACAATCAGTAAAATAAGTTTGGATGATGGAGGAAGACTTCTTCGGTACCAGGAAGTCAACACAGAACTGTTACATAGCTGCCTTTCGGTATTCAGCATACAGTTTTAGGAACAGAGACCAACCCCCATAGAAGAGCAGAACAAGCAGTGTATACCCTAAGCAAGGGATTTTACCTGGAAAACTACCGTCCTTTTGCAAGCAGCAAAAAGCTGAGAAAGGCTCAATCTTGCCCCTGAAAATTAATGAGTGGAGAGGAAAAGACAGCAAAAGTCCAACAAAAAAGTATTGGTATCATGCACCTAAACTTAATTCTAAGAAAGAGCTTTATGAACTCAGTTCTGGCTGAAAGAGTATTTGTTACTGTTAAAGAGTACCTCGTGCAGACTGTGAAAACCAGGACCCAACAGTCCACTATTGCAAGGACAAAGTTGTTCTGATTAATCAGTCACTGAGACCAATGATGTGAACCTCGTTTTTAACAAAGTAATACATGCTCTCTTCAGATGCTGCATGGTCTGTGTTTGCAATTGCGCACTCAATGCAAACAGCACTGGGCTTCAAATCAAGGTTCCTTGCCATTTTAAAAGGAGAAGGTATCTAAAAATAGGGGTTCTTTAATAGTAGGGAAGAAACGGCACCTCCTGGCTCATAATTAGAAAATTCCAACTGGCAGCAAGATGCAGTTCTTAACAGCAAAGGTAAAGGGTTATTTACGCAATTCAACAGTGAAACAAGTAAATTCATCACATCCTGAAGTCCTTAAATTGAACTTGGATGTGTCTCTAAATAATGTGTTCTAGTTCAATTGCAGATTTATTGCATTTAACAGCAAGCACTGGCACATCAAGGAAAGCAGTTTCTTCTACTGAAGGAATTAATGCTTGAGATTATTTTGTCTGGTATTGTACAGGAGATAAGGCTCGGTAATTCCTTTGGTCCTCAGAGTCTATCAGCCCCAGTGGACGCACTGATTCTCATTTTGTTTCTATCAGAAGAGTCAGGCTAGACTATACACGGCTTACAAATATGTTGACTTCCAAATTTCTTGTTACACTAATCAAAGCGAACTTGCTACCAAGAAGATTTTTCTCATTATTTTCAGTTAATTGGTAGATGTCCCCTCAGACTTCACTCTGGCAGCTGATGGCTGCACAACAGGATAGTCGTGTTGCACTAACTTCTGGAGGAGAGATCAAAGGAGGAGGAGGGTATGTTTAAGGGGGGGGGGGTGGGAAGAGGGAAAAAAAGAAAAGAGACCTCCACCATGTGTCTGCCCTGTTACTGGCTGTTGCTCTAACAACTACCTAACACCTGAAACCTTGAGTTTGCAATACAATTTCTACTGACCCTAGAGCACTCTTAAAAGGTAAGCAATAAACAACACATTCATGCAATAGATGGCCTAGAAAATAACATAGTCAGTAAAGGGATTTCAATTTCAGGATAGGTAGTATATTTACAGTAGTACATCAGTTTCTTGCAGATTATCACCACTCAACTACCTACTAAAAGCTGCTATTTCTGACACAGTTTAGGATTTATCATTTCTAGCTACATGGTTTGGAATGCTCAAGACAGAATAAAAATTGCCATTTTTCATTCAGATTCCACACAAGCTCCCTATCTTGTACATGGGGAACTTCCCATGTCATTCTAAACTCCTAATGTTTTCCCAGCAGTATGCTTTTGCCACCAAGGGATTGCTGTTGAACAAACAGGGTACATCTTCCTTCTGAGGGGCTGGATCAGTTCCCCTCTGGGTAACCCACACCCTTTGCACAGGGTGGATAAGACTCAGAGCAGTCAAACAGACTGCTAATCAGCAGCTGGCAGAAATAATACATTCCTGTTCTCTACAGAGTTATTCAATTAATGCATGAAGATTCCTGTGATTAGGATTCTTATCTTAGTCATTTAAAGCAGTTACAGAAACTTTGATGCATTGCATCCACCTTGCAAAGGGACAGCCTGAAGCAGGCAGGGTAGTATGCTTGCAATCTATCAAAGCAACCCCAAGTTTTCCAGTGAGCACAAAGAAGAAATACTTTTAAAGTATTGATAGCTTTATCTGCCCAATTCATCCACTGACTTCTAGTCTGATAATGATAATGAATACTTTGGAGTTAAAACTGTAAAATGATGGTAAAAGAACTTCGTTTACTCTAAGGCAGTCGAAATGTATCTGTCATTCCACAACCTCCCTAGAAATTAAGCAAAAAATAAGGGCATTACAATTGTAAGCATGGCCTGTCTTTGCCAGGTTAGATGTCCAGTGCAGTAACATGCAACAGATGGGACCGTTATCCACTAAAACCATCTCTTTCCTTCTACCATTGAAGTCTCAACATAAAACACGATTGAAATCTGTAGCTTCAATTTCAAATAGGTGTTAAATTTTAGTGATGCTTGGTATTCAACAAATTAACCTGCATTCAAATGTATTCCTTGTCTTTAAAAGGCCACCACTCAAGCAAACCTACATGAACAATTAAAAAAGTCAAAGCAGCTTCTCTTCAAAAGAGGCTTCGGTAAAGGTGGCTAGGAGTTTGACTTGAAACAATGACAATTAAAACACCTGACAACATTTTTGTAAAGTTATTTTTAACCTTGTAGATTTTGTTTAATTCAGTAATGTACCTATTGTGCATGAAATGGACACCTCTGAATAATAAAAAAGTTTGGTATGTTATAGTGTGTTTCTAATCACAGATAAAAAGGTGAAGTACACCATATTTGTTAAAATATTAATCTCTCACTATAAAAACATAAAGCAACACAAGATTAAATAAAATGCTTGCACATTTCCTCAGAATTATTGTTTTAATGAAAACATTTTCTCCACAAGGTTTCCTAAGTTTCAAAAAATGTTTTAAACTGAAATAAAACCCACCAAAGAAACCCCAATCACACCATAGAATTCACAGTCTGGCAATTTGCCTCTTCAGCCGTGCTCAGCTTCACTTCCAGTTTGCAAACACAGTTGATGGGAGCAAAACCCTGGCATGCTTCAGCATCCCCCACCTTCTGGGGCAGAGTACCACACCGCTGCACAACTCACATTAGCTTCACTTTCTGCAGGCAGGAAAATAAGGGAACTGATCAAACTAGCAGCCAGAAAGGGAAAACACACAAAACCTTAAAAAAAAAACACCACAAAACAAAACACTGAATAGAGTCTACCTCAAACAGTACTTCTTTAGGCCTGTCCCCGGAAACATTGTGTTACTTTTCATATTCATTTAAAGCAACATTAAGATAGAATTTTCAATAGCCACAAGTTGCATTTTCTTCTGCCCCCATTCCAGCTCCTGTTCATGAGCCATAACAAAAAACCTGTGAACATGTCACACAAGTGTTTAACCTTAGGTGCATGATTAATAAGCACTAAAGTCTCAGATAAGAGTAGCTGGCCCTTGAAAAGCCCAGAACTCCCTGATTCCAGCCACATCACTATTCAGTTTCATGCACCAGGTTGCAGCAATGCTTTCTGCTATCACAAATTCCTTCCTCTTAGTTTTAATTTACTTCTTGAGTTAATTGGTCCATCATACTTAAGCTCTAACCCAAATATCTCCCTTTTCACCACCAAGCCATTAACATCTTTAACACAAGAGAGCACATGCATGCACATGCATGAGAAGGGAAAGAGCAGCCACAGGTTAAGGCTGCAGAGCCCCTTCAAAGCATGGAAAAGCCCAGCAGCTTTCATCTGCTCTCACAACGGCTCATGCTGTTTTGTCCCATTTATCAGAAGACTGAAGTAAACTTGGGTTTGAAAAATGTATATCACGTGAACACAACAGGATAGTTTTGGGTAAAAGCTGATCAAACTATTTGACAACTGTTTACAAATCCAACATCTGTTTATAAATTAACAACAACACTTATATAGCTGTACTTAGCTTTTTTTGTGTTACATAATAGGCACGATACATCTTTCAAACTAATCTTTTCATAAGCTATACAGATCACCTTTGTACACTTCTTTCCTAGTGGGTGTCCTGAAACAAGCAACAGGCTGTTTCTGCCTGTTAATTGAGTAATTGTTAGCAAACAATACAAATTACTTTAAGTACCAAACACTAACTATTTGCAACAAAATAATGTTTGGAAATTTGAGCATTAATAAAGTATTTAAGCAAACAGCTTTGCAACTGAGATTTCAATGGGTATTTTCTCACAATGCATAACTGGATTACAGACTTAAATCATTAGCTTCTAGTAAATTATTACTTTATTGATTTGGATTTTCAGCTTCATTGATTGTCCAGTTGAGAAACATCATCTACGGAAGAAAACCAATGGCACAGGTACCATGCCATAACCATAATTCTCAGAGTAGAAGTCTAATATACAATTAGAGAACAATGTCAACTTAATTGGTTTTTTTTCCCAGCAAATGTAATCTGAATAAATATATTAAACAAAGTCATTTGACTTGTTTGTTTTGAAGGAGAAAAATAAAAATTAAAGAGATTTTTTTCCCCCCCCTTGGAGGGGAAATACTTGTTAGGATAAATTATTAAACTGAGCAAGTGTTTGCAAATGACAAAATGAAAAAAAGGGAAAAAATATTTTTACTTGTTTCTGCCAAGTTTTTCCTTATTTTGTCAGTAGTTAACAAAAAATCTGTTACTACATCACTTTTGTATGAAATTTGTTTAGAATCAATTCTATTAAAAAACCCCAAACAAGCAACAAACCTTGAGAATTTTAGTGATGATTTAATTGTCAACAAATAAACTTCTGGTGTTCCAGATTTGGCTTTTCTCAAAGTCTATGCCCTGCTCACCAGCCAAAGTGACTGAAAAGCTTAAAACTTATTTTCAGAAGTAACCTGGGTACCCAGGTGCCAAGTGCTATTTATGCTTCCTTAAAAAGAGGAAGCATTTTAATATTTGGGACCTTACTAGAGATATATCAGACTCCAATGGTACCACTAACAAGGCTGGCCACAATACACTAATTGCAATTCCTAACAATAACCTTCAGCTCTTTCCAACTAGCCTGCTTTTTCTTGATGAAGTGATTTTTGTGACTCTTTATCCAGATGTACCACTCTAAATCCTAGAAATGTTCCTCACCTCTTTATTTCCTCCAAGCTCCATTTAAGTGTGTTCTGCTGATAAAAAAAAGGCTCCTTTTCTGTTCACATTTAAACACTCAGTCCCAGAACTATGGCTTCATCCTACCTGTTATGAAACATAACATTGCAGGTTGCCATCATTGCAAGCAGCCTAGGCTTAGTGAGAGGAGACTGCACATATGCAAAGATGAGAATCCAGTTTGAGCGGAAAGACAGACAGTTTAAGAAATTCCTTCTTCAATTTCTACCCTCTCCTTCCTCTCTGCTCCCCCTACGACGAAGTATCCTAAAGAAAGGAAATGGAGGCTCCTGGCAGTCAAACTTCCAGGTGCTATGATCTGACTTCTAAATATGTCATGACAGAAGTGAGCAAAAGGGAAACCAGCACACTGGAGACCTGCTGCTCTCTCTGTCTCTTCTTCTAAACATTACCTAAGTGAATAGCCAGCAAAACAAAGAAAGAAATCCAAAAACAAGCTCACCCCAATAACCCCCCTCAAAGTCCCTAGACCCAGGAACACCCTTTGATCACAGGTGATCTGAACACAGATCTCATGCACTATCCAGAGCAACCACATACACAAGTGGTATCACCAAATGTATCGTATCCCAAATTCGTGTCAAATTCTTGAGACTTCCACAAGTTACCTACCAGGAAAGGTTTTGCCCACTCAGCTTTCACTATCATGTTCTTTCCCCCAGGTACCTCCTATCTGGTTTTGAAAGTCCCAGTCCTTAAAGAAGCTGTACTTCTCTAGTCACAGAGTTGAAGAAATTTCCTCATCTCCTCTTGAGATCTGTACTGCCAAGTCGCAGGCGAAAAAACCTTTTGAGGGTAGATCTTGGACCTACACAAAGCTAAGGAATTTAGCCTTCATCTGCCCTAACTGTTGATGTCAATACAAAAGCCCTTTCTTTACAGCCATACAGATCAGGAAGTACCCTGCTTTACTCACTTCCAAAAAAAAAAAAAAAATCCTTACAGCACATATGAAAGAGGGAAGTTACTCTTTTCATTTTCCCTTCAAAGACATGTTATGAGCACTGCTCAGTATCCAACAGAAGTGAAATGAAAAAACACAATTTCTTGGCTGAACATTCTGGACAAGACCTCCAGAACATCTCTGGCTCTTTAGCCTATAGACAGGGGAAAAACATATGTAAACTCCAGCTTCAGCAATAAGATTTCAACAAGGCTGCCTCAGTCAACACTACAGTTCTCAGTTTGCTCAGCTCCTCTGGCAGGAATCATCAGTGACCTTCACTAAAAAAAGAAAATTCAGAACTTCCACAGAGAGCTTGGCTAAAACTTGGGTCTCAAAGTCAAGTGATCAGCATGGAATTGCTCACAACCTCACACCACTTCCCCAATCATTTTTTCCTTGTAGCTTACAGCATCCGCTTCTTCAGAATCTCCTTGTAATTAACCTTGTAGAAGTAAAGCTGCTATCCCCAAAACACTCTCAAACTGCAAAAGATAACTATACATGAACATTGATGTCTTTAAAGGAGAAGAAATTAAAATTATGGTGCCATGTGACAATTGGCAATCTGATCTAGAAATGGCTCTGAAACGGTAGAGCTCCCTACCGGGAAGTGAAGTCGTTTTGCCCAGTGTAACGAGCACACCAGATCTTGCTTCTCGCTTTACCTACCAATGTGAAACGACAGGAGGGGAAATATGCAGCAATAAAGACACTTGGAAGAGGATACAAGATTATTGAAGCTGAAAGCACCTTACAAAATACGTGTTGGAACAAATAGCTAGCCAGCTTGAAATGTGACGAGCTTGTATTCATAGCGATAAAATGCACAGATAAAAAGGACCCCAAAAAGAATAAAAGGATAAGGAAAGGCATTCTAGCTTAAACACAAAAAAACCAAACAAGTTTTGTGTGTCATGGTAGTGACATGTCACACATTGTTTTCCAAATGTTTGTTACAATATTTCTGCCTGGTAGCCTTTAAACACACACTGAAGAATAGCAAGAAAATTTATTCAAAGGTCCTAAAATGACAGCAATTATTTCTTTTTTTTAAATCTGGATTAAAAAAACAAGCTGTCAGTCTGCATCTATTTTGTGACTACAGGATAAATCCAAACAACACAGCACTGAGAAAGGAGCTCTGCTGAAGCGATACTCTGCTGTGCCTTCCAAGCATCTTTGACAAGTAGCAATAGTCTCCACCACTTCTATTTGTCTTTGTTGTCCATGATGATGGAGTAATATAGAAATTGGTACACCAGCTCAAGTTTACTTCTTAAGCAAGCTTGCAGAAGCAATGGCTTCCAGCTTCTCTCCCCAGGAGGCATATCAGCAGCTTATCAGGGACTCTCCTCAGCACTTAGGAGAAGAAACATTACCAGTTCTAAAGCCCTCCACATCTTCTGCACGAAATGCGACGACAACTGTTGCCCCTTGAAGAAAGAACTGAGCAAAGAAGCAAATATTGTATCATAAAAAAATGCTTACTGCAGGATCAAGCCACAGGTATGGAGAACTGCATTAAAAGCAACACAACCTAAACTTACCTAATATACAACACAATATTAACTTAAGCTGGATGAAGTAAGCCAAGTGATGTCTTAAGAGCACACAATGTTAGAACACCCTCTTCCAAGAATGAAACACAGGTAAGAAAGTTGGCTCATCAATTTACAAATTACACATATTAAAGGAGGTTTTACAAAGGTATTTTCTAATCACTCATTGATATAGATTTCCAAAGAGCAAGTTTTGTAACGTGTTCAAAAATTGCTTTTTAAAAACCGTCTCTTTCAACTGTTTACTGTGCTTCATATACATTTTTCAAGTCTATTTTGTCCTTGATCATTAGATAATCACCCAGAACAAATTGGCACTGAGCAATAGTAATTTTCTCTGTCACGAAAAAGTTTATTGCAAAGTGATTATAAAGCTCTGTACAGAGAGTAAAAGGGTGACAAGGAATTTAATAATTTTATGTCATGAATTACAAATATATACTTAAAAATGTTATCTGAAAGACTACAACAAAATAACTCCAAAAGGCTTTCAGACATGTGAGTAGTTCAGGTCACTAGGGGGAAATGTGCCTATATTAGGGTCTCCCTAGGATCCCTGCTATTGTTTTTTTTTTCTTTTTTGGTTTCCCCCCCCCCCTTTATTTTGGGTGGGGGTGTTGTTTCAGGGTTTGTTTGTTTTTATCTCCAAAGAACACCTTTGCAGAAGCTATCAGCTTTGACAGAACGCCAAAATTCTGGCACTGAACCATAAATTGACCATTACCATAAAAAGAACTGCTAAATGAGAAACCATGTGCTCAGTATAAAACTAATTTCATGCTTTCAAAAGCACACAGTGGCTTCTAGCAAGATAGTGGCCCTGGGACTTGCAAAGACAGATTGGCTAATACAAGTGGTGTGTGCTCCTGATGCAGTCTGCTTAGCCAAGCTTTACATGTACTGGCAGTAAATGGAAATTCTCGAATCTTCTGTCAAACAAATACACACTTATCTATAACTTTAGAGCTGAAAGCTATAAAACAGCTGCCTCATAAATATATTTAGCAGGAAAACACATGAGCTGTCCTAGTTCCTCATAAAAAAAAACACCAAACCACAGCAGTCTTTACACAGTAAGCACAGACATTTCTATAGTAAGCAAGAAAAAACATTTTAATAAATATTTCTCAGCATCTTTCCTTCTTTTGTTAAAAAACTATCAGCAAACACAAATATAATCATAGCAGGTCTCACCACAAACTAAACACGCTTGCAGAACAGCAGTGCTTAATAAGTAACTCAGTTGAACTAATTTTTTTGTGTTCTGCTATAGGTGAAATGCTCAATCAAAAAAACTTTTCTTTTTTTAAACACCTAGGAACAAAGTCCATTTAGTCTATGATAATGCTTCTTTCGAGCTTAAAGATTTACTACTAGGACTCCACAGGCTACCTTTAGCCCAGTATCTGTTCCCTTAAATAAAACTTGCTGCACTAAATCTCAAATTTAACTGGTTAGGGAGAATCAACAGTAATTTTATACCCTTCTCAAAGCATGTTGTCAGTGCAAATGAATTACTGGAAGCAATCCTGGGCATGACAGGTCATAACTTTTAATATTAACAACGACAGACACACGCAAGATGTCAAATCCAGTATACAATTTATTTAATTCTTTACTTTCTTAGTTTATCCAGAGAATCCGACAGCTCTTGTGTTTTGCATATCATTATAACTATAATTTGAGATTTAACAAGCCAGAAAGCAAGCTCTGGTAAGAGGTATTTAGTCACACTGCTAATTAGCTTCTTTCTCTAACAATAATACAGCATCACTGACATGTTCCAAAAACATTTAAAATGCATAGGAAGTCACCTACTGGAAAGATGCCCCCTGCAAGCAGCAAGCAAGGAAAGGGAGCTTGCCTAATATTTAGAGTTACTTTTAATACTGAAATAAGAAAAGCATGCATTATATGCCTTGCCATTTTTCTTACCCTTTCCACTGGAATAACTAAAACACAAAATGACATGCACACAGAAATAATGCCAAACATGTAAGCATCCACTCTTAATATCGTATCACAGAGCAATTCAGTTCAGTTTAATAATAAAAATCATGCTCACCTCTACTGGGAAGTCCACTCCACATTATGGCAATACTATTTAAGCAGCTTCGACAGCAACCAAGTTACATAAACAAAACTTCCAGTATGTGACCAATATGATCTATGGTGCTACAGAGACTTGGCTCCAGCCCTGATCATCCGTGTGACAGTACACTGTTATACCAGTGCAGCCTCAAACCTTCCCAGATGCCGGCTTATTGCATTGCTCATTGAAAATCCTTCACATGCTGGCAACATTTTAGGGAAGGACAAGCACACTCTGAGTCATTTGTAAAGAAAGCAAAGCAATTTCAGTTCTGTATCTTCATGCGTACCGAAACGGAGCACTGTCAAAGTACAAGTCTGAGGTGAATTTATGCTGAGAAACAGGCAACCCAAGCTTTCATTATCAATGCATGGAATTGGCTACAGTGATCAAATTCAAACAAACCATTAAAAAAAAAAAAAGAAAGAAAAAAGGATACGATTATGAAAGGCTCTACAGATTCAGCTCCAAACCACAGAGAACGAAGAATCGTCTATCTAGACTGTGTAAATGTTAAAAATAGCTCTGTCTTTTCTACAATGAACACAAGACAGAGGAGATTCAGTAGCCTGTATTCTGATGAGGCTCGTTATTGGGGAAAAAAAAAATCAGCAATAAAAATTAATGATTCCTTACAGCTTTTCTAAATAAGATTAATTTACAATTATGTAAATGAGCAAATAAGTACTTTTTAACCACAAACCAGACAGTCTATTATATATAAACAAACAGGATATCTATTCAAGACAAGCATAAATATTCGGATAAAGTATTTTAGAATACTGACCCAGAAAATACCTGCACAGTCCAGCAGATTAAGTATTTGTACAGAAAAAGAATCAATAACTAAAAGCATGACATTACATGACCAATGCCTTTGTCTTTCAACACCAGTAATTTTTAATTACTTACTATGAAAAATCTCCATGGCTTATTAAATTCATTCTCTTCCTACTCCCACACAAGACTTCCCACTATGTAAACCTTCTTTGTCTTTTCAGGTACTTCATATGTTTTCTTTCCCCAAAAAGGTAAGAGGGCATGTGTGCTGCTCTGCATACTCACACCCACAGTACAATAAGAATCAGATGTAATCACTGCTAGGTTAAGTTTGCAATGAAACAGAAAGAGGAGTTATTATTATAATACCTGTAGAGTTATCCAAATATACTACTCTGTCATGAGACAGCCATGAGAGAAATTTTGGCAGGATCCAATCCCAGATGAGGATACTTCCTGTACAGAGAGAGTATCCAATTTACTTTTGAAAGATAAAAATAATAAACAAACTTGACTTTATTATTTTTTCAGTCATTTCAATACAGTTTTAATACTTTAAAATACATTTTAAAACATTGTTGGAAACGTGCACTGAATAAAAACAATGATTCTGCATTTATAGACCCCTTCTTAACTCAGCTGCCTACACCTGCAAACTGTGGATCGCATCCTTCAAAGACACGAAGAAATCCTTGCAGCAATACAAACTCAACTGACCTCAGCAGCTCTCCAGGCCACAAGAGAGACTCCTCCCAACCTGAGCAGAACTTGCGTCATCACCACTCCTGCAGTGATTCTCATCCTGAGATGGCTGGTGAGCAGCTGTATTTTTGGGTTTTAGAGACCCTGGAACTTATGATTATCTGACATCTTAAATGCTGGTTCATTACCACAGCATAACTGCCCCTGAAGGCAGTTAAATTCTCTTCCTTAAAGGAATTTTTCAGGGAATTTTAATACAACAATATATTTGTGTGAACTGATGGCAAAGAGTGCCAACCACGGTAGCCAATTTTATTTTAAAACTCACTCCACCCAAAGCACCACGCCAAGTAAACTGGTATTTTTTCCATGGTAGCCACATTTGCTTGTTTATAACTGTCATTTATATGTTCCCCATCTCCAAGAGGATGAAGTGGACGCTACAAATGAATAATT
The DNA here is from genome assembly GCA_020800305.1 of Porphyrio hochstetteri. NCBI lineage: Eukaryota > Metazoa > Chordata > Aves > Gruiformes > Rallidae > Porphyrio > Porphyrio hochstetteri. The sequence goes on along the minus strand of CM036910.1, from coordinate 17,949,920 downwards.
GGTCTGATAACCTTTACCAGTGCCAAAAAAGGTTGGGTCTTCTTTTTTCCACATGGGAATTTTTTTTATTGTTTTGCTTTAATGCAACTTGTCAGTGACATAAAAGCAACAACCTCAATGAAACAATTTTCTTTTTTTTCCTTCTTGAACATTACAAGTACACATATATTCTTATTTTTATGAATTTTACCAATACTTTCACAGTGCAGCTACTCAAATGCAAAACAAAGTATTATGGATACAGCTTGCAGTTGACCGCAAACAAGAGACTATCTTCAATGTCAGCTCTGTCCCTTGAAATTAACCCTCATTAGCAGCATTTTGTAAGGACTATCAAGTGCACCAAAGCATTATATTAAAGCCCCTTTTCGGAGCAGCTAGTCATGACTGCTGTGAAAGTAAAATAGCAATCATAAACAAATTTTGTATTTTCAGAAAAGTGATAATATGTAATGTTACATTAGCTGAGTGGTGGAAGATACTCAAGTGATGGGAAGAATGTGGAATCACCTGCCAAATACAATCTAGTTCAAAAGACCACCGAGTAAGAAAAGAAGTCCCAAGGCATCGCTCCACCTTGTGCCCCTACAGCAGAGGCTTTTTTCAAACATCTTTCCAGAAAGTCAGCCTGCAGGCAGCAGACATTGAAGGCAGAAAAAGCACTGACCTTCCTTCTACAAGTTTAAAAAAGGCTTCACCATAACACAGGAAAGAATAAGCTCACAGTACTTCCTACCATCCTCTCCCTCCTTTTCCCTATAGCTATATACGTAGGCATTTAGTAGGATTCGTCTCACAAACTTTTGCAAGATACTTTTGGTTGCTGCTTAGTATTCCTCTGAGTACACGGTAAAATAATTCATAAAGATCTTCTGTAATAAAAGTCAGATAATCCTTGTTCTTTTTTTAGAAAAATGTACAACAAACATTGATAAGGATTTTGAAGACTTCGATCACAAGGCTTAAAGTAAGCAAAAATGCTGTTTTCCATTAAGTTGGCAGAAAGAAGTCTTAGATGGCAACTAAGCTACCCGCCAGAAAGCTTGTCAGGGCACAGCTAAAGATTCAAACCTACATACAGAGACCTCCATTTAAGATCAGCTGCTTCTGACAATTAACAACCACAGGAAAAACTCCACTGAAATCCAAGAAATTCTCTTGCTCTTGTGGCAGACCATTGGTTTATCCTGCACTGACCTAGTCACCTGGCAAGGTAATTCAGATTCTAATATAAACCAAACACAATCACCCACCAAAAAACATCCCACAAAAAATCCACCCCAGCTCTTCTTCACATGCACCAGGTCAAAGTTTGGTTTGTGTGGGTTTAAGGCTAGCTGGCATATTTTCAGGAGAATTTCTCAACATCTACCAGTAATCAGTTTTACTTTTCGAAAGAAAAAGCCAAATTTCTAGAAAATTAATTATTAATCTAAATCAATGTTTAAGAAGGTCCTTTTCATTTGACATAACTATTCAGACTTCCTAAATCTAGACATCTGGCAAACTAGTATGCAAGTTCGCTACAGAGACCGTGGATCCTTTGAAGGATAACTCCAAGTACATTATTTGTAAGCCTCCCAGCCTCCATTAACCTGAAAGGATGCCTCAACTTCAACTTAATATGGCATAACACAAGGCAGCAAAGCAGTTCTGATCTGTATTATCAAAAGCAAAGCAAATCTGCCCTGCTCATCCTCCCTTGTTCTCCCTCCATGTCCAAGACCGCTGCTTTACCTTTTCCCTTGCACTAGCATTACTAAGCCTTTTTTATGGCTGAAGTCATGAACATGTCTAGACAGTTATGTATTTATTTTGCTCGTTTAACGAATCCCTGGCTGTCACCGCTGTGAGCCAGGTCACACAGCTGCATGTTGATCATCTCGCAGGAGATCATCCTTTGATTATGTCTTCAGTGTCACAGGGAACACATTAACTTGAGGACTGTTCCCTACAAAGAGTCACAGCACAGGGGCCCGCAACATTGCCGAAACCATCCCGTGAGGTCAGAGATTTCGAGAGCAAACAGGCCAAGCTGCTACCAGCACACACTGCCACAGGACTGAAGTCTGGATCTCACGCCCAGCCAAACCTACAGAAAGATCTCCAGAGGGGTGTTAGTGAGTGGCACCTCGACTCTTGGGCACATGGGCTGTTGCCAGCTGCCCAAGACGCAGGAAAGTGATGCTGCCTTGCCCGCTGGGGTAGTTTGGGGACTTTGTGTAATAAAAGTCTACCCTACAGATCCTCGGAAATGGGTAAACTCTGGATTTCAGAGATTTCTAGCACAGTCATTCTTAAAACTACCCCAACCGTTCCACGTTCGCATGGGGCCAAAGGAGAGAGAACCGGGACATTCACCCCGCGATACCAGCCCAGGGAACAAGCCATGAGGGCTCGTGGCGCAGACCTGTTCCGTCTCCCAAGGAGGAAGACAAGGAATCCCCCAGGCAGCCGGCCGCAGCCGTGTTAGCAAAGAGCTCGCCGTTACCCCTGCGGCCAGCTCGCTCCGTAAGCGCGGTCAGATGCGGAGCGCGGGTCGGAAGCTCAGTGCCCGGGCTGCAGCGCCACCTCGTGGCAACCGAGCGGCCCCGCAGCCCCCGCGAAGCGCCGCGCCGCTCCGGCCCTCACCGCCCCAGCACGGGGCTGCCTGCGGGCTGGGAACCAGCAGAGTCACCTCAAGTTGCCACGTTCTTACCGTGCTCTGAAGATTGCTTCCTGCCCCTCTGAAGGGCGATACCTCAGCCCTTGCTTTCCTTGTTTTCGGGGGGCGGGTGGGTGTTCGGTACCCTGCGGAGCTGTGACCTGACCCACGCCGGCAGTGGCTGCTGCGGCTCCAGCCAGACACGCTGCTGAAAAGCTTTTAACAGCCCCTCTTCAAAATACATTTCCCCACGGCTGCGAGAAGCGACCCTTTCTTTTCCTACTTACAGGAAAATAATTTGAGTGGCTAGAAAGCTGCCTAGCAGAAAAGGACCTGGGGGTGTTGGTTGGCTGACGACTAAGTATCAGCCAGCAGTGTGCCCAGGTGGCCAAAAAAGGCCAAGAGCATCCTGGCTTGTATCAGAAATAGCATGGCCAGCAGGTCCAGGGAAGTGACTGTGCCCCTGTACTGCACCTTGAATACTGTGTTCAGTTCTGGGCTCCTCACCATAAGAAGGACATAGAGGTCCTTGAGTGAGTCCAGAGAAGGGACACGAGGCTGGTGAGGGGGCTGGAGAGCAAACCTTACAAGGAGTGGCTGAGGGAGCTGGGGATGTTTAGCTGGGGATTGCTGTCTACAATTACCTGAAAAGAGGTTGTTAGAGAGGTAGCTGTTGGTCTCTTCACCCAAGCAACAGGTGATAGGACTCAAGCTGCGACACAGCAGGTTCAGATTGGACATTAGGAAAAATTTCTTCACCAAAAGGGTTATCGGGCTTTGGAACAGGCTGCCCAGGGAGGGGGTTGAGGCACCAACCCTGGATGTATTTGAAAGATGGGTAGATGAGGTGCTCAGGAGTATGGTTCAGTAGAGGATGGGTATGGTTGGACTCAATCTCAAAGGCCTTTACCAACCTAGTGATTCTGTGAATTTCCAATTCAAGCTGCAGAAGCAAGTGTATACTTTTTTTCCTGAAACTTCATTTATTTCCTCCTGGCAGAAGCCAGGCCATACATCAGATAAGCCTAGCACACGGGTAGTGAGGGCCATTGGGAATGGTACTGCTGACAAACCTGAGCTGCAGTAAAACAGGATGGGTACAAATGGCAATGAATAATCACTAACACAAGCAACAGTGATGGGTCTGACATCGTGTGCAATATACTTTTTCTTCAGAACACTGTTTTCTTCACACACATAATTTTTAACACCAATATAAAGAAAATTAGGAGTTCCATGAGTGGATCAAATCACCAAAGCCTTCTAATTTATTTATATTGACCAAATTAAGAAATCAAAAAAGGCAGCTGTAAATTTAACTTTACATGCAATTTTACTTACTGTGAAATAACTCAAATTGCAGGTACAGGTACAACAGCAAAATAGCTTCAAGATTTCAGTAATGAGGTGGAAGCGCCAAAAGAAACAAAGAGCCTAGAGAAGCATGGTAGGCCTTTTAGAAAAATAAGTTGCTAAACACCTTTTGAAATTCCATGACAGTCGTATCCTTACTCTAAATATAAAGAGGTAAAACATATTTAGATGTTAGCTTTGTAAACCCCCTCATCTATACATTGTACAGTGTTACTGCCAAGACCTGGAATCCTACAGTTACCAAACCTCAGTCAGTGTTTCGATAGTGGTACAGGACCATTACCTATGGTTCCAATCAACAAACTGAGATGATAGTTGTAAAACACAGTGCAACAATTAAAAGGATGCTTTACAACATCCTAATGCTGCCTGTTGTGGAGAGGACCTCAGAAGAGGATGAATATGGAAATGTGTCTCATGACACCTTTGCGTTCCTCCCCATTTGGAAGGAAGTCCACTGAGAGCCAAGGAGGCTGGAGGCAGTGGTGATACACAGATCTTTCCTGTCACACAGCATTAAGATAGTTCTGGCAGGTCTGTAACCCTGGTTTCTGTACTGTCAATGAATACTTGCAGTCATGTGTATTTTACTGTCACCTTATTTTTCAACAGGAATATTATTACTTTCACACTCATCTTATGAAGACAGAGGAAAACTCCAACCACAGGTAGCAGGAGCCTTTACAGAGTTTCCTGAGGTGTGCTGAACTGTTCACTATACGGCTCATTAGAAAGAGATGTAGGTATGAGAGTGAAGTATGAGAGGCGATGTTTGCTTCCTTTACACATGGAATAAACTCTTTTCACTGGTGAGGTAAGATTAATTTAATTTTTCTCTTACCACCTGCACAATTAATTCTGTTTACAGTGTCAGCCAAAGAAATGGGAAAGGCAGACTCCCATCACAAGGGGTAATAACACTCCAGAGCACATGGATTAAAACTGAGCCTGGGTAATGCTAATTTATAAGAAAATTAATTTCTACTTATTCTGGGAAAGTTTTGTTTGAGAACTACATTTCAGTAAATCTTGTTCTCCTACTGGCACTTAAGCAGTATATTAAATTATCTGTGCAATAGTAATAACAAGCTACCTACACAAGGCATTTCTTTCTTTTAAAGGCTATGAAACAAATACTCTTCAGCTATGAAAACAGAATCCTATTTCAACATGCACCGGATAGACCAGCATAACAAGTAAATAACTGGGATATAGTCTAATATAGAGATTAGTGAAAAAAGGTCAAAGAAACATGAATTTTAACTCCTAAGCTGTACAGTAACCCCAAAGCATGTGTTCCAGCAAGTGTAAAATATTCCCAGCATCCCAGCATTCTTTGAGCAAGGGTGCCAGAGCATCAGCTGCCATCCCTGGGAATGACTGCAAGTCATTCATCAAGTGCAGGGGTCCAACTAAAAAATATAGTGTGAAAGTTTCAGATGTTTTCAGTCAGCACACAGAAGAATTAAAATCAATAGTACACACAATTAAGTAACTTAGGTGTTATTCAATAGGAATTTAATCTTTAGGACACTGGGTCTTACCAAAGCGACACCCTTATACTACTTGGTTTTAAACAAACATAAATTAGCAAAAATCAAAACTGGAAAAAAAACCCCAAATCTGAATCCTTTTCCAGTGCACCTGTTTCTATTGAAATAGAACAACATACAGAAACCTCCAGAGAAGCTGTGGCTGCCCCCTCCCTGGCAGTGTTCAAGGCCAGGTTGGATAGGGCTTTGGGCAACCTGGTCTAGTGGAGGGTGTCCCTGCCCATGGAAGGGGGTTGGAACCAGATGATCTTCTGGCCTGTACCGTTCTGATTGAGTTATTTGTTCCATGTGTTCACTTTTTTTATATGCATAGAGAAGTCAGTCAATACTACATTTTCCTCAGAAGAGCTGAGCTATTACTGAATTTTTTTTTTTAAAAAAAAACATTATATGCTTTGCACTTTTAAAGTATGCACGTTAAATGCAATTTGCCCATGTATTTGGGACCTTTGTTTTGCCCAGTAAGTAAAAGAATTATTTCAAATTACTTCTCACTGGAATGAGAGAGAGTGAAACCCAGACCACTGAAAGCAGAAAGAATGAAAGGGCTGGCCCTGTAAATTCCAGATTTCCTCCTCTTCCCACCACCAAATCTCTTTTTAAAGTTTCTCCTGTACTCATACCATTGTTTCAGAACTTGTTTTTAGGAACAAAAGTGGATGACAAAATACATGACTACTTGAACTTACAACAGCTACTTTTAAATAGATGGTCTCTCAAAGGCACAAGGCCCAACACAGCCATTAATCATGCATTAATGCAATATTGCCTTCATACAAGTTGGTTTCGCAGTAAAAGAAATATACCAGTAATTCTGAAAATGGCAGAATCATGAACTATTAATGTTAAGTTTCATGTTTATATTGGGTGGGTAAGATAGCTTTGGGTAGCTAAAAGCTTCCTCAGATGTCTTGAGCAGAACAGAGTATCTCATATTAATCATGTACCTGTGCTTGTACTTGCAAACAAAGTGGCAGGAGCTGCACTTGTAGGGAGTTTTCCATTATTTAGCTGCTTCACTCTCTTCAGATGAGACTTCCCATTGTAATGAACTTGAGCTTGTGCTGCAGAGTTCAGCTGTATATTGCACACGTCACAGAAGGAAAACAGTATCTTCTTTTTTTCTTTGCTTAATTGATAGTCCTGCCTGTCATTCCTCAGTCCTTTTTCTTCAAAGCGCCGTAGAACAGCTGGTTGATTCATAATCCCATCCTCAAAGACGTGGTCAGGACTTAATGGACGCTTCATACCTACAAAGCAAACAAAAGTCTTACTGGAAGCCAACTGATAATGCATTTTCTTTTTTTAAAATGCTCCACAACATGAACCAGAGACCACTTCCAACAAGTAAGGTTCCAAATTGGAGAGGCATTGCTTAACAGAGAAATACATGCATTTGTGACAAATCACAGAGCTCAGAAATAGTAAGTTGGCAATATATCACACTCTGCATACAAGAGCTCATTTTGTTCTGTAAGCTTTCTATTTTGAAGCAGGTTTATTATCACATCTCTAGCAGAGGTTAAGATTATTTTCAAATACATTTTCTCCACCTCACTGAGCGCTGGTTCTACAGCTTTTCACTTTCCAGTGCCCACAGCCCAAGGACCCAGATGCAATCATTCAACAAAAAGGATGTTGACAAGGTATGTTACTGAAATAGTGAAAGACAGTAGATTGTTCAAGTGAGACTAAATAATACTTTCCACTTTTATACACCCTCAGATCTTCAGCCTTTAAACATGCATTAAGATGTTATCTATAGTTCTGTCAGTACCTTCACAATTAAAACTATTATACAGATGGAAGGTAGCCTGGTGGGAGCTACACAAATACACAGTAAATGACAGTCCCAGGACAACAATCCAAGAGCCTGAAATAGCACTTGTCCATAGAGCATAAAAGCCTCACCATGATAGGTGAGCCAAGCTGCACAAAGAACAGTTTTATATATATGGGGGCAGATGTGTAGGTGTGCATTTTATTTAAGATAGGCTGCTAAATCAGTAGAGAATGGGAGAGGGCTCTTTGTGAGGGGGATGTAGGGTCGAGGGTAACTCAAGGAGAAAATATTTGTTTTCTTGGCTAAACAAGTTGTTGTTTACACTTTTTTCTTTCCTGTCACCACCCAAATATTTCTGGATCAGCCAAAGGCTCCACAGGGAGCTGTGCAGAAGAGCTCTTCCCAGGCCTGAGTGCATCTATATTCAGCTTTCAGAAGCAAAGAGGCTTCTAATGCAAGGTGCCTTTCTGAGCCTGGGAACATTCTGAGCAGTGCAGATCTTTGTGCACTCCTGCCACTCTGCTGGACAGGAGGAATGGCAGACCACACTGCCATGCACTCAAAACACAGGAGCACGCGTAGCAATCCTCACAACAGCGTAGAGATCCCAAGCAATATGAGAATACTCTTCCTGTTACACAGACAAACGTTACCAGCTGAAAGTCTGTTTGATTCCTTGGCACAGGTACGTTAGCGGAAACAACTTCAGAAACAGGGTATTTAAAGACTCATTTATATTATGGAATGGAGTATTTCATCACATTCCTAAGTCTAGCCCATGCTTAAAATTTAACTATGTGTATAAATTCCTCCTCAAGCATGATTCACCAATCAACTCCTCTAAATAAACAGAGTTCATAGTTGTATCATATAGTTGTTTCGTATAACTGACAGTTCCTGTCAAATAAACAAACAATATCAACAATGCATTGATACACATCATATCAAATATTACACAAAAGAAAATCAACAACAACTTTAGGGTCCGGGTACCTAATTGCTTTTAAAAACAAACTACCAGTGATCCTGAAAACCTAGGCTAGACACTGTCACACTAAATCATTTAAGCGTAAGTATCGTATTTCAAGGCAAGCAACCAAGATCCTTGACTCAGCTGAGCTTAGATGACATTTTCATCTGAAAATTTAATCTGCTTAGAGCTTTGGTATTTGTTACTTTTCAATGAATTTTTAAACCCATAAATAACTTCCCCCTACTCCCTTTGTTTCACATATATTTTTACTGTAACAGCACTGCTGTAGTTTTGCTCCCTGAAGTAAGTTGTTTTAGAATAGAAGCATTTTTATACTACATTGTTTTAGATGATATACACTTACAAACATCAGTATTTAAATGACAAAACAGGTAACAGTTTAAAACTCCTGACGGGTCAGAAACCTTCTGAGTTTGATTTCAGAAAGCTAAGAATTATTCAAAATACAGTTCAGTAATTATTTCAATAATCTATAAGAACTTAATGAAGCTCATATGGATACATTTAAAAAGTGGCAGAGGAAAACACGTGCATTAGAAAGCTGCGTGGACCAGCAGGTAGGCTGATGGAGCAGACAGCTGCTGCTAGGTACCTGTAACACCTCCAGAAACTTTCAAAGGGGATTTGTTTTGGAAACCCCCAGCCTGTTCCTGCCTCAGCTCATTATCACTGCAGCATGAGATACATGCACTCCGGGACTGCGCATTTTGTTCTACTTCCATCCAAAGGAACAAGACTTTTCAGCTGGTAAAGCCTGAGACTGCTGAAATACGAACCAAAGCAGGGTTCATGGGGAAAATCAGAACACTTGTCTCAGAAGCACATGCTTAACACTACCAAAAATGTTTTTAATATGGGCACACCCAGAAAGAACAACTGAGCACAGTGAAGACTCAAACACCGCACCTACACCCTAAGGCAGCATCCCAGTTGGCAAGCTAGGAAAAAAAAAAAAAAAAAAAAAAAAAAAAAAATCGACCTTCACACAAAAAAGAAACCACTGTTCAAATTTCACTTCTGTTTTTACAAACAGAGTAGTTTTAAACTCACTTTTACTGTTTTAGAGCATTAGCACAGGACAAATGAGTCCTTAAAGCAATCTCTTGCTACTAATTTAAGAATTAAAAAATACAAGCTGAAATTTCAAAATAACCCTGATTGCCTAAAGCTGTACATCTAATCTGTAAAGTGACCTGATTAAAGCAGCACTGACCTCCCAACAACTAGCTGGAGGCAGCAGATGCAAAGCACTTCTGGAAAAAAAAAAAAAAAAGCCAAGGTTTAAGATGCTCAATGTAGGTGCTTAAACCTTAAACTCTGACCAGTCCAACCCTGGAGAGAACCTGTATTTGCAGCCAGAAAACCAAACTATTCTAGCCCTCAGAAGTCTGCCTGCTCCCATGCAGAAGTCTCAGCCCTCATCTTTCTGGGATTTCACAGACCTGAACACTTGGTAAGGCAATTCAGCCATGTTTGAAAAGCCTTGTCCAGTCCCTTCTAAAGTGTTTAAAAAAGAAACATTGATGGAAAATATCCACCAAGATTTTACAGCACGCACATCTTTCACACAGTAATACAGGGTTTACCATAGTGATTGCTTTGTGGTATATTTGTTGAAAAAAAAAAATAAAATAAGGTTTTTACACGAAAGAATTTTAAAGACAGCTGGGACCTGTCTCCTTCCAGTCTTCTTTAGTTAGGGTTAAAAAAAACACACCTTTAAAAATACCTTCTGAACTTTCCTGGTGTTAGGATATACAAAGTCATCAGATTCTGCACTGAGTCAGTGTAAGAATGTCAACACGCAGGTGTATTTTCTAAGAGGTAGCCTTTCTTTATAAGGCTACCTGGATGCTTTACACTTGTGAAAAACTTGCACATAACACATTAAATTGTAATTTAAAAAAAACACAAATCAGAAAACTTGAGCATTCTGTCTATTTTCACCATTTCCTAGTCACTCAAATCTATGCAAGCAAGCATCTGGCAAGTGTCTTTTTCCTTCAAAAAGTTTTTCACTGCAGACAGATTTTAAAGAGTTCTGGATGGTATTTATTCTCACTCACCAGGAGTCAGATACGAAATGGGGCCATCTCATTCCTTCAGGCTTACACATAGCTCAATAACATTATCATGTAACAGAAGCAGCTACTTGAGTCTACAGTTAGTGAACTGAGAATAAAGAGAAGTTATATGATCATTATATTCTGCGAAATCAAACAGACCATTTAGAGTAATAGTTACAGATGGGACTGTGAAGAATAAGAGTTATAAATGGGATTGTGAAGTATTTAGACATAGGTTTAAGACTAAAAGCAAAATTATGAGTTCATTAAAAAGGAAAAAAGGATGGAAATTATTATATGAGGAAAACACATTTATCCTGCAAGCTACCACTTGTGTCTAACCTGGATACACCACAGTAGAAGCCAAGTCTCAGCAGTGGCTGATACATAACAATATCCACAAATTAAAATGTCCCATACAAACATGACATAATTCTGGAGTGGCACATGCGTTACAAAGGTAGTGCTATATCACTGTAGCTGTATTTACTCAACAATGTAGACTAGACCCAATTAAAAATTGAAAGGTGAGATTGCGGAAACAAGAAAAAGAGCAGGAAAAAGCAGAGCATCCACACACATTAGAAAGCATTCAGCTGAAGTGATCCAGAAAAATCTAAGTCCATAAAGGGAGTGTGTGCCATATTCATCTTTCATAGGGACTTGATAGTCTGCTGCTTTGTCTTGCAAAAGTAAATTCTTCAAACTAGATACATTCATTTTTACTTTGATGAAAATCACAAGAAGCAGCAATCCAAGTGCAAGAGCTTTTCAGGTCTTTGACACAAGCTGTTACCAGACTAAACAAGTTCCTCCCCCCCCCCCCCCCCAAGTACACAGAACTGATCTGAATAGTTTCTGCAAGCAATACTGGAGCAAGAATAAATTAGTGATTTATGACACCACATTAAAATTCTCAGGTGTCATGAGATACCCTGTTAGGATTTCTGAAACTACACCTTCTCAGCCTCTTGCAGCTGGAGAAGAAATCTAAGCATGGACATCCTTTGTACTTGAAGCTCAAGGCAATTAGCCTTTCAATTTAGCTAATTTACTTTTAAACAGAGTTGTGCTTTCAGAGGAGCTACAAAGAAGTATTATATATAGTACACTGCTGTAGGTGAGAATGTGCAAATCTTTACTCAAAGGAAATAAGCTTTGGTTATCCTAATGAATTAGTGATGGTTACATGAAGCATTCTTTTCCTGAGTGGTGGTCTAAACTCTCGCAATGCCCATTCCTAATGAGTTGATACTTCAAAGAACCACTACACTGGAACTGTAATTAGACTGCCTTTCCTCTGCAGATCTGTGCCAGGTAAGCAAAATAGAACACGTATTTTAACAGCTTACATATGGGCAAAGAGAATTTTCTCCTTTAGCCTTTGGAAATAGTAAAATGAATTATCAAAGGCACAGGAACAAGTATAAAAATCAACTGGCTTTCTATACTGTTACATTTCCAAAGTGCTTCATTCAGACAGCTGGGGGGGGGTGGGAGGGATGAGAGAAGAGAGACCCAAGACCGAGCCTTAGCTCTTAGCTTTTCCCCATAGGAAGAGCTTATCTGTGCAAATGGACAGTGACATCTTCATGCATGCCTGAAGAGCTGTGGTCTTGCACTGGAACAAGCATGATGCCATAGCTCCTGATCTCTGCCATAAAACACACGCACAAAGGAGGGAGGGTGCACAAAGAAAACAACCAGCTTGATAACCTCCAGAGCATTAATCAAAAGAAACACACTAGAGCTGCTTTTGAGAAATCTTATGACCTTTCTTATATTTTTAGACAGTATTTCCCAAACATAGATAAACTATCGAGAGGCATATGGTTTGCACCATCTGGGCAACAAGTTCTATTGGGATACTGTGGTGAACAGCATATGCACAGTGCCTGGTGCACAGTACCCTACAGTGTTAAAAAAGCACTAGAGACTATTTTGAAGCCAACCTTGAAAAATCCCCCATATGTTTAAGGGACCAGTTTCCTTACAGAAGATGTGTTTCTCTTTCTTTCAGTACAAATCAAAACAGAAAACTGCCATGTTTAATCTTCATCTTGTTAGGAAATTCCTCAAGGAGGCATCATATTCTGCAATGTTTCCACCTGTCAAACTATTTATTACCCATCCATACACATTTGATCACCCCCTCCTTACTACTTTCATCTCTGCTCACAAAGCACATTGAATGTTTTAATTCAAAACTACAGTAAACACTGGATGGTTCAGAAAAGTAAATACCTTTTATTCCTTGTGACAGATAAAGAATAATCAGTTAATCATGGCACGCTGACCAAACTAAGCTAAATAATTCTTTAGTCTGTATTTTGATGCTGGTTTATCAATGCAAATAGGAAGGCAGCTTGCTATTCCTGTGCATGAAAGGTTTTGAATATTGTAGTATGACAAATAGCTGACAGACTCATCACTAACACACTTTAGAATATTTAACATTTGAACAAGACTCTTTAAACTACAAAACCAGATGGTGGTTTCACAACACAAACATTAGCTGTTCTGTAGAAGGTAATTCAGGAAACTGAAACATTGAAGTAGCTAGTATTTTGCTTTGTTGGACCAGTCTTAAAACTGTCCATGTTCAGGAAACCTAAAGTTAGACCTACTGTACTAAACCATGCAACTCAGCTAAAATGGAGTAAATAGAATCACTCTTGATTCAACACAGATTATGGTTGCATGTGCCCATGTTTGTAGATAGCTATAATTATGAGGTTGAGTCTTTCCTCTTCAGCCTCTGTACTTACACATTTCTGGCACGCTTAACATTGGCAAGAATAGATTTACACATTGACTTATTTGCCAGAGATGTATCCTCACCTGACATATCTGACTGCTGCCAACAAAGTTAATCAGATTTGGAGTCCAAACAGCTATCTTGGATTGTGCTTCAAGAGTACCAGCTAGTTTTCTGGCGCTATCATAACATGATTTTGCTTGATGAGCTGTTCAACATGTTGGTGCCTTCTAGCTGGGAATTGGTCATTAAGCTATTACTTACCTTCAGTTAACTTAAACTAAAACCTAAACCCTAAATATTCTAGAATTCTAAAGCAACATACAAGGAGAAGGAAAAACTCCACAAAATACAGACATACTTAAATGAGTTCTTTTAGACAAAGCTAGGATTAAAACATCTCACATGACAAAATGTCAAGCAGTCAGCAGAAAATAACAGTTTAAAAAGAAGATAGCTGAGATTCTTTTAATAAGTTAAACACGTGAAATGTAAAAGCCATTTTAATAGCAACTCCTCAAAGAGTACATCAATTTTTTTAAAAAGCTTAACACTTCCAAGTAGAAATTAACAAAGCAAGTTTTAAGTGCATGCCCAGTTTTGCCCATTTTCCCAATCTGGTTCCCTGACACTAGAGAACTAGCTTATTTCTAATTTAATAAATTGAGTGATATTGTCTGAGATAACTTTCCAAGACTGTCTCCTAAATATCTAGACTTCTACAAAGTTGCTAGACTGGGGTTCTTACTTGCATCCTTCAAAGTATTTTATCCAAGTGTTTTTATATCAAAAGACTCCTCTTTTATTTCTTCACAGAAAAAAAAGGTTTTTTTTATAGGGATGTTATGTGGTATGGAAAACAGCCCAGGCTAACTCGGCTCACCCAGGCTAACTACTTGCAGTGGTTGACTCTGGCCTGGCCAGACCAGGACAACTGAATAACACAAAACATTTATTGCATCTCCACCAGGTTTTACAACTCAGAGAGCTGAAGAAAAACTTCTAAAAGGAAAATTACGTAGAGGATGTAGTTTAAACCTGTGTTCAACAATAAAAACAACCACAAAAAAATAGTTGGGTTTTTTTAAAAACAAAAATTATACATAGGTTTTAGAATCATGTCTTAAAACATAAGATAACTTAATATCTGCTGTAAAGTGGTACAAGATGTAAGGTACTTGTAGTGAAGAATCTATTTTAATTATAAAAGGAAGTTATAGGCATGAACTTGTGTGAATAAAGATCAAAACCCTCTGACATAATGGGAGACTCCCACAGGGTATTTGTACTTGGCCGTTGCTTTATCTTTCTCGAGCATAATCACATTTGAGGAGTACATAAAGCTTTGGTCTCAGGAAGGAAAAATAATTTCCTACCTTTCTTAAAACCACTGAGAATTCACCTGAGCATAAAAGGAAGCCACAACGGAAAGACAGAGTAGACAGCCTTCTTGTTCACAGAGCATAAGTCTGACAATGCTGAACATAAGTTGCACTGGAAACCATTAATTCAGGATAAAGCCTGATAGGGCTGCAAAAGAGCTCTTGGACACAAGAGCAAGAACTTTTGAGGATGGTGTGAAAAGAATAGCTGGGCATGAACAAAGAACAAGCTGTATTCAGAAATAGCGTGAGATTGAGACACATCAGCTTGCTTGACAGCACTAAGACTTCTAAGAGAAAACCCTGGTCAGAAATGAACATCAATTCTAATGTGCTCCTACAAAGATGGTCCCAGATTAGTAATTTGTAAGAGACTGTCAGCATCCATGTAAACTGTTGTCTTTTGGAACTGAAAAAATATTCAAAGCAACGCCCCCTTATGGTACAAAGGTACAGGGATATAATATATGTTTGGTCTTATTAGCTACTTAAGATTTATGATCATGGCATAATTATCCAACTGGTAGTGACAGACAGTAAGAACAAGAAGTGCATCACCTCATTTAAGTTTCCTGCAGGCACAGACCAGGTTAAAACTGGCATTGCCTTGAAGTAGCCCTTCACTTCCCATCTCCCTGCTTTAAAGGGACCACGGCTAAGCATATTTTGTGCTGATGCTGAACTCGGGCCACTCCCTCGTTCCTCCTGCCCATCCACGGACTGGCACAGACCTCTCCTAAACTTGAGCTGTCACCTCAGGCTTTAAGCAACTGCTGCCTGCAAAATCCATTCTCAATGTCGCTCTAATTCCCCACTAAAATACACACTTCCATTCATAAAGAATGAACAGCCTCTCACTGTTTTTGCTGACATTTCACACCCTGATCCAGAAATAGCACACGTGTGTACTTCCATGCTGCAAATAACCCGCTCTGCTCTTGCCTCAAGTAAGAGCCTGCTGGAATCAGTGCATTTGCTCATACAAATTTGTCAGACAAACCCTGCCTGTTTCTTTGCATTCCAGCCTGTGCAACCACACTATTGCATTAATCTAATTTGGGTTTGCTAAGCTTTTGGAGATACTTCTAAACTTCACATTTTAATTTTAAGCTGAAGGGTAGTACTTGAATTAAGAATTCATGTGGGGCTTTCTTTGCTTTTCTTCCCTTCTATTATTTATTTGTATAAAAATCAGTATACTGTTTGAATATCATACTTAAAAGGCACAAAGACTGGAAGAGACTCAGGTGGTATATTCCCCCTACCTCAAAACCTTCGTACCAAAGAACCACTGCCAATTCCAATAGCACTAAACTGCATGAATATTCTAAGCCCCGAACACCAGTAGATATTCTGCACCAAGTATCCTGAGGATATTGAGGAAAATAAACCAGTCAAATCAACTATATGAATAACTAAAGTAGATGCTATTTCATTACACCGCTCCTTCAATAACCATTTCAGCAGATACACAGACCAGCTAAGTGCAAATAAAACATGCTTTAACACAAACAGAAACTGATGTCATAACTGCAGTGTAAAGCAAATTGGGCGATAGATGCACAGATTTCTTCCTTTCAAAGATGATTTTACTTGATACAACCCAGAGCTTCCTGCAGGACCGGCTTTACTATCTAAAATACTCTAGTTAAAGTACCTGTCACACGACTGACAGGCAACTCTTCCAACCAAAACTGTCTAAATAGCCTTTCACAAAGCATTTATGTGTAGGAGAGAGGCTTAGTGGCTAGATCGAGGAACAGAGAGGATGAAGGAAGTGGCCCTGTGAGTATCCTCACAGTTCGCACTCCTGTCTCGGCATCTCCCACTGGGAAGAAGGGAGAATGGGAGTAAATAAAGGGCCAGATGATGTGCATTCCCATTCCTGGATCTGCAACAAAACTACAGTGTGTTCTTTTGCAAGTAATTTTACACCTTTGTGTCCAGATCATCCCCTCCACTCATCAGCTCAGACTACGCTGTCAAAGCAAGCACACATTTTACAGCACACATTTGTGCTTATTACCAGCATCAGGCATGATCTGAGGCATCTAAACATCCCCTCCAATGAAACAGAAATATTTTTATCACAAAAGCACCAACAAAGGTTAAAGGTCTGCCAAAACAAGGGCCACTCAAGCTCACCATCAACATGACCCAGCTATGGGAGAACCACCTCACACCCACCCATATTACAGACATGGACCTGGGGCACACAGTTCAGCTTTTGCTGATGACCGCATCAAGTGAGCTTCTCACAGTGTTGCCTGCATACCAACTGCTGCGCTAACAAGCAGTGTCTTCCTTCGGACATTTACAAACATCAGAATGCTTATTCATGACAGTCCCACATATCATCTGTCATCCCAGATGGTGACTGGTGGGATGCTGATTTTGTCCTAAGGCAGTTACCACCCACCAAGACAGTATATGCAGGGCTAAACAAAAAGCATGTGCCATCTGCTGTCAAGTTTATAAGACTTTGAGACCTACTAGGTTAGTTTATTTTAGATCAGACAGGTCAGGAGGCTATAGCTCTCTAAACACCAATAAAAGGGTAAGTTGTGCTGTAACAGACATGCAGGAAATCTCAATGTGGACCCACATCTAACACCCTGGGAGCAGCAAAACATTCTCACTGTGATCAGTGGCAAAAGGCACATACAGCCTGCAAGCTTAGAGGGAGCCAGGGGAATTCAGAGAACAAGAAGCACAATGAAATTCCGCAGAACTTACAAATTTCTTTGGCCTGAAGAAATTTCAGAAAATTTCTTTCCTGCTGACGAAGATGTTTTCTTTCCTGATTCCTTTCCTTGCATCTCTCTACTGCTATCATTTTGACAGCTGTTCTCCCTCTTACAATTTCTTGCCCTACCCCCAGATCTCCACAGATCCTATATACACATAGGGGAAAAAAAATCAATTAAAAAGCAGAACTAGTGTGACATCTTCTGCCTGCCTCACAAACTGCATAAACTTTATCTTACTCGCTTCATCTGTCCTATCCATTTATAGATGTTTAACAGCAATTTCCCCGATGTGAGGCCATTACCTACTCGAAGTACATAAAACAATTCTGCACATTCTAATTAAACCTCTTCTAGATAAAGATCTAAAGCAAACGAGGAAAATAGAAGAAAACCATCCACTGGTGCATTTTTCCAAAGGTTTCTAAATCACCAGGTAC
Organism: Porphyrio hochstetteri; assembly: GCA_020800305.1. NCBI lineage: Eukaryota > Metazoa > Chordata > Aves > Gruiformes > Rallidae > Porphyrio > Porphyrio hochstetteri. The sequence continues at coordinate 17,932,179 of CM036910.1, read as the reverse complement.
ATAAAAACCTTCTACTGAGGCAGGGAATTAACCCTTGCACAAGTGTAAATGTTACCTCGCCGTCTGCAGAAGTGAAAAAAAAAGTATTGCTTAAGTTCACCCCTTCTGAAGTGGGATTTCAAAACACTGCCAACCTGCCTTTAAATCAATATCAGAAAAACGGGACACAAAGGGGAGAGATGAGACACAGACATTGCAAAGGTCTCTGCTGGAGCACAATACCCTAAGAGCCCCAGTGCTACAGCCCGTACAACTGCATCAGCAGAGGTCCTCCTGGAAGCCCATCAGTGGATGCTGAAGGAAGATGCCTCCAGCCAACGCAAGTGCATCACCTCCTCCAGCACTCATATATCATGTAGGGCAGAAGCAGGGCAGAACGGAACACACCACTCCTCTCCAAATGACAGCTTAGCTCTTAAGAAAAAGTAGGGGCTGTCTAAAGAAAGAAAATCTGGAGAAGAACATGCAGAGAGAACAGTTTGTCAGACAAGGCAGAGTTTCTCCATGCTGCCTAACAAGAACTTCCCTTGGTCTCCTTTAAATGACTGTTAGTACAACCGTCAGATGCTTTAAATCACCCCAACTGCTTCCTCTACTACAGAGAGCACAAATACCAGTCTATGCATTCTACTGAAACTATCTGCACAACACAGGGCTTTATTAAATGCCCATGAAACCATAAATGTAATTAACACTCAATACCACAATAAAGTTATTTAACACAAAACCATCTGACAAATAAAATTACACAAATCATAGTCTTATACTGCCAGCCTGCACAGAATACAATTCTGGCATCTCCATAGGGATATAAGCAGTTTTCCACTTTTCATTTTACAACGATGAATCTGAAGTCTTGAGAGAAATTCATGCATACGGCTCCCACAAAAAGTAAAAACATCATTTTGCAAAGGGATAAACTTCTGATGAAGGCAGTCACACTGAAAATTGGCCGTAATCTCCCCTGAATAAATATAACCCCCAGAAAGATGGAAGTGTGAGCAGAATATGTATATTTTTTGCACTTGAAAATGCTGAGGTGCACAACAAGAAGCTTTTACTTTAGCATTTACAGCTGAAGGTATCCTTCAGAAGCCCATTTTACTCTCATGAGATATTTCTATCTGCTCATTCACTTCTCAAAGGCTTTTGCAGTTTTAAGACTGCAGTAAAGCTGACTTTTATACCTTGTTTCTGTAGGTCTCTCTCCCTCGTCCAAGCCATCACATTCCTTGGATACATTTGGTGGTCTTTCAACTTCCTAAACATTTTATTAAGAAATTTTTCATTTTTTTTTTTAGCATCTCATAACTGACCTCATAATGTGAGACATCCTTGTGATAAACAATTCCTCTTACAGATCCCCTGATTAACGAAGGCCTTGCTCTCTCACACTACCTTAACTAGTCGATCTGTGCTTGAGCTACACTTCACTGAATAGCAGAAATTGTTATCAGCTAAAAGACAATTTCTGCTAACACATTTATTGCCTTAAAAGATCCAATGTATCGAATATGCCTCCTGTGCTGACATCAGAAACGTGCCATTTTGAAACATCACTTGGAAAGGTTCCCTTAAGAAAAACTAATTCATCAATCTGATGTCTCTTGCTTATGACACTCCGCTCATCAGTTCAGGGCTGCTAGCTCTCAGAATTGTATCCTGCAGTATTAGGCATTCATGTTAAGCCTGGCTCACACAGTCATAAAAATTGCTAGGAACTCTAGCTTTTTAAACATCACTCTAATCCTTGCAGAGATGACTGAAAATAGGAACCCTAAAGGCTCAAAAACTAGAAGGAAATTAAAGAGAAACCAATTTCCGTTTTTTTCCTAGGACCTGACAAGATTTTTGAATGTTCTAAGATGATGATATTTCTGGCAGCCGGGCAGGATTGTTGATGGTCTCTCAGCCACACACCTGATCAAGTCCTGTACTGTCACTATGCTTTATCACCGTAAGAAACAAAAGACTTAAAAAAAAAAAAGAGATGCATTCAAGTCTCCCCATAAAAAAAACCCAGGATCTCCTTTTCCCTAACCAGACCCCTTTCCTGCACCTCTCATTTTTAACTCACAAGTAGTAATCAAACCAGTTCCCTGAAGTTCTGATGGGAACTCATCAGTTTCACAACTGCAACGTTAATGCTTCCTTATCCCTAAAAGGCAGGAAGGTTGGGCATCACTAGTTCATATAGTGGAATACGCATAAACAATCCACACATTTTTTTTTTGTTTAATTGTGTTGTACTGGGTATAGCAATTAACTAACTAGCAAGTATCAGTGAGAGTTCTCAGCTATTGTAATTCATTCAGCTTATGTTAAATGGCCAATTCAATCAGTAACCCAAACTGTCAATTAAATGACAGGGGTTTTTTAAAATATTTATCAGCCCTTAGCTAGGACATGAGCAAAGTCCAGTTCGACTGTCAGCAGAAACAGTCTGTCATCTGCCACAAGAAATAACATGTGAAAGCCACAAGAATTGAGAGATCCCACAAGATGTCCTTGCAAAGGAATGGATATTAATGACTTTTGTTTCCAGAAGAAATTTCCAAATATATACAGCTGCAAGTTTTCCAATTACATTTTCTCCTTCCCTTGGAAAATCCTGGTTTGTATCCAAAGTCATCTTTAGAAAAAAATCAATTTAGTCAGTGTTGCTTTCAGAAATTGCAGAGTCATTAAACAGCAGCACGAGCACCTGTCTCGGTGCTGTCAAACAAGCATCGCAAACAGAAAAACTGAAAGCTTAAGTACTCAAAACTACAGAAGCAACCTTCAAAGAGTTTTCTGTTTGTGCTTAACATGTGAAGACTTTTGCCCAAAAGTAGAGCAGGAATCAACATTGACACTGAGAAGTTAAGTGAGGTAGCAGCTTTAGTTTCCAAATACTTTTGATCAACAAGGTCTTGAACTCCGAGACCCTTTGTGAACTAGGTTGATTCTGAGAAAGTCTCCTTGATCCTGCTCATGTTTAGAACTGGGGCACGGAAGTTGTAGCTGTGCTAGCTATGATCAACAAATATTTTTCAGGAAATGGGACTGTATCCTAACCCCACTTCTCCTTTTATATATGAAAAATCTCTTCTAAAAAGTAAACAAAAACCCCCAAACCAAACATAGGCAATAGGAAGAAAGAAGCCTCTTAAGGGCTCTCTCAGTAACTTAATGCAACTACAGACGCTAGAGTAGAGCCTTCAGCCACAGTACAACAATATCCTGGAAATCTCGATCTCTGAAAATATTAAAGGTTCACATTGCATCAAGGCAAATTCTCAGGAGAAAAACCACAGGACAGTCACCATCTACATTTTATTGAGTTTCTCATTGCATTCTTGTGCCCTGGCTTTACATTCTTAACAAAGCAAAAATTTCCAAATGTAATCAGAACATACAATGGAGTAAGCTCATGTCCACCTTCGGGTTTGCCCAGCTTCCTAAATTCCCATGACCAAAAACTTAATGCATCTAGCCACCCTGAATTCAACCACATTCAAAGTGTCAAATTCTGTAAGGCACGTGTAGTCTGTCAAACCAGAAACAAAAATTAACAGGTTACCCTATCCTATCTCCTACCCTATACTAACTTTGTGCAGACCAAAGTTCTTGCACAAGAACTTGAGCAAGCATGACACATGACATCATCATATTCCACTGCTAGTGTTGGGCCACACATATACACGCATATGCACATAAAACATATATAGGCACCTTGTCAGATCCTCCTGCTTTACCCTTTCCATGAAGTAGTAGTAAATGAGACACCCTGTTAGCCAAATGCACAAGCCAATACTGTTTTAACTCTCAATATAACACCTATAGTTACCATTTACTGGAAGTCTTTTATATCCAGCTTCTTAGTGAGAAAATTCTTGCATTTCAATAGTTAAGCAATCTATTACAGAAAACAAATTAAAATAAAAGAGTTCATAAGGTCCAAAACCAAGTAGAGGCAAGTCACAAGTTTTTTGTCATGATTTTCTAAAATCATTTCAGACTGCTATAACATAAATGCATTCAAAGACTCCCTTCAACATGCACTGAACAACGACCTCCCAGTTCTGCAAAGGTGTTCAGCAATAACTCCCGTACCAGGTAAGGTTCTCCTAACTGCATTTTAAATTATACTGTTTATCTAAAGGACTAGATCCATACCTACTTGCACTTGCTATAGCATTAGGTGCATCTGTACCAGAAGGACAAAACACATCCTATGTACTGACAACTCCATTTTTGCTCTCAAAACAATCTGTAGGTACAGTATACGGGCTGAACTATCTCTACTTCTGCCATGAGAGTGTATCTGAATTAATCTGAATAAATCCTGAACAATAAAGGAATGGTCCAGTTATGAACATTTTCTAGATATAAAGACAGATAAGATAAAACAGTATTATTTTAAAGGACCAAACTTCTCACTGTGTCTGACTGCTTGGACTGTAAACAATCATTGTTAACCTTCCCAAGACAGGCAGGCAGATGGATTGGGGAACCAACAAGTTAAATTGCTTTGCAGTCATTCATCTGATTCCTTTAATGAACATGCATATTTCCAGGTAAACACAAATACTGGGCGCGGAGCAGGGGGAAAGTGGGACACATGGATGCAAGAGAGAACCTGAAACGAGACAGTTTTTATTGCAACAACCACGAAAAAAAAGTATATTAAAGACCTCAGTGTCGAGGATAAACTCAGACAGCATAATTTTTTCATTTCACACCCTAACAACGTTACATTGTACTCCTGAACAGCTGCCACTTCTCACTCTCAGAATATCATAAATGATTATGTGATGCAACTGCCATTTTGAAAATACATCTAGGCCTTCTGAAGTAACACAGAGAGATTCACGTAATTTATTATCAGTGATAAGCATTTACCTGCCAATCTTAGGCATTAACATCAGTAAGTATTTTGGAAACAAGTTTCATATCAAATACCAGTTACTCAGTTTGCCTTTTATTTTTTTAATACATAACTGGACTCCATACTCTGTTAAGACACAAACAAGGAAATACATCAGCTGATTTCCCTAAACCAAATCACACTAGCAATTTACCCTAGCATTCTCAGAACACTGAAATAAAAACAATGCAATATCTCCAACGTATATCAAAATCAGAGTGAACTCATTTACTGAAAGAACAGAAATCAAATCAGAAAAAGCTGCACAAAATAGATATATTTTATGCAGGAATAATAAATTGTATTTCAAATTAATTTTTGTGAAAGAGATAGTCGAGAACAAATAAATCAGTGTCCTAAAACTCTGTCAGAGAGTGAACTCATTTGGGAACTACAGCTGTTGCGCTTTAGAGATTTGGATTAAAATCCATCATTATCTTTCAGTTAATACTCTTTCATCGACCAATCAGCAGTCATATGGTGTTTACCAACCCTGGTCACTTAACCCACTTGAATGGCCTTTGTGCTATAATTTGTACTTCAATACAATCAGATTACTTCTAATCTAAATGATTTGCGTCCTTTATGGGACAGATAAACACTAATCCCAAGGTTCCTAAAACACAGCCAGCCTAAACAGCGCCAGTATGGCATCCACTCTTTGATGCTTTAATAGAACATTTCATTCAAGTGGGGAAATATTTGATTTGATCATACTGACCCTGCCTTTTAGATACTCATTCTGAATTTCTTATATAGACAAAGATATATTTATCAGCAAACACAACCACTCAGATACACAAAATCAGCAAATAGTCAAAATACAAATGTTTAAGTAATGCATTTTGATCAAATTATTTCACAGGAAATAAATATTTATTCTTTATAAGTAGACTAAGCAAAGGGGAACCTTTTAAAACTGTTCAGCAAGGAGTTACACATGGTAACAGCCCTGAGTTCTCACTTAAAAAGTCCAACTCGTCAGAATGATTTTCCAAGGATTCAGCAGTTAAAGTGTCCTCAGTCATTCCTGTTCTTCAGTTAGCATTAGGTAACACTTGGAAGAAACTGTACTACAGTGCAAGTCTAACATCTAATTACATTTAACAGTAATACGCTTAGGCTCTGATCTCCCAAAAGCTTCTGCACAGGTGGATCAGTGAGCATGCAACAACCTCCCTAGAAAACGCAAACATATTTGCATGATTTGAACTAGTACATCAATGAATCTGTTCCTCAAAAATGCTGGAGTCAGGAACAAGAACGATTGAATAGCTCAGTAATAACCTCACTGTGACAGCAAGTATGCAAATACCTTCATACACAGATATTCTGAGTATTACCCTACGTTGCACCTATGCCACTGTCTGGGGCTGAACCACCAAGCCCTATCATGTTCACCAACATGTATGTATTTCTTACCTAGAAAAATGTGTAAAAATTTCCAACTCCCTACCAAACATATCACCTTGTAAAACAAAACTGATCATATCCCAAGTTAACACAGGATGAGATTGTTCAGAATTGGATAAAACATTCCCCCCAAAAATTAAGATGCTGGATGATCTTAAAAGCATCTGTAACTATTATCCCATGCAAAATTAAGCACAGGTACTTATATTTCATCAACTAAAACTCTTTCCTAGTTGATGACCTTAACAAAAAAGTCCATTTTCTTAAGGTATCCTCATTCACTTGCAGAGCTGTTCTCAGCAGGTGACCTCAGCCTACCTCATAGCAATGAGCATGTGAAAACATGCACAGGGAATCAGGAACCACCACAATTGCCAAAATTCTGATTTGCAACTGAGAACTGTAAGCCTGACACACAAACCTTTAAAGAGCCTCCGTCCAGATTTGAGAGGAGTGAGGCAGATGATTTCATACAGCAGCACACAGGGCATGAGGGGGATCACACTACAAAATTTGCCATTCTGGCAGCGAGCACTTCCAGGATTATTCAGTGAATGGCACATATGGTCCTTACTCTACTCTGAAAATGGCTTTTAATGTTCCTTTCACTTTGAGCAAGATCCCGATTACATGTTACAAAACAGCCTCCTTCAAAAGTCTAGCAGAAATTACAGCTTGTTTGAGATCTCCCAGGAGAAGTTGCAACAACCTTGGAAGTGCTGGAAAGTCTTCTATAATTCACTTCTGGAATTACAAAATCACACATGACCAAACACATAGTTTAAAAGGATCGGTCTACCTTTCCAAGAGCAGTAACCTTTGCTTTTCACTAATTTCTCCAGCTCTGTCACAGCCTCAGAAGGTTGCACTGTTCCTTGAACACTGCATTTCTGTTATCTTAACTGCAGCAATGAAGCTAAGCACAAGCTACAGCTGTAAAATGGAAATTCACACTTTCTCTTCTACGGTCATTAAAAAAAAAAAAAAAAAAAAAAATCAGAATCACAAGGTTCGAAAAGACCTTTGAAGATCATCAAGTCCAACCATTCTTATCCTAAACTAAACCATATCCCTAGGTACCTCATCTACCCTTTTTTTTAAACACATCCAGGGAAGGTGACTCGACCACCTCCCCCTGGGCAGCCTGTTCCAGGCCCTGAGAGGAGAGTTCAACACCCATAATTCAACAATACAAATAAAAGGACGACCCACAAAGCCCACTAGCACAATCAGACCCACCGCCAGTGCTGGGAGGAGACTTGGAAGAGGGGAAGCGCTGTTATTTTTTTCCCCAGATACCTAAAATTCCTGGGCCAGCTGTCCCAAAGACTGCTGATTCCAGAAGGGATCAGAAAGTCCACAAACACTGAACAAATATTTATGAATAACGAAGTGATCAAAAATTTGAAGGAAGAACTTGTAAATTCTACAAATAGTTAAATACTTAATGAATAAACACCTAGCAATAGCAAAACATTGCCCTCTGTTAACCCCAAAACACGAGTCAGAAACTGTATCTCCCATCATGGGAGTAGAACAGTCTTCATTTACAAACTCGGTGGTTCATGTATACAGTATCACAGAAACTACAGAGGTACCACACTGTTCTCTAGCATTTCTGAGTCCAGAGACAGGACTAATAAATACATAAAGAACATACACTTCCTGGACTATGTAGGGAATGCCTATAGATCACAACAGATTCAGAATTCAATATGCGTGTGTTTGTGTCCCACAGAGATGCTAGAAACGGGTATACCTGTAATGTTACTGCACTCCTGGCAGAAGGTGATAAATCTTTAACTTAAACCATCCAGCTGCACAGCAAAATAAGAAGGTCCTCTCCTCCCAGTCCCACATTTCAGACTGCTACCCACAGCAATTACTGACAACAGCTGTCCCAAACAGAAACCAATTTCTGGCGATGAACTGCCATCAGCCTTGTTTTTATTTCTTTGGTATCCCAGGGTTTTTTCCCCTCCCCACTCCAGAAGAAACACTTAGACAACTTAAGCTATTAAGAATCCCGAATTAACTAATCTAAGTTTACATCAGAACCACCATATCAAAGATACTGTAAAGACAAATAATCTGAAACAGAAACAAACATAACTAGAGAAACTTCAGGTGTAAGAGTAATACAACAATAACCCCTTTCTGCAAAAAAAAAAAAATTCTTTAGTCAAAGTAGCCATTTGAAAAAACCCTTCTCAAAACACCTTAGCTAACAAAACCAGTTTGCCTACTGTTTTCCATCCCGTTACTGGAATGAAATCATGCTGGAAACCATTTCCCCAGTATGAAGAAAAAGTTAAATATAGATCCTGAGTATGTGCAACAACTGCCTTAAACCAAGCCTGAGCAAGAAAGATTGCATTTGCATTTCTAGTCTTACCTGCTATTTTTATGCTTTAAGTAAAAGCCACCTTCCCTCCTTGTTCCAATGAATTGTATGTGTGACAAGAAAGCAAACCACCATAAGTAACAGCAATACAGACTTTTACTTCCTTGCCATAATAAATGAGAGGATGTTTACAGCTGCTTTCTTCTCCTCCAGCAGACCAACCACCTAACTAGGGGAAACCATTAAACAGCTAGAGGTGTGAACCCATTCTAGCTTTTCACTTCATTAAGTCATATATCATTTTTACATGAGTCAGGAAGCTATAAATCACGTGAGACAGAATGAGAGCTAATTAAAAGGTCAGCTAAATACAGTTTTGCATTGCTGTATATCAGTGCACTCTAAAATTGTCTGTATTTTGTTTAAAATGTCATCAAATATTAAAAAGACACATCAAGCAGATAGGAATTTTATTCCAAGAAGTGAAAATTACTATCTGAAAGACATCAATGTTTAATTCCTAGCATGGAAGTCACATGAAACCCTGAGCCTACATTTTTTTTTTTGGAACAGATGTAACTGCCTTGCACAGATGTGTTGCAGTGCAGTCTTGTACACAGTCCTTGAACTTAATCTTTTTTTCCAATTAGAGCAAACTCCTACACTTCTGAAGACAGAAATTCACAACCCAAGAAAGCTCTACATGAACTACAGCAAAGCATTGATCAAGCATAGCTAAATCTAGCAGTTAAACTTAAGTATGAGCACTTCAGGCCACTCAGAGCAGCCAGTAAGGTATGGCTTACTTGAGAAAAAACAATCTATTCCCTGACACCAGATTTCTCAGTCAATGCAGTTATGTGGTAAAAGATCTTCTTTGAAGCACTAGAGGTAAATCTGATGCAAACCTATTAACTGAAATATATATATCTCAACCCAAGAGGGCTTCTAAGTATGCTTAATATTACTGTGACACTGAGCAGCTATTACTAGGCGAGAAACTCATTATACCCAAGCCATATAAAAATACTGTATGAGGATGATCCTCCAGGATCTAACTGGAGTCTAACTCTATCTAAAGGATATTTAGAAAGATGGATATGTGGTTTATAGTTTTTTCCTTCTTCACCTTTTTTTAGCAATCTAATAACTGTAGTTACTAAAGCAATATATCAAATGCAAGATAATGAGTCTCAGAGTGATTCTTAACTTTAAGCAGTTTTTAAATATATACACCCATCAGTCTCAATAACGTGTAACTGCAAGCAACAGTCAAGTGCTTATATGGCAGTCTGATAGTCCATTTTTCTAATTTTGGTTTCCCACCAAACACCTTAAAATAAGGAAGAACGAGTGTTATTTCATTCGATGTATATAGAAGTTTGACATCTACGTTTTATTTTTAAAAAACATTCTTTTATTCTACTAAATAAAAAAGTTTATGAAATTTAAAAAACCATACTTGTATTTCATGCTTGGCTGACTGGAAGAGGGGCTCAAAACCAGTTTTATTAAAAATGCTATCTTAAGATTCACATTTTACTTTGTGTATCTAAACTATCCTAGTGAGTCGCTGGCCACTCTTGACAGCATGTAGAGCTAGGCTGCAACCAGCAAGGGGGGCATGGATCAAAAGCTAAGCTGACCAAGCCAAAATAGAGGTCAAGAAATTAGTAAAGCCAAGACAGACAACTATTGAAGAAAAGTCCAAGACCCAAGGCAGCAAGCTGCCTGGGGGCAGAGATGGTCAGGAGTGGAAGGGACAAGCAGCAAGGGCCAGGCAGGGCTGCCTGCTGTCAGCCCACAAAGCTATGGCTTGCTCTCCTGCAACCTTCAAACCTCAAGGATCCCAAGCATTTGAGAAAGGTTTTCATCTTCGCGCCTTCCGATAGGACAAGGGGGAATGGCATGAAGCTGTGCCAGGGCAGGTTTAGACTGGATGTTAGGAAAAAAATTTTTACTGAAAGAGTTGTCAGGGCCTGGAACAGGCTGCCCAGGGAGGTGGTGGAGTCACCTTCCCTGGATGTGTTCAAAAAAAGGGTAGATGAGGTACTTAGGGATACGGTTTAGTTTAGGATGTGAATGGTTGGACTTGATGATCTTAAAGGTCTTTTCCAACCTTCTTATTCTGTGATTCTGTGAAGTATTTGGCGGTACTCTGATAAGTGAATTAAGTTTCTGCCTGTGGCTTTTTGGAAAAAACATAAAATACAAATCCTAGTGGAAGCATTCTAGAGAGATTCTGACGATGCTTAAAAAAAAATCACTAATGCCCATTTTTGAAAACTAGCCCATTCAGAAATGCAAGCTGAAACAATCCTTTTAAACAACATAAGATACTTCTGTGGCCTAACACCAGCTACTTCAACCTTATAAATAATTTCAGAAAGTATCTGGGTTTTGATACAAGTCACTGACATGAAAGGAATTTGAGGGTTCTCATAATGTGGAGCAAGCAGCATAACATTGGCAGCATAACAGGAAAAGACAGGAACAGATTCAAAATATATTTAGTCAAAAATACATAATCAGAAACATTCAAAACGTTGATGTAGTGTCACACAAAACATGATCTCCTGCTCTATAAAAATAAGTCACTCCATAAAAAACATCACACTAATATTACACTCACATTTATACAGCAGTAGTGTACAAAAGTGAACCTCCTAAGACCCCCCCGCTCGGCATGAAAAATGCTGTTGACTCCTCACTCCCCACGACAGTTCCCACTGTCACAACAACATGGTAAAACAGCCAACTGCGTACAGCACGGGAGGCAGGAAGCGGCCAGGGACTGCACACCGAGATTACAAACCCCATGCGCTCCTCTCAGCCACCGACTCCTTGCAGCCCTTCTGTGTCATGTCATCTGGGGGTTAACACCAGGATATACTTGCCCTTTTTTTTTTTTTTAAACATTTGCCAAATCAGATTAGTATAAACCTTTTCCTCTGAACAAGAAGGAAGTTTTCCTTGCTCAAGATGTAGATGTCCACTTTATAGACAAGAAAATAAAGATCCTTTCTTAAAAGCCTATGATATAGAAACTTGATCAATAGTCTCTCAAGCCTGATATAAACAGAAAGCAGATGCCAGTGTAGGCAGCTCTTGTCCAGCCTTTCAGGAACATCGCTTGCTCCAGAGCATGTCTCACCTGCCTGCAGTAGAGAAGGGGGTCTAGAGTACAGTGGATTTAGTCTTAATTCAAACCTAAATAGATCAGTAAAGCTACAGTCTCAGATACTTCTAAAATCTTGAATTCCATCTTCAAAATTTAGTTTATACATTTGCAGAGACACTATATTAATTTTGAACAGTTTTATGCTAAATAGATTAAGTAAGACAAATACAAATATAAAATAGGATGAGAGGAAATGGTCTCAAGTTGTCTCAGGGAAGGTTGATATTGGATATTATGAAAAACTTCTTCACTGGAAGAGTGGCAAAGCATTGGAATAGGCTGCCCAGAAAGGTGGTGGAGTCACCATCCCTGGAGGCATTCAAAAAAACAGGTAGACTGGGCACTCCAGGACACGGTCTTGTTGACATGGTGCTATTAGACTGACAGTTGGACTTGATGATCTTTTCCAACCTTAAAGAGTCCATGATATGCAATAGCACCAAACATCTGTACCCATATGTTAGAGTACTTCCTATTTTTCATATTACCTATGGGACTAGGAGTGTCATAGCTCTATTTTGGCTGCCCAAAACTACCCATAAGAAGGTTCTGCCGCTTCTGATGTCACCTGTCTAAAAGAACATGCTGAAGTTCTCTAGACTGAGATCTGACAATATCTGAGCAAATACTAGTGAAACTCAGATGAAACACCTCAAGCCACTAATGCTGCTCTGCACATGAGCAGTATGAAGCTTATTTCCTCAATAAACATGAAATTTATTCCTCACTCTTTCCACAAGCTCCAGAAGCCAGGCTCTGGATTTAAACATCTGAAAAGCACTGATGAACAACTTGAGATTTGCCATGATTCCTTAGGAGAGAATTTATGGATTGTATAATAGGGTCTTTAAATTACAAGATCATGTTTTCCTTCTCTTCACAAGACCAAAGATGAATCAAGACAATCAACATAACTCATAAGAACAGCTATCTCCTGAAAAGAAAAAAAACTACCTCATTTGCTGTAGAAGTTGGAAGAAATGCAGGAGACTGCAAGAGAAAAAGGTTCTTTCAAGGTTAAGGCACTTGACTGCTGCAGTGCGCAATCTATCTGTAGCCTGGGCTCTACCACAGAGCTGCTAGTAATGCTAGGCAAGTTACTGCAATCAGTCCTTCCACAATCACTAATTGCACATGCCTTCCCTGGGAGTCTAACTTGATAGCTGGGAGCTCTAGTTTATAGAAGTGCTGAATGCTCGCTCCGCCATTCAATGCAAAGGCAGCTCTGTTGCAAACACGCTCTATGCCATTACAAGTGTTGACACTCCAGTCCCCACAACTCTCAAACTGAGCATCTAACATCACTGAAGACCTCTGTCTGTGCTGACGCTTCCCCCAGCCCCCTCCCCTGCATCAAGAGGCCATTCATTTATGTTAGGGAAGGGTTGTAAAGGTTAATTTATTTATTTTTACTGTTTGCGAAGCACACCCTAGACTGAGTACCTGCGAACAGCCCGCATTCTCAGAATAACATTGAGTGAGAAGCCAGGCGACAGGAGATTCAGGAAGAGTCTGTCAGTAAGCAAACGTTACCTGTCCTGTGCACAAAGCCTGGTGAGAGGCCCACAGAAAATACAGAAGTGCCTTGTGATTGTGCAACCTTAACTGTGACTACCGGTGTGTATAGACAACACTTTCTGGCATTTCCTAATTTTCAAATAGTTAGCTTTGCAACTTTTAAGTTGTTTTGAGTGCTGTATGACGAGTATAATATGGGCATTCTTGTTTCTCTGATTAATAAGCATCAAACATGGTATTGACTATGCACAGGCCCCACAATATACCAAATATGCAGCTGTCTGGCATATACTGCACCTGCATTGCAGATAACAGACTGCAGAAACGGACAAAGGCAGAATCTTTATCGGTAGAGCTTTGGCACTAATTTATAAGGAGGTTTCATAATTGTTAAGATGCATTAAATAATCTCATTTTAAAAGAAAGATGAAGTGCATCTAGGTGCATCCATGCATTTGCAATTCCAGGTCAAAGATTCACCAGCCAATTATTAGCAGGTGGTCAAAGGAAGAAAGATTATGCAATTCTATTTTATTTTACACAGTCATGTAAAGTTAGAGACGAGGTGCTCCTCTGCTAGCTTATATTAGCATTGCCATTATAAAATCCCATTAGAAGGTTCCTATACCTTCTTTGGAAGTCTTGCTGCACAGGGCAGAATAAGAACTTTGAGAGTGTTTACTTAGTGTCTTACCGAAACTCACCTTCTCTGGGATACATCTTAATACTGAGTGTCTCTACACTATCGATTTTTTCCCCAGCTTCAGAAAACAAGATCATTTTTAAAGCTGAAAGTTATGATAGATATAAATAAACACTGTAATATGTAAACCAAGGTACATGAAAAACTCATTATACTTTTTTCCTTTTTTCCCCATTTTGAAGTATACTGTACCAAAGCTGCCTGTCACATCACTGATCCTTAAACTAATTAATCTTTGAAATTGTATCAAATTGTAATAGGACTAAGGAGACCTGATAGTCTACTGTATTTAAATGGGATGTACCGAGAAGTGTCAAATTAAAACCCAACAGCGTGAGCTGTTAAACAAAAGTCTCCTACCATATGTTTAACTTTCTGGTACCCGCACAAGTATATAGAGAGAAGAGCACAGCCTACAGCCATAACCACTTATGTACTATAAACTCATTAGATCTTAGAAGTGTAGTAATGCTGAGCAGTGTTAAAGATTCAGTAGGTGGCATCCTCTGCTGGGAATCAGCACTACACCAGCCACCAGTAAGCAAATGCATTGTAAACCACTCGGCACGAGAGGACACAGGTTGTAGAATGGCACTATTTTGCCCACCAATGGCACAAAAAGGCTCACGAACCCTAAAAATACCATGACATACTGGGTGGGAAGGGGATGGGGAATATTATGTTTTAAGGTTACAACGTAATTCATGCTTCGCATCAGCTAATTTTACTTTGTTCTACTGACCTTAACCCTGTCATTTCAGTCAGGTACAGAATTGTTCTTCAGTGCCTGTAGTAAGCAGCTACACAGTCTCCCTTTATACAGAAGGCATACCTTCGTCTTACAAGAATTGTCTTCCCTGCCATGCAGACACAAGCAACGGGGTGACCGTCATCATGTTATCACAGAGCAGACTGGCTTTGAGCTTTGTGGTTTGTTTTCAAGAGCACATTTTGCGAGACATCTCTCGGTATGATTCAGTGAGCTCAACAGCTCACCAATAGAAAGCCAAGAGCAATGAAACGCTGCCCAGTATACTCCAGAATCAGAGCATTTTATCATTAGCACACCCTGTCACAAAGCAAAATCACCAGGAAAAGGTCTAGAAAGTTATAAGCCAAGATGCATAACTGCAGATCCTGCTTTCTGCCACAGCAGAAAGTGCATTTCACCTAGTCATAAACAGAATCTTATTTATGCAGTCTCTGTGTCCAAAGCAGGCTCACAATGTTTTGAAACCTATAAAACACTTCAACAGAGATAGCTGCATAACTGATAAGACTTTAGATACATAAAGAGAGGTGAAAAGGACTTCAGATGTTTAAAACCTCTACTTGTACTTCTGCTTAGCACACGCATCCCCTTAAATTCCTTTTTATAAATGTTTAACACAAAAAAATGTTATTGTCAATAAACAGGTGCTATTAGATAATTTCACTGTAGAATGAAGTATTAGCTATATGTTCGTAACACCCTAACTTGCTGATATCCAAATAACCGTCAATTATGTAGCAGCACAGCTCTAACATGCTTAGATATGTATTAGCACCCCCTGTTATTACAAGATTCGCCTGGCAGTTCAACAGCAGCAAATTGGTAAGGTACCAGTATTGATAAGGAAGGACTGGAGCTGCACTGATACAGTTAGATTGGTTTACAAGGCTTCTATTTTTACAAGCCTTGGCAGCTCAGGTTCTCTAATGAATTTTTAACATGTCAATTAATATGTTTATAGAAAGCAATGTCAGCTTTAGCTAAAACATAAGAAAAATCACAGTTGCATGCAAAATGTACAACATATGTGTTAAGACTCTATGCTTTACATTTGAGAAATTCAAAGGAATTATTGCAGATGATCTGATGAGAACACTCATCTAGAAAGGAAAAAATAAAATTATGTAATTTAATGGGCATGATTCATCACTCTTGGAAACATTAGTTCAACTTCATGAAATGTGATGTATTGCAGGGCATAAGGAAAAAAGTCAGAATCACAGCATAAACCATAAACTTCCTGTAGTAAGATTACGCATGTTCTGCGAAGCTATAGTAAAAAGAGAAGATTTCCTTTGAGAAGAACCTGTACGTTTGCACTTTTGGGCAAAACAACAATAGAAAATAGCCCTTCAACCAGCATTTGAACTGCATCTGTAAAGTTAAGCAAGCAGAGCACCTGGTGAAAAGCTATCAACCTCTGCAGCTTGAGGGATATTACGGTCACACAGGAGAGCGAAGTTCCTGTAATTCCTTCAACTCTCTGTGCATTCAACAGCTTAAGGATAAAAGCAACAAGTACAGTCTAGGGATTTGAGTAAATTTCCCGTTTGTTAACTTGGATATTATAGCATTTAACACCCGCCTCTACCTTCGCTGCAACAGATGTAATACAGGACCGTATCAGATATGATATTCAAGCCTGTATCTTGACGGATAACACTGATTAAGTACTACAATTTTCTGAATGAAATGCACAAGTTGCAGGACTACAATATTTATCTGCTATGAGTTGACATCCAAGGAATTTCAATGGTTTTAAAGCATGTAACAAAGTGACAGCAGAATTTCAGAAAGCAATCTACTCAGACTGCAAAGTCAGCTTTTCTTCCCATTACCTACAGGTGACCTAAGCTTTGCAGTGTGTTTCAGTACACTAGAGAGAACCTGGCACTCCAGTTCTGTACTTGGTTACGTCCCAACACAGCCTGACAAATGTTTCAGGGTTTGAGACTACCACAGCTGCACCATATGTTCATTTTTTAAAAAACACTGATGCTTCATTTCATAAATTTTCAAAATCTTAGAGCAAATATTCTTAAAGCACAGTCCCCTGTGATAACCTAAAGAGCAAAGACTGCAGTGACGGTTAAGCATCTGTTATGTTGCATGCAGCAATCCTCATTGCCGTTTGAAATCCTAGGACTTGCAGAGCTAATTAACTAACAAGACTACGCTCCCCCAAAAGATTATCTTCCACAAGGCTTTTTCCTGCTTTTATACTGCCTTATCCCTGAGCAACTGTGCTCAAGTAGGACGATACCCTCTCAATTAAAACTTAGTTGAAGAGATCCAAAAGAGGGAAAAGTAGATACAGGCAGTTGAGAACAGTTGGTTAAGAGGAATCGATGCTGGCGCGAGAGTGTGCAGTGCAGGGGCAATGGACAGCTCCTAGTGCAGGAGCAGACAAGATGGTATCTTTTGGTACTACCTAGGTTTTGTTAATACTTTTAAGTTTAACCAAGCATCCATTATATTATTCACCGGGGAAAAAAAACACACAGGAACATGGTAACATGGTAACTTAGTAAAGCTAAGAGGATTGTTTCCTTTCTAATTTCTTACCTTACGGATTATTTAATCAAGCAACAGAAAAATTAATAACGTGACCGATTTCAGAGCTCCCAGTTTCTCTTCTGCCTTCAGGGTTCACAAAATTATGTCAATCACTGCTCACTGGAAAAGGTGTGAGGTATAGGGAGACCAAACACCAGGAGAAAAACCTTGTGGCCATGCAGGAACACTTTATCAAACAAAAAGAAGGAAAAAAAAACCAAAACAGGTCCTCCCCTCTAAGCAGTCTTCTGACCTGGTGAATTGGAAGGAGTAGCAAGATTACTTATTTGGAAAAAAAGAATTAACATAACCCATTCAAACCCATCCAGTGTCAGCTCTGGACTGTGCCAAGAGGCAGTTTTTTCTCCTTTTCAGAAGTGAAGTAAAAGGGCAGGGGGTGGCTGCATCCACTAGTGAACACGATGCTGCCATGAGAAGCAGAAGCTGCAGAGAGCACGTCCTCCCAGCATCCACCAGCCTGGGCATCTCACCAGTGTCCTACACCTACATTTATTGCAACCAACTTCAGGTTTTTACACTACCCTTGCGTATTAATTTCATTCAGATATGAAAACTTACAGGATCTTGATAGTAACCGAGGACTTGTTTTGCAGCTCATTTTCATACTTTGTGAACAGCATCACTGAAGTAGCAGCAGAGACCATGGGAAATAAAACTATTGCCACCCTCCTTCTGTAAGCAGTAACTAGCTGCAGTTAAATGTTCTACTTTGAAGATTTATTTAAACTTTTGAATGCTTACAGTACCACGCTTTTCTAACTTCACAATTTACAGACTTTATCATCCAAGCTTAATAATAAAGACCTAGTGACCGAAAGGTTTAACCCGCATGAAAAGAGCTCCCTAGTTTTTTTAGGAGTCAAAAGTCACCAGAAAACAAACACAAGCATTCACACATGCATGAATATTCTGACAACCCCGCTGAAACACGGAACTTTCATGTCTGTACCCCACATAAAACACAACCTTGCACCCACATCTCCTTTACACGCTTCAAAACCCAGGGTCAGAGGGACTTGAACGTTTTAAGCACATCCCTACCACGTACAGTCCCATGAGGAAGCTGCTTGCGAAAGCGAGCACTTACACTTATCAAGGGTAATTATCTCATCAAGGATCACGCCTTCATGTAGGTTAAGTCCTCCTTTACTGGAGAAATTTACCTGTCCCAAAGTGCCGTGATTTATAAAACAAGAAAGCCGGCCCATACCAGTACAGCTACTTATTTTTTTAAAGTCCCTGCGTACTCAAGGACGGGACTGCTCCGGCTGGCCCGGGAGCCCCGTCCCTTTCCGTGAGAAGAAAAATTATTGCGCGGATCTCACACACTACCGAAGACCCTGACCTATTTAGAGGTGCGCCTCATCCTTTCTGGAAACAATCAGCACAGCTGCTAAGACGCCGAAAAACCTCTCGGCCCCGGCAAGTAGAAGCCCCAGGGAAACCCACACGGCCGCTACCTGCGGCTCCGCCCGCTACCTGCGGCGCCGCTGCCCGCCGCCCGCCCGCCTCCGCGCCCGCAAAGTTTGCCCGGCAGTGCGGAGCGAGCGGGAGCTCCGGCTCTGCCCGCGGCCGGGCTGAGCATCCCCGCGCCGCGCTGAGCGCTCGACCCAACTCCACCTCGCCCTCCGCGCACCGTGACATTGAGCAAGGTCCCCGCCGGCACCCGCCGAGCCCCGAAGCACCGCTCGCCTCTTACCTCAGAGGCCGGCGAGAGAGAAGGAGGGACGAAGGGAGGCGGCGCGGCGCGGCGCAGCGCAGCGCCGGCGGCCGGACGCGGCAGCCCTGCTCCGGCTGGACCGATGCGAGCGCGTCCCAACTCCGCCGGACCCCGGCACTCACCCGGCGCATGCGTCCGCCCGGCTCCGGCGGCCAGCCCCTCTACAGCCGCCGCCCCGTCTTAGCGGGCTCAGGTGGGGCGCGCACGGACCGGGGGGCCGCCCGCGGGGGCGGAGCCTGCGCGCTAGCGGAGGCCGTCAGCACCTGTGGCCGCCAGCCGCCTCCCCTCCCCAGCTGAGGGGACACCCGTGACAGCGCGGTGGGCTGGGCGCACCGCGGGTGGCCCCGGGTCGGTCCCCGCCGCCGCCCGGGAGTTCGGGAGCAGCGTCCGTGCGGCTGCCCCGGGGTCGCCCGCTCCCTCGCCGGGGTGCTGCCGCGCAGCGGGGCACCCGGGAGTCTCTCGGCGAGGGTGGCGAAACCGGCTGCCATTGGAACAAACCTCTTCCAGAGCAGCGTGTTTATGTTCCCTGGGCGGCCGGTGGCGGTTACCTCAGCATTTTCCGATTTCTTCGGGGCGCGTCGTGCCAAAGAGGCACGGCCGCGTCCCAGGAGCAACAGCTTCCAAAGCAAACCCCCGCTGAAGCACCGTGCTTCCTGATGCTCTTGTCCCAGTTTGCTTTCTGGTCATCATGGATTTGTCTTTGTTTCGCAAACTTAAAGAAACCGCTAGCCAGACGAGCAAGCCTCGGGCTCTGGCAGCCCACCTGTGAGCCGAGCGAAACAACGCCCGTCACTGGCAAGTTCGGTAAACTTACAAACCCCTGTCTTAAATGCAATCCTTACACTAGCAAACATCGGGTTTTGTAAGTGGTACTGTTACACATGACAAACAGTAAAATCAATACGTACAACTCTAAACATTTTTATAGTAACAGCTTTTATAATCCAAATATCCCTCCTGTAGGACATGATAAAAACAGGGGAAACCCCACAGTGCTTCACCTACTCCTCTGCAGAAAGGAAAAGAACAACATCCAGCACTGGGGAAAACCTTGCTGCATTTTAAGCTCAGCTTTTGGAGAAGAGCGGTGCTACTTAATACCATTAAGAGTTGCATCATGCCTTGTTTACAGGTTTGTGTTCAATAAGTTCTTTTATAAATCAGGACAGGAAATTTTCAGAGTCTGAATTCATCATCCTGTGAAAACATGAACACAGCCTTTCTTCTGCTGCTTTACCTACCGCAGGCTTCTTGCTCAGAAGAAATCTGAACTCTAAAGCGTCTCCTTAAGTGTTTTTGAAAGATTTGCTGATGTCTCCTACAGAGAGAGAGATAAGCTGAAAACAGGACATATTTCTTTTTTCCCAGAAATTCTGAGTTTGGATGAATCTGTAGTGTCAGAATAAGATGACACGGGAAGAAGAATCCCCTATTGAAACTGGGAGTGTTGGACCAATCAGAGAGGAATTGTGAGTGTACACAACCCCTTCCGTAATCCAGCTCACAAAAATTAATAATTAAAAGAAATCCCCAGGCTGGCAGCATTTGGAGTCAATCAGAGACCGAATCGACTGTTTTGAAAAGGAACATCCATGTACGATCTCACATTTGGAATATCCAACATTTTCATATTTGAGTATTTTTAGTCTAGCCTTCTTCAGGACAAACTTGCTGTAGTCTAGAACGTGTTCAAAATACATTCAGAGATCTGGAAATATCTATAATGATTGGAAAAGTAAGTAATTTTCTCTTCATATCCAGCTGTTAAGTCCTATTGTAAAGAACTAAGAATATTATGTTCGCGTAATATTATTTTTTCTATGTAAGCAGCTGTTGTAGTTGCCATAGAGATGTTATTCAATCTCAGATTGAAAGGTGGTCTACAATGGCCATGCACCATATTCCCTGTTAAGATGAAAATGTTTAAGAACCCCTGTGAACAGTGTAACATATTTCAGAACAAATACTTTTGTGTTCAGTAAGCTCAGGAATTACTTTTTTATTAAAAAAAAAAAATTATATTTCAGTGAATGGGAACCATCAGCCTCCTGCAGAGAGATGTAATGGTGGATAGATAATTGCATATGGGTTTGAACGCTTTATGTGAAAGTATATCTTGGATCCATCTTTGAAAGAACTGCTCTCAACAGAAAGAGCCACAGTTAACCCATAATTGTAAAGATCTTTATAAAGCATTTCAGTTAAGTCTTCCACTTCACAGCAGCCCCAGTTCTCAACTCCAGCTCCCTATTGAAGGCTGTCATCCTGTAGAAACTGGTATGGATGGGAAAGAGGGGAAATTTTAAATGCCCTGCGGTCTGTACTACCAAAGCATCACATTTCATCTCTCTCAAATGCTGAAACCACACTAGAAGTTATGAAATTACAGACTCGTACAATTAGTATTTCTTAGGAGTTAAAGACTATCACAGTAACTGTAAAAGTGGTATGAGCAACAGGAAGACCATTTAAGTTAGCAGAGCTTATAAGGAGATAACTGCTCTGTAAACTCAGAGGGAGCTCACGGAAAGGAGAGGATACTAGTTGCTTTATTTCCACTGAAAAGCTGCATAAACCAACTTAAGGAAACAGGTAGAGGTGGGATCCTATCCTGAGCCAAGTTAAGAATACACAGAGTGGGAAGAAGACATGCTGAGTGTGAATTAGAATTGGACTTTATCCTTTCAATTTATCCAGAACTTTAAATTTGGCTCTACCAAAATAAATTTAGATGGTTTTCATTTTCTGAAACATCTGTCATTGAGAATGTTTAGCAGGATGCAATTTTGTCACTGAAAGGAATAGATCCATGCGTGCAACCTAAAATGAGTTAGGGAAATCCCAAGAGCTGGGAAGTATTTGTGGCTGAACTGAACAGTAATATTAAAACTGGATGACATTTTCTATCGGATTATGAGAGGTCACCACAGGCAGGCTTCAAGCAACCCTTACAGACATCATCCACCCTGTAAGAGACATAGCGCAACAAATCTAACTCTTTCCTCCAGAAAACAAAGCAATAGCTGAGTTCTCCCCCCTTATCCATTTTACATATATATATATATATATGAAAGGCCTGCTACTTATTTTGAGGAAGTCTTCCTTTTCCTAACTGTTGTACTTTTAATGGGAATTAAGGCTCAATTATTTTTTGCTATCATCCGTCTAAAAAATAAGCTGCCTTGTTCGAGTTGAGGATATAGGCACTTTTTTTTTTTCCTGGTGGTCTATGCAAAATATTAAATTAATGTCTTAATGTTCAAAGTGTTGATTTGCCTTTTTGATGATCCAAAAGGCCAGTAATGCAAGGAATAAGAAGAATAAATACTTCCAAGGCATGTTACAAAAGTCTCCCTCAGTGGAAGTAAACCCAAGTGTTTCCATTACAACTTTTCCACTGGCTTCTTCAGTAACCTGTTCAAAGTTAGTCTTGGTGAGAAATGTTTCAGTAAAAAAGGCTTCAGAAAGTGGGAGATCAGATCTAGAAACAAAGACTACAGCTAGAATTAGTTTGATATTTCCCCTCCATTAAGTACCAGTTTTTTTATAATGGGAGATGTTTCTGAATGATTACCTCAAGGTGTCTTCATTCCCAGGGTAATTGGCCCAGGCTCTAAACACATATTCTCTTTATTTTAACTTGATATAGGCAGCCTTCTGTGTTTGTTTTGCACTCATTCCAAGACAGTAATAGCCTTTTCACTATGTAGATGTGAAGAAAAACATTGAAAAGGGTTTTCTTTTTCTGTTTGTTTGTTTCCCGATTTTCACCCATTTCTGAGCTCTTAAAAATTAATGCCTGATAACAGTTTCAACAAAACACAGCTAAAAGTCTAACCACTTCCATGCATGGGAAAAGTACAGTGAAGAAAGTCCCACTGATGACCGAAGTATGGGCTTCCATGCCTGAATCCTAATCAAACTGAGGTTTTCTTTGTGTTTTCTCAAAAGATTGCTTTCAAAGATTTTTTTTTTTTTTTGCCCCAGTGGCATGCAGGTCCTTGTTTGTCACCTGGTTGTTGGTTTGTTGGGGTTTTTTTCCACTAAAGAGGTTCATGGGAGTTGGATCTTTCTGGATCAAGTAGTTTGGGTTTTTTTAATACTTTTGAAACTGCATTCATTTCCGTACTCAAATTAAAATTCACAGCTGTATGCATGTCTTGAGTTTCTGTTCCTCTAAGGGAATCTGACATTTTATAACCAGATACCTTATATGCCTGTATATTGTTTGGCTTCCCTGTTGCTGCCTCTGGGGAAACAATCCCAGATTTAGTAGATCTCCATCTGCCTCCCCTGTAAAAAGAGACAAAGATACTACTTAGCCACCCTGCTACTTGCTAACACATCTATCTTTATTTTTTAAGTAGGGCAATGATTTATTATGTTGTTCTTTTTTACCTCGCATCTGTATTTGATAGAGTTCTTGTTGCTTGAGAAGCTTTTTGCAATTTGCCCTTAACTCTTTACTGCACTGTTTATTTTACTCCACAGATTCCCAATTTCCTGGTGTTTTTAAAGTGTGTTTAAGTGTCCCATTTGTCATCTTAACTGCTCAGATACCCCTGGTTTTAAACTTGTGTCTTATAGCTATAGCTAGAATGCACAGTATCTGATGAATTTAGTTTGGGGAGGGTGCCTGCAAATTGTCTGCATTAATCAAAATAGCTTGATTCATAAGTTGTTTTTACGATTATTATTTTTACGATTATACTCTGAATTATCTGCCAACCATTTAATGTTCCACACCTATGCTATTCATACAGTGTGACAAGTCAGTTACTTCCATGGTAGCATTTTGGTTTCCTGACTGCATGTTGAGTAAGACTGTGGTTGTTCGGCTAAAGGAATTCTCCTTATTATCTATGTTGTGCTCAGAAAACCACATCTGTGTGCTACAGTTAGGTTTGTATGTGCACATTCAATATAAATAATAAACAGAATAAGCAGATCGTCATACCAATGCTTCTTCACAAATCTGTGTTATATATATATATATTTCTTTTCAAAAGTACTTGCAAACACATGTTTGTGGGTTTTGTACTAATTGAAAACACTATTAAAAGTTGTGAATTAGCAATACATGTTTTAATGAAATGTTTGCAACTGTACTTCATTACCTCTCCAGCTATGTTAAATGTTTTCATCTTTTTGCAGGATGTTGTTCCTTTGAGAAACTGAAGCAGAAACAAGTGATCTAAAGAAGAACATATGACATCTTTCCAAGCACTGGAAAAGCAGCTAAACCCTTTCAGTCACAATCTGTTCTAAGAATGAGAGCTCACTGGTACATATTAAGACCATTCAGTGTTATCCTGTCCCCTGAGAATATCAGCTTCACAGATAACGTGGAGGCCTGTTCCTCTGTGTAACTGATTTACTGTGAATGCTGAAACACTAGAGAATTTGTAATTTAGAGGAGAAATAATTCCAACAACAGACAGGGAAAATCTTTGCAAAAGAATGTCAGCTTTTTAAAATTCTGATTCAGTTCAAGGAGTAAGATAATTCGTGGACAGGGAAGAACAATTGGGCAAAGAAAGTACACTAGTAATGTAGGATTTAAGAAGTTGCAGACTAGTAGAGGGAGCATCTGAAAACCTCCTGGTAAAGTACCTGGGTAGGCTAGCCAGATGGCATACTATTTGTTTTCACTACTTCATTTAACATAGAAACAAACTGTTCTTCAGCTGAAAAACAAAACCAATTAGAATATTTCTTTCCCTCCATGTTCCTAAAGCAGCGTCCATTAAAAATCACCAGGGGTTTCCAGATAATAACTGTGCAGTTTCTCTTCTAAAGTACAGGTGAAAGATCAGCGTCACCTTCTGAGTTCCCATCTGTTTTTAAAAAATAATACTGCCTGCACAGCATAGGAGATGAGGTACTGTGAGAAGGGTAGTATAAGGAATTTGAGCTAATGTGTTTGTTCTTTGGTCTCACTGAGTCAAAAACAAGGGTGATGTATCGTGTATGCTTATATATTGGGAATTTTCCTATTAATATAAAACCAGTGCAACAAGCTATGATTCCAAGAAAACCTGTATTGAAAGGAACACCCTTTGGCTAACAGACGGTCTCTTCTCTAAGAGACCTGCCGCTTCAAGGACACACAACAAGCCAAGCACGTGCTGTATAGCTCTCCCACTTTTTCCACGATGGAAAAACTCCAAAATGCAAACTCCAGTGTAAATGCTACGGCTTTAGATCACATTGGCACCAAGGACTAGAGTAGTCTTTTATTTACATAGCCAAAGCTTACCTTGGAAAAGTCAGTATTGGGTGAAATGGGAAGGGTGGTGCGGAAAGGGAGACTGTTCTTTACAACAGCACCAGGGCCTTCTCTGAACAATGAGAGTAAAAGAAAACATCACAAAAATGCATTACAATCCCTGATTGCAAGTGCTTGAATTAATGCTATTCAGTATAAAATCTCAGTGCATCATCAAGTATTATAAAATAAATAATAGACCTTCTAATCAGTCCTTAGGGAGAATTACTCTAGTGATGAGAAGAGTAGGATTTGGCTCTAACTGCAGCTCTATCTTAAGGCTACCAGTGCAAACTTGGCAACACGGGTGGTACTGCTTACCTGAACTGGTACAGCATGCCATAAAAATTCAATGTATGGGTGTAGGCACATCTATTAGGTGCTTTGTGCTGGTACTGTAGCATATTCCAGTACAGGGAGGCTGTGCAAGCATGTCACTGTACCAGGGTGTATGACACACATCAGCTCTTCTGAGACACAGATCCACGCTAAAAGTTCCTACTAGTGTTACCTGGGCCACTGACACTGCGTAACATACTATCAGTTTTGAAAGTTTTGACTGCTGGTTTGTCAGTTTGTTTTTCCCCCACCAGCAAACAGACTGCATATCAAGACTTCTCCCTGCTATGAAAACTCCTGTCTCACACTAAAACTTTTTTTTTCCCCCTTTTCTTTTTCTGTCCAAAGTTACCTGTTTCAGAAAAATACAGGACAAAACCCAAACCTAACTTAGATACATTCATACAAAATCTAAACTGAGACCAGGTCTAAGAATGTTTAAAGGACAAGCTGCAGCTGTGCCTGTTTAATTTCAGCAGAAATTTGAGAAATTGCATCAATAGGGTGGATGCCTCTTAGACACGCTGGATGAGTCATATGAATCAGGGCACAGTAATTGGACACCTGCAAGAGCATGAACGTGTTCTAAGAACTGCACAGAAAGAGGAATAAAAGGTGACCAAGAACAAGGTTTAGATTATTCTCTTTCCCTGCTTTCATAGGTTTCTTTATGCCTGCTTAGAGATACTTCAGTTCCAGAAAGTTACTTCTGCTTAACCAGTAGGGGGGATGGCTGTGTTACGTGGACATTCTGTTTCCAAACTGCACAGGGATTCCATGCACAGTATTGACACTGGGTTACACTGTTGGGTACAAAGCAATCCTGGGTTACTGAGTTTTACTTGGCAGAAAATGAAGTGAAATTACTTTGGGAAACCGAAGATGGATTCTTAATTTTAAAGATTAATTTTAATATGTGACTTTGTAATTATATTCTATATTTTTTTAAAAAATACAACCCAGTACATAATTAAATAGCTGCTTATTAAACATACAACCCCATAGCCTGACAAAATTACACCCTTACAATTACTGTATTTGCCACTAAGTCCCACAACAATTTTAAAATAATTAATCTTTCCTTAAAATATTTGTATGGATCCTGTACTTTAAGATTTTAGGAGGAGACTAACCCTGATAGAATAGAGTTAATTTAACACTTCCTTGGTTCTACATCTGATTTTTCTCAGGGTTTGCTTACTCTGTAGAAAAAAAAGACAGCAATGGATGCCACGTAATTATACACCAAACGGATCAAAAAGCAGCCTCCATATGATTACACAGTTCCAGGAAAGAGCAGTCACCAAAATAGTATCCACCAAACCAAATTACATCTGATGTAACCACAGGGAAGCAAATCAAACCTTGTGTCCAACTACCATGAGAGCCGCCTTCTCTCCAAGAGGAGGCTCAGCGTGCGCAACAAAAGCTCCGCTCTTAGAAGCAGCACCTAGCCCTGTGCAGATGGATTTGTCACCATGCCAAGCCCCTCAGACAGCAGTGACGCTGCTAAGAGGGGAGGTGGTCTCTCCATGAAGCCCTTTCCATCACTGCACCAGATACTGGCTGAACCACCCCTGTGGTCAGATCTCTGCAGGGCACGTGGGCCAGCGGCACTGGTTTGTAACGCGTGCCAGGCACCGTGCTGCCTCACAACCGGGAAATGAGGTATCGGGGTGCTGCTATTTTGTGGGGCCTCTCTGAGCTGTAGAACAAATCTCTCTCCTGGGCGTTGTGAGTGCCAGAGACAGGCTGTAAAGAAATAGAGTGGTGGTCCCAGGGATACCGACAAGGTGCAGGAATCTCTGGGGGCTTTTCAAGGCCTCTTACAGGTTTTGGAGAACGTGCAGGTTTGGTACCAGAGTTCCTGCCTGTGCCAGAAAGGGGAAACAAATTCCCACTGAGCTCTTACCATGCCTGTTTGATGGGAGCTCGAAGGGGAACGCTAATGAGCATCCTGCTCTCCTTGTGTATAAGAGAATGTTTCGGTGAGCAGATACACATTTATCATTTATTACACAGAAACAACAAATGCAGTTTATGTATTAGGGAGGTTTTATCAAAGGTGTTCTACCCTGTAATTGTGCTGAGAAATGAACCAAATGGGATTTGAATAACTTAAAAGGTAAATGAGCTATTAACCTACAGAGTATTTCTCCAAATGATTCATGTACACTTGCTCTTTCCCTCTTCCTTCCCTCTTCACCATAAAGATGAAATGAATGACTAAGTTGATATCAGGACATCAACAATTGTGACTGCAGCAGC
Source organism: Porphyrio hochstetteri (assembly GCA_020800305.1). Classification (NCBI taxonomy): domain Eukaryota; kingdom Metazoa; phylum Chordata; class Aves; order Gruiformes; family Rallidae; genus Porphyrio; species Porphyrio hochstetteri. The sequence continues at coordinate 17,904,167 of CM036910.1, read as the reverse complement.
GTTCAGCACAGACAAAACAACCACCTTCCTCACGCTGAACAATCCAGTTACATTAAAACAGCATGATTTTTTGGTATATATTCACACCACACAGGCAAACAGGAAAGAATCAAGCAAGACACTGGGTAGTCTCGCTTTCTCACAACCAGAAGTCCCTGTTGGAAACAGCCACAGAAACAAATGAATGAATTCTGGGTTCAGACTGAGAGGAAGACAAAGTGATGCTCTGCTCACATCTACACCTACACAAAGTCCCTAGCTCTCCTAATTTTTAGCTCATTAGGGACAACTTTTCATATTTCTTTTCCCAGTAGGCACAGGAAATTGGCGGTTTTGAAAATACATGACAGTCTGGCAACTGCATGGCACAGGCAGGCTGTTGTGTCTCAGCAGAGGAAGCGATGGATGGCATGGGTGTCATCCTACAAAACTGTACAACCTCCACCGATTCCCTTTGGAGCTTAAAAATCTTTGCTACCACAAATTCCTCCTCCCAAGTGTGGATTTGCTCCTCTTGCACAGTAGAAAGAGGAATACTACATGGGCACGGAAAAAAACCACCTTATTTTCTCAAGAGTGGCTCGCAGCCGCAGCTTGGTCGCTGCCCATCAGCAGCCCCTGCTGTGTTGGGCGGCATCAGCCCTTCTGGCCAAAGGTCAGCATTGTCCCTCACTCTCAGCTGATGAAAGCAAGCGAGTTTCTGTGTGAGCCTGGCATCAGGCAGCACTTTCTGACTGAGTAATAGAGGTCTTCAAACAAAAACCCATGCAGACACACCACAACCCACCCCACACCCCCCCGAATTTTCCTAACAAAAATATTTCAAACATTTTTTTTCTCTGCCATATATACTCATACAAGTAAAACTGGTGTCGACTGAGGGATCTCCTCTCCTCTCTCCTCTTGAAAGCAGGCTGTATTTTGGGTGGTGGTGGATACCTATCCCTTGGGATTATGAACATACATTTCCTGGCTTCAGCCCAAAATGCACCAATTGCATCTGAAAATTTAGTATATGGTAATTTTGCTGTTTCAGGCTGTAACCTATAACCCTATTTCATGCCAATCATTATGATCAGAGCCTAGAAATAATATAAAGCAAGATGAGAGAAGTTGATACAATTCTATATGGGGAAGAGTGTGAGGAACCTGTGGGACAGACTGGGAAGGCACAGCCAGCCCTGGCTGCCCAGCTCTGAGCTGCTCCGGCACGGACTGTGAGCACGAAGAGCATGTGCATAACCTAAGCAGAGCACCTTGTAAACCCAGGAGATTATTTCCCCTTCCCATGTGAGCCTGTATCAGTCAGCCTGGGGTTTCCCATGGGGTATCCTCAGGGCTGCATCAGGTAGGGTGCGAGGGGACCCGGTGCCACAGACCGGTGCTGGGCTGCAGCGCCTGGCTGGTTCTGGGATGTCTCCCTCACTCCCAGCATCGCTTCCCTCGGTTGCCAGCCAGTCCCCTGGTCCTGTCATTGGTTCAGCTGGACGGAGGGCACGGAGAGGTCTAGTCAAGCACCTAACAATAAAGGAAAGCAGAGAGCAAGCAGTGCTCTCCTCAACCTTGCTCTCAAGCCTTTTTGCGGGACACCTCCCTGTGCTGCGTGCCCTGCTGCTGCGTCTCTGCCTCTGGGGTCACACATGGCCTGACAGCGGATTAATAAATCCAGAGGGACTGTGTTCACACCTCCTCCTCCTTTTGTCACCTGCAGTAGCAAGTCAGGAGCACAGCAGCTCCGCAATGCCTACTTGTGATTGAACTAAGCAGCTGAAGGGATTAAGATGGTTTTCAATAAATAAAATATTTTATTTCACTCTTTTTTTTGTTTTGTTTGTTGGCATGAAGCAAATTAAACTCTAGCTGTTCCTCAAGTTGTTTGAAACTACGCTGCCCAACCACCTGGAGCCACAAACAAGGGAGAGGATTTTTCACACCACGTCTCTTCATCTTCTTCATTAAATACCTTTCCCTTTAAATACCTTTTTACTTAAATGTAATTAAAATTATAGGAACCGCCAAAAGATAGTCCAAGTAGGTTCCCTCCTAATAAGCTCATTCCAAAAAGCCTTTAACAAGTCCCGCACAAGAAGCTATTAAAGAAACCAAACAGTTGGTTGTGAGGAGAGGGATCAGGGATTTGAAACATGGGGCAGGCATGTACAGCATATAAAGATGTGGTCAGTGTTCTGTACAGCAAAAAACAGTCCCAAAAACACATTCTAGCATTCCACTGTCAGCCTGTCATTCTACTTTAAACCAGAGTGATAGGAAAATAAAGAATGTTAATTAGTTGAAAGGACAGTGTAATGACAGCTGAAAGTCACTATTTGAAAGAGTGTGCTATTGGACATCAGAGGAAATCTCGTGAATTATTCATGCAAGTGTGGCATACCAACAGTGGAAGAAGGACTAGAGCATCACTGCGGACAGTTCAGTCTCCCTGATCAACAGCCAGTTGCTGTCAAGCAGCAAACATACAGACTGTTCCAAGGCATTAGGAAAAGCAAAAAAAAATAAATACAGAAGATACAATGTCATCTTGAAAATTAGTGGTACAGTCCCATCAGTGGCGATGCTGTGTTTGATGGCCCCAGAGTACAGCGTAGTCACAGAGGACAGAGCGAGAGAGAAAGGAGAGGGAATAAAAATGATTACAGGCTGCGAAGGCTTTCCTTCTGAAGTGAAACTTTACAGAGAAGATGAATAGAAAAGCACTTAGCCCTGGACATTGGCAATAACGAATATTATATGGAAGAGAAAATGGGCACTTCTTACCCTATCTCATAATAGGAGAGACATTCAATGAAACTGAAAACAACACATTTAAAACAGATTACAGCTTTTTTCTTTTAATATTGTAGACAATTCCATAGTAATAGTCTGCGAGATTTGTGGCGTCATCATCTGAAACACTGGCTGATAAGGAACTAAATATTTCACATGTAATTCAGAACAATTGGGTGGAGCAGAAAGCTTATTAAGAAAATAAAAGGGGCCTTCTGGAGATATGAGCCTCCTCCTTGCCCCGCCCCCCTCCATTTTCTTTTTATAAAAGGAGATTATAATGGTCTTCACAGAAAAAACAGGCCAGAGTTATTAGGGAGGAAGATGGAGTTAAAGCTGATGGCAGGGTTGAAGTTCAAATTAAACCTGTCATTCAAAATGAGAATTTCACAGACTGATGACAACCGCCACACAACTAACCTTGACACTCTCCCTCACCTGGAGTTCAGCATACAGAGCAGGAAAAGTCTTAGCCTTCGAGCTCTGTTTTCTTTACAAACTACAGTGAAACTACAGTTATGGAAATAAAGCCTTCCTCTAAATACTGGGAAACAAAGGAAGCTTTTGATTATAGACGCACCCAAAATGAGGCGAGACCTCGAGTCTTGGGTAGAAACCCTGTGCGCCAAACCCAGTCATTGCCCCTTGCCACACTGGCAATCCCAGCCCCAAGACACAGCCTCGCCTTGACATGCATACGCTTCTAGTGAAGCTCCAACTTCAGTTACTCCAGGAAAGGAAAGTATAATTGCATATATATATATATAAAACATTGGAATGTGAAAACAAAATGCTTACTGAGGCTGCTCGGTATCTGTATCCTGCCTTTTGAAGTGCCTGCCATCAGGTACTAAAAAAAATAAATGTATTTGCACCGTTTTCCACTGTGGTGGCATTATATTGCACCATACATCACCTCAGAACCTCAGTTAATGTACTGTGCACAGGAATTTTTTCTTATTCCAGCTAGTTTTTGCAGCATCAGGACTATGAATATTTTGTACTGTTTAACAGGGTATAGATGAAAAACAGTGTGCTTGGGAGCCATTCCGATTACACTGTGATAAAGCTCATTACACAGAGTATAAATAGTCAATGTTTATTCTAATGAACTATCTTAATTCACACATGCAGGAAATCTTAAGATCTTGTGTGCACAGAGAATGAAACCAGGATATGCTGTACGCAAGCATGTTTGTACATATGTGGAGAACTGAAACACTCTTCTCCAATGAGTCTGCACCTCTGCAAAGAGAGCTAAAAATGAAACGGGAGGAAAGAATTGCTTTCTAAAAAGGAGACAAACAAAGCAACTCTGCATGCACAGGGATGAATTTAGCCTGAGGTTCCACGAGGAACATGGAGGCTGCGCCCTTCCCTGCCATGGGCATAGTGACAAACCCATCCTCACAGCCATAATCACATAAACGTACCCAGTGGGAGTGGAGGGACCTGTGGGCTGTGAAGCACTTGAGGGTGACATCTCAAAGAATTCCTGTTTCCAGCGGGTACAGTGATCAAAACAGGGTGATGCACCATCTCTCTTCTACAAACTGGTATAACAAGGGTATTTTTTCTGTGCCAAGAAAAGAGGACAGGAAGGAAGTCTCACTGAGACAGCACAATAAAGGGCTGCTGTCAGCCACCTAACATGATTCATCACCAGTGAATCAGTGCAACCTCTCTCCCTTCAGCACCACTGGCCCACATTATTGTTCCGGGTGAATTTTCAAGTTCTTTGACTAATTGGGCACTTCCATCACTGAACGAAAATCTGGGGCACCTCCCAATTTCACATCCACCTACAACTGACCACCAGGAAGAAGATGAAGGAGAAAAGTATTTGCAAAAGCTCACCTTGATGTTAGGAAACTATTCTCTCTGCACTCTCCTTATAGCTATTAGAAGGCCTTTAAGTTCATTGTGTGCTGGAGAGGTTTTCTTTGCTTGATGCCTAGAAGAGCCACAGGAGGTTAGACTCCATTGTGCAACCCCTCCATGCATACGAACAGCTGACCAGACCTACCCTTTACTTTGCTTGAAACATCTCCAAAATGGACATCAGCGTGATATCCAGCTCTGAACTTGTGTGGTGAGGGCTAACAGGGAGGGGACTATCGGATGCATCTTCTTCCTAATAGCCTTGCCCAGGTAGGGGGGATGGGTAAGCTAGCCGAGCAGCAGACACCTCTCTCCATGAGCTTCTGCATGAGCCTTTACAGCCGAAGGACGTGAGCTGATTACAGTCTGCTGGTAAGACGCTAACAGCTCTTAGTCTGCACAGGCACGCAGAAGCCTATGGGATCCAACTCCATGCTATATGGTGACCCCCCTTTACTTTTTCTGCTGTTCCTAGTACCACCACAGCTCCTCTGAGGAAACACTGGCATTCATGAGACCTTTGACTGCCTCTTTCTAAATTCAGAAACCTGTAAAGCTCCATCATCAGTGCTTCTCCCTAGCAAAGGCAGTGCAAAATAAAGGCAATCAGACTGAAGCATTTACAAACGTGAGACTGATCAACCTCATCAAACTTGCCATTGTCCTGTAACTCACTGTTCTGAGGTAAGGAGAAGGCGAGAAGCATGCTGCAACACTTGTTCTTTATGGTACGCGTGCCCACACTCTGTTCCTTTACTCAAGTTATCCTTTGAAAGTCAATTTTTTGATGCTTTATGTAAGTGACGTGTAGTAAATTTTTGATGTGTATTTTTTGACATTGTGTGCTTCTAAATGGCTAACGCTGCATGCAATGCAGAACAAGGGTTAGAAGTGCTAGGAAAAAAATGGAAAAGAACTGTAACTAGAAAACAGGAGAAAATGAGGAAAATCCTGGTGAGAGTAAGAATACCAAGTGAGAGAGTCAGTGCAGGAGCAGCACCTGGAAACAGCCAGATGAAAGGTCTTATTCCTCTCCCTTTTACATCAACGGGCACCTCTCTTTAGTATTACTCCAAGGCCAAAAATGATGCTGAAAATTTCCAGTCTTTATGAGGTGGAGTAGGGTTATCTATCGGGACTTGAAAAATGTAAGGAATCTTCAAACTAAACCAAATTTAGGCAAGCTAGTGGCAAAGGCATTGTTACACAGCTTTTGATTATACAAAAAAGCCAAGAAGCAGAACTTGCCCATGGGATTTCACAGCTGTGACCGAGGCATGACATACCTCCAAAGCAATAGGTGAGCACCAGAAAAGCCAAGGGCCTGGCTGTCCCAAAGGGAGGAGGCACATTCCACTTCAGCAGGTCAGGAGCAACACCACTCAACAAGTCTTGCACCTGGGGAGGAATAACTGTCTGTATCAGTACAGGCTGAGTGAGCTGGGACTGTTCAGTCTGGGGAAAAGAAGGCTAAGGGTGGACCTAATTAATGTTTATAAATATCTTAAGTATGGGACACAGGGGGAATTGGCCAGCCCCTTTTCAGTAGTCTGTGGGGACAGGACAAGGGGCAATGGCTGTAAACTGGAGCACAGGAAGTTCCGCACCAACATGCGGAAGAACTTTTACACAGTGAGGGTGACAGAGCCCTGGGACAGGCTGCCCAGGGAGGTGGTGGAGTCTCCTTCTCTGGAGATATTCAAGACTCGTCTGGACGCCTATCTGTGCAATATGAGCTGGGGAGCTGCTTTGGCAGGGGGGTTGGACCCAACGATCTCTCGAGGTCCCTTCCAACCCCTACGATTCTGCGATTCTGTGACTGCCGCTGTACCGACAGAGCTGCGTCAGGACAGCTGTGAGCTCGCCTCCCCACCTGCCTCGCGCACCCTCTCACTGAACATAAATTACCTCGCTTCTTGGAGCTTTGCATCCTCTTCCATGTCCTTGCTCCTTCCCCCGCCCCTTCTTTTAAGAAATGTTGCAGCTTATTTTCTCGCTCAGGAAAAATTTTGGTCCCCATTGTTTTATGAAGTAACAGATAAAAGGTAACCCAAAACAGACCCAAAACATGATGCTATTTTCTTAATTGACTTGTCTGTTATACGGGTTAACAAGCTGCTTTCCCAACACCACTAATGTTTTAAGTTGCACCTTCTCCCCCCTTCCTCCCTCCCGCCTTTTTTTTAAGTTAAGAAAATGCTTGACGATAGTCATGAGTAAACAAGAAAAGAAAATCCTTGACTCACATCTCAGCCAAATTACAGACTTCCCAGCAGAAAACATAAAGAGCAGAACATCTCTGAAGTGACCTCAAGTTTTTTCCAGCACATAAAGTAGTACTTTGCACATGCTGCTTTTAACCTGGAAATACATGTTCTATGTAGTGTTAAAATACCCCTTTATTCTGCATTTTGACTTTATTTTTTCAAGGAAATCATAATTTTGACTAACAAAAATGTTTTTTAGAAAATTCTAACTTACCTAATTGAAACTAGTTTCCCCGCTCTTAAGTCAAACCTCTCTGCTAAGACCATAATGGACTCCTGCTTTTTTAGGTTCTCCAAGAGAATTAGCCTTATGGCTAAGCACGTTTCAACAGAGGAAGATTCAAAGCAGTATAAGAACAATGAAGATGAGCTCATGTCTTCTTTTATATTCATAAAACCATACAGATTTACAAGAGCGAGGCATTTAAATTGCTACTGGAGCTTGAAGTGTCCACCCCAGCTCATGTATTTTTTGGTCGCTGACGTCCTAAGCTATTTTAGAATACAGCCTGCATTCAAAACTTAAGTAGTTATGCTACTGTTCCTTATGGGAATTAAAGGACACCATACTCCCAGGTTACAGTAAAATACCATCTACATCTAATTAGTACAACTCATAATTTTCAAAATTGAGTTTACTCTTCAGTAGGTACATAATCTGTTTGTAAAGTTAATTTAACACGAACACCACAAACAGAGAAGTATCTTTGTGCCCAGTTCCCCTCCCCACACAGAACTGTGCAGATGAACTACCTAGGATTTGAAGACCACAGTACTGCTTAAGGAGCAACTAAAACTGCCTTAGAAATCTATTAGGGACATTTTAAGAATTATGTTTTACAGAGTGAATAGTTTTGTCCTGAAATTTATCGTACTGCTACCAGGTCACACTTTGATGATTTATGTAACAACATGGCCTAAACAGTGAGAAGTCGTCTTTTCCCCCCAAACCCCCCATTTAGACCTGAATATATGAATAATCAAGCTTCACAGACCTTGCTTCAAATAAGATTCTGGTTAGAGAACAGAATTATGCTTCTCACAAATGCCACCACCACTTCAGTGAAGATTCATTCCCACATGGATGGTGAATTGACTGGTTGAGTCCACAGCTCCTCTTTACGACATCTACGGCCAGTCCCGCAAGGGGACTCCAGCCCCAGCAGAAGGGAGGCAGTCACAGTTTGTTACAAGTTCCTTCCCAAACATCTCTTTGGTTCATACCAGCTCAGATCCAGCCGTTTCCTCTGGCAGCTGTCTCCCCTGACCAGCAAGGGCAGTTCATACGCATGTCCTGCCTAACGAACTCACACTGGACCGCTGACAGCACGAGGGACAATGGGAACCAACCCAAGAAGCTCAAACACAGCAAAAAGACCGAGGCCCAGATACACAACACTGCATCGCTGTGAACGTCCTCACTCACAGCACACACTGAAGTCCAAGAGCAGGTTGGCAGTTAAAGGGCCCATAAGCAGTAGGTTCTGCTGACACTTTCACCCATCCAAGTCAAGAGCACTTGTGACTGAAACTTGCAGTTCAGCGAGACCAAAGCAGCTTGGGTTTTATTTTATTGAGAGGCCACCAGGCTGTTACGTGAACGTGGCCCAGAGGTCCTACACCAAGTGCCATCTGGTAACAGAGGTCTATTAGCCAAGGTCATAACCAGCCCCAACTGCAGAAAGCCAAGGCTTGGCTGCTCCAATCAGGCTTTGCAGTAACAAGCATTAACAGCTGAGCAAAATAGTGAAGAATGCTGTAGAACCTCCACTTCTTGAAGTCCTTCAGTCAAAACCACAACTGAAAACACAACCTAGAGCTCATGTGTCATGTCTAATTAACACTGGAGTTACTACATCACTGTGCATGGACTACAAGTGGTTGTGACTGCTGAGGACAGCAAGCCCAGGATCACTGCAGATCACTTGGCTCTACAGCAACTGACAGGACAGATTGAAGGGAAAAAAAAACCCTATTCCCAAATTCTTCTGTCACTGTGTAACTCTTGGAATACCATCATCTCTAATATGACATAGTATTTTGACTTCTCTTAGAGAGCATGCAGTAAATTACAAAGGGCAGGAGGAGTGATCAGGGCTACAGAGCAGTCTCACACCAGGAAAGGGTAGAGGTGAATTTTAACTTCTGGAAAAGAAATGGCAAAGAATAGACATATTTAAGGTCTGTAAAACCACACACAAGATGGCAAGCAGGAAACAACTACACACAGTTACTCAGAAAACATATTGGAAAGTGGTAAACGAAAGATATCACGCAGAAGTATAAAAACAAAAGAACGTGCAGTAAAATAATGGAACTCCTGGCATGGGACACCCAGTATTCCCCCCAAAATGCCAGGAAATTTTAAATGCAGCTAGGAGCTCAGCTCCTCATCTGACCCCTGTCCATCTTTTCCCACCAAAGAGCATGGTATTTTTATCTGCTAGTATGAAACACCACAAGAAATGGGATATGTTTAAGCTGATCAGTATGTCTGAGATCAAATGCTTTAAGAAATGTTTTATATTTTCACATTTATTGTTTTAATGTATTTTCATTTATTAAAGATGTAATTAACAAGCTTTTAAACTTGAACAGAATATATCAAAAGTTATGGGCTAATAAAATTTATGCTATTAAACCCATAACACAGCAAGGGGGACATTACTCTGGATAAATTGGACTTTGTACAATTAAACCATTATGAAGTACAGATCACTTTTAGTAACATTTGCAGAGAGCTATCAAAGAAGCATAACAATTATCAGCAGAATCCTTTTTAGAAAGCGTTCTTTCAAATTAAGCTTTCCTGGAATTAACACACTGCCAAAATGCACAAACCATTTTGCAAGTGAGAAGTGCGTTGGACAAAAAACCACCACAGTTTAAACAACACACAACTCATGATACCACTAGAGAATTTTTAGCTGGGTGGTGCATCAAGATAGAAACCTTTTTTTTTTCCCTCTCTGCAATATGAATTTATTTTCCATGCAAACGTTTTTGACTGGAAAAGTTTCATTACATGAAAGCTGGCAGCAATAAATTCTGTTAAACACAGAAAAAAAATTAGAAATGTGACATTTTTCTTAGAAAAATGTTGTGACAAGATTTAGGCAAAACGGATCCATTTCCTTAGGAATTGGTCTATTTTCTGTTACAAAACAGCTCAAATAAGTTTTCTATGCTTTACAGAAGATGAAGTATGATTTCTACATGAAATATGCAAGTTCTCATAGGCCCAGCAGTCGTGGCAGCCTTGCAGCATCAGCCACTGCATAACACAACTATCGCCTCTACCCTCCCTGCTGACCACATCCACCACATTTCCTCTTTCATGCCAAAAGACTGCCAAAATTCTCCTTAGCTACTAATGAGATTTCGAGACTTAACCAGATGATTTTCATTCATTGCTCATGCATTGCACATTGAGCTACTTGCTTCTAATGACTCCAGGTAGAATAATTTATAATATAAACTGCTGAAGCATTTAATTTTTTGGTAAACTTTGCTTCCAGTAAACCTGAGCACGTCAAGCCATGTGAGTTCAAAACATCCAAGCAGATTTGAAACACTTTTTGATTGACACCCCTCCTTTTTTTTTTTTTAAGCACACAGGGAATGATATTCCTCAAATACTTCATACTTCCTTTGTAGGGCTAAAGTTGAAGTCTATGACTTTAAAATCAAATTCATGGTTGAAAAAAACCACAACCCACCCCCCCCCCCCCATTTCGAAGATCACAAGTGTAACTAGCTCAGGATGTTACAATATTAAAAAACATTGCGAAAAGTAACAGGACAAGTTGACACACTTTCAGATGTGACATTTAAAACAGCAATATTGCTTTTCCAATTTTTAACTCTTGAGGAAAAAAACTCAACTGAAGTATTTCCTGAAAATTCTGGTCAAACTTGCCTTCATGGTTGCAAAGCTGAAAGTAGATAGAGCCACAGAATGCCTGAAGTGCTCATGCTGATGTCTGAAAGAAAGGCTTCCTTGTAACTTGAAATTTGTACATTTATCACCCCAGTCTCTATATCTGACTTTCAATTAACAAGCTAAGTTAAAACCCAGTGTTTTTTAGACTATAAAGTTACAATTAAAGCACTGAAAACTAAGTGACAGAAACATCCATTTTGCTGAGATCTGAACAGTTTTATTCACAAAATAAACAGCTCCATCTGTCCAAAGGAAGAGTTTAAACAGAAAGACTCCACGCAATAGTTATAAAAAAGTGGTACTGAAAATTTGAAAAAGTCTGATAAAATTTACAAATGCAAACTATCACTTTGTACAAAATCTTTCCTTGTTTTTTAAAGAAAGTTCAGTAATAGATTTGAAAATAGGGTTTTAACAGTTCAGAAATGCACATTGATCTCTGGCACTGGTTCAGTATTATTTTCGCCTGTGTGGGGAATTCTCCCTTCGCCGGTCCTCGTTCCTTCTGGATTCTCTGTACTGGTCAGAGTGACGGCTGTACTTCTCTCTGTATTTCTCTGAGCCGTTTCTGTATCTGTCTTCTTGGTCCTCCTCCCTGGGACTGGAATTGTTACGGGCTCTCTCTCTGGATTTGGATCTTTCTCCTTTCCTACTGCGATGACCATTATCTTTGCTCCAGTGTCTATAATCTTCATCATCGGACAAAGAAGCTCTTCTCTCTGCCTTCTTAGGTTTTGAATTACTATGTTTATTTTCTGGATCCTTACTTCTTTCATGGTTCCTGTCCTTTCCACTGTGGTAACTGTCTCTCCCATTGGACTCATCTCTGTGATGGTATTTTGATACATCATCTCTCCTGTGTGATTCTCTCACACTTCTGTGATTTCTTTCTGATTTGCTCTCAGTATCACTTTTCTCCTCTTGCTGTCTCCTTCCCGTTTTCTTTTCAAGTGATTTCCTTCTCCTTTCTTGTTTTTTCCTGGAAACTTTATCAGATTCTCTACTCTTCTTCTGCATTCTCTTTCTTTTGGCTTTGGGAGCATCTGAAATTATAACAAATGAGAATAATATTGCATTCATTACATGTAAGTTGTTAAACTGGAGGAAGTTTTTGAGAGGTTTTTTGTGGGAAAACTTTTGTAGGTCTGCATCTGGACAAAGGTTTCAAAATACTGAGCTTTGATTTTACTGTACCTCCCAACCCTCAACTGAATGTCTCATCCAAGGGCGAAACTTGATCCATTCTTGAATTGAGCAGGCACTAATTATTTCTACATGTCTGTACAAAACTTATTTTTAAATGCCTGTATGCATTAGAGACTTTATTTTACATAAAGAGAAATTATCTGTAAAAGCATGAACTGGCTATCAAGCCCAAGCCTAGTTTCCATTTTTCCTATACGCTTCAGTACCTCTCAGTATCTCCACTGTTTAATAACACAAGAACCTCATGTTAAAAAAAAACAAAGTCACAATCCATCATCCCAAAACCATAACAGCATACAAGATACGAGGCAAGTCTTCTGCATTTCACCCCACTTACAATGCCTGCCTGTCTATCAAGAACATGACGCAACTGAAAACAAAAAGAAACTCCTTCCTCAACTTACAAAAACACCCCCAAACCTGCACTCGAATGCAAAACATTACTAAACAGTCATGTCAGTGTTAAAACAGAGTGACTCACTAAATGGGAATCTGACACAAGATCTGCAAACCTGTCGATCCAAGAATTTTTTGATTATGCAAGATATGCTTCTGTGTTTGAAGAGATTTCAATTCTGCGTACTGACAGAGCTCCGATAACCCTGCTCCCTCCCACACCCTGCCCAGTTCACTGCTTCAGGGTGAACACCACCAGTTTGTAGAGACGCAGCTGCTCCTCAGGACATCCACCAGCAGGGCTTGTGTCCCCTACTGCTCCACAAGTGATGCCTGGCTTTTGAGAAACTCTACCCATCATCGTCCTCTTGTTGACTTGATACAAAAGGACCAGGCAGAGGCTGTAAAGTCCTATTAAAGCACTCTCAGAAATAATTTCTTTTTAAGAGAGATCACCTTTCCCAGAGCATCCAGTCTCTTAAAACAATTTGCATTTCCAATTACTTCCTGGAAAAGCTTATCCATCAATGGAGACTAAAACAGCAGATGGAAAAAAGTCTCTAACAGTGTCCTCTGAAGAAAGAGAGGAATGCCTAAATGGCTTGAGAAGGTGGTACCACAGCAGCGTAGCAATGGCCCTCTGGCTCATTTTCAGGAGAAACAGTGTCAGCTTTGTCAATAATTTAAGATGCAAACTCGTGTGTTCCTAAATTCACACTAGTGATCACCTCAGTGGAAAAGGCCTTAACTCCTTCCTGTTTGCTCTTTGTAAGGAACCTCTAGATTTCACACTACAGTATTTATATGTAAACACTGAAGTTTACACCCATTCAGAATAACCACTAATTAATTCACCTTACGGTATATGAGCTATAGTACTGTATCAGCTGTTTCTAATCAATTTTTGAAAGTTTCTATAGCCATAAATAAGATTTTTAAAGCCACAAACAGATTTAATAGTACATCAAATATCCAAGCTCTACAGTCTGGTTAGTCTCATGGCTAAACTAAGGCTTCCTGGCCTCCTGAAAAGGTGTGATATGGATCACTTCAGAGAGATTTTAATACTTTAAGGTTTTTAACAGTATTTTGCCCATTATTTTACATCAAACAGAAAGCAGAAAAAGACCTGAGAATGTAAATACAAAAGGAACAAGCTGCTTTGATAGCAGACAACTTTTGTCCTCTGCTGGTTCTGTTTTGGTTGTAATGACCTCTCCACAGCAGTGCTGAGCTAGCTGGTGAAGTTCCACACGTTAACTGTCACTAAGACAGTGATGTCTAGCTCTATGCTCAATTTGTGATCAGCAGTTTTTCTATTCTCTTGCACTGCACTTAAAACACTGAAATACTGTAGCACAGTCCTCTGAAAAATATATTTCAACCAAACCGAGTGATTTTAAAGATTTAAAAAGCCACATATACAGGAAGACTTGGAGATATAACCAGTAATTGAGCTCAACCAAGTGTATCATTAAAGAATATAGTTATCTCCAATTAGCTTTCTAACCACTGTATTTATACATGAATCGGGGGAAAAAAACCCACACCAAAAAACCACAACAGTGGAACTAGGCTGCAAAGGTATCAAACAACAAGTTTTAATGGAAGTGTTCCTGAGTGGAGAGAGGGCAAGTAGTAAAAGGGAAGGTCCTAAACTTAAATGGAAGCATTCCTACTAGCAGACTGCAGACTCAGTTGGTTTGTCACTAAGGACTTACCTCTCTGGTTCCTATCAAGCAGCTCAGCAGAGCTGCAGCTGTCTATGCCAGAGCCATCTGGCTCTTTGCTGAACTAACGCCTCCTCTGACCCTGTTTAACTGTGCCCTCCCCTAGTGCGCTGTCGTCATTCATGTGATTAATGCTATGACACACAAGTCAGGCTTTGTACAGTAAGATTGCAATGGAGAACAAAAACGCATTTCCAGAGCATCAGTGGTTCACACTGCTTTTATTTTATTAATCAACACTTTCATTTCAAAAGTGCGTAATAAATCAAATTAACTTTGAATCAGCAAGATTCTGTGCTATAAAAAGTCATGCTGTGCTATCACCTGCTCACGCTATCTGCAATGGGGAGACTGCATGCACTAACTCATACTAGCATGTACACTACAGATTAAACAACAGTTCTGATGCTTCACCTCAAATAGGTCTGACATCAGCAGGATGGGATAAGATGCTAAATGCTGATTATAATGCATAAAGCCACAAAATACTAAATTGTCAGGAAAACACTAATTGTTCCTTGGAGATTTTGCTATGGATGAAGTCCTCTACTGTATCATTACACAAATTCTTCCCAAGGAAGAGAGGTTAGAAATAGAGTCAGGAGGCAAGTACTTCAGCTAGAACATAACAATAGCATTTCTGACCCATGAAGAGGTACATACAGGGAAGGACACAAGTAGTATCAAGCTCACTCAACCAAGCCAAGCAAGAAAGCGTTGTAAATGTTAGTCTCTACAATTGACCAGTACGCATCCCACAGAGATAGAATAGGGAATGACTCTAATACCTTCATCCTCCACTAAACTGAAGTGATAGTATTGTGCAACAGGTATCAACTGTGTAAAAGAATAAATAAATATCCGAGAAACATTTTTGATAGATTAAGTGTTTAAAAATGGAACTAATTTTTTCTAAACTTTAAAACAGGTTTACATGAGCAGTATTTAGCATTTTCAAACTTTTAAGTTTAAAAAATTGACTTAACATTTAAGCAGAGAAACTATTACTATCTACAGCTAGTTTTCCCTCAAAACAAGGACAGAAATAGAAATATATAGGTGTATAGAAGTAAATAGAAGAGATGTAAATATTTATAGTTAGTGTCACAGTACCTGAGTCACTGCTGTTGCTACTACTAGATGAGGAGTCACTGCTGCTGGATGACTCTGAGCTACTACTGCTGCTGCTGTCAGAATCAGAATCTGAGGAAGAGTCTGTCTCTGAAGATGAAGAGGAATCAGACGACTCAACATCTTGTTTCTGTGTCATTATCATCTTTGGTGCATTTTTGAGATGTTCCCGTAATTCATCCCTAATAAACAACAAGAAATAATATTTTTTTCATTTTTTTTTAAAGGGGGAGGGGAGGGCAATGAGTATCAAATCAGAAAAGTGTTTCTCACGTTAGTCCTCCAAGGCCAATAGACGTGAAGAAATTGATGGCAAAACGAGTGTTTCTTGGATTATCCCGAGGCAACAATCCCTCAAAGAAAGGCTGCAATGTTCTGATAAAAACAAACATCTAGATTAAACATCCTGCCACCTTAGCACTAGCTCTCACTGACATTAATAAACTGGAATAGAAACTGCGTGGACCTCCATAGGGCAGCAGAAGTTTCTTCTTTCTGTGCATTTTTCAGTCCTTTCATTGTTTGTATCTGATGTAATGGATCAAAAAGCTATTTAAAAACTTGATCTTTATTAAACCATAAACTACTTCACACACAGAACTAGTGCATACATACTGTCAGGTTATGACAGCAGAAAGCCTGATGTTGGGAAGCCCAGACGAGACTTGTGAAATCACAGTAGTCTGTGATAGTGAAGGACAATACTTGTTGACTAAGAAGTTCAAAGACCAAGATATCTATGCTGAAATCCCAAACCAGGCCCCAGGTACAGCTCCAAATTAAATTTACATGAGCTAAAGCATCTACTAAATTCATCTTAGAAGAATTCTGGTTTACAGGAAACAGCTCAGGCAACTGAAAAGAACATTGCCAGAATGCAATGCATTAAGTCACATACAGGTTTAAATGTGTAATTTACAGTCCCTTAGGGATTTACACATTTACACTATACAATTCTATTCCTACAAAAACTGGAATTAGTCTTTTTATGTTTTGTTTTTTCTAAATTTTGTCAGGAAAAGAAGCCACAGTAACATTTATTAGAGAGCTACACAGCTGACAAAACACAAGACCTGCACTTAGCAAATTCTTATACACGCTGAACCATCACCGGGGAGAAAAAAAGATACACCCCAGAAATGGTCGTGCACGTACTTGAACTCAAATTGATGGTAACACACTCAAGCTAAAGGAACTCCCTGCAGCCACTAAATCTATACAAGAACTTACTCTTAAACTACTGCAGTCCCAGTTGAACTTAAAAACACTTCTTTTAACTGTATTTTTTCAGGTGAAGAAACTAAATTTACAGTTTTGAAAATAAAATTTCAACTTACTCATCTTTTAATCTTGCATTTAGATTAGGAAGTCCCATATATTCACTAAGTTCCTGAAAGAATATTTTAACAAATATTCTACTGGAGGATGTGGTAGTTTCTTCACTCAGTATTATACATTCAAGGACCTGCAAATATTTAAAAAACAAATCAAACCTTAAGTTTAAATATATATTCTTTCATTTATCTCAAAACCCTATGTCCTCCTGAAACAACTAATAAACACTGATTAAAGTTATTTTAGTTTTGCAATAACAAACCCCGTAATTCCAACTCAAGGCTATCTTCCTCAAAAATTCTTTCTACCACCTGGGGGGAGTTTCTAATCGTATTTATACTATTAATTCTTTAAGATTTATTTTATCCAGGAAAGGTTCAGAAGAGAAAGGTGTGTAAACTTCTGGAAAGTTAAAGATTTGGAACATAAGTTCTGAAGAGATGGCTTGCATATGCCTGAAGAATGACAATTGACTGTGAAACAAGAACAAAACAGTAGGAAAAGAGATGTTACCTTGATAAAATAAGGTTACATTAAAAAGCAAGAAATAAATTTCAGAATGCAAGATTGCCTTTATTTGGCATGTAAATCACAAAATGGCAGCGTTTTAAAATTTTTTACAATCATACGAAACTTTTTCTTTATCCTTATATATAAAGATATTTTTAAAGGCTTCTTTAGGCTTTTCAGAGACTTTTCTGCTATTTATATTGCTGATTGGAAAGTCAAAATTAAAAAAAAAGTATATTTTCATCAACCAATTCCAGCTGAGCTCCACAAAATAACAGCTTAAATCAATTCAAGAATAGGGAGAGATGATGACAATGCACAGAGAGCTGAAGAACACAGAATCAACAGTGTCTGAGAAGATACTTAAAATAATCCAGTTTGCTGCAAATACAAGTAGTTCCAAATTGTAGAATAAATAAAACTAATGTACTATGTATTATTTCTGAATACTGGAAATTAATTATTGGAAAAGAAATCTAGGACAATAGCCATTTTTACTTACACTCCAGGGAATAGAATCAGTGTACAGTAGATGAGCAAACATCTTGGCAACATTCCTCAGTTTGTTCGTTTCCAAACGATGAATGGTATCATACTGCTCTTTGAAAATAGCTTCAAAGGATTCCATATATTCTTTTTTTAACATGCAGAAACGCTGAGACAACATTGTGCAATTTAAACCACCAGATTAATCAAAACATTAAACATGCAAATAACCTACATGTAAGTGACCTAACAGTGCAAATATTTACTGCAAGATTTTCCTTTTAAATAACACTTGGAGGAGAAGAAAACACCTTCAAGTGGCTACATCTTATTGCTTTCAGCAGTTTGTCAGAACAAGAAACTCATCTACATTGCAAATTAGTAATTACTAGTTTTGAACTACAGCAAGTTATCCAGCAATTCCTTTTACTTCCGCACATCCAGTATGGAATGTAACCTGCTGTAACACCATCAAACGTAATTTTTTTCATGGCGTCACCGACTATTTCAAATTAGAGAGGCAGCAGGCAACACAGTTAAAGCTAAGGTATTCTGGACATAAATATTCCAAAGCCATGAAAATTAACATTTATATTCTACTGAATATGTAGATTCATACAGTTAGTACTTTGCAACCGTCAGCAGAAGTATTTCCTCAAATGTTGGATAAAACATACAAATGGAAAAAAACCCAATCCCTTTCACCACAACTTGCTCCCTTGACAAGTATTTTATTTTAGCCAGTCAGATCTGTCAATAGCAGATGGGGGAAAGCTTAACTAAGAAATAAATGCAACTAAATTGACTGTTAGTTACATTAAACCAAAGACCTAGCTGTTTACTGAAAAACAAACAATAAAGCCCACCCACAACCCCAGAACAGTAAGTAAGCCTTGTGCTCCAGATAAAAACTACTAAAGTAGCTCTGAATGAAGTGGCAAAGGACAGGAGTCTCCAAAATTGATCTGCAGGAATAAAAAGGATATTTTCTGGTAACTCATATACTTGTACCTCTTTTTAGTACCATTCCTTTGCCACTAATTTATTCTTCTACCATAATGAGAAAATAGGGAGACACAAAGAGCAACAATATAAAGAGAAAATGAGTCTTGTTCTGCATTCACTATGCTTATTACAATTAAAATGTTAATTCAATCAACTAATACAACCATTTCCAGAATGATAAGAAGACTATTAGTTTTATTTATCCATTAAAATTTGACACACAAAAACAGAGTAAACCAACCAATTTATCTACTATAAAGAGCAAAATCTGAGAACAGCACTCACCCCTGCCAGTAACCCGAAGAACTTCTCATATGTTCTTTGCTGAGCACAGCAGTCGAGTATCATATTGCAGAGCTCTTTCTAGTTTAAGGAAAAAAAAAAATTGTCTAGGTAAATTCACTGCAAAAACCCATCGTTACCAAGTACCAAAATAATGAAGAAAGCTATACGTGGACGTGAGCTTTGAAGCAAGGGCAGTTACATAAAACTTCATTGGCAACATCAATAGTTTTCTGAATTTCTCATGTTTTAGAAATTATCTGGGGAAATGAAAATTACTTTTACCATTCAAATTTCTCATCTGCTTAAGCTAAAATTTATCAGTTAACACACCACATCTTGGCTGACTTTACCAGAGTGCAAGAAAGGAGGTATAAGATAAAAAGGGAAGGCTTGAGGGCTTTTTTTGTGGTTTTGGTTAGTCAGTTTGGGTTTTGTTTTTTTAAAAAGCATCAGCCCCTACATTAATAGAAAATGAAGATTTGTTGCCACTTTCATACAGACAAGCCATTTGGAAACTCAATCACAACATACATGCTTAGCAGAGTATTTCCAAAATCAGAAATATCTACAGATTTGGTATACACTACCACCTTTAATTTTTCAGCTCTAATTTTCATCACCAGCTCTGTTTACCAGAAGCAAGCAGCTGGTAACATTTCATTGCAGTTGCTTCACCAGACAGGCCTGAGGGTGACATTCAGAAAGACTAAACTCAGCCTTGGCAGACTGATCTACCTAGACTTCCTCTGTAACCAAGACAGCAAGAGAAACTTTTCTAAAGCAGCTGTTGTGAGTCACCCTCCAGAACAGCATCTCCCTTCCTTGGTTAGGAATGAGCAGAGGAAACCTAGCTAGATTAGTTGTCCAAAATGTCTGTGCATCCCTCATTACTGCCTCCCTGCCTTCTTTTTTCCCCCCCGTCTCCATGGTGGACATGGATGTAAACACCAGCTGTAGCCATCCCACAAAGGATGCTCCCCTTCCACTGATACCAACTCTCTAGAACAATTAGAGCCAGTCTTTTTGAAATAGAAGTTTTCTGGCTCCCTTTCTCCTTGTTCCCCAATATCGTTGCCCCAAGATCATTATCGAATCACCCTCTGGCAGCTACCACGTCACATTCTTTCACACACACACACCAAGCCAAGAACCAGAAGGAAACACACACTGGTTTGGATTCTGGCTTGCATGTCACCTCTACGGGCAGAGCCCTTCCACCAGCAGTGAACTAGCCAAGTAAGCATATACAAGTTTGGCTTTAAACTTACTCCTCTAACCTACGATGCAATTACAGTCTGTAATACAGCTGTGAATGGGTTTAGGGTGTGTTTGGAAACAATTCTTGAAGAGAGGTGAAGAAAACACTTTCACAGAAATTAAAAGTCACGAAATACACAGCACAGAGCAGGACTGCAGTCTTTCCCATTCAACTTTTTTTATTATTATTTTCTTGTAAAGCCAATTTAACAGATTAAACCAATTTATGACATGCCCAAATAGGTTTTCAGCCACCACTCATATATCTTTCATGATTAGTTTAATTTCTCTTTAAGCTAAGAACAACAGTCCCATTTAAAAATATTGGGTAATTTCAAGCATTTTGTCCTCTATCTTACCCTAGTTTCCTGTGCCATATACCAGACTTCATACACTCCCACTTGTGCCATTCCTTCAAGCACCTATTCCAAAAAAACTTCCTGCCCATCACAAAAACTCAAATGAAATAAGAAGTCAACCACACCGAGCAAGAAAAAAATACCCCCTCCAAACAGAAGCAGAAACACATGGGATAACCTTACAGACGTTTTTAAAGGCATTCTTTCAACACTGTCACACTCTGTTAGTGTGATGTATTAAAATGTACATTAACTTTTTATATTATTCTGCTTTAGAGTAATGCTGCAGTTAATCAGTTTTTAAACAATAAAAAGGGTAAAGTGCTGATGCCACTGCTAATAAAGTCAGCAAGACTTGAAAAACAAATTAGTTTTCTTCCTCATCTTAAATACAATTACAACATTGGCATCCCCTGTGGTTTACAGTAATTAAGTATTTTAACATTTTAATTAAATATTACAGTGATTTCTAGGAGGGTATCTTGAATAATCACACATATGGAAATAGATTTGCCCACAAAGACATTCCTGCTAGCGTTATCAAAACAACTCCAGGTTAGGCAGGTTAGGTCTAGAGTAACTGTCTTCCAGATTGAAAATTAACAAACTTTCAAACGAGTTCTGTTTTCTGGGTTGGTGGGTTGGGGTTTTTTTCTGGGGTTTTTTTTTTGTTTGTTTGTGTTTTTGAAATGCACGATAAGTTCATGTAGCAATTGTAGCTTCATTTATAGTGCTAAAGGTTGGGAGCACAAGGAGGAGTTAACTAACGGTAACAGTTCTGGTGATGTTTATGGGAGGAAGGGCCTGTGTTTTAGTCCAGCACTTGCTTCAAAGAAAGCAATGAATCTGTTTCCCAGTTTTACAGGAAATCTATATACTGTGTTGTTTGACAGCTTTTATATAATGCTCAACATGAAACTAGTCTGCTCAGTTAAGAAAGTACGTATAGCTATCCAATCATGCAGTAAAACACCTGGAAAATACTTAAGATCCCATGTAGATGGTGAATCCTCTTTTGTAGAGATCTTTAATTCATTATTGTCTGACTGAAAAAACTCAGCACTTCCCAAAAACACTGAGACAGAAGAGGAAGGGAAAAGCTCCTTCTAAATGCACTGCTTTTCTTACAGTTCTCCCTAAACATTTCCTACTGGTTCTTACCTAAAGATGGTGATGGTTTAGACAGACTGTACCTCAACCTAACATGGAAAGTATCATGGTACATTTAAAAATGCTAAAGGGTAAACTGGGAAAAGACAGAAAAACCCAACTTGTTTTTTTCCCCAGCTTTACCAATTTAAAACCAGGCACACCCTGCCCACTCTATACTCTCTCAGCTTCACACAAAGGATATGTTTGCTGCAAGTGGAAGAGCTAAAGCAGCTCAGCTTTCTCGCTCCCTTCTGATCACGGGTTCCTTTTTACAGTTAGTACTTTTTTTTCCTATTTCAGCTTCCCTTATTTCTTCTATTTCTTTTCTCTAACATATGCATTCAGCTAAGACCACAATTTCAGAGCTGTCCCACGGGCTGCCTCCAAGAGGAGGTCCTGCTCTCTCACCCCTAGCTGGAAGTGATGCAATTTCCAGCTCCCCTCCTTTGCCAGCCATGCAGCTCTGGTCCATCCACTGCATACACAAGCTGAAGCAGTCATGAGACATCCCCACCTAGTGTAGCTCCTTAAAACATAAAACTATCCATCCCAGCACTTGGTTTCTACAATCATACAAGGAACTAAGGGAACCAATGTGCTGGAAGCTAGCAAAAGACATATGATGGGTATGAAACAATGTAAAATTGGGAGTTAGAGGAAATTAGTGCCTTGCATTTTATACATTTGCATTGCTTTTACAGAGGTGTATTATATTTCCAATTACTATCTTAAAACTCTCTATATTGCTGCATATTTTAATGTGTCTGTCATGTCTGCCTGGTTTTTCCAGTATCTCTCCTCTGTCTTCTTCATTCATCAAATTATCACTTAGAGCCAAGGCTGGCAAGGCCATGGAAAGTGTTTCAGTAGCAGGGGGCTTCTGGGCAAGCTATGTGCAGTGCTTTTGCCAGTTACTATACTGTCTCCAGGTCTGTCCTATATTTGATCAGCTCATCGTCTTTATCAAATTTTATTGTCCCTTTATTTACGGTATCAGACCCATAACATGCTACACAGGAATCATTAAATAAATATTTTTAATCATACTGCTACAAGTTTGCAACACACACACAAAAGGGACTGATGAAATAATACATTAAAGCCCCACAGTACCTGCTTCCCCTCCACCCGAGGGCTACACATGCCAGACAATTTTAAAGCGATGTCACTAAGTTAATCTGAGCAATTCCATCTCCTTAGGTTAAATGCATGCATACAGGTTTGGAAGATCAGTCTAGTCTGAATTCTACCTAATGCCTGTTACCAGTAACACAGAAAGCAAGCTGGAGAGAGGCTGTTTACAAGGGCAGGGTGTGATAGGAGAAGAGGTAACCGCTTTAAACTGACGGAGGGTAGGTTTAGATTAGACATTAGAAAAAAAACTCTTCCCTGTGAGGGTGGTGAGGCCCTGGCACAGGCTGCCCAGAGAAGCCCTGGCATGTTCAAGGCCAGGTTGTATGGGGCTTTGAACCTGAGCTAGTGGAAGATGTCCCTGCCCATGGCAGGGGGGTTGGGACTAGAGGGTCTGTAAATCCCTTCCCACCCAAACTGTTCAGTAATTCTGTATGCCTTACATACCTTCATTCGGTAGACACGTACCACATCACGCAGAACAGGCAACATGCTTCCCAGTTATACAATGAAACTGGCCAGCTTTACCTCACTAATATCTTTCATGTCATGAAGACATGCAATTATAGAAAACTTTGATGCTTATTGGAAGTGTTTTGACATCAGTATCACCTGCCACATTTATATAGCACATGCAGCCTATTTTAAAAAAACACAATTAAGCTTTAAACACTCAAGATCGCTGAAAATGAGTCAGGTTGTTTTTAAAGTATTTTCTGGTAGAAAAGAACTGAAAAAATTAAACTCATTAAAAGTTATGAGCATGTGTTTAAAATAATCTTATCTAATCACAGAATTGTAGGGGTTGGAAGGGACCTCGAGATATCATTGGGTCGTACTTAAAGAAGTACTTTTAAAATATATCTACATTATTAACTGGAAAGAGGGTAAACTGATTCCACAAATGGGTCTTTCCAGATTTTAACACAGTATCTAGATACTGCACCTATATGTGTATTTCCTGATGTTGGCTACCTTGTCACAGAAATTCAAGCCACTGCAGAAGGAAGACCCTGTCCATCAAAGTTTTATATCCTAGCTACAGAGTGCTCAGGAGCATGGTTTCTGGTTTTTTGATGTTGTAGTCTTTTGATGCAACTTATCAGTTGCAATGCCCTACAGTAACAAAGGAAACCAATGAATTTAAGAAATCACCAACTTGATCAAAACAAAATTATCAGCTTTAGATCATCCCACTCGATACCAGTTTTGTGGACTACATTCTCACTGAATGTCAAGTCAAAGTAAGTACTTGTTACTTCAAGACTCAATGCATAAATAGCATAAGAGAGACACTGACACCCCCACCCCTCCAACTAGGACTGTTTCAAGCAAGTGTGACACCATCCTGTAAAAATGAAAATGTGCCAAATGCATAATTCTTTCAAGAAGGTTGTGCCTACAATAACTTCTCTTTTCAAGTAAAAAAATAAATCCTGTGACCCGTTATTTTTGTCTGGGATAAACTGCATTGAGGAGCAGATATTCTTACAGAAGAGGCTCTAATTTCCTTTATGTAAGTTCCAAGCATTGCTGTATACAAGCTAGTTCTCATCACAACCCAAAAAAGGTACAAAAGCCTAAAAGCCACTCTATTTTAGGCACACTTTCAAAGAAAAAGAACAATGTATCGTTGGTTATCCTCCCTCCCTTGAAGACACTGAGCAACAAGGTAAGAAATTTCCCTTTCTGCTCTCAGCTTGAATGATGCTAAGGACCTTTTAAAATTAAGTATTACGTAGAAAGTAGCATCTTTATAAAAAGAAGGAAAAATCCTACGTTCTCCATACATGCTTTTGTAAAGAAGGATCAATTCTCTAGCTAAGTAGTTGTCACTCCTGTCTAGTTTTTGAGGATCGGTGAGGATCCTCAACTCTTCTTTCAACTAAAGCCATCAGAAACTGAAATACACTCCAAGAACAAAGGCAACAAAAATCTGTTAATGGAAAGCATAACGTAAAAAGCCTGCTTCTGACATTTTAGTCAGGCTTGTTTATGCGCTTTCCTCATAGCTCAGAAGCCAGAACAACTGGTAATACCATATTCCTCTAACTATAGTTTTAATTCATTTAGATTTTCTTCTTTGGTAACGCATGGGATTAATGCAGTTTAAACCAGATAACAATACTTTTTGAAAAAGAGACAGTGTGCTCTGCCAAGACCGAACATATGCCCAGAGAAGCAACTGTAGGGCTTGTTTAGAACAGCTTCTCACTGGCTACCCCTACGATTCTGTGATTCCTCAACTTTTGATCTGTAGGTTTCAGTGGGGTCTCAGTAACATTAAGAAAAGCAAGCCTCCTTCTATTCAATTCACCACAAAAATGACGAATGTCAAGCATTTGAATTTATTTTTTCCTTAAAAAAAAAAACAGAAACCAACACAAGAATTAAATTCGTTACATACTCCGAGTTTAAGTAGTACCTCTTGATGCAAAAGAACAGAACTAAGATACCAATGTCAGATCAAGAACAAAGCAATAAACCCCTTTGTTAAAACTAAAGAATCCTCATGGAAGAGTAGGAGGGAACAAGAGAGTCCCCAATGGACAGGAGGTGCATACAATTGTCTACACAGCTGAGTTACAGTAGCAACACTCACAGATCATGCAGAGGCATGCTAGGTTAGCAAGAGTCCACTTGAAACCTACTCCTCAAGCCAGGATGGGCATCAGCACAAGAGATAGTAAGTAACAAAATTTAGAAGGTTTTCACGTCTTGACAAGAATTCAGAAGACAGGTCAGAAACAAAAAAATAAAAAAATCAGAAGCAGGAAGACAGTGATACCATTTAATCTGCTTAAGTCATAAGAAAGAGCAACAGGAAAAAAATTTAATTTGAATGGGCTTTTAGTAATAGATTTAAGGAAAAAATATCTCCTAATAGAACTAAGAAATGCTACAAGATGTCTTTTAAGAAACAGAGGTAGAACAAGTGGATGTACAAAACATCATACACAGGGTGATGCTGAAAATATGGGAGACTGAAAAAGGATCAGGAAGAAAGTTTGTGACAAAGAAGTTTTGAAATGGTTTACTGACATTTCTATTAATAGACAAGGTAAAACTAGAGAGGAGCAATTTTGCTCAGTTTAGGTAAATATGACATGCCAAGAAAGGCTACAGACAGAAAAATTCCAAAAGGTTACAAAATACCCCTAAAAGATAAACAAGAAAGCATACTGGGCACATCTATCAAAGATTAATAAAATACAGAATTATAAATTTTAGAAGATTTAATTTTTAATTATTAAAGAAGGGGCCTTTGACACAGAAGACAACATTGAACATGCTGGCGTCATCTGCAAAAGGATAAAAAAGGACGAAGCAGATCAAGAGTAATAAGGAGGATTAAACTAAGACAAGGTCTAGGTACAAGAAGCAGTTATTACATTTCCAGAATCCTGAAGCAAAGAAAAAAAATGTAATGAGAGTCGAGGAATAAAAGAAAAACTGGAAAGCTGGAAACAAAAGCTGATCTTGCTAATCTGCAAAGTGTTGAAAGCAAAGATGTTTTCTAGGGAAAGAAAAATGGGACACTGTGGTAGGCAAACTTCCCCCCACAAGAAAAAAGGGTGTGGAGAAAAAATAAACCCCGAGGAGACAGAAATTAGTATTTTGAGGAAAAGGAATATACAGCTGCAGACTTGAAACTACCTGCATATAAATCTGATGGGAAATAGAAGATGGATGATTCTGTTTAACAGTATCATTCACTTCTGAAAAAGCATTTCAGTTCACAGGAAAATGAAAGATCAATTCATCTGAAGTCAGAACACAATTTTAGGGTGGTAAATTTAAAAACAACAAACCAAACCCCCCCCAAAAGAAACACTGCCAACACTCCCCTCAGCACCTGGTACTAAACCACAGTGCCAAAGAGCAGTATTATGTTTTTCTGTTCCATAGATGATCCATTTGAACTTTAATCCTCTTTCTGCAAGTCAGAGCTGTGAGACAGATCCATTACTGGTATTAAGCACGCAAACACTTGTGCTGCACAGCAGTCTGGGACACGATAATTCGTTAATTCAACCACTGATAAAAACTGCTAAATATACTCCTGAACTCAGCCCTGCTAAATCATGCCAAAAGTCTCTGTAAATAAAGATTTCCAGAACAAGTAACCTGCAAGCAAGTCGTTAAGACTCTGTTAATCTCAAAGCTGTTGTTCATGTCTGTCTTTAGGTCTTGAATATTTTAATTGGTTTTTAGATTGTATTTAATTGACACTTCAGTACTCAAAAACTGTGGAAGAGTTTTAATGACAAAAGAAAGGTGAATTTAGTAAATAAAGCCTTCCAGAAAGAAAACACAAAGTCACTGTAAAATTAAACTACATTTCAGCAAAACTTTGGCAATGAGAAGTTTCACCTGATTTTTAAGGAATTGAAACTGTCATTCAAACACTCTAGTACCTGCTTCTCCTGATAACCATCATTCACAGTAGGAGCTGGCATAGAGACTGAGCTCTTACCTACAGGACTTCACTGTAAGAAACAACCAACCATTATCACCTCTTCTACACTCATCTAAATTGCAGTTTTCTTTCAAGCATAAACAAATGTTGAGTTCACCCAAGAGTTCAGCAAACATTTCATGCCTTTCAAGATTGGTTAAAGTTTAGAATCATAAGGCGCAACAAAGTGTGAAATGTGAAGACACATCATCCAGCAGTACAGGTATCTGTTCTTGGAGGGGTAAGTTTTACTAGAATTGCTTTATGGCAACAAAATAATCCTGTGGTTTGTTTTGATAATGAAGGCAGTGGAAATCAATTCACTGAAGGCTTTAACAGAAGATACTAACTTGAAAGAATAAAAGATGATCTTCCTTGTTTAAGACCTGGCAGTTAATGGATGTTGACTGCATTCAGTTTTTTGTCCACGTCAAGTCCAATAAATCCTTGAATAATTGTATTGTCTGTGTTGGGTTGTACTTTCTGCTACCACACCCATCAAGAAGCCTTGTTTTTCCCCTTTTCCTCCCACAAAAACTCCTTAAGAGCTGGAAGTCTATACAATGAATCACGGGTTGATACTAATTTATTTTATCCCTTTAGATATATATTTGCACAGACACAAAATGCCAAAAAAACCCCCAACTTCCGCATTTTAAAAGCATCTCATTTATAGCAATTACAGCCAAGTCAAAACTACATCGCTTCAGATTCCAAAATAAATTATGCAAATATCACAAACCGCAATATTCAAATATTCTTATTCATCTAAATAGAGTAGTTTTCAAAGAATGCTATAAATTTTAGTATTAAAACCTGTGATACTTAGTGAATTTTACACATTTTGCAAAGCACAAAGCAGTAACAAAGTATCTGTTGGAATGAGACATCACAGGGACAAGTAATATTGTCTAGAGACTTGACTAGACAGCTAACAGGATATCATATTTTGTGTCCTCCAATCACTTGTTCTATAAAGGACATGAAAGTCAGTGGCAACATTTCAGAGATTAAAGAGCTGCTGGTCACAAAGCTACTGTACTCCAAATTAGTTGCCACTGTATTTAATTGATACCCAAGAGTTCTATATATTTAATTTACTCTAAGTCTCAAAACTAGAGCTGGGAGTTGCTCTCGAGAGCTTTCCTACAAAATTAAGAGTAACAATTTTTGTGTTCATAGTGCAAAACCCCAAACATGTTTGCCTATTTATTTTTGCACATGGAATAACATTCATGTATTTTTAATTTGTGATTGATAGGAGAAATATAAAGTTGCTCAGAGCCAAGACAGAAATAAAGCCCTTCCCAGGATTATGTAATAGAAAAAAACCCCCAACAACAACAACAAAAAAATCAGTAAATTAGCACCACATAAAAGTATATGAAAATTAACACCTTAAATTCCTGTGTTTGGTTATTTTTCTTTGCAGAAAGCAAAGGATTCACAGAAAGCAAGACAAAATAACCTGGCAGGAATATTAAGTCTAATAGCAAAAATGCTAAAAATCTTTGAATGAAAACCTACTCTTCTTTTATGCACCTAAGATTCTAGCTGGTTGTGTCTTTGGGGTTGGGTTTTTCTTCTCCCTCCATTAAATTTTTTTTTTTTTTTCTGAGCAGATCTTGCCCAAAATAATTAACAGCTGACAGAGAATGCAATGGTATTTAATACCACTGAATATTTAATACCAGTTGAGTAGTTCCCTGAGCAGTTACCTAACAAGCCATATAACAAGACATATCTCCATTGCATGATCTAGTACCTATATTCTAGACTGTTCTCTCTATTCTTTATGAAGCTGAATTGATTTTCTGGAAAAGAGGATTTTTTTTTTTCCTCTTTAGAATTCTTCTGGTTATGCTTCACCGACAATCATAATTCTACGCACGTTTAGCATTGCATTTCATTCACAAAATTAAAACATTAGGTAAGAAAACACTCAAGTTCTTCATTTGCTGCAATGTAAATTCCTTAATAACAAATCAGTATAAGAACTGAAAAATAACAGAAAAAACAATTTCTGATTACTAGATTAAACCAAGTTTTCAAAGAACACCTAACCATATCCCAGACCTCTACTTATTAGTTACTATTGTCCTAATAAGGTTGCTTCTACAGAGTTTCAAATAAACGAAATAGTGATAATTAAAACAAGAAAATTAACAGCACTCTCAAGTTCAACTCCCATGATGATAGCATATGTCTGACTGAAAAGCTGTTTATATAATTAGATGGGTATTTACATTCTACCAGGTTCTAGTGTAAGTACTAGCTGAAGGACCAGCTGTAGAGTCTCCTCCTCTGGAGACATTCAAAACCCACCTGGGATGCATTCCTCTGTGACCTAATCTAGGTGATCCTGCTCTGGCAGCAGTTGGACTAGATGGTCTTTTGAGGTCCCTTCCAACCCCTAACATTCTGTGACTCTGTGACAGTTTCCTTTACTTGAAAGTGTACCAATTGTACTGATCTTACACACAGTGTCTGATTCTGTCTGCTGATCTCCAAAATTACAATGCAATCAAACACAAGTGCTTTAATTCAATACACTACTATTCAAAGAGGATTGTGAAAGCAACAATTATGCTAAATTTCAAGCCCTACTGATAAAAATCTACAGCTGCCTGCAAAAATTATCTTCAAGTTCTTTCCAAGACAGAGACCTGAGGACAACTGCCATGCTGCATACTTTTGTCATAGGCTAAAGTACTTCAACCAACAAACTTTTTCAAACAGGCTATGACCAAAAACCTGGCTGGATGGCCGAGCCCAAAGAGTTGTGGTGAATGAAGTTAGATGCAGTTGATGTGGTGCTCAGGGATAGGGTTTAGCGGTGGACTTGGCAGTGCTAGGTTAACCGTCAGACTTGATGATCATAAGGGTCTTTTCCATCCCAAACAATTCTGTGATTCTATGATTTGCTCTAAAGGTTGTAAGACTCCTTTTAAGGAACAACAGCTGTAAGGAATCACTCATTCATCTACTTGCTACACAAACTAGGTCCCAGGACAAAAGTAAAGATTCTAGGTACTACCACAGCACTATTTCTTAATAATATTAAGAATAAGAAGCAAGGCTTACAGTCTGACTTTCAGGAAAGTCCATCTTCAGTAATTTGTGAGCACATTCTTCAAAGTCTAAGCTGCAATAATAGAAAGAAACAAACACTTCTCATTATCTGTGCAATACACACTATGCTAAAAAAATTCCAAAAATATATTGACTGTTGGTTCTGAAACTTCATGTGCTTTGAAATAAAATATATCATTTACATTCATAAAGTTGTTTGTTTTGTTGGGTTTTTTGGTGTGCTTTTTTTAAACAAGCATTTTGTATTTCATGAGATTATATCTGAAAATCAATCCAAAGTCACTACATTTGCAGACAATGTGAAAACAAGGTTACTTGGGTAATTATTATTATTGCATCATCTTAAGCACGAACATATGAGCTCATGTCGCATATCCTGAAAAACACTGAAATCCAAGCAGTGTACATAAGCTCCAAAACCAGTATATACCACACTCTTCACTGCAGTCTCATTCTCACACACGGAAAGCCTTTGGCTTCCAATACCTCCTCCCACCCAAGTATAAGATGAACAAACTTAAGTACAGCAAGAAAGTATTCAGTAGTAACTTAAAGAAATATACAAGCCTTTCATACATCTCAGTATGGTATTAAATGCATATGTCTGACAATCAATACCACAACTACATTATCACACTCCTCACCCGGGTTCAGACCTGCCTACTTTGAATGATGGAACCAAGTGGCATGCAACAGTTTAGTATCTCCTTTCACCCAAGTGACAAAGGATTTGCACCACCGTGTTTTGATTATTTGTTCCATGTACTACAAGGGGATTTCACTCTCAATATGAATACAACTACAGTATACTTCAGTATCTGTAGACTCATTTTCCAAACAGTTCAGATGGTAACATGCCTATATTGTACTACGCTGCACAAGTGGAGAAACTCTACAGCACCTCTACTCTACAAGTGCCACAAGTTTTCAGAAGAAATGTGGTATAATCTGAAGATCACTAACCTCTGTTTACAAAGAAAAATCTTGATTACAGCAATCCTCAGGGGAAAGTTCCAGTGCACTACTGAAACATTCTGAATAAACAGGACTTACCTTAGAATGAGAATTTGGGTACCCACCTGCCAAAACAGTCTGCTTTACACAATTAGGTCATGCTCCATAAAGAACATTACCCTGCCCTTTTTTATTTTTTTTAAATACAAAAAAAATGCAATCACACAGTAAAAAAAAATGAAAATAGAATTCCAGTTCATCCTTTTCAAAAGAACTACATTAGCAGGTGTGGAAATTATCTTTACCTTGACTGAATAGCAAGATAAATTGTACGACGGAAGGAGACCAGGTTAATTTCTGTTTTGTCATGGACAGTAACCTTCTGACCTGGGAAAGAAATACATGGTTTTGTAGAGAGAAAAACATTAAACGCAGATAGATGTAATCTCTTTGAACAGTACCAGTTACTGAGTCTATAGCACACTGTATGAAATTTTTCCTAGAAATGTTTAAGACTATTTAACAGGTTTATTTATTATTATACAGAGAAGGAAATAAAAATCCATGTTTGCCTCATCTGTAACTAGCTGGTAAATAGAGATACAGTTTTAAGAGGGTAACTAGGCTTTGAAAAGTCTCTCACTTGACTCAACTGCTGCAAACTTTGGATTTAATATTTTTTGTCTACATTATTAGCAAAGTATTTTCTGCATAATGCAACTATACAATGCTTTATGTAGCATTATATTATATTCTATGTTTCTGTTATGTATAGGATCAACGTTACAGCATTCTGCAAAGTTCCATTTTGCCCTGGAGCCAGTGTGGAAAAACTCACTCCAAACTACTGCTGTTGCAGGAACACCTTAATTCCTAAAGCCATTCACTATCCCTTCATTCTTTTAAAGTCTGGCAATAGCATAAATGATGAAAAATTATGTGAATTCTCCAATTTTCCATCAGCCGGGAAATTGCTCTTCTGGGGAATACTCCAGCATACTGGCAAGGAAGACCATTCCCATCACACCACAAGAACAGAACTTGGCTGGCTTTTCAGTTACTTGCACAGCCTGTACAAGCATTTCAGTTATGTTTCTACATCAGTTTTTTCCCAGGGAATCAAATATTTTCTTTGAAATGGTGTAAATGCCAACTGATTCTACTGGAGGGTGATCTGAACTAAGTAGTGAGATATGAAGAATATAAAGTTGTAAGAAAACCCATTCTGATTTTGAAAGTGATTTAAAAATATGGTAGAGCACTAGAAAGTGTCCATCAAGGTTGTCTCCACTGTTTTTTAAGGAAGTGTTTTAATATTTGTGATTTTGAATGTCTTATGTTTGCAAGGCTTGTTTTGTGTGAATCCAAGTCAGGAACAATCAGGCAAAGCTGCTTTCCATTTCTGACCTGTGTTGAATGCTTTCTTCTAAACTCTTTTTTACTGTTTGCAACTAAATTATTTTCAGATTTAAGTGTTCAAGATTAAAACATCCCTTAACATTTGAATATTCTTAAGTTTTGCAAAACATGTAAGAAGTTACACTCTATCCTTTCAGCTACAGCCAATCACTAGAAAGGTGCCAGTCGTATACTTACCATCTTCATCCTCCTCTTCATCTTCTTCATCTTCCTCACTACTTCCAGCCTCTTGGTCTCCTTCAGATTCACTGTCACCTTCATCAAGAATTTCTGAAAGAGCAGTATCCCAGATTAAAGGACTATAGACAAGAGTAGTTTCATTACCAAAAAACCTGATCCAACACCTAAGAACTACTGTCTCATATAGAGAATGTGGCAGAGCCAAAAAAACCTGTGTCATAACTGAATGAAAACGTAGCTGGAGAAATGATACTGAAGAACCTAGTAGGAATACTTCGGAAAGGTCTATGATCAACTGAGAGACACAAATATCTCCTACTGTTAAATGGTAAAACTTGGTAACAATAGTTAGGTAAATAACCACCCTATGTCTGTAAATATGTAAGTATTGTATATAGAATGTGTATACACACAACACACCCCTACCTTTCTTCACTGTCTTGTATTTCTCTTCATTTTCCATAAAGTTTGGATCCATCTTGAACACATCTTTGGAATAAAAGAGAATCTTTATTTAAAATACAAAGTTAAAGAAAACAGTGAAAACAATCCTAAATTTGTTTTCATGGGGAATGCAATCACAGAATTCTCTTCTGTTTCCGACTTACTGAGAACATCCTCTGGGTTGTAGTCGTCTTCTAATGGCAACATGTGAGTAAACTGATCCTCCTCTTCCACTAGATCCAATCCCTCTGGAATGATTGGGTGATCCTTGAAGCCATCCTTCCGTACAGCAAACATGACTTCTATCATATACTGAACACGCACATCGATTTTAGATTCATGCAGAATGTGGCGGAGACGGTCAAAGATCGCTTTGGAGGGAAACAGAAATGTAAATACACGTGTGCTGGCGTTGACTGGGACAGGGTTAATTTTCTTCATAGTACCTAGTACAGGGCAGCTTTTTGGATTTGTGCTGAAAGCAGTGTTGATAACAGAGAGAGGTTTTCGTTATTGCTGAGTGGTGCTTACACAGAGCCAAGACCTTTCTTCTCACACCATCCCACCAGTGAGCAGGTCGGGGCTGCAAAAGAAGTTGGGAGGGGACGCAGCTGAGACAGCTGCCCCCAGCTGACCAAAGGGATATTCCATACCCCATGACATCACGTTCTGTATATAGCTGGGAGGAGTGATTGTTGCTCAGAAACAAGACTGGGCATCAGGGGTTTTTTCCCCCTTCCACAGGTCGTGAACAACTGCATTCGTGCATCATTTGCCTTTTTTTGTATGTATGTATGTATATATATATATACACACATATTATTACTATTGCTATTCTCTTCTTTCTTTATCCTATTAAACTGTCTTTATCATGAGTTTTGGTTGCTTGGGGGGGTTTTGGTTGGTTGTTTTTTTTCTCCCCGACCCCAACCCCTTTTCCTTTTTTCTCTATTCTCCCCCCATCCCACTGCAGAGGGAAGTGAGCAAGCAGTTGCATGGTGCTTAGCTACCAGCTGGGGTTAAGCCAAGACAACATGAAAAGGATTTACTAATACAAACATCAAAAAGGCAAATGTTCTGGCTAATTATACTTACCATTAATACCTCTAGGAGAAACTTCTGTTAACTTGAGGCCGCTCTCTTTAATAAATCCAATTGCTACTTCAATACTGTCATCGGTAGGCCTTTCAAGAAGCAAAGTGAGCATTTCCAAACATAAAACCTCATGTGCCTATGGAAAGAATATGATGAAAGAATTTGAGTGTACAATGTTACACTATTATTAGTGATTTGCTTGATGGAGCAGCGCAGCCTTTGAGGGTGCCACAACACTTCTTTTATCACATACACAAGGCAACAGTAATGAGACAAAGTTCATCAGTAGGAAACTGAAATCTCAAATACAATTTTACCACCTGCCAAATTTTACACCAACTTTGAGGTGAATGTGACTATACTGTTGAAACAAACAAACAACAAAAAAACATTTTGCCATTAAGAAAAAAAATAGAATGCATGCCCAAGAAGCTAATAAAACAGCACTTACATTACAGAAACTAGTTAGTTCTAAGTACACTGTGTCTATAATCAAATTGGGTCTTCCATGATCAGGCATAAAAGTAAATGGCACATCTCAGATCAGTTTCCTTTTTACCAGAACACTGTATATTCCCAGCACATTGCCAAAAACACTGCTTCTGGCCATCATTTGAATTGGAGTATCCTGACTTCTAACACATAAAGGTGGTATAGAGCTGGATACAAATTTGATTTAGATCTGAATCCAGCTCTGCCTACACAGATGTCAATTTTGCAAGAAAACTGTTTTAAGAGCTCTAGGACAGAACCTAAGATGCAGCTTTGCTTTGCATCAAGATTTGTCTGAATACTAGCCCAAACATAGTTACAAAGTCTAGGGAAGCTCTGGAGTATAAATGTAATGCTAAGTGACAGTAACTGCACAGGCAGTTACCAATGTGTTTTCTTAAAAGGCCCTAAACACTGGCAGCAGATATTAAAAGGAAACCTGAACTCAGATTTTCAGTAGCCTTTAGAACAGGAAGAGGATCTTCACTTAGGCTACTGCTGTCTTGAAACTAAAGAAACAGCCATGCAGGGTTTGGGTTGAGCAGAAACGTGAAACAACATACCACATTCTGATTCATCAAATGTGCAACAAACTTGGAAGATGTAAGACAGAGTTGCTGGAAAAAAAAAAAAGAAAAAAGGAAATTGACACATCTTATACAGATGAAAAATTTACTAAGATTTGTGCATCACTAAATCACATTAAATCGTGAAACCATTTTGGGATACTGATAGCTGTTTAAAATTAGGACTGTACACTTCCAAAGAAAACTATCCTAGTACCAACCCAGAATAGGTTGTCAAGCTTTATGATACTCTAATACCTCTGTTCTTAATGTACTAAGGATAGGTCCCAACCCACAGGCCTTGGCCATGTTTCTTTCAAGTATTTAATTTGAACACACCTGACACAAGGTTAATGCCACAGAATTACAAAAGGTTCAGCCTCTGCACATTTCACATACCTTATCATTCCTGCGATAGCCTTTGCGAAAGTTCAGTATCAACCTCTTGAGAATCAGTTCACCAATATTTGGAAACTTTGAATTGATAATTGCCACAAGAGCTGCATAAACATGGGTAAAAATTGGAGAGGCACTCTGAGCTTGCAAAATGGACCGAGAGAGCAATCCCCTGTAGAAAAGGATATAAGTTTCAGATTTTTCTGGTAATAAAACATTCAATGTTTTTATTCAGTACTTATCACAATATACTACTGTATGGGTAGAATATGAGAAGATACCAGATGGTCATTTTCAAACCATTGTTTATGATGCCAGAAATAGTTTTGCAAAATGTGTTACCTGAATGTGTCTAAGACAAGAAATATTTAAATGGACACTGTATCTTTCATTAAATATTGTTCCTATTAGAACTGTATTGGAAAGCATACATTTATGTCTATGTCTGTATAAGTGTATATTTGAAAGCTTTACATAAGCACAGAAGTCTTCATCTTGTATCCTGCAATTATACCTCTAACACCAACACAGACTCTTCTTGGCTTTGAAATCTGTATGACTTTCTTTTCCTCAGGTGAAAAAACAAAATCCTATTTGTGACCAAAAAAAAAAAAATCTGCTCTGCAACTGTCTATAAAAAACCCAGAATTGCATTCTAGCAGAACTTAAACAAGCAAAACAAACTTATAAGAAATAAAAACTGTATTTCCATAAAAGGTCTCTCACAATAAAGATCTACCTAGAAATAACAAAACTGAATGTTCAGTAAAACCTGAATGGGCAAAGTAATGCTTTTCAGTGCTTTTTTTTCCAAGTGAAATTGCCTATTTTCAACATAATAATAATTATGTTTTGGAACTGAGAACTGATTAGACTACTACTTAGAGCCTAAGTCAATGTAAACACAAGGCTCATGAATTAATTGTTCTTTTATTGTACTAATAGTATGACCTAGCATTTTGATCAAGATTAAAGTTTGAAAAAATATGAGATTTTCTTACCTCTCTCAGATTTGCTTTTTCTAATGCTTTAGCATACTGAAATTGACTTTTGTTGTATTACTTCCTATAAAAGGCTGAGGGGGAGAAAAAAGCCCACCAACCATGAACTGTCTAAGTGCAAGTTAACATACAACCCTATATTCTTTGTTGGGTATTGAAATCTTCTAAAAAAACTTCAAATTGGTACTAAATAAAAACTGCATAAGGACATTATTCCTCCTTACTTTGAAGCTGACAAATAGAACTCATTTCACACAACTGCACAGAAACAGAAAACTTCTTGTTTACAAGCTGAAAGTGGCCTGGTTCAGATCCTATTTACCCTCTAGATAAAAAAATTCAGAAAAGCACTTTACAGCTTCATAAAACTTCATGTCATTAGTTTTATGTGCACTTTTGTGCAAAACTGGAAGTGATCTATAAGAAGGAAAACTGTGTAATTTCCCATCTATATTATTTTGAAATGTATAGACTTAGAACCCACACACAAAAACTTCCAGAGACAAGTATATTCTAAAAACATTCAGTAAGCTCATTTTGAAACTAAATTACTGCTTGCATGAAAATGAAGTTTTGGGAATATTAAATACAGGCAAGTAAAAAGCAGTTCTACAACAGACTATTCATTTTTACTTTTAACAGCAACTGCATTTAGGAACTATGTGATTACTCTCTGTTGTTATTTTTATGCTATTTGCAGGATTCTGATCTACCCATCAGGTATGTCATACACAAAAGCAACACATTCCTTATCTATAAGGTCCTCAAATAACAGTGATTGTGACAGAACAAGTATTGCTGTTTGAAATGTAACAAAATTATTTCTGAATATTTTGTTCAGAGAGGTTTTTGGTGGTGGTGTTTCATTTTGAAATGGCAGCCAATCTACAAAAACCATACTTTCCTAGGCCAGCACATTTAACTCCAGTTGACATCAAAATTAAACCAAGGAAAGTCATCACATGCTATCGGTACTGATCCCAAATAGCATTAAACACAATAAACAATCCAGCCAGATGAACTGTAGTAAAACTTTTGCTAAAAACTGGCTAGAAATACTGTTTGTCCCAAAGAACAAAACCACAGAATACAAAAGCACGTGGAGAGACACCTGTAAATCGCAAGTCGCTCGAGTAAAGCGCGTAGGCAGAGCCTTTCGGTAAAGGCAACACAGACCATCTGTTCCAGCCTTATCCCTCCATGTGTACAATCCCTTCCCCAGGTAGGGGACTGCTCTGCACAGGACAATATAGCTTATGGCTAATTTTAAAGTCTGAGTAACATACATACACTGCACATAGCTCAGTGATGTACACATGGACAGTATCTATACAGGAAGAAAAGCAAAAGAATTGTTTTAAAATACCAAGACTTACCTTCCCCGGACAATATTTTCCTGAAGGAGCTCATGAATGATATTTTCTATATTAGAAACGTTCACTTTATTGACAAGACCATTGATCGACTTCTTCAAGGCTTCCCAACTCATCCTCTGATATGCCAAGCTATTAGAAAGGTTATCACAAATCATTAATGAATTTGAGGTAGCAGCAATTGTATAGATATAAAAAATTCAAACCTAAGTTGCAGTGAGTAAAATAGGTAAGAAAATACTAACTGCACAAGCAGGACGACTCTCACTTAACTAGGAAGTCACTGAGCCAATACAATGTACCAAAATGTAATTCGCCACAGGTATATGATATAAACCAATTTTCAAATATACTCCCCCCTTTTCCATTTAGACTTTGCAGCAGAAGCAGGTACGGTCATAATCAAATTCTCTTACTCTCCTTCTGATAAAAACGTATGTTCACAAGAAAGATCACAGCCCTCAAAAGGTATCCCATTTCCATGAACTTTCACTATTCACTGAAAATCCTAGTATGGTACTTTCAACTCACCTATTTTTATCAGTGATTTGCTCTTGCATCATCCTGAGCTTGGCAGGTGGAATATATGCACCACCTGTGCGAGTAAGGATTGGATCCACTTCTTCTTTCTTCTTCTTTGAAGTGGTGTCATCATGAGCAAGCGAGCTCTGGACTGTCGACCTCTCGGGACTCCTATGATCAGGTGATGAGTATCTCCTCTGCTTCCTTCGATCAGATTCCCTCTCCTCCCATTTCTCGTAGTGCCTGTCTCTCCCCCTTTCCATCCTCCTAAAAAATCCAAAGGACCAACAGGGTTTGCGAAAATTTTTCACATTTTATTCCTTAAAATTAATATTTTATTACTGATTAAGAAAGGGCTTGATACTTGCCTTCCATCTGAAGTTCTGTCATCATAATAATCCCTCCTTGAATACTCCTGATCATATCTGCTGTCATCAGAGTACCTTCTCTTTCTGGGAGATGGTGACTTGTCACGCTCTCTATCCCTATTTGCAACCCGAAACACAAAATTCTTTTACTCTTAGAAAAGATATCTATTAGTGTGTACTTACAATACATTACATATATTTGTAACTCTCCCAATTCTGCAACCTCAGTGTTGATACATGTCATTCAAATAGGAGATGCTTTTATAAAAAATTGTTGTCAGCAAAAAACAACCAAAAACCAGGGAGAAGCACTGTACAAGGAAGCTCCTCCTGGAACTTAATTAAACACTAAATGGGAATAACATCAAATACCAAAGGTAAATTCAGCCTAGTGCATTCCTCGGAACACATGCAATTATTTGTTTCCCCTACTTTCGCCTGTGTAGCAGGAAACAGTACAAGAGGTTTAGTACATGAGGTTTCATTCTAATTAAAATGTAAAAATAGAAGTAAACTGGTAACAGTTCATCTCATGCCTCAGTACACTGCACTTCAAATGTTACTTCTCTACCTCCTGCTGGTATCAATAATCTTGCTCTAAAATGACAACTGTGGTATCAGCAATATTCAAGTCCAAGCAAAAAGCTGGAATCTAATTTCCATTTTCAGTCCCATGACAACTTAACTGAATGCTAAGGATTTTTTAAAGATTTAGTTTTAATAACAGACCTATTTAATTATTTAACTCACTATGTGAGGTATGTACACAGAATTGTAAGGTACAGATATCAAATCGTTCTACCTGTCCTCTGGAGACAAACTTCTATGGCGTGAACTGTAGTTTTCCTTCCTGTCATAACTGGAACCATGCTTTAAGAAAACAGAAAACAAAGAAATCAAGCTCAAACATTATATGTTAATTACTGTGAACACATATATCTTGAGATCAGTGTTCTTCATCTAATAGAGCTCATGGCAGTCAGTTATGACAAGGAGAGCTCGTTGTAATTAACAAGTAGTTAAGCAGCTGAAGTCCCTGCTATAGGACACTGCAGGTGCCAAATGCTTACACAGGTTCAAGAGACTGGACAAACACTGAAGAAAAATTCACATGGGTTACCAGAGAAATCACCCGTCTCAGGCAGCTGCAAACAGGCAGAGACCAGGACAGTACGTGCACAAGTACTTTTATGGTTGCCCTGTTTCTAAACTTTTCAAGGCATTTGCTATCAATTCCTTCACATTTGCTATCAATTTACCTTTAGTCTGTCTTTCCTTCTTCCATATACCATTTTACACTTTGTGGCACCACATGCAGTATTATTAACAGAATTCAACCACCTCCTGTTTGAAGAAAGTCTTTCCTCTCTCCTAAAGATCCTCTTTATTGCACACATTTCCTTACATCCCTCCTTTCTACTAACCATGATTTATTTTCCCATGAGTCATTCCTGTCTTGATACAGTCTAAACACCTAAGTTACACTGTTCCACTTGACAGATCCTGGAAGTAAATTTTATTCTAGATTTTTGAAGCGTAAGTTTGTAGGATTGTTTAAGTGGTAAACACGTAGTTCACAGCAAATTCTGTTGTCTGAACCATGACATATAAATGGAGTCCTACACAAAAATCAGAGTATGACAGCACCTACAACACACATAGAAAGACATGGGCCTCATCAAAATATTTCAAAACTACTTTGGTAAAGCTAAGAAGCATTTTTTGACTGCTATGCTTTCATTGTAAGGGTTCTCTTACAATGTATTGTTAACAATAATATGTTAACAATATTAAAATGTTAAATACTTAACAATATTTAACTGTTAAATACTATACAATTTAATAAATTATATTAATATAATTTATATATAATTAAACATTGTTAAATATTTAATATTGTAAAAAAGATTAAGTATTAAAATATTATTGGTTTTTAGCACCACAATCTCATCATATCAGCATGAAATAGGTAACTTCACCTTGATGCAGAAACTCAACAGAAGGAATTGCTTATAAATCCTGCAGAATTATTTTTTTTAGTGGCATTCTATCCATTAACACGCTGACACAGTAGGTTTTGACCCATCAAAGAACCAGTTAAAGCTGCTGGATTAATAAAATACAATGATACCTCCTTCATAAGCAGACCCCAAAGCACAGTTGTACCCAGTGATCTCCAAAAACTTAATTGAAAAGTAGCTCTACTAAATAGCAAGTATAGTGTACTGTGCAAGTAAAATCAGTATTGACTGAGGCTTCCTAGAGAAATAATAGCAACACAAAGATTATGAGCATTATTTTATCAACAGTCCGATGAGGCTGACTTGCTATCACTCAAATTGGGGTGTGGCAGGGTGGGGTGTGTGCATATATACATGTAAATACACATATATTTTGGTTTTGAGACCACTGTAAGTTATCCTAGAATACAATCTTCTCTAAGGTACATTTCTAATGCTGGGCTAAAACTATTCCCAGTATTATCTTTCCTGAACCAAGACAATGGTACAGAACAAATATGTTGCATCATTTACTGGGAGCATGCAGCCCTGCAAAAGAACACCCACCTGACAATTTCATTCCAGAGTTACATTATCTTTGATGGCAAAGCTCGTACGAGAAATTCCTGTATCCCCATCACGGTTTTCTTCCCCTTGCCATACTGATTCATGGGACTGTACCATATAGCAGATCACCAAAATCATTCAAGGTTAAAAAAAGCCCTTAAGTTCTTGGAGTTTTTCCCCAAAATACTACAGTGCAAGACTATCCGAAGCTTCTAAAAAACTGGCAACACAAGTCTTTGAAACACACAAGACAGGTACTTCAGGATAATCCATTCTCCTGAGTTCTACATCATCTGCCTTAGCCCAGGCAGACCCAGGAAGCCAAGGGTTCACAAAACTAAAACAATGTTACAAAAGTATCTGTACTTGGCAGTTCTCTTGTCTCCTTGCAAATGCAGCTGTTTGCTGAAGAACTTGTCACCCTTAGCATTTTGGAACAAGGCTTTCTGCCAAGTCAGTCTTCTTCCTTGTTCATTTTGATTAAAATAATTAACAGAATGTGTTCAAACAGTGTGCTTTCCCTAGCTGGCTCACTTGGACAGATGAGGAAACACTACCACAAACACCAGACTAAGAAGCTATGACAAGTTACCAAGTATCCCCACTAAAAACACCTCCAGTCAGAAAAGCTGGAACCAAAAGCACAATGAAAGCCTATGCAGGGCTAAAAACAGAGCAAAGAAAATCCATGGATTTGAGACAGCCTAATCTGTTGCAAACAGTGTATTTTACAAAGGTAACATCTCTAGACCATCATCCTAGCAGAGTAATTTTAAAACAAATATTTTCTTCTGCTTTCCTAAAAAACATTTTCCTAAAAATCCATTCAGAAATATACCACACAGTTTTAACTTTCACAGTAAAGAATAGAATTCCTACATTAACTACTACTTCCTGCCTCTTTATCATCACATCAATGTTCATGTTTATCAGCTTTCCTCCATTCCTCCACACATTTATGTTCTTTGTTGAGCCATCATTCAGTCACTTTTCACCAATTACTTTATCATTACATACTAATAATGTTCAGAACTCCCATTGTTAGGACAACAAGTGTTAGCAACAACAGTAATTGACCAACTTCATTGTAGTATTTTGCTTGCAAAGAGCTGCTGTCAATTACAGACATTGTTTACTTTCAGGGCATTCTATTTACCACACCAACTGCACCCCAGTAATATCGGAATAATCAAAACCCACAACTTAGGTGTAAGAACACTTACATTTACTTGTGTCACCCGGCTCTTCATCTTGACTTCCCACTTTTTATGAAGTTCTGAATGTGCAGCAATGGGACAATCCGAGGTGGAGTTCAGCACATGAAAACCATTTCATCTACAACACACCAAGGACAACAAAAACCTTCTATCCCACACACTGCTGGAACTTGTGGCTTTGACTTGCTCTTTACGGCTATGTTTCCATAGCGCCCTAAAGCACAGCAAAGCAAACAGGCTGACTCTCCTCACTCCCTCCCCAAAACCTAGTCTGGCCTCTGACGTGGTACCCAGCACCTGTCTCCGGCGATGATGGCCGTAAAACGGCAGCCGGGAGCTGACCAGCACCACCGCCGCGGCCACTCGGAACGGCCAGCCGTGGGACCCAGCGGTCAGGCCGCGGCAGGGGATACCGAGGCCCCGCTCACAAGCCCAGCCACAGGGAGCCCTGCCACTGGGCGCACGACCCCGGCCGCCCACCGAGCTCTCTGCGGTGCTGCGCAACCGCCCGGCCGCGTCCCCCCGCCCGCTGCCGAGCCGCGATCTGAGAGGGGAAGCCGCGACCACCTAACCCGCAGGCGGACCCGGTCGGCTCCCGGAGGAAAGGCAGAGAGGAGGCGCGCCGCACTGACCGCGGGGGAGCAGCCGCCAACCGCTCGCGGCTCACCCAGCCCCGCACCCGCACTCACCAACCGCTCGCGGCCCACCCAGCCCCGCACCCACCAACCGCTCGCGGCTCACCCAGCCCCGCACCCACGAACCGCTCGCGGCCCACCCAGCCCCGCACCTACCGCCCGCCCGCCGCCGCGCACGACCAGGAACGCCGTCACTTCCGGCGGAAAGCGACGCAAAATGGGTGCGCCGAGCTCAAGCCCTACCCAGCGGCGGCGCTCGGTGCGCACGCGCAGACAGCGGCGGCTCCGCGAGCAGCGCGGGTTACGTGTGAGGTTCCGGCCGCACGGGCCGCGTTGCACGACGGGAAACGCAGTCGGGCGGCGGCGGCGGCACCCGGCCGCCATCTTGCGGGCCTGGCCGCGGCTTTGCCGGGCGCTGCGAGGCGGGCGCAGCCGTACCCTTGCGCCGCCCCGCCTGTTATTGAGACGAAAAATGTTTGCGGGGGCGGAATGAAACCGCAGCGCACACGTCTGTCACACGTCAGCTGCTGGTTAAATGCACCCTGGGACAGGACCGGGCGTTCCTGAGGCGTCAGGCCGTGCTGAGTTAGGGTGCCGTTGGGGTGCCTGCTCCGGGCCCCTACACAGGGCTGGAGTAACCCAGTGCC
Source organism: Porphyrio hochstetteri (assembly GCA_020800305.1). Classification (NCBI taxonomy): domain Eukaryota; kingdom Metazoa; phylum Chordata; class Aves; order Gruiformes; family Rallidae; genus Porphyrio; species Porphyrio hochstetteri. The sequence goes on along the minus strand of CM036910.1, from coordinate 17,859,881 downwards.
CCGACGCCGAGAGAGGGTCCGAGCCTGATTGCAGGCACACACTTGTAAGCATTGGAGGCAGTAAGGAAATGCTTAGAGGGGGCGAAACAAGAGAAGATTGCGATGTAAGGCCTCCAAATGCTTACCATTCTTTTTCAGCCTTTGTGAAATAAAGGAAATAAGCTCTTTGAGAACTTGGTAGATGCAGGTTGGAAAGGCTTGACTTCATCCCCGAGCCAGGTAGCTCTCACAGGGACATTGATAACCAAGCCGTGCGGCAGTGCTGTGCACCATGGGTGTCTGTGCACAAGTCCCTGTGCAGGGCCATGCGCTGGGACGCAGTATTTGCAGAGGGGAAGAAGGTGGCAGTGAGGTGTCCTAGCCCTGTCTCCACCCCAGGGCAGCCCAGGTGGCCAGGCGTGGTTGTGCCTAGCATGTTCTAGCCTTCCTCTGCCACATGTTGTAGCCCTGGCACAATGTCTTGGGCTTGTAGGTTGGTAAGCCAATCCGAATGAGCTTTCAGTGGCAGTAGTCCTAAAACTTGGAAAATTTAAGTCCTCCCTAGCGTTTTGGAAAGACAGAAGGGAATTGGTTCTTTCTGCTGAACCACTCACTCCGGGTGCGGAATGACTGAGAGGAGCATAAGGGCTCGATCTCCCCATTGTCTCATGGTACTGGCCAGTCACACACCAGACAACAACAGCAGGGAAGCAGCATGCACAGCAAGAAAAAAAGTGTTATTTCCTGGAACAATAGGAAAATGTTACTGAACCGTTGCAGAAAACCAGCTCATTCAATATACTACGAAGTACAGAATATACAATTAAATCAAAATGGTCTATGAAAGAAAGCAAAATGAAGATGTTTCAAGAAAAAGACACAACAAAACCCTAAATTTTGAAATTCAGTCACAGTTCTTTCAGAAAACTCATGTAGCATTCCTATTCAGTGCTTATTTTTCAGGAAAATCCTTTGGATACCCTCCCATTGACTTAATCTGCAATGTTTATTGCTTAGGCCACAAATTACAAGCTCCACACTTTTTTTGGAAAGTGTAGTTCTCAGTATCTTCTTGCTACTTTCTAAAATTACTTACTCTGAGGAATCCCTGCTTCATGCAGGAAGCAGGACACAAGGCAAGGAATCGTGCATGCTTGTCTGGTTTGTTCAAATAAAGGCTTGTTTCTTATACCCTGCCCAGGGAAATGACTTGCCTTTTCCCCCTGCTTCTTCCCTTAATGTTATGAAGCTGCTTATTCCTCTGATCCTTAATGATACCATGTTCCTGGCTGTGGGAATGGAATTGCTTGTTTTCTCCTTGGGCTATAATTTCCATTCAGGACTCCTGAGTTATTTTCCCAGTTTTGCCAGTGACTTGTTGGGATACATTGGGTTAATTCCTAATCTTCCTCGCTCTTCTGAGAACCTTTCTGTAGAACAGTACAGAAAGCAGAGCTTCCTGGGGTGTGTTGGGGGGGTTTGAGATCTACTTTGATCAGTTTTGTGGGGTCTTTTTACTTTTGTGGATGAAGCTATATAAACGCAATGCAATTCATATTTATAGTTGGTTTGAGTTTGTTTGGGGGTTTTAAAAAACATTTTCTGTTAATGTTAATTTTTAAAACTATCAACTGAATTTAATTAAACTTTCTCAAGGTTGGAAAAACACTACAAGATATTTGGGTTTTTTTTTCTTTCTGGTTAATCTGGTGCAGCAGTTTAAGACTTGGGCACCTAGATTTGAGCCGCCTGCCCTGCTCTTCTGTCCCAGACTATGGTCCTACAGAAGGGTGAGAGAAAAGGAGCATCAGCCCACGACTGAGATATCTAATTTGGAATCCTGTGCAGCGTTTTAACTCAAGCCCACTTTGGTTTAAACAAAGATACCAGTCTTTGCTCGCAAGGATGAGTACGAACCTGCTCTCAAGCTTGTCCAAAGGCCAGTTATGCCATTGTAAAATTGTGCATATATCCCACACCCCAGAGGTAACGGCTATTCTTACAAAGTCATAAAAGTCAAGACTCTCATTTGCTTTGCAATACGAAGAAGGATAATCAATAAAGCAAGAAATTCCTAATCACAACAAACACAGGGATAGGATATGTTAAGTAATAATAATTTTTTTTTTCCAGCTTATAACTAAGCTTTAACTACAGAATTTTATTTCTTTGGTTTTCGAAATGCCTTGCAACTGTGGCGCTTACACAGGACACTGAAACCAGCATGTATCTGGAGGGCAGTACAGATTCTGACACTACCAATTCTCAAATGCTTTCACGAGATGTTCCGTGAACCCACTGCAAACATGCCGCCTGCCCCTGAGCTCTCTGTGGTGTCCCGTTCTGCTGTGAAAGTAATCTTTTTCCTGACTCACGCTGTGTAAACAGGTGTCATCAAATAAAAAGGCATATGGCATCAGTGTGGCAGTGGCATCTCAGGAGAAGGATGTCCTGTGGCTGATGGTGCACGTAGCATCACTCAGGCTGTCCCTCCGAGCGCCCCAGGAGAGAGCAAACGTGGACAGCTGAGCGCTCCCTTGGAGGGAGCCTGAGGACAGGCACGGGAAATAGGCAGTCTGCTTCGAGGTGTCTTCTTCACTGGGAGGCAGCTGATTACCTCAGAGAAACAAGTTTGTGTTTTGAAAGCAGCTGAATAACACAGGATGACAGACATTGCACTCTTCAGTTTCTCTGCTTAAATGTGGAAAGTGGAGCAGGGCTGGGAAGGTGGCATTCATTTAGCAGGGGAAAGGGCAGTTTAAGAGGAGCACAGAAGTGAGTGTTTCCCTTTCTCTTTTCCTAATTTTATGCTTTTACTGCTGGATTATGGAGTGAAGCTCCCTTCTGCTCGTTTCTCCTCTAGTCTGCTCATCTTGCAGTCTCTTTTCTGCAGTGTGTCGCCCTTACACTTTATTCTTCATCAGGATGAATGGAGAATACCTTTAGTTTTATAGTGGGTCTAGTCTCGTGGTTTGGCAACGTGCTTTAAGGGATCTAAACTTAAATTCTGTGAGGGTGAAAAGACATGCACGTCCAAAGCCTGCACTTCCCAAGTGAATGCTTTAAGGAGTTGACAGCAGTGCAGTTGAATACCCCAGATGAGCCTTTTTGAATCTGCTGCACTCAAGATCCCAAATGTACGAGGTCTAAAGCAGAGTCACGAGTCTGGTTTCTGACTTCCAGAGAGCAGGAGGAATTCAGGCACATCCTCTGCTTGGTGTGTCTTGCACAGCTTCTTGCTCAGCATGTGGGCTGCCTTAATTGCTTGGGAAGCACTCAGGCCTCTGCGGTTGTAGTGGATGAAGCATCTAACTGTAGCAATCCTAATCACCCTGCAGGAGTCATGCAGCTAGCCTCTAAGCCCGAGAGATGGAGGGCATCTCCTGTCTCGATCTGAGTCTGAACTAAATTCTTGCAATTAGAATGGAGTGTGATTATAGAGTCGGGGAAAAAAACCCCACCCAAACCCCAAAGACAAAAACACACAGGAAGGAAAAAAGAAAAAAGCCCTGCAGAGGTGTATGCTCAATCATTGTGTGTATGTACAGGTAAACCCAGTGACTGGAAGAGAAGAACGTCATGAGGAGTAGTCAGCATGAATTCACCAAGGGGAGATCGTGCTCGACCAATCTCATAGCCTTCTATGATCTCATCACCGGCTGGGTGGATGGAGGGAGAGCAGTGGATGTCATCTACCTTGACTTCAGCAAGCCTTTTGATACTGTCTCCCATGACATCCTGATAGAAAAGCTGAGAGATCATGGGATAGATGAGTGGACAGTGAGGTGGGTTGAGAACTGGCTGTTGGACCGGGCTCAGAGGGTCGTGATCAGTGGAACAAAATCTGAATGGAGGCCTGTGACCAGCGGTGTTCCCCAGGGCTCGGTGTTGGGTCCAGTCCTGTTTAATATCTTCATCGATGACCTTGATGAGGGAATAGCATCCACCCTCAGCAAGTACGCTGATGATACAGAGCTGGGAGGAGTGGCTGACACGCAGGAACACTGCGCTGCCATCCAGAGAGACCTGGACAAGCTGGAGAGCTGGGCAGGGAGAAACCAGATGAGGTTTAATAAAAGCAAGTGTAAAGTCTTGCACCTGGGGAGGAATAACCGTCTGTATCAGTACAGGCTGGGGGATGACCTGCTAGAGAAGAGCTCTGTGGAGAAGGACCTGGGGGTCCTGGTTGATGACAGGTTGGCTATGGGCCAGCAGTGTGCCCTGGTGGCTAAGAGGGCCAATGGGATCCTGGGATGCATCAGGAAGAGTGTGGCCAGCAGGTCTAAGGAGGTGATCCTCCCCCTCTACTCTGCCCTGCTCAGGCCCCACCTGGAGTATTGTGTCCAGTTCTGGGCTCCCTGGTATGAAAAAGACAGGGATCTCCTTGAGAGAGTCCAGAGAAGGGCTACGAAGATGATTAAGGGCCTGGAACAGCTCCCGTATGAGGAAAGGCTGAGTGAGCTGGGGCTGTTCAGCCTGGAGGAAAGAAGACTGAGGGGGGACCTAATTAATGTTTATAAATATCTTAAGTATGGGATGCAGGGGGAATCGGCCAACCCCTTTTCAGTAGTCTGTGGAGATGGGACAAGGGGCAATGGCTGTAAATTGGAGCACAGGAAGTTCCGCACCAACATGCGGAAGAACTTTTACACAGTGAGGGTGACAGAGCCCTGGGACAGGCTGCCCAGGGAGGTGGTGGAGTCTCCTTCTCTGGAGATATTCAAGACTCGTCTGGATGCCTATCTGTGCAATATGTGCTAGGGAGCTGCTTTGGCAGGGGGGTTGGACCCGATGATCTCTCAAGGTCCCTTCCAACCCCTACGATTCTGCGATTCTGTGACTGCACAGAGCTGCCCCACGTGCAAAGAGCAGGTCCCCGTGTACCAGCACCTGCACTCGGTGGAACCAGTCACAGCATGGCAGGACTCTGTTCAACCCAGCACAGAGACCTTAACACACACACCCCCAGTTCCAGTACAGTGCATGAAAGCAAGAGTAGCTCGTGAACATTATTCAGCACACACCGGAAGAAACTGCACTGGAGTGCTCTGACTACAGCTCTTTGGAGACCACTGTCATAGGAGTTTATCTGTATTTCTGAGTTAGGGCATGTCTACTGCACAGAGCAAGTGGAGTGGAGATATGTGAGCTGAGTTACCTCTGAACAAGCTAGTTCTTGTACCGGAAACTTTATAGCCACTCTAAATAGAAATCTGTCCAATACACCTTGTTTCATTAGGTTAACGCAGTGATACGGATGGGCTAGCAGGCTCACATTGCTTCTGCTATCTGAGTTAAGTCACTCCAAATACTTTATGTATATTTAAGACAGCAGTAATCAACAGAGTGCTTCTGCTTTTTTTAAGTGAGGACAATGATAGACCAGACCTTAAAATACAGTAACACGCAATTCATACAAAATTAAATCAACATGAGAAGTTGTGCCTTCAGATAAAGCAAATTTAAAATATAAATTTCCACATACTGAAAATGCTGAAAGTCATGGCAATTCAACTGAGACTAATAGCAATTAAACCAAACATAATCATAATCTTTGAAACCTGCACAAAGGGAGAAAGGATAATGTGTCCAACAAATTCATATTCATCAGCTTAATGTTGTGCATGAATACTCCATTAGTAAGCCACAGGAAACAGTTTTAGTCATGTTGTTTTCCCATGGCAGTTTTTGTCATTGTGCTTGAAATGATTCAAGCTAAGAATCATGCACATGCTGCACTCCCTGGACTGGCACCTCTCCTGGCATAGGCAGCTTCATCAGCTCCCAGTCCTCTACAGACGAGCAAGGGTCTGTATCTCACAGCCCACCGGCAGCACCTAACACTACTGGGAAAGCAACAGTAGCTGCTCCAGTATCTTACTCGGGTGGCTGATTGTTTGCAGTTGATACTGCTTCATTGTTTAATCACAGAATGATGGAGACTGGATTCCCTGCCTGCATTATTAGGAGTAAGGCATCTATAGGCAACTAATTCCTGTTCCAGTTAATGAGTGTGACCTTTAGCGTGCTGTAGAATTTAAATTTGGTGTGAGGCTGAAATATGTCCAGATAGCCGTTACGATGTACCAGCTGTAGGACGTTACTCCACACCTCAGCTGACAAAGGAAATCCCATCCCCTGTGGTTTCAGTTTGAGGTCGGTCTGAGGAGGTCAGACAGAACAAAGCTGAACGTGGCCATGCAATCCCTTCTGCTGCCTTTCCTGTGGCAGCAATCTCTTCTACAGCGTGTTAAGAAGCAACATGTGTGAGAGAGAAGGAAGGACAGAAGGAAACTTTTTACCCTATATACTGCTGTTTCAGAGGGATCGCCTATCTATGCTGTGAACTCCCATCACTGTTACGCTATAATTCATGCTAGAAGATCACGTATTTAAAATATTAACTCATTTAGTACCACAAATGGATGACATTTGTGGCATTCCATCAAAAATGTTATTTTTCCCAAGAAAATGCTGTCCGGCTCCTAGCTCGTTTGGAAGCCTCATCAAAGTAAAGCTATCCCCATGAGCTCTGTGGGTAGGGATGATCATATGTAGAACTTCCAATTTTCACTGTGTGAAAACACATGACATATGTTTTCTATTATTTTTAATGACAAGTCTCTCAACTGCTTCTCATAGTAGTCAGAAATCTGCTCAGCTCCTGTTTAAAGCAGGTTCTTAGTCTGTATGCTAGGATTTCCTTTCTTTTAATTTTGTTCTTTGACAAGCTTCTAGTCCTAGAAAGAATCCCTGTCCCTTCAGGCACCTTCTATCCTCAAAGTGCCCAGAGTAAGCATGTTATTTGAGAAAGGAAAGCACAGTATATGCAGATCAGCATTAAAAAAAAAAAATCCTTTTTCACTCTCAGTTTTTGCTCATTCATGTGTTTAATGTTTCTTTCTTTGCTTGAAGTCAGGTCACTGTGGTCTGTGTGAACTGGTGCTCTGCCTTTAGGTCCGCTTCATTCTTACTACTGCAGAAGAAGCCTCCTGATTTTCCACAATTATGAGAATTCATTAAACCAAAGTGTTACTCCACCACCAGCTCCCTGAAGAATAAGTCTGTGTCTGGAAATTTGAAGCTTTACCATGAACTGAACTGTGTCATCATTTGGCAGCCGTAGCTTATTTAGCAACTAAACCCCTTTTTTAGCAGCTAAAACCTTTTCAGTTATGTTTCTGTTTCTTTATGCTGTTTGGGGTTTTTTAACCTCAACTTAAAACTTTTGTATCTTCTGGCCTTTAAAGAAAAAAATCTCTCTGCTGTTCAGCAGAGCTGGGGCAACAGAGCCCACTCACAGGGGTGCAATGTTCAGTGTTAGAAGGTGGGTTGTTGGGGAGGGTACAACAAATACACTTTTCTTTTGGCCTACCTGCATTAAACCGGTGATTGTGTGGCATAATGTGCTGGTTAGTGGTTTGGGGGGTTGTCCCCACCTTCTTTCCTAAGCGTGCAAAGCTTGTGATGTAATCCTGCTCTTACTGAAAGCTTGCTACATAATGTTACTCAAATGTTACACTTTAAATAGAAAGGAAAAGTGACTGTAAAGATATCAGAAACATGAATATTCCATCCATGCTGGAAATTGCACCTAATTTTTTTCTCTACTAAGGACCAAGGAATGAATTGTTACATGCTTCTAAAAGTGTGGCTAGACGATTAGACCATTCTTCAACTTTGATTTTCCAAGCCAGAAATGGAACATACATGTTCTTCCTGTTGTCTGTCTTTCACAACAGGTATTTTTATGATTATCTCAGAAGCCACTTGTGCCTTTAACTAAAGGACAAGTTAGCATAACTGCTCCTCTGCTACTGAACTGGCATTTGGAGCTTGTGTTCATCCTCCATCTCTTTGGCCAGGCAGAGGGAAAGGCACTGGAGCTAGTGACTGCTTGCGCTGAATCTCATGTGAGATTAAAGCATAGATAGGTAGATGGTAAACCATAATGTACTGGAAAGGACCTGACTGTGTAACGTTTGCCTCGTGACCTGAAATGTTAAAAACCCGTGTGTTAACTAATTCTTCTGAATTTCTTCATTTTCTTCATTTTCATGGCCCAGATGTCATGACAGAACACCCAGCTGTTGGCAGGACACTGAGCGCCCCTCGGAGCTCCTGGATCTTGCAGCACACGCAGCTACGGCAGTTCTTCTCAACAGAGAGGTAAAAACTTAGAAAGTTGTTTGAAAACGGAGTTTAAACACACTAACAATGCTGGGAAGACCTCCTGAAATATGTCAAAAAGAACTTTATTATATACAGAACAGTAACATATTTGAAAAAATAAAGGTGGGAGAGTATGGTAACAAGAAAAGTAGCTATTAAATTCTAAACTTAAGCATATTTGTATTAAAATATTTAATTCCTCTGTAACAGCCAACTAGTGTTGCAGTATTAGGCCCTGCAGAAAATGTACAGCTCTTCCCTCTGTAAGATGGACAGTTGTGTTCAGGGTGAAAGTGATACAAGAATTTTCCCCGACTTGTGAGTATAGCTGGTCTGAATCCTCGCAGAGCCTTAACTTTGTCTCCCATCTCTCATACTTACCTTTTCAATCCTAGTTCTTATCAGACCTGTTGTTCCTTAGTTCTACCCAGAAGCCACTTTTTTCCTACATCAGAGCTTCTTCTGGTGATGTGTAATGGAAGAGTTAGCACCTCAATCTAGAAAAAAAAAGATACTTCAGTCAATAAAAAGAGATACACTAAATAAGAGCAGTTACATGGGAGGGACAGTGCCAGTATGTATGTAATCCAATATGATTTTAAACAAAATACAGAGTTTCTGTCATGTTTAAAAATATATATATTTTAAAAAAGTCACACAGAAGCTGGCAAAATTATGTGTTCAAAATAACAAAACCAAATGTTGAAATGTCGATGGTTCTTTGATAGTTTCACCAGTTGTAGTGTGGTTTTGCACACTCTGTATTCAATGATAAGAGCTCTTGGCCTTTTTCCACATTACCTAGAGACAGATGGAAGGCCTGTTAACATTTTTTTTCACTTTCATATTATTTAAAATCCCACTGAGAGCCGTGTTATCCAGGAGAAGTCACCATAACAAGACCCTTTAGAACTGCATTCATAGTGTCATGAAATGCTACATTTGTTAATTATCTTTTCTTGGTGCTATAGCAGACCTTCAAATTAATAGCTGTTGCAAAGTATAGGCAAACAGTAGGTGCCTGACTTAATTAACTCTGACTCTGTGTGATGTGATTTGTATCTCGGTGTTCCTTGTGCTAAAAACGGGCACTGCTTTTCCTAGGGCATATGTCCGTGCTTCTCCAAAGAGCTGTAATACAGCAGCTTTCGGGTGTAGACTACTTTGTTGTTACTTGATGATTTAGTTACCCCTGTGGCCTGCAGATCAGAAGATCGGCAAGCACCAGGGCACAGCTAATGGGGAAACACCAAACTAACTGCATTATTGTTTTGATGAAGACTTCCTATAGATAACAAATATTAACCTATTAATCAGAATACCAGAACAGATTTGCTGTATGGTCTAAACAGAAACAGACCATATGATGCCATGGGTGGGATCTCCTGAAGGGCAGAATCCCATGGCACGCAGGGAAGAGATTTCTTACTTTCCCCTGCAAGGTTAAATTCTAATCCCAAGCACTGCCCTGCAGCACCGTGGCCGTGCGCAGTTCCCTCAGTTCCTCTCTGGGGTAGGAAATTCAGCTCCTCAGCTACTGGACTGGCTCCAGCACTTTGCTGTCCTATTACTGGCAAAGTATCCACTTCATGAAACTTCTGGGGACTCTGTGATTGCAGCAGAGTGCTGACAAAAAACTGTCTGCTTCTGGACAGATTTCATCCTCACTGCAGGGAGGATCATGTAGAACAATGACACTGTTCTCTTTGGAAAGCCCAAAGCAATCCCAAAGAGTGCTCACAAAAACACCTCTCAATGCAGGAGGGACCTCTGCATCCTGCTTAACAGGAGCATACCGACATGTACTTCAGTTTAAAAATATACAAATTTGTAAACATTCTATATTTTTTTTTCCCAGATATGCAACTGGGAATGTCCCATCCTTTTTGATCACAGTGAAGACTGCATAAAATGCACCACAACAGTATGTCCAAAATTTTCTTTAACATTTTGCTACAGAATGTGTGGTAAAGTCCATATCAGAAAATGTCATATATAAGAACTTACAAAGCAACTAACCAATAATTTTATTAATAGAGTCATGCCATGTTTTAATACCTGATGACTATTAATATTTTGGGGGGTTTAGTGGGCTTTCTTCTCAGCTGTTAAATTGGAAGGGAAGCAGTATGGACATCTTATGGCTGGCAACTCTTTCTATTCTGAGTCCTTACAGTCTTTGCAAACTACCAAATGCTTCTGTTTCCTCTGAGAAAGGTTTCCAAATGAGCCTTTAGCAATATTTCTGAACAAAGTGGGACCGCTGTAGAAATAAACTGGCTTTGCATCTCAAATCGCCACGGGGCTTATGAAGCAAAATGACTTCAGCAGGGAAAGTAGGTTAAAGCAAGGACAGCCAGCCCTCTCAATTAACAGAGCTGAAAATAAGCACAAATGCTCACCCCATTCAGAGCATTTAAGATTCAGTAGTTCTAAAAAAGAGCACAGGTCAAAAAGAATAAAATTACTAAGAGTTACAAAAATATGTTCCTTAACTCTTAATTGGATGAGGCGTTCTGCAGACATACTATGACTCGGCTTTAAACTGGGTTTACTTTATAGATGTAATTTTAAAAATGTCACTTGATATAATTATAAAATTTGAAGGTAGTCTGGTTTTGGACATTAACGTTTCCTGAAAACCTGATTTGATTTTCTTTTCAGTATGTGTTCCTGCCAGTATGCATTAGTAAGTGTTGGAGAGTTTGGGGTTTTGTTGTGGTTTTTTAATCATTGGATCATAGGTAATTTGCTGGTGTAAGAATTAATAGGAGAAGGAACATCTTGTTCAATCAGTTCTTTTTAGAATGTCTTCTTTCAGGCACAGCTTCCCTAGGAGTTAAAATGTGCCCCCTTTTTTCCCCCTACCTAATCAAGTAACTGTTTTTATTTTCTACAACACTGAATGTCAGCAACAGTATGGATTTTATCTCTACCTCCTACTTATAGCTGTAATAAGCCATAACTTCTGTAAATCCTTTCTTAAGCTCCCCAATATATTGTTCCATGGCTTCTCAATTCCAGTTCTGAATTACCTTGAACATAATTATTACCATTTGAAACTGAGGGTGTTTCAGATTCCAAAATTTACTGATAATGCTTTTATCACTTTTGTGTCATTCTCTGTAGTATCATTGTGGGAAATTAAATTCTAGAACAAAAGCATCTTTTTTTTTTTTCCCTCTGCTTTTCTCCCTTCATTCCTTAATGAAACAGTGCCCCCAGGAGCTTTTATTTCGGAAGGGGCAGTTTAAGAAAATTAAGTCAATTAACTATTCACCAGTATATTATCTCCACTATATTCCAGCATATATTATTCACCGGAATATATCTCTAAGCATAAAATTCTACCACGTGTTGCAACCAGCGACGTTGGTTTGAAGGACGGCCTAAAGGCAGTTTATTTTAGTTTTCTTATTTTATGCCCAGTAGTAGAAAGTTAACTGAAGGATTGGAATCTTGTAACATTTCCAGTATGGAGACCTGTGCCTGCAGAGGAGATCTTTGCTGATCTCCCATTCTGCTCAGCAAGGCGTTGCTTCTTGGTGTGTCCCGTTAGTGCTGAGCTGGTTTTGTCCTCTGCCCGTTGACATCAGGACAGCTGGCAGCAGCCCAGGACAGCAGGAACCATTTTATTTGTTTGTGTGTTTGTGTGTGTGTGTTTTGGGGGGGGGAGGCGGTAAGCAGAGAAGAGAGATGGCATGAAGTGAAGAAAAACAAAGAGAGCAAATGAGGAGTGGCTTTAGCTACGGGAAAGTTGTAAAAATACAAATAACAAACCTATTAGGTATTTTCCCTAAAATGCATGAAAGACACATGAAAATAATCGTGAGTAGCCTCTAAATCTAACAGAGGCAGGCTTTCTATAATAACCTGCAACTTCTTAGCATTTTGTAAGTGTTAAGAGCCTCAATACTTTTTCCAAGTAATACAACAGTTGAGTGGCAGCATCATGACTGCTGAAAAACTGACAAATCATCGTCATAGCATCTAGTAAATTCATCATCCTCAAAGGAGGATTTTTTAAAGTAAAATTTGGATGGGGAAATTACAGTTAATCTGTCAACGAGCCTTTACTGTCTGCAGATTACCAACCATATACAGACAGGAAGATATGGACTGCAGATCTTCCCAGAAAACATAATACTCCATCTAATGTGACTGCTTGACAGTATATTAATGTTGCAGTTATCTACAGAGAAGTATCAATTCTTAGGGTTCATCAAAAGGGTTTGCATCAGAGTGATGCTCCAAGTTTGTGCACAAGCATTAAGCATTTAGCGGTGATTAACTCATTTCTGGGAGCGGCAAAAGGAAAGCAAGGGACCGGGGACTGTGGCTGGCAGGCTGGGGTTGGGTTTGTGAGAGGAGCAGCCAGGACAAGTAGGCATGGCCCTTTGCTTCCTCACAATGGTCAGTCTTCTCCTGGGCTAACAGATGTCACTGGAAAGGAAAGCAAGCAAAAGACTCCTGTCAATGAACTCCGCACCAGGGAAAACTACTTCAACATAATTTAAAATGTAAAGGTAAGAGCTCCTGCCTGGCACAGCAGCTACCCTGTACGGAATGACAGAACCAGTGAAATGGAAAGGAAGAAGCCCCTGTCCTGGCAGGCAGGGTCTCCCTCTCAGTCCCATACACCTGAGTCACCAGTGGATGCAGCATGCTGTGATGTGCAGCAATACAGGCTATTTCACACTGAAACTGAGGAGCTGGGAGCGTGTAAGTGCAAAGCTAGCAAAGCCACACATCGATGCGCTTCAGCTGATCTTCCACCACCCAGCTGAGACACCTTCTGTCCTCAGCAGGGTCCCCTCCCACCTGCTGAGCTGGTGACCCCCCCAGCTTTGTTCCGTCTCTTGTACTGTTTGTGCAAGACAGCTGCCCTCTCCACAGACAAAATTTGTCCCCTCCAACATTTCTTATACCACCCTGGTGCCCTGATATTGTCTAACCCTGAAAAACCTATACAAAGAGAATTTTGGGCAGTTCTGTCTCTTTCTCTTAATCCCACTGCATGGGCCAGCCTAAGTTGAAAATCATAAATGAAATTTTAAAATGTTACATTTGCAAATAATTGCTTTAAATAATTTTGAATAGCCTGTCATAGGAGCAGCTCAGGACTTCATCCACCCTAGAAGCAGGAAGTAGTAGGCACGGTCTCCCAAATTAGCCTGCTAACAGCTCTCTTTAGCAGTGTTCTAGTTTCCTCAGGTGTGTCTCAATTTAACACTGAAAGCTTGAGACCCCGCAGCCAGCACTTTGAACTCTCACTGGACACTACATAGAACATTTCATCCCGATAAAGAAGCACGAGAGGCTTGTGGTGCCATAAGATCTGTGCCAGCAGTAAAGCAGCCGTTGTTCAGATCAGGCGTGCGGCCTGCCAGGTGTGGCTGTTTCTGGGCCGTACAGGTCGGTGTGAAGGAAGATCAGTACAAGAAATAAATCGTAGCATCCCTAGATACTCTCAAGACTGAAGCTGTGCTCTCAGTCGCAGGAGTAGCACCAGAATTAAGTGTAACCCTGCCACTGGTATGTAACTGTGTTGTCTAGGAGATGTCTGGATTCTGCAGTTTCCATCAGCTTCATCACACAATCACTGAGTATATTTACATGGAAATTATAAACTGGTGTTTGTTCCATTCTTTATCTCACTGAGCTTAAAACCTTAATTATTCCTTGTGTTAGAATTAGAATGAACTAGGTTCAATAATAATTATAATAATAGCACTGTGATTTATCTGTTGAATGCATCTATGGTAAGCAAGCTTTTAAAGGCTATCCTGGCTTCTCAAGTAAATGTAAATAAAAGATTATAAAGCTACCCTGTTAATCTCTATATTTTGGATCTTCCTATCTTGACATTACACATCTACTTTTATCAGTCTGTTTGCATCACAGCACATACCTCAGGGCTAGAAGAATAAAGTCATGCAGAAAATTAAACAAATATTTGTTTAATTTTTAGGTGCCATGTGATAGTTTCAGACACTTCAGGGCAAGTAGCTTGTATTTTGCACTTGCTATAAGCAGGGCAATGTTGTGCTCCAGCTAGTCAGCACGCCTTTTTGCTGACTTTTGATTTCCAGTGCCTGCTGGAAATCTTTAACTACAATTCAATGGTTTTATTTTATTCTGATTAATAATCTGACAAATACCTGAGCTTTAGGAATACTACACTGTCTAACATTCATAGATAAAAAAATCAATATGATTATTTTATTGTCTAGCATTTGAAATTCAACATTTGCCTTTATCTGGAAGTTTGTACCTTTTTACCATTAACTCAGTCAAACATGAAACTTGAACAGGTGCCTTAACGAGCACAGCATTCCACTTCCCTACAGAGAACATAGTTCTGCTGCCCTTGGAGTTTCTTGCCCTTGACAACTGTAGTCAACATCTTCCAACTTGAGTTGGCACCACCAAAACGCAACCCCACGCAGCAGGTCACTTGCTGGGAGCGCAGTGACCTCCAAGCACGTATGTAGTGCTACTCCTGCAGTATGCCAGCTTCACACTTGTGATTCATAACTAATTTCTGCATCTCTAGAAGTAATTTCTACTTCAAATTAGAAGTAATTTCAATTGCAAAAGCAGGCGATAATTTTTCTCTTTCTTGATTTGATTCCTATGTGACAGTAAACTCACCAAAGACAAAATACTGTGGAAGAAAAGGAGATAATGGATGGTTTTATAACTGGGGTGGAGAGAATTTTACAAAACATGGGAGAAAGGTGACCTCTGTTCAGAAGACGCCCTGCTCATTAGCAAATGGCTGTGGTTTAATGATTCCACTGTGGTGCAAAGACGGAATCAAATTAGACGTTGTGTGAAGCTGTCATTACTCTGCGTGTTTCTCTCTATAGTCCCAGCTTAAAGCATGCCATTCCTTTCATAGCAGCCCCTCAGATGACTGTATCTCATCCTTTCCACATCAAAGTGCTGTCAGCACTTTTATAGCATAAAAAGGATGCAGAGATAATTTTACAATGCATTCTCTTCAAACAGCATTGACTTGTACACTTGCAATGTTTCTTTTTATTCTAGGATTTGCCAAAGAAGATGTACTAGAATGAGCAGCATCTTAAAACTGAACAAAACCAGGAACAGAAATATCTATTTAAAACTGGACCAAAGCACCTCTGCAGGGATGGTGGGGATTTTAGAAAGTCAATTCTTCTTAAATGCTGTCTTAATTATATTTCAGGCAGCTAGTAAGAACTATTGTGAGTGTGGGAAACATGTCCGCACTCTGAAAAGCATGGATCATGTATTTTTATTTATGAGCTGAAAAAATATGGTACTTTAAAAAGTGTTCAGTGAAATCCTAAGGTAAGTCGGATCCCTCCCCCAACATCAAAGGTAGAGCCTCAGATAGCAGCCGGCATGCAGAGAGCTGGGCTTGCCACGTTGACCTTATTGCTTTAGAACAAAGTGAAATTAAAAAAAAGTAAAAAAAAAAAGAAAAAAAAGGTATATGGGAAGAAAAAGAGTGAAAGGTAGCAGAATGACAGAACTTTGTAAGATAGGCTTTAACTCTGTTAGACTTTCTTTAAAGCCACTCTGCTGAGAAATGTGCTTTCTTCTTAGATACCCATCACACAGCACAGCCATGCACGTAAATGCTTCCCATCGTATTTCCTAGCCAGCAAGGCTATAGGAGGTTGTCACAGAACTGGGCGATGACAGGACAGGGAACAGATAAGTGAAAAACTGATAGATGAATTTCAGAAGGGAAGGCAGCCAGTCCACCAGCAAGCAGACAGGCAATTTGGAGTGGTTCACTTGTCCTGTTTCAGGTATTCCCAACAGTTGGGATTGGAGTGATACGATGTAGGACTTTGCCTCTTTCCCCCAACAGATGGATAAAGGTGTTGTGTCTTAGTCCATTATTGGTGCTGAACTGTGCTCACTACAGTCAACCTTTCCAAAAAATAAAGCATACTTTGGTTTTCTGATATTCCTCCTGATATTTTCTACATAGGCAACAAAGAGCAAGGTCTGGAGTTTCGGGTGGATGCGGCATGCCATTCTCAGGAAGACTTGGGGATCTCTGCTATGGGATGGGAGCAGAAGGCAAGGCAAGGTAACAAGAGGAAGATTTCTGGACAGGACACACCTAGCTGGTGCCACAGAAAGGATAAGGCTTGGTCAGCGGGCAGGAACAGCAGGTTTCTTTCACAAAGAATTTTTGCTTTCTCTCAAATTTTAAAGCATTCAGATTTTTGTACAACAAGAAACAGAACTACAGATGAATAAATAATTACCAAAGTATTTCACTCTGTTTTCAAGGTTGTAGTACAACATTAAAAGTAATTTTTTCCAAATGAAAAAGCAAATTATTACTGTGAAGTAAGGTGAGCATGTTCACATGAAAGCATAAAGTCCAATGAGGGGGAGAGAAAAGTGAATATTTGGATAACTCATTTTTTGAACTTGAAGGAAAACACATTTTGAAATCATGGGGATGGATGTTTAGATCTATATATAATATGTTTCCCATGTTTAGGATGTGAATGGTTGGACTTGATGATCTTAAAGTCCTTTTCCAACCTTGTGATTCTGTGTGATTCTGTGTTTGTCAGATCCATCTCTATCTAAAAGCTCTTCAACTTTGTCTTGGAATTGTAAAAGGTTTGCACTCAATCTATTTCTTCTGTCCTCCGTCACCTTTTGCTCCCTCATCTTATTAGCACATGACTGTCAGTAGTGTGGCTTGACTCCTCACCAACGCAAAAGAATGAACAGTGACAATGTTTCATCCTGCACAGAGGTCACAAAAGCTGATCTGGTTACGTCAGGAGAAACTCAGCTGCGATCAATGGACTTACTCAGGCCTGAAATCAATTATTACTCTGGTGCAAGTGAGATGGAGCTCAGCTCCTCGTCCCTTCTGGCATTGAGATGCAAATGGGATCCGCGGAGCATTGCCCAGGCGTCTCTGCGGCGGCCCAGTGCTCCTTGGCACTACTCGTGCCGAGCAGGCGAGCAACAATGCCGGGGCGTGCCGGGGGCTGCAGCCCGTGTAGCTACACGGCCAAGGAGCGACCGGGGAGAGATTCAATAGAAGCGGGTAATTGTTATGCAGCCATGCAAGAATAGAAACAAAATGCAGCTTAAATACTCCTCCCCCAGCCCAGCCCCCCTGATTACGCTTCACATAACCCCGGCGTTAGCTCGGTGCCTGTGTCTCCATTCCAGTCCCTAGCATGTGTGTTAGGCTCTGGCACTGAAGCAGACCCCAGCGGGGTTCCTGGAGGCAGTGCTGTGCCAGGGTAGTGATGGGCTCCGTCAGTTCAGATAAACTGATGCTTCCTGACACCCACCCTGCGAGAGCCACCTTGTAGGAACAGGCTGCAACCACATACCACGAAGCTTCTTTTCATCTCCTTCCTGTGTCTTACCTCCTGCTGCCAACCAACAAGCAATTAAGAACATGAACGAATATATTGTGCCAGTTTAAAAACTGCACTTCCCACCCCATGTGTGTCATTGCATCTCCTTTTACACAGAGAATTTAATCCAAAGATTCAAGTATTAGTGGCCGAGTTTCAGTTGCTCTTGCAGAGGTACCTCGGTAGCACAACGGGACCTGCCGAGGCTTTTGAAACCCCCTCCCCAGGGAGCCTGCTCTCCAGCCTGCATTAGCTCTAAAAAAGGCAAGGAGGGGCTTAAGAGTTTCGTGTCTTTTGACAGATCAGTCTTCTCCTACATAGAGACTATTACTCTGTATTAGATGAAATAACACTGAAATAGATTTTTTATCCATGGTGGTATTTACCCACTGGTGATTTTTCCCTTCCAGTAGCTGATGTAAGTAAATGTGACGAGCAGAAGTATTGATTAGGCAGCTAATTCTGAAAGCAAAGAATGACATCAGATTGAAGAAAACTAATCCTCCCTTTCTTTTTGTTCAGTTTTTATTACAATTATTTAGTGCTGTTTATTGGCAAACCTGGGAAAATCCAGTAAATAAATAGAATACACCTTGATAAACCCCTTGATCTATGACAAGGAGAGGATAAGGTCTCATTTGGAAGGGATCCACAATAAATATGAAGGAATTGCTGGATTTTTCTGATGTCTGCTTTATAAAAGAAACCAAGTGTATAAAATATTAACTCAGTTTTACATTAAGTTTGAACTAACTGTGAAAATGGGAGAATTCCACCATGGACAATCTTTTCTTCACTGCATTTGCCACTTTACTTTGAAAAGTCTCTCTAACAGGGAAACTTTCTTGTTCCCCATTTAACACCCTACTGCAAACTCCATATGACTTTACAGGTCATACCTACCCTATCAGTATGCTGCTACTAAAACCCAGGTCAGTCATTTCCTTCATCCATAGCACTCCAAGACAACCTGGAACATACACCTATGTGCTGCTCACTAGTTAAAAAAAAAGTATTCCTTGTAAATGCGAAAGAGAAAGCTGCCAACTCCTTTATTTTCACCTTGTCATTAAGCTCTTGCATTTAAAAGATTTAATATGGAGCATCAAGACACCAAATTAAAGCCTGTTTTGGTGAGAATTACGTATCGTTGCTGACTATACGCTTCAGGGGTGACAAGAATCAGGATCTGCCCCAGCCCAAGGTCCCTGGAACATCCAGAGGGCTCCTGGGCAAAGGCTGAGGAGGGCAGGGATTTGCTACTCTACTTGGTAAAGCCCTGGGCATAAGAAGGAAGATTGTTACTAGAGCCTCTGAGAACTAAAATGTGGTGGGGGCTAATAGGTCGAAACAAAGGAATTTTCTTCACATGACTATTACAGAATGAAATTACATGAATTAGTAAAAAAACCATACTGAGGGCACCGAAGATAGATAGAAAGTGTTATGTTTCTAGTTAAGGGGTGGAAAAGGCTGTGTCACAGCCATGTCTGCAGTAGATGTTTTCATGCTGTGGGCCATATGCTTTCAAGTTTCTCAAGAATTAATAAAGTCATGACTCTACTTCCCCCAGCCTCCCCCAGAGGTCAGCCAAATTATGGGGTGTGCTGCCCTGGCATGCCTTCTCACAGTGATGATGCTTTGAAAATCAAGTCTAAATACATCTTCTTCTCACAGGGAACATGATTCTGCAGACAAGTACCAAGACTGACTTTGCGCAGCAACTCTGAGATGCAAATACCCTTGCTGTGACTAGTGAGCTGATTGGACTGCGTTGGAGGCAAACAACTGGAATTCCAGTTTTATACATGGGCACACACTAAGTAAGTGGTAGGTATTGTCATCTACCTCACCCCCTTTCTGCAAAGATTTAATCCATCTATCACCTACCAGATCTATAGCATTCATTTTTCTCTTGCTAGCCACAAATCTGAGACAGCCCTGATACCTGTCAGTCAAACTTCCTGAAGTATCATTCATCCTCCTTACCACTGAGCGTATGGACTGTACACAGAAACAAGTGATAGGCTGATAGGTTAGTTATCCGAGGGCCCCTGTAGTGGCCAGAAGTAAAAAATAAGGACTGCACTCAGGGCTTTATCCTCCCTAATGCTGCCAGGTCACCTCATCTTCTGTAGACTTCAGTGAGGACTGGGGGACAAAAGCCCCTCACTGAATGTCTTTGGGGAGGACCGCTGTCTCACGACAGCCAGCAAAGCCATGCTGGCAGTGGGGACAGCTACTGTGCTCACTATGCACCTGACATTACTCAGGGGACATTACTCTGAATATTGCAGTGCTGGTATGTCAGAGTATAAGGGCATTGCTGTTGCCAAATTCTGCACCTATACTTATTGAATTAAAAGCCATAATATAAAGGTGCGTGTGTGTGTATATACACACATGTATATATATAAAATTCCTTTCCTCTGTTACTGTGGTAATTAGTCTTAAAAGGTACTGCGATGAACACAATGAGTAATAATTACTCCATGTGAAAACAAACAAACCACCCAACCCCTTGCTCTGGTTCCCTTGAAATGTCAAGCAGTTCTGACTGGAATGGGAACTATCTCCTAAGAACAGTGGATTGTTATGATGAAGGTGGAGGATGTCTGATCTATAGAGATGAAACTAATGAATTAGGAAAAAAACCCCAGCACTGCTATGATAAGCTCACTTCACTGAAATTAGCTGCTATGAGAAATCATTGCAAAAAAAGAGGCTTTTACCAGCTTTTCCTTAAACTGGAGTATGTTCATGGTGTTAAAAGGGTGACTGTGTAAAAGCAGCGAATCGCAGACTCTTTAATGTTGACCTTCTTTTGATAACTTTGCTTTAGCATAGCCTCTGCCTTTAAATGAGAGCACTCAGTTTGTAGAGCTGGCTTAAATTCACCATCTGCCTAGCAAGCTCTGGCAGGCCTAGTGCTTCCCTGCTTTAGACACCAGCATTTCTATGGGTTTTTCCTCCCCAAAGTAGTAAATTATTTATACAGCACCAACCTTTTTTAACCTAGCTTCTGACAGGCTGGGATTTTTGCAATCTCGGTTGAAACTGTCTAAATAATTTATCAAATATTCTTTCAAAGTACAATGAATTCTGAAACCTAAGAAATGTTAAATGAGATTCTTTGCCCTTCCAGTGTGAGTGGGTTACTGAGGTTAAGCTAGTATTTTCTTTGAACTTTCCTCAGTGCCTGTTTTCTCCCATTGTATACATTCCCCTTTCTCTCTCCTACTGTCTATCTATTCGTTTTCATGACATTTTCTATTTATCAGACTTTTCCTTTGTGTTTCTCTATCTCTTAATAACTCTTCCCTCCCTGATGTCTTCCCTTATCTTTTAGTGACAGTAAGACAGCTTTCCCTTTAGATGGTCTTCCAGATACAGGACCCATTGATTTCTGTGCCCCCAGCTGTACAGGCACTTTCAGTCCAGGCAATGTCCTCAGTGTCGGATTTTACAGTCTGACCTCAAATGTAAATGAACCTTCTCCCCTCCCTATAAAGAAAACAGCGATGACCAGCCTTAAGATCTTTGGTAAAGATGAGTACAAAAAAGTTTGCAAAGAAATTGGATCTGCAAACAACACCTAAGCTTGCAAGGACATACTTCTGGTGAGGTAATATTTCCAGGACACCCCCACCTCCCTGTTTCAAAATTTCCTCAGAGGTAGACTTTTCTATAAAGCTCAGATAATTATGCCTCAAAGTACCAGTAAAAGAAATCCATAAAAAGCACAAAAGCCCCACCAAAACAAACAAACAAAAGACTGGGATTATAAACAGAAGAAAACAACAACCAACGAACCCAAAATTACTTGGGCTTTCCAAATTTTCCAGCAGGCATTTTAATACTTTTAAAATACTGTAAAATATTTCAGGTGGCTTCCTTTACCTAAAGCAGTTCATCCAGTTCTACTCACAAAAGAACTTTCAGTTTTCAGAAAGAAAAAATAATGAAGTAGCACCCCATACAGATTTTTATTTAGACTCAGCAATTCAGTATTGCATTCTTTATAAATTAATGATATCATGAACTCTGCTTCCAGGCACCTGAAGCACTACCACATTTGGAAACAGCAGCAGAAGCACAGACTAGCAGCTGGGTTTCTGTGAACTCTGCTGACAGGGACAATGCTGTCCCTTTCCAGGACTCCTTTCCAGAAGCAATTTCATTTTAAGGTTTTAAAGCAAGTCACAGGTTACAGAGGGAACAACAGCCGCCGCTGTCAGTAACCACTGCGGAGCCCTGAAAGCTGATTTTACAGAAGCTGACCTGCCTGAGCCCCCACGGCAGAGAGGAAACAGCGCCCAGGCATGATCTTGTGCGAAACACTGAGTACGAAAAGGCAGTAGGTATATGAGCAACCCAGTAACTATTAAAATGGAATCACCCCTCAGTTGGTTATGATGTCATACAGCATTTTTCAGAGGTCGTGTAGGCAACTTCTTCCCCCCATCCTTCTTCATCTTAACTTTTCGTTTCTGTCATAGTCATAATTAATACCTCACATAAATGAGCGTAAATTGACTGATGGTCACTACAAACAATCTCTCGCCACCTTCTGCTGTCCTAAGCCCACAAACTGTGGCCTCCACTGTTTGGCCCCACTTTTTCTTCAACAAGAATGGTAGAATCCGAATCAGATATTAAAAAAAAAAACGACAACAACAACAAAAAAAGGGGATGCAGAGGGCAAACAAACCAGCATGGAAGCTCCTTATCATTATTCATTGTGAATTACAGGTATATCACAAAGTTTTTGGTTTATGCTTTCTGAATTTCGCCATTTTCTGACTTAGATTGAATTCCTGAAGGTTTTCCTACACAAAACTACATTCTCAGTCTAAGTCTTAAAAAAAGAGATTTGTTACATCACAACCTTGAGTTATTATTTTGCCATATAGAGCAAAAAGATCAGACAGGAATACAGCTTAGATCTTAATTAGGGGAGTAACAGTTTTTCCAGTGTGCAGACACAATATTACTAAAGCTACTTTAAAACTGTATGTATAAAGATTTGTTCTGAGATAGATAAGTTTGTATTATTGAATGATATCTATTTATGAATTATAATTTTTTAAAAGTCTACAAAATTTTAATTTCACTCCAGTACTCTACTTTCCTTTTTATATTTATTAACACTGTAAAATTTAATTATGAAGAAAACATTGTCACCTACTATCTATTCCTGCTACAGTTATTTTTCTTTTTGTAAAACAGCATACTCAGAGCTAAAGAAATAGGAAAGCTGTTTTCTAATTCCGACTTCCCAGTAGATGGTGCTCCAAGTACAAAAACACACACTTCAACATGATCATAAAATTACGTGTGAATTACTTTAAACACATTATGTGCGCATTCATTTACAGCTCTTATGTGTTCCTAAAGACTGATGATATGGAGGCACAGTGATCTATGAAAAATTTAAAAAACAGTGATTCTTCAATTAAAAAGTTTTAGAAGCTGCTGGCTAGATATTTCCCCTTGTCTGCCTGTGGCCACAGCACATCATTTAATGTCAGTATTAATGGCTTTGAGCATGTCTGTTGTACCATAAGTGACAACAGCTTTCCCCCCCCACCCCTCCTTGCTTGGAGATTATGTGTTATGTTGTTAAATGCCAAAATGTACGGTGTTCCACTCCAGTAAGGTGCAGGAATTGGAATAGCTAACTAGATCTTAAAATATACCACGCATTATATCCAAACACACCCACTCACGCAGCGTCCCAAAGTGGAATACACACACACACACTCTACTAGATACCTATGCATTCACCTGACACCTCACAGGCATCTTTATGTAAAATATAGTAAAGTACCATAAAAGAATTATTGCCATGACAATGGTTCCCTTGTGAAGTGTCCTTCATGTGCAACATTTCTTTCTAAAAGAGGTAAGACATTAGGAATACAGACCTGCATCGCGGAACTTGACCTGTTTGCAGTGCCAATTCTGTATACTTACTTCAGCGCTGCGTTTGTATTTTATATCATCTTTTTTAAAAATTGACTATTTTAAAATGACATTTTGGTCGTTCCTCTTTTAAAATGGCTGAAATGTTTATTGCCAAAACACAATATGCAAAAAGAAAAAAAAAAATCTGTAGCAAAATTCCAACCAGAAAGTTTGCCATTCTAAACTAACAAAGCTGGGCTTAGAAATGTTTTATGTATTCTAACATACAGTTGCCCCTGAGTGCCTTATCAGGAACCTAACGTGCTGTTCAATCTGTGTGGAAAACTTTTAGACTGGAGTGAACTGGGCACACAACATGGTAACAGCACTGACTTGTCTGAAGACACCTTGTGCTTGCATCAGTGACAAACCTGGCAGACACAAAGGCTTTAAAATCCCTGAATATGTGAGTTTGAGATGTGCACTAAGTTAGAAGCCTGATGTTTTGCGTAAGGACACTGACACCTGAGATTGCTCAATGCCACATGTTCATTTTGGTGGTTGATAATGTTAAGATATTTCATGTATACGTTTACCTCAGTCTCCACACAGCAGCATTTTAGGTAACATGGCAATGACAGCTTTAACAGGAGCAGACTGGGCCACCCTGCTGGGAAGGACTAGTGAATAATGCTATTTTAATCTTGCAGGCACTGACTGTCTAACTCTTCTAAACACATTCAGCTACAGACACAAAAGATACTGAAGCTTTGTTTAATAAACAACTTAACAGGATTCTGATCTTCATTAATAAATTAAAGAATATATTTACTTATATGAATGCCAGATCTGAATCTCTAAAGTTCTTCTTTGCTTCTGTATTTACTTGTTAAAAAAAAAAATCCTATCATCTTCTGGCTTGAGATAACTTTTATTAGCATTTTCAATAGTGATATGCTTTTTGGACTTATACAAAGTCTTTTTGTGTGTGTTTTTCTGCCAGTGACATGTTAACTATTTTAAATATGATCAATTTTTAATGAAAAAAAAAAATAATCCTTGTTACTTGATACAAACAATACTAAGGGTACTTAAGAAAAGAGGTACCAATACTCTTTTATTTCCTGAAAAGTACCAGGAAGAAAGGAAAAAGAAAAAAAAGAAAAGTTTGAGCCTTTAAGCAATTGTTCTGTGCTGTTTACAGCCTGCTTCTGCCCAAAGAATGGAGAGTTGTATGCAGTGGTGACAGGGCACAAGGGAAGGGCTCGCACCAATCCAACAGCAGTGTTTCCAATTGCAAGAAAACGTAAATCACGACCTGTGCTTCCCCATTACTGCAAATAATCAGATTTTTTATATTCTAATATTTGAATTTTAAATTTGTTTCATAGTTTGAGAGCCTCTTGGGTTCAGATTTTCAGGATTTTATTTTTTAAATTTAAAAGTAAGTCCACACTTCTAGTTCGCTTAGCTACACTGGCAGGCCTCTTCTGTGTGCTCAGCTACGTCAGCAGAAAAATGCTGTCTTTGCTATGTCAGTCAGGAATGTGATGAAGCTATGCCAGCCAAAAAATTCCTTCTGTCAGCATATCTTGGATCTGCACTAGAGCCTCTGCCAGCCAGGCTGGTCTGGCAGAGCTACCGAGGAAAGAAAGATAGGTCCTCAGAGCTGTGCTAGCTGAGGACCTACCTTGCCAGAGCCCAGTTTAACCTTTGAACAGCCTAGTGATAAACAATGACCAGCAGCTCAAACATATGCTTAAACCTGAACTCCTATCCTAGGGATAAAACCTAAGAGTTTTGTCCCAAGGTGTATTACAGCTTCCCTTCAATGTTAGTGATGCCCAAGTGACACTGGCATCGCAGCACCTGCCGGGTACCATCCATAACAAAGTGCAGCCGTTCTGCAGCACAAAGGCATTGATTTACAGCTGGCTGTCTCACAGCTTTCAGTGGCTCTCAGACCCCCAGCCCTAGGAAAGCCTTTTCTCCTAACTTCTATTTCTGTCTTGCCCAGCATGGGAACCACACATTTTTGTTAACGACTGCTCTGGTCTTCTACCAAGCTGTACCTATCAGGTACCATGCCATCTTGTGTGTGTGTGTGTGTGTGTGCGCGCACAGGTCTGAGAGTCAATCCCTGTTTGAGCTGTAAGAAAGTACAGTCAAATTACAGCAAAGAAGGGGAAAAGCATAGTGAAGGGAGAAAAAATTGAGGAGGAGTATGGCCCAGGTGCAACTGGGGATGCCAAAATTAACACCCCCCATTCTCATTCATACTATATTTTGAGAAAAGCTCATTTCAAACTATTATTGAGGCAAAACTGAGATTAAGCCTGCCCCTCATTCTGTCTCATTTCTTAGAACGTAAAGCATTCTAGAGCTGGTGAATGATATTTTTTTTTCTTCCACATTCAAAACCAGGAGCATGAAAAACATGACCTAAGCTATGGCATTGAGCAAAGTCTACAGCAGGGTCACGCTCCTAGGCACTTCGGGTGGGCGAGGGCACAAGGAGGAGGGTTAGCAAAGTGCAAGTAGTCTCTAGACTTGGTCAGTAACTGAGATCTGTGCTCTGAAGAGAACAACGAGCAGAGAAAGAGAGCAAACATGGCATTATCTCAGCTGGTAAAAAAACCCTTTACTCAGAGCACCTATTGAATTAAGGTGAGCAGCAATTTTCTATGTGTCTATAGAGCTCTTCCCCATTCTGTTTATATGACATATTAAAATGAAGGAGCAGAATAAAATATTTGAATTTAATTGAGCAGTCAGACATTACTTTAAACCGAAATACAGCTAATATCAAGAATATGGTCTTTGCATAGAAAGAAAGAAAATGTGCAGAACTGAGATTCTAACTAAAATTTTAATTTTAATTCTGGTTGAATGAGTCCCCCCCAGCCTTCAGCAGGAAAAGGTAGAGAAAGGGACAAGTGTTTGAAAGACAAAATACAACTTTGCTCATCTCTAATGTTTTCCATTCTAGGATCTCTAGTGCTTTACAAGCTTAATGTGATTAACTTTATGCTCAGTAAGCAGTTCTATCCATAAAAATAGGTAGGTCTTTACAGGATTAGGGCCTCAATTTGTCCTTAAAGTGGTGAGCAGTGAATATCACTTACTGCTTTAAGAGACAGACGCATATAAATAACAGATACTGTGATTTGCCTGAAGATCTGTCAAAATGAAAATTGTATTGGATTAACCCAAAACAAAACAAAAAAAGCACTCACATTTG
This sequence comes from Porphyrio hochstetteri, assembly GCA_020800305.1. Classification (NCBI taxonomy): domain Eukaryota; kingdom Metazoa; phylum Chordata; class Aves; order Gruiformes; family Rallidae; genus Porphyrio; species Porphyrio hochstetteri. The sequence goes on along the minus strand of CM036910.1, from coordinate 17,833,181 downwards.
CTGCAAGCTGCAAGTAAAGGAAAGCAGAAAGTAAAAAGAAATAATAAAAAAAAGAATTAACATAATGAAACATTTCTTTTGATTCAAAAATGAAACATTTCTTAAGGCTCTTGAAATTTCATTCTTTAGAATAAAATGGAAATTATTCAAAATTACCAGTTACAATTGAAATAATAATTCTTAGTATGTCAAACTGAAATGTCTACTTTTCTTTGCACGCAGCATGACAATTTTCACATCATAAAAACGTTCTTTGGTAGGAAATGTTTTGTGGTCTCTACGTTCAAAGAGGTTAAGCAGCGCTCCTGACACACGGCTGTTTTCGTAAAGCATCCCCTCCAAAAGGTACCTGAGGGTTTCTGTGGGTGGCTGAGCCCGGCTTTGCAGTGTCCCCTGGCCCTCGGCATGAGGGCACGCCTCTCGGTCTTTGGACACAGAAATACTACATATGGCCTTGACACAGGTGCCACCAATGACCAGTGTACAAACAGCCACAGCCATGACAGATCATCTGCACCAGCCTCAGTTCCCCATCGCCTCCCAAGAGAGCAGAGGGTGTAGCACGTCAGCTCTGAATAACGCCTAGCACACACGGGGCGAAGTCGCTGGTCCTCTGTGGAGGCGGGGGCCAGAGGGGACGAGGCGCCCCAGCACAAACCCCACGGTAGCACCTCAGGGGCGCCGAGGAACGCGGAGGGACACCTTCACCGTCACGGCGCCATCGCATCCCCTCTCCTTCCGCCGGGCAGGCGGCTTGCAACACGGGCCCTTGCCCACAAGGTGGCAGCAGGCTGCGCAAAACTGGCCGGCAGCGGGGAACGGAGGGAGAACCTCCCGGAGGCTGTCACTCCACTTAGGCCCTTGCCACCCGGTCCCCATCAGCCTTCCCGGGCAACTAGGCCCCAGCTCCGACACCGCCTCGCTGCCGGACGGGGGCGGTGCGATGGCCCAGGGCCGGGCTGACGGGAGAGCTGGTCAGCGCTTCTCCAACCCAGCCGTGAGGCCCAGAGGTGTGGGGCAACCGAGGCAGTGGTACAACTGCTTCTGCCCAAAGGCGGCAGTAATGTCGGCATGGCTGTCCTGCTCGGCAGTCCTCTGCTGAGCTGCCATTTGGCCTTATGGAAGAATCGGGCTTAACACGGCAGTGCCCAAATACTGGAGAACAGAGGAGCCAGCAAGGACAGCCAGCTTAGGGCATGGCCTGGCTGGCCTGTCAGGGGATCGCGTCAAGTTTGCACCCCTCAGACAACATCCCTACCAGGTCCACTGCCAGAGCAGCCAAAAGAGCTCAGGACACCTTAGGCCTGTCTACCCTTGTACCCAAGCCACTCCTCTGCCCTGTCCCTCTCTTCTTCCCCGGGCATTGCTTTCCTGCTTCCAGCTGTTGTCACTTCTCTTGCTACCTTCTCTCTGTATACAGATCCCACAGAAAATGGGTGTGTGTGTGTGTTTGTGTGTGTGTGTGTGTTTGTTTTTTCTTCTTTTTCCCTCTTCCTTGTGTTAGTTGGCAAAAGATCTAGAACTCTGAGAAACTTGCTCAACGTTTTCTAACACAAGCCTGCTTAGAGGACAAGCAATATCAGAACTGCCCACAGGGAGAAGGGCTGAGGAGTCCAAGAGTGAGAGTGGTGCTGGAAAGGACTTGCAGAGGGTTTCCACAACTGCACAGAAACCAGGGGTCAGAGCTGGGAAAGTCCAAAAAGTTTCCTGAGGTCTGCTGCTATCTCAGCAGAGGAAAAGATTACAAAAATAGTTTTTCAAATAAGTGATATGAAAAAAGCACCAACCCCCACCTCCCCCCCAAAAAAGAAAAATCTGCTTAAAAGAATTTAAAACTTAATGTGAAAATATGTATGGAGCAAGCATGTGCTAAGACCTAGTATAATTTACTGCTAAACAAAACTATGTTTAATTAATAAGCACCCTACCCATTCTAATGGGTTAAAGAATGTTAGTTTTTAAATTACATTCAGAATCACTGAAACATTTTTAGATTTCTAACATCTCAACCATTTTATTAGCAATATATATAATGTGCTACTGACTAAAGATGTATCTTTATAACTGAGCAGATGATGGGTTCTGTTTACTTTTGAAGCTGTGTTTCCAGGACTGCAGAGGAGCTTTTGGTGAAATAGCTTTGTGCTGCAATTCAGGAGGAATAGAGAGAACATGTACTTCTTTTCCAAATAAGTCATTCCTAGTAATGAGATCAATTTTGAACAGCTTATTTTGGCATTTCAAAATCCATGAATAGATGCAGCAAGTGAGGATGAACTCAACTAATTACAGAAATTTGAAGATTTCCAGTGCAGGTTTTTGAGAACAATTGCTAACAGATGTCTCTGGGGATTTTCAAGACTACCTACAGGTCACTTGTATCCCTGGATTTCTTTGGAAGCAGGTGCCTGATTGCCAGTGCTGTTTTGAAAATCTCATTATGCCTCTACTGCAGATTTGGAGTCCTAAAATCTGGTTTCTAGAGACAGGAAACAAGCTTCCAAATCACTAAGTGTAGTTAATACTAATATAATACTAATACACATTTTAATAAACAGTATTGGATATGTAAGAACAACAAAAAAAGCTTACTAGTATTTTTTAAATCTCAGTTTGTACACCATTTGCACTACAGTGGTACATTCAGCTTGAAACAAAAAAAAAAAATCACCTACTAAAATTGAAGATGCAGTGAATTATTTTCTAATGCAAGCTAAGGTTTCTACCATAGAATTTGAACAAATACATATTAAACTTTTTGCCTAAACAAACATGTATATGAACAGTTCATAGTAAGAATTATCTAAATGGAGTAAAGGCTATGTGCAGTGGCAATTTTGAATGATTACTCACACCAGTAAGAGCAAACATTTTTAGAATAACAATGAAAAGTGCAAATGCAAGCCAAGATTAACAGCAGATATTTAAATCAAGGTTCCATGATTCAGATCTGTGATTTATATCACTTTAACTTACATGTCAATCCATCGTGCTTACAGTATTTTCCTGCAATGCAATTAAGCTCACGAGTTGAGGACTCTATTGAGCTGCAGAGGTATCTTTCTAATCTCTCTGATTCCATTTTACTCATCTGTTAAGAGAGAATAAAAACTTTTGTCTTTTATGGGTGAAGGTACCATGCAAATGCAAATGATATTATACAAAATGGTAATTGAAATGGTAAGGGAGCAAAGGGTTTTAATAAAATGACAATTCGAGACATATGCAAGTGTCCCTGTGTGAATGTTGATTGAAACGAGGAAAGTTAAGAGTGAATTTTAAGTGCCCATAGAAAAATGCATTGAATGTTAAGAGTAAATTAAGAAGTGCACAGACCAAGGGACAGAGCTGTCTCAGAAATGAATAAAGAAAGAACTGAAATATTCCTTTGAGGATCTGAGACAACGGATCTCTCGGTCCTCCCTAACAGTGCAAAGCAGGTTGGGGAATAGGCTGTGGGGAACACAGGCCTAGCGACACTTCAAAAGACCCAGGAACTTGAAAAAGTTAAAAATGCAGTTAGCGACAGATTTGGATCTCAAGAGGGAAGAAAGCAATATGAGCACAGCTGGATATTAACTTTGATGTTGAATTACACGAGGTTTAAGAAGAATTAGGGCCTTCAGAAGAAACTGTCACTGGAAATTCTGAGAGGTGACTCTGGGGCAGAGCAAGGGCCAAGTCCTGCTCTACATTCCCCAGCCCGAAGCAGCGGCTGGCAGCTCGCTGTGGTAGAGGCCAGCCCAGGTGAGCCCAGCACATGTTGTTGTGCAGATGCTCACAGCTTCTGGGAGGCACCCACTCTGATGTGTCTAAACAAAGACAAAGGAAGCAGTGGTGGCCTCTCTGGTGCACAAGAACCAGCTTTGAGATACTACTGCCGACCCTCACACAAAGTCTGAATACCAGGCAGAGGCTATTCTTTCCTGTTTTCAGGGCCATTAAAGCTGTGGTAGGTAGTCTAGATTTAAGTCAAAATTGTGGAAAAGGGGTACATTGCTATGATGTTAGGAGAAGAGAGAACCATGACAGATGACTAAAGAGGGATGCAGTATGCCCTTCTCATACTGACATGGGAATCCTTGCCAGCAACATAGGGCTTGTCACTGCACAAATGGTACTGCTGAAAATATGTAAATTCTGCTTTTTAAGAAACCTTTCTCTTCCTCCCAACATGTATATAGGAGCGTGGGAGTGGGGCAAAAGGACACAATGGGGACAATCTGAGACTTGCTATGGACACTTTCAAAAGTGGCAGAAAAGAAAAATTTCCAGCATTACCTTGCTAATGTAAGAGCTGAGGAGGAAGATTGAAGAATCTCACCTTCTTCTGTGAGGAGTTCTTTGGCTGAGGCTATTTACTCAGGCCACAGTATGGAAATCTTACTGAAAATGAGGAGAACATTGTCTCTGTGAAATGACAGACCTGTGTAGCAAGTAAAAATTTAATGCCAAGCAGCCACATGCTGCTGCTGGCATCTAAACTCTCCCAGTTGGTACACTCCGGAATTCGCACCCCAAAATGCAACAATAACAAGAGAAGAGACTGTCCCCGTAACTCCTACTGTCTCTCCAGGGACCGCCTCAGACAATCAAGTCAGCAGTAACCAAGAGTTTCAGTGTCAAAGGACATTTTCTCTGACAGACCAATCAATCAAGTCAACCTCTCCTCTCGTCCATGCTTTCCCCCCCGTCTTTTGAATTCTCACAATTGCCACTACTAATGGAGCCTCACTGGTGAAGACAACAGCTGAAAAAACACCAGTACTCAAGTTTTTATGGTGCCCAGTTTAAAAAAGGTCAGCTCCTTTGAAATGAAAAAGAATAATTAAAAAAAGAATAATGGATTCCAACTAAGGAAACTATAGAGCAGCAAGCTACACTCTGCCTAAGATAAGGCTGTCTTCTCACTTTTCATGATTTTACTGTCTGCTCAACTGGGTGGCAGTTACCAATATGACAGCTTAATCCTAATTTCTGAATCAGTGTCAACAAATATTTTTTTTTTCCTCTGGAAATGATACAGAAAGACCATAGAGACCAGAAAGAACGAAAGAGAGCACAATCACAATGCCAAACAAACCCATTCCTTTTGGTGCACCAGGAAAAGGAAAAAACCAAAACATGCCAAGAAAAGATACCCACAGCCATTCCTTCTTCTTAGGAATCAGCAAAGCAAACACAGCATAAGAAATATTTTCCCAGCTAGCGCAGGCAGTTAGGACTGTCAGAAGATGTGACCAAATTACATTTGATCTCTTTGCTTGTTTAAATTTTAAATAGTTATGCTTCTAAAAATTAAACTGGCAAACTAAGGAAATCCTACTGGATCGATGACTCTCTTCCTTTTCCTGAATCAAAATAAATCCTTACTACAGGAGAGACAAGGGGTACTAACTTTAATCTGAAATCAAATTAAATTTACCTTTATCAAGGGAAGAGGGATAATACAGAGCATGTCACAATTTTTTACATGTAAATGAGTAGGCTCTGTGCACATATTTGAAAGCAGTTGTTAGTGTCTCTAAGATTTTAACAGCTCCTGGGGATGAGTGAATTCACTAACTTAAGCAATGATGTCTGGATCAAATGTACACATAGAATGACTTACTTGCTATATGTCCTTTGGGTGCGAGATTTTGGTTGCATAGAGCTGTGCTGTGGCCTTTACATGAGCCCAAAGGTGTGAACGAGTTAGCTCACTTTATGATGCTGCTGCATAAAATGCAGCTTGGAAAGTAAAACTGCACCTTGTCACAAACCATTGTTTGCAGGCACAGTACGTGTTACCAACCTACCCCAGTGGAATGGATCCCCTTCAGCTCATGTCTTTTTCATCTTATATTGCTGTCTGACAGCATAACAAACCCTCATAGCTTCAGTATGGATCTTGCAGAGCTTATTAAAAATAGATGCTCATCAACAAAGGCTTGCTTCTGAATGTTTCTGAAAAGAACTGCTGCCCGTTATTTCCCTAGGAAACCTTATTGTGAAACCCTCGTGAACAACCTCTTCCCAATTAGCTTGCGCTGAACCAACCCTGGAGCTTGGTACTGGAAAGTGTGCAGTATCCTCAGCTCCCACTGGGATCCGGGCAATCCTGTTGCCTTCAATGTATAGCATGTTCTCAGCATCTCACAGGATGTGGTCTTCAGGCTCCAGTTCACAAACACATGTGCTTAACTTAAGCATGTGAGTAGTCCCATTAACGCTGAAGTACTTAAAGTTAACCATGTATGTAATTGCTTGCAGGGCTGGTTCCTTAATTAGCTACACTCATCCTTTAATCCTCCCTATCTTTTAACCTCTGTACTGTTACGTGCCTCAATTTCTTTAATCAGATAATGTACATCAGGGAAGTTGTTATTTATTGCTTCTGCTTTGAGATTTGAACTAAAAAATAATTAAAGATGGGTTCTATGTACAGACTTACTATTAAACATGGTAAAAATAAAATGCAATGGCATAAAAAGATGTTCACAACTTTTAAAGAACATCTTAATTTTAAGTTTTTTAAATAAATGACTTTTCACACTTCTTGAAGTTGTGCATGATGAGATTTTTCCCTAAGTTTAAAAATTGCACATTCTTTGTATGACAGACGTTCAGGTTTAAATAAAGTTATATTACACTGTCAAAGCAGCAAAGCAAAACTGAAATGCAGCAATGCAAAGATACCAGAGTGGCCACGTGGAAACAAAAACCACCGCCAACAGAATGCCAGCAAAAAAACCCTACAGCTAAGTTCTAGAAACACAAAACAGCACAGGGAAAACAACCAACCTCTGGCCAAAGTAGCGTTGAAGAGGCCATTTTCCAATTACTGCTTTTCATAAAAAATGCCTGCTAGTTGCACTTGGATATGCTGGTTGCACTGCCTGCTTTCTGCCAATCTCTCCTTATCAAGTCTAAGGCTGCCAGGAGGGCAGGAAAGCACATTTGCAGTCGTCAGGTTTCATTGCCTTTTCTATTCCCTTGACCTATTTTTTTTTCCTAATCTTTAAATTTTCTCTTTTTTGTAGTTCAGCACATTAGCATTCCTCCAAATTTTTAATTATTCTCCCTAGTAATTCCCTGGAGCCCTCTGCTCAAACTTTCTTTCTCCACTTGCTTTACCTCTAAAGTAATGAGCACCTATACTATATTTTACCCGAGCCTAAATAACCCCCTGTAGTTTTCTTTACTTCATCTGTATGCTGCAAGCTGTCCTTTTGGAGAGTTGCCTTGCAGTTAGACAACACTGGGAGTCTATTCTTTCTCAGATGATTTCCCTGTCAGGTTCACTGCTACTAAAAGCAGGGCTACTGACAGCATACGTTTTGAATCCAGCCATGAAAATCGCTTCGTGATAATCTTTACCAAATGCTGCATTACATGGTACTACATTTGCTACTGGGCTGGGAATTCTCTCTGTTTGTAAATCTGCTTTTATGACCATATTATTTTGAACACTTCATTTCATGCCTAGTACTGAAAAAGGAATAAAGTAACACAGCAAAGCATTAGATGCTTACCTAAAAAGGGGATGGATGCTAGCCTATCCAATTTTCTTAGAGTATTGCTCACTTAATATGGTGAATAAGCCTGAGGTCCAATACGATTCCTTCATAATGGACACTGAGCTGTATCACTGCCTTCCTCAAGCCGGTTTGCCATTGAACCAGATGTCCTCTACCCATCTTCTCATTACTATGATCAATCTTCTCTCTGCTGATCAGAATTTAATCCTATTAAATCACTAGGCTTGCAGTAAATGTGTATCACACACGCACACGCTTGCCACAGCAGATTACTATAACTGCCTTTATTTTTGGAACATGCACTCCAGGCTCCCCTGGGCTAATCCGCACGAGCCTGCTGCATGGCTGCAGGAAGCAGGTGGCTGCACAGCCCTCCCAGAGGGGAAGCAGAGTGCAGGAACTGCACGGAGGACACAGACAACCCCAATCCCTGTTCCAGGAGTGCAAAGTTTGAGAATGAGTGGGAGGGAGACAGCATCAATGGCACAGATGTCACGGGCCTGTTCTCCACCTCATAGAGCTGCTCAAGGCTGGGCTGGCAGCTCGGAGAGGTCACACCTATACTCTGTGCAGGCCTCTACACAGCCTGACACAGTCCAGTTTTCTCCGTTTTCCTGAGGATTTTTATTATTTGCCCTAAAGCAGTAATAGAGCGATAAAGGTCTTGACTAGAGGAGAAATGTTCGAAATCATTTAATAATTTGTAGCTGCCAATGTTTCAACTAGTTTGGGTCACTAGAGGGTGCAGATTAGCCTCTTCAGTCTCAGTCTGGACATTTGTCTTGTGACATATAGACCCAGACAGCCTCCTGATTTACGGTATTAAGTGCTTCACAGAGGAAGCATCAATTACTCATTTTGAGTCTGTCTGCATGTGTCCGGCTTCCCTTTTACAAGCGCGCACTACCAGAGTGCTGCGTTACGTAGAGCAAGGTATTTTATGCCTGTTCCTGGTGTATAAAGGAAAGATTTTGTCAATACAACTATTAAACAGAATAGCAACATGAAAGGTAGGTTTCACTCATTTAGCTATCCTTCAATACCCTGAAAGCAGCACATTCAAATTGTGCCACTTATTCTAAAAACAGAGACTACAGCCTGTAGTTGAGCTTTATTTCAGAGAAGATGTACAAGAGTTTTCAGTAGAATCTTTCTGAGCCTTTCTGCACATGGTTGCCAAACTATTTACCCCATTTTACTGCTTCTGATAAGAGATTTGTATAACTTAATGGTCTCTGAACCTTTTAGGATTAACCAAGTGGCAAAGACGTAGAGATTATGCTTGAATTAAAGTGTTAGTAATTTCTACATTTGAGTTCATAAATACCTGCAACCTAAAGTATATCTTCTAAACTATAAATACACAGCTGCTATTTTCTTTTCCACATTTTAAGTAAAAACATGATTGTTATGTCTAAATCTGTTTTTTGTTTTATGTGGCAATGGCTTTAGATCACATTTTCATCTAGGGATTGTAATGAACAACTTGGATTGACAAATATTCTTGCCAGAGAGCTAGTGGTTTGGGAAATAATGGGGATGAGAAAATGTTCCTTGTTCTCTGTGCAGGCTAGACTCTTAATGAGAGATAATGGTGATGAGCTGTAAAGCAGAATGGTCCAGCAATGTTCTCCTGAAAGATAATCATCTAATCGTCCAAGGAGCTGCACACAACAGCATGACAGCATCCTGAAACCCCTTACTGAATGAAAGCATCTGTCCAGAGCTTAATTAACAAAAAGTTATGCATTTAAGAATACTTAAGAAAGTTAACATCAGTTAATCAAGAGTGTATCTCAGAGTTCACGTGGTCCTTAGTGGTTCTAAGCAAAGATTGAAGCTTTTGCAACAAAGGAGCAGAGAGAGTGTTTATAAACTTTGGCAGAAGGAAGCAGATGTGATTTTTGTGTGCTACGTACAGATGGATTCACTTGCTGGACCTCAGGTAGTTCAATAAATACTATTTAAATTAAAGCCTTTGACTCTGCCCACACTCTTGGTTTTGCTGTTTGACTTGTTAAAGAGAAATTTCTTTTATGAAATGGTCAGGAGTGAATGGTGTGAATTTAATTCTTGACAGCGCTCAAATCCACCATGCTGCACAGGAGTCAAAATGTCATGAAACGTTATTAACCCACGCAGGTTATCCAACTGCCAGAAGGACACAGAACAGCATAATTTGTGGCAGTGTAGGCAGTGTCTGGATGCCAGTTTGTCTATTACTATTTTTATGTCTACAGTCTCCACTCTGGATCACAAGTTTTGTTCCATAGCAGAAGAGGACTGGCAACAAAGAAAGCTGAAACAGGTCCAACAACCTGTTAGGAAGCGGACCTGCATGTAAGTAAAGCTACTGATGCTTAGTCACTCTCTGTCAGAAACAGAGAGATCTGAGTACAGAAAGAGGATATAGCGAAGACAGAAGAATTAACATAAAAACACCATCTTATTCTACTGTGAAAGATTATACCCTTACTATGGTAGGGAGCTGCTACCACAGAAGGGATAAGTAGGAGCAGCAGTGTCTTCAGCTTTTCCCAGACATTCAAAAAAGTTTGTCTTTGATAGAATTATTTTCAGGATCTAAATTCACAGACTTCATTAATTATAAACATTTCATATGCTATTCAGCAGCAAATGGAACCCTTTAAAAATTCTGGTTCAGCATTTGCTCTTTACCTGACCTGTTAGATGACCTCAGATAACTTAACCATAAAAAAGGAGCGCAGTGCTAGAGAGAGGATTCTGAGTGGGTGACATGAAGGGGAGACTCAGTGTAGATGCAGGGACTCAGGAGGTGGGAGATGTCTGGCACACAGGAGTGTGCTCTGCAGAAGAGGAGTTCTGCACAGGAGCTCTGCTTTTGGCCCATTGTGAGCAGTGTGAAGTGGATGAGCTCTGCTGAAATCAGTGCTTGGCACTCTGCACAACCATGTAAAGTGTCCCTGCAAAGGCAGCTGTCATAAAAACACTGTGAGGTGGCCGTGAACCAAATACCAAGGAGAACATTAATTTTCTCACACAGTTCTCATCTCAAAAAATGAGGAACCCCTAACTCTAGAGTTTCAGACAGGATTGTGACTGGCCTAAATTCTCTGTTGAGACTGGGAAGAATGTAAAACCCACTGACAGCAAAACAGTGACTATCCAGCGAGGAGATGCCACAGGAGATTCCTGTAAGTGGATGTATTTCAAGGACTGATACTGTATGGATTATTTACATGAGGACGCTGTGCAGAGAAATTTATGATGGAAATTTAAAGCACACTTAAATCCCCACATGGACGTCTCCTCATAGTCAATATTTGAAAGTGGAGCAAAATACTACACAGCAGGAAATAATGCTACTTTTCTTCAGCTGTGGATTTCTGCACAGAGCAATTGTGTTAGAAATTACTCTATTCTGAATCAAACTGAGTTTAGGAGAGAGGCGGTTTAATCAAATCTTAGTTCTAGTTCAGTAGTCCATGTGCAGGAAGCCACACACACACACACACACAAAACCCCCAACATCACGTATAAAAATAACATCATCATTAGATGAAAAGGCTTGAACCAAAATTCCTAGTCTAAACTAAATGTTAAAATTGTATTCTTTGCTCATGAGTTAGAGACACATATTACAATATCATACTTTTTTTTTTTGTCTATTCAAATACTATATGTTCTTGGAAAAGTAAATATAGCACACTTCTTTCAAAGGTACCTTTATAAGCAAAGACAGTTCATTTCCTTAAGGAAGATTTTTTTTTTAGTATCTTGCCTATATTGTAAAAGGCAAAAAACAAGAAAAAAGAAAAAAATTATCACAGGATCACTGCATTTTTCTCTTTTATATTCTTCTTTTGTCTTTCATTTGTTTCCTGCATTGTTCTTGCCATTTTCTGAACATAAATGTCTAGATCAGTGAAGAGATCCTTGACTCTCCACTAATCATTAGCATTTTGAGACAGATTCAAGTCAATGACCTACAGATTAAAGCACTGCAGCCTGTTACCACTCTACCAGCATCGTTTGCCCTAGTGTTAAGTGTCATTTAGCAAAGAGGTCCTCTAGTTTGTGATCTTCTACATTCATTATTTAATGAGGAATTAATCCTAAAATGATTAATGCCGATTTATACTATTATCATGTATCTGTAGGCTTCTGTTCACTCTAGCTATAAATATAACAGGATTCACTCTTTTCTATCCTTCATGGTTCAATCCCTGTAATTGTAATTCACGGTCAAGGTATCTGTCAACACGCTGCTCTTTTTACTGGTTGATAGTTCATACAACAATGGAAGCTGTCTGCCGAGCAGCACCTGTCTTTTTAATAATTCAGGATATTAAATAAATAAAACTGAGTATGTACCCGCTGCCTCATTTTCTTTAAACTTTCTTATCCCTCTCATGCACATTTCATGATAAAAGCTGGAGGTTAAGAGGCACTGATTTGTCATCACTGCAGAAAATGAAGTTACAACCACAGAAAACTTTTCTACCTTCCTGTTTCCCTACAAGAGGAAAGACAGCTTCAAGCTGCTGTCACAATGAGTGAAGTTATTAAAGTTTGCCAAGTTGTGTGCATGAAGGCAATGTATTATACTGTCCATATTTTGAAACGGTAATAACGAAAGCCCCTTCATGTGGAATCCCCTGCAACAGTATTTGTTAGAATAGGAATTACTTTGACTTTTTGAATTCATAAAGTCACTACTTCCTGTACGTTACTTCTATAGTTTTCTTTTAACTTCTCAATTGAGATAGTTAACTATATAAAGTTTAGACCTAAATGTCAAGCACAGCAAAATTACAAAAATAACTGCTACATCCACAAGAATTTTGCGACAGCTGTAATATGGTCTCCACCACAGAAGCATTCTCTTCATTCACAGCGTACCTACAAAGTGTAGTTTGAAACAGAAAACTAGTTTTTGTTATTGTAAAGGTGTGGGACTGGCCCACAGGGACCAAATCCAGATCCTCAAGAGCTGCTTAAAGATCTTCACACCACCAAGTTGATTGCAATGTTGTTTGGCCGCTTTGAGGATCTGCCCTGGCAGAGTTATCCAGTATCATAGATGGAGTTCAAAAATGGTTACGAAAATGAGCCTTTCATGTGCTAGGCCCTAAGCATGACTGTATCCTTCCATTTACTTTTTTAATATCTACTTTGAATTTTGTTTTTCAATCAGCATATATTTCAATAATCAAACATATTTATTTTTATCAAGATGAAGTCTGAAATGTGAGAATTCGCTGTTCTGTACTTCTCCCCCAGGCAATCTGTGGAAAGGCAGTAGCTGTACCTTGCAGATAACATGGCCGTTAGCACCTCACTCTGCTTTTTCTGACCAGCGGGATTGTGTCACAGGCGGTTTTGGTATCAGAACCGAAAGCAGCAGTTAATTCGTTTTTCCCTTTTCAGGGAAATTAATTATTCCCTATTTCAGACATGTTATATCTGGTTAGATAATATGTGTGGCAACTTATCAAAAAGCAATAACAATTGTGATAACCAAAGAATGATCACCACAAAGAAGCCCAAACAAACAATTAATAATGTAGGCAAGTGTACGCGGGGGCAAGTAGGGGTTTGCAGAGATTCAGATGACAATCTCCCTTGCGTACAGGCTCTTCCAGCCTGAGCGTTTTCAGAGCATGGCCAGAGTTACAGCAGAAGTGTTACTCAATTATTACACTGTGACGTGGATGATTTCAGTAGCATGAATTGGTTCAGATGGTTGAAATACTAGCCTGACCTTGTCGTTCAGTGATAGGAGGCAGTTAAATGAGGTTTGAGGTTCTGGGTCTGCCTACTTCCATGGCAAACCACCACTGTTAGCAGTTGTTTTAGCCTGTTACATAAGATCAAGCTAGGGTTTTTCCAGATGGTGTTAAAGATAACAGCTCTTTTGGAGAGATGACCAAATGAAACACCCAAAAAGAGAGAACAGCAAAACAGTGCTGGCAGAAGCAACAGCTCATGTCTCTGAAACCATCTCTTACTTGCAGACCATAGGCCAGATAATGAAGGCTTTTCCCATTGCCTGATCAATCCCTCTAGATACAGCAGATACCTTCTAGTCTTAAACTGAAGTTGCTTTTTTTGATGACAGGTCCACAGCATCATGGGCAAGCATCATAGCTGACAGTAAAAGGAGTAAGGTGATTTGGTTCCCTTTGATACACATCTCCTCATGCCAGCGAGGCCCAGGGGGCACTGCTGAGTGCAAGAGACTGCTTGTGGGACGTCCCTGATGACAAAGATTGTTTATTTTGCTCCATATGCACTAGCACAGATAGCAAATTCTATATTCCTCAGAATGATGGTTGAGTGAATCTCACCCTTTTTTTGACTCATTTCTGACATACCATTTAGTCTCCAGGCTCCTGTCTTTGCCATCTTTGAGGTTCTGTAGCTGGTGATATAGGGTTCACAATTACAATCTCAGCTTGAAGACTTGGAGACTACTGCTTTTAGGAGTCTTGAGAGACCTTGTGCTTCCTGTTCCTGGACCTGCTTGTACCTGAATCTCCAGATGAGTCCACACAGGATTATCTCTGAATTGGGCCCTAAACTTTCTTCATCTTCATGAGCCAACTTTTGTGATCAGCAACATAAACTAATGCAGCTGTTACTTGGAAAGCTTAAAGGTTTTCCAAAAATTAGGGACTTTAGGAAGGATTTAGGAAGAAACCAAGTACGCACACGCAAACCACAGAGAGCACGGCAGTTGCGCTGATGTCTGGGGGGGAAGGGAAGGCAGTGCTGATTCTGTTGCTCCACTCTTTTACAGAAAGGTAATGGCCATCCAGGAGACCTCTGTTCAGCACCCTCTCAACCCAATTCTACTGTCTGGAAATGTGTAAGAAGAAAGGAGAAGAAAAAGGAGCAGGAGGGGATGTAGAAAAAAAGAAGCAAATAGAAGCAAAAAGGAAAAAACAAAACAAAACAAAAAAGGAGACACCCTCCCCCCCCCCCCCCCCAAAAGATTTTAAAAAAAGAGAGAGAAAAGGAAAACACAGAAGAGAAAAGAAGGAAAAAATTGTCTTTGGATGTCAGAGAGGGACTGTGAGGCAAAACAAGGTAATATACCATTATAACTTGTATCCCCAAGGTATTCTTCTGAGCAGCATTCAGGATGAACTGCATTTCAAGGACTAATTTAAGACACACCTTTAGTCTTTGAAGTAGGGACCAAACCTCTGTGCTCCTTCTTGAACCCCTGTGCAAGGGCCCTTCACCCAGCAGGAAGGGAAGTCCTGCTGCTTCTTGTGTCACTCAGATGCTCACATGAGTCTTACTCACTCAGACAGTTTGCCTTCTGGGATGCTTTAAAGCCCCCACAAAATTCCTTGGTGATGCACAGGTGAAGCCTGCAAAACCTCTGCCCGGATATTGCCAGCAGCGTGTCCAGGACTCCGGATTTGCACCACACAGCATTATCAGCATCATTAAGCTGTGAGTTGCTTGGGCTAAAGACCCTGCCAGGGACACGTTCTGTCAATGAGCATGTGCAGCTATGGCATCTGAATGAATCACGATGCAGTATCGGAGTGCCACGTAGCATCACCAGGCTACCACATCAGGCAAAACATTTTGTATCACAAGATGAATCAAATGGAAGTGAAAAAAGGCCTTGGCATATTATAGGAAAAGTGTGTTTTTATTCCTGCTCTAAAAAGGGGAGAGGGGAAAAAAAAGAAAAGAAAAAGAAGAGATCGATTGCCCAAGTGTGCACATATTATAAAGCTGTCATTTACAGGAATGAAGCGAAAATAAACTCCCTTGCTACTACTGACATAGTCTAATAACCTGCATTGCTTGATGTAGGATCTGCACAGAGCTAATGACTTCAGGTCTTGCTGACCCTGTATGGCTCTGTTCCCAGAGTCCTACTGAGCATATGGGGAAAATAGCCAGGTTTTGTACAAGCACAAATGTTTGCTTGAGCTGAGCCCAGGACCAATGCAGTCTAACCATCATCTTGGGAAAGGAAGTTTTGTTGCCAAGTAAAAATTTAATCTGGAAACTGAGAGCCTGTAAGAAATAGAGTTGTTTCCTTAGACAGTCCTTCTCCACTATGAAAATGAAATCCATGGTAAGAGGAGCAGATTGTAAAATATTGTACTATGATGATATCTAAATACCTCCTAAAAAAAGATTTATGATTTTAGTCTAGTCCTGAAGGGAATTTGCAGAACTGCAGGGCCACTGGCACTGATGTGGGGATTGCAGACAGCACAGATCAGGCTCTAAATAATGGATCAAAAAGAGGAGCCTCAAAAGCTACTTTTTATTGCTCTTTGGGGAATCGCGCAGACTATTATAAAATACTGCAGGTTGTGAAGCTCCAATAGCATCGTGTAGTCTAAAGGAAAAAAAGCCTCAAGGAAGACAGGGAAAGCTCAGTGGCAGTGAGCTGGGTAGAGCTACTCCTCTCTGCAGTAGGAGACAGTGGTACACAGGCCAGGGATGGTGGGACGTCCTGGAGAGAGCCCTGTCCCAGCCTTTCACAGTGTTCAGCACCCTGCCCCCTCAGCCTTCTACAACAGAATGTAAACTCGCAGTGCCTGGGTGACTCAGCTGGTCCCTGGCAAATCTACATTCTTCTCAGCATAAAGCAAATTTAACCTTATGACCTGATTAATCGTAGGATGGTGATATTCAGGTATATTTGGTTGCTTGATCCTATCATGTCTTACCTGAGGGCGGCCACACCAGGAACATTCTCTGTTCCTTGTGTCCAAAGGGGCAGGCATCATCAGCCCAAAACAGCCTTTGTTAATGCAAACTATATTATAAAACACGAGACAGACCTATCTGCAGTCAAAGCCCTACAGCATGACTGTTCATAGCTTTTCCCAATAGATTTTTGGTCAGGAAAAAGCAACAAAAATACAAGATCAAATATGACCAATTATAAATGAAATAAAAATTAAATACCAGATCAAATATAAATTAAAATGGAGCAGATAACAGTAATTTATTTTCACCTAAAACTTAAACAAGCCAATAGCAGTGAATGCTTGGCTATGTCCAAACAAGCCAAGAGCTTGCTTGCCACACTCAATCTCTGGTGACCGGCTCTTTGCAGCTACATGCAAGATTCAGTAAGAAAACAGATGGTACACTGGAGCTTTGCTTCATGAAGAATAATAGATGAGTAGAGAGAGCCTCTCAATCTCAGAGCGGCACACAGGGTGATCAGAATCCTAATCACAGCCACACTGTGATAAAAGAATCTGGATGAAGAATGAATTAAGGTGGTTTGGTCTGTTTTATCAATAAAAGTAATAGTAAGATACATTTCTTACAATTCTTTAAGTAGAAGACAACTCACAGGAGTGATACATATGGCTTATAAAACAGTGTGAAGTGGGATAAATCACACTGTCTATTTAATAGTTGTGCGTTTGCTGCTTCTGTATTATCAGCAAGATTATTCCCTGCATTCTGGCAAAATGGATAAGAAAATACAAAAAATATACACACCAAAATTCTCCTTCTGGCATCTTTTGTCCCCTTACTGTGAAGACTCGTACAGGTTAGAAAACAAATCATTTGCTTTATGTTGTACTGTTTTGTTATTATGATACATTATAGACTTAATGCAGGATTCTGTCATCTAGAAATATTTGAGCAAGATTTCCATATTTGAAAAACAATTTCATGTCAAGAAGGTAATAACAAGTGAAATAACATCAATATAACTAGAATATTAGGACAGCCTTAAAGTAACGATATTGCAGCCTAAGGTATTAGAAGGAAATAGCTTAAATTATTTAGCAGGTAAACTGATGTCATGTGGTCAATGCATTACATGTTTCATAGATCCCAATTAGAATTAATGTAATAATAAAGATTGATTATTAAGTAATAAACACTGGCCAAATAAATTACTGTATACATAAGTCAAATCTGCTAGGACAGCATTTCCCTCTCCCTCTGGTTTGCAGCAATTCTTCACAAATATTTTCTGACTTCTTTGTCCATCTTGCAAATGTCGATCAAACTATCTCAGAGGTTGTCACTGAAACATTTGTGTGCATATTTTCCTCAGTGTGTTACTATCCAAGACATGGTGATGATAATAAAACAAAATGTCTTTGGGCTTACCTGCATGAGGCTGCACCAGAGTTACCTACGCTTAGTTTATAATCAAACGTGACAAACTACATAGGGAAGTTGCACGTTTTTCTTTGTATTGCAGCACCAAATTAATTTAGTAAAAGCAGACTCATACAGGGACTCGTAGGTTTCTTACTGAAGGCACATAATTATTTATGTGACAGATACACACTGAATCGAATCCCTTCACAAACAGCAAATCAACCAGTGTGACGAACTGCCAAGGCCTTGCTGCTTTCATGTAATGCCACTTCTTGTCTCTCAGATGGTTTCAACAAAGTTGTGCCACAATATAGATAGTGGCAGAGAAATTGTCTAACAGCTTCCTTCTAATTCAATGGAAGCAGTGCATTGTCATCCTCAAATACAAGCTCATCTGGCCCACAGGTATAAAAAAGAAGCTGAATCTTTGATCCTATGGGCTAATACCAAACTAATTTTTTAGGTAAAACAAGACCCTTCAGGAGGTCCCATACAGCCTTCAGACTGTGGGATGGGATTCAATCTTGTTTCATAAGCAAGTGCTAACAGTATGGAAGGACACTACTTGTTGTTTCTAAATGTTCAAGAAACATGAGACCACTACTCAACGCCCGAGATACTTTACAACTCATGACCACTTCGTAGAGAACTTAACTGAGGTTCGGTGCTTTTCAGACACTTGTTCAAACACAAATTGCTCTCACCAAACCCCTCCCCTCCCTGTCTTACCGCATACTGTGCAGTTCTACCCTCCATCAGATTTATATGCAGTATACACCTAGATCTCGAGATAAACTAACAGGCGTCTGAAAGAGACCCCAAATGAAATATTCATGAACTGTCATAACATTCATTACCATTTTATGATTCTCTACTTGGTCGAACAACAACGCTTTCTAGCACTCTATTAAATCAGCTAGCAAACTTTATAAATCACCAGCCAAACTACATGAATCTGTCACTTCTTAATGTACTGTCTGGGCTCCAAAAATACTTGAGCACATGGCAAAGTCATATTACTTACATGACTCTTTCTGCTGTCATTTTTCAACACTGATTTTTCTGGGTAAACTCTCAACGTATTTTTACTATTGAGTTGTAGTTTAGTATATAGATAAGCCAAAGCAACAGGTAAAGTCTAATATATATTTATTTTTGCAATGATGAAAATGTACATACCTTCTCTAGAAAAAAAAACCCAAAACAACAAAAGCCAAACATGCATGGACTCACCAACTAAAATGAAATTATTTTTTGCTGAGCTATAGTGAATAGAACGGGGACATTCAGACCCAGCTAAAGCTCTTCAAGGCTGCTGTTGCTGGACTGAAAGCTAACTCAGGCTGCTGGAAGATGATGCTAAATCCTAATGAAGGAAAGTGGAAGTGACTGGAATTGCTGAGGACACAGATGACCTAAAGAAGAATCAGACCTGTCCATTTCCATTAATATTGTCACCTCTCCTTTCTGGGACTTCTGGGCAGAGATCTTCCCAGCTGCCTGTAGTAGGCTTTTTCCACCTATCTGTGCAGGCTAAGAATAGCTTTCATACCAATATCAACTTTTATCAATGACTTTTATCAATGACTCGCTGCCCAGGATCCACATGGTCCTTTTATCTGTTGTATGCACTGGAGTTAACATTGCACACCTCATTGCCTTCCTTTTATCCCTGGTTACACTGGGCTTTGCTTAGCTTATCTCTCCATGTTGCTTGCTAAAATCCAGAATTTACAGTTGTTATTCGTGATGAATTTTAGGTAATTCTGTCATAGGTCACTTTGGCCACATCAACCATATGTTAGTCAAATAAAGTAGCTAAGAGAAAACCCTGTAAGTTACTGAACTAAAAAAAAAGATAAAGAAATCTGCATCGAAACACATATAAAGCTATCAACTCTTTTCTGAATGTATTGGCTGTAATCGTGTCTGACACATGCAATATTTTCAGCAGTATCCACTCTGTTGATAACGTTCTACAAGGTCACAGTCACAATAAATTGTGTGTGCTGAGACGGAAACTTTCTGCGTGTGAACTTTTGGCCTCTTCTCTACTATGCACTGGGTCTTACTGATTTGTGTGACTTTTGCCCCTGCAGCTATGGAAGCCTGAGCATATTGTGAAGCTAATTCCTTTCCTCTAAGGAACTAGTAGATAACCTACAAATTATTTACACACAGGGTTAGCCTTTTGATGCCAGGTATCTATTCCTGTGCTGGAATTTAAGGACTAGTTTAAGTGCTTTCCCAGGTTAGAGAAAGAGAAAGAGGTTCAGGGCCCTTGACATCA
Source organism: Porphyrio hochstetteri (assembly GCA_020800305.1). Classification (NCBI taxonomy): domain Eukaryota; kingdom Metazoa; phylum Chordata; class Aves; order Gruiformes; family Rallidae; genus Porphyrio; species Porphyrio hochstetteri. The sequence continues at coordinate 17,813,270 of CM036910.1, read as the reverse complement.
GCGGGAGATGGTTACAGAGGCAAAATAACCCCTGCATTAGACCAGGTATATTTATACCATTACAGGAACGTTTGACGTGTCTATGTATTTATGTATCCATTTAAAAATATATGCCAAAGGCAGAACAATTCAGAATAGATTGTAAAATTTTGGTAGACTGTAAAGTTATAAGAGCTCTTGATTGCTAGTACAGAAACACTGTACTAAAGTGATATGAACTATAATTTTGAATTTCAAGTTCAGAAAAGAAAAAGCACCGCAGAGAAAATGTTTATTTTGGACCTGTTGGCACCCTAACTTTTTCTTTTAAAAAGATGAAATTAAATCTTTTGATTAGCGCTTCAAATTTTATACTTTCTTGTCAGTAACATGTAGCAGACCAGGGTTTTGGTTTTAGAGTTGATTCAGAACAATCTGCAAGAAACCTAAACTAATGGGAAACTGGACCTAATTTAATGAAAAAGTCAGCTGTGCCCAGCATACCATCCTAGTTCTGGCTTCATCAGGAACAACACCAATACTTTCATTATCTTAAATTGGGGCATATTTTATTTTGGGTGTTTAATGTTGTCACAGAAAGTTCTAACATCTTCCCTATTTTTTATGAACGCTTCTCTGTAGAGCATGTTACCAAGAGACGAGCGTACAAGGGTGAAAAACCTTTCCCTGTGTCAGTCTGAGTTTCTTTTCAAGAAGCCTGTAACTTATATTAGAGATGTAGTAAGTAATAAGAAACACATATCAACTGCCAACTGAACTCTGAATGTTCGACTTCTTGACTTGGAAGAACATTTGTTTTGCAGATACCTTTCCAGACACGATTTATTACATGTTACAGCAACAGACCTGAGCGTTGCTGAAGTTAGCAGAGCAATATGGCAAAGACACTAAACCAACATGACATCACAAGGTGGAAGCGATTGCAAATTTTCCATTGACTTTTTTTCCCAAGGGAAAACTGGTTTGGGTTAATCAAACATTTATAAAGAGGATAATATTTTTCTTCAAAAGACTTCAGGTTAAGAAATCTTTATTTTTAAAAAGCTTAATTAACAAAACCAAACAACAAACCAAAAACCCCTATTCTTTCATGACGCTGCACTTTCCTGCTCCTACACCTCTTGTACTGCACTACCTTCAAGTGTGGTAGTGCACTACACACCTATTATCCACAGCAGGCATTTGACAGAAGACAGCAGTTTTATTGCACTTCATGTGTAGGAGAACAAAACCCAACAGGAGAATTAATGAGAAGTTTACTGTTTTGACTAAACATGAAGAACACTTCAGTTCAAGATATTTTGTGCAAACCTTCTAATATATTATTGAAGTTATAGATGTGACAGCTTTATAAACTGTCACATGTTCTGATGGAGATAATTTTTACATCATTGCATTAAATTTCAGCTGGAGCATATAGAATGTAACAATTTACACCAAATGCACTTTTGATCTCTAATGAATTATCTGATGCACAATATAGAACATCCTAATGGTACCAAAATTATCCTGGTTTCCAAATAACTGTCATTTTGCTTTAGGTGTTTAATTGTTTTGTAACAATATTATTACTTTGCATCCTGAAGCGAGGATCAAATTTGCTAAGAACTTGCATTTTCAATTCTGGGTTGCAAAAAGAGCCCCAAAACCAAACCACAACAATTTAGACTTGATTATGTGTTTGCATCAGAAGTAACAATGACTTGGTAATTAGTTAAGGATGGAGCATCTTGGTGACAAGTATCTCACACCAATTTGTATTGTTAAAATGAAACATACATATTCCAGGTGGAGGTGGTGAGGTGCAGGTGTTCAAATGTGTTTTTTGTGATATTTGAGACATCCTAGGCTATCAGTGACATCCATGCAGGACTGACAGTGGGATGCACTATGTTGGAGAGATCCAAGTTGCCCTGAGGCAGCAAGCAAAGGCTAGACAGGATACCCTAGCCATCTGAAAGTGGCATTGGGTGCCTGGTTTTAGAGTATATGAATTGTTTGTATAAAGCATGTAACATTGTATCATTAATCCTCCCATGCACTGCATGGCTGGACCAACAATTTCTACTGAATTTTAAGGGAAGGGGCTATGAAGTCCATGTTTTGCTTCAGATAGACACATCTGGGTGTAGGCAGTTACTTAAAGACCTTCTCCAGAAACCTAATAATATAAGGTGATATCATGCTTGCACACTAACAGATCTGTATATCGTGGCTGAAGCAACTGTTTTTCCTTAATCCTGCAGAGCTTTATCTAGAAAAATTTGTCTCTCTGCTTGAAACCTTAGGAGAAACAGAGTGCTATTCCCATCTGAATTTAGTTACTTGATTTTTACCAGGAAATCTATTTAGCAAAACCCCAAGACCCTTTTCCTGTCAGCAGAGGCAGGTGCTCTGAATTCCCTTCTGAAGGAGCCCAAGTTAAGCTTTACTCAATTCCCTTCTGGAAGGCTTAACATTTAGGGATGAGATCTCAAGGTCAGGTCATATAATATCATTCTTGATGATCAAGAAACAGAAATTTGGGGTTTTTTCCTGACTACAGCAAGGATTTTCAAGTCTGCTTTTGGTGTCCTAGCTACTTTATTATCCACTGTATCTTTCATCTCCTAGAAGAAAAGCTAGTTTATAAAAGTGCACATCCTTTCAAGTGACATTAAGGAGACTGCCTTACATCAGACTCACACAGTAGGAGAGCAAACTATAATGTTCTAGACTCTTCTTTCAGTTATATCAGCTTGGATTTTGAGTCACTGGTGGATATAATGAAATTGTGCAACATACATATTATGATACTGTGATATGATGATTATGATATAGTGCTTAGAGATAATCAGATTAAGAATTACTTGAATTATAGTTATATAATCAATAGACAGTAAGTAGAAAAACAATTAGATAACCTTTTAGGAAAAGCTTTAAAAACTTCCCCATTTTTTTGAAGATTTTTTTTGATTTACAGAATCATGGCTTAGGAATACTATCAGCATTTTTTAAATAGACACTCTAGGACTCATAAACATGACAGAATTGTATCATAACTGTGCCTAGATGGAAAGGTGGGAGAGAGAGAACTTTGCAAGAAGAAAATAATGAACTCCCTTACCATTGTCTAACAAAAAGAAAAAATACAGTTTAACTCCATCATAGCTGAAACCAGGACAACATATCACTTAATGACATCTCCAACATCAGGCTTTGTTTGATAAGAACTTTGATGCACGTGGGCAAAATGGACAGTGCAAGGCTAGCTGAACCCCATGAGACCTTTGTCCTGCTCTACTTGAGCATGATCTGTAATTTATATTTGCAACACTGTTTCCTAACGCTCATTTGCAGGCTAGATTTTGGAGCCCACATAGGAACGTTCTCCTGGCTCCAGGCCCATCCTCTCTGACTTCTAGCCACAATCCATTAGCCAGTTAAAAGGAAGCTCAAGAGAAAAGAGAAAGGAAGAAGAAAAGGCCATTAAAAAAGAAGAGGAGGTGGGCTACATCCAGACAGTGTGTTCTCAATGGGTTTTTTTTAGGGTGGCTTTGTGATCACTGCAGTGCCAGCTCTGAGTACCGTTAGACCTTCAGCAAGACTGAGGTTCTGGCCCACAGTTTGATCTGCTTTGCTTAGCAAATCTCTCTGTTCAGACTTTCAGTGCAGCAGATGTCTGTCTCCATCTTCAGACCTCTGAATGCCTTCCAAACCAGCATCATCATAGAACAACTGCCCTCAAAGTTCCAAAATAAAAGCTACAAAAATGGGGATCAGATCACTACTCATCCTGGTAAATGAAAGGAGTGCCATTCTTTGATCACCACAGGGCATTACATTCATTGGTGTCTTTCAGAATCAATCAGATCTGCACCAAAAATCACTATAGAAGAGCAATATTTCCATAGTATTATTCAACAAGTACAGATATTTTTAAACATTGTCTTTTAACATACCTCCAGATACTTCAGACTATTGAGCCAATATCTAACTTAAGAGTTTCAGCTTTCTACCTACAGACTTAAACCACTCACATCACCTACAACATGGCATAACACCATCCAAGTGTCATTTCTGCAGATTAAATAGCCACAAAAATTCCTGCAATCCAAAGAAAATAATTTTGGTCTTTGATGGGACACTTGGTGAGAGGGCGCTTGATTCGAAACAGTCTTTATTAGCTGCCAACGCTCCACGGAGAAGAGAAGAAGTTGTTAACAGCAGCCATCCTTCCCTCATGGCTGAGCCACCTCCACTGCCAATTCAAGGCTGCATTGCCTGGGCTGCAGCTGCCTGTGCTCACTTTGCCATCCTCATGCCCTTGTCCCTAGGACTTATGGTGCCCGTCTGCTGCTTCAGCTAACAGATTTTTCCTTCTATATTTCATCTTCTCCCCCCCCCCCCACCCCAATCAAAACCCAACTTTTACAAGTATTTCAGTTTTCCTCACTCTTTGAATCAAATATTTTAGATCACTAAAATATCTCTTTTTTTTAAAAAAAAATCTTTTCAAGTTAAAAATCTATACATAATTAAGTTAATTTTAAAATATTAACTCAGACTCAGATCTCATATTGGAAGGCAGCCCTTTAAGTCGGTGCAGCAGAGCAAAGGAGGTCTAGGAGTCTCCCCATATATGAAAGATGCTACAATTATGTTTCTAAATATCATTTGATCTGTTTCCCAGAGCTACAATATTAATTTTTCTCCTCTTTCTTCCTAGCTTTTCTTTATGTGCTAGAGATTTAGCTGGAGGTGAGAAGCATAAGTTACAAATAATATTTTCAGATGTTAAAACAAATAGCTGAGTAGGTAAGTAAACAAGTTTGCAGCACACTTTTGATTCTATTTGTTTTCTTCATCCCCATACAATTCAGAAGCTCTATTAATCTTAAAGCACACTTATTTTTCATTTCCTAAAAAAACCCTTGTGTAATCCATTTACAAATGCATAAACCTCAGATGTGAATAAATTGGTGACCATAACAACTTGCAATAGCTGAGATCTAACACCTGAAAATTAAAGAGACTGAATTTGGACTAAGTACCTCAAAAGTTCTGTGTATCACAAAGCAATGCAACATAATTTGCTGTCACACGCCCAACAGTAAATATCAGGGGAATGAAAACATGACTCTCATTTTACTCCATGCGACTAGAATTAACTTCTTACTGTGGTGATTTTGGCCATTTCAAGAATTTGGCAGTAAAACGGTTCTTGTACATTAACTACCTAGAACTAGTCTCCAGGTACATGCAGCAAAGGAGTTACTTGTCAGGTGATGAGTCCCAGGAGATGGTGAACATTCTGGATCCAATTCAACAGAGTATTTAAGCACATATTATTTCACTTTAAGCATAGGACCAAATCCTTTATTTAAGCTGTAGTTCTTGGTGCCTTGAAGAACTAAATTCTGTTTTCTTGAATTTGCAAGCAAGATGACCAGTGAACAAAATAACCCAAACAGTCAGATGCTGCAAGTCAAGCCATAAAAAATGAACAGCACCAATAAAGACTACTTGCTCCAGTTGGACTTTAGCTTCCAACCTCTCCACTTTGCAACTGTCATCTTAAATCCATGTTTTCTCTATCACAGCTTGTTAATTCTTAAACTACAGTATGCAGCAATATTAATTTCCTGAACATCTCTCCTCTTTGAATGAGGCAGATGTGCTTCAGTTCCATACGGGCCGTCAGCTTCAATTACTCTGGAGCCAGCCGAATTCTCTCTACAATCACAGTTGTTGTGCTAGTTGTCTGCAAGAGCAGGCTTGGTCTGTGAGACGACATACATATCCCCACATTCTCCCCACTTTCCTAAGGACACAAAACAAATTGTCCTGTAAAAAAAACCTGTTTAACCCAAATCTTGAAGATTTGTTGCAGAGCCAGTTATTTTTGTTGAGCATAGTTTTGGGGTAAATATTGGAATTGATACTTCTTTGCTTTGAAGATTTCAATTGATGTCCTAATGAAAGGAACAGGCTTACCTGCTACTCATCAGAAGAGCAGGGTTTACTAGCCTAGACACAGAGGCATTTTAATGCAAATAGCATCTGAACTGAAGCAGCTGAGATTAAATTGGTGCATCACCACCTGTACTGTTCCCACAGAGGATACCTCTAGTAAACTTCAAAAAGGTGACTTGGATATTTGTAGTGCTGTGTGCTGTTTTTCACATCAGCAAGACAATTACTGCTTTGCAGACCTGCTAGTCTCCATCCTGTTCTTGTTCTCAAAAATTTTAGCAAATAATTTAAAAAAAAAAAAATCCATGCCAAAGTGAAATTTTGGCTTCCCAAGAAAAGAAATACCTGGCACCTGACTGATACACTGGAACTTGGAGAGCTTCAGTTCCCTGTGAACTCAATGTGTATTTGATGTCTAATAAAGGAAAGAAGAGAACAGTAATCACTGGCATATGTCCTTTCATAACCTAATGAATGTACAAGCCTGCTGAAGAGAGCTGGATTTTTTGGTTGGTTTAGTTTATTCCCCTGCCTGCCCCCCCCAAATGCTTTCTAGGATATATGTTGTGAATTTATGCTTTTGCCTTCCAGTTATTGAATGCTGTCCTGCTTAAAAAATTAAGAAAGATAGACTCCAATAATCTGTGTTCAAATAGTAACTGAATTAGATATTTTCTCAAAACTACACATTCCAGCAATTTTTTTTTCATTGCTTCCAGCCTATACAAGCACAAGTTTGTTCAGTTAGCTTCTGGCTATGATCCAGTCAGATGGTTAGATGCTTCAATGAACTCAGAGAAATATTTTTGCAGTGTGAAGAATTTGTGCTTAATCACTTGGGGGAAAAATATTCCATTTTGATTCTTGGCTACAGTACTTATCTTAAATTGTTTAGTCACGTGAAAGTAGAATTTCACTAGCTAGCAGATAGTCCTTTGATATTTCACTTGCAACGTGCTATAGCTTACCAGCTTTGACCCTTATATAAGGTCATTTAAACAGCTGTTTAAAAAAAAACATATACCATGATAACCCACAGTATGCTCCAGTCATGCAGAAATGCAAGGGAACAGATTATTGATTGTAGTGTCTGACATGACCTACTTGTAATTAGGAAATCAATAACCTGGATTCTTCCTCTTCATCACCACCACCCACCTTTCCCCCAAATTCCAAACATAGCTCTGCATTCAAATAACGCTGATGTGTGAGTCCCATCCCAATTTTGAAAACCAAACACTTCTCTAATACTTAAATAATTTCACACGCTCCTACTTTGGCCCCAAGGTCTGGATGGTGGTTGTGGAAGGAATTTATTAAATAGAACAGAAGCAAAGTTCAAAGGACACCTAAGAACAAGGCAAGGATATAGCAGCATTTGGCCCATATTAAAAATCACAACTAACACAAGAAGAAAATACCCATCTGAGAAGACTGGTCAAGTTGTTGACACCTCATCATTTCACCCAACTGACCAAACAGCTACTGAGCATGATCTCCCATCCTGTTACGTTACCAAACATCAGGGAAGCCTTAGCCCTTCGCAAGACACTATTTGGCTCCTTAGCACCCTTACACCTAATTGACATTTCCAAGTTCGCTTGTCACTAGGTACTACTGGCTTCTTTCAGTAGATTTACAGAAGGTTACAAGGCTTGAAAACATTTAAGGTTATTGCTGAGGAGTGAAACAAGGCATGCAGACAAACTAATGGAGGAAATCAAATATTTAAATAACACGTGTAAAAGACTCCAGGCATCTTACATGACATCGCGGAAAAGAGTCAATTATGGTGCACAGAAAGAATCTAATAATAACCAAAGTAGGCCAAATGCAAACACTGTCATCCTGGCAAAAATTTGAAAGAAGCTATACAAATAGCAGTGTGGGAAGACAAATATGCACACTCCGAGCATGCATACCCCAGAGTACCCTCACTGAATCACGTTATGAGAATATGATCTACCGAGCTTGGGGAATTCTGAATTCAGATACAGCTACATTTCACCTGAAAAGCCTGACAAGCCCAAGCTACCTCTGTGCTCCGAAACGGCCACAAATTCACTCAGAAAAACATCATGGCAAGTACCAAAGTACTTTACTCACCCTTTTTTAGCCAGCATGAAGGATCAGAACAATGCGCGATGTTGCACCACTTCCACTGGGCTTACAATGCAGCGGCGGCAGCTAACAGCAGCAGAAACAGCAAATGGAAGAGAAGAATGCTGCAGGAAGCACAAAGGAAGGATCCAAGCTTCAGCAAGTATTCAAAAATACACAGTTTGCTTCCTTGCAGCTTCACATACTGAGGGGTTTGCACGTGTGTTAAGGTACTGGCAAAACAGTAATGTATTCCAGCACAAAACAGAAGCATAAGAACCCTCAGTGAGATGCATCAGGAGTCATTAGTCATGCAGGGAATGTTGAAAAATAGGCTTGTCAAAAGGATTTCTTTATTTTTAGTGTAAGGTTTTTAAAAATAAAATATTTTTTAAAGAACAGCATTCTTGGGAAGGATCTAGGTCTAGTACAACAGATGTAAAAGGTCATCCTTCAGTTAAAGTACCGTTCCCTAGCCCAGTCTTTCAAGCACGTATGAATTACCACATCAGTGTATGAGGAAATAAATCTGCATTCCTAAAAGAGGTCAGCACACTAAACTTCAGGCAACACATCTGTCCCATTCCAGGTTTTTGTGATGAAAAATCAGCAACTCAGTGATTTGTGTACATGGACTTGTTTGGTTTTGGTGTAAGACTTCCCAAAAAACTACCTTTTGGGATATAAATTCATTCACACTTTAGCAGACTTTCATTATCATGCCTTCACTTCCAGCCTCTGGTGCCTGTGCTGGGTTTTGGAGGCCTCTGGCACCCACCCAGCCAGAGATGCACTTGCTCACTCTCCAGGGCTTAAACACGCCTTTTCCCAGAACTCTAAGGTTTATGTGCTGAGGTTTGTAATTTAACACACAGGACACACATGTTGCCCTTTACAAAGGTTTACACGCTTTTTCTCAGAAGTAAAGAGAACTTAAATATTCTTGTGGAATCAGTGTGGTGGATGGGGTCAATTCAGTGATACAACTTATAAGCGACTTCCCACAGCATTTTTGAAGCACAGCTAAGGGGAAACTTGGGAGTGGAAATGAGATGCCATTTTGGGAACAGGAAAGGAACATGAGAATTTAAAAGTGTTAAAATAACGTACAGAGCTATAGCTGATCTTGCAACCCAGAAAAAAAAACAGGAAAATATTCCTCCCTGTTTCCCCCTTACCTTGCATTAACCTGCAGAGCAATACAGACCCTTCTCTTCCAGTACCTGGTTTTTATACCAGTAAGTCTGTTTACTTGCCCCAGGTTTATTTCCTCTGATCTTCACACCAACAATACCGTGGTTACCCTTCACAGTCTGCTGCAAAGCACCCCTTCCCTTCTCCTCCCCATGTTTTCATAAAGGTAAGAGAATTCACTTGGACTATCAAAAATCATTCGCATTTAAAAAAATATAAATGTTTGCTATTTTCTTTTATGGGTTTATCAGTTACTCTTACCTGTGATGTAGTAGAAATAATCCACTCGCTCAGCTTCTGCCTCTCAATACTTCCCCAAGTACTGAAAATACATAGTTCAGTTATCCTAGACTAGAAAGTACAGCTCTGCCCCACATCACAACCTTACTATGAACCGATGAATTGAACACTACAGCAGTTTGATTAAATTGTACTGCAGAGACCTCAAATCATGCCAGATTCTAATCTCAGGACTAAGGTTGCTTTTTTTTTTCAGATAAACATTGTTAATATTCAATTTCTCACTTCTGTGCAATAAGAAACATCTTAATCAAAATAAGTTGCAACCTGATTGCTGTAAGCATTTCGAAGTACATCACACCACAGTCCATCTATCCCTCCCATCCTGCCACCTTCTCACGCTTACACTTGGCTGATGCTTTCCAACACGTGGAACCATTCCCTTTCAAACACCCTTCTCATCTTCCAGAGAAAACCTCACCTAGGCCAGATGCTTGGTCAGCTTGCATTTATTTAATTGGTTGCCATTTAACCTGAAATGGTTTACACATGATGACAAATGCAAATTTACTGACTTTGCAATCATTTCTTTCAAGAAACAAATGCTTGCACCTCATCCCAGCTTGCCTTTGAATGAACAGAAACTAGAAACAACTGTTTGTTTCCTGGAATCAATTTTTAGGGAAGATGTAAATTTGCATTTCACTGTCATTAAGTAGATCAAGTTAATTAGCAATTAACTCCATTTAAAAAGGAAACAAATGTTGGGTCAAAGCAAATCTTGGTCTCTGTGTGCTTAAGAGACTGGAGTTAACTTCTATGAGTGTGTCTCATCAGAAGAAGAATGAAGCATCACTTAGAGCACATCAGAAGCACCAGTATTTCTCCTTCCGAGGGTGTATGTGGCTGATTTAACACCCTCTGTAATGGCACTTGAGGCCCAACAGAAGAAGTGAGTTCTGAAGCAGAGCCTTCAAGGGGGAAAGTATCAGCAAAGCTGAGATGTATATCTATGAGCATCAAGGCCAACTTAAGCATCCCCTGCGCCCTTCTTACCCCATGCTCTTCTTCTCTGGTGCTGATATCTCAGCTGGTGGGGCTGCATGCTAAATGAAATCAGGGCATTGATCCCATTTAGGAAATTTGCTTAAAAGCATCAATATAGGTACCATTGTAAAGGAAGGACCTAGATAGAGTAGAATACATTATAAATTATCATTTCTCCCTAAAGATAGATGTATGAAAGCCTTACCATGAGGGAGGCTTCAGTCTCCTCTGACTCTGCAGACCAGCAGGCAGGCCCCACACCAGGGAGCTGGAGAGGGGGCCCTGATGTATGGAGTGCAGCAGTAGCGAGCAAGCCGTCTGGGAGCTGCAAGAAGTGAACTGCACTTCAGCATCCCCTGTTTCTGCCTTTTCCAGCTGAACTGCAGTGACAGAGCACTGAGCTGTCTGTCAACAGAAAGAGCGATTTTTTTTTTTCCCCCAGTTGCATAAGGAAGCAGTCAGACCTTGCTGTTCTTGTAATTTGTCTTCAGCTCAGCTGACTAAGATGTACAGCTTGGGAACTAACATCTTTCTTATCAATTTTCCAATCATTTTTTATAGGTGCTGTAAACTACACTGAAGCTATCCCTCCTCGGTTCGCTGTGACAGGCTGTGAGTCTGCAACAGAGCTCGGTCCATCTTACGTAGCTAATTTCAAATATTTGCCACATAAAATTATTAGCTGACAGTATTTATTTAATGCCTTCATGTGGCAACAGTAGATTTTACCATCCCACTACATAATTAACAGTCCAGAGGATCCTTTAGTCATTAGTGACACAGAGTATTTGGATACTGAAGCAGTGTTGCTTGAATGACTCTTTCTTTTAAAGCTGTATTATATCAGAGATTTGTTTCAATTTACATTACCACTGATGGTCTCTCTTCAGCCTTTACACAGAATTCCAATTAATGTCAAAGAGGAGTAATCACACATGAAATGAATGGAGAATATACCCCTTAAAATTTAATGTGTACATGAGATATTCCTATTAACTGTGGTCTTACTTAATTTTTATACTAGGACATTAACTATAATCTGCAGAATAAGGAGTTTGTGTGTTCAACCCCCTTTCTCCCCCCCCTAAAGAAAACGAGGCACTGCTGTTCATGCTAGCGTAGCCTTGCTGAGCTCAGAAATGGCACTGGAGGCTCTAGAGAAAATGTGCACCAAGTTCTCCAAACCACTTAAAAAAATAATCTCAAAACACCTCAGATTAAACCCAGGCATGATATTGAACCTCTGAATTGAGATTAGTAGCCATGAAGGCTGACGGGATATAGTCTAAACCAACAAAATACTACACCTAGATATTGAACCAGTTAATCAGGGTGGAGGATTCACTGTCCTTGAAGAAGGAAAAAGGCTGAGAATAGACACAGAATATTGACAGGCCAGGAGAAAAGCTGAATAAAAGGTGTTGGGTTTTTTTAACTATAGTGGTGTCCTGGTTCTGGCCAGGCAGGAGTCAACCTCCCCAAGCTCACCTGTGCTGGTGACTCTGGCCTGGCTGGAACCAGGACAAATGGGATGAGCAGGAAAAATGAGACAACTGCATAAGTAATATATGAAAGTATGATGGCAGTTCGGCTTCCAAGCCCTAAAACATGACATAATTTGACTGAAACAGTTTGTTACATCTTTTCAGTTGATGACAAAAAACCCCAAAACAGCCCACTACACCCAAAACTGCACCACTTCCCTGGAGCATTACAGAATGAAGGCTAAGATTAAGGTTAAAACCCTCGGAAGTTTCTTCTTCATATGGCTGCTTACTGCATCAAATTAACCACTTTGCCCTCTGTGGAAGGTTTTGGCATGTTTCTTACAGTGAAGGGCTAGCTACAAAAATCTCAGTGCTCCTTGAAGAACCAAGGCTGTGCTCTCAATACCTGCTCTCAGCAGCGTGAGCCGAATCAAAGCCTCCAAAAGCCAATGCAAGTACAAAAGTGGCTGGGGACAACAAGTTGCAAGAAGAGGATAGCAGTGAAAGGCAAACATATTTCAAGGATCATTGACTTCTACTGGGAAGAAAGAAATGTAATACAGAAAACCTGCTATAGCCCTTGCCTGGCTTGTTCTCATATCTACATTTGGCCTTCAAATAAAATTTGTGCACCCTTCAAGAGTACTTCTAGTACAGAATCGGTGGCACAGCATCCAAGAGTTATTTTTGCTTACTTGAACTCATCTAAATCTAGTATGCACTGCTTCAGCATTTTGGTTTTTTCTATGTGGTTTCCAAGTTGAAATGCTGTAAAAGCATAGGCAGTAGCCTACGGAGGCTGTATAAGAAGAGAGAAGATACAGTTTGGAGAGGACTGTGCTGGTTTCTAGGAACACCAAGTCCTTAAAATAGGTAACAAACCTTACGGGTGTTGCTTTTAGAAGATTCAGCTTTTCAGTGAGCAGACTGAACTGCTTAATGAAATCCAGTCCTTGTATGAAGGACTCACTGGCCACTTGTTTTGTTAGATTCAACATCAGCAAGCAGGGACTCAGTCAAGGACTGCTGTAGCTAGAAAAAACAAACAAAAAGACAACAGAAGGAATCTATTAAAGTTCCGAGAGATGCGTTAGGCTTGGTATACAATCAGTATTTCCTGACTATAGGTGTAACTTAAAAGCAAAAGCACCCACAGAAAATATTTGGAAAAGGATTCGGGAAAAAAAGCATCAGGGAAACAATGCAGAAAGACAATACAATTCCTTTGTAGCAGACCTGGCCCTACCCAATACCAGTATTGAGAGTAGAGCACATGCTCTACCTCCACCACACAATCAGTCTGAGATGAACAAGCAGTAGACCTGCATGTGTCATAAAGAGACCTTCATATTGTTATCTACACCCAGGGGAAAAACCTGAAGATGGATAGTGCAAGAAGGATATTGGCACACATGGCAACAGCAACCATTAGTAATTGAGGAAAAAGAAAGTGTCCCCATCCATAAATTCCATCTGTAAAAAGAGACCTTTCAGTAACGTCAGGAATACTCTTGAAGGTTACACAAATCATGCTTCTCAAAATGAGGAGAAAGAAAGTATTGGCAGGGATTCCCAAATGCATTATGGACTGATCAAATTAAATAGAAGTGTGGTATGATTAATGACACAGAAGAAATGGATCCTAAAGGAGGGAATCTGTCAAGTGTAAGGATTCCCAGAGAAAAGGGCCAGTCATACTGTCTCAACTTGTCACAAGTGACATTGGCCAGAGTGAAAATGGGCAGCTTTTAGTTGAGAAAATTGTGAACATATGACTTATGATGAGACACTGATCTTCCAGTTGCTGTTGTGCCCACAGCTGTGCCACCAAAGTGCACGATGAGCACCAGCGCAGGAAAGAGCAAATTTTCATGTGCTTGCAGTAATATCTTTCATCCTGAGACCTCTAACCAGCTTTCTACTAGCCAGTGAGCTAAAGGAATAAACAGACAGTATGTAGGAAAGAATTTATGCTAAAATGGAAGGATGCAACCCAAGCTTCTGCAGCAGGGCCATATGTTGCACCACGCAGCAGCTACGATGGGCACAGCAAGTCCCCACTCAGTTGAGACCTACAGGAGAGCGGATGGTTAGGGAGATGAAGAGGGAGAAAGAGACCATGGAAGAAGAAACAGCCATAGTACTGTAAATAAAAGCAATCCCAAAAATAGTATGTTGATATAGTGAAAATGTGGCTACAGGAGCTGAAACAGTTAAGATGCAGTAATCATCTTTGACATACTCCAGTCACATATGATGACAAAAGTAACATGAAAAATACAGGCATCCTGCCAAAACATCCCAGAACACAAATGCCAACACACTGATGATAATTGACAAACTCATCACATCATTGACCGAGCCTGAAAAACCTCACTCCCAATGACTTGCACACTCACCTACAAAAAAGCACATGTGGAAAAGTTGTGAACTCCACCCAGTTCTTGTTGGGCCATGGCAAGCTTGTGTTTGAAGCAGCATGCGTGGTTCAGTCGGTTATTATATTTGTTCAAGTTTTGAGCTGAATTTAATGGTGTTTCTTTCTAGGCCCAGTTAGACACAGACCTGAAGAAGGTAAAATAACAGGACAAGTGCTGGCAGCCCGCACTGCCCATCCACGCAGCACGTGAGCAGTGAGAATCTCCTTTGATGCCCTGAGTGCTATTGAGAACGTCTAGAATTTTATTCTTTATGTATACATGTAGTCTTTGTTCTTTAAATGTTTGTTTTGAAACAGTCTGGCTCATCTAGGCTGTATTTGATGGCAACACCTATGCTGAAACACTTGCTGGTTGTTGGCATGCCACTGATACATTATGTATCCTCACAAATCCTGTCAAAAAAGATGAAAGGAGAGGGGTCTAGAGCATTTGCTTGGCTGGAGAGCATTAGGGAATGGTGCTACCTACCCTCACTGCCTCACATGGGTTCAACTTTAGTATTCGTTGTATTTTGTGTTTAAGGAATAGGCAGAGAAATGTATGCAGCGTACTGAGAGCACCTTCTGGAGCGGCCAGTCCCAGCAGACCGCAGGCAGCTTGTGCTGGTGAAATATGGCTCTTGGGAACTAATCATCCTTCACCATGCAGTGGGTTTGAAGGACGTGGGCCCGGTTCTCTCCTATCTGGATGGGAGCGTCATCCGCTGAGATCAATGCCACTGCACGCCTCTTGCAGAGCAAGAGTTGGTCTCTCAGTATGTGATTTGAGAACACTTGCAAAAACCACTAACAGCATACGAGAGCTCTCAGTTATGCTCTGAAGACTAGGCTGTCTGCCAAGAGAACAGCGCATTAGACAGACACATCAATAATTCCCATCATCTATCCATCAAAAAAAGATATTCTATTTACCTTAAAATGCATCATATGTGGATTTTACTATGCTGAAAAGGGCAACACTTGTAGGTCTCTGAACTTCCATAATGTAACAGGATTGGTTCCCCTTAGTGCTGCTCAGACATAGCTACTGCCTCGAGGAATTTATATTAATTCAGTGAATTCCATCCCTTCCTTGACAGGAGTAGGGTATTTCACCATAAATTGGCTAAACTCTATGGCTATAACTGATCAAATGAGGTGTGCCCATACATAATGTTTAACTAGAAAATTTAACTAAAGAAATAAAATTTGAACATCAGCCAATAAAAGTGGATGGAGAAGTGGCAGGGCTGGTCTCAGGAGCAAAGCTATTCCCAGCACTGGCTGCAGGACAGGCGTTTCAAAATTGTAAGATTAGGTGGGTCGAATTCCAAGCTGGTGATTTCAATATACCTTTTAGAAGGTTAAATTTAAACTGAATGCTGTTGAACACGCTGCTTGAATGTCATTTGCGCTTTTGCTGCTAAGTATTTCAAAGGTCTTACACAGTTATCTCAGCTGAAAAACAGACCAGCTGTGCTCTGCGTTGCGTTTTGCCTCTTCCCAGGTCATTTTGGATAACAGCGTGTTTTCAGCTGACTCTGCCCAGGCTTCTCTCTTTCTGAAGTAAAGCAAACAATTCTTGCCTATATCTGAAAAACGTTTTGATTGATACAGAAAAACCAGCATTTTAGTTTGGTGTGCTGCTCTTTGCCTAGGTAGGAATGGAGTTAAAAAGGTTCAAAAAGAAAAAAAAATAAATCCCCCCTCCAACCCTCTCAGTGAAACTTGTAAGCATTTTTACATCTAAATACTGACTTAGATCATCTGGAAATTGGTAACATGTAAGGAGGATAAATAAC
Source organism: Porphyrio hochstetteri (assembly GCA_020800305.1). Taxonomy (NCBI): domain Eukaryota; kingdom Metazoa; phylum Chordata; class Aves; order Gruiformes; family Rallidae; genus Porphyrio; species Porphyrio hochstetteri. The sequence continues at coordinate 17,797,026 of CM036910.1, read as the reverse complement.
CTAAGAGTGAAGATATGTCTGGACTGAGACTGCTGTAAAGAAAGACTAATTAAAGTTTCTAGATAGCCCATCTGAATGAAACTCAGTTACTGAACTTGAACCAGATGCAGATATTGACAGATCAAACCCTGGACTTGGCAAAAGAAAAAACGACTGATCTAGGTTGTTGAATAGCCTGGTTTGCATCTGGCCTGGCCAGTTTTGTCAGTGATTATTTGCTCAGTACTGACATTTTAATGGGAGTAAGTCGCTCATCTGAGCATGCATGGATCAGTTTGGGCCTGAGCAGTGCCGACCTGTGGATGAGACACACTGGTAACAGAAACAGGGGACCTTGAGCCATCAGAGATACTGTGTGTGTTCAGCATGTTCTGCACTATGCACAGTCATTGTTTTACTTTTATCCCTTTGAGAAGCATAACTTGAAAATTCCCAGTAGTTTGGTATAAGTGCAAGTGATTAAAAAATTATACATGGAATATACTTACAGGGATTGAGATCGGGGAAAGGAGAAGAGGAGAAAGGGGATGAGGGGCTCAGCACTTGAGCAAGTAAGGATGGGCAGGAAAGATTAATTAGATTTGTCAGTACCAGGGGTTTGCATCCCCCAGCCTGGCCCTGCCCTGTGGAAGCTGGAGTCAGGGAGGATCAGAGAGAAGATGTTCCTACCCCAAGTAGCTATTCCTCTCCCTTCAGCCATCACCCACTTTCCCAAGGTCATTGTACCCCCCTCCCTTGTCTTTAAAAGAGGTAACTCACTGTAAGGCAGAAGAGCACACAGGCATTGTAGCACAAGCCTTTGCCTGCCCTACAGCTTCTCCTCCTCCCACTGAGATCTCTGCTGTGGGCTGTCGTTAAATACTCCTCTGGCAGGTCACTGGCTCTGGGAGTAGGATCCCCAGTGGAGTTGGGCAATTAGTATTTGTCCCTCAGGCTAATTATCTCCTCAAACCTCCTGGCCAAGTCTCAAAATAACACCAAATCCCTACCCAATACCTGTGCAATGAAGGCTGCAGCCACTCGCAGAACAAAAGCAAAAGGGAAGAGATGGAACAAGTTACAGCTGCAGTAAGGAGAATTTCTGCAAGCTTGTCCCATCCCACCTGCCGTTAGGTGCTGGTTTGTAACGTCCCTCGGGAAGCAATGCAGTTACTAGAGCCAGCAGCGCAGCAAGTGTTTTCTCTCTGGGATATTCTCAGTCATTAAATGTTACTACAGGCATATTTGTCCTTGGAAAGTTTAAAAACAAATCTTTTAAAAAGCTGGTATGTGGGGCTCAGTGTGGTAACGAGCGATGTGAAAGCCAAATATTGGATTCCAAGTGATGCAGTATGATTGAAATTTCGTGTAACCTAGAGGATAAAGTAAAATTCAGTAAAGTGTTTTGAAACGGTGCAAGCAAAAAAAGATTTTCTGATTTTATCAGTGATGTTCAAGATGTATTTGAAGCTGGCATGCAGCCGAGGATCATTTCCTAATACCATATTCTCTTTGGATGGTTCAAATGTTTACCATAAGCAAAATGAAATAGGATTACAAACTAAACTCTTGCTTCCTTGACCTTACCCTGGCAAGATCCAACACAGGGACACAGAGAGATGATTTTCTATTCAGTCAATCGCCAAAACTTCACTTGCTGGCTTCCCCAGAAGCTATGCTACCCTCTACAGCTTGTGAGGCTTATAGCGGCACTTGAGCAGGCTACTGTTGTCTGTCAGGACAGGGCCTTGGGTGATCAAGATGAGAAAAAGGCTAAGGAGGCAGAGAGGTATTTTATCCTTTCTTGCTTCTGGCAGAGGACAAAACCAAACCTTGTTCTGGGCTAAATAAGATAAGAGGTAACAAAAAATGTCTACAAAAATCACCAACCAAGATGCAATATTTCTCTTGGTTTCAGAGGAGATGGGACAAGTAAAACATCTGCTATCACTTAAAATGTCTCCCTTGAAGAAAAGATATAACTGGGCCCAGGCTTAAGGCATTTGCCTGTGCTGCCCCATGAGAAACCCCTGCTTGGGCACACCAAAGGCTTTTCACAGCATCCACTGCGCAATGCAGATCTCAGGGTGAAGGACAATTATTCTTTCTGGAGAAGGACACATCATGTTCTTGCATTAGAGTGAACATTCAATTTATTGCAGATGGATTGTAACAAAGTCCTGATGCCATCTCTAACCTGGGCATACTGCCATGCTGCAAGTTCATTCCAGTGATGTACTGAGATGGTTTCACTGCTCTTAGTCTCAAGTCTCTTTGGAGACAGTCCAGGCAGGCTTTCCCTACTTTGTGACAGCTCTTGGCTAGCTTCTTCTGGACTCAGCAGTTCATTTCAAAATTTCCTGACATTGTTCCTCTTCGATTCAGGTCTGCCCAAATCATGCAAAAAAGCTGAGGAATCCAGGCCCTTCTTCAAGTATGGAGTCTGATCTCCAGATGGTGAGCATCCACACCTTGCTTCCTCCTTTCCCAGCCCCTCAAGTGCCCTCTCAAAAGAAAGACTGAGGTGTTATTACACTCTATCCTGTGCCTCCCACAGGCAAGGGCACAGGGAGGGCCTCTGCTGAGCATCACACACAGCTCCTCAAAGGCAGATTTAGAGCAGAATTCCACTCCCAACACAAGTAATCAGAGGAAAGCCCAGATAGCGTCTCCTAAATACGTAACATGTTGCCTCCTCAGGAGCAGGTCTTCACAGCGTCTCTGAGTGAAGGCAGGGGCATATGTTGTGTTACACAGATGGACCAGAAGTTGTGCAAATCCAGATGATTATTTCTGATGCTTTTAGGTTCTGGCTAACAGTTCTAAGTGTTTGCCTGCTGTTGGTAATCATCCAGGTTTGAGAATTACTCAGAGAATATTCAATTAGCAAGAAATTAATTGTGTTTTTAATTGTCCGCTCTTCTGTGATGATATATAGTACAAGCACAGCTTGGATGAACATAATGCAGAAGATTATACATGCAGAGTTGGAAGCCTTCCTTGAAAGCTTTTTTCCCATGTCCTGACTGAAGCTAGCAAAATGAAATGAAAGATAATTATGGGAAGTGGGGAGAAAACAAATGGACTTTTAAAGTCACGTTTGGGGCTGGATTCAAGCTCAGGTCTGACACAGGACATGCACCAGCTACACCAGCTATAATCATCCAGCCAGTCCCTCAGGCCAGGGTCCACTTGTTGAAACCAAACCATCCCTTTCTCCAGCGTTCCCTACAGGCAGGAATTTCTGAATCCTCAAGTCAGCTGGCAGCAGATGCTTGACACGAGGATGAGGGAATGATGCAGGTCATCTGAACACAACACTTGGTATCTTCAGGACACTTTGGCATTAGACATAGATTAGCTTGCTGTGGTTCAGGACAAGGGAATGAAGAGATGCAGGACGGAGGTTAAATCATCTGGCCAAGATACTGTCCAACTGCGGTGCTGAGCTGCCCCTTCAGCAACACAGATGTGCCAGCTTGGCTCCTCAGGCCCTTTTGCCGATGTACGCTTGGCTAGGTGTTTTTCCAACAGCTTTGGGACTATCTCACCTCAACTCCATTTCTCAGCCTTTGAGGCAGAGCATACCCTCCTGCGGTGTTTTATGGACACTTGAAGTGGAGGTGGTTGAAAAGACAGAGGCATTTTCCTAGAGAACTATGGAGATGCTTATGTTGCTTTCAGTAAGGAGTCCATCAAGGATTGGTCACTTCTAGGTTTTGCACAGAACACTCTATGCTTTTAAAATAATAGCAGCTGCCTGTGACTGGAGTCAGCGTAAAACCAGACAGAGCAGAGAGCATGCTGGCAATCCATGCCATGGGCAGAGGTGTAGGCCCAGCTCTAGAATGCATATCTTGGCAGGACAGCTCCCAGTCTTGAACCTTACATTCTGGTAGGGCACCATTTCTCTTGTTCATCGAACCCTTAACCTATAGATGCCTTCACCACCAATAGATACACCCAGTAAATGCACACACAATACCTTCGATGCCACAGTGGTGTAAAACAACGTGCCTATCATGGGATGTTCCACACGGGCAGTAGATCTGCCACTGAGCGCAGATTTAAAGCTGCCAGATGGGCTCAGTGTAATGAAGGTAGCTGCCTGCTCTGTTTCAGAAATCAATGACACGTTGTCATCCAGCACAAGATAAACTGAGAACTCTGAACTAAGGTCTTGACAGGTAAAATGCCTTTGATTTTGCCTTTAATTCAGCAAGCTCACAACATTACTGGGTTCTCTGTATTAATAATAAATACACACTGAAGCTCATGTCAGTGGCAGAGTTTCAATTCTAACCTGGTAACAACATACCTCTGCGAACAGCATGTCTGGGAAAAGCAAGACAATATTCACAGTCTAGCCAGATGCAGAGTCAGGAAACCTGACAGCTGTTTAACAACTCATAGAAATAAATAACATTTATTTATAAATAAAATTTCTAATTATATCTAGATATTCCTTTCTTATTTTCAGCATGGTTTGTTTGGTCAAAGAAATCCAGTTCAGTTATTTTCTTCAATTTTTTTCCCAGTAGAAGACCTGAAAAAAGAAGGTCCTGAAGGACTGGTTTGGACCTCAAAGGTCTTCAGGGCAGGAACACTTACATATATTTAAATGATATATCCTGGGCATATACATGATTGCCCCAAACGACAAGCCAACCCCATTCTACTTGCCCGTATTGCCACCCTGCAGAGGCCAAGGTCAAATGTCTTTCCCCACAGCACGGGCTCAGGACTGTGACCTGGGGTCTGGGTTTCAGATCTGCTGGGGGAGCGAGGTGGCCCTGCCCTGGCACACAGTGCTGGTGTGTAGGTTTGCACAGTGATGAGCACAACACACCCTGAGACCTCAGCTGGAAGCGTTGGGAATTACCAGGAGAGAAAGAGAACAATAAGCAAAATGTGACGTGGCAGTCATTTCACATCTTAACTGCCCGTCTGAAGGTCAGCAGAGCCTTCCTCTGAGAGGAGGGGAAACCTTTTAGTTTATTTGATGAAAGGCAGCTTTGTTTCTTTTTAAAATATAGAAATTAGATTACTTCTCATTAACGGCCTGAGTTGAAGACCGAAAAATACTGGAGTATTTTCTAGAACAGATCCCTTGATATCAACAGATCCTTAGAAAGTGGAAAAATTGCTTGTAGGTTTTAACTGGTGTAAGTAGGTGCAACCACTGCTGCAGCCTGCAGTAAATAAGCCACAGCCATGATTAAGGCATTATACATTCTGCAATTACTGTGACTTGGTTTGCTGTTTATATCCACTCAGAGTGAACTGAATTGGATTGAGTAGATTTGAACCTATATACGACAGCCTAAGTTGGCCCTTTTTGGTTAATGTAAATTTGAACTGCAAGACCCATGAACTGATTTCCCTAGAGGAAAGCTTAAGGACTATATTTGAGTGCTGTTGAAAGCATACAGTGGACTTTTACAGAAAAAGACTGCATGTGAATCTATATTTAACAAATGTTAGTTCCACCAAATTCAGTCTCTTGGCCACAGTAACATTTATTTAATCCTCATCTCTTATCTCAGCTGCAGAGCAATTCAGATTTTATTGTACTGTATTTAGTCTGAGGGATCATTAACTCCATTAATAACAACAATCTGGAGATTTTTCTAATTTACAGTTTCTCCACTGATCATTATTATCTTAATGCCATGAAAGATTATGAATCTGAGTGGTGCCAAACCACTGCAACCTTCATGGACTTCAGCAAGAGTTGCAGCTGGTCTGCACATTACAGCCTTCTAGTGTTATGTTCGTCGCAGAGTGGCAAAGCTGGGAGGTGAGGGCTGGTGGTGTGGTTTTATCCTGGGTTTGAATTCAGGAGAACATTTTCTTGGAAATCTCAGAAAATAATATGATCTCTCTTCCACATCTTAACAAACGCTTTCTCTGAACCGATCCATTTTATAAACAAGGACTTTAGTAAATTACTGTAGTTGTAGGCAGTAGTACAAGTATATTGCCTGTTGCCACACAGGATTCTCTGAACACTGTAATCCTAAGTAGAGCTATAAAGTCAATGTCAACAGATCAAGTTACGTTAATCAAACATGGTATTAACATTCTTGGGTATAGCTGGTTTATGTGGTACACTTATGTTTTGATTTTAATATTTTTATTGCTATTCAGTTTTACAACTGTTCAGTAGCATCTAGCCTTTTTCTAAACACCTTCAGTCATATAAATTGAGGTATTGATTTCTTCAAATAACCTAATGGTCTTGTTGAATTATTGGCAGACTATGCTGCACTTGTCTTGTTCTGCTTATCAGCACTCATTTAATCAAACCTTTAAGACATTTTATAGAACATAAGGATGGTTACCAATCTGCTTTGAAAGACTTAAAAGCCACTGACATCACCAGCATCAAATGAGCAGTCCGATATATAGATGTTTCATATTAAAAACAGATTTCTTGGTGGTAGCTTGGTGGAGACAGCTCGGTATGAATCTGTTTTAGAAAAGATTACTTAAAACCCAATATATAGCAATAGCCAAACAATAAACTGACATAAAAGCTCAGGGACTGCTAGTGCATAAATAATAACTGTAGGTAATATAGAGTTGAACCTAGATCAGGTCAATAATACCTTGGAAAGATTAAACGTCTGTGACTGATGCACAATTATCAAAGGTGCGATCGCTCTCTCCATCAGGACATGAAGAATACCACTGAGAACTCAGCAAAACATTTGAGATTGATTTTACGTTCTATAGCTAGGCCTATAGAAAGGAAACAGTTAATCTGATGTCATTGATGTTCTCATCCATACCCCTCAGATGAAGATACACGCTGTTCCATTACCACTACTAAACGCCTAGCCAATAATCACCACAGTGTCACATCCTCCTGCCAACACGAACGTGAAAGATTTGTTACAAGTGACATGACACCACATGGCTCCATGTACATCTTCATCAGAGTATTAGCTTGGGAGCAGCCCTAGGAGCGTGCAGGCACTCCTCAGTCCTAGTACCAAATCCACGGAGCACTGAGAAAGGTACAGTTAGCTGATTGACACTCTGGTACAGCTTTACAGCACGAGTGATTATTTTCACGTGAAACGTATTCCTGTGCATATGTGCTCAGATGCTCAAGAATGCTAATGAAGACATAGTTCTGCAACAAAAAAAGGAATATGTTTAGTTTGTCCTTTTTTTCCCCCCTAAATGATTCAGCACATGTTTTGCTATCTTAAGCTGACCTTAAAAAAACCTCACTGCACAATGAGCCCATCTTTTTCCCCCAAGATTCAGCCATCGTATTTCTTCTAAGAGACATCAAAGTTTTTCATTTAATTTATTATGAAGTACTGTATTTACACTAACTTACACCAAGTACCTAAAAAACATTGAACACTTGAGAGTTTTTCTGTCAGCTCTAAGACCGGTATTATTTATGACAATAATTTTACTAGCCTCACCAGCGGAATAATGACTAGATAGTTAGTGTCTCTAGACATTGCAGATGTTTGAATACCTTTCTAAAGATGCTCAGGATTTAGAAACTTAGAGAAGGACTGGCTTTGAATCATGCTGGCAAACCTGATGCAGGATTCTGATTAAACAAATCATGAGAGTAACAGCAAGAATGCAAGTCCAGAGTTCCTAAGTCCAGAAGTAAACATCAACTGCATTTATTTAAAAGACCTGTTCAAGGCAAGTACGTGCAAAACACAAAGGCTGCCCGGTTTGATGGAACAAGTAACTAAGGTTTTTTCCTACTCTTCACTAACAGGGAAGACAAGTGACATTTTAATGGTGTAATCAAGACCCTGATTACCATTGGTGACAGAATATGCCACAAGATCTGAATGGTTATGATGGATAGGAGCACTCATACTGCATTTGGCAGTGCACGTTTCAGCTTGAGGCAGTGTGTGAGTTTGTTTGGATTTGCTGGGTTCGTTTCTGCTGACAAAAGTCCTTTAAATTCTGCATCTTTTCAATAAAGCAGCAAAGGGCCTGTTAGAAGCATGCGAAGACAGAACAACTGTGCTCAAAGTTTAGCATAACTACTCCTTTCATATTCTTCTTGAAAGTTAGTTTCACTAGCAGGGAATATGCTATTTGCAAGAACAATTTAGAACTAATTGCTCTGTGCTAAGAATCACAACTTAACAGTGAATCACTCTGATGGATTTCTTACAGTTTTAATGCTTGCTCTCTCTCGCTATCAGCAGAGGAGTTTCCAGGACTGCATTTTAGGTCTGTGATTTCAGATGTCTCTATGTAGCAATTCCCTCTTACACATTTTTCTGATATATTGTATTGGGTGGGGTTTTTTCTTTGTAAAGTATAGAGCTGCAGCACCCTAGACCACTTCTTTGCCTTCATTTTCTTTGCCATTTACCCTTGGCATATTTGGAAGTAAGGTCTTCAATATATTTGGCCTTTTCCTGTATCCTTGAGGTGTTTGTGCCTCATAATTAGAGGGAGAACTTTGGATCCATAATGACTATGTGGTGGGGGCTCTCAAGTCCTAACTATTTAGTCAAGCAATTACAAGTGCACAAAAGTCCAAAAGGCAGACAAGGAAGTGTCATAATCAGAAATGTAAATAAACTATGATACCTGTAAGAAGCTAATTAATAGCCTAATAAATCCCTGTAGCAATGGATTAATTCCATTAGAACTCTGGAAAAGAAGCAGCATTTTTTTTTTCATATTCCATTGAAAAAATGCTTTCAATGATACCTTGTGAGTCAGACCAGTGCTCTGATCTAGAAAATTATCTGACATCCCTCTCCAGAAGTACACATTATAACCTAAAGATAACTTTGAGCATTACTGAAGGATAAGCTGGTGGAAAAAGAGTCTTTCAGGAACAAAGAGTAAGCATTACCTCTCATTTTGAGGAGTTCACATCTTTTTACCACGTACATGCAGTCACCCCTGACTTTATGCTTTTCAGCTAGCTAAGTAAGAGCTCTTCTGGATTTCCTTCTGACTCAGAGACATCTTTTCTGAGTTAACTATAAGGAAGTCTACTTGCTATCAAGTCTGCATTGCCCATAAAGACCCACTTGGTGAGCCAAGCACGATTTCCCTGCAGGGTCAGCAGTACCTGCCAGCTGTGCTGGTGCTGGGGACAAGTCAGGCCTCTGTCAACGAGAATACAGCATGCTATTTTATCATAGCACACCTGCCAATATTATATTATACAATGCTACTACAATTTAAAAGTAGTCAATACCTGTGATTCCATCATTTATAGAAACTCATTTAACTACAATGTACTTAAGGGAAGAGTGAGAGGCTAGTAAATGCCTCTTAAAAGAGACAAAGTGTTCTGGGCTAGAACAAGGAAGGACAGGACCATCCAACACTCTGTTCTTACTTGTTTTAGTTTTAGATGTTGTAACTGAGTAACGTGGTAAAAACATCTGTTTTGGTCTGTATCCCTCTGCACCAGGCCAGGTGTGCAGGGCGAGACAAGAGTCCTGCATCACCCTGCAGAGCCTTTGAGGGACGGTGAAAGTTTTTGGATCAGCAGTCTCTCTCCTTAGCTGTATTTGCTCAGAAGTGGCTGTTAAGTTTCACCACCTCAACAGTTTAGGCCAACATAACTTACTGGCTGTATTGGCTGTTTCCCTGTCTGCCTGCTTCCACACAGATCACTCTTCCATAAGTCAAATTTATACAGCGTAATTCTTTCTCAAACTTCAAAATCAAACCTTTAAACTCAGTTACTCAATTACTTACTGAGAAATAATTGTATGAGCTCAAAACACTTTTTTGTAACAATTTTGTGTTAATATTTTGCTTATAAAAACATCACTACAGTCAGATACCAGAGAAAAAGAAATAGTCTAAATTATTCTTTTCTTTCATAGTTTAAGAAGGGAAAACCCTTAACAATTGTAAGCAGACCTTTATCTAAAGCTAGCAATCTTTGTAAAGGAGCTTATGTCAGTGGGGCAGGGAAGAGGGACTAGTTTTCACACTTATGTGTAACTACTTTTGAAACTGAGGGTGTTGACTGATATTACCATAGACCAACATACAGTCCTTTAGTGGGCAAACAAAGACTCCTGGTCCTTTTTTCTATTATTTGCAGTGGAATAAAATTTAAAGCCTTCCAAGAAGCAGCCAAGGTGCAGAGAGAGAGGATGGAGATTAAGGACAAATAAATCAGCCTAATGACATTAATTAGGGCTTCAGTCCTTCACTAGAGATGCGAATGCTTTAAGCTCTTCACTTGAAGTGCGTTAAAATGAAGAGGTACAGTGGGTATCCCACAAGCACTAGCTGGTCACAAGCTACAATGTCATTCACTGACTGGTCATAGTTTTAAATGCTGCCAAGATTGCCACCGCTGAACTGATGAAAACATTGTCCCTGGGGTCAAGTGCTGGGGAATGGTCCAGTGCAGCACAGGGTTAGGGCAGAGCTGTCAGCTCCATGTGAAACAAAGGGGTCTGTGACCCCAGGGGCCAAACATCCTTCACAGGCAGCATCCTCACTGCCCACGGTGACCTGGCCTGGCCTGCTGCAGCCCACACGGTACCAGTTCCAGAGGAGGCTACAGGGCTGTGAATCCAGCACAATGCGTGGGTCTTTTCTCTGTAGCCACCTCAGCCATATTGGGTTTGGTTGATTACTTTTTAATTAACATAGCCCTTAGAGCTCACCAGGTGGCTTCATTTTATTTAGATCTGAAGATGTGCTGCTTTCCTTACCAAAGCCCTTGTCTTTATCAAAGACCTTTGTTTCCTGCTATAGCAGATTTTAAAGAAGGGAGAAATGGGACTTTAGCTCAGCAGGTGCAGAGGGTGCTATACAGGTGCAATGAATAAATAAAGAGTTAGAAGCCTTTTGTCAGCCTAAAATACTCCCTAGGATTAGGCTTGGTAAAATAATAATAATAGTTGTAATGCTGGCTGAGGCTTGCCATTGAAAACCTGCAATTTTAAACAGCTGTGGCTCCCAAACCATGAGAGATACCAGCCTGCAGACCCCTGCATTTACCCCCTTGAGTTTGTGTTTCTCTTTGTAAAAACAGTGGCTCAAATTTGCCCTTTGGGTAATTTCCCTGATTTAAACATTCCTTATTTCCTCTGAGCAGCAGTGTGTAGAAGCAGGGTTGACTACTTAGCCTGTGACATGCTCTCAGTGTGCTCAGTTCTGATTAAAATTAGTAGTTGCGAAGCTATTAAGGTATCTGAGTCTGATCGGTTATAATTAGAACAAAACTGTCACAGTAACAAAGCAACATGAAAACGTGTTGTTCCTTTAGAGAGGAAGCAACTGCAGAAGATCCACTTTACAGATAGAACATTTTGCATAGCTAATAAATCTGATTAACTTTCCAGGTCATTCTGTGTATGCAAGATGGCTTGAGTTTAGAGACAAACAAGCTCTGGAATTTCCTTTTGTGACAAGTCCCACTTGCAGAATGTATTTCCAAGCAGAACTATGAGAAGAACAGGACATTTTGAGCTCTCCAAAATGCAACATTATTATTTTCATTTTTTAAATAATACATTTCAGCACTCCTGATGATACATCGTCATGACCTCAAACAGGCTACTCTGAGTCAGCTTAACTTTGAGGAGTGTTTTGCCATAGTAAAGCACTACTTGTAATTTGTTAGAATGACTTTCCCTGGTTCTGCTTTCTTTGACGAGCCAAGGCCTCCTATCAAGATATGCATCCCACAGAAGGTACTGCTAATAACTGATTACAGCTCATTCGCCAAACAACATCAGTCAAAATTGCTGTTATTTATTAAAGCTTTGAAAGCACTGTTATTATAATTTTATTTTTTTTAAGAAATGCTAAAAATAGTTGGAGTTTTAAAAATATTTATCTGGACTCTATCTGAATAATCAATACTGCTCACATAGCTTACCACGAGAATCTGTCACCCTCAAACTACACGGTTTTTACAAAGTATTTGTGCATCTAAGTATGATGACACATTCGTATCCCATGCAAAACTTAATTGCATATGGATGAGCAACTACACAGAATATTTTCAGAAGGAAATCTTAATCTCTGCTGAGCAATCAGAGATGTAGCTCTCTGTGGCCTTTGCATCGGGGTGAATGGAAGCACTGGTTACAGCAATGGAGATACAAAAATACAACTTAGTATTTTGAGTCAGTTTTAACATTGTTTTGGTTGGGAAAATTTGATTTTTTTTAATCACAAGTATATTTTTGTGTTTTTCTAATGACATTTGGGACATCTTTGCATATTCAGAGATCTAAAAAAATGGAAAACCAAGTGTATTGGCATCATCCCCCAGGGGACAGTTCCGTTCCACTCTTTCCTACTGAAGGATTTTGACTCATGCTTCCCTCGTCATTGTTTCTTCTGAGAGATCTGAGGCAAAACTATATAAGTCTCAAAGCATGACACCCAAAATTGCAGCTACTGTGCCCTTGCAGATCAGCGTGGCAAATCGTCACCAGCAGGTCTTCTCTCTACCATCTAGTGAACAAGCCACTGCAAGTGAAGAGCCAGAAAAGGGTAAACGTTCCTTGCCCACCACTGATTTCAGTGCAGCATGGCAGGTTTTTTTTCCCAGGAGCTCCCAACAGCCACAGATAGCATGGCTGATATGCCCACTCAAAAATAAATGGAGTAAGTGTTAAAAGTGTTAAAATTACAACTTTGGTTCCAACAGCACACCACCGAATTCTTGCCCTGCCTGGTAATGATGTAGCAGGGGACAGGTTTCAACAGTAACCACCCCAGCTCTGCCTCCTCACTCAACACAACACTAACCCACTGGCTTCCAGTGGGGCTGCTGTGTCCTGTGCCGGCTGAAGCATTCAGCCGCCTGCGCCAAGAGCTCTTACAAACCTTCCCACTGTGTCTGTTTAAGATGAGCATTAAAATGAAAGCCAGGAAAGCTCAAGTCTTAATTCCAGACCTGGCATTCACTTGCCATGTCTAATTATATGTTGCATTAAGTATTCACAAAGAAAAAAACCAAGTCCATAAGTGACTGACTGTAATAAAAGGGATTTAAGGCTCTGTCCATGGTTCAAGCTGCACTCTGGGTATGCAGAGCTTGCACCGGGGTTGTGACTCTGGTCATCACGATGTTCCCCCATGTCTCAGTTACCCTCTTCTTACCTTGGCTGAGGGCTGGCATGAAGTCTGCTCTTTTTTCCTTATGTACACCACTATACACTGCACGGCGGATTTCAGAAACCCATTACACTGTACTTGGGTTTCCCAGGCAACAATTGCAATATGGGCTGCAGCATCTGAGCTATTCGTGTTGACAAACCACATACGATCTCCCATTCCTACAGCTGCTGACTCCAACACTGTACAGTTTTCAAACTTGGTGAGAGTGAAGGGTACGTATCATTTAATATGGGGAGAAACAAAAGCAAGCTGGTCACAGATCTGCTCTGGTACACAGCTGCTTTACCAGCTCCTGTGCCACACTGTCTCCTTGTGGGAATTTTTTTCTTTCTTTCTTTGCCAATGGAAAATGCAAGAGCGACACGAAAAAGTCTCATGAATAGCGTTTGCATATTCATAACTTGAAAGAAAATTAACACATAAATAAAAATTAAAAGCATTAAAATAAAAGCACTAAAAAAAGAAAATAATACTTTCTCATACATTCTTACCAAATGTTAAGCAAAAGAAAGGAAATGAACCACTTATTTTAAACTAGCTTTCTTTATCTAGTATTGAAATAAAAAGGGAAAGTGAGCCTGAAACATGGCACACAAATCAGAGTTCAGTGAGGAGAAAGATCTTCTAATTCTGTAGGACATATACAAAAACCTGCAAGCAGTTCACAGCACATGCACATCACTTGTGTGCTTCACCTCCTTGCTAAATCGGTGCTAGACACCAGGTCTCACCAGGAGGACAGGAGACAATGGGACCATGAGCTGTGGCTCTACCCCAAGTGCCAAGTCCCCTTATAGGTCACTGGCTCTGCCCCAGCCCTCTGCTGGCATCTCACTCCCCAGCAAGTGCGAACATCTTGCTATGTCTCCTAGAGAAGGATGTTAGGGTCCATATACCTCAGGAGACACAGAAATGAGCTTGCTGCCTCTTTTTCTCCTTTCTCTCTTTTGGAACAGCCCTAGTTGTACAGCAAGATTGATTTTCTCCATTTAGAAGAGTATAAACATTGAAGAAAGAGCAGCTTTTATAACAGACCAAAACAAAGCTAATTTAAACTTTTTCTTAACAGCAGTACTGAAGGACCCAAGACAGGAAAATTAATGGAAGAAGATGCAGTTTAAGTTACCAAAAGCACTGGCAGACAGCCACTTAATCCCAGAATTGTTGTGTCAACTTAAACCCTTCCCCTGGCAGGGATTCAATTCTTTTCATCTCTCCTGGGAACTTGAAAAGGTCGCAGAGAGAACATTACCCTGTGTTCAGATGCAGGCTTGATCGCCTTTCTAGAAAGCCATCTCTGCTTGAGGCTCCAGCTAGCAATTCAGGAAGGGAAAGATCCAGGTGACCTAACTGGGACAGACACTGCTTGGTTGTTGCTAACGCTGCATGCCCATGACAGGCAGCTGCAATCCTCAGAGGGACCTCAGCAGGTGCCAGGCACCCAGGGGACCCTGTAGAGCCTCCTCAGCTGTCAAGGCCACCTGTAATCATTTTAAGGATTTCCAGTAGTATTCAGCACACATCCCCATGTACTGGGGTCTGGAGCATGTCTCACCCTGCTGATACCCTGGAGCTGCTTTCCCTGTTGCGGGGAAAGAGGGAGATTTTCTCTTGGATCTTGTGGTTTGTGTTTCATTTCCCTGTTTCTGCATCTGGTGGAACAGACCTATCTCCACCTTAAAGATTAGAAGGTAACAGGAGAGATACCTGATTCATGTCTGTTCATCAGCATGTCCTCCAAAGCGTACAAATGGCCTACACCTTTCCCAGAGCAGATGCATTGCCAAAGACTACTGTCACTGATCATAAAACTGTGCTCAGAGACACAGTAGAAAACACCTCCCTCTCTTTATGTGTAACTGTGATCTATGCATCAAGGCCTTATTATTAAAATTCCTCACATTTAGGAATGGAGTCTGGGCATGGAAAACCTCTGGCTGAGATGAAACACAAAAGCCACCTGTCTGGCAGTGAGGGCTGCTGCAGGTTCATCATGGAGGGCTCCCTTCTCCCTTCCCTTCCATCCATGCTCACATGTCTTCCCAGTCCTCCCCCAGGAAGGGATGGGGACTGTACCTGCAAATGCAACACTTGTCAGACCATGGAAATTGCAGATCAATTCAAAAAGGTTTAGTTCTTGCTCATTCATGGTTTTGTGTTTGGGAAAGCACATGTGTTCATGAATCCATACGCCCAGAAAGAGCTTGTAGTGTATCTATAAATGCCTGGTAATCGGCTATATTGTTTATTATGCTGATGCCACATAGACATGATTGCCAAAAACAGGGCTAGACAACTGAGCCTTCTTCCAGAAAACCTCACACACCCACAGATACAGCTAAAAAAGAATGTTTTTTCTTTTAGGGGTGATACAGGTTGATTTGCTGCATTCTTTCAAGCAATCATGAATATTTCTGTTCATTCTTTTTCTCCCAGGTATTCCTCCTTTATGAAATTCACAATACGGCATAAAGATCTATATTTTTACAAAGCATAAATCTTCCTCTTTTCTCTCCTAAACTACCTTTTCTTGCTGAATAAAATTATGATCACTTTTGTCATACTCCGTATATTAGCACTAACTGATCAAAGACAAACTTTGTAAGACACATGTCAGTGCAAACATGTACATTTTAAGAAAGCTTAGACTTTGAACTGAAGAAATAAAAATTAGAACTGCGAGCTCATTTGGCCGTATATTGAAAGAATGTGGGGGGGATTCTATCTGTACTTTAATTAAATAGTTGCTTTGTTTGCTTGATATTGAAATCCTGTGGACTTTCATAAAAGGTGCAGAAATATCACAATATTCAGAGAAGCAGCAGATAGAAGAAGCAAGCACCAAACTGCAAAATGGCTCACAGAGAATATACTGTAGGGACCGTTCATGGTTTTTCACTGATAGAGCAGAAAAGAAACCCTGTGGAAAAGCATAACTGAGCAACCCCACTGACTGTTTTCAGACAGATTTATTTCCATCCAGACTCCTTGGGACCATCCTAAAGTTACCTCTCAAAGGCTGGAAGCTCTAGAGTTACTCCAGGAAGGACTGGAAAACACATTTGGCTCATAAAGAAAGCAAATAATCTCTTTGAATATCTCTAATAAGTGACTCACAACCACAACCTGGCTAGGCTACATACTAAGTCTGTACCTTGAAACAGCTCACTTACTGGGAAATGTTATCCTGAATTTATCCAGACCTGTTTTAGCAAAATATACCAAGACACCACCTCAACCATGCCCCATGCGAGGCATTCCCTAGTACATTGGCACTTTTTAAATTTTAAATTCATGGCTGTGGTCATTCATAAAACCAAAACTCCATCATCTTGGTGGATTATTCTGAGAAAGTTAGCTGAAGATTTTCAATTTCATTTCTTGCAGAAGGCTGTAAGAAAATTATTTGAATGTATTCAGGCATCCAAGAGTGGACTAAGCTCGTGAAGCTCTGATTTCTGTACATTCAGAGATTTAAACACAAGATAAAGGAGCGATACAAATCACTATTTGAATGTGCATTTATAGCTCTCTACTAAACACAATAAAGAACTCCCAGCAGATAGTATTTTTATTTGTGTGTGGGTGTACTGCAGATCTGCGTTTTATTCTCTAAGCGGCACTTAGCAATATTTATCCAGTTATTTGAGTCTTGTATAACACATATAGTTCTACTTTTAGATACAATGTCAACTTTGGAATACCAATACCATAATATCTTTTTAAAAAAACCATAAAGTTTTCACTACAAAAATCAAATATATGACATGAAAGTCCTTCTGCATTGTTTCAGATTTTTGTGGAGCACTAAGATAGCTCCTGCCAGGCTTTCAGCTCTGTCATAGCAAAGGGCTGTACATTCACTGTCTATACACAGAGTGTCTTCAGTGAGTCTCAGCCAGCCTCCTGTGAGTGCAGCGGTGGCTGGCCACGCAGCTGCCAGGGCCCTGTCGCAATACAGCTGTGTCCTTCCCCAGGTGTGGGGGATCACCCACGGGGCAGCATAATATGACTTATCCTTGAGCCTTGTCCCATTGGCACCCAACAAAAACCTTGTATTTCCCCCACACAAGACCCGAGCAGTACAGGTAACCAGAGTCATGGCTACAAGCCCACAATCAGAGCATGACACAGAGTAGGATGGAACAGAAAGTGTGCCTATACTTCTCTCTCATTGGAGAGCAAGTCTGTGTTAGTGCTTTATCATCAATGGGAAGAGCCCCTTTGAAGTGAACCCCTGTGTAAGCCCTACTGCCCTCATGTTCTTGTCACATAGTAGAGTCCAAGTACACAAACTGTATTTCTTCAGAATAAAACCAAGCCGGAAGATTACCCTCCAGCAGCACATCCATATTGCTCACATCAGGAAAAGACATTCACCACACAGGACCAGTCCAAATAAAACCATGAAAATGCCTAACAAGGATGTCAGGTCTTCAGCAGCAACTGCTCTGCTCTCACTGCCCTGCACTGCTGACTGAAGCACAAGCCTAACCTGCATGGTTTCAGAACACATGGACATTTTGCTGCTGAATGCTTGCCAGGCAGTGCACGACTGAGTATACATTGCTTATCACATAAACCACCCAGGCTAATCCCTTTGTGTGATGGACATTTGTTGCATCTTCTGTTCAGCATCATATGAGTTTCTTGGACAAAGTCCATCATTTAGATGTTGGCTAGTGCACATGCTTATTTTCAAAGGAGTTTTTAATCCACTGATGTTTAAAAGATTTACTGGTTTAATTATTAGTTTATTTTCTGGTTTATTACTACCCTTTGATGTTACTGGTTATTACAAAGCTTCTATAAAGGCTGTTAATTACTCATGCCATTCAGAGGTCTATCGAAGTATGATATAACACATCACATATATTGCTTGATGAAGAGGAGATCGTAAATTCTTTTTCACTCATTAAAGGGAACCTTTTGCAGAACATTTTCATAATGGTGCAATGAATAATAAGTCTACACTGGAACCGTCTGAGGGAACATAAAGCAGAGGAAAGGTGGGAGATGAATTTTCCAAGTGCCTCTGTCTGATGGCTATGGAGAAATACCTGGGTAAGAACACTTACGGGATGCTTTGGCAGTATGGAGCACGCCTGTTGGAGACTGAGGTCTGGTGTGCTGAAAGAGCCACACACAGATGAACTTCATATTCTCACTGTAAGAAAGTAGAGAATGGTGTCTAACCTTCATCCTCAGCAGGAGAACTACTGTTGCACACTATCTGGAGTTAACAGTGAGTGTTCCTCAGCCCCTGCAAACTGGAAACGTGCATTGTTTGTGCCAAAGAGAAAAAATTACAAAACTTATCACGCATCCAGTCACATTTCTAATGCTGAATAGGGTTTGCTAAGCTACCAGTTTTCTGTTACCAGGCGAGTAAATCAATAGTCTACAATGACCATCACCCTGCCATAAGAAGATACAGTACTGCCATGTGCAAAAATTTTGAAATGTTGATTTTCATCAGGTTCTAAACAGATGAGAAGTAGAGAGCAGCTATAAGCATATCCTGATCTAAAACATTAGTTCAAAGTATGCCTATAAGTTTTGGAAAAGGTATTACATCTCAGTGGAAGAACTGATAAAGAGCTGTTTTGATGTGGTAATGAAATGCAGACTGACACTGGAAAGCAGAGAGCCAAGTGTCAGGCTCCCAAATGAAAGAGGTCAAATTTTAGGAAGCTGAGTAAATGTGAAGGGCTGCAAACAGTGGGGGTTGCAGGCTTTCAGCAGCTCTCTAAAGAGACTCTTAATATTTAGAAACTGAACTGCAGACATAGTCCTAGTCCAGATGTTAAAGATAAAAAGCATTACAACCATCAGTCCATTAAATTCCAATTCCAAATCTATTCCAAAGTATATGTGCCTTCACAAATCCACTGCAAATACACCCTTCAGCTTTTGGCAGTAAAACAGTACCATTGAGTCTAATTCAGGTTGTGAGGAAGCTCTGATGGGGAAGGATCAGCACATTTCAGGAGCTACATGAAGCTTTAGAGGTTATATAGATGGGCCTGCGTCTCCCTTAATTCCTCCTTTCTCCACCAGCCTGTGGGGGATGAGATCCCACAGATATGCCACCAAGGAGCAATCCTCACCCCATGCAGGTCTCAACACCCGCCATGCCTTGAGCTATCGCTGCCATTACTGGTACAGCAGCGTCTCCCGCAGCTGGCTGTGCGCAGAGCTGGGCCTCTGCCTCCTCACGGTGAAATTCTGTTCCTGGCAGGTTAATGTCAGAAATTATCCTGTTCCTGGACATAGACCAGGATGTGATGCATTAAACTCAGTCACTGATAAGGCCTCAAAAAGAAGGCATCTGTCAAACAGGAGCTTGCACGTTTCTGGCTGACTGAAATATCTACAGGAAAATGTGTATTCTAAAAATAAGATTATTTTAAGCCTGCATTAAAAAAAAAAAAACCACAAAACCCCCAAAGTTTATCCAAATATTAATACATTTCTTTAATGGATCTCATAGATGTAAATGCATCTTTGCTGAGATAGGAAATAAAAATATTATTTTCTGGCATTCTCCTAAGTTTTGGACTTGAAGTCATTTCATTGCAAACAAACTTTAGTCATGTGAGCAGGACTCAAAGATTGTATATTTTTATAATCATAGTATCTTTTTCTTAATGTATGTATTACTTATATTCTGCCCTATGTTTGTGCCTGTAAAAAATAATTTAGCCTCCAAAATACTGAAGCTTTTAAAATATTTTCAGGCCTCCTTCCTAACTGAGCACCAGTCAGTATAAATTTGCCTGTAGTAAGTTCTAGCTGAAACAAACATCATTACCTACAATATCCAAATCTGTTCCATTTTCTCAGACTCAGAGCATTCCTTCAGCATAACTAAAGAGCGTGATTTCCCTTGATCACAATGGATTAAAGTAAGTATAGGTTTAGACTACATCATTAAACAATCTGCTTATTAAAGATGTATCTCTTGTTGTGCCATGGCAATGAAAGCCATCTCCAGCTGCCTGTGTTAATTTTGCAACAGATTACAGTGGAGATCTGCACAACCTGTTCGTGTCACGGGGGTTTCCAGGGCTTCCACTCCACAAGGCAGTGAGAACATATCACTTATTGCATAGACCACCAAAGGGTTTTCGCAGCTGCAAGCTACAACTACTCTTACTTGTTTATTTAGAATGACGCAGGAGACAATACTAAAGATTAGTCACATTAATATTGATGCTAACATGCAAAGAAAAGGCATGTATTTGGTCTACAACCACAGATGGCTAAATTAATTGTGAAATCTGCAGAGCACAGTTAAACAGAGGTGACTGTTGTAACCAGCAAAACAGAAAAATCCTGGGAGTTTTTCCTCAAAGAAACCAGGACAAGTGAATTCAAACTCAGACAACAAGGTGAGGGCATGCAGTCGTGCTTTCCAATCTTGCAGAAACAGAAACTCAGATATATGAAGCAGCCAAACCCCATCAGCTGTGCTTGCCGTCTTCTGCTTACATTACTCAACCATTGAACACTGCTGCAAAGATCCTATTTATGGGTTCAGTGCCCACTTTCAGACTCTGTCTTGCACAGATCGTGTTATGTTAGCTAAAAGATGACCTAAAAAAAGTACAAAAAGCAACTTTCTGTGCCAGGGTTAGGCAAGGTTCTGACCCTGTGTGCACTGGAAAGCAGCAGGTGTTAGAGAGCCTCAGATTTACTCCTACTCCATGTGCATTGGCCATTTTCCCTCCACACATGGTTAACAATGCTTTTGTACACAATGCTTCCTTTCTCCTCTTCTGATATTAAACCCACAGAAAATAATGTAGAAAATAAATGAGTGTATGTTTAATGCTGCAACGTGATAGCACAGTGGCTGAAAAATTAGAGTCACAGTCAACTGTCTGAACTCTAGAGGAAGAATGTGACGGACAGACATTGCTGTTGGGGCTACGGAGGAGGAGAGTGGAGAGGAACGCGATGAAAGGCAGTAGACAGATGAAAGCTACTTGCAAAAAAGATGATCAGGTCTTGATTCTCATGACTCTTCAGAAGTAATCAGGAACATAAATCACTCTGATTAGCCTTTAGGAAAACCAAAGAAAATCCAAACCATTCTGAGAAAAATAACCAGCCAATCTCCTGGTTATCAATATACTGAAGTTCAGTGCAAGACACCACCCTTGGTCAGTACAGCAGTTTATTAGTATGGACTTACTGGGCAAACCAAAAAGTAGACAGGTTTGATTAACAGAGAAAGGAGGAAGAAAAACACATGACACTGCAGAAAACTCTCACTGAGAACAGAGGACCAACAGCATGAGACAGCTCTTGAAACATTTCTAAGAGGCATCAGAGTGAAGGATTTTTTCACCAACTCCCCCAAAACAGTTTCAGTCGCTTGTGATGCTTATGTTTATTTTAAAGAATAACACCAACATATCAAACTGAATTCTTACACCAGACCGTCACTAACAGTTGTGAAAAAATAACAGTAAAAGTCTTTGTGGTGAGTTCGTTAGTCTCATGGTGCTCTAGAAGTGTGAAGTGCAGTATGTCTACTGAATACAAGTGAATAAGTCAAAATCCTGGGAAAGGACCACAAGGAGGAAAGAATGTAACTTATTAAAAAAGGGAAGCCCTACGGATATTAAGAAAGAAGTGTGACTGATGGTACAGGAGAGGACTAAGAAGATCATTCTACTCTTCCCTCCCCTGAGGAGGCAAGCTGGGAGAGGAACATTCTGATTTAGACATCTTTTGGCCAGTAAAGGCCCCTAAAGCCCTTTTAGAAACAGCCATAGTAGTCCTTTCCATGAGAAGTCTTCCACACAAAGAGCTGGACACACCAATGGGCAAGAAAAGATCAGTATGAGCCAATAGTTTTGTTTCACTTTCATAGGTAAAATTAACTTCTCACAGGCCTAGCAAGTCTGGGCTCAGGGGCCAATATACCTAACCCAACAAGTTTAAGAAAAGTCGAAGAGATGCTAGTTTACTGGAGGGCTGCTGCATGGCAGAAGGGTTACTGGGAACAGATGGAGGATGTGTGATTTACAGGGAACACAGTTAAACACAGAATACAAGCAAGAAAGCTTCACTGGTTCTCCAGTGCTCATGATTGGTGCTCCCTCTCTGGCTTTGTGACTTCAAGGCGGTTCTACTGAGGTGCACACACCCCTCACGAAAGCACCAGGGGCAAATCTTAAAAGTGTCTGAAAGCAGCAGAACTACTGAAACCCACAGAGACCAGAGCAGAAGACAACCTTGCCAGCATGACAGAACACCCATCCTGGAAGTTGCAGAGACTTGTGATTTTACAGCAGAAATTGTCGAGCAGGAAGCCTGCAAGACTCTGCTAGGCAGGGAATTGTGCTGGGGAATCCAGCATGCACCAAGGCTTCTGTTTTGCACGTTGAAGACAGAAGCAAAATAAAATCTGCAAGAAGCATGAGACAAAACTTTTTTTACCTTCAAAGCAGGATGAGTTTCTTTTAACTCCTGGTGCTAGGCATTGAAACAAGTAAAACTGCAACCACAGGAACTTCTGAGAAGTGATGCCTGCAGGCAACTCCCTCAGAACTGTCATCCTCCCCTACCCCTGGAGCCTGCGGAAGAGAGGAATCTTTCAGCATGAGATAAGAGTCAGCAAATTAAAGCTCTCTTGGACCAAAGGAAAATAAAGCAAACTCTGCCATGGGACTCGCATTAAGCCTTTTTTTTCTCTTGTTATCAGAGCAACTATCTTGAATATCTATAGTGATTATAATTGTTATGGTACCACGTAGAAAGGAAAGCTTTTGTAGTGAAATCATAGCCCAAGCCACTTAGTGATTAGCAGCTCAAAAATGGCACTTTCAACTCTGTCCAGATATTCAATTGCATCGCTGCAACGTGCCTTGTAATTGACCCAGCACATCTTGCAAGAACATAAAATTCGGGTTAAAAGAGTTTCCTTTAAAAAGCACAGTGAAGTCCAGGAACAAATCTATTGTGGGGCTAGTGGGACTGTAACACTCGTTTTTCCAATTAATGCCTGTCTAGCATAGTACATGCATTCTTGCATCCCTGATAGCATCCTGTGCCCAGGTTCTCCATCCAGGTTGGGGCTGGATGTCTCCCTGCACTGGCCAAACCTCAGGGTGATGAAGGCATATATAGTATTCAGCAGATCTGAATTTAACAAAACAAACCAAAGGAACAATTCAAACAAAAAAAATGTACTAATGATGTCACGAATAAGTGGTCTTTAGGGATATGGAAGAGAATGATTGCACTTTGAAATCAAAGAGGCAGTACTGACTTAAATGTGGGTTCATTTTTTATAATTTTAATTTAATTTCTTAAATCAGTTGCAGCCTCTCTATTATGCCAGATCCAATAAACAATTAATGTTATCAGACATTTATTATTGTTACTCATGTGGCATGAGTACTGGGATACATCAAGACATCTGTATAAAACTCACTTTTGGTTACACACTTCAGCTGTCACTGTACCAGCTCTGTAGGACAGCTTGATATACCATCACATTCTTAGTATCCCAATGGGTTTTAACTGTAATAATTTAACTTACCTACTCGAGCCAGAGCAAGCTGTGAAATTATGATTTTTCTGACCAAAGTAAAAAAATACAGTAAGTACATTTTTCTATCATTCTGCTCTTTTTATTGCAAGGATAAGGATTACCTTTATTTTCACACCTGAAATTTACTGTAACAGAAAATCCTAGTGAATTGTTCTCCTTGCTGCCAAAAGAGGCATCCCGCAATTAGTATTGTGATTGTTGCTGATTTTAGGACCATGCACACGCACAGGAGAAGGTAAAGATAGATAAGAGAGCATGTTTTCCAACTACATCAGAGAGAACAAGAGCAATCATCATATAAACGAGTGTATTTTTCTCAGTTGTCAGAGTTACAAATCCCCATGTGTTAACAAATGGAAAATAACACATTCACTGCAGCCAATCTAAAATAATCCCGGTGTGAAGAAAGCCAGCGGCAGCCCTGCCAAGGCAGGCGGCACCTCGGTGCGACCACGCAGCCTCCATTGGTCACAGGTGAGGAGGAGCACACAATTACATCTCAATGGCGGCAGGGCTGCCAGCGTCTCCGTACCTGGGAGTCACAGTTTGCACGGCAAAATAGCAGAACATCCCACCTGCGCCTTGACAGGTGTTCCCTTGAATGTTTGAAAGCTCATGAAGCTAAGTCATTAAGCTGCTGGAAGAGCGGTGCATGTCTTGAGTCTTGACACGTGGAATAGCATCTCTACCGTGACTCTCTCAAATTCAGAGTAATTTGAAAAATTATATGTCTGCTCTTGATCTTTAATATACTCATTTGTCCCATGATCTCATCACATTTGTATTTGTTGATTGAGGAAGCTTGATGGTATGAATTACACGGTAATTGCTCGCAGAACAGGACTTGCCAGAGAAAGTTTGCAGTTTGTTGAAAGGCACAGATCTGCATCCCAGGAGTGTCTTACTAGAAACATCTTCGTTATGTTCGTGGCTTAACTGTGTCTTACACTTTCCCAATTAATAAGATTTCATAACCCCTGAGGTTTATGTGCAAGCGAGATTTGTCAGTAAGTTTTGAATTCAGGATGTTGAAGAAAAGTAACTACTTTGGCTAATAAATCCCTCAAGTAACAATTAATGTGATCAGTGTTTTATACATAGGTTATGATTCCAGTAAAATTGCCAGATGCTGTCTTTTATACATTCAGCCAGACACACACATAAGGTTTAATTCTTAGGAACACAGAAATTTGCCCTGGCTACTGAAAATGAAACCAACAGGGTTTTTTTTTCCAATTAAAGCTGTGTCTCTCACAGGAGCAACCAGTGTTCCTTGCTACTGCACTGATAGTACGACCAGGCTGTCACCAAGTCAAACCCCTAAGGCTTCATCCTCAGCCACTGAAGCGAGGAACAAACTGTTCCCAGTGCATGCCCAGGACATTTTAAAATGTGGTGAAAAGGGAAAAAGAAAAAAGGGGGGGCAGGGAAGGAGAAGACCTTTTACATTCCTTATTGCTCCTCTATACATCATACTTGAGGCTTCCTCCTGCTGCCTCTGAGCCAGTAACTAATAACGTGAACCACTCAGGTCAATTAGGGAAAGACTGACATAATTTCTCCTCTTGTCTGAGAACAGGGAGTTGGCACATAATGTAACACAGGCCAACAGTATGTCTGTGGTTCAGGGATAGTTAGGATAGAGAAGGGGGGAGGTTAAGTCCTATTGCCCACTGTGAAGGAGAGCACTCCTCAAAAACACTCAAAATAAAAGATCCTGACTTCAACCATTGTCCTTATGTCGACATATCATAAAGGTTTATTGCATTCTATAATTCACTTAGTTGTGTGAAGTAAAATATTTCCTGTGCACTGTGAACATCACACCTGAAGTCTGGAGTTGTTGCTGGCTCCATTCTGGTATTTATGAATATTTGTACTTGAGCAAGGTGAAGCAGCAAAGATTTGAGTAAGGAATTGGCAACAGAAAAACGCACCACCCACAACTTCTCTGCAGTAGACCCTGCAGCCCCTTCCTCACACCAGCATTCATAAGAACTTATCATGGCTTATGCAAGGCATTTTAGGAACTTCTCAGTTGAGAACTGATACCATTTTAGTTCATGTTAAAGGAACACTGTCAAAGAAAAACTGCATTACTTTTGTTTTCTTCTGGTTTTGCAGTATTTCATCCTTGCACCTCAGTTTGATAGTGAACCTAGACTATTCACCTTCCTGTTTAACCTTTGCTTTCAGACTTTTTTTGTTTGTTTGTTTTGGTTGGTTGGGTTTGGGGGTTTTTTGCCTTTTCCACTAACACAGTGCTACCAGGATTCCAAAGCTCTGGGAGGCTGCTTAAACCTCACACAAATGCAGCAACCCTTTCAGGGGTGAAAGTATTTCTGTTCAACTAGGGTTTTTTGGTTGGTTGGTTTTTACACCTTGCTTTCTTTAAAAAATCCTACCCATCTGAGGCTTAAAGTGATTGACAGTCCTCTGAAAAGTGTCGTTCATGACAGAGTAACACCAATGAGGCAACTGATGTCCTCCAGATTTTGGGGGTTTTACTCCAGTATCACAGTTGTATGTCCCACTTAACTTCAGCTTTATAAACATTCCTAGTGACACAGTTTAAGACATACTAGATGCACCTGAAAGGGGAAAATAAACAAAAAATAGAAGCTGTCATACAATGTCTGAGCGCTAGTTTTACAGACTTCGTAGCAGCTTCTTGTTTATCAGCTAAGGATCAGAATACCATTTTTGTTGTGAGCTGTATTTTAGAAATAATAAAAATGTGCAAAATAAAAGTAAGCCAAATAACTAGCAAATGAATCTTTCTTCTATTTGCATTTGTTTACATGTATATATGTTGACCAGGCAGATACAGTGCAAAATGGATTTTGAAGATACAAATGAAATTCCTGAGTATTCAGACCTTTGAGCCTATTGCATGTTGCATTTTGAGGCATCTCATTCCCAGATAAGATACTAGACCTGGATCTCTTGGGCTGAAAAACCACAAGCAAGGTAGAATTGGATATTTAACTAAAACCAGACATTGTGCCAAGTTTATAGGTATCTTTCTTCATGTCTCTTGAGTCCCCCAAAATATTCACGGAATGGTACTGCATTAATTTGCTTAAGCTGCAATTAAAAATACATTTCTGAGATTTATGATGTGATGTTGGGCACTTCAGCTGGCCTCCTGGTACACAAGCGAAAGTGTAACATGCTTTGTGCAGCAGACAAATCTGCTAATAAAGGAAGGTCTGCTGCATCCTGACTGCCACTGAAAGCAGCCTGTTCAACAGCAAAGGAAAACAATCATGACATCTTCTCTCCTCACTGGTACTTTTTTATAGGGCAAGTTTAAAAAAAAAAATCTTTTCTCCCCTCATAATCCATGAAAATATGAATCAGAGGGAAATTTTAAAATATGTAGATTGTGGACTCTGGAATGACTTGAGAACAGAAATACTTCTCTGTGCCCCATGGTCCATTTCTGCCCTCCAACTCCATGCTGAGGGTGCCACCCTGACAACTAACCAAAGGTCCATTCTTCCTAACATTTCTCTCTTCCTGTCCTTGTTTCACTTTCACATCATCAGTTATCACTTTGGCCACCACTATTCCATCTGCAAATGTGTGGCCTAAAAAAGAAACTGATCAACTATTTTCCTTCCCTTGGTCCCAAAGTATGGTAGAGACACCCAAAGACTCCAAAGAGTCTTAGTAATTCAACATTAGTCCATCTAGGCATAATTTGGAGATTAGTGACTTACTGAGATGTGGGGTGTGACATCTCAGGCAAAACATTGTACGAGGACCAGACAGAAAGATCTTTGAAAAAAATTCAGAACTCATTGACTTCAGCTGTCACATAAAGGAGACCTTCTTACAAGTCCTCCTAGTTTTCAAATAAGCACATTGACTTAGCCTCTCAATAGCATCACACAGGAGAGTTCACATCAGCAAGTGTGATGTATGTTTTGCTTGAAGATCTCAAAATATATTTTAAAGGAAGTAAATTCTCATTAGCAGATCTAGGGTAAACAAAAATTGAAGACTTCTTTCAATTTAAAAAAAAAAACAAACCACCACAAAACACCAAATATCCAGAAAGCAACTAACAAAAATACCTGCCCAAAAAATTAAATATGCATTTTTTAGATGGGTTGTTTTTGCCACTAAAGATTGCAAGTGTTCAGCATGACTACTTGGTTTTATCACTTAGCTGCAAATCTTTTGAACCACAAACTTGCATTGCAAACCATTTCTATGGTCTCAGCAGATAATAAATTTATATTTTTTTAAAATTCTAATTCTGTCTACTCTGTAACAATAGAGTGTATCAAATTAGCCTTGTTATCATGCTTCTGAAAGGTGCCAATAGCTACCTTCTTATGGGATATTATGCTGCTAACTATACGTGTCCTTTGTGCACAGATTCACTTTATGTTTCCTCAAAAAAATACTATGACCAGCCTGAAAATGTCCCACAGATTTTTAACATACACTTACTGCTTTGCAGAGCATTAGCACTAACCTGACAGACTGCAGGGGCACTGATGAAACCCTTACAACATATTAGCTTAATAATCCTTGAATTTTTTGAGAGAATCAAATAATCTAACAAGATTGCTAACAGTCATCCTATGAATTTGGACTAATAAGCGAAATTTGGTAAAATAAGTATTGTCCATTTGCAATTCAACTTTTTATATATTTTTTTTATTCTGTGCTCCAAAGGCACTGAGTTGTACATGTGTCCTCTATGATAATTATATATGCATCTATGTCTTTAAAACATTGATATAAAAGCATTAAGCAAAAAAAAGAAAAAAGAAAATATGCAGGCTCCAGCTATAGCCAGGATCATTCTCAAAGGTAACCATTTTCTATGATGTAATAATAAAGAACATACTGACACTAAGGGAAATTAGCCTGAATTATCTGTAAGAAAGAAAGTCTCATCTCTTACCAGCTCTGTATGAAGTAGCTCCCAAAAACTGAGATGCTATGAAACAGTAATCAGTGTTCGGTTAGTGTCAAATTTCTATTTTAATAGTTCCAAAATGTCTTGCCTTTAGATTTCATTAAAACAGTCTTTAACCAGAAATTTAGTATTTTTCCCCCTTTAAAAGTCCTCCTTATTACAAACCCAGAGGATTTCATGCCAGGCCTGAAATAACGATTTCTTTTTGAATCAAACTCCATAAATACAATTTTCTGTAGATTCATTTTAGTTTGGCATTTGGGGGTTTTGCCACCATTTGCAAATGCAAAAACTGCTGCCCTGGCAGAAGTCAAGGCTACAGTTGTGTCCTGAGGTAGTTTGTTCAAGGTGCAGCCAGATAGCAAAAGGATAAGAGATGCTGAGGTACTGAAGCAATCCACTGTTTCAGAAGATACACCTTTTAAATTGACTAATATGTTCTTAAGGGACTACTGAAATAAGCATAAAGCCCACCAGCTAATACCCACAACATCCCGACACATATACTTAGAAAGAGATAGTAGCAGCTTAACATTGCAAACAAGTTTTGATTTCTCCTACTGACTGGTCATTCTTTCTATTAGCGATCACATTCAGCAACAGTAACACAACTCTGGGTCCAGCACAGGGATCTGTGTAATTGTGTGGAAAGTACTGATAATGAGACCCTACTCCAATCAGGCAGATACAGTGCAGAACTTACTGGGTCAGCAAAACATGTTCAGGAGCGTTTCAAGGATACTTGGTGCCCTGAAGCACACATGCATCCCCTCATACATGCAGGAATTTCCTCCCTCACTAAACTTTAGGCTTTCTAATTAAATGAAAGACAACTTTGAGTTAAAGTATTTGATTTAATGTTTAATATTATCAAAACTAAATGTTAAAGAAATTCACAAAGTGATATTAAGATCCCTATAATTTTCTCTTTATACCTTATTAAATATCCACCTAATTAATCTGGTTGTGATAAAAAAATGCTACCTAACACAAAGTATGACAAAATGTAGCTTTTGGAAATTCAATGAGTGCATTTCTTAACTTTTTATTTCAAAATTGATGTTTTAATATTTAATGAGATTTAATAACATTTCATCTCCTTTAAAGAAAGATAAACAAAACCATCACAGATTTGTTAGCATCTAAATTTCCTTAATTTGGAACTACTGTGCATTAATTGCTCAGGATGACGGGGTTAAATATACAGAGATTTTTTGAAATTCATAAAGCTATTCTGTAATAATATAATAAATTTTCAAACCTCTTATTTCCTGGAAAAAGCACTTCCAAATATCAGTTTGAAATCTTCCCTTAGCCATATTCACGTAATAACAACTGTGCTATTAGCAACCATACTTGAGTGTTAAGTAAGTTTCAGCTATTTTTACTATCAGCATGAAAATACATACTTCTAGATTCCTAAAGTTAACTTACATTAAAACCTCCCCTCAGGCAGCAAGTGCGACCCAGTGAAGCGCTAACCTTCAACAGAGCATAAAAAAAACCAAGTCTCTCCCCAACAAAATTATTTCTCAAATACTGTACTGGAGAAACCAACTTTCTGATCATAAATCACCTTCCAATATCACGCTGCGAAGAGCTATAGACTTGTCACACAACATGCCATATGTGCTGGAAACGCAAAGGGGAGAAGGACTGTGACAGTGATTTCCTGGGGGTCTACTGATACTAATGGGAGAGGACTCTACCTAGACCTGCCAGTGACTACGGTGAGCTGGCAATAGGAGCTTTGGGAGCACCTCCAGCCTCACTCTCTGGAGCAGACTGAATTACTCCTCAGAGTGCAGCCTTTGAATAAGTCACACAATACACTCATAGCATGCGAGCTACGTGACTGGTGCATGACTGGCACATGACTGGCAAGTGGTTCAGGAGCTGCAGGTTGGCTGCTGCCAGCAGTAGCAGCTACTGCACTTGCCTACATAAAACTGGAAGGGTCTGGATAGTCCAACAGATGCAGTTGGTAGGATTCTTTTGCTTATGCTGGTAAACTGTCTCTAGAATGTTTCCTAGTGAATTGAAACAGTAAATACCTCCAAAAGTGATTCTGAAGTACTTCTGGAGTGACCTCTGCAACCACCATCAGCAGGTACCACTAATACCAAGATTTGCATTCTTGGTCAGAACCGCACATGGGTGTGGACTGCAAAACAATCAGCCCCAACTCAATTCTACTCTTCTCTTCTGACATGCATTCAAGCCTGGGAACCCTACTGTGGGTATTTGGAGTTCTGCTGAACTCCAGATGTTGATGATGTAGCTGTTTGCTGCCACACCTTCCTCCTGGAACCACGCACCAAAGAGTCCATAAACAACCTGTAGCTGCCAACCCTCTGTACCTGGACAGCCCTGAGAATGGCCCTGCACCAGCCGGGGCACCAGGTCAGGGGCAGCAGCTAACCCAGATGGATACCAGGGCTCAGGGGGCAGGGTGGCTCTGGGACATACCACAATTTCATCTCAAGCTCAAGTTAGACAGGCATCAAGTCTAGATGGGTCAAGGCTGGGGCACACCATTTCTTTTTCTTTTGATAGAGAAATAGTAGAGTTGATACTTACCAATAATTTGTGCTTGGCTAGTATCTCAGATGCAACAATGCTTTGCTGTACTCAGAACATAAATACAGTATCAGTTCCAACTGAGAAATCAGGTTATATCTATGAGGTAGCACACACTCAAATAACTGTTATTTTGACAGAATGGCCCAGATTCTCATCTCATTTCTTGAGAGAAATGCTGTATTATTTCATAAAAGAACTCCCGCAATACCCATTTATGTCAAAGTAAAATCGTAACGCAGTCTTGCAGTCAAGGATGATCAAAATTACTCTCAAAAAAAATTCTAGGTTATGTTTTCATCTTGAGAAATGTGCCAGCATGGGGTCAACATTTCAAAGTTCATTTATGATGGAATATTTATTTCATTATTCTTGATATACTAACAGAATTAATACTTGGCTTTTGACATTTTTAAAGGTGGACCTAAATGTATTTTATTTCTGCCTTTACAGTGTAGAGCAATGGGTGCAAAGATAATCACACTGGAAAGCGTGCACTGAGAGAGCAATACTAGTCTATGCTTTTCCTGGTGACTTTCAGCTGATTGAGAAATTAGGTCAGAAGAAACGCGTCTCTCCTCTGCATCCAAGGTAGAGAGATATGATAACTAATATTACTCCGAATTCCTTGAGCCATTTAAATCTTCAGCTCTTTTGAATTTTGCTAGGAATTACGAACATACAGCAGCAATAAGTAGAGGTCTGCATTACATTTCCATTAGCTGTAATTCCCCCATAAGACCTAGAATCTCACTAAGCAAGATAGTCTTTCATATTACAAATGAGCAAACCTGGGGAGGCTCAGAAGTTCATGATGCTTAACCCACACCAAAGACAGCCTCGTACTACAGGTGCAAACATTGGAAAACATGCTGGGCTTTGCTCCTGCAGGACTGAACTATTAGACTGAACAGCTAGGCTATGAGTCTTCCAGGAACAGACCATTAGAAAGTGATGGTTTTGTTATTTCCTGCTGGGCCAGAAATGTTGCAGAGAGTAAGCTGAATAAGCAGAAGTACTACAAACCCACAAGAACAGGTTGGCCTCCAGAACACCGCACTCAGCTGCGCAGCAGAAGGAAACCATGTGGCCTGTGCCTTGCAGGGAAAGGCCAGCCGAAACAGGAAAGGTAGCCTGCATGTTTTGCATGAAACTGAGGCTTCCTTGTGAATCCAGAACAGCTTTATCCATCTATTCTTTACCTAAAAACTAAGCAAATTCTGACTGCCATATTCTACGCGGGAACTCAGTAGAACCACTGTAAGCATATTCTGAGGTGCCATGCTGTGCACTCAATAGCTCAAACCTCACAAAACATATCTAAGCTGTTGATAAAGAATACATTTTGAGGTAATACCCATGTTCCTACAAAAGAAAGCAGAACAATTTGCCTTCTACTCTGTGACCACCATTGTTAGACTACTGTGGGCCAAGGTCTGGCAGTTGCCAGTTCATTGCTAACATTTACAGTACTAAAAGCTAGATCTGCTGCTACTAGTGGTCAGCAGCAGGATTCATGGGATCTGTAGGATCCATATTTTAAATTTCAATAGTAAATAATAAAAAAATGAGACTGCAAACACTAGCTCAGAAAAAATTAGTTAAAGAAATAAAACTTTAAAAAAATCTTTCTCTAGAACAAGTCAAATTCATGTATTTAGAATTTACTACAATCATAAATGCCATGACAGTTAGCTAAAGACCTGACACACCCTGGCATTTTAACACTACCATTTATGTTTTGCAATATACTTTAAGCAGATTATTTGATCCACCCTAGTTTACGTTTCTCCTACTTCTGACTGCATATATTTCATCAACTAGTAAGCCTTGCACACATTTCTACAGTCTTGATAACTCCTAGTGTATCTGATCTTGTTCTGACAGAAGCCTAAATCAAAGCAGCAAATAAATGTGAACAAAACATCTACCTCTGGCTCACACTCTCCCTGGAGCACACAACAGCCTGTCACTTGGCCTGATATTTTTTTGTTGGGGTAACTTTTTTTCCTAATTCCCCACTACAGAACTAGGGTCAGCAAGTAAAGGGGGTGGCTCCAAGCACCCCTGGAGCTGTGACCTCTGAAAAGTGACATTGCAGAGTTCCTC
This sequence comes from Porphyrio hochstetteri, assembly GCA_020800305.1. NCBI lineage: Eukaryota > Metazoa > Chordata > Aves > Gruiformes > Rallidae > Porphyrio > Porphyrio hochstetteri. The sequence continues at coordinate 17,763,721 of CM036910.1, read as the reverse complement.
ATCTATCAACTGGAGCATATCTGCCCCTAGGTCATGAATTAGTTGTAAGATCTCCTTGCCCACCACGCTGCCCTATTGCCTCACATTACAAACTTCTGAGGCAGTCAGATTTGTCTGAAAACTCAGGTTTTGGAAAAACAGCTTGGGACCAGATTTTTGACAGCACAGTTTCCTCAAGGGAGCAGCAGAAACTCAGTACGGACTACAGCTAGGATGGCCCAGGATGAGAATCTTGTCCTGAACACTTGATGTGTGTAGAGTATGCAATCTCATGGCCAGGGACATTAATCCCCATCTGCCAAGACTGAGCCATGCTGCTCTCAAGTTGGCTGGCCCCATGCCCTAGAGCACAGCTGCCCGGCAGTAACAAGTTTGTGGCTAGCCTGCATTGCTTCTGCTGCCAGTGCTGAAAAACCAGCCAGAGAGAAGCTAAGATAAAGTAAATGGTACAGGAGAGTGTAAATTCTTCATTTAGTATCTAATTCTTAGCAAAACTTAGACAACAGTAGCAGGTTCTTCAGCCTAAAAAAAGGATAGCGAGCACAGGCTCTTACTAAGAAACACCCACTTCTGTTCTCGAGGAGGGAGTTTGGGATAGAAGCACCATCTGGCCAGGGGCAGTCCTTACTTTTGGCCTTGTGTGCCTGGGCTATCTACAGCTGCTGTGTGTGCAACCCTCCTTTCTCCATGCCAAAGAAGACTCGTTAGCGAGATCAGTGGGACAACTACTGAGGTGCCTGCTGCTTGTGGGGAGGTCAAGCCCTGGTCTTATGTAACACCATCAGTGTACAATTTGCTGGCTCTCCCCATAGTCTGAAGATGCCCTAATTGGGACCAATGTTATGGCAGTGGTACCTTGCCAGTCATTCGTTTCTTTCCCTAGAGTTTCTTTACCTGTCAGAAACTACTAAGCGGGTCATTCCCTACCTGTAGAAATACCTATCTTTTAAGAATTGTAGGGCAAATACAGGGAAATGATTTTGCCTGGCCTAGAAGCACTGAAACAATGCTATCATTTTGTAGTGAAATCTGTTCTGCTACAAATAAAGTGTGTCTTTCAAAAAAAGTCTCTGATGTTTTCTGCCAGTAACTGACCATCTCTGATGAATTTTGCAGTACAGAATTGAGTGTTCCTCTCTACACATGCAGGTTACTCCTTCTGGGCTGCATTTTTAGAGCTAGTCTATCATGGGAACACATTCAGGGTCTACAGTTCCAATGCAGTGACCATATGATTACCTGCATGAACTCGCAGGACCTTGACCTTTCCCAGTGGCTTTTTCTTTTTCCTCCTTTTTTTTTTCCTCCCCACTTCCCATTTATTAGACACTGCGAATATAACACACATGCAAGGTATTTATATTGGCCTTGTTTTCACCTTTCCACAACTATGTTAATTATGCATCCCAACAGCAATTTTTTTTGCAAATACATATTTCTGTTGAGCACTTTAGTTTACAGGATACTAAGTCATAGGAAACATTCAAGTAGTTCAGGGATATTCTCATTCCTGAAATCTCAGAATTCGCTCTTGCTGAAACACATGCCATGTTTTAAGGTCAAGGGTGCTAAATATCTCTTTTAAGATATTGACAAAGTGGGAGTATTAACAGGGTCAAACCTTCCTTTAAAGTCCTGCCTGTTTTCACAGGTGCTTTCCTGCAAAAGTAACTTCATTTTTTTGCTCTTCCATGAAATTTCCTGATCTTTGTTTTAACATCTCTCCAGAGCTTTGAGGGTCACAGGACCACACTATTGAGTTTCCCCACAATAATTCTAGGAATAGCTCCAAGATATGAATCATTATCTCCTGCCTTGATCATCAGATGCTTATACAGCCTGTGCTATACCCCATCCAGAGAACTCTAATTCATACATTTGGGGGCCTTCCTGCTATTTCCCTGGAGCTGCCCGTAGCTTATGCACGCCACCATTGCCAATACAGTAACCTGAGCCAAAATCTCAGTGTGAACTCAGTGCTGAAAGAGGTTCATTGCCTTGTAATGAAGTAGAGGATCCAGTTCTAAGTCTCACGCAGCGTTGCCCTACCACATACACGAAAGTTGGTTTGTTCATGTTCCCTGTAGATTTTCCATCACTCTAAGTGAGGAAACACAGGCTTCTTCAGCAGTCAGAGCTACAAAAAAGATATTATTACTCCCTGTCCATTTCCCAAGCTTACTGTCTGGCCTTGTTAATATCACCTGAAAGCCTGTGCCTTACTGTTCCATGACACAGGTCTGATTTCAGCCTCACGCTTCACAGAGCACTGATTTATTCAGACGCAGGGGGCTACAAGAGGGCAGGAACACGTGCTTCTTTATACTATAGGACACCTGTTTGCCCTCGCCTGCCAAGTAACATTTTATTCACGGACACTTCTGATTGTTACCAAGCCAGACTGAATTACAGCAGGTGCCTAGGAAACCCAGGAACTTTTTGGGGATAGGAGTCTCTGTAATAGGGCAGCACTTGCTGCGTTTGAAGCCAGCTTATGCTTGGAAAGACTGGTGGGGGGACAAAGCAGACCACAAGGAAAGGCGCCTAATGGAGCTCGCAGAAGAAATGTACCCACAGGGGCTGAGCCACCGACTGCGTCCAACTAAATGGAAATAGGTTATCAGATGCCTTCTCTGCTCAGGAGAAGGCCGAGATGAAGTTTCTGTGTCTGAATACGGGGAATAAACCAATGTCATGGCCACAGGTGCTGTAAGGGTTGCTGAGGCCAGGCGTGGTAGACCTGTGGCTGGTGCTGCCCTGCCATGCCCTGGGCTTGTCCATCAACACCAGCTGGTCGCGCTCTTAGCAGCGTTTTGATACATCTAACAACATACAGAAAATAGAGATTCCTGCATTCTCATGGACATTACACTCAAACACCAACCTGTTCCTTCGGAGTATAAGTGGTTCACACCACTGCTTGAAAACCTGCCGTCACATAAAACCCAACACACCCCAGTTTCCCCCGTTATCGATGCCAGTTGTAACTCTTCCCTAAAGCTACAAAACAGCCATAACAGATGTCACCTACCAAGCGGCATTCCCAGGCAGGGCTTAACTATCAGGACAATGACATCTAGCAAAGTGCAGCCTACTTTCATGAAGGCTGCTTTTAGACAGAATAACTTACACACTGGTGACTGTGCTGATGGTAAGGACCTACTTGACAGACAAAATGCATTCACAAAATAATTGAGACCTGCGCAGTGATCAAAGGGAATTTACCCAAAACCTTAGAAAAAGAATAACTTGTAGAGCTGAGAATGATGAACCAGTATAGTTACCATATATCGTGAATAATTATTTAAAAAGTGGTAAATAACAGGTACACTGAGGAATCCTAGTTCTTATTTTTGAAAATGTTTTAGTATGTGAGAAAATATATATGTTGGTACTGATAAGGCCTGTTACAAAAACCACCCTTCAGACGTAAACTATAAAACAATAACTGTTTAAACTAGATATATAATTAACAAATTTTTTTTAAGGGCATATCAAATCCTAATGTTACAGTCTTTGTGGATTAAGAAGGCTGAGAAAATTTTTTCCTTTAAAATCTCAGTTTTGCCCAAAATAAATCCTCTTTATTAAAAATTTTGTCTTAAATATGCATCTTAATTTTTGGTAATCTTAAAATGGAAAAGCATCTTTAAAAACCCAAACCTCTATTTTATAAGAGACTGTCCTCCTGTGCTTTCTGCTAATGTCCATTACCAAAGGCAAAAAAAACCAAAAAAAAAAAAAACCAAAAAAGAAAACCCCAACCTTTTGTAATCAAAAAAACCCCCAACCTTTTGTAATAGTTGCACAACAACTTCATAATAGGTCTTTCCTCCTTCCCCCAATATTTTACTCTTGGCAATTTTAAAATCCAAGGTAGTCACCTTTCTAAAATGTACATGTCTTTAAATATTAATAGGTAATCTCATGAGAGTGTCAATGAAACCTCTGGCATGAGTGCTGTGCCTGCAGGATTGGGGGCAGGGGAGACCTGATAGTCTTTTGCCACATCTGCATCCTAGTTCGCTCTTGTATAGCTATTCCTGTATCCACTGGCCTGTCCAGAAGTGCACGTGCTACTTAGTTTTAGACAAGTATTAAAAGTTTGTGGTCTGAATCACAAGTGCAGCATTCATTTAGCTCTCATCGGCTTTGGCTGGGGCTGCAAAGCACCCAGCACCACTTCAGAAGTATTGGGCTGTTTGTTCTGTTTCTCTTTAACATGGCGTTGTACAAACTGGGTAAATTATGTGGCTTCTGTTAAATCTCAAAGTAGAAGAATTACGTGCACCTAGGACTTGGGCACTCTAATAAAGAGAAAGATGTAACACAAAGAAACCTTCCTGGAAGAGTTTACAGCATACAGTGGTTTTCAACTATCGTATAGAATTTAATAGGCAATTATATCACAGAATAAGATGTTAAAGCACATTTAAAAACACTGATTAAAAAGTAACATTTTTGTTAAATTATACAACCCCGGAGAGTAACAGAACCCAAGTTAAATGTACACATGAAATTTTAAAGGGAGTTCTATGTGCCAGGAAAAGTAATAATAGAAAACAGGTGCAAAGCACTTCAAGAAAGAGGTGGAACTGAACTTACAAAAGGGACTGAATTTAAGGAGCAAGAGCTAGATAACTTAGTATGAACATGAGGGTGTGGTGAGTTCCTTCATGAAGGTGGCAAATTATCTTTTAGCTATTACTGTATAATATTTGATAGTAACAGATGATAATTAGCAATAGATAATAATAACGATCTATGATTATCTAGTACTAATGACTTATTTGACCTTTGGGTTTTTGTTGATGCTAATAGCTTTTTTTACCTCACGTATTTTTAAACTCTGCTTCTACCACCCAGAATGTTATAGCTTGGATGTAGTGATTTTTTTTTAGTTATTGATAAATTTTCTGGCCTTCCTCAAATTTTAATAACAATCATAATACTGGAATTTGAACTTAATAAAATGGCAATTTAGGGCTTAGTATTTTTTGCCAAATGAGCCTTTCTTATCCATTAACTTTAAATAGGAAAAATAGGGCAGAGTTTTTAGCTGGGCTTTAATGCCAAATTATTTTAAAATAATGATATTTTTTCAGATCCAAGAAGAAGAAAAAATCCCTTAAATCTTTAGGGAAATGAGATTAAGCCAAGGTACTTCAAGTGATATCAGTCTTGAAGTAATAGAAGCTTTCCTGATAGCCTGAGATTAGAAGGGACAAAGAACGGAGCCGGTTCTCAGGTTGGGAAGAATATGAGGCAGGAGAGATAAGTACTTATTCATTACACAAGAGGCAGCACTTAATATGATTTTTGGAAATCAGAGAAGGGCTTGAGAATCCCTAGTCACCGACTAAATTACTTAGAAAGATGATTCTTCAATACATAATTGGAAAAAACAGAAGGAGAAAGAGCTTGAGTGGATATTAAAACCAAAAGTATGGTTTGCTAACCAAAACACACAGTTATATCAGTGATGGGCAATGAAGAAATGTCAAAGTGTTTAATGCATCTCCAGAACAGAGCTTGAGCATCATAGGGCGAGCCTCAAGGTCAAAGCAGATACCATGATACCAGTTTGGGATACTTAACTGAAATGCCACAGGATCCACTGCATCAACTGCTTAAATGAATTTCAAGCAGCAGTTCATCAGTAGCACCAACTTTTTTTTTAACTACCTCTTGTCCACCTTTCCTCAAAAGAAGTGGAGACGCTAATGAGAGTGTTACTTGTGGCTGTGCTTCCTAGTAAACATACAAACTTATAGCCCCTGTATTTGTCTTTATGGGGATGAAAGCAGGAAGCTTTCAGGAACATGTGGTCACCTGCAGACATCATTCTAAGATGCGGATGACATTTCTGTAAAGAAAGTTTCTGTCAGAGATGTGAGGACCTGAGACACTGAATCTGTTTTGTTACACACTAACAGAAGTTCTACAAAAGCTTTATATCTTTCCAAAACCCTTCCTACAAAGTTTTTAAGGGAGTTTTGGGGGGAAGTGTAGGGTTTTGGTTGGATTTTTGTTTGGGGGTGGGGATTTTGGTTTTTTTTTTTTTTTTGTTTATTGCCCGGAATATAGCCAACAGCGACATTTGGTTTAAAAAAAAAATCTTAAAACTTGCAAAAACAAAAAAAGACTGGTTGATATGATTGGATAGTGCTAAATCAAGAGAGAAGCTAACTAGGTTTGTGTTCCAGATTCAGCTACATGAGTGAATGATAGATTGCACTTATCAGTAAAGACCCAGCCCAAGTCCATACAATTTCCCTCTTGACTGCCAGTCGGTCCCACCGCAGCCTACAGGAGAAAGCAGATTGTGTTTGTAGTGCTGCATTCCAGCTGGGATTCTGCCAGGGAAGGGCAGCTTTAGTTTTTGTCCCCTTTTCACCATGATGACTTACCCAACCTGCCTGTCATCACTTGCTTTTTGTGGCAGTGCTAGCTCGAGGAGGATTACGGGGCAGCGATGTTGACTGGTGTACTTTGGGTAAACACAGAATTTTGCTTGCAAAGCCAGGAACTAAGCAAAGGAGATGCAAGAGATGTGATTTATTGTTTTCTTTAAAAACAAACCAACAAACAAAACCCCAAAGATGACACAATTGAAGTCAGGAAAGCTTGACTACTTGCTCATTCAAATTAGTATCATAATTAATATTAGGGCCAAAATCAGCAGCCTTGTGAGCCATCCTGGCTGACCCCAGCAAGCCTCCCCTTGAAAGAAACTTAACCTCTCTGGGTTTCCTAACATGCAAAACAGAGGTAATACTGTTGCCCTACATATAAATGCATTATGAGCAGCGTATGTGATAAAAATAATTTCCCTGATTTAGAGAAGCAGAAGCTGAGAAAGAGAGGTTAAGTGAGATTTTTTTGGGGGTTGGTTTTTCTTTTTTTTGCAAATTGCCTAATGCGTATTTGGCAAGTACTCTGGAGTGAGCACAGCCTGCCTGCAAGAGATTGCAGGGGAGTTTGACTCCAGCCATTCCAGCACTCCACAAATAGACCTAACATCGCGGGCTGGATAGAGAATTGTGTTGCTGTTCACTTTAAAGCATACTCCTTTGTCACCCATCACTTCAAGAACTACTTATTTCTTGAAATGAGCTTTTCTAGTGTCAATCCTTCCAGCTAAACAAAAAAGGAGATGAAAAAAGGAGTATTTCAAAGTCTGTTCTTCGTATATGAACAAATGATGTGAAGTGAAATACACTATTCTTCAAGCTCGAGAGGTGAATTGGCATCCAGCTAGGACTGAAGCAACCCTTAACAATAATACCTGATAGTTCTCATTACACTGCAAATGAAAGTGTTTCACAAGGATCACTTGAAAGGCTCAAGTAAGATATATTGTTCGAATTTTTCTATTTGTAAGACCAGTGGGATAAGAAACAGATTAAACTACCAGAACCTATTAAATAGACTAAATTTCACAAGCACAAATGAGTTGGATGAGCCAAAGTAAGCTCTTTCTGTCCTGTTTTCCTATATTCAGAGACCAAGCAGTTCTTTTATTCTGAATGACACTTGTTTAGGCAAGAAGAAAACACCTCAGGGCTCAGACCTGGCAGGAGAGCCCTGAGTGTGCTTCTGTGCAGCACAGAGGGCCCCAGAGCTGCTTCTCTGCAAGGTGTCTGGTGCAGGAGTAGAGCTCCCAGGGTGCCAAGCCTTGGCCGGGATACTGCAGCTGCCTTCTGGTTCCAGTAAGATGTCAGGGAGCATAGCAGGGGCAGAGCAACAGTGGTCTCTGAGCACAGAAGGTAGCAGGAGGTGGCTCAGCCCTCCTCTCTGCACAAGGGCCTTGGGGGTGCACAGGGGTTTCTGCAGTGATTCCCAAGAGCAGCAGAGATGCAAGTGCTATGGGTCTCAATACAGCTTTAGAGATTGGTTTGGTGGTGGTTGGGGTTTTTCCTTCTGTAATTTCTTGACAGTATTTTTTCCCTTTAGGCAGTGTTGTACCGAGGACACCCGAACAGACTGCACTGTCTCCCTCGTGTCTTCCAACAAGCAAAGGCAAAAAGAGAAATAATCACAAGGGAATCATTTAGCAGATCTATCAAGCCCTGGGAGCTTAGTGAGCAGATTACTGGATACTGTCTGCAGGGAGCCTTCTCAAAGTCTGTCATGAAATATAACCTATTGAGTTCAAGCTACCAGAGGCTTCATTTGCATGAAATCAGGCTCTCCTGGTCTTGCAGAAGGAACTTATATTTTTTTCTCCCCCACACACCCAACCCTCCCAACACCAGAATATCAATATAGACACATTTGTATGTGCTGCCCTTCCAAGCAGCCTCAGCCTGTACTCATGAGTAGAGAGAGAGCTGGAAACCATTTGGCCTTTGGACTCATTAACAGCTAGAGTTGTGAACAGCCTGAGAGAACTTCACCATCAGCTGTGACCCAACACCACCAATCCTATTAAGAAATCATGTATACATCTAGAACTACTTAGAAAGCACCCTTTTGGTTAAGCAAACATGCTAGGAGATAGCAGAAACAGAAACCAGGTTGTAGTGGATCAAAAAACCCTACTGAAATGCTTAATTTGACATTGCTTCAGACTGTTTTAACAAGTATCGTCTAGGCATTGTATGTGAAAAACAAACAGCTATCTCTTTTTTTCTTTTAAACTAAATGGTGAAGAGCAGAACTAGCTTAACGTCATTTGATTTATTGCCTGAATAGAAACTAAGCAGGAAGAATAATTAATCCTCTTTGCCAAACAGAACATATAAAATCTTAATAATTCTTTAAGTGGCATTTATTGCTGAAAGAAAAGAGTTTTGGTGCTTCTAAATGGAAGGAGAAGCACAGAGATGACATTTTTGCATTTTATACCATACTTAATAGCATCAGCTCATGGCTTAGTGATTACCACCTCTGTGTTTGCTTTGAATTAAAATCTCAAGCTTCAGTCTTTTGGGAGTGCCAGTGTAGTTTAAATTACATTATCCAGAGGATGGAGGGTAAAGGGAGGCTGCTTGGTAGCTGTCTCGGGCATGATAAAACAGGGATATTCACAGAGAAAACAAGAGCTTCGGGGAACAACACCATATAGTAATAGCCAATATGCTAGATCTTGCTCTAGATGGATCTGGAGGAGATTTAATGCCTCTCCTTCTAGACAACATTTGAAATGAATCACTGTTTATTTTATCAGTTAAATAGCCTTGTTTTCACATCAACAGCTTCCTTTTCTCCCAGGTATTTTTCCAACCCAACCCCACTCCCCTTTTTGGCCTTACATGCAACACTTTTGCTTGCAAAGTGAACGACAGTTGAAGGAAATTAATGTACAGGGAAGCTTAGTTCTTGGGAACAGCATTTATAGTCGGGTCTACAGATTTACCTCCATAGGGTTTTTATTCTGGTAGAGGAAAAAAGTATCTCTTTCTATAAGCAATTTTCTACCAGATTTTGTAATCCCTGTGCATTATGCTCTGTATCAATACCTGTAACACCTTAGTCTGCAAGCAGTCCTTTTGAATCTGCTTTGCCAGTGGAACTGTTTTGAGAGAGCCTGTGAAAAACTTTTGGAAGCTTGTAAGCTTTGAGAATGGACATGTACAAGTTTATTTGCTCTGTTGTTTGCTATATAGTTTCTGTTGCCTGATTCAGGCATAAGGCAATTTGTATACACCAAGACACACACTTTCATTTGCCAAGAATTATTTACAACATCAACAAATGGGACCTACCTGGATAAAATAGTTCTACTTAAACATTAAGTTCACTGTTCAGTTAAAACATACATACTCATCTTGTGATTTGATTAGGCATATTAGACAATGTTTTCTTTTGATAGGACTGATTTCAGTTCTTGAGTTCACCTACTTGTTGGGCCATCCGTAAGGCTAAGCAGCAAAACTCACCAACTGGGGAGCTCTGAAGAGCCCTACACAAGGTGGCCAAAACACCCTCAGGCAGCAGGTTCCCTTAGAAAGAGGGAAAGCCAAAAACTGTAGCCCACAACTAGGAACACAGCACACAGGTCTAACCTCTTTAAAGCAGAGCTTTTGACAAATACGGAAAACAGTCAGTGGGATGTCAAACTGCCAAGAAACTGCAGACTGAGCCACCTCATATGGAAACCATGGAGTGAATTCATGTTTCTCACTTGTATGATTTACTGTTTGCAACCCCTTCACTTCATTTTTCCTTCCTGACTATTCAAACATTCTTCTCTACTCTTCTTGTTTATTAGGCGCTTGCTGAGAGGTGAAAGCATCAGCTATTCTTGGTACGGTTACTAACCCCTTTTCTATGGCTGCATGGGTCAAAGGCACTTACAGGAATGAAATTGCAAAAAAAAAAAAAAAAAAAAAAATTACATTCCCAGATGACTTTTAAAAGTCTTTAAGAACTTCACTGTTGAAATCCAAAACTCCACACCTCACATAAAAATATTAAGGTGTCACGTAACTTATTCATGTGAACATTTACTGAAAACAAATAGGACAAGGAATTTTGATGCATTTTGTGCTTAAATATCATCTACTCTTCACTACAAAGTAACTACTGTATTTCACAGCCATTTCATCATCAGAAGCAGCCACAGAAAGAAAAAAATAGTTTGATTTTTTTTTTAATAGAACATAGTCAGCATAGAGAAACTGAGCAAGAAGCCTCCGACCACTCAAGAATGAACTTCAGATGAGAAGTCAGCAAGAGTTTTAACAGAAGCCTTTATATAGACATTTATCATCATTTTCTCTACCTAGTAGCAAGGTTTGTCAGCTCATTCAGACTGTCATTATCATTGTCATCCACACCATACTCCACTGAGGGTAACTAACCAGTACCTGCCCTAGGATTTTAGTTGCTCAGTGATCTTAAAGCACAGTTCACTCATGAATCTTGTAATTAAATCCTTTCCAGCCATCAAATAGGCCTTAGAGATTCTGCCATAGATTATTTCATAACCCCCTCTCCTACTAATTACTGGTTGAACACAAGTGTAAAACCTAGCCTTGTTCATTAAGGACACACAGGGCCTTTTGTATGGGTCTCAAACTTTCAAGTGTCCGTTCAGCTCCCAGAGACCAGCATCTTGTCCTGCTTTCCATGCCTCCAGCAGTCATCCACCACACTGAGTATCAGTCCCACCTGCTGCCTTGCCTTTCTGACTGCAGTATCAGGGACATCACCAGGAGGGCATGTCTGCATGTGAACACAGGGATAATTCTGAGAAGGAAACCAGAGATCACCTGGCTTTTCTTGTCTGGCTTTGCCTGAAGCAATAACCTCCCTCCTGAGTGCCACTTCATTCATGCTTAGGACTACTTTTATTTTTTTCTTTAATTATACTACTAATATCACCATCAGTCCAGTAATCTGAATCAAGCAGCAACTACATAATATTAAAAACCCCTAAGTATTTAAAGTGCTGTTAATCACCCTTCTCCTGACTACTGCTTTTATCCCAACAGTGTGGCTGCTGGGGAAAAAGAGTAAATATGCTCCACTGAGGCAAGTTTATGATGCTGTTTCTAACTAGCTGATTACCTTACTGTGTGACTAATGCATCTAAATGGAAGTCCTTAAATTTGTTTCCGCCTCACTAGTTCATCTCAGTGTATTACACAAAAAGAATCAAAAAAGCGTGATAAAATAAGGATATATTTCAGTCCACTATAACACAGATGGACAAATGCTAAGTGGCACTTCATTGGTAGATATTCCTCTCAATCTCTTTTCTGTAGGTATTAAAAGTAGGCCTTAGGAACAGTATCACTAAGGGATACCCTTAGTGTATATAATTTGTTCCTCAAACTAGCACATTTTTGTTCATTACTGAGTGAACTAATTTTTGTTGCTTTCATACTCTTTTGATGGGTAAGGCCTCTGAAAGCATTCAGTGAAGACGCCACACTGGGAGATTACAGTACACTGTATAAACAAGGTACATCTTTTGTACAGCATATATAGTCTGTATTTTCTTTCACGGACTCCAGAAGGGTTGCCCAAGGATCCCACGTTGAAAATCATTATGACAATTGCATATTTTTAAGGCTGGTGAAAAATTAATGTATACATGGAACTTAAATCCAAACTCTTCTTTCAGGCTTTGATTTTAGACTCACAACTGTGTTTGAGGCTGAGCTGCATTATTTCTGATGAGACCTCTTGTTCTCACCTTGGGGTTGAGTATGCCTTGAAGAACAACCTACACTCCAATACCAGTGATAAAATTTCTGTCTATAAATGCACACAATCACAGCACATATGCTCTTCTTCCTCAGCACAGCTTCAGGACTGCAGTTCCTTGTGTTTCAGGAAGCCTTAATCAGCAGCATTGGTGGATGGAATGGATTCCCTCTACCTGTTCTTTCATCTTAAAGTTAATTTATTTCTTCTGAAATAGGACCCTAAGGCAGAGGCCTACACAAGGGGTGTCCTCTGCATCACTTAGCATTTTGTCCAGGCAGGAAAAGGGTCCACTGAAGATGAGGGCTATGAAAGCTCCTGTAGCACCCCAGGAGAGATGCAGGAACACCATGTCCTGTGCAGGAAGAACTGGATGGAAAGGAGTGCGATGGGTGCATAACCACAGAGCTGGAATAGAGTTAACTCCTCATTTCCACCAGCTCTCTCAAGTCAGGGACTCAATACAAGAGGCAGCACCAAGCCAGCCTCTAGAATTTCCACAAATAACAAGGTCAAAGAAAGCCCCATTTGACTTAGGTGACTCAAGTTTTAGACCCAGTAACCTTTGCAAGTAGCTTGCTGACTTTAAACACAAAGATCTACATTATTGCATACTCAAAATTACTTCATGCAAGTAACCTGCTAATGAAGCTGATAGCAAAGGTTAGCACATAAGAGCTGAACAGCATCACTCTTTCCCCACAGGGTTAACGCACCACCAACTGCACACACAGGTTACGGAAGTCCACTGGGGGCATTTGGGTCAGGGACTGGGATGGGGGAAGCTCTTCTGGGTTCAAAATATTTCTGTACAGTCCTGGATTTAGCATTACACACGTTATGTACAGATTGGTACGCCAGCGTACTCCACGAGGACCCACTTTCTTTTCAGTGACCAGTATGCATTCCACAGGAGCCACAACAAAACCGTTATGGAAATACACCATTAAATGCTATATGTAACTCAAAGTGCTTTCTACTGGTTTTCCCCAAATCATGGTTGGCCTGGGGAAAATGTCACAAACTGCCTCCCACCCCTGCAGATTTAAAACATTGCAATTTAAGCACCAAAATTAAAGGTAATTTACTATTCTAACCATATTCAAGTCCTTAATATTTTTCAGAAATGCATAAAGGATATTCAGGACATCCACAGGATTATTTTGGTGAGAAAAACTTGTTTTGGAAGTTTCCAGTATCACTCACTGAAACCATACTAAAATTAGGATCAGAACAATACATTTTAGTTACAAGGGAACTTGGAAAGAATATATATCAGGGTCCACTATTGTAAAGTGCAGTAGGACTTAACTTCTCAGCCATGTAGAGCACAGCTTATGCTCTGTGAGCAGAGACTTTAAATCAAGCGGACACTAATGATTTTATGGTGAGCAAACCAAATTTCATCTTTTTTTTTCCCCTCAGTACCACAGTTATGAGATGCCTGGTAACAACATGCAACTTATCAAAGAGAAGAAAAGGAGGGCAAAGAAGCAAGGGTTTGACCTCCTGCCCTGTGGGACTTTGGGATTTGCTGCAGGCCTGTACCACCAAGGTCTTGTAAATGGATGCATTAAATTCAGTGTTGACTATACCTCCCTCTCCATCCTCTAACCACTAGATCATTAGTACCAAGGTTTGTTAGAGCACCAGTTCTGCACTGTCTCTATAAATCACTTTCCTTCATTACCTGCACCGTTCCAATTGGTATCATAATACAGCTTAGCTCCCAAAAAACTGACATGGACAGATGGTTTACATGCTACATTTTATAAGTAATAATTGCACCACGGCGACTAAAGCTAGCTGGGTCCTGAGGTAAATTTGTGCACTTAACTTTTGCTACACTTTATCCTTGTTTTGCACTTTCAGAAGATGGAGCCAGCAGGCTTGAAGAGGGCAACTTCTACCTTTAACTACACAGCAAATAAACAAAATAAACTGCCATACAGTGTAAGCAGCACAGGAGAGATTCTCAGCCTGCTCCAGGTGGTACGTAGGGGCTGACCTGGTGACCTACAGCCAAATCTAGTTATAAGCTTCAGGGAAGGTTTGGCTTTTGTATTACCAATATGGGATGTCAGCATATAGGCAGCTGAACTGGCCCCGTAAATGATTTTGCCAAAAGGAAAGACAAAAGGCAAGCCATGTGTGGCACTAGCTCTGCAGCTGATACCAGTTGTCAACAGCGGATTATGTTGTGGGATACATAAGCCCTAAGGGACAGGTTTTTCAAAGAAACGCACCCAGCAGCTCCAGCCGAGGCACTCGGAGCCCACATCCATAAGCGTGCCAAGTCCACATTCGGACTGAGTCCCGATACCAAGAGGTATCCAGCACCCACAGCCCCACTGAATTTCTAGGGGGTTGAGAGCATTCTGAATTAACATCAAGCTTACTGTCAGCTCTTCTTCTATCTCCCGCCTCCCTCCTGTTTTATTACCAACAGTAATCCTATTCTGGGAATCCTAAATCATGTTACATGATTTTCTCTGTCCTATTATCAGTTTCCCTCTGTGGGAATAGCTGGCAAGTACCAAATTTATTCTGTACAAATTGTTTTAAGGGAAGACTGATGTTCTTCAATCTTTCCTTAAATTGAACATTGTATCTTGCCGGTGAGGACTGCCTATCAGAGGTGTTTGACTTGCCATGCTCCTACCCTGCGCGGAGAATTAGATTGATGCTCCATATTATGGAATAGATGTTCTAAACAGCTGGGAACACAGCTCTCAGCCTACTTAGCGCATTTCTTCATTTTTAATATCTCTTCCGTTACCCTTTAACAAACTGCAGCCCAATTACTCTAGGGGGCAGGTAACAGGCTGACCCTCTCATGCTGCTTCATCAATCATGATCAATACTGCTGTTGGCAAGAAATACGGCTTAAAAGACAGTGTGTACTCCACAAGGCGAGCGAAGCAGGACAGATACGCAGCCATACCACAGCATTTACCACAAGGAACGTCTATTATAAAGCAGCGACCAGGAGTACAACCATACTATTTGTCATGTCTACTCTAAGCATTATTTCAATCATTTTGTAACCTAGTAATGCTTTGCTTTCCTAAATTCCCTTTTTGTCCCCTCCTTTCCTCTGCCGTCCCCCTCTCACACGTGCACACACACACAGAGCTTTCCTCTTGAAGCTTGCCAATTGCCACAGATTCATCTTTCTAAGTACATAATTCAATCCACTGAGCATTACGCTGTGGTAATGCTGATGAGCTCTTAATTCTTCTGTATTTATTGCAGCAAATTTATCACTGACCTTAATGAATCTTCCATTATGACAAAAATGTCGATGCCAAATCTCTTAAGAAGATCTGGCATACAGTGGTTTTAAAAGGTTAATGTGTTAGGTTTTTTTAAAATGGGTCATTTAAAAAATAGGCACTTACATTTAAAAAGACAAGATTAAACACACAAAAAAATTAAAATATCACTGACTCATCTGTTCGGGTCCTGACAGATGAACATCGTTACTTAACTAATGCTCAAAAAACGCATGGGAAAATTATTTTTTAAAAGCTCTGCTTTTGTGTGCTAGCAGAAGTCATCAGGAGCCACATGGTCATATCCGCATGCTCACAAGGACCCACCGCTCCTGAGAGCATGACCCAGGAGCAGAAAATGGGATGAGGAGATGAGGCAGGTGTAGCGGGAAGCGTGGCAGGATTTGAATCTGCCCAAACGCAGCACACAGCCTTTGGCTGCCAACAACTGCCAGCAAAACTTTGATCAAGAAGCTCAGGTGTATGGTGGAGGATAACTTGATTTTAAAAAGTTTTAAAGAGTTACTGCTATCTGCTACAAGTAAAATTATTTACTTAGAAGATGCATGGTAGCAGTAGTACCTATATAATACCCTACAGCATCAAAACCACTCCAGAGGCTGAACAAAGGCAGACAGCATCGCTGCTCTGGTTTTACAGGTAGAGGAGGAGAGACAGAGGGTAAAAGTAATTCCTAGGGTGAAATAGGTGAGTGGCTGAGGAAAGGAAAAACAATGTTCACGTTAACCGGATTTTACTGCCCTTGGTGCACTCAAGCAGTGTAAATATCAGAAGAAAACCAAGCTTTTGGAATGAAGTATGTGTTCACTGGAAAGGTTAGCCACCCAGGAGAAGGGCTTAAGAGTTGACACTGGTAGAAAAATCCTACCATGACACACAAAAAACCCCACACTCTTAACATACATCCTTTTACAAAGCAGTCTCAAAGGGAAACGCTGCCAGACAGAGAACTGGAGCATCATTTCGTGCCCAGGGCTTGGCTCAAAGTCAAATTCAGGTCCCTCAAAAATGAACAGAGCCACAACACTTCTGTCTATAGCTGGCTGCAAGAGCGAAATCCAGAATTAGGGATACCCATTGTCTTTACCCAAATCTAGCCTTCCCCTTTCCTGGCCCAGAGCTGTCTAAAACCAAAACATCCCTAACAACTCAACCTGCAGCATGAGTGAGTTATGAGGAGGAAAAATCAACATTGTCATCTGCTTGTGGAACAATAATTATCCCTTGTATACTACTCCAGAAGCAGTGCTGTTATCAAAAGCATCATGCCTGTAAAATAACACTTCTGGGAATGGTGCCAGACTGGGAGCTCATGGCTTTCACTCAGTTTGTGAAAAACAAATCAGCCTAGGTGTTTGTTCTGCTGCTGCCTTCCCTATCAGGAATCACAGAATTGTAGGGGTTGGAAGGGACCTTGAGAGATCATCGGGTCCAACCCCCCTGCCAAAGCAGGCTCCCTAGCTCATATTGCTCAGATAGGCGTCCAGGAGGGTCTTGAATATCTCCAGAGAAGGAGACTCCACCACCTCCCTGGGCAGCCTATTCCAGTGCTCAGTCACCCTCACTGTGAATAAGTTCTTCCGCATGTTGGTGCGGAACTTCCTATGCTCCAACTTGCAGCCATTGCCCCTTGTCCTATCCCCACAGACCACTGAAAAGGGGCTGGCTGATTCCCCCTGCATCCCCTGCTTCAGATAATTATAAACTTTGATTAGGTCCCCCCTTAGTCTTCTCTTCTCAAGGCTGAACAGTCCCAGCTCACTCAGCCTTTCCTCATAGGGGAGATGCTCTAGGCCCTTAATCATCCTCGTAGCCCTTCTTTGGACTCTTTCCAGGAGATCCCTGTCCTTTTTATACCAAGGAGCCCAGAACTGGACACAATACTCCAGGTGGGGCCTGACCAGGGCAGAGTAGAGAGGGAGGATCACCTCCTTTGACCTGCTGGCTACACTCCTCCTGATGCATCCCAGGATCCCATTGGCTCTCTTGGCCACCGAGGCACACTGCTGGCTCATGGCCAACCTGTCATCTACCGGGACCCCCAGGTCCTTCTCCACTGAGTTCTTCTCCAGCAGGTCATCCCCCAGCCTGTACTGATACAAACAGTTGTTCCTTCCCAGGTGCAAGACTTTACACTTGCTTTTGTTGAACTTCATCTGGTTTCTCCCTGCCCAGCTCTCCAGCCTGTCCAGGTCTCTCTGGATGGCAGCGCAGTGCTCCTGCGTGTCAGCCACTCCTCCCAGCTTTGTATCATCGGCGTACTTGCTGAGGGTGGATGTTATTCCCTCATCAAGATCGTCAATGAAGATATTAAACAGGACTGGACCCAACACCGAGCCCTGGGGAACACCGCTGGTAACAGGCCTCCAGTCAGATTCTACTCCACGAATCACAACCCTCTGGGTTCGGTCCGACAGCCAATTCTCAACCCACCTCACTGTCCACTCATCTATCCCATGCTTTCTCAGCTTTGCTATCAGGATGTCATGGGAGACAGTATCAAAGGCCTTGCTGAAGTCAAGGTAGATGACATCCACTGCTCTCCCTCCATCTACCCAGCCTGTCATGAGATCGTAGAAGGCTATGAGGTTGGTCGAGCACGATCTCCCCTTGGTGAATCCATGCTGACTACTCCTCATGACCTTCTTCTCTTCCAATTGCTTGGAGATGGCATCCAGAACAAGCTGTTCCATTACCTTTCCAGGGGCAGAGGTGAGGCTGACTGGCCTATAGTTACTAGGTTCCTCCTTCTTGCCCTTTTTAAAGACTGGAGTGACATTGGCTATCCTCCAGTCTTCAGGCACTTCTCCTGTCCTCCAAGACCTGTCGAAGATGATAGAGAGTGGCTCAGCAATCACCTCCGCCAGCTCCCTCAGCACACGTGGATGTAACCCATCTGGGCCCATGTATTTGTGTGCATTAATCCCTTTGAGCCGCTCCTGGACCTCCCCTACTTGAACCAGAGGGAAATTCTTCATTTCCCAATCAGTCCTACTCTCATCCAGTGTCTGTGGGTCCCGGGGGGCCTTTGAAGTGAAGACCGAAGCAAAGGCGGCATTCAATATCTCCACTTTCTCAGCATCCCCCGTAACCAGGACACCCTCCTTATTCAGCAAGGGACCTACATTATCCCTGGACATCCTCTTACTGTTCACGTGCCTAAAAAACCCCTTTTTATTATCCTTTATGTCCCTTGCCAGCTTAATTTCCAAGAGGGCTTTAGCCTTCCTAGTTGCATCCCTACAGGCCCTGACCACATTCCTGTATTCTTCCCAGGTGCTCAGACCCTTTTTCCACGATTCATAGATCTTCTGCTTCTCTTTGAGTTTGCTCAATAGCTCCCTGTTCATCCATGCAGGTCTTCTGCCTCTCTTTCCCCATTTCCTCCTCAAAGGGATGCATCGTTCCTGTGCTTGGAAGAAGTGCTGTTTGAATGCTAGCCAGCTCTCGCAGGCTCCCATTCCTTCAAACAGCGTAGCCCACGGGATAGCCCCCATTAAGTGGCGGAGGAGATCAAAGTTAGCTCTACCAAAATTCAGGGTAGCTATCCTACTTTTTGGCTTGCTTCTTCCACCCAGGATCGTGAACTGAACCATTTCATGGTCGCTTTGCCCTAAGCTGGCCCCGACCTTCACTTCCCTAACAAGTCCATCCTTGTTAGTGAAAACAAGGTCCAGCAGCCGCCCTCCCCTTGTGGGCTCCTGCACCATCTGTAGCAGGAAATTGTCTTCAACACACTGCAGAAATTGTCTGGACTGCATACGACTGGCCGTATTGCTTGCCCAGCAAATATCTGGGTAGTTGAAGTCCCCCATAAGGATCAGTGCCCGGGAACTTGAGGAACCAGGTCTTCAGCTCACCCATACCAAGCAGACCTGTTGGCAAGAGCAAGCCTGGAGCAGACTTCACCCTCAAGGCCAATTAAGACATTACATGCCCAATAACACTAGGAAGGGTAGGTTTCTTGGGGACACTGAGACAAGCAAATATATCACAAGCTTTATCTGCCTCCAAACTCACCAGAGTACAAGGCAAGGAGTCTACTTCCAGCCTGCTGGACTGGGAACTCTGAGCAGCCAGAGCCCATGAGCCCTGGTGCAAAGCTGCACAGAGACAAGCAGGCATATTAGGAGGTAGCTAGAGACTAGCACAAGGACTCAAATTGATGATAAACTATCTTCAATAACTCCTCCAGGAATCTGGTGGCCCTGGGAATTTACCAGTTTCTTCCCCATAGTAGCCACTTCCCTCAGGACAGATATCCAACTTGGTGCAAGAAAGCCTGGGGACGGGATGCTGCCCGGAGGCTTTGCCGGCACAGCAGAACACAGGAAAAAAATAATTTAAAATCATCTGAGATATGACTAATCATGCACGTTTCTGGGCTCTGCTCATTACCTGCGACAGATAAAGCATCAGGAAAAGGCAATACACATCCAAGAGAACCACACTTGTAATTTGGATTACGTGGGAGATAATCAGATTGCCACTGGTTTTGAGCTTGTTGAGCTCATTTCTGACATACTGTAACGCCGAAACTAAGTTGTTGTATCAGCCGGTAAGTGACAAGTTCAGTGCTAATCTATAAAAATTACAGCCTCCTTACTGCTCAGCTCATTAAACTGACTCTGTCTCCCGGCCACTCATTCATCTTCATAATCATCCCCCATTCAGCTACTAACCTCCTCTGTGTGTGCAGTTTACAGTACATCAGGAAGATAAAGTGGACTGATATTTGCTTCTAAAGAGCAGTGGCTTTTAATTTTTACACACACTTTAAGTACAAAGATAAATAAGATAATTCGATATCACATTTTCAGCTCACACATTAGAAAAACAAGAACGTATTCGGATTTTATAGGAACATTAACTTGGCTGCACACAGCATCTTTTTATTCCGATTTTTTATGTTCACGTAGCACCACTGAAACATCTGTGCCTGAAACAACAAGTGAAACAGCACGCTCCTCTTGCACTGTCCTGCTGGCGAGCATGTGTAAGACAAAATTATGAGTTTTGGTTAGTATTTGTGAAACAACGTGCGTGCAGCCAGGGGTGCACAGAGCATGCCAGCTGCTGATGCTTCTCCAGTGCTCTGCCAGGGTGGTCAGGGCAGCCTGGGAAAGAGCACTGTGGGAGCTGCACCTCACAGCACACCTCAAGTCAAAAATACAGGTGCCCCAAAAATGTATTTCTGCTGCTGTCTGGAAGGGGCACAGCACCATGCATGAGATGTGGCTACTGAAAGTGCGAGTCTTGCGGAGGGAAAGGAGCAGTGGCCATGGGGGCAGGAGGCAGCAGGGGTTGCTGCCTCGGCCACCTGCGCTGTTCCTGATTGTTTTGACACCTGTGCTTTATAAATCCAGCTGTTTTAACAGGCATACAGGTTTTGTGGGCAGAAGAAACCATATGACTGGTGTTTAACAAATGCTAGGGTTTCTACATCCAAGTTGTGCACCAACCCCCAGAAGACAAAATAAAAAAACCTGGCAGTGTCACCATTGCTCATGTGCGCAATAGCAGATTACATACAAACTATGACACACTAACTCTGAATTTACACTTATCCCTACATAACCATGCCCCTGCAGCAGCTCCAGACCTGAAGGAGAGGTGCCTGCAGCGGCCCAAAGGAAGGAGCTCTGCTCCCTCATCCCCACAAAAAGCAGAGCAGAGAGGTGATGGCTCAAGCAGAGACTCACACGTCCTCAACAGAAGGATATGGGCTGTTTGGGACAAGGGAAGCACCTTGTGTCTCCTGGAAGACATAGTCTGCAACAGCCTTTGCTCCAGGGCTCAGCAATGGTTTAGAAAGGTAGAAAAAAAGTGCAACTGCCTCTTTCCTAATGTGACAGCCAGCAATTTGATGGTGCTCCAAGTATATATATGACTCTAATGAGAGCTTCCAGCAGCACCAGCCATGTTTAACATACAGCAGACCTCTTCTGACTTTGTCACTTTTTTCCCTGGACTACCAAGAAATAACAGGTCTGAATGGTTCAGATGTTCCCCAAAAAGGGTGAATTCAAGGGATTATTTTATAGCTTGGGTTTAAAAGGCAAATTTCAAAGTCAAAGGCACTGTTCCCCAGTGAATTATATTAATCAAATTGTATATATTTACAGAGAAGAAACTGAATATTAAACTTGCTCTTTAAGTGACAACCTTTCTTTAGAACCCTGGTATTTACCAGACTGCAGAGTGTGTCTGCATCAGTAATAGAGCAGAAATGAATGCCAGGAAATACAATTTTTTCAATGCATTTCAGGCAGACAGAACACAAAAGAGTTATTGTCTGTGCAGCTCAATTTTAGAGAAGCTCAAGGTGCGATCTGTATAAAACCAGGCTTTACTGATCACGAGACATACCATTTTTAGTTTGGGCACAAGAAAACACTACCTTTTCCTTTCAATAATGCAGCATGTTTACAGAAGACAGACACACCAGGTATCTACCCAAAGTTACGAGGTTTGCTATGTTCTCTCCTTGGTATTCAAAGTTAAAGGAGAAAGGGCACACAAAACACCCCTATGGACATACACACCACGGCAGGCCCAGTTGCAGGACACGGCCCTAGTGAAACAGAACAGCAACATCACGAGGAGCAGCAGCTGAGCAGTAACATTTAACATGTTCACTAATTCTAGTTTCATCACCACGGTGAACACTTTTCTAGCAGGGAAGAAAACTCTCAGCCTCACTGATGCGCATTAAGGAGCGGGCTCTGCGGGGAATACAAAATGCAAGGACGCAGCCCCTGGAGAGTGTGCAGGGAGACAATGTGGAACAGGCACCAGTGTTACGCTGTGGCTACGGAGGGGTGGATACACAGGGATTCCTGCCCTGCCTGACCTGAACTCTTTTGGGTAGGATTTCAGCTCAAGGTTTACAGAGATCATAATCCATTTGGACTCGTTACATAAACCAAAAATAAAGTACGAAATGAATTTTTGCATTATGGCAGGGAACCCCAGAATAGGATACTAGCTGTAGAAATTTTGGATTTTATTCAAAATACCTATTACAAGTTTGCCTTGTATTTTTTAGAACACTAAGTGAAAACATCCTGCTCTCCTACCCCTGACATTTCGTTATTATAACATAAGTTACACTTTTTTTAATTGACTGTTTTGAAATGTAAAGTTCCCTGTTCATATTGCAATGGAAGAGTGGATGAGAAATATGATAAATGATCTTTCAAAATTATTCAAACAAAGAGTTTTTCCCTTTTTATAAGGGGGAAAGACCTGTCTCTGAAAAAATTACCCTGGGAGCTGTGTGGTGGAAAGGGGAGGATGGAGCAGAGGCATCACAACGTAACAGTTCCCAAAACAGCCCCTGTCCAGGGGGGTAGGAGCAGCCACAGGCTGCAGCAGCAGGCTCTGGCCACACTCTGCTGCCTCCCAGCCCATGCAGCTCTGAGACCTCCATCGAGCTGCTCACATTTTTTCAGATCACAACACAATCTAGTAGCTTTATTCTATATGGAACATGACTGATAATCAGAAGGATAATCATGGAAAAATATGCTTTATGGGTCTGTTTCTCAAGCTTATCCCTTACTAGATTTAATGCTGCTTTGGACAAGGAACGAAGTCGTTGCTCTTTGAAGAGCGGTACAGCAGCCCAACCTGCTTTTTCTAGCCCACCTTGACTCCTGGTTCCCTGACAGTAACAGTGAGGAAGGCGGCACTTCAGAGGTTTAATTAATCAACCCAGTTTCTCTTTTCTGCTCCTATACAAAGGTTTTTGCCATCAAGTGCGAACTTGTCAGAAAACCAATAGTTAATTACTTACTCCCAGTACACTGAACCTATTCAATTCACTTTTCCTTCTTTGATTAAGTCAGTCTGTGGGTTTCAAATAAACATTAAACAGAACACCGCTTTGAAATGCATCCCATTCTTGCTTTATGTCCTTTGCATTGCCAAACAGAGCGCCGTTTTCCCCACAGAGCCATCGTCCCAGCATCCTGCATGATGAGGACTGTTAAAAGCAATGGGGCTTGTCCTGCTTTCAAGCTCCAAGCTTGCGCACACTGAATGCAATTCACATTACAAGCTGTAAAGCACCTTAACTGGCTTTGCCACGCACTGAAATATAGGAGTCAAAGCGAATATTAGAAAAGCTCAGGAATCGATACCGCACAGCCTGTGTTCCCAGCACAGGCTGACAGCGACTGCTGATCAGGAATGGGATTCTCCACCCAGTTCAGGGGACAATGGTCTGGGCTAACTGAGCCAAGCTGGTTCCCTGTGCCAGCACTCCCACTCCCTGTGCATTCACTTAAGGGTGACGGTTGGAAGGAGCATATGAAGCACACGTGACACATCATTAATACAGGCTGCTATAACGCAGACATGCGAAGAGCCTAAACGATAAAGAAAAATTTCAGCCTCAAGAGAAACACTGGATTCAGAAGTAGCAGTGCCATGGATTTCACTCTACATATGTGAGTGCACTTTGAAGAGCCAGCACAGGGCTATTCCTGGAGGGGAGTCACTCAAGGGATTGAGAGCAGACATGCTGAAGCATTTTGAATTTACACCGGTCTCTGCTGCTCTGAGCATAAAACATTCTAGAACACAGTCCCAGCATTTCACAGTTGTGCTTATGTTTGCAGACTGTAAAAATCTTCCACGTGGCTGTTCACAATATCACATTTCCAGTTTACATTGGAAAATTTACAAACATACTTCGCATCAAAAAAAAAAAATTCAACACATCCCGGTGCTTTAAATTACACAAAAAGACAAAAATATTAGGCTCAGGTTTTAAAATAAAACAGTAATATTTAATTCAAAATTGGATACTGTCACATAGTTATGCATTATTAGTTTAGTCAATATTAAAAAAATCACTTAAAATTGATAACTAGAAGATGCTACAGCTCATTTTACATTTGTGCCAAGGCAGTCTTAAATGCACTGTTGAAGCCGTAATTTTGAGCAGTGAAACAGTTACTCTGTGATGCTATTATTTCTGAAGTCTTATTGGTAGATTTACAGTTACTTTTTAAATTGACCAAGCCTGTTTCTCTTTATAATACTGAGACTAACACAAAGATCCCCTCTAATAAAGGCATCCATTACGGAAACATCTTGTGGTGCAAGGGGAGCCTGATGCCACAGTACTTCTACCACAAAGACTTGAGGTTAGAGTATCTGGCAAGTTCACCCAGGACTGCTGAAAGCTTTGCACCAGCTGAGCCCCTCTTTGTGCCCAAATCACACTCAATTGCCCGCTGCAAGCAAGCCCCTTCCCTGGTCTGCCGTAGGAGACACACTGGGGAGGAAGGCAGAAAAGGGAAAAGTATCTCTTTTCATCTGGTCTGTTTTCAAACACAGCTGTGCTACTTTTATATTAGAATTATTCAAGTCAGAGAAGACTTTGAATCTGTCTCATACAAAGTTAGGGCTCTCTGAGCTCCTGGGAAAGAGATGATCTGTGTGTGCAGAATGACAGAACTCAAGTAGGACCATAAAAATCCAATTTATTTTGAAGGAAAATCCCTTACTATGGAGATGCTTCTTACAGGCTCTACCTTCAGGAAGGAAACATTTTTTAAAGACTTTTCACACCCTGTCCTTGCCTCAAACTGAAGCCACCCAACAAACCAGATGCCAGCCCCCAGGTCCAGGAGGAGTTGGGTTGTCTGCCACGGCTTTGCCATCACTATCAGCTGATGGAGATCATGGCAGGAACTGTTTCATCTCTACCACTTGAGATAAAGCCACTGTTCCTATAAACTGGCTGGGCTTACAGCTACACAAACAGCTTCTGCAGACTTCTCTTTGGAGTAAAAACTGCACCTTCATCTGCACTGAAACATTTTAAGTAACTCACTTCACTTTTGCTAATTTGCTTAAAAACAAAGAACAATTAAAGTGGAAAAAACCTCAAAAGCTTCCCAACATTGACATGAAATTTTCAAACACCAAGCAACTTGTTTTGACACTCTGACCACCTTTAATTGGTAAAAATCTTTAAATTGCTTACATCAAGAGGCATTGCATAAGTTATTTTTTATTTTTACTTGCTGAACACTAAAAAAGAATGGGAAAACTGATTTTGTTTTAAGTAACACTTGGTGATTTTCCATATTTTTTGGAACTGCAAGCAGTTAGCTATCCACAGGCTTCCTGTATACCCACCACTGACATTTAGTGCACTCAGATTTTTGTTAGGTGCATCCTGAAGCGGAAAAGGAGTTACTATACTAAAAAGAACATATTATAATTCAGACTCACCTCTATGGTGTGAGGAATGAGCCCCATACAACAGCAGAGCTGAGCAGCAGCCACCCTCACAGTTCCCATTTCCAGAATCCCCAGGATCCCAGCAGCACCACTGCTGCATATATTAATGAGACATTAGTTTTACTTGTTGAAGTCTTATTGTTCCTTGCTCTTAGCATCCTATGGGGGTACAACTGAGGCTGAGCGCTATATAAATGTAAAGGATGACACGGCTCCGTACTGTGGGGAGGACTGTAATCTAATAAAGCAGTGCAAAAAGGAGAGAGAGTGCAAGAGTTTTACTGTTCCTGTCAAAAAAATGAAATCTGAAGTTGCAGAGACATCATGATAAATTGCTGGTATCAAATATGAAATTTGAGGACATGTTAATATTCTTTTTGTATAAAAATCATAAGCAATTAGGGTTTTCTCTCTATCTGCTAGAAGCTTCTATAGGCACAGCTGGTTTTACCTCAAATATACAACAGTAACTTTTGCTTGGAGAACCATGTGCGAGCAAAAAACCAGGCCGTATATTATCAAGCTATATATTCAGCTACTGCATGGTCACTTCAATAGGTTTTTTTTATTGAAGCATTGTTCACTTCCACAAACAAGTATTCTAAGTGTTGGAAAAGGTTTTCAATATTTTTTCTAAGTCAGAGAGATGAGGTAGAAAATAGAGTGTAACAGAAAAACATGACCAGTGACATGTTTTAAGCATTAAAAGCTTTATCTTCTAGAATATATTCTGCCATATATATAGCACAAAGACAAATCTAACTATCTATTATTCTCTTCCCTTTCTTATTCCTCCAGCTAATATCAAATACTGCTCTGCTGGCCTTACTGCTATCCCTAAGCACAAGCAGCAGAACAGTACCAGGGACCTGCATAATTTTGAGTGTTATCCCCACCATCAAGCTGAAGAAACTTTGCCATTTCAGAAGGTAAAACTCCTTCATAGATGCCCTTGTTTCCCCCCACATCCTGCCCTAAGGCACATGCTGCAAGGGGCCTTCATTAATCCATGGAGAAGTTTTACTCTCAGAAACAGAAAAGCCATTTTTCTGTGAACAGCCTTGATTTTTGCAAAACCATGCAAAAGCTTAGAAGTAGAAAAAGTTCACATAGCAAAAGAAGCAGCAGTCAGAAGATTGCTCCAGAAATGCCTGTATTTTCTTTAGTTTTCTATACGTTGCAGGAGCTGCTGCTAATTTGTATGCAGTGCCATCCAAAAGCCACGAAGACCATTTATATTCTAATATCGGTGCCTGTTATCAGGAGACAAAAATTGATCTTCTACACTTTATAGAGCATATAATGGAGCAAAGTTAAACCTTTTAAAGAGCTCATTTTATTCAGAATAAAGTGACTATACCTACTAGTAAAAGGATTCAGATTTACTATAGCAAGACAAACACTAACAAGTTCTTGCAGACACACATCAGGCTGTGTGTAGACACACCAGACCGTCCGCAAGCCTCACTGAGATAACACACACTGTCAGTACTGGGAGCTAAACGCTCTCCAGACTTCTAGCTCCTCCTCAGTGCAAGCAGGAGAGGACAACCCAGTATCAGCTTGCTGGAAATGAGTCCTTGAGCTGCCCCAGTAATAGTGACTGCAGAAGATGGTTCGAGAGCACTTCCACACCAATTCCTTCTCAAAGATCACACCACTGCCTCTGGGTTACTGACAGTGGAAATTATCTTACAGAAAGTCAATGGTTTTGCTGAGTTAGATTGAGAGAAACTCTAAAGACTGAAAAATCTAGTTTTCATCAAAAGGAAATGTTTCATACAGTTGTCATCCATTATAAACGAGTCCTTGGCACAGACGGGTGTGATGGGTGACATTCTTCTACCCATGTACCACAGGGAGTGCACACTGGTTTTTATTTCATAGCTTAGTCTTACAAGGCTGGAAGTGCAAGGCATAGAAGTAACGCTATGATTCAGCTTTGCTGATGAGCATAAAGAAAACCTCTAGAGAGGAAAGATGATCTTCAACTGAAGAGCCCAGGCTATGCATCAGGGGTGCCTAACTAAGTCTGTTGAGTGCATTTCACCTAATATTTTTACTGGGAAAAAAGCATTTACAAGTTCACTTAAATAGAAAGACAAATACCACCAGGATAGGATTATATAAAGAATAAAGTCACTTTCTTAATTGATATAGCACCTTACTAAAGTTATCAGGAAAGTTTATGAAAATAAGTATTTAATTCAAACAATCTGAACGGGACTATCAGCAATCGAATTGCTGGTGTGAAGCCTCATTTGAAAATAATGAACAGTGTAGATAGACCCAAGAAAGACAAGTTTTAATATTTTTCTTAAAATAAATTGTTTCCATTTTGGGTCATACCTTTCACCCACCCCCTCAAACAAAAACAAAACACAGATACATCAGGGGGATAAGACCCCATTTTTACTGATTAGTGACCAAAACCACCATCCAGTCTGGAACAACCTGGACAAAAGAAGAGGTCTATCCCCCCCAACTATGCTACATCACCTTGCCATGCTGAAGCTGCATTACCCACTGACCCAACAGTGACCTGTACAAACAGGCTTCATCTTTCCAAGATACCTGTGACACCATTAGGAAAAACAAAACAAAGCAGCCAACAATACCCAAAGCAACACACAACCCTTCCATCCCAGTTCACATACCAAAGCAGCAATTTGCACTGAAAAGCATTGGCTGCTCGTTAGTTGTGCAAAACCATCGAAGTTTCCCTATAAAACCATAAATGAAGTGAGTCAATATCCACAAAACAGCATATCAGAGATTGTTCAAGCTCAGAAGAACTCAAGACGTTTTGTGTATCCTGAGCAAGGTATGCGTAAGATGAAAACCCTGTGGCGATGGCTTGGTATAATCACCCAATTTGGCAAGGCTGTGCAGCCCTTTAGGCAATAAACAGCTCCAATTCTATAGTTGTATGTCTGATTTCAGAGGCAAACTGAGGAAAACCGCCTATACGTTGCATGCTGTCAGACACCCCCCTTACAAGCCCAGCACTGCAGGGACCAAGCTGTTACAGGACACGAGACATTTTCCATAGGATTTGACTGGCCT
The DNA here is from genome assembly GCA_020800305.1 of Porphyrio hochstetteri. Taxonomy (NCBI): domain Eukaryota; kingdom Metazoa; phylum Chordata; class Aves; order Gruiformes; family Rallidae; genus Porphyrio; species Porphyrio hochstetteri. The sequence goes on along the minus strand of CM036910.1, from coordinate 17,734,940 downwards.
CATACTTGATTGCAGAGACTGAGGATTAAAACCTTGCTCCAAAACACACATGGACTTCCAGTTTGCCCCATGCTTCTCTGTCCCCTCCTGGCCTCACCACAGAACCTCTCCTCCCCAGTGGATTTCTGCAGTTCAAGCCCATTACGCACATGTTGTCAGGAGCCTGGCTCCAGGCATGACAGGGGAATTGCTAACCATGAGTCTCAAAGCAGTAATTCCCTGTTGTTGAGGGCTATTCCCACTGTTCTTTTTTCCCCTTAATATTAACTGCAGCACTTGTTAACATACAGTGTAGCACTTACACAGTTATTTATATTTTCTGCTCTTTAAAGAGGCAGCATGACATTTTTCTAACAGCACAAAGGGTAGAATATTCCCAGTCTTTTACTTAAGTGTATGCTGAGATTTTTATGCTAATAGCAAGACCTTTTCATTTTGCTACTCTCCTTTTTTGTCAAAATAAACGCTGCTCCTAGCTAAAGTGAATAGCTGTTTCCCAGAGTCTGTCAGGTTTCTTTGCACAAGCGCTGAGTGCAAAGCCATTCTTACTTCACCTGCAGCTCTCTGGGACGCTGTTCATGTAACAGTGCTGGAAGTAACAACAGATAAACTAAGGGTATGAGAATGAACAGAGGAATCCTCGCGTTTCCCAGGGCAGGGCACCACAGATAACAGCCTGCATGTCCATTCACAAAACTCAGTGGTTACTTCTTATCAGCATGGTTCCTTGAGTTAGTGGTGTGTGTACCTACTTTGGAACCTATGTAAGAAAAAACAAGTCACCTCCTGGAACTGTAGGAGTTAGCAGCCAAAGACAGTATTTTCTGGGAGTCTCATACAGCAGTCACAAGGCTTATGTGCTGCTGGAATTCAGTGGTAAAGCTGTGTAGGGGAACAATATGCCTGTGATGGTAAAGGATAGAAAAGAAACACATAGAAGGCAACCAAACCAGATTAACCAAACCAAATTAATCCCTAAAAATAAACTCAAATTTCTCTCTAAAAATTACCCCCAATACCAAAATGAAAAACAAAACAGAAAACGGAGGCAGAATATCCCTGGTAGCATTAGCTGATTTAAAAAAGAAAAAAAAACCAACCTTGAAGACTTGCATTAACAGGCTCACTAAAAGAGACTTGGAATAGTGAAGGAAGAACCTTCTGTTGATTTCTGCTGTGATCAAGGAAACTAATCAGACTTTAAATGAGTGCCTTTTTATCCTTTGGAAATAAATGAAATTTAATCAAAGGGATACTTAATGCACCAAAACCTTTCTTTCTGTTCAGAGCAAGGGTTGGAACAAGCTCACATCTGTCCCGAACACACTGTATAAACAGTTCCACTATCCAGGAGCTGTCAGGTCTCTGCAGGCTTCAAATGCAAAGATGAATACAACTACTTCTATTTTGTTTTAAAATCACAAAGCAGTTTGGCTCTTAAGGAAGCTTTCATTCTGATTTCTCCCTCCATCCCCCTGTCAAGAGACTCCTCATTCCACAATAGAATGCATTTCAGTCTCAAAGGCAAAGAGGGGCTGAGAAACATCCTTCCTACCTCAGACAGTAACATATGGCAAAAAAACCTTAAAACCCCTAAATGAGAGCCCAATTCAGAAACTTGAGCTGATAGTAAAGGGCGATAGTGAAACTAATGAGGCTTCAGAGTTACAAGATTAAAAAGAAACAAACAAAAAACCAAACCAAATAAAACCCCCTGAAAATACTACAGTAAATGGTAACAGCACTTTTCATCACATCCCAACATCAGGAAGGCCATCCTATCTCAATCCTCAATCAACAGCAGCGTTTCCCTAGAGTCTTGGTTAGGTTTAACTACTAAAGCCTGCTCTACCTACAGTGATGCCTCAGCATACCCTGCGGGAATGCTTCGTCTAGAGTCAAGAATCTGATAATTGAGTGGTCTGAGCAACCCTGAACTTGACTAATTTTTATATCCAATAAAAACTTTCACTTCTAAACAAAAGTCATGTGAAGTAAAATGAATGGATTTTTTTTTTTTACATATATTCCAATTTGATATATATACACACACATGACTATAATAAAGATTTTAAAAGTGAGTACGTCTAAGTTACTTTATGACTAAACAACACACATTGAAGAATGAACCATATTATTTCACCTTCATTCAAACTCACTTAACTTACATTTTACATTTTAAGCATTAATTTCTGGCTTGTGAAAGAAAACTACTTCCACTAGAAGTGACCCATATCTACTATTAGGTTTCTTTTCGGTACTTAAACATAGATAAACATATGATTTGCCTCAGATTAAACATTCCCAATATTTTAGTAGTGATCCTTTTACTTGTTGGGAGATATGTATGTTATAAGGTTAAAAGAACTTTAGTTTCCATGCAATGTAAGAAACCTCCTCTGGTAACTGAGATGATTTAAGAGGAAAAAGAAATACCATTTAGTATGGCATTTGGCTTTAGCTACAAGATAAAGATGAAATTGAGAGTGGCTCAGAGCTAAGTATTTTGATTTAATCCACGAGGTAATAAGGGTGTCAGTGAGAGGTTTATGACCTTTGTTCCTATGACTACTAATTCTGAAATCTTTATCACTGGCTTTATTACAGCAAGACCAGTTGCAGATCTGGTTCTAGCCAACTTAAAAAAATTGTGTATTTAGATACCTTTATACATGACCACCTATTTTTATCCATAGCAGAATTCAATCAGAGACTGAAGAGACAAAAGGATTCTTACACCAATAGCAGTGGTGCACATTAAAATATTTAAGTAATTTGATAATAAAATGTTTCTGTGAGGTTGACAAACAAGATCAACCACTGCAAGAAATATGTAAAAAGCACCTGTAAAACAGTAAGTTTTTTACAGAAGTAGATACATGTCTTCCTTTTTCTTAAAAAAAAAAACACAGAATATATTTATACTATTAAAAGAAGCATCTGCTTTACAGGACTTACCACTTAATCATTTGAATCTAGCATAAAAATAATGTTTACATTTATATATTGTCCAAGATGGTCACTACATCAACTATCTTTCTATTCCAGTTCCTTTGGTGCAGGTAAAGGACTATGCACACTTTGTAAAGGTGTTATTCTGATCAAGAATTTTTGTCTTTTAAAGAAAATACTGATATATGAACTTCTACATGATTAAAAGTGATAAATAAGGAGCAGAAGAATCATAAAAAGCATCTTTGTATTTTCAGAAATAGTATGGAAAAAACAAGTTAACGTATATTTGGTGTACTACTTCAAACGTTAATAAAACCTGAATTCCCCCAAACCCCACACCCCGTTAAGTGAATCTGCCATTGAATTGCAGTCTAAATGAAAGCTTGTTGATTTTTACTCTATAGCAACGAATTAAAAAGCTTCAAGCTTAAAGCAAGTCTTAAATACCTGTGGACGTTAACCTGTATTTCATGTACAGCTGTATCTTAGAATCATTTCCAGCTATCCCCTGATATATGACAGGAGAAAGAATACCCTTTACTTTTACCCATTGGGGGATTTTGCCATCAAAATTAATAGCAAGGATGATTTTATCACAGCTACTGCATCCACAGATGCTGCACATAATCTTGTGACTAATTTCTATTTTTTTATTTTTTTTTTTTCTAATCACAGTGGAGAGTGACAGATGGCACTTGGGGAAACTCAGCATTATGGGAGGGGGTGGCTATGAATAATGACAAAGAAAGATATAAAGCAACTTGCATATCAGTATTTTGCCAGCTTTGTTTCTACCAAATTATAAAGGAGTAATATTTTGACTATAACCTCCAGCAACAGCTGAGACAATGTTTGTTTTCCCTCTTATTTTGAAAGGAAACTTGTATTATTGTCCATTATTAAAACATGCTAAAGCTGTGTGAAAAAAGATATACAGCTTCACTTTCCTTTAGTGCAGTGGCTGCCAACACGCAGAGTCAGTCTCTGACCAGACATACGCGATGAACACCTTCGGAGCTTCCTACCACAACCACATCCCTGACAGGTTTGTTTTCCTGCCTTCCATTGCCAGCCCAATGAGAACAACAAGCCAGCAGCTAGCATGGCATGATGCAAACTCTCTTGCCAGCACTGATGAGCCCAGCTGTAGGCTCTTGAGACATGACACATGCCACTCACACTGTGATTTTCCATGATTCACTTGCTGGGCAGCTACCATTTTTGTACTTTGAATGCGTGAACAGCACATGGGCCAAACACCATCATTAAAAGCAATTACTGACATGAGAACAGACACATCTCTACCCCAGGAGGCTTGCTGCAGCTCAACAGCCCAAGGATTTAAATGCAAGATTATTATTTCCAAAGTTAACTAAACACCTACAAGCAGTGTGCAGTCTGTAGTCAAATACAGAATCACAGAATCGTAGGGGTTGGAAGGGACCTCGAGAGATCATCAGGTCCAACCCCCCTGCCAAAGCAGCTCCCTAGCTCATATTGCACAGATAGGCGTCCAGACGAGTCTTGAATATCTCCAGAGAAGGAGACTCCACCACCTCCCTGGGCAGCCTGTCCCAGGGCTCTGTCACCCTCACTGTGTAAAAGTTCTTCCGCATGTTGGTGCGGAACTTCCTATGCTCCAGTTTACAGCCATTGCCCCTTGTCCTGTCTCCACAGACCACTGAAAAGGGGCTGGCCAATTCCCCCTGCATCCCATACTTAAGATATTTATAAACATTAATTAGGTCCCACCTCAGTCTTCTTTCCTCCAGGCTGAAGAGCCCCAGCTCACTCAGCCTTTCCTCATACAGGAGATGTTTCAGGCCCTTAATCATCTTCGTAGCCCGTCTCTGGACTCTCTCAAGGAGATCCCTGTCCTTTTTATACCAGGAAGCCCAGAACTGGACACAATGCTCCAGGTGGGGCCTGAGCAGGGCAGAGTAGAGGGGGAGGATCACCTCCTTAGACCTGCTGGCCACACTCTTCCTGATGCATCCCAGGATCCCATTGGCCCTCTTAGCCACCAGGGCACGCTGCTGGCTCATAGCCAACCTGTCATCAACCAGGACCCCCAGGTCCTTCTCCACAGAGCTCTTCTCCAGCAGGTCATCCCCCAGCCTGTACTGATACAGACGGTTATTCCTCCCCAGGTGCAAGACTTTACACTTGCTTTTATTAAACCTCATCTGGTTTCTCCCTGCCCAGCTTTCCAGCCTGTCCAGGTCTCGCTGGATGGCAGCGCAGTGTTCCTGCGTGTCAGCCACCCCTCCCAGCTCTGTATCATCAGCGTACTTGCTGAGGGTGGATGCTATTCCCTCATCAAGGTCGTCGATGAAGATATTAAACAGGACTGGACCCAACACCGAGCCCTGGGGAACACCGCTGGTCACAGGCCTCCATTCAGATTTTGTTCCACTGATCACGACCCTCTGAGCCCGGTCCGACAGCCAGTTCTCAACCCACCTCACTGTCCACTCATCTATCCCATGATCTCTCAGCTTTCCTATCAGGATGTCATGGGAGACAGTATCAAAAGGCTTGCTGAAGTCAAGGTAGATGACATCCACTGCCCTCCCTCCATCCACCCAGCCGGTGATGAGATCATAGAAGGCTATGAGATTGGTCGAGCACGATCTCCCCTTGGTGAATCCATGCTGACTACTCCTCATGACCTCCTTCTCTTCCAGTTGCTTGGTAATGGCATCCAGAACAAGCTGTTCCATCACCTTTCCAGGGACAGAAGTGAGGCTGACTGGCCTATAATTGTTAGGGTCCTCCTTCTCGCCCTTTTTAAAGACTGAAGACTGGAGTGATATTGGCAATCCTCCAATCCTCAGGTACTTCTTCTGTTCTCCAAGAGCTATCGAAGATGATAGCAAGCGGCTCCGCAATCTCTTCTGCCAGCTCCCTCAGCACACGTGGATGTATCCTATCCGGACCCATGAATTTGTTTGCATTAATCCCTTTGAGCTGCTCCTGGACCACCCCTACCTCAACTAGAGGGAAGCTCTTCATTCCCCAAACACTCCTACTTTCATCCAGGATCTGCGGGTCCCGAGGGGCCTTTGGAGTGAAGACCGAGGCAAAGAAGGCATTCATTATTTCCACCTTCTCATCATCACCCGATACCAGGACACCCGCCTCATTCAGCAAGGGACCTACATTATCCCTGGTCATCCTCTTACTATTCACGTATCTGAAAAAACCCTTTTTATTATCCTTTATGTCCCTTGCCAGTTTCAACTCCAAGCAGGCTTTAGCCTTTCTAGTTGTGTCCCTACAGGCCCTGACAACATCCCTATAATCCTCCCAGGTGCACAGACCCAGTTTCCACAGTTCATAAACCTCCTGCTTCCCTTTGAGTTTACACATTATCTCCCTGCTCGTCCATGCAGGTCTTCTGCCTCTCTTTCCCGATTTCTTACTCAAAGGGATGCACCTATCCTGTGCTTGGAAGAAGTGCTGTTTAAATGCTAGCCAGCTCTCACAGGCTCCCTTGCCTTCTAACAGCGTAGCCCACGGGATAGCTCCTAAAAGGTTGCAGAAGAGATCAAAGTTAGCTCTTCCAAAATTCAGGGTAGCTATCCTGCTTTTCGGCTTGCTTCTTCCACTCAGGATCTTGAACTGGATCATTTTGTGGTCGCTTTGTCCTAAGCTGCCCCCAACCTTCACCTCCCTGATGAGCCCGTCCTTGTTAGTAAGACCAAGGTCCAGCATCCGCCCTCCCCTTGTAGGTTCCTGCACCATCTGTAGCAGGAAGTTTTCCTCAACACACTGCAGAAATTGTCTGGACTGCATACAACTGGCTGTATTGCTTGCCCAGCAAATATCTGGGTAGTTGAAGTCCCCCATAAGGACCAGGGCTTGGGATCTTGAGGCTTCTTCTAGCTGCTCATAGAAAGCACTATCAGCCCGCTCCTCTTGATCAGGGGGCCTATAGCACACACCCACAACAGTGTCACTCATACTAGCATGACCCTTGATTCTTACCCACAAGCACTTGACTGATGGGTCATCTTTCCCCAGGTGGAGCTCAATACATTCAAGCTGCTCTCTAACAAAGAGCAACTCCTCCACCTTGCCTCCCTAGCCTGTCTTTCCTGAAAAGCACATAGCCTGTTCCAATTACCTTTTGGGTGCAGGGACCTCTTCAAAGCCACACTTTCATATGACTTGCACACAGTTAAAGTTTTGCAAGCATTTCAGTGATGTTTCCTCTATTACTCAGCTGCAGAGGATGCACATGGTGGGTTCCCAAGTATGGGCAGCAGGTCTGCGTGTTGCTGAGGTACCAACCTGACCCTCACCGGGCAGAATTAATACATTTCTACCCAACTGGACATGACATGCACCGCATTTCTTCTGACTTTACACTTTTACACTGTTTTTATCCTAAACCTCTTGGAAAGTCTGAGTTACTCATATTAATGTCTTCTGATCTAGCATCAGGTCTGCCGGTATAAAGTGATCACTACAAATATTGAGGTAACATTGCCCCCATTGGCTTTTAAAGCATCAGATATAAAAGGGCAGACATGCAGACTTCAGGGCTTCCTCCTGTATGGGAGAGGTAATTAGATCCTGTTCCTATAGGATAACATCTGTTCCACACTATAGCCACACCAGCCTCCACACTCCTGCCATTTCCTGGGGTTTTTTTTTATATTGTAAGCCCCCATTTAAAATCTGATAGTTGGAGCTCAATGCTGTACCTCTTCTTTCCAGTAGAAGCAGAACCAGGCCACAGAGTACCTACCTGTAACACTGCTCTTACCAGCTGTGAATATAAGTGGAGTTTCCAATATATAATTATTTTCTCAGTTGCTAAGTATTAAGAGTTAAATTCTTTTCCCTGATCATCGCACAGGTTCTCTTGAAGTCTGTTCTACAATATCTGCTTGTGTTAATCTTCAATTGATGTCAATAGGGGTGCTGTACTCACAGGGAGAGCAGGATGACTTTGAAGGGATGTGTTGCGTGTTCAAAGAAAAAAAATTAACCTTTAGCTTCTTAGCATTACACTTACAATCTTCTGCTTTACCAAAGCTACTCTATATTTTTGTGTGTTTGAAAACATCTTTTTTCTTTTAGTGTCTTAAAATGCTGCAGGGAAATTAAAGAGGCACTCACAGGAGAAGTGAGAATTAAGCAGACAGGAAGAGTTATACATGCCATTACATGGCTTATTCCTTTATTTTCTAGATGACCTAGCCAGTGGTATCGCCACAGAATTATGCTCTGCTCTAATCCAATGAGAGGAGCAGCCCAAGTTCAACTCCAATTTGCTATGCTACATACAGGTCTACTGGCTATAAAACAGGGGCCATTATGCAGAAACCTGAACTCAGCGATGACAGTAGCTTCCAGTTACTGCAGCATGATCAGTGGCAGCAGAAAGGATGCTGGTAAGCAGCACAGTCTTTTTTTTCCTTACTGAAACTGATGAATAAATCAAATGGCAAACTTGTGTGCATCACACACAGAATAGCCAAGTTCAATAGAGATTACATAATCATTCCTTAAGGTGTCAAGGTTGAGAAAAAGGACATTAAAACCACCACTCTACCAGGTAGAAAGATAGCTGATCACTGCAGTTTGTCCCCTCCTTACAAGCCATGCTCACCCTTGGTTGACTGGAAAGCCAGCTGATTGCCTATGGCCCAAATCCTGACATGCACAGGATAAATAGCACAGCAATTGTCCAAATACATTTGAACATTTTGCCATGTGCCTTGGACAAAACAGTACTAATGCTCCAGAGTCAGCCACATCGGAGCCTTCTAGCTGTCATCATATATGACACAAAAGTCAAGTTTAGTCAAGTTTATCCATCAGAATTAAAGCAATCCTGTAAGAACTTCAGTGAAAAGCTTGAGGACATGCGAGGGTGGGTGCGAAGAGGTTGGTCTGCACTCTCACCCAGCAAGAATCCCCAACCCAACCCATACAGGAGGAAAGCAGCAGCCTCACATGGACATGGCTCACGGAAGAACACTGTGGCCATGATCTGTATAGCCACAGGGCAAGCAGCAGTAGCTTGAACAAAGCTGAGGGATTTGCAATGCTCATCCCTGGCACAGTACATATGGCTGGGACCAGCCAACCACAAGAATATTATGGGACAAGGTTATTGAGAAAGGCTGACTGGACAGCTGCTCTTACTACAGCCCTAAAGCAATTTCTCTGTAGATTCAATGATTGATACACTTCTTTAGTGAACAATAAAAGCTGCTTCCTCAAAGTAATTCAGTGCTCCATCTAGCACCGAGGCAGCAATAATATCCTACACCTGGAAACAGGGCTTTGCCACTGAGAGGAACAGTGTAAGCATTTAGTGGGTGCTGGAACAGGTTGGGGGCAGCATTTTTCAGCAATAAGCGGACAAAAACCCAACACATTTTGACAGCACAGGAAAACAACAAAGTAACATTTTTTTATTGCTTATACTGTCACCTCTAAGTAAATATATCAAGAACTAAAATCAACTAGTAAGCCTCAAATGGAGAGGGAGGAGAGACCAAAGATTATAAGTTACTAATCAATCTATGTAGAGTATGAATTAATTAGAAATTAATCCTATGCAGATTAAAAAAAATAAGGGGAAGAACAATAGAAACAGTGAGTGAAACAAATGAAAAGCACTATGAAAATCAATCCCCTTTCCATAAAAGCTAGCTATCCTAATTCGTTTCCTGTACAAATTTATTACAAGTCTAATTTAAATTGCATAAGTAACTGCTTAATCTTCCACAGGAATTCCCCGTCTCATGCTTTCCTCTTCTTGCTCCTGTTGATCTTCTCATATATGAAATGAAGCTCTCCTAGGGGAAAGGTGGGAAGAGGAAATGCAAATGCCTGTCTTAAGAGGGATGCAATCAATAAGCACTATCCTGTTTGAAGCAGCTGGGAAGTATTTCAAAGGAAATCTCTGTCTGTCTTGAAAATGTCAGTGCCAAGAGCCCCACTATTTTCTGCAAGAGCAGGTTGTCACACCTGGGAACTGTAGAATTTGGAAGAAGTAAACTTCGAGGACACTGAATGCAGGACAATTTCTTTGATGCTTTTGTTGCTCTGACACACCAGTAGTTTTATCTGGCCGTGAGTACAACTCGCACCTTGGTGAATGTACAACACAACTGTGTACACTGTGAAGCACGAAACAGCCCCTAATGGGCATCACCACGTGCCTCCAGGCAGGATGCCTGAGTCCATGCCTTACTTCACATGGTCACATCCTGCACAGGCACACAGAGTGGCCCGCCAACCCCAAGACCTGGCATAAGCATGAGCACCCTCCAGCAGCTTCTCCCACATTCTCTCCTTTGCAAAGCAGTGTTTCCACCAAAGCACATCTGTTTTATCATGCTGGTTGCTGTCGGGTGAGGGCTGGCTTGTACCATGGTTCTGCCATCAGGAAATTGCCTGCCAGGTGCCATGGCACATTCCTGGTGAGCCCGCTCCTCAGCCCCAGGTTAACCAGATGCCTGCATTCAGAATAGCTGCCTGTGCTACACAAGCAATGGGTTCAGCTCATTTCGTCTCACAGTGCCTGGGTCAAAAGGAATCTGTCTCTCAGCTCATTTGTTATAATTGCTGATGTGTGAATGTTGACTTACACAGTTTTCCCAATGATACAAGTTTCTATTGCCTTTTCCAGAAATAGATGGCAACGTAAACATGGGATTTTTTTTTTTCCAAAGGGGAAGAACACACCTTGCTGTTCACATAGTTGCATTTCCTTCAACTCTTCATCACCAAGGGAGGCAGCTAGCATAGAGACTTTGACATCCTGCTATGCAAAACACTGGATACATTTTATGTATGATTCAAATAGAGCTTTTTACAGACCAGTGACCATGACTATACTGAAACCTGAGCTGGATAAATGCCCTCAGTCAAGCATGGGCCTGATTTGGACTTTGCAAAAGGAGTAAAAATATTCATTAAGCTGATCTCACATCATTTGACACTTAGGCCAGGGACAAAGTATGTAGAGGAAAGGAGCATTTGCTCCAGGGTTACAGAAGAGGAGTCACAGTATCATCCACTCCAGAGTTTGATTTCTCTGGTGTGAGGCATGATTTGAGGCTGGGGTGCCCAGCACAGTTATCACCAGCTCATACTTTTACAGAGCTACATCACAATGGTCACCTTAAACTGTTTTCTTCAGTACCATCTCTGACAAACAAACATTAAAGCAGCAGATCTGAACATCAAGAAATCCATCACATAACTTGAACTACTCCATTTATATTGATCTGGCAGGAAATGTTACAGAACATTATCAAATAAAATTACAGCTAAAATCAGAATAATAAAGTTGGTGAATTAATAATGATATCGAATTAAGTCAACCTTAAATTGCCAAGCAAATAGAGCAGATGCTTAAGTCACAAATCTAAAGGAACAAGCCATCCTTTTCTAGCAGTGCAAAATCCAGAGAATGGACAAGACAGTTTTTTAGAAAATACTAACCACCACCAAAAAATTCTAAGGGCTTGGATTAGAGAAATTGTGCAAATGATTTCTGCTAGAGGAGTGAAGCTCATTTAACCGGTTAAGGACACAAATGTCCGTTTGGTTTAACAAACAAGAAGTCTCAGGAAGCAAACCACATTTCTTTAGTGTCAATTGGGTCTTCTCCTCTAGGTCTCACTGCTGTTATGGACACTTGGGTTTCTTTTCCCCACTGAACTCCACCCTATGCACAAAACAAAGCCATTATGCTGCACACTGTCACTATGCTCCATTAGGAGAGGTAGGACTAACCAAAACAGATGAGATAATTTCCTCAGTTATTTTCAGTGCTGTTTCTCAACAACCTCGCCAGCAACAATATCCTTGCTCAGGAAAACATGCTCTGTGTGCTCAAAATTATTTTTAGTATTTAGTGACAGTCTAAGGCATCTCTTACTGAGGATAAACAGGGAAACAGAAGAATGATTCAAGTGTATAAACCACTATGTTGTTGGTTGGTTTTCTTTAACTTTCACATACTTGTTCAGATAGACTCTGTCATACACACAGACCAGTAAATTGCTGGATACACCAAGTTTTTGGTCAGTATCCCTAAGGGTATGTTCAGAATAACCTAGAAAAAAGATTGGGTGAGGTTAAGCTTTCTGAAACAATTTTTCTGTCCTTGTAGTGAAGGGTGCCCAACAATCCAACACGAAGCTATGAGCACCCTGAACACTCGCAGCAGACATGCTACTTAAGTAGGCAAGTAGCACTTAAGGTGTAGGCAAATCTGGCTACTAATTAGCATACTTGCAGAGACTATAATCTGCAGCATCACGGTGTCACAGAACTAGCCACCCATCACTTCACCTGTTAAGTGCAACCGGATTTTCCTTCTTGCCCGGTACTACAGCTTGCAGTTTTCCTCAAGTGTTGGGTTATGTGTGAGCAGACTAGCACCCCCTCAGACACATCCTGATATTCTTTAGAAAATAATCAAGAGCTGGATAAATCCGTCACTAAAGGTTATACCACCTAGGTGCTTTCCTCCCTCTTCTCATCCCAGGGCATGGCTGGGTAGTTTCTACCATGGGAAGAGGAATTACAACCTGTTCCGAATTACCCTCTGACTTCCCCCACTGGAGAGGAATATCAGTCTCAATTTCAGTAACATGAAGTTCCTCCTTTGCCCATCACATAAATGCAACTTCCCACACCCAAGATTTCACACTGAAATCATTAAATCTGCAAAGATTTAAGCCAAGATAGCACATCACTACTCTTCTGGCCCATGGGAAACAGGTGTTCTAAACACCTGACTAGTCCACTCACCGACCTAACACTGTAGCTCAGTGTCACGTATCAGAAGGTAGAAGACAGTGATGGCTTTGGTAGTAGTAGTTATATTAAAAAAGCTAATATAATTCAACCTTAAGACTACAATATTTTTTTCTTTATTAAAAAAATATCTTTTGATTACTTAAACTGTCAGATAAAGCTCTGTAAAAGGGGTCTCATCCATGTTTCAACTAAAAGTTTTTTACAAGGGTGTGTAAAAATAATCCACCTCTTCAGGCTGTCAAAAATTAGTCACCTCAGATAAAATAAGTCTGTAACACCGTAATAGCTATTAATTCAAGTTAAGTAGTGTTGCCATTAAGAGTGTATCTATGCATTTCACAGTCATTGATCTGGTTTTCTGTATATTAGCCTATACTTCCTTAATGTATTTAACCTCATAAAGCTCAAGCACTAATTATTTAAGCTGCCAGTAAGCAAACCCTGCTTCTTTGCCCCTTGACAGAAGCCAGCTGCCATGTTGCACAGAAGCATGTAACACTGAAAAAGGCATTTTGTTTGCGACAGACAATTGCCATGTACTACTCCTTGGATTTACATTCTACTTAGCTCTCCCTTAAAATCTTTGTGATGTTTCAGCCAATTGCTTGTAAAATTTCTTTTCCTGCCAAAGGCTGAAACTCAGGTTCCTTGAGTTTACTCATGCTAAGCAACTGTGAAGGAGATAAAAACTAAAACACACCACCACCACCTCCAATAGAACCACAAACAGATCCCCTCCACAACACGAAAAAAAGTCTTCCTCCGTTTCCAGAGGCAAGTTGCTTCACACTTCAACAACAAATTGAATTGTCACACCTCCTCTGGCTAACAGGACAGAGGAAAGTGTTTATGGCTTTCCTTTACTGAACAGTGCTTAAAGAAAATCCATCTCTCTTGTAACTTGATATGAAGGAAAGAGGTTGCAAAAAGGTGAAAATGTATTAAGTGGCCAATGCTATTGGTAGGGACTGCCCTGAGAACAGTTACACTCCTTTAGAGACTGAAAAGCATTTGAGGACAATAGAAGCTTCTAATGCAAGGTAACTTCAGAAGTTGTTTTTAATTTAGAACAGTTGGTGATTTCATCTCACATACCATTCATGATTTTAGAACAAAATGTTTTAGTAAACTTCACTAAAATTAAGAAAACATTAGCTACCTCCTGCATGACCTTTTCACACCCAAATTATATGCTAAAACAAAACCCTTAATTGCTCTCATTGCAAAAACAACTTTTCCCTCTTTATCAAAAAGGCCCCATGCAAAGTCTTTCAGGACTGCTTCACCCTGTACACAATAGCAAAGGAGATTTGTTGTGAAGTTACCTTAACACCTGCAGAAAAGATCTAAGTTTAGTACAGAAAACCAATTTTTCCTTTCTCTACAGAAGATGTCATAATTACAGTAGTAGAATTTTAGCTACTTCTAATGTCCCTGCATCTGGCTCTATAGTGCTACTTCATCTGAAGGGAGAACCAAACAGCCATCAGACATGTGTGAGCGTGCTGCTTTGTTGTGTAAAGCATAGGGTAACACAGTCCTATTTATGGTAAGTTAATTTTAAAAAACCCACCAAAAAAACCACTGGAGAGCAGAGTTTTGGTAATCCAGTGTAAAACTATGGATTATTTGGTGAGATTTTTGGTTGGGTTTCTTACGCATCCTGCGGAACTCAAAACAAAGCCCTTTTCTACAGTTTGAAATAAAACATGCTTAGACACCAGGTCATCCACCTGACAGGCTGGATTTCATATTTGGTGCCTGCTCTATCCTTCAGCTATACAACTCAGTATTTACTGGGGCTGCAGCTTGCCAAGGTCTGAACTTTGCAGAGTGGGGGTGGGGGGAGGGAAGAAGGTGTCAGGGAGAGAATGGAAAGATTTGTCAACTGAACATTTTGGGTTGTCAACCCTTTGTCAAGTGCTGAGACAATAGCTACAGGAGAAACGCACTCAGTTGAAGAACTCAGTCATTTTTTAGTTTCACAGCTCATCTATTTTTCTGGTAAGAAAACATCTCCTTCCTCTACTAGTAATTTGAAGTGCAATAATAAACAAATAAGTGCATTTTGAATCACTTATAAATGAATCTAGTTATGGGAAAAAATAAAATTACTTTTTCACTGACAAAGTGGTATGTTCATGAAAATATGGAAGTGTTTTCAACTGCAAACTGTGTCTGCCGCTCCAAAGATTAAGGAAGGGTGATGGAAGCATGTCTGTATGGTGTAGTGCAAAGAAGCACTGGCAAAAAATTTTGAACTTGCATACTTTGTGTTGTGTCATGGCATTTCAGGGAGCCAACAGCATGGGGCAGCTGAAGATCTTTCATCGAGTAGCACATGATTAAGATACATCAGAACGGCAAAAGAATGCAGCTTTATATTATTACAGTAATCAAAAACTCATGAAATATTAGGTTCTAATGTAACTTGCATTTTAGTGGTTGACAATGAAAAGTAATTTAAGTCTTATATGTTCATTTATTCTGGTCTCAGCTCTACACAGAGTGCCTTATCACTTTAAGAAAGACCTCTTCCCTGCTAAATCACATTATTTCTATTACTTGGGGAATTACAATATTTGTACAGTTTATACACATGTAATACAATGGGATTTACATAATATGAAAGGCATTAGTGGTTTGATTAGCGGAAGAACCTGCACAACCTCAAGAATTAGTTTCTGGTTATTCTTTTAACCCAAGCATTTCCATCTCATATGTTAAAGCTCTCAGCGAATAGTCAAGTTCTATCAGGCTATGGCGACAGAAGTTGCCACTGCTTAAGGCTCTGTTAATCCCACAAAGCCACAAAATATGTGAGGACATAAGATTGTCTTGACTCACTGGAGACACCATACTGTCACTTCAGCTGCCAGGACAGAAACAAAGATGTGGTGCTCTACAAGTTCTTCAACCAGCTAAGCAAGGAAGGCGGAGATTAAGTGCTTGTTTTTCCTGAACATTGAATGGAAATCCTAATGCCTCAAAATCCGGAATGAATTGGTCAGTAAGATAACATTTTCACCCATGTGATGAGTCCTCAGATGCTGCTACTTCCATGAACACCCTTATCTTGTGGAAAATTGACTCCCACTGCATTAGTACACCAGCTGTCCAAACTCCTTGGGGAGGTAAGGACAGCACAGCAGCTTCAAGTCCAGTGCTCTCATTTAGGTCCTAAAGGCACTCCAGTTGAAGGAAACACTTCAGTAGTGTTGTAGCTTTTGGGTTCACCATTTCTCACAGGCAATCCCTAGCTATACACTTTGGAGAAGATGAATACAGAATTACATTTCAGAGGAACACCACTGATGTTTCACTGACCAGTGCTCACATTTGGTGTGCAGGAAGGGGCTTAATTATGCAAAACATTGCTAATCATCTCAAAGACTTTGTGGATCTCAAACCCTGATAATTCACAGTGCCATTATGCAGAATGTCTTAAAAATCCTTTAGCACAGATTCACAGGGAGAGGTAGTATGCTGTTTTATGCTTGGATGTAGCTATAAAAAAAAAATAAAGTAGGCCATCTTCTAAGAATATGAATCCCACTTTATATCCCTGAACATAGTTTTCCTCCAGATCAGCATTTGAAAAGCTCCTGAAAGCAAAAAAACCCAACTAATAGTACTCCTCAGGCTTCCCAAAACAGAGTAGAGTAAAGGCTTCAGTTCCTGCTTACTTTTGCTCGAGAACTAAACCTGGTACTTAGTTTCCCTATTGAAAAAAATTCTCCATTATAGCATGAGTCTCTTCTCAGGAATTTCTGTTGCCAGGTTTTGGCAGAACAGTTTCTGACAGTGGTGTCATAAATTGGATCAGAAGCAAAAACATTAGCATCTAGTACCTGTAAAAGCTCACAAAACAGCTTTGCTACTTGCATGCTCAGGTGCAACAAACAGGAGTTCTGTATCATGTTGGGCTATCTCCTCTACAGAAATTTTATTAAAGAAAGCCCCACACAAGAGAGAACAGTATGAAACCATGGTATGCTTCTACAAGTATTTTACTATATGATTATAAAAGTATTCATGCAGGTAGAAGGCCTCCCCCTGGCTTCTGACCCTGCCATTTGGAGACTCCTGGGGAACAAGAGGAGCAGGCAGGGACCTCTGCAGAACACACTTCCCAGGCAAGGCATTCGAGGCTGCCAGCGCACCAGGCAGCCAAGGAAATTACAAAATATTTAGGATAAAGCCAATATCCTTACCTACTTTACCACAAGCTGTTTGACTTATAAATCACTAGCATCCATAAGCGAAGAAAACACACATCTCTGGTAAAACCAGAGGAAATTTATCTTATAAGGCTTGTTGTGATTCAAAAATCTATTACAGTATTTAAATAATGTTATGATTGGCTTTCTATGGAACTATTATTAGGTTAATATTATGATTTCACTTTGTCAGTTCAATGAAATTACATATTGATGCCTTGTTTTTCCACAGCAGCTTACCCTGCTGTGTTTATTTTGCTTGGCAACTGGATTTCGACTTTTAAGTGTGCAAGTTGGAAAGAATGAATTCCATTAAGTAATCATTTATAAATAAACAAAAGAGATCACAAAAAAAGTATTTTCTGATGTCTTGATATTCTCTGAAGTCGCAGTATGTGCTTCAAAAGGCAGACAAAAAATATTATCTCAGTGAAACACTAAAAATGGAAAGAGAGAAAGGAATGTGAATTTCAAATCTTTGCTTTCCCTAATGCAGTAAGACAACGTTAATACTTATTTTCCTAGTCCAGATATCACATATTCACAGCAGAATTACAATTTACTAAAACAAATTTTGTTTAAAAAAAGAGAAGTCAGGTGTTTCTGTTTTCCAGTGAACAGATACACACTTTCTAAACCAGATACCTTGCACAGTACCTGTGTTCTCCTGACAGTATATTTGCATTAACACCAGAATAAGCACTAACTGATAAGTTTAGTATTCTCTCCACTTTTCTGCAAATATTTTTCTACACTACAATTTGGAGGGGGGTGTAAATATCTTTAGGTGAAATGCTTTTGTCGGAGGCAATTTCCTAATCCTTTGCATTCTGAGCTAGTGGTTTTATTTAAAGTCTTTTAAATGGCTGTATTTAGGACAGTCAATAAAAGATAAAAGTCCATAAATAAGATCATGTATTTTTTCCTTTCAAAATTTCATTACCTTTGTAGGACCAAAACCTGCCACTTACATTTCCATCAAGTAACTTGCATCAGAATCTGTCTCATTTATATAATTAGTCTCCTTCGCTTGAAAATTAATATATGACATGGCAGGTTTAATTTTTTACAGGACCACAATTTTTATTTGTAACTGCTTTTACCACAAAACCATCTCAAACCAATTCCTGCTTCCAAAACAAAGGACACCACTTTGCAAGCACTCTAGCTTGAGACAGTACCAACAAATCTTTGTAGCCCCATGAAAATACCACTGTGCTAGATTCCTTGCTGTGTTAAAACCACTGTAGAAGCCAGTTGTTTAGCTTGTCACCCTGCCTGCCGATCTTACTTCCCTTGTCAAGGAAGAGACAAGTAGCATTGAAATACTACCTGGGGAGTTCTAGAGCATCTTGTGAGTGTTACTGAGTAAAGAACTTGAGAAGAAGACTGGAACATGCATCCTGCTCAAACTCACTGTTGCACTTGACTGACTTGGAGAAATTAATCCTTATGTTTCTAGAATTTTAAATTATTTTGTAATATGTAAGTAGGGGTGTTTTTATTGTTTTTCATGTTTTGCTGCCTAACAACATACATCTGCCAGGATAACACCAGCAAGGAGCACACCCTGAGCTCTCCTATTAACTTCCAGCCAGGCACTTTCTCTAGCACTGTACACTGGTCCATTCAGAAATTTAAAACCCAGAAGGTGCAGCTGGACATACAGTACAGAAAGATTTCTCTCTGTAAAATTCCTACTGAAATAGTGTGTTTATTAAAATATATTTTACATTTTAGTAACATTCTTGAATGACATTTAAGGGATTGAATACACTTAAAGATACATTGTAAATGATCATAATGAAAAATTATGTATTTTGATGTACTCAACAAAAAGAAGGGGGGTTACATTATACAGCACTGCATACAGTGTGGGGCAAACCCCTCCAGGACAACAACAGTTCAGGCTGTGCCTCAGCTGAGCAGCCTGGCAGTCCCGCATACACACCACGGCTATGCAAACATATCCACACAGAGATGAATCTCTTTTCCAAGATAATTAGAACTCTCAGAAACCACCCAGGAATCTCCTCTGCTCCAAACATTAATGAGGAAACAAATGCACAAGGGGAAAAAAATGCAGACATATTGAGGCCAAATCTGCCCAGAGCTCCAACAAATGCCATGAGCACAAAGCAAAGAAAGATAATCTGTGGCATGTGAAAGGCAAATAATTATTCTGAAATGATCAACTTGTTGGCAGCACAGAGCAGCAACAGGTTAACTTGTCACCCCAACATTGCCCTGGCTATGAGATATCCTTAGATTTCTGAAGAAATGCATCCTCTCAGAAATTTCAAGTTATTTAAAACCCTAGTAAAGAAACAAATGGTAATAGCTATTAATTGCTGGTGTTTCTTTGAGTTTCTGCTAACAGACATGCTGTTTTATCCCCAAATACACAACCCTCAGGCACAGTGGGTGAACACCTTGGCCCTAAGAGAAGGTCCTCCCCCCTCCAGCTGGCCAAGGACAAGGCCGTCTCCCCACCTAAAGGGGATTCACAGCTCTGCATTGGCACAATACTGACTTTTCCAACCTGCCTTGATTTATTACAAGAGGCTATTTAAACCGAAAAATTGTCTTCTAAAAGCCAGAAATATGCAAGGTGTAAAGGGCTCTGGCTTTGTCAGGACTGTTCTTCCATGCAGAGGCAGGCTGAGTTACAGAAACCAGCTCAGCTAAGAGTATAGTTCAAATGTCAATTAAGATAGGACTTCAAACAATTTATTTATTAGTTAAGAAGCTACTCAGACATGATGAATAGATATTTGCTAGTCAAACTTGGTCATGGTTTCAGAGGATCTCCGTTACAATTATTGGAGTGGAAGAAAACAAAGACTGACAGTTATGATTATGAGAAAATTAGGATTCAAAGCAAATAGAACTGAAGATATATATATACACACACACACAGAGGTTGATTGCTATTTAACCCTCTTATTATAAGATACATGAACTGGATCCAGACTTAAAACAAAGTTCAGAGTTAAGAAGAGAGCCCTGTCTCAGACCAAACTGTCAGCCAGCATTTTCTCCAATGCACTTTTAATCATCTTTTGCAGAATGTTTTATTATTTACAAATCTTCTAATTTGGCATATACCTCTTAATTACTGATTTGTAATGTACCTTAAAATGTCATTATTGCTGATAAAGGTTTTAAAATTTTTATTAAAGTCTTATTTTATCTATGCATATGTATAAAAATGTGGAGAGACTGGAGAAGACTGACTTTCCCAGGGATGTTTTCTGTTGGATTTCTTTTCTCCTCCATATCAAACCCTATTACTTCAAGGTGGGCACATCTGTTATTAATCTAACACTCAGAAGAGTTCACAGTAGCCATACACCTAAATGAATGCTTTCATTTGGAAGTGGCCTTGTCTCAGCTCAAGGCAGGTCCTTGGTGAGCACAGTTTATTTTTGTATCTTTCATTAACAGGGCTCTGGTTGCAGAGATATCCTTGTCTGGACAGACTCTGACTCACTGGAAATGTCACAACAGACAGGTAGAGGCCCCAGGCAGAGATCAAGGTCCTGTTATCTTCAGCATTTCATAATCATACACTAAAGGATCACTACTCCTACAAGAAATTGAAAAAAGATCTTCAGGACTCAGGAAAGGGCACAACAGATGGATGAAATGAGGAAAGGAGGCAGAGCAGAAAGGCAAAGTGGTAGTTGAATAATTTCCCACTTAGATGGAAGTCATGTGCAGAATTGAAGGTGACATCTACTTCAGACATTTTTACTAATGTATTTAGTTGCTCAGTCAATGCAAACATTCCCTTTTCCTCCCACTTTTTGGGGGGAGTGGGAAGCAAAGGGAGGATGTGGTATTTATGCCTTTCCCAACTGCTCTGATATACACCCCCTCACCCCCCAACTTAATAGAGGTATTAAGATCCAGTAAAATGTCAGAGCTCACTCCTACACAGTCTCCCTCCCCCAGGCATTCCTCTGCCTCTATTTTCCTCACAACGCTAAATTCACCTTTAAAAAGGGATGCTTTTATTGTGGCTTTAAACCAACCTAAGGCCAAACTGCTGGGAGAAAAGTGTGTTATCCCTTCCTCACCCCTGACTTGGCAGCTCATTGTTGCTGAATCAGCAAACTGACCCAACTCAACCCAAACCAGGTGAAAGCTGCTGCCAGTGCAAGAGGGGTGGGAACCTTTGGAGGCAAGCACGTGACTATCCCTTTACAGCAGAACAACACTGGCTTAGATCCCTTTAAACTAGCTATGGAAGTATATCCTGCTCCTTTTTATCTTGATCCTTAATATCATGGTTTCAAAAACACCCCACTGCCTACATACCCTCATGGTGGTAGTGATCTTTTTTCTCTCACATTCCTGTGTACAAGGCTTGCACGGTCACATGGAGGAAGGGAGAAGAAAAGCCCTAGTTAACCCACACTGTGGCTGACAAACATAAGGATTGATTTTAGTCTTCATCGAACAAGTATCTAGGGCAGCCTGCTATAACGAGTTCTGAACTGTTGGTGTCAAGAGGAAAGTCACTTCTGCTCCAAACCTCCACAAGTGCCTCTGGTAAGAGCTGCCTCTGCCCAGGGTAACAAGCCTGCACTCATTAGGTAAAACTCATACCTCACCATCCTGCTCCCTGGCTGCAGAGTCACCTTCACCCTGATTAAAGTGCAGGCTTGCTGGAGGAATGCAGCATCCGCCAAGCCTATTTTCGTCTCAGCCAAGCTCCGCTCCAAGAGCCATCGCCACACGGGGTTACCATTTCCTATCCCACAAGCTTCCGGAACAACATATTTCAGGTCAAAACACTGTTTCACTAAAATCAAATCATTTCCTCCAGAATGCAGATCTTTATACTTATTGTATGACAGAAGACATTCAACACTGAAAGCCAGCTTGATACATTACAGCAAAAAGCTCTGTTTCCCAGCAGTGAAGGAAAAACGCTTTCTGTGACTTCTATTTTTAAAAAGAGAAATCAAGCATCCCTCTCCCCTTCCCCCCATTATTTCTACCCTTCATTTCAAGAAGTCCCCTAATAGCAAAGTCTCCTCTTGGCTCTGATCCTTCATCCTCCAAACCTTCTACAGGCTTGCTCATATTTGGGAAACTGCTATACTACAATAAATCAGCAGATCCTTTGCCTTATCAGCAGTCACAGGTGTTCTGGGCTGTCTGACACAATACTTGTTTATGAGTATTAGAAATACTACTGTAAATTCAGATTTTTTTTTTTTTTTACTAATGACCAGACATAGAATAAACATTTAGAATCATTAGCCCTGAATCTTGGTCACCTTCCCATGAAAATGGCAATTTTTCTTCTCAGCAAAAACTTTGGCAGTCTCCAACATAAAATATCAGACTGTGCATCTGTCAGCCTGCTGGAAGGGGAGCTGCTGCTGACCCCTGACAACAGGGCGCAGTCACTTCAGTCAAAAGAGGGTATACCAATTTTTTTGTCAAAATCTTCATGTGTGCTGGGGGGGAAAAGTTTAAATCTGCAAAACTGAACAACAAAGATGTCACAATCACTGATGAATAAGTCACAGTTGCAAGTCAGAATCATGATTTACAGTTCTCTGAGAATGGTTAGGCAGCTATATTAATGTGGTAAATTCTCTATCACCTCCAGTTAAAATACAGTTTAGTTCAAACTGGAATTTACCTACTGAAGTTTTATGGTTTGTATGTGGCAACAATGGATCCTTCTGGCCTCATATGTTATTAATCATACTGCTGGAGCTGCTCTTTGCTATCAGGTCTTGTCACCATGGCTTCAAAGAAAAGATAATAGCTTCTATTTTCCACTAACTGATACAATACACCAGCTTTATCTCAGTGTATTCCTATTGAAAACAGAGATTTACAGCTAGCACAAATTGAGCCAGCTCAGTCTGTACCAGTGCAGTCTTTGTCAGCTTGCTAAGCTAAAAATTATTGTGCAGTTGACAACTTCAGTAAAAACTCTATCCTAGTATGTTGCATATATGTGGACCATTGTAAGATTTCTCTAAGTTATATGTTTTCTGTAAGATTAATGACACAGTAATAAGTTTACATTGGTGACAAACAAGAAGTGAAGTGACCATCTCTACTACTTCAGTTAAGAATTAGAAGGTGATATCCTCAAAAAGAGGAAGATAGGTGTTCAAAGATAAAATAAATCATCCACCACCAGCAGGCAGAAATTCAGATGTAAACCACTTCAGTAAAGCAGAAGATCATTTGTCATTCCATTCTGGGCATTGCTTTTACTAACAACTGCTGGTACAAGTTATGGGACCAGAGAAGACTCTTTTGATGCGAGATCCAGGGAAAAGCAGTATGAATACAGGAGAATTGACTCAGTGACAGCACCTACTGTCTCTGTTGCAACCTCTAGTGTAAGATTTCAATTAGCATTGAAACATATAAGATTTAACCCTATATCTCATTTAGAGCATCTATAGCACAAGTCATGTTAGCTGTCATAGCGATTGTGTAAAAAAATAGTCTGTGTATGATATCATGACTAAGTTTTTGCATTCACATCCCTAGAACAATACTCCTAATCCTTCTTAAAATGGCCAAAACACAGGAGAAACTGGGTCATTAAACTACAGATATTTCAAACTAGAAACATTGCTTTAGATCAAAGAATGAGATATACCACTAAAGTCACTCAAATCACTGCATTCTAATCATCTTTTTATTTGCCTGACCATCCCAAACTTATGTTGGTTTGAAGCAGCTGCCCATACCACTGTCCGTTGAGCACAGTTACTTTTCTGTCTGAAGCCTATGCCAGAACAGCTCCCCTGCTTCAGCAGTAAGACAGAGTGGAGAGAGAAGCACCAGGGTACTTTGCTTCCTTTATTGACACCAGAGCAGCATAGAGAAGAAAAAGGAAGGGCACAGGAGTACATTAGTCAAGCACAGAAAAAACAAGAAATACTGAAAGATGATGTCCAAGACACTTTGGCAGAGAAACAGATCTGGAGATAATGCTAGGCACCATGGAAAAATACAGATATTTTGGCAAAGGACATGGGTGAAAGCCACAGAAAGAAGGCACAGATGGGTACCGGGAGCTGAAGCAACAGGAACAGTGAGGAAGTTAGTGGCAGAAGCAGAAATCCTCCTGAAACCTGTACTGCTACATGATTGTAATTAAACCAGGAGCCCAAACTTCCATTCTTTTCTGAGAAAAGTAATGTTTCAATTTTAATACCTTATTCTTACAATCAGGTTACTCCATCAGCTCAAAATGCAACAGTCAGCACTGCAGATCTTGATACTGACTTCTTCCTAGAAGTGAGTCCTTCACATGTAGGATTTATTAAGAGTTCATAGCTTCAGAAGCTCCATCTAAGAGCATAGAAGTCTCACAATGTTTTTTAAAAAGTCAACAGCAGGCAGGATAACATCGCTCAGGCAACTGTCACCATGTTCTTAACCACACAATTGCCTCTGCCTGCACTCCACACCAGGCAGAGGCAAGCTCTAACTCCAGAGCTGGGTTGGTGCATATGCCCAGGCACAGCCCCACACTAACAGCACTGCCTCCATAACTGGATTTATTGGGTCCCAGCTTGTTATACAGGCCATGCATTAACCCAGCAGGAGCAGACCCCTGAGCACAGAGCTACCTCTAATGTCCTATAATAGTCCTTTAATCTTGAACAATCCTTTTCTATGCCCCAACTATGCCTACAGACACTGAATAGCACCAGTACCTACAGAGTGATTTGCAGAAGTGACATGTACTCATGCACTCACCTTAGGATTAAAAAAGTTTTAAAGTGCTTCATATATTAGGGAAAAATAAGATCTCTTCCAAACTGAGCCCTCAATGTCAGATAAGTTTGTAGTATTAACCCTGCATCTCATAGCCTCATGTATGAGATGTGGATAGTATATCTAATACACATTTTTGTCAGGCACACATCACCTCCCATAATGCATTCAATTTAATATGAATTCATTAATACTTGTCACAATACTGCAGTTGATGACAGTGTCATACAGAAGGCTAGGCATACGTTATTACAGGGGTTTTTTATTGTAGAGTTAGAATAGCAAGTAGTTAATAATGCATGTTACCACACACTGAAAGAAAAAAAACACCTTCACAGAAAGTGTTGAGTAAGGCAAAAATAAGGAGAGATGGAAGGAAAGAAGAAAATAATGGAAAAATGAATGATCACATTGTAGACTAGGACACAAATGGGTTTCAAAACCCTTTTGAACTGAAATTTGTAGGTTTTGTGTCTTTCACATTTTAAGCCTTAATAACTTTTTAAGGAGGTGTTTACTTAAGATGACATATACAATTTAATACATTCTACAGAACTACTGCACAAGCCTTTTAGCATGAGTGTTACCTGGCATTTCACCTAATGCCAGGAGAATGTCTCCTGTGAGGACTGGCACAATTTCAATGTTTTTCCTAAGGACCATTATATCAGAAACATTATTTCCCTACTAAGTCTATTACAGCATTTCATACTGATAAACTTCAGCATAGAAAAAAAAAAAAATCACTTTAATAGCACTGAGAGCAGTGAAATTACAGCACAATGACAAAGCTGTAAAAGCGAAGGTACACATTTGAAGGTCATTAGTGAAGAATTATTAAATATATGTCACAAACTAAAATCATGGGCAAAGACATCACTTGATATTTACCTTCCATATTCCTCATCTCAACACAAGCTCCTCCAAAACATTTAAATGCTAGATATTACTGTCCAGAGACTTATTCTGCAAGAAGAGAGGAAGCAGTGAATACCCACACCATAACAAGTTCAGAACATGGCTCTACACTGACAGAAAACCCATTTCAGGCATCCCACAAATAACTCAAATGATGAAATCATTTATTATTTCAGCTGCAGAGAACATGCTAAGATGCATTTATAATAGAATGGGAAAAGGCCTACAGTGAGTAATATTTAAGTGCCATTAAATTTCATTTCAATAATAAATAATGTACCATTGTAAAGCCTGTGCTTTATATAAACAGACATAACAGTAGGTTCAAAAACATTTGTGTTTTACGTATATTCCAGCAATGAAGATATAACAGTTCTAGGACATTTTCACTCTAAAGCCAAGGATAAAATCAAGCAACCCATAAGTGGAGTGACCCTTGGTGTTTCACTTACTAGAACTCAGGCTCTGGTATTT
Organism: Porphyrio hochstetteri; assembly: GCA_020800305.1. Classification (NCBI taxonomy): domain Eukaryota; kingdom Metazoa; phylum Chordata; class Aves; order Gruiformes; family Rallidae; genus Porphyrio; species Porphyrio hochstetteri. The sequence goes on along the minus strand of CM036910.1, from coordinate 17,708,799 downwards.
TTGGTTTGCAAGACACTGCTTGAAACTGGAGCATACATTGCTTACCTTCTAAGCTATAACATTTTAGCTCAGATGTGTCTGAGTACACACAGAGCAAAGAAGATGAAAGAATTTGCTGCAATCATCTCTGAGTTTGTGTTATGGATAGTAGAGTTAAGTACCAAAAAAACCTCAGAAAAGCATTTTCCAGGAATCAGTGAGGAAGCTAATTCTCTGACTAGGGGCTGGGGAGCAAGTGCCATTGAGGACAAGCATCATTTTCATCTCTTCAGAACTTCAGCTCAGGAAGTAGAGCTTGAGTGAAGACATGCAGCAGAGCTGAATTGGAGAAAGCTCACATTAGAGACCGAAGGCATTATGGCAGAGGAAAGGTGATTGCCAGGGCTGGTACCTCAATTTACCACCTCTTACTCACTAGAGGGATTTTGAGAGCCATGAGGCAGCGCTGAAAGAAAAAAAATTGACACCAAAATTACCCAGTTTAGGCAGCTGCTCTTGCAACCTGGATAATGAAGATTTTTAAACTGAAATACTATTTTTGTTAATGAGTAGCTGTCTAAAGAGGGAAAACTCTAAACAAAAGTACCTGATATGAGATACAGCTCTTGGGAAATCCAACACTACTGATGTTAAGCACTTACTGACTCACATCTGCAGTAGTTTGCAACAGTTAGGCTTTAGAAAGGACTTTTAAGGGAACCTCTCAGAGTGGACTAAATGCTAAGGAGAATAGATAGACTAAAAAGGATAGAAAAAAGCAGCATTAAATTATTCAACAGCTACATCCTACATACTTCCACAGTGCAATATAATCCTGATTTAGCTGTGTTCCCATGGGTTGCCTCTGAATATACATATTCTGAAGTTTATAAATATGCTATGAAATATATTATTTTCAAGAAGTTAGGAATCAGAAGCTGCCAGCAATCATGTCTCCTAGGTCTGACAGCCTCTTTAGAGGCCAGTGAGATTTCAGACCATACTCTCACCTCTTCAGCCCTCCTGTCTCACAACGTAAGTGCTGAACGGGAAACCTACAAAGTGTTTTTCCTTTTTAATTAACCATTCATACTATATTTTTGTGTAGGGAAACCTAGAAGTATTTTGGATCGTGGGTTCTGTAGTCCCCATTGTAGACCTTAGATAAGAGGACAGCAAGAACACTTGAGGCTACAGATGCAGACATAGTTTTAACAGAGGCTTATTTAGTGCCCAGAGCAGTGAGACAGCTCACCCATCAGCAGAGCTGAGAAGGTGTGGGCAGGAACATATGCTACCTCACCTCAAATAGATGATCAACTTGCCTTTTGATTTCCCACCATGTTACCAGCAGCCAGATTTTCTCAGGCAGAGCGCTGCTCAAAGCTCTGAAGGAAGCAATTTTATCCACTCTCTTCCCTGAAAGGGCCAGTGCCTTAAAGGCATAATTAAGTCCTAAATACATAATATTTAGTGACATTTAGTGAAGCATGTCATCTCTGGCAAGCTGCCATTGTAGAAGGAACAGCAAACGTGCAAATGTATTTGCATTGTTGGTTTGGGGTTTTTTTTGTAATTGTGCTGTCAGCAAATGCAGAATTAACTATTAGATGAAATATGCTGGTTAACAGACAGAGCTAATATTGATGCAGTGAAAAGAACTAATACATTTTGTAGTAAGCAGTATTTGAGGACAAAAATAATCTCTTCAAAGCTATATGAAATGCTTTATTTCTGCTACCAACATTTATATAGTTTGCACTGCTCACAAGTATGGACTATGACAAATAGAACAATCCTCACAAATTCAGAGCAACATCAATGTCCTGCTCAGCTTTGGATAAAATAGACCTCCCCCCAGATCTCCAGCTGGCTTCACAGACTCTTCCTCTCCATAAATTCACTCTAATGAATCAGCTTTTCACTTTGTATAACTGCAGAAGACAGGCATTACTAGACAAGAATGGACTAAAACATGAACATCTTGGTTTGCAATCTCCTTGCTCTCATATTACACCATAACAGTTTATAGGATTACTTGGTCAAACTTCAGCAAGAGGGAAAACTCAGAAAACAGAAAAATATTGAGAGAAGAATCAAACACTTTCATTCAAGTATTCTGTAATTCAAAGACAGTAGACCATGGAAACTATCAGAAAGACATCGTATTTAACCAGAAAATCCTGTTCAGGAGACAGATATTCCTCATTAGAGATTACATGAATAATCATGTTTCCTCCCCCACCCCCAAATAAAACCTAGCAGTCTTTAATGAAATAATTTCTAGCCAAACACCCTGGGCTACACCTAACTCTAAGTCATCCCTACTACACTGAAAGGCCTGCCTAGTGAATTTAGCTACTTTGGCTGGACACACAACTAAGTCCCAGAACCTACAGTAAAGTTTAAAATGACTGCCTAAGCCACCAGTCCTGCCCCTCTTCTTTAGTTACCAGAGAACATCCGGTTCAATGCTGGATGCTGGATTTCATAATGAATATACCACAGCACTGGCTGTAGTGCTGTCTAACTTTACGAAAACAATAACCTTCAGTGAGGGTGGGAAGCAACATCATAAATTGACAGAGCAAGATTCATCAGAAATCAGCTGTTAAGACAAAAAAGTTTTCTGTATTTTATGATGACAACATCCTGTTACTGAATACAGGTCTTTGCCAAGCATTTTAAGTAATACACTTTGAAAGAATAGAAAAAACCCAAGTATTACCTCTCAATGGCAGCCACCTCCAGCCCTACTGCACAAGGCATCCTTTGCAGTATTGTTTATCTAAACCAAGATAATACAAATGCAAAGTTGTGTGTAGATTTTACAATCCAAGGAAAAGCACGATCCAGCCATAGTATTAGTTCTGCCAGAAACTACCAGCCACGTTACACAGAATGAAGATGATCTCTCAGCTCCAGAGGCCACGCTGGAGAACCCAAACTACAAACCCTGCAGTTTTGCCACTGTATTTGTTGTGCAGTTAGTAGATTGGGCATTCCCATTCTTCTCCCCTGAAGCATGTGATTATTTAGGGTCTTTAAAAGTGCCCAGAAGGTTTCATCCACAAGAACGATTACATTCTCTTTAGCTGGGCCACTCAATGTCACTTTTATTTATTTAAAAAAGACAATGCTAACTGTTAAGCTGATGAACTAAATTGGACTACCCTAGTCTAGCTAGATGCATTAGATGTTAAGACACTGTCTTTCAAGTTTTTGGCTCAGCTGTCACAGTCATACACCACCATAAGATCCAAAGCTACGCTGACTTCTCTGCATATTGTTTTTTTATACTAAGCATAAAATCTGTCATAATAGAAAAAAAAGGTTGAACTCATTCTGCAGAAGTATGTTTGCTGGCTTCATCACTGAGGTATCATTTTCACCTCAGTATTAAGAGCTGACAGACATCCCCAGTGTGAAAAGTAGCAGCAAAGAGGACCCTAGAACACAAAAAGTAAATAGTTTTTCTGTCTGTACCAAACTGAAGACTGTAAATATTCTTCACTTGAAATCCTTTTCTAAAAATTAAAAAAAAGTCTTTAAAGTGAGCTTTATCTTTTAGATCTGGTGTAAAAAGGCTTAATTTACTCTACCAAAGTCACCACATTTTTATTATAATATTTGCCCCTGTTCCACTCCACCCCCCCAGAAAAGTGCTTTTAATAGCATGTGGCACTGAGCCACACTTTCATTTTTACCTCAAAGAGACCAAAACACAGAAGAAATTGAGAGAAGTGCTCTAGCTGTTGAAAAGTGCTTTCCATTCTTCAACATACCCTCAACAGATCTCAGAAAAGAAGTTAACATTGCATTACATGCTGCAGGCAGCTGCTAATTTGCAGTAAGAACAAATGTCAACATTAACTATGCAGTTATTGACATTCACCCCATCAGAGAAACAAAGATTTCATATAAGTGGTTGACTACCTGCCACAGCTCACACTTTGAATACAGAATACACACAGGCAACTGCTGCCCATCCATCTGGAGGAAGAAATCAATGAGGAACCATTAAGAGAAATGTGAAGATATATGTGTGGCCACATCTAGAACAGATACAGGAGCTGAAGCTTTGGACTGGGCACTTAGATCAAGTTTTTGGTTTAGCTCTACAGGTACTTATACACACCCTCAGACTTGCATGGGGGAGGAGGCTTCCCCACAGCCCTGCTATAGCACAGCTGCCCACCCTTCCACCTCTGACAGGTGACACCACCCAAGGCCTGCATCTAACACTGCAGTCAACCTCACAGTGTGCATTATAAACCCAAGAGCCAACACCTTTTCTGGGGAAAAGGCACTCAGAAAACGTTCCCGCAGTTGCTGGAAACTGTGGAAAGGGACCTGCCTGTGAAGAGCACCTGAGTGATGATAGCCAGGAGGTTTGGAGTGATTTTTCCAGGCAGATTAAGTGCTGAGCTTCACAAAGCTGCTCAAAAGAAAAAGCAGCCCAAATACTCAAAATTTAGCTTTCCTTATGAAAGTGTGCCCCAGCACTCCAGCTTAGCAGTGACTGACACCTTCATATCATGTGACAGATTTTTGTAACTAGTAACTATGTATTTTAAACTTGAGCGAGTTTACTCTTAGGTAAGAGTGAAACTACCACAAGTACAAAGAGTAAAAACTTACTAAGGGAGTATGGTTCATCCTTCTGCATAACGAGCAGTGCTTTCTGTTTCACAGTGACAGTGCTTTGGGTACAACAGGCTACTGGAATTTAGAGCTGTAAGAGTCATGGGAAAAACCTAGAACCACTTTGTGCCTCAAATAAATATCTAACTTACTGCATTAAAGACCAGCCCAAACCAGCAAGCATCATTTTTCAATAAAGCACTTCCTTAAGGTACAAACAAATGGAAAACAGATGCTGAGGGAAGTTTTAAGGTTCAAGCTAGAACCTTATTTTAAAAAGTATTGGATAAAAGCACAGATCTTTTTGCTATTTTGGGCAGAATGATCAGGCACTGAACATGTTTCAGGTATGGGGTGCTAGTTCCTGTTGGGTGGCCTTGCAGCCAGCTCTCCCGCACAGCCTGCAAAAGCCAGGGAAGGGGGGAACTGAACACCTTGGTTTGACGGCTTCTCTTAGGCACAGACACCTACCCCTTCTACCAAAAGAAAACAAAGTCTCAAATTCTATTTACAACAGGGAACAACATAGTTATCACTTCTCCACTTAATCACAAGTCATAAGAAGTGGTGCTGTGTCATTTTGAAGCAGCACCTTAGTTTCAATTCTCTGCTCTCCAGCTGCAAGGCAGGCAGAATAAACCCCAGTCAGTCCCATGCAACAACAAGGTCTTTCCTAACCCTTCAGTGTGGTCCGTGGTGCTCTGGCATTCAAGGCATGCTTCTGACTGTTGGCATCTACTGAAAGGTAAGGAACAGCTCCAAAGGAAGAGCTAGGGAAACCCAGGGTAAAATCCCCCTTCAGCTAAGGGGACAAAGTCCACACAACCCATACCTCCAGCAGTACTTGTCCAGGCTCTGCTGGCTGGGAGCACAGTGCTCCCCTTTTTGCCCCAGGCAACTGTCATCACTGGTCCTGTGGCACAATGAGGCAGCACAGCCAGCATTTCTTCTGAGAAAGGCAGCTCCCACACCCATCTCACCAAGTGGTGCGTACACAATTATTATGAAGATTTATGACTGACTTGCTAATGTGTCCCCCACCAGCACTCCCATTCGGCTTGCCATGTGGCTGGATGAAGGAGGGAGGCAGCTGCCTCTAAGAGCTGACACAACCAGATGATGTCAACTCCCAACCCACTGCGGATGCCTTTACTTCAAAGTTTTTCAGTGAAGGTTTGTAGCCTCTTGTCATCTCTCTCCCTCTACTTTCTGGGATTCTGGACCCCCATAATTCCTCAGTACATGGACATCATTTATATTAAATCTTTTCAGTGCACCATCTCTTTCATACTCTTTAGATAGCAAGTTCTCTGAAAAGAAACAGTTTCTTATTCCCTGTTCTTGTACTGGCAGCACAACACGCCTCCCTGAATCACAAGACATTGCTATTTTAACCAGTAGTGAAACTACCATCAACAATTTTGCCATAAACCTTAGCGTAAAAAAAAATTCATTCCTACTATTAAAAAATGGATTGACAATTACTGCTTTTCACATGCAACTTCCAAACCCAGAGGGCAATAATCTCATTTATTACCCTTTGTCCTATCCAGGATAGAGAAGATGCTGCTGAATTTCTTATCAGAATTAGTGCATGCCAGTGAATTAGACACAGCAGAATTTGTAGCTGTGGCCAATTCCCATTAATAGCTTTGCACGATGCCACATGTCATTACTCCCCTTTTTTATGTATTATCAAGTTGGCATTTACTTCTGTGGTACAAAAACTCAGTCCAATACAAATGAAAAAAAGTTACAGTGATGCTGAAAACATTGCTCTAATATTTTAGTGGCTCAGGATACATTCACACTTTTCTTCCATCTTTGCTGGCAGTACTGCACAATTACCTCTGCAGCGTTTATTATTTGCAATGACTTAAAGTGCTGAATTACTAAATCTCATTCTAATCTTCTGCTTTTGTACCTTGAAGTACTTTCCTCCTCCCTGATGCAATCCAGGACTCAAAAGGTCAGCTATGCATATTATATTGCAAGGCTTCTGGTATTTCCCTTCCTTTGAAGGTATAGGTTAAAGGAAAATAAAGACCTAAGCCACAATGACAGTTCACATACAGAACTCTTCATTTATTTTCCTTTAGCTCACTGGGCTTGCAAGACTGAAAGCAGAAAAATCACTGTTAAAATAAACAATTCAAGAACCTTTAAAAGCAAGACACAGACCAGTTTGCAGCTGCCACAAAGCTGAAGCCTTCCGTGGTATTTTGCTAACAGCAGTCTTCCTTCGCCACACAAAATCTTTAATCTTCTCCTAACATCCAGCCACAATGCAAACAATAGTCCAATTTCTCTGCTATTCATTAGAGTCTGAAAAACATTATATAGTTATATTGTAACATAAGTATATTATTCCTTTGGATTTTACTTCTAAGAGGGCAACAAAGCAATGGGGAGGGGATCGTTAAGAAGAACAAGGACCTGAAAGCACTAAGGCATTATGGTTTCCAACAGATTTCCATCATCTTTATCCCCTTCCCCCCCCCCCGCCCCACATATCAATAACTTAATTATGGAATAATCCCCAGTTTTTCAGAGCCCATGCACCATCACCAGTAAGAGCACTAATAAAAGACGAGCTCTAGTTTTGGCCAAGCTTCCAGGGAAAACAAATTCACGTCCTGAGTTCAGTGACAGTTTACCAGAAACTGTCCTGCAAAAGCTCCATAAATCAACATGTCACATTCTAAACAGTTTTCTCTCCTTTTCATCCCTAAACAGCTCCCCATGCCTGGGCAGCTCTCTTCAGCACCACACACAGGTGCTGATGCTCTACTAAGCTCCTTTACACCCTTACCATGCTCCAGCACCCGGTGGGACAGCCATAGCTGTCAGTTACAAGATGCATAAGAAAGTTTAAGACTTACTCCATGAATGAACACTTTGCAGGCTCACCCAAGCCTTCTGCCATGTTCTGTAACATGCAGATGTCCTGTCTACTTGAGACCATTTGAAGCCAAAAGACCCAAGTCAAAGATACCCCAGAAGGGCACCACAGTGCAATCCTCTGAACACCTGTATGTTCATCCTACTGTTTAAATCAACTATAGCTTTGACACCTTTTGCTGATATATGACCAAGAAAAATCTGGCTCATATCAAAACACATCAGATTTTCATCATCTTCAGTACAGTAATTTGGCCTGGGATTTTTTTTTTGCTTACTAAAATCTATTCTAGTGTCTTGGTGTTCTAATCCTCATACTTCAAAGATGTAGACAGAAATACTTAACGAAACATCTCCAGCCCATTCCTGTGATAATCAGTTTTCTGCTTTCTTCTGTATACCTTTGAATTACCAAAATGAGAGCACTAATTTTTAGAGGATCAATTTTATTTACAAGTTAGACAACTCTTGTTTCCTCTCAGTGAATGGAGATGAAAACAGGAGCATTCGACCACTTCAGGCAATACTTTCAAAATTAACATAACCTTTAGAAGAACCTATTGCTATCCTACCTACAAATCCATGCTCCCTAAATACTATTTGAAGCCCTTTATTGAGGGTGGAAAGGGGTCTTTAAATACCTTACAGCCAGATAGTCAAAGGACTCAGCCACCTTCAATCGGTTTTACAGTTGAAGCCAAGGACGCTTCAGCTATACAACCCTCTTTCATCCTATTCAGTTTCCAGACACCTTCTGTTGGCCACACAATATCTGGTTCCATAGGCTAACCAATGTAGCATTGCTTTAAGCCCCCTTAAAACATGACATTTGTCACTCAAAAGAGGCAGTAAGTTTTGTTATTTTATACAAGCAGCCACCTGTACAGAAACACAGCTACCAGCAGCCTGAGGCACAGACATAGCTTTCCTTCCTCTTCTGGTCATTGTGTCCCCAGCTACGCTCCACATCTGGAAGGAAATCAGAAGTTTTCCAGACATTTTCTTTTTTTTTCCTTGTTTAAGTACAGTGATGACAAATCCATTTTCTAATGCAACCATCTAATGCTTAGCTTTTCCATCACATGCATGGGAAGTTTCTGCAGTTTGTCTATACCTCTAGCACATTTTGTTTTCCTTGATGGCTCTGCATGTGGTGAGGTATTACAGTGCTATTACAAAGCAAGCTACAGTTTTGTATATTGTCTGAAGCACTTGCATACAAGGCTTCACCCTAAGTAAATGAACTCTAACTTTGGGGAAAAACAAAGCTACTAGGCTGACCAGAAGTGAAACTTGTACTTTGACTTGCAGGAAGTTCACTGCCTCCTTTACTGGCTCAGGTAAACAGCTACCTGAGGAACTGGTAAACTACAAAATAACACTGCAGTTGACTGTCAGTTTTCAGAAGCAGACCCTAAACCAGCCTAGTCAAAATGTGGTAGATTCCAGTATTTTAAGATTTACACCCAGAGGAGTACTACAAGGAAAGGAAAAAAAAAATTCTATAGAGTAGACTTCAAACCCAGAAGCATTTAGCCCAAAAGTCAGTTTTCAGAAGTGCTGAGAAGAGCAGACAGGAAAGCAATCATCTGGTATAATGTTAGGTGAAACACCAGCTACCAGCACAACAGTTAATGTTTCTTGGGAAAAAAGGTTATGTTCATACTTTGTCCATCCAGATGACAGGTCCTGCTTAGCTTTCAAGGTTCCATACAGGGAAGCTATTTTTAAGCAACCACTGATTGTTACTTGATTACCCATTACCATGTAAGTGAATTAGGAAAACAATGCTAAGCATTTAATAAAACATAAAATAGATTAGCAATTAAATGCACAATTGTTCTATTGACTTGTTTTCAGCAAGCTTTCTTAAGAGTTTGAAAAAAAACCTGTATAAAACTTGCCTTTTAAAACAGGATAATATTTCATTATTTAATTATATAGAAGGAACTTGAAGCATATCATTAACACAATAAAAATATAATACTCAAACGGATTGAATGCACAACTTATGTTTATGCTTGAATACTCAAATCTGGAAGACTAATGCTTATTATATTCACCAGTAACTATAATATGTAGTTGAGAGAATCGAGTACCCTCAGTCCTCACAAGGACTGTACAAGGAGGCTAAATTTAAGACACGCAATTCATGTGCAAAGCTTCTCTAACTTCCATTGAAGAGTAAACGCAGCATATGAGGTGATTCTGTAATATGCTTCTCATATCTTATTATTAAAAACATTAAGCCATCAAGGAAGTTCAATGCTTGTATTTTTTTTACTGTGCAGAGTAAATGAGCCTACACATGCCTCTGGTATCCCATAAATTCACTATATAAAACCTTTAAAGGTTGAAACCAGGTGTTCAAATCTGAAAGAATTATATACAGCAGCATTGGTTAGATATAGTCACTCTAATAAAGTGCCTTAAAAATAATTTTTTATACTCACTATGTTATACTAGTAGATATTTCCCACACTCATCTGTGTTCAGTGCTTGCAAGTGCCAGATAGCCATTTTTTACTTAAAAAGGGGGGGAATCCTTTTATTAGCTGTGATTCTCTACATGTTTGTCCACTTAGTCACATAATTCTTTTTGTAAAGCTATGGTTTAAGCCTAACAGTACCCACTCACCAGAAAGTATGCACTTAAATCCCACTGTCACTGCCTAATTACTTAGTTAAACTCAATAAATATTGGAGGGCAGATAGAAGCCTGAAGTCATACACTTTTCCTCTACCAAATTTTTCCCTACACTACTGCCAAGAGCTGCAATAGCAAGCTATGGATAACATCACTAAACATGCCAGCTCTTACAGGGACCTGCACACTTTTATGTTTTCAGCTACTGTTGCCCATTACATACCCATAACCAGGGCAGGTTTAGATTGGATGTTAGAAAAAAATTTTGTACTGAAAGAGTTGTCAGGGCCTGGAACAGGCTGCCCAGGGACGGGGTTGAGTCACCTTCCCTGGGTGTGTTCAAAAAAGCGTAGATGAAGTACTTGGGGATACGGGTTTAGTTTAGGATGAGAATGGTTGGACTTGATGATCTTCAAAGGTCTTTTTCAACCTTGTGATTCTGTGATTTATTACTGTTATGCAAGGAAGATAGATACAGGCATCTGTCTTAACTATGCTAAATAAAATACACCGGGGCAGCGAGAAAAAACAAAAGAATCTTGGCTTCAATATTGGCCCCAGGACCAGCTAAGCCTTTTGGTAAAAGACTTTCACTCACTGCAAGGTCAGGTGCTTACACCATTATCCTTGTTCCTACTATATGTCTGGGGAAGAAGCATTTGTTCCACAGGATCAGCAGAAGGCCTCTGCATAGGAGGAAAGTCCTACTACATGGTTTATCACATGGAGGAGAAAAAACTGCAAAGTAGAGCAAGCTACCACGTTTACAATAGTATCTGCCTACCAAGCCATAGGAAGTGCTGAATTGGGGGAATTTAATTAGCTACCCATCAGACAAAGCTCCTCCATTCTCCCGTGCAGGCACAGGCAGTAACCAGCACACACTGGTTTAGCAGGCCAGCCTCACTGAGGCGCTGCCAGCATCCTTCCCATGCCCTGAGCACAGACACAGAGGGCAGCTCCTCACTGCCCGCTCCTGCTGGGCAGCGAATAGACAAATAAGGGCTGGCCCTCTGTCTCTAGAGACCAGCCAGCCTCATATGGGTACTCCCAAGCAAAGCTCCTCCTTCGGGTTTCCGTCCTTCATCTGCGTGGAAGTGACCTAGAGAGCGTATTGTACCATATATAGATGCACTCAGCTCAATTTAGGTGTTGACATGAAGAGCACACGAAACACCAGCTCATACATCAGTCATTACAATACAACCAGACTCCTCCAGAACTGCTAACACAACCTGCCTTTGGCACACTTGTCTCTATGGTTAAAGTACAACAGGGTTTGTTTTTTCCCCTCGAGTTTTGTTGTTTGCTGCTTAAGTAGCAGACACATACAAGATTTCTTTGCAAATCCACACATATATATACCATATATATACCATATTTGAGCAAGAGTGCTATTACTCATATCACTGAGGTCTGTCACGATCCTTTTCTTTCCACAAAAACATCTACATCTGTCACAGGAAAGTACCACATGCCACTGAAGTCCCCTCCACCACTTCTGGCTTTCACTTCAGCACAGTAAGAAAGATGAAGTGAACAATGAATCTTTGACACTTATGACCAAGTTTAATTCAACCACATACTCTTGTTCCCTTTTCCTCACAGCAACCACCGCTGTGATTTTATGTCTCAGATCCTTCCTCAGGACATTATAGCCATGCAAAGGCCCTTCCGAGCTTCCAGCTGATGCTGGACAAACAAGAGTGACTTCTCCAGATTCACCAACATGGAGGGATCCAGCATCCCACTGCAACACTGACACCCAGTTAAATGTATTTACTGGGGATGAGCAACTATGTTAGAGGGCAGTGTAAAGTATTTGTCTACCATCAGGTAATTTCACTTCAGCTTACATTTAGTGTAGCAGTGCAGCTCAGTATTACCAAAGAGCACATAAGGGACTACATCATCCCTAGGCTGAGGGCATTCATAACCATCTTTTATTGAAGCACCTCTTACTCAAAACAGACAGTTGAGCAATTCCCATTTGGAAAGAGACAAAAAAGAATGATGAAAGTCAAAGTAAATAACTGGCCTAAGCATTATGCATTATAGTTTATTGTAGCATTTCGACAGCATACACGCATCTGGAAATGTATAGATAATTTAGGAAGTGGCAAAACATGAAAAGGTTCATAAATAAAATACAAAAAACCAAAGCATGGCTAGCCTGACGATTATAACTCCTATTTAACCAATTAGAAACATGACAGTTTCAAAGAAAATTAATTTGAAAAATATCAAAGAAGCAAAAAAAAATGTTTAAAAAGGGAGAAAATGCCTAAACAGGGATCCACACTATTATATATTACTATTGGACCATGGCTTAAACCTAGCTTCAAGTCCTCCTTTCCTATAGGGCTCCTCGCATTACTAGGAAAAATGAATTAGTAAGCCCATCTCCTTTATAAGTCCATGGAATAAGCTGCACATAATACCCAATGGTTCCAGTGTGTTTAAACTAGTGGGATTATTTAACTTTGATTTTTAGTGATTAGCGAACAAGCAGCTTTAAAAAAGTAAGCCTTGCTGGACAAACCCAAGTGCCATTTCAATAAACTTTTTATCTCTCAACACCTAACAAAAATTTATTTCCTTTTAATCTGAAATCATGTTATATTTTATAAACACTGAAAAGAGATTGTTTGGTTGACAGTAGAAAAGTAGTTTTCCTTTACTTTGTTCAACTTTTTTCCTTTTTCATCCATGGCAGATGCAAGAATAAATACCTCTTAAAGAGTAGGTGTTCAAGACCAATCTTACCTTTTACCTCTGGTCACAGCACACAAGGATACATTGCCTTTTTCTTTTAGCTGCAAAAGATTTCATGTTACAAGGACATGGTAAGTACTGTTCACAGAAGGAAATATTATCAAAGGAATAATCACGTAATGATTACAAAATGTGAACATGCAGGCTGGGGCTATCAACATTTGTCCTCGCTCTTAAACTTGTCTTTATTAATAATAAAATACATTATCTAAATTGATTCATAATAAAGACGATCTTCCCCAAAGGACAAGAATCAAGACGGTTGGTTTCCTTCCCTTTATTCTGTTAGCACAAAAGAAACGCTCTTTCTCCGCTGGGTTATTTACTAATTGTGAGCAATTAATCATTAGTCTGAGAGTTTATACTATGGGATTTTGAAATATTATAATTAGAAAAAACTGAGAATAACATTTAATTGTTTGGATATATTTTTCTGTACTTGCCAATGTCCTCTGTAGCTGTTTGGTTTTGAATTGGATGCAATTCAAAGAGAGGGGAGCACAGCAACTAATGCCAGGCTCAGGTCAGGTCCAATTTCTCTTTGAATATATTGGATAATCATATTTTGTTCCAAACCAAAAATATGTTTAAGCTGGAACAGAACCAGAATGACAGTCTGGGAGAGCTATTTCACAGTTTAAACACCCTATTCATCAATAACTGATGAAGAAACACTTAAAAAGGGGATTTTTGGCACCACATGAAGTGATCGGAATAGAGCGCAATGCACATTCATTGAATAAATTTACATTATGACATTAATCAACGTGGAGTATTTAGCATGTCCTTAAAAATACAGGACTCAAGAGGAACAGCACAGATAAGGAGGTGAATCTCAAGATTTGGAGGTTCAGATTAGATAAGCATCCTGAGACCCACTGCTTAACAGTAATTGGTCAGACCCAGAAAACCTGCATGAGTCGAGCCCCTTACAAGTCATTCAGCAACAGCATTTTTAGGATGTGATTAGAGTTGTGTTTTTTCTTCCAGTGGCTCAGTAGCATAACATGGGCTGAGCAAGACACTGAAAACCTACTTACGAGTGCAACATTCCGGATGCCCTGATGCTGCACCCACCTAGGATCAGGAGGCAGAGAAATTACACCAAAAACCCATTTTAGGAGGCTCAGTTCCCTGGTCAAAACATGGTACCTTGTCAGAAAAAGGCATTAAATAAGATAGATGAATGCATGAAGATGCTGTAATGTGATTTCAGTTTCACCAGATGGTGGTATTAAGATACTGGAAAAAGCACTAAAACAATGTTTGAGCAATATTTATTGTTTGCCCCAATATGTTTCTTTAATTGCACTGGAGGTATCAGGAATATGAAATGCTCCATTCTCTTGCTCCTTTAGTGAAAATGGTTTTCCAAGATCTGCTGCATACAGCAAGAACCATCAGGTTTTAAAGCAGCATGCCATATGGCAATTCTAAGTTAGAGGTCAGCTGGGGCAAAATCCCGTGGACCCCAGGGAATACTTTCTCTGAGGGAGAGAAGATGCTTCCCATCATGTTTTCAGGGGTATCTGTCCCTGATCAGATACTGTTTCTCCAACTGAAGCTCCTGTGCAGGCCTCTCTGTTCATAGTTTGGTTTCCTCATGACTCACACTTGGGACACACACACTGACCTGAATATTCCCCGCTCTCCCTGCCTCCCCAGACAAATCCTCTTACACATTAACAGTTTATCTTAGCTTTTTTGTTACCCAGTGTAGATATTTTACATCTCATGTCATACACTACCTAGATATGACATGAAGGGTCTGTTTGAAAGTTACACAAAGAAGCGTCTTCTTTCCTACTCTAGTGTTTTACTCCCATGTAGGTTTATAAACTTCAGTTACTCAAGACAAAAGTCAGGCTCCATTCTGTGAAAGAACTCCAGTCTGAAAAAAAAACCTTCCTGAGAACAAAAAGCAACAGAAACAAAGAGACTGAGAAAGACATGGAAAGCTACATCTACTTCCCAACTATTCTTTCTCTGTGTACTCGCAATGCAAGAACAACGGCCCCGAGAAACCCCAAGAGAAAATGTATGCCAATAGTCAATGACTGTATGAGACACAGAGGGGAGACCCACCAAAACACTAAGCACAGCAATGAAGACTTCTTTCAAAAGCTGCAGCAGTTCAGTTACTGTGAGCACAGCAGAAAAGGAAGATCTTACATGTCATGGCACAAGTCTTGACGACGTCTGAATCTCGCACACCGCTGACTGGTAGTCACTGAATCCCAGGGGACAGTACTTAATCTTTCAAGTCTAGGTCTTAATTGCTAAACCATGTGAGGCAGCAAACTCAGCAGCATCAGCACAATGCTCCGCACCGATAAAACACCAGGAAGAGGAGACTCATTTTATATGTGAAACAAAAAGGAAAAAAAAAAAAAAAAAAAAAAAGAGAAAACCTCCCAAAAGCCAGAAACTGCTCACTGGGGAGGGCAGTCAGACAGAAGAGAAAATATTATGGTATCATTTCTACTTCCTATCACAAACACATAGCTGTTCAGCAATTACTCAGCAACTGCCAGACAAAGGCAGGCTTTATGTTTTCTTGAAGAAAACACAGGGTAATTATGCCAAGTTGCCTGAGACACTAGTGTAGCTTGTAACGATTAGGCTCTATAATAATGAATCATCACAGAGGATAGCACTAATCAGCCATAACACCAAATATAAAAGCTATTATTCATGCAGCCCTTACACTTATTACTGTATCAATAGTTTGCCTACATAGTTTCCATACTATTATTAAAACCTGTGTGTGTATATACATATTTATTCACTCAGCCCACCAGGTCTTCTGACTGGATCTGGTTCAGTTAACTCATTTTATTTCACCTCACCAGTTCTTCCTCAGGAAAGAATACAGCCAAAGCCTACTAAAAATACAGGTCCTTACACTTTGAAAGCCCAAGATCTGTCAGAGGCAGGGAGACACAAAGGCATTTTTCAAAGGTCTAAGAGCTGGATTGGGCTCTAGTTTGGAAAGTACAAAGGCTGCATATATTATAAGATTATTCTCATTACAGAGGGCACCATAAATCCTGAAGCACAGATAACTAGAGAATTACACTGAAGGGGAGGAATTCCTGCTAATGTACTCCTCTGAAGAGTGACTTTGTTTAAAGGGCAAAGCCACATTCCATCTTCTCCGAATCTCAACACCACAGTCAAAATTGCTCCCAGAGCAGGAAAAGAGTTCTATTTACTACCCTCTCAAACTCCACAAGCAGCTTGGAATTTAAGCTGGTTAGTTCTGACTTGCAAAAAAGTCTGTAAGTGTGGATAAAACACTTACAAAGTCTTATCACATTTATGCATCTTTTGAACCTGCAGCCTTGGGAGCCACAAGGAGCATGGGACATGCCAGGATCTGAAAAGGCTACTGAGCAGCTGGCCATCATTCCAATCCCATCACCATTTTCACTATTGACCCCATGGCCACAAAACCCAGATTCTGGGTCAGATTTGCAGGCTGACAGGCTATGCAACATGTTTAAAGAGATGTAAGAGGCTGCAAGCCTGTAAACATCCAGTCATCAACATCTAGACAGACACTTTAAAATACAAACCCCACAATTTAAGGGTTCCTTTATTCTTTCTCCACCTGAACTCCGTGAAGTTTGTCATAGCTTGCTGTAAACACTCACTAATGGCTCCACATAATAGAATGATAGAAGATAAGACTAAGAATAAAGTGTTAGTGTTTGCAGTTTTATATTAACCTCTTGAATGGCACTTTCTTAAACTGGGCTTGCTGCATAGTCCTCTACCTTTGATCTAGACTTAACAACTGCTTTAAAACAAAGGATTCTGTTTTATGTTTTACAATGTGCAAGGCTGATTATAGTAGGCTATGAGTTGTTAGGTGTCTGTCCTCAGTTATATGCTCAAACATTTAACTATTAAGACAGATTTTTGAACACTTCCATAAGTAGTTTGTGTTAATAAATCCAGATGAAAGCCCCAGCATTATCTAGCACATGGGATGACTACACAGTGTCTGAGTTTGTATGAACTAATAAGACATACATTTCTGAAATAGTAACCATTATTCCATCACATTCCTGTATTTTAGTCTCCCTATTCAATTACATGAGGGCTGATAGTGTCCTCTTTTGCATGCATTTCTCTACTCACATGCCTCGCAAAAGCGAGCTGCCACTTTCTGAGAAAGACTACACAGATCTTTTTTCACCAACCAGCTCTAGGTCACTGTCAGGGCTAAAACATCCTGTCACAACTCGGATGAGCTGTGTGCTTGCTCACAGCCTGAGCCAGCACTGCCTGCAGATGACAGCAGTGCCCAGCAAGTTACAGCACTGTCCTACAGGACCCTGTCATCTACAGCAATTCACAAGAGGGACAACTGGAGATGCTTCTTTGCTATATGGAACAGTGGAAAAGTGGAAAAGTTTTTTTCTCCTGATCTACTATTTCAGTGGCACTACAGTGCTTCACCTGTTTTAATCCAGTCCATTCTGAACAGCTAGTGTTTACAGCAGTGACATACCTTGGGCACAGGCATCCCCTTACTTCATGTGCGCATACTCCCAACAGCGCAGTCATGCTCCTGTGCTGAATCATGTTATTTTAGGTCCATGAAGATGAATTGGTTACCCTTCTTATGCCATTTTGCATGCACAATTTAACTCTGCAGGTTTTGCTTCACATGATGTAGAGTCTACATCATTCTTGTTCTAGGACTTTTGTTATTTAGTTCTTGCTCTATAATTTGTTTTAGAGTTTATCAAAACCAGGGGTTTTAAAATATTTTGTGAGCAGTGTGAGAGTGCTAATCTTTCATAACAAAATTCCAAGATGGGTGGTGGCTTAACCTTCCATTATCTGAGTCAGGCTGTTTGATAGGCTTACTTTGTAAAGTAAGAAATAGTTCAGATTCAGTCCAAAGCGAGAAAAGCTCCAGTTTAGGGCATGAACAAGTACTGGCTGTTTGAAAGAAGCAGCAAAAATAAGAACTAACCTCAGTACTTCAGGTGTCTCTTGGGTCTCTTCCACTCCCAACTCTGGGCATTCAAAAGAAACAGTCTGAAAAATTGAGTCACTGATGTGTGCACTAGAGTTTTTTCTCTTGAATTCTGTCCCACACATGCTAACAAATTCCTATTTTGAGAAATAAAGCAAACAAAAACATCATATTAAATATTATCTGGTAACAAGCATGGGACAGGATACTCAAAGGTAACTGTGTAACTTCTTTCTAAAGAGACAAGCAGACAGCTCAGAGGGAGCACAGGGATAGGGAATCTATTATTTACGCTTTTTATGACCCAAAGTTTACAACAACTTTCTCCAAGAGGGCAATAAAGGTTAATCTCCCATTTTAGGTCTCTTTTGCACAGCATCTATTTCTACTAGAAACATTGGGGAAAACTGATGGCTTTTGTTATTTGTAGCACACGTATATTTACAGACAAATGTATCGAATTATCAGACAGCGATGAGAAGTTTCTCACACTCAGGCCAGATTCTATTGCCTACATTCTTCCAGTAAGATTCCTGTGCCACTCACTCCCCTTTCAGAGGGCTTTCCAAAGGCACAGGTTACTGAGATCACTACAGATGCATTGGGCTTCAAGAACCAAGTATAGTAGTGCAGATACATCAGCCATATTCCAGGAGCTGCTATGCACAGCTGCCAAGCTGACACTGCATCCTACCGTCACTGCAGCATCCCAGCTCCAGCTGATTTCTCTAGCCTACAGAGCCAAACCAGAAGATTTTTTTTTTTTAAACACCTCTTACATGTAAGGAATATCGCCCCCAATAATCTAAGTCTCATCCATGATGTCTTCTACCCTAATAGCTTGAAAGGGTTATTTTTGTCTGCTACCCCATCCAATTAAACTAATAATGAAAGAGGCTAGGAAAGATTTGCCAAACTATATACAACTGCTCTACTTCTTGGTCACATTTTCTTACTGCTGATTGTTGCTGCTTCTCAGAGGAGGAAGAGGGCCCACCATTAGGAAACCATACCCAAGAAACACACCCAAGGAACTCAGACCAAAAGTGTGAAGACACAGGTCCAAGGTACAACAGCAGCCCAGTGCAGCCCACTCACAGCCACCCCTGAGGCTAGTAATAGCCAAAGTATCTGCAAACAGATCAGCTGCATTCACTGGGAGAGATGTAGGTGTACACCAGCAGGGAGATGACGTGAAGCAGCTTTACAGTGCTGTGAAGAAACATTAGCGGAACAGTGATCTCATGAAGTGGAGATGGGGAAGGAGAGATCCTCTGTGTGTGATTAAAAGCAAAACTTGTTGAGTGTAATTTTGTAGAATTGGAAACATCTTATTTCAGTACTGTGTTACACAGACTACATCTGCCACAACTGAGGAAGGTTTTTGCCAGAGGGACTGCCAACAGTCCAGCAGCAGACAGACATGATGTCTGGGGTGACAAGTAGCAAAGCATCAGATTTTGTAATGGGGAACCTGAGAGGGATGCTGATGCAAACAAGGATTGCAGAATTAAGTGGACAAAGTCTTCCTTCTTGTGATGGTATAAAAACCTAAAATCAAGTGAGACATCTATATATTGCCGGTGTACTGGAATAGTGCTAGGACCCAGAGCTAAGACTACGCGGGCATGTACTTTAACTCACTTGTTCCTCTTTCTCCTACCTGTGAACCTGCAATTTGATCTCACACATTATCAAAAATCAGGAAAGACTTACAAATCTCAGTTTTGACATCTTACCTGCTCAGCTAAATAGACATGGAGGGAGCTTAGTGACATTAACATAAGAAGGAAAAGCTCCTGTTAGTAGGATGCACTAGGTAGCAGATGACAATGTCTCTGTCACAGAACAGGGTTTCACCAATTAGTGTTTATCATTTGGCAGTATATTCAAAATACACCAGGCAGGATGAACTAATGGAAGCAAGTTTTCTGTTTGGTGGATTTGTGCAAGGTCTCACAAGAAACATTATTGAACTAAGTGTTTTGTTCCTGCCCACATCTCTGGAACCAGTCAGAAGAGCAACTGGAAAGGCAGCCACCACTTTGGAAAACAAAGAGGCTCCAGGTACATTATGGACACATAAAAATCCTAGTACATGAGTACTATTAAGGTGTGCAGATGAGACATCAAAAAGATACTGTAGTGAAGTGGGGTGTGAGACTTACTGGAAGCAAGGGCACATGGAAGCCCAGGTGTGAGGCCCTTCAGCATAGAGTAGCTTCACTAAATAGTCCTCATGGGAGGGCAGCTAAAGGCCAAGGGAGAAGTTTTCATATTCAGATTGTGATATCAGTGAAAATTTAATGCCAACAGAAAATGATTAATTGTTCAAATCTCCAGATACAAACTTCTTTGTGTCCCCACCCCCCAAACAACAGAAAAGTGATCAAATGGAAATAAGCTGTCAAAACTACACCCACAGAGATGATTTCAAGGACAAGCTGCATCTAGAATACTTATGCACTCACAGCAAGGAAAAAAAAATGACACAGTTTATATGCACACAGATGCTAATTACAGCTGAACATAGGCTAAACTTCCTTTGGTATGAAGTGGGGGAGTTCAGCAGAGATCCCTCCCCTCACAGGCAATTCACCAGCCCTTAATTAACAAGCCCCTACCCAGGATAAGCCTGATGAAGCTCTGAAATGGTGCAGCATTTTTCTGAGCCAGGATGAGGGGTGGGTTCCACAGAAGAGCACAGAAAGCTATATAGGGGCTTTTTCTGGAGAAGGAGAATCTAGGAGTTAAGAAAGAACAGAAGAGGGATGGGGAATTTGCTGGAAAGAGAAACCTGCCAAGCAAATCTCCAAGCATTATGGCAAACCAGTGACATTAATTTGGTTCATCTGTTCTTTCCCTACATTTCCAGCAACAGAGGTCTGGAAGTGCTGAGGCTCACAGCAGCCCTGGTATTTGCAGAGTAGAATTTTTCTTTCAGCATAACTTACGTATTTTCAGACTAGAACGACCTGCCAATATTTCCTTGGGACAGAGGCAAGAATATCCTAATACAAATTCTATTCCTTTACACAAAGCTATTTGAGTCAGAATTATGCCAAGAGGATGAGTAACAAAAATAAGCGGTTTTAGTGAGAAACAGTCAAAGCTTTTTTTTTTTTAATTTATACCAACATCCACATGACCCAAAGCAACATGAAAACACTCAAAATTATCACATGCATGGCACACCTGGTCGTCTTTTGTGGGCTTAGTATCAGCTCCTTCTTTATCTTGCACCTCAGTGCCAGCTCAGAGCACAGGCACCAGTGAGAACCACTGCCCCAGCAGGGGGGCAAACCAGGTCAGCCCTGGGGTCAGGGTGACCTGCCGCAGGGACCCCTCCCTATCTCTTACTGTTTCACCAGGTCCTGCCCATCTGCAAGTGCTAGGCTTCCCCCAGGAGACGCAGGCACAGGCACTGCTGCGAATTAGCTTTAAACACAAAGAGAATGCATCGCTGCTTGCGGTAAGCAAGCACTGTCACAGCAGCAGGAGGGCTCTGTTAAGCTGCTGATACTGCACCAGCTCCAGAGCAAAAAGCAGCAGCAAACAATACACACTGCTCACCAAAACAGCACTCCTTTGAGAGAGGTTGGGGTTTTTGTTTTTTTTTTTTTCCCAAGAATAGATTTGTTCTACATGTCAGAAAAGTCACAAGGCCTTTTTGCATCACATTGCTTCCTCAGGTACAGGTTGTATATCATGTTAGAAGACCTGTATTTGTTAACGATACAGAAACTGCCTCATGGACCACAGACTGTCTCATATATGCTTTCAAGTGCCACTTATTTAAATAGCATTACTTCCTAGAAAGAAAACAGTGATCAAGGAGCATAATATATCGTTTTTGCCCTGGGGAGTAAACAACCTTATTTACTGCACACCAGAATTAGCAAAAATGTTTACTAGACCTTTACAGCCTCATGTATAAAAGTGCAAAATACAGTTCTGCTTGGAAAGAACAGCCCCAGAGAAAGTGTATCATTGAGCTCATTATTTTATCTCTATCTTTTTCTCCATTTAGGAAAACACAATCATGGAACAAGTGAATGAGGTACAGGGCTTTTTTTCCCACTTGTAAAGTTGCAATAGGTTCTTCCCCTCCCACCCTTAGAATACGATCACTAAGTGTGACATACTAACACAGGTTTTTTGAAAAAGATTGTCCTCCTTAAGCTCTACATATAGTATCATGAACAAAGTCAGCAACAAATTCTTTGTGAAGGAGGTTTTTGCCATCATAGGTCAGCTACGAGAAATCCTGTTAGACCTCCATAAAGGCATAATGCACACCACTGGATTGGGTTCGCCAGCCCATCTCCAAGGCAGATGGAAGGGCTGCAGAAGAGGAGCACTCCATAACACTGATGCTCATCAGCTCTCATGCATCTCATGAGCTTCTTTCTAGGGAACTGGCACAGCAGAGGAAAACAAATTAAAAAAAAATTGCACAGGACATGAGGGAGGTAATTTAGGACTTGCAGAAGGCAGAAGCAGCAGGGTAAGTACCGTCTTGCAGCCACTAGCTACCAGTGCAGCCTGGGGAGCTTGCTCAAGCAGTATTTAAGAAAACTGCTATTTTCTGTGGTAGCTCCAGTCTGAGCACAATTCAAGTACACTTGAGTACAGAACACTTAACACTAGTCCTCCCCTCAGATTACAAAAAAGCTTTTAAATGTCAAGGACCAAGTCTGTGAAGAGTGAACCTCTTTCTGGTGATGGGACTTGGGCTCTTCATCAGCAGAAGAGTATGAGCTCCCAACCTGAAATAGCCACCAAACTCTAGAAAGCCCCAGAGGCCAGAGCCCCCCTGGATTTTCTCCAGCCTTCACCAGAAGTGAGCTTTTGCTTCTATAAAATATGGCAACAGTTTTCATTCACACCATCAAATTCTTCTTAAATAATCTCACCATTTGCCCGATCAGATATTTGTATAACTAATATCACCTGTAAACCAGGGACCAAGGAGCATTCCGAGTGCATAGACCAAGCAGATACAAACTTGTGGCATACCAGCAACCAAAGACCTCCAAAACTGCATCAGAATCACCTTAGTCTTTACGATCACTTCTAAAAATGTGCTCAGAAAAGCGCAAAGTAAGTTGCAACCCAAGCTGACATCACCTCATCCCCACAGGGTGTTGAAAGTCATTAGAGCACATCTCCATGAAGAATCTCCAAGGTTTTCCTACAGAATAGGGCTGCTCACAAAGTCTGCCTTCCACTTACAATGGTGCAATATCATCCACTTCCAACTCAACACATTAAAAATCAGTCCCTGGGCACTTAACTCCACTGTCTGGAGAAATGCCTCAGATTGAGACCTACAGAAAACACACCAATTTACAGAATTTAATATACTAACTGGGTTGTTGGTATACCAATGACAAGACAGAACAGATGCAACTTTGAGCTTCATCTTAAATTATATCTGGCATTGATTATTGAAATGTAGTCTGAACTAACTTAAAGCAGTAATGCACACTGAATGTATTCCTAGTGAGAAAACACTGTCTGAGACTAGACTGACTGCAAAGCTTCCCCGGGTCAGCTCTAATGAAGCAGTTCAGTCATCATATTCCCTATTTTTGACCTATACACCCTATGTATTTTAGAGCATATTAAACTCTGGTGAGGCATTTTAATTGAGAAAATTAATCTGTTCTTACAGCATTAGAAAGGTTGAATGCTTTGCAACAGTTCAGTTTGCCCTGCAATAATATTCTAATCAATTTTTTCTTATCTCAGCTCTGCATAAGGTTTGTACCCCTAATAGCATTCAGTTTACTAACACATCAGTAGTACTTCTTTCCCCTCCCCCACCAGCCAAGGAAATATCTTAATTTCCAGGATGATGCATCTTTCCCTCAGTGTTATATACTGTTTTCCCCTTGTCTCATTCTCCAAATACACCTTGTTCACACAGGTAAATATTTGAAGGGCCTAAAATTTCATCTGTCTGATCTAAGATGTTGATGTTCCTGTTTGAACTAAAAGTATTTCTTTTATTATCAATGCATTAAGACCTCTGTAAATAGGCTTCTTTAAGACCTAAAAAGAAGGAGGGTTAGTGCCTCTGCAAGGGAAAAAAAAATCAGTGTGTCTCCTTTGATAAAACTGTGTTAGTTAACAACAGCCAGGATCCAGTCCCAGCTGGGTTGTCTCTAATGTAGATAAAAGTAGCACTGAACTCTGAGGCACAAGCCAGCACAAAAGATATTTCAAAAATCCGACTGCTTATGTTCCCCCAAAGTTAAATTCAGGTTGAAGACACCCACCACACTTTGAAGAGCTTTCTTTTTTCAACCATAGTAAGCAACTAACTTGCCTGAAAAAACCTCACATGGAATAGTCCAATAGATACAATTCTGTTTTGCAAAGATATCAAGGCTCAGTAATTACACGCTCTTACTCGGAGGCACACAGCGTGCACGATGCAGACGTGCACACAGCTCTGAGCAGTCATTTGATGCCAGGAAAGGAAAAAAAAAGAACTTGTCAAACTAAACATCATAATCCTGTGGCATCTGTTCATAAAGCGAAATGCTCCTGAGAACTGATTGAAGATTTTGTTACACTACAAGATAGGATCTCAGCAGATAAGGCTCCTGCAAACATTCAAGATGATCTTACGGATGTGCTGGAACACATAATGGCTGATGCATGGCCTTTCACTAATGAGTTGGTGCCTCTTTCTGTAACTATCACACTTGATTTTTATTTTAGGCTGTGTGGGAAACATTCTTTTGCACTCCAGAGTGTTTCAACGATGCCTTTCACCAGAAATTAGGATAATGTTTAGTTACTTGCTCTGTAAACAGCAACTGAGCTGCTTTTCTTGCTGGGGGGGAAATGGGGGAGAAGGAACAATGTTACTGAGTATTTCCTCAGCTAGCTGTATTCCAGCCATCTTATAACTTAAAACCAGAACAAATTAAAAAGCATGTGTCCTACGCAAAGACTACCACACACAGTCTGTGAGCAGAGTGAGTGAAAGCCAAGCACCTCACCCCCAAACTCCTCTGATTGAGGACAAAGGCCAGGTGTAGCACTGTGTCCAGGCATCACCTCTACTGCAGCTCCCATCGTCATCATCACTGCAGCTTCAATGAAAACTCAAATTGCTTTGGCTCAGACGTAATAACACACGCCTAACCTCATCTTTGCAAGGCAATGTATACAAGAGTTCAGTACAAGACTACAGGAAAGTAATTTTTACTTTTTGTAGAGAACTGAAATGGGATTCAAGACAATGAAAGATACAGTCTTTCATCTTTTCAGTGTCTTCAGCTTTGTGAGCAACAGTCTAGGTCAGATGATGTAAAGGCTACTGCTAAAGGACTACAGATTAGTTATCAAAAAACATCACCTGAATATATACCATGCCTGTTAGGTTTGCAAAAAGACTAATTCTTTGTATATTCCATTTGCTTGGGGAAGTATTTCGAATAATTATACAATTAAAGAAGGCTGCATGAGAGAGTTTAGCATGGATTATTTTACTTAAATTCCCACTCTTCATTGCATTCTAAAGTCTCTTACATTATCCAGTATAATTATATAGCTCAGAAGACAAGCAAGCCACTTTTCATTAAATTTTAATTGGTATAGGTGCAAAATATTAGCCAGAATTCATACAATCCTGACGACAATTTAGGGGATTCTATTTTTCTTTTTGCCTTCTATTTCCTTGATAGTTTCAGGTCTTCATGGATTTTCTTTTCTCTTTTTCCTTCTTGAGGTGGTGCTGAAGAATACTATGCTATTTAGATAATTTTGGCCATTGACTTCAATGATAATAAGGCTAGAACCAATAATGTGAGTTATCATAAAAGCGGCTCACAAACTAACTAGCAATTCTTACCACAGTGCTGTGAAGGTGCAATTAGTGATGCCATTATCCTCACTTTACGCTGCAGAAAGACACAGAGGCTGAGTGACTGCCGAGGGCCTCAGAGAGAAGCAATGTTTGTACAAGAAAATAGACTAAGAAAGCAGCTCTTGGCTGAAAGGGCAAAAAGTGCTTTACATTATTCTGAAAGGAAGAGGAAAAGCACACTAGCTAAGAATACCCTTGTCAAATGTTTAGATGCAAAATTAAGCAGCAATAATAATGTTTTTAATTACCTTAGCTATATCTAACTTAAGCACAGATGCTTTTTGGTATGCTAGTGTGGTTAAAAATGAGAATGTAAAGAGAACAACATACACTGCATCTACACGCATTCATACTTCATCTGCTGAGAACTCAAAGGAGATACATCTAAACACAAAGTTCTGCTAAGTTTTGAACCTTTTGGAAGCTCGCACACCACTGGAGCCCTGTCACCCACTCACATTTAGATATATTCTTGGCTATGAGTCCCCATGAAAAAAAACAGAGATATGCATAGCAATAAGCATTGTGCCCTGCAGATCATGGGAAGAGAGAAGTTTGTACCGTTACCCTCTATCATTCCTGTGAATACATTGTTGAAAAACTGTATTGCTGTAACTAGGCTAATATTTCTCTCTGCTGTCAGAAAGTATCCGAACAGAACTTTCCTCCCAATGCACATTCCGAGTTAAATACCAGATCAGTTATATTTAATCCAAGCTGCAGGACTAGGCACCACCCAAAAAAGAGGTGTTACAGCAGAAAGGAGAGTTTATTCCAGAAATTCTCCAGTAAATTAGCGTAGGCAGAAAGCCACAGAAATTATCACCAGAGATGGCTCATTTGATAGGCCACGTATCAAGGGAAGTAAAAGACTGAAAGTTACACATATACACCTCAGCGTGTAAAACCTGAGGAGAAACTATTTTGTCTGAATATAAAGAAATTTGGTTTCTGGAAGTTGCTAAGTTTTGTGATCATCTGTAGGAAAGAGATCATAGATCGAGTTCAGAACCCTTTAGAAAAAAAACACAAACTTTTCAGTTCTCTTTATTGTCAGCTTCTCTCTAAACAGGTTTCATTGGCCCACCAATAAGTTGAATCATGTAACATCCTCTCCCAAAGCATGGCCATCACATAGCCAGTAAGAGCTGCCCCACCAGCTCCTGTGGGAGCAGTTACAGGATAAGCTGCCATTTGACCAAGACCAATACCAGTGCCTGGCAACACAAAATCAGCAGAGCTACCTGCTCCACAGCAAGTTAATATCCTCTCTGCAAAAATGTTAAAGTACTACAGCCACCTACTCAGCTGAAGAAAACAGTAGAGGAGCAGAAAGGGGAAGTGGACACTGAAGTCTTCTGCAGGGCAGGAGCAGATTTGTTCCTGCAGCCCCACAGGGGGAAGAGGAGATTCTGCAGCAAGTTAACCACTTGACATATCTAAACTACCCTGCTGCTGAGCTGCAGGATTTAGGGGCCTCTCCAAAAAAAAAGAAAAGGATTAGCACATGTTTAAGTCAACCATGCAATTAATTTGACTCCGTCCAGATCTCTGGTATGAGCTTCCACATTTAGTGAAACACAAGCAGCATCCAAAACAAAGTTGGCCAGTAAGAAGTTGACTTGCAGTGTTTTTCATAATAAGGATTTCATCAGGCAAATAATGCATAGAAAACCCATTCTTGATACAGCATGCAACATGGGCCTTCTTTCTCAGAAGAAAAGAATCTTGCCTTAGCCTAGGGATTAACTCAGCAGAGAGAGAAAAGAAAAACAGTATTAGCATATCAATTAATAGGTATTATAATAATGCCTATATTATAGATAACTCCTGTCCCATCAGCACAGGTTTTCCTTGGTCTTTTGCAACTAGCAGGCCAGCTGTCCCATCCGCTCCTTCCCCAACACATTTCCCTACCAAAAAGTCCAAAGCACTACCTAGAATGGGAACTGCCCTGGGCTGACAGGCAGAACTGCCCTCTCGCTGTCTGCTGGCAGGCCACAAGACCCAGGTGTCACCCAGGATGATTTTAACAGCATCACCACCTTGCTGGCTTTGAAAAACAGGCCCTGAGCTTTAACTGTACTCCTGGATTTTGCTGCACTCTTCAGCTACAGTGCTCCTGAGGAAGTGGTGAGAAACCACTGCCTTTAGGCTGGGTCGCTTGGCTTCTGGGCACATTGTCTCCTTGCTCTTTTTGATAATCATATCAATACCGCTTGGCACTTGGGTTGCTCTGCCTCATGCAGACTCACACTCACAGAATCACAGAATTGTAGGGGTTGGAAGGGACCTCGAGAGATCATCGGGTCCAACCCCCCTGCCAAAGCAGCTCCCTAGCACATATTGCACAGATAGGTGTCCAGATGAGTCTTGAATATCTCCAGAGAAGGAGACTCCACCACCTCCCTGGGCAGCCTGTCCCAGGGCTCTGTCACCCTCACTGTGTAAAAGTTCTTCCACATGTTAGTGCGGAACTTCCTATGCTCCAGTTTACAGCCATTGCCCCTTGTCCTGTCTCCACAGACCACTGAAAAGGGGCTGGCCAATTCCCCCTGCATCCCATACTTAAGATATTTATAAACATTAATTAGGACCCCCTCAGTCTTCTTTCCTCCAGGCTGAAGAGCCCCAGCTCACTCAGCCTTTCCTCATACAGGAGATGTTTCAGGCCCTTAATCATCTTCGTAGCCCTTCTCTGGACTTTCTCAAGGAGATCCCTGTCCTTTTTATACCAGGAAGCCCAGAACTGGACACAATACTCCAGGTGGGGCCTGAGCAGGGCAGAGTAGAGGGGGAGGATCACCTCCTTAGACCTGCTGGCCACACTCTTCCTGATGCATCCCAGGATCCCATTGGCCCTCTTAGCCACCAGGGCACGCTGCTGGCTCATAGCCAACCTGTCATCAACCAGGACCCCCAGGTCCTTCTCCACAGAGCTCTTCTCCAGCAGGTCATCCCCCAGCCTGTACTGATACAGACGGCTATTCCTCCCCAGGTGCAAGACTTTACACTTGCTTTTAAGCCTCATCTGGTTTCTCCCTGCCCAGCTCTCCAGCCTGTCCAGGTCTCTCTGGATGGCAGCGCAGTGTTCCTGCGTGTCAGCCACCCCTCCCAGCTTTGTATCATCAGCACCTGCTGAGGGTGGATGCTATTCCCTCATCAAGGTCGTCGATGAAGATATTAAACAGGACTGGACCCAACACCAAGCCCTGGGGAACACCGCTGGTCACAGGCCTCCATTCAGATTTTGTTCCACTGATCACGACCCTCTGAGCCCGGTCTGACAGCCAGTTCTCAACCCACCTCACTGTCCACTCATCTATCCCATGATCTCTCAGCTTTCCTATCAGGATGTCATGGGAGACAGTATCAAAAGGCTTGCTGAAGTCAAGGTAGATGACATCCACTGCCCTCCCTCCATCCACCCAGCTGGTGATGAGATCATAGAAGGCTATGAGGTTGGTCGAGCACGATCTCCCCTTGGTGAATCCATGCTGACTACTCCTCATGACCTCCTTCTCTTCCAGTTGCTTGGTAATGGCATCCAGAACAAGCTGTTCCATCACCTTTCCAGGAACAGAAGTGAGGCTGACTGGCCTATAATTGTTAGGGTCCTCCTTGCTCTTTTTGAAGACTGGAGTGATATTGGCTATCCTCCAATCCTCAGGCACTTCTCCTGTTCTCCAAGAGCTGTCGAAGATGATAGAGAGCGGCTCAGCAATCACCTCCGCCAGCTCCCTCAGCACACGTGGATGTATCCCATCCGGGCCCATGGATTTGTTTGCATTAATCCCTTTGAGCTGCTCCTGGACCACCCCTACCTCAACTAGAGGGAAGCTCTTCATTCCACAAACACTCCTACTTTCATACAGGATCTGCGGGTCCCGAGGGGCCTTTGGAGTGAAGACCGAGGCACAGAAGGCATTCAGTATTTCCACCTTCTCATCATCACCCGATACCAGGACACCCGCCTCATTCAGCAAGGGACCTACATTATCCCTGGTCATCCTCTTACTATTCACGTATCTGAAAAAACCCTTTTTATTATCCTTTATGTCCCTTGCCAGTTTCATCTCCAAGCGGGCTTTAGCCTTTCTAGTCGCGTCCCTACAGGTCCTGACAACATCCCTATATTCCTCCCAGTTGCACAGACCCTGTTTCCACAGTTCATAAACCCTCTGATTCCCTTTCAGTTTACTCATTAGCTCCCTGCTCATCCACGCAGGTCTTCTGCCTCTCTTTCCTGGCTTCTTACTCAAAGGGATGCAAAGATCACATTCATTGCTGTTCTCTGGGAGGCTGAAGTCTACACCTCCAGAGCGGCTGCGCAGACCACCTGCTTGCCAGCGGTGGAAACCTTGGAAAGTAGAGTAATTTAACACCTGTTCCTCTGAGGAAGAGAACACTGACCCAAGATATGAAGCAGCAACTACTGAAGTGCGCTTACAAAACCATGGAAAGGAACTCTACTGCAATCACGAGCAATAGTATCCGCCAAACTGGGTGCGTGTGATGCATCATTCAAATAGCACACATGCCAAGCACAGGCAGAGGCAGACACAGAGTGCACTCACAGAAACACCTAATGCCATTCTTGCAGAAAAAGAATTCTAGTGAGAGAAAGTAGGCTTCAATGTCTGGAGATGACTGGGCTTCCCAGGAACACTCTGCCTTCAGCAAAATAATAGCTCTGCACCTTCATATCCTGGACATGCTAGAGCTAGGCAGGTCTTGCCAGGTGCTGCATCCTCTATATTTTTATGATGCTTTAGAGTTTGCTGCTATTATTATGATATTGGCAAGTATTTCTTGGTACCACTGAGGTCATAAAATGCCAGGCAACAGAATTCACACCTCATTCTCACTTTACGGTTGCAGATTTGTTTTTAAGACAGAAGTGCAGGTATCAAGAAAGGGAAATTCCCATTCCTCTGCAAGTCAATGGTAAAACTGTCATGCACCTCAAGGTCTGGAAGGTAGCCTGCAGCATGAGAAATACATCAGCAGCTTAGGAACTTGAGTGCTCCAGGCAAGATATATCACTTCTCATTGAAGCCAGGACTATCAAGCTGGACTGAATTATATAATGATGGGAAGAGAAAACACTTTCTGGAGAAATCTCAAACTTGGAACAGCCAGAAGAGTGCTCAATTCATATACTTTTCTTCTCCAGGGCAAGAGCCATCCCGTTAGAGATTAATTTCCTTTTCCTGCACTGCCCAGCAGTCAAGGAACAATCTGGAAGGCAAGAGGCATAGCATTAGGTTTCTCCAGCTTGCTCCTGCAGTTTTAGGTGTGGTGGCAGCTTTCTAATGCTGGCAAAAGCAACAGTCGAAGTAATCAAACCTAATTGTTTCTTTATTCAGGATACCTATTGTTTAGGATGCTTCTCCTAACCAGAGCAACAGATTATGGTAAACCTGAAGATTGCTGTAAAGCAAGCTGCTTTTTTTAAGAAAAGAACAACTGCCAAAACAACCCCCAAATCAAAAACCCAAGTGCACTAAAATTACAAAGCTACCACATGAAACCACCTTCGACCCAACAGCCAAGAAAACTTGGTCGAGACCGTGGGACTATTTAAACCATGCTTGTCATGGCTTGGCATGTTTCTGTGTAGTTGGTGGTTTGACAAGGGTCCAGAGAGGCTGCCTGATCACCAGTCCTGGATGCAGCCACACAGTAAGATGCCTCTACATCTGGCAGTGTTTACTACTGCTCTTGCCTCTGGCAAGGAAGGGAGTCAGGAATGGGGACTGGCGTGCCACCAGCACTCACGCTGGTCTGAGGTGTGAAGGGGGTATGGCTTTCCATCTTCTTCACAGCCATCAGCTCCAGCCGAGAGCTGCGCTGGAACAGCTTTACTTGCTGGCTTATCCCAACTCTGTAATAACTGTAGTTGACATCAGAGATTCATTTAGGCACTTCATTTTGTTATCAGCGTTGTATTGCTTCTATGAGCACATCACTTACACCAGCCAAAGCCAGCAAACTTAAATCCAAAGTTATTCAGAAAGTAAAAAAACCCCACAAACCAAAACATCAACCCAGAATGTTAGTTTCTTGAAAGCCTTTTAAGCAAGTCACAAAGAAGCGTATAGGTCTATCAGCTCAGTGGTCATCTTTCTGTACTGTCCCAGGGTGGAAGCATCTTGACCTAGATGATCCTGCCAATCTTCCTATCTATCTATGCAGAAGGAAAAAAATAAAAGCACTCACAGTGAGGCAACTGAAGAATTTGTGTGATTTTAAACACTTGGCCCCAACAGAAAGCTTTCTGGAAAAAAATACGGATTTCATGGGGAAAAATTATGTTTGGACAAGGGGTATAATGGTGGATAACTTCTAGCTTGCTTAAAGTAAAAAGCTCTAGAGAAAGAGTGTTGAGTGACACACTACCCAGGGATAGCACAGTCAGAGAAACTGATTATTTATAGTAGTTGAGAAAGGGGAAGAGAAAATGGCAGCAAGAACTACTTGGCATAGATGGGATTTTAGCACTCAGACTTCCCACTTTCCTACATCTGGGCTGGTCTTTCTCCAGGAAGAGACTAACATTATTTCTGACCTGCTCTCTTGGAGTTTTCTGGGTCAGTATCCCCAAGTTAGCAGGGTACACATGAAAATAGTTTTTAAGCAATGGTCTCTACAGGGTTTGCAAATTAATTTTCTCAGACCTGCCTGTCAAGTCCAAAGGCCCTAAGATTAAGTGTTTTCCTTTTTTCCAAAGGTAGCATTCACAGACACTGCACGTGCATTCTGTAGGTTTTATTTCTGACAAGCTCACTACTTGTTTCCTCTGCTCCAAGTACTCAGGCCAAATTCTGTCCTCATTTACAACCAAACCGTCCCACTGGTTTCAGAGGGGATAAAGCCCCGGTCAGAACTGTCTACTCCTGTACCTCCTGAGTGTGAAAAGCATGCTCTCCTCAGGGCATTAAAGCTCTGCCATAGGCTGAGTAGTCACATCAAGAACAGTCTGTAAGTCAAACGGAACCAGCACGCATGGACTGAACCGCACGCTACAGGAGCTGCTACGCAAACCGCAACGCTCCATTCCTACTGGCAACGGAGGCAAGTGGGACAAATACCCTATCACAGTGTTAAGACAAGTGCCATTTCATAATTTTTTGCTGATGAGATAATGTTTTTGTTCCCAAGACGTACTAGGCAGAGTCAGTTTGGCCAGAAAATAGCTGTCATGACACCAGCAGAGGAGATTTAGGTTCAACCTGGTATGTGCTATGTCCTTCTCCATTCAGGCCTCAATTCTTCAGTCTTGACCTACCCCTCAGTCTGGATGCTGAAAACCAGATGTGGAAATGCATACTTAGAAAGTAAAGCATAAATACTGTGTCCCATTTCATGCTCCACATCTCAAGCTTCCAATTAGTAACAATTCCACATGGCTAAGGGCTTCTCCAAGGAATTCTGCAGATTACAAGGAAATTTAATACAGAACAGTAGTCCAGTTATCAAGACTGTATATTAAATAACTAATTCTACACACTCTGCTAGTTCTTGTCCACACAAAGGATTTTCTTTGCCTAGGAGATCAAAGTAACCTCTAACATTTAGCAAAAAGGTGTAAGGCAGCCCAAGACAGAAAATCTCCCAGTCATGTAATCTAAAGCCATAAAACAGCTTGAAGGTTGTGCAGAGACAAACACAGCCTCAGAGAATAATCTAACAGCAGTAACACATACTATAGCAAATGAGCATAATTTGAAACCATTTAGCATTATGACACTTTTGGTAAGTGTCTTGTGCAAACACCTATAATATTGCAGAATATTGCTTTAAATGGGAGAAGGAAAGAAGTAAATAAAGCTATCGTGTTTTGCACACATACCCAATGAGACATAACCCCAGAAGCTTAGCAGAAGTAGGTGGTTCAGCTTTATTATTTTCAAGCAATATTAGACTGAGTTTTGTGCTCAAGAGGTCCATCCCATTCTTCCCTTTCTGTCCACAGAGCCACTTGGCAACTCTCAAATTCTGTTTCCAATTGGTTGGTGTTATGCTGAACATAGCAATTGAAGTCTTTTGGTCTCCAAGAAAATCCATGTTTCTAAATTGAATAGTGCAGAAACAATATACATGTGCTGCAAGACTGAAAGAGATAACTAAGTACTACCTTCCCAAATGAGCACTCTGACTTTCTACCTCTTTGGTCCACAAATAGGTTACTAGTGACCAGAAACTTGAGAGTTGTCTGTAAAATTTAACAGTGTATTGGAGAACTACTTCGATTTTATTTAAGTTTGATAGAGAATGCTGCACTATTAATTATGTACAACTCAGTTCATATACGTATTGCAGAACATGCTGAAAGCCTCCTGCCAGCTGCTACAGGGATCCAACATAAAGCCAGAAGGAGCAGCAGTGCCTGCCTTGGAGCAAGAGCTTCAGTACATCTCCACTCAAGGATGCAGAGACTGAGCAAGAGAGAATTTCACACAGGTAGCAATGCTTTGCAAAGCATACAGAAAGGACAAGTCCTTTCTATTGCTTACTCATATTTTTTGAAGCATTTTCTAATGATTTTGTGAAGATGAGAAGTTCAATTTTGTATACAGCAAGTCCCAACTGTAAACAAATAAACAGTGCCTTTACTTTCTGTTCCTGCAGCTGCTTCATCTTGTAACTTTTCAAAACACACAGCTTCAGAAAAAGGAAATATTTTCTATTTTTTCAGTTTCCCCCAAACACTTGAACTTGAAATTTAGTTCAACTGCCAAAAATTTAAATACAATCACACCCATTTAAAAACTGAGCAGTAAGCAGTGTTTGTTAGGCCTTATTTAAGAATTTTCACAAGTAGACGTTCCTGCCAGGAAGGATCAAACTTAATTCTACTCCACAGACAGAAAGGGAATACAATATTCAGAGGCAAACAAGTCAGTCATTGTAAAAAAAGAAAGTTATACAGAGCAATAACACAAAATAACCCTTTCAATTGAGGGTTGCAATTTGTCAACTGTTTAGTCTTTCAAAAATAAACATTAAAGAAAAATTAAGTCATATAACAACTGAATCAAAACCAATATTTAGATGAAGAAAAGCCTTCAGTTTTGGCTTTGCCAAGCCCTTCTTAAATGAGGTAAAGCTGCTAAACTAAGCATGGCTAATTTTTCTTTCAGATGATGCTGAATCAGTTTTCTTGTCAACTGTATTTCAGTCAGCCAAGAGCTAAATTGCATTTATTCCATCCTAAGGGAACATAGGACTTGACTACTTTCCCTTCTGCATATCACCTGTCCTGTGCCACTCGTCTCAAACCCCTGAGTTGTCTCACAGCAACACTGACCAATATATTTTCCTCCAAAAAAAGGAAAGAGTGTATGAATGGGAAGCTGCAGAGAGGACTCAGCCTTGAGTCGGGGTCAGAGCACACAGGTTTTCATGCACGTGCAGCAGATGGGAAGGTCTCCACAGCTCTGCGCAGGTTCATTCACACTCTCAACCAGACTATGGATGTACATTAAAGTTTTCGTTGCTGTACCCATAAGCATCAGTACAGAGTGTCCTTATGCCTAATCCTGTATGCCAGCCAGAGTTTAGCAGAGTTATTCATTGTAACCATTAAAGCTACATAAATGCTCTGGAGTATGTGTGTTGCCACATACAGCTGCTTTTGACTGCATTTTTAAGCAGCAGGGTAAGTGATTTCCTGGCATATCAGATTTTGGGATGGCAGCTCCCCATCACCAACAATTCAGCTTCCAGTGGAAAGCTCTTATTTCTCCCCACAAGCAGAACATCCAGCAAGGCAAACAGGACACCTAGGACCTTGTGTGCAACCTTGGGACAAATACCAGGGGGTATTTTTACTGCTCTTGGCATCACATTTGGTTTGCAAGAATTCCTACAACAATTTGACCCTGCTGCTTTAATCCAACAGCCTCCTCAAAGTGGCATGCAGTTAAACACTAGCAGTGACTGAGACTGAGGTCAGAAACAGCCTTCCTATTACAACTTTTTGTGATTTCCTTTCTCAGCTTCCATCTTTCTGCATCCCACAATGTTTTCATGGCTTTTCCCACTTGCACCAGCAGGAAGCCTTGCAAACACCACAGACACTCAAGCAGCCCTGCTCCTTCCCTCTGCGCTGACCTTTCCGCAATGTCACATACAAGGCAGCCAGGCTGCAGGTTTGTCATTCTGCCACACGGCACCAGGAACCTCTGTGGAGACTGAAACTGAAAATCCTATTCAGACTTAAAGGCATTTAAGATATGGAAGAACCAGTGCAGAGCTTTTGCTTTTTATTTGGCCTGACTTTTCCACCCCCAAGTCCTCAGACAAATTCTGACGGCAATGACCTATCTCAATAGCTACTTTTACCTTGCACTTGCCTGTGTCACTCTTCTCCACAGGCTCACAAATTGCTCTGTGATTCCCTTTTTCTCCTGATAGTTAGACAGTAGCAGATTGTCCACACATCTCCTCAACAAGGCAGGAAATTCTGTAGTTTGACAGAAAGGCACAGGTACCCACACCAAACACCTTCCCATTTTAAGCTTCTTTCATCTCTACAGACGGTCTGTGCTTTTCCCTACTATTTTAGCAGGTCTGACCCATCACATTTCTCAATGCAGCGCACGGTCACAGCTTTGCCAGTTAAAAGTAATCCTCACAACTCACCTGTAACATGGGGAAAACGTTATTCATACTCCTGTTAGATACACTCAGAAAAATAGGTACTCTAACACAGTGCCAGATGAACCCGCTAAGAACAAAGCCCAATTACTACAGCAGGACAACATGTTCAGAACCAGAGCACGAGGCTGATTACCAGCCAGATAACTACTAGCAAGTAGGATGCCTGTAGTTTTACATGCCTAATGAAGGTCTCAAACACCTGCAGCATTTTATAGACAATATTAAAAGGGGCAAAGGTAGCATTTAAAAAACACACCATAAACTCACAGCATATAAATTTGTTGTGTTAGAATGTGCATAAACAAGTTAATAGAACAATAATCTCTACCATAGACATCTTACCTGGTTATTCAGAACAATATATAAAATGGAAATTAGTAATTATGCCCCAAACAATCAAGTAGACCTGTATAGTGGGACAAGACTGAGCCTTGGAAAAGAAAGTGTGGAAAGACCCTGGAACAGCAGCCGTGGCCAACAGGTGAGCATCTCCTCAATCCACAGGGAGACAGAGACCTTGGAGAAAGCCACCCCATATTAGCAGTACAGCTGTTTTGATATCTCAGCAGGAATGATTTGGGCACAAACATAGTACAGAAACTAGCAAGACTAACACAGACCAAAGCCAAGTTGCGTACATCACGCAAAACTAGGAACCACAAAGAGCAGCTGTAGCACCACTTACTGATGTTAGTAATATCACCCAGCTTAATAAATATCCCAAGGGTTATAAAGTCTGCACCTGTCATAACTTCCAGCCTGCAGCAGCGTTTCTCTACTTAACAGCGATAATTGTGTTCATTTCTTCCTGCTTGCGCGGCTAACAACTCGCAGTGGTGGAGCAAAAGTCATCACAACAAACCCCACAAAAGGCCTCACGACAAGCAGCAACAGGTAAGGCCTCCAGCAAAATGCACCTGAACGTAGTGGTGTTCTCTAGCTGCCCATCCAGTTTGCTTCTATGAGGTCTGTTGAAAAACATGTGCCACAGCAATAGATATGAGGGAAAACAAGCTGTGTTTTTTCCCCAAAACAAGGCAGAGCGCACTGTAAGCAAAGGCACCAGAGGAGGACACAAGCATCCTTGCTTTTCCCTAGTTTTTTTCCTGTGTGACTGTCATGATTTAACCCCAGCTAACAACTAAGCCCCACCCAGCCACTCGCTCACTCATCTCACAGGAGGATGGGGAGAGAATCAGAGTAAAAGTGAGCAAACTCAGGAGCTGAGGTAAAGACAGCCTAACAGGTAAAGCAAAAATCCCTCACACAAGCAAAGGAGGACAAGGAATTAATTCATCCCTTCTCATGGGCAGGCAGGTGTTCAGCCATCTCCAGGAAAACAGGTCTTCATCACATGCAACATTACAATGGTGACAAACAACATCACTCCAAGTATTCCCCTCCTCCTTCCCCCAGCTATATATGCTGAGCATGACATCATATGGTACAGGATATCCCTCTAGTCAGTGGGGGTCAGCTGTCCCAGCCATGTCCCCTCCCAGTTCCTTGTGTACCCCTAACCATCCCACTGGTGGGGTGAGAAGCAGGAAAGGCCTTGGCTCTGTGAGAGCAGCAACTAAAACACCCCTGTTATCAATGCTGTTTTCAGCACAAATCCAAAACACAGCCTCATACTGTCTACTGTGGAGAAAACTAACCCAGCCATGACCAGCACAGCGACCTTGGGCCTATTGCCTAATCCGTCTGATTCTCAGGCACCCCTCTGCAAAGAGAGATAACTACACCAGAATGTTGAGGCATCCACTAACTCTTGAAAACTGTCAAACTGAGCCACCTACAAGTACATAAGGCAAAGCAGGGTGTCACGCTAATGTACGTATAATGGAGAGACATGACAAGGGGTAAGGGTTTAAACTAAAAGAGCACATGAGATTTAGACTAGAAGGAAGACTTTTTCTTCAATGAGCTTGGTGATACACTGAAAGAGGCTGCCCAGCAATGTGGTAGATGCCCCATCCGTGGAAACATTAAGGTCAAGAGGGATGCAGCTCTGAGCAACCTGGTCTAGTTGAAGATGTCCCTGCTCACTGCAGGGGGGTTTGGTCTGGATGACCTTTATGGGTCTCTTCTGACCCAAACTATTCTAATGATTATTCAAGCGGCAACTGGACTGCCCTCGGTGCTTTCCCTTCTTCCCTCCTAATATATGATCCCTGACACTGTTGTATTACCAGGGAAAGGACAAACACTCCAGCAGGTAGAATTTTAATGCCTTGAACTGGCTTAAATAAATTTGACTTCCCAATAATCAAGCCTAGTGATGCCATGTTTTGGCCTCCAAAGAGTAAATTGAAAACACAGCTGCTACATGCTGGCCTTAACATTAACTTGCTCTCCCTTTCACAGGTCTGCATTTAGACCTCAAATACTCAAAAAGATGACACATTTGTTATAAAATATAATCAAGTATTACAACTGTACACAGACCAAGTCGAAGCTCCCATGACTACCAATGTTACATACAAAGATAGTTTAAAACAGCTGCTGCAAGAAGAGAAGCCCCACCAGGGCTTGCTTGCTCTGCAGCATGTTCCTCTCCACCACCAGCAGCCTCCAGGCTTTGTGGGTGACAGCCCACAGCACAAGCCACAGTCCCCACAAAAACAGGGGCCCTGTGTACCCACATCCACAAGGGCAACGGGAGCTGCTCACACAAAGCTGCTTATGGGGCTACAGAGAGAACCCTGGCCCTGATGGAGTCAGTGGGAAATGGGCCATCAACCCCCACAAGACCAAGTGAGCCTTGCTGAGGCTACAGAAGGTAAACAGCCCTGATTTATTCCCACCACCACACTGATACACGCAGGCTGCAGGAACATGCACATATTCAGCATCCCGTGTCACTCCCACTGCACAATGCAGTCTGCAGATCCCCAAAACAGGATTATATTTTTAGGTTCTATATAATGTTGATAAATACTTTCAAATAAAACCCGATTTTACATTTATTATTCATATGGTATTTCACGGCACAGGCCAGTGATAACATATAATACAATATATCATTGTATCAAATCAAGTCACAAGCTTTATAATCATAATGACACATCAGATTAAGGCACACCTGATATTCTATTTTTAAAAGCTTTAAGGGTGGCTGCTGCTACTTAGTACTCCCTGAAAATTCCTACTTTTTCTAGATCAAAATATTTCCTTTTTTTCTCCCCTGTAATGAGACACATCGTTATTTTCCAGATCAAAGTATTAAACTATGTTTTCTAAACAGCAGAGCAGCTGCTTTCAATATCTTTAAGCTTTAGTATTAAATTAAACCAGGCCTTTTTGGCTATGGGGCTTGTTGGGGACTACATAGTTACTCAGTACCTGATCAGAAATAGTGTAAAAACTATAGAATAGCTGTATGTAAGCACACTGCATTTTAAAATTACAGTGGTCTACTAGGCAATTTGAAGCTGTCTGTGTTAACGAGCTCCAGGTCTGGGCCAAGATACTGAGAAGGGAAGAATCTGAAAGGATCTAGTTTATTAGAAAAGAAATTTAATTTTAAATTAATTTTAATGTATTTTTTATTTAATAACCTGCAAGCAGTAACAGTAATTGCTCATCCTTTTCCCTCTACAGCGCAGAAGCTGCTGCACACCTTGGGCTTCTACACGACCGCTCTTCCAACACTTCTGGGTTTTGATTTGTTCATTACTCTACCAGAACAAACTTCTAATCAGATTTTTGCATAGCAATGCTGCAACCACTCAGAGGGACAACTTGCAGAAGAGAGTCAGAGCACAGCTATGCTCTAGCCACCAAGAGATTTTCCCTGTGCAAAGCAGTTCCCAGAGCAAATAAGCTGCTGAGTCCACCTGCATCTTCTGCTGAAGGTACATAGAGCAGGGCATGGCTTCAACCACAGCTGGGGTTTATCTTGTTTGGGATGATGCCAAAATAGGAACATCCAAGACAGAGCAGCATGCACAAGAGGAGGAAGGAGAAGCAGAATGTTTAGAGGAGAGTTGGGTTCCACCAAAGCTGGAACAGAACCACTCCCTTTCTCCACACTGAGGCACACAAGTGCTGCCAAGCACAGCACCTGCCCACAGTCACCAGTGTCCACACAGAGGACAGCTCTACCGTGAGTCAGCTGCGGGGACACACCGCAGCTCCCACTGCCAGCCCTGGGGGACAGCAGCCACACTGCTCCCAGATACACTCTACAACCACTCTCAGTGACCTCCACACCACCTATCCTGCAGTAAATCCTCATCAGCATTTACTCTAAGGAGTTAAGGGAATACTTCACTAGAACTGCCTGAGATAAATACCCCGGAGACAGCTTCTTTAATAGTTCCCTAACAAAAAAGCCCAGTTTAGGTGATGGCTCCCTAAGAACTGCATGAGACTAAGCAGCAGCCTCCCATTGCCCTCTCCCCACTGCCAGCCTCCCCTCCAGCACTAGCCTCCTGCTGCACCCCAGACAGCGCCCTCGCCTGCCGTCCAGTTCCAGGCAGCCCCCAGCCTGCCTCCTCTGCTTTGAAGCACCACATTTCCTTCTGCTTTAGCCAGCATCAGCCCCAGGAGTCAGGCTGCACATACTGCTGTGTTAGGGCATAAAGGGCTGGACCCATGACCTTCTCTGTGTATGAGCAGCTCTGCACAAGCTTTAGTTTATGGCAAGAACCAGACAGCCCAGAACCACAGAAGAACAGAGAAGCACAAGAGTAGACATGGAAAAAGTTGGGCTCTTGCTGTCCAGCCACTTCTATCAATGGGCAGCAAGTTCACATGGTTGCTCTTCCCAAGAAAACCCTCAATAAGCAAATGCCTCATTCCTCAGTTCTACAGTAAATCTGAACTCTGTCCCAACTTGCAAGACTGTGCATACCAACTCCTACAGTACACATAGAGGGGACACACACATTTGGAGAAGACAGCTCAAGAAATAAGCTGTGCACAGCCAGCCAGGAGGGGGGCAGGGCATGTAGAGGCACTGAAAAACATATGGAAATAACACTGAGTTTGTCTAATTTGTCACCAAGACACAGGGCTGCACTTCCTGGTGCTGGTTCTACTGCATGGGAGGGATTTTCAGAACAGATTAGCTTAATTAGTCATAGATTTAGCTAGTTCCCTGCCCAGGCTATGCCTGCCTGTCATTCCACATTCTGGAGGTACTGGCAACTTTAGGAAGTATTACCTGTTTTATTCTAAGCTTCAAGCTCTTTTGTTTTTTTTGTTGGGTTGGTGTTTTTTTTTTTTTCCATCCAAGACATCACATCAAGCCTGAAAAAGTTCTAAGCATTAATTATTCCTTAACCAAGCACAGCTCACACCCAAGTGCTCCCAGAGTGTCAGCTGAAAGCCAGACCAACACAACATCCGGACTTTTCATCACCAATGCATTATACAGATTCAGCATTTCATAAACTCCATGGTTTGTGTTGCATTCAAACAACATTAAAGATGCACAGTGAAGGCATGTGACCTTTTTTTAAAAAAAAAAAAAAAGGAAAAAAGGATCTAACCACTCTCTTTTTAGTTTTTCACCTGAAATGCACTTGTCCAGAAAGGGAAATCAATGCACCCAGTGGAGTCACCTCTGCTGGGACTTCAGAAGTAAAACTCAAATATGAATATTTCCCTATCCTGTCAAACATTTTCTCTATTTCAGGACATAAACTTCAGACCAGAACAAAGTAACTCAAGTGACTACTCAATACCAGTTAAATGCCTTAAGGAATTCCCAGATACTTACAGAAGTTCAAGACCAGAGAAAGCAACCAAGGGGTTTCCCCACATTGCTAACCACAGAGACTCCACCTCACCTCTCCCACCTACTGCCTTTGCCCAGGAGGCCAGGAGTTCCACACTCACACATTCCAGGTCAGGTGCCACCATAGATGCACCTGAAGTTAGACCTCCAAGTTCAAACTAAAGCTACTTAATCAGTCATTAATGTAAATACACAACAGACTTGCAAACCTCCCAGCTGCTGCAGCTCAACATGGAAAGATTGGTGCTTGCTGCTTGAGCTTATGCCAGGCACTGGGGAAATACCCAGGCTCTCTGAAGAGCCCATTTGGGTCCTTCAGGCAAGCCATCAAGCCTTTGCTAAGCCCCATGCCGACTGTTACCAAGCTATAGCCATCAGCCCAGGCACAGCCACATGAAGCATCAACCAAAGCCCAATGACAACATAAGCAGAAGCTCAAGCAGTCTCTCCCAGGGTCAGGCAAGTGGATTTACAGACTTTAAAAAAAGCCAGGGGAGCTCACATGAATTTAGTGGTCCTCTCTTGTATGCACACACACAAATATAAATATAGTAATTTTGGCTATTCCACTCCTTTCCACAATCACCGGAACACACGTTATAGTAAAGAGCTTTTGGAATACAGGGTAAGAAACCCTGAATTTTAACACCACAGCCAGAGATATTTTTCTGCAGCTATAGTCTTTCCTTTTGGTATTCATTTTCGGGCTGTTCCTGTGATACATGTACCAGCCAGTGCAACCTACTAGACTGTTTTTTGTATAAGTTTAAGTAAAATAATAAAAATTTTAAAAAACATCACCTCCTAACTCCTTAGAGGAGGATACATTATCCCTCATTTAAAGGGCTTCCACACAGTCCACACGGAAGCAAAGTTCTGAGGAGCCCATTTCATCTACTTTGTTGGCAATCTTGGAAGAAGAGTTTAGAAATCCCCTGCCAACAGCCCAGTTCACCACCACGTGCTGTCCCCCTTGACAAGTGGCAGGCAGTAGCTGCAGACATCTTGTGTGGGATCTCAGAGAGGTTGGTAAGGGTTACATACCTGTATTTTCATCACTTTTCATGAAGTGCTATAAGTGTTAATAATGAAATTGGCCAGAGACTATTAAATACTGACTGAAGTGACAGCTCGGCTGTATCATTACAGTGTTTGCACAGCAATCATTCTGCAGGTTAAGTTATTTTAGGATGAGTGGTGTTTAAATTAAATATAGTCCCCTGTGTTCTTGTTTCATTTAAAGTCAACCACAGACGGCATGCCTGAACGTTGTGCAGAGTCAGTAAGTTTTGCTGAGTCTCATGTGTTTGTTTCAATGTTATCTCTTTTTATTCCTTTTAGCAAGCAAGATGAGGAATTTGAGGCAAGGGGGAGCCAAACATGCTGCAATTCCTTACAGGCTTTCATAGCATGAACCACCACAGA
Source organism: Porphyrio hochstetteri (assembly GCA_020800305.1). NCBI lineage: Eukaryota > Metazoa > Chordata > Aves > Gruiformes > Rallidae > Porphyrio > Porphyrio hochstetteri. The sequence continues at coordinate 17,665,136 of CM036910.1, read as the reverse complement.
GCAGGAATGACAGCCGCTTAGCGAGAGCCAGGCTGAAGCAATTCAACCCCTGCAAACTCTGCCCACCATCTTAGTCACCAGCACTAGGCTTCAGCCAAAGAGAATCTGAGCTTCAGTTTCCAACTTTTCTCCAAAACTTGGAGAACACCAGGTGTTCTCTACCCTGATCATCCTCTACAAGCAGAGGTAACCGAGCTGTTGTAGCTCAGTAGGTAGCTTCAGTCTCTGTGGTGCTGTTAATACAGCTGGCCACATTTACCCATTAAAAGCACTTTTCAGATACATATTATCTTCTTCAGACAGTTTATGCCATTAATCAGATTTAACTAATCGCGTTCTGGAAAGCGAGCACACTGCAGTCAGTACCTGTCATCCAACTACTTCTTACCAGGGAGCTATTTCAAGTTGCTGTAGTTTATACTCCACTTTCCCCAGTGGCTTGAAAACCCATAGCAAACATTAGCATTGTATCCATTATTAACACTTATCCAAGTACATTTTAATAGGCGCTAGGTACATATGCATATAAGCACACGCTCTCGCAGCGGCCTTTGAACGGCCGGTAGCAAGCTACTTCCCTGAGCACTTGCTGCTCCTGCTATGCCCCCAAGAGCATTCGCTGTTAGCTGAGAGGCAGCCTGATTTGTAGGACTAGAAAGAGTGAAGAAGAGTGTGCACAAGGATGTAGGGAAACTGAGACAGAAGATAAAAGGGTGAGCTTGATGGAGGTCCGCAGGGCGGCTCCTTCCCAGGGGCACTGCCAGAGAGGGGCAGCCCGAGGGGCTGTGGAGGTCACAGCCAGTCACAGGGTTTATTTTAATTTTAACATGGAAAAGGCACACTCAGGACAGGGTGGATAAGACAGCGAGAAGCACCAGGTTATTTAATAATCATTTTTATCACCATGAGAACTACTAACAAGACTAGACACCCCAGAAGCAACAGAAAAAAGAGCCCTCTCCATAACACCTAAAGATATGCCAGCAGTGCAGGGACCAGCACATTCAACTCATCAAACTTCACATTAGGTAACCCCCAGTGGCAGCAGTGGCCTTTCAAGGATAAAACAGACTACAGCCGAAAAGCCTGACCCTCACTCAGCTCAATGCTTCCATGCTTTCACAACTATGAGAAACCAAACCAGATAATTTAAAGCCAAGCACTTCCAAAAGATATTTGCTTAGGAAACAGTTGTGGTATCTTAATGCACTTCATTCCCTACCTCCTCTCTTGAATTTACTCATCTTCCAGAGCCTAGCAGCCTCCATAACTTACCTCCCAGTCCTGCAGAAATGAAGCTACAGGAAGCTGACACCAGCCCACACACAGCCACCAGGCACAAAGAAAAGCCATACCTCAACCACCCCCCTCCCAAATCAAGCAGGCCCCAGCACAGCACTCATTGCAAGCAGCTGAGAAGCATCAACACCCCAAACAGCCCCAGCTGTGAGCCCAGCACCACCAAAGGCAGGCACAGAGCCCCCACCTGAAGGACACCCACCTAATGGGGGCCTATGGTAAACATCAGACAGTTGAGAACGAGAGAACTGCAAGTGAACAGTAGCTCAAGTAGGCAGATCAGAAATCGGCAATAGAAGTTTTACCAAGAGAAGAGTTTTAACATGCATTCTGCTAATTATTTTTTTTTCCTTTTGCATAAAACTGAGGTGTTGGGTTTGGGTAACAGTGCACGTGGGACATTCCTGCTGGAACGTACACAGGACTTTAAAGCCTCCCTGTGAAAGGGGCAGGGAGGTGTTCCCAGAAGGCAGTGAGCAGGAAGCAGCTCAGGAGTGCTGGGTGAGGGATACAAAATGATAACCACAATTGGTTGATACCAGACACAGTCAGGCAGCTGAGAAGTTTGTGGAATCTGAATAAGTGTTAAATCACCTACTCCATGGAAATATCAAGTCCTCCAATTCAACACAACTAACCCTCCGACTCAACACAATTAACAGGTTTTTACTCACTACTTTTTCTGAACATTTAATGATGAAAAGTTGGGCTTTGGGCAGTTAGGGGAGATGAACAAACTATCTAAACAGCTACCTCAGATTTAGCTGAATTCATATTTGCAGAATTCATATTAGCTGAATTCATATTTGCCTTTGGACATTGTCTTCAGAAAATATTTGTTTTCAGGATGCCCAAAGTAACAGCTTAGAAGGATCCTGCAGTTATAAGCAGACAAGCTCATTGCTTTTAAAGTTAAGTTTCTTTTAGCTGTCATAAACTAGAGGTCCAAAATTGCCCCCAAATTGAAAATCCTGACACAGGCCACATGTTCCTGGACCTTGCCAAGTTACACCATCTTGTTGAATGCTGCAGCCCCCTCAGCTGAGTGTTAACTCATGCATAGGTATTTGCAGGGTCAGGGGCCTCGGCGATAAAGAACTCAGAGGATATACTGTAATAAAAACTGGAACTAGTAAATTCTTGCTTGAGTAGCATTTATGAAGATTTATTGTAAATATGTGTAAACATTAAGTAATAAGTGTTGTAAAATATCAGATTGTTACATGCTTTAGCTGCTCTGTATGAAAACATTTTACCTAAGATAGCTTTTAAAGTAGTCCATGAATATCCATGCTTTGCCATCTGCTTTCGAACTGAACGATCCCTCGAAAGCAGCACCATAAATATTTCCACAAATGAGTGATCTGTTCACATTATATCCACTAATGCTATCTTATGGCAGAGCAAACAAATAACTCAGATGTCACATCACTGCACAGAGCAACAATAAGGTGCACTCTGTCTGGGCTTTAGCACATTACTAAGAACTGCATCACTGGTTGTCTCTGAGGATCTAACCTGGCTTTTTAGAGACATATTTCTTGACAACCCGTCAGGAAAGGCTGGAGATGCACACTGAAGAAAGAATACCTTTAGCATCTCATTTTTTTTTTAGAGATGACGAATTCTAATCTGGGTTAACCCTCAAAAAGATCTGAACAAAAGGATGAATAGGAAGTAGCAAAAGAGGATTTATAAAGATGGCTTTATAAAATTAAGTCTCAAAGACAGAATATGCAAAAGAAAATGTTTATGCATTGGTTATAGAATCTGCTAGTCTAGTCAGTATTTTCAAATAGAAAAAATGCATTTCCCATGTTTATACAATTGTTAGCTCTTTCAGAATGCTCTCATTGGCTTCTTGGGAGACAATGAGAATCATACCAGCCAAGCAAACACACATACAGGGTTCGCTGAAGTTCATCGACTGAGAAGAGCAGTTCCTCGTTGATGTTCATAAGCTCCAGGTCCCTGGCTCATCGTCCCAGCAAAGCATTCCAGCTGAAAACGGGCTGTGACATAGGGCCCCTTTTATATTCCTTTATACATATTTTCTCTCCAGCAGTGGGCAGATCAGCAGGTCCAGAGGAGAGGGGTTCTGGGCAGCATGGGGAGCACTCCCACCCTCCCTCACAGCTCCTGCTCTCCATAGTCCCAGTACCACCTGGGCTGGATGAAACCAGCAGCTTTGCTGTAGGCATGAGCGGAGCAGGTGCTTGCACAGAGGCAGGGAGACCTTAAAATGCAGCTCATCTCTGGGGCACAAGGCTGGGCAGACCCCGTACCAGCCAAGGGCTGTGGTGCTTCCTGAGTTCAACTGATGTGGGCTGCTCCCTGGTGGGAAGCTCTGTAGACACACCTCTGTTGTTCCTTTTATTGTAAAATAATCACTGAAGAAAACCACAGGGTGGGTGAGCTATGTCAAATGCTTAAAGGCAGCTAAACAAAACCAGTCTGGTGTACACCTGACTCCCCATTACTTACTGAGTTTTTATTTCAAAATTGAATGAAACAAACCACTGCTTTAATAAGGCTCTTTTGTTTGTCAGAAATAAAACATGATGAAGTTGGAGCCACAAGTCGGAAAATTATCAAGGAAGATGAGTTAAAGTGCAGTTAATGCCATTTTTCTTATAGATGCTGTTCTTGTGACAAATGGCTTGGTCTTCCTGCCCTCCAAACAGGAAAAAAATGGCCCCGTGGGAGGAAAGTAAACAAAATTTCAATTAGATCTAATGTTTCAGCAGACAGGAGAGACACCATATACTCAAGAAGCTAACAGCACTGGCTGACTAACCTCAAAGCTGGTCTTTCATAGAAGGGCAGACCTTTTCCTCTATGCTGCTTCATCAGTGTATTCTCTATGGCTAGCCGTGCCTGGGAATTAAGAAGCTGGCTTTAACATCACAGCATCCAGTCTTAAATCTAATTTTGCCCTCGGGTTAACTGGTAACATCAAGGATATTACCTACTGGCTAGCAAATAGGAAAAATGAGCCACAGTGGTAGAAATAATAATACTTACGCCATGGCACAAAGATCTATAGGTTCTAAAAACATTAAGAATACCAGATGTTACTGTTCTTTCCAGTTGCCATGCAACCACAGCTACCCTGCTATGCTTCACCTTCCTAATCTTCTTAACAGCTAACTCTAAACCAAGTACAATGAATTCCCCAATGAACAAGACAGGACATCACCCAGCCCTGTGGTTCCGAAGTACTTTGACTGTTGGTACATAAACACTAAACAGATACAGCAGGAGCACACTGCATGGCACCAAGGTGTGGTTTTGTAAGACTAACACTGTTGCAAGCTACGATCTTTCCTGTAGTACAGGTTTTTACAGCAACTTCTAACAGGTATTTCTTAGGCTACATAGGAGACGGTCCTTGCCAGTCCTCTGGTGATCCGGGCAGCCGCTTACCCTAGAAACCCCGATAGAAACAAGTCTGCTGTGCTTCTACTGAGCAGCATGTAGAGGCATTAGGACACGTAGAGTATTAACAGTTCAGTTGCTATGCCCACTTATGCCCCCTGACAAGAACTATATGAATAATGATTTTATGAGCAATGTCTCATGTGATCTGCTTTGTTGTGGTTTTTAAACAAATAGCTTCTTGGCCATGCATATAAAAACATGATTGTTAGAGCCGTGATAAATCAGATCATTATCAAAAGAATGGATGGTGAACAGTGCCTTTTGCTTCTAAACAATATATATCTATACTTGCAAATTTATGGCAAGTAATAAACACTCAAAAATCCCTTTTATTCTGAAGTGGGTCTCATTTACACCAGGCACACACCCATGCTCCTAATATTTCTGCAGAGCTTCCTACCACAGCGCAGAGCTGGAGAGCAGCTGTAGAAATGATGGAATTAGCACTGAATATGAAGGTGTTCCTGGAGTTTCTGATTTAGCAATGAAGACTTTATTGCAATGACTACAGAACGTACCAGGGACATGCCAGTTTTGTGCAATGCCTTATTTCACAATATGGAAAAAAAACCCCATGAAAGAGGCAAAAAGCTGTTCCATTCCATTTCATGTGAATTCAAGCTCTGGAAAGCAGTATGTATTTGCATATAAGCTGTGTAGGAACAATAACCATGACATTTAGTATTTCGATAATTATGGCTTTCTGATATTTTTAAAGGTGTTCTTCCATGATAAATACTTTGGTTAAGCACATGATATATCTACTCTCTAGCATTTACAAATGGTGATAATTCTCCATTCATCTGCTGTAGAAAATACCGCATTGGAAAGGGTGGGCAGACACACCAGCTGATAGATAGGATGGTATGAAAACCATTTTTTTCTTCAGACCTCCCGTGACTGTCCTGCTTGCTCTCAAAACTTCCCATGCATGGATTGCTATTCCCACCTTCAGCCCACTGCCAAGAGTCACCACATCCCAACAGAATCGTATTTCCCAAGCTGAGCTGTCCACTTTCCATATCGTGACCTTGACAATGTAGTCAAACCCAGGAAAGTGTTAAAGAGCTAAGTGTACCAAGGCCAAGTCTTCTGGAGAAGAAAATTATATGTTGGCTATCATACCAAGAGCAGAGCTATGCCTGGGATCTAAAGATCTCCTCCAAAGACTTCAGATGCCTGGTTTGGAAAGGCAGCACCTTTGTGGCCAGCTGTTCTGCGGATGAAGATGGGATCAGGGTTGACTGGTTACTCCCAAAAAACACCAGTAAGTGGATAGTGAAACACCCATTCGCCTGACAGTTTGGGGCTTTTAAGGAGGAGGCTGATAGGAAGCAAGTTAGCCCAGGGCATGGAGGGTTAAAAGAATTTCAGCAGTCTGACGGGAGCAGCGTTTAATCTATACTGTGTCTAAGTCAAACAGATCTTACCCTTGGCTTCATGGCACACGTGTGTACTTGTCCAAATTAGGCTTCCATGAGTTTGTCAGGATTTTGGGATTTGCCAGTCTTCATGCACCGTTAACTCAAAGAAAAGTTCACAGAAAAAAAATCCCATGCTGTCTGTATAAAAAGGTTTGCATAGCTGTTCTCTAAAGCCAACTCATGTTTCAAAGTCAGAATGATCGTGTGAGACTATAACTTGTCATAGCAGCAGGCACTGGTGCCATGATTTCCCATTTACTGTTTCTCAGGCACATGGAAATGCACAGAAGGCTTTTTCAGTGTCATACAAACTAATAACAGAAACCAGTTAAAATGAGATTTTAACATTCTGATCATATACTTAGATTATTAATTGCTAGTCCAGCCCTCCTTATATTCTGCCCTCTTCTCATTATCTTGTTTTTGCAGTAGATGATAAGGGAGAAAGACAGACAAACCTGAATGGCATTGTAGCCAGAGGGGCATTTAAAATATTGCTCTGCACCTGGGAAACAGGTTTAATTACTGCCTCTGTCAAAATGTTTTAATGTAAACATGTTTCCTGATGGATCACATTTCCTTACGGTGAACTATCATCCCCCAAACACAATCCACTTTATGGTAGGGCTTAAAATGCAGGTATCATAAATTAGAGCAATGAAGCTTTTATGATTAAAGATGCTTCATCTGCTTTTAATGCCTCAAATTATAGAAACTATAACAAGCCTTCACATTAAAATTTAAATAGGATTAAGAGTCTGAAACTCTCTGTAAAGGAGGTATCATAGGCCTGATTCATTCTGAGATGGTGCGGAGCTTAGCACAGACACAGGAGGGAGGCAGCTCCTACTCCCTCTCTTTTGAAGAGCTTGGAATCGGTTTTAGCTGCTGGCACTTACTAGAAAGGGACTGAGACTGCCCTGACCTGTAGACCGAGACAGTCTTTGATGTACCAAGGGACTGATGGGATTGCCTCAGCCAAGATTCCTCTGTCCTACAATGCTGCTCCCTCTGGAGACCTTCCTAAAAGGCATGGCGGAGCCAGAAAGCATGCTGCCTGCCCACGCTAGCTGCTCTGTTCCTCAGGGTTACTCTGGGTCCTGTGCAATAGGCAATGTACCTCCTGGGTATCTATTCCAAAAGAGAATTCACCATAAAAATACCTGCACATGAATTGAGAGATGATTCTGATTACCCTGTTGTGTTTGATTTATGTAATCATCTTATTCAGATTACTGCTGCTAATAACTTCTGCAAGTTACGTTTCATATTAAGCAGTGTTTGTCAAAAGCAGATTTAAAATCTGTAATTAAAACATTTCCTTCCATAATATATTTATATTCTGCTCATCCATTCAAGAAACAGAAACATGGATCTTGACCAGGAACCAATAGGTACGGAAACTGAGCTTTCAGATGTGTGTATTATGTCAGAATTAAAAATTTAAAAAAGAAAGTAAAAAGTAAAATAAATTAACTTATTTCACGTAGGTGGTACATGAAAGAGGAACCTCAATTCATCTTATAAATTATTCATGGGGAATTTTTCACTTGACTCATATAGACATAAAGAAGGTGCTTTTTTATACTATAAAATCTACTCAGACTTAAAGGCTGTATTAATATGAAATAATGTGTGATTATAGTTGGAGATGTACTTTTAAATCATCATTGTGAAATCTGAATTGGATTGAAGACACTTACTAAGTATGCACTCTGCTCCTCGATATGAGTAGTCACATGGAGAATGTGCAAGGGAAATCCAGAATTCAAGAAAAACCAAAGGGCACCCAACTTTGTACATCACAGGTTCCTTCATTCTTTCAGGGGATGAAGTGAGTAAGAAAAGTCTAAAACACTCTAAAGATATTCCTGAAGGTTTCTGATCTGTGTTGTGGGACCACAGCCTTCTCTGCCTGTACCACAGCAGACTTTACAAACTGTGCATTTTTTCTAATACTTAAAATTTTGGACTCATAAGATTTTGCTAAATTATGGAAAGTGCAATCCTCCCAGCCTTCAACTATGCTAACAGCAGTACTGTGAACACTCCCACTGATTTACTGCCATCATTCAGAAGAGTGAAATTACATGTACACATGTGTGTTAGCATCATTAGGAACACAGGAAGCCATCCAAGCCAGTCTTCCAACGCTGAAACACTATTGTAAGTAAATGCCCTATAGAAAGACAATCCTGTATTTAAAACAGTCCTTTTATTAACTGAAAGCTCTTCCAGAATCTCATTACTATGAGAATTAGGAACATTTTCCCCTAGTTTCTGTTCTATGTTCTGTCATGTTTGTACCATTTTGTCCTGCTTCAGCATGTTAGGATTAGAATCTAACTTGAAGATGCTCCAAGTTGTAATAATATCTCACTTTCTTATCTGAGATCAAGTGTAACACATCTCACACTTGTCTAAACATCACTGTAGCATACAAAAAGTCATGTCCAATAACTAAAATTCTTTGCTGATCAAACCTAACCCTGCTAAATGAGATAAAGTATTCTGCAGATCCAGAAACCTGCTCACATGTAACGGCATGGACTACAAAGCTGTAACAACCGCCTGTTACCTCTATACTATACACACTAACTAGTTTCCATGGTGATTTCATATTCCAGGGGAAATACTAACACTAAGCAAACTGGATAGCTGGTGAAGATGTCTAGATGGTGCCATGGTACCGGACATCACCACCTTTCTCTGGCGACGGCACCAGTAAACCCCTCACAGCTTACAAGTTTAGGGTTGTATTTGGTCGTTCCCAGGAAGCTCGGGGCCCACCTTCTCAGCTGTTGGAACATCAATGTTATATTTTAACTTCCCTCCCTCCAGCAAACATGGATATCAATGTAATATCACCAGGTATGTTATGGGCTCCACTTGGTCCAGTTTACCTATAGCTAGCACTGCACTCACACTTCTGACCACACTACTCCGCTCACAATGTTACCCATGGCTTGTTGCCACTTTTGTGCTAGCAGAGTCCACATTTCCTTTAGAAATAGAGCTTTCGGTTCAAATTTTTTAGGAACAAAGGGGAAAAGAAAAGCAAGTGCAATTTCCCATTTAAAATCAAAGCTGTATGTGCAAAAAATCTTTAAACAATTGATGGTTAAACTGAGATGCTTGAGTTATCTAAATCACTCAGTGACTTTCAAATCCACACAATTTTTTCTGCATATTTGTTAAGATTGCTGGTTTATTTGTTTTAAACAGGATCTTTTCTGTTGATGCTCCTTTTAACTGGTGAGATTAAGGTCAGTATGAACTTTAGCCGTTTAGTCAGGCTTTATTCCAGTGGTGAGATTGTCAGTAAGAACAAGATTGATAAATTGATGAAAAAGAAACCTGATATGCACAAAGTGGTGCCCAGACTCCCTCCGTAGGATGGCAGATATTTCATATGTTCCCTGGAATTTATTTGCTGATTTAGAGTCATACAGATTTTGTCCCGAAGAGACTGTTTTAATTTAACTGATGAATAACTTTTGTATAATTCATTAATAGCTTTGGATTTCATTCAGAGAATTTAGAACGCTGGTTATTTTTAAGGAAACATCATTACTCAGTAAGATAATAATAACTAAGTTGTGATGCTATGTTAATAATTTGTTCCATCACCCAATACTAGTAGAGACGCAATTCAAAATCAGAAAGTCACCAAAGAGTTTCTATTTTGAGCCCTAACCAGATGACTACTTCTCTTTAGACAATACTTTTGGTTAAAAGTATGAGTTTGGATATAGACCAAGTAGTTAGAATTTTTAATTATAATGCAGATTCTTAGCATCATTAATCTCACCTTTTCTGTCAAGAAATCACCCCCTTCTCCCTTCTCAGGTATATTTCTACAAATTGCATAAGTCTTTTGTGTTTTACCTTTAAACTTTTAATCCAAATGTTCAATGCATTGGCAAAAGATTCTTCCTTCAATAGGAACATATTAGAGACAGGCCTCTAGGCTGCAAAATTTGCATCCGTACCTGAATCAAGCTGTGCGATTCTTGAGAAAAAAATAATGCCAAGTAAGAAGACGACTGAAACAACATTTTTTTTTGTTCTTCCTCTGGAAAAAGATTTTCTGAAAGTTTCCACTCTGAAATATCCAAAATGCAGCCATGAGATCCACAGCTGACTGTGTCCCCATCCAAACAAGGTAAAGAGAGTACAGGAGAGAGCAGGAAGTTCTGTGCCTCCACTCCTTCCCCTCAGCTGAGCAGCCACCTTGCTCCTTCTAAAAGCAACCAAAAGGGATTTGGACGTTGTTAGTGGACAGGCATAGAGTTGTCATCACAAAATTAAAACACATAAAATAAATGTAGAACAACTTGAGAAAATCTAGACTTGAAAAATAAGCTTTTATCCTTCAGACAATTAATTCTGGGAAGAATTTTTGATCAAATCTCATTTTAACCTTGCTGTCAGGTGGTAAATCTGCCTGTTTTTCTAGTGTGGGTGTTGGCTGAGAGCAATATCTTACTTTAGGTCATACATCTCCAAAGAATTCTATTTTTTAAAAGAAGGGAAGGCACAGGAGGTCTTTTGAAATTACTGTACAATGCATATATTTATTTGTAAGGTTTTGCAAGATGTGTGCCCAGCAACATGCTTCTCATGAAAGGTGTTTTGATTTATCACTGAAGCAAACATTTGAATGGCCTTTTCAGAAATATAAAAAACTGCAATAAAGGTTTTTCTAGAACAAATTATTTAATGAATACCATGTCATTCCTCTTGTGCTCTGACACCAAAACTTCTATTGGGGGGGTGTATTGGTTAGCAAGCACTTATTACTTCAAAGAAGGATAATTACTTTTGCTGCTGTGAGAGGGACTGGATACTTATATCTGGAAAATAGCTATTACAACTACTTTCTAAAATGCTTCATAATTACACAGCAGCACTGCACACTGCAGAGTTGTTTCCATGCTAAACACCAGCTTGGACATGCTCAAAATTTACAGAGTGAAAACAAATATACATTTTTCTCTAGAGGACTGAGTAGTGTGAACATTCATGTTACAAATACAACACAAATCCATATATTCTGGGTGCCTCCTGGAAACTGACCCTGTATGCTAGGTTTGAAACTTACGTATTAATTACAGCTGTGTGTTTACTGTCAGAATAGAAGGGTATCTGGTACTTACCTTTTAGTCAAGAAAAATCTTCTGGGAATGTAGAACGCTGACTTTAGTTCATGTTTTACAGTATGGGTCGGGGTGCCTGTCTTCTCAATCCTTCCCTGTATCCTCTTCCTCAGTGTGACCCCAAGAGTCAAATTTTTCCACTCCGTGGGTCAGGGTGAACACAGACCAGTGCAGCAATGTTGGCTGATCACCACAACTAGGTGAAGACCATAATCACAGAGTGAATAAGGGCCCAGGGCTGCAAGGACTCACAGCCTTTTAGCCACTGGTCCCTACCATTACCACAACACCCCCATGCCTTGAAGCAACTAGCTGGTGCGGACTCCTCTGTGACTGTAAGGGGGAGTGCTGCTCAGTAATGGAAACTTAGAGCACCATATACAAGTTCCAAAAAAGACATTTTTATGACCTAACTTAGTAGAGAAGCCAGATTTCTTGTATTTCTTGTGAGTGCTGAATATGACCCTTTCTATGGTCCTTATGGTCTAACAGCAGTATGGTTAAAACACTGTTACAAAACCCAGTTATCCATCCCAGTCATATTTGCTGCATTACTACCACCTACATACCCTTCCAGTTAAGCTTAGGAAGTCATTTAAAGGATAAACCTAATAAAAAATGCCATAAATTGTATTCTAGTGAAAGATTAAAACTTTTTTTGTTGTTTTAAATAAAATAGAGCATCTGAAAGGATATTTCTCCAAGTGACAGCTGAAAATCCATTATCTGTAACGTGTGCAGCAGAAATTTCACATTCATGCTCATCATAGCATTAGGGGCATGAGAAGAATCTATTCAATTTGGTGACCTAATATCCATGCTGTTTGATTAGATGCAGCCAATGCTTTTTTAATTTGAATAAAGTCAGCTTAAAACATTTTTAAGAGTTCTTTAGCCTTTTAAACAAAGTGTGAAAGATATATTGTACCACGGTTGTTTATCAACTTAAAATGGCATAGTATGAATCATTTACACTGAACTGCAAAAAAAACCAAACTAAAATCTGTTCACTATACAAGAAGGGAATCGGTACTTAAGAACTAGAATTGTGAAATAATGGAACTTGCAAAGTACTTTCCCACCTGAAACAGAAACATTAAGGGCCACAGTTCTGAGACACAGCAGCAACTGAAGATACAGAAAGGAACCTTGTGGAATTTCAAAAGTCCACACACATGAATTCAAGCCATGTTTCTCTCAGTAGGAATGTCGTGCTGGACACATCTGTCTGTACCTTTACGTTTTGGTCCCCCTATTCCTTCTTTTCCGACATGCTTTATCTGCATGGAAATAGCCCAGATAGAAAACAGGACAACTTCTTACACCCTCTTACTCGGCAGTTCCTGCAGTATTTCTTGGAGAATTCCGTATTCTGCCAGGATCTGAGCAGGCTCAGCCACGAAGGAGCAGAGGTCCAGCCGTGCTCTTCGTTTGGCAGCGTTACTTGCTCAGTTGTGTACAGCACCAGCTCATCCTCTGATGGCCGGCGGCTCTGCAGGTTTTGTTGACTGTGGCTGCAGGGTAAAAAGCCGCCCAAACAGTGACTGTTCCAGCTGCATTCAGAGCCCATTCAGCCCTTTGCTTTGTCCCACTGAGACTGGTAACGCGCCCCTTAGGAAGGAACTGTCCCTATGCCGTGCACGTGGGCTTATTAGTATTTAGCAGGCAGAATACAGAATACGATTTTGTTGGCAGTGTGCTACACTGAATATGGATGAACTACAACGTTATCCATGAAATTGCCTTCACTGTTGACTGGTTTCCATGGCGTAAGATAAGACCATTCATAGTTAAAAGCTGTTTCTTCAGCTGTGTTTGGGGGCCAGAATTACCCAGACACTTATGCACCCACGAAAAGCAAGTAAGAAATATGTTTACATTTCTCTCGCAGTTGGGCTATCAATGGCTCCAGTACTCACAAGAAGTCTACTCATTTTAAATGCAGAGCTTTATGGCAACATGTAACAATAGGATAAGACTTGCACCACTCCACTTAGACTTCCAGGTTTTTAAGGCAGAGTCCTCAAACCATACAACCCACAGATAAGTTTGTCGGTGGCTGGAGTGTACTCAAGGATAGATTAATAGTGGAAGAGAGAAATACAGGCTGTGAAGGGATATAAGGCAGGACAATCTCAACAGGGATACAGAATAATAGAAACTTAAAATGTCCTTTTAAAATGTTAATAAAGAATATTTAGTACAGGCGTGCTCTAAGGAAACAGGGAGATGCAAATATTAATAACAAAGCAGCTGCTAACCTTCAGGTTTTGGATTAACATGTGAAAGCCCATCGAGTCCTATCTGTACTCCTTGCCTTTCTCCAGGGCCACAGAGCATCAGACAATTTAATTCTCAGGCTAAGAGTCCTAAGTATTGGCTTCTACTTGATGTTACAGCCTTGCTGTCATCAGGGCTACAGCAACGACTATTCCTATCACTGGTGAAGAAATACAAGTTCAGATTTTGCTGAGTGCTTTGATGTACTTAGGCAGACAATTAAACCAAAAAATAATCATCAATGTCTCCCACGACATGTTACAGAAAAATTAACAAAATTCAGCAAAGGGCAACATTTTATAAACAGATTAAATAAACTTTGGTGGATATTACAGAAGAATGGACTGATAAAGCAGAGAGTCAGAAATGAGAACTGTAGGATGTCTTTGTTCAGTTAAAAAAAACAATTTCTGATGGGAAAATAAGCAGTACTGGAATAGAATTACTCTTCATTTTCCCTAAAGAGAAGAATAAACATTTTTAAGGAAAAGGAAGTTCAGGCAAGAAAACAGCAAAGTTAATTGTCTTTACTGGTCATATTTAATGTGCTTTGTAACTAAATTTCAAAACATTGCTTAGAGAGTCCACTATCATCTTCATGTTATAGACATGGAAATTGAGATACATGATCAGAACAAGTAGATTACAAAAAAAATGTATCCAAGAAATTGCCAACACTGAAGAACAGATTGTGGAACCAGCAGGAAAATGGATACAAAGAGGAGAGATAGTGCACATGTAAGCCATTCTAAGCAGCCCACGTGGTTGCTATTCATCTATTATCTGCTGTACATATAATGAACTCTCCTAGAGCAAAAAGTTAGCCATACAAATCTGTATCTGTTTCTCTTATTGCATATAATTGTTTTCCTTTATTTGATAAAACAGATTTAAATTATTGCTACATTGTCAGATGATGTTTCTCTGGCCTATTTTATCAAATGCACTGGCTGAATCTGTGTCAGATGACAATTTTGCCTGCTTGGATTTAATGTAACTGTCAGGCATATAGGCCATTTCACCAGTGCATCCATAAGTATGTAACAGCAATTCAAATTCCCAAATAGCTGTCAAGTGCACAAAAGATGTATTTTCAGTTCAGCAAGCTTGCTACCATCACTTCTGTTTTTTGTTTATTATGCAAACCCAACAGCATTCAGTATTTTTGTACAGCTGATAATTGCTAATTATGGAAGGAAAAGTTATCTGATTGTCAACTATGGAATCAAATGAATTGAAAATATTCCATCAAGCATTTAACAAAAGTGTAGGAAAAAGACCAACTAAAAATAACAATGAACATGTTCTTTGCATTGAAAGATCATTGGCAGAAGTAAATCGCACGAAATTCAGATCCTTATTGCTTAATCATCTCACATTTCATTAGCCACAGCTGCCAATTGTCTTGTGCCATACAAATTGTTTTTCATAACAAAACAAAACACACACAAAAAAAGGGGGGGGAGAATAAAGGTTTCTCAGGCTGGAAATCGGTTTCACTAAGATGCAGCGTTGGAATGCAAATATTCATTTCTGAATTAATTGATGACAGAGGGCTTTGCCAACCTGAGCTAATCACACCCCTGGGGTCCTCTAATCCTCTAAAGCTGATTATCTCATGATTGTCACACCCACTGGGAGTTCCCTTTGTCAAATTCAAACTGTAGTTTAAAAAAAAAAACAAACCCAACTTGTTTTGATGCTAAGGTTGGGTAGTGAATAGCAGCTCCTGCTCTAATCCTTTGGCTGGCTGACAGGAGGAAATGCACTCTAGTAATGTCTCATTGCTCCTTCAGAATTATTAGGGTACAGAGAGAACCTACAGCTAGCAAGTCAGGTGGCAAGATTATATATTGATAGGACAGCTTCATGCCTCCACACGTAAAGCAGATGCCAATAATACACGTGATGCTCTGTTTTCCTATCCTTTGAGTAGTGTGTCTGTTTTGAGGGCAAATTGGCATCAAGTCATGAAGACATATGTGCAACAGAAATTCCAAATATGTTGTACAACACATGTTTCATGATGTCTTCTTCAAAATCTGCCTTATACCAAGACTGTAGAAGCTGCAAGAGGAGCAGACAAGTTCACGGCATGCATGTGAAACAACTGGTAGTGAACAGGTGACATCTGTCTCCAGCAGGTACTTCTTAATGCTGTTTACTAGATTGTATCAACAGAGGCTAAAGGAAACGCTGAAAGCCCACTGCTAGGGCTATTGCATCTTTAAGCCCTGCAAAATGTCGTTTGCACATTCAGCCACCTTGCACAGAAATTCTCCATGTAAGATCATTTTCATTTAATGAATATGAGCTTTGTGTGCTGTGAAACTTGTGTTGTACAAACACTATAAAATTTGAATTTGTGTCAATCTGGAAAATTGTGTGGGAAAGCTTGCACCAAGGGTATGCTCTGAATTATTCATCACAGTTGTTGTTGAATTTGCATTGTTTGTTACGAGCATTTCCAAGCTGCTGGAACGTCCTTGATATGTTACCTATCTAACCACTGTATGAAGTGTACGGGAGTGGCTTTCCATGGCCTAATCGAACACTACTTGCCTGTCATCTGAACTGTTTATATTTCTAATAATGACTCTCTATTGGTGGGTTGGTTTTGGTGTTGTTTGTTTTTTTGATCTCTGTTTGGTTTTGGTTTTTTTAAATAAAAAAAAATAATTGGAGGTGGGCAGACGTGTGCATTCATGTGCAGGTGTGGGATGTGCAAGAACGTAAAATCTATTAACTTTTGCAGCTGGCATATGAGAAAATTGCTGGTACTTGTTTGATGCTCTTAGAAATGCTAGTATGACTTATTCTCATGTCATTTATTTTGAATCCATACATATATTTAAGGTTTCACTCAGCTGTTGAGTGTCCAATCTATATAGCAATACACGGCTTGTCTTGCTCAGTGAAATCCTTAGAGATCCTCTGCAGTTTGTATTATGAGATTTAAAAATCCTTCTGCATGAAAATCTTTAAGATGCAATATAGTCTCTATTTTGTGAAAATGTGGAATGTGAAATAGACATAGCCTGACTCATAATGTTCCATCAACATAAAGTGTGAGATCTGCTGTAGAAAGTTTAATTGTGTGTGGTTTGCAATTAATTTTGCATGCAACATGACAATTACACTGCTGAATTTGTGTTCTTTCTTGAACAGGCTGAGAAATTCTTATCAGGCGAGTTAAAATGCATTACACTTTGCATGCTGAAAATCTGCTGTCTACTGTGACATTGGTACTACATGCATGCTGCTAGTCATACGAGTACGTGCATTTCCTTCAGGGGTGCTGTAGGGACTGTATTTAATGCTCCAAATTATATGGACATGCTGAGAAATCTGAGCTACACAATGAGGAATTTGTGCTGTGCTGACCGTGAATGGAACACTTATCTCCCCACAAGATATTCACAACATGGGCATTCTGTGAAATTTTCATCATAAAAAGATCAGATTTTTCCAAAGGAAGGCAATGCAGTAGCAAAAGCGTGTGCTCCGTACACAAACACACAGACACTGATGCACACGCTTCAAGACTATGATCTTGAAGATATTACAGACTTCACCCAAACTCTACCTGCCAACAATAGTAGCAAGATTTTTCCTCAAATCATGATATGATTCTGCATGGGATCCCATATGGAAATGTAGTTTCACATGAAAGACTTTAGGTGTATATGTGTGAGTAACTTTTATGACAATCATAATGATCGATTGGTACATCAAGCTCATTCTGTAAATTAGTGCTATGCGTAAAAACTATACACTCAACATTCACAAGCCTTCATCTATACATGGTGTTTTTATACAGCCCTAGCTCCCTAGAGCAAACACTCACAGAAGACTTCAAACTTTAATTTAAACAAATTCCTAATGATAAAGTTACAAAGCAAGAATTGAAAATGCAAGGCTTTTCGCATGTGGACCAAATAAAACCCAGGCACCACTACAGAAAACTAATTTCTTTAAATCGGTTGACAATGGTAGCAAAGCTTCTACCCAGGAAGCGATGGAGAAAACTGAAATACTAAAGCCACTGAGTTAAAAGTCATGTATTTCAAGCAAGTTATCTGGCTATTCAAAGTAATTATTTTTAAGCTGCTTTTCCCATCAAATTTATAGGGTAAATTAAGTTAAAAAGCTGAAAAATCTAATCTTCCAAGATCATGTAAGAAATAATATCAGAGTGTACAAATAATCCGAATTAGAAATAATGCACATTTTACTTTAAGTAGCAGTTTCCTGGTTTTCTTTTTTACAAGTAGCACATTGGAAGCAAACCATTTTTATCGCATCAGTGAAGCTCCCATGAACTACTGTCACAGTTTTGCCAGTGCTTTAAGTTTTCAGCTTTCATTGCAAAAATCATTATTTTCTTCATTGCTTTAGACTATAAAAGCTTGTAAAACACTTTGGGACTTTACAAAATGTCCCGATGCGAGCTGAGTTATCAGGTGTATAGATATGTAGGAGCGTGTGTATGCATCCACGCACGGATGTGTGTGTGTGAAAATATTTGTGTGTGTGTCACCAACCAAATGAAGCATTTGTCTTACAAAGTACAACTGAGCTTTTTACAATGCAGCTATAGAGTCAAAAATAGAAATGGGACTTAAAAAACCCTTCTCACCCTTCTCAATTCCTTCGAAAGGTATGCATAAAACAATAATTTCAAGGGGGAGGTAAGAATTTTGATAAATATGACAGATTTGGGCAAAATACTTTTTTTTTTTTTTTTTTTAACAGATGTTTTGGAAAGCTTTGTTCAGCATCACTGTAGTGCTTAGTGTCACCTGTTCTGTATTGGCAACAACTGACCTGGAATCATCTCCAACCATTTAATGAGGAAATGTGAAGACGTGGATATGATGTTCAGCCATGACATTTCCCCACCACACGCCTTGTGCAGGGAAAAGTCTTGTGAAATCATGACATGCCGAAGCTGCAGCAGACTGCATGAGTCTAATGTAAAAATGTCTTTTAAGCCTTGGAATGCACCAGTCAAATTTACTTATATTTATTGTGATAACGCAGAGGCCATACCAAAAATCGGGCTCACTCTGTGTAAGGAACATGCTTTCTGACACCAAAGGAGATGGAGAGCTTGACAGCTTATATTGCGTCTTCTACAGACAGTTATGCAGACCCTATTGGCTTCTATAATATTTTGAAAATGCATTCACAATAATATTCTATTTCCACACTAGTAATGTCAGTGGGAGTCCTGGTAGTACGCTATTTAGGCACATTGAGAAAATAATAGGATTTACAATAGCTGGCAATTTGTTTTCTACTGCCACAATGTCTGCTTTTGTTACAGTCTCTGTAGCTGTTAGAAATTTTTTCTGGCTATTCTGTTCCTCTTTTCCACCGAAATATTTCTTCAGTGTGAATCACTTCAGTGCGAATTGGAGTGGGTTTGCTGCCATAAGTTTTCATTGTTAGACCTAATATAAATAGTGCAAATTCCTTTCCAGGAATAGTCATTCACGTTTTCAATGTTTTCTAGTTCTGTTTGTGGGCCTGATGGATGGATACTTACCAGCAGTATTAGCATAAACATTTCAGAAGGCAGAGAATATCACCAAATACTGGCAGAAGATTGTTGGGGTTCTTTTAATCTTAAAAAAATATTTTTTAAAAAATCTAAAAATTAGTTTGGGGGTGGTTTTTTTTACTTTTTTGGGGTAACATTGTCTGCACTAGAACATTGTTCTGTGAAGTGTGCTTTTTCACTCCAGGAAAGTGATTGTGCAAAGAAGTTTGTGCCTCATCAAAACTAACCAACAAAAGTTCGTACCAAACACTGGCAGTCATGGGTCAGTTGGCTGCACCATTTGCAGAGTTAAATGGAAAAAAATACTGCAAATAATTAAAGGCAATTAACAAAACCTGACATGTTACAGACCTAGCAAATGTCATCATCCAGTAAAACTGTTCACCCAAATTCAGCATGACACCCCTGAGAATAGGATCTGGTTCTGTCAGTCCAGTGTTTGTTGCTCCAAGAAGTGCATTTCCCTGCTGTTCTCAGGTTTGTCTATCATCACATAACTGTTACTCTAAATGTTACAGTTACTTCAGATACTCCAAACTCCAGTGTAAATACCATCAGATCTGGGAAAATAATATGCTATGTGATACTGTAAGTATACATTGTAGAAAACCTGTGCATTTTCTGCACAGACAGAAAAGTACACATTCCATTATGAAAAAGATACAAATACTTGAAAGCTGCTATGAATTATGTACTGCACATGGTATTACAGAGGGAATAGGAAAATTAAAACATAATAAACTGCCGAGATAAAAATAATTTTCTTACTTCCACCTTCTGATGTCCCAGTGCTTTAAATTTCTTGTTCACATACATCTATATACTTAGAAGATTTTTTTATGTGTTAGAAATTGGTCATTATTTTTTTAAAAAACTTTCCAAGAATAGCATTGCCTAACATTTGCTGTGTACCTGTGCTCTAGTTCTTCTACCTGCCTCACACCATTTGTCTGGATTGTCACCTGCTGCATTGCCCCAGATTTGTAAATACAAGAAAATAAAAGGAATGTGACCCATTAAGCTCCAAGTTTGCTATTTTAACTTTTCCAGTAACTATCTGGCAGATACGGAATGGTGAAGACCATCTTTTCTTTCTTAATTGCTTCTAACTATTGGAGGGTACCTAGCCTCTAGCCCTTCCTTCACCTGTTTCAGGATGATCTGGGGGATCTTTGCCTTTTATAGGTCTTAAAAGATGGACGGAGGGGAAGGAAGAAATGGTATTTGTTTGTCATATCTTAAATGGAAAACTATAATCCTAAACATCTTTGTGAAAGTCCATTCAAATCCCATAGTGAATTGAGTGATGCTCTGGTCACCTACCATACAGGGATCTAATGAACTTCCTTCAGGTCAGTCAGTAAGAGCTGTGTTCCTGCAGAAATAACTGGCAGAACTTAATCCAATGCTTGGGTTCATACACCTACTCTCCAACTCAGACCTATCAAACCCCATCTACTGACCAAAAGATGCTCACAACTAGCACCTGACTCCTAAAGGTGTGTTTGATTCTGTGGCCTCAGCATTTGATTCACCAGCCAGTTTTTCCACCTGGGTAAGGGTAAGTCCAAAAGAAGCCAAACAACTAACTGCAAGGCTAGATTCAGGAACAGTCTAGGTAGATGAAGTTTAGAAGTTACCTGAGCAATCACCACGGGACATAGCATTTGGCCCAAGGCTGGAGTCCAGACAGTGCTCCCAAGGGCACAGTCTCAGTAGTACCCTCTGTGGACTAGGGTTAATGCACTTAAATATGCTTTCTGTACTCAAGTCAGAAGATACAAACACATTTAGTAAAAGATGATTATTAGAGGTTAATTTGCTGTAATTTTTTCTGCCAAATTACCAATTAATGTAGCTGGAAAGCAATATTTTACAGATCTATAATCAAGCCCAGAAAGAAATTGGAGCTTCAATTGGAGCCTCTAACTATTAATGTATTAAATTATCCTACTATATCTTCATCTGATTATATCAAGCACTCTCCCAGAATTTGAGAAAGTAGTAATAAATTAAATGATAAATGACTATTGATTATTTTTATCTTGTTATCATCCTCTAGATTTTGATATGGATATTGCCAACTGATGCTGAGACATGGTGAACATAGGCAGTGGTTTCAGACAAATACATAACACCTGCATAATAATTGTGTATCAAATGGTTGCCTCTTTTTCTCTGTGCTCTATTGCTAGGTAAAGATGCACTAATTTTTATCCATATGTACATAACAGCAAGTTCTCTTCAGAGGCAGAAAGACTGTTAACCGAAATGTTTTTGTTCTGTTAATGATGTTCGGTGGGAAGCGCAGAGGAGGAGGAGTACAGACTCACAGCTTTTCATGCCTCATTGCCACAGCATGCCCCTTTGGAGCACCAGACCCTATGCACCTATTGCCAGAGGATTTTTTGAAGATAAATATGCTTAAATTAATTTCCTAAAAAGGACTGTTTTTCACCTTCTCTTCTCTCCTCTTCACCTTCTGACACCCAGAGAACACTTGAGTGTAAGAGGCAGCAAGTACGTTTTTTTCTGAGGCAAGAAGCGCTTCATAGAATCACAGAAATTTTTAGGCTGGAAAAGAACTTTCAGATCATCAGATCCAACCATAAGCCACATCCACCATTAAATCCTGTCCCTAAGCACCACATCTACACATCTTTAAATGCCTCCAGGGTCGGTGACTCACCCACTTCCCTGGCAGCTGGTTCCAAACCTTGACAACCCTTTTGGTGAAGAAATTCTTCCTAATATCCATCTAAACCTCCCCTGGTGCAACTTGAGGGCATTTCCTCTTATCCTATCGCTTTTTAGTTGGGAGAAGAGACCAACACCCACCTGGCTACAAGTTCCTTCCAGGTAGGTGTAGAGAGCGGTAAGATCTCCCCTCAGCCTTCTCTTCTCTAGGCTGATAACCCCAGTTCATTCAGCCGCTCCCTAAGAATTGTGTTTCAAACCCTTCACCAGCTTTGCTGCCCTTCTCCGGACACCCTCTAGTACTTCAACGTCTTTTGTGTAGTGAGGGGCCCAAAACTAAACACAGTACGCAAGGTGCAGCCTCATCAGTGCCAAGTACAAGGGGACAATTACTTCCCTAGTCCTGCTGACCACCCTATTTCTGATACAGGCCAGGATGCTGTTGGCCTTCTTGGCCACCTGGGCACACTGCCAGCTCATGTTCAGCCAGCTGTCGACCAACACACCCGGGTCCTTTCCTACCGAGCAGCTTTCCAGGCACACTTCCCCAAGCCTATAGGGGCTGCAGGGGGTGGCAGTGCAGGACCTGGTACTTAGCCCTACAGAACCTATTACAGTTGGCCTCAGCCCATTGATCCAGACAGTCCAGATCCCTCTTTAGGGCCTTCCTAACTTCAAGCAGATCAATGCTACAACACAGCTTGGTGTCATCTGGAAACAGACAGAGGGTGCACTTGATTCCCTCATCCAGATCACTGATAAAGATACTGAACAATAACTGGCCCCAGTACTGAGCCCTGAGGACCAGCACTTGTGATAGCCTCACATCATCTTTGTAGTCACTCTGAGTTGCCTGCCCCTTCTTCCATAGCCCAAGGCTATAAACTCTCCTTTCTTTCCCTGAGTTCCAGCCAAAGTTCTGTTCAGCCAGCTCAGACTTCTTCCCTGCCAGCTTGTCTTTCAGCACATGGGGTTGGTCTGCTCCCATGCCTTTCAGCTTTGCTTCTTGAAGAATGTCCAGCCTTCCTGGACTCCTTTGCCCTTCAGGACTGCCTCCAAAGTGTCTCTGTCAGCCAGGCTCCTAAGCGGGCCAAAGTCTGGGGTAGCAGTTCTGCTGACCACCCCCCTTACTTCTCCAAGAATCAAAAGCTCTATCATATCATAATCACTATGCCCAAGACAGCCTTCAACCATCACACCACCCACAAGTCCTTCTCTGTATACAGCAGATCCAGCAGAACATGTTCCCTAGTTGGCTCACTCAGCCGTGTCAGGAAGTTATCTTCCACACACCCCAGGAACTTGCAGTTTTGCCTGCTTCATTTAAAATAAAAAAATCACCCACATAGACTAAACAACGGCATTTGATCACCATGCATGTTAAACTGAGCATGCCTAGGTACACGGTTTCATAAGCAGCACTAACCAATTGCAAGGACTGTGGTTGTCAACGTTTAAAGATCTGGAAGTCAGAAATGCCACCACCAGCACTTGTTGTAAAATGTGATTGCAAGAAAGTCCTGAAAACACTACTATTGGCATACAAGTCATGGTGGCAATGTTATCCTACACAAAGAAATATTGTTCTAATCAGCAGTTTCCTAGATGCCAAGTACTTTTCATTTCAAAAGCATTTTGCCTGTCTGTGCAAAACTGTTACTGACAGTAGGTCTTCTTTAATGCAGAAAAAAATACAAGGATAGACAATAGCCTCTATGATACCTAAAAAATAATATCTATATTATTACAGTAATTCTAATAAATATATCATTTCTTATTAATTTGTGGCATAATAAATTCAGTCATTTTACAGTATGTAAGAGTGTTTTATTGGCCATTACAAAATTCCATTTCCTTCCAGATAGCTCCCTGCAGTTTTGTCTCCCAATTACTGAAATATCCTTGAATGCATTTTTAAGAGAGCCACAGAGCAAACTACATAAAAAGACAGCTGCAGACCAGCTGAAAACTGACTTCTGAAAGTGTCCAGCTACCTGACTCAGTTTTCCTTAGCAAATTTTGCCTGGAAATGCAATCACAAATTTAGGTCCCACAGGTTAGTGGAAAAATGTTTTTACATCCTACTTATCCCAGGCTGTCTACATAATCAACTTTTAATAAGGGAGAGAGAAGCAGATGCAGAACATACCCTCCCTTGAGAGACATCTATGTCGGTCCAGGTGGCCACATGGCATCAGAACACTTTTGTGCTGCAGTGGAGAGCAACTACAGTTGTTGCACCAACCGCAAACAGATACAGAGCCCTCTTACACAGACCGCACTATTTTGCAGTCCTGGGCACAGTCCAAGCACACAGTTTTTGCTGCATTAGGTCCTTGCATATAATCAGCTGGAGGACATAGATGTGTGATGACTGGAAATGAAAATGCAGAGGATTCTGAAATAACAGTGAATGAGTTAATTATATTAACGGATGGGAATTACATGTACTGCGAGTGAAAAACATGTAGGATGCAGCTGGATAGAGCAGTCATTCAGTTAAAATGGAAACAGTTTAAGAAGGTTGAGCTCTAAAATAAAATCCATTTTGCTGTCATTACAGGAAGCTGGAATGTTAAATCTGACAAAAAGGCAAAGCAACATCAACTCAAATTTGATTTCATGTATATCGGGTCAAATTACACATGGCAAATAAGATTTACTCCGAGTTTAGTGTTCATGAATCATTTGTGAACAGATTTTCTTTATTTGTAGGCATACACCAAATTGCTCCTATGTAAGCATGCCACAAGCTTCTGCATTGTTTGCGAATTGCTCATATTGACTATTCATAGCATGTAATTGATCATTTAGCTCACAAGCCAAAATTTTCCTTCTAGAAGGATGACTTAGAATGTCCAAATAAAATAGAAATGAAATAACAAATGCATTTTATATGTATGACCAGACAAATACCACTATCTCCTGAAATGCATGAAATTTTAGTAAGTATTCAGAAATTGTGCAAATATGAAGGCTGGACCAAAAATGAAAGTGAACACAGTGTTCACTGATTAGGTCAATAATTAAGGACTGGGTTTTTTAGCTCTAATCCTAATAATTTCACAGAAAGATCATGTAGAAGTATTCACATTTCCTCCAAGGAAGGAAAAAATAATATTGAATATAATGAGTAGTCTTTGGTTTAAAAAAAATAACTGAATAAGTACTTCATTCCATGGAGAAAACTGCATAATAAAAAAGCTTCATGAAAAAAAATTAAAATACACAAAGCAGCAGAATACAACTCTGAAAAACTCTGGCAAATCAAGAGAAAATTAACTTCATTGCAAGCTAAAATGTTTTAGGCTCCATAGCCTAAATGACATACTCCATAGAAATGAGAGATAACCAGTATCTTTTATGGAAAAGGCCAGATTACTACAGAGAAACTATAAAGATTAGAGAAAGAGGTTGTAGATAAACAATTGAAGAATGATCTAAGAAAACATTAAAGTGGTTCCCTGAGCACAAGCAACTTTATCTGAACCAGATCTACTGATAAACTGGGAATGTTTAATTTGGAGAAAGTTTTTAAGGCAAATCTAAGTGTCAAAAGTCACCACAAAAGAAGTTTCATTTTTACCAGACAGAAAACCCTTTTTTCCCCCCCATCAGTCCTCATGTACAATGATTATTTGCAATCTCGCCTTGAAAGCATGAAAATGAAAGCAGTTATTCTCCATACCAGCACTACTTCCATAACATGTAGGCTAAATGACAAATTATTATACAAAAACTCCAAGAAAAGTGATGAAGTGATTCTACTATAAAATGAAAAGAATGGGAATGTTTAAGAAGTCTGATCAGTCAGAAGGACATTCTTGAAAAGGTGTCCACTTCTACAAAGAGATTTAAATATCTTTTGGTTAATGTGTAAAATCTTGAAAGACAAAATTAAAGATATTTGTCTTATTCAGTACTTGATAACTTCTAAATAATAAGTAGATTCAATCAGTCTACCACAAACACTGCCTACGTTATATTCTGACTGCCTGTTTTCAGCACAGAGAAATAAAACTGTATTTCCCTTTACCAAAGACCTTTATGAATTTGGGTAACTCAGAGGGTCATGACATCAACAGTTCTCATCATTTTCTCCTACTTTTTTTTTGTTTACTTAACAGGTGAAACAGGAAACAGAAGAATGAAAATCTTGAAAAAGCAGTCTGGCTCACAAAATATTACATTCTACTGTCCACAACAGTAAAAATAAAGATTTCAACGTTTCCTATGAATTAAAGCCTTGTGGATGATGGAGATAACTCTTTCAGGAGTGGCTGGACAATCTGTTTTTCTGGTCACAGTGGTCTTTTTCCTTCCTAAAGGACATGACCTCAAAGCAATGGTAGACATTCAAAAGGTTTTTGTGAAGAACATGAAAAATGTATTAACTTCTCGTGCAGTGTGACATCTTACCTGCTGCTATTCATTATTATATTCAGCAACAGGAATAGGAAATGCCATGGGAAAAGAACCCCACACAAATAGATCCTTCAGCCGCAGCTAGCGGAAAGCTGTTCGTTCGAGGGTGGGTTCAATTCAGTTCAGTTCCAGGGGGTTATTTAGCCACTTACACACTGCAAGGGATGGGAATCAAAAGAAGACAAAACCAGCACACGGCACAGAGGTAACAGATCATTTTGCAACTGACATTCTAACAGGGGGATGACATAGCCAGGCACCATTCAAAGCAACAAAACTATTTAGGGAACACTGTGCACAGAAGAGGATGTTCAGAGCTGGAAATGTAGCTGGTGCGTGTAAATAGGCGCTGAGATAGAACCAGGATTTTCTGTTATCTACAAAAATTAGATAACCATTTTGCTTAGATAAATCAGTTAGAAAAACCCAGGATGCTCCATCCTGGCTTAAAGCAGCCCAAAGCAAAGGGGCTAGTGTCTTCCTGTTTCCAGAACTGGCATTAAAATATCATTGCACAAATTTGCACAGATTTTTTCAGGCATGTTTAGGTAGTTTTCTATTAATAAGGCACTATTATAACATTGCTATAGCAACCCTAGATTTATGGTTGAGAAGACATTTTCTAAGCCTTCCTACCCTGGTGCTTCTAACTTTTAAAGCTTTTGAAAATGCTTTAAAATTCTGACTGGTTCAGCCCAAATATTTCAAGTCTGTTGTTAACTTAATAGCAAACACTTTGAGAAGTTTTTCGGTGAGGAAATGTCATGCTTGATGAATCTGCATGTATAAATATTACACTTCTTGCATTAAAAGGTGTGTTCAGAAAATGAAGTAGTATCCATTGAAAAGGAAATGAAAGGTGAGACATGTTGATGTGATGAGTAAAGCTGTAAGTTTATACAAAACTAAGTCAGTAAATTAAAAATTATGATACCCTCAACACCTGTAATGCTGCCCTGAGCAGAGAGATTAACATATTAAGCAGTGCACACATGAACCAATTAAAGCAAGCAGCATATACAGCAATACACAGCACTATGTAAGCACAAGTAAAGGTTATTTTGGGAAACAGGTTCTCCACTTGTGTGTACAAAACCTTATGCTAACACAGGGCCAGATTTACTCTTTGGCAGAAATGCAGCAGAGATGAGAAGATGTCCATAAGCCTGTCGTTGGGAAGTCTTCCCTTCAACAGGTTGTTTCCACTCACAAGTAACAACAGATTTCACCTTCAGACCTTTATGCAGGGCCTGTGCATCAGCTCTGCAGGTCTTCCTGGCCACTAAGTGAAGCAGATCTACTTTGTCTCTCTGCTGTTCAAGACCTGGACTCCTCTTGGAGGAAACTAGACCTGTGCAGAGCCTTCTATTTCTCCAACTATGAAAAGACGCTCTAGGCAAGGTGGAGTACTCTAGGAAGCCCACTGCTCTGCTTTTCTTTCAGTGTCACCTGAAGACTGAAAGAAATCAGACATTCTCATAGCTGACGTTTTTATTTCTCATTAAAAGAGAAAAATCCAATTTTCACACAGAAAAGCAAATGCTTCTTTCTTCTTTTTTTTTTTTTTCCATTTTTTGAGCCAATGCTGAATCATGCTGCTCTGATAACAATGAGACAATCATGACTGGAATCACAGGAATCTATCTCCCTGCTCCAGAACAGGATTAA
The DNA here is from genome assembly GCA_020800305.1 of Porphyrio hochstetteri. Lineage (NCBI taxonomy): Eukaryota > Metazoa > Chordata > Aves > Gruiformes > Rallidae > Porphyrio > Porphyrio hochstetteri. Next base: position 17,637,177 of record CM036910.1, on the reverse strand, counting down.
GCTATTTCTGATGGATATTTTCCTCTAACACTTTCTCAGAAATCCTCAGTGATTCCACAATCTCACAAGATAACCTGCCCTATTGTTGTACCACACTTAGGGCTAGGAAGTTTTTCTTGATGTCTAACATAAATCTCTTTTCCTGCAATTATGTTGAATTTATCTCTTGAAGATAACGTACTATGTTCAGCAGGAGATGATGTGTGAATGATGATGTGGCGACTTGTGAAGCTACATCATCACTCCTCAATGTGCTACTCTTACAGACAGGCAGTTTAAATTTCCACTAGAGATCATTTGGTTGAAATTGACAGGTTTGACTGGGGGGAATAAAGAAGTCCAAATTTTCATGAAATCTAAATTGCTATTACTATTATTTTTTTCCAGTTTTACAAAGGATACAATACTGTATATAATACAATCTCTTAAAGGGTTCTTCAATGGAATGTTTTCTGTAGTATATAAAATAGGTATTGAAGGAAAAATAACAATGGTTTTTATTTTCACTCTTAAAATCTTTTTCCCATACTTGCTGAACAGCCTAAAGTCCCTTACAAGTAGCAGATACAGACTAATAGATGTTAAAGACCTGAATACTTTCAAATGTGTCTTGGAAAATTCACATTGCACAAATTCCTTGATTCCTGCAGAACACACCTGTCAAAGACTCTGCTTTCATAGCATTTGTTGACAGAAAAAGACAATTTCCTATTTTAGCTAAGTTAGAGATTTTACATTTCCTAAGGTTAAAGGTTCCTAAACACAGCTGTTTCTGGCATAATCAGAGAAGAAATACATATGGAAAAGACACCAGTGGAAAGCTTATGTTTTTTCCCTGCTGAGTAGTTTATCAAAATATCTGAACTTTTTTTTTTCTTTGGGAAGAGACAACCAGATTTAATTGGTCAAATGCTTTTTGTACACCTCTTATTTGCTGTATTTTATGCCTTTACACACTGATTAAACATGACAAACAATGGACGAGAAATGTAGACAAGTATATACAGGCCAGCACTGCTCAGTAGTGGGCCAGAAAATATTTCAAACTTAGAGGACAGAACAGGACTCAGACTAAAGTAAATGTTTACATCAGAAACAGTGAGTTTAATTTGCACATCAGTCCTCAAAGAAAAAAAATAATGTAGGTTTGGCTGGGATACAGAGGATCTGATCGAAGACATCGATGTAGGATGAAAGTAAGACACAGTGATCACAATCCCATTCTTAATCAGGGTATTGAAGTTGCTGTTCTTGAGGGTCTAAATTCATCTATTGTCTCAGCAGTCCAAAGGGATGAGAACAGCATGCAACAGTGTTAGTATAGCTAAGAAAAATAAAGAAGCTGGAACATCCCAGAAGCAGAGCTACATTTCTGCATCGAGGCAATTTGGTGACACAAAAACCTGACAAAGCAGGGGAGACAGCTGACACACAGTGCCATGGAGAACCCTCGGCAGTACAACAGCTCCTGGCAGGGAACTTGCATCCAGATCCAGACCTGCTGCAGTGTAATTGCAACTCCATGGAAATCAAACGTTTCAACCGTGTAAACTGTGTCTGAATTAAATCTTTTGGGTTTCAAATGAGCCTTCTCATTTTTTCCCACAGTAACAACTGTTGGTCTAAGTGCTACCAACAGCGTGGAAAAATGACAGCGGATAACAGCCACTTTGGGATTCTTAAGAATTCTTCTGTGCTGCTCGGGGAAGGGCTGAACTGCTGACAGCATCAGCATTACTTTTGTTTCCTGGCTGAAATGAAAAGTGCTAGGGACTCAGCTCGCTCTGTTGTATACCAGGAGCTCCATAAAACAGTAATATGCTGTGGTTTAATTTTCCACATGGAACATTTCATACAGCTCTTCCCATAAAAGAGGAATCCTCAAAGGAAACGGAATCTGAAGATGGGGACTGACAATGTGGTGGGTGTGTATAAACAAGCTGGTTTCATTTGTAAACATCTATATTAACCACTTAGTTAACACCGAATCAGAACACGTTGTGTTTTCCCCCGCTGAGGATCTAGTCAGGCTTTTTTCCTTACAAAGCCATCTGTGAAATTCTGTGGTGTCCACAAAGTTTTGCAAAGTCAGAGAGCAGTCAGCAATTAAATCTGGTAACTAGTCACTTATTGTGAAGGTTATACAGAAATATGTTTGCTGTCAAAAGCGCTCATTTATCACTTTTATGCCACCTGGGGGACATAAGTATGCTGAAGCATGAAAACAGCAAGCTAGAGTTAAAACATTTTTGTTTCTTCCTTTTCTTCACACCTTCAAGTAGGAGACATGATGTTGCTATAGAAAACCTATTCGGACTTGAAACCAAGTCAGGTTTGACACACATTGAACATATACTAGGTGGGGGAAAAGATAATAAGTAAATAAGGAAAGTCATTTATTTAGCAAACCCCTGCAGCTACTGTATTATTTATACCAGTGTAAAATGCTACCAAGTAAAAATTGTGACATTCCACACAGGTATAAATGATTAATTACACACAGGACATGGAGTGTACAGCAGACTGCACAGGATGCAGAAATGTTCCCATTTTTACTCAGATTTATTTTTAACTGTCACTAAATCCACCTAACTACAACTTCAAATTTTATTCATACCATTGGGCTTATTCTTTGTGTGTGTGTATGTGAAAATAGCACTCTGTACTCATTAGTCTTATACAATCCAGGATAAAATAGGGTGAGTTACACAGATGCACCAAGATTCCTCCAGGAATAACTGCATAAAACTATCTTTACAAAAACTGTGCTTTTGTTACGTGTTTTCTGATGTTGTCTGGCTACGTATTTCTGGTGAGGAGTGATTCCCTGCCATTTCTTGTAGGATCTGGAGTCACTCACTGTAAGATAAGTCCATTCTACTGTAGACCACAGTCACTTCTCATTATATACTGCACAGCTACTTTACTGCAATTCATCTCTTTTCAAATGATTTAGCTATCTTCTGCTTTGATTTCAACTGGGATGCTATTACGTATCTTTGCTCATTATTTCTTGCACGTTTCACACTTGTAAGTACTGCATTTCTGAGAAACACCAATATTAAGAATTCCATAGTACCAAGGTAAGACCAAAATATTCCAAACATGTCCAGGAAGTTTCAATTTACTACTGTCAAAAGGTGGTGCAAATGAAAACATGTGTTTTCTTTAATCTTCCCAAAACATTTTTAACACATAGAAATGTTTAAAAACTATGGGAACCATTTTTCTAACCATAACCATTGCTTGCTATTCCAATACAACATAGTGATCAAAAAACCAGAGGTGATCCCGATCCCAAGTATTTATTATCTAAACAATACACTGAAAATAGATTAAAAAGCAAGTGTCAGAAAACAGTAGTTCTGTAAATATCAGAATCCATGAAGTCATCTTTCCATTAGGGTTTTACATTGTTATTGGTTGGTCTTGTTAATGAATAATATTAATGCTATATGAGTTCATTTGTTATTGTACAGGGAAGGATACACAAGTAATTTGAAGGCTGCAACTGTGGGGAAAGCCAAAATCAGAGTGTGCATCTGGAGAGTCCACGGAAGACCGAAACCCAGACTGAAGCTCTACCACTACAATAATACCTAATACAACAAGAGTCCCACAGTCCTCTGCATGGACTTTTCTATTGGCTAGCTTGAATGAGCTCAAACTGCATACTTTCTTTTCAGAGGAACAAGAAATAAACTCTGTTTCTTTGTAGCCATCTTCTCTGATAAAATTTAAATACACTTTAAGTCTCTCTAGTCCTCTTCCAAGTTTTGCCAAAGGTTTAATAATTTATTAACGGCAAAGGGTAAATATATGTACCCATGCAGTACAATCACAGAAATTTTGTTCCCTCAAGAAACCAGGCCTAAAAATGGTTGAAGGAAGCACTAACAAGGAGCAGTTGTTTTATTATGGCAGAGGTGACAAGCTGGACAAGCAGGTAGTCAAATGGGAAGAGCTGATCTAGAACAAAAGGTCAAGTGAGGCCATGAGATGGGTGGCCAACCTGCCATAGGAGAACTTCAGGGGATGAAAGCAGACAACTGCGAAGAGAGTGAAAGATGAGAGAGAAAATCAAAGAAGAGAGGGAGGGAGAATGGATGAGAATATGGAGAGTAAAAAATGGCTTGTTGGGGAGAAAAAATTGACACTGCTTAACATCGAGTCCCTCTGGAGAACATCGTCTCAAATTATTTGCAAGCATAAATTCATTCATCTTCATGCAAATTATTCAGGGAAAAAGAGAAGGGCATCTCAGAGGAGTTGTTATCCACTCAGTCCTTCCACTTCTCTGAGGAAACAGCATCTGCTCAGCCCTTCCAAGGCAAGGGAGTGAAAACAAGGTTTATATAACAGTTGCAGATATAGACTGCCAAGAAGTCAAAATAATTCATTGCTCCTCCAAGAATCTAAAAATTCACAGCTCCTGTGATCCACTGGAAGCTTGTTGGGGACTGTAACAAGTAGTTTGAAGAACCCTCCTGTGGAGAATATCAGTTCTGGGAGCACAGAGGAATGATACTAGCAATGGAACCTGCAAAAGCAAAAAATCTATATATTTCAGGTGACACGAGAGATGGCAGTGATCAGAGGCTCTGGATGTCATTGGTATTCTCCAAGGTGGAGCAGAGAGAGCAAAAAAAGAATGTTGACTATTGCAACTACCAGAATGAGAAGCTGTTCAGCACAGATATTTGAATGATGTTTGAAAATAAACTTCAGTAAAAGTAGGCTCATGCTCCTGCCTTGGGAAAGAGATCATGGTGAGAAAAGTTACAGAGCTCTGGGACAGCTAATGAGTAACTAATGAGTAACTGTAAGTAGCCACTGACACTAGAATGAGTTTGGAAATTTATAAAAATGGGAATAATTTTAAAGATTAAAATTAACCTGATTTGTGATTGAAAAAGTCTGGGTATATTTAGTAATTTATTGTGGGTTTAATATTAATTTAAAACCTAGAAATGCAACTGGATGATTTGAATCCTTTCCTGACATTGGCTTAACAAGGGCCAGACCATCTCATCAGCTCTGATACTCTCCTTGCTAATAGAAGTGCCATGGCGGGTGCTCTTCAGAACCGTGACAATGACACAGATAACATCCTGCATAACTGTGGAAAGGCAGACATAGAAGCACAAGGGCTACAGATTTGTTTGCATCACCTACCCCTACTGAGGTGAGACCTCTTCACTTCTCTATTGCACCTTCTCCAAAAGAAGAAATGCCAGTTTGACCTTTCCTATGAGAGCAGCTGCTGAACAGTCCTCTCGCTTGGTGGTAAGAAAAGTACATGGTAAGGAGGGAAGAGGCAAGTTTGGCATCTTATTTTCAGTTCTCAAAATTACCTCTTGACTTTTAAAGAAAACAATTTTGTTTTCAAAGAATGGTACCACAGGGAGCCTGAGCAGCCTGAGGCTTGGCTGGACTTGATGGGAATGGAGAGAAGGAGGTCAGACACCACAGCAGACAGGAGAGCACATTAACAGCACTCCTCTGCTTTAAAATTAGACATGGGTTTCAAAACAACACTTCCTTCTTCTCATTTTTAAAGTTGATTATTTTCCAAGAAACTCTGAACTGACAGTACCTGTTTTTTAAATGAATTTGGCAAGAATATATAGAGATGGAAAAGACAGCCCAGAAGACACAGGTTATTCTGTATTTCAAACTGGTGATCTCAACAAGCCTTAACAATAAGCACCAATTAATACTTCCAAGGATCCTGAAGTGTAAGTAAGTCTCATTTTACAGATGAGGAAACTCAGACACAGAACAGTTCTGTGACTGCTGGGGTCAGAGTGTAGCAACACGATCTATCTCATCTGTCAATCTCTGCTGCCCTTTCCCACAGTATATGATCTTCTCTCAAGAATTAATAACTAATATTACAACAGGCCACAAGTCTAAATTCGCTCTTTCCTTTTCCCAGACAGGGTTTATCTAACTTATTTCCTCTTCTCACTCTCCAGGCTGACCTTTTCTGCTTTTCTCTTTTCTTCACTGCTGCTTTAAGCTGTGCACATGGTAGAGACAGGGGGACTAAAATAACATGCTGTACTTTACCCCGAGGGCTGCAAAAGTTCTGACCATTGTCACCTGTTTCAGCAAGGGGTTCAAAGTCTTCTATGTCTTCTACTGTCCTGAGACTTACCCTTCAGATTAGGAGAAATGCTGTTCCTAAAGTAAAGTAGATGGTAGGAGAGAGCATTGTCTAAAAATAAGCTGGTTTATGTAGTGACTTGAGAAAAAAAAAGATTTTAAATTTAATAATGATATTCTGAAACTGACTCAAATGCCATGGAGGGACAGCCTGCAGAGGGAAACACACCTCTCAGATTCCAGGCAGCAGAGTAACTGTTAGTGAACAGGTACACCTGAAGACAGAACAGAAATCTCCCCTTTCAAGTGGTTGGTGGAAAAAGACTATTTATTTGTTTGTTGGAAGCTCTGTTGCATTGGAAAAGTCAGAGAAAGTGGTTTAACTGGAGCACAGTGCTAAACAAAATACAAGTTTGCTTCTTGAGATATGATCATGCCAATCTCACAGCTCCTTTGTGAGGTGCTGAAGCGTCCTGCAGCAAAGGTGGACAGGCATCACTCGAATTCATAAGGAGGCACACTGTACATTTCTAGGGAGTGCCTCTTCCCAGAAACCTGCCAACATCTTCCACGGATGTTAACTGCCGTGCCTACTGCATGATTACTGCCTGCCAAAGGTTGACCTGTTCTGGTAAGTATGGTCATGTCTCCTTACAGTAGACCTTGTACACTTCACTGCCTTCAGCCCAGGGTGAGAAATTAATCCACAGTCTCAAGATACTACAGAGTGCTGAATTTCAGACTGTGGAAAACTCAGTGACAGAGTTTATCTGCAAGTTTATCTGCAAGTATTACAGGACCTGCAAACTATGTCACAAATTGGATTAGCTTTATACCTGTTATATCTGACAACACTAGTACGAAAATGGAGGATGAGATGGGAAGAAAAGTGAAATACCTTTACAAGTGGTGTTCACTCGCAGGAGGGCCCCCTTTCTCAAAAAAAAAAAAAAAGAAAAAAGAAAAAAAGAAAGAGTAACTTTTTCTTTAATGGATGCTTTGAAGTACCTGAGCTGGAAGATTCTCAGCTTGAGGGCAGACACACCCGGGTAGGTGAGCAACTTTTTCAGGCCACACCTATATTTGCAATTGAGTTTGTGATGTGACCAATGTGTGCCAAGGCGGTTACCTGAACGACAACCATGCAGCTGACTGGAGAGACGATTGGGAATATCTGAGTGCAGTCTGTGCGCATACCGAATGAAGTGCCTTAGGAAATGAGCCTCACCAGCATGTAAAACACACAAGCACCAATCTCAGAGACTCTCTCTTGTGGGGAGATCTGAGGGCTGACTTGAAGGTAGATATATTCAAATTATACTACTACCATTTTAGCATTTGTGACTGAACAGTATAGCATACCTTCTCTCCTTGCTGTTTTGAACAGCCCAATAGACTGACTTTGACTGGCTAGAACCATCGGATCTGGTTTTGCTAATGAAGGTCAGGGTGGAGCTGTAGATCAGCTCTGAGGTCAAAATTCAACAGTTCTGGATCTTGCCCTCAACAGCACAAGCTTTCTATTAATAAAGTACAAAAAGAAAGAGACATAATCAATTCACCTATAATTATTCAAGATAATGGTGCATTTATACACCTCTGTAGGGTGGAGGGGTTTTTTTTGCATCTATGTATAGTAAAAGACAACGTTAATGGACATCTATATATCTGAATACTGCAGAGTGGTAGATAGGTGCTTTACCCCATTCATTTCTCCTTTTCTTTTTCTTTTCTGGGAGCTGAACCACAGTTTATCACCTGTTAGCCCTGAGCCTCGCAGAACAGTTCTTCCTATTCTGCTGGACATTACTTGTATCAACTGTGGTTTTTCATATCTCAGAATGACCCTCTCAATAGCATATTAGCTGATAAGAAACAATGCAAAGAAGTTGATTTTCCCGTTTAAAGCTCTTTTTTTCATGCACACATCTACTTAGAACCATCAAATCATTTAGGTTAGAAAAGACCTTGAAGAACATTGAGTCCAGCCATAATCCTACTTGTTAGGTAGGATTCAGTGAAAGGTAAATTTGTGAACATAAAGACTGACTTCACTGCTTCCTTGGGATAAGAAACCAACGAAAAATAATGTAGCATTAAAAATGAGCTTGTTTGCTTCAGGATTTTACACAATCTGAGTTCCTTACCGATATCACCAAAGTTTAATAGCTATCAAGTTGATAAAATGAATCTTAATGTCACTGTATTTCTTCTTTTAAAGAGGTATCACACAAGCACTTAAGCCAGAATTAAATTAGCACCATACTATCTCAAAGTAAAACTCGAGAAAGAGAATTGAAAAGGGAAAATGTACTCTGGAGACCTAAAATGCACATTGCAAAATGTCCATTATTAAATGGATATGCTTTCACCAATTCTGCCTAATGGAACCATTTTGGTTATATACCTTCTTTATCCCTGGTTTGATGCTGAGACAGGAATGTACCAATACATCAGACACCTATACTGGATGTTAGAAGACAGCATGTGTAAAATACCGATGGGAGCTACTAGGATTTTTTTAAACAATCCAGGCACCTGTTTACATGCTGGCATTTAAACACTTTGCTTTAAACACCTGTGCCCCAGCTGAACACTAAATTAGATGAATTTGATTTCATTGACCAAGATGTTTCCTATCTTAAAATTTCCACTAGCAGGGTTAATGCAGTCTACTCACAAGGAGATTACTATTTAAAATAATGATCAAGAAAAGGCCAAAAGTTCATTCTCACACTCAGTTGAAACAGGGACAAAAATAAGCAGACCTCGGGAATGATGATCTCCATTTAGCAAATTAATTAAAACAACATAAGGTAACTTAGGAATAAGAATGCCCCTGAGAGATTTTTGCATGGCTTTCAAGATCATGGATACAGTACAAAGTAAAGTAATCTTTTGATGTTAGATGAGTGAAAGCAGCTTCACTGGCGTATTTTTTTCTGCAGTTTTGAAGTTAGCACCATGTTCTTATTTGTTCTGGCAGAGTACAGTCTCCTCTGTTTTTATTTAACCAAAAAGCACTCTTAAAAACATAGTATGTTAATATTCACATTAAATATTAGTGAGAACATAGTAAAGCAGTAGTAAAAGTAACTGTTAGGAATTCAAGTGTGAATAGGCAATGCTGTAGTTAGACCGATCCAAGCAGACCTGGCAGGAATTAAGCTTGTGTTTCCTTGTCTTTCTCATCGGTGCTGTGCAGAACACAGGAGCATCACTGCAGCTTGGCTCCGGTTGGAAACACCACAACATTGTAAACTTGCGCCTTAACTGGCACTTTCATTGTGCTAATGATATTTCAAACTTCCACCTCAAGCTCCTGCCCCTCCACACTGTGCCACCCTCAAGAACAGCACACTCAGCGACACCCACACGTGGTCAGACAACTCTCCTACCTGAGGAGATAGAGTAGGTGAATTTACATATCTATTAAACATTGTAAGTCGAAGCACACACTGCAGTGCTGTGCCGTGCTGCTTTGTGAAGGAGAGCTCCAGTACCAGCTGGGATTACCGCACTGGACAACACACCCCAGCCAGTCTGTTGACATACATGTGGATAAAGGTAGAGAAATGACCCAACAGGTATTTAAGACAAAAGCAACTTGAGGGATAACTGCACTCAGCACTGCAGCTATGCTCTGCTGGGGCACGGAGAACATCCTTGATCTCATTCTCTGGTGGGAGTGCAGTAGAGACAGCACACGTGGCTGGCCAGGAAGGACACTCATCCATCAGCTGCTACCCAGCCAGCCTAGCAGTAATGAGGGACTCCAGAGAGAGACGGATTCAGTTCTCACTTGGAAAGAGGATGTTGCTCAAAAGCATAAAATGGAAGTGTTCATTACCAAAAGAATCAAAAGGTGAAAGAAGAGTTTACTGTTGAAACCATGGGACAAGACTAAAATCAGACTGGTCTCATACCTGCTAATCATAACTTCCTTCCTATGTAAATGTTTCTGGCTGGTGATACTAAAAAAGCTACTTGAAGATAGTCACATCTTGACATCACACAGATGGGGGTGATAAAAATGACTGTAACACTAAAAGCAGCTCATTTCTAAGTCTGCACCACTTCACCACTCAAATACTTCAGAGAAACCTTTCAACATGTTCAATGACAAACATATATCCTCCACCTACCCTGCAGGACTCAATCCATTCTTGCCCTTGAGATTTTCCAGTGGATCTCCGGGGCCTGAAGATGGCTTTAGCCACAATTATTTGACAGCACTACCCAGGCCCTCAGCTTGGATGTGACTGCTCCAACAGGAGAGGTAACACAGCAACTATGTGGAAGCTCTTCAGGCAGGGCTGTTCAGCCCTCACCACCACCTTGGAGATCCATTCTTGACACACATTTGTTCCTGCTGGGACTGCTATGGGAACAACTCCCACTCAAGAGACTGCTGGGAGCTGCAACACCTACTCCTATTGTGGAGACTGCCCAGCAAGCTCAGGAGTCCGGGCTGTGGAAGATCAGCCTGACCCAGTTATTTGCAGCAGTGATTTATCACGATCGGGTCTTGACCTGTCTTTCCTGTCCCTCTGTGGGAGGTTAGGGCTCCTGCAGCAGGAAGGGAGTGGATAAATGCAGACAGTAATGTTCCTAGTCAAAAAGCAAGATGCCACAAAGCTACTCCACAGGAGTCTTTGGTAATCCTGGTCTTTACACACTAAGAAAATGGTATTACTTCTTTATTGTAGAACAGGCGATCAGCCAAGCTGGCCTTTTATCCAGTGCAGACATGATAATGGGAAATATGTATGGGTCTTACCCTATAATTAGGGTGCATTCAGAAGTGTCACAGGCTTTCCAGGCAGGCAAATGTAAAACACCATGACTCATCACTAAAGGGTGTGATTGCTCTCAGGGATTTGTAAGATTTTCTTTAAATGCTGATCTTTTCCTTCCTCTTCAGTGGGATGTCAGAAACTAGAATTTGAAGAGCCTGTTGAGGGCCGATGTGTCAAACTGCTGATAAGCCAGATATAGCTGTTTGTGCCAATTATCACCAGCCCTGAAGGTGATGAAGGAAATCCTTTACCCACCGAGCTCCAGGTAAAAAAGGTTAGCCAGACTTGAAGCAGTGAGGAGCTGTCCAGGATCATCTTTTTTTTTTTTGTTAACCACACCCTCAGAATGGACCAATTTAGCCATGTAAATTTCAGTATCATTTTTTTAGAAAAAAACATCAATCAGCTTATGAATAATGCCTGCCCTGTGTATGCTTCTTTCTGACCTCAACTCTGTCAAGTGGGTTTGACTTTATAATTACCTTGCTGCCTTCTGGCTGGCATGAACGAGGTATTAGCTCTATGACCACCAGCCTATTAACTCTGCTTTCACTCAAACTTTGGTCTTCTGGAGCCAAAGGTTTTAGGGAGCCAAAGGTTTCCCATGTAAGCAGCCTGCAGATAGCACCAATATATATGCTGTGTATAGACTTAATCTGAGATCATTTAAGGGCAGAATATCTCTATTTGTAACAGGGAAATGAGAAGCCTTCAAAATTACTCACTACCGCAGCTACTACCTTCACAGCAGAATATCACACACTGAGAACGACACCACTGTTTTACTTGCCCTGTGTACAGAAAAGGGGCAGATTCTCACACCGAAAGTTTCCCAAAAACACTGGTCTGAGGCGTTGTTGTAGAGCCACAGACTAACACTGTCAAATATACACCACAAAATTGTTCTGTGGAGCTTATGAAGTTGCCTACAGACTGCACACTTTGCTACACGTAAAAGTCTGTCAGCATTTGCATTTCACTCCTCTGTAGTCAAACATTCGCAATAACTGCAGTAAAAATTAAGTTTGTGTTAAAGCAAGCTGAAACCACTCACAGAGATACATCAAGGACATTTTTTCAATTAACATTTCAAGGATAAAAACAAATTCTCTTAACGATACTGCTTGCAGATGAACACTCACTTAAATAATGCTCATTTATAGAGGGAAATACCCTTATCAAGTACATCCAGTAGGCTGATAATCTCACCTGAATTTTCTCTACTTGATTTTTCTCTTTTCTTAAAGCTATCTGAGTAAAATTAAAATTATAAAGGTTAACACCTGGCTAATACACACTGCTTTCAACAATAAAAAGCATGATTTTTTTTTTTAAAGCTCTGATACTCATTTGGCATCTACAGATACTGGATTCATATGAATGACTACAGGAATGCCAAAGGGGCCATTATCTTTTTTTTTGTTGCATCAATAATCTACACACAAGGAGAGAATTTACACAATTCAATACAAGGACTCTATGGGAACACTGAAAGAAAAACATTTCCACATGACTCTGTGCTTCAAAACCATGGATTTACCTGTTATGTTTTTAAGTGCTTAATGCTAATCTGCCCATTAAAAACTAGTACCCAACTAACCGGTTAGTCTTTAATTGTATAAAAAACAACCATGAAATACAACGTATCCCATACAGGAGAATTTACTGTCTACTTCATAGGATTATGATGAAGATTCATTGATATCTGCAATGCTTGAACATATGTTAAGTATTTTTCTATGGATTTAGATCTAGCACAGTTCGACCCTGGCTAGCTTGCTAACTCAAAATACAGTTGGTAAGAGTTTCTTCCTGGCTTTATTCAGGCACATATGGATTCAGAGAAAGTAAAGCTATCCTGGAAACTCCTCTAAGCATCCCGAGTTCCAGGCCTCCTGACAATGGGCATTAGAGCAACCTCAGGACTATTGCTGAGCAACAATAGCCTCCAAAAAGTCATCCTTCAAACAAGAACAACTGAAGCACGGCAGTGTTCTGGCTCTTGCCTTCATTTCATTAGCCCCACCCCCCCCAGCCCCCATCCTTCCTCCCGTGCCAGGATTTGTATGGTGGCAACAGAAAACAAACAGATGGGCTAAAGCCCAGCTGACAAAGGGACCAGGAGGTGGTTTCCTTACGGTTGGCTCCTGCCCGCTGCCACGCTTACCTCACTTCTCAGTTTGAGGACAAAAAAAATTACCTCTGCTTTTCTTGTAAATTTTAGAGGATAGAAATGAATTGAAACATAGTAGGAATATTGTTTTTATGGGCTTATTTTTCATTCATAAACCCAAGCGAACCTATAGCATCACAGTGTAAAAAATAATCCTATTTATGATAACAATTTTAAGGTTAAGGCACAACATGATGAGCTGCAATTACTGACTCTGTAGCGGGCTTCCTGCACTTGCTTCTGTATGTCACTACGTTTCTTCTTGGCCCAAGATTTTGCCTAATCTACTCTTCTAGCTCTCTCAGTTAAAATTGTTAAATTATCTTGGGAAAAAAAGACAGCCTGGATATTTGCCCAGGATCTACCTTACAAGGAGTACTATTTGCTACTATGACGCTAATTACTAATAAAAAACACAGGCTAGATTTTACCCCGTCTACTTTTAGCACTCCCCATTTTGCCTATTTCCTGGCTCCACAGTTTGTGCCCGTCTAACTGTGGTGCTGTGGCAGAGCTGCAACAGGTGCTTCAGCAGCACAGCCTGCCACAGGAGCACACACACACCAGAGAGATGCACTGCTAGGTGGAGATACATTTAACGTCAGGAAACAATGATTTTGTGATAAAGAAGATAGACTACAAGACTGTAAACATTAAATAGTATTTTCAACCGAGCTGCTCTTAATCATGAGAAATGTATTCTGGCCTTATTTTACCATCTGTACACCCTTAAAAGAGTAGGGGGTAAGAGATCAAGCAACGATGTTTCCATCCCTCAGTTTTCTTTTGAGAAGTGAAAAACGCCTTTCACCCTAGTTCTGGTGCCAGGCTATAGTTGTTTGCTATCACAGAATTTCATGTCAGATGGAGGACACTGAACTGTGAATTTCTAAACCTAGAAAAATATTTTCAATGTCTGTGCAGCCCGAAGCAGCTGTTAAACCTCTGCACGCTGACAATAACTTCATACCCGTGCTTTGACAGAGCAGGGATGGAGACATACGCAAAAAGACACGGGTTTCTGAGCAGGCATCAACCGCCTTTGGGAGCAGGGCTTGGAAAAAAACCCAAACCAAACAAAAACCTCCACAAACCTCCCCCCACCCCAAACCAAATAAAAACCCCCACAAATAACAAAGGCAAGTGATTGGTGAAAAAAAAAAAGCAGGCCTCACCCATTTCTGAATGTCCAGGACTCAAGTCTTAACGGTCCTGCAGGCCCTGCACCGCACAATACCAGCTGCACTTGTACAGTGCAGGTACCAAATAAACCGTAGAGGAAAAAGCATTCATGATGGGTACACCAGTTAAAGTTACACTGATGTAAAATCACAAGGGATATGAAAAGCCCGAGAGATCGTAACAATGGCCATTAAAGTTGGCATTTCTCCCTCTCCTCCCAACTGCACCATACCTCTCAGTGCAGCACTTTTTCTGTGGTTGACAACATAACAAACATACCCAAGGAAACACAACCTCGTAAGAAGTGTCATCCTTTGAGACCTGATGTCAAGTGAATGAACATTCATTCAAACAACCATCTGTTATATCTACACATTGCTGTAGTAAATCTGTTTTAATAAAGAACAAAAGGCTGCAAAAAAATAAAATCTAGACTGGCTTTTCAATTAGTCTCTGTTAAATGGGCTTCCTTTATTTTCACTTTGTATCCTGAAAGCCACAGAAGCCACACAACATGTAGTAGCTGATTTGGTGTGCAACCTTGACTTACTTTTATTCTGTAAATGCATGCACTTCTAGTACTTTTTTTTTGGATGTCTGTGCTAATTTCCACCTGAAATAAATAAATATTTAAACACTTAACCCTGACTTTCAAAGATCTAGCAACCCACATCTTGAGTAAATCAGCAGAATTGGGGGGGAAGGGGGGGCAGGGAAGGCTCCCGGTGCTGACTGATAAGATTTTTGATATTGCCATGCTTCCCTTTTACTAATTATGCCCAGATTGCTCATCATGCCAGATACTGTTTATGCTAGGAATTTTCTACAGCATACCTCAGGGGCAAATTGCCTGTAGTGGTGATCTGGGAATTCTCTATAGCCCACTTTAAAAAACAAACCTCCAGTATTCCTCCACGTCACATCATTCAACTCTCTTGCTGAATCTTTGGCATACTTTTCAACTGAGCTCACTTCAGCTACCCAGAGCAGGGTATTCCCTGGCACACAGATCCTTTATTGCTGCCTCTAGAGCGCAATACACTCTCTGACCCCTTGATCCTGCACAAACTAAGGAAGCACAGTAGTTTTAAGTCATTAGGCTGTTGATAACGAAAGCCCTGGAGGTAAAAGCCATCAAGGCGAAAGCCCTTGTGCTGGACAGCAACGTTTGCATGAGATTTCATGTAAATTGCACAAACATTTCGAGTAATTGTTAATTCCTTCTCTGCTGAAGTCAGTTACCCATGACCTTGTGTGTTTTCCACAGATAGAATAAATCTTTTACAAGTGGATGTTATTGCCAGTAAGTTTGAAATATTTATGCAATTTCAATTGGTGGACTGCTTTTACCACACGACATACTCCAGGTGTGTGACGTGAGAAGCTGTTCAGGTACACGCCAGCACTGCACATTGACAACAGGACCAGAAAAGTACATGAATCCCCATCCTGTAATGTCTTCCTGTGACACCTACTGCAACTGCTATCGAGTATCTACCTTCCCCTTTCAAACATTCAGCATTTAGCACTCTGGCTGCTCACAGAACAACTCCTAATTCCGTTTTTGATCCTGAATATGCCTACGAGGAGTGGTGAGGCTGCAGGGTGCCAGTCTTGCTGAGCGGGGTGCAGCGCTGTGCTTACAACATGGGTTCTCCTGGCACCCTGGGGGTCCTCGGCCCTGCGCAGCAATGGCTGGTGGGACAGCCGGGGCCATGGCTCCGCTACTTGCACTCCCACGGAGCCACTACGCCAGACACCAGCTTCTCCAGTTCCCATGTGCGAAGACATGCCAAGAAGGGAGTTTTTTCGGAAGGGAATATGTGAGGGAGGCAATGGCGGGGTCAGAAGCTACCAGCGGTCCCATTCTGGTGCCGGGCGAACGCCCGCCCTACCCCTGACGGTAGGCATGCGGTGCGAAGTAAGGAACAAGGTGCGAGGCAGCCGAGGCGGCTGGGGGTTGCATAGGCCCCACGGCCCCACCACGGCACAGCCGTCAGTGGGCACCGGCCTGGCGAAGCCCGCGATAGTGCCCCGCAGGCGCCGGCAGGCTGGGAGCAGAAGCCCATCGGGACTCGGGCTCAGCCGGAGGCCGCGGCGGAGGGAGGTAGGGAGGAGGCCGTGAGCCGGTCCGGGTCGAGCGGCCGTCGAGGGCCGCCCCCCCGCCCCGCTCCGCCGCTTTGTCCTTGCCCGGCCCGGAGCACGCGCGCCCTCAGCCGCGCCGGGAGAGCGCCTGCGCGCACCCCGGCCCGGAGGGGGGCGCGCTCCATCGGCCGCCGGGCGGGAGCGAGCGCCCCCTCTCCCCTCCCCCCCTCACCCCCCCGCTCGCCGGGAGCTCCGCCGGCGGCGGCGGCGGCAGCGGCGGGCGGGCCGGAGGCGGCCGCGGCGCCCCCTCCTCCGCCCCCGCCGGCGCGCGCCCGCCGCCCCCCGCCCCGGCCCCCCGGCCCGCCGCGGGAACCCGCGCCGCAGAGCGGGGCCCGCCAGCGCCACCCGCCGGCCGCGGGGCCGCACCGCGCCTCCCCCCGTCCCCCCCTGCTCCGGCTCTCAATGTTCCACACTGCCCGGCCACAGAGCCGCCGCCGCCGCCGTATAGCCCCCCGGCCGCCTCCGTCCCCTTCTCGGGCGCCGCGGGCCCGGCCCGGCCCCCCGCCATCCCGCCCCTCCGACCCAGCAGCGGGACAGGACGCCGGCGAAGGTAAGGGAGAGGCGGGCGAGGCGGCTGCCGCGGCGGCTGGGCGAGCACGGTGGGGGGAGGCGGGGAGGAGGCGGGGGGGCTGGTAGAGGAGCTTTGTTCTTGTTTTCGGCGCTCGCTGCCTGGCGGCGGCCGGGGGCGCGGAGCCGGCCCGAGTTCACGCCTCACTTGGTGCACACGCACGGTGCGGTGCGGGGCCGGGCGAGCCGCCGCCGCCGCCCGCCGCGCCGAGCCGCGCCGAGCCGCGCCGCGCCGGGCTCTCCCCACAAAGCGCGGCCGGGCGGGCGGGCGGCCGCCTCCAGCCCTGCCGCAGCTCCCCGCCGCGCTCCTCCTCGCCCCCCCCGCGGCCGCCGGGGCAGCCCCCTCCTTCCCCCCCCGCACCACCCCCCCCCTCCGCACCACCCCCCCCCTCCGCCGGTCGGAGGAAAAATGTCGGTCTGCCTGGTGGAGCTGCGCGGGGAGCGGCGCGGGGAGAGCTGTGCAGAAGGTGCAGTTTGAATTATGCTTCTTCCCCCTCCGGCAGCTCTGTGGTGGCCAAATGCAGTTCTCGCTGCTGGCCATGTAAATAACCGGGGCTGCTGCTGCCCGAGTTGCGTTAGATGCATCTTGGGGTTTTTCCCTTTTAAAAATAAAACCCCACCCCAACAACACCAGCACCACCAAAACCCCCTCGTCTCCGTGTGGTTCCCCCTGCCTCCCCCCCCACCCCTCCAGCCCAGCCCTTTAAATGCACCGAGCAAGTGTACATTCCCATCTGAAATCAGCCCAAGTGTTATTGGCAATATATTTTCTCGAGGAGAGGGGGAGAGGGGGGAATCTGGCGTTTGGACCCAATAAAATGCTCTGCTCCAGTGTAAATATTTACAGGGTATTAGTGACTTTTTAAAAAACATTTTCAGTGAGGTCTGTTATTTACAATGTGTCATAAGTTATTAATGTTCATTGCCTAAGTACCCTACTAAATCTGTCTCATGCCTTAGAACAAAGTCGACAATTGGCATATTGTTTAAAGTATGAAAAAAATGCAAGTGGGTTTAAAAATTGGAAATATCTCTATTTTCAGAAGTGTAAGTATTGCTTTGTAGCTGTCAAACTGCAGCCCTTGGGGACAAGGCAAAAAAGGGTATTTTGGTTAATTTCTCAGTGAAACGGAGTTGTCACCATTTCACGTGCTCTCTGGAACTTGGGGAATGGCAAGAGAGAGGTCCCGCCTGTTGTATTAACTGCCTCTTTTCTTCTCCTTCCCCAAAAAAGTTCCCCACGATGTCCAGTGATAGGCAGAGGTCAGATGATGAAAGTCCGAGTACCAGCAGTGGTAGTTCAGATGCTGATCAGAGGGATCCACCTGCACCTGAACCCGAAGAGCAGGAAGAACGAAAACCCTCTGCCACCCAGCAGAAGAAGAACACCAAACTGTCCAGCAAAACTACTGCTAAGCTATCCACTAGTGCTAAAAGGTAAAGGCGACAGTGAAACATTCTGTAGTGGCTCAGTGCAGTGTTTTGAGTCACGGTATTTGCACTGCACTCTCCAAGGCACTTTTCGTGTAAGGGGCTGTGGAAGAGAGGGAAGTACCAACTTTTGTAGTGCAGGAGCCTGCCAGGCGGTATCTTCATTAATCCAAGTCTCGTTGGGGTAATGATTACACAGACTCGTATGTCTTTTGAATTCTTGTTGGAGAAGTTGGTAGCTTACAGGATGGTGGAGGGGGGGAGGGCACCTAAATGTGTTTTGTATTTGCAGAAATGCACGAGAGTGTCAGCTTTGGCTAACTTTTTCAGAGTGAGGTGTCCGTGCCGGATTGGTACAGGGTGGAGTCCTCCCCGTGTGGATTTTATTATGGTCTGTAGACTGATGACAAGCAGTGCTCTTTAATTAAAGAAGTCGTAAAACCCCAGTGGCTTCGGTGGGGCCTTAAGACTGGCTTTTCATGTCACTGCACTGGAGAGCCTTGATCACCTTGAAGTAAAGGCTTCATTCTGCAGTTCCTTCAGGAGAAATGTAGATGAGTTTTCTTCTTATGATCTGCAGATTCAAACCATGGGGTTCTACAGGTCACTTCTACCTTTAACTATCAAAATCTTCAGAAATGTTGTTTAGTTACAGCCCTTGCATTTTTACTGGCATGTAAGCTTACTGGCAGTCCAGCTCTGGAGACACGCACTCTGGTAATTTTCTGTTACGTTCAGCCGTGTGTGAAATAAGCAAACTTTAAATCCCTTGATTCGGGTGATCTTCGGGGATGAAATGTAACTTTCCGGGGAGTTGCTGTTCTTTACAAACATTTACAAATACCTTGTAGCAAGCAAAGCTGTAGAGTCGCTGGAGTAGCTTCAAGTTTTGCTTATTCAGTGTGAATACTGTTGTTCTAACTTTTAGAAACACTGGTAATTTGGTATTGGATTTAAGTGCAGTAAATACTTTTTGAAATGTGTTAAAATTGCTGCAGAGTATGTCAGGATGGCTTTGATGACTTCTGAGCTCGTTAAAGAAACCCTTTGAAGTAGGACTGGCTAAAGAAAGAGAAGTTCTGGAACTACTGTGTAGGCTTGGTAATTTGCTATTACTTTTCTTTTTTGAAAAGCCTGAGATGGAAGCTTTCGAGGCTGAGTTTTCCCCTCTTGCCTTTATTTCACTTACTTGCTGCAAGTCTAACTCCGTACATCTCACACAGCTCAGTCATCTGACTGAACTTCTTGGTACTAGTGCAAGGTCGTGCAGAGCAGTTTCTGTTAGCTCATATTTTAACACTTGCTGCTCACATGAAATTCATGGTCCTGCTTGTACGGGTTCTCTCCCGAGGAGAAGTCTTGTTTGAGGTTTTTAAGAGGAATTTGCCGTGCGTCTTTGGAAATGACAATTGAACAAACTGTGAAATTTACAACAAGTTCTTGGTGTTGCTGTTCTGGATCTTAACACCTTGGGAATGGTTGTAATGGAGTGAAGCTAACCACAGAGTATTTCAAGTTACCGCATCGCTTTTTGTTGTGTAAATACAGCTACTGTATAAGGTTGGGGGAGCAAAGACAGCAGAAGGTGTGGAGAGAAGCAGTGTTGGTCCAGAGAGGTTATTCCAGTAATAGAGGCAGCCTGGCAGATCTGCAAATCCACTTTTTAAACACACCGCAAAGTAGTAGGTGAAATACTGTGAAAAGAGCATGCCTGCTGCCAGTGCTGTTCGCTTCTTCAGCCTCAGTCCCGGGTCCGTAGTGCTGGTTTAAAGTCACTGTCAAATCTCCTGTGCAGCCCCCCCTTGCCTCATTTGCATATTAGCTTGAACAGAAAATCTCTCTGGTAAAAAGTGCTCGGATGTGAAAAAGAGTGACTGCTCTGAATACTTGTGGGAGATTGCTACCCGACTCGGTTGTAAGTGTCCTGTTTGCATACAGCGTGGAGCAGGAAAAAAGCTGCAAAGTTTCTCAGCTGTGGGATTTGGGTTATGCCTCTGAGAACAAAGAGGAAGCAGCCATGTTAGCATTACTGAAGGCAAAGCCAATCTTGCATTTAACTGCATGGTGGTAGAGGGCAGTGTAATTCCCTGATTTATTCTATAGACTATCTCAAATGCTTTGTGTCTGTTCTCATTTCACCAACAGAATCCAGAAGGAGCTAGCTGAAATAACCCTTGATCCTCCTCCTAACTGCAGGTATGTAACGGCTTCTTCAATTGTGGACGGTGGTAGGAGATTAATGTGCTCGGGCTAACAAAAATGGGAAACTTAGTGTTTACGAGCGGTGGCTGCTAGACAGAAACTGCATGCAGCAGATTGAACAAGCATAGGGAACATTTGATACTGAAGTTTGCTGTTTTGCCTGTGTGTTGGAGGCGTAGTCATTAGTGATTGATGTACATAGTAAAGTGTATTTGGTTTGGTTTTTCATAGCTGGTCACTGCCTTGGTGAAACATTAATTATATGAACTTCAAAACAGGCTGGAGCTTTCAACTTGGCGTCTGTGTGTAGTTTGAACTGGTTTTTTGAGTGCTGGGTTTATAGAGTTATCACTTCATTCTGAAGTAAAGAGCCATATGTGATTTTTATATGCTTTTTCGTAGTAATGGTTAGATAAGCTGAAATCTTAACTTTAACTGTATGTGTCCGTGGGTCAAAGTTGTAGTCTCTTGATAGAGAATGTTTTTAAGGCAGTTCCCTCCTTGGGAGACACTTCTGCTGGGTTTTAGAAAATGAAATTATAAGCTTGGAAAATTGGCGGATTTAGTCTTCGATAGAGTGATGATCTGTGTGCAAGTTAAATAGTGGCATAGCTAGCTAATTTCTTTGACTCTTTTGCGCGTTTCACGTTTGTTTAAAGAATGCATAAAAATTCTCATTAGCTGTGAGCACCCAGTGTTCAGATTTGCAGTAAAGCTACATTTAAATGATGTTACATTCATGTGATGCATTTCAATATCTGCAAGGTACCTTCAGATAAACAGCTCACGTGTAGCAGCGAGCCTTGTACACACTTAAAAACAACCCTGGAAGTGCGCTCCGATTTTATGTTGGAATTGTTTGGCTTTTTGAAGAGTTGGAAAGGTTTGGTGCAGGTCTTGTGAGTTCAGTAAAATGTGACTTGTTCTCCTGTCTGACTAGTCTGTGAGAGTGAGGGACTGACCAGAGCTGTGTTTTACTGAATTCATGGTGGAGGGGTCTTACCCCGAGCGCTCTGCTGTAGGTTGCCTGTAGCAACAGTCTGGTGTACTTGTGTGCCAGGTCCGCGGCTCTCCCTCTTCAGTGGAGGTGAGCTCTGTTGAGACAGCACATGTCTGTCAGGTTTGGGTTGGGGTTCTCTTGGGTTTGGGGTGGGGAGGTGTTTAAATAACCATTGTAAATAACTTTTAGTAACGTACTGGGATCTAGCCCCATGTTGGTCAAGCACTTCATACTGGGGCTTGGTAGGAGGGAAAGTGTTTAAAGGAAATAGAACACCAAGGCTTTGGGGTACAGTTGCTAAAAAGGTAATTGTAGCAGCTCCAGGTATTGCAAGTTGCAGCTTGGCTTTTAGAAAGAGTAGCTCTCCCCACCTCCCACTCTCCCAATAGCAGCTGATATTTAGCTCCTTGGGAAAGCATGCTCCTCTTGTGTTAGCACAAGAGTATTGTGGAGAGCTTTGCTTGTGAGCTGGTAGTACCAGATGCCCAGGGATGCTGTTGAGAATGATGAAAAACCCCCAATGTGTCTAAAATTATTCAAGTTTCTCTCCTACAGAGCACAGGGGAAAAGATTATTTTTTTGGCAGGGAGGAAGCCAGTGCTTCTGTTCCCATAAGTATTTTTAAGAGGGATTTAACCCTTTTACTCAATAGCAGCTGTTTGATGAGTGCATTTTTACCTTTTCCAAAATGAAAAAAATATTTACAGGAGATACTGGCCTCTTGTGACAGAAGTTCTGGGTTTTCAGGATGAACAGTTTGAACAGAGTTTCAGTGCCCGAAGGATTACCGTTACATTGGAATTGACTTGTTAGAAGGAGCCTTTCTGTTATCAGGAGGTAAATGCAGCAGCGTGTTCTGTGCAGAGCAGTTGAAGCTTGTAACAGGCTTCCTTACAGGGTGTAGTAGCACAGATTAGGCAACAGACTGACACAGCAGGCATAGGACACCTCTTCATTGCTCGCGATGCAACAAGCAGCACAATGATACTTTTTACATTTCTTGTAAAAGAACAAGAATTTGTGTAAAAAATCCAAACAAACCCCTTTTAAAATCCTGTATAAATTGGGCATATTCATACGTGCTTTAGAAATAAAACCCCCTTGTGCCCTAAGTTCTCCACAAAAGATTTCTTTATGCAGTGTAGTTTCTCCTCCAGTTCCAGAGCACACCCTTATCATTTGCAGTCCACATTTTGCAGGCTTCACAAGAGTAAAACTGCCAACTGATGCTCTTGTGATAGTCCTCGTTACTTGGCTACGTAAGTGATAAAAAAATTAGCAATTTTTAAAATATGATAACGGCACATACAAAACATTTAATGTTACTTTAACGGGATACAGTACAAATATTGAAGAGTAGGTTGAACTCTCTCATATCATGTTAAACACTGATGGCTGCTGCCACTTCTCACCTGCTGGTGTAGCTGTGCGTGGTGTTGCTCCATCGGTGTGATCTGAGGCTGATTTAGTTACTTTAAAATGACACTGGCTGGTTTCACTGTGACTCTCAGACGAAGGAGGTGTAGGTTTCCTCAGCAGTTAAATTTCCCACAGTCCCATCTATTGCTCTAACATCTGTTTTATGTGATGCCAGGGCCCCGAGAGCACCCCGTTCCTGGGTGTGCTGAGCAGGCCTGGGCTGCATGTTAACTTCTGGCTTTGGCAGTGGGCTAGCAGAATGACAGGCACAGTAAAAATGTCTAAATAGCAGTTTTTTGCTCGCTTGTCTCAACAGTAGAGATTGATTTCTGATTCTGTTAATTGGACAATGAACTGTTAGATAAATGGTGTTGTCATGCATCACGTCGTCATGTCTGTGAGCAGTGAATACGAACTGCATCTTGGGGGTGCCAAGTGTAAAGCTTAATATCTTTATGCTAATAGTTTTACTTTTTACTGTGCAGTAATACCCTGAATTCCTGCGATTTTAGTGTGATTTCCAAGATAGAACATTGAAACCAATAAAACTAAAGATGTTGGAGGGAAATTAAGTACTGCTTCCCCTCCTGTTCTTTCTTGTCCAACAGAAGAGGCTGAAACGAGTCAGTTACTGTCCAACATGCACTGCAGCACTAGGACAGATAGGTAAACTGAGGACACAGGTATCTGATCCTGTTTTTTTCTTGCTTTTGCTGGCTTAACTCAAAGCTGTGCTACTTGGTGCAGTGTGCTGTATTTAATTTCTTTTGTGCTTTTAATAGCGTAAAGCAAAGCTAAAAAGGTCTTGGCCCCATTGCTTCTAGGCAGCTCAATTTCCAACCATGGCCAAGCACTTACACGTACTTCAAGGCAGGGAAGTGTGCCAAACCCCACGTTACACATTCTCAAGGAAATGCTGCAAAGATCTTGCGCGCAGGCGTGGTAGATCTGGGCTGTGCAGATGCTCTTAAATAGGTTTGACATATCTGGAATAACTATTTTCAGTTCATGTCATAGACCTGTTCAGATGGGAGGTCACCACTCTGTGGTTTGGGTTGTACTGAAGGCTGCTGTCTGCTCTGACCTGCCCAAGTAGGAGGCTGCAGCTCAGGTGGAGCAGGGCACAGCCGGCTCTGACTCTCACCCTGCGATTTTAGGGCTGGCAGAAGTGAGGCCGTTCCCAGGGGTGCCATGATTTATAGCAGCTTCCTTTAGCTGTTGCTGGCTGCCCTGCTGATCCACAATAGCAAAAATATGTACTCCCGGTCGTCTTTCCTCACTCCTCCTCATTTCCATTCCAAAATTAATCATTGTTCATCTCCATGGGAAAGCTTTTGAAGTCCAACCCAGTATTAAGTAAATTTAGTAACACCCATGCCTACTTAGTTTATAGTTTACAACCCATTTTGCAATAAATCCAGTTTGCTATAAACTTTGTAGGAAATGAAAGCAAACACCAAAATCTGTGTATCCCCTCAGAGCTTAATTCATGTGGTTTAAAGAGAGGTGAGTTAATATAGTGCACCTTTCCCATTCAAGTGGGAGAATTTAAGTGTTTTATGGTCTGTTCTGTCAGTTGGCTTTAATCTCTTCTCTTTGTTAAAGATCAGACATCTGAGAGCAAGTGGTTAAAAAAAAAAAAAAGAAGAAAGGCCAGACTAAACACGTGCCTTAGAGCACTGGTCAGAGAGACAACTTTCCTCCTTTGTAGCTGCTGGGAAATGGGAATTCTTACCGAGGGAGAGCTGTTTGGATCATCCCAAAGGCTCCCTGCTCTGTCTCATCCTCTAGCTAGTGAGTGCTTGGCCTGGTAGGTCTGTTGAAAAGATTTTCCTTAATAGGGATTGCTATTTCTTTTCAGGCCTTGTATGCTAGCATATACTAACGTGATTTCTTGAGCAATACTACAAAAGGTAGCAGTTGATGATTTTACTGTTTGTAGCCTCTCCTAGGCTTGCAAGCAGGTTGGTAATTTATGAGTAAGTCAAGTTGAAATGACATATTTTAAAATAAAACTCTGAAGTATGTTTACTGGGCACAAAGGAAGCAAGACACATAGGGGTTGGGTTTTGTTTTAATATGGGATTCTTCTGCTTCCTAAGGACTGCATTTGTCCCTTTCATTACTGCCACATCTTGGGCTAATTCTGTGCTGCAGAGTGTTGCCAACCCAACCCCATGGTCTGGAGTCTGACACAAAGAAAAATGCCTGCAAAACCCTGGCAGATGAATGCTATTACTGATTTAGTTATGGACCCATGAATCCAGATGTTTGTAACTGTCTCACTGTGGTTATTACCCCATCAGCGGGGAAGCATTGCAGTATGTATTTAAAGCAATATTGTGAAGATATTCTTCAGACCAGCAATTTAAGCTCTTTCAATTGAGCTGTCTGAAACAATGAGGAGCAATGAACAATTGTGCTGGTGATGCAAGCTCTTCCACGTGCAGAGGTAGCACTGGATTTGAGCTAACGCAGCCCCGTGTTCGCAAGGAAGGTGCCACAGCTAAGCTGGTAGAAGCCTTCCTTTTGTTAACATACTCTATCTACAGTAAGGTTATAGGCAAATGTTTACTCTGCAAACAGTTGTGCCTGTTGAAGATGTTACTGCACAGCTGTGGTTTGCTCCAGTTCTGCCATGGAGGTGACTACTCCAGTCAGTAAGTGAAGCGGATTCATGTGATTACTCCATAATGCTCCCCAGGGAGGGGGGAGGAAAAAAAAATCGTCCAAGTTTGCTTGAACAGTTTAAATAGGTGATTCAAACTAACTCTGCTGGATTTTTCCTCCCTCCCTTCAGAGTAGGAATTGTTCGCATGAAGCATTTTGTCAGGCACACCAGGATATGAATAAGTCAATCCATTCCTTTGTCTCTCAAATGTAATAAGTTTCCATCTCTCCTTTGTCAAAGCCAGGCGTTAGTTCTGTTGATTTTTTCAAAGTCAGTAGGAAGAGTATTCTGAATGCAGTCAGATACCAGGCCCTACACAGTAACACAAACGTGTGCCCAAGTCTTCACATGTACTATTTTTTTTCCAGGCAACCTGTTGACTTCTCAGATCAGTGGCAGTGCCCCAGTTTCATGTTCATTCTGTTAGTTTCTTGTTGGGCAAATTTCTTCATATTGCTAAACACTGAGTCTCATTGAGAACAAGTAGAAAGATGTCAGGTTTGCTTGTTTTCACCTCTGCATGAAAGCCCCAACTGTGATCACTGAATAGTTCCCTATAGAAGGAGAAGTTGATTAAGGTATGTAAGAGACAGTGTGTTAGGAGTTTGTGCACAAATGCCCATGCTGAAGCTGAATGAGCAAAATTTAAGAAACATAACCCACAAACTCTACTTTATAACATATCTTCTGATAGTTACATTTTACTTTTTATTGTCTCTCCCTGCCTGGTACTTTCTCACCACTGAGTGCAATAAATGCATGCTGCAAGAAAAGAAAGCTGCAGTTTGCAGAATGGTGGTGAGAACACAAACCCACACGATTATTTCTAACACTTCCTTCCCTATACAGGAGTTTGCAGTTGCAGTTACAAAAATACAATGAAGAGGGTTCACAACTCCTGTAAGAACATGTTTGAAGTAGCTCTCAAGTGAATATTGAAATGCTGCTTTTTAGTGTTGTCCAGCTCTGAACAGAGCCCTGCAGTTCCTTCTAAAGCAATTCCTTCCTTGTTAGTTCCTGAACGTAAATCAGTGGCTCGCAGTGATTTAAAGGTATGTTTATCGAGTGATAGCCTTGATTTATCTAGAATTATTTTCACTAAGCATTTTCTTCCATTCTTTTTCTTCCTACCTCCTTTCTTACCAGAAGAGTATAGTCTAGGTTGGAGTAGGAAGGAGCGGTATAATTTAGCACAGCAATCAGAAGTCTGGTATTTTTGTATTTCTGTCCTTTGTAGTAACAGCCTGGTTCTGCCATCTCTAGGGGTGCAGAGTGGCTTTTACCTTATTTGCCAGTAGTCAGTGAAACTGTTTAAGGAGTAGGGATGAAACAAATTTAGAAAGGCATTTCCGTAAAACATTTAAGTGTAAAGTAGAGCTAGAGAGCACTGTTATTTAACATGCTTTTATTAACAAAATGCAACAGTGGAAGATTGTGTAACTCCTGAATGTTTTGAATTGTGAGAATATTTAAATTACTCTCTTTTAAATTGAGAGGAGGTGATGGTTTCACTAACTCAAAATGTCTTGTTTATGAGGTTTTTCCCCTGTTCTAGTGTTGACCACTTGCAAGCTATAAACCAAGGGTTTTTACCAGCCCACTTCCCCCCGAATTTCTCATGCAAGTAATCTCAGTGACATAATTAAGACACGGTTATGCAACACAAATCAACATACCTACTCACAGGGGTACGTTTTCATGCCTGCAGATTTGCAGGGGAGACGTTTGTGTGAGCGGTGTCCACAATGCTGTTGTGTGTGCTCTCAAATGCCTGTGTGTTAGTCAAAAGGTCATATAAATCTTTTCCAGCCTTCATTAGCATTACTGTCAAAATGAAACAAAAAGAAATTATGGCTATCTATCTACTCTAGAGGTGTAGAAATAGTTCAGACACTCTTCACTCAGCTACTGGTGTTAGAGAACTGACCCTCTCATTATGTCTATGTTTTATCCGGAAACAATAGAAGAGCTTGAGCCAGAGCAGTTTTTTTAACAATTCCTTAAGCATTGTTGTGCAAAAATTTGTAAAAACCACAAAGTAATGTGTCCTCAGGCTTCAGGAAAAATCTACTTTTCAAGTATCCGTTTGTATAACTGTAAAAGGCCCTTCAGGGCCTGTGATAAAGCTGATGAAAATATGCAATGTATATATTTCTTTTTACACTCAAGCTTTGCATTGCTCACCACTGCCAGCCTGTCATACTTTGCCTGTGATAAACAGTATGTCAGGCAAGGGCCTAGCACACTGAGCACTTCGCCATCAGGCCGATTTGTCTGTGTCTATCAGGTACTCTTCTTTGATTCTATCTTTACAGGCTCGGGGCATGTAATTTCAATTCATATTAACCAAGTGCAAATATAAGGGAATCAGCTAAACTACATTAAACCCCTTATTTTAAATGAGTTGGCTATTTCATGTAACAGCGATGTGGGGAGATTTCCTGGAGCTGGTGTGACGAGGACTTGCCTAGGTGTGGAACATTGTGAAACAGGTAATACAGGCATCATGCAGAATACCTGGAGCATGTTTTCTGAGTTCAGGGCTAGCTAGGCAGGAGCAGGGATATCCAGCTGCTGTCTAGGACAGGAGCATGCATACCATTAAGCCAGCCAGGAACTATGCTAAAACTCTAAATTGATGCTTTATTTTGAGCCAGTAACTGCTAGTGATAAACGAGTCCTAGCCTGCTTGCATTAATTTGGATTAATTTTCTCTGTCAGAGAGTGCACTATACCATTATCTAGTTCAGAACTGTGGCTGAAGCAGTTGTTAATTCTATAGCACTTACTGTAGAACAGACTGGCCTGATCTTTTAGGAACTCACATACAGATTTAGTTCAGTGTTGAAACTACTGTTGTAAGCATCACTTTCAGAAGCAAATGAGGGTAGAGATTGCCTTGATGAAACACCAGGGTGACCTGTAGTTACCAGCTAGTCAGTTTCAGGTTGGAAGAACTTGTAGAGAGGGTCTGCAGAATCCCATCCTACAGTCATTAGTAACTGATGTTGTAGTTATTGACCTGGATCCTGGACTAGAGCATGTAAATATTGCATTTGCAGGTAACAGTGAGGAGGAAGGGGTTGTAGGTACAGTGGAGGAGGGCAAGACTAGAATGTAAGCTGACGTGGACAAATACAGGAAGTGTCCTTAAAAATAGCATGTAATTGAATAGTAAGAA
This sequence comes from Porphyrio hochstetteri, assembly GCA_020800305.1. Classification (NCBI taxonomy): domain Eukaryota; kingdom Metazoa; phylum Chordata; class Aves; order Gruiformes; family Rallidae; genus Porphyrio; species Porphyrio hochstetteri. The sequence continues at coordinate 17,608,299 of CM036910.1, read as the reverse complement.
CCGCAAGACACAGCACTTCAGTAGGAATCATCAGCTGCACAAATCCATGGGGAAAAAAAGACTGTATGAGGAGCAGTTCTTCAGAAAAGGTGTAGCCACTCTGAGGATGGTATACTTTCCAGGAATCAACAATATGAGGCCACAGCAAAAGAAATAAATAGAGCAGTCATAAATGGGTGATGTATTTTAAAAAAAAAAAAAAAAAAAAGGAAGTGTTGGAGACATGGTATATAAAGTCATTTCTTTCCTTTCAGCACTAGTAAAGACCAGCTGGAGTACCGTATACAGTTTGAGGCACACCACTGCAAAGGGATGTGGGCTAGCTGGAAAGAATACAGCCTAGAGGAAAGAAAGATATTCTTTGAATGCAGAAGAAAGTTGGTGCTGGTCCTGTCTGGTAGTTGTGAACAGCATCTGAAGTTGCCATTGTGAAGACGTAATTAAGACATGAGTAGTACCTTAGCTGTAAAGACAGTACGTGTAAGGAAGTGGGGGATCTGCATCACCAGAGGTTTTTAAGAACAAAGTTCAGACAGATAACTGGCAGGAGCAGTTTTTCACACAGTTGATTCTATCTTTAAGCAGGAAATGGACTAAGTGACTTCTTCAGGACCAGTTTGACTCAATCTGTGATTCTGATTTAAATGACAATGCTAAAGGAAAACTCATCAGAAAGTGATTTTCCCCTCATTTAAAAACTGTATTTTAATCAAGGTTTTTTAGTATAACCACCCTGAAAAATTCACAGGTACTGTGATTTCAAGCAACAACAGTAACAGCAATTATTAAGAAAGTCACTGGAAATGCACAGGTTTTTTCCTGTTTTCAATTAAAAAAAGCAAATGTGTAGTGATTTTACTGCTGATTTATTATACTCTCTTTCCTCCCACTCCCACCTTGGGCTTTGTTAATTTTGGGTCCAATCCTACTGTCCTTGCATAAAGTTGTCCCATTCTGGTAACTAGAAATAAGGTAGGCACTTGCCATCAATTCTCTAGTGGTGTATCACCTTTGTGAGAAACTCATGGCACTGGTTGTGCAGGAGATCTTGATTTTTTTGTATTTCATGTGCTCTGTGCTTGGATACTCTGCTTGTGTTCCACGGGCATGTAAGCACCTCTAACACAGAGATAAACAAAAGCAAGGCACATTTTTTCCCTACTTCATAGAGGCAGTTTGCCATAGATATGCAAGCCCTAATGCATCTGTGTGCAACACCCCAAATGGATCCAAGCACATCAGAAAACAGTTTTATAGCAGACTGCCTCTGACCATGGATCCTATCTCTAAGCACCCTCTGGAGTCAGGGCTCAGAAGATTGTAGTGAAAATGCAAGCAGCCTGGCAGGTTTCCAGCTGATGAGTTAATGCTGCTATAAACTTCAGTAGTTCCTCTCAGAGGCATGCAGAAGGGTGCAGGCGCTGGGAAGGTAGCCAACGAAGGCAAAGAGCAGACGGCAAAGCGAAAGGCCAGCCTCAAGGATTTGCGATGTGATTGTCTTTGAGGTGGGTTCCTCCCTTGCCAGAAACCCTTCGTGCAGCTTCAGTGGCAGGGCTGGAGGTCAGGAAGCAAATAGAGGTGCGCGTTCAGTGCGGAGCAGCCTGGTGCGTGGGGCTTGGTTAGCATAGCGTGAGCAAGGGTGGCTGTGCCCAGCACTCGAGCCACCCCGTGCCTGGATTAGCAGTACAGGGTGTGCTGAGAGCCAGGGCTTCTCAGTCATGCCAGGTCGGTTCATTGGGCTTGAAGCTGCACTTTAGGTTTGAACTCAGGCCATCACTTCACTCTGAACCTTAGACATGGATGGAAGTTGCCAAAACATCAAAGACAGAGTGAATTCAGTAGGGCATCATCAGGTCAGATTCCATGGGACAGATGGAAAAGAAGTGGCAAAGAGAAACACTGGTGTTTTCCTTTCTGTAAGGGAAGGTTAGCAGCAGAAAGCTATTTTTGTTTCCAATTTAAATAAAGCTTTTAGATCGTAAATGTTTGAGTAGAGTGAGACTAAGGGGAAAAAAAGTGTTAAAATAGATGAGTAGCTATGCAATAGGAGATCTGTTCAGCCATGGTGATACTTGCAGTGAAGCTGCAGCTATTGTAGCAGACAATGGACAGCCAGATACCTCCCCAAACACAGGCACCTTTTCTAACAAAGGACTTGTCTGCTGTGCAGTCACTGCCTGGAGTGTTCTCATACTTCAACTTGCTTTTGTCCTTCCCTGGTATCTCAACATCAGAAACCTCATCCAGGCTGAAGGATCCACAGGACAGGTGAAGCGATGCAGGGATGGTTAGTTGACATTGAGCTCTGTTACTGTACATCTGTGCTCATCCTAACTTGTTCATAGATATCCAGGGCATAGCTGTGTCTGCTTCATTAATATCCATGGCAGAAGCTGCAGTGAGACATTACAGATTTAGTGACACCTCCCTTTATGGACCCTGAAGGGTGCAGATACACCAAAGCCTGGTTTTGTGTTCAGTTTTGGACTTCAGTATCTCAGGGAAAAAAAAAAGAGATTTGGTTTCATTTCTAGCCTATAAAGCAAAAGGAAAGAGAGTTCTTAGACTAAAATCAACTTGTAATGAGTGCTGTAACAAACACTGTATTCCCATGGAAGCAAATTTAAGTGATATAAGTTACACAGCATAACCTGCTGTGTGGTAAGCATAGTCTGAGTGATGAAACTGGTGCCTTAAATGAAAGCTAGAAATACTACAGAAACTAAAATTCTACAAGCCTGATTAAACAGTAATCGAATCTGAGAGGGTAATCTTCACATTATAAACTATTTGAAGGACAATCTATGGCTGCAGAAGTGTCTGGCTGTCTGGAGTAGATAAGTTTGTATGATCCCCATACACATTTTATACATCCAGGTAGTGCCTGGCTGCACGTTCCTCTTCCTCCACAGAGTGTGGGGATTACTGGAGTAGCATGAGGAGCTGCAATAGCAACCCAGCTACCTCGGGTTTTGAGTTTGCTTTGCCTGTGTTTTGGTTTGGTTTTGTTTGGGTTTTTTTAAAGTAACAGAAAGCAGAATTACAGCTGGTGTACTTATTTATACTAGAGCAAACACACAGTAGCTTAGTTTTTTTAAAAAGCAAAAGGGACATCACCAAAACAGAGCAGTAAGAGAGCAGTGATTTGCTTGATAATATGCAGTACCAAACCTTAAATAGACCAATAAGTGGTGAAATCAATTACTTTCTAGAATCTCTGAGAACAAATATGGTGAAAGCGTTTTTCTTGCAAGTGTCTTGGTTGGCTGTTTGTTTTTCATGGTCATACTGCAGATTAGCATTCTTTTACATCTTTGGGTTTTGTTAAGCCTGTTTGGGTTTTCTCTGTTAGGAATAGAAGAAACAAAATGATTTCTTCTCAGTCCAAAGGCAAGCTCACAGTAGCAGTTGTCAATACTCAACCAGCTCTTGCAGGCTGAGCGCTGTGTGATTATCCTGGATACAAAGGGCATTCTGGGTATGGCTCCCAGGCAGTGACAAGGGTGCCTTACTGGAAACTAGTGAAGGTGAGGTCAGGGGTGGAGGAAATAGACATGAGCTGTACTAATCAGATAAATGTGTTGTCATCACCTTATTTTCTTTCTGTACAGAAAGTGAGCTCTGTAAGAATCTGCCTTCAGTTAGACTAGGATAATTCTGATCTGGGCAGGAGGAACTGGAAGTTGTTACTTCCCATGAATGGCTCTTGTTTGTCTTTTGTTTGATTTCACTATGCTTTACATACAGGGTCTGAATAAACTTAGTTTGGCCTGGCATTGTGTGATGGTGACTTTCCATTAGGCAATGTTGGCTGGAGAGATGTAAAACATTTCTTCTGCTTTAGCTCACCTTCTTCACCTTTAGCCTTCTATGCCCTCAAACACAAGCAGTGAGAAATCCCATTACTCTTGGCTTGTTACTACAGTTACCAGGTGTTCTCAGACTCTCCTTAAAGTTTCTTTCTGTCACTGTCCTAAGGGGAATAGGTGGTTGCAACAAATTCTCCTGTGGAGTAGGTCAAATGTGTTTGCTGGTTGTTTCTGTTAGGTGATCACTAGTAAAACAGTTACGTGCTGACATTTTAATTCTAACGCTGAGATTTTTATTGAAAACTTCTCATTCCCTGGGTCCTTATCCCATTTAAGGATGGGGGGGAAGTTCTGTAGTCTGAGGCAGAGGAAGCTTTTCTAGCCTAGAAATCAGAAACCTAAAATAATCTTTTCTTGCAAATACCTGGGCTGTATGCAACATTAACCACATAAATCCTTGAACTTAGGACCCAGCTTTCTGGATTTCTTGGCTGCCCAGTTTGTATGGCTGCAGGCACATCCCATCATTGAGCACCCTGGTCCGGCACTGCCGACTAGAGCAGCCCGAATCCCAACAGTTGGCAGGGCTGTGTGGTGGCAGGTTATTCCCCTTTACCTGGTACTGGCACCTTCTGCAGGCTGCCCAAGTACAGGACTGTGCCGGTCTGTGAATCAATGTGACTCCTCATCCTGTGGGATGCTATCTTGGCCATTTGCATCTCCTCTGTGTGCTGCTCTGTGGTGGTAGCTGAGGAGTGGGCTCTGCTTGATATTGGAGCTGTAAATGGCTACTGCCCAATTTCACTTGGGCAGGGGTGTAAGTGGGGTTTTGGTAACTCTGCTTTGTTTTCTGTCAGAGGGAAATTTGGGGTGCTTTATTTTTCTTTAGTCTTGTTTCCAGATTCTGATCTTTGAAGAGCAAATGCAAACAAAATCTCTTATCTGGATCGTGGGACTCAGCGTGCTTGCACTCTCTTTGTTTTTAAACACAGGGGTAAGGAGAGAGGAGTGACAATGAGCAAACCTCACAGTTAGGTGTTGCCCCAAGTCTTAGTGCAAATCCATTTACGCCCAGAAATGTTCCAGGTTTGTTAATTGTGAAAGAGCCTGTGACTTTTGAAGCCTGAAGGAAAAAAAGATAGCAACACTGGATTGTCCATGCAGTGCACGGAGTGTTATTTCCAAAAGTAATTCTGTTGACCTTTTTCTGAAGTTGGTTGCTGATCACAAAACTGAGGGGTCATTTCTGGTTAGTTTTGCTGTAGATGTCATTAGGAATGAATGCCTGACGAGCAGCACCCGGGAGATGCTGTGCTGCAACTGCTTGTGCTTTCCATATGCAACGTCTCTGTTTGGTACAGTCAGCTGGCAGAGCGCAAAGCACCGTGAGTCATCCTGGCACTGCTGGAGTGTGGAACTGCAGCCTCTACGCGAGGTGCAAGCCAGACCCTGGGTTTTATCTGGTCTGTACACAGAACAGGACAGAGAAACTCACCTTTGCGTTCTGCTGTCCTAGGATGGGTGTATAGACTGCAGTATTTTGGGTGCTGTTTGAAGTTGCACCAGCTGCGTGTGGTCCCAAGAGGCTGAAACCTCTGTTAGGGGCAAACCTGTTTCTGGGGTGCCCCAGCCATGCTCTAGAGCCAGGAGCATGCTGCCAGCCAAGGGCACCCCTTTCTCCTGGGGAGGAGCAGTGTTGGCCCAGCATGCTGATGGCCTAGCCATGCTGTGCTTGTAGCGTGACTCAAAATGACTGCGCTAATCAGTACTGTGCCTCTCAAGCTGTCGCTTCAGTAGTTGCTCTCATGTTTTTCTAGCCTCTGAAGCGTCAGAGACTGGATCACCACTGGAATAGAAATTTGGGGAAAAAGGTCTTCCTAAGTGAAGTTTGAAAGACAGCAGCTTTACTATAAAACCTTTCTGTTCTCATTTCTGGTGTCTGCAATAAGTTGTTCCTGGCATTATTAATTCTTCTGGCAGGTGGAGTTAAGTTATTTGTGTGCTAGTCTTCATGCTGCTGGATGAATTATAGATTTAATTATGGTCCAGGTGCTCAGAGCTTTGCTGTTCTTCTAAACATGAAATATAAAGCAAAAATAAGTCTGAGTAATTTTTTGGCTTGTTGAATAAATGTAAACATTGGCGAACGTGCCAGAGTATAAATAAAGAGAGGATTTACTTTGACGAGAATGTTATTATCTACTCCAGGGTATTCTACTTTGTGGGGAGGATTAGTGCTCTGTATCGTACTGGGACATACCTTTTTATAGCCACTGCAGCAGAAGATAAAAAACTTTTACCTATAACTCTGTGTTTTCAGACAAAGTTTCTTTTGCAGTCACAGTTGATTACTAGTGGCCAAAGGTTGAATTGACTTAATATAGTCATAACAAGAAACACTCCCTGATTCCCTGGTAGGTGTTGATGAACTAGCTACAACCCATAGTATTCCGCTTCATCTGTGTTACTCAGTCTTTCCTTTTCTGTCTGGGAGTTTTATTCACACTCCTCAAATGTTCTCATACTGCAAACTCCCTATTTATGTTTGGTTGTTGTTCTAAAACTGTTTTCCATCATACTTTCCCCTTATCTATATGGAAATTTACTTTTTTCATAACATTTATTTCCATGAGAGCTCACTTCATAACTGGCTGTTCAGAGTCAGGCCAGAATTAAAATCTATGAATTTTTATTTTTTTTTTTTAATTGAGATTTAATAGGTTATTTGAGCAAGGGGCAAGTGTATGAGCTATGTTAATTAACTGGGACTTACTTCTCCTCATTCCTATTTTATTTCTACCTTTTTAATTATTACCTTTCTGCTTTGTGGCCCTGAGTCAGAAACACATACCCTACCTTTCTCACCTTTTCCAGGAAAACTCTCTGTGTGTGTGTTTAAATGCTTTTCTGGAGGGAGTGTGAATTGGCCCTGTTTCAGGTGCCACTAAACATCACTTGGCACAGCCTATGGAATAACATGCTTGCATGTCTGCTGCAGTACCGGGGACAAAATAATTAAAGACTATTATTCTTTAATAAATTCCACTATAATAATATGCCATTTACACATGCAGTAGTACAAAATTTTCAGATGAAGATCAACTAATTCATTCTTGCAGTTTTCCCCTTCTGCTCCTTTTGGGGGTCAGAAATTTTCATGTTATGATTTCCTTTCTCTTTTCGGGGCTGCATAACAGCTACCCTCAGGAATCTGCTGTTACCCAGACAGAAATAATGTATTTGAAGCATCTCCTGAGGAAGCAGCCAAAAGTGCATGTTCTGACCTCATCTTTAAGCTTTTTCATTTCCTTTACTGACACTTAATGAAGTTACTATCACAGCCATTAAAGATAATTTTGTAAAAGTGGATTATGTAATGATTGCAGTTTCTTGTTGTACTGTTTTTAGTAGAAAGTCAAGTAGTGATGATGTTCCATTTTGGCCCAGTATGGCAATGCCAGTTTGCTCTGGTTGTTAAGACAGTAAGGGTGTGTTGGGTGTTTTTAGTTTGACGTGGATGAGGTGTTTGTTTTGGGGAAATCTGCATGTTTTAGAGCACCTTGATATTTTTATTTGAGATAAGAATATTTTCCCCTTTTTCTTTGATAGTCAGTGCAGGGGATCCTTTCCAAATGCTTTGCTGATATCACTGGACTCGGTTCTGGTTGATTGATATTGATGTTATGAAGAACTGTGTAACTGTCATCTTGGTGTCACTGGTGCTAGTGGGCCTAACCATGGAATCTTACTGCACCTTTTGGTTGGGGAAGGTGCACACACAATTTCTTAATTTGAATGTATCTTTAATGTGGTTAAGTTTAGAATAAGATTAGGAAGTGAACCCTTCATAGGGATTTTCCTATTATAGAGCCTAAATTTAGCTTCTCTTTTCTGTAAGTGTAATTTTAGATCATGAAGTACCTGCACTTTGTGGGAGGTTGTGAGTGAATGGACTGGGGGCTGCCAGTGTATAGGCTTTCCAGTCCCTCGCTGGAGAAGGAAATGCAGTTGGTGTCAGCAGGCTCTTTTGATGGAGTGCATTTACAAGAGGCTTTATAGAACTGTTGGGTGTTCACTTAAACCACGTCTTCATTTGGTACATTGGTTCATTTGTCATGTCCTTAGGTTATTTAATAAAAGTTGCAGTCAAACACTAGAAAAGCTTTCTGGACTAGAGGGAATGGTAGCAAGCTGCGCCAGGGGAGATTCAGGCTCGACATTAGGAAGCACTACTTCTCAGAAAGGGTAGTCAGGCACTGGAATGCACTGCCCAGGGAGGTGGTGGAGTCACCAACCCTGGGCGTGTTCAAGGAAAGACTGGATGTTGTATTGAGGGATATGGTTTAGTGGGAGCTAGTAGTAATAGGTGAATGGTTGGACTGGATGATCTTCTAGGTCTTTTCCAACCTTGATAATTCTGTGATTCTGTGATTCTGTGACTTGGTCTTTCAAACAGTGATTGCTGTCAGTTAAGGTTCTTCATGTCTTAAACAAAACAGTAATTTTTCTTTACAGCAGAAGTATGATTCTGAAGACTTGCTTGCTCTTTGTGTGTTACTTTTATTTTGAAATTGAATTACATATATTGGAGCTTTTCTTGGTGTTGAAATTCAGATTGAGTGCAGAGTAATTTCTGGAGATAAGAATGGTACTCTATAAAACCCTTATTAGTATAAAAAATACACAGAGAAACAATTCAAGACAGTGCCACACATTTCTCAGATCCCTGTTGTTTCTAATGCTGAGAGCCTTTGCAGGCTTCAGACACGGTTTTTGTGTCTGGGCACATATAGCCGCTTTCAGTGGTGCAGTGCATTAAACAAGGTTGGTGTTGCACCACTGAATTGTAATCAGCCTGGTCTCATTATTACTCCTAACTCTTGGTTCGCTGTAAGCACACTATAGATGCTCCCTGTTCAATGCTCAGGAACTCCTTCCTTGAAAATTGCGTGCCTTTTTAATGTGTCATGGCTCAATTATCACATTTGGTTTTGGCTGCCAAAATAGCCATATATATTGTCTAGCGAGTGACAGCCTGGGCCTTTATCTCATCCTGGCTGTTTGCCAGCTGTTTAATTGCAGCCCTGTGTTTGCTGTGTGTCACATCTTATGGTGGTCTATTATACCCAGCTAAAACAATATTTTGAAAATGTTTCAAATGTAAACTAATTCTGTGACACTTTACGTCCTGTTATTTACATGATCTGCTGAGGATGTAATGTAGGTCATTTTTTCCCCTACAAATACGAGCATTTCTACCTCCCCTCATCTCATGAATTTCCGGAGCAGAGAGAAGACAAGGTGGGGATGCAAAAACACTATGTTGTCCTCTTGAGAGATGTAATTAAAGCCATACACTTTTAGTTTAATTCCTTATTTGTAGTTTCTGTGACATTTTTAAAGCCAAATACCCGCTTTGTTCTGCCCCTTAGAAAAGAGAGTAGAGAAGCAGAGATGAGATCTCTGGGTGTAGCAAAGCCTGTGGGCCATATTTCTGCTCAAACAGATACTGCAGGTGAAGCCATTGTTGGGTTTTGAGTGAATGGTGTCTCAGGAAGAGAATGATGCAGACGCTGTAGAAGCACGTTAGTTTTGGCAGCCACCTGCTTTCCATCAGGAAAGACTTAAAGCTCATGTTACTCGTGGCAGAGCTGAACTATTGGTTTGTGTCCTGCAGTCCCACATGGCCGGCGGGGTGGAGCCAGGCTGTGTGAAACCGGGATGTCAGAGAGCTAAGCACTCTGCAGCGCTGAAGTGTGCAGGGAATCCTTGGTCTAAGTAGGAACTCCGTTTCCCCTGCTCCTCGTTGTACAGCTGTTAACCTCGTGCTTGCGCTCTCTCTGAGGAGCACGTCTTGGAGACTTTCAGCTCCTGGGTGAGATTCCTAGTTGGGGCAAACTGCTTTAGTCTTGAAAGCCATGTATGTACCTTAGTTAACATCCTTGGGTAGGTAGACTTTTTGGCAGAAACTTTTGCTTTTCCAGTGCTTAAAGGAGAAATGAGGATTTGTTCTATTGCTTGTTTAATAAGAAGAATAACTGTTTAACAAGACAGACATGATAAAAGTCTTGGGAAACAGCTTTGCAATTTTCAGCTGGAGGAACACAGAGCAGAAGAGAGCTTAAGAAAGATCTCATTTTTGTGCAGAACACCAGATTTATAATTAAGTATTAAATGTTGGCTTTTTAAAAAAGAAAGAAAAAGATAGCCTGTAGGCAGGATTAGATATACAGAATTTTTTCTTCTTAATTGGAGGGGGAGAAGATTCCATCTAGCTAAAGCCATTTAGCATGCTGGAAGAGGTTTGATATTAAAATGGGCTTTTTTAAAAGGAAGTAAAATTGCTAGAGTGCTGTTAAACCTGCTTTCTGTATGGTGTAGAATTGTGTGTCTGTGAGTAATACCGTCAAGCATGTTCATGCATGTATTTTCTGGTTAATCTGCTAGAAAAGTTCTGGTAAATAACCCCCCACACCCCTTTTTCGGCAGCTGACCCGTGTAAGTAGGGTTACTAAAGGAATATTTAAAGATATTGAGGAGAGAGTTGTCTATATGGGGCAGCTGGAGTGTGAATGCTTGTGGCAGTTCTGCTATGCTGTCAGCACGTGTCTTTTCAGGAAATGCATCAAAACAGTCGCCAGCATCACTTTGTTGTAGCAGGATCTACATAATTTCAGTAGTTTACAAAGTGACCAGTCTATCTAGTGTCAAAAAAAGGCCACTTTGCCATGCTGGAGTTTCTGCTTGACTGAACTCTTCCCTGTTCCATTAAGCTTTTATCTAAGTGCTGTATTTAGTGTATTTCACATGCAAGTTCCTTATACATCTCACATGCTTTACTTCCTGGTGAGGCTGAAGACCTCATGGACGTGGTTTTTAGTATGCAGATCAAGAGGGTGCTGAAAGGTAGTCTGAGAGAAATCCTTGCTGTGTACCTGCTGCCAGGTTCAATGAGGCAGGTGTGTGTGTGTGTGCCATTGAGGCAGAGACTTTAGGCAGCCCCCCGATGCTGACGATTACATGATTCATTAAGAAATAGTTATTTCTGCAGAGTAGTTAAAAACACCCAGTTATAGATACCATCTCACTGAAAACAACTGCTTACATGTTAGACCTGTTCATTGCAAATTAATGAACCTTGGGGAAGTGAAGTGTTTGTTTGCCATTCGAGGTCTTCAGGTAGCCCAAGCAGCTAGAGACGAGGAAGGTAAATCCCAGCAAGACTTACACAAAGCCCAGCGCTGGCAAAGCAACGATGCCACTTACTCCTCATGGCTGAACATGCAAGTACCTGCTTGACAAAGTTTACCTGAAGGAGGACAGGACCAGGACGGGTCACAGGAATGCTCAGTCCGTATGCTGCTGCAGGTGATGAGGCCCTGAATGATGAAGTACTGATCAAACATGGAAAACTGGGGAAGAGCAGGGTGTGGAGCAGCACAGGGTGAGGGCAGGACCTGTGTAGCAGTTGCTGTGGTAATACTACAAGGTGTGATATGGTGCAGCCAAAATGGGGAACTGCGGTAGCTCATGGCACTTGGGGTGAATGTGAGCGAGCTGCAGTACTGGTGCTCAAGGGTTTTGCTTGGCTTCCCACGCACCAGGCTCTGCTTCCTCTTGTAAGTCCTGTTTCACGTGCTACCTTTATTCTCGGTTTCTGGCTTTTTCCATCTTGTCCCTCCCTCTCCTGTCTGTGCAGCTGTGAAGTGAAAATAATTGGGGCTGAACTGGGCTTTTTCGGAGGGATATTTGTTGTATACGTGTAGTTACATTCTTTGAGGATTCAAAAAAAATGAAAAAATGAGACATCCTCTCCAGTAACATGCAGCATGTTCAGGGTTAAAGCCAGCCATGAAAAGGGACACTTCCCTTTCTTGTCAAATTGGCTTTGGTTTCTTAGATCCATCACGCTGGAATGCAGCCCTGAAATGCCAATTTTCTTGTAAGGAGGAAGCAGAGCCAATTGATTTAAACTTCTAGTTGTGTCTGCTGGCAATTTCCACCAGAAGCTAATTACAGCTAGCAGCTATCGCCAGCAGATGACTAAGTGAGTGGTTCCACCTCTTAAAGAAGAGACTTTAAACCTGCATGGTTTCTTTTCCCTTGGGACTGTAAGGCTGAGGTAAAATTTTTCAAGCAAGTATTTTACATATGCCAAAAAAAATCTTCAAAAATTAGGTAAATAGTTTTATCACCCAAATATTATCTGTAGCTATTCCCAGACTGGAAGGTAATTGATCAGGCTTTGCACTGTATTCCATTTCAAGACTATGTGGTGTGCGTGTTTAATTGCTGATGTGATTAACACAGCTCGCTTTCTGTGTTGTCAGTTCTGTAAATTACCTCAGGGTAAATAAAATGGTTTGGACCTTTTTTGTAAATTAATGCTGTAGGTTTGAAAATGCTCATAGGTACTGAAAACTTCACTCCTCTTGAAACTGTAGTTCCACTAACAAGAATTTTGCAAGAGTGTGGCTTCTTAATAAAGGATGGAGCATGATTTTTTTCAACTAGCATCACTAGATGGCGTTGCCTAGTAGTCTTAACAGCTGAGTGTTAGTTTGGAAATAGCTGAAATTGATGTAAATCAATAAACTAATTAAAACGATTTAAATCTTTCAGTGTGTATGTCTTGTGGTTTTTTTCTCCTTTTGAATCATGCTTCAAATTGTTCAGGAGAGGGCGTCTCATTTAAGTACTTCTGCGTGTGTAGCTCTTGGGCAAGCAGTCTGATGTAGCTTCTACTGTGGTTCTGCTCTCTTCCTTGGCTTGCTTGGAAACTTCTTGAAGTCACTTGCTGAGGGACTGAGGCTGAGCCAGACCCCATGCTGCTGTCTCACGCGTGGTTCTGTCTATACACAATTAGCCTCTTTTAATTGTATGCTGAAATGTTAGCAGAAGGGCTGCTTGGAGGATGCTAGATCAGACACACAACAACAAAAAGCCATGCCAGTATTCCTTTAGGGAAAGCTCCCGGGATGGTGGATTTTCCAGAAGGATGGTGTCCACAGTTACTACAGGCGATGTGAAATCAGTGAACCTGTGGGTTGGATGTTTATTCTGTTTGTTTAATTTGGTTTAGACACCGTGCTTTTTTTTTTTTCCTGGCTGGTTTCCTCTGTTTTGTTAGTGGTCAGCCAGGCTCCTGGCTGCAGCGCTGCCATGACACGGCCCTGCCTGCGCATGGGGCATGGCCGTGCCTGCTCACTGTTCTCTGGCGGGCTTTTTCCCAGCCCAGGCAAGAGGAAGCCTGCATTTCATGTCGTCAGGCTATTTAGCTGAAAGCAGAAAGACATCGGGTGGGTGGGTTTATTCAGGGAGGATGGTAAGGAGAAAAGATGAGCCCAAGCAGCTTTTGTCCAGTGCTTTCTGTTCAGCTCCATCATCTGCCTCTTCTAAACCGTAAGTGCAAATTTGGCACAACCTACTGCCTTTCCTTGGTTCACCAGCACTTCTAATGTAAAAGATCTCCTCCTTAAAATTATAGTTATTTTTAAATTCTTTCTTAACCCCTTACAGGTATCTCTGTCAGTCTACCGAAAACTGAAGAATTACTGTTGGCAGGAATTGGCATAACTCGTTTGGTTTCTTAGTTTAAATAATGTTTCTTTTTTCATGTCAGTCAGTTTACCTGAAATTCTATGTTTAGATGTGGAGAGTGCATGTTTCTGGTTGCTCAAACACTTGTGTTTACAAAATAGTAGTTTTACAATTTTTGTAGTAGAGTTTCAGTTGTAGGATAATGTTGCTGGTTTACATTAGTAACTTGGGCCCCTATAAAGCAGTTTCCAATTTTGCAAAAGAATGAGAACTAAAAAAGCCAAAATAAAGAAACCAACGAACAGTAATCATGTACCTGAATGCATTTTGATGACAGTAGGTCACTCAAGTTACTGTTCACTGGAGAGATTTGAAACTAGGTGCTAGACCTTATTTGAAGAATTTTCTGAACACCACACAGTGTATTTCTGTAAGTTAATGTAGTTTTTTTGAAGCCTCACTTCAGAGAAATGTCAAATAAGAATTGGGGAGAGATCAAGGGTGTTTGAGGACTCCAGCACGATGCTTAACAGCCACCTCTTGTGTGCCCGGGGAGCAGTGTAAGAATACCATGACAGAGGAACACTTAATCTCCTTGTACGTGTCTGTGTGTTTATAAGTCAGAATGAATGGGAGCAGCTATGAAGTGATCAGATCACTTATGGGCTAATTTTGCATCACTTTATACAGGGTAATTGATAATAAAGGTACAAACTTTGGTACAAAAGAGCACTGGTGGGAGAGGTCAACATTCATTTAAACACCCTGTTCAGTAAAGTACTGCAGCATGTGCTTATCTCCCACTGAAGTCAGGGGCTTTAAGCACGTGCTGAAACACTTTCCTGGCTGGGTCCCGGGGAGGGGAGTCAGTTAAACAGGGCCAAATGCAGAAGGACGAGGGGAAAGCAGTGGGATGATTCCGAGTCAGAAATAGCTATCATGTTCAACATTTTACAGGAGACAGCTCTACTGTAGCTGTGCAGTGCCCTGCTAATATTTTTAACAGATCTCAAAGCATCATCTTCAAAGATGTGTGATGCACCAGTGGCTCTGCATGGGGTTCGGCCCAGTCTCAGGTCAGTGCATTTGGAAAGCTTAGCTGTGGTCCTGAGCAGGGTGAGGAGAGGAGATGGGAAGGGGGGCAGTGGGACCAGCCTGCTGCCCCCTCACCTTTGTCCACTTCCTTGTAGTGTCAGGAATATGCCATTCAAATGAACAATCTTTGTGCCACACCTCTATCCCAATACACTGCCTGCAAGCAGTGAGAGGCAGAAATGTCAGGCCAGTAGTTGTAAGAAGCTGCTTGCTACATTGCTGTTTGGAAGGACTCTGTTTCATAAGCTTAAAATCGAAGTATACACTCAGTGCCAGTTTTTTCACCTAATTTTTACGTGAGGACTGAATGCTCATCTAATCCTGTTTATTTGGGGGCATTCAGCACATAATACTAAATGTGCTTGATTTTTTTTTTTATTTGCAGGTCACCTTTTAATGGAGCTGTAAAAGTAAGTGTAAACTGCACCTTCTTTTGTCATCAGTAAGTGCTGAAGAGCTTAATGCTCAGGACAGGAGTGTCTTTGGGCTCACATGTGGGAGAAGGGTGGGCAACCCCTAGCACTACCCAGTAAGTAAGAGGGTTGAAAGATAATGTGGGCTCTTGTTCTTTTGCACTGTCTATTTGTACAGGCCTCCTCAACACTCCAAATGCCTCTGAGGGTATTTTTTTTTTTTTTCTCTTGGGATGCTTGTGACAGGACCCTGTCATGCTAATCCCAAGACACATTTGGAAGACAGTTTTTGCTCTAAGGAGTTTACCCACCATAGCTAATGGTTCTCCTGCTTGGTTGAAAAAGAGGGCTGGATGGCTTGCCTTGATGACCTCTGGGTCAGACATAATTAGGAAGTAGAGCCCAGGCTGTTACCCCGCGCAGGGAGGTGGCACTTACCCCTTTCAGAGTGTCTTACAGAGGATCTTAGTCCTTGGTAGAAGTCAACCAAGTCCATTTTCCACACCATGCAGGCAGGTGCTGTGGTCCCTCTCTACAGTGAAGGATGCCTGAAAGATGTGCTTTGTGTGTGTGCCAGATGAAGCAGTCGTAGATCTCACCCCCTTTCCCTCCCTCCTGATTTGCAGCTGTTGCACTGGTTAGCAGTGCACATAAATGGGCCATGAACCCAAATGGGGGGGCTCTGTACCCTGCAAAGGCTTTGACCTGTATTCTAGGTGAGTGGTGGAATACAAAGTCAGATCTGGAGTCAGAGTGTCTTTCTGAGCTATCCTCTGTGTTGCAAGAGCAGCTTATAACCCCTAGCAACTGCTGCTGCAGATCCTCCTTATTCACTGCCTTCCTTGGCAGCTCCTGTTTGAATAGGCGATGTCTGCATATCCATGGTGATGGGAGGAGATGAGCCTTAGGTTGCTTTACCCCAGGAGATCGGTCCCTTTCAGGCATCAGGCAGGAATGGGCAGTGTCCAAAGGTGGCTGCTCAGCTGCTGGTGCTGTGTGTCTGTCTGCCCATTCATGGCTGAGGTGCCTGGCCTGGTGCTGGGCAGTGCTGTTCCTCCAGCTGATTGTGATTGCTGACATTGGGATTCTTGTTTTCAAAGGAAACTTTTTATGTTTATTTTAAGTCACAACTTTGAAAAAAATCAACCCAAAAACCAAACCCCAAACTGTTTCATCATGGCATTACCAGGAGGGTGGGAAGGATGCCAAATGGAAGGAGATGTAGTTTTTCAGTGGTTGTGAGAAGCAGGTTTGGGGATCTGTGTTAAGAGTAACTGCCATCACTGCAGAAGTTGTTTTCCTCTGAGCAGAGCTGAGCTGCCCAGTGTAAAGTCAGCATTGCAGATCATCTGAAGGGGACTGGATGTCTTACGTTAGAGCCAAGCATGTGAATTTCTGTTTGCTTTGAATCCGTTGCAATAAAAAAAAACCACCTTTGGCTTTCCCTCAGCACCTGAAACACACCTTTATGAGACTGCAGCTGATTTCATCCCACATCTGTTGTTTTAGAGCAAAAAAAGCTTGGGTGACATCTGTGAACATGTAAGAAAGTCCCGTTAGGTGCTGGAAGCTGGGAGCTCAGGCTCTTGCACAGGCAGAGCAGTGGTGAGGGGCACTGTGGCGTCAGCAAGCTCTTATGTGGAGTCATGTGTGTATTTACAAAGCATACGCCAGGCTGGCAGGCAGCTGCCAGGGGGTCTGTCTCAATTTGCTGTCTCCTCTGGGACCTGCTCTCTGAGTGAACTGGGGTGTGTGGCTGCCAGCAGTAGGAAACAGAGCAGGGCTGAGACAGTGGTGACCTCCCCTTCCCATGCTGCTGGGAAGGTGGTGAGGAGCGTGAAGTGCAGGTGAGATGCCAGGCCCAAAGGCACAGACTGCCCCCACTGCCGAAAAGGCAGCGCTCCCTGGAGGGTTTAATACTGGAAGGGAAAACCAGCTGAGCTTACTCATCTCAAGGCTGCCTGCTAAGTACAGGAGCCTCACTGGGTCCTGCGGGGGGCTGTGTTCACACAGCAGAGGCCCGGGCTGGCCAGTGCCCCAGAGAGAAGCCACCTCCACATACGGCATGTGTGTGGGGAACACAACAGGAGTGGGCAGGGGCACGAAGGGATGTTTCTCAGAAGTTCTTCCCTTGCCTTGTATTTTGTAGTGCTCCAGGAAAATGGCAAGGCTTGAAGGAAATAGAGAAATGCTTTTCTTTGCATAAAAGTGAAACATTAGAAAAACCCAACTGGTACAGCTGGAGCTTTCTGGGAGGAAACACTGGTGATTCATGTGGGGACAGAGTGGTTGGCGTGGGACGTTAGTCTGCAGAGCTGTGTAACGAGGCTTGTGCGAGAGGCTGTCCTCTGCCTGTCCCCAACTCGGAGGCACCATGGCGTAGCTTTATTTGTTTCATGCACAGAGTGAATCAACTCAGGAGCAGGAGGTTGAAGCAGCAAGACAGCTGTTATCCTCTCCTTGGAGACTGGGAAGTGTCAGCATGCCACCAGACCTGCTTATATTACACATTCTAAACACACTCGGTTCCTTTCTTCTGTCTGTTTTCCATCAAAAGGTTAGAGCACAGGCTGAACGAAGAGGGGCTTTGGGGGCAGGGCCCCCTGCCTAATTATGTATTAGACTCCTTATAATAAACAAATGAGCTGGAGGCTGTCTCCTGAGTGGTCTAATTCTTGTACAAGCCCACAAATGCATAGTGGTGTTCAGTTCCTGCTTTCTCTTGATGTTCATGGGTGCTCTGCTCCTCAGCACCTTCTCTGCCTGGAAGAATGCTCTTTGGCTGGGGGGACATTCTCTCACCCTGTTGGATCTGAGACAATGAGCAAGAGGATTGCTGTTTCCCAGGAAAGCATATCTCCTTGGCAGTGAGTGTTTACCTGGGAGAGCTAGGAACAAAGCCTGGGTGCCTGCCAGCCCATTGCAAAGCTGTGATTTGGCAAATGTGAGGCAGTAGGAGGGAGGGCACCCAGGAAGAGTGTGGAGAAGCACATATAAGAGATCATTTTTTCCAGCTGAACCCCTGGGAATACCTTGGGCTAGCTCGGGCCCAGGCACTTCTTTTTACCTGCTAGCCATGCTGCAAGAGCAGCAGTCTACTGCAGAAAGAAAGAGCAGATTAGCAGCCTTCTCCCTGGTTGGTCCCTGGCAAGATGAGCCAGGAGTGAGCTTGGAGAAACATTTCCTTAGCAGTAGGCTGGACAGCTATTTCAGCCATTGATCAGGACCAAATGAGTATGCTTGCACTTCCAGCTTGGCATGGTGAAAGGCAGCCCAGCTCTCCAGCGGTCTCATCTTCTACATGTTCTTTCTGGTAGCTTCCACCATGGTACCTCTTTGCCTTGAAATGTGTCTTACGATGTTTTTTTTCTTCTATAGCTTTTTAAATTGTCCAGAGGTCCTGCTCCCATTCCTGCCTGGCTTCTAGTTCAGGCATGAAAATGAGCTAAAGCAGCTGCTGTCTTCCTTTTGCTGCTGAACAGTCAGATTGTTGGCTGCCTGAAACTCTTGCTTCTTTGGAGAGACCTCAGGGATGCGGGGCAAGGGTTTGCACAAGGACCGCTGTGTAAGTAGAAGAGACAGAAACGTCCGCCCAGTTAACAATACTGACAAATACTCTGTGTGTTTGATTTAGGAGGATGAGGAGGCATTTACAGAGCAAGAAAGGAAAGCACAGTTTAAGCAGACTTAATATATATTTGATTTTAAAAGCACATACATGTTTATAAGCAAATAGATAATTCACGTTTACTAAATCATAATTTCAACAAGGAGATGTTGGAAGCTGAGGGTCTGTGATTGCTTTGTTGATGGAAGATGGACTTCAGGGCGGCTATTACTGTATGAACTTGAGGAGGATGGATTGACTCACGGGGCCAGTGATCCTGTCTGGTCTCAGGCAAGGCAAAAACAAAAAAAGGGGAAGTTAAACAAGTGCAGTTTGTGGCATGGGATGAGTAATGTCAAACAGGCATACTGATCTTGTACCTTTACAGTTATATAAAGACATGAGGGTGAAAAGGGAAGACTTCATTCAGTAGACAGAATAGTGGCAGCCAAGAGAATTAGTTTACATTTTTATTAGGCATTCTCATTAAGGGAATGGGAGAGCAGGATTACTCTTCCTGTCTCATAAGGCTTATATGGGATGTTTCAGTACTGGGATGCTTAAGCATCTCAAACTAATGAAAAGATCATTTCAGGGCTCTTGAACTGGTTTGTAGCTTGTGATAACCGAAAAGATGTGTTTATTTCGGGAAAGATTGTTTAACTGGTAGAGAAAAGTGTACTTGAGCACCACTTGAGCAGTATGCCAGCGCTTGTTGCATGCACATGCAGCACAGGAGCTGCATCTGTGGACCTAATCTGTCTGCCAGGAAACCCAAATAATAAGATTGTGGGTTTTGCCTTTGCTGAACAGAACAGTGAATTAACCTGAAAAGATTTTATATCTTATGTTAAGAGATTGTATCTTATTCTAAGAGATTTTGTATCTTATTTGGGGAGATTGTAGAGGTTCTGAAAGAGATATTTTCCTCTAAAACAAATATTAAATCTGAAGAAATCCTTAATTGATTTTTATCTAAATCACTGGAGGTCTGTTTCATTTTCAGTTTCATTGCCTCTTTTTATGCTGTTTATTAATTCATTAGCTATACTAATTCATTAGCTATATATTATTAATGTTAATTATTGTTAATTGTTAATTATTAATGCTAATTCATTAGCTATACATTAAAGTATTTTTTTATACTTTTACTGTACATTTATAGATAAAAGCACAAGTTGCTGTTATTTTTTGGAATTAAGTAAATAAATTCTTACTAGCGTTTCTTAGTGTCTAGAATAGAAGAAACTCCAGTAACTGGAGAGGCATCAGTCAAGCCTCAGGTGAGACTGAGAACAGAGTTTGGTCAAAGGGACTGGGTACGCTCATTCATTTTAATAATGTTCTGCATAGCTAATGCCAGCAAAATACTTCCGTACCAACTAAATACACTGACCAGTATATATCCTGCATATGCCCCGTGAAAAGCTACAGATTAAAACAGCTTTGCTGAAATATCTTCTACCTCGTCCATTAAATTTGGGGGGAGCATCTATCCAGAAAGCATTTATATAGAAAGATGTCCTGAGTTTGTGGTCTTCATTCATCTTCATTGCCTTCCCCTCTCCTGCCCCATGGTGCTTCTCTTGGATTTGCAAGTAAAAGCCTTTTAACAGCTCAGGAGCTAAACCTGCTTATCAGGCTGACAAAGGCAGTGGTGAGATGTGAGAAACCAAGTCTTCCCACTAGATCCTCCCTGGTTTCCTGAGAGCAAGTCGAGGTCTCTGGTAAATCTTCAGGAAAGGGAAGAATAGAAAATCCTCCTGTAACATGTTCTGCATGGGATATTTCTAAAATTATTCCAGCCAACAATAACTCTGTTTCTTTAGGAACAGAAGGTAATACTGTGTATTATGCTGATCTCATTTATTATTTTAAGGCTCCTTTTAGTTCATCCCTCGCTGCTGACATATGTAACATTTCCCTGATAATGAAACTGGGCTGCAGTCTGACGTTCTGTAACCACCAGGGAAGTGGTCCTCTCCTCTGCTCCTCTCCACCAGTTCCCACAACCCTACTGCTGACAGCTCCTCCACAGTCATGTGAACTCCCCCTCCAGTTTGGACCTGAGCGTGAGGCTTTGGGTTCATTTTTGGACAAGCTTTTGAACACTGCTCTCCCAAGTAAGAATCAAGATTGCATCCAGCTGCTCCAGACTATTTAAATTTTTCTCAATGTGTGTTTGTTCTGGAACAGCTCCACTGAACAGAAGAGTGGGGCATGCCAAGTGTATCCTTGGCGGCTCTGAACAAATCCCTGGCTGATAACATGTTTCGGTTTGTTGTTCAACAGTGGAGTGAGTCTATTGAAACTTCAATGATCATAATTAGGCTTCAAAAGTTAACATTGCGTCAGCATGCAGAGAAGTTGTTGAATGTTGTCTTAGAGTCAAATTTCAGGCTTGGTATCGCCTGTTGCCGTGTGTGTGGTACTTCTTCCAGCACAAAGACATCTGTAACTTCTCCTTCGATAGGTATTTCTATCTAAGACCAGTGACGGTTCTAGTATAGGGCACCTTGTCTGTCCTTTTGGTGCAGAACGTACCGGGGGACAGGCCCCCAGGGCTGAGGGATCGGTACCAACCCCTTTCCAGCCAGATTTGTCTTTCTTTAAAATCCTGTGTAAGGACTTTCATTTGGTTACAGTTCCTTGGGATGCAGCAAGTCTGGTCACATCAACTTGTTTACTTTGTCAAATAAGCAAATTACTCCTTGCCTCAGGAGTGTTTACTTGTGGAGTTTCTGAGGAAAGCATGATTAAAGAAACCCAATCTGCATAGAGTTTGGGGGTCTAGTTTCTTTCTTTATAGTTTGTTGCTGTTGGGTTTTTGTTGTTACCACACCCATGGGATCCATGGAAGGTGGAGGTGGCGCTTGACTTCAAAAGTCATGGCATAGGGCACAGCCCAGGCGCTGTCCAGCCGTAGAGGCCTGAATCAGTAAATACTGTAGCCTCTCCTCGGCACTCCCTGTCTTGAGCCAGGTAGGGAAATGGATTGATGCTGTGCTCCGGTGTGAGCTGGCTGGTTTCCAAACTTCATTCATGGAGTCACCACTGACAAGGCCAGCTCACGCCTGCCTCAACCCCTGGCATTGCAAATAGAGCAGAGCAGTGTGGTGGCACTGAGGTGAGTTTTGGGAAAAGCAACTTGAATATTCATTTGCATTATTTATGTGCACCACACGCTGGTGGAGTTCTGATGCTGCTCTTGCTTCTTAGTTTCTTGTTTCTACTGCTGGAGCCTGATCATTCGTGAAGGATTCCATCACGATTCAGTAGCTGTGCAGAAATCCCTGAGACTGTTTCTGTAGGTTTTAATTGGATTTTGGGTGCTTTTGCCACTGTGTCTTCTGTGGGAGTTTCTATGCTGCCAGACGGGGGTATCCAGCCTCAGGCTGATGAACTAACTTTGTCCAGCAGGGAGATGTGCTGCTGCTGGGATATTTTTTTTTTTGTTTTCTTCAGTAATATAGATATATTTTTGAATCAGGGTCCTCAGCTAAAGTAAAAATAAGTGTCTGAGAAAACTAAATCCAAAGAAAACAAATGTTTCTGTTGTTTATATGTTCTAAATTAAAAAAAAAAAACCAACCCACTACCACAACAAACAAATGACAGTTTTATTTATTGAGAAAGAGGGAAGATGAAATGATTTCTTTACAGATGAAAGTCATTCTCACTCTTGGGGATCGGCAGAATAAGTTATTCAATCCTGTGTCTTTTTTGGTGGATATTTGAATATTGACATGTATTGTCTCAAGCTCTGATTTAGCTACAAGTTGCATAAAAGTATCGGCAATGTTATGTAGCTGGAAGAAAGGAGGAGGCAGGGAAACAGTCTTGTGCTTGGCAAGTGTGAAAAATGTAATAGTCGAGGGACTGAAAGCAGCAAATCCGAGTGTGTGGCTGGGAATTTACTGTGAAGCAGTCAGAGACTTTCTTATGCCTCACCATTTTTTCGCATCCTTACAAAAAATGAGGATTCAGAGGCTAAGCTCAGGAGGAACAATGCTGCTGCTTGGATAACTTTACAAATGCCCAAGTATAAAACAGTTGCAAGTCTGAATGTTTATACATATACATTTTCGTGTTAAGCAGACTTCTTGCAGTATCTCTAAAATTGTACATACAGCTGCCCTATACTATACGACCCCTTTAAATTACTGCTTCTTTTTCAAATTGATGGTGCTTCTTTTGACATTGTTTTCGTACACTCTTAATACATCCTGTAATATTTTCAGTTTTGTATATTTTCATCATTCTTATGTAACACTGGCATTAGTTTGATGCCTTTTCTAGGTAAAAACCAGCATCCTCCAAGTCTTTATCTTTCTTTTCAAGGTTAATAACCATATAATGTGGAATTCACTCTAGCAGTGGAGCTGCCTTCCTCCCTGCCCTAGTTGTTTCATGGGGTGAGTGGTGAATTTAGCTCAGCATATGAGCCACAGGTGTTCTCTACTCTGGTGGTGGTTTTGACTGGCAGGAAGGGAAAAAAGGGTTCCTAGGGAACCTGCTTTCGCAGGGAGGGTTGGACCCGATGATCTTCCAACCCCTATGATTCTGTGATTCTGTGATTCTGTGATTCTGTGAAGCTGGGTACGGGCAATTTGCTCTGTAGGGTGTAGATACAAAATACTTGTCTTACTAAAAGTGGTGTCTCTAAACAAATTCTTTAAGGTAGAATAGCCAAGGCAGTTTAAAGGGAACTTCTGGAACCTGTAGGAGTGCTTAGATTTAAGGTTGCCACATGCAACTTCAAATTTAGTATTTCCTACTTTATGAATATTTAATCAATCTCCTCTAATACTTCCTTCTAATTTTCCTTTTCTATTTCTATTCCTCACTATTGGAATATTTCTAGACGAAAAAGAAAGGTTTTTAGGGAGAAGTAAATGTTGACAGTAGAAATATAAGCACTGTTAACAGATCAAAGTACTTCAGGTAACTACAGCAGATTTGCACTGATATAATTGAGATGAACATGCAAAGAGCTACAGGCACGTATCAGCCTCTTTAACCTTCGTTTATAGTAAAAGCATGATAGGTTATTTCTGTGTTATTATGCAACAGGCATAAACCAATGAAGAGGTATTTTACCATGCACAAAGAGGATCATTGCATTCATTTCACTAGAAATCCAGGAAGAAAAAATACTCTCGTTATCAGGTTATCTCAGGCATGCTCAGAAGAAAAGTTTTACGAACAAAACTCCGGTTCAAATAGGAGTCTAAAGTGAATAATTCAGTCTGTGTTGGAATCAGCAATGGCAAAAGATACTTAGGTATTGCTGCCTGTCTATCTGATGAATATTTTCAATAGGTATGGAGGAGATAACTATACCATTTATAATTGATATGTCTTCCATGAGTCTGTTAGATTGTCAAGGAAAAGGATTTTTGTCCTCATGAGATGAAGATTGCCTTCATTGTAAGATGAATAACAGTTTGAAGGAGTGCTGGGGCATATTCAAGGGAAGAGGAAGATCCTCTCACTGAGACTAGATGGGAAGCATTCGGCTGAGCCAGACAGGGAGAGAGGTAGAGCAAATGTAGGTATGTTTGGGGGGAACTGCAGTCAGACTCTGAGATTTTAGCAAAAAACGTATACTTTCCTTCCATTTCTGAATGGAGGTTGGGAAGGATGTGAATGGAGTGGGGAGGTGTAGAAGAGTTTGAAAAGGAGGCTGGAAACCTTCAGTCTGCAGAAGTAATACATTCGTGTTGTGCACCTAACTTGTCAAAATTAATCAAACAGCAAGTGCATAAGGGTGGGGGGAAGTCACTGTTTGACAGTTGGGATTTACTTTTCTGTTGGATGTTTTCTGATGCCAGATAGAAAACTAGTTATAGTTTATTTGTGCTTGGCATATTGATTGTACTGTGTTTTGAATGTAGCCTTTAACTGTAACTGCTTCACCTTGTGCCTTGATTCCATGCTGCATTGCTTGGAGCTGTGCTTAGAGACCATTCAGAAGCTAAAATCCAGCCTGTGCCTGTTCCTTAGGCAGCACTTGTTGGGAGTGCCAAAAAAATTGCCTCCTGGCTTTTAGGTGGATTGATCTTCAGAGCATTAGAGATGTTCAAGGCCCCGGGTATTTGAGACATGACTCCTCTTTGCTCCTTACCTGCTGTCTGGGAAGGATCCTCAGGTTCCCAAGGTGCATCCCAGTGCCACCCACTCCCCAGAGCCCCACAGGTTCACCCTTTGATGTGCCTCACAGAGTTCTCCCAGCATTGGACTGCAGGTCTGGCCAGGATTTGACACTGCAGCATAATCGGGCTGAGAGGGTTAGTTTATGTCTGTGTAGGCAGTTGATGTTTAAGTGACTAGTGTAATTCTTGTTTGTAAGAACGCTTGGCATAGCCACTTAGTTAATCTGAGAAGCACAGAAATGCCAGTCTGCAGAGTATATATAAAGGTCTAAAAATGGAAAGAAGAAAGCTAAGAAGCATCATCAAGAATATCACATCATGATATGCTCCACTTTGTATTGCTAATCGCTGTCTTTGTGTCTTCAGTGGTTTAGTGCCTTCTGTTAAAGGTGGTCTGCTTCTGCTTCCATGGCTCAGATGAGTCAGTGGTTAATAAGGTCATGCCAGGTGCTGGAGGTCTCTCCAGGGCAGATCTTTAAAGGAAGGTGCCTGCTCTGAAGTGGTTGAGAGGTGTGTGGAAGTGTTGTAGATTGACTGTTTCAGAGCGTGTTAGGAGATTTCTCTTTTCACAAAGCCATGCTCATAAATTTGCTGTATAATGACTGAAATTTGTTAACATTCAAAGAAAAGAAGTGTTCACAAGTGTTTAAGGCATTCAGGATAGCATGGGGAGCCAAGTGCCCTGGAGGAAAGCAGTGTAAATCTTTTTTTTTTTAATCTTTAATATACAAAGCTTAGAATGGGCTCCTTGGAGCTGACAAGAGTGACTGTTCCCATTGAATGCAAGAAAAGCATATGGAAAAAGTCAGATAGAAATTACTGGTGTCATCACTTCACCATCGACTCTCAGCAGGAGAATAGCAACAGATTTTGCAGTACTTCCCTTCCTGGAATATATTTTAAACAGTTTATTGCTTTTAGTCTGATTGGAATAAAACACTGCTGCTGCCTCAATGTTCTGTGTTTGGCTCCCATATGGCATACCCATGGGGCTTCAAGTCCATCGTGGTCAAGTAGTTCAGGAGCAACACTGTCTTTCAGGCACTGCAATTGCACTTCTGTAAATGGAGGCAACTCTTCTACCCTGTTGTCTGGAATTCTCTCGAATGCACAGGGCCTCTTGCTTCCTTTCTTCCAAAGGCACAAGAGATTTAACATGTGGTAGAAGGGTCCAGTCCTCTCTCACTGAATTTTGTTCCTTGGGAGCTGTGGCTGTGCTGGTGATGGAGGAATCGTGTCATTCTGTGCTTGCAAAATGGGAGCTTCATGTGACTGCAATCCTCCTGGGTAGTTGTCCACACATGAACACACCATTAACTCTATGTTTGCCTCTTCAGGACCAGAGGTTTTGTAGTTAATACTGGTGTGTATTTGCAATGGCAGCTCAAATGAAGATTGTGATTTAAAGGTCACTTGGTTTGGGGCATAGCTGCTCCTTCTTATAGTTGCAGTTCCTATAAACTCGATGTTTCCTGAATGCTTTGTGAAAATAATCTGCTGAGAACAATATTCTGAGTGCTGAAAAAGGTGATTTATTTTTACACCGATAATCTGCAGCATCCACAGGGTAGAAACTGTACAAAATAAAAGCAGAGTTTCTGCTTCCAGTTTTCGTCATGACAGAGCCTTTTCAGAGCAGGTGGTATCCAGCAGCCTGGGTGTTTTGCCCGAGGTAAAAGTTCTTGCTTTGTTTCTTTTGGCCAAAGAGGTTTAAATAAAGCAATTTTGATATTAAACAGGACATTCTCTCTGTACAGTTAGCAAAAAGCTCTATGTCACCCCATCTTCTTGGCCCTGGGCATAGGGCATGTTTCCTAGGTAGCTCAGAGTCCTCTTTCCTTCCATAGCACAGTCTAAGCATGGTCAGGCATTGGCTTTGCAACCAGGTGCACCTCTGGATATATCACCAGACCTCTCCCAACCCTGCTAGCTGGAGGATTCATGTGGGTGAGTGTCTGTATTTCTCCTTTATGCTAAACCCATACAGTTACTTGGTATGGATCCCACTGAAATAGGTTAAGAAGAACTGACAGTCCCCTGTGTCAGCAGTACTGCAGAAGCAGACAAGTGACTAACTCTTCAGTCTTCATCTTTTTCACTGTATCTCCCAAGAGGAGGCAAATAATAATCATTTCCTTTTATGTAAATTATAAACTTGAATGTTCAGTGCTCTGCAGAACATCTCTGCCTTGCCACTAGCAGTTCAGCATAACATTTTGTGGACAGAACATTTGCATCTGAGGAAATGTCTGCCTTGGTCTATTTCTCCTTTCATCCTCCTTGAAGATTTTCACTTAAGTTGTCCTCAATAAGCGCAGCATTTGAATGCCTGTGTGTTTGGCAAAGCACGTGAGTAATGTACAGCCATTGTTTGTATTAATTTCTGCAGTTCTAAATTACTTTAAAGAAACAGCTCAAAGCACTTTTTCCAGAATTAATAAATTTTCACATAAATCTGGAAATGCCCGTGCTTCTGTCCAGAGCTCCAGAAAAGTGCGTTTAGTTCATTAGCTTCACGCTGAACTGTTAACGTTTTAGGTTGTTTTATTAGGAGAGAACAAAGAACTCCTGGCTTGTTGAAAATTTGTTACACAGAAATAAGGATGAAAAGGTTCCAAAAGAGCTGATGTTAAGCATTGCAAACTGAATGAAGTTGTACAGATTGGAAAGATTTACAAGACATCTGGTAATTGGCTTCCAGCTCCTATGGAGTCCTGCCCTGTGAAAGCTGCTGCTGCTTGTGCTGGAGGGGGAGCAGGAGGGAGATGAAGCGTAACCCTGAAATGCTACGTCTTTGTGTTCACAAATTATCAGTGGGATATTGAAGAGTCTCCAGGTACCTCTTTGGAAAACTACATCCTACAAGACAAAATGCCAAGCATCTCTCCCTTTGCAGGATTGTCCTCTCTGCTGGCATTTGCTGGGTGCAGTGGGAAGGGGAACAAGCTATCAAAGACCTGTTTATGACTTTCCCCACCTGACCCAATCCGCCAGTCTACCCTACAGCAGCTTGCTGTGTGTGCTCCCCAAGGACTGTGCGGCAGCTGGGAACTGTTGGAGTGCAACTGGCTGAAGTTACCTCCCTCTGCCTGGCCCAAAATGCCAGTGATGCTTGGGACAGCTGTTAGAGCTGGGCACCTGATGAGTGACCTTCTCCAGGGAGGTAAGGCAGCATGCTTGGGTGCAGGACCCAGAGTTGGGCCACAGAGTTCAATCCCTTTGTTTTTTATCATTATTATTATTGTTTTTGTTATAACTACTACTACTGCCACTACTACTACTACTACTACTGTTATTTTCCAGCGCTATTTTAAAAATTTCATTAAGAAAGATTTAAACAAAAAACCTTTCCATTGGGATTCATCTTGTAAGTTGTCTTTTGGGAGAACCTATCCATGTCCTGGTTATAGGGTAAGGTGTGTTTGTGGGGTTTCTGAAGTCCAGGCCTGTGAACTTTGAAGCACCAAAGGGGAATGGCTGAGATCTGGTGCTGGTTACTTGTCAGAGACTTGTGAGACTTTGCCTCCATACCCTGTTCTGTCCCTTACAGTCACTTTTAGCAAGTCATTGCCCTGTCATGTTTATTATTCTGTATGTAAACCAGAATATTGATCCTAGACACCTGCAGTAAAAGTGGTTAGGATTGAAATGCTATAATTATTTTTTTTTTTGTTACAAATATTTAGTCATCTAAACATCAGTAATTACTAGTAAAAATGTTTATCCTTTCAGCTCTGACTCTGTTAAGTGCATTAAGCAGGCAGCCTGCCTTAAGTTTTCTAGCAGCACTGTACTTTAGAACTTGAATCAAAGAAAGAACTTTATTGAGATTAAGTTATCAGAAAGAATGTTAAATGTTATTTTTCCTAGATAGCAAATGTAAGCAAATGTGTGACAAAGACTATGAAGGGAGTTATGTATCAATATGTAATATTAGAACTTGTTGGAAGAGATTATACTTAGTTTGTATATAAGCCAGTGAATTTTGCAACAGTAGTCATGAAGTGTATTCTTTCCCCTAATAAATCAGGCTTATAGTTTCAAATAAAGTCTCTACACAGTCTGAGTGTTCTCTTCTTGAGATTCCAGCCACTCTGCGTCCGTGTTGTAGTGGTACCTCCGGAGTGCGGCACAACTGGTGCTGCACCCTGACCTATTGGAAAGAAGGATTCAGTGCTCAGCAGGAGATTGGTGCTGTCCACGGGCTTTTGCTTTGCCCGAGGTCCAAGTTGCTGTATCCTACTGCACTCATAAACTGCCACTTTTCTACAAGCTGCCTTGACTCTGGGTTGCGGGGGAACATTAAATTTCTTTTCAGTCATCGTGCTGAACAGACAGGTGTGTACAAAGGTGAAAGGAAGTTGCGGTGTATTTTAGTCAGCTGGTACCAGCACTCTACAGCAAAGCTCGGTGCAGGTCACAAATTCCTTAGCTCCTTAGCTCATCCTCTAGTGGTGGCACTTAGGAGGGGTATGAAGCGCTGCTCCCAAGGCTAGCTCAACTTCTGCTCCATAGGCTGCAGCTGTCTCCACGTAGAATGTTTAGAAGAGTTGCTTATTAAATTAATAATGTTAGAGAGAGCAACAGTTGGGCTGGAGCTGGCTTTTCAATAAACAGATTTTACTGAGTGAGACTTGTTTCACTTTGATGTTCATTGACTTTTGTTTCCCTGGAATGATTATTATTTTCACATTTTTCTTTAGTGTAGTGTGCTTTTGTGGAGTAAAATGAACATTGATCTCTGTGTATTTGTATGCATAATACTTTCTCCTTTCCTTTGAATTGCTGTGCTTTTGTAACTAAAGCTGGTATTCACAGGGCTTTTTAATGTGCTTAATACACAAGCTATGTTTCTATCTAGTCTGTACTGCTTCAGCTGTCCCCGATTCTGCATTATACAAAACAGATTCCAATCCTCAGCGGCTTCGGTTTCAGAACTCTGCAAATGTACATTCCCTGCACAAACATATGCAGCTGGGGAAATGCATGTTGTTGGGCGAATGTTTCTGCACCTGAACCAAGTCTACACAGGACAGTTACTGCTCAGAATGTCAGGTCACGGCTTATGTGCTAAGTGGACAGGGTGGACCGGTGAAGAGACAGAGGATCCTGAGCTTCTACTTTGATAAATAGGACACTACGGATCCAGAATTGCACTCTCAGAGTATCATTCCAGCATGTTTTAAGCCATCTGAGGTTGAGATGCTGCAGCCTCCCACTTCTGCTCCCCACTGCAGCTTCTTGCTCCCATTCTTGTGTGGAGGGAGGTGGCATCCGAGCCCATCTGCAGCCAGCTGCTGCTGCCAGGAGCCCTGGCAGCCTGACAGCAATCCCTGGTTCTGTCTCAACCCACTCAGCACTGCAGAGCAATCCCCCATGTGGTTTCACAAGCACCTCTGCAGGTGTCGAGGGGAGGGGAAAGAGTAAGAGGTGTTGGTTTTTTTGGGGTTAGTTGGTTGTGGGACAGCACTGGTCACCTTGTGCTCAGGTCTGCTGGAACGTGTTATACCCCAGAGGTATGATTTATGTGCTCAGATTGGCAGAAGTTTGTTTGCAGGATCTTGTGACAAGTACAAAGGAAAAAAGAAATTTAGTATCAATAGAAGAAATATATAAAAATTGTCAACGATGATAAACTCGTGCCCTGCACTGAATGGGAAGCCCATCATCATTTTGCTTTAAGCAAAATTTAAAGCCTGAGCTCTGATGATGACTTTGGACCATGAATCTTGTGAAAAAGTGAAAAATCTCATTTAATCAGTCCTCAGTGCAGGAGATTTCATTAATCTGTGTGGGAACAGGACTGAAGACAGGCCTTCTGAACATCAGACGGTTGCATTGAACAGGGTTCTTGGGTTTTAGCTAACCAGATTCACATCCCTTCAAAACAACTAACTTCTTTGCTTACTTCTTTCAATTCAGTGACAAAACCCTGCAGTGATCCCGGTCATGTTCGGAAAGGAGCCAGACTTGAGAAGTTATCCTTATTGTGCTGGAGGCAGGGAAGGTCAAGTTGATTTTTTGAGAAGTAGAGCCATTTACTAGTTACAGAAACTTCCATTAGACTTCTACAACTTCAAGTTAGGCATCTGACACAGGGAGCTGTGGCATGGCATTTTCTGTTCTGTTAAGGCTGTACACTGTCACATGGAAATGGATGGAGGCAGGAGGCAGGAAGCATTTTAAAGTAATAATAGAATGACATTAAGAAGAAAACCTATGCTAGAAGGTTTGGGAACCAAGAACCGACTTAGGTGATGATAATACAGACTTCTTTTGAGGGAGAATATTCAGTGAATGCTGCAGGCCAGTGTTCAGGAAGTTAGTATGAGGCAACTAAAAGTGTGAAACTATAAGCATCTATTAAAGATCATTGAATCCCTAAGTAGGTGCTGCTTATTCAGAGTGTTAACGTGTTTTAATGGAACCAGGACTTGACTGGTTTTGTCTTTTCTCTATCTCTGTGTGGGCAAGCTGTAACTTTGTTGCTTAGGTGGAAAGTTGATTTTTTGGGGGGTGGAGGGGGTGATATGTGAAATGGTGGAGAAGCACAATCCTGGACCTCCTGGAGGAGGAGGCTCTCCGGTGGTAGCACCAGGCCTGTTGGGTGTTCATCTTCCTTAAAGGTGGATATGCCCACATTTCAGTGAAGATGACTTAGAATCACAGAATGTGTTAGTTTCAAAGGGACCTTTAAAGGCCATCTAGTTCAACCCCCCTACAGAGAGCAGGGACAACTTTACTAGATCAGGCTGATCAGAGCCTCATCCAGCCTGACCTTGAATATCTCCAGGGATGGGGTCTCCACTTCCCAGCAATTCTCTCTTTTGTGGTCTTTGATAAAGTCCCCAAATAAATTGTGTTCACTGAATTGCATTTTCTCGTTTCACAATATTAGAAGAAAGTTTTTCCACAACATTAACACCCTTCAGAAATTTAATTATGGGGTCTGCCTTTAGGCTTAAATTGTCAGACTGTGGGGATTCCCTAATTCACGTGTTTTCTGTCTCAAAAAGCACTTGTCATTGGTGGAGTTCCTCTCAAGTTTTGGTTGAAGATACATTCCTTAAAAATCAAACCATAATTAACAGAGCAGTGGAATGTTTTTAATACATCTGTTGGTATTCAAAGTTGCCTAATGTATAGGTATTTGGGGTAAATTTATAGCTGAGGACTTCATTTGAACAGCTGTAGTTAACTTGCAAGCTGAGTCTGTTGAAAGTTGCCCAGTTATTGTTCCTAGGCATGAATCTTTGTAAGTTTAATACAGTTTTAAAGCTAGTTGTATTTTTAGACTAATAGGATCCTTTACTGAAAATAATTGTTTTAACTGTTCTTTCTTCCTCCATCTGAAGTGTGCATAGAGGGATGCTGGGAATAATAGATTCTTCTTTGTTACATGAAAAGTGTCGTTGAAAATATTGGTGGGGAATCCTAAGCTGGATTTCTCTGTGCCACTGAGCTTTTGGACGTAAAGATTTTGCAGTGAATGATGGAGATGACTGATATCTAAAACACGTGGATGCCACAGAACTGTTGAAGAGCTACTGTATAATCTTAGTTCAGCGGGTAAAGTGATGGCCTGGGATTTGGGAGATTTACATTGCAGTCCTACTCCACAGCTCACGTTTTCTGGGTGACATTAGGCAAATGATCCTGCACCTGAGTGTCTCCCTTTTGTGTATTTGTGGGCAGACACCTTAAACCAAGGCTGCACAATTTCTCAGGTACCATGTGATTCTTTCAGTATGGATTTCTAGCATCAGTATGGAGGCTATAGCATATTGAAGAATATACATGTATCCCAAACGAGTTTTGTTTGTGTTAGGAAAGGAGATCCTCTCGTGGAAGAAAAGCAGAAGTTGCCATGTTTGCTAGGTACAGGTAGGGCAGTAGTTCTGAGGAGAAGGAAAATGGGAACTGCATACCTAGTAGCCAGATTTCTTGGACAAAGAGATTTGGCCTTAATACAAATTGGGCTTTATACCAACAGCAAGAAAATAGCCCATGTTATGCCATTAGTACTACCAGTATTTCAACACTGATGACAGGGAGCTCATCTTTTATTTTATGCTAAATTATGGCTTTGTTATTATGAACACATGGTGAAGTAGCAGGAAACATTTCCCTTTACTGACTGTCCTGCTGTGTTTTAGTAGGGAGTATGGATAATTTCTCTAGTGTAGGCGTGTGAGAGAGACTGCTATGCAGATTTCACGATATTTAAAATAAAGCAAATGTTCAACACAAACTTTCTTTATGCCTGTGAGTCCTGTAATTTCTGTTTTCAAATCCAACTCCGGTTTGGTAAACATTTTATGTACTGCCTGTGTAGTATATATTTACAACTCCCCTGTCAAAAGCGTAGACAGAAACAATCTGATATGTTTTGTTACCTGGTTTAAATTCAGTATTTCTGTTGTAATTTAGCGTTCTGGGGTTAGTTATTTTTCAAAAGAAAAATTACAGGAATTGTGTCTCCATAATTGGCTTCTGTTGTTCTGGAAGATGGAGAGAACCTGAGCAGACTTCTAACAGCAACAAGAAAGGTCCTAGTAACTAGCAGGAATACAAAGAGGAAAGTAAAGTTGAGCTATTGTGGCAATGAACTAATTTAATGGGGCTTTTGGCAGTGGAAAAACTATCAGCTTTCCAAAATACATTACTTGGGTTATCTACTTACTACAGCTTTGATGGAATTATCAAATGATTTGTTACTCAGCTTCCTTTAGTAACAACAGTGTATATTCTTCTACTAATGGCAAGTTTAGCGCTGGAGGTTTTAATGGTCTGAAACACTACAACCTGGCATCTCTCTCTTCAGGGTGATTAATAGCAGACCTGCACTTGGTTAGATTCCCCTAATGGTACAATTTGAGGTGAACCAAGCACGCCCACATGATTACGCTTCCAAGCGGGACCGTGCAGCCTAACCTTTGTGCCCTCTTTATGCTGGCTGCAGGAGGACAGTCGGTACCTGGTTAAGCGTAAAGCTTGGTTTTACAAAGCTAATCCACTGGCGTTTGGAAGTGATGCAGTTTGGTCAAGTTAGTTTACGTTGGATCAGCACTTTGCTTTGGGCAGGCGTGCTGCTTTTGATTGGGTAGGAGAAGCTCTCAAGTTGGATTTACTGCCGCATCCAACCACAGCCTCAGGCACAAGTCCTGGGCTGCTTTACAAGCAGCTGAATTAGCAGGGGATCCATGAGTTAAAAATAGGCGCTTTTTTTCCAGTAGTAATTTCTAGATTTCAGTCTTAAGGGCATGACAGACTTTAAAGAAGTGACAGAAGCAAAGGGGCTTGTACAGTGAACTAGACTGTGTATCCTCAGTTACATGGAGCCTCTGTGGACCTGCTAAAAGCAGTAAATAACCTTTTTCAGCAAACAGATGTAGCAGGTAGTTCAGTGGCAGGTAAAATACGAACAGTTGTAGCTATATGAAGAACACAATAGGCTGAAACTTCTTTGTAAGAAATTGCACATCACCTAGAAACCTTAATTAGCAGTGAGTACCTTATCAAAAGTGTTCCAACACAGATTTGATATATTGCTGTAGACAACCTACATGTGTCCAACCCTAGAAAAATGCTGTAATCCAAAAATTGGGGCTAGACTCAAGGCTCTTGCAAGTGAAACCAGTATGCTTTCTGTCTATAGATGACGTACAACCCCAATTCTATAAGTGGAGGTGCTTAGGCACTGGGGCTGATAATACGGACTGAGAAGAAGCACTCCAAAAAGCCCTGTAAATGAGGCATTAAAAAATAAAAAAAAATGGAAATTGCTGTCCATGCTTGTTAGTTTTTAAAGGTCACAGGACTGAAAGCCACAACTGTGTCTGTTAATGTGCATTTCCTTTCTTGTGCTTTGTAACTGCAGATACAACAGCGACTTCACAAGTGGGAAAAGAGGATGAGGGGGTGAAGGGAGGTAATGGATACATTTTCTTCAAAATGTTGAAAATATCAAAGCAGGAAAATAATCTGAGCATCCTTCCATTCCCATGTTTAACATTAAAATACAGCTACTGGTAGGTGATTTATGCTCTCTTCAGGCTTCACAGAATAACGCCAAGCTGACTCTCTAAGAGCTTGCGCCAGGCAGATACCCCTTGGTTCCTTGTGAGACTGGCATTAGGGAGTTTTTAGATGCTTCTTGTGCTGCAGAGAGTCACTGATCTCTCTACCCTGATTGTCTGGGAAGTCTGAGGTATCCATACCCTCTGTGGTACGTATGAGGCCCCAGCTCTGTGATAACTTGAAGTTACCTGAGCCTGATGCTTTCTCTTCCACTGGGGATGACTTCATCAAGCTTGGAAGCTTTGATGGCGAGGCAGGCAGACTCACTGTAGATGGGATCTGTGTATTTGCCTGAATTGTTAGGCAATTGTTAAAGGCCCATTAGTCTCTAGTGGCACGATACTGAATTACAGCATCATCCAACTCAGCTTTAGCTGAGACATTGCTGTTGAAAGCACAGCCTTTCATGGCTGGTAACGTGCTGTGTGCCTTTCTTACAGCAGGGCTGGCAAAACTCAGTTTCTGAAACTGTGTTGTGGATTTTGCAAAACTCACTATGTAGCTTTGTGAAGGGGATTTTTCAAGTATGGGGTTGTGTAACGTATTTAAGGGCATTCATTCTTCCTTTCCTTAGTACCTTCAGCTGAATTAAGAAAAATCAAAAAAGATATCTTACTCCTTTCTTAAAAAACTGTCTGCACTTACATTGCTGTAAAAATTGTAATTACACCATTGTGACACAGTCGCCATGGTGGAGCAGTCTGCAGAGAGCTTCAGGAGTTTAACTTTTGCTGAATCTCATCTTGACATCAAAGTTTCAGGAAGATAGAGTGGGCTTTTGCCTTACATAACCCTCACTGCAGGTACCCCACTTGGTTTGTTAGCTGCTGCCTTTGTGATACCTGCCTGAGTGTCAGAACTAAGTGTGGGCCTTCATGAGGAGAATATAGGAAAATATTCCACCACTTAAGCGCTGTGCTGTGTAGGCATCCACAATGGCCATCTGGGTGTACAGACCAGTACCTTTAGTTTTATGGTCCCAGTGACACTTCCCATTAACATTTTAGAGTCTGGCAGACTTCGCTGTCAGGAAGCTTCCTAAACAATAGATCACTTGGTTTTTCCCCTCAGTTCTATCCTCTTATAGACTCAAATTGTTTCTCATAATGAAGTGTAACACAGAATTAATGTCAGATATAGCTAGACGACATTTTCCTTCACCCTTCACCTTGTCTCAGTCTCAGTACAATAAAGTTGCATTCTGTCACCAAGCTTAGAGCCTCATGTTTCAGAAGAGCGCTGTTGACAGGAGAAGCACATTTAGCTAGTGCAGAAAGCAGCATTCTACTAGCATCATGTAGATTGGAAATTTCTCATCCTGCAGCTACTTCCATATGGAGAGCTCTAATGCATTTTGATTTAGTGAATTGTAACAAATGCTGAATTCTGATTTCTGTAGCCACTGCATCAGGACGTTAAAAGACTTCTTGCTGGTGCGAATGCCGCTGCATCCATGTGAATGCTCGTAACGCTGTGCTGGCAAAGCTGTTCTTCATCTTCCTGAAACCTGAGAGCCAGGGTTCAGCAGAGCTAGCTTTAAAGGACCTGGTGTTACCCCCTGGTTCCCTAGAGTTTACTCTCACGTCTTCTCAAGTTCATCTGAAGTCACACTTGTAAATTAAATCTCTTCAGCGGACTAGCTGGGATAGAGTGTGGCTATAAATCCTTTGTCTTACCTGGATCAGGTATATATCCCTCAGTGAAGTGGCATAATGGATATTTACTTAGGAAGCAGATGTAGCCTGTTAACTTTATTCTGTCAATTTATCTAATTTATTTAAAGAAAATTAATCCAGCTCTTATGATGATGTAAAAACCCCTTAAATTTGCAAAGTCATTTCAATTGATTTGCTTCATTATTTCTCTGAGATTTTTGTAGCCCATATTTAAAAAAATTCAAAACAGTCAAGTGGCTCCTTTATGGACAATGTACTGGTGGTGTCTTCACTGAATTTTTGGTGTTCTGTAAGCTAATTTAGGAGGGCAGCAGGCTGTAGCAATGAACTGCACATGTATGTTATGTAGCCAAAACACTGAAGTTCTCATCAGATCGTTGCTCCATCAGGATTTTGTACTTTAAAGGACAGAATAGAGGAGGATTTTTTGTCCATATGGATTCCATGGGGGAAGTCAGAAGGAGCTGGGTCTTCAGGCACTGAAAAAAGAGAAGAAAATCATGGAAATTCCCAACTGTGGCACTCTGCCTCCAGTGTGGCAGAGAGCAAGAGAGTTCCTAGGCCGTCACTCACCAAGGCTCTCAAGGTCTAAGGCAAGATGCTTCCAGTCTGTGCTTGCAATAGGAGAATGTCTTGAAGAGCAGGAGAACTTGTGGGGGTAAAGAGCTCAAGCACAGCCTCTAGAAGCCCCTCCTGTGCCAACCTCTTTAGTGCCCAACTGAAGGACAGTATTTCTTCTGTGTGTATCAATGAAACAGAAAATTGCAGACAGACTAAAGCTTCCTTATTCCCAGCTTTCCGCCTGGGGTTTCTGCTGTACTCTGGGGGAACAGAGGAGTTAGTCTGGCACCAGGGAGAGGCAGTTCCCTCCCTGCGACTTTCTGCAGCACGAGGATGATGCTCTACAGTGATGGAGAGTTGAAGGCAGTGACTCCAGCGGGGCTCCAGCTCTCCCTTGCAACTCGGTACATAGCCAGGGTGCTGCCTGAGGCAGGACTGCGTTTTCTGCTCTTCTCTGTCATCATCCACCTGGGTGTAGCCCCACTGTCCTGTCCTTGTGGAGATCACTGCAGAGGCTGAGACTGCTGTGAATGCACCTGGTATGTTCTGCCGAGCCTCAGAGAGCGTGGGTTTGTTTACTTCCTAAAAAGATTACCTTGGTGTGTGTACAAAAGACAAAGTAGGGTATGGCTGGCTAAGGATGATCCCTGGTGGAAACAGACCAGTGGTAGAAGCCAAGTGTGGTATCTTGTCTCTGCTCCTTAAGCTTGTGTCTTCTTGCATCAACAGTGCAGTAACGGTGGGCATTTTCAGGGGGCCAATGAAGCAGGGGTATCTTTTACATCACTGGAAGTGAGACACCACTTCAGCTGTTACACAGACATTTCACCAGCCTCAGTCAGGTGTAATGAAATTGTTTAACAATTTTCTCCTTTATCTGGGGGTGGTTATTGCTACAGCTTTGTGTTACTTGCAGCAGGAGTTTCTCAGCAGTAGGAAGGGTTTCGGACACAGCGTTTTCTGCCTCTGGCAAGGTTAGCGATCCCCCTCCTCGCATTACAGCCCAGCCCTTTCCTTATCGCCAGGGGTAGCGCGGAGGAGCATAGCCACAGTGAGAGGCAGAGAGTTACTGCATGTAGCTTCTGGCTACTAGCTGGTAGGTGCCCTTGCTCTGACTTGGTGAGTGATTACCAGATAGTTTGGCATCGGACTGGTGCCGCACTTAATTGTGACTGATTCACTGGGCTGAAATATGTCCCTAATTTAATTCAGCTATTTCATTAATCTGATTGAATTGCATCCAGCTGTTTGAGACGTATGAAAGAAAGGTACCTGACACATGAGGCAAGAGCACTAACCTCTGCATTAAACTATAAAACAGTCATTAGGACATCTAATGCTGAAATTTAATTGCTCCATAGAAATTTGGTTTCCAAGCACAATACTAATTAGCTGTAAGCTTGATGAATGTCAAGAATTAATTAAAACATTTCAGTGGCCTGTGTGGGTTTTAAATATTGTCATTATTGCCCCAATATTTTCGGTTCTTACACTAATTGCTTTTTAGAGAGCATGAATGGAATTATCTTCTGGAGTCACTGAGGGTATGAATAGTCCATTACATCACTGAAAACAGACCTCC
This sequence comes from Porphyrio hochstetteri, assembly GCA_020800305.1. NCBI lineage: Eukaryota > Metazoa > Chordata > Aves > Gruiformes > Rallidae > Porphyrio > Porphyrio hochstetteri. Next base: position 17,569,781 of record CM036910.1, on the reverse strand, counting down.
TTGCCTCTGGATTTCTTCCCCTCCCCCCCCCCCCCCCCAAAAAAAAAAGTATTTGCTGTTTCTCTTCCACTTTTGTGCATAGATTGCAAATAGAAAGGTAAGATTGGTGATTTTAGACCCAACTTTATTTTGACAGCACTTCCAGTTTTTCTTTTGTAGCTGTGCTCTAGAGGCCAGCTCACTGTTGTTACCTACTTTCATTTTGGCAACTGGAAAATAGCTACAGCTCCATCAAATATTCTTTGTTTTAATTAAATAGGATGTCAGCCAAAATTTGTGATTATTTTGTCCTGAAAGGCCTGCAACAGTTTAAACATTTGGTACATGAAACATCCACAAGATAAAAAGCATGTTGGGAAATTAGGAATTGAAAGGGAATTCATAATCTAAATCAGCTTTTGGTTGTTTCTCAAATATGATCTAAATGTAAAACCAGCTAACTTTTTGGTGTGGGACCTGCAGATGTGTAGAGCAGACTGCTCCTACTCCTTGTCTCTGATGAGTGTCTCCACACATTCAGCAACACAGTAAGGAGAATGTCCAGTGTTACAGACTGCGGACATGTGTATGACAAATACGTGGGGTGACATGACGTGGGAAATGCCGTGTTCTGTATCAACACTTGGAGGGTTGCAGAGAAGCTTCTCTGACTGTTGAGCAATGCCAGAAACCACAAACTCCCAGGCTACAGCTTGGTGCTCTGCCCTGTCGCTTGCTTCGTGTGCAGTTGCATATGACAGGCTTCAGTGCCTGTTCCCTGGGACCACAGTGGGAGAAGGATGAGGGATGCTTCACCATGTGTCTGCAAGATGCAGGTGGTGCCTGGGAGGCTGCTAAGGTGGGGAGAATTGAAAGGAACTCTCACAGTGCTGCATTATTGACTCGTCTGCATAGATGTGAAGAGTCCACCATGCCTGTGTGAGGTCAGCTCTGTTGTTCCCTGTAGCAGTCAGTTTGGATCGCTGTAGTGCAGATTCAGGACCTTTTGCAGAAGGTTACATTAATTTTTACCCTGACCCTTGCACACAGAAGTAAGATTGTGCTTTGATTTTTTTTGAGAGGAGGTTAGATGGTTACTGTGTGACAACAGCTTTAAGAGTCATGTCTCAAAAGTCAAGAAAATGCTTGTTCATTATCCCTTCTTTCTAAGCTTTGCTCTAGTAATTAATTATGCAATAACCCTTCCCCTAGTGAGAAGTGTGTTCAGTATTGTACTTCTTAAAATAAACTATTTGGGGCTGGTAGTCTCAGTGCTGGCTGCCAGGAGGCAAAACACAAGTATATCCTGAAGAAAACAGTGGTAATCTTTTTTGGATTAGCAGTGCTGCAGAAGCTCAGCTCCAGGTTACTTGGTTCTGCCTGTCCCATCCCGTTTTCTTGCCCAAGGGTGTAACATTTCACTCTACCTTATGAAACAAGTGGCAATGAATTTGTATCAATATGCTTGTAAGTCACATTGTTTATGAAGGTATGATTCATTTAATGCCTGGAGAAGATGAATGTGGTCGAGATACACAACTATTTTAGTGTATGGATATGATATCATTGGAAGGGCACGATGGAGAGGCTCAGAGCAACCACATACTCGAGAAAGCAGATCTGAGGTAAGTTTCAGGCAGCGACAGTCAAGTAGTTGATGGTCAATTGGTTTCATTGTGGCATCTCCAAAGGCACAGGCGAGTGTCCAGCTTTTCCGCCTGTTTTAACACTGAGCCCACTGAAATCAGCTGGAAGCTAGGCAGATGTTTAAGATAGGCAAGTGGTGTGTATAAACAAAACAGATGTAGAAGGGAATCCGTAAAATGCCTCTCTCAAAGGTACACCTGACTGTTTCTCTGTCCTCTTAATTTACACAGTGCCGGTCCTAAAGGGGATAACATTTATGAGTGGAGATCTACTATACTTGGACCTCCAGGTTCTGTATATGAAGGAGGTGTTTTTTTCCTGGATATCACATTTTCATCTGACTATCCATTCAAGCCACCAAAGGTAAGGGTAAGGTTTTTATTGTGTTTGTGTTTTTTTCACATGTGAGAAGAATGTCACTTGCAGCCACTGCTCATCACTTCCTGAATATTGAATTTGCTTATGGTCCTTTGAAAACTACAAGGTTCAAAATCTTGGCTTGCAGTTTCAGAAAATCCTATGTTTGTTTCCTGATTGCTACAGTCAATACTGATGTCCAAGCTTTACCAAGCAATAAATGAGATGATTTTTCTGATCAAGAGTTAAGATTCAAGAAATATTATTTTTAATAGAAGACAGTGAAAGACTTTATTATGCTTCCGTCCTCTCATTCCAGCTACTAAAATGTATGTGTAATAAACTTTTTTTTCCTGTTAGGAACTGGATTTTATATTACAGACTTTGATGTACTTTTTAGTAAAATAACAGAAAACTAAAATAAGTTTAGATGGACAACTAGACTGTTATATTGTGGCTTCAAATTGGGTAAATTACTGTGATATTATTGTAAAATATCAGTAAGTTACTACTATCAAGATCAGAAGCCTCGTTTGATAATGTTGTTAAGCAAAAGCTCTTTTTATTAAATGAAACTAACCTTAACTTAAACTGAAATCTTCCTTGCTCAGAAATAGTAGGAGCACTTAAGAAATCACAATTTACTAACAGATACCCAAGGGGTTAAAGGTTATTGCCTTCTCCCCTCTCTTAATGCTAAATTGCAGCTCTTGCCCAAGTCACCGGTAAGGATGCTGCCGACATTCCCAGCACCAAATGCGTCCTATCACCCAAGTTTCTACAGCTTGTGGCTCTTGTGGCTACAACGTTGTCATTATAAATCAAATATCTTTTTTTTTTTCATTCCCAGAAGGTTTGTGGCATAAAGAATAATGCACCCTCAGTGCATTTCAGAGTTTTTTGGAACACACAAACTGTAATATTCGCCTAGTAAAGTTTGTTATAATGAAGTGATGCAGAGTTGTACACAAATGCCTCATGAAAATATTGTGGGTTTTTTTTAAGAACATAATAATTTTTCAATTTGCAGTACAGAAAACATCCTGAATTTCCCCTTGCCCCCGTTATTAGTATGGGAAAAAGAAATAAATTCCTCATCCTCTTATCCTTTATGTGGTTAAAGCACTTAAACGTATCTAACTTCTTATTTGTGCAGAATGATGCTTACAAGCTTTACCATTATTAGTTTGAAATAATTTAAAAACAAGGATGTTGTTAGCTAGTGTGACAGCATTGGTTTGGATGTATATTATGTCCTGCCTAATGAAGGGTGAGGCAGAGACTTCATTGCTAATTTGAACACGAACAATATAATACTCCAGTGTTAAATATTAATTTTCATGGTCTATATTTAGGCTTTTGAAATAAAGGAAAAGATTGACTAATACTGCACATGCAGCCAAATCCTGTCTACTTTTTCACCTTCAGAAACCACAGTAAAGTTATGTTTGTGATTAGCTTATTCGTGTTATGCAATATGCTCATTAAATAGTGTACAGTACTACAAAGTGGGTCTAAATTTTTTTGGCTACTAGGCAGAGGGACTCTGTGAAAGCAGTTTGCACACCAAAGACCTGATGGTAGGTATCTTAAAGGTAGCCATGACTACAGTAGATCTGCATTCTTCTGCTAAACAATTGTGTTTTAGGAAATGAGCAGTGAGGAGCTGCCTCCACAGAAGCTTCACAGACCTGGGAGCACCCCCAGTGCTGCTGCTGCTCAGAGACAAGGGGCAGCATCCCTGAGCAACATCAGATGACTCTTTCTTATGCTGTGATTCTAGGTTACTTTCCGCACCAGAATTTATCACTGCAACATCAACAGTCAGGGAGTTATCTGTCTGGATATCCTGAAAGACAACTGGAGCCCTGCTTTGACTATTTCAAAGGTTCTGCTGTCTATTTGTTCTCTTCTGACAGACTGCAACCCAGGTAAGGAGCTGATAGTTTACTGAGCGCCCACTCTTAGTTGTTTGACTGATTTGCCATGGTATGTAATTTGCATATTTGACTGTATGCAGATTAAATAAAAAATAGTAGTTTTTAAATTGGGAATGAAACAATCCTGCATGGGTGCAGTCCCATATTTAATAGCTCTTTTCACTCCCGTGGCACACCAGAAAGTAAATAGCATTCAGCTCTTCTTTCCACGAGGTCTGGTGGAGAAAAGAACTGCTGTTATTGAAGGTCTGTATTGCAGGAGCTGCAGCGAGTGAGTGGTCCATCTGGGGAAGCAACAAAGTTCTCTTGAGTTAAAAATCCATAAATCCATAAATCCATAAATGGAAGTCCCTTGTCTTAAGATGGAATTTGAACATTTAATCTTGCAAATGTGAGGGGGACGACATTCAGATATATTTTCCATGACATTCAGATATATTTTCCATGATTATTTTTCAAGGAACTATGTTTGACTTTTGCAAAGAGAGTCCCTTGTCGCTGTTGGACAGGGGGGAACTCCCCTGGAAGCAGTGCAGTTCCTGGGCAGCAGCCCCGTGACGGGTGTCAATAGGCAGTGATGCCACCTGCCTGCAGTTGGGGTGGGAACTGAGCAGCAGAGCTGAGATGATGATACATTTACAGAAGTCTGGTAACGGTCAGGGGGGGATGGATGAGCCTCTTTGACAGGAAAGTTTGGTGACTCCTGAAGCAAACTGTGGATCCCTGTGGTGTGTGTCTTACAGTGCAGACACCCTAGCAGGCACTAGGTTGTCCCAGCACTGTGACTAGGTGATCTCCAGAGGTCCCTTCCAACCCCTACCATGCTGTGATTGATTCTGTGCTTCTTTGTGGAAATGCCTTCTACAATAAGAGCCCCGCTATATCTCACAGCACTTTCTGGCCTAACAAAGACTATATTTTGGGATGGATTCTGTATTTTAAATAATGTGGTGGTTTTGGGTCATGGAACGGTTTCTAATGCATCTTCTCCTGCCTTTTGCAGCTGACCCTCTGGTTGGAAGCATAGCCACTCAGTACCTGACCAACAGAGCAGAACATGACAGGATAGCCAGACAGTGGACCAAGAGATATGCAACATAAATGACAAACTACTTGTGCAGTGTGAAGGTGCAGAAGGCAACTTTGCAGTGTGCAACAAATCTTTATAGCCTTTACAATACGGACTTCTGTGTATATGTTATACTGATTCTACTCTGCTTTTATCCTTTTGAAGACTGGGATACTGCCCCCCAAAAAGGTAAATGCTATCAAGAGTAGAAATTTGTAGCTGTAGATTAGTTATGTTTAAAATGCCTACTTGCAAGTCTTGCTTCTTTGGGATATCAAAATGTATTTTGTGATGTACTAAGGATACTGTTCCTGAAGTCAACCAAATATTATAGTGCATTTTAGCCTAATTCATTATCTGTATGAAGTTATTAAAGGTAGCTGTAGATTACTAGGAATTATGTCATTTGTATTAAACCCAGATCTATTTCCAATATGTGGTACATGCTGTTGTGAAAACTGTTTTAACTTTTACCTTTGTCAGTTTGTAATGAAAGGATTTCCTTTTTCCATTTGTAGCTCAGAGAGCACCCAGTGTATCATCTCAAACACAATAAACATGTTCCCCAAGGAGCAGTTTCTTTTGTTTTCCTATTTTAAATTAATATTTGAATAAATTTAATTATAGTAACAAGGCAGGGCCAATGTATCACAGATCCCTGTGGATAATCTTTAAATTAATATACATAAGCAAAGGCTTGCTATTAAATGTTTAATGCACACCTGTGGATTTCTTAAATTCTCCCTGTTTTGTTTTTTACAGAGCAAACATAATTTCTACAATTTCCTTAAATTTAATACTGGTTGGCACTTTCTCAAGTCGGAATGAGAGCATTGCATATGCTCGCTCCAGAAGTTCATGTAGCTGGTTGCTTCAGGGCTGGTCCTGCTCTCCTAACAGGCTGCCTGAGTCTTGCTACAGTATTTTTTTGTAGGACCAGGGCCAAGTTAGAGATAGGCTGGTGCTCTTGTTTCCACCTAAAGTAAGTAGGGCTTGCTGATCAAGAGAACTACAGTTACCCATTGGTCTTCCAAAGCATGATTGAACACTGTATCATCTGCCCAGAAAAGAAAGTAGTAGAATAAATTTAGTCAAACTTTTAGGACATGAAAACAGTCTTGGGGAAAATGAGCCTTTGTTTAGTGAAAATGAAATCTGTAAAACTTTTCAATTATGTTCCCCCCCCCCCCCCTTCACTTTCTGGCTTGGAAATTTTGTAACATCTGTAAGTAAGGAAGGTATACAGCTTTATAGTACATACAGTTTAAAAAGTAGAGTCAATAATAGTTTTATAATTTAAGCTTTTCTAGGTTGCCAGTCACAATATTGATTATAAGAAAGAGACTTAATCCCTTTAAATGATTTTTTAAAATTACACTTGATTTTAAACTTTACAGTCTCCCTTACTACCTGGTGTTTTTGGAGATAATGTAGCACTTCCATCAGTAAGATGCCCTACTCATTTAATATATGAAAACTGAATTTTAAGTTTAAATATTAAAGCAATAGAAAAAAAAAAGTTAAAGATTTAGATCTAAAGTTAGCCATCACTATATAGGTCATTGTTTTTTGTATCACATGACCTCTGACCATGAATCGTCCACCCTACTTTAAATATTTCTACAGATTCCTGAAGGTGGCTTGAAAAACTGTGTATCCCAAATATCTCAACCTAGAAGCCAGTCTCTCTTGGTAGCTACAAGATAGCTGTAGAGTTCAGGTTATAAAGTGCAAAAGGGAATGAGAAACAGGGGATCTGGCAGGTGAATATGCCTAAGTCAGGTAACAGACTAATGCCAGGAGATGAAGTGCTGGAAATCACTGCTGAAGGTGACCAGGGTTTCTCATGATGTCGTTGGACAGGTGACAAATAGCACAGATTGGCAAAGCAACAAGGGGCTATCACGTGCAGGCTGGACACCCAAAGTCTGCTCGCTGCTGACCATTAGCGCACTCATGGGTGACACGGTGCTCGTACACCACGCCAGAGACTTCCCGGTGAAGAGCAAATGATGTATTTCACAGGGTAACTGTGTTGCCTACAGAATTCACAGATATTTATATCATAAAATATTGTGGTATAAAAATACAGGTTTTAATCCTAATTTTAATGTATTTTGGGTTTATATTGTACCTGCAACTTCAGATATCTAGGTGTACAAGTGGGATGCCTTGTTAGTGTTGCCCCCATCTTGCCTTCCTTGCAATTGGATCCTTTACACTGAATTCCCATCCTTTTTTTTTTTTTGTTGTTGGTTTGTCATGATTCTGTTCTTTTTTAATGTAGGTTTTTTTGTGTGTAAATTTTATATTTACTGAAGTAAAGGTTGTTTTTGTGTAAACATTTAAACTTTAAAAAAAGAAAAGAAGCTAATTTTGTTTCTCAAGTTCTCTCTGCTAAACCATGCAGTAGAAAAAAAAAATTTGTATTGTTAAATAAATCAATTAGTTGTTAAATGAGAATGCGTGTCTGTTTTCTTGGGGAGGGGAGGAATCCCTGCTAGAAACATATCCAAACTACCAGTTGCAAAGAGCATCTGGTGTTTTCAAACTATTTCCTTCCTGCCTGTGCTGGGGTGAATACCAGACACAACTGAAGTAGAGCAGTGATCCCATTTTACTTTTAATTTTCAGTTCCATCTTCTTATCACCAATTGCTGGTCTCTGTATTTGGGAAAAAGTGAACTGAAATGACAGTTTTGTGCAAAGACCAGCTAAAGACATCAGACTTGGGCTTTTCTTGTTCAGCTGTCTTTGGGATCCGAGTGGGGAATATGTAGCTGGCTGGGAAGGTGCCCAAACTGGGCTCCATGGCCTCCCAGCACAAGGAACACTTGTGCAGGAACTGTCTCTTCAGCCTTTGAGTTGTGACACTGCTGAGGAACAGAGAGGGCCAAACCAAACAGGCAAACACAGTCACATCACCTTTTCAGCTCAGGTGGTAGGAACATTAAGAGCAAATATCTTGTCATATCAATTGAGGTGGTGTGGGTGATTATAAACCTATAAAATAATATTAAATGTAATAGAAAGGCAAATATATATCAGCCTCATTGTTTCTGTGCTAACATGTTTATGGTGAGCTGCTTCATGTTCTGTGATGCCTTAGAGATGCGTGGGGTGCCTGACGTGGAGACAGTCACTGCTCAGCACTGGCTAACCTATAGCCGGGAAGAGAGACATGGGCTAGAAAGCAAGACTGCAAGGTAGCTTGAGTCACGGCCCAGCTTGCACTGCCTCACAAGGAAAGCAGGAACTGAATGAGGTCTGGTTTGTGCTTTGGTCCCTCCCTGCCCCTTGGGGGGAAAAGGGAAACTGCCACGCTTTGCTCTGCACTGGTTCCGGCTCTCTACCAGCTGATTTGTGGCTGTAAGTATTGCAGAACATGAGACTGAACTTCTGCCTTTCTTCACCTTCATGTGTGGGAACCAGATTTGTGGCCTTGCAGCAGCATCCATCCGGGCTTGCCTGCGCCACGATGCAGGGCTTGGGCTGAGGGACTTCACCCCAGATGGGTGCAGCTCTGAGCCGCAGGGCAGCCCCAGCTGCCCCACTGCCACTGCTTCTCCGTGGCCCTGCCCGGGTCACCACAACATCGCTGGGGAGGAAGCTGGAGACCGCAGCAGCTTCTACACTGATCTTGTCGCCTTCTGTCCCTGGGTTTTAATTTGCAGGGGTGCAGGTGGCAAAGGAAGAACTCCTGATTCCAGGCTGGACAAGTGAATTTTTTCTTTCCTGCATTTTCTTCAGCAAAACTCAGCACTGGATATTTATGTGAAAGAAGAAAGGCCTGTGCAGGCATCCTGTACTAAAATAGCTTTGAAGGACAGTAAGAGTAGTGTGACTAAAATGAGCTTTGATTCAGGCAGGAAACATTGTTGTGTTTCAGCAGCCCGTGCTTTAGCCAGGGAAACAGATACGTTTGAGACCTGGGTGCTGCTCTGTGTACAGTATCTCCCCCTCTGCACGGCGGCACCACTTGCCTTTCTACTGCACAGTAACTTCTGAGGCTGAACCGCCACTCCCTTTCCTCCGCCAACCACCCCAGCGGAAAGTGGCTGGAGAGGATCCCAAACCCACAGAAGACACCGTGTAATGGACCACGGGTTTTAAAGAGAGAACTGAGACGACAGTGCAGCTGCTTGCACTGCTGCCTGACCTTGCTGATGTCGCTGATAATTAGGCATGTTCAACTGTAGCTTAGGTGGAAGAGCGGATAACGCACTTGGAAGATAATTGCTGGAATGTTTGCAGCACACAGGGGCTTTTGCTTTTTTATCCTTAAAGAGGGAGACTTGCTTCAGCTTGTTCTCCTCCCTCTCCACCTACCTATCTCTGGAGTGCAGTTACAACTACCTCTGTTGCTGGGTAGAACAGAAAGCATCCACCATATTGGCAACAACTTGGGGGACCTCTGAAAATAAAATCTGCCAGGAATAGATGTAAGAATAAGAGGACATATCCCCTCATAGTGACTACATCTGAGCACAGGCTTTGCATCTATGGGGATGTAAGATGTGGTTGGCCCATGTGCATGCATAACAAATGTATATAGTTGTCTCTCACTGCTACTGCTCTTCCGCAGGCCATGTGTGGCAAGCCCTGTATGTTTATGTAGTGTTTCCAAGTGTTGGGAAGCATTTTGTAACTTTGTTGTCCAAGATAAACATCCCTGTTGCCATCCATAACATCCTTCCAGTGAATGCTACAGTTTAATTACAGGCTGTGCGAAAAAATACTTTGTTATGTGATTGTTTCATGTAACCTGCTACGCCAACAATTCTTTTATGTTTGTTTTATGTTGTAAGAAATAATAAATAGTTGTATATGTTCTCTTCCTTGATGCCATTTACAATTCTATGTACCATCATTACTATCAGTCCCTAATAACGTCTTTTTCCACATCAGAAAGCCCTTATTTATTTAATCTCTTCCCTATTGGAAGATACTCCATTTTTCCTGATCACCCTTGTCCATACATTTTGTAGTTCTGCTCCAGTTCATTTAAAGGAATGAGGGCTGCTTGCTGTGCAAAAGGTGAACTCGGAATTGTTTTCTGGTTTGATTTGTTTGTCTATGTACCACTCTGCCGTTCTGACCAGTGCTTGTTGCTTAGCTAATGTCTTCATTAAGTGGTGTTCAGAGATGCTGGAATCTCCGAGTGAGAGCTAATGTGACCTTTTGTATAGGTCTAACAGATTTGTCTTCCCCAATATCCACCACTTCGTGTTTATCACCACCAAATTCATCTGAGATCTTATGATCTTATCTCACCACTCTCAGCATCACAATATCCTTTATGACTCTTGGCAGTCAGTTTTCGTTTCGTCTGCCTCGAATATTGACTCTGTGTGGCGCATACACGAGGGGTGGGAGGTAACAGCAAAAGTAGTAGCAAAGTGCACTGGACAGGTCTGTCTGCCAAGAAGTGATGGGTCCCCGAGGACAAATTATCAGTTGGCTTCTGAATGGCACAAATGAAAGCAGCTGCCAACTGTTTTCATCAGTCTGGGCTTTGTCTCCCTCTACAGAACAAATGTCAGGTCATTATTTAAAGAGGAGCTCCGGGTGGGTAAATTTTCCCGAGTGCTGAATGAGCTGTCATCCTGGAGATTAGTTTTCTGGGCTATCGTATAGGTAGACAGGGTTGAATTGCAAATCCTGTGGGAGACCATTCCTCTGAACGCAGCTATTGGATGTATCTCTGCAGTCTAGTGCTTGTTCACAGAGCCGGGCAGCAACAGTGGGGCTGGGAATGCAGAGGCGATAAATGGAAGTGGAGTGCAGCTGTTGAGGTACAGTGGTGCGTGATGGCAGTTCTTGTACCGAGGAAGGTGGCTGCTTGCAAGTGTAGAAATCTATGGCCGTGTTTATGTATTCCAGCATTTTAAATCTGTGTACTTTTGTGAAAGTTTGAATGAAACTGGGTCTCTCTTGACTCTGTGCTAGATAAAGAGGTCACCAGGACTTGCGGTTCCTACTTTATAGGCAGCAAAATTAAAGAGACAAATTATTTTAAACTTCTTCTCAGTTTCTGAAGGGAAATATTAATATGCTCTGCTCTTTTCTGCCATTGCCTGGGTTTCCCTGTGAGCTGGGAAGCTAATATGGTGTCTTTCCACTGCTGGAATGATAAGTTATTATGTACAAGCAACATTTTTCATTCTCCCCATTTCTCTGAATGTTGCTGTTTCCAGCCACTTTTTTTTTCACAAGTATGGATTTAATGAAGAACTAAAAACACTAAGTTATCATGTAAGCTTCATTCATTGATTTAGTTGATATTTTACTGTACAATGACTTGAATTACCTTTCTTAAACTGAAAGAGTAAGAATTAAATTACATATTGGTTCTTCTGGGAGATTATGCTGTTTACACGCAGATCAGTACGTCCTGTAGGTAAATCACAGACTGCACTCCCATTTTCTTTTGCCTACTGCATAATACTTGATCTGAGCATTTAGAAACTGGCAGATGGAGTAAGTTAAAAAGATGAAGTAGTACTGTGGAGGTTTGTTGTAGTGAGGGAGAAGGAAAATACAAACTGCCACATGTACAAAAACCATTAAATACCTGAATTTTGCATTAAAGAAAAACTAAAGTTAGGACCAATCAAACTGGATGCTGGTGTTTCCATGAGGAAATACAGGAAATAAGTAGCCAAATAAATAGGAAGCCAAGGAAGCAGCAATAAAGCACTTGAGAAGTTTCACTTGAGCCGGCTTTTTCAGGCCTAGCTGTAGGACCAGTGGTCCCTACTGAGCCGTGCGTACCTGTCCGCAGGTGCCTGCAGTTTGGCAGAGCGCAGCGTCTCGGGCTTAGCCGCTTCTCTAAAGCCTCCCGAGCGGAGCGGAGCAGGAGGGTGGCCGTGCTCCGCAGCCCGGCGGAGGAGCTGGCGACCCGGTGCCTACAGGTCTCCCGCGGGCAGGCCTCCTGCTCTCCCCACCGTCAGGTGGCGAATGTTTCTCGGCGTTTTCCTCCGCTCGGCGGGTGCCGGCTGGCCCGGCAAGCCGCCGGTGAAGGACAGTACCGTTCCAAACGAGCCGAGCCACGGAGTTTCAGCGGCGCGGCCACGGTGCCCGGAGCGCGGGGCGGCGCCTCAGCTGCGGGGCGGGCCGAGCGCCGCTAGGTGTCGCCGCCGCACCGGGTACCGCCGCGCTCCGGCCGCGGCGAGGGGCGGGCCGGGGGGCAGGATACCGGGCGCTCCGGGGCCCGCGGCCACAGCCGGCGAGCCTCCGGCCAGCAAGTCGTGCAGCCCGGGCTCCTCCTCCCCGGTGGGGAACGGGCTGGAAAAATCACGGAGCTGCGGCCTGGCAGAGTCGCGTGTGGGGGCGCCGGCTGCGGGTGTGCGAGCCCCGCACCACCCGCTCACCCGGCAGCGCAACGGGAGCTGCAGCGAGCGGACAGGGGCGGCCGTCCTCTGTCCCGGGGCTCCCCCTGCCCGCGGGGATGCCGGCAGGGTGACTTTCTGCCTTGTTCTACTCACAGCCGCTACGCCGCACTCTAAGGACAGACAATTCACTTTGAAGTGTATTTTTACCCCCGAATTGTTAAAAATAAGAAACTGCAACAGATTGTCTGAAATCGCTGCTGCCAGCCCAGTACTCGATCGCTCCCAAATTCATTAATCTACCTTAAGCTCCACAAAATTAAATATCGCTTACATAAGCCTCAAGCCCAAGAGGGATGTGACGTGTCGGTGTGCTGGTCAGAGCCCCTCAGCCTACCTGTTCGCCCCCTCTGAGCATCTCTTTTTTTCTCAGAAAGACAGACCGTGTATTTAGACCAGTGCTGCTGCCCCTAGATGCCCCTGCTTCCAAAGGACAGGCAGTTAAAGAAAATAAAAAAGCAAGTTAAGAAGAGAGAGCTTTTGAAGTTAAATCTTTACAGATGGGTAGATTTAGTCCAGACGGTCTGAAAGATCACGTTCAGTTTCTGTTTTCTTTCTTAGATTAAATATCAGGTCCCTGGCATCAGAAAGTTCTTTGTCCTCTTTTTATAAGCCATATTTATTCATAAGCCCCACTCTGAACCCTGGTCTCGCAGACAGCTGCTTTTCTTTCAGTGACAAAGGATTCTGAGGGTGCTGCTCCCCTTTCTCCTCCGAGCGGGCTGTTCTGCTGCTCAGCTCTTGGAGGAGTTTATCCAAACCGGTGGCAGTTGTGGGGGATTGCAGCTCTGTAAGCCACCAAGACTCTTCCTGGCCCTTGCCTTGTGTCTTGCTGCTCACAGGGTGACCTCAGCTAAACACTGCAAATCAGGTAAAGCTGACAGAGGTGACTTGTGACTTTCTCAGCCTTACAGCCTCGGTGATACACTTGTCAGCCAGAGCACACTAATGCTGCTCCTTTTACTCCTCCAGCAGCAGCTCCCCTGTGTAACAAACTGAGTTGTGCTGGTCTGGCACTGTCTGCCTAAAAATGACGTGCAGACAAATATTTTAATTTTATCAACTTGCTAATAATTTTCAAAGATTTTAATTGAATGATTAAAGCAACCATTGACTTTTTCAGGCCTTAATCTACACTGTAATTCAGACATTCCTCAAAGGAAGTCACGCACAATCGGATTTTGCTATCATTCAAAGTGAAGCCTGAGCAATTATCATCATGAATGCCACGTATTCTGTTTGCCTTATTAACTTACATTAGGAAGCTGTAGTGAAGCTGTGAAATAGCAGTCCTTTTAAGATGCTTCCTGAGGTAGGGTTTTTATTAAAGACATTTAGAGAACCATAAACTGCAAAGGGGGGTGGCTCATGCAAATGGCTGAGATTTATGCTTTGAACATGTTGTAGGCCTGCAAATGTGCTGGAAACCCTACAAAACTACTGCCAAGTCCCACAGACTGCGTTGGGAGGAACCAATACTTCCTGGCCATGAATGTTTCAAACATTTAACAATTTCAACAGTCAGCAACGGTGCTTGGGAACCTAGTTAAAAATGAGCAGGCTTTTTCCAATCAGGCCAGGATTCAGGTTGAGTGTTTGGCACAGAGCAGCATCATGCCAAGCCCCTGTGGCACTAAGCCCCCACCCCAGGAACTTCATGACCCCTGTGCATCACAGTGATGCTCCCAATAGGCAGGTGCTACTTCATGAGGGACTTTCTAGCTGCTCTTCATTTTGTTTGGCCTTTGCGAAGCTCCAAATTTCCATTTAGAGGGGGAGCTACAAAAAAAGAAGGTACGCTTTGTGGCCCAACCCAATTTATTTGTATAACAGCAGTCATCCAGAGCTGAGGAACATTTGCCACACGGTAAAATACAAATGCTCACAAAACAATAATCAACTGAGAAGCTTATTTGAGAGTGATGTGGTAGTGTAGCAGCAAGCTAGTATCCTTGTTGTTCAAACCCCAGCTCTTCAGAAGAAGGGAGTGAATGAGGCCTTTGCAGTGCCTGAGACTCAGGCTTTGGGTAAATGAAGCTCTGGAGAAGGGAAGGTTTAGAAGTCCCTGCAGACACGACCCGCTCTGACCTGCTAGAGCTGGCTTTTGCTGCGAGGATCTGTCTGTCTCTGGAATCTAAGATTTCAGGCTTTTTTCTTTCCATTGCAGATAGCTGAGGGAGATGAAATTGCTCGTTTCAGGTCTTGTGCCCATTTTATTTTTCTGCCTTAAAATTACGGTAATTCTTGCTTTCCTGCTTTAGTTGCCACACAACCGACTCTGCTGTTCCTGGCTGTTGTTTGGGACACGCTGGGAAAGTGGCTCTGGGAGCTGCTTCTCCTGGTTTAAGAACAAGCAAGTTACTGTAGCAAGTGCCAAGCAAGCTGCAAGCACCAGATGAGTACACCTTCCTTGTAGTCTTTGTACTGTGCACCAGTACAAAAGATCTTTCTCCCAATACCATCCTTCCAAACCCTGCCATTCCTTTCTTCTCCTTCCACTTTAAGGGTTTTGAAAGAAGAAGTAATTTCCTTCAATTTGTTATTATGAAAATCTGACTAATGTGAATCTAGGGGTTCAGTCTTGAATTAATACAAGGTTAACACTCATGGCAGCTGAGTGATGGGGAAGCAGAAGTGGCTCTGGCTTACGCTGGCTTGCAGAAGGTCCCTGGAGGCCATCACACTGGCAAGAATTATTGCCTGAAGGGCAATTACATTCGCAAGCATCAGCTGGAGCACTGTGCACCCTACTTTCTCACCTCATCATGCCAATTCATGCCGCCAGCTTTGTTCTGACACCCATCCTCTATCACAGGAGCTGGTGGCAAGGAGCCAGCTACACTCAGCGTGGGGTCTCTTCTCCTCGGAGAGCCAGTAACCAAGGGCCAGCTCAGCCTGCCACTGTGGCTGCAAAATCCAACACAATGCAAAGGGCAGAAATAAAGCCTGACTGAATAAAACCCAAAAGCTTGGACCGGTCTAAAGGACTTTTCTGGTAAACAAGAGAAGCAAGACAGTGGGAGTGAAGAAAATAAAACTGACACACTGGAGCTAGGCCTGACTGGTAGCAAATGAACAGATGGACAGCTCTACTCATCCTCCTCCTAGGGAGAGGGATGATAATTTGACTGTGAGACAAAAGATGTGGACAGGAAGGTGCCTATTTCTCCATCCTGGCTGCTGTGCCTGCTGCCTTCTGAGATGGCTGTATCCCACTGGACCTTCACTTTTCTTATCCCGTTGGGGTTAGGAATAGGGTTGGGAGACAGGCAAAGCCTGATGCTGGATTGGAGTGCTGCTGGATGGAGGCCACCAAGGAAGAGGCTACACTGCCCAAACACCAGTCCCTAGATGAGTTTATTCTCTGGGCTGTGGCTGGGGGACCCAGGCTTAGCCTCAAGCCCAGACAAGGACTAGGGTTATGGATGAAACTAGTTCTGGAACAGTAGGGCTACACAGTTTTTTAAAATAAAACAGTAAGTTATATGAAGACAGGAAGCTCAAGATTCAGCAGCTGTGGAAAGCACCCATACAGGAAAAGAGATGCACCACAGCCCTGCTCACTGCAGACAAAATGCTGCTTTTGGAGAGCTACCCTGTAATAGAGCCCAGAATGTATTTCTGCTCCAAATCTGTAGCAGAGGTTCAGAAACCGAAACATATCTGATAAAATAAAATAAAAAAAGCTACATGAAAACGTAGAAGCCTGTTAACAGCACACTAGGAGCACATTCAAAGGAGTAAAATCATGGTAAGCAGACCAGAAAGCATCTAAAGAAAGCTGTTTCTGTTGAAAAAGCATATAGGGTCTGAGAGCAAAGCTTTTATCAGCAAAGCTTTTTAAAAACACAAACAAAGAAGCTACAGGGTAAGGAAAGCTATGAAAAGCAATCAAAAAATAGAGGGCTGAATATTAAGGGGAGAAAGTTTGCTGCTAATTTATAGTTATTTAAAGTGGTTAAGAGGAAGGTAATCCGTGAACTATCAAAATATCTTACAATGACCAGTATTTACTACAGCAAATAAAATTCAGTATAGTTAAATATAAGGTGATAAGCAGGAGGAAAAGAGTCTGACTTCATGTACACAATGGGATCTGCGCTGCTGCTTGCCATCCAAGAGTGGTGCCTGGAACTGGTTGCTCACTGTCTCTTCCAATGTCAGGATGAAGAAAGGACAGACCAGTTTCAAAACAAAATAAAGACCATAAATATTCCTCAAAGCGCTGAGGAAGCATGCTAGGAAACCCCTTCTTTCAAAGATGCTGGGAATGCTGGAAGTTTGCACTGGGTTACAAAAGGTAGAAGAAGAACCAGAACAAAATATCAAGTCATAATCTGATAATAGATTGGCATCATAAACTTTTGGAATATAAATTTGGAAATTTTTGCCTAAATATTCTCTTTCAGATTCTTCTAAGAATTCTGTAGGTGGATCAGTATTGCTATGTTATGCTAACCTCAATGTGTACTTCAATCAGTTCCTTGTCTTCATCATCTACAAAATCTTAATTACATTCAACCCACTTACAAACCTGTTCCAAGGGCCTGGGATACCTCAGTCCGTATTGAAACCAGTGCCCCAAGGTTCTGACCTGCGCACCCTCCACTGCATTATTTCTCATCAGTGTCACAAAAGAAGACACAGAGAATGCTGCTGCATAGGTGGGAATGACACTAGGAAAGATATCAAGTTAAAACTTCATGTTCCTGAACACCAGACTCTCACTGTCCACAGAGAGAGCACTTGGCTCCCTACAAAATCAAGGACAGCAGTGGGATATTTCTCTGCCTCACGGTGAAAAACAGCTCTTGTTTTTCGCCTGAATTCAGCTACACACACTTTCTGCCCCTTCTTTCCTTTCTAGAGCATCCTGTGCTGTAACTCAAGTTACACATATGTCAAAACCACACAAAACCAAGGTGTCCCTTCCCTCATAAGCTTCCAGGTAAGTCCTTGTGCTAATTTTTGCTGCTGGTGCTTCCAGGAATTACTTATGTCCAGTACCTATCCTTCCCTGTGCTGCCATTCGGAGTGCAACAGCTGACAATGACCAGCACAAAGAGCAGAGTGTTTCCTGGGTAAAGAGCTGCCAGCACAGAAAAAAGTATCTTGAAACCTACTGTGTTCTGGAACATGCCTCAGGTCTCTTCGTAGTAGCTCAAATCATAGGGTTGCAATAGCAACTACAAATGAACAAACAAGAAGACAAGTAACGAAGTCTGGGGTGCTTCAGACCAGCAAAGAAACATTTCATTTAATGAACACACAATGTTTTATAGTGAATCTAAAAACTGATGAATTTGGTGATATCATTTGGAACTGAAGAGATAAGCATTCCTGAAGTTGTGTGTGGAATGGACATAAATCAGAAACATCTGCCACCAGGCAAGAAACATAAATACAATGGCCTCAATACAGAGCATCTCCCTGAACACCAAGCCAGCATGATAGCTGTGACACTGTGATTCCTGAAGCCCAGCTCCAGGCAGGGCTGTTTGCCTCTGAAAATGGAAATGGAAAAAAAAAAAAAAGAAAACCTAAAAAGATCTTTCAGTGGGGGAAGTTGCCAGCAGCTGCAAGCTGATGCAAAGAGAGACTCAGAGACAGCAGTTGCACTTTATCCTTCCAGGCAGGAGTACTTTGCCCTGCCAGTATCAAGTGCTTGTATGAGAGATGTAGCTATTACAGTGTGTGATGGGTGGGAAATGTGTCAGGAGACTAATTTTGCACTTTGCTTCTTGGAAGAATTTTAACTAAATTTGAAATCCTTTGTGTGGGCAAAACTGCTGTCAACATCAGGAGGAGCTCTGCTCAAGTCACACTACCCAAATAAGGCTCTTTTTTATGGTGACTAAACCACTGTTTAATCTGCATCCCTAAATGTTGGCAATTTGCTTGCTCTATATATGTTTTCTAAATGCCTTCAGCATTAAGAAATGAATGCTCTTTTTTTTTGGAGGAACTCCATCTTTGCTGGAATTATAAAGAAAAAAAAAATAAAGTGGCAAGAACAGAAAACGAGAGGGGTCTGATCTTCCATATATATAAAAGACATGTTTCACAAATGATTCAAATATCACCAGCCTAATTTTCCTGTTGGCCCTACACCAGCTGCACTGAAACCCAGATACTGCACTGGTGCAGATGTGAGCAATCAGACACTACACTACAGAAAAAACGAATCACTCAAAACCTTTTCAAATCTCTATAAGAAGCCCTGCCAGACCCACTCTGCCCCATACATCTGGACAGCCACTACCACACACTGAGGATTAAAGACTGTGCCTATCAGGAGCTGTAACAGCTGAGAAATGAGCTGCAGGCCAATCCAGATCTTTAAACCAGCAGACAATGAATATGGGGGGAAAAGGTCTAGTTTTGTTCAGCTGCATTACACTGCATCAGCTCAGTTTGAGGTCAAACAGGTGCCAGGCGTGGGTGAGACCGCATAGCCATGGGCAGGAGCAGAGATGCAGCGACAGGGAGGACAGGAAGCCATCTGCCCTCCTCAGTGGCAGCAAAATGAGAGGCCCTCTTGCTGCAAAGTGCTCAGCTACTTGCCTAAATCCAAATTGGTCCTGAACCGGGGCCTGTAAGCTCTCTGGGCTGGAGACTCAATATTCAGACTTGAAGGTGCTCTGCACTCAATAAATTGCAGGAGACTTCTTTCCCTTTTATGTTGCTTTCTAGTGACATTCAGTTGCATTCGATTACAAATAACCTTGGAAACCTGGCACAGGTAGATCTTCCAGACTAGTTATCAGAAATGTCATATGAAATATCACATTATCTCCACTCCTTTACCAGATAAGTATTATCTCCTGTCAGTGGCTGGTCAATTTTCCTCTCTATTGAATGCTTCCGTTTCACGATAGAGCAACACACTCCAGACCAGGCATTTCTAGTCTTTATTACCTGTCTGTGGTGCTTGAACACTCTCATCATTGGGACTACATGTCTCATAAATGAACTCATGATTCATACTGAAATAAGCCCCATTTCTCTCCAAATACAGATCTTGTTATATTTCATTATTTCCATATTCATAATGTTCAGTGTTTCTTCTTATTCGGACACAGAGCAACACCAGTAGCACTTACTGCTGACTGCAGAAGTCACATGCAGTTCTCATTCTAGTTTTAGTTTGTCTGGTTCCTTTAGCTACATTTTTCCTTCAGGCTGCAGACTGTATGTTCTTTTACAGCATCAAACATTACCCTGTGTTATACCTATAGCTAGACAATGACTAGCAGCACTGTCACTCATGTATTTTAACTTCCTTTACATCTCTATTACTTAAAAGCAGATTTGTCTGTGTACCTGCATTGCATGTACAGGCATGATTTCTCACTCTTGTTGACTTGCGGGCGGAAAGTATTTCCAGTGCCCACTCCCCTCATCCCTTCTAAGTAATAAGGAGCAATTTCCAGCAGGCAGAGTTGAGTAGTACACACTACAGCTACCTCTGGTTCACACACTACTTTTTTTCCTATTTGCCTGAGAACCACAGTGCCAGGCACTCCAGCCTCAAGCACACGCTGCCAGGTATGGTAGTGATGTATGGAGGTGCTCAGAACTTGGAGACAAGGGAGGTTTCCTCTTAACACGTTATTATGATTTAAGTTAGGCTTTTCACAAAAAAATCCTGTGTGTCCTGTGTATTCAGTTTGGGAAGGAGGGGGCTGTAGGAGCTGAGGAGATGGGAGCATACAGGAATTAGAAGCCGTTAAGGACTGCACGAATAAACGTCTGTGCGGTTTCAGATCCTGGGAGGACTTGAAGACAAAGTCATGCAGATAAGAAATGTCCAATAAAGTACCACCTGGACCTTTGCCTATGGTTTTGAGTACAAGCTTTCCTAAAGTTCATATGAACATGTATTTTTTCTCAGTTCTGCATAATCTAGCTCCAAACGATCCATCTTATGTGAAGTCCTGCTCCAGCCTATTTTTTCAGATCCATTCACACCAGTTAATTTGGGGAATGGTTGGCACAGTTTGGGTTTTTGAAACCAAACCTCTGAAAATCCTCCTGAGTATTTCTACCCCAGAGCCAGCTCATTGCTAATTAGCACAGATCACAGGAACAATAACCTTTGGAAAATACTGCTGATGCACAGAGCATTTCGAAACAGTACTCAGCATTGTGGCATGATATGTAGAGAACATTGTTATAAATATTCTTTTGCACAAGAGAAGCATGGCTAAGCAGAAAACCTTATCTAATCCTATTTTATACCACATGCCATATTAAATGTATCAACTGCTATCATACAGGATCCAGATGTAAACATGCCATTGGCTTTAACCATATACTAATTTTATATATTTTATAAAACCCTATGGCTGAAATGCCTTTTCAGTTTTCTCTTCCCCATGCCGGATTAGCACATCAACAGCTGTGAAAGAATGTTTTCAGCCACACCACAGAATCTTATTATTAAAAAACTGTCTGGACATAGAGTCCACCAGAAGAGAATTTTAAGCCTTCATTGCTCTCTGCCACACCGATGTGATCAAACAGGCTTAACATTTCAGAATTTCCTTTTATCCCGAGACAAATTAAGGCGTTGAAATTTTGAAAGTCACGGAATGGAACAAAACCATTTGGGAATACCAAAGGGAATTTATTCAGATATGATGCAGAGATAAGGTCAGAGTACTTCATTTTGATGTTACCATTTGCAGATGTGCCTTCTATCAGGAACCACTATCAACATCTACAAGAGCAACTAGAACAAAGCGGCTTCACCTGATCAAAAATACATTACAATTTGTTTATATCAAACCTGTAATTCCTTGATAAGGAAACAAGAACTAAGTTTTCTTCAGAAAGTTGAGACAGGGATCGTTTGATTGTTCAGGAATGGTTAGAGGCAGAAGTTTTTGCAGATCTTGCAAACTGCAAAATAATACTCATAAACCCCACAGCCCTACTATTTGTTTCTCAGTAAATGTGTATGTCACCTTGTAGGGAGTTTCCTTTCACGGCTGTTTTGTTCTCATCCACACCTATGTGAAACTAAAGTCACTTCCCCCAAGCTGTTCTGCTTTAGGTAATTTCATTTTTCTGTGCTTGCTCTCTTTACATTTCACGTTTAGCCACTTCTTTAATCCCATTTATAGAGCTCTCTTTTCACTCCTGCTTCAACTGCACCGGAGATTTTCACATCCTGCTATTTCAATGACATTTTTTTCTCCTTCCTACCCTCACCTCACGCAGCTTCAGTATCACTCGACCTTTTTAAGCCGAGAAAGAGGGCTCCCTCTGCCCTCTCCCGGCAGCGCCCCGGTGAGAGACCGGCAGGACAGCGGCCACGCTGCCCCCTCTCGCCCGCGGCCGCTCCCGGGAGAAGCGCTGCCCCACGTCCCGCCGCGGGGAGCATCCAGGCGGGGCGACGAGACAGCATGGCATCGCCAGATAAAAGCTGCGGGCCTGCAACGAAGCCGAGCACACGCGGGCCGAGCGGGGCACCTCCGGCCGGGTCAGGCTCTGGGCCGCGTCGTTCCCCGCGGCGGCTGCGGATGCGCGGCGGGCGGGGGCTCAGGTGGGGCGCTGCGCGCTAGGCGGCGCTGCCGGGCGGCGGCTGCTCGGCCGAGGCGGGGGCGCCGGGGGGCGGCTCGGGGCGCCCGCGGGGCCGAGCCTGGGCCGGGCCGGCGGCGGCGGGGCCGAGCCCCCTCTTTGGGCACACGCGAGGCGCTCGGCGTCCCCACGGCGAGATAGCGCGCGCGGTCCAAGTCCTGCGTGGGGGCTGCGGGGCTGGCCTCTGCGCCGGCCGAAATCCCCCAGTCCCCCACCCCGCGCTGGTGGGGCTGTCCGGGGAGTTTTGGGTTAGTGTGACATCAGAGAATTGAAAATGCTCAAATAATCCCGCTGCTGCGTGTTTTGGCGCTGCCTGCCGGTATTTACGTATTTTCCTGCCTGGCAGGAGTGCATCACACACAGGACATGCCTTTGTTTTTACATCCTTTTGGCTTTCTCCTTCAACTGTTTTGGCAATAGATGATGATTTTTATTAGATGATAATTTGAATGGTCTCACAGAAACCCAGCACAGCTGGGGCTGAAGGGGCCTCCAGAGCTCCCCAGTCCCACCCCCTGCCTGAGCCGGGTCAGCCCGGGTGGGCTGGTCACTGCCCGGGTGGTTGGGCTTCCAGTGTCTCCAGGGATGGCAACTCCACAGCCTCTCTGGGCAACCTGTGCCAGCGTGTGACCACCCTCACAGGATGAAGGTTTTACTGTTACGCTTTGAAGGGCATTTCTCGTGTTGATGTATTTCAAATAATGTTTCTGAACCGTGTTACTTTCAAATGTCAGAAGAATTTCAGATGGAAGGGGATACTCACACCCTCAAAAGCACAGTTGTGGTACTGAGTGATATATAAAAGCTGTAGTACTGATAGCTTTTAAAATTGGATGTGGTACATTAATTCAACTGTTCTTTATGTGCACGGGTCAAGTGGAGAGTAGTTACTCTATTTTCTAGCTTTTATACCATTCCCAGCGCTTCCCAACAGCTCATTCCCAAAATGATCTCTAAGTTATCAGCCCATTACTCTGTCATTCTGTCACCATTGCTACCGAATAACTTCAACATGCCTGGTACAGTTCTGTAAATATGAAGATAACATTTCGTAGCATCAGTGTCAAATCCTGTAAACTCATGACTTGCATGACATTCTGAGGATTGTTTTTCCACTGAAGACTTGATAAAAATTGTGAAAGAAAATACATTCTATCCCTCAACCAAACTGGCAGGAGTTACCTTGTCCACCACTAAATAAAGGTGATCAGCTCTCAAATAGTTCAAAGGCCCTTAGCTTTCCTTTTTGATCCATCTTACACCATTTTATCTCAGGGGTGTCTGTTCCTGATTTACACCAATAGCCAAGCAGGAGGATCCGACCCACTAATTCCCCAAGAGCGCCTGCGGAAGGCTGTGTCCAGCCACAGCTGCCCTAACAGACAGTCAAGAGCATTTGATTTCATTGTTTTACTGGGCAGGATAATAAAGCTTTCCTGAACAGCAGTATTTAAAGCAAGTGAACTATGTGAAATCTCTCCCCTCAACTGCTATTACACAGCTTGCAACCTTTCGTTCAGGAGATTAAGTTTGCATCTCTTCGCATTATCTCTTTGTAATTGGAAAACTTTTGCTTTGACAGAGACAATGTGGCAGCCTCCCTGCGAGCCTTGCTACAAGCCAGTGCTGAGTGCCATCTGGAGAACCGATGCCGAAGTCAGGCAACAACATCCTGTCATATTTTATCTGGAACTTTGTGACAGAACAACTAATAACATCTTAAGCTTCATTTGTCTGGCTCTCTTGTGCTCTTGGCAGAGGTCATAACCAGTAGTGGCTCTGCTGATTTGCTGCATCAAAACTAATTAGGTTACAGTGCTCGCTGCCAGAGTCTCTCATAATGGCATAAAAGCCTCTGGCTTTACCTTTACTCATTATGTCAAAGTAAAGTTTAAAACTCATAAAACTTGCACCTGTATCAGGTTCCCAGTCATAAACTTGAACATCTACTAATGGTGCTTTTTCAGCCTGTCAGAGCTATCAGTCCCTTAACTTACTTTTCCCCTTCCTTCTTTAGAAGTGCTGCTGGTGAGAAGCTGAGATCATGGCATGAAAATGCCTGCCTGACGTTGCAGATGCAGATGTCTAAGTCCAGCCTCTTTACATTTACAGCAGTGAGAAGGAACCCTGAACTAACTGACTCTGTGTGGTGTGGTAGGTAGGTGAATGCACTGAAGCTGTCTCCCGCCTACCTCCGAAGAAAAGTTAGTGTAGGTGACCTTTTTACCGTGCTTATTGGAAATCTTTTACCAGACACTTTCTCAGTTTTTCTTACTTAATGAGTCAGTTTTCAAAATCTGAGTAAAATTGAGATAACCGTTGCACAAGGTTAAAATTAGGGCAATGATCAGGGTAAAAGCCAGGGCACATCTTAACGGCTCTTATTTCAAGTGAGAAACCAGCAGGAAAGAAGATTTCTGTCTGCACAGAGGGGGAAAAAGAGAAGTAAGGTTTAACAGTTTCCTGCTTAAATGTTGTAAAACATGTCAGCAGGGGGCTGTGGCAGTATGAAGAATTGTGCTTTCTCACAGCAGGAAAGTGGCACATCACTAGACTGGCTACATTGATTATCAAGATGAGGCCGTCTTAAAGAGCAAGCACAGCACTTAAATGTATTATAATGGGTGGAAGAATCATGATTAAGACAGACAGCACTGTGTTTTTGCTCTAAGACTTTCCACCTGCTACTGCTTGCAGGGACTGTGATAGTGATGAGAACCCATGCAACTTACTGTTTTACTCTTGTCCGATGAAAATATTAGCTGAATCCTCGGGATGGCTGTCAGTCTGGCACTGCACTTCGTAGAGAGCCTGGATGTTGTTGGACATTAATGTCAGATCATCTGTGTGTGAGAAAGACATTAGGAGTCAGTGAGAATGGGGGTTAGATAAGTACTTATTTAATTTTTTCTTCATATGCTTAGAGTGATTACCTTGCTATTTAATATTCTTGTACTTTGTAATTATTTATCGATCGATTTATTCCTTGTGCTTTAATGCATAAGGAAATCACCACAAAATTCTGGATCTTCTAGTGCTTTTATTTGAGATAAAGGCTTTGGATTATATTCAATTATGAATTCCAGTTTAAAGCTTTGTAAATAACACTGCTCCTTTAGACTTGTCTGATTCCTCGTGGTAGATAATACTCTGCTCTACCGAATCTTCTTACTCGTTCTGTCTTATTGAATGGATTTTGTGTATTATTAAAAAAAAAAATACAGAAAAATCTTTGAGCCATGCACATCCATTCCAGTGTCATAAAATAGAACATATGCTGTTCACCCCCAGGAGCATTTCCAGTTGGGAACTGTATCATTCTGAGCATGGACGTGGTTGTGACCAACCATGTGAATGAGTTGTATATGATAATGGACAGATGTGAAGAAACCAGACCTGGAATATCTTGTTCATATTGGGACATTTAATTAACTGAACAGACTGGATATTTAACAGGGAAAAGTTACTACATGATTTATGATCTGGATGGATGGCTTTTGGAAAGGAGACTAACCTAGGCAGAGTATGTAGCTTGACAATGCAGCATTTAAGAGATTATAGCTGTCTGAGTCAACAGATATTTGAAGAGGTTCAGCTCCCCAACACACTATGCATGTATACACACTTCTGGCTTTGCCACCTTCATTTTGGATTCCTTGTGATAACAAAGTTAATTATGTGCATAAGTATGTGCAGGACTACAGCCTAATGATGGAGAGAAGTTAGCTAACATGCCATACACCATTCCAGTTATGAACTAGAAATTAAAGGAAATAAAATTAAGACTGAAAAATTAAGAGAGCCCTTGTCACAGAAGATGTCAGGCTATGAACTGCCTTCCAAGGCTGATGAGTGAAGTTTCATTGTTTGGGTCTTAAAACCAAACCCAAAGCAACCACATTGCTCATAAAAAAAGAACAGCACCCAACACACCCTAATGGGTGAGGCATTCCTGACCGTAACCTCTGCATCCACCTGTGGGTCTCCAGACTGGTTTTTTTCACCCATCAGAAGAAAAGCAGTATCTTATTACATGTGCTTAATAGGAGCTACAAGTAGAATCGTTTTAGGAATAGTGTTATGTGACCACAGGGCAGTACAGCACCTAGCACCTCTGATTCAAGAAATCAGCATGAGCTAGTAATCCTCACTGTCCCCAGCTGTAATATTTTTTTTACTATTATTTGACTTAGGAAACTTAAAATTCTGAGACTGCTCTCTTGGGACAAAATATGAGCTGAGAGAATACCATGGACAAATAGCTATACCCTTATTTGCATACATGCAGTAATATCACTGAGCAATCAGAAAAAAAAAAATCCCACAACCAACCCATAACCACAAACTTTGACTGTTTTATACTTATTTTGTAGATTTTTTTAAACAGAGTGTTAAACAGGAATGATGCAACACAAAGCCACGCTGCTGTGCATACAGCTCAAATTTGGAAAATATGCCTTCCGAGGACACGCATATTTCATCTCCTACTTTACTTACACCTGAAATACAAGCTTTGAAACTGTTTACTTCAGAGAGAAGGGTGTTACCTAAATTATCTGACCACATTAGAGAGAGGTTGTGGCAAAACATAACAGAGGCTGGGTAAGACTACTGCCCATTGCTCCTGCTCGCTTCCAGTGTGGGAGTGTTGTGAGGACCATGTGTTACAGCTGCTTTGTCCCATGAGGTAGCTTAGGAAGGGACATAATCCAGCCATAAATTTGCAACAGAAATCCCCTGCTGTAGAGGAACGCTGTTGGATATAAATGTGTCACAGTCAATCTGTGCAGAGACATAAAAGCATGTTGGAAAAGAGGGAGCAGGACTGCGGCTCAGTGGGATTGCATCACGCCTTGTCTCTGCGGCTGTGTGGGTACTAGGGCGCTCCTGCCGCTGGCGCACGTGGGAATGGCCTGAACACATCCCACCCAGAGCTGCCCTCTGCTCCAGTGAGGACAAAAATGACCGTGTGAGGGAACGGCCTTTTGAAAGACTGAAGGTCTGGAAGCCAAGAGGCTCCTACTCCCCCCTGCCTTTTCCCTTCAGTTATCCTGTTACACAGGCGCAACTCTTCCCAGCATCTATGCAGAATATGCCAATGATTTATGCCCAAATTTGCCTCTTTCAGCAGTGTCTTTGTAACTCCCAGGTTTTCAACAGCATGAACAGGGAAATTGGTTTAAGCCTTGTAAATTTGTAGTGAAGCTTAGTTCTTCAGCTTGTTGTCCTTCATGTTGGAGGGTTAGTTATTGATTCTGAGTTCTAACATGTATCTTTGGATTAAAAAAACAACCCAAACATTAAGAAGCTGACAGTGGTTACAATGTGGATATTATCACAAATCAGATCTAGAAAGTAGTAGCTGTTATTGATAGAGTAGCGGAGTAGATGGAGCTGAGAAGTGAAGCTGTGATTTATACTGCAGGGTTTGGGGATGGAGATCATCAGGTTCCCTCTGAGATAGCTGTAGCCACCTTCTGTTTCTTGTTTTGCTAAGTGACTTGTCCACAGTTGGAGACGGGTGCTGAAGAGATGTCACCAGTACCCAGCCTCTCTGTCAAAAGTGGAATGGTTGCCAGTGTTGTGCAAACTTGATTTGGCCTCTGTGCATGCTAAATCATGCTTGTTCTATGTTGATAATTTTCAGTGTTTATCTGCCTTCCAAAAACTGTGTGGATTGCATTTTGTTGAGGGATATCTCTGAAAGTGGGAGTGGCAGGGAATTACTGGACAAGACAGGGTTCAGAGCTGGAGCAAGAGAGGCCCTCATGGTTTCCCTGAGTTCATGGCATGCTCGTACAAGCTACGTTAGTGTTGGAGTTTCATGCTTCTTGTGGGACTTAGCTCTGACTGCAGTGAGTTTTCTAAGCCCTCTCAGCTGACACCATTACACACTGAAGAACATACTAACAATCTATTTAAATGCAACACATTTTGTTTGGAAATGTATTTGTTCTTTAGGCTGCTGACATGGTTTAGCATCTTGTCAGCAGTGTTCAGAGTTCAATATTTTTCCACTCTCAGAGAGCAGACGCTTTTGCTTTAGCAAGTGTGTTGCAGAGGTACGCTCTGATAAAAAAAGGACAGTGCTCCCACAGCCTGAGGAGAGGCAGCTCAGGTTGCTGACAGTGCCAGGAATAGAGATATACCTGCTGTATAACTTCCGTAGGATTGTAAAGACAACTTAAACAAGCATGAGCTAAGCCAGCCTATCTCTGGTGCTTTGAGGGAATGTGATGTCTCCATCTGTTTTCATGTTCCAAACAGAGAGTGCCACAGCCTGTAAGACATATCTGACTCAGGTCTTGCGGTTTAAATAGGAGAACCAGGTACTTGATGAAGTGAGGCAGTTTTTAGCTCCTGGAATGTCTAATTAAGACCCACTTTTTCTTTACCTCTGCTGTAGCTTAGCTGCCAGCCAGCTTCTAGACCTGTGAAGAGGCAGAGTTCAGTTGGTCTGTTCATAATACAAAAAGTCATTGGCACGGTAGTGACATGGAGGATTCTGTTTGGAGCTGGAGCACAGCACTCCTCGCTGCCCATACAACCAACCGTCACTCTTATCAGGTGCAAGCATTAGTTCCTATATTTGCAATACACTACATTCACAAAGACCTTCCGAGGAGCAGCTGGATGGTGAAGGAAAGGGCTTTTGCTCTTTGTTTCTGCCTCCTGATTAGTTAAGAAATAACCTGCATCCTTTTTGAACCTTCGGATCCTTTTAGCTGCTCTCCCTCTCTGGGATTAGTTGACAAGTCCTAGAAGTAAAGGTCACTGTGAGTTTTGCTGGGGTTCTTTCTGCCTGCATGAGAGGAGGCAGGAGTGAGGCGGGTCTGAAGTTCTCCCTCTCTTGCACTGAGGAAGAAGATTCAGAAGGCTAAACTGAATTAATCTGTCTTAGGGGGTACACTGAGGAATTGTATCATAGGTAAATCCATACTAGACTCACTAAAATGCCCTTCATGTTGAGAAGTAAAGTTGCAGCCTGATGCTTAAAGCTTTATCTGTGATTGCCTTCATTCCCCTGTGTGTCCCTCTAGCACAAGAGCACGCTGATGAAAATACAGAAAGAAGCCACATATTACGCCTTCAAAAGGCAAGTGTAAATGTTGTCATAGCAACACAGGAAAGAGGAATGCTACTTTATAAAGGTGATGGTGGCGAAATGAGAGAGGGAGAATTAGGAGTTACCAGAACATGCAAAAAATTACAGTTCTAGGATGAGTAAATGAACAGAAATTTGTCATGTGACATCCTCAGCTACGTGCAGGGAAGTCTGTGTCTGAAACACAGGCCGCTCGGACTAGGTAGTGTGTCTAAAGAAATAAGATTCTTTTCATCTCCTGTGTCTTATGTGACAGAAAACCTGATAAAGCAGGGCCAGACAGACCCTGAGCTTACTCACGTCTATTATTGGAAAAAGAGACTGATGACTCACAGTATCTTTCATTTTTATAAGAAGCTCGTGATATCCCTCAGCACAGCCAAGAATTGAAAGGTTCCACTGAAACCGTTAGATATTTGATATTATAAAGAGGGAGAGCTAAGAGGGCAGATGTTATCATATCTATCTCACACTAGACTCTTCAGTTATGAAGCTTTTTCTTGTGTCTTCTGTGGTGATGTAAAATACGGCACATTCTGGTGTCCCAAAGGCTCAGTTTTCAGTAGTTTCACCAGGGAACTGAACAAAAATTGTTTCAGTTAGAAAAAGGAAAACCAGGAAGGAACAATTAAATACATTTGTAATGATGTTAAAAATATTCCTTGACAATTTTGTCCTCATCCAGTAAGAAAAAGCTGTGTTTATTTCCAAAGCAAAGTTCAAATTACCTTAATTCTTTAAATCCCTTGTGTACATCTATCTGTGTAGGTGGTGCATCAGGGCGCTGCAGACTTGAGAAAGCTGCTTTCGACAAACCCAGGGAGACAAGAAAGAGCCCATGGCCCTTTGGTGATTGACAGATTCAGTCACTTCAATGCTGAGCTCATAGCTGAAGCCTGAGCAGGTTTGGCTTCATAGAACTATGTGAATGCCATTGGAAACGTTTTTCCATTTTAGTTTGTCATTTAAAAAATATCAGCAATTTGTGGGTGATTCATTCCCAGGGCTTTATATAACACGCAAAGTACTGTGAAGGGAATATTTTTAATGTATCTGAAATTTGCTTTAGCATCATAGAGTGAGAAAAATGTCTTATTTAGCTTGCTTCCCCCCATTCCTGTAACCTGCAGTACAGGTACAGATAATGCTATTGAAGAGGAAACGGAAGGTTGCATTTTCATTTGGTCTTGGCAAGTGGCACACCATTTCCAGATCTATGAAGATGGAATGTTGTATAAAATTTTCTATCATCTGCCACATTTCCAAGAATAAAAACCTGTTACTAAATGCCCTGAAAATAAGGAGAAAAAGTAAAGATATCTTTCAGGCAGCTTTTGTGTCTCCCAGTATTTCTGACTATCTGCAGAATTTCTGCCTTTCTGATGAACTTTTGCAAATCCTAGATCCTTTTACAACAACAGCTGTAAAAGGATCTGAAAGACCCACAAAAATCTCTCTAGACCCTCCTCTTCTTGTCCCCTACAAAGTCTACCCTCTCCTAAGTAACAGATAATCATAAAAGTAGGGAAACAAAGTTGCCATCTGGGAGGGTACCACAAGTGTTGGGGCAAGAGCAACTCACCATTTCCTCTCTCACTGTTCACAAGCACTGGCTAAAAGTGGTGATGGCTGGAGATGAAAAAAGTCATAGCGAAGCAAAACTGACACAGTGAAATGTCAAGCACAAAGAGTGATAGCACAGTAGTCTTCTCAGTCCTTCTCAGAAACGTGATGATGGCTGTAGAAGGACACATCGTGTGAGAAGGCAGGAGCCCTATTCACCTAGCAGGAAAGAAACATTACTGGGGTTCCTACAACGTAAAGAATTTACTGTCTCCCCCTTGTCTTCCTACATAAACAAATCCATTTTTCACTAGGTGTAAAATAGATCAAGGGAATTAAATTTTACTTAGTTATTGTCTAGTGTGGCTAGATGCCAATTTGTAATCCTGTCCTGGATTATAAACACAACATAGGTGTTAGTATCACACCCAACCGCTGTGCCTCTAGCCACAGCGCCCTTTGGAGTGCCTTATTTGCCGCGTTCAGTGGTAATGGATGCAAACAAACTGTTGCTTCCTGGGGAGCACACAGACCTACTGATGGGACGGGCGCTGCAGCTCTGAGCCAGTTTGTATAGCAGCGTACAGCCCTGCAAAGCCTTCCTCTCCTACATGACCCTATCACAACAATGTTGGTGGGTGTCCAGGTTGATCCTAATTGAATTCCTGTACACATGAATAAGCTGTGACCAGCACTCTCTCTCACCAGGACATTCCTGCTTCTGAGCTCCTATTTTTAGTTCTTCCTAATGAGAAACCTTGCTCACATTTTAAATGCTTGCCAGCCTCTTCAGGTGAGGGTTCCCTTCTTAGGCTGCCTGCTCAGGGAAATTAGAAATGATGCCTCACAGCCATGGGGAAGGATTTCTGACACTTTGAAAAGTAGAACAACCCCCCCCCCTAAAAAAAAACCAAACAAAAAACAACCAAGAACTGAAAAACAAAACAATCTACTGTTGCTGGGTTTTTTGCCTGGAGAAGAGAAGGCTCAGGGAAGACCTTACAATGTCCTTCCAGTACCTGAAGGGCTGTTTATAAGGGCATGTAGTGATAGGATGAAGAGTAATCATTTTAAACTAGGCAAAGTAGGTTTAGATTAGATGTTAGGAAGAAGTTCTTCACTATGAGGGTGATGAGACACTGGAACAGGTTGCCCAGAGAGGTGGTAGAGGCCTCATCCCTGGAGGCATTCAAGGACAGGCTTGAAGCTCTGAGCAACTTGATCTAGTTAACCACTGCAGGGGGTTTGACTAGATGACCTTTAAAGGTCCCTTCTAACCTAATGCATTCTATGATCCTATGCTTCCTCTGCTCTAGCCTCAGATGGTCTGACTTGGTTTCCATTTAAATATTGAGCAAGGCTGTGGGTAGGTTGTTTAATATGAACTATTCAGCTCCCGAGATTTACAGCTTTGAACTTTGCAGTTATAAATTTCAAACAGATCTGGTATCATATTATTCTTAATTCTGAATCTTGTGCAGGGAAGTAAATTATTTTGAAAGTTCTTTTAAAAATGGAAGAAGAGGTTTCTTTTACAAACACAGGAAAGAGAATCACACCAAACTAAGGGTTTTTTTAAGAATGACACCTTGGGTTCCCTACCTATAGCCAAGCACAGAGGGGTAAGCAAAGGTTGCTGTCAAAATCATAGCTGTATGCCTATGTGATTACAACTTTGGAAACATGATCATGTTGAGAGGGTGCATCTTTTCAAGAAAGTCAGTTTGCAAATGTTTCTAAAATTGCTAAGACACCAAAGAAAACTAATCTTATAAGCAAAATTTCAAGGCTGAAGCAGAGAAAGAGAAGTAAGTTATATACAGCCCCTTATGAGGGAGGAAATTCCCAGGTGATGTAAAGCAAACCTATTGTAATGCTGCCCATTGCTTGTGGCAAATAAGTCCTTTGGCCACTCAGGCACGCTGTAGTGTCTGTACTCCTGTACTCCCAGTTGCCACATGGTCCCTCAGTTCATCTGGAGTACGGGTGCAGCACAGAGCAGCACAAAACCATTGGGAGCCTTGCATGAAGCAGAGTCAGAGCACCAAAGGAAGTACAGCAGTGTTTGCAGCTCAACAGCTCCTGCAGACCCCAGCCAGACTCTCTGGGCAGAAGGAGCAAGAGAAAATCCACTCCCACCCCCCTAGCTGTGTGAGCCTTAATTGCTTTCTCTTGTAGAGATAACAAGTATCTTTGTAAACAGCATGTTCAGATTGTTACATTCAGATGTACATGTGATACCTTTATGAAATATGCAAAATATGATGCATTGATCTGATCTGTGTGTGTATTTGAAAGCCTTTTCCATGCTTTAGGTTTGGGAACTGAACATTTCTGACAGTTTGTTTGAGATAAACAGAGCAAATCTGTCAGCATGAGTCACTACCAGTACATCTGATAACTATGACTTAACTTGCAGCAGGCTTGTATGTTTTTAAAGCACTTGCCTGATACACAGTTAGCAAATTACTGTGGGGCAAAGCAAACACAAAAGGAGATAACAAAAGGAATGATGGATTTGATCACATTAGAGAGGAAGCAGGATGAAGAAAAGATTGCTTTACCTAGCTCAGCCACCTGGAAAGCAGAGTGTGTGTCTCAGCTGCACCAGAAGTGTGATCCAGAAGCCCCATGCTGAGCACAGGCACTGTAACAAGAGGCTGTCATCACATATTGTCCCACATTCCCTTTTGTATGGATTTCCCTGATTAAGTTTCTGTTTTGACAGCTTTTGAACAGTAACACCTTTCTAGTTTTGCCTCTGAATTTCCTCCTTCAAAAGGTGCAAATTACGGTTTTACTGCGGCCTGTTAGAGGTGCAAATAAGCACAACATAGCCAACGTGGGACAGGCTGGAAGTAGGAAAATAGCAAGGCTGCATCCTGTTGAAAGTTAATATGTATATATTGATGAGCTAGGGCCAAGTGGTGGAAAATATATGTGTGATTTTTTTCAGGTAGTGTGAAGTTCTGCGTTTGCACAGGCTGGGAACTTGGTAACGCCAAGGACAGGGAAGGCATGAACAACCTCAGGATGGTTCAATTTTGGGAGCTAAACAGATCTCGGTGGCAACTGCTGCAAGCAAGAAATGCTGGTGTTCTTGCTTCACTCAGCTAGGGGTGCCTCGCAGTGTAAAAGGTCTCTCTGCTTCCTTGGCTCTGAACTTACTTTGACTTCTCATTCTTAGTTTATAGTCATTCTGTTCCTGATTCAAGCAGCACTGGTACCTGCAGTTATATGGAACAGAAAAACCACTTCCTTGACCACAATGTATTGCTATCTGTTTGTCACAAGCACACGTAACTCTATCATTACCGTATTGCAACTTCTTGGTGCTAAAGGCAGAAAAAGAGAAGCAGAGCCACATTTTATTATGTATTTTCTTTTTAAAGACTCGTGGAAATTGCTAGAAGAGATTTATGAGTTTGTGTGGCTTTGTTTCTGTATTTTTTACATTAGCAAGACTAATTCACTGTTGGTTAGAATTCAGTAAGAACCCATATATTCTGATCTGCACTGAGAGACACACAATCCAATGCAACACCTTCAGCAGTCCGTTACACACACACTGGTTTCACTTGCATGGAGACAGGAAAAAAAACCCCTTTCAGGGCCTTGTGCAAAGCTTTTGACAGTGTCCTGTGTGACATCTTTGTCTCTAAACTGGAGAGCCATGGATTTGACAGATGGGTATCTACACTCGGTGGATAAGGAATAAAGTCAGATGTTCACACTCAAAATTGTTGTGTTCAATGCCCAAGTGGGGACTGGTGACGAGTGGTGTTCCTCAGGGGTCTGTATTGGGACCGGCACTGTTTAACATCTTTGTTGGTGACATAGATGGTGGGCTTGAGTGCATCCTCAGCAAGTCTGCAGATAACACCAAGCTGTATGGTGTAGTTGACACGCTGTAGGGAGAAGATGCCATTCAGATGGACCTTGACAGGCTTAAGAGGTGGGCCCCTGTGAACTTTATGAAGTTCAGCATGGCCAAGCACAAGGTCCTGCGCATGGGTTGGAGCAATCCCAACACAACTACAGGCTGGGAATGAACTGAGAGCAGCCCTGAGGAGAAGGATTTGGGGGTCTTCGGGGACGAGAAGTTCAAGATGACCCAGCAATGCACATTCAGAGCCCAGAAAGCTAACCATATCCTGGGCTGCATCCAAAGAAGTGGGACCAGCAGGTCAAGGAAGGTGATTGTCCCCCTCAACTCCACTCTCATGAGAACCCACCTAGAGTACTGTGTCCAGCTGTGGGACCCCCAGCACAAGAAAGATATGGAAATTTTGGGGGTTGTAACTAGATGATCTCTAAGGTCCCTTCCAACCCAACCCCTTCTAAGATTCTAGGATTCTATGAAAACTCTTGATGTTCAGCTGCAAGTAAAAGGGTATATTTATTTTTGACTGAAAGGAACACCTATTCCATTTCTGTAGCAAGAACAACAGGAGTTTCTTCCGTTATAGAGTTAGAAAAGGCTGTTTCACTTGCACATTGAAAAAGTAGACCCTTTCTGTAATGTGCCTGCCAGCAGAACTGAAGGGAGCCTAGCCAAAAAGGGAAGTTAACAAACCATTTTTTTATCTTCTTCAAATTACTTGAGTATGCACTTTAGTTTGATTTTAATTGGAAAGTTTAATATCTTATTAGAACATGTAAAAGAATTGCAAAAACTGAATCGATAACATTTCAAGCACATGAATCCTTCTTTTGGTTCAGCCTCATGCTTGTGAGCTTGAGCACATGTCCGTTTTCACTTGCTATTTTTGTTTGGTCCAACAAAAATCCTGGCTCTGCCTGCAAAGAAACCCCACTCCTCCTGAGTTAGCAGACTATCATGGCTGATTACCATTACTACTACAGGAGTTTTATTACAGGGCTATTAACTGCTTTCTGTGGCATTGGGATGTCCTTTTTCCCTATGCAGAGTGGGAAGCCCACGGGGCTGAGACTGAGCTAATTGTATGCAGCAGCTTGTTAAATTTCCAGTGTAACCACACAAGAGAGCCTTCACAAGCAAAAGCTGCCACTTGAAGCTTAGGAAAACAAAGCTGTGAGTGGAGGAAAAAAACCCCACACCGTTTATTTTAAGAGTTCCTTCCCATTTCTAGCATATACATGATATACAAGATTTATTAGGTTTTCTTTTAAAAGAAAGGTGTGGTTTTACCATTTACAGTAACAAATATTACTCTTTACTTCCATTATTTAATTCAGCATTTAATTCTGGGTACTCCTATATCCAGTTATTTCAGTGAGATACAAGTTTGAGTGGGGTTCCTTCTCTTCAAAATGTTGAATGGTAAAACAAGCATCAAGTTCTGTTTAAAGTTCAAGTTTTAAAATCCAAATACTGTAAAGTAAATTAAATAAAAAATTATCATTTTAACACTATATTTAATTGTATAGATTTAAGATCACTCTCACAGAAGTGAAGTACAAAAGAGTGACTGGCTTTGCAGAAATAGGCATTCATACATGTATGTGAGATGCAGCCAAATGAACAGTTTGCAGTAGAAAGCCTCAAATATCCCAAATCTGTTGAATTATTGAAGGATTATTTCTGTTGAATCATTTTTCTTTTCCCTCCCTTGCTTAATAAACTTCAGCTCATCACTCTGTAGAGATTAGATACAAGTGGGGCAAAAGAGCTGGCATCTGGACACATTTCTGTGGGCAGAGATGTCCCAGCTGACACGTTTTCACAGACAAGAGAGAAAAATTCTGCTGAGTCCCCTGGCTTGGAAGCAGCTATTTAATTTTTCTCTTTTGTTAATTTTAAATCTGTCTTGAGTAAGCTACTTCTGCAGCCTGACGCTCACTTTCAGTGCCACCGGGTTACGGAGCATCACGTGCCATAATACATTGTGACACATCCAGATGTAACACGATGCACACGTCACAAGAAATAAAGCAAAGTAGAGGCATTTAATTTTTCTTCTCCTTGATGGACTTGTAAACATCCACGGGTGGTTGAGGCTTTCCTCATATATGCCTCTGTTCCTGTTAAGGGTAGCCATGAGCAACAGCAGGCTGAAGGACATCCTATGTGCCTGCTGTGTTTTTACAGTGATGACATTTGTAGAGCCCAGCAAGCCCTGCCACGCGTATTTGACTGGGCGCCACACAGCTATGGGCCTTGCACCAGACCTGGCTGCGTCAGGTGAGTGTTCCTCCATTGTGTTCCTGACACAGAAGTCACACCTGCCACATCCACAGTGACTTGAAGCTGCGCACAGCAGTGAGTGCAGTAAGGCCAGGCAGGCACAGCTGCAGCCAGCAGAGAAGCTGCCGCTGCCCTGGCTGGATGCAGCGATGCCTTTGGGCATGGCTGCGCCTCTGTTGGAGGTGTCCTGAGGCTTGCTGGGATGAGGGGACGGAGCAGCCACAATTTAGTTGCTCTTGGGTCTATGCTGCCCCAAGCAATAAAGATGCAGGCTCAGCAGGATGCGTTGCTCCCTGACAGAAGTGTGTAACAGGAGTGCGTTAAGATTGAAAAACCTGTGTTTTTCCTGCAGGTACCAAGCATTGCCTAAGGTTGAGAGCCAAAGCTGAGAAGTGCTGGATATGTGAACTGCAGTATGAGTCTCTTTAGTATAAAAAGTGACGCAAAACAAACTTGGCCAGCATTTGAAACTGGTTACTGACTTTACAAGTGCTGGCAGTACAAAAGAAATCATACTCTAGAGGGTCAATTTGCTGTATTTGTTTCTGGCTGGACAAACCAACATTTTGGGGGAGGGAGGAACTTTTTCTTCACTTTGGAGGCAGATAGCACAGCTAACAGCATGACTGGCACCCAAATGATTTACTCCACTTTCCTTTCCCCAGCTGGGTACTAAGATACAAAGTTCAATTTATCAGTGAGTGAAGCTGA
Organism: Porphyrio hochstetteri; assembly: GCA_020800305.1. Taxonomy (NCBI): domain Eukaryota; kingdom Metazoa; phylum Chordata; class Aves; order Gruiformes; family Rallidae; genus Porphyrio; species Porphyrio hochstetteri. The sequence goes on along the minus strand of CM036910.1, from coordinate 17,532,265 downwards.
CAAGTTTCGTTCTTAGTCAGACAGCTGTGGCAGAGCACAGTGGGAAAGCAGTCCCTGCCACAGCTCTGTGCCTCCTCCAGTCCTCTCCAGTAATCTCAGTAGTCCCTTTCCATGCAAACGGACATTGTCACACTTTCAACTTTTGCCTGTCAATACTGCAAGAGCAATGTCATCCTACAGCTTCCTGCTGGTGGCACAAGCAGGCACTGCTGCGTTGACACCAAGACAGTTTCATTCATGAGATTGATACCACACCTGAGTCATATGGAAATCATATTTTTTAGGTTGTGGTTTTGTTGTTTGCTTTGTTTTAAAGGTAGAAAAAGGCAATCATATTAATTGCTATACAATGACATTTGCTCAACTGTGCAAGTGTAAGGGGCGGGGGGGAGTGTTTATAAGAATGAGTGATAGATACTTCAGCATTGTAGCCCAGATCCATGTCCCATCACATTTTACAGTTTATCCTTCAGCAATAAATCAATCATTTAATCTGGAGAGAAAGGGTAAGATTTTCCCTGGGATTGAGATGTTGAGCTGTTGTGATTCCAGGTTAAGAACTGAGGGTTGTAAATTAATTCATGTCAAATAGTGTAAGGATTTCAAAAGGCTTTTTTGAAGTCTTTCCTTGTCCTGTTTTTTCCCTAATAGTGAACCTCACTATTTGTTTCAATGACTTTTTTTTAAGGCTCTCTTTTCCTGGGAGCTGCTTGGGTGGCTGATTTTCAGGTAATCTTGCTTTTAACTTGGATTTTTAATCAACTACTGTAGAGATGTTAAAACACAGTGAATCAGAACAGAAGATAGCTAACTACCCTGACCACTTCCCTCAGACAGGTTTTGATGTTTTTCTTGGAAACACAAATCACTTGATCTGGTTGGCCTTTGCACATTTGGGGGCAAAGAAGAGTTCACATCCATATATAGATGTCTTGGAGTAAGAAAACACTGTGCTCTGTGTCTTTGCTTGATCCTGAACAAAGGACATTGTCCTGAGGTTAATGGACTCAGAGTCCTTCCCTCGGATCTTATCAGCTCTGCTGTGGGTGTTTGAGTTGTGGGGAAGAGATGTGATGCTCTTCTCTTGAGGGCTCGGGTAGCAGTCTGCCACTCCTGCTGGTTTGTGCCACCAAGCTTATCTGTACACGTAAACTCATCTGTATGGGCAGAGTGAGGCTATGAGAGACAGTTTTGAATTTCTCATAGTTGGCAGGTTTACATATGCACATATGTATGTGCTCACAAAGTAAGCCCTAATGTGGTTAGGATAACCTTTAAGGAGAGGCACAGGGAATCTTCATCTGTTTCCATATTCTCCCGCCTCTAGTCTGCTGTTGATTTGAGGTAAACAGTTTTATTCTACATGATTAAACATTTCAAAGATACTGCAGGGAAGGGAAGGAAAAATTACATGCTTTGAAGATAATTTTCATAATAAATTCAAACCAGCCCAACTAATTCCACTGAAGAAAGAAAACTAGTCAATAGAAATGCTATAGCAGCCTGAAAGCCTGGTGAAAAACCAGTAGGTACAGGAAAACATACCAAATTAAATATACAACTTTGGGAATAAATGGAAATACCAAGTATAACAACAATTCCTGTAGAGGATTTTCTTTTTCATACAGGAAGTAGCATTGGCCTGTAAATTTCTGCTCTGCTCTGAGAGTCATTTCCCATATGGATCCAAAGACAGTCTAATTTCCATATGTCCTGAGATATTTCCTCAGCCTCTGATCCTGCAGTAATCCAGGATATCAGATACAACACAGCCAAATGTTAGATGGGATGTTTATACATTTCTGTCTTGTGAAATGCTTCAAGGGAACTTTTATCTAACAATTTGAATGTATTCCTTTGCTTCCAATGCATTTCCATTTAATTTAGCGGACCAACTTCCAAATGTTTCCTGAAATCTTTGAGTGCTTCATATGCTTCTTCGTAGTTTGAGAGGAGTATCTCATCTCCATTGCTTTTTTATCTATCTAGTCACTGAGAAAATGAGAGCAGTAACTCCAAAACGAGTGATTTATTTTTTTATTAATTCATCCATTTATTAATTTATTTTCAGCTCTTGAACTTGAGATGTCTTTTAAAAATATGTGTTTATCAAAGGAGGGATGCTGTGTGTGTGTATTGGTCCCAGCGCAGATTCGTCTCCAAGCACAAAGAAGACCTAGGGGCGTAAATGGACTTCTGCATATAGAAGCACCTCTTTTCTCCACGGGTTCTCGAGGCTGTTATGTTGGTGGCCCTGGAGCTGCCCTTCGGCTTGTTGTGTGATTAAGCTACAGATGGTTGCTCCTTTAGCCTCCCAGTTACAATTTCTGTTAGTGCACCCCAAATTCTGAGGAATTGAAATACCTTGGAAAAGGAGATATGCTTCAGTTTGCTTTCAAGACATCTATTTTGTGAAAATAAATTAACTAAAGGCTGCACTTGTATTCTTAATGGGATTTTATGAGCTGACCCACAGAGGTCAAAGGAGGTACAGTCACATATAGCACATGGAAGAGATGATGTCAATAGGAAAACTTAAGCCATGTTCATTTCAGGTTCTATGTGTTTCCCTTTGGGTCAGATGTTTTGTATGCCCTGTCCAAACTGTGCTGTGCTGAAGAGTTAGGAGACTTGTGTCTCATGCATATTAGACAGTGGTACCTCTGTAATTCCATAGTCTTAGGCTTCATCAAGACTGTAGTAAAGGCTGCAGGGAAGGAGCAGTTCTATTTGATAAAAGACAGCTGGACTTTTTCAAAACCTCGGGAAATGTTTGAGGTTTTTGTCATGCTTCAAATCGCAAAACTAGTATGGCTCAACACTTTCATTATACCATTGTGCACTCTCCTGATAAATATGCAGAGAAATGATATCTGTTTAATCTGTGTGGGCATTCAAACCTTGTGTAATACTTGATAGAAATAACTGGGCTGAATAAAGATTAATTATTTGTACTGCAGGAAAAGAAAGCAATTCTCACAGCAGCTGTTGCAATCTTGGTAGTAAGAGCAGAAGAGCTTTGTGCAGATGCTTCAATCCTGGGAGCCACAGAGGCAGATATATCAGAGGAAACACCAATACATAGTTTTGTGTATTTTCTTCTCAGTAATCACAGCTGCAGGAGCACCTAATTTTCTGTCTGCCATCCTTTTCTTTCACCATTGTTTCCTGTAGTATGTCAACACCATCCAGCTTCTCCCTTCTATTAGCTGGCAACACTGTCCAGTAAAACAGTGGTGCTGACATATATCCACATCTTTTCTAAAAGTCAATTTTGCTAATGAATCTTTTTGCCCGTGAACAGGACACCAGCAGTTTCACTATCTTCTGTACTGGGTTTGTATCTCAGCTAAAGAAATAGCTTGGTGTGGTTCACCAGAGCAAGCAGAGCAGAGTAACTTGCTCTTGCTGAACTAGAAAATCTCCTCTGAATTACATAGATCATATTTGTTTCACAGGTCTGGACAGAGGTATCAATATCAAGAACCTCCAACTGGTGGCTTGTGTTGGTCTGGAAATGTAGGACTATCAATTTCTTTAACATAGGGTGTTAATAGATGTATTATTATCTGCCTGTAAGGAGACAAGGGGCAATTAAACAATCAAGAAAATATAATTCCCTGTTGGAGTAAGACTCAATTAATTCTGCTTTGCTTATCTACAGTAACTGATAACTCATTAAAATATGTCATCAGACATATTCTGCCCTTTCATGCCAACACAGCTTCTCATGATTTCCCATTTGATAGCATCTCAGAAAAAATGTATTTTAAGAGAAGATATTTGAAGATGATGATATAAGTTAACTTCCATCTCCAGGAGAGGGAACAACTATAAAAACAAGAAGCATATGGAAGAATTCACAACAAGAGAACAGTAGGAGAGTAGGAAGTGGGATGGGAAGAGCAGGAGGCAGATTAGGAGGAGAAAGGACAGCTGATCCTTGCCAGTGGGTAGAAACGATTGATACACTCTCATCTTGATCCAAGTTCCCATCACACTCCTGTGATGACTTCTCATACACTCTGTGTTTTATTTGCACATTTTGTAAAACAGAAACAGTGCTTACTCACTTATGGGAAAACGTTAAAGAAAAAGTCCCTGATACCCATTTTTAAGGTGAATTTTCAAAACAGATTATACAAGTTTTACCACCAATGCCTGTCACCACACTATACAGAAAAGTCAGATTAAATAGTGTACTAAGGAACATGACTAACATCTACCACATGCTGTTCAATTTTTTTCTTTCTCTCCCTAACAGAAAAAATGAGTACTTGGGAGGTTTTATTTTCTTTTTTCTTCTTAAATAAAACAGGTCTGTCCTATTGCATCTGTATGAGAGGAGGCAGGCTACAGAGCTGCACAGAGGGATGTCTGCGGTGGCTGTTGTGTTTGACATGGATTTGTCCTCTAATCTGGGACTACTCCAGAGAAAGTGTCTTCTGCAGATGTGAACTTTTGCCCCATGGCAGGGCTTTCTGCTGTCAACCTCAGACCTCTTCCTGAGTTTTATGGAGAGGAAGGGAAGGTGGAGAGAGTGGGACAGGCTCATTGGACCACACTCCTCTGCTTGTTATCAAGGATTCCTAAAGTCCCAGTTTACGAATGGCCAGATGTGTTGCTATTTTCCACATAGCCAGAGAAGACATGTATTTAAGATCTGTCAGGGTGGGACACACTCCCCTACAAGCCAGAGACAGCAGAACATTTTACATGAATGACTTCTACAATGATAGATTTTACCACTTACTCGTACACGTGTACCATTAAAAGAAGAGGACTGCACTGCATCTTCTCTAATTAACTGTGAAGTGGTTTAGAAACTTGAATACTACTAAGGCAAAGGCAGTTACATTTCTGAAAATATTATTTTGCTTCAGCTATATTTGGATCATCTATGTCAATGGCTTTGAATACTGAATTAATGAAAAGCAATTTTTCATTAATTCAGATTTTAACACCTTTGTGGGTTGATCCATGTTGACTCCAAGATGCTACTGAGATAATCCATAGTTGACAGTTGCTGTCCTTCAAGCAAGAGGAGTGTTAGTCTCCCTTGTTTAGTTTGCAAAAATTTTGCTGTGGTAAGTTCTTGCTTACACTTTGCCTAATTTAAAAACACTACAGGATTCTCAGCAAAGATTTAGCCAGCACCCTCTTCTAGCATTCTATGACATGCTGTGCAGAAGACCCTTCTGGTCACTACGAGTCAGGCTCCCACAGTCAGATCAGCAATCACCACTGTTAGAAAGTTTTTACAGGAAAGTTAACAAATGACAGGTTGATTTCATCTTGCTCAGAATTTTCCTCTGGTTTCATGGGGAAAACAATTTCATTCTCTTTGATCCCAACCCTGCATCATACCCTTTTCACCTGGGAGATGCCCAGATCTCCCAGACAAGGAAACAGTAATGCAGCAGAGGTGGATGTATTAGAAAGCACTCTTTCCTTGTGTGTCTTTGCTGAACAAACCTGCCCCATACCATTATTTCCTCACAGGAATGCAAGAACCTCTTCTATTCACCATGTTGAAATTAGCTCTCAAACAAAATTAATCATAAAAAGTAATCCCTAGATATTTTTCCTTGTCTATCATATCCTATTTCATATCATATTTCCTTATCTGATCATACTGCTCAGTGCTAAATGTACAGGACAGAGCACAGGCCACACCTGAACCGCTACATCATTTCATGAAATGAATTCCAGAAATCAATGCTTCCAGGAAAAAGATTAACTATTGTGCCAGTTTTTCAGCTGTTTGGATCCATGCATGATGTCTGTGATGTGTTGGCCAGTCAACGATTGAGAAGTAGTGCTATATGCCTTTGGAAGATAGCCCATTAAAACGGTTTAATTTTTCAGAAAAGACTGTGCTTTTTCTTACATTCTTTTCAAATGCTTTTTGAATTAGAATCCTGTAATTAAGTAAATTAATTTAATGCAATGTAGTGGATTAGAAAGCCTTAAATGATGGTCTCAGGCTCATAGCCAAAGCCTAAAGTCATTGACTATATCTATTTTTATTCCAGAAATGACTAACAGCTCAGTTCATGCCTTTCCCAGCTGTGGTCGTGCAGCTGAATGGGGAAAAAACAGATGTTCACAATATGAAAACTTCCTCTGATAGTTCATGAACTCACCAGTGTGTATGGAATGAGAGTGGACTTTTTCTGTGACAAATGGGAAATACAACCATCAAATACAGTTTGAGATCCAGGTCAGAAATTGTTTTACTGCAGAACAGTTGTAGAGACACTTCCCAGGACACAGACAAATCCCAAGATACAGGATCCTATCTTTTCATTGATATTGAAACTCATATGATTTTGGTTTACAAAAATATAGGCATGTTAGTTTCCCATACACCCACCAGTAAAATGCCTGTGACAGGTTTTTTTTAAAGAATCAGTTGGATTATAGAGTTATTATGGTTGTTAGTATTATTATGGTTCAGGTGCAGGAAAGGAAGTTGGAATTAAAGTGACTTCCCTTCCAAATCTTAACATACACTGCTTTTTGGATACTGTGGTCATTTGTGCCTAATACTCAGCAACCTGAGACCTTACAAAAATGAGGTGTTAATAGTGGCACAGTGCCTGAGTTCAGTTTATATGATACCATTATATAAGATATATGATTCATAGGGATTGGATGATTACTCTTCCCACAGATGTTGCTTAATCTTCTAATTTCAAAGTAAAAAACTAAACCAAGCAACCAACCGTCCCCCCAAAAAAACCCCAAACAAACAAACAAAACCACCCCCAAGATACTACCTCTGTTCTCAGAAGTGTGTTTGCACAGAAATTTTTCTGCAGTAAAATTTGTGTGATTCCACCGCAGCTGTATTAGAGACTTGCTGAGGCAGGAGCTGTGGTGCTCCTGCCCCAGCTGCCCAGGCCCAGCCACCTTTTCCTATAACTTCCAGCATCATCAGCATTAGGAATCCCCAGCCTCATCATCATGGAGTCTCCCCTCACCTGCCTATCACTCCTTCTCATGGGAAAGGCAGGGCAGAATTACTCAAAGTATGTCCAACCTACTGGATGTTTTTCCATCAAGCATACAAACTTCTGCTCACTTGTGCCTCAGCACATTTGCCATCCTCACCAGTTTCAGTATTATCAACATTCAAATAATCTCTAACAGGGAAATTTCTTAGGACAGTGAAACAGATATTTTTATAGCTTTAGATTGTATAACATGGAAACAAGTATAACATGGAAAAAAGATCCACATGTTAATACAATTCTTGCATATTCTGTTCAAAAATCTACCTTCTGGAAAGATTACTCTGACCTCACAGAGCATTAAGTCATCTACAAACTCTGGATACATTTCTATCGCTCCAAATGAGTTGGGTTTAAAGTGGCATGTCACAATGGCATCAACTAGTAAGACAGATTTATGTTGGTGTAAAAGTAGAATGAACTTAAAAATAAATGGACAAAATAAGAAAACAATTTTCAACCCAAACTAACATCTGTTACTGTTTAATATTATTAAAGGAAACTGAGACAACCAGGTTTTAAACTTATGTTTTGCACACGCACACAGCACTGCTTTTAGATAATTTTGGACTGGGAACAGCATGAGTTCTGGTTCATAATTGCATGGCTGACCAGACTTGTGGTCTATTATATACTTAATATTGGTCTCCAAAATTTTTCTAATCAGGTAATTGCTAGTTTATCATGTAGACAATGTAGCCTTAAAAGTACTGTAATTACATAATTATCATCCACTGTGGGCTATAAAAGAGCTATTACGGAATGAATAGTCAGAGAATAAAAGGAAAAAACCCAGAAGTTTTCATGTTTATTTGCTCTTGGGCAGCCTAAAGAAAATTTAAGTGGGTGTCAGTTTAAAAGTACCCCAGGAGACAGGGCATTGGTTTTTCTGCATGGATGTCTTTTAATCCCTGTTGTTTTTCTACGGGAATTGGAGAAACAGGGCCTTGTTCTCCACCCACATGATGCTAGTAATTGTCAGAATAAGTAATTCTGCAAATGAAAGCAACAAAAGCCTAAACCAAAACAAAGCTACAGGAAAACCTTAGTGCATTGTACAATTGAACCTTTCAAATTTGGAGGCACAGATTTTATGTCCACTTACAAAATCATTCCCTGTCTAATCTCACAACGAATGCCCCTTCATTTCCTTCTTAAATTGAAAGTTCAAAGGTTGGAACTTTAATATAGGGGAGAATAATCTTGGGAAATTCCTAGTTAGACAGTAAATACTGATTGATTTGGTGTACCGCTATTTGGATTTACCTTATTTGTACACTGCACACATGGTTTCAAGTACAGAGTGAAAATCCTACACTGACTGATTTAGCTATTAGATGATAAGCAATACTACTCGTTTTCTATTCAATAAATACTGTCTTTAAAAGGTTCTATTATTTTACAGCTTAGGAAGCTGTTATATCTTCATTCAAATGTAAATGTTTATGAGGTTTATCTATGTATTTTAAAAGATATTTTAATGTCTAGCCATTAATATTTAATTTAGAAGTGAAATTTTCAGAAGAATGTGTGGAAAAATGACCATGTGTTTCCTGAACATCCTGAGCCAAGGTACATTGAGATTTATGCACACGTGTATTAATTTTTTTATATCTGAAGAAAAGCAGGAAAAGGAGAAATATTTGTTCCAAAAAAAAGAAAACATTTGTTTTATTGAAAGAATTAAAAGTATTTTTTAAAAGAGGCAATTAAAAAAATAAAGTGTGTAAGAAGGAAAACCATCAAGCTGGAAATGTTAAAAGTAGGAGAAACAAGAATAACCTTAGGAGCTGTCACACAGCATTAATCAAAGCAGGCAGGAAAATCTAGTAACAATGATTCAGGAAATACAGAGCTTGGGAAATAGTTCTGCCCTGTAATAGGTCACAGGTAGATAGATACAACCCTTCTATGGATAAGGGAAGCCTTAGACATGGACGTTTTGAAACCAGGTAATCTAGATAACCTCTGGGAAAGACTTTTTTCCAGGCAGGTGTTTAGCTGTCCACATCTCTGAGGTAGCTGGTGGACAGGAGCTGCATTGCTCATTCTGGCTCTGGAGGACCTGAGTGCAGACTGAGTGCACAGGGGACCTCTGATACCTGGTGGCCATTAAGGGTGGTCCCATTCCTGCTCTTCCTACCCTGTTGTTCTCCTCCTCCACCTCTGCTCTTGCCTCTCAACTCTGCACAGCCCTTGACACTCCTAGCATCCTTCTACAAGCCACTTCCAACAGTACATCAGAAAACTGTCTGCTTTGTCCTTTTGCAAGTTTAGTTTTGTGATGGATTAGTTAGCTGTGGCATCTCAGAGCTGTTCAGAAGAGTATCATAGCTGGAACCATACAATGAATGTAAATAGATGGAATTGTGCAAAGGATTTGGAGGGGAAACAGACTATAGTCTTTCAGCAGCGGAGGCCAGTGGGAATTCAGTGACCCTCCTTCTAGTCCTTCTCATACAGCTTCATCCTTGTTTACAAGCACCTCAAGCTGGGCTACCCAAGAGACAAGCACCTCAAGCTGGGCTACCCAAGAGACACTGCTGGAGGGAACAGAATACAGACGTGGGTTGTGTGTGTCTCACATGGCTTACAGTTCCAAAAGTTGCTCAGCCAGCATCACTAGAGGAATAAACTGAGCAACTAATCAAGACGAAGCTCTACAGAATGGGATCCCAAGACGCAGTTCTTACAGGCCTGTGCTTGGTCAGAGTCTGTGCTTTTCAAGCCTTGTTTACACTGAAAGGGTGTCAGACACCATAGCTAGGGAGAGGGGACTTGAGTGACTGAAACAGTTTGCAGACCCCTATTTGGCTTCCCATTCTTTTGCCTTTTGCTCATTATATTTAACCAAATCTTATTCTTTAAATCCACTCGAGCAGACATTTACGGATGCTGATTAAACTCAGTAAGTGTTAGCAAACATACGTCAGTCATGCTGTCTCCTACTAAAGGATGCTCAGTCCTTTTCTCTCCTGCCTTCTCTGATCTGGTATCTAACCTTTGCAGATGGCTTTTTCTCATAATTTACGCTGGGAACCTTTTCAGTTACAGTGACCTGCTAGTTATGCAGTAGCTTTAAGAGGGAAATGTCAGAATCATATCACCAGGAGCAGAAAGTAGAATTTCAATACTCATAGGCAGAGGCTCAAGGCAAAAATAAGCCTGCTCCAGCCTTCTGGAAACTTTCCATATTGTTCCATTTCTTCAAAACCCGGATTTCAGTCCCTGAAAAACTTTAAAATGTGGTTGGTTATACGTAACTACATAAATGTAACAATATGTTTCAGACAGGCATTTCATACACTGTTCCTACTGACAGCTATTTGTTTAGATTTGTCTAATAAAACCATCTAATATGGGTTTTATTGGTACTGTGGAGCATTAATTTTCAGCTGGCACTTAAGCAGAAGTTTTTAGACAGGGTTTACAAGGATTTTCAACCATTCCTGCCAGTATTGAATATTCGCAAACTGGAAAGTATACATAAAGCCACGGTGAATAAAGTTTACAGATGACCCAAAGATGGGCAGAGCCGTGAATCTCAGCAAGGACAGTGTGGGCTAGTTGATACAAAGTACACTGATAAACAGCTAAGTGCAAAATATGTCTAGGGGCAGTGAATGCAAATCCCATGCTTCAGCTAAAGGGACTATATCTTGGGAAGCGGTGGCTTTCTAACTAAACAAACCCTTATGCTGTCACTAAATATGGATGTGTAGTGTGAAAATGAGAGAGAAAACATTTTAACTCCAAAAGTCTCATTGACAAGGCTGATACAGAAACAACTAATTCCACTCCAGTATCCACTTTTTAAAGGGGTATTGAAAGTGCAAAATAGACACACAAGTTCATTTAAAAAAAAAAAGTTTTGGAATGAGGGAGGCAAAGAATTGAGTCTGTTCCTGGGAAGAGGTGATTTGACAAACATGCACACAGATCCCCCACATAAAAAGAAGGAATATGTAATGCAGCTTCTTCAACCTAGTGGAAAAAGCCGTAACAAGAACCAGTGCCTGGGAGCTGAAGCCAGACAAATTTAAATGAGGCATGCTAGATGAACTTTAGATGAACATTAGATGTTATTAGATGAATGACTAGAATAACTAGCTTTTGGAGGTCATGTGCTTATAGTCATACTTTGCCTTCAAATAAAGAAATGATGATCTTCAGTAGGAGAGGGTCTATTTAAATTCAAGTGACATACCAGTAATTTCCAAGGCTTGGGGGTAACAGGTGCTTATCAGGTCATGAGACAGCAGTATCTGATAGTCCTTTCTGCTTTAAGCTCCATGAATACATGCACAAAGTTAATCACAGAGGCTTGCTTTTTTTTTTTTCCCTAATATTTTTTTACTGCTTCATTTTATTTTCCCTAGAGTGTCTGAACTGACCTGGCCAAGTTTCTTTGAAAGTGATACAGGAGTATGCAGAAACCTGAAAATATAACAACTGTGCAAGCACAGATAAAGAATCTTGCATGTCTCAAGATCCAGACTTCATTATAAGATCTTTACAGAAGAAATGATACAGGAAATATGACTTTTTAGTCATTCTGATTTTTTCTGGCTTGCCACACATTCAAAAACACCTCAGCAGTGTGAGGAACTCTTGCTGATTCATTTTAGACTCCTGCTGAAGTTGCAGCCCTTATCTGCATGTATATATTACCTCGAAAGGGAAAAAATATGGATATGTGAATTTCAATAAAATATTTATTGCATTCAATGTTTTGGGCACTGTAATACTTGTTCTTACAAAGTGGCATAATTTATGTGTAGACTTCCTTGTGAGGAATAGCAGAAGTGGGACAGGGGCAACGCTACAGCCTCTCTCCATCACCAGAAAAATGGGCTGTTTCCTCCCCTCCAGGTAGTTCTGCCCACTCAGGCTCCCAGCGGCAATCTCACCTGTTCCCACTTTGTCCAAAATATCCACAAGCATTTACAGGCTTCCCTTGCACATGAGTTTTGAATTCCTGATTAGAGGGTCACTGTTTTTTTCCTAATCTATCTTGTCTGCATTTTGATACAGTCTGACTCCCACTCTCCTATTTGAAATCAGTGTTCTGCCACAGCCATCTGCTTCAGTATTACTTTCTTCTGCTTCATAAACATGAAAGAGAAAAAAATAACTCCAAAAATAGCCCCTAATGTGAAAGGAGAGATTACCCTAAGATTTTTCTATGGGATTATTCACAACATATTTGTTTAAAGTAGAAATTTAAGGGCCATTCTGATTTACTATATCCAAGCAACCATTTTCAGGACAGTGTCTCGACATAACTGGAGATAGAATATGAACTGACTCTATTAATTCATGTTAGTAATTGATTCAAATATATTTTAAAATGCAGCTTACTGCTTTGGTATACTGTACTGTTTCTACTTTGCCTATACTGTCTTCATAAGTACAGGCTTTCTGTTCCCTAGATGCACATTAACGCTAACGCGGTTAGCAGCATACTTGAGGTATAAACACATCTCAGGGGGATGTATCTGTTTGGGGTCATTGATTTCCTCAGGGCCAGAATCTCACCCAGTGTTAATGAGAGCTTCACATCTGGCATTGCTGTTGAACATGGTTGCTGATGTGGAGGCTTCTCTGTCCCCTTGTTTCTTGCCAGGAAGCCCGGGGAAGAAGTCTGGTGCCAGCAGCCAGGAGTCTCATGGGGAGTTTACAGGTGGTACTAAATATTGCTCAGCTGAAACAAATCTGCGACCACGAAGTTGTGATACATACACAGTTTGTGAGCTGAGAATTGACTTTCATGGGTTGCTGTTCCTTGTCACTTCAAAATTAGAACAGCGAGGTAATAAATGTAACAACTAGTTAATAAATAAAATAGGTGCTGATGTCATCCATAAGCCACATGCACATGCATGTGAGGATTTATCAGCAAGGCTCTCAGGGAACTTGAATTCAAATCTATGACCCCAAAATTTACTTGCAAAGCTACGCTGTTGTTGACGGTAGGAAATAGAGAAGCCATTACTTGGTTTTTATTTATTCCTTACATCTGAGTGCTATTCTTCCCTGAGATATCTTTCACACTGGTTTAAGCACTGTTAGTAAAATTCTGTATATCTTGGGAATTTCCATCTCGTTTGCACTGGATCAGAACTCTATTTCATACTGTGCAAAGAAACATAAATGTAAAGGATTATTCTACAAGAGAGTCTCAGTATATGCAAAATGGCTGAACAAATCCATTTTTACTGAATGCCTAAATTAAGCAATCCCAAACCAATCAGAAATATTCATTTAGATAAGCTGCCATGAAAATAGTGGTAGAAAATAAAGTAGCCCTGGCTCTCAATGAAGCAAAAGACCTTTCTTGGCAGAATCTGTCTCCACCTCTTTCCTCTGAGGAAAAGATTTCAAACTGTTCTTTAAAAAGAAAATCCTGAAAAGAATGACAGAGTTCTTGGGTTAGATTTGCTTACTGTGTGTGTGACTCCAAAGGATGGATGGGTTATCTCTGCTCACAGTTTCATATAATGATATACAATTATATGCAGTGTATATATAAACATACAGGCACTGAGTTATAAAAATAGCAGGTGATCAGCATCATATTCACACCAAAATTTCCTGCTACAAAATCCCAACCTCAGTCATAAGCTTTCTCTTGAGAGCCGGTATATTTGTCGAGATGTCTGTTGGGCTCTCTTGTCATCATCTGTAACTGTGCATTTATCATTAGATGCAGGATAGAATAGTCAGGGTTCTGGACACCAGAGTCCAGCGCTATTGGTTTCACACATCATTCACATGTAGTCCTCTTCCTACAAATGATATTAATTTTATTTATCCTACACACCCTCTAAAAGAGAGATTTGCTCTCTTCATGAGCACTGGGGATATTGTCCCTGGGGGATTCCTAATCACTTAGGAGAATCAGATTTTCTAATTATAAAAAAGGAAAGCATTTGAGGATGGTCATATTATTGATTTCCAGAAGGACCTGCAAGAATTTCTCTTCAGGATGGGAAAAGATTAAAATGCCATTTGCATTACTGATGTAAAACCTTCTATCTTGTAGTCTTGTAAATGAATTGCTGCCTCACAGGCACTTCATGTTATGAAAACATTTTACATTCAACTGGAATAATTGTGCATTTAACTTCAAAGTTACAACCTGCCTCGGGTGTCAATTTGTCAGGTCCACACTAGAACTGTAGAAATGTCAAAAGAATTGGCTCGGGATAGAGCTGTCATGCACAGCAAACTATTCCGTCTTCTCTGCAGTCTCTACTGCAGATATCGAATCAAAATTTCTCATACTTCAGGTAAGCTCAAAGATTTGACAATCACTGAAGAATGTTTAGTCTGCTTGAGTGAGACTCCTGGGTAGTATTATAAAATGAGGAGCTATTACATCGTACCACTGCCAGTTTGCTCTATTGCTTTTAATTTGGCTTTGTATGCACAAATAGCTATGGAGCTAGGCTATGTTCCTCATATGGATAGTTATTTAATCTTTTTTAAATTAAAACAAAGCTATGAACTTAGTTTTATTTTTTAATCACTGCAGTAATGAATGCTTGCAAAGAAATAACAGCCCTGACAATGCAGGCATGAGTAGTGCCCGGTGATTTCATTCACTGACTGTACAATATTCCTGCCAGCTACAGACCAACTTGGCATTAAGGTCATCACTGCTCTAAAGGGTCTGTTGAGAAAGGTGATAAAACACCTTGAAATTTGTGCCAGTTTGAGATGTTTGTGATTCAAAACCAGCAAGAAAGATTTCACTGTTTTTCACTTTTTTCATGATCAGAATCAGATGATGCTGTGTGGGGCAGGCTAAACAAGGCACACCAAGACAAACCTAACAAAGTTACATGGCACCTGGGGACTGGTGGCTTGTAGTTGCCAAAGGATTCACCGTTCATGAGGTTAAAGTGGCTATTACTTCATTTGGCAAGAACTATTTCACAAAGCCAAAGTTTTTACAAATAAAACATATTGACTCAAGTAACACATTTGTTTATCGATTAATAAGTCTTTTGATCATGACAGAAACTTGATTCTGTGTAATATGTTTTGCTACTGAAATGATTTGCCTGAATAAAATATGTACAGAAAACTGAGATGAAAACCAATCACAACGTAGTAGTGGATTTTTGATGCTTACTGAAGAAGTTTTTTCTTGGAATTTGGCAACTTATCACTTCAAATATGTGTTTGTCTTAAAAATTATGATGGCATGGGAGCTGCAGCTAACTTTAAATCATGTGTAAACTCTTAAGGCTGTTATTCTGTTTATTATGCTTATTTATAAAACCATTGCTTAAAACTTATTTCATTTGTTCAGTCTTTGCATTTTCCAGTTTCTGATTAACATGTAAGAAAATGAGCCCTTCTTTTAACTTTCCCAACCTAGATTCAAAGGTGTATTTGCAATTCAAATCTGGGATTTCCAATTATTTCTATATAGCTCCTCTGTAACAACTTGATATTATGCTTGAGATAGCCCTGAAATATTTGTGGGTTAAATATCTCTGAAAACATATATTAAACAGGAAACTGGTGCTATCACCATTATTGGAGTGAAATGTTCTTGTTAAATCTTTCCAATAAATCAGTCAATGAGGCGGTTATTTCGTTTCTATGATCTAATGTCTTCTGCTACTTTTAATTAAAAATGTACCTAATCATGTAAACATTATTATGAGCAAAACATTTGCTACTTATGAGTTTTTAAGTGTCAGCAAACACATCTGGAACTTTGCTTAATAGATAATAGAAGCAGCGTCCAATTTTGCCAAGAACAAGAATATAGACAGCAAATTTCAGGAGAAGGATGTGGTGTTGTGTTTATTTGAAGCAGCCTGTAGAGGAGATAGATAACATAATGAAGGCTTCATTTAACCACCACCGGTAGACTATTAATAAAGTGCTTTCAGAGAAGACAAGACATGCTGCAGTTTCAAGTGACCTGATTTCTATGTTTTCAGCACTTTCTATAAAAAAGTGCATAACAAAACCTCCAGTATCTGCTAGTATGTAACAGCTACATTGCAGAGAACTGAGCGGCTATCACTCAGTCCACTGATTGACACGTCAGAGGACAACACGGACTTCATATAAAGACTTCCCGGCTGTTTCCCAGCGCTGTGGCAGCAGCTGGATAATTGCTGGGGTTGGTTCAAGGTGAAGGTCCAAAGCAAGATGTTATATCTACACTGAGCAATTCACTGTGGTACAGAGATTCCTCAGCAAGAAGGAAAACTGGATTGTAGAGATGGATGAACTGGTGACCTGGCAAAGCCAACAGTCAGTACTGTCAGTAATTTCCATAGGGCTGCATTTCCTTTCTGATGCTGTGGTCTTTGAGGTATTACAAATATCGTATTTACTACTGAAAGGAAAAATGGGTCTTGTTGGGTGCTGCTACTAACCTGCCTGCATGTCCCACTAGGATCAGTGGGCATCTTGCTCTCTCTTTCTTTGCTGTAGGGATTAATGCTGTGTAGTTGAGAGAGGAGGCAAAGGCTGCCTGTTGTCAAGAAGCAGCAGAACAGCTACATCAAGATAGTCTTTCATCTGGCTGTGCTTCACCTGTAAGGCCTATCTCAGCATGAACGGAGGCCTGGATCAGTCCTACTCAGCATTTGAGAAGTGTGTCCAGTGGGTTGAAGGAGGTGATTCTCCCCATCCACTCCACTCTCATGAGACCTTACATGGAGTATTCCATCCAGCTCTGGGGTCCCCAGCACAAGAAAGACATAGACCTGTTGGAGTGAGTCCAAAGGAGGGCCACAATGATGACTGGAGGGTGAGCACCTCTCCTGTGAAAACAGGCTGAGAGTTGTGGTTGTTCAGGCTGGAGAAGAGAAGGCTCTGGGGAGATCTTCTAGCAGCCTTCCAGTATCTGAAGGGGCCTACAGAAAAAGCTGGGGAAGGGCTGTTTACAAGGACAGGTAGTGATAGGATGAAGGATAAAGGGTTTAAACTGAAAGAGGGTGGATTTAGATTAGATATTAGGAAGAAATTTTTCCCTGTGAGGGTGGTGAAGTGATTGTCTAGAGAAGCTGTGGCTGTCCCTCCCTGGCAGTGTTCAAGGCCAGGTTGGATGGGGCTTTGGGCAACCTGGGCTAGTGGAGGGTGTCCCTGCCCATGGCAGGGGGGTTGGGACTAGATGATCTGTAAGTGCCTTCCCACCCAAACCATTCTGCGATTTCATGATTCCATGATGCTATGATCTGGTTCTTACAGCAAGTGCATAATTTACAGTTTGAGTTGCCCTAGGTTCTCTCTAGAGCTAACAGGTGAGAGAGGCATTTCCAGAGTGTGATTTAGTTAATTCATCAAATTAGTTAATCCAAATCTAAGAAATTCTTATGTTCAGCAAAGTTGCATTCATGTAGGTCATGAAAAAGCCAGGATTTAAAAAACAGATATGTAAAATCAGCTTCCTAAATATCTTACCAAGTTTCTTTCCTGTTGTTTTTACAAAGTCTTACTGAAGTCAGTGTTTTATATGCAATGTCTTTTATTGGCTAAAGATAATGGCTTTGACACCCCTGAACATTTGCCATAAGAAGGCTCAGTTAAGGTCTATTAATAATTTGAGAAATATTTTGAATGGACTATTCAACAGATGATTATTCCATTATTACAGTCCCTGTCAGTCATTCTTCCACTCTTCTGCATAGAAAACCTTATGTTGTTAGCTAATGCTTGTTATATAAAATTACTGGGTTCTTGGTCCACAAATTAGAGGGGAGTAGTAAGATTAATAATGAGATACACCTAGCAGAAATAATAGAATATTATTTAGACTGTGTCGTGACCAACTGCACAATAGTAGCACTGTGCAAATGGTGTTTAATGTTTACCTAGATTATTAGCTGTTATGAAATATCAGTTTTGCATCATCAAACTCAGTGTTTGAGAGCAGCTTCTAAAATGCCACTTGATAACCTGCAATTTTATTCCTATATGAATGATGTATCAGCACTGTTTTCTAGTGAAAGACCTTTTTCAAAGTGCTGATAGGCAGCAAGGTATCGTAAATGTTGTCACACTTAAAGCATGTCACTTTATCAAACAGAAAGTAAAACCATGTTGTTACTGCTCTATACAGGAATGCCACAATAGGAACGTCTGTTTAGTGAAAGGCATCTCAAGGGCAACAAAAGCACTTTATTCACCAGCATCAAAGTGAAGCTGCATTTAATTTAGAGGCTTTTTTGGTTTTCTAGAACAGCTGCTAATCTGTTTTTTATGGGATTCTTCCCTGGTACACTGCAGAGTGCTTTCTGCCTATACTAATGTATTAGTTACATCTGTGTTCACTGTAGTGATTACAGGGAAAGGATTAGGAAGTCTTGGATTTCGCAGGCAAACATTGAAATTAAATTCTGGGATTCATATACATAGTGGAACATTGTCATCCATTTTTTAATGTAAAAATTCAGCTTTTCTGCAGTTCCTGAGGAGTGTTCTTTTGACTGAGTAATGACAGTTCTGGTCCTTGCGCCTGTCTGTAACAGCAGCTGACATGGCTTTCTGGCCAAATAATCCCTATCATGCCAGGAAGGGAGTCAACAGCTAAACTCCGATGGATTTGGTTTGTGATTTAGATGAGTTGTGCTTGTGGGTGCATGCTTGAACTGCAGTACTCCGTCACTGGCATTTTCCTTGGCTCTCAGGTCTCCCTAGTTCAAGCGAACTTGGCTGCAACAGTTAACACTGTTTGCTGCACAGACTATAGTGTGTCCATGTGATTTGCATCAACAGGGAGAAAAGGTTGAATATTTTGCAATTTTTTTTTTCTGGGGCACGGTCCTTCCTGTGACAAACCAGAATGCAGCCATATATCTAGTGTGATGAGTTTTCAGTGAAAGTGCACAGAAATCACAGGCACAATGTCATTTGCTGAAATTAAGTTTCATTTCAGCAGGGAGTTAAAGAAGGCTGTGAACAAGACACTCCAAAATTATCCTGTAGACAGACAGGTATGTACATAAGAAAATTCTCATGCTACAGAACCATAACCTTTACTTAAAATATGTGACGAAGTATCACACTGTTCATTGAGGATATGGGTTACTGAGGGAACAGGGGATATGAGCAAACAAATCTTTTACTTACTCCTGTTGTTTTCTGTACAAAGTCAATGCAAAATTAAAGGATGATACCTCTAATCTGTTTCAACAACAAAAAGGCACCAGAAATACAGACAGCACTGGATTATTATGAGTTTAAATATAAGAACTACAATATTTATAAGTTTATACTTGTGTAATTATATTCATAACTACTGACTACTAATTAGATATACAACTACTTTTAGCTGTTGGCTTCATGAAAATAAGAGAGAGCTGTATGTACTGATAAGTAGCCATTATGAGCAGGAGAAAGAGAACATCATAGTTTTTATTTCCGTGTCATGCTACAAGTGCTCTCCTTGAAGTTAGTTTATAAGTCTCTGACTATATATATTCTTAATTGGTAATTGTGCCTTCAGTGCTTTCAGCTGATAATATATGGATTCTCTAGGAACTTTTACTTGAGTAAATTGCTGTATTTAGCAGTCTTATCCTTTCAGATCCTTTTTCAACCCATGGGAATTATTTCTTGCTGTGCTAAGGCAGCAGGACTTTCTCTCTTAATTCTTGTCATTCCATTAAGTAAACCCACTGAGCAAATAGCTGTTATTAGAACAGTGTAGATTTTCCTCTGCTCCATTAGAGTGAAAATAAAGTTGGTAATTGACCGATATCTTATAGCATTTATCCAGTGTCTTAATTTAATGCAATCCCTATTCAGGTGTTCTCTTTTTTGCCCTTAAATACCTAAAAAGTTATTAAGTCCTTATCAGTAAGAAGTTCTGGTTAAACAGGAATGAACCACATGGGCTGTGACTTCAGTCACCACAGAACTGTTCTGCAAAGGAGAGTCTGGTTCTTACTCTCAGTGTTTCAATTTGTTCGATTCATCTCTATTAGTTTAATATATTCTTACATTGCTGACCACTCCGTGAGTTTAAGACAGGGTTTTCAAAGCAGTCAGATAAATGCATGTACCCAAATCCAACTGATTTTGCACTATATTTTTCTACAACTACCTGAAAGGAGGTTGTAGTGTCGGTCATAAGGTGGGTGCCTCTCTTTTCCCAAGTAACAAGTGATAGGACAGGAGGAAAAGGTTTCAAGTTGCATGAGGGGAGGTTCAGATGGGATATGAGGAATAATTTCTTCAACAAAAAGGGGTGTCAAGAGTTGGAACAGGCTAAATCACCATCCCTGGAGATATTTAAAAGACATTAGGTGTAGATGTGACACTTAGGAACATGGTTTAGTGATGGACTGGCAGCGTTAGGTTAACAGTTGGACTTGATGACCTTAAAGGTCTTTTCCAGACTAAATAATACTATGATTCTGTATGAGTGAGGTTTTTCACACTCTGGAATTTTTCTTGCTTCTCCTTAATTTACCAAGAAAATACACCATGGTCTTCCACTGCAGAGTCACTGCAGTGCAGAATGAAATTCCCTGTCAGCATTCCTCATCTAAGAGTAAGCTCTGTAAGAGATCCCACTACCATATGGGCTGTTTCCCTATATAAAATCAGCTGCTGGGAAGGATTAACATTTTTAATGGCAGCATTTGCACCATCTTTCCTATACTAGGCCACAGTTATCAATACCTATCCTGAAGAGCTGTTAGGTCAAACTTCTACAATGATCATCTTTCAAAGTCTCTTCTTCATTCCGTTAGCATTCTGTAAAAAGGAGATGGTTGGTCTCCTTTGTCTTAAGCTCCCTTTGTGACGGCCCCTTCAGAAATTCAAAGGTAAGCAGCAGAGTGGAAAAGGCATGCACTTTAGACAACAGGAGAAAGTTAAAAAGAAGCAAGTTCTTAGCATTACTTATGAACTTCAGTAAAGGCTTTGGGTTTAGATTCCTGAAGTATAATGTTTGATTTTAAATCTAAATAGGTAGGAGAGGAACAAAAATAGCAGAACTGTAAGAATCCAACATTAAGAAATGGACAGCATTTCAAAATAAGGGTAAAAGAAAGAGGTAATTTCAGAGCAAAATACAGGCAAGCCACAGAAAGGCAAAGGGTATTACTTTCATATTGCATACACAGAAGACACGGAAAAATAAAACTTCAGAGCACAAGTTAATGGTCACTTCCTGAAAGTACCCAACATTTCAGTTTTCACATCACAGCTTCACTCAGACTGAGAACATAGCAAGCTCATCTAGCTGCCATGTTTAAGAAAGCATTAGAGGCTGCAAATATGGATTATGTTTTCACCTCCCATTAATTGTTTGGGCTTGTGACCTTATTGCTGTAGCTATGTTTTGATCAGGGCACATATTCCCATTAATTCCAACATAAAAGACCCACAGACACTCTGAATTGAAAACCTCAGATTTTTGATGTAAAACTTCTATTAGTTTTCCATAAGGAAATTTTAAAGCGCTGAGTTTATGTTCAGGGAATAAATAAAAATAACCCAGAGAAAAAGAACTATGTTTTATGGTAATCATGAGAGCAATTAAATTTTTTCAAGTATGTGTCTTGGGTCTGATCTTTGCTCAAGGATCAAGGTAGCTTGCCTAGATAGGACTGAGTGTGTCAAGATATAAAATCCTTTTAATTTTCCTGATCATATGCTATTCTCACATACTTTTTTTTTCTTTTTTTTTTTTTTCAATTGCTACGGTTTACTCAATATTTCTAATTCCCACATTCAGATATGGGAAGAAAACGAAGCTACATCCTTTGGCTGCTCTACAAGGACTCCGAGGTCTTTCTCAAAACAGAGAATAGCTTGTATTTTTCCCATTAACATTTTCCTTTTTTAACAGAGAGCTTCCTGTTACCAAAGAAAGACTTGTATAAGGAAACACCAAAGTAAATGTTCGCCTCATGAGGAGGGCAGTTTGTAGTACTAAATTGATTTTGCTGTGGTTTACCATCCTTTGGGAGATTATTGACTAATCCATAAGAAATGTAAAATAACAATAGTCATATCTGCCTAAAATAAACAGTGAGTTGCATATGGAAATATAGATAACAATTTTTACATTGCTCCCCACTTTACAGCCTTACCATGTAATCCCAAAACAAGAAATAACCAGGAATTATGTTGCATTTGCAATCCCTTTACTTCTCTCGACAGTGCACATAGCTGCACACATGGCTATAATAATGCATGTGTGTTACCAGCTGATACTATAAATAGTGTGAATACAGATAACATGTAAACCTAGTTTCTCGAGGAAAAAGTGAATCTAGAAATCTGTGCCAGACACTATGCTGAAGGCTCTGGGCTTTTCTTTGGTTGTTTGGGGCTTTTTTTCTTTCCCCCTCTCCCTACCAAAGAGTGCTGCGGCATCTTTTTGAACACCAGATGCTGGGAATTCCGTATTTTTTCTTACAATGACTGAAGGCTGCCAGAGAGTTTGGTGGAGAACTATGCAAAGCAAAACTTCAGTGTTTATGTTGCAGCTTTATTTGCCCTTGTAACGCTTTACAGGAAAAATGATGTGAATGACACTGGAGAACCATGGGCTGAGAAGGCTGACAGCAGCAGCAGGGTGTCCACCAAACTGCATAGACGTGCAAGCAGTATATTCCTGAGCCCTGGCACTGCCCCCAGCTACAAATCCAAGATCTACAAGATATTTCACCTGGTCCACCGTTACTTTGGTTGTGGTTTAGGAGTCATGTTACAAAACTTCTGACAATCCAGTAAATAGTGCAAAACACTCATATCAATAGGCTTGTCATGGTCAGAGATTCTCACACTATGGATTGATTCTCAGCGTGACGAGAAAAGGCTTTGGAGATGGTCATGTGGTATTTTATACCAGAGTGCTTTAGCAGCAGACCAGTTTTTCCAAGGTAGAAGACTATAAGCAGACCCTAAATAGTGGTTCAGGTGTCTCCAGTACCCCCAGAGAAGCCAATGCCGAAAGTGGTGAAGGCTGAGCAGTTCCCACAGAAAGTTGAAGGGGACAGAGAGAAAACACCCAAAATTAGGCATAGGTTTTCTTCCCTCCTCCCACAGAAGTTCAGCTGATCCAGAGACATCATGTTTGGGTCACGATGGTGACCCAAAAGAGGGTCACAATTGCTATCTAAAATTTGAAAAAAACTGCTCTAGGGCAACCTTGTCTGGCTGCCCCACAAACCTTGTCCAGTGCTTTTCTATCTGTAATGCAGTTGATATTTCCATTTGGGAATGTTTGCAATAGGCAAGGAATCTGAGATAAATCAATTTTTTTTAACATGTCAGACTCAGAGGTAGGCAGCAGAGATTTGTGAACTCTTTGTTAGATACCAAGAGAGCCAAAAGCAGAAAAAAGCTTCTTGTAAATGTTTTGTTGAAAAACTAATATTTTAAACTTTTAAAATCCATTTAAGTATAAAAAGTTTACACAGCTTGTGGGAAATCTTTTTTTGAGACATTAAATGTCTATTTCTATAGTTCTTTTATCTCATTTCTCCCTCCTCCCAAGCAACCAATAAAACAGAGAAATGCCTATAAAAATAGCTGTTAGAACCAGTAAAATAACTTATTTACTTATACAAGATTTACCGAAGTTTTGCTTTTTCTGTAACACGTACTGTGCAGCATACATTATCATGTCTACTTCCCCTCAGTGGCAGGAAGATGTCTGATCTAATTCGGAGAGAGCATCAGCTAGCTATTTTTAAGAGTGGCATTGTTTTCACATGGACAGCATTGAAACCATATGGTCTTTACTTTTTCTTGTCTTGTGCTTTCATCTAACAGATATTTATGTTTGAAAGTACTGGAACGCATTTAGCTTTAGAATCTATCCCTACCTTCTGGCACCCTGCTTAATTTCCAAGTTTTTACATCAATCAAAGCAGTATTTCAGCATGGAAGTATTTTTCCCTTTCTCACATCTATCTTCCAAGTCAAGTGTTCAGTACTACTGAGCAAACAGAGCGAGCTGAGGACTTGCTGAAAAGAGGCAGCTTTGTCCAAAACCTTTTAAGCCCTTTTATGTGAAAATCTACATGGAAACAAACCTTCAAATGCATGCAGGATTTTAGTAGGAATTATGTAGTAAAAAACCAGTCAAAATTGTATGTTGGATGGTAAAAGATCTAAAAATTAAATTTATCTGGAATCATTCTGTACTTGAAATAAGTGAAAATATCTCTTATGAATAAGGACATGTTGGAGTCTCATTCAGCTGGTGCTTCAGTATGTGCATGCACATCAGTACAGTTCATCCTAAGAATGAGAGTTACACTGGTCTCGTTTACTTGCAAATCTGATGTGTAATCAGTGTTTTTGAGGCTGGAAAGTGGCCCTTGCCACACCCTGTCTTCTCTGAGCCAGCAGCTCCTTGCTTCATATGTCCCAGGAGACAACATGATGCACGCTTCAGCTCACATGTGGATGAAGCAAAACCCTGTGCCCGAAGCAGAAGTTAATGTCAGCTCTACCCGCCTATTTGGTAGTGTGCAGGTTAAAAAAAGTTCAAGGCGTGGCAGTGGATGAGCACATTTAGGGAACCATGAGTTGAACCATGATTCTCTTTGTGCAGATGAATGCTTAGCTTTACATTCTTCCTTTTGCCTCTGATAATTATGGTCATGCATCTTTACAGAGCTATGAAAGGGCAACCATGCAAGAATAAATCAGTCTGTGCCTTATTTTGTTCATTACATTTGCCTTGTCAAAAAGTACACAATAATCCTCATACATGCCCTGCAGGATCAAACTTCTTCTCTACCAGTTATTTGCTTGTCTTTAGAAACTTTATTTCTCTAAGTTTCTGTGCATGGGTCACAGACCCTTTTGTGAATGTTGGTGGATAAATTATGGTGTTAAATCCAGGAAATCCAGTATGTGGTGATGCATCCCAGATCTGAAGAGGTTGTGGGCCACCCACCAGCAAGGGTGAGAGTTTGCAGGGGAAGTGAGACACATCAGACAAACTGAGAAGACCTGGCAAGGCATTTATTCAGTGGCTTAGCTGGCTGCTGCATAGTAAGAAGTGACTCTGGCTAACTGGAAAGTTAAGGTTTTTTCCAGTTTGAAAGGGCTTCAGGAAGTTTTTGTGCATCTTCTGTCTACACAGCTCTGACTCATGACCTTTTAAAGAGGCTTACCTAGTTATGTACTTTGTCTTTATTTACCTTTTAAATTGCAGTTGCTTTTCCTGACACCAGGCAAAGCTAGTTTCTTTCCTTTGACAGACAGCAGCAGAAGCAACTTTCATCCCAAAGAAGTTTAGCTCAGAAGCAGTATCCTTGTTACTGCCACTGTCATGCCAAGTAGCAGTTGGACTGAGTGGTTGGACTCAGTATGGTTGGACTGAGTGATCTTAAGGGTCTTTTCCAAGCTAAATGATTCTATGATGATGTGTCCTGCTAATTCTCAGGGGATTGTGAGCTGCTCCTTGGTGCGGTGAAACAGGGTTGCTGCACTGGAGTTGCCACTTCTTTGGGAAGAGACTCCTGCTTGATTCTATCTGGTATTGAAACTGGCTATTTTCACACAAATTCAAAATGAGAGCATTTAAATAAAGTGAAGAGCTTAAAAAATAATACTCCTGTCAGGTGATTTGAATTGTCTAAATCTTGATTCTGCTCAGAATATAAAGGGGCCACTGGGAAGATTTGAATGTGAATGTTTGTGGGTTCAAGGAGTCCCTTTCTAGAGGTTGCTGGAAGGGCTGCTGGAGCTTCCCTGTAGAACCAAATGGCTTGAAACTGGCTGAGTGATGCCAGTTAAAGATGCTACCTTGCAATACAGAGCCAAAACATGCACACAATAAGGAGAAAAATAAAAAAAATTGCTAACAGTTTGGGAGACTTCTTGAAACTCTCCATATAAAGCTGTTTTTCAATCTGTCAGCAATCTGCAGCAACCCAGTGAAGAAAAACAGAGCTATGGTATCAGTTTGGATGTCAGATCCAGTTGTAAAATGCTGCTAAAAACATGCAAAGCCAAATTTGGACGATCTCAATTTCATATTCCTGGAAAAGGATGCATTGGCGGAGACATGAGCAGAAGTTTCAGGTTCTACAGAGACTTGCTTAAAACATGTTTATACTCCTTATTTGACCACTCTTTGGAGCTTGAAATATCATCTCTTTTTGCCTGAGCAGAAAGGTTTGCTTTCACAGCATGAGAGCTCTTCATCTGCTGCTGGCATGGTGCATTTGCACATCTTGATTTAACATATCCTGACCAATCCTCTCCTACAACTATAAGGAAGAATTTCACAGATTAAATACTGGGAAACTCTTATAACTAGTGACATAAAAAAAACCATTGAAAAGTTTAAAAAGCCCACCTTGGAGCCTGCTGTTATGGACACTTTCCAAAGATTACCATAAAAGCTGTGATAGACTCTTTCTACAGCAGTCATTTTGTGTTGCCGTTGCCTGCATGCAGTTTTGTCTTCTCAAATGAAATGGATTCCTCTTTTTTTCTAATTGCATTTCATCCTACTTCCAGGATCCCCAGATAGGCTCTTCTTTTTCTTCCCACAGGATATTCATAGAAACAGGAGCTCCAGGGAAAAGGGACTTTTTGTCACATGGAATAGACTGTTAGAAATACAATTAGTTTTCCAGACAGCACCAGTGATTTCAGTGGCTGAAGAAGATAAGGACTTCTCTCCCTCTTCTCTGATGCCATCTTTTTCCCAGAGCTTCCTTGGATTGCAGGGTAGCACTTCTGAACTAGCTGATGACTCAGCCTGGTCACAAACACACATGTCAGCAGGGGAGACCAGGAGAATGCTTCTAGAGTGTTACACAGGATCTTGCTGAACCTTTGTCTGCTGTCCCAAACCCATTATATGGTAGTTATTTTGATCTTTGCTGGAAGCTACCTGTCATCTTCTCAGCTAAGGATCTTATACCAGGCTTCTTTAAGAACAAGTGTGAATTGCTGGACTCCGCTTATGCTGTAAAGACTGAACATTTTTTTTCTTGTATAAACAGCTGTGTTTGCTTGCTAATAACATAGGTAGGAAATACATTAAGACTATGTTCCCTTATTTGTAAAGCATTTCACAGTGTTTCTAGATAAGTTAAAAGTTGAACAAATATGTTTTAATGATCCTACTTATAGTAGAGATTGCCATCTTCCAAGATACTGGCACCACAGTGGCTTTAACAAAGTTAGATTTTGGCTAAAATCTTGAAGGCACTTTTTAATTCTTCTGTATATTCTGCCTAGGATTTTTTTCTGAATATATGAGCGATTCTAGAGAAATTCTAGAAGAAAGTCTAGGAAGATTTTCATACAACAATGGCAAATCCCTTGTTATCTTTATCTGTTATTAAACATAAAATGCCTGGAGGTTTTAATGAGGTCTTTTAATTTAGTTTATGTAAATAGAGAAACTAAAAATAGGAAAGCACTTTGGAAATCTGACATTGGGCATGTTTCAGATGAGTACAGAATCTATTTCACCATCAGATCCTGGAAAAATTATTCTTGACAGGAGCCATAGTTACACAAACATTAACATTAGTCATTAGGTTTACGTGAAGGTATCTGAGATGGGATTTATTCATTGTCTTGAGGTTTGTCTCAACAAAGCTTCACGATAAGAAGTCAAAAGGCTCATAAAAATAAGGAAACTCATTAAAACATGTGGCATTTGTACAAAACCCATGTCTAACACTAAGAAAACATATGAAAGATTATTTTTATTCTCAGTTCAGGTTAAAATGAGCCATATCATAGGGAACTTATATAGATTCAGACTCAGTGGTGACAGATCATGGAGAAGTCTTTCTCTGGTGTTCCCATTAACACACTGAATTTCAGACCCAGGTATGAGCCTTGGGGTATCATAACAGTGTCATAGCTTCAGACAGACTTTCAAACTTAAACATAAATACCTAGAGAATTGCAAGGATGACAGAGAGATGGTTAACACTAGGGCTTAGATGTTTTGCTCAAACAATAAGCATGTTTTCTTTCATTCATAATATGCCATCTATTTAAAAGGTCATCATGATGTCAGAACACTTTCTAAAAAGAATGAGATAAAAGATTTCTGGTTTCAGGTAAAAGCAGTCATTAGACATTTACGTGTGTTATATTTCAGATTCAAATTGGCTAACTGTATCTCTAGCTCAACTTATAATTAAAGATTACATGAATAATTTACCATCACAGAAGAGGAAGTTTCAAAAGGGTTTTGTACATTTGAACATTTTTCTTGGTCAGAGCGCTCTGAAAATACAATGTTTTTTTGCTGCCTGCTCTGAAGAGAAATACAGCCTTCTGCATGGCCGTGAGAAGGGCAAACGCTGATGCGCAAGGCACTCTGGGCTGCTGCACCTGTTCAGAGGCTGTATCCCACTCTCCTCTGCCTTGCAAGCTGCCCCTGAGGCTGTGTGTTTGCAACAGAAACAGCTCTCTGGTAGGCTAAAAACCATTCCATCCTTGAGGAATGCTTTTATGCAAAAGACCATTGGTCAACGGATCTTGTTTACATTCGATAGCATGAAAGTTACAAGATGGACAACGTTTGGGATAAGCTCTTTCTATGGATCTCTAAAATTGCAATGTAAAGAACCACAATATTCAAGAATTTGCGGGAATATCAATCCTCACGCTTGCAGTTCAGGGTACAAAAGACCCGCTGAACAACAGCAGTGGGAAAAATGAGGATTACAAGTTTTCCTGTACAGAGTCCTAAGGCAAGTGTTGAATATTGAAATTAATATTGAAATTAATATTTTATTTAACTATTAATGTTGCATTGCTATTGTAAAATTTGCAAGAACTGAAAATAATAATTATACAGACAGAAGAAGCAATAGTTTCACCAGAGTGCTAGACTCCTCAGTCTTCAGAGTGGCATCATCAGCTCTTTGTAAACAGAAACCAGCGGAAGTGAAGCAGCATAATTCATATACATTGGATTTCTTCCCAGTTCCTAATTTTCCATTTTCTAGTGAGTCTGTGGGAACTGGTCTCAATCCAATTCCCATGGTATTTAAAGAACTGGCTTAAATACAGATATGTTTGTGACTACATATTCAGATGAACACACACTCATAGAAAAAGAAGGTGCCCCACAGGAGATCAAAACCCAATCTTCAGTGCCTTGCTGAAATCAGCATATAAAACTTGGAGGGTTCAAATTTATTCTTCTGCAGCTGCTCTCCACATACTGAATCCATGGAAGTGTGATGATGGACACTACCATAGCTTTATATAAACACTGAGAAACTCTCTACTTAGAGCTGAAGAATAAGCAAAACAAATGAGATCAGGGGCTGTCTGTAAGACAGCCAGAGGACAGAGAAATAGCCATAGTGCACTTTTCACTCTTCAAAATATGTTCTTGTTACAGTCTATGCCTGTAGCATATTTCTGGAGACTGAAGCAGGAAGAAAGCTTTGCAGTGACCATGCTGCACCTTTGATGCTGCTCTCCGAGCTGTGCTTACATGTTCCTTGGCTTTATTTGGATGGAATCAGAGTGACAACAGTGCTTTCAGTATCAGAAATCTTTAAAGGTCTGGTATGTTCTAGGTTACAAATCTTCCTACTGTCACAGACAGCACCATGCTAGAATTGTACAAAGGTAATACAGAGCTCCACTCATATACCATATAAGAAAGTACTGAATGATTATAAAAATGAAAATGCAAAAATTATAAATCTTCTGTTCAGTTCAGAAGACATCAAAAACTTGGATCTAATGTTTCTGAATAAACTTTGAGAATTTCCTCTATATACAATTGGCCAACAGAAGAGCCATAAAAATGAGCATTCTACAAATAATAAAGAAGTTTGGGATTAAGTCAATATTCCAACTTTATAGCCTTTGCTACATTGGTTACTGCATGTATGAACATATAGGAATATGGCCTAGACCCAAGAAACAGTGTCTTGCTTACCAGCTTGATTATGTTATTGCTATTTCTTTATGATTTTTTTTTTTAAGTAAGCAACAGCAAATGGAATATGAGATGAGGAATTTGAAGACATAACTGCTATCTGGGGCTGGGGGTGATGGGGTTAAAAGTAGTTTCTTCAGTGTTTCCAAAATGGGGAGGCAGATTCTCTGAGCTATGCTCTTTACCAGAGGTATTTATCATGAGAATCAGAGAGCAAAGTGAACATATGATAACTAATGAGCTGCAAAATACAGCATGCCAAGTAGAAGAAAGGAGAAAAGAAGCTGTCTGAAGATCAGACTGGTTTTCTGGAACACTTCCTGCTGTCTCAGTATCTCTTATTTTTCCACTGGTATATTAGCTCTGACTGCATGAGTCAAAGTGTCTGGCAGCTCTCTTGCCAAGAGAATTACAAGTGGTTGTGTGAAAGAGATACTGATTCTGTTCCCTTCTCATTGCTACCTTTTTAATAGTAAAAGCAGCAGCAACAGCACTATGAAATACTTCCTTAATACAGATTTCCAAGGTAGCAGTGAAACAGAGAGAGCCTGAACATGTAGTCTTTAGAGTGGCAAAATCTCCAGTTGAAATCCATGAGGTTTACCCTGCTCCAAAGGGATGGCAGAATGAGCCAGGCAAACTCCTTACAGTGTAACCGTAACCCAGAGCACAAGGGATGAGCAGAGAATTTGGAAAGCAACTCTTTCTTACAAAGAAGCACTACTCTGTGAAAGACCTTACATTTGGGTTGACAGTAATCTGCTTGATTTACAGACGCTCTGTGCTATAATGATATCTGTCAGTGGCAGTGGAGAAATACCTGGTTTTCCAAGTAATTTATTGTAATAGAAATAACCTGTTTCTTGTGACTACTCACCACCCTTCCATCTGCTGAACATTTGGAACAGACACTTTCCATCCAAATTGGATCAGATAGTAACTACACTGGCACAAATGAAACGCTAAAGCCAGCAATTCTTGCTTGGCAAAATTTGTCCCAGACAAAGCTTAAAACCTTCCTCCACTTACAACATTTGACATGCTCTGTTTGTTCTAGCAAAATAGGTCCAGTGTAATGAAATAGAGGATTTTTAAAGGCTATTTTTCTACCATTGAAAACCCACAGCTCTCTGATGTCTTGAAGCTAAGAAAATTATGACATTGCGAACACTGTGAGACAAATGAATATATATATACTAATGATAGTGTCTAAATATAATATAGTATTATAATACTACAAAAAATGATGATAGGATATAATTTGTAATGATAGTAACAAGGGAGTATTTAAAGGATTGCAAAAGATGCATTTTAACCTTTAAGAAATTTTATACTCTCCCACCGTATTTCAGCCTCTGAGACTCAGTTGTGGCAGTCCAGGATTTACAGTATCCCACTAATTTTAAATGCAGGCTTTGCAGAATGCAAATGGTGCTAAGACACTTCTATATACACACTAGTTCATCTCTTTCTCCTTTAAATGCCAGTTTACATAAGTAATCATAGGTTCATGAACTTTTGGGTCAGGTCGCTTAATAGCTTCTTATGCCTCCTCTGACAGAGCAGAGCCTGCAGTATAAAAGAGTGTGCTGGCTTTCTGAAGGAGCAGAGCTCTACTGTGTGTTAATTTCTGCACCACATAATGTAGCCCTGAAATCTGTCTGGACTGTGCAGCTTGTCATGCTCTGATATTCCTCAGGGTGAGAATCCCAGCTTTTAGAACACTTGGAGACTTTTGGTTTCTTTTTAAAAATAAAGATACAGTAATAGCAGCTGTTTTGACTAGGTTCTACAATGAATGAGGACTTAAGACTCTTTTTTTCCTAATGAGGATGTATATTTGCTGCCTCTTTCTTCCCCCCATCTCCCAACAGCTTTTTCTTTTCTAGTTGAATCTCTTCCTTTTAATTAAACTCCACAGAAAATGTGATTCCGTTATGTACCACGTTAGTACTTGTGCAAGTATCCAGATAGGCTCTCGGTTGATTAAGTTGATGCTGGGACTTGAAAAAAATAAATGTGTATTTTATTCCAGTAAAGACCTGATATATTTTTACTCTTTCATTGAGTATTAATGCAAAGCATAAGATTTTGAACATTAATACCTGATGCTGTTTGTGTCCCAGCTGGCATATATCTCACTGAAAGTATCTATTGTTTAGTAATGACTTACATGCATAAATATTTATATACTTTCTCATGACTCAGTACCACAAACTAGCATAATGTGACACATCTCTTTGCTCTGCACTGTAAACTCTTTGTAAACTGGAAAGAAAAATGTGCTTTTTTTCCATATAGCTTTTTAATGCTAGAATAGAACGATGATATTTGGTATCGGCTTGGGAGGTTTTCTGCTTTTATAAATGACTGGCACTGCACATTTTCTGTGGCAGGCAGTTTTCTTTTCACTCCACTTTTGTTTCCTTTGTTGCTGTCTTGGAACAGATTTCACAACCAATGTCCAATTCCAGACGGTTTTCTTAATGCATCTTAAGGCACTGACCAAAGAGAAACTGCTTTGCTACTAAACATTCACAAGAACACAGAATTAAAGTCATGTACTTTCACTTCTTCAGGCCTGCAGGGCTCACATTGACCTTGTGTGAAATTTTAAAATCCACTAACTTCTGACCTTGTGCCTACTGTGGTGCTGAACCCAGAATTTTAGCCCTCTGCTGAAAGGAGATTTCCAAGTATGCTTAGAATTAGTTGAAACATTCAGTACTCACTAATTTCATTTAGCAGCATTTGGTGATTTAATAGTATAAATCAGAATTGTGCAAGCTACTTTTTTTTTCTGATAATGAATATTTGTATTTTTAAATATTCATGCAAGTCTTAAATTTCTTAAGGTGAATAAATTTTGGTTTACCTGCTTTACTCTAATTGCATTTTAAAAGATTCCATAAACCAAATAATTACATGCAAAGGTTCCTGGGTTTTTTATTGTCTCAAGGGATCACAAGAAGGTGGAGATATAAAATAAGAACCAGATAAAAGACAGAACTCCTGGTAGCTTATGTCACCCACCAAGCAGCCATGAAATACCATTCCTCTGTAATAAGTATTTCTCCAGCAACATCAGCTCTTTGTTAACAGTTCTGTGATAAGAACCCTAAGAAGGGTTCTTTAGATCAGTTCAAGATCTTTTCTAACAGCCCACAGCTGTGTGAAGAGAGTGGGGGTTACTGGGAGTTGTATTGAAGGAGCTTAAATGCCTCCTAATTGCATCCTTTGGGTTTTTTGGGGCAACTAGTTTGATTATTTCACTCACAGTAATTTGTTCCTGGTTTCTTCTCAGTTCATGACTGGTTTTTTTTTCTGTTTCTAACATGAAAGAAACTCTTCATGGGGAAAGAAAGAAGGGAGGTAGGTGTATTCTTTCATAATTGTATAAACATACTGTAAAAATGAGAAGCTTTGTGGAATCCGGTAGTTATTGGTCTCCCAAGTTGGGTCATTTCTGATATAGAATAACTGATGGACTATTACACCTCTTAATTTATATAGTGTATAAAAAGAGTGGAATGAGAGCCACTAGTAGGATCCTTAAATCAAGTTAAGGATTTAGCTGGAGCATGTTGTCAAAGAAAAGAAAAAAAGTCAGAGTCAGAGCATACTGAGGCAAAGGTGAGAACAGGCATTGGGAATATTTTCAGCTTAATAGAGTTTTTAAAGAGCTGGGCTTGGTTATTGCATCACAAAAATGTTAGGAGATACACAGTAATTTTTCCACATAACTTTTATGTGAGAATAAGACCATGGAGAATATGACATTGTAGAAGAAAAATATTAAAGACTTGTGGAAATGCATCACAATGAAAAAGATAAAGGGACTATTTCATATTTCTGTACAGAATTAAAGGTGCAGAAGAAAAAGGCATGAATTCTAAGACAGACCCTTACCCCATCGCCATGCGTTGTATGTTTCACATTACAATATCTTTGCTTTGTTTCTAAACTGGCATAAAAAGTCATGGCTCTAAAGAGGTCAGAACTTAGTCTTCAGCTGACACTGTTATGACCTAATGTAACCATATTATTGAAAGAACAGGGCTTCATTGCATCAGTATTCTTGTGTGTGGTCTGTTTATTGTCAGCTCCCCATTGTTTAAAAAGAATTTAGCAAACCAATTTTGCAGCAAAAAAACTGTTCCTTTTTTTGATTAAGTTGTTAAACAGTTCATGCAGCAACTTTATAAGCAATTTAAATTCCAGCCTATATTGTAATTGCTGCAGTTTCAGTCAGACAAAAATGACACGTGTATGCAAGGTCACACACTTGACTTTATGCAAGTTAAAAGGCTGCAGGCAGCATGCTCCAGAAGTGTTTCAGGTTTGCCTCAAAAAAGATCATCAGAAGAATCCACTCACAGCACGATTCCGTGTTGCCAAAGGACAAATTAGGACCAAAACCAAATTTTTCACACTTTAATATATCACCTCAATGAAACTTATTTCAACCAGGAGACGGGTGAATGTTTTTGCCCATTGGTGATTGCTCTGACACAGCTACAGTCCGCTGTGATTCTTGCTTCCTGAAATGCTCTTCCCCAGGGTAAAACAGAGACTGAGGCTACCCAATGTGAGATCACTCTTTAGGAAATGAGGGATACAGCAGGGCCAGAACCTTACTGCTCATATAGTGTTGACTAAGGTACTGTCAGCATTTATATTTTCCTTAAATTATGACGTAAGGAAAAGTCCTTCCATAGATTATTTAGCTGGAAAAGGAAGAAACAATAGCATGACATTTTCTAAGCAGATATTTTTCCCACTTTTTCAAAAGACAGTGTCCATCTGTTTTAGCATCTGCTCAGTGTAGTTCAAAATCCTCCTAAAAACAACAAATAACCAAAATGGCTTCACTGCCTTCAAAATGTCAGGATCTAACAGTTTCCTGGGGAAAAAAAAAAAGTTGCATGTTTTGTCATGATTACTGCAGAAAAGTGTCTCTGACTGTGATTTCTCTCTGTTTAAATACAATTTGCAATCTCCATTTATTTCAGCAGGTTTGAGAAAGGTACTTGACTCAAAACATTTATGTTTCTAAAAGTAAATTATTTTTTTAAAAGTGCAAATTTTGCCCTACTCTAGACTGAAGGCACTGACTTTTTGTTGCCCTTTCTTTGGTGCCCTTACAGCAATAATGAGGGAACAGATTATGGCCTCAAAATGAGGTACCACTTAGTACATGAAATATTTGATGGAAACTTTTTTGGGGATTTTTTTTAAACTAATTAACCTGCACAAGTCTTGACTCCACATATCTCAATATCCAACAGGGGAACATGGGAAAGAGTTGTTTGTGAAAGATTTCTGCAGGACATCCTTCCATTTCTCTGAATGCTCCTTGGCAATACCCCATTCTATTGTGTTCTATCTTCCCCAGACCTGCTAAATAGATGCTTTTGTCCCTGCCTAAAACCCTGAAAACATTACATTTTGCTGTCGATTCAACTGTCTCCCTGGAGGGTACTCTTTGGATCACTTTTTTGCCCTCAGGTTTGATCCTTCTGTAGTTCAAATGATCTAGGACTTTTCATAAAAGTAATTTGATATCAATATTCATAAAATATTTCCTGTTGGAAGGGACCTTTGGAGGTCATCCAACAGCTCCGCCTCGTTAATCAACTTGTATACTACGTTCATAAAATAATTTTATCTCCGTGATCACAGCCTGATGGCATATGAGAGATATGTCTACCTGGCATGTGAACACTTCTGCTGAGTGCTACATTTATAAATTCACTTCTTTTTTTGTTTCAGCCTATTTTGTCAGATTGAATTTTTCTGTTAGTTTTCGTTCATTGAATATTCTTCCTTGATAAGACAAAAGAAATTCAGTTTAGTCAAAAGAAGTGGAAAGGAATACACTGAGAAACAAAATTATTCTAGTTTGGGATGTCTTCTTTCAATTTTGCTGGTTGCATAGCTCTGTGCTGAGTTTTAGAAAGCTTTAAAGTCATTGCATATTATATTCCATAATTGCCTTCCTATGCGTGCTGAGCCTGCCTCTGTCTTGCACATTATTGATTCCAAACATGATCTTCTAGCTTGTGTGTCTGTGTTCTGTGCTGTCAGTCTTCTGTTACCTGCTTGAATGAGGAAGAGTGGTGAAGGCACAGCTTTCCCGAAAACATCGGCCGGTGTCAGACAGGTATCACTGGCATGAGGCAATCTAACCATAAACTATCAAAAAAACTGGAGGATATTTTCCCTGTGGGTGCCAGATGAAATTCCACATAAACTGGACAACAGTATGTCTGCAAAAGGCCATGTTTGCTATGTGTTTTGAGTGTAAATATTTCTAATCAGAATAATCCCCAGTTTCAGACTAAGGAATGAGGCACTATTCCATTTGCCTTCTTAACACTGAGGTACCTGCCCATTTTATTGAACACCAGTGGCCAATGTTTAGCATTTAGCAGCAGCAAAGTCTTCAATTTTGCTTCTGTTTTTGCCACTGAGCAGACTGTGAGGTCTACACATAAGGAAATGCACACCTAAGTAAGTTCAGGCACACATACTGACATCTGTGTTTGTAAGCAATGAAGTCTGATTTATCCCACAGTTAGAACTGCTGCTGGTTCTGACCAGCACCTGTACGTTTCCATGAAAATCAGTAGATTTCTTTTTAAAGGGAGTTTGGAAATAGCAAGAGATGTCAACAACTGGTGACTGATACATGAATTACGTTAACAATGCTGTTACCCTACTGACAAATGTCACGATGGAGAGCAAAGCAGGGTGAGACACGCCACTGTGCCTTGAGAGAGATGAAATACTGTCCTGGTTTCAGCTATGATGGAGTTAAACTTTTTTTTAGCAGTGAATGGAATGCCATGTTTGGGTGTTAGCATGAGAATAGTGCTGATAGCACCCTGATGTTTCCGATTTGTTGCCGGGCAATCAAGGACCTTTCTCAGCTCTGCATACTTCCTTACTAGTGAGAAAGGAGGGGACGCAGCCAGGACAGGTGATCCGAATTGGCCAAAGAGGATATTCCATACCAGTTACGTCATGTTCGGTATAAGGGGGGACTGGGGGGAAGAGGGGGAGACAACGCCAGGACGTGCAGTTTCTGGGGCGGTCGGGTTGTCCGGGACGGGCTCTAAGCTGTGCGGCCTGAGTTGTGTGGTTTGGTGAGAAATTCCATTGTGTATCACCAGTTTCATCTATTTTGTGCTTTAAACTTATGTTATTGTTATATCTAGTTTTCTGTTATTGTTTAGTAAACTATCCTTATCCCAACCTGCGTGGTTCTGGTTTCTAGGTTGTGGTTTCTTTTCCTCCTTTCTTCCTTCCCTTTTCCCCTTCCCCCAACTTTCCCTCCCCCTTCCTTTTAAAAGTACAAGCGACTGTGTGGGGTGCGGCCCTTGGCTGGGGCAAAACCACGACAAATACAGTGAAATGAAATATAAATGATGTACAGATCAAAACAAATACATCTAAATGGCTGACCTTATATATATATATATATATATAAGGAATGACATTTATATGGCAAAATCAATGGAGTTTAAATTATTATTTTTAAATGGCAGCAATTAAAGAGTATGAGGCTACAGTAGTCTTCTGTACAAAGAGATGGATATATGATAGCATGAATTAGTGATAACTAAGTCTCCATTCAGTACATAATTCTCATCAGATTTTTGTTATCTGAAAGAAATGTTACAGCTTTATCATCACAGTGACTAAAATTGAGTGAATTAAAATGTCAACTGGAATTAAGTCAATCCTTTTATTACTATTTATTCTATCAATGGAATCCTTACATGACAAGGGAAAAAAACCCCTGTTTTTCTGATAAACTCAGTGTGATCAGTAATTTCAACCTGAAATGATTATTGTTTTCAGTAAATTGGTTAAAACATCAGTTGTGTTAAGGCTTCCTACTTAGATATTTTTAGCTGTATGGACAGGTTCATTGAATTAATGGGTTATACTTGCTCATGAAAGAGTACAAGAGCTGGCCTATATATAGATTTTGGTGAGAAATACAAGGAAGACAGCTAGCAATTTTAGTGCAGACTTAGTTACAATGTTATAAAATACTTGTTTAGTGCGATAGAGTAAAGTGTTCTTACTCCTTTTGTTTGATGGGTTCTGTGGAAGATGGGTTTGTAATCCAGGTTGCTTGGACTTAACTTTGTAACTGAATAACTCATTTGGAACAATAGTCCCTAGACAAAGGAAATGTATTTTAAAGAGTACTTAAGCGATTAAGGTATCAAATCAGGGAACTGGAGAGCAGCTGAAGTTGTGAATGTAAAATATGTTTCTTATGCAGGCGACAAAAAGGATGAAGCCATGTGTCAGATATACACATATCACACATAGAGATTTTTAGAAAAGGTCCCATTTCTGAATATTAGTGACTATAGAGATACTTCTTTTCTTTTTGACACAGACTTGTGACAGTAGAAATATGAATAAACCCTCTTCAACTGGTCAAATTCTACAGTCACAGGAGCAGGTAGCCTTGTTTCCCATACACTCTGATTAGTTTTTATTTAGGAGGTCTCTAAACCATTCCTGTGAGCTGCTGAACCCAGCAAAGTGTTTGTGTTTAGAGAGCTTGTAGCAGTGCATGTCCCGGGCTCTGGTTGCCCCTGCACGACACGGGCTGCTGCTGAAGCAGGACATAGAGCTCTCTCCGTGCAGAAAGGACAGTGTATCTATCACTCAGGTAATTGAACTAATGAAGTGGCTCAAAGCTTTCCTTGTTAGGTAAAGCTCCAAGACTGCTTTTAAATTAAGCTGCTGGTCTCCAACATGTTTCACTAATCTTGCAACAAGAAGGAAGGAGAAATGCAAGGAACATTTGACTGTTTTTCTTTTACACTTCTACTAAGAATAAATCAAGGAAACTACAACAGGCTGCCAGGTTTGTTTATCCTGTACCACGGTGCACTGTTCTTTATAGCACCTGGGAACTGCTGCTTCTGTATGCAATTCTAAATATGCTGTATGAGTGTTTAAGGAGACCTTATATATAGGAAAAGTATCCGTTAGAGTATTTAAGCCTAAGCATAGATGAAGTATAATGAACAATCTGTTAAATGTTAATGTAATTTATCCTTTCTTAATTTACAAACATGACATATTGCATGTATTTAGTGTTAATCTGTTTTAGACACTCATTTGTTTTGACCTATGTCCATAATATATTATGTACCTTGAGATATTTATCTTGTCACTTTGAAACAAGATTACAATTAATATGACACACATGAGTTTAAATTAGTACTCCAACTAGAGATGTGTGAGTAATGAATTAGCCACAGTCTTGAACTGTTGGCAGACAATTTAAATTGCCTGCCTCTTTCTGATGCATGATCTGGAATCACTAAATATGTACACAGTCTGAAGTCAACATGTGTTTCAGACCAGTGATTGAGGAATACTCTTTAAACACTTTCCCCCTCCTCCCCCGCTCCACTCCCCCCCTGACACACACACCCCCTGGGAAAAGAAAGAAAAAAAGTTTGGGACTGTATAGTCAGATCTCCAACTGCAAACAATTCTTCTACAGATTTGTTTTGTCACACCACATTTGGTTTGCTATTGTAAGGTCAAGCCTAAAAAGTTAAGTGGTTGCTTATAGGAAGCAGGACTGTAATTGTGATATCATTAGAAATACTGAATTGTGGATAATACTTTCTATTTGTACTTGTCACTTGTCTGGTTTTTGACAAGAGGAGGCAGTTTTGATGGGCTTCCTGTGGGCCTTGTGTTTTTTATCCTGTTATCCAATTTTCTGCTGCACTGCTTTCCTTCTGTCACACTGACTACTAGCCAGCCTTGCCTCCTTTACTGGAAGGGCATACAAAGCTTTTCGCTATAGTGGACAGAAATAAAAGGAGAGGCAATAACAGAGCTGAATTTTGATAAGTACCTTATGTCTCCCATCCGGGGCAAGTCATACATGATCTATATGCTACCTGAAAGCCTTTCAAATATTATAGAAAAAGTAATGTTCATGGAATATGTGTATATAACCAAATATATACTTTTAAAAAAAAAATCCTGAAAAGACAAAAAACCTCAGTGGTTTTAAGGGCTATTTGTGGATGACAGGGAAATTCTTTAGTGACCCTGTATTCTTTGAAAAAAGTTTGAAATAAAAAAAAAACCAAACCACCAGCCCATAAACCACAACTCAAATCCTAGTATATAAATAGGGGAATACTATCCAATAAAGCCCTTTGTTTGGGTTATAACATCCAATAGTCTCTGGATTTGAATTTAGTAGAGGACAAGTATGGTTGGACTCGATCTCAAAGGTCTTTTCCAACCTAGTGATCCTGTGAATTTCCAATAACTTTCTGCTTGTTTGGAACTGGAGTTTGGCATTAACAAGCTCAAATATACACAAGGTTTATACTCTGTATGTGTTTACATGCTGATTTACTCTGCTTTAGATCTATTTTATGCAAAACTGCCTTAGTTTCCACTAGTAGTCATGTTTGCTCCTATTCACTGAAAACAAACGTAACTGTTGTGTGAGGCTTGACTTGTTGCATGAATCCCTGACTTTTGTTATACTTTGTGCCTAAATTATTTGTCTGAGTGTTTTTAAAAACCCACACTCCCTTAATTTAAGAACACAAGCATAATTTCGTAGGCAAGACATCAAGTCTGTTTCTAAACTGGCAAATCTTGGACTGCTATGAGTTATTACACCGAGGTTCATCCTTCATTTGTACTCCATCATGAGGTTAGGAGAAGTTTGTAACAGCCAACTCTCCTCTCACAGTACCCTGGCTTCTTTGGCAGGGACCTGCAAAGCAGAAGAGAGGGGAGTGGCAGGACACAGCCATCAGGTTCCCAGTCTGGACAATCAGGAGCCTAGGGCAGCTGTTGTCCTAGATGGGTTGTGTGCCATCAAGACACAGCTCAGGAAGGCTGCATCTCAATTTTTGATGTGCCTGGTAGCCTGTTCTTGGTCTTCAAACAGCTCCCAGCTACTTTGTTTCCCTGCCTTCTATTTGCATAGCTGAGGTAGCTATTGCTAGCTGCTCTTG
The DNA here is from genome assembly GCA_020800305.1 of Porphyrio hochstetteri. NCBI lineage: Eukaryota > Metazoa > Chordata > Aves > Gruiformes > Rallidae > Porphyrio > Porphyrio hochstetteri. The sequence continues at coordinate 17,491,319 of CM036910.1, read as the reverse complement.
CTAGCAGCTGTTATTTTGTCACATGCCACAGGCTGCCAATAACGCTGCTCTGGGCATTGCTAAGAAATAAGACGTTAAATGGAAAAAAAATTGTTCCGTAAGCTCTCAGACACAGACCTGCCTTACTGAGAGCAAGTGCGTCTAATGTGGTCCCGTTGTCACCAATAAGTAGTGAGAGAAACACCTTTCTCCTTATTCATTAAAATGTATTTTCAGCAAAGGCAATTTTTGGCTTATGTGGAACATTCTTTGGCTATCAACTGTTATTCTTCTTGCTAGATTCAATACCGACATCTATGATAAAGGAAAAAATAATTGCCTTGAATATCTGGAAAGAAGTGATAATGCCATTTTTGGGGAATGAGGCAGTCTTCCAAAGAAGTATCAGAATCCTTATTAGTCACTTTTAAAACTATTTTGAATAGTGTAATAAGTCATGAGATTATAGATAAAAACCCTACTTTAGTCCTGAGTTGGATTATGATTTAGCAGATCTCTTTTTATAACTTTATTTTTAAGAGGGGTTTTTCATGCCATATGGGGTGTAGGATGTAGTTGGAACAGATTGGTGTTCATTAATCAGTAATTCATGCTTCGTATAGAACAGAATTAGTGTTAAAAGTAATGAATTCTCTAACGTGCTTGGTCAGGGACAGCATGCACTTACAAGCATAATGACTGCTGTCCTTACAGGGCTTCTTCCACAGCCGCCCCCTCCATGCCCACAGTACAGTGCGAGTATGCAGGTTTATGTTTGGAACGGAGGGCTGCAAAAGCCAACACTCGCACTGGTTTATTAAGAGGAAAGATGATACACAGCCACAAACTCAGGGTAGTTGCCACACACTGAGAAAAACTGGGATGAGATCACAGGAATTGTGTGATATAATAAGAAACCTGACCGCATGAAAGAAAGGTATTACCAAGCTTTCAGGAGTCAGGAAAATCAGATCAGTCTAATGCTTGAAGGTTTGGTATGTCAGAGAAGAAGAAACGTTTCTGTAAATAAATACAATAGGATGTTTATTATATACTGCAACTAGCTCTAAAATGCACTGCCCAGTTCTGGGCTCCCCAATCAAGAAAGACAAAGAACTGGAGAGAATTCCATGATGGGGCGCTGGAGCATCTCTCTTAGGAGGGAAGTCTGAGACACCTGAGTCTGTTTAGCCTGGAGAAGGCAGAGAGGGGATCTCATCAACACTTATAAATGTATAAAGGGAGGGTGTCAAGAGGATGGGGCTAGACTCTACAGTAGTGCCCAGTGACAAGGGGCAATAGGCACAAACTGGAACGCAAGAAGTTCCATCTCAATATGAGGGAGAACTTATTTTTTACTGTGAGGGTGACAGAGCCTTGGAACAGGCTGTCCAGAGATGTTGTGGAGTCTCCATCTCTGGACATATTCAAAACCCACCAGGACACAATCCTGTGCAACCTGTTCTAGATGACCTTGCTTTAACAGGTGGATAGGACTAGGTGATCTCCAGAAGTCCCTTCCAGCTCCTACAATTCTATGATTCTGTGTGATAACAAATACATTAGCAGGATATTTATACATATTTTTGTCTTTTTAAAAATTATTTTATATTACCAACAATCTTCAGAAATCTTGCTTTTCATTAGACCACTTCAGTCTTAACAAATGGATGACATCTGGTAGCTGCCACGCCTAGGACTGCAGTCAATAGAGCATGCACTAAGGAGTCTTCTGTAAAGTATGAAAGGTGCCCAGGCAGTGCCTTCAGGCCAAAATCCCTCTTTGAATTCTTAATTACTTATGTGACTTTCTGTTGGACTGTTTTTATCCTTACATATAATCTGGCACCACTTTATTTACCTGATTGTAGTGATATATCTCTCCTACTTTTATTCTGTTCTCTCTTACGTGCTTATGTGTGGTTTGGTGTTCAGGTTTTTGTTTTGTTTGTTGGCTGGGTTTTTTTGTTGGTTTTGGTTTGTTGGGGTATTTTTTTATTCCAGGCACACATCTGTGTGTGTGTTTGTGCTAACGTGTGTTCTATCCTTGGGTTCAAGTAGAATGTCACAAATCTTAAACATTTAAAAAGCTGAAGAAGCTGAGCTTATGACCAAAGAGGTGCTGTTGTTCTTAGTGTGCCACAGAATAGGTATGCATCCATGCACCACAAAGAGGTCTTGTAAAGTTTTATATTCAAGCACAGACTAGATGGATATGAATAAAAACACAGGCAGCATACAGACCTATTCTGTTCAAAAGCTTACCTACATCAAGTTTGTGCTTTTCCATTTTAATGTTTCCTGTCTCCAAATGGCTTGTATATGTTCCCATGGTTTTGTGCTTGCAAGTCAAATGTGACTGTGATACATATCTGAACTTCTAGATTCTCATTCACAGTGAAACTCTAGGTGTCTTGTGGTTTTTTGTGTAACAGTGGAATGATACAAGGCACTTAATTTTGTTGTAGCTTACCTGTGATGTAAGGCAACGTGTTAGGTGTCCAGATTTGAACAACCCATTTCAGAAAGAATCAGTGCTCTTTTTTTTGACCCAGTGACTCTGGGCAGGTGATTTTAGTAGTTTGTAACTGTGCGCTCTCTGGACTCAACCACAGAAATAAGCTTTCAAGTTTCCTTAGGAGTAAATGATTGCAAGAGACAATTCCTCTTCTAAACAACAATTAGAGCATTAGCTGAACAAAGAGCTTCATCTGGCAATTAGTATTCCTGTGGTGAACAGGGAGAGAATTAGTCAGAGATACAAGAGGCTCAGGCTGCAAGAGCTGAAGCGAAAGGCTCGGTCTGCAAGCTTTCTAATGCTCCAATGCCTTTTCTCCTCCCAGTTTGAGAATCTCTTGCATTTATTTTTCACAATAGGTTAATGCTCTCATCGAAAGAATACATTATGGCTCAAACATTCATCTCTGCTTCAAAAGATAGGCAACAGCTACTGGAAACAGCAGGGCTCACTGCTGTGTTTTTAGTCCTGAGGCTGATCAATAAACTCTGGTGACACAAGGGAGGAAGGGGTAACGCACTCACACACTGCTCAGCCCCAGGAATGCAGAAAGGATGAATAGAAAGCTAAATATTCCTTTAAGGAATGAGACTCAAGCACAGACGGCACTCTGTATTCATAGAAGGCTCTCACATGGTATAAAGAATTAGAGCCTGCAGGGCCTCATAAAAATAATGGAATCACCTATACACAAAACCTTCAGCCTGATTCACTCTCAGCTACATCACTGACAGTAGGAGTGAAGGTAGACAAGTCATTCGATTGATGCAGTGTAATGCTGTCCTTAGAGCTGAACCAAGCACCTGCTCTGTGAAGTGCTTATCCGATGGGCTCATAGTGACTGCATCATGAATAAACCAGGCCAGAAACCTAAAACTACATCTTTAATCACCGTGAACCAGATCATTGATACTATCTGGGGCCATGGTACTCCTGTTGAGGTGGAAACAACCCAGAAATCCAGCGTAATGGAGCATTTGGGGATTTCACAGGGGTGGGAGTTAAGTTTTATATTAGTTGTTTCTAAAGCGCCATCTTTATAGTTCTTTAGCTCAGAAGTAAAATCAAGAGAAAGAAAAAAAAGAAAAAGCCTGTGTTTTCTGTTGAGTAGTCATCAGATGTCTAAAGCTCCTTTAAGAGAAAAATACACTCATGTCATGCTCAGCCTTCTACACTGCAAGGCAGAAGAATAAATTTCCAGATATTCCAGAATTTAAGATTTCCTGGAACAGATTAAAAAGCTGCTGCTGAAGGAGCTTGGCTAATTTTGGGAACCTGTACTTCAAATGGAAACAAGCAGAATCTATCTGCTGGACATTTGTAGGGGCTATAAGTACTGTATGCCACTTAGAGACAAATATTTGTATTAGTTTCAGTCAATTCAACCTTTCCATAGTTTCTATGTCATTAAATTCACTTGGGCTACTTAGGTGCTAAAACAGATGTAAGAAGAAGATAAGAATATCTTCATTTTCATTCAGTATGTGGGCTCACAGTTTAGTTGTGTCTTTGATATCCTCCAGCAGATCACTCAACAAATAATGTAATTTCTTCAGACATTAGGTGCTGTGGGTGCGTTTGTTCTGAATTCTCCCTAATAAAGTGAAGAAACAGTTATGCCAGTATCATGTTTGCTGGTTCCTTTAAAATGAAATTGTATTTGAATTTCTGATCCTGCAGAACTTTTCTTAAGACAGAATGGTCAAGAGAAAGTGATCTGGGCAGACAAAACTGCTCCATCTACTTGCTCCACACACAGATCTGCAAGATTGCACTGGAGGCAGCAGACTGGAGAGAAGAGTGATGTGACTGTCTCCCTAGCCCACGTTGGCCTTAGGAGTTGTGTATGTTCCTGCCTGAAGAATTTTCCTTTCCTATGATTTTACCAAGGAAAAGGCAGACGGAAAGGGACTCTATTTGTCCCATCTTTCATGTCTTCCAATCTCAATCTTCTCAACCACAAGTGAATTGTTGTGTTGTGGTTTTCTGTTAAAGGGGGCCCTCCACTCTCCAATACCCCTTGGGTGTGCTCCATCTGGCTCTGAGCCAGAGAGGCCTTTCAGGACTCATGACTTGGGGTAAACCCACAAAGACTGGCCCTTGATTTCCTGGTAGAAAGAGCAGCTGTTGCAGTACTAGCTGTGAGAAATAATTAATTTTGAAACAACCTAACTTAGGAGGGAAAGAAGTGCTGTCAGACGAGAGTCAGGACACACCAGGTATGGTCCAAGTATGTTTCGAATATTTGAAGTTGGGATAAAATTAGAGGCTGAGGACGAAGAGAGGATTGTTATGTGAATAGCAATGGGATTGTTCCAATTTATGAATAACAGCATGCATTTTAATTATCATGTCAAATGGAGGCATGGTTATTTCTGTACAGCTCCTGAGCATCTGCAAGCTTTCTTCCTGCCTGGCCATATATCAGCCCTTAGAAAACTGCTCTCCCAGACGCAGGAGACCCCTTACAGCCTAGTGAGGCAGCCTGCAGCATCCCTCTGGGCCGCTACTAATGGCAGCTGTTGCTGCTCAGAAGGGCACTTAAGTACAATACATTACGTACCAGACAGATTTTCCACAGGTACTACAGTTTCCTAGGTGGATGCTAGGTTGTTCATTTCATGGAAATATATCAAAGAGCAGCAGTAAGTGTAAGAGATCAGGCTGGTCTTAAGCATATAGCTTAAATACCTGGTCTGAGGTAAATATCCTGAGTGAGGGTAGGTAAAGCATTGCTGAATCTGGACGTCATAGAAGAAACCATCTTACAAATATACATGCTTATGAGGCATTATAGAGCCAGCACATAAACTAAGTCAGAGTAATTAAATAAGAGGAAGGCGAAGGGGTGAAAGAAAACACCATCTGCTAACTCTCGATCAGTCACTTATAAGCAAACTGAAATATAATGAAGGCCATTGCATTCTGATCATGAATAGATCCTTCTGCTTGGCTTGTGTTATTTTTCCTCAAAAATAGTGCATATGTTTTGTAACAGTTTGGTAAACACATGAAAGAGGGAAGAAAAAGAAAGCTAAAAAGTCTCTGCTGAACTGTATGAAAGGCAGTGCTTTGAATGCTTCATAACTCTTTTATATTTATTTTTATTTATTTATTTCACAGGCACTCAGTGTTTACAATATCAATAGTTTGATTTGCAAGCTAAGAGCCTGATTATGCACCGTCAGCAACCTCACATTGTTATAAGATCATTGTATTTGACAAAGTGAATCCAGATCAACGCTATTTCATGACCTTCCATTCTCAGTTATTTATAGCCATTAACTGATACACTGATTTTTATTAGCTGTCTGCTAAATGTGGGGTATTCATGGAATCTCCTCTAGGATTGAAATAGCAATTGTTTTTTAAGTCTATGCATTTTCCAACATGAATGATGACTTTCTAAGCTATTAATATAGGGTAACATGAAATGACATACCCACCTGTTGTGTCAACTACCAGCAGCCAATAACATGTCAACACAAGGCCAATGATCCTTTAATTAATACTTTAAAAATTTTTTTAAAAATCTGTTTATACTTTATTAGATGTGAATAATTCAATTATTGTAAATGGTAATATTCATTCCAACATTGTCATGGGCATTCATTCCTCCTTGTGAAAAAAGTAGAAGAATGACTTAATGTGAGAAGGAACGTGCCACAGCACGTGGGATAATGTATGTAGGATTATATTGAGACATGAGGTTACTGATACAGTCTAAGGGCACTTTCAACCACACCTGAGATAAGGATTCTGGCCTATGATTGCATTCAATTTAATTATGAATTCAAGGAAGGGAATGAAATTGGGGAATATCTGCAGAGGTTGTGAAGTTGGTTAAAATTCAGTGTCCATGAAAATTTCCTTTGAATGAAATTTAAAATAAACCAAAAACCAACTGCAACAAAAAAATCAAAACACAAACCCACCCCAACAGCTCATCACTAGATCATTTAGAATGAAAACACTGCATGCCATTTGCTCTTTTGGAAGTTGACTTTGCTCTCCACTTCAGCTAGTACTATGCTACCTTCTGATGTTACCAGAGTAGGATATGAATAGCAGTGTGGGATCATTGTCAGATTCCTTATTGTTTCTTCAGTTTTGGGAGGTACCAGCAACCAGCCCTTGGGCCTAAGAAACCTATGGAAGTACCCCTCTGTAGAGAAGGCAGACGGCTTCACCTGTGCAAGGTACAACTGCACCTGCAAATGCAGTGGGGCTGTACAGTATCCAGCTGACAAACTGCAGCTAAAACACTTCTAAGGAAAATATACAGGCTGCACTCCAAATGTGTATTTTTTCCTGCCCAGAATTTCTTGAAGAAAAAGCGTGTGTTACTTAAAAGAAACACTAAGAAAATAAACCCAAGAGGATATTAATATTGTTTTAAAATCATGTTCCTGATGGTATTCCATTAATTTTCTTTGCTTTGGTTACAGCAACAAAGCAAGACATTTTGGTGTAGAAAAGGAAACATGGTTCATTTACATCAGGCACTAATTAGGACTTCAAAGTACTTGAAGCACTTGATTTTAAGAAGAATTTATATGATAACTCATATGTTTTGCTGCTTGCAAGCACTCTTATTTTGGACTAATTTCAGTTAATGACCTTTAACTGTGAAAAGCAAACTTTGGAGACACAGATGCAATTGTGCTTGAGATGTGCTATTAACATTCTCTGCAGAGTCAGCATGTTTGCATCTTCACCAACGCTTAGCATGCTTTTAAAGTTATGCTCCCAGAGATTACAACGTCATTTCAGTGCATTTCAAATTGGTTTTAAGGCTGTTCAGGCTGGAGGATTAAAGCGTAATGCTTGAGTTGAGGGTATTTCAGCCCAGCAAACCAGGGCAGCTCAAGCTCACTCACGAATCAGAAGCGTAGAGGCATACATGCCTCTCTGGGTGGTTGTGTGAAATTTGAGGAGTCTCAAACAGAGAAAAGAAAAAGTCCAACCAGTTTGCTTAAAGGAATGGCTATGTCTAGCAGCTAATTCTTATGACTGGGGCTAAGTGAATTGCTCCCTTTATATTCATGGTAAAACAAGCTATCACCGGATAAAACTTTTCCACTGAAGAGGCTCCCTGAGGATCCCTCCTGTAGCACTGTGTTGTTTGCCTTGCAACTTCCACAAAAATAAATGAAACCCACTATGGAGCTCTTTAAACGTGATTCTTGGGGATCTGCTTTCTAACATCCAAAGTACAGTAGAAGAGTATCAGAGGTACGTAATGACAAAAGTGCAGGAGCTGAGTTTCTCTTATTTTCTCATAAAAGCTGCCTCTTCGCCTCATATTTAACTTGGTATCACACAGCCATTGGGGAAAAGTGTGTGCTGCGGAAGAATTATGTGAGAGCAACTTCCACAGCTCAACTCTTGATTATTTTACACCTTAATACTGAAAATTCATCTTCAGTGTGATTTTTGTCTCTCTGGATTTATTTTGGTTTAGCTGAATGCTACAGTGATCTCTCTTGCAAAATAACTTCCCTGCTTGCCTATTTGACATCTAGAAACTTGAAGAGCTTAGTTGCTGTCTAATGTCATAGTCAATTACTTTTTAAAAGACAATTTTACCAGTTGGCACCCGGCTAACTGACCGTAGCTGCCCTCTCCTTGGAGGCAGTCTTCCTAGGCCAGCTCTGAAACACACAGAGGGAGCACATGCACCGTATCCATAAGAAATAAATAGATGACATCTCCACATAAGAAATAATCTGATCTACCCTCTGGTTTGCTCATGCTGATCTATATAAAGGCAGTGATAGAAGGTTTGTCGCAGCCCCTTATTTCATCATTAAACTCCTGCCATGATCCCATGCCTATCAAAAATTGAGAAGGAGGGGGAAAAGTGTGTTTTAGCATCCTGACATACACTGTTCCTTGCCTGTCATCTCAAAGCACAGTAAGCATCATCCCTGTCACAGAGGGAGAAAAGGAGATGACTATTTCAGCATAGTCAGACAGGCCACTGTGGTGAGAGTAAACAGCTGCCTTTCCCTTAAAATTTAAAAGTTCAAGAATGTTACAGAAGCTGAAAAGGACTGAATTGGCTGGGTAGGGTTAACTGAACAGGAAGAGGAGGCAGGAACATGATGTAAACCAGTAAATGTGAGAGTTGCAGATTTTAAAAAAAAAAAAGTTTTTTTCCAAGGAATGTAGGTGCCACTGTTACTGGTTTTAACAGAAATGCACAAGGGACTTCACAGCCATGTGTTCTTTCATTGACAATATTGGCCTAAATACCAGTCACACTGAGCTTATTTTGCATTTATTGACAGTTTCTGTGTTTTACAGTGAATAAATTATGTGCTGGAAGCCCTCATGGGGTTTCTGAGAAAAAATGTATTAAAAATCTGCCACCATACTAAAGAAGGGCCTGGGATGACAATTTGCTTCTGTAAGTGTCCCTGCCCCCCCATAATTTGGACCCTTTGGTTTAGACCCTGCTTGGTCTCCTTTGCATCAGTATCTAGGCCCTTTCATCTGAAACCAGTCTTGTTCCAAAGCAGTTATTAGCTTCTCCCCTGAAAAAGAATTATGAAATGTTGTTTGAAGAGCAACTATTGCTTCTTGTGGAAAAACGCAGAAAAACATAGTATTACTTATCTTTCCTAACTTCTAGGAGAATGGTATGGACTATTCAGGCTACATAATGTTTGGATAGGGTGAGAAACATTAACATTGATATAGTGGTTTCAATGTGACATTTGCCACAGGAAATCATCCTGTATCCTCCTTTGTATTCTAACAGAGTCTAAGATAGTCCTGAAGTAGACCAAATACTCTGACATCGTCTGCTCTGAAGAGGCGTGATGATAATTCTAAGATTTCAGAATAGAGGGAAGTTTTTCATGCCTCTCAGGACTGTATTTTTTGTGTACTTCACATGACTGACAGACAGCAGGAGTAGAAGATCTATCTTACTGAAAATTAGCCTTGTCCACATAGAAAATGTAGAGGTAGGCTGCTCACACGGAATTCCCATGCTATCACAAACAGCTAGTAAATTTTGGTCTCACTATGCTCCTTTTCACCTTGTCAATTAATATTTTAAGTAAGCCTAGAAAGTGAATCCCTGCTATGAGGCAGATGCACACAAAAGATTAAGAAAAACAATTAACATAATAATACAAGTATTTTTAACAAAGGACTGTAAGCAGTGAGGTAAAAAGGAAGCAAATTGTGATGCACTGGGGTACAGGTAGTGTGGTCATGGCAAGATGTATCAGTGGGAAGGTGAAAGTTGTATCAATTTTCATGACCTGTCCTTGATTTGTGTCAGAAATCTCACACATGCTGTGACCTTCGCAGCTTCCCAGGGGAGGCTTATGTACGCAGCATTTCCCCCATTGTCCTTGGCATAAGGGACTTCTCATGGCCGCAGGTGAAAGCTCATTTAGCATAGCCAAAGATTATATAAAAAGTTTGTATCCCAGAGGAACAGCATGGTTCTATACATTGTGAAAAATCCGAGCTTCTCCTTCAGAAGCAAAAGATTAACCATCATGTGCAAGCAGGAGCCATGACTGTGCCAGTTACAGCCTACTTCTGATTGTTGGGGTTGGGGTTTTTTGTCTCCAGGATCATGTGAGCCAGAGCTGTAAATCCTGGAAGGCTCCCTTCAGATGCACCTCAGAAATGTAGATACATATAAATTTGTTGAGTTGGAGGCTGGGTTAACTTCAGTGGAAACTGATGGCAGTGTAAAATAAATAGGATGAAATAAAATTTGAGGGTTCAAACTATCACAAAAATGGTGGCAATCACATGGATCCTGCAAGGCTATTCGAGAAGCATGCACAATTCCAAACCATTCCCACCTCCACAAAGATGGGATTTTGAGTCCTTTGCCAATGCTAGTACAGCCCTTACACAGTCCAAGACCAAATCCTGAGCTCTCTTTCTAACATTTAAACATGTTTACACAGGAACTTTGGAAATACAAAATTCAAGTAGTCTTTCAAACCTGAATAAGCAAACCATGGCAATCCCTTTCTACTCAGGTTAAAATAACTTATTCTGAAGAAGAGTATTCACACATTAGGATTTAAGGTGATATAACTAACTTAAGCAGATAAAGGTGGAATTTGAAGTCAGATAAATCTTTTTTGTGTGAAAATAAGCCCTGATTTATAACTGATATCTGCAAGGCTGCTCTTTGACTCCCTTGACTGCTTACCTGAAAGCCTGGGGAAACATGTTAAAATAAATGAGTTAAAAAAGAATAATAAATGAGCTAAAAAGAATATCTGCCTATTATTAGAAATAGGTAGAATTCACTCCTCATGGTATTACAGGTACAAGTATATCACCACTGTATCAATGGTTTTCAAAGTCATTCTAGTACTTTGTGTCACTTAATATTTTTAAAATAGAATTTGTTCTTTAAAATTATTTTAGCTGTCTAAAAGTAATACACTTAATTACCTGAAGAAAATATTTCCAGAAAGTATGCACTGCTATCTGATTCTTGTTCTGTGTCTCTAACACATGACCATTTTACAAGCTAACTTCATCTCCCAATAAGCTTAGAGAAAAATGTGAGAATTCTCTGAAAATGGCAACACTATTTAGTGTTGCATGAGAGCACGTGGTTGGACAGGCTGACCTGCTGTGATTGCTAAACTCAAGGGAATGGGAACGCTGACCTGTAATTTAATTAACAGTTCAAGAAGTCTGGGCAATTTTGAAATATGTTATGATTTAATTAATACCTTGTATGGTAAGGATGTACATTTTAATAAAAAAGAATGATAATAAAGCATTCAGTTTTAAAACCAAATGAACCAGCTGAATAGAGTTTACATTGCTATACTCAGCTTGCACATAGTAGCAGTAGCCACCACACTGACTTGAGATTCAGTATATTCAATGTTCCAAGAGACACTGAAGTATACTCAAGTACCTTATGCCTTAAGAAAACACTAAAACTGATTTTAAAAATACCTCTTCATATCCATAACTTTAATATGCCCTAACACACTGTAGAGTTCCTCTTTTACAAGACTCCCACAGAATCACACGGAGAAAATGCATAGCAAAAAAAAAAAATCAGTCTGCGCTGTCTGGTGGCATACAGAATTGCACTTAGTAGGACTGCATCTGAGGAGGTATTTCTGAGGAAGTTTTGTAATATCATTAAAATAATAGTGAAATAATAGAATTATTTCATATGTCTGTATGTTTTCTTCCATCTGATAGTCATAAAATCAAATGTGAAATATTTGTACAAGAAAAAGATGTAATCTCACTAGTGATGTCAAGAGACAATTCCCTGTTAAGTTCTCAGCCCTTCTGCCCTATACTAGCAAAAGAGGAAAAGGTAGATCTATTGTAACAACTAGTATTTTCTATCATAATTTTTGTATAAAATGTAGATTAAATGGCAAGAGTCATCATTAAAATCACACCTGGAAATAAAAAGAATCTGAAAGTAAGTATATATTCCTACCATCAGGGACAAATTTTAGAAGATAAGAAATATCTGCAGTTGTCTGAATCTGATATTAAATGTTTCAGTTCCTTGTTAGTTTTTTTGTTCAAATTTGAAGTGCCCATAAAAATGGACTAATTCTTCTCTTCTATGTGGACTGAGAGACTGTCATCTGTAACACTGTTACTTGGATTGCCATTGTCACCCAAGCCAAGAACTGCAGGGCCTGAGCTGAGCTCTTTTAAATAATCTCCATTAGGTTTAGTAAACTTTTAATCAGATCCTTGGCTCAAAACATAATTGTCACCACCTGCCTTACTAAAAGAAGAAATGGATTTTATGAAGTAACTTTGGATGTGCACAACTTTCCCGTGGATCTGTGTCATATATGAAAGCTCAGGAGTTCAAACTGCACATTCAAAGAGCCTTCCCAGGGTTCAGATGGTTAAGATTTATTTGTAATAGAGTAACTTCAAGGGATACCAACTAAAACGTCCTTTTTCTGTTTATTTTTGTCTTTCACTTTCCCAAGTATAAGATTATATCCTGGAAAGCAGAGAGAAGCATTTTCCCTGCATTATCAACTTGACAGTGTTTGGTCTTTACTTTGTTTCGTCTGTTTCCCTTTTTTATAGCTAAATGTTTCCTCTGGGTTTTTTTAACTGTTGGGATTTTTTTCCTCAGCAACAAAGGCAGCAAAGGTGTTGAAAAACAGAGCAAGATCTGATTGCCACAAAACCCCAGGAAGTTTATAAATTATTAATAGTATTCCAGACACCTAAAAAAATCTCCTTCTGAAGCCCCCATTCTTGCTTCTCATAAGTGCAAACAGAATTTTTTACTTTGGAACTTTATCAAGCATGCAGATTGCAGCAAAATTTACCTTATTGCTAAAGGGAAAGGCAGGCATGTTTAAAAGGGGTTTTCTGGGGTCAAAATAAAGAAATAAATTCCATGAAGACACAGAGGAAAATACTTCAACAAATATGGCATTAAAAACCTTGTGCCTGAGGGAATTTCAAAATGTCAAACTTCACATATTAATTATAATATCAGATACTGTAGTTATTATTCCATAATATTTATTATATATGTAATAGGATCATTTTATGCTGTCATGTCAGAAAAATCAGATTTAATCTCTGTTTTGTCATAAATTTTAGGTTCATACTTCTTGAAAAATGTTATGTTAATGGCAGACACATATTTTGGCTACTGTCTGCCAATGTCCTTGCTGTACATGAAATCTCAGTAAACTTGTCTTTACAATAGGCTTTTGGTGAAAAAACATCACTTGTGTATAAAAATATACAATACATAATCTCAATTGTAAGCACTACCAAAGCATAAAGAAGAGAAGCAGATTTTGGCCTGGGCAAAAGTCACAGAGTGAGTGTTTCTATTAAACAAGGCTGTAAGCCATCACTGAAGCCACTTGGTAGCTCCATGAACAGTTTAAGTTTACCCATAACAGAAATCCATAATGTACCCTTGACAAGAATGAAAGAATATGTTTAACATTAATAAATAGCCATGTTTGCATTCATAGGAATGAGACTTTCCTTGTTTCCATCAACAGAAGCAGAAGCAGACTAGATACATTAAATTTCTTCAATCAAAACATATAAACAAGAAATGTTAAAATTGTTCTGGGGGGTGACTCTAGTAAGAAAAATAATTAAGAATGTTAAATTAAGTTCCTGATAAAAATAGATCCCTAGAAGAAAAAAAGGCTACTAAACATCTTTTTTTTTCCCTGTTGACCCCCTGTGGGACTTCTGCCAATATCCTTTTTGGACATAAATTACTCTATAGGAACTTGTGCAGGAGATAGCTATTATTTCTGTGATGACTATCAAAAATCTTGTGAATGTTTCTGAAAATATCCTAAAATCAAGATTTTCTGGACTGTTGCTTGTTATCAGCTGAATGGTGTGAGCTCCTTTCTGAATATATCTTAGAGTGAAAGAGCTGAATAAAGCAATGTTCTTCGATCAAACTATTTTTTCTCTATTTCATATTTTAATCTTCTCTCTGTGTGATAAAATCTGTCTGTGGCACATAGGTAACTAGTTTTAAAATACAGAAGATAACAGTCACAGATCAGTCACAGGGATGTAGAAGCAAATACAAAAGGGTGACACGTCAAAAAGAAAGCAGGGGGAATAAAACATGGCAATAAATATTGTCCCATGAAATCTGTCTGCTTCTTCAGGACATGCTTTACTCTGGGTACCAGGGAAGGCTGGACTAGGCAAAGTCTTGGAACTATGGCTGTTTAACATAACTGCTGGAAGAAACATGTAAAAATTATAACTATTACTAATAGTCCAATTTGAAGTACTACAGAAACTCACTACCACAGCATCTACTGGCTATTTATATTTTTCTATCAAGTGTATATTTAAGCATTTTAAAGATGAAGATTCATGGCCTATACCTCTTTGTACCTTCACTTGTCCTGTTTTGCAGTATTTATCTACAATACATGGGATAAAGCCAGATAAGCACTGGGAAAAAAAGAGATTTGATGAGTTCATTCTGTAATATTCAATCAGAAGATAGGAAATTGCATCTTGTGTTCTTTTATTCATTTAATCCCTGTAAATTTATTTCCATACTCAGTGGAGTATTTTGTTTGTGTTTTCTATAGGACCCTGTGGGAGGATCTATCCGTCATCCAAACCTATGTACAACACATAATCTGAATAAGCACAAGTTGAATTCACCAGAAGCTTTGCCAACAATACAATAAAATACAATGACATTTCTTCACATAGAGTTGCCGTGTCCTGTATGTTTTGTCCTTATAATTAACCTTCTGGGGAAAGTAATACGTGATAAACTTGTTGCAGGTGGTAATAAATTAGTAAATGCAGAACCGACTCGGAGCGGCCATGTCCGCCCATCTCTAGCACAGATGTTCTGCGAAAGATTTAGAGACTGTTTTGCAGGCACACAGCCTCTGAGGTGAATTATTTGTGTGCTTACAGAGAAAAATGGCAGCAGTCTTTTTTGCATGTACTCCCTTGATTTTTTTGTTTTTTCCTTCCTCCACACTCATCCCACATGGAGCTTCTCCCATCCACAGCCTGTCCTTGTCTGTAGGGTGAAAGCCATTTTTAATCTGCAGCACAATATTGCTTCTGATGCATGATTATTTTCCTTTAAAGTATCTTGCAGTATCTTTACAAGGACTTCTAATAATTTCAGTAATTGTTCTCACTAAGTCATCAGGAAGTACTTACTAATTTTTCCAAGAACTGTTACTAGGTCAGAGAGGCCTAATTTTTGTGGTTCTAAGGGCTGCTTTGGTCTATCAGGCTATAATTATTCTATCACAATTAGGATTTTGGGCACAGCTAAGGATCACCTGTATATTATTATATTTAACTCCCAGTGCTTAACTCCTTTGCTTAAGGAGGTCCTCTGTTAGTATGATGTTTGAGAACGGTACCTATTTTAGAGATGATGCCACTTAGCCTTCTCAATCTTACTGGTGTTTACTACATAATTCTTTTCCTTGGCACTGGCCTTTAATCTCAGAAATCTCATTTAGAATCCAAACAGACTGAGAAAGGTCCATCTGGGCTCTCCTATGACAGCTGAAAAAGGTTATATGTAATGTACTCAGATAGGTTCAGCAAAGCTGTCCCTCTCTAAATTCAAATAATTAATCTTTTCCAGATTGGCAGTAATTCAATATTGAGTACGTAGAAGCTCAAGCTTAGATATTCATGTGGCTCCTCAGCACTTCAGGATAATATATTACTAGGTTAAGGAGCATTGAAGACAAATATTTCAGTCCTTGCAGTGCCATTTTCCCCAGTTGTCGTATCTTTAAACTAAAAATATAATGGTGACAGATAATGCTTCTAACTTACTGACAAAACTCTCCTCACAGCACCAATGGCATTTCTATTATTGGCAGACAGCAGTCTTGCTGACCAAATGAATAAAGGCTACATTTAAAACCTTATAGGCAGGCAGTGACCACAGCCACCAAGGACTTGGAGACGCAGTGAGCAGGTTTTTTTGTGTCTCTTCTCAAAGGGCACTGCACTTTAGAGCAGTAACAGGCTAAAGGAAGTGTATAAGGAGGCCAATACTATTTTACTGTGTGATAAATTAAGGCCCAGATCTGAGGAGGGATGGAGGTGTTTTCAGTGCATTCTGCCTATGTGTCAGCACTTAGATGTTTGCTGAGACATGTGGGAGTTTTCAAGCAGCTTTGCAGATGTGCGCTAACTTCCCTAAATGCAACATCGAATCTAACATTACCTATGTATTCATTATACATGGTTTTTAAAGCATCTCAATGATTGTTGTGATCTAGTTATGTATCTTTAAGGACAGAAGCATCAAAACCAAATACCCAACAAAAAATAAACAGAAAGTACCAACAATACTTCCTGGTTTGATATTGTAAAACCCCCATAGCTCACAAATTTATTGAGGGGCCAACAAAACCTGTCAATGCAAATTTTGTTCATCAGACCTCCTAGTTTTAATCACACACTGCAGCCCCACACCACATTCCTTGATTTGTACTTGTTCCACAGTCTGAGAAACAGATCTAGAATATTCTAAGATTTACCATGACAAACAAAAAAATGCACACTTGCTTTGGGGATACAGAAACCTTTTCTAGGTCTGGTTGTCCATGTTCTCAGCTTCCCAGAGCACCAGTACATTCCTGTCTGGATGCAATCTGTCATACCTGTAGGTACAGAACAGTCTCTCTTTTGTTTTCCCTGTTGCAGCTCAAGTGCTATTCCCTTACACAAGAGCTAGCTAACCCATGCCAAACTGGGAGGAAGACAACTTCAGTTCACAGTTGAGCCGATTTACCAACTGTCACAGAAAGGATTTTGTTCGTACCTCAGTTATTAGCAGCATGGCACACTGTGGTAATCCATGAGGACTGGTATTTATCGAGCTGGGTGCTGATAAATGTCGCCTCTCCTTGGTAGGCATCATGAGTAATGAATGTACCCATTGCATTACACTGTGTAGACTCCTGAGTGCTTTGATGGTGAAGGAGACCTGACTCCTCATTTCACATCAGCTATAGGAATGCCCAGGATTCATTTTTTCATTTGGATGAATGCATAGACTACCTAAACTGGCTTTTAAACTGGCGAGTGACAGAGAATATATCACTGTCCTTGGACAACTGCCATTGCCGATAACAACACAGGTTTTATTTTAGTACGAGCTGTTCTAGCGTTAATGTTGGCTAGCCAAATCTGTTACCTCCTACTTGGTACTTGCCTTTAGCACACCAAGAGCATGTGCAGATGTGAACTGAAATTCCTATGTTTCCTCTTGCTTAATACTTTCCTGCTCTGCTGTATCTGACAAATGTCGTACACTCACTCACTTTTATTTAAGCAATTATATCCTCAAGCGGGTTTAAGATGCTAACTCCTTCTATACCAGAATGGTCTTTAAACTCAAAGGAAAATGAATTCTAAGCAATCTTCCCATTTCACAATTGTTACGGTGGTGACTACCTATGGTGCATCCTCAAAATCAGAAAGTTGAGGGGAGGAGGTTCCGGTATGGGAATGTTTCTGCGGTACAGCTGACAGAGATAAGCGTATGAACAGTAGCTGGCTGTGGCTTGCAGCTTCTGTTGAGTTGTAAAGGCAGTGGGAGCTGGGAGCCATCGCCTCACAAAGATCACTGTTTTGTGTGCTGTAAGAGTGGGAACCAAACTGCTCTCATGCCCTGAGCACCAGGATAACTTGTCTTATGTGATACAATCCACATAATTTAATGCAGCAGACAGCTACAGATTCACAGCTGAACAGGCCAGCAAAGAATCGTATTACTGTGCACAGAGGAAACGGTATGATCTGAATGCGGTCTGACACAACTGACAAAACCTGACAGTATGTATCAAGCTAATCACGCATAGAGCAAATTTGGGCAGGTTTCAGAAAACAGATTTTGTCGTTTAGTTATTTTCCAAAATACTGCATAAAAGCCTATTTTTTGACCTTTTGCCCAGTTCACTGAAAGTGATGGAAAAAATCTTTGATTTCATGGGTTGGTGGATCAGGCCCAGAGATTGAAGTAGTGTAGCAATTTCGTCTGAAGGACACTGTCAAAGCCATGCCAAGGCAGAGGGTTAGGGTAGGTGAAAAGATTCGGAACAGAGCTGAGATTCAGAGGAAGAATTATTAATGTGAAGCTTGCAAAGGCCCTTCTCCCACTGTGCATACCTCTGTTTAGCAAGATCAATCACTTACTTCGACATCAACCAAATTTGTCCAAGATTCGGAAGATAGTATTAATAAATAGCATTTACATCATAACTTTCATCTTCAAAACATCTTATACACATTCACTAATTAATCCTCACAACAGTCTTGTGAGTTAGGGTATGGCATTCAAAAAGGACTCAAAAAATCTACAAAAATTAAAAAAAACCCAGGCAACGACCTCCCCCCTCCCTGACTATAGGAGTGTTCACTGTAGACCAACATGAGAAAACGTGTGTCTTGGGAACAGTTCTTTACCAGTAATTCTTGCACTCTCTAAAAAGTAAATACATATGTACTGCAACCTCATGAATGAAACTTAAGGTAAAGTAAAACCTGTTATTTTAAGTCTTTGTCATTAGAAAAAATATTAACTAAATTAATTTTGAAACAGTTACACAATTATTTAATCTTTTGCCAGTTATTATAAGCATCAATTATGTTTTTCTATTATAGATTCCTAAAATAGCAAGAGAATCTTTGAAAGTATCTATTAACTATCAAATGCTTGTCAGTTGAGTGCTGGGAGCATAAATGCAGTGGTCCTAAGAGACTCTAAAGCAGCTGAGTTTCTCAAAGCAGCTAAAAGAACGGATGAAATATTGCTTGTAATATCTTTTATATCCAATTTTACATTCATTCTGTGTAAGAAAAAAAGCTGCTAATGGGAAAAGGAAGAAATGTTAATGAATTCTATCCCTATCCCAAGTAATGCAGGTTACTGAGAAACACATGGTGTCTTCAAATCTTTCTGGTTACAGTAAAAGAGAAAGAATTGCAGAGAACTACAACTGCTTGTGACTCTCTGCTCCCTGTTGTGTGCGTAAACTGGAATAGATCCACTGAAGGAGATAGGTCTCAGCTGATTGATGCCAGGCAGAAATGCAGCATGCCTTTGTGGTTTATAGACCCTCTTTGTCTCAGAGAGTCTTCCCATTAGGCAGCTCTGCACTTTTCCAAATGAAAAAGAACAGGCTGAGAAACTATGCAATGGAGATCCAGTTTTGTTCTGTGGCTGTTTCTCAGATTTTCACTTCAGGCATGGGGAGAAGAAAGTTAACCAAGTAGCTTCTTATTTGTTTCAGAAGAGCGAGGATTTTCTTATCCTTCTTCAGGATTCACGGAAAGTAAATTACTTTTACCTTGAGGTGAAAATATTTTCATTTAGCAGTTAAAAAAGCTTGTTTTCTTGCACTGAATGATAAAAAGAAATAATATCATTCTTGGGAAACAGTGAATTAGTGTATTTACATGGTATTCTGTTTCTACAGAGGCTGTTCATGCACTATTCAAGCTAAGATCTTTCTTATTACAAATTACTATAAAATAAGCCTACAAAAATGAAGTTATTCACTGCATAGTTGTATCAGTGTGGATTGTGTTGGAGACGTAATTGTCTGGGGCAATGTTGGTAGCAAAGCTGGTTTCTGAACTGAATGTCAACTGTCTCTAGAAATATCTAATCTCCTTTGTCCTTTCCTGGAAATCATAAAGTTTCATAAATATACTGGGTTCTGCAAGCAACCCCTTCTCTCTGTTTAGGTTCTAACCACCAGATTTCTGCTTCCTTCCCTGCCCTCAGGCCTCACTCTTGGATCTGGTTGTTTCTTGCCTGTTGTCCACCTCCTGTACTCCTTTCTTACACTTAAGCCAGGGTTTACAAAAAAAGTTTTTACAAGCCATACTTTCATTTCTTTTTTATTGGATTAAGTTTTATTCAGATCCCTATATGCCTGCTGCCAACTCTTACCACTTCCTTTCAGTTCAAAAAGTTTGCCATTTCTTTCATTTGTTTGGGCAGTTGGGGAAATGTGGGGGGTGATGGGGGGGTGGTGAAATGTATGACAATGACCAGGTGTCACAAATAAGAGTTTATCATGATACAATTTCACAGGGTGCTTTGTTTTGCTCAGGAGACGTTCTGGATTATATTGTGTTGCACATTGCCAGAAGCTGATTAGAAATCACTGGAGTGCAATCTGAATGTCCAATTAGACCCCTGTATCCTCTGCCAATCTGATCAGGACGACAAATGGAGAGCATAAGGGACATAGTCCCCTTAAAACAGAGCTCTCTCAGCAGCTAGGCTTCTTTTTGACATCATCACACTCTCTCTGTGGTAAAATATGACCTTTGACCACCTGACAACATGCACATTGAGTACGTATCACAATGCATCCATATATGTACAAAATGCACATTTAGTATGTATCACAATACATGTAATACATGCATACAGAATGTTGTAATTTTTCAATGCCATACAAAGAGGTTTGCACACTCCACTATTCTGAATTACAAAGACAAAGACTTTTTAAGGCAATAGCTGGGCAGCAGAAAATTTCTAACCCAAATAGGTAGAAAGTGCCAGGAATGTAAGTTCCTGGGACTTTCTGGAACAGCTGTTTTGGTGTCTCCTACTATATACTGCATTTATGGGAAAATAAGGGGTATACTTCACTGATGAAAAGAGGCCAGAGATGGAGTTGTCCAAAGCAGTTTTAAAAACTTCAATGAATTTCACAGAAAACTAGTAAATCACGCTGGCCACAGATGCTGATAGGACAATCATGTATCAACAGACTGCATAGATTTGTCAGGCCTTCATCTCAAACAACAATTATGAGCATCTGTATAAAGAGCAACTAAATAAAACTGTGCACATTTTACCCCTAGGGAAAACCTAGCATTAAGCTCTATATACTCCTGAAAGGGGCAAACTGGGATTGCGTAAGTATGCGGGATGTATGCCTTTAAGTGCTGACCAGTTTTATGTTTGTGCTTTGCCAATCAAAACCATGTAGTTATGACATGTCTCTTTGGTTGTTTCCCCTAGAAACAAGGAACTATCACTTCAGATCATGGGATGTGACTGGGGGTGACAATCTACCAAATGCACTTTCACTTCCTTTGGGGCTTAAGTGGGCAAGAGGGATGGTCAAGAGCTATAACTGGGTGTAGGAGGCTGCTCTCCCTAAAACAAGGAGCCTACAGCTAGCAAACATAGCTCTATTTTGAGTGTAGACTTGTGGTCAAGACCAAGAAGCTGGGAAAGGAATCCTACAATGGGACGTTCCCTGCAAAGCTCCTGTTCTGTGTGCCTGTTCCTACATGAGCATGCTGAAGCAGCACAAAGACCTATGTATCTCACTTCTGTATTCAGTGGTGTTCCTTTGTAGCTCACCTTCCCATATCAGTTGAATACTCTTTTGCACCAAGTCTCTTCTATTTCTTTCTCCACAAGCAGAACTCCCTTCCAGTCTTTTGTGCAGCTAATGGGCCTCACCAAACAGTAAATCCCCTGTCTTTTTCTCTTCTTGCTTAGGGCATCATGTATGGGGAAACATTCCTGTCCTTGGGGCTGCAGAGGGTCTGGCAGCAGAGCTTAGGAGGGCAAAAATAGAGCATCTACTTCTGGGACTACCTCCAGCCTCCACGCCAACTCTGCCAAACTGGCTTCTCCTTCACTCATGAAGTATTATTATTCTGAGACGCCTGACTGATGAAGTAAGTTACTTTGTATTTCCTTTCCCAAGGCATTTAAATCCTGTTTCTAATGACGCTATTGTAAGACCAGATTTTTGGAGAGAAAGATGCCAGCAGGTACTTGTCTTTAATGTCTTAGTTTCCTTCTCTTACTATTAGTGGCAGGGACAGCTCACAAACCCAACAGGTACAAGTCCTGCCTTTCTGGACTCATGTGATCACAGATAAATCTGTATTTCCTCTCATAAGGATGAAAGATTTAGCAGTCCTAGAAATGTTGTCCCATCTGTCTTGGTGCTAGAGCAGAGTTCTCTGGGATGTACTGTCCTGAACTCCAGGTGTGCTCAGGGAGCACAGCCAGGCCAGGATTTGTGCAGCAGTAATTTTAGACTTGTGATTTTTCCCCATCCTTTTGCAACTCAAGGTCATAAAGCTCATTTCCAAAAGCTCTCCTGGAGAGCATCTCATTATAATTGTACCTACAACCATAATTCTCACAGCTGATGAGCTAGAGGGTCCCAATTCTGAATCCTTCCTCCATCAGAACTAGATGAAAACATTACTTTATTTCTTTTAATTCAGAGCACTACAATTATCTGTTTCACTGGAGAAGAGCTGCATGGATCCTCAAACACTAGGGAGAAATTAACACCTTGTTGGTTAACTTAGCTTTGAGGTTTCAAAATCTGTAAAGTGAATGCAGTTTGGTGACTAATTATAATCATCTTACAAGTTCAGTCCTTTTTCCCCAACCCATGAATTTTCTTTCAGAAAAATCACGGCTGCATTTCATCAAAATTGTGAACTATTTTTCATTTTGTGAATTTTTTCAGTAAGGCAATTGGGATGGTTTGTATTCAGCAGCAGAACTCATTTTGAACAATATGTAGGTAATGGAGCAAA
This sequence comes from Porphyrio hochstetteri, assembly GCA_020800305.1. Classification (NCBI taxonomy): domain Eukaryota; kingdom Metazoa; phylum Chordata; class Aves; order Gruiformes; family Rallidae; genus Porphyrio; species Porphyrio hochstetteri. The sequence continues at coordinate 17,468,716 of CM036910.1, read as the reverse complement.
AGATGTATAAGGTAAAAACATGTGCTGAACATATGTACCCCTCTGAAGCATGCCAAACTTAATTAAAAATCAGACCCTAATTTGCTGTGGGATCTAGACAGCATACCAGTTTGTCCAGATGTTTATAAATGAGAAAAATACATTTTGCAGACTCTGGGAAGCTATTGTCCAAGTGTTATGCAGTCTCAGTTCCTTAAATAGCAACATTCACATTTTTGAGAGTATAGTTTATAAATCCCAAATACAATTGAGGCCCTCTGAGGATTGCTCATTTTATGTTAAAGAAACTCAATGTAAAATGATGAATAGAAGTCTTAATAAACCCCTCTGAGAATACAGGTTCTTAGGCTATTCACCAGAGCTTGTCAGCCTCTCTTCTGAAGTAGAATGCAACCAATGATTTCAGATTGTCCAATAGCACTTTTGTATATGGCATGATAAATGGAAAAAAAGCCACGTTCTTCTAATATTCAAATTTTTATACAGTTTATTGCTATAGAGTATCTGTCCCCTATATATTGATATAGAGTCTTGGAATGATTAATGACAGCTGATGCTGAGACTTCTACTCCTCACATGGTTCAATACTGGTTTCACAGTCCCCTTGGACTTGGTACAGCTCTGGATCCAGCCCTCTGACTGGTCTTTATGAGGATGGTAGATCTAGTGAAGATGTCCCTACTTATTTCAGGGGGGTTGGACTAGATCTTTAAAAATCCCTTCCAACCTAATTTATTCTATGATTCTATGATTCTTTTACTTAGGTTGTGAGCTATCTAAAAACGACACTGTTGTCATGCTCTTTGTTGAGTACTCAGCAGAGAGACACAGTTTTTCCTGGCTATCGTCTGGGCGATAAAATAAGATAAAATACATAACTGGTCCTGTATTTTTGGGGAAAGACTTCTTGCCGGAAAGGACTTTGTGTGCCCTTTTGCCTGTGAGAAGTATCACAAAAAGATTCTGCATCAAGTCACAAATTCTATACCATTGCAGAAATAGCATTAAAACCTGTCAGATTTTAGCTTGCTAAGAATACTGTAAGCAAGAAGCAGCACTGACTCACACAATGCTGACAATAATAAAACTACTGAAAGTTCTTTGAGCATTAATAAACCTGAGAATTTCTCAATAACGCTGAATACATTTTTCTGCATATATTGTTATGGAACCTCACATGTAAAAGGACTGATTCACTAATTGTTTTTTCTTCACACGGTTTCTATTAACAAGAATACTTTTAATAATTTTCCTGTTATTTTAACCATTATTTAACTATTTACAATGGTGGAATTCTATAGTCTATTGTGCCTTTCCCCGGTAGACCATAAATCTGTGCAGCAGAAACATTTCTTCTCTTGTCTTTAGCACTGACTGACAATTGCTTCTGCTGATCTGCTACATATGCAGAAGAGCTCAGCAGAGACTCAGCTAAAAAGAGCAATGACAGAAGACACTGAAGCTACTGTAATAAAACCTTTCCTAACAGTTGTCTGTACAGTAATGAGCAAATGAGGGAAAAAAAAATAGCAGGAAAAATTCTCCCAAGGTCACACGACTCTTTCACCTGACATTCAATAACTTACACCAAAGGAACATCACCGCTTCTATTTCATCTTCTGTTAATCTGTTGTTTTACCTTCAAGTCTATATGAGGCAAGGAAAGGCAAGCCTTGCTTTGTGCATTTGTCCCAGCCGAAGGAGTACCTTTTCAGTGTGCAATGCTTATACTGTAACACCTGTGTTGGCATCAACGGGACTATCCACTGTCAAGGGATAGCACCTTGGAATTTCTCCTTGCATTTAATAAGAGCAGAATCCTGCTTTCTACGTGTCTCAGTGTTTCTACATGATGCTAAGAAATGACTCTTAGCAAATAAGGAATTGTTTCTTGAGATTTTACAAAATACTAAATATAAATGGAAAAAGCAAATAGTTACACATTGAGGAAAAATAAGATGATAAAGATAGGTTTGAAACAGCTCTGGCCTGGTTTATTAATTCTATATTTTCATACTATACTTATTAGGTTTTAGGTGTAAGCATGATAAGCAGAATGAGAAGCAATATTTTTTCTTACATTACAAGTATTCTGAAAATGTATCTCAGGAGCTTCTGAGAGCAGCATAGACAAGGAGCATATCTTGCCCTCAAAATCTGGGAAGTAGTTTCCACATGTCAGGAGTTAAGGTATTCTGGCAGATGCCTGATGTTCAGTGGATTAATATTAAACTTCTGATTCCAGTGTAATTAATGACTATTTGAGGAGGTCTCAATGACAAACCTTATCCAAAGTTTATAGATCTAATTCTCTGTAAATTTGGTTCTCTTATTCTTTTACACAAATACATCTTCCTTCATGTAATGTATTGTTGGATTCTTTCACACAATAAGTATCAAGACTTAACTTTACAACTGATTAGCTTGGCATTGTTCCTGTTACTGTCCTTCAGGTTAATAACAGAAAAGCAACTCCTTGCCAGCAAACACACAGAAAATGTAAAATAATAATCACTGCTTCCCACTTCAGTGAAGTATCCGAGTATACAATATATAGATCAAGTCAGAGGGTTTGAATCGTTGCTCAGGTAAAGAACATATTCAAAAGTAAAGACATTTTCTTACAATGTAAATACAGAGTGAATGCACCTGTACAGGGATAACAGAATCTAAAGATCATAAATACTTACATTTCAACATAAGGTGTTACATTTTGAAAAAGGAACACAGTTACTAGCTGGCTTCCACCTAGAATAGTTGCTATTAGTGGCAAAATACGTTTCTTGTTAAACAACATTTTTTCCCCCCCATCTTGATTCCCCAACAGGGAAAACAATAATGCATTCTTTAAGTATTGTATTCCCTGGTATTGACTGAAATTTAATATTTGTACTCAAAAGAATAATTTATCTGAGACCACAAAACTCATTACTTGGGAAGGTTCAGCACTCTATCAGTTGTATAATTGGTATCAAATCATGATATCACCTGTTTCTCTCACCAAATGAATAAGTAAATAATAGTTTGGTAGTCATCAGAATTGTAGCTTTATCTGTAAATAAACAGAACATGTTTATCTATCTCAGTGAAAAGTTGCCCTTCCAGCACCATAACAGTTTGGACTTGTGTTCAGCTAACTACACATATTCCAGTTTTTAATCTTGTGTATTTGTCATTGTAATTTACACAGCACAGATATATAATCTGCAGGAACAACTGAAAGGCACTGTACCTAGGCAGAAACAATTTATAACTGTGATTAATACTTTCAACTAGCTACTAGAAAAGCTGCTAGCACATACTTTCCTGGGAGTGTAAAGCCCCAGGAAGAGAAGCTCTGGGATGCTGTGTGAGGGGGCAGCACAGCGGGGCTGAGGATAGGAATATACAGCCAAGCGGGTGTGTTTTCAACAGTCACAATCGTGACTTCTCCCATTACCACAGTGAGAAAACAGCTTGGCTGAAGCAGCAGAGGGACAGATAATTCCCCTGGGGAAAGGAAGAATGAATGGAGCAGAATATAATTCTAGAAACACTGGAGAGGCAAAATTTAGCTAGCATGCATTTAACCCTTGAATAATCCATCATGTGAGACTTTGATTTCAGATGATGATGATGCATGAGGGCTCTGAACCCTATCTCCCAAACTAAAATCTTCTTTCCTTGCAAGATCTAATAGGATCATCTGTGTTATTTGAAAGTGTTGGAATCTTCAATGCTGTTTTCACAGCTGCCTCATGAGAAAGTCAAACATTTACGTACTTATATATATTTATATACACAAATCTTGAACTTTCATGCAGGTTCTTACCTAGAAGTTTCTGTAAACTAGTGTTAATGAAGCTATGAGCTATATTTAGCATTGTAAGCCAATTTCCTCATGTCTTTTAGGGCTGCAAAGAACCACCTGTCTAACTGTGGCTGTAAGCCAGAAATCAACTGTATGATTTACACCCACTGGTTTCCTATGAGCTGTGGGAGTGTAACCTTAACCACCATCTTCTTGCACAAAAGATCCTGAGAACCACTTCTTTTTTTTTCTTTTTCTTCCTCCCCCTGAAAAGCACAGTGAACAAAATATTTCATATACTTCCTGCCTTCACGTTCTCAGAGCCTGACAAGGGGTAGTATCTCTTTAGGAAAGCAACTACTATTTTTCATGCAATTTGAGAAATGCTAACCAAGTCAAGGACTTCTGTGCTACAGCAAGAGCCTAACTGTATAGAGTCAGCTGTATAAAGGTAGTTAGACATTTAAATCGCAGCAATGTTAGAGAACTTAGGCACCTGAAAAGGTCTCAAATTTGGTTCTGATGCTACAGTCGGACTTCCTGCAGAACCCAGTTCCAGAGCTGAAAACGTGAACTGCTACTCTAAGTTTTTTAAGCATCCATCTCTACTAAAGGATCTGTTTGTGACATGTTACTTGCATTAGGCAATAATTCATTTTATACACAGTTATAGATCTGAATGGAAGAATTTATAAAGCACTGTGTGAGTTGAAATAGCCTGTAAAGTTTCCTTAGGAGAAGAGAAATAAGAAAATTAACACCACTACAATATAAAAAAATAAAAAATACATACAGTAAACCATTTTCACTACTGGAATGTCATTCAAGAGAAATACTTAATCAACACTTCTCAAAATAATACACTTTTATAGAATGACAGGTCAGAGCAACACACAGGCCAGCTTAAGGACAGGCAATGTTAGGGACAGAGTTTCCTTTCAGGCTTGGGGCTGAAGCTGGATGTGGACACACTATCCCTTACAGCTAATGCCAAAGAGTCATTTTGTTATTCCCTGTACAGGTTCTATGGTGAAATCTTCTACCAGGGATCCAGAAGGGATCAATATTTTGTCTCCTGATTCTCAAGATAAAAGCTCACTCATGAGTCCATAAAATAATTTCCTCTTGAAAGACTCCAGCTGGCAGATTAACCCATTTATGTGGTGTTCTGAGTAGCTCTCTAAAGACCTACAACCAATTCTTTTGTGTACTACTCTGTGCAGTTCACGCTTTCATCCCTTTTAGACACCAGATAAACATGCAATCTCATACTCCTCATTCATGCCACTAAATGAGGACAATTTCTCACTTGAAAAAAAATCCTTGTAGCTTTTTTCATTTGTGGCCTGAAAACTACTGCAAAATATAAAGTGCTTCAGAAGCATTTTTTACCAGATGCAAAGTTACATAGACCCTATTCATTGCAAGCATAGTCAACATCCAGGATGGTTTAAACCAACCCCAGTTGTCCTCCACATTTCTCAACAGTTTCAACTATGGCATTTTATCTGCTTTTATCTCCTGTGATTTTCCACTCATAGAGTATTTCCTTAGCTCATTGTACTCCCACTACCATGTGTTTCCAGTAATCGTTCAGAGTCAGATTGTGTTTCATTCAGCGCCTGTGCCCTAGCCCAACAGCAGCACTGCTAAGCACAAGCTCCCATCTCAACATAACAACTGGTTCCAGCTGGCTCGCGCTGGGGACCCTTGGAGGTACATGCTGCTGACAGGAGCTGGCTGGGCTGTGAGCGCGCTGCAAGCCCTCATGATACACCGCAGCTGTTGGCTCGCAGAGCCATGCTCAAGGAGGCACGCTGATCCCCTTCCTCGCGAGAAAAAAATATCCCCAGCACTTTCTGCAGGCAGCACAACACTGCTCTTACCTGGCAACTGACAACCCAGAAACTCAGAGCTCTTACTAGAATGAGATAAGCTAGCTGCTATTACAGGAGGAAAATGACAAAGATGCATCTCTGTTAGGTTGTTAAAACAAGTCTGATTATCTCATTAGAAAAAACTTAGGTGTAATTGCTCAATTCAGCAAGGCTCTAAAAGGCTATTTATACACTTGAACTCTTTTGCTTTCTATTATTTCCCACCCCTCAGTCCTGTGCAGGTCAGCAGTTATATCTTACAACTGTATGTGATAATCTGTTAGAATTGTTGTGTGTAGCAATAGAAAATTGTTTCACCTAGCCCAAGATGGCTTTGTAATTTTTATTTCCTGAGAGCACATGATTTTTCCTCCTTTAGCCCTTTTCCTGCTGGGTATAAGGATCTCACAGAAGGTCTGATGTGGAGAACCTTATGGTTATTTCTTTCCTGACAGTGGGATTTGGTGGGTGGTAGAAAGGGTGGACATGGCAGGGAATGATAGCTGCTAGGTATATCTTAGCACAACTGGGCTTCACTAGTAAGAAACAGAACCATTATGCCAAAAGTAACATGAGGTTGGAAGATGAGGATGTTTGTCATGTATTTTTTTAAGTTTTTGTCCATCTGTTTGGGTTGCATCTCATAAGGCAGATCTGGTGTGCCTTATCTCACTCATTCAATGCTACCCATGAACTGCACCTTTCGGGGGCAGAGAGGATGTTTCTTTGGTTATAATTAGTAACATAGCTTTTTTGTGACGTAGCTGTACCCTGTGTTTTCTCCACAGGGCAGTTGTCCCTAAATTCTGAGCACGGCCCAGGCTGCTATATTCAGCTATGGGATCCAAGAAGTTCACGTTACGCCATGGGCTTTTCTCACTGGTGGTTTCCTGCCTATGCTTTAGCAGGTGTCATTTTTTTCCCTAAGAAAGGACAGAATTTATTCACTTCAATTGCAATGATCATCATAGGAAGTGGTACAGCCAGGTTATAGTGGTGCTTTATTGCTGAGAAATCTTGAGTGAGTTCATGCTGATGATATCCATGGGAAATGGAAAGACACACACATAAAACAAGAATTCAGAGATTTTATAAAAATTCTTCTGCTTTTTCTTTTAATTATTGAAATTTTGCAATAAAAAAGAGGGGGAGAGAAAGTAGCATGTTAAAAAGGGATGTTCCTGGTATTTATCAGACCTTATGCTTCCTTTTGTCATTTATATTTTGTGTTCATAGCATTAGGTTTTCATTAAGTTGCATGGATTTGTTATGAAGGTCAAGTCATGCATTATCATTGTAAACAGCTGTGCTTGGACAGCAGTTGGTGTTTATAGCTAATGGATATGTTATTATAGTAAGATATGTGCTTAAAATTTAGCTGCAGATATTCTTTTCTTTAAAAGCACTTATCCAGTGCTAGGGATCTACTTCTGGACCTTTAGTTCTAAGTAAATCTTTGCTATTCCAAAGATCAAGCACTTAATGCTCACAAACTGCCTTTTGAAATATTAGTGTTGGGAGCCAAATACACGGTTTTCTGCATAAAAATCTACATTTTCCCAAAGCTGCTCTTCTGATGTTCACAATCCACCCAGCATTTTTTTTTTTGCTTATCTGCTTTTGTTAAAATTCTGTGTGGTAAGTTCTATTTTTCCAACTGACTCCAGCTGCAGTAAGGAGAGAACGACCTGCACCAAGCTGTCTAATCAGCGATGAAGTTTTAACTTGCAGAGTCTTTTAAATGTTTTATGTCTTTCAAGTGTGAGAGCCCCATGTCCACAAGGATGCATGTTTAAGAAACACTTTCTTTAGTCTGTAAGTCATAATTAAAGAACTCAGCTTCTGTTTCAAAGCTGCCTTAAATGATATACAGAAGATATCTTTGAGGTAATGCATGCTTGATAAGCATGATAAGAGTAGCTGAAAACGGTGGAGATCACCTTATAAAGCATTGTGGAGAAGACAGTCATCTGCAGGTGCTAAGTAATGGGAATAAACATAAAACACACTAGAATGTTTTAGTTTAGGTTGTGGGTGGTTTTTTTTAGTTTAGTTTAGCCACTAAAACCCACAGCATTTAAAATAGCATGCTGAATTGAAAACAGAACTTGTTTGATCAGCTTACTGAGCCCCAGAACAGTCCTTGATTTCTGGACTGAGCTGCAACAGCATAGTGCAGTGCATGGCTATGCTTTGTAACATGCTTTCTTCTTACAGTCAAGGGAACATAAAGTACAACCTGCAAGCACAGTGAAGCAACCTTCCCTGTAAAGGTCTCAGTGAAACTTTAATTCCTATTTCAGTTCAAATACTCAGTTTTGCACCAGAAGAATCTATGATTCCCACATCAAAAAATTAGGCCTTCTCTAAGCTAAAGAAAATCTAGGGAAATTATTCACAAATGTTTGCATGAATCCTAAATTGCTTTTCTATTCAAAAGTGTTCACACCCCTTTTGGTGATTAATCCATGAACATTTGTGCTAATGGACATCTGCCCACACAAATGTTTGGCTCTTCACTAAGTGACAACTTATTTTATTTGCAAATAAGGTACTGGTGCCCCAATAGGGCACTCACCATCATCCAGTCAGAGAGTAGGAACAGTGCCATGTGATTTAGGTTCCTAATCTTATATAATGAGTTGTGAATAGGCAAAGATATAGTGGATTTAACAGTTGAGGAATACCATGTGAGTAGGAACATGCTCTGTCTGGGATTTTGGCACTCCCAGCAACTAAAAAAAAAAAAGTTAAGCTGTTGTGAAAATGGGAAGAGGGCTACATCAGATAAAATGTTTCTGTATGTAGTATGCCCTGTTAGAGCTGTACTTCCAGAGCTTGGTTTCAGCCAGGTCTGAAGGTCGGTGGCTTGAAGTTTTATAAGAGCATGTATGCAAAGCAAGTAACTGAAGAATATATGTAATTAGATGCACACCTAGTATTAACTTGCAGATGCTCAGGCATATTACAGAAACTGAACCAAACTTCCCAAGCCATTAACAGTTACTACTCAGTTCAGAAAGACAGCTAAAAGCCAACATGCCTTCTACAGCTTTTTGCCTCAGAAGAATGCTGTGTTAGGAAAGCTGTCTTCCTGGGGGGAGGGATGGAGCAGTGTTTGCAAGTTTGGAAATATCACAGAACTGTTTTCTTATCAAATGATTTTTCAGGTGATGCTATTCAATATTTAACAAATAGCTTCAGGAAACTGCTCTTTTCATCCTGCTGACAACTGCGACACAGGACAACTGTTAAAGAGTATTCCTTTTTTCCCCTACCAGAAACAGAACAAACCTGAATCTTTACAACTTCTTGCTTCAATGAAGAGAAAAAGATTTAGTCAGGGTTTTCTCATTAAAGCAGTAGAAATGGCTATTTAATTTGCTGTCCTTCCCTCAGTAAGATCTCTTTTGAACATGCGACGTTCCAGACCTCTGCAGCAGGCCTTGGTTACCTTACAGAGTAGCAAGAAAGAACGCCATGCAGTGATAATAAACTCTGGTCTGTTCTGTTATGTCCCTCGACTATCTTGAGGCTTAAATGAAACACTGAAGACCAGTTACGCAGATGGAACAAACATGATTTGCTTTGAGGAGGTGCAACTGCTTAAAATGGAAGTAAGCTCTACCTCCCCAAAGATGGGTTTCCTGACTGTTTGCATGGCAGTATGGGATAGGAACCTCTCTCAGTGTCCAAATATCTAGCAAAAGAAAATCTGTCCCTAAGGAGCTGAGTATCTCAGTTTATATATAACACAAATGAACCTGCCAGACCTATAGGAAATGAGCCAAACATCACTGGTCAGTGTACTAGCTGACTGCCTGCTTTCAAATTTTTGATTGTCTTTGCAAGAAAGGAAAACAAAAAAAACCAAAACTCAAAACCAGACAAACACACACACCCCCACCCTAAAACAAACAAAGAAAACCCCAACAACTTGAAGAGTGGTGTTAGTTGACAGGTATCTCCAAAAATTTTCATCTTGGAGTGGTGAATAGTTCTTTGAATGCAACAGCTTAAGATTTACTTGTTCAAAAAGAAGCAAGAAACTAGTAATTGTATACATATCTGTGGGAAAATGCCAAGTTCAAATCCTTTTCTGATTCATTTGAGACGAGTTTGCACTGTTCTGAACAAATGCATACTCTGTCTAATGCATGGGAAATTACCCTGTCTAGCAGAAGTTTTAGTTTCAATGACTCAACATCTTTGGAGGAAAAAGTATCTTTTTCATCAATGCTTCATCACTGAATTTTCAGCTGTAATTCTAAGCTTATTTGTCATTTTGTAAGTATATCCAGCAAATAATTGCTATAAAACTTACATTTTTAAGTGACCAGCTGTCAACAAGTATATTTTTTCCCTGAAATACATCAGACCTCTACAAATTTACACACTCAACCAGTTGTCTTATAGATACTCTAGTACCATTTAATTGCATTCTTGATTGATTTCAGATGTCAGGAAAGGTCAGGCCTAATCAGTACTTGGATGGGCAAACTCCCAAGAAACCTGACACGGAGCAGGTTGTGGTGATCCAGCATATGGGACTCACACCCCATGGCTGTCTCTCAGCAAGGGCTGGTAAGTAGAACTTTTCATTCCAAGACCTCAACAGCTTGTAGTTTATACTGTTCTTGCAGCGCTCTTTCTTATCATTATTATATTAAGTTTCATACCTTAACCCAGCTTTCATTGAGAAATTACAGCAGGCCTAATTCTGCCCGCGTTGAAATAGTCAAATCAACTTTAATTACTTTAAGATCCACTGATGGCTAATATTAAGGAGTGTAACAAGTAAAATGGGTGTTGGTCTAACCCAGGGTGTCAGCTTTTGTGTTACAATCCTATCCACCATGAGAGCTGAACAAGGAGTTTTCTCACTTCTTCGTTTTTGCCAACCCTCATTTTGGTGGGTGTTCTTTTTAAGCTGTTTCTTTTCCTTCCTGCCCACTGCACAACCCCAATATTGTGTAATGTGTAATGAGGAACAAGAGTAGTACAGACTGCTCCTGCCTGCCCCCACCACTCCAATTCTCTTGTTCATTAAAAGCTCCTATTGACTCTAAATCAGTTCCACAGGGCTTTGTGATGACAGAAATTTGCCCAGAGACAATTTGGCTGAATTTTGTTTTCAGACTTCAAAGAATGTTATGCTTGTACATGTAGTTCAGACAGAATTATTGATAAAGTTGAAGTGGGATTAACAAACAGTGCTGCTGGGGCCACAGCTGTAAACTCTGAACCTGTGATACGTTATGGAACATCAAGTTTTATATTTGAGCATTATGGCTCAGCTCTTTATGGATTTGAGACCAAGTCATTGTTCATGCCACTGGTCCAAATGGGCAACTCATGCACAGCCTCTGCACTCTCAAAAGCAGGGGGGAAATGCTGGGGACAGCCTTCACGCTGTCCCCAGCTGTGCAAAGAGTGAGCCCCCCAGCCTCTCCGCTCTTGCATGGCAGGGGACCAGAGAGGAGGGAGCATAATCCAGCTTCCAGTATTTATAGCCACTTTAACAGAAGCAGGCTAAAGAATTGTGATGCTCTTGATTTATAATCAGGTTAAATAGCAACAGCTCTTTGTTCTTTCCTTTGGATGCTTTACCTGTTCATCCTAATACGCCTGTACTGTGTGGCCTAGGATGTGCGTTTCTAGTCCTCTGAACAACAGTACCACAAAGAGCATCTTAAGCCCCGTTTTCATCAGGATAATGTCATTATCAGAAATCTTGTGTGAAATCTTGTGTGACATCTTGTGCAGCATCAAACTATTCTGTAAAAATAAGCAACCATTCGCAAGCTGCTGAAAGGGGTTTTGTGTCTGAGAAGGGATGTTGAAGTACTTTTTCTTCTTGAAAGTATTTTTACTACAAGTCTTTGTAGAGAGAGCTCATATGCATTTACCTCTGAATGGTAAGGTGAAAAATGCCAGGCTGATTCCCATCTGGTGGTTTTCTATATTAACTTTTCTAAGTAGATACATTATGTATAATAAAAAGTAGATAGATTATGCATAATTAAAAGTATGTACATTGTATGTATATAAATGCATATATATACACATTATACATATGTCCACCTACATAGGTATATCTTATTTATACTTATATACATATATTTTATTTAATTTTAAAATTTGTTCTATATATTATATATAACATATGATTAAAAGTAGAATCAGTCCCTGGCTCATGCTGTATCAGACAGCTTCCCTGCTGAGCCCAGCATAGTGGTCATGAGGGACTGTTTCTACCAGGACTTCTGAGCACTCACATTAGAACATTCAGACCAAGTCCTCAAGGACTGAATCCACAGAGGCATCTTTGAGGCTTTGCTGTATATCTCCCAGTGCCCACTCTCAGGGTACCCAGCAAGTTGCTCAGAGTGTGTGAGAGCACACAGGGGTCATGCTCACAGGGTGCTCCAGGTGCCATTTGCAGCACTTCAGGCTGAAAACAGCATGCACACAGGTTCATCAGCTCTAAGCACCAGTCCAGCCATGGGGGGACTAATTGGGACACCAAAGATTGAATCCTTCCAAGTGGGTGCTACAGCAGGATCAACTGCAGCATGTAATTTAAACCAAGACTATAGCTGCTAAGGATGTCCATTGTATAGTCTAACCCCGTGTTAGTCTATGTTTATCCAAACAATGTATGTGATTGTCAAAAAGCAGAACTGCAAGTGTTATATGGTTAGTCTGACCAACAAACTTTGAAAAGTCACTGGAGATTGCCAAAGAAAGAAATTGGGGGAAAAGTAATTCCAACAGGGTGAAATCACAACCACCAATTAATGGACCACCCACCCTAATTACACCACGAACTCAAAAGAAAGAACTATTAGGCATGCACGCTAATTTACATAGGAGGCAAAGATTTTTTAACCAATCATATAATGATAAATGATGCATATGTAATAGGAACATGAATATGTTAATATTAAGTGTATAAATAACCACTGATTTGGAGTTTTGGGATCTATCTTGGGACTGGCGCCGTTATCTGAAGAAATATGCAATAAAATACCTCTGCATCTGTATATTGGCATATTGCACACCAGGGAAATGAATCCCCAGATTTATGACAGCATGGGCACTGCAATCTTCTAATGACAGGGCACCAGGGGGCAGGAGGAAAGGCAAATGGCATGCCCATGTCTCCAGGGACAGATACATTTTATACCAGTGTACATCCTTTCTATCTCAGTTTCATGTCAAGGAGTACCTCCAGTCTGGGGAGAAGATCGCAACATTTCATGCCCCAAGACAGGGTTGGAGAGCATGCAGTAAGGTGGAGACAATTTCTCTTTGGCTTGAGATCTCCTCTCCAGCAAGGGGTCTTACTGGTAAGCCACAAACAATGCTACCCAAAGGCAAAGAGCAACATATGGGGCAGCATCAGGGCACAGCACTGCTCCTTCCTGTTCATTTGTTTGTAGAGTAGAAAATACACACCTAGGCTGTAGGTGTGAACTCTGCCGCTAGGAGCACAACAGAGAAAACAGTGGGATGAGGAGAACCCAGCATCCACGTGTGGCCCTTCCTGGATAGTACAGTTAAATCCTTCATTAGTTCTCCCTAAGACACATATATGGTTTGGCACTCATCTGAGACCACTCTCAGCTTTCCCAAATTAGTGATATCACTATGAGTTCCTCGCAGCCAATCCTATCAACTTCTGTAAAAGTTGAGTCACATGAGGATGAAACCCCCTCTATGTTTCAGTGAGTGGTGTTTCACTGATGTTGCTGGGTTTATTTTCCTTGTGTAACTCCTGTGTTTGCAGACTGAAGCAGACAGATGACCCAGCAAATAGTTTACAAATACAAGTCACTTTGCAGCACATCAGCAGATTCTCCATATGTCTGCCACAGCTGCCACGTAAACCCAAGAGCTCCCCAGTTGGAATCTCCCTCTTCTGTCCTAGGGCACGGTGTCAGTGATTCCCTGTGACCATAACTGTATTTAAGTGGGCCAAAATGTCACCAAGTCACACAAATTAAGTGTTATTCCACACACATCCAAGGAGGAAGGTCTCAAACCCTTGCTCTCCTACAAAAATAAATTATGAAGCTACCATTACAGCCTGGAGAATATAAAGCAAGCTTTGTCTCAAAAAAAAGAAAAGGTGAATGGATTGTAAAATATCTCGAGGCAGCCAGTTGGTGCCTACAATATATTTCCTTGGAAAACAAGGTAACACATTGCCTCCCATAATAAATTAAACTCCAGATAAATTCCTATGAGAATAAACTCCCATCAAGGTGAGAAAACAATATCCAGCCTTAAAGGAATATAGACTTTGACATTTTGTGGCAGTTTCTGCACCTGATAATGAAGATATAACACAAGATGCTCTGGGTGGTGCAGTGGAAGCAAAAAGCAAAGAAAAATGCATATTGTCATGTTTCAGCTGTATAAGACAGCAGTCCCACCACACTGATTTCTGTGAAACTTGCTCCTAGAAAACACTGCTCCTGTTCAGTTTCTATTTACATCTAATTTTAAAAAGACTAAATATTCCTAAGAATTTGCTTTAAGAAGGCAACAAGAAGATAGTTTTAAAATAATATAGACCAGGAAAGTCAAAGCAACTTTTGGTAAAAGTCCTGATACAAGAGTTGTTTTATTTTGTATTAGTACTTAGCTGAAAACAAAATGGACTATAAGTACACTTAAAGCAAAATATGTTTCAAAATATAATATGCAATGGAAAGCAATGTTTTTTGTACGTAAATGAACCTTATATCCCTTTTTCTATGTGCTGATGTTATGTGAATTATCATGCATCTACTGAGGGCACTGAGTAACAGTAAAGTTGACTTGTATCGTACAAAAGCAAAATTTATCTCCAGCCTCAAGTTGAGACTTTTTATTTTTCTGACTATTTTTAATTGTGTTTCTGCATAGGTACAGTGTGTTTCAAGTGCCTTGGGTTGGGATAACTGATGTTGGCATCACATGGACAAATTAGGTAACTGTGTTGAGGGAAATGGGGGACACATAGATGTCTGAACAAGTGGGAATACCTGGGAAGAAATAAGATCTTTGAACAGTAACATCAAGAAATGCTTCTGAGGTGAAGACTGTGCCTATTATTTCAGTGCTGGCCGTAACTGATTGAATTTTGTTATCTGGCTTTGGAAAGTTTTGAAGAAATCATGCAAGCTGAATCCTTGCTGGGGTTGTAATGCACCTCCTAACACACTTTCGCAAGGAAGCACTGTACTATGTCTGGGGTCTGGCACTCCAGGAGGTCACATACTCTCCAGTAAAAGAATCAGTGGATCTACTGGCCCACAGCTGCCAAACAGCTCTTCTCAGTGATGTTAATTTGCTGTGGCAGGATTAGTTTACGTTACTATTACATTAAGAAGAGCAAGACTGAAATCTTTATTGCCCTCCTCTTCAGGGCAGTTGTGGTAAAGTGAAGTTATCCACTGAAACTCAGGGAAGATGCACAGGATTCACTGTGCATTTGAAGAAGTTTCTCAGTTTTAATAAAGTCATTTTGGCTTTAGAGTCTAAGCATAATTAAAACTGGGTTTGATTGATATTTTTCTTATGTGCTTGAATTTTCTGAACCCATCCTAAGTTGTGCTTAACACTATAAAGATAATCTTAACTTACAGTAGGTATATCCTTTGTTAGATTGTTAAGTAGCCATATAGGCTAGGAGGATTTAACACAATCTTAACTGTAACCAGCTTTTACAAGTTGCTAAATTAATCATTTTTCATTTAACATATTAGTCTATTTTAGCTTCTTTTCATTGTATTTTTTCCTCAAGCTTATTTATTTCTTAAAATCATTAGATGTTTTAAAACAATACATTGAGGATACCAAACCCATATTCTGTATATATTCTTCAGTGATCACCTTAGCAGCCACTTGTGGGAAAACATCAAATAATGTGAATAGCACCTCTCAGTTAACTTTCTTCTCCCCCATTATTATTAGTGGGAGGTGAATATTTTGTAGACCAACTTGTTTTGAAAAGGTGTATGTTTGGTGAATGTGTTTTTTCTTGAGCATTACAGAAGTACAACTTGGTTTGGTTTGTTGCTATGTATTTCTTCTACCAGAGACAATAAAAAAAATCAGTGTGCAGTAAATAAGAGGTTTATACCTGGGGAAGATGATTTCGTTTCCAGGTGAATTCCACAGAAATTTTCACTTCAAGCTTTACTTCTTCCATAGTAAGCAGTTACCAGGCACCACTTTCATTTCAGAATCTTGGTGGGAATTGTTTGAGTATTAATGTCAAACTACAAAGGGAGACTGAATCTAAATTAGGGCAAATTTTTGAGATGTTTAAGGCTTAATGATTACTGTCCAGTTGCTATGCTCCACAAAAAAAGCTGAAGGAAGGTATTTAGTTTGGTTTGAGAAAAAGTGCCGTTTGAGAAATAATAATTCTTTTTGTCTCAGTAGATGAGCATACGCTGTGAAATGTAACCTTAAGGAGACTTTCTGCTGACATTTATGCAAGTCTTATAGAAAATCCTGTAATGTCATGGAGAGGAACATGGCTAATTCATGTGATGTTTGAGCAGACTTCTGAACCTTTACTCTATACCCCTAGATGTAATCCTGAGCCTGCTAAGGCTGCATTGCTACATACCCACTACCTGTGTGAAAGCCAGACTCTGTAAAAAGGGCCAGCATCTCTTTCCTGCATCACATCTTAGTCACCCCTCATCAGGTCCTAGCATGCTCAGGATGTTCAGCTGGCTATCAACATGTAGTTTTTTCTCTATGGTAGATGGGGGTTTTTTAGCCAAAAGGGAGAGGTAGGGAGAGGAATGAGTAAGAAAAATAGGCAAATCAGGTTCAGGTAAATTGTCCTAAACATGTAATGAATATTGGCTTGGTGTTCTAATCCTGCATCTCTAGCCCCAAAATTGTCCCTTTTTTAAAAAAATCTTTACAGGAACCAATAGAAGTGGAGTTGTTCTGCCAGCGAGTCAGAAGCTCTTGCGGGCTGTGAGAAGGCTCTGGTTTGCCAACAGGTTGTGGCATGGCAAAGATGGCTTCCAGCTCATTTTACTCTGTAGTTGCAGATGACCTCTGCAACGTTGGGTTTTCTAGTTATTTGCTGTAGTTTTTCTCGGAGTATGAATACACTTCCAGAGCTCCAAGAAACTGGAAGCAAATCATGAGACCATGCCAAAACAGTCTGCATCTCAACAAAACCTTGCAGCTGAGGTGCGGCATGATGTTAACCACAGCAGATCTGCGATTAGCGAACAGTGAAAGCAATGCTTGCCTTCATTTAGTCTTGTACAAAGGCGGCAAACAGGCAACAGGACTTTGTATTTTGTGGTGAGAGATGTTAAAGAAATTTTAATAGCACAATTTATGAGAACCAACTTCACACATATGTGGGAAAAAAAGAACAGACCTCTTTCTTTTGACCTTTCCGGTAATGCCTCGAGCATCTTCACAGCAAACTATTGCCTCTCAAGTGCCTCCATCAGACAAAACCACACAAATGCCTGCTCTATAGGAGAGGAAATGGTAGGGCTTGTTCCTTTCTACCTCTGCTGCAACAAATATACAGGGCTTCGACTGTCACATGTGTTCAGACAGATAAAAAACATTGCTAAATGTGCATACAACCCAAAAACACTTCTCACCACAGACCACAAACACCCTTCACCACTAAAGGAAAAAGGAGCTTTAACACATTCTCTCTCCACTTTCCAGAACAGTTTTTCCTCCTCTAATGTATCACCCCTATTTTATGCTCAGCTTCAAGATTTTAATGGAGAGTTCAGCATAAACTCCTGCTGCTGTAGGACCCTTCACAGACGCTTCCCAGCTACTATCCAACCCTGTTGCGGAGTCATCATAATTAAGGAGGAGATTCGTATTTCTGGCTGTAAACCATGAGCAGACCTGGTCTGTGATCCAGCTGGCATACAATCAAAGGTATATAAAATGTCATTCTCTTTGAAGATATTTGAGAAAAACCAAGCATGTGGACAAGTTTCATGCTCTCACCCTTCAGACCAGCACTAAAAGGTTGTGCTGCAACAGTCCTGCTTTGCTGGGTTATTGAAGTCTGTACAGAGGTAGCTTCTGTCAATTAGCAGTGAGACAACCTGGAGTTTTATAGGCCATTTGTGTGAGAACTATGCTAGTAATTCAGAGATTTTAGTAATTTTAACCAGTTTAATTTTAATCCATTTAAATGAGCTTTGGCACAGTCACTCAGAAACTCCAGTTTAATAACACTAGCTCAAAATTAACAGACCAACATCTATTTACCATGAAGATATAGGACAGCAGTTTTTTTGTGGTTTTTTGTAGGTTTTGGGTCTTTTTCATAGAAGGTGTGGGGTTTTGTTTAAGAAATACAAAAGAAATATTATATTTTAGCATTAAAATATTGATTTTTCAAATGTAAATTTTGAATTTTAATATAAATGCCAGGGCTTGGTTGTGAAATGTCTGTGTGAAGAAACAACAATGAAAAGCACCGCTTATCTGAAAATCAATGTCCATTTCAATTCCAGTAGTTGCAGCTGAATGTATCTTTGTTGAAACAAAAATGAACTGCAGCTAGGCCTATCACTGATATATTTTCTTATGGTAATAGAGAGAGTTTTACTTTTCTCCTGAGCTAGGAAATTCCCATCTCAACATCCACCAAGAGTTACTTTTACACAATGACTCTTCCTTTCTGTGAGAAGCCATCCACCACTGCCATGTACCAACGTACAGAAATATCCACTCACAATAGATGGCAGGCACAGTGGCTGACTTACATTTTTCTCCTGTAGGCTGGCTTTCATTAATCAGCTGAAAAATGCAAGGGAGCAGTTAGAAAAGAAGCCCTGCCTCGCAGCTGTGACAGTCTGTCACGATGTATCTATTGTGTCCAAGCCCCCAGTCACAATTTCTTTCCCTCCATCTGGTATAAATATTTAGTACTTTTGATGTCACTGTTTAAAAAAAAAAAGTAAAAAACCCAGTTACCTAGGCTATTTAAATATTGTGTGTTCCTTGCCTCTGATGTATTTTGAAGGAAATGGCACGTCTCAACCCTTAATCTACCTGTGTTTTTCTAATGTCAAAATAACTAGTGATTTTTTTATGGTGACTGGAACAATGGCAGCCTTGATTATCAATTTAAGTGTAACAATTACAATATATTTGTCATTCTCAGCAGCAAGAGGGTTTACTGATTGCTCCATTTTCCCACTGAAGAAAATGCGAATAGTTTGGGAGTTCTCTTCCCCTAACAAAATGAAATCACCAAAAGAAAGCTGGCGTTTGAGAACTTTAAAAGTAAGGTTTTCTGATGTAAATTGGGTTTTCAGGTTTGCCAGGGCTTATGAGTCCACTGATTACCTTCAAGATCTTAAGAAAAAGCAACTGCAGCATCAGTGGGCATGAGAGTTTCAGATGGACTGACTGTAGAAAGAGGAAACGTTTTGCTTGAGCTCTAATGTTGTCATCATCTGCTTGTTTGTTCCACATTGTTGCTGAGGTAACCTCTGAAAATAACTGATGGAAGTAATATTTTTAAGTAGCATCCAGTGTTGCAACATCATTGTAGTGTCTTTCCATTCAAGGTTTATTACTGTTTAATGCATTTACTTCCAAAACCATTTAGGAAGGGAGAAAAATAAAAACTCTCATTTCCAACTAAACCACATCTTTACAAAAACATGCAAGTGAGTCCTGACCATGTGGCAAACCTGTTGAGAAGCTCATTTGGAGCTTCTTACAGAGGAATTTTACAGTCAGAGAATGCCATCTGTGAAAAACAGGTTCTACTCCTGAAGCCCCACTTTATTACACTTAGCATTGTGCTTCTTTCATTGTCCCAGCTAGTGTAGGTCAGTTCTGTCCCTGCGCTTTCTCAGCACTGCCTGTAAGCTACCACCTGCAAAGGGTGTTAGGAAAAGCGTGCTTACTCACTTTACTCACTCCTGCTCTGACTAGCAAAGATGAAAAGAAAAAAAGTCTTTTGATTGCTAGTCAGTCACTGGGGCCAAGATGAGAGAGGAAAAACTCCTCCTGAAACCTAGGAATGACCCCAATGCTAGAACGAGTCTAGTCATCTTCCTTTAAAAGGAGGAAGTTGCAATGCCCTGCTTCGAGGAAGGATTATTTAAATAAAAGGAAAACTGACAAACAGGGAGTGAAGATGGTTTTGAAGAAAATAAATAACACTCAGAGTCCTTACCCGTTAATATAGCATTCACATTAAACAATTTCTTCCTTTTCTTCCAGAGGGTAAAGTGCTTTTGCAGACTGCTTCAGAAGCAGTAAAAAGACTTTCTTAGAGAAGCAATTTCAATAAGCAACGAAAACAAGAGGGAGCAGAGACCTCTGAGAAATGAAATTGCCCAGTAAGAAGTCCAGCAGAAACTAGATCTCATGGAGGATAGAAAGAAGAGAGCAGAGATAGATATTTGACTTTTCTACTGAATGCTTACTATTTTATCCAGAAGGCAGTAGGAAACAAATTCAAGTGGAATGAAGGCATGAGAGCTTCTTGCTATAAACCTCCGTGGATGAGGAAGCTGATATGTGTGGAGGTGAGGACACAGCCCATGCACTTCCCCCACACTAGATTTTTTACAGTAAGAAAATTTTTTTACCATCTTCACTGGCACTGACCACTAAAACCCCAATACTGCACTCTACAGTATATATGAAAGGAAGAGCAAACGTAAGAGAAGGGGAAGATTAGAGGGATCAGGACCAAATTCTGCCACTTGATTTTGCTTTTCAGCCAATATTAGACTTAAAATACAGACCCTTATTGTATTGTCCAGCGTTCATGCTAGCTTTTTGATTCATATTTTGTTGAGACAGTATTCAGCCCACCCATGCAAAGAATACAAAGGTGAAATCCAGGTTCCCTGTGTTTGCAAATTGGTTTGAAAATTCTTCCCATTGCCAAGACAAAGCTATTCTCCATGCTGGATGGAAGTCATTCCGAAGTCCTGGCCCAGGCAAAACTTCTATTCATATGAATTCTATCTTCCTGGCTGTGGGTCATAGTCCTTAAGATTTTTTTAAATGTGTATACTTTTACTTAGCAGGATGTGAAGCACAGCTGGATAAAAAAAAATAAACTGCTTTGAAAGTATCATTTGTTTTCACACTTGAAAGGGCAGTTTTATATGCAAGCATAATCAACGTTTCTTCTGGTGACTTAGTATTATACTGCTTTTTAAAATGTCTTTTAAAATAGTTGATGAAATAATCTTAATTAGATGATTTGCTTTAGCATCTGCTGCTGTTGTCATTTTATTTTCAGTGTTTTCATTTGATGAAAAAAAATTTCTTTTCCATCTTGCAAAACAACAATATCTGTGTGCACATACGTAGCTGTAGAGTGTATACATGTATTTTTAGTACACTCTGTTCCTTCAGCTGTGCTTGGGTAACCTGGTAAGCTTCATTTCCTTGTGTCTGCATGATTATAATGCTCAGTATGGGGAACTTTCATAATGTGATAAAAGAGCTGTGAAATCTCACATTTGCTTGTAGAAATAAATAAAAAAAAATTCTGTCTCAAAACCAGCAAAGAGGTTTTTTAGGCTACAAAAATTCTTTAAAACAAACTCTAAGTGGGGTATGGTATCACAGTCTACTGTAAACGTAAGGAGGATTAATGTAAGCTTCAAGTAGATCAATATTTAGAACTTTAAAACTGCTTCCTGTTATTCTCCTGGCTTATTTTCAACGAGCTGCTGAGATATTTCCTTTGTGTGAGTCTTTAAGTTTTCATGAAGAGCTTCTCACAGTTCAGTAATTTCCATTTGAAGCAAGTCTAGGAGCTCAACACCAGAGGAACAGATAGGCTGGAAGGCAAGAGGCTGAGAAGATTCTGTGAAGTCAGGAAGAGTTAACTGCTTTCTTCCGAGGTTAAACAGCAAATGTATGAACAAATCTATCATATATACTATAATGAGGATCTTGATATCTCTTAGTAGTAAGAAATGTTTTCTTCATTCCTCACCCCAATCTTTGGAGTCAATAAATAGATTAAAAGCATAACATCTTATTGTATCCTGACATGAAGAGACTATACAGAAGCAAGGGAAAAAAACATGTGCTGGCATATGAATTATTCCACTTCATCTATTAGAAAATTCTAGATGGCACTTCTTTAAGAAAGAGAATTTTGTGTTTACTTTTTAAAATGAGAGTCTGCAGAGTATAAACTGAGTCGACTGTAGCAGTTGGAACACTACTCTTCCACTAGCTTCCTTTCAAATGTTAAACTAGCTGATACATGGAGACACTCTTATGTGTGAATGGTAATCCTTCTAAGGGCAAAAGTTCATCAGTGATTTCAATGGCACCAGAGTCTGACTAGTGATAAAATACTCACTGGCTTCAGTAGTTACAGAGCTGCACTGGAAGACTGGTTGTGCTCAGACAGAAATGCTATGAAAACCAATCAACTAAATCCCAAACAAAATCTTTTTAACACATGTAGACTGTGGGTTGAGCTGTTACCTAAATGGAAACTGCTGCTTCTCTGATGTCATTGCTGTTTTCAAGTGAATGTAGCAGTTCACGTTGGCTGTAGTGTCCTGTGCAAGCCTTGTGCCCAATAACATCTGGTGTGGGGGTCCAATGGGGTGGTGGGCAGAGCAACCAGATGTAGGTACAGAAGAGACTCCAGGAGAAGATGGCAGCACTTTGGGCATCTTCAGACACACAGGTGCCTACTGAGTACTTACTGGGGAGAAAAATAAGAACTTACAGTCTTGAGTTGTAACTGGGGTGGTAGGGTGACAGGAGCCCAGTTCCTATCTTTGATTAAAGATCGGTCAGTTCTTTGCAGCTCACACTGATTGGGAGAGAACTGGTCAATACATTTGAGGACAGAGTTGCCATTAGAGGGGCCCAGAGAGACTAAAGTGCCAACAGCGATTTTGTGAAGTTCAAGGAGAATCCAAAGTCCTACACTAGAGAAGGAAGGACAAGCCCCTTGCAACAATATGGGCTGAGGACTGCCTGGCCAGGATGTGCCTCTGTGGAAAAGGTCTTGTGAACTGCAACTTTTATTTGTAAAATATGCTTTAAGAAATGAAGGATAAAATTCAGCCCCTAGGAAAAATGACTTGTCAAGAATAGCACAACCATTTCACCTAATACCGATGACCACGACATGAATAAGTAAGAGAGAGCTATATGGTCCTACTTCTACAGTTTCAGTGAGAGGAGAGCTACATTTTCCCTTTGGAGAATGCAGAGCTTTACTCTCTTTTCAGGGTAACTCAGATTTTCTAGAAGGAACATGTTCTATTTCAGGCTTGCTGTTCACACTATTTGTACCTGCAAATCTAGAAAACAGCTCAACTACGAACATTGTCCCTTCCCCCTCCAATTAACTTCAAGGCAGATGGGTACCTGTTTTCATTTTATCTGCATGTAGCAGCTACCTCTAACAACATTTAGTAACTATGTGCTAAACAACACAAGTTCACAAAACAAAAACATTGGTTTTGTTATTTTCTCCTTAGGCATGCATATTACAGTGATTGATGGGGTTTTGGGTGGGGTTGGGTTTGTTTGTCACTACCTACAGATCACACAGCTCACAGATGAGAATGGCACTGAGTATATATGACACTAATTTCCACACAAGACTAGAGCTCCAGGAAGCTGCCATATTACCATCAAAAAAACTTGCTAACACTGACCTAAGAGCAGTGTGGGGATCAGCACTGGCTGTGAAAGTCTTGTCAAGATTTTGAATACTTTCTTGTTACTAATACTAAGCATGGACTTAGGAAATTTGTCCCTGCTGAGCTCTAAATTCTGCTAGCTACTGAACTAAGTGCAGTGGATCTGTCATTATAAGCAGCAGTGACCAGACACTGGAAAAATTTATTTAAATAATATATCTTTCTTTTTATCATTAGTTTCTACTTCTAAAAACATGCTCAGATTCTCCAGGACCCCTGACACAGCACCCTCTCTCTCCCTCTTCCAGGAGAAAAATGAGGCCCTGAATATCTACTCACAGAGCCATCACAGATCTCAGTCTTCCTTACGGACTAGAGATCGCCGCGATGATTGCCATTACCACCCGGCACATATGAAAACTTTAGCATAAAAGCCCATTTTGGGAGTCAGTAAAGAAGGGAAAATGAAAACAAGACATGCCATGTTTTGCTGTACATAGCCCTCACCTGAATGGAAAAAAAGCAGAGACAGGTGTCTACCCAGTGGAATTACATACACCGGGAGAGATGGAAGAAGAGAAGGAGAGCAGAGCGGCTCTGTGCAGTACATTTCCTTTTGTATGACACATAGAAACATCCCACCCTTCAGGGGTGTGGGCTTTGGTTTGGGATTTGTGTGTGTGGTTTTTATTTTAGCGAAGTGAATTTGAACATGGTTCCTTTTTGTGAAGGGCTAGTTCAAATTGTTGAAACGTTAAAAACCCTGCATTACTACTGCAAGGTTTCACATACGAGAACAAAGTTGAGGCTTAAAGCAAAGTGTGTTTTCTTCCATATTGGTTTGCTGAACTGACCGTAAGTGTGACATCAAGCCTAATCTAATGATCTGAGGATTTCCGGTGGTGATTGATAGATCTCCAGGCTTGAAACTTTGGTGAATCTTTAATAGAAAAAAAGGTAATTAACACTTACGTGGAGAAAAGATCTTGTGAGAAAAGGAAAAAGTTTCACAGAGTTTAAGCAAGCCAATTAGTTTTACCAGAATATCTAAGGGCATTTTACATTAAAATGTAATGATAATGTTGTTAATGGTACAATTACCCACACACTTCTCTATTAATACACAGGGGTTTGGGTAGTACTTCTGCACAAATATTTTGTAATGAACAATTTCCTTCCTTTATAAATGTGTGACTGAGTTCGGTAACACTTGCCATTCAGTTCTTGTACAGCCTGGGTACAGGTATGGTTTAATCTCTTTTTGCAAATATTTGCGAGTGAGTGTCATCTCACTAACAGTGGTTGCTTCACATTCTTTCCTATGGAGACTTTCCTGGTGTCTGGAGCTGTCACCGAATTGTGCTGGGTTGCATGCATCTTAAACTAACAGGGAGCCACAGGCACAATAAATTAATTAGTCCCTAACATTAGGCACAAGGAAAAGGTTACATGGTTTAGTTTATTCCTTTATATCAAATGCTATGCCAATCATGAGACAACATGAATCTTTACACTTTTTAAAATGCTGGCATTTTTATTTATTATTTCAGTCATTTTTCAATCTGGGCTCCTTTTCTAGCCCATAAACATCTAGAATGAACTTTTAAGATAAGTAAAATATCTAGCACACAAAGCCAGCAACAGTCTTTCAAGCAATAAAATGATTTTATTATGCATTATAGTGATTTCCTTAGACAACATTTTGACACGTATGTGTTAGGACCAGTAGTTTGTCATGGTGGGTTTAAACTGGTATGCTAATTCTTAGCTTTGTTCTTTTGCTGTCTCAAGTCTTCACCACATCATCTCTCTTTAAATAATCTGAATATCTCCCTGTTCTGCCTATATGTACTGAAGAAAATTTAAGCTGTGGTTTAAGATTTAAGCATTAGAGGTCAAAATAGAAAAGCTTGTTTCTAACACAAAGGTGAAGAAAAGGTTATCAGAGAAGCCAGATGGATGGCTGATGTGTTCTGACAGTTCTAGTAGGCAAAGGGAGAAGAAAACTGTAACATTCACAATTTAAAGACAAGAATTAGTAGGAGGTGAGAGAAAAATATGAATTTAAACAATAACTGAGTGGCTGGCTGGAATGTGATGCCTTCTTGTGTCTTAGTGACAGCAATGGACTGAGAAGTCTCTCTTAGAAGTCTGAAGAAAGCAGCGAGCATTTACTGAAACAGACAATCTGTCTCTGCTTTTCTGAAACATCCCTCAGTCAGAGAAAAGTAATGAATTCAATGTGCACTGATGCAAGTGTGACAAAGTAAGAAGACCTTAAGCAGAAGACAATACAATCTACAGATATGTATACACTTGGAACCAGACTCAAAACGTCATCTGTAAGACTTTTGAAGATGATATCTGCTGATCATGAGACAGAAGAGAGCACAGGGAAAGTATCAGTATTACTTGTGCCAGAATCTCAGGTGGCTAAGAATAACAAAAAAAACCCCCAAACATTTGTGGATGGAGAAACCTTTGATGATGAAAAAAGAATGAGAACATTGAATTTTCCTGAATATTTTTATGTTTATTGCTGGTGGTCTTGTTTGTGACAGAGTGCTACAGGCGGGTGGCTGTCCTGGTTTCATCTGTGATCTAAAACCTGTACTCAGCAATAACCACAGACTTGTCAGCACCACATGGCTTCTAAGCCCTGGCCCCATGCATTGAATTTCACTCTTTGTTTCTAAAGTCTTTTAGGAAAGATAATTCAGTAGCTAGGTAGAGATCTTGACTTGTAGAGGGTAGGAGAAAAGCCAGGTAGTGTTTCTGCTCCTTCAGAAATTACACAAGCATCTGCCTATTGCCTAACCATACTCTATGTAAAGCTGATCAAAGCCTGCTGTAAAGGCTGACATGGTGGATCAAGTCCAGAGGAGGGCCACAAAGATGATCAAAAGGCTGAGCCATCTCTCCTTATGAAGACAGGCTGAGAGAATTGGGCTTTTTCAGCCTGGAGAAGAGAAGGCACTGTGTTACTGGTGGTGCTGCTGAGGGACAATGGAGGTTCACATGCTCAGCTGATGAAGGTTGTAAAGGCCTGTGGATGGGTTCTTAATAACTGGTAATATTATTTTTAATTAATTATTTAAAGCACCTAATAGCTTAAATACTGTAGGATTGCTAGGTAAATGTTCTGCATTAATACAAGTTTTAACTACAAATTACAGCATGAAAGAAGATAAAATAACAATGTAACATACAACAATGCATCAGCAAATTTAATACAGTATTTGAGGACTCTTATTATATTGGTGATTGCAAATGGCCATCTCATTACTACTACATATTTTTAACATCATTTTTACTTCTGTGGTATGAATGTTATATTTGACATCTTAAAATATGAAATATTCAAGGATTTTTCTTAGGAGACAAGTTTTGGCCTGAAACTGCTGTTTCAGTATCAGTAGCAAAGTTCTAGTACAGAGGGCACAGATACAGCCACTCAAATCCAGCTGTCACAAAATTTGCAATTTCAACGTGGTTTTTTTGTTTGTTTGTTTGTTTTTTAATCTGAATGTGACTGAGATATCTCAGGTGATAGGACAAGGGGAAATGGCAAGAAGATGAGCCAGGGCAGGTTTAGATTAAATATTAGAAAAAAATTTTTTACTAAAAGAGTTGTCAGTCCTGGAACAGGCTGCCCAGGGAGGGTGTTGAGTCACCTTCCCTGGATGTGTTTAAAAAAAGGGTAGATGAGGTACTTAGGGATATGGTTTAGCTTAGGACGGGAATGGTTGCATTTGATGATCTTTAAAGGTCTTTTCCAACCTTGTGATTCTGTGTGATTCTGTGATCTCCAAGCACTGACTACACAAACTTGTGTCAAGAGCTGAGTCAACTGAGAGAAAAGCACATGCACCAAAAGTTTCAAATGACTTCTCATTTCTTACCAGCCCCCCTACATTTATAAACCTAGTGCTAGAAATTGTTATAAAATTGAATGGCAGTTGTGCATGAAAGAAAAAAGCTCCATACATTAGTGTCATGCCATCAGGACTCCACAACCTTTTATATGGAATTTAGCAATTGATTCATTTGCATAGGGGAAGTCTTTTGAAAACAAGTTTACCAAGTGGGGGGACACGGTATTAAGGCAAGTCCTTCCCATGCAATATCCTTAATTATTTTCATGAGACATCTGTCTGTTTGGTCTAATTCATACTCCAGCAAATATGTGGTTAGAATATTTGGTTAGAGTCCTTTGTTGTGTGTCTTGCAGCTATTGTGGGTTTGCTGTCACTGTCAACACAAGGCAAAATGAAAACTTTTTCTGGACTGAAAATACTGTTGTTTTGCAGCTGTTGCTTCTAACTCATCCTCACATATTTAACACCTTGCTTAAATATGAATAATACAGACATAAAAGTCTGTGCAACTGAGAAGATGGTGGTACTGTGACTGCTAAGAAGTAAAACGAAAATCTCAGAGCTGTGAAGGTTTTTCCCCCCCGCTGATGCCCACTTTCTACAATAGTAGGTGTAAGATAAGAAATAAGGTGTGTAATAGGATGATGGCTCAGATCTGATTGAGAGAGGTACCTGAAAACTTCTGATTGCTTTTGTAGTAACTCAGAACCATTGTCCCCAGGAGAATATGAGACAATGTATATGAAAAGTTCACAGAGATAATTTAGAGATGCTGAAGAGGGTGATAGGACACATATTTTTTAAATAAATTATTTGCCAAGAATAGGGGAAATAAAACCATTGTTTCACTTGCCAGAGGAAAAGATGAAGGAAAGAGTTTGGATAAGAGATGTAAGGGAGAAACCTGGAAAAATTAGAAAAGTTTTCAAGAACAAATGATAAGGTAAAAGTAAGTAAAGCTTCTACAGGGAGCAAGCTGAGTAAATAGTTAAGGGAGAGAGAAGGAAGGCAAGACAGAAGGCATGTATTGTCAAAGATTTTGCCAGTTCTGGAAAAAGGAAGGAAAATTATAAAATGAGAGAGAATGCAGAACTTGTTAAAGTCGCAGTGGCTGAAAGGCTTCTCTCTTACCATAATCCTAACTATACTTAGTATGAAGAAGGAGCTTTCAGACTAGAAAACATGAGTTTGTCACAAATATTTCAGCACATTTACATCAGGCATCTTTGGGAGCAAATGTAAACAATGAAGCCTTTAAATAAACACCATGAAAAACACTCTGTTTTCAGTTTATTTTTATGTTCCACTCACAGAAATCTCTAAACACAGATTGTCTATAGTCGTCCTTTCTGAAAACACAACATTCAGGCTCTCTAAGTAACTGAGTAACATTAACTCCAACTCCTAAAATTCTGTTCTTTGTTTTGAAAAATAGTCAATGGGCCATACCCATGACAATACTGACTACTGTGCTAACTCTAAACTGAAAACCAAAATAACTTGTAGTTCCAAGTTACTGATCATTTTCAGCCCAATTTGTTAATGAGGTTCCCGCCATTAACGCATTTGCATGGCCACCACACCAGCTGTACTTATTCACCTGTTTATGAACTCTTTTCTCTAAAGCAGAACTGTAAAATGCCACTTCCTTACTAAACATCTGAAAAGCAACCTTTTTATAAACTTAGTCCAGAGAGTGGCCACATGAACTCTGCTCAGGGAATGGGACCTTGCCCTGCTGAAGGATTTACAATATGAGAATGCAGCATGGGATTACTGAAAGGGCCAGACTCTGCCTTTCAGATCTTGTGGTGTGTTTACGCATCAGGCGCTCTAAGTTCAGGTCTCACATCCCCCTACAGACTTCCTAGATTTCCTGCAAAGCATTTATTTGCTTAGCTGGATTTCTTGCTAAGTGAGTGCTTGGTAATGATGAGATTCCTGTTACTGCATGATGTAAATCATCCACAATTTTAAAAGACTATAGTGTACGTTTATAAATTTCTGTGGCAGCAGCATCACAATACAAGTTTCAAAAGAAGCTAAGTCTGTGACAGTAAAGACAACTGTCCTTTGATACAACAGAAGACCATTGTGTTTTCTAGTTGAAGAGAAAATAATGTCATGTGGAGGGGAGTATAACTTCCAGGATCTTTGTCTCCAGACACTTCACTTAAGCAAATCTTCAACCATCCTCCCCTCAAAAAACCCCCACATTAAATTTGCTTGCAATAAATTCTTTGGTTTAAGTACTTTTTTCCTTCTTTCTTAATGGAGAGTCTCAGCATGAAGGATGACAAATTGTCTCACACAATATTTAATCTTTCGAAATTATTTACAACAAGTCAATGCCCCCAAGAACAAAATAAACCGTTTAATGTGGCAGACCATGATGTAGGGGAACGAATAAAAAGGAAATGCAGCTTGAACTGTAACATTGCTGGATAACTTAAATCTCCCTGCTGAAGGCAGAAGAGTTGCCATTACCTAACAGTTAATCTGTTCTACTGTTTTTTAATCAGATTTTGGCATTATCTGCCACTAATTGCTTTTTCATTTCCACTTGTAATTATTCCGTTGCATGTTTGTGGTGAGAAGCTGAAAATGAAGCAGATCACCAAGAAAGAATTAATTGTTAATGAATAATCATCAGTAGGAAGCCAATTTCATTATCTTCAAAGAGGTAGCCAGAGATTAACTACTAACTGGGTTTCTCCTACTTTCAGTGCATGATTGTAAAGTAATCACAAATAATCACACCCTCCAACTTCATCAGTTATTTTCTATTATGTGAATTGATACCCATTTTTGGTTTTGTTGTTTAATCTCAATGGTGATATTCAAGGTGGGGAGTTCTAATTGAAAGGTGTTGTATTCAGTGGGCTTTGCCCCTAATTATTATAGCATTTTTTTCATTAACATGTGATTCTAGCAGGGATATGAGGTGATAGTTACAAAAATATATGATGTAGTAAATGAAATATCTTCATCAATAAATTCTAGATAGTCACTTAAAATAAAATGCAAACACGAAAAGCTATTTTGTCAGCAATGCACACTGGTTGGCCTGTTTTTAAAACATGCCATCATTAACTGTTTATTGATAAATTCTCCTTAAATCAGTATGCCAAAAACAATGGCTGCTTGGTGATTAAGCAGTGGGAATAATAGTGTTAAGGTATAAAAGGAATCAAATAGAGTAAAATACCTGTTAAATGCCAAGCAGAAGTTCAAAAAAAAACAAACCAAAAACCACATCTGTCTCATCATTATTGCATAGATTGATGGTCCAGTGAGAATTGTTAACTCTCAGCTTTCCATTCTGCCTTACTAGTGCTTCAGGTCTCTGTGAGACCAAAAGCAACCTTAAAGAATAGCTCTCCTAATTTTTTAGATGAATTCTGTAACAAAATTTTATAATTTTTATTGAACTTCTATAAAAGAAATAATGCCAGCTGTAGGATAGATTCAAGCTCTGTGTAGTACTGCACTCATTGAAGCCTCTAGTCTTCTCCATATGTGGGTATCTGATAACAGTGGAAATGCTGTGTGTATTTTTCCAGCTTTGCACCTCTGCATGTGACACTCCTTGAATTTTCACCAGGGGAACAGTTGTCACCTGTTAGTTCTCTCTACTTGAACTGATGTAAGACAACCCAGCTTTTAGACAATTTTATTTTTCCCTGGAACAGGGACATAAGGCAATCCCACCTGCAGTTAAATGAACAAATACATTGAAAGTAGTTTTGTTCATGAACCTCCTCAGCAGGCTCATAAATCCTTTAACTGGGAAGGATTACAATATATTGCTGCTCTGGAAACTTGAAGAAATACCAGTAAAGAGGATGTGCTCTTTATTAATTTCAGGTTTTGTGCAAAAAGAAGAAATGGGATTTTATTTCAATCTTTCACACTCCTAGCAGGCTGCATTTCAGAGACAATGCCAGGCACGGTCAGTCATAAATGGTTTATGAAAACTGTTAGAACAAACATCGGATCCTGGCTTTTTCTAAGGAGGAAAATTTGGCCTAAATGGACTTTACCCATCTGACATGACCAACAACTAGAAAATCTGAAAGTTCCATTCAGCTAAATTCAACTTCTTTAAAAAAGCAGGTAATAGTCACATCAAACAGCTGTCAATCATATAACTAACCTGTGCCACTTCTGTAAAGCAGCAATATGTTCCTTTCTTCTGAAATTGTATTCAATGTGTTGTAACAGAGCTTAGTAGTCACTGAAGTAATTTTCAGCCAGAACAGTCAAAAGCAGCAAAGTTAATTTTCTCTTTAAGGCATATTTTTCTCATCCGTCATGACAAAGCATGATGCGCTGATGTCACTGCTGCCACAAAATATTCCTCAAATGTTGCATGCTTGTATTCAGAATAGGGTGGCTTCTATTGTATTTCTTTTTTGGCAGAGAATCTGATGATGTATTAAATAAATATTAATCCCTCACTGCCTTCAAAGCTGTCCCTGACATATTAGGGTTTTAAATATCTTTATTAATTGCTTAACTACCTTTTCCTAAATTCCCCATGGGGTCCTTTGATACTAGTCGCTCTAATGTGTTACCATGTGATGCACAGCTTCACTCTGCTGTAACACAGAAAATATTTTTAGCAGATATTGTTTTACAGATGCTTTGACAAAATGAAAACTCACCATTTTCAGACTCCAAAGGTAAGCAGACTGAGAAAGACCTACTGTGGTGCTACGTTTTTGAAAGGATAGAAAGCAGCTCTGTCTCAGTTCCTGTTTATGGAAAATGTTTGTGATCAAAACATTCTATGAGTAAATACCTCAGTTTCTAAGTCACACAGAACACATTAGTAAGAAACTGGCAAAAGAGGCAATAGGAAAGGTTGATTATTGAAATATTTATGGTGAAATTATTGCATGAGGAGATTATTCACATGAAGACGTTCTTGCTTTAAGTGAAGCTATGAGAGGATAGAAAAGGACAATAAAGAAATGCTAGGTCAAGCCAAATGCTCTCAGAGGATGATTTAAAACTCAGACTTTAAATATAGTCCATGGTTTTGGTTGCTCTGCTACAAAAACTAGTAGATAACTGCCTTCTATTTGTTTTCCAATTGCTGCATGTCACATGTCAAAAACATTGATCAAAAGACAATGACATTACAAAACTTTTATGTATGTTCAGAATGTGATGATGTTCTGTAAATGGAAAAGGTGTCAATCTTAATCTAGCCCCATGCTCACGAGAACAGAGGTTAAATGGGAAAAAGTCAAATGGCAACCAGGAAAGAACAGCTGTAATTTGTGATAGTCCTGGAAAGATCACTCCTGGAATGTAGCAGGAGAAACTTACTCTCAGTAAAATAATTTTGGCAGTTGCAAACACAGTACAGAAGTACCAAAAATGTTATGCTTATGTATTTATGCATCCATATTTTTGACACAAAGGTCCATTCATGTACCCTTCAGTATGGAATTAGCCCAGCTTCTCTGATCCCTTGTAATGACCAAGTCATAGACGTTTTCCCACAGGATATTTCATGTCGAAATGATCGCAATATTTTATAACCAGAGGTTGCATTACTTATTTTGTCATTGTCTGTTCTGTTCAATCATCTTGTTTAGGGGGAACAAAAGATCTGATGAAGCATCTCCTGTCTCCCCTAATTAGAGATATGGGTTCAGTGATGAGAATACTGATCTAATTAGCTATGTATATTCTTTTGTAATTGGCCAGGAAAAGCTGATCTTCAAGAATTTTTTTTTGGTTTGTTTTTTTTTTTTTGTTCTGTCTTACTCTGTGGTATCTTTATCATGCTGCAGACTCTGAAGAGGGTGTAAGAAATAGCACTTCATTTTTCTCTAACAAGTTGTGCTAGTGTTCATCTGTTGTTGGGCCTTCTCCTGTGAACTTCCCAGCTTTCATTTCTGACCTTTCTTGCATTAAAAGAAGCATTTTAATTTGTATTGCTAACAGCTAGCTGTCATGCTTAGCCTGATGTATCATAGACACAGATAATACCACAGGCTTGGGTTTCCCTTGTGCTTAGCCTAAACTGAAGCTTATATGAGAGCACTTTGACTATCACTCACTTTGAAATGAAGGTGATGCCTTTATACTGAGAAAAGTGATTTGAGAAAATGACACGTTGATGGCACAGTGGGAGATAGTAGGATTGCCATCTTTTTGTTACAAAGATTCATAGCCGAAGGGTCTTCAAGTCTGGCTGTTACTATTGTTTCCAGTGAGGAAATACTGATCTCAAAATAAAGAATTCAGAGGTAGGTTCATAGTCTAGGGCTAAATAAAATCTTTGTTGTAAGAAAATGCAGCCTTTCTTTTGAATCTGGATCTGGCTCTCTGCCACATTGTGTTACTCCTTTGTCAGAACCACACTGGATTATTGCAGTGAACCTCTACATAGCAACACACATAACTATTAATCTCAAAATTTCAGTGAGTAGTGCATAAAGTTGCCTGCCTAGCTGGCTTATTTTTTAAGTGACATTTTACGGATACTCAGAAAAACAGATTAGTATTCATTTTATTTCTGGAAATAAGAAAAAAAAAAAATTAGTATAGATTATTAAGCACTTTAGAGCTTATTTCCAAGAGGTGGAATACTCAATTAGACACCTCTTGCATCTCTCATATAACTTATCATGGATTGTGTTCTAAAAGCCCAGTTACCTTTGGCTTTAAGGAGAGTATTAGGCATCAAAAGTCAAGAAAACAATTCATGAATTATGTGGCACATTATGAAAAGTACCAACCATACCAGTATGCCGTTTCTGATCGAGTATCAAGACTCTATAATCTTTCTTTTCCGTAACTGGATTCTTCACAACACAGCGAAAATGTCACCAAAACCAACACAGAGAATATTTAAGTTTATTCAGGCATACCCCAGCTCATAGATTGACACGATGGACTTTGACAGATCTTTCAGAGTCATTCCAGTCCATCATGTCCTGTGTGGCTGTTGTTCATGTACACAAGTCTGTGCACTAAAACTTCTTATGAAATATTTATCCTCAGAATGGTAATTTGCGTTACCAGTAACAACTTCCCTAAACAAAAATAAGTTTGTCATTTGCCATTTCTCCCCAAAGCACTAAGTGTGCATCACAGATTAATGTTTTCAAATCTTTAGCTAAAAAAAAACCACCAAAAAAAAAAGTCCAAAATAACCTACAACCAAAACCCAAAGCAGACAGCAGGGAAAAATATTTATAATTTATAACTGCCTGAATAAATGAGGTGAAAATTTTATGCCTTTCAAACACTTTAAAAGGGCCAAACGACCAGCTGCAAAGTGGAATTTATAATTGGAAGCAGTGACACACTGTACCCTACAGCAGCATCAAGAGTATTTTTATAATACTGTCACCTGAATACCGCATAATTTCATTTGGCAACAAAGTCCTTGTATCAGCCACTCCTGAAACACACTCAATTCAATAATGTAGAATATGTGGTCATATTTTTGCATTTATTTAGAGGCTTTCCTTTTTAATCCAAAACAAAATTTTGACACAGCATACATAATTCTGTCTGGTTTTAGGGGATTTTCATTAAACTATAAGTGAATTGCCCTTCTAGCTGAAAATCTGTTTTCTTTTGCATTCCCATCCCTCCGATGTGCTACATTCCCTCTTAAATTCCACATGGATTCTATAGATTTTATTTAAGCAGGGATGAGTTGCATGAACAGATCTGCCCTAGAGAAGTTTGCCTCTTTTAGCATGCAACCCACCACTAATGCTCCTTTTTCATTTAGGTTTTCAATTTGGATGAATTCCAAATTACCATTTATTCCAATAGAAACGCAACTAATTACACAAAGCATCTTAATAAAGAATGGAAACAAGATTAAAAGCCTTCCTCCTTCTGGTGTTTCAATGTGAGGAATTTATAAAACGAGGAAAGGTGCTTTAATTTCAGTTGTAGTTAGGCCTCTTAAACAATCTTTTATCCAGTGTTTCACTACTAGGTAAATAGAACAGTATTCAAGTTAAAGGCAAAATACAGTCACCTTATATGCATTTATTGCACAGTGTATTCCTCCTCACTAAGCTTTCTCATGATTTGCAAAAAATAACAGGCAAGTTCGTCACATGATGTGTACAGAGCACCTATTCTGCCCTAAGAAAGATGTTTATGTCTTCAAGGGCTTTGCACGCTATGGAAAGATAAATATGTAATTGGGGAAAGAACAACATGGCATATTTTACAGGTCAGCTTCACTATGAACAAAACACAAATTTGTACCACCTCTAAAGGCAGGGTCCAGTTGCATAAGATAAACTTTAAACAGGTGTAATGATCCTAAGCAGAAAGAAGAATGAGGCTGGAAATGGTCAAATTAGACAAGAAATATGAGAGATGGAGAAGAGTAGGGAAATAAGGTGTACTTAAAGAATATAACTATTATGTGAGTGGTAATAATAACTGGCACTGGTACCACTAGAGATGTGAAGATGGTGAGTGAAGTTCCAAAGGCAATGATGCACCCTGCAAGTGGACAAGCCTGATGACAAATTTTTAGTCTTGAAATTATCCAACAGAAAGAATGCACATACTAGGAAGGCTGAAGAATAGATTTTTCCCATGTACGCACAGCCCACAGTCAAGCCTATATAATTACAGATCTGTGCTGGCAAGAACAGATTGCAAGAGTACAAAGGAAAGGGGTATCTCCTTCTGCTACTTCCTCTGCACCACAAAGAAGCTTTGGCAGGATCCAGTTAAAACAGCTACTGTACCACACAGCAGATCACTTAGGCAATACTGAAGATTCAAGACTTAATTCCTGCTTAAGGAACTTCTCTTATATTCGTAATGTGATCTGGATAGTATGACTTCCTCAAATTTATAATACTGACAGTTACTTACAGAACCAGTTCACAGTACTTTCTGGTACAGAGCTCCTGAATGGTCTTTGCGTTGCTGTTAAGGTCAGGATGACCAGGAAATCCCATGATCTGACAGTATAAAGGTCAATAGCTGAGAGTGAAACACAGTAGAAATATGCCAGAGCTACAGCCAAATGGTCAACTCATTATAGAGCCTCTTCTGTAACCTTTCTACTCCCTCTCCCCAGCAGCTTACAGGAAGCGTGGCCTTTGTTTCCACACCAGCCTCCTTGAAACCTCAGTGTCCCCACTCTTCCCACACACCCCCCACAAATGGTGTTCTCACAGTAGACAGGTTAGAGCTACCAATAACAATGTTACATAATTTACAGAAGTGGGGCAATTTTTGTTGTTGTATAGAGTATGCCCATCTGTACTAATGCATTACCTCAATATTCAGTGCTAACACAGTTCTCAGTAGTCTCACTTACAGACAATAAGGAAACACCATAAATGCTGGGCAGATCTGCAGCTGAGTACTTATGCAAGAATACCAGTGTTGTATGCACCTATATTTTATACAGTCTATAAAACCTGTCTTCATAAAACTGTTTTAGTGAGGGGATGTGGGGTGTCTGTGATTAATACAGTATGCCTCTACTACTTCCCTTGGGCAACTCCACAAACCTTTATATATTTTAAAGACCTAACCAGGATGTATAACTAAAACCCCTATCAGCCCAGTGCTGCAAACCTTTTTCAAGTACAGTCTCACAGACAAGCAAACCCCTTCAGAGCAGGGTACATATGCAGAGCTCTAGTCTTTTCCTGTGGAGTTTCATGTCAGTGACTGTTTCAAGAGTACCCATTCTCTGTTCCTTGCAGGTTAATCAAGCTCCCAAAATATTGTGAACTGAAAAAGTTTCAGAAGAGACATGCAAGCTAGAAATAATAAATGCTATGAAATAAGGGCAAAAGATTAACATCATTGTTCTTGCTTTTTGATATACAGCTGTTTCTTTTATTTTCCCTGTTATTTTCAATATTGTATCAATTGGTGACTCCTGTCAAGCTTTAAGAAATGGAGAGACTTTAAGAAATAGGAATTGTCCAAGTGCTTTTGGATTTATCCCATGTATGAATCATACAAGGGAAAATTGAACAAGAGCTGACTAGTGCTAATAAATTATTTTCCTACAGCAATTGCTGAGCTATTAATTATTTCACATGAATTAATGATTGTTTACATGATCTAATTGCATGTTAGTTCCTTCTGTCTAAAAATTAATTTTAAGAAATATTTTCTATATGTGGAAAGAAGAATCACATTTATCAACCATTACAGAAATCTGAAATTCATACCCGTTTTTTACTGTGTTCTTGAGCAAATTTTAAATCTCCCCACTTGATCCAATGTTGCAGTCTGCATTTTATATTGAACTTGGAATAGATTTTATTTCTTTTGCAATGCTTTCAAATTTTACATTGGTAAAACAAAAGCAAAAGTGTCATATATCATGTGTTAGCTGTGTGAATGTAGATTCAGTTGACTGTGCAAGTTGAGTTCATAAAAGTAACCAGGACAAAAAGAAGTACCTTGTGAGGGTAATGTTTCATGGATGTTCAATGCAAGTAGGAAAGTATACATCTAAGACCAGGTTTTCACTCAACGTGTGTGGCAAAACTATGATCAGCAGCTACTACCCACTTACTGAGAAGGAAGAAGATCCTTGGATACTGTTAAATAATAGAAATAGCATCCTAAATTTGCATTGTACATCAAAGGCTTCCCAGTTGTTTTATGAACCAAGACACCTGTGAATTTGTTAAACTGTCTGAAGACAGTTCACTTATGCTGTTAATATCGCGATACATTTATACTTGCTCTGCTTATTGCCCAAGTAATGAGTGGAAATCCCACCTGAAGAGTTATTTCAAAACAGAGAGAAAACTGCACCACATGCTGGTTTGACAACCAAGTAAATTGACTTGATAATTTTAAGAAAAGTACCAATTTATACTTCCAGAAAGATTTCAAAAGCCACCGCTGGCCCTTTCAACACTGAGTGAGGGAGGTGGCACATCCCTGCCTGTGGACTGGCAAACTAAAAGTGTCCAAAAGTTGTGTTAAAGCTGTCAGGTAGTAAGTAGCTGGGAAAGCCACAAAACCCAAGAAACTATCAGCCAGCATGTGTACACTGCCTGTGTACAGGAGCATGAATTGATTCCAGTGAGCTGCTAGTTCCTGGCAGCGGGATCACAAAGGAGAAGTTATCAAAATCATTTAAAATCTGTGAATGTAACTAGACGGCAGCTGGAGCAGTGGGACAGGCCTGGGGGAGACAGCATGCCTCTGTGTGCTCTGAGAGAAGATAAGAACACCAGCAGCATCCCAAACATTTTTTGGGATATCATTGCATGGCATGGCTCACAGAGAAGGATGCTCAGAGGAAATGTGAGTAGTGGAACTGGCAATTACAGGTGCAAATATTATAAAAAGAAGAGGAAACAGCAGAAACAGGGCAGAATGGTCACTTCTCAGGGTAGATCCTTTTATGATTTAACAATCATATCTCTAGTTGTTTCTGTCACTATGAGAATGAATAATGTAAAATAACGGACATTTGGGTTGTTAAAATTTCTTCCCCTAATAACTTTGTACTAAGGGGTAACTCTTGTTCTTAATTTGCTCACACAAAAGAAGAGCCAACATGCTCTCTCTTCCCACACTGGTTGGGGATATCTTGAAGACTGGGTTCACTGCTCAACCTGATGAACAGCCTGATGGGAGCAATCTGTTTCAGATCCCCTCTGAAATTAAAATGTTAATGCAGACAACCTTTGTAGATGTCAGACCAAATTTGCTTCCCCCTAACCACTGGGTCTCTAGGTTAAAAAAAATAAATTTTAAAAATCCACAGAAGTTGCTGTTGATATCAACTAATGACCATCCAGCAGGAGCTGAGGATGA
This sequence comes from Porphyrio hochstetteri, assembly GCA_020800305.1. Taxonomy (NCBI): domain Eukaryota; kingdom Metazoa; phylum Chordata; class Aves; order Gruiformes; family Rallidae; genus Porphyrio; species Porphyrio hochstetteri. Next base: position 17,429,685 of record CM036910.1, on the reverse strand, counting down.
ATGGCTGCAACAGGCACCTTCTCCAGATGTTGCAAAGAAGAATGACTTTTGCACGCTTATCAAGTAGCTGCACTCCATGCTTTCCCAAACCCTTCAGTACCACCACTTTATTCATCCATACCTTCCTGTCCACTTCCTCTTTCTCTGGTCTCCTGTCTCTGTATCACTTCATTGCCCAACAAAACCACATTGCTTTGAACTTTCTAAAGGTACAAACAGAAGTGTTTTGGTATTAATGTGACATCTCAAAATGTCACTGTTTTCTCTGTTTTATCCTCTCTCTGCCTTGCCTGTTCAACTGTAATTTCTCCCAGATGGGAAGTCCCTATATCTTGTCTGTTACAAAGTAGTGTGATTTTCAGCTGAAGTCCTTTTGCACCAGTATAAACACTAATGTTAATAAAATCATTACCTGGAGTTCAGTGTAAATGTGAATAAAAACATAACACCAATTGACTCTTTTAATAAAAATGTTTCTTATACACATTTTACCCCTTCTGCTCACTACAAAAAAATATTCTATCAAAAAAAGTCAATTAAGCTATTTGTCTCCAAATACTGAAGAGTTTGGAGATGTAATTTTCCGTAAAACTTCCTTTCATCTTTTCCTATATATCTTTATCCTAGGTTTTTTACTACCTTTAGTGCGCATATAGCTTCCTTTCTCAGATGGATGCTGCTTGACTGAACTCACTTGACTGAGTCTTGGAGAATTCACACACAGCTATGATCCACAATACTTCCTCACTAGTGACAGGAGGAAGAATGATAAATAAGAGATGCCAGAGGACAGTCACTGGCACTAGGGAAGGATTCAAGCTCTGTCTAAAGATTTTCCAGCAGGTCCAGCCTTCCGAGATTGTAGGCAATGCACCTAAAAGTTGCCACTCTCAATTTATCAGTCGCATCACTGATTCATTGCCTCACATCTCCCATCAGAGGATCAGGACTCTGCCAGAGCATTGCCAAGCAACACTGTCTTGGGCTAAACACAAAAGTAGGTGCCGCAAAGGTTTCATGATTCACTGAAGTCCCTTTTCTTCACACTGGAAAACTTCAGTTACCATACAGGTCTCCACGGCCCCAAAAGGTTTCTAAGCTCTGAGTGTGGGAATAGATCACTGGGTGCAATGAGCTCCAACTAACTGCTGCAGTGGTATAAGCAAAAGGCCTTTACCTAGCCATTCTCCTTTAAGAAAGAATGTCATACGCGCAGTATGTTTTTGATGCTGCTGCCATTCACTCAGCATACAACCAGCAACACATCATCACTAGACTTTTGGCTCACGTGCTGCATATAATAACAGTGTAATAAAATCCATCATCTAAGAGTCACAGACTCAATCTATGCCACACAGCAGCTATGCTAAATAGGTGTTTGCCTTCATTTGTTTATTTCCAGCTGTCTTGATAAATACCAGTTCTTTTCCAATGCCAGTCCTTAAGCACCGTTCTGAAAACACTACCAATGAAAATTAAGGTCTATATTTTGGAAGGCAGAGGTTAATAAAAAAATCAGCTTTTATATCCCTATTTATTACTTAGAGCTTAGGTAATTTGATTTATTTTAGTGATATTGCTCTTGGTAGTACTTTGGTTTTTAATGTTACTGACTGGTTATCCATTTTTAACCAAAGTATTCACAAGAGTGTTTTGTTTAAAAATGCACAAAGGTATCTTATTAAATAATGTCACAAACATGAAGTTCATTATTATGCAAATGCCATCCTCAGAACAGATTTGTTAATTGCAACTCATTTGCATAATTAATGAACTCTCAAATGAATAATGCCTTTGCAGATTTGTGCAGCATTGTTTTAAAATAAATTATAAAATACATGTCAAATGAAGAGTGCTTCTTAGATTCCCATAGCATTGTTTGAAAATTAATTACCAAACGCTTGTCAAATTAAAATGAGTTTATAGTTTTTACAATGTTATTTTAAAATTAATCACAAAATAAAATGTCACCATATTAAAGTAAATAACTTTTTTTTCCCATAAAAAAGAAAAGAAATGCAGAAAAATATATTTAAACTTTGGTTACATTGTTTGTTACTGTGATCCTGAGTTTTAGTAATTTTGTCACAGCATTATGATTTAACAAACTTGGTAGCTGTTTGTATGGTAATGTTTTAGTAAATTGAGATTAATTTAATCATATTGTGTTGGATCTCTAATAGCACTAATGATTAATGATGGTGCATGTAAAAATGTTGTGTGGGCAAGGTCATGATATATTAGTAATAAAAAAGCCTGGACTTTCATTGACTGTATGTTCATGCTTCCTGTTATAGAGGGCTATGTAGCTTTAAAATTCATTGGATTTCTGATTTTTTAACACAGTGCCCTGAACCAGGACTCTTCTTTCTTGTCATGGAACTTGTATTTCCATGTTTCATAGAGAAAAACAACCTAAAAGTTCAGGGAAGTAAAGATTTTCCTGCATTCATAACCATGCAGCCTAAATTAAGTCAGATCAGTCTCAGGAATTCAGCTCTACAGCTTGATATCCCTTAACTGTCTGCTATTTTAAAATCCAAATTATGGATGATCTTCCACTCTGAGACATAAAACCTTAGGCAGATTCTCTGCTTTCTATAACTTGTTTCCTGGCTTTACAGGAAGAAAAACCCTTTATGTCCCCTGCACCTGAACATCTCTCTAAATTATGGAGGATTCAAATACCTCGTCAGATGCAGCAAAAAAAGGCTATGGAGACACTTTACCAATTTGTTGAAGATTAGTGTTGCTAGGTAATGAGAGAGCTTCCAACCATTTCACAACCCTCTGAGCTATGTTAAGATTCATCCCAAAAATTTAATAAGGTGGATAGCTTTTTTTAAACCTCTTGGAGGAATGAAAGTCCCTTTGCTCTCTTTTACATTGTCCATAGTTTCTAAGAATAGTTCTACCCTGTAGATGCTATCTTATTTACGGTTTTGCTCAGTCCCAAGCACTGTCTTTACAATGCATACATAAATATATGTGTGTGCATGTAAAGAAGCATCATTTGAACCTGAGACAAGAAGTTTTAGTATTAAGGAAAATTTCATATATGAAAAAGAGAAAAATAAAAATACTGCAGTTCCTGGAATTTACCCTGGGATACTTAAGGTTGTGGATGACTGTGGAGTGATGAGAGAAAATATAAACATGCAAAATAGAGTGATTTATTTCAAAGACTTTTTCAAACCAACAGTCCCAAGGAGTATATCCATACTATATCCTTTGGATATAGTAGAAGGCTAAATAGAGATCAGGTATATGATGTGATCAGAGGGAATAATCTTTTCTGCCCTTCCAATACAGTAGCTCTGGGATTCACACTTCCAAGAAACAAGAGGGGTTATCAATAAAAGAGGACAAGCCTTCTCTTGCATTATGTTTGTATAAACTTGAGGTAGTGAGATTTGTTTTCACAATCTAAAATAAACTAAAAGCATACAAACAGGATATTGTAAGAAATTATATCAAATGAAGGATCATCTTGTCAGAGATATTTTTTAAAACATTGTATGATGTAATGGAAGACAGGTGATAACCTAGTGGTATAGCAATACCCATACACATTTGGTCATGCAGGTGACAGGATTTTTTTCTGTGCCTTCAGGTGATTGTGGATGCCAAAACAGCAGTACTGCTATTAAGGGAAGACAAGCTGTAAAACACAACTCAACTAGTATTTTTGCAGAGCATGGATCTCAAGACATTTAGCATGGTGGGGTGTGGTTTCTGGCCTTGAATAATAAATGGAATTTACTGGGCACAGTGATCAGAGGTGATGCAGCAAAACTCTGGGGTGATACACATTTAATTCAAGAAATCATTAAGTCCTTGAACTGAGGTGTCATTAAGTCAGTTGCAGGTGTGAGCTTCTAGTGGAGAAGACTATAGCCACTGTAATTTTAAAGTTTATTTCACTTGATTAGTCATGAGCTAACTAGTTGTAACTGTTGCCCTGGAGATTTAAAATGCATAATGTGCTTTTGCTGAGTTTATTGGTGTACAGAAGTTAATGTCTTTGCACAGAGAGAGTAAGTGTAGAAAACACTGTTTGCCTTCAGAGTAGTCTCAGCACCTTAACACCAGGAAGAAATATTTCCCCTGATGATGCATAGTGTATTTAATTATTGTGGAAGACTGGTCTGCATTAAGCAGTCTGGAAAGAGCCATTTGTTTTAGAAACTTCACTGGATTGAGCCAGAAATGTTTCCTTTTCAGTATTTCATGGATATTAGTTTACACAGGATTACTTCTTATTTGAGGACTTTACATTCTGTATTCCTTGTTTACAAAATCTTCACTTAGACAAAATAAATAAATAATTTTACTTAACTTTACATTACTGTCTTCTTTCTTCCTCCTTGCATCTGTGAAAAAGCTATAGAATTTCTGAAGCACAGTGTGTAAAGTGTCCGAACATTGAGGAGGATGTATTCCACAAATGCTCCATACAGTTGAGAAAACACTTAGGGCAACATGCTGGTGTAGGACAAACGCGTACTGCCAACAATGCTGTGTTGAAATATATGCTGACCAGAACATAGGCAATGGCCTATGTGAATTTAAATCTAACTTTTGTAAGAGAACCACCTCGTTAGCAATAATACCATATATTGCAACAGAAATGAAAAGTTATAGAGATTAATATGCTACACTTTATAAGTACACTTACATACTGATTAATCACAAAGCAGCTTGCAAAAATAATGAAGGACTGTAATCCTAACTATTAGCTGAAGAATAAAATAGCGAATAAAATAGTTAAGCATCTTGTCTGTAATATTACAAAGAAATAAGAATAGAATCAAGATCTCAGCCTGAATTATGTGTGCTTTGTTGTGATTCTACATTTTAAGTAGAATGCAAAGAATTCTTACTTTAAAGTTCCTTCTCAGTTGTAGTTTTCTAAATTCACCGTTATTTCCATGTGCATTATTATGAAGAGAAGACATTTTTGTCTACTAATTACACTGGTGACTTTTCTGTTGATGCAACAATTTCCATTAATTTGTATGAACTTCTAAAATACACAATTATAGTTCAAAAAGCATTTTGGCTGTTAATCACTCTGAGTGAAGCTTCAAAGCAATCAGTGGAATTGTACTGATCTGTTAAGAAAGAGATCTGTCCCTGCAGTACTGGTGTTTTACAAGCACTCCTATTACTCTTTCTTATCCTCTTCTTTAATGAATGCTAGTTTTTCTTGCATTATTAAAAGCTTCTCCTCATCCAATAAAATTCAATGAGAATACCATTAATAAATCAGTGATTTATTTTCTCCATAGTCTGTATGAGTGAAGGACCAGATTGACTGCAATTCAGCAGGTTGGAGAGCAAGTCTGTGGAAAAGGCCCTGGGACCTGGGGGGCAGTAAGTGGAGTACAGGCCAGCGGAGAGTCCTGACAGCAAACAAGGCCAACAGCATCCTACCCAACCCACAAAGCCTAGTGTTATGGGCGGTTTTTTGAGTGGTTATTCAAAATCAAAGCTAGACAGGCAAAAGACTTAATAACTTATTCTTTTAACTTGCTTAGGAAAAGAAATGCAAGGAGGGATGCTGGTAAATAATTTTTTTTAAAAATAAACAAAAAATACTCAACCCTCTTTTTAATAATAATCAAGGTACAGACTTCTCTATAAATTATACAAAAAGTGGAAAAGGATTTTTTAAATCCTATAAAAATGGCAGTGAACCAGTTATATAAGACAGTCCAATGCTCTAGAAAATAAAATAAAAAAAAAATCACTCTAATAGACCCGCCTTTAGGAAGTCACACATTCAATGTCAACTATAGAAGGATTACAGGGGACTTACTCTGTAGTAATCTTCAATTTATAATCACTTAGTTTCTTTTGGATTAGATCCAGTCCATTTCATTAACCTGTAGTAAGGTTTTTCCTTTCTTGTATTTTAATCCACTCTAGCCTGATTTACAAAGATTAACTTTGGATTGAAATTCTTGAGATCCACATCCCTGAATCAGAATATTTGACTTGGAAATACATATATCATAAAATATAATTTTTTTTTAATTAAAAGTATATCAGTCTGGAAACAATTGACCTACAAGTTTGTAGGGATACCAAACTTCCCAGACATTCTGAAACCTACTGTTGAACAAACACCAAATTTAAATATGCCTTTAGTGACCTTGAGGGTAAAAAATATTAATTCTGATCTAATTAAATAAATAAGAATTAAGAAAGATATATAAGAAATAAATGAGAATTAGAATGAGAGAGTATTAGAATTTCAAGCAGGACAGCCTCTATTTACTAATAAAGCCTGAAAAGGACCTTAATTTGATTTGCTTACTGTTCATAAGTTTGAGGGTAAAATATCTAACTGTGTAGTAAGACAATCTATTTTCAATTATCATGGTGCAAATTCAGTCCACCATTATTGAATTGCAGTATACTGAAGCTGAGTATTTGAGAGTAACTGATCTAACACATTTTAAATATTAAAATATACCTGAAAAGAGAAGGTGGCTAGTAAAAAATTTTAGATACTTATTATAGTTGTATATAATTATTCATACAGATGGTGACTAAGAATCAATCAATATACTAGTTCCAGATGTTATAATACATCTTCATTTATGAAATAAGAAAATAAAAAGATTAGGATGATGTTGCATTAAGACACTGCGCATTGATTATAACTGGTCTGTATAAAATGTAACCTTGATATTTCAGCTTTTCTGATTTGGTTTTAATGATAGATACTTCCTTCTGAAGTATTTCCATTTCATAGTAGTATTTGGATTTCTAAGTATTTTCATGCAAAATAATAAACAAAACATAAGCCTTTAAGCCTTCTCCAAATATGACTGGCATTCTTTCAATCCAACCTGCACTTTTATTCAGAAAGTGCTGTACTACGATTTAAATAGATTACCAGTTTGCTCAATGTATGTTGTTATCTGAGATCATTAGAGTTACAAAAAATTGGAAATTATGGTTGCCAGTGACAATCTTTTTAGGGTTCAGCAGATATTTTTCTCTGAATCGTTCGTATCTTTACCTAGAATAATGTGAAATAGAACGGGAACACATTACAGAGCAAGGGCATGAGTTAAAAACCACACACATAGAAACCAAGAAAAGGAGTGGATGCAGAAAATGCTTTTGGTATTTCTCATTTTCAACTTGGTTTTGGCTCTGCCCCTGTGTTTCTCCAAAGTGGATGCTCCCTTCTGCGTGGCCACAGTTACACCATGATGCACACTCCAATGTCAGGGTTGCTGTGGGTATCCTTTACTCAGTTGTTGCACTCACAGCCTTTCTCATCCAAGCATCATCCTCCTGCTTTAGAAGCAGGTGTCAATAAAATTCCTCATTCCTAGGAAGGCTACAGAGCAACAGCTGACCTATGCTTTAATGGGGGATTTGCAGGTGCCTATCATTCAGCTCTTTGCCCAGGGGATGAATACCACACAACCTGGCTAACGGTCAAGGTCCCCTTCCTCTCCTCTCTCTGAATCAGCCCAGAGCATAGCAGGAAACACAGCAGTCCTTTTTCTGTGTTCTCTGCTCAAGGGTTTCATCTTATTTTTCCTCTGTCACATGCTGTAAGTCCTTTGATTATTTAGTGAATTTAGTAGGCATGATGCCTATGGTTATCCTGGGCTGGGGGGTTCCACCCCTATGGAGAGGGACCCATCATGCACTGAGCTGTCACACAGCCTCCTAGCAAGTATTTCCTGATTCAGCCATGGCGTATACAGCATTATTATATTTTACCATTAGGATTGTATAGGTTATATTCTGACTGTTTCAGCAGTATGGCAGCAACAACTTGATGCAAGCTGTACAGGGATGGGCTTTAGATTACAGTTAATACTGCAAAATCCAAAAAGACCCCAAAAATAAGGCTGATGATGTTGAGCAAACAAAATAGGAATTTAGCGTGTGGCTTTGGATTACTTGTATGGGGTTTCTAGCTGTGAGACTTTTATATGAGCCCAACAGCCTCTCTATGAAAGTGACTCATGTCCAGGCTGCACATTTTACACAAATTTTAAGCAAATAACATTCTATTTAAAGGTATTTCTTCAATTAAATATTATCTTGGCATATTTCTTTCTTCTTTACATGGAGACACATTATAGCAAACAACTGAAGTAAATAAATATGAATCTGTCATACACATGGATAATTGTAATTAAAATGAATGCTTAGAAAGAATTACAATTAAAAAACCTGCAAAACATTTTGAAACATTCAGAACTCAACATTTTATATTCTAAAAGAACATCAAATGCTTCACAGTATTTATTTGTAAAATAGTACTGTCATTGTTGGTATATTTTTGCACATTTTGACTTTGGCAAATCCACATTCCCATTAATTTTGTTACAAAAGAAAAAGCTATTGTCAGAGAAAATTCCTGACCCACCGGAACTCCTGTGAGCTCTGGGATCAAGTGTTACTTCGGCAACTGTCTTAACATCTACTGTAGTGTAGGCTGAATTGTTTGGGGGTTGCGGTTGGGTTTGTTGGGGTTTTTTGGGGAGGGTTTTGAAATTCTGGAATCAAATCCTGTTAATTGCCAGGGTATCTTTAACAAAACACTTTTCCATAGCAAAAACTTTCCAGAATTGGAATTTCCTCAACTTCAGGGTAAGCTTTCTTGCTTGTAAGAAAGAAAACAATCTGGAGAGCCAGGATTTCTGTTATATTGGATTCCCAAACTCATCAGGAATATGACAGGCCCTTCTCACTTAGAGAAAATAGAGATTTCAACATAAGCGCCTACATTCTAGATGAACATATTGGCCACTTGGCTATTTGGATGGTTCTCACTTACATTGTTTAATTTTTAAAATTTGAAAGCTCAAGGTTGTGGGTTGTTTTCTTTTTCCCCAATGTGGAATGAAGGCCAAATGCTTGAAATCATTTGCAAAACAGAATTCTTGTTTCATAGCCAATCTCACAGCTGACTTCACTGGAGCTATTTACGTGAATAAGGGAAGCAGATTTTGACCGCAGTAGCTGTGTCTAGACTAGTAGATTTAAGAGTGCCAGGGAAGTGCTTCCAGGCACTGGAATTTGATTGTCTACACTGTTAAATTGTTAAAAGAGTCCCTGGCACACTCCTGGCTTTTCCCAGCTAGAGCAGTTCCAAGCAATTCACAAGGACCTTTCCCTATAGGTAGCATGAATACAAACACCCTTTGGACAGAGAGGCAATTTCATAGCGTGGATGTGGGCCAGTCTGCACCACATACCAGAGAGCAGTCACAAGCATCTTTGATTTACTGTTATAGTAATAATTGGTGTGGATCAAAAAAATAAAATCAGAATTATTGCTTTCTCTTCATGGAAGAGAAGAAAGGTGGGAAGGGGAAAAGGGGAAAACAATTATCATATTTAAGAACAAGATTTTAAAAAATGGAAATATCCCCTTCTCTCATCTTCTCAATACTAGGAACACCTGATGTTCCTTCTGAGCCTGTCCATACTGGTTTATTGCTGTCTCATTTCTCCATTTTCCTATGTTGTAGTAATATATCAACAAACTGACAAAGAAATCCCATGGGTTTAAGTTATTAGTAAATTTGACCGCAAAAACTGTCACTACATTACTTCTGAGCAGGTCTTTTGTCCAACCCAAACATTCTACTGAAGTTTCTGTGCCATAGAGCAAAAAGGGGGGCTGTTCAAATCCTTCTCCTCCAAATAACCTACAGTCAAAAAAAAAGATACTTTTGAATAACAAGAATCAGATCATTCAGGGAACTAAAAGCTAAACTGTGTTTGTGTCTTTGCAGAGATACATAAGGGCAGAAGGGCACCTTCTTCAGGCATTCGGCCTCTGCACAGGGTCAAGTACAATGGTAGTGATTGTACTCGTGGAATGACAGGACTCCGCAGGGCTAAAGCCCCTAGAAATTATGTGTGAGAAGGGGTATGCCCTCTCACCCGGTTTACTGCACCATGGATATAGCTGGAATTGGGAAGTAGAGTTTTCTGGCTGCTAAGTATTTCTTTTGCCTGTACCAATTATGTTCATCTTTAGGACTCCTAGGACTGCATTGACTGAGATACTGTGAAAGTCTCTGAACTGCTGTGGTTCTTTTCAAGGACCCTTCTGGAAAAGGCAGTGCATGCTATCCTGGTATAAACAGATTCATTGAGGTGGGAAGGTCTGCTAAACTCAGTTTGAAGTGATTCACAGAATCAAGATCAAGGGTCTGTTTTCCTTTTATCTTTCTTCTAACTGGAATGAGGCAGCACCCCAAATAAATCCCCTGTTCTAGTTTTCCATCTATGCAGTGCAGTCCATCCCACAGAGCTGATTTCTGCCATAGTTTGGAGATGAAAAACAGTAGACTGGTTAAGATCTATCTTTTTTGAGAGTACAGTACAGTCTGAGTATAAAGGCTGTCTTAAAGAAAGGTCACATGAGTTAGTCGATTTGAGGATTCCTCTAGCATTTCAGGGGGAATTTATTTCCAACCATGTATATTAATAAAGCAAAGCCCATGGTGTTCCAAGCATGCTTGGTGACATGTGCAGAACTGCCAAATGGTCCATTATTTCTAAAAATTATGTGTCCCAAGGCAGTAGCAAACTTGTTTTTCCAGACTGTGGGCATCAGTTTATGTGCTACATTTAGCATGTCCTTTTTTTGTGTTTTCCAAGTTTGGTTTTAAAAATCCTATTCTTTGAATAACATTTCTTTCTTCCAGAATACACCCTAAAATGCCTGCTTCTTCTGTGTTGTCCATTAAACATTAGCACTGTTCAAGACAGTGAATGAAAAAAGCAAAGTTTGAAAGTGAAAGATCTGGAATGTGATGCCTGTGTTATAGCAGCACACAAGCTCTATATAGTAGTCAAAAATAAGATATTGCTGCACTTTTATATGCCCCATGTATTTTATCATGTTAATTATCTGTTCATAAATACTGGTGAGAGCAATTATTTTCTTTAGGGGTATAGTGTGCCATATAAATCATGATGTCTGAGGATTTTTAGAATTTAGGTTTTTGGTTTATTTCATACTGTAGTGACAATAAGAAATTCAGAGACAGTATTTCAGACTATCAACTTACAGACAACAGAATTTGTTTGCATAAGAAAAAGCTTTTAAGGAAGAACATAGTATTTAATTCATTTGAAGCTTCTGGTAATGATATCCTGCTAAAGATAAAATACAGTTTACCAGTGACAAATGCTTACCAGGATTTTTGTCTGTATACAAAAGGAGAAAAAAACAGGCATGATAATGCAACGGAGCAAACCCACTCCTCTTTACAGATCCAGGGGCTACTTGTGATGATGTCAGTCATGTTAGGTACTAATTCAGAGACTAAAATAAATGCATTTTCAATTTTAACCGGCCTGCACTTTGGTGCAGCAGACCTCTACCAGGTCAACACAATTATAAAGCATTTTCCCCAAAGACAGTACCGTGAGAATTTTGGATTCATGAGGAATCATGGGAGAGTTGTCAGTTGTCCCCTCAGCCTATAATAGAGAATTCAGGGGAATGGTGATTTTGGAGGTGTGACAAAATTGATCAAATAACTACACTGTTCTCAGTACAGCGTGATCCTTCCAGCTTTTAAATAGGTGACTGTAGAGTCTTACAGAGCACTGCCTGGCACAGCAGAGATATGCCTAGCTTAATAACTGAGTTCAGGGAAGTACCTGTATCCATTTCTCAGTCTCTCTCACATTCTTTTATGTGCACAAACATAGACATAGTCTCTGCCTCAGTTTCCCCACTTCATAGACAGAGATAATGCTAATATCTGCTGTAAAATTCCTTGAAAACTACTGATATGAAGGAGTATGCCTAAGTAAAGCCCTACTCATGTACAAGTGATTATTCTTCTCACTTTCTGCAGATTAGAGTGCCTCAGAAAATTAAAAAATATAAAACTTTTTTTATTCATAAAACAATCCCGCTGTATGAGAAGGATGAATGCTTAGAGTTGATCAGTTCTGCCCTAACCAGCAGAGCTGATAATAATCAGTCACTTATGTGCTATTTCACAGCTGATACCTCCTCCAAAAAAAAATTAATTGCAAAAGTTTCACAGATGTCTGCAGCAGTTGACCAGAGCTCTTGGGTTATTGCTTGTCAGACTATTAATGGGTTTGGCTAACCATGACAGTCATTACTTTCCCCCTCCTGTGAGCTACTTTCTGTGTAATTTATGCATAGGTTTTGCCAAGATTTGACAACTTTCAGGATATTAACATAAAATTAGACTGCAGAGCTGAACAATGGGTGGCATTAAAATTAGCAGCAGTGGAAACCAATCAAAGAGAATTGGTTTCTCTCCTGCTTTGCTTTTAAGTTATTATTTTTTATTTATCTTATTTCATTATCATTTTAGAAAGAGCGGTAAAAGAATAAATGCTAAAACCAGTTTTGCTTTGCTGGGTAGCTTAGAAACCTTCAGAATGGTGGGGAAATTTCAAGTAGGCAAAATGCCTGACAGCATCTTTAACAACAGCTATCCTGAAATCAGTCACAGAGGAAGAAAAGTTAGAAGTGGGTTTTTTTGAAAAAGGGACTTTAAACAGGGCAGACTGCTCCACACAGATTGCTTAGTGAATGCCATTACAGAATGCAATGTGTGTGTTAATAAGTAAGGACATCTGGTAACCAGCTTTTTTTCTGATTCATTAACTGACTCTGTTTCTGTGGCCACAGGGCTTGATAGAGAAGGCTGAAAGACTTTTGCTCCCAGAAAATGGGACTTTGATGTATGCTTCGTTTCTTTGACCCTACCATATCCTTTAAATTTCCTCTTATGCTTTCATTATAAATATTTAAATTTGAAACCTTGCTGGAAACACTTAAAATCTGAGAAGAATAGATGCTCCTATTTAATTGTACCTAGCAAGAAGTCATATTTAAAATTCCTTCATTGATCCTCTACAGTAATTCACCCCATCAGCACACATCAGTAAGTGATGTTCTCTACTTGTTAGCCTTTTCCATGGTGTCCTGGTTTCGGCTAGGATAGAGTTTTAATTTAAATACGAAGTTATTCTCCTGTTTCTCAGTGTTTACAGTCTTTCAAACATGATTCATGACAATGAATGGAATATTTCTAAAAACGGACTTTGAACTGATTCCTTTTTCTGAAAACTGCAATTTGTGCCAAACCAGTAGGATTATTTTTTATAAACCCTCCATGAGATTAATGAGCTTGGACAGAGAAAGTAAAAGCATCACACTGCTCATATCAAGTGCTGTTTTTCTTCATATAATACAAGTGAAACAGCTCCAAATGCTCTAGAGAGAATGATTGAGCAAAAGAAATCTAACTTGATAGTACATGTTGAGGGATGAAATGGACAATGAAGTTTCCATATGTTGTTTTTACGCAGTAATTAGAAACTGTCACACACCGTTTCATTTTTTAGTTTCCTTGGGCTTATTTGCATGTATGAGGCTTTCCTTAGAGCAGAATTGCAGGCATCAAACTGGCACCCAGTTGAAATCTGAGGCAGTGACACGTGGGCTTCTTCCACCTCATGGACAAGAAGCCAGCGGCAGGTACTGTGACAGCCCAGAGCGCAGCTCAGCCGCAGCCAGCTGCAGCCTCACTTACCTCTCTGACTTTGCCAAATTTTATTTTCCAGCAGTGTCCATTCCTGTGGTGTGAGCCTGTATATTCTCATGTATGCAGACTAGCTTCTGTTTCCAACAGATAGAAGTCATTTAATGTATTAACGTGCATGTATGTTCAGTGGGAGCTTGACTCCTCATTCCCGTAGGTTCCTTGAAAATTCTTGTACAGATTCACAAAGGCAAGACAGACAAACAGTGCTCTGGTTCTCAGTTTTCCTAATGGATGCAGAAAATTGCCCACATGACTTTGACAAATCTTTCCAGGTCTTTGGTAGTAACTCCTGTCTATAACCTCAGAAATAGCTGATTCACTTAAAACATCTGAACCTGGCTCTCAGAATTGCTCCAGAGCAGAATGACCAATAAAGATATTTGGCTTTTGTCTTCATTATCCTGATGGTGATGATGACTGAGGACTTGGTCATATTGACCTTTTTTTTTCCCCTAAAATAAGGGATATATATGTGCTTTTTTAATAGGTAAGAAAATAAGTCGGCGTGTGTGCTGTGTAAGTGGACTGATGTTTTCTGTCTCTGAACTGTTTTTCAAGCCCTTGTAAAACACCAGAAAGCTAGATGCATATCTCTCTTGACCATGCAAGATAGATTAACTCTCTGGATTGCTGTTAAATCCAAACTCTTAAATGATCTATAACCCCAACAAGCAGGCCTCTGAAAAACATCAAAGGACATTGATTACATTCACAGTTACATCTGAGAGGCAGAATTCAAAGGTTGATCATTCAATTTTTTTTTAAACACTGGACTAGATCCTTGATGTTACTGATCCTCTTTTGTTCATTCCTGACTAAGGCAAAATTTGGTTTGTTTAAAAAAGGGCTGAATAATTTTTTACTGTAATTAGTAATTACTTGTACCATAATAGCACGGAAATACTCCCCTCTGACAGCTACTCTACAGCTTCCCAGAGATCCTCATCTCCACACTCAGCCCAGAGACTCCTGTAACATAAACCTAATTCATCTGTGCAAATGAACCTTAGAGGAGAGTAAGTGATGCTTACTCATAGGCACTTAAATCTACACAACATAGATCTTTTGATTTGTATTTAACTGAATATTTTCAGTTATTATTTATACGATATTCAAATTATAATTAGAATTTTTTCTAAACATGGAGGCAATTCCTCAGGAAGCTCTGAAGACAAGCTGTTGACTTACACCAGCAAATAAAATATGGGTATTATACTTTACAGAAGTTTCCAATGGCAGCTACAGTATCTCACTTTACTTTTACAATTGTAAATATAATGAAAAGATAGAGAAAAGGCTTATATGAAAAATTATGTAAAGCTAGTTTGAGAGATAGGGGAGTTATTGGTCAACACAGTGGAAGGCATGTCATTGGTTATAGCACAGCTGCTGGAGGTGACTGTTGGTATCTGTAGCATGTTGATGTGTGAAGTGCAAAAATGAATCTTATTCCTCAGGAGAGTCCTGCATATGTCACGTATATTGTCTCATTAAGCCAATCCATTTATCAACCCACTGAATGCCAATTAAATTGCACAGGATGGTGCAGGTATATGGTGGGCTGATGGTGCTAAAGTTTATTACAGCTGAGCTCTTCTGGCTCAGTACATTCCTGCATAGCAAAATGGCAGACATATCAAAGCCAAATTAAATGTTCTTGAAATAATGCCTTTAAAGAGGAAGAAATGCCACGGTCTGGCACAAAAGAGTATGAAATACAATGTCACTTCTTGGTGTACTTTTAGTTCCAATGAAGATGTCACAGCTCAGATCCAGCCAGTGCCAAATGTCTTCACAGCGTGCAAATTAGATCAGTGTAATTTCATCAGGATGATGATCAGACTCTGTTGTAGCTATATGGCTGCATACACAGCTTCTGCTGACTGCTGCAGTCAGGCTGGTACAGCTGAGCTAATGCTGCCATCCTCAGAAAGAGACAGAAGTTGATTTTATAGCATTAGCCTGATGCCAGAGTCCAAAGGATATTCCTAGATCCTGGGAATATTAGTCTGAAGCTTCAACTCAAAGAACTCCCCTTTTTATCTCCCACAAAAGTAACATGAATATCTTTATTCAATATATTATCGTTATAAATTATCAGATTATCAGATATTGACTGAAGATTTTTCAACTTTAAAATGTAACAATAACCTAGCCAAGAAATCCGCTCCATCCCTCTGCTCCAAGACACTGGCTAGTACCAGACAGTGAAAAAGACCTACTGCCTTAGCCATTCTGGTCTAAAGCCTATCATAGGAAAGCAAACCTATGCTCTTTGGCAGCATTCATTAATGGTCCTGACAGATGTACTCTGTTGGATTTGGTATCACTCACTTAAACATTATTGCTCTGGCTGTCCACCTCACTCCTTTGCTGGAGGCTGCAGAGCAGGGGTGGGAGAAGTGAGCCTTTCCCAGCTCTTTCAGTTCACAATTCACAATTCACCATGTTAGCTTGACTTGCTGCTGCCTAATTTGGTGTACCTGATCTGCTGAACCTCAGGATTTCAAATCCTCTCCTGGAATGGCTGGTGCACGAGCACACATTTTTCTCTGTTGATGGGGTGTGGGGCTGGTCACCCCCAGTGCCGGGAAAGGACAGATGGGTGGGTATTGTCTTAAAAAAGCTCGTCCTGCCTTTTGTACGCCAGGTCTCCAGGTACGCAAAATGGGCCCTACTGCACAGAAATACTGTTGTCGGACAGCAAGATTTAATCTAGTAAACCCAGGATTCCTGATAAATGCTTTCAGAAGCAGTAACATGATTTTTGGTGCTAGATAACAGTATCAGGGCCAAGGCATACCTTACATATATTGAAGGTTTTGTTTTGCTTTAGCTTTTTGCATGGAGGATTTTATATGTTAAATTGTGCGATTTGGTGAATTTTTTCTCCCTAAAGCATTTGGTAAAGAGCAATTACTTACACATATAACAGCTAAAGTCCCCAAACACCATGGCACACAGCCATTTGAGGCAACTTGCCAAGTCTGTAGCTTCAATTAACCTTCATATATCCCCCTAAACTTGGAACACTATCAGAAGGCTATTATGTTCAAGCCTTACTCATGTGGTGAGCACTTAGACGTTGAAGTTGAAATCAATAGCACTGGTGGATACGTGATTGCTCATGTATTCAGGTTTGCACAAGCAGACTCATATTTGTGGCAATCGCATCCAGACTGAAGTAGCAAGACACAGAAACTTGCAGACACACAGCCATTTCAGTATTTTCTCACAGAAATCAAGTCCGTTGTCCCTTATATAGCATCTGTCCATCACTGAACCTATTTCCACTCAGATAGTAGCTCCTGGAGGCAGACTGGAGTTAAAGGGAAGGGAGCACAGCAAGAACCAGACATCCCATTAAGCCTGTGAAGTAGCCACTGCTTCCAGTAATAGCTATATGTTCACCGGAGGTACCATGCAAATGGGCTGCTCTCTCTGGAGGCTGAAACAGAGACTCTATGCATCCCAGATGTTCCTAAACAGCTTACTTACCCTCCCCTGCATGCCTTTAATTCTCAGGATGGATGAAGTTGGAGCAGAGATGGAAGATGGAAAATGGGAAAAAAAAATCAGTTTAGGCTTTAAAATTAAAATGTTACTTATGCTCACACGGAAAATGTAAAGCTTCAACAAAAGCAGAAAAACACAGTTTTTATGTGGGGGCAGACAAAGGGCTGGATGCCCAGCTGGTATAAACTGGCATAGCTTCACACTGAAGTTCATTAAGCATAGTGCAGTTTGTGCCAGCTGAAGATCTGGCTTACAGTTACTGCTCAGTATCCTTATTATGTGGGTGAAATCCTATCTGTCTAGGGCAGAATATGGCATCCACTGATGGATATCTCAAACACAAAGGCCACAGGAACCTCATAAGATTTAGTCTGAAAACTTTAAAAGATTTTAAACCTCATAAATGCCACTGCAAACTATTAGAAATTAAGCAAAATTACTACTACTACACGGAGCCTGAAATACTGGGAAGCAAAGAGTTTCTGTCAATAAACGAAAAGGAAATCATATTTAATAGATGTATACAATTTTATATTTACTGAGAAATATTTACTCTGTGGTGCTTTCACTCAAACATTTCACATTTGCAGTCCACAGAATCTGCAGTCTGAAGCAAATTAGATCTTTCGGCTGAGACAAGAAGCAATTCACCCGGACTTCCTGTTTGTGCACCTACCCCAGTGAGGGGGATAGCACCCCAGGCCATTCCCAGGGCATGCCAGGACCCAGATGCCAAGCTTGGGAAGGCTCTAGCAGCAACATCTGGCTGCATGGTGAGGTCTAAAGGCAGTTGTGTTAACAGATCTGGAATAGCCTCTGGGTCTGGGCTCGCTCGCACTCTCCTAGGACACATTTTCCTTCTGCTCACCTATGTTTTGTCAAATGTGTGTGGTTTTAATCTATTACACACCAGAATAATATGGAAAGAATTTCTATCTGATCAGCAAGGATGTTTCCCATACAGCACCTTTTATTCTCCTGCAAAGCCTTCCCTCAATAACTGCAGCCTATTTAAGTTCATGCTACTTGATTTTGTCTCCTTTGTTTTATCATTAAACTCTCTCTAAGATCTAATTCCTGATTGGAAACTTGTGACATGAATTTATCGTCTCATTTTTAAACAGAAAAATGTAGTTTTAAAAATCAGTTTTCTAAAGCTGAAAAATATCAAGTTTACCAGTATCTTTTGATTGCACATATATTTTTGTATACATTTGAGGTAGAATTAAGCAAGACTGATTTGCTCAAGTTGCTTCTGGTAATACAAAAATACCAAAAATAGGACATGAAACTACAAAAGCCACTACAACATTTAAGAAGTAAACCCTTTCATGCTATTCTTATGTTTTTAAGCTTTTGCTGTGCATTGTACATGCAATGCAAAACTTACGACAGGACAGGTCCTTGCTGAAAAAAAAGGCCAAGGACTTTTGAATTCATGGTAAACATTTTCCTGGAATGGCTTGAAATGTACACATACGACCTACTGAAAGATTATTCAAAGACCTTGAATTCAGTTGCATCAACACCTGCTCCCTTCCAAAAATGGAGAGGTTTCTTTGCATCCTTTTTTTAAATCAGATATTTAATAAAATGGCAAAACATTTTAAAATAATATCAATTTGGCTTAAATGGATCAAGCTTAGGAACAGACTAGGTGAGCCAAATACTATCCTGCAAATAGGAGACTAGCCTTTGGCCCTGAGTTAGCGAGAAACACGTCATCACACATCTAACATTCACTAAGATTTAATCAATTCATGTTTCACTGCATGCAATTTTTTGCATGGGCAAAATACAAAAAGAAATATTCTGGGCCAGCTTTCAGAAGTCATAACGTTCTGTGCACTGCTAAACATACTCAGCAATACAAGCTGGAATTTGTTTTTATAATTCTCTGCGTAGCAAATAAAGAAATAAATGGTAGAAAAATAATGCTCCAAGTATTCCAGGTAAATATTTTTTCCCCTCTAGCTTTGTGAGGATGAAATAACTACAGCAGTTATCATTTTGTGGAACTAAGGAGAATCTTATTCCTCAGGGATTCAGAAAAAAATTCAAGAAAGGATAAATCCAGAAAACATAATCCAGGGGAATCAAAAGGGGCATGTGGATTAATACAGAGAAAAAATAATTGGAGCATTAAATGTTAAAGAAAGCATGGCATGAATAAATGAGAGATCTGTAACTTAGCACATTGCTTAGGGATTTATGTGGGGCTCTGCTTAACTATGGGACAATTCAAGGGTTTAGGTTTGGTTTCTCTTCAGTTTAGAGTTTATCTTAAGGTACATTTAAGAACCCATATGAGGATTACAGCACATATGAAGTGTCAGAGAGCTGTTTGAAACAGTGCATTTAAAGGAGCGTGGAGTTGGGAATAGAGATGGTGTAGTGCTGGCCATTGCCATGACATTAGTGTTTGAAGCTGTCTCTTGGGAACTGAGTTGAACATGATCAATTCACGTAAACAGATTTGTGATTGCAGTAATTTATAATCCTAAGTGGGGTTATCACTACAACTAACTCAGGAAAGGGTGAAAAACGGTTGCTGATAGTCTGTAAACCATATTTGGAAGTTCCCAAATTGGAATCTTGGGAAGGTATTTACTAATAGCCTAGTTAATACAGACCTGCAACTATTGTTCCCTTGCATCACAAGGAGGAAGGTAGCCTGCTGTTCAGTTCACGATCTAATACATCACATAGTAAGCTTTTCTGGTTTTTGCATGCGTCTGTGGGTGGGTAGATGACTGACAGAGGCCATTCCTTCTAAATTAATTCAAAATTACTAAAGTGAACTTCATAGGGATATGAACAGTGGAAAAGAATATTGGCACCAAAAAATGGCAAAGTATGTCTCACAGATTTTTCTCTAATGTCCAAGCACAGCTGAACTATAATAGGGTGAGTGATTAACTATGATTAGGAGGTGATGTAATTAATTTTTTTAGGATATAGGAAAAACCACATTTACTCAATGGAAAGGAATTCATAACTGACTGGCTGTTAGAGCTTTGCCTGTCCTCTGCTGCACAGAAAGTATCAAAGTAACTCCAAAAGAGGAAGAATAATGTTCAATGCTTTACCCTGAAGGAGATTTCACACCATATTCCTTTGATGAGGGAAAGCTTACTCTCATCATGTAACTTTCTCCTCTTCCAGGAAAAACAATGAAAGCCATTAGCCTAATTCCCCTTCTGTGACACTGAAGAAGCAGGGCACTATCCCCAGAGGGCATGGGGGGGCAGCCCTAGGGAGTCAAGAAGACAGCCACATGCCTTTATGGATCAGGTAAGAGTGATTCAATCTGCCTCTTGTCGTCTAGGCAATAATACACAAAAGCTTTATGAACTAAAATAACCTATTCTCCATATTGCTTTTCTTAAATCATATGCCTCTGTGACAGGAATTTGTCAAAAATCTCTACAGAGTGCTGTCTAGCTGGTGGCTTTGCCACAAACCCTGACAAATCAAGTAGCAATGTTTTCTTTATAGCAAACTAAAAAACAGATACATTTACATTATCTGGTCCATAGCTCCTCTTCTCCTTCTTTGGAGATGACATGCCTATGCCAGCCTGAATCTGAGTCGTGAAGGTAGGTAGCAAGTCCAGGATCACCCAAAACACAAGAGTCTCACATTTTTGAGACAGCAGTGCCTCTGAGCTTCATCATAGGGCACACAACCAAGTTTAACTTTCAATATGTCTGGATTGCTTAATTTCACTTTAGGAAAAGCAAGGGACGTGATAATGTACTTCCTAATCCTCTTCTATATTTATAATGGTTCCGCTCATCTCACTCCTCTCCTACTACTCCAAACAGCAGAATGCAGCCTAGAAAGGGGACATTATTAAGCTAAAAGAATTTCAGCAGGTCGTGACACTATTGAAGACATCAGCAAACCCTGTCCAACTTTGCAAGCGTGAAACCAACTTTGCTAGCTCAGGCCCACCTCAGATTTACATGGCTGGAGCTAGGAGGGTGCCATTTGCGCCTCAGATGTGACTGCTCAGGGGGTCACCTCAGAGCACAATGCAGGCAACTTTGGAGCCACTTTCATAGAATCTCTCTTTTTTCCTGGCCACACATTTTCCTGAAAGTTACACAGGTTTCAGACTTTGTGATTCTGTTCTTCCAACAAGTGAAATAGTTAAGTTTCTCCTAAACCAGCAGGCTATAGCATTTGTGGCAGAAGTGTTTGGTTTTTTTTTAATTAATGTACATTCCGAATTAACATAGTCCATTGACTGATGTGCACCTTTTGATAACAAATCCCTTATTTGCAGTGCTGCATCTGCTAATAAGAGTGGCCTCACCGATGCATCTGGACTTTTATTATTGTTTTGTTACACCAGTACTATTCAAACTGCAAATTACCGTGGAATGTTACATCATGTTCATCTTGTCTAAATTAACATCCTTCAGTATGCCTCTGGCTAGTGCAAGGAAGGCACGGATTGCAGTCTTTCCCATTTGCTATAACAAGGGGAATACTCTGTCATAAAGTACTGGTCTGGAATGTATTTGGCAGATTTATGGTGATGACTTTGGAAAATGTTGGTTTAGAAAAGCAATTTGCAGCACTCTTTTCAATTCAGGCAACTTTGCTGCTCTTGGGAATTTGCTCTTCTTAGTACCAATCTTAACTATATGAACTACAGGGAACGTAGAGCAAAAACATCGATGAGCAAAAATGAGGTTTCACAAAGGCCATATATAACAAGCCATTGTTACTTTATGATTGTAAGTAACAGCATTAGATTTGATATTTATTAAATAAGTTAGATCCAGGGGGACTTTGCATAAAACGTCCTTGTGGAGGGATAAAAGCAGTAGGCTGGCTGTGTTCTGTCATAACCCTGAGGCTGATTTACACAGTCTCTGTCCATGCCACAATTTATTCTAACTTGATGGCCAAGAAGATCAGTAGTGAGATGGCAATGACACAGCTATCATCGTTAAATGACTTTTTCCTTGGGCATTCCAGCCTGGGTGGTTGGGGAAACAAAGATAAATGCTGACTTTGATTTTCCCGTTTCTTGGGTCCAGACCAAGAAGGCAAACAGAGTAGGGACAACAAAAATAGTGTATCAGACAGTGATACTCTTTAGCAGAAGCAGCCCTTTAGGCCCACCCTGGGACTGGCCTGCAGAACCAAAGAATACTTAAGAGGATTCAAGCTTATCTTTAAAATGCATGATTGATACCTGAAATTGTTGTTGAATCATGCAAACCAAAACTATTCTGTTGCTCTACCGCTGCTGGCAACTAAACCTTGCCCTTGTTTGGAATTATTGAAATTAATCAAGTTGTTTCTTTAAATACATATGTATCATTTTTAGATACTTGACTGTCATATTAGGTTACTCCAAGGTTTGAGGACAACATGCAGATGCTTACCGCTGTAGTTCTGTCTGGGGTTAACAGGAGTCTGAATGGTTAAATATCATTCATTGCTTTGACTGTATATAATGCCCTTAATTCTTCACTCACAGATCAGATGTTGGTAGTGGAAAACATCTGTTTCTGCTCATATATTATGGAAAAAAAATCCCAAAGATTAGAAAGTGGTAGAAGAGTTGCAAAATTCCAGCTCAGAACTTATGCAATTTTAATGTTAGGAGGCCCTTCTTTCCTGGGTTGCCCAGCTTTTAAATTTTTCTAATACCAATCTATTTTTTAATTTTCTTTTTAAATAAAGCAGCAACAGATATTCTTGCTAATACCAAATCAATACATTTTTTAGTTTAATTATTTAAAACTTCGAACAGGAAAATAAGATATTTGAAGGTTTATTCAGTCCAATTTAGACGTATCAGCTAATTTCAGTCTTTTCTAAGGCATTAACAGAGCAGCAGGAGAAACCAAGCCACATAACTCAGTGTCACAAAATTGCCAATTTGTCTACAAAGCAGAATGGGTATAGCAGGTAGATGGTGATTTCTGTTGTAAGATTTCTGTTACACAACATGTACACACTCTGTGCAGACACACTAAGGCCTCGCCCCATGATACAAGGAGCATGATGTTTACTCCAACACCTCTGCCCAGATGCCCAGGCATAGTACTCCCGTCTCTGGCTCAGCCTTCTGCTTCTGGTTGGACCTTTGAGGAGGTGTGCCCCTGGTGAATTATTTTTTCCATTATTTATTGATTTCTAAGTTGGATGGTCAGGAAAAGCCACCAATGGCCTTATTAAAGCATCTGACACCCTGGCATGGTCATTAAAGGGGACAGACAAATCCGTGGAGCAAGGCCCTTATAATGAAGTGTCCCCACCAAATGGAGCATTTGACTGTCTCAGTAAGTCAAGCAGCTGTGTTGGCCTTCAGCCATCCCACTCAGAAAGGCAGCAGCTCTGCTGTGACCTAAGTCCCCAGAATACAGGAGGCCAAGTCTCCCTCAGGGCTGAAGTCCCTGTCTTTGAGGCAGCCCTGGCTCTATTGTGCATCTGCTGGGTGACCAGGCAAGGATTCAAAATTCCAAGGAATCACATCTTTCTTTGTTATTTCCTTAGTGAAAACAATCATGAACACTAAAAGTTTCAGTCTGTTTGACCAACCTAAAAATGCACTTCTCAGTGGAAAATTATTCTGACAGAAAATTTCTGGTCAGATTCAGAATCTTCTGCCTGTGACAGAGACAGATTTTCTTTCTAGTTTTTCCATATAACTTCTTAGTTACTTTATTTATTAAGTACTGCCTCATATCACAGTGAAATTGTTTTTGTAATAATGGTAGTTTCACAGCAAATTCTTTTCCATATGTATGCCATAAATACTGATTTATTAAATTAAGGTTTTTCAGCAGTAGCCTTGTCTCTTTTGAATTCAATGGGAAAATTCCAGGGTCTTGCTTCCACTTTTTATCTGGATTGTTTAAAAAATTTAGAACCACATTATTGCATATATTTGTTCTATCTATCACAAATGGTGTTAATTTAATACAGTAGTTATCCACTTGGTATATTTTTAGAACTATTGAACAAAGGAACTACAAAAATGTTCATGCCATTTGTTCTCATTAATGTTTCACTTGCAAAACTGTTAAATAACATAATAAAACAATTATTACAGAGAACAAGAAATGAAAGCTTTTATTAGAGGTATCCTTCATGAGTAAACCAGCTATTACCTCCTAGATAATAATTTATTTTTAGATTAAATATCTTCCTGTGTGTCCTTCATTCATTTTTCCATCTAATGCTACAGTATTACATCTATGGGAGAAAAAAATTGCTACAGATAACTGAGGAAATACTGAATCAGCCTCAACATTTTCTGTCCTTTTTTTCTGCCCTTTTTTTCTGCATCTGATTCCTATGCACTACTAGAGTCATATTTACAGCAGATGTCATCTGGACACTTTTCATGTAGGGTAAAAGGTTATCATGTAGATAAGCCAAACTAGATGTAAAAATGCACATACCTCAAATTATTCTCTTGAGTTCAGAGAGGAAATAGACCAGTGTAGGCAACTGGGAACTTCTCTTGGGTAAATAAGATGCATTCTTTTATTCTAGTTCAAAAACAGAACAGCTTGAAGAACTCTAGATTTACTCCATACACTCATGCAAGCCGGTATGTCCATACATTTTAGGGGGGGCTGCTGAAGTCTTTACCTTGGACTACCTCCACCTAGTTGCTTTTCTAACTCAGATATATTTGACATGACCTTTGGAATAGAAAATTGTTCCTCTTTTTTCAGACCATGTAACTTCATCTTAATTTCTGTTGATAGCATCCATATTCATATCTAACAATTCTGACACAACCTCTGAACACACCAGAAAAAATATTATAAACCAGAGATCCTGAACTTCCCCCTCTACCCCATCCTCTCAGCCATTTTCTGTTGTGTCCTTCAGAAACAGCCTGCTTTACCACTTATATACAATAGTCTCTTTGTTCTTTTCTGACTTCATATATAACTTCCATTTATAAGCATTTTCTCTGCTCATTACTAGCTAAAGGATTTTAATCCTTCTTTTCCCCATAGTCAGCAGGAAATAAATTTGGTACTGATTCAGAAATATTCTCAGTATTTTAATGTTCTTAAAAAGACCAATAAATAGAGTATTGGTTACATTTTTTCTTTCTCTGTGATAAGAGAATAATCCTTCAGATATACTTGGTAAAACTTTCAAAAATCATGTTTGCATGCTATAAAAGGCTTTGCTAGGCATAGAAGAGTATATTAAATTAACCACAAGATTTTCAAAAGCACTCAAGTGATATTAGTCTGTATCTCTGAAAAGCTCACAGGAGCCAAAGGTATGGTCAAAAACAAGATAGAAAATTTCACTTTAAATATTAACTAGAAAGTAAATGTTCTTATTAGTTGGAATATAACATAGAAGAATTTTTCCACTCTTATGAAATAAAGTAAATATTAGTAACAAACCATAACTGTTTTTCTGAAATTTCCTAACCCTTTCCAAAAGCGTTCCTTTCTCTGTGAGGATCCAACCATGCATATAAATGGAGTCCCTTGAAAAGCTCTTTCCTGTTTGGGCTTTGTTTACATCAAGTTTCTGGTTACCAGAATCACTACAGAAAGGTCTTGTGCAAAGCATTGCTCTTGGATTGTGAAAGAGAGCTCTGCAGCTGCATTAAACTGATACTGGAAACAAGCATAAGAGGAAACATATAAAGAGGAAAGAAATATATTTTGAATTTATCTACTTACTGGATTTTATAATGAAAATTTCTTGTGATTTCAATAAAAGTAAACTAAAACAAAATAAGCAACTAGAGTCTGTATATTTTTCTGCTCCTAGACTTATTTGAGTTTATGTTCCTGAGAGTAAAGAATTAAAACTAAAGACTAGTGAAACTTCTTATTCTCTAACAAATCATCCAGATTTATTAGTTTTATATAACTAAAGTATCTCAGTTATATCCAGACGCCTTCAGAAAATTTAATCCCACTCCTTGTATAAGGTGTATAGGAATGAAAATGCTAGCAATCTCAGTCCTCCTTTCCTTGTGGAAAAGTGGAATGACATCTTTTCCCTAGATTTTTTCTAGAAGTACTCCACTACACACTCTACAGAGCAGCACAGTTGAGAATCTCTCAGGGCATAATTTTAAGTAAGTCAGAAGACAGTGGGAACAAAGAAGTGCCAATAAGAAAGGAGAAGCATCAATAAAACTAAACTGAAACAAGACATTCCATCCCTTCTACACCTTTCCCTTAGAAAATGTCACCAAAACTGGAAATAGAATTCTCTTGATTTTTGCCTGCACCTTCCTTAGTGCCTTTTATATCTTTTAGTGTCCTCTCACCTTAAAAGAAGGTTTTGCAAGACAGGAGCCTTTGCTGTAGCACATCACTGGAAACATAAGCTAGCTAGTTTCAATGCTTATTTGAGCATGTGGAGCTTGAGGAAGTCAAACCACACCCTTTGATGAAGCCAGGAAGATCGATCCAAATAGAAATAGTTCATTTCATCTGCTGAGAATGCATTTATCTTCTCATTCCCCAGTCAGATAATTTAAGTAATGGCAAATTAACTTTACAAAAAGTCTAGTTAAGAAGAAATCCTCACAGTGATTTTGATTTTTCCACAAGCCCTACAGAGAAATTATTCTTGAATAATATTGCATGAATATTAGGGAACTATATCCTCCAGGTGGATCTGGTTTTGCTGAATTTTACAGATCAAACTTAATTCAGTAAGTTCCTGGCTTTGGTTCTGTTCCTTTAAATATACTCTGCATAATAATAGATAAGAAAAGTATTGTAATGTACTGACCAGAAGCCACAAGCTCACTTTCCCTTCTTCTGAACTAAGCTTAGATACAGAGCTAAGATAGTATGTTATATTTCCTATATGCATGCAAGTTATTTATTGTTGTAGTTCAGAAAAAATCCTAAATGCCTTACCTGCCTGATGTTATGTTTACCTTCCTGTATCATGCTATATGTTATGAGCAAGCATGAGTGTAATTACAATATATGTCAGTTAGTAGAGTAAAACATAAATTTGCAGTGAAGTTAAAAGTACACAGAATATATAAAGATGAAGCCTGCTTTGTTTTCTACTTTACACTGTACTTTAGGATCAAGAACTTCCTAATCTGCATTGAAGAAAGATCACAAGACTGAGGATGGTTTTGGTATAGATGAATGACTTGACAAAAAACCCTTAATAGCAGAAGTGGTGGTTTTTCTTCAAAAGGAGTTTTCCCAGATTCATTCAGCTTAAAATTTGTATCTGGGTAACAGTTGCACTAGGGTATAAAAATGACTAACCCCCCCCCCCCACCATATTCGATCCCACTAACAGATACAACAGTGTATAGCACCCTTCCTTCACTGGATGGGATAAATCCCATTTCTGTGAGGTGGCAGTTGACACTTCTAGAGTTGAAAGATGTACCTATAGGAAGGAAACATGATTCAGCAAGCTTAAATTTAGCAGGTCACCCAGGAACCAGGTCCACAATAGGTACAGAAAATACCCCAACCATCTGCTCTTTCCCTAGCACAAGATGATAAAAAAGATTAAGCAAAGGTTTGCCAAGGAATCAGCCCTCAAGTCAAAGATGGGTGAAGAAGAGCTGTCAGCTATTCAAAAGATGAAAGCACAGGCTTGTGTAATATAGAAAAAAGACAAAATTACTAACTATTGACTGAACATTGTATTCAGTTCCATAATAATTAAACAGTTAACTCCACAGATCTCAGGTTCTACATCGTTCATCCTAAATTTCTGAAATCTCAGGATTACTACTTAAAGGAAGTGAGATAATTTAGAGCACACGCCAGTATACCTTGCTTGTGAAAACAAAAACTTTTAGGAGATAAAACCTGGAATCATGTGAAACTTACAGGAAAACCAAACATGAAGATATTATACATCTGTCTTTTTTAGATTAATACTGTCACCAAAGAATGTTTTATTGTACACGCAGTTCGAGTTGCTCATGTTGAACATATTCCTGAGTTGCTATCTAGGGGTTATTTGCAATACATAAATGAACTGCTGAAAATGAGAATAGAACCCTTGTAATCTTTTCCCCAATCAGCCTTTTAGTAGAATTGGATGAACCATTCAAAATTAACAGTTTACTACGTGTCATTTTCCCTGTTAGAACTGAACCACAAACCAATAATGATCTTGCAGAATTTGCTTGTTATTCATCACTGTTCGCTGACACTTGTCCAAACAAATTACTGCCTATGGATTATCTGAAAAGTAAGACTATTATTTGCACATAATTATATGTGATAGATCACCGAAGTCACATGCTATTTCAATGTTAATGAGATGATCTCTGTTTCATAAAATTGAGCATACCTGAAGTTCATTTACCTTTACAATCTCTACGTGATTACACAGAGATCTAATTTCAGGATTTTTTTTTTAATTATAAGTTTTTGGGCATCAGGGAAAGGTATTGTAGGAGAAATATAACTAACTAGAGATATCCTTGCTGGTATTATATGGAGACCCTAGATTTCAAAGTTTGTGGTTTGAGTGAGCTGCCTAACAAAATTTTCATTTTCTTTTTTCTTGATATACAGGTCTCGAGTAATAGGGGAGATCAGCTGTTCATATACACTATCCACTGAGCCTGGTCTCACTTTGAACACTTGTATGTGTGCAGGAATTACTATATGCTTCCTCAGTAGCATACCATTTCAGACACCTGTTTCATGCGTGGCCTGAAGCCACTGGCCTTTTTATTAACTTGAAGTGTCATACCTAATGCCATTCTTAATTTTGATCATTTTCCACCTCACTACCCACACCCTACATAAAAAAAAAATATGCATAGTAGTTACTAGTCCAAAGGATGTAGCCTGGCAGTGGCTACTATAGTAGCAGTTATGAGTTCCGGTTTCTGTAGCCCAGAGTCCTACAGCTCTGAGAATTCCATCCAAAAGCCATAACCCTCTCTTCCTGTCTGTCAAAGCTTCAGGACAGAAAAAAGGGAAAACCTAGACA
This sequence comes from Porphyrio hochstetteri, assembly GCA_020800305.1. Taxonomy (NCBI): domain Eukaryota; kingdom Metazoa; phylum Chordata; class Aves; order Gruiformes; family Rallidae; genus Porphyrio; species Porphyrio hochstetteri. Next base: position 17,400,607 of record CM036910.1, on the reverse strand, counting down.
AATGTGAGCTTTAAGATTTTCTTTAGAACAAAATAATGCCCCAAAGCATGTTTTTACTGATAAGTGGCTAAAAGCTTCAATGCCTATTAATTTCTTCTTTTTAGCACCTAATTGTTTCTTTTCAGAAATCACACCGAGGATGAGACTGAACTTTGGATCTGCTGCCTGGATCTGAAAGGGTTACACATACTTTGTACTTGGGAGTTCCTTACACTTGTGGGACATTATATTTATTTTAAAGTTACTGTAAGCAGTCTGTTTCATGAGGCATTTCATCCCGCTCTCTCTGACTTTCATCTATTCACGCAAAACATTCACTTCAGTCAATGATACTTCTGTGGAAAAACTAAAAGTATGAGCCCAACATGTGGCTTGATGAAGTTACACTTCCTTCCAATATGTTACAATGGTGTATCTATGCCACAGATGTAAAAAAACCAGAGTTTTCTTTCTTTTTGATATGAAGAAAATAGAAGCAATTTTGTAAGTTCCTTAACATAAAATAATATAGGCGAAATTGTAGTAATTTAAGTGAATATGTCATTTACATTTTTTATATGAAGGATTGATTTGATATTCAAAAACTTTGCAACATGATTTAAGTTAAAACTATTCTGACACAAAGATTTCAATACATTTATTTAAGTATTCTCTATTTCTAATATTTCTTTGCTAAATAACAGATTGAGTGGCTACATGCTGTGGGCATTTGCTCTGATTTTTCAGTAACTTCCAATGCTGTATGATTATTATATTTGTATAGGATAGTGATTATAGCACAAGAGATTACTGAAGTACAATTATTTTTAGACTTCAGGGAGTTGTACATTGTTCCTGACTGCATCTGCTAAGATCCTGTAAAACTGAGCCAAATGCTGCGTGGTATGCAAACACTCTGAGTTGCAGAGATCATATGTGCAAAGACTACAAAAATACTCTCTAAAAAGTAACTGTTTATGATCAACATGACAGGCAGCTAAGATTCAATTCTGTCCATTTAAATTGCATAATGCACACAAGTTTATGGGAAAACTTTAGCTGTCAATGAAACTGCCCCTACTTGTGGCAAAATTGCTTTCATGTATTTGTCAGCAACCACTGCTGAAAAGAGGCAAGAGGAGAGAAAAATATTTTAGAAAGATAAAAATACAAATCTACTGCTCAAGGAGTGGTTATTGGCAATAATTCACCATACCAGATTCTCAGCTAGTGTAAATCAGCCTAACTCCACTGACCTCTCACTCCTGCCCCCATCCCTCAGCCACATACTATTTAGCTTTGAGACATAGAATAGAAGTCTGCACTCTGCCTAATTAACTGTATTGCTGCATCTTCTTAACATCTAATATATGATCTGCATGATTTACTGTGGTGTATTTCTCTTCATGTCACAGCTCATTATAATCTCTGCTGGCTGTTACAGCCTAAGATGGCAAACAGTTACTTCTACACATGCGGCTATTGAAGTCAGACCCTGTGCTCAACTGATTAGATCCAGAGCTGCAATTCTGATCCAAATACAGTAACTATGCACGACACTTCCTTTGAGTTTGTGAATCTGTCCTTCAGATATCACCCCAGGCTTAGACAGGTCCTTCCCCACTGATAAGTAAAAAATGTAACTTCTTTTTTAAAAACAGAAGGTTGATGATACTGATAGCATATAATAAAGACATAAAAACACACTATCAACTCAAAATTGAAAGATCCTGAGAAAATGAATTTAAATAGATAATCTATTTTTCATACATTGTGCCAAGTATTTATGTAATCATATTTTAAGTAAATATGCCAGACTTTTTGTGGGGGGTTTAATTAGAATATCAATTTTCATTAGCCAGAAAACCTTAAAAAAAAATCGCACTGCAAAGCACATTAATCTAATTCTATCTAATGATTATGCTTCAGTCTTCACACAGTCCCAGACAAATACACAGATGGGCAAAATTGTGTCCTAGTTAAAAACAAGGGGAAAATTCCATTAGCTATTAAAAGAGCTAGAATTTCAAACTCAGTTTAACTTTAAATAATGAATAATATTGGCAAATCTTTGCTTTAATAAGTGAAATGCCAAACAACTTTTATGGCTAGTGGGGGTTAGAGAGACATGGCCCACTGCTGAAGATGTTCAGCATATGTCACCTCTAGATCTGAATTTGTTTTCCTGAGAAACAGAATTTTGTCTTAGCTACACAAAATACATATTCAACATCTTATTTTTACCCATCTGTGATGACACTTCAATTCTGTTTTACTTTTCTCTGAACTGCCTTCTGTGATCTCAGTGAGCAGAAAAAAAATTTTAGATAAGCAACACTTATTTCTCAAAACAGATCTTATGTCTTATTACCACCCCACAGGCATGTCTATGATGCAAACTGCATGCTCATTTATGGTCAGTTTGTGTACATGAAATAATCTTGACTGTGAGAATAAAGAGAAAACTGTGTTTCAGATATATCACACAAAAAAAGATGGCTCAGTTATTTTTGTTCTCTTCTTATATGGTAGGTTAATACCCGTATCACTTTTTATATAAAAGGACTAATATATATGGCTTATACTGAAGCTTAAATAAAGGTTTGGGGTTTTTTATTAGTACATCTTTTCACTTGCTCTAAAATTATGACAGACCCCGTAGTTTGCCTAGAATAAGAGAATCTTTTGTTCTTGAAATTACGATGCATTTTTATATCTCTAATCATGATGCAATGGATACTGTGCTGTAAACTCTTCACTCACCTTATCTAGAACTGACACAAATTCACATATTTAGGACAAGATCCTCAGCCCTTTTAGAACTTGTCAACCCTCTGTACAGACTAGGGAGGATTCTTATGAGGTAGACATGGTGGGGAATAGTTAGCAGAGGCAAGATCACAAGGTACAATACTGAGGTTGTTATAGCTGTAAATCCCAGGGAGATATTTGTGTATCTAAGAGCTGGATCTTTTGCTTATTTATCCCATGAAAAATTCCACATCACTTTAAAGTCTGAAAAAAAATCAAATATGTAGTACCTTACCACTCAGTGATGATGGATTAGCTTGACTTGACTAAGCCTTCTTTCATCATGATTCTCATGGTAAGCTGAATCAAAAAAGAAGGAAAAAAAAGCAAATCAACTTTTAGGAAAGAAAGAGAGAACATTTTCATTATATTATATAAATCCATTCACCTTTATCTTAACTGTTACCCTGAATATTGATTATACCTCAACTTTTATAGCCTTAGTCCTTTTACACTGAAACCAGTATTATGTAAGTGGAAAGGTCTGGAATTTTGTGGTGGGTTGACCTTGTCAGTCTGCCAGGACCTAACCAGCTGTTCTCTTACTCCCCCTCCTCAAACAGGGCAGGGAGAGAAAGTATGATGAAAAAGCTTGTGGGTCAACATAAAAACAGGGAGATCACTTACAAGTTACTGTCATCAGGAAAATAATTGAAGTGAGGAAAAATAATTTCATGCCAGTTAAAGTAGATTTGGAGAGTGAGAAAAAAAGACATTAAAACACCACCTTCCCTACCACAACTTTTTTCCCGAGCTTAATTCAGTCCTTAATTCCCAGGTCCTCTATATCCCTCAGAATCACCCAAGAGTTACAAGGCAGATCGGGAATACAGGGTTTCATGAGTACGTAACAGTCTCTTGCTGCCTCTACCTTCTCACATTTTTCCCCAGCTCCGGAGCGAGTCCTCTCCATAGGCTGCAGTCTTCTGCGCAGGCCCCGGTTCAAGTCAGGAGAACCTGCTACAATGCGGTCTATCTGGGGCCAGAGCCTGTCAGGAGAACTTGCTATAGGGTGGTTGCAATTCCTGTCAGGACCACTTTCTACAGTGTGGGTTGTCCAGGGGCCCAGTTCCTGTCAGAAAAATATGCTCCAATATGAGTTCTCCACAGGGTACAGTTCTTGTTGGAAGAACCAGATCAAATGTAGGCTGCGCAGGGCCACAGATCCTGTCAGGAAAACCTGTTCTTGTGTGGGATCATCATGAACCACAGTTCCTGTCAAGAAGAACCTGCTCCAGCATAGCTGCAGTTCATGTCAGGAAAAATGGGCTCTCCTGGGCTAGAATTCCTGTCAGGAGATCCAGCTCCAGTGCCACAGTCCGTCCAGGGCCACTGTTCCTGTCAGGAAAACTTTGCCCCAGCATAGGCTTTCCACAGTCTGGAGTTCCTTCAGGGCTTATCCACTGGCTCCAGGGTGGAGAACTCCATGTGCCACAGCCTAGATACCTGTTAAAGCATTTTCTTCTCCACAGGCTGCTGAGGAGTCTTTGCTCTGTCACCTGTGGCACCTCTTCCCCCTCCTCCTTCCCTAACCCTCCTGTTCACAGGGCTGTTTCTCACTCTTTCCCCTCACTCACTACCTCTACAGCATTTCCAGTTCCGCCGATGGGCCCAGCCGGCAGGAGCCGGCTGGAACCTGCCGGAACAGGCTGTCTCCAGCACAGGGCAGTCCCTGGCCTCCCTCCCACAGAGGCCACCCTGCAGCTGCCTCGCTGCTGGCACCTCGCTACAGACACCCAAGACGACCTTTCAGTAAGCGCTTGGTAAATGCATAATGGCTTCTATGAAAGGAGTTAAGAATTAGGCCAGGCCCTGTCATCCTTGGGAAGAGACGGGGGAGCAGAGCGTGGGGAACACATGCCGGACCTGGCTACCCTTGAGACTTCTGGTGCAAGAGGTGGGGAAAACGAGTGAAGCTGGGGGAACCAGCTTCAGAATGAAAGCTATGAGCTGGTGCAAGTTCAATCGCTGATATCTGGATATTCATGTACGAGCTGAAGCTCACTAAAATCCAGGGCTGTGCTACAGTGAATACATGCTTGCGTGGTCCTCCAGGACATGAGTGATTTTCTGAATAATTTGTGATATTTGAGCTATTCAATAATCAGTTCCACTGTACATTCTGCCCCTATATAAACATTTATGCATTTGGCATAAAATAACTGATACACGTGACTTTACAGTTCTCCCCCACAAAGAAGAGGAGCACACTTAGTTGGAGGCAAACCACAACTATGTGGAAAAGAGACTTACGGCCTTTCCCTGACTTTTGGAAGTACAGTCTCCTTAAAAGGAAAAAGCACGGCAGACCTTACCCCTTCCTGAGGATATCACTGATGTCTTAGAATTATAATACAGTATTGTTTTAATAAGAAGGCTCTTTTGCTAAAGCTTTTGTTTGCTAAAGCATCTTGCTTGGTGTGTTGCTGTAACAAGCAGTTGTTTTGGGAGTGATGTATTTTAGAAACAAAGATCTGAATATCTATATTCTTTGACAACAGGAGGAACAGTGAAGCCCAGGTATTTTCTTCTCACTGCTGACTATACTGTGAGGCACCAGCTCAGGTGTGATAAGCACTCACTGAAAAAGAACAACTTTTTTCAGACCTGATCCTTATGTATATATAGGGTGTGTGCAATTTTTAGAATAACTTAATGAAAGAATAAGGTTATTCTATGAATCCAGCAGAAAACCTGCCTACCCATGGGAATATGAGATTAAAATACATACATACAAAATTCATATATGTGTATTGGGTGTTGAATCTGTAGAGTTTGCAAGTGCACAAAAGGCTACATATAATTCAAATACATCCAGCTATGATTACAACAATTCAGAAAGAAATTGAGAATTAGGACATGTCAAAATCAAAATCTAAAAAGGAAAATATTAAAGCTACTCTACAACAGAGGCAGGATAACTCAGCGAAAGTAAGTAGGACAGCAGCTCATTGTTTCATTTCATTACAAGTTTTATAGCAACAACTTGTAACATTGTTTTCAAGTGCCTATTACATAGAAAGAAAAAAACAAAGGACCAAACAACAGGAAAATAGACACAGCCTACTTCAGCAAAACCAGGAACCGCATCAACTAAGTTTTCTTGTAAGTAGATGAACTCTTAGTAGTATATTCTCTGCATACTTTATCTCCTAGACTAAATACTTTTTTTTTCCTTGAATATGAGACTGTAACTTTAAAAAAAAAACCTCTCTTGCAGACTACATGACAATGATACTCAGATTGGTCTTGATCCTGCAAACAACAAAAATTGTTTAATTTTAAAAGCGAGAGTCTAAACTTTTATTGGACCTGATCACTATGAAATCATAGATACACAGCTGGCAAATAACTACCTATGAAGGTAATGCCAGTACATTTTAAGTCAACATTTTAACAACTTGAGCTGTGATAGCTTGCCAGAAAGGTTTTGTTTTCCCTAATTTTAGAGTTTAATAAATCCATGAAGACACATTATGGGGAATGGGTGGGTTTTGTAATAATACTAAGAGCATCCTTGGAAGGAATAATAGAGAACAATACTAATACACATACATAACTAGTTAGAACAATCTCTTTTTTTCATCTCCTCTTAAAAATTCCAGAAGTTTCATATTGCACATAGCTACACAAAAATCACTGAATATTCACTTCCTTCTACCAGAATGCTTTCTTAGTGCAATTTTGTCCTGGATTTATCTGTGGCTTGTCTTAGGCTTTTCTCTGCAACTCTGTCAGCATCTCGGGGCTCACTCCTGGTTAGAGATGCCTGCTTCCATCCTGACATAGATTTGAAGTTTGTGAAATAGTATTTTTTCTGCATATCTAGGATTCCATGCTAGCATCAAAGAAATGACCGATGGATGAGAAATATTTGTAATATACTCTCTCAGGAAGCAGAATCAGACATAATGATTACCATGCTTCATGAAGGTGGCCTGGAGTCCATATCCAGAGGTATGATCTCATTGTGATGTTGTCTGATGAAGCACAGTATCACATCCTGGAAAATGTAAATTATGGTATCCTGAAGACAAGATTGAAACTGGACTGGCATTTCCTCCAGATGTTTCCTTTCAACAGTTCTCTTCCAACAACTGGTTTGGTTTGTTTGTTGGGGTTTGGGTTTTTTTCAAAAAATAAGGGGGTCTATCAGTTTGTTTCCTATCTGAAATAATAGCCGTTGTCACTGCTACGAATATGCTCTGCACACAACCAAACCTTCATAATCTAGAAGATGTTTTCATAGTGCTCACTTTTCCTATGGAGACAAAGGCAGACAGATTCTGAACTATTAATTGTCCAACTTTCACCAATCATTTACCACGCATATTTTTTGTAACAAATTATTTTTAAAAAGAAATATAAAAAAGGAGAGAGCAAAGAACAACCCTGCTCCTCTCAAAATAGTCACTCAAGTGTCCTTGAATGGACATCGTTGGAAAATAATGATTAAGGCAGCCCTGTGGAATATAATGCTCTCATATTGACATATATGTATATACTCTAAGGCTGACAGAAACAGAAACTATCCTATGTCCAACTGATTCTGGTCTAGTGATGATAAGTGGTGTATAAATTCATACTTGAGTACAGAACCAATGCTTCTTCTCAGCAAAACTATCTACTTTGGTTAAATAATCAACATGCTTTTGATTTGTCCTCTGGCTTATCATTCCTAGCAGAAGCAACAGACCAATGTTTAACTTAAAGTTGCTTTGCAGCTAAGAAATGAATCTAGGCAAAGTCCTTATGAATTCTGCTCCACTCCCATTGCACCCAATCGCTTCAGAAGGTATGTGGAACCTATGGAATAATTGAAATATGAAAAAAACTAGAAAACTACTAGAAATATCAAAAGATTGTTAGAAATTTTTCTGTGGAGAGATTAGTATCTTCAAATGGAAATTAATCTTAGGAAAGGGCCAATTTAAAGAAATTATTAAATTTGAAACTTTTTTTAAAAAGAAAATTAATTTTTAATGTTGAAATTCTCTGAACATACATAATTGCTTTTCATGTCAAAATAACTAGATCAAACATAAAATGCTTGTTTTAAATGATGAAAATATAAATAATGAAAATCCTACAGCTGTGATGATCTAAACTTTTTCAATGGAATAGACAGAGATGGCACATGAGAACACTCTTTGTTTGAATTTGAAATGGGAAAATTTCAACAGCCCTGCAATTCCTTAGGGATAGGAAAAGAGGTTACTGCCCAGCTCCATTCAAAACTAATTATTTATGGTCTTGCAGCTCAAAAATCTCAGACAAAACTCTAAGGAAGAAAAAAGATGTGCAATGCATTTTCAGACATACACATATAATGATTAATTTCCTGACTTACCTATCTATAAATCAGAATGCAGTCATTAGTTAAACTGTTGATAACTATAATGATTTATTTTTTGCCTCTTGCAGTCAGGTTGCCATACTCATTGTCTGTCTGACACCATTGTAAGCTTAAATATTGGAAAGCTGTCTTGGAAAGCTTGTCTTTACTCCAACCACACAAGTGTTCAAGGGAAGAAAAACTAAAGTATTTCCTAAAAAGACATCACGTGAGCATGAAGACATTATTTGTTGATTAAATGAAAAGCTTCTTCCTCTTTAACGGATTCTAAATGAAATTCAGTTCTCTAAAGAGAACATAAGCAAAATGATAAAAATGAAGACCCTTGCTAATATTAGCTGCTTTTTGGTGCCCCAGACATCTGTGCTTGATTATTCTTGTCAGTGGACAATATATCCTCTTTGTGCAAGCTCACATACATCTTACAGCAGAGGAAAGATGAAGTTTCTTGAACAGAATCTTAGGGGTCAGTGTAACAGTATATTTGCCTTCTATGATTTGTCAGATGTCAGCATACGAATAATAGACTTTTTGGCCCACTGCCATTGTTGGGGTAGGGAAAAAAAAAGCTTACAGAAAAACAAGGCATAGCTCCAGTCTGACCAAAACCTTAGATTTTATGTTTAGAAAATTACATTTGAAATACCAATATTTAAGTACTTAGATAATTTCAAATTAAAACTTTCGACTCTTTCTTATTAGGAACAGGCAATCAACCACTGATTGTTTTTATTTCTAAGTGAGGGTAGATTTGGAAACACTCTTCCATAAGCAGTGGTAGACTTACATGACACAAAGGAAACCAAGGGCAGATTACCAATGGAAACAGGCATACGCATGAAGCGTTTAGGAATGTGTGCTTTCCTTGTATTTGCAACACAGTGAAAGCACTTGTGGTCAGTTAGTCAACCCCAGCTCATACACAGGGCTTAATTTAATACAAATGCCTTCCAAGTTAAGGAATAAAAAAGGGAGTAGTACAGGTTGTGCAGAAGAAATTACATTCAGCATGGGTATCTTTTCTCTCTTCTCACCAGCAGTGGGGTGCATGACAGGCAAGCAATGCTGACATTTTTTAAAGACCCAAGCTATTGATTTTCCCAAATTGAACAGCTATGGGGAAAGCAAGATGGTTTTCTTTGTTGTTTGTGGGTTTTTTCCCAGCAACTTCCTTTCATACCCCTTCCAAATGCAAAAACTAGCACATGAAAATCTCAGCAGTAGTCTTTACCTCATAATTGCATTTCAAATACTAAATCTTGAAGGACCATATATGATCCTATATAGAACTGTATGGTTACCTTGTTCACGTGATGCTGTATGTTGACATTTATGGCACAAATAAATCAAATTTAATATAGCTTTTTTTAAGCTGGACCCCTCAGGACACAGGCAGAATAATATCTGGACCAAGATCTCTGAACTCCAGAGCAGTTCTGAGGAAATGGGTTTCCACTTCCATCTTAAGGTCGATGTATTATGCTTTAATTTTGCAGACTTTTGCTACTTTTTGTAGAAAGTTAAGGCTGTTGCCTGAGAAAGCTGCAGCAGTGGGTTAAACCATCCTGCTAATACAACCTATACGACTGGCCAGGCACATGGCATATGCACTGCAATCTGATCTAGGCTTAGGGTTTTTGCTGGGTTATTTTTTAGCCTGGATCACTTCTCTGATGTGGTTCCATGCTCGCTGAACAGTATCCGTGTAACAGAGTCAGCAGTGTGATTCAGGGATGAACAGTGAGAGATGAGTAGTCAGGTGAAGTGCACGCATGTGCTATAAAAAATGTTTGCCAAACTATGGACTAATGTACTTTCTCACTTAAAAAAACATCCCAGTAGCTCATCTGAAATTGTCTTAGATAATGAACCAATGTCAAACAGAAGAGGAAGTCACTGTGTCATTTTGCTTCCCATGTTACTAACTTGCAGAGGACTATGAGAGATACGCTGTCCAGATGAGCGGCAAGATGTTTTGGGAAGAATTTCTTTTTATAATTTCAGGGTAAAGCTACATTTTAATTTTTTTTTCTTTGTAAATACAGGTACTTGGCTTCCACTGTTGGTTCCACCTTCTCTGCAAATTCTCCTAATCCCTGGTAGAAATCAAGTTCTCTCTCTAGTATACCATTTTGTCAGTTTTGCCTTGATTTTTCTCTCTGCCTGGCCCTGCACCTGATCAGTTCTAAAAACCTCAAATATTTCTCAAAGTATAGATTTCTCACACTCCAGTAGATTTATGTTCTGCTGATTTCACTGATGTCTAGCCGATCATGATCACATCTACTCTAGCAGAGTCTAGAAGACAACAGACATGTTCCCATCTGCATCACATAAGCAGCTATTTGTGTGCCAATAGCTGAATCCCACAGTTTTGCCATCTACCTTTTCCTGTCAGCTAGCATCCCTGCAGCCAGCTCAACACTCTCTTTAGCAGTCCAAGGGCCATGAGACTGGAGGTTCTACCAAGCCCCTATAACCTTCAGCAGTGACTCTCAGCAGTGTCTGGCTAAGTGGCCAGGGTGGTGGTGAAACAATGTTATGATTTCCTACCAATTAAACCACAACTTAGCATTTCAGCTTTGAATCATGCTCTTTTCTTTTGCTGCTTTCAGAATGAGGGTGAAAACTTCTTGAATAGTAGAAATGCAGATTGACAGCTGCTGTTGATTGTTGAAACTCCTTTGATGTTGGTAGCTGGAAGGAAGATGAATACCAGCTGAGGAGCTATTTAACTCCTTTACACCAAACAGTCACTGCTCTGCATCTGTGTGATCCAGGGAAGCCCTGTGATGATACTAGAGATGAGAACTTAAAAAAAAAAAAAAAAGATCTAATGCTAACTGACAAACTGTCAGATCTTGCAATGTGCTGATCTCATTCCAGGAGCTATGCGTGTGCGTGCACTTAGGGTGACAAGATGTATCACTCCTGCATTATCTCAGTGTCCTTGCTTTTGTAGTTGCTCAGCATTTTGCGTAAGTCTTAAACTTTCATTTTTAAAGGCAGGGGTGTGGGGGGGGATTTCCAAGCAGCTGAAAATGCTGTGTTCTGAATCTCCATTAGGGGATAGTACTCTACCATTGCACAGTTCTTTCTAAGGTGTGTAACATTGGATAGTTGAAATGAGACTGTTTGTCTTCCAGATACAATATGTAACCTTTGTAACTAAACTGTTCATTTTAAAGAAGCACTTACATTCTTGTCCCTCTGGCTCAAAACAACATTATAAATAGCTTATCTGTACACGTGGATTACTGTAACAGCATGGAAGCCCCGGTATTCAAGGAGGCTCAGGACTGTCCTCAGCAGCTTGGGCACAGGTTTCAGGACTCTCACCGGCAGAGTGGTACCAAGGAAGATCTCTTCAGCACAATGGCAGTGTAGCGAGGCTCACAGCATAGATGTTGTGGGGTTTTTTTCTAAATCTTAAAGGAAAATGTGAGCCTCACCACACAGTTTCCTTCCCAGAAGACCGGCCTGCACTCGGCTGGAGCTTCCCGGCCAGCGCTCAGGGGAGAGGGGCTCCGAGAGCAGGAAACTGAACTAACTGGGTCCGGATGCTGCCCGGGCGGCTGGAGCGGGGAAGGTCGAGGCAAAGCCTGCCGGCTCCCCTTGCCTCTCTGCTTGTCACGTCCTCCAGGCCGCCCGCCGGCAGCTCTCCCGCGCCGCCCTCCGGGCAGGTGTACTGGGGTGGAGGTGAGGTGAACCGACGCCCTTGCTGTCCCGCCTGGAGCCGGGGTCGGGACGGCCGAGTCCCACGGGCCGTGCCCACTCGAGGATACGGGACCGGGGGCCGTGCCCCCTTCCGCAGCACCCCCGTGGACGCGGACGGGGCGGGGAGAAACCCGACCCCCGCCGCTTGGAAAGGGAGAGGGCTACCTCTGCGAGGGAGGAGAAGGCGGCGCGGCGAGCGACTCCCCTATCCGGAGGGGACACCCCCACCCCGGGCTGCGCCCGGCCCGGCTTGGCCCACCGGTAGCAGAGGCGGCGCAGGGCGCGGGCTGCCACCGCCCCAGGGCAGGGCAGGGGCGCGGCGTTTCCCTCTCGTCAAGCGCGGAGCGAGGCGGGAAGCCGGCGCCTGTCGCCCGTCTGCCTCTGGCCCATCGGCCTGAGCCATGCGGACCAGCGGGAGGGCGAGGAGGGCTGCGGGCTGGGCCGTCCCGCTGTGGCTGCTGTGGCAGTGCCTGCCGACGGCGCGGCCCTACAACTTGGACATCGAGCACCCGCTGCTCTTCCAGGGGGGCAACGGGACCCTTTTCGGGTATTCGGTTCTCCTGCACCGCCACGGCGAGGAGAGATGGTGAGTCCCCATCCGGGCCGCCCCGTGGGGGCCCGTTCCGCCCTTCGCGCCTTCTCCGGGCTCCGCTGGCCGCGGCAACTCACGCTGCCATTTCTGCCCGCAGGCTTGTGGCGGGCGCCCCCCGGGCCAACTGGCCCGCCAACGTTTCGGTGGTCAACCCTGGGGCCATTTTCCGGTGCCGAATCGGGAGGAATCCCCGCGGGCGGTGCGAGCAGCTCCAGCTGGGTGAGTCGGCGGTGGGGCGCGGGCGGAGAGACCCCGGCGCTGGGCCGTGGAGAGGCTGGGGTGGGCGGCGGCCGGGCCCGGGCGGCGCGGGGGACGGCAGGGGTGTCCCCGGCGGCGGCAGGACAGGACGGGACGGTCCTTGCGCGCACCGCGGCTCCTCTGCCCGCTGCCTTTAAGGCTGCCGCCGGTTTCTCCTGGGTCTCTTCCAGACCAAACTGGCGTTTACCTCTCGCTAAAGGGCGAGATCAGCGCTATTACCGAAGAGCAACAGCGGTGGCGCCTTTTTTTTCGGTAGGCAGGAGGAAATGCACCCAAACTTCACTTAGAGAAGTGGCGTGCAGGCAGCAGCTCCCGTTCCTTGTTTTCTTTAGCACCTTTCAGCACGCAGTTCAAAAGCCGTGGGAGTTTCGGTCTCTCGTACTTCTCAGCAGAAAGCTAGTTCTCATTTCAGAGGAGAGTGCGAATGTAATTAGCTCAGAGATGGGGGGGTGGAAGTACGTGCCTAAATCGTCTTCTGCAAAGCTTTCCCCTTGTAGAAGCCACCCCAAAGTAACTGTGAACCATAGTTGTCATGCAGATGGGCTCTCCTCTCTGCCAGCAGATTTGATAAAAAAGTTGAGTCTCAGGGGAACGAAGTTATTTTTGACTGAATCAATTTTTCCAGCTCCTGCATTTAACCTAACTCCTCTCTACCTCCCCAGCCCTCATGCTTGGGGGATGTAACTGGATACGCAACTTCCAAGTGTGTGATACTTGTTAAAAAGCACTTTGCAGTGGGCTACTGTGAATATTCCTAAATTGCTTTGGGCCCTGTTCTTGTCCCCCTTGCGTACAGTGCCATTCATCCTACCCCTATGCTTTGCATAGAAAGCTTCCTGAACTTCTGATCTCGCTGTGGTGGAGACTCTATGATCCGTTAAAATTATGAATTTGCTGCCCAGGAAGGATAAAAACCGCGGGAAAGGGGTTTTCAAAATTTTTGAAACCAGTGAAAGCGATAGCACACCATGAGCTGATAGGCTTTCACGGCAGAATGCAGCGTTCTGTTTCAAGAATGTTAGGACAATCCTTTCTCTACAGATTTATGTATGATGTTAAGAACTGATGGGTTCTGCCTGTGTTTTTTCTCACAGATAGAAATAACTTATTTTTTGTAACTAAAGTATGAGAAACTTCAGTGGTGCTTTACTTGTAGCCATGTAAGGAAAAGACAAGCAGCTGCTTGTAGGAAGAACTGCAATTAAACTTATTCCAGTCCAAGTTAGGGGTCTCTTTGGTTGGGCTTTTTTGAGTAATTTCATTCCAATATTAGATGTTTTGAAAATGTGATATATAACAAAGAACTTTTTTTTTTTTATCTCCAACTGCTTGTTTGTAAGAGGAGGCTTGCCAAAGTCAAAGTTGTCAACTTAACATATGCTATTTCACCACTTTAAGAAGCAATAAACCTCTCCTCTGGGTTGAAGGGGTAAAAATAGTCCCTTCACTGTGTAGGGGAAGGGTAGAAAGTTTCAGGTTCTTTGAAAACTGCACACATCTTTCAACACTTGGTTTACTCATTTCGCCAGTAGAGAAACAAAAACTCTGAAGTTGTAACTTGATGGGTTTTTCCTCGGTAGCATAGAAGGATTCAAAACAAAATGATGCAGCGGGTGTATGAAAATGTTTATGTGTCTGCAAAGGCTGAATTTAACACAAGCTTCTATTCCAAGGTTTAGAGACTGAGGTTACACGATGATGTTTGCTGTCATGCTCTTTTAACAACAGTCATACCACAGGAGATTTTTGCAAAATGTTTATTTCCCTTAGTACTGGGTGACATCTTTGCAACACTGAAGTATGACAACAGTATTTCGGAAGCTAAATAGGTACTGAAAAGAAGCTCTCTGTTGTAAAACAGGCCGGTGAGATCAATGAAGAAGCCACGGGCGGCTGTGGTGCTTGGGATGTAAATGAAGTAGAATAGTATCTGAGGTTTGTTAAGCCTCTGCCATCCTGCCGAGCAGTCACAGAAATACACAAGGGAACTTGCAATTGCAAAGCTGAAGTTAATTATCTCTTGTTTAACTCGTTCAGGCTGTCAGCAACTTCTGGACTTAACTGTGTCTTTTCCATGCTGTGTCTTTCAGTCAGTTGACCTCCTTGTTCTTCTGCCTGGATTCTTGCCAGTGACAAGTTTGGATTCTGATCTCATAGAATTAGGGCAATTTTCTCTGAAAAAATGTGCAGGGGTATGTTACATTGCTGGGACAGGCAATCTGAGAAGTAGCAGTTTCTATCTTTTAAATACTTGAATTCACATTTCTTTCAGTGAAAGAATCTTTGAGGCAATAAGTTTCTAATTACAAGTCATAGAAATGTAGAGGTGACAACAGGCAATAGAAGTGTTTTTTTCCCAAATGTTGGGCCTCTCTAATGAATGGATGTGAATTACTTACACATATAAATACATTAAAACACTTTGTTGCTATTTTTTACTAAAGTAGCCTTGAAACTGGCGTAACTAATTAATGAAGCATTTGTGCACAATTAGGAAGCCTCTGATCACACAAAACTGCTGTTGTACTTTATGTCACATGTTCCTGTCTACTTCCTCAGTAGAAAAAGATTTGCTGTGAATAGTCCCGTGCTGCACTCATCCCAGCATCTGGAAATAACTCATCCAAGCATACTTTAGAGAACTTTAATGTTGTTTAAGGTGTCTCAGGGGCCTGTGTTAGTTTAAGAGCCGAGAGGAGCTGTGAGATACACTACCAAATATTTGTCTTCCCAGACCCTCACTAGCACTTTTAAATCTCTCTCTGATTGCTGAATAGAGGGGTAATGTTTTGAGAATTTCTTTTTGTTGTTCTAGTACTTCTGTCAATGCTGTCAAATATTCCTGATTGCTGATTTATTTATATTTGAAGTACTTTTAAGCGATGTCTTACATTATATGATATCAAGCTCTGGGCACAAATACAAAATACAGTGCTTGGGGTTTATTGTTTGGAGTGCTAAGTGTCTGCTCATCTTTTGAATTTCAAAACCTTGCCCGTGTCAGTTTGGGGTAGTCATAGATTATTGCAGAAGAACTTACTCAAAGTTCTGTAGCTGCTTTGATCTATTACGTTTTGGACTTGCAAAATATTGTAGAAATTCTGCAATAAACTGGTCTCAGATATGAAACAGCGACTCAGTGGCTAAAAATACAGGAAACAATTTATAAAGTTTGCCATCCAGTCTAAAAAAAAAATAAATTTCAACTGCAAATGTACACAGTAAATTTAGTGCCTGCTTAGCTCAGGTCCAGAAAGCTCTGCCTTCAGTTTCAGTCCTCCACCCTTGCTACAATTAACCTATGAACAAATTGCTCTCTAGCTCCCCCAGCTGAATCATTACAATGGAAAAGTGAACAGTGGATGGCTTTACCCAAAAGGATGGCCTGTGTTTGTTCAACTTTTGATTTCAGTAAGCTTTTGCCTTCGGTAGTTTGGCTTTTTGATCTCACTTGCATCGCTCATGCCCTGGCAGTCATCTGCTTTGAAATGGCCCTACTATCCCAAGGAAGACAGGACTTACAGAGCTAGGAAAACAGCTGGTGCTTAACTAAAATGTTTTGCGTAGAAGTAGTTGGAGGGACATAAGAGGGATAAGAGCTGTAAAATCTGTGAAAAGAGGAAAGATTGCTCTGGATGAATGAAAAGAATAAAAGTCTGAGACCCTGACACCTAGGAGCAGGATATCAGAAGGCTTCTTGTCTTTGCAGTATATTTCATCATTTTAATCAATTAGCAATAGGACCAGAGAAGTTCTGGGAGGATAAAAAGGATCTTGGGAGGCTGTTGGGCATGGAAGGTACTGCAGCAAGTTACATAAAATTCATTTCTCAGATGACATTGCAAACATCTGTATTCGAGTCCTTGAGGCCAAAGTTAGAAGTGGCTTTATAAGTTGTGACCTTATTTGTATGCAGTTGTGCTGTGTGTGTGGATGCGTGCAGCAGGGATTACAGCAGCAGTGTATCTTCCAGCTGTGCCATGTACGGAGGCTGGGCAATTACTTATCTCCCAGTGACTTCATGACAGCGCGTGCTCCTTCCCCCTGAGGCAACCAAGCTGCCGTGTCCTCTTGAGCTTATGCAGTGCTGCTCTTTTGCTTGTGCAGAATATAGCATTTTCTCTTATTTGATAAAGCTTGATGTCAGACCCAGAGCAGGGGCTCATCACAGCAACTGGGATGTCAAGCTCATGATTCTCTCACCCACAAAGGCCTATGATGACAGTCAGAGAGAGAAGACATAAGGTAGCAAGTCAGCAGAGGGCCAAAGTGAACCTGAATCAAGAATGTGTCCTGGAGCCAGGAAAAAGGGGAATACAATCCAACGACCATGAAGGCATGACAGTGCTTTTTTGTGTTATGGACCTCTGAAATAGACACAGGAATGAAGCAGCAATATGAGAAAAAGTTCCTCTTATCTCTCCACATCATCATTATCTGGTCTTGTTTGACTTACTGATAGAAAGACACAGAAAGCCTCTTGAAATATGACACTGATCTCCACTACTTGTTTCCTGCAAGTGTACATATATGCTCTAAAGCAAGTCCCAGGTAAGTCATTGTCATAAGAGGATGGAAAGCATTGCTAGAAAGGAGTTACCAGAAGTGCCTTTTCTGACTTAAAGGATTAATTCTTACACATGGGAGTCTAATAGAATTTTGTTTTCCAAGGAGATGTCAGTCAGATTAACTTGGTCTATAATTCACACAAACCATGGAAATGTCTTCCTTAAGGAATAAGGAGCTCTATATGATACAATTCCAAAACGAAATTCAAAATCTGTGTCTCAAAACAGTATATATTCAGTATGTGGAACGTCATGTCACTGACATAAGCTTCCAAACTCTCCTCCTTGGCTCATCACTTAAACCTCAGTAGGTGACAACCTGCAAAAAATGCAACTTCTTTTTAGTAGATTTTTAAAATAAAGCTTTTTCCTTTGTGCTTGTCTTAGAGCTAGAGCCCACACATTTTAGTTACTGTTCCTTAGGTGACCTGCAGGAATTATTCAATGACAGCAACACAAAATCTCTTGGCCCAAAGATAACTGAATGTAATGCTATTGCAAGTACTAAGGTCAGTTTCTGTTTAGCTGGATTTTGCATAGTATTTCATCGATGTTTTAGGGAAAGGTGCATGGGGGGAGGATGTGGAAAAGAAGAGGTGGAGGAAGATCAGATACCACTTGACCCTCTGAAGGGTGTTATTTTTGGAAGAAGGTAGAGTACACTTGTGGTACGCAGGGTGCGTCATCCTCTCTGCGGTATTGGGGCGGATGGGGGGGCGAGTCTGGACTGCACTACTTTGGTCTCCATCAGAGCAGAGAGAAAGCATGATATTTGGGAAAAAGTGTAGGGGGAATATAGAAGTTAAAAAAAAAAATCAAGGCTCCAGCAGTTTATTCAGATAAATATTAATTTCCAGGCCTGTCATCAAACAATAAGGAACAAGCTGTGAAATAAGGTTGGTTGTTGGGTTTAGCCTTACAGATGCTGCTTCTGTCATTTCCTTACCATGTAATAAAGAATTATCTGTATTCCATGAATCTGGTATTTTCTCTCAAAAATTCCATGACATCTTGGGTATAAAATCATTTAAGTCCGTGTTGATTGTGAGAATGTTTGAAGCAATGCCTGGTCATTCATCTTTCTCTGGCTACTGAGTAGACTAGATGTATCCCTTTATTCTGTTTCCATACTTAATCAATACTGTGCAGTTCCACATCCCACAAAAGGAATTCAACAAGTCTATTAGTTATTTAAACTTTCTAATGCATTGGACAGTAATGAATTTCAGCTCTGGTTGCAAATACTGTTTTGGGTTGGGAAGGGGTAGTGTTGGTTTTATTTTATTTTTTTCTCTGTCTAGCCATGTCCCTGTCAGGCCTGGAGCTGTGATCTCTGTTGGCATCTTCTGGGTAACTGAACCCCCGAGCTCCAATAAATTTCAGGTTCACCAGTAGCTGCATCAGATGTGGGAAAGTTGTAAAAACTATGCAAAGGAGCTTGTGGTTCAGTAATTTGGTTAATGCTTATTCATGTGTACTTGTTAAAAATGAAAAGCTTGCTTTATAAGTTATAGAGTACTTTTAAATGTGTAGATTCTCCTTGCCGTACCTTTCTAGAAGGAAGCAAATATTTGCTAACTTGGCAATGCTGTAGCCTTTTGAGGGGGTTAGAAGAAGTTTCACTATGTCTCTAAGGTTTTAAAAATTAACTCTCCTTACTGAAAAAAAGAACAAACAAAACCCAAACAACCAAAGAGCTACTGCTAAATAATTGCAACGGTGCAGGGAGTGCACGGGACGTGCATATGTAATGATCTGACATCCCCAGTAGGGATTGCAGTTATACACCCTTTATTTGACAGCTATTTGCAGTAGAGACAGTTTTAAGGTCTGCTAGCACTACCTGGGAAGTTGGAGAGATGTTTGCTTTGGGCCTGATTTTAGGTAGCACTCACAGGTATTGTTTGTGTTTCTTACAAACTTCTAAGCTGAGGAATGCTTGCAAGCCAGCGCTTTGTCAGCTGGAGTGTAATGTCCCTTTCTGTCCCAGTGATTGGGATGCCAATCCTTGCTGCCAAGCTATCATGTTCCAAACTAGGGTGTGCAGTTGTACCTTTGTTCAAGAAGAAAGTGAAAGGTCTAGGTATCCTAGGTGAGACAGAGGTAAGGACTGCCAAACCTGAGTTACTGTGGTCTCCCTGTAGGGTTCGTGGGTGCTTCTGCTACCACATGGCCCTTCAGCTTGTCCCCCTGTTCAGAGCATTGGTCTTTGTGTCCTAGGCAACCCCAAAGGAGAGCACTGTGGGAAGACTTGTTTGGAAGAGCGTGATAATCAGTGGCTGGGTGTCAGCTTATCAAGGCAGCCAAAAGAAAATGGATCTATCGTTGTATGTATTAACCACTGGTGCTGCGTGTCTGTCTGTCAGACTGCCTTCACCTTTCTTATGCTTCTGTGTCAAACCTCATCTTTGGTTTTTTATCCATAGGCTTGTGGACATAGATGGAAAAATATATTTTACATAAAAAATGAGCACAAGCTCCCATATGGTATTTGTTTTGCTGTTTCTTCTGATTTTCGCACTGAACTCAGCAGGAGAATATGCCCGTGCTATATAGGTAAGCAGAACACTTGAATCCTTTTTGAGGAATGCTAAGATACGTCATTGCATGATGTGGAGTTTGAGAAGAGCCTTTTGCTCTGGGCAGGCTTTCTGCCAGACAAAGGTTTGAAGATGGAGTGCTGACGATACAAGCCCAATTTATACTGTATATTTGTTAGAAAGATGTTTATCACTTCAAAGGAAACCAGCTTTCAACAGGCAAAATATTAGTTTAAATCAGGCATCAGAATACTCGCTCGTTGGATTGGATCACTGAAGGATGATTCTTCTCAAAAACAGGGCAGTAGAAGATACCCTTCCTTCCTTTGCTCTGTCATTTGCTTGCTCTGCTCAGGACAGTGCCTCACAGCAGAGCAGCAGTAACGCTGGCAAGTGATCGTTGCCATCCACTCCTTTATGCAAAACTGTGGTTCCTCAACACAGTGTTTCCCTCTGTTCTTTACTTGTGTCCTGCCAAGGTTGCTTCAGCTTGGTACAAGGCTGTATTGAAGCTAAAGGCTATTTGGTGGAAATCAGTGTTTTTAGTTTCATTACAGAACTGAAAACCAATGTTGTTTTTTTTGTTTTGTTTTAAACTTGTCTCCACTAGAGTTGAAGAGCTGGTAACAAATTCTGATGCTACATTCTTCTCATCCTTTTAATGTTTCTTGCCTGTTTCCAGATCATGTGCGAAAGTTTGGAGAAAACCATGGGTCATGCCAGGCTGGAATGTCTAGTTTTTACATCGAGGTGTGTATTAAAGATACCAAGCTTCTCTCTCTGTATACATATACACACACACATATTTATATTTATGTATGTATACACACATATAAGAGGGTATATGTAAGTGCAAACATTAACACTGTTGGGTTTTTTTGTTGTGGGAGGGAAAAATAAAATTTTTTCCCATTTCTTTTTAACTGAATCTTGATAAGATTTGCATGATAATTCCCAACTAATACTTTTACTTTTTATTCCAAATAATACTTTCACACCATACTAAATCCAAAATAACTTTTCATCTGGAAAAGGCACATGATGTAACAGAGTTTTATTATCCCCTTTAATCTGTTTGATGTAACATTAACACTAATAATGTCTGCCTTCTTGTTTTACAGAGTAATCTGTTTCACCCTAAGTGTATGATTTATTTAAAAAAACTCTTTTGAGAACAGAATATTCTGTTTGTTAAGTTGTTCACAGCTCAAAGTTTTTAATGATCATATTTTTAGAACATCTGAAAAATGTCTGTGACCTAGTGGTAATCACCCAGTACTGAGCCAGATGCATCTCTAGTAGCATTTCATTGAGATCACAGGAGATCTAAAGGAAAGCATTTGACTTGTTTTATTCATCTTTGTGACTATTTAAATGTTAATAACATGCATTTGTTTTATTTTTCTTTTAGGATTTAATTATAATGGGAGCCCCTGGATCATTTTATTGGACTGGTTCTGTTTTTGTGTACAACACAACGGCAAATACAATCCATGCTTATACAGATTCAAATAACCAAGTGAAATTTGGCAGTTATCTGGGTACTTAAATATATTTAATACTTTACAAAAATATAACTCAAAGAATTAACTGATCTTGAAGTGAATGCTCAGGGTTTATCAGTGCTTGCTGTATTAATTGGGGAAGCAACAGCTCTAAAGATGTGTTCTGATTTTGTTTAAAAGTATTATTTAATTATAAGGCTTCCTTTCTGATCATTTTACATAGAAACTTCTCAAACATTGGATTTATATTTTTATTATTTCTCTACTAAGTTTCTGTTGTTCCTTCATTTAGAAGGTAGAGATTTACTTCTGGTTAGCAATGGTTTGCACTTCCCTGTTAAGTCTGAAATGTTGCCAAGGGCTTTCATAGCAGAAGACATATTTCACGTAGAACAGAAATAAGAAAAAATGGTTATAGTGGAAGTTGGAAGGAAACATGTTTTGATTGCGTTGTCAATAAGAGGAAGTAATCTATGATCTTAAGAGACAGGCCTGCCTACAATCATTTTTTTTGTTTGTTTGTTTGGGGTTTTATTATTCCAACTATATCTTGGTCTGGACATAAGGGAAGGCAAATTTTCTCTACAAATGTCTGAAACTCATGAAGCTCCTACTCATATACCCATGTAATGAGCTGGATTTAGTGCTAGAATTTGTAGGTGGTTGTGGCAAAAGCCATCAGCTTCAGTTTTCTCACTACACACTAAGAAAAGCTTGTCTGTTCGTTCTGAAGAAGAATATTTTGCCTGTGAAGATTGTGTTTTGCGTTTTCCCATTCATGGGTTTTGTTCACGTGGATAAGCATTTCCTGTTTCTGATCTCGCTCTCGACAATAGGCAGCAGGCACACGTTGTTTCCTGTTAGGGAATAGGCAGTGGCTGGCACTTCAGAACTCACCACTGAGCCTCGCGGAGGCTGCCGTTGGGCTCTGCAGGAAAATCAAACAACAGAGGTGCTGGGTGGTAAGAGGCCACAGGTGCCCGGATCACACTGTTTAACCATGAACGTTTCTAACATTACATAGGACAAACCACAGATTTCAGGGAATGCTCGCTCCAGCTTCCCAGTAATAATCAGCAGACAAAATACTCTGCCCGTCTGGGTTCAAAAGCTCATTCAGATTTCTGCTCCTGCCTGTGTAAGACTGAGAATTTCTGTAACGAATGCATCAAGCCATTGATAGCCAAAAGCCAGATAAGGGCAAACGAGTAAAAGCTTGCATGAGGGCTGTGCCAGGGAGGGCATAGGGAAAGCCTTCCCATGCATCTGTGGTCTCTCTTAGAGCCCTTGGCCATCCAGGATCAGAGATCATCAGGAATTTACATCACAAACTGTATAAGCTTTAAATTTTTGCATTGTTCCATGCTACTTGAACCTTCGCTTCTCTCTCTGCTAATAATAGGTAATGCGGTTGAAAGAATGTAAAGGATCCTTCCCCTCCCTAAGCTTCTGTTCCGTCCCATCTTTGGCATTGTTTAAGGCCAAAATATATTTAAGTTTAATTCTGTTATCAAATGGATGAGTATGCAGACTGAGTTTGCCTCTCCCTTAAATAATGACCAAAAATATCCTTACCAAGTGATGGACGTGTATTAGGACCATAGTTTAATTCAAGAACATGATAAGGTTCAATTATCTACTTACACTACTCTTCCTCCAGCAGGGACTGAGAAGTGGGCTTCTTATTTGCAGTTTTCATTAAACTGTCCAAGAGTAGTCATTAACAAATTAGGGTTTGTAGGAAGAGTGTGCAAAACTATTTTGACATGTTCCATAAGTTGGAAGACAAACTAAAAGAAAGGAGGAAGTTAGAAAGAGAAGCTGGTAATGCATAATGTTTGGTAGTATTTCCTTGACTGCATCAGAGTAACTGAGAGATTAATAACTGACTGCTTTGAAAGGAATTAGAGAAGTTGATCTTTCACATCAGCTGGGCCTGCTGAAAGCGTAACTGTAGGCACTTAACAAATACCTTAAAAAAAAATCACAGAGTAGTAGGTACTTTCTTCTAGGAGTCTGAGAATGGAAAATGACACTTCAGAAAACTGAAAAACTAGTAATTGGGAAGAGGAGAGAACTCTGGCATTAGGGGGAAAAATCATTTGAGTATGCTTTTACGTTTAAAGGGTCAGTCATGTGATTTCTCCCCTCCCCAGCATTTTAATAGCACAACAAAAAAAGAGGGGTATGTGATTACTATGCTTTCTTCCAGTGTCTTGGGCTTTGGGGACTTTTTATTTTGCTTTATTTTTAACTTTTTAAAAAGTTTATTAGTAACACCATCATTTACACTTCAGCAAAACCAAAATAACTAGAAAATAACGGTCAGAGGAGGTAAATTAAGGTTTGTCCACTTAAGCTTATTTTTTTGTTGAATAAGTAAAAACTAGATGTTGACCTTTAAATGATAAATTGCCTTGTGCACCTCTTTTAGCTTAAAATATGAAAAGAAAAAGCTGGCTTAATGAGAACTTGAATTCTAGGCAGTTATCTGCGCAGATTAAACAATCAAGGCTCATTCCCATCTCATCCCATCTGATTTTTCCATTTTCTCTGTATGCTTTGAAAATCATTCATCAGTCAAAACAGTCATTCAGTAAATGCAAGAGTAGCAGAATATGTTCATTATCTTCCCTGTTTCAGCTTTGCCATAATGTATGTATTTTGGAACGGGTGAGGATGTATAGCTGCAGATTAGGGTGTTTGCCTTCAGCTTGCGATTCTGAGGCTGGATGTCTGCACCAAAAGATGGTCCTACTGTTAAGAGCAGTCTCTGCACACAGAAGTACTTTGCTCTGCAGATTCGCTTACAAAAGCGGATGCAACTTTTTGTACTTTGCTCCAGTTTGTTCCTGATATTTTCATATGTGTATGTCCACAGTGCTGGGGGGAGGGATATGTGCACATGCACACTTTTCTGAGCCCTGTTGCAATAGGAGTGGCAGAGTAACAACTGAATCGGGTGCTCCCACGTTGCACTCTATGTGTTTACAATTGATTTTATTGGCTTTTAAAGTATGGCAGATAATTGAGATCCTGGAAAGAAATGAGTGCTTCCAACACTTGTTTCTGCTTGCTGGAACTTACTGCTTATATTGACCTTTATTTTGTTTATATTTTAAAAAAAATTCCTTTTTATTTTCATTGGTAACTTGCATGAGGTCTGAATGTCAGACTCTCAATAATTTGTGGTGCTGACAGCTTTTATACATCATGTTCCCGTTTTTTAATCTTTATGTAGCATTTCCAGTACTGAACAGTGCATTTCTAATTTACAGGATACTCTGTCGGAGCTGGACATTTTCTGACACCAAACAGTACAGAAGTAATTGGAGGGGCTCCTCAGCAGGAACAGACTGGTAAAGTAAGAGATAGTCTGTACTATTGGTTTGAAGTATGTACTAGATACGTGTCTGTGACTTTCATATTTAGATTAACATATTAAAGACAAGCATCAGATGCATATGACTTCTCACGGGGAAAGAAGACAAAGGGGTGCAATAGCTTAGATAACATTGCTGTGAACTGGGGTGTTAAAGAAAAGGGCAGGTAGGAAGTAGTAAATAGCTGTACTTTGCAATACTATGTGCTGCTTTGCTGTCTCTAGTACATGCTGTAGAGAAAGCATGGGGAAGTATTTCAGATTACTGATTGCTGAACACCATGTATATTTTCTTTCTGTTTTAGGCATACATTTTTAGCATTGAGAAGCAACTAAATATTCTATTTGAACTAAGGGGTAAAAAGGTAAATGTTTCATACTACTTCTCTGCACTTTAGAGCTTTTATCGTGTCTCCATCAAAATCCAAAAATAATGTGATTTCTTGTTTGCACACAGCTTGGTTCTTATTTTGGAGCTGCAGTTTGTGCTGTGGACCTGAATGCAGATGGCCTCTCAGACTTGCTAGTTGGTGCTCCAATGCAAAGTACCATCAGGGAAGAAGGAAGAGTTTATGTCTATATCAATTCAGGATCTGTAAGTATATCCTCTTAAAAACACATGGCAGCACAGCTCTTCTATTATAACAAAGAATACAGTGTTTGAGGATATAGGAAAAACATCTCCAGAGACACGATGACAATCCCAGCAGGAATCTGTAGCACATCTACAAAGCCTAAGCTAAACTGTGATGGGGTGTTACTTAGGCTAGTGTTAGAACTGAGGACAGACCGGTTTTCCTCCATAGCAAGTTCAGGTGGTGACTGCCTGCCCCTACAGCCTCTCTGCAAGCTCTACCCTGTTTCATTAGTGTGTTTTCCTCACAGAGAACTAAGTCTTTCTAGGGTACTTACAACTAACTAGGGCCCACACAAGAGCTTTGAAGCAGCTACTCTTTTCTAACTTTTTAGCAAGTATGGTGTTTGGAGACCAGTTAGCCCCTGTATTCTGACATAAGCTTGCTGCTGCCTACAGGTGTTTGCAACAGGAACACTTTGCTGTTCTCTTTCTTATTCTGTGTTACTCGTATACTGAATACTGTTCAATATATTTGGCAATGCTTGCTTCTGCACCAATGAATGCACTAGTGTTATATATTGGCTCCAAGGCAGTTTTAACATTTTGAGTAGTGTCCCAGGTCACTTGGAAGTTGCTTTGTTAATGTGCAGCTGACTGTTTTCCTTCAGGGGGCAAAGATGGTAGAACTGGACATAGAGCTCAGCGGGAGTGACTCATATGCAGCCAGGTTTGGAGAGTCCATAGCCAATCTGGGAGACATCGATAACGATGGCTTTGAAGGTAAGTGTGTTTCATTCTCTCTGAGCAGTTGACTGTCACAACAAACAGGAGGGCTATGGAAGTCCTAGAAGTTGGTGGCATTAGGTTCTGATGCTTTAAATAAAGGGTATGAGCATAAGGTCATAACATAGTATCTTTGGGTGCTAGTGGAATCCCGAGTCCTGTTCTATACATCTGAGACAACAGTTGGGGAACAATTTGACAATTTGTAACTTAAAAACAGAAATCAAAATTACACATTGAGTCAAGATCTGCTTTCATGTCACCAGTAGGAAGTACTAAACACATGGGGATATCAAAACCAACCTGCAAGTTGGGAGACTGTTGTGGAAGTACTGCCAACTCAAGCCCTCAGCATGGGCTCCCAGTGGGGCTAGGGTGGAGAGCACAGGGAGAATGTCAATGGCTGAGCCTTATAGTGAATTAAAAATTTTAATGGGGCTCCGAGGGAGCTTTTTCTTGCTCTTGTCTATACAGGAGGATCTATTTCAGGCACATAGTTAGATGCCTAAACATAAACTGAGAACATCCTCCTTTCCTTCCCAACTGCCCAGGCTGAAATGCCCTCTCTAAATATGATATGGGCTGAAATTTTCATTGATGTTGTTCAGGTGGAACCTGCTCAGAGGACAGAGAGATTCAGTCTCCAGACTTGTGTCTAACTACTGTAATAAGCATTAAAATGCTAGACATTGCAAAGAAAATGTCACATGAAAGTCTTAGATAAAAGGTATTGTATTGTAGTTCAAGAAAGCAGATGAAAGGATGTGAGATGTGTTAAAACATCTAGAATGACTCTCATGGCCACCTACTTCCCTACTGTTTCCAGTCAGGCTGCCTAAAATGTGTTTGCTACTGAAAGTCCCGTGGTCTTTACTGCTCTCGTGTTCTTTTCTTTCAAGCCTGCTCGTGCTTGCTGTTTAGGGCACCTGCAGAAACACAGCTGAGTGGGACAGCCCCAGCTAGGCTGGAGACAGGCAGGGGGGACCTGGTCCAGTGGCTTCGTTCATCTTGTCATGGTTTCAAACAAATAGGAACAGCCAGTATTCCTGTCTGCAAAACTGGCATGTGCCCCCCTCCCACAGAAGGCACGATAGGCTCTGTAGGGACACAGTGTTTTCTGCTGTTTAAAAATTCAGTAATAGTTTCAGTTTTTTCATCATCAAAATGTGGATTGGATGGAGGAACTAATACCCTTTTAGCAAAAATTGTCACCTTTTTCTGGGCTGTATCTTTACCAAGTCTGTGTCTTTTATTCATTATTATATAATTGCCCTCTTCAATTGCCATTCCTGTCCAGGGCTCTCCTTTCATTCTTCCCTTGTTTTGGTCCTGTTTCATAATCTGCAAAGCTTGGAATGGTCGTTCACTTCTTAGCAGTTCTCCTTTTCCTTAAAGTAATCTCTTTCTTTTCTCCTTCCTTTGGTGCCTGTTCCTCAAACTCTTGTTAAATATCTTCTCTTTTATTTTGCATTATCTTCAACATTTTGTACTCGAGTTTCAGGTTTTGCCCAGAAGCATTTACAAACTCCAAATGTAGGGCTGGGGAACAGAACTAAAATCAAATTTAATAGCAGCAAACCAAAGTAGATGTTTGACACAGACTATGAAGTACAATGGGCATCCTAAAACTTCAGGGGGAGGTGGAGCAAAGAAGTGGATTTTGAAGGGACCAAAAACATTGAAACAACCCAAACTGGAGGGAATATTGAGATTGTCAGTAGGAACACAAATGTTGTGTGCAAAGCAAAATATAAAAAGAACTTGAGCATCTGTAGTAGGTAATAAAAAAGCACAGCAGAGCCAACTTGTTCAGTGATCTAAACCATCAGTACCAGCCCTGTGAAGATAATGTCACGCCTGTTGGTCTAGAATCTGACCTCAAGAATATATGTGTAATTTTAATTAGCACAACTTGGCTGGCCTGTTTTCACCTCATCAGTAGAGAAACATAAAGCATTTTGTGTCAATATGGATTCAAGCAGAGTATTGTTTAGTAAAACCAAATTGTCAGAGCTTTGTTTTCTTGTGATTTTTGGTTTGGTACCACATGCAGTGTTTCCAGTTTGCAGGTAGTTCAGTTTGGCTTATTGGTGAATGGAAGTTCACAAGTATTAATTTCTATTGGTGCATCTTAGAATGATGTAATTCATATTTCCTACCTCTTCCACTTACTGATTAACAGCCTCTGGCTGCTTGAACCATGGGCTTTTGGGGTAAGGGCTGTTTGAAAGGGGGTGGCTGGGTTGGGCTGTTTATGTGCCGCCACAGTCATCTGGGATTAAACCACCTGGGCACAAAAATTATCCCCTTGCACAAACCAGATGCCTTCATTTCTTGTGAAGTGCCTGGTCAACCTGTTATCAGCTGTTGGTTCATTTCAGGCTGCTTAGTAAGAGTATTTCCCATTTTTTAGGAATTTAATCCATGTGCAAAGAGTCCAGGAAAATCATAATTCCATGGGTGCAAGGATTTATTTTTTTACTTATTTTGAAGACCACAATAATTTTGGCTGCTCTCTGTGATAACCTCTTAAGGGTCAAATTCAGTGTCGGTAGGAACAGGCTTTGTCTTCAACAGCGCGGCGGTATTTGGCCCAGAAGCACAGTACTCTTAGGTGGAGTCAGCTCACTGAGCTGCTCTGTGTTGTTTCTGTTTGCTTTATATCTTCAGCCCTTCTTCTGAATTCAGTCAGGTAAATTTGGCCTGGCATTGCATGCATTATGCTTTGGCATTCTTCAGCTCTTCCTTGCTCGTGTTTCCTAGTCAACTGATTGTTGTTCAACTGTTCTTCACAGATGTAGCAATTGGGGCTCCACAAGAAGATAATCTGAAAGGGGCTATTTACATATACAATGGCAGGGAAGATGGAATAATGCCCTCCTTCACGCAGGTATGCTTTTTCAATGAAAAATAATCGATCCAGAAAACACATCAGTTCAAATTTGAGAGGGTTTTCCCTTCATTTAACACTCAGACTGTCTGAGGTATTGTAAAAGACTTCCAAAAATTTTTACATAGCCTATGATTTCCAATCATAATATAACCTGTAACTGAAAAATAAATTGTTTTGGAGGCCTCTGAGAGGGTTTATGTGATACAACATTTGCAGTAATGGAGGACTATTACTTTCAAAGGTATATTTGCACAGGTAAGCAAGTAACTGCCTTCAGCAGCAGGGTAGTTGTGCTAGCATTTTTATTTGGATATTAAACTCAGATTAGCTTGCCAAGGATAATTTTCTCTTCTGTTTTTTTCCTCCTCAGAGAATAGAAGGACAAGAAGTCGGTAATTCTTTAAGCATGTTTGGACAATCCATAGCAAGTGGCATTGATGTAGATAACAATGGTTATCAAGGTGAATTAAACAATTTTTTTGTTTGTTTTAAGAGAGTAGAAATTCATAGGAAACAACCCTACTGTGCTACTTGTTACTCTTTAACAGAAAGTCACATCTTCAAGTCTTACATTTTGGGAAGACAAAAAAAAAAAAGAGGTAAAGCTGAGGCCAAGCAGTCAGTTTTCACGGTCATCTATCATTTCAGGGCTGTGAATGATGTAATAGTAACATCATAGTGCAGAAGAGAGAGAAAAGCATGATTTTTATTTTGTTGGCAGCTATCTCACCTGCTGATGTCACAATGAGCTAATTAGGGCACTGGTAGCACATTTGCTATCCAGACTAGTGTGCTAACCTAAAAACCTCACTGATCCTCACAATGCCAGGAGTCACTGAGCTGCGTGACTCTGCCTGTGTGAATGCAGTGACCTGCGCCATGGCTCACGGCCTTGCATTAAGTCTGGTGGAGTTCTTGCTTGAAACACCTTAGCTGGTTGCAGGCATATACTCATGGTTTGATACGTATTGTCAAAATATTTTGACATTATGCAGATAAGCATTGTAACAGGTCAGGTACTGCTGTCCTGCCCATGGTTATCATGAACTGCATGTTGTATGCTCTGCCTTTGTCAACAGAAACATCAGCCAGGTTAATATGTAATGCTGGGTTAAGAGGTAGAGTACAGGCAGCCTGCTGTCAGGTCACCTGTTGTTTCCTGATCTGGGAGTCACATCCTCAGACCCTTACATCATTTAGACTCATCTGATTATTCACTTTTGCTACCTCACTTGAGAGGTATATATACTGTGTATATTTATTTTCTTATTGCATTAATAGTTTTCAGTTAGTTTGGAATAAATTAAATAGTATTTTCTATCTATCTCTAGTTTCATACTTCTTAAACAATTCATGGTTTTTTTATATATATATGTGCGTGTGTGTGTGTGTATATGATAATACTGAATATTTGGATGAAAAAGGAGGCAAGTACCTCCTGCTCAGCTGAATTGTCCTTCAGTATCAGCCACTGAAATGTGGAATAGAAATCAATCATCACATTGCTGTAATATTGCAAGTCCAGCAAATTAGCAGGCAGCGTTAATGGACAGTGGACAAGTATTTGAGGAATCATCTTCAAAGGAGGTGTTGTCCCTCCAGAATATTAGCATATGCCTTCTAAAAAAGGGCACACAATGTTGTCCTGCTACAAAATGCTTGACCCTGAGAAATAATTCCTGCTGGAAAATTACACTTACTGAACTTTATTTTTGTACAGATGTAGCAGTTGGTGCGTTTCTCTCCAATTCTGCTGTGGTGCTGAGGTGAGATTGCCACGTTTCGGTGCTTTTAAAGACCAGACAACTTAATTGTATTTTTTAATGTAGTTTAATAAAACTCAGTATTAACCTCATGATATTCTTGGTGTCTTGAACCTCAGTCATGAGGCTCTAGAATGCTCTACAACTGCAACATTTAAGTAAACACCTTGAAGAAAAAGAAAATAACATTCTGAAACTTCTCGAGGCAAAAAATAATGTGCTTATGACTATGAAAAATGCGGACAGCTTAAAAATGATCATTCTAAAATATAAAAACAGATTCTGTAAGCTATTTCTGAAGTGTTTTGTGAACATTAACTCTTTCCTATTTTTAGAACAAAGCCAGTGATAATTGTTGATGCTTCTTTAAAACATCCTAATTCAGTAAATCGAACTAATTTTAACTGCATGGAAAATGACCAGCCTGCTGTCTGTATGAATCTGAAGATCTGCTTTGGCTATACAGGACGAGAAGTACCTGGTTATATCGGTAAGCTCCTTGAAAAAGAATTCCAGTATGGGTATTCATTCTTAAATACACCTATTTACAGAATAAAGCTGTTGGTATTTAGTGAACAGTTAATCTGAGTTCAGTATAAAACAAAAAATTAAAATATGGCTTTTTGTTTTAGCTCATAATTACCCCTTAACACCGAGCTATCACACTTGCATTCAGTGTAATAGCAGCGCATCCCTACTAGGACTACCAAGTTACATGGCCTAGTAGAGATAGGGATGTTAAAAAGGTGAGAGATTAAATGATGATATATCATGTTAAAAGGTGAGGACAAAGGTAGGACTCTCAAACTGTCTGTTGCATCAATGGCTTGATCTAAAGTTTTTTGATGGCAATTGGTTTAGACAAACAAAGACTGCTTCACTGCTAGGTAGCTGGCTGGAGGCGCTGAACAGTTCAGCTCAGGCCATGTGCAGCCATGTAGTGATATTTTTCACACGGGTTTTGCCGCAGCAGTAAAACGGTATCGTCATAGATAGGCCCAGGTACCAGAACTAGCCTAGCAGTGGTGGGATTAGACTCACACTTGTACCTTTGAACTACACTGCAACGATGCCATTCGGATGCTCCCTCCCGTGGCACCGTGTCAAGTACATCTGTCATTTTGGTAGGTTTGCAAATGAGATCGTAGGCCGTTAGGGTTCACGTGTGCTGCGAGTGCTTCCTCTTGCATGGGTCCCTGGAGACCACGCTCTGATCCGCACAGGGCTCAACAGGACTGTCAAGTCTGCCTGCACGTTCCACATGCAAATGTCTGGGCTGTTGCTTTGCAGCTAGATAGAGAATTAATGGGGGGGGAAGTCTGTCTTAGTGTAGAATCAACGTGATACTAAGCAGTGCTTCCAGACAGGCAGGGATCACAGCACAGGGGACTGCTGCAGGATGCAGCCTTCCAGGAAGCACTAGAGAGAGGGCTTTCCCTTCCTAAAGAGGCTCAAGCACCTGATAGTAACGTTATGGAACATTAAGTCAAAGAGCTCAGGCCCAGCAAAATGACTGAAAGCCAGGTCTCGTGTGGTGTTTCAGATAATGCAGGTTTTGCTTTTGGCAGAAATGGATGTAGCTTGAAGCAGTATCTATTCGAGGCAATGTGCATGGTGGACTTCTTTAAAATAATTTACTGTCTAAATTTGCCTGGGCGCTTTTCACCTACTTGTCACACGCAAACGGCCCTGCAAATACATGGTGTATATAATTAAGTTGCTGACATCTTCTGCATGAGAATATGCAATACCCTTTAGGAACACATTACAGAGAGCATGTCCAAAGATGAACTGTAAAGTTGCAAGTTTGGGTCTTTTGGAATTTTTATTTGTTGTGCAAGATGAGCAGTCAGACAGGATTACCCTTCCTGGATTTGGACAATTTAGGATCTGTAGACTTTTTCCTTTACTCAACTTTTGGCAGAGGTAAAGAAGTAATGGATCAGTAATGCTCTGAATCTTAGTTGCTCTTTGTTATCATAGCAATTCATGCAAACTTAAATAGAAAAAACTGTGAAGTTAAACAATATTTGTGAGTGTCTGTTGCTTTACCTGTTTGTTGAAATTAACTGCCAGCCTGGTAAGTAACTGAGGTGGGTTTTCTTTAAATAGTTCCTTGTAGAAAACTATAAATACACTGTGACAAAACTATCTCTGATGTAAATGCGTGTATCAGGGATCAGTCATGATGCACTCAGTTTTCAGAGGGCTAGACGCTTTTGTTAGGCATGGCTTTATGTCAGA
Source organism: Porphyrio hochstetteri (assembly GCA_020800305.1). Classification (NCBI taxonomy): domain Eukaryota; kingdom Metazoa; phylum Chordata; class Aves; order Gruiformes; family Rallidae; genus Porphyrio; species Porphyrio hochstetteri. The sequence goes on along the minus strand of CM036910.1, from coordinate 17,367,639 downwards.
GAATTTTTAAGCAGAGCATTTCAAAAGGATACTGCAGAGCATACTTAAGGGAGTAAGAAATGTAATTTCTATCATAAATGCATTAAAGTTATAACACTTAAAGGTTTTATAACTTTTATTTTCCCTCGATTTTATTTTGCAGTACTGCTTTATAATCTTAGTGTTGATGTGAACAGAAAAGTGGATACACAAGCAAGGTTTTACTTTTCCTCCAATGGAACATCTGATACAATCTCTGGAAATATCAAGATTTACAGCAAGAGTCCTGCCTGCAAAGAGCATCCAGCATTTATGAGGGTAATGTGGTTTTTAAAATGCATGGCCCTGTAAAGCCTTCAAAAGCATGCTTGCTGGGAAATAACCTATTATGTTTACAGTTGCTTCACACTTTGAAAGTAAAGTAGTTGTGTTCATAACTTCCACAGTTAATATATTTTAATTCTGATGCCTTCTCATCTTTCTGTGGGGAATGTACTGGGTCTGCCCTCTCTTACGTCAGCAAGAGTGGAATAATAATCACCACAGTGATGAAGTAGGACATGAGACTTCTTGACATTTCTCCACATGTTTTTATAGATGACAGATCATAGATTGAGGCCAGTTTTGGAGTAGCCAAGAAGATACGGTTTAGCATATGTTTTCTGCTGAATATTTCTGGTGGAACTTTCCCATGTACTCCTTAATGCAAAAGCTTTACACTTCTAGTTACCCAGAGGAAATATTTATTATGTTTTGTCATTTGTAACTATTTCAATGAACACATGTATGGTCTTGCTCCCCTTTTTGTTGTGCGTAGGTGAGGTAGACTCTGGATTAGAAAAGAACCCATCCCTTACCCATAGGAATAGAAACGAAGGTGATTGCTAGAAGATAGTCTGTTTCTGAGGTTATAGTCTGGTCTTTTTTGGTGAATTTGTTGCAAGGAGCCAAAGGCCAGCAGGGCCTGAAGAAGGCCACTTGTTTGGAATTGTTCAGTTTCTCCCTGCCTGGGACACAGTCCTCACCAAGGGAAATAGAGAATCAGGAGGTGGGAATGGGGAATAGCACACACAAGAGTTTCATGAATTAATTTAGAGATGGACAGTGTGAAGAATGTGCACTGTGCTGACAAAGTGATCCCTCTGCTCACAGAAGTGAAGCCCGCACAGATGTGTTTTCCTCCTGGACATATCAACCTGAATCCTGGACCAGATTAGTGGAGGTCAGGGTTCCAGTTCTGTGTGAAGGTGTAGAGAAAACTGCTGTAGAAGGAATCTGCTGGTAGAAGTGCTTCAGAGAAGCCACAGAGGTAGAAGCACTGCCAGGGCAAACAGGTGTTTAGCAGGAGGCTGTTGGAGACCTGCAAGGTGCTGGCTAGCCAGGGAGGCTTGTACCAGCACCAAATAGTAGAGATGGCACTGGCTGCTGTGCCAATGGAAGTTGACTGTTTGCTTCTGTAGAAGTAGAGTTTGATCCAACATCATCCATCCTTTGAAATTAAGGGTGGCACTAACTTGGAAATAAGTAAGATCCTAACTCCAATGGTAGTCTCAAAGTCACTGTTGTACTGGAGGCAATGAACCGTCATGTTCATGTGTGATGTATCTCTCTGAAGGATGAATGAGAGACCTGTCTTGAAAGCAAAAACAACTGCAGTCAGGACAAGGTTATTATTTTTTTTCTCATCCAGCAACTTGCCCTAAAAATATTAAGTGACTCATCCTACCAAACATTTTAGAAGTTAGTCTATTCTGGACAAAAATTTGGGAGAATAAATGGGAAGAACTAAATCATGATCAAACAATAAAAAATAGTGGATACAGAGGAAACATGTTTTATTAAACTCAGAAAAAAATCCCCAGTAAAACCTTATCTAAGGGGAAAAAGAATTCTTCAAATAAATACTAAGGACAGGGAATATTTAGATGTGAGGAGAAATAGGGGTAATAAAATACTGGGCTGGTTCCCATAGCCTTTTCTTTTAAAATCCTCAAGGTAGCAATTCCGTGACCTTTTGAAACAAGCATCTATTAGGATGACTGCTGCAGTTGATCCTGCACAGAGGCTGGGAAACAGACTTAATTTTCTACAGCTGCAAAAACCTGCAGGGAAAAAGTCTTTTGTGTATTTTTCTTCTTCCTTTCTTTTGCTTATTTTTAGTTTATGACACCATTAGAAGCCAATTCTTCATGATAAAGCTTCAGGGAAGAAAGGAAAGCTTATGTTATCTACTGGAAAATTGCCCAGATGCATCTCAATTGGTAGTTGCACCTCAGTGAATGTTACTTACAGGAGCAATGGCAAATTGCCCACTTACTTGTAAGAGTTTTGTAAGCTAAAAAAGATCTGACTGACAGCTGACCTTGTACAGATTGCTGTACCAGCATCAGAAGGTATTTGTGTAGGAGGAAGGATGATTTGGCTCATCACTTCTTATAGTCTATCATTAGTATTTTTTCCTCCATATAATTCAATTTTATTTTTAATTCTTAATTAATAGCGTTATAAGCATCTTCTTCCACCCACTGAGGTTTCTGTACTTGTATGAAGCTCCTGAAGTTAAGTGTGAATGTCTGTCAAGTACAGTCCTTGCAAGAGACACTGTATGTTCTACGTATTTTGAGTAAAGACTAATTAATAGCTAATTAGTTTAATGGAAGTAATATAAAGCAGATGCAGAGAAGACCTTGTGGAAAATTGTTATGGATTAGATAATGTGTGATTTGGCCAAAGCCAGCTTGCAGATAAGAATTCAAGAAGTGCCCGTGTGGAGGGACAGTCAGTGCCTGTCTATCCCCTACACTGAGGGAGTAATTTAGTCAGGTTGCTGCTCTTAGCGCTCGGTGCTTCAAGCTGTTCAGCTCTCACCAGCAGGTAGTTTGGGCTCTGATCTGCCACGTTCCTACACTGTCAAGGCTTTATGTGCAAAGTGGTCAGTCATTAAGGAGTTTAGAAGAGACAGAAAAATGAAATGCAGTTTTGACCTGATTTGGCGGGGCTGTGGGAGATCGCCTTTGGACTGCACACAGGAATACCCCTGTGTTTCGCCTGGCATTGTCACTCTGGCTGAACTGCCTCCACTTTAGCCAGCTTTTACCTGGTTTTGTATTGGGGCAGTACAGCATTTCCTAGGAGCGTAAGGCAATATTACTGACAGAAATAGGTTCACTAATCGATAAGACTTACTTTAATAAAAGAATCTCCCATTCTGAAATGCCTGATGCTGTCATGGAGTGTTATGATGTTGTTCTGCATTTCTGATTACCTCTTTCAGCAGCAAAGATGTTTGGAAAAGTAGGAGGCATATGGCATTTGAAATTTATTTTACACATACAAAAAATGTTCCTGTTTAAGTTAGCTCTAGGGAGTTGTATAATCTTTAAAACATAAGCATACATGTCTTGTCTTATATGATTAACTCATTAGGTTTCCAATTTTCATAGAAAGATGTAAGGGATATCTTGACTCCTGTACATGTTGAAGCAAGTTATCTTCTGGGGCATCATATTCTGCAGAAAAGAAATGCTCAAGAATTTTCACCACTTCAACCCGTTCTTCAACAGAGGAAAGAAAAAGATATTATAAAAAGCAAGGTTAGTGTACGGGGTCTCTTCTTTTCAAATGCAGGAAGAAAATATTCATGTTTTAATCGCCAGTTATAAAAAGCTTCGCACATCCAGAGTGTGTGAAGGAATGTGTTTTCCAGACCAGCATGTAGTGCCTGGATCTTAACTAATGAACCAGCCTACTGAAAAACACCTGATTTTTCTCCTAAAAATTTTAAAAAATCTTTGCAGGTTTGTAGTATGATCTTTTTTAAAAGAGGTATGCACAGAGAACTTGAGAATATATAATATTTTATACTTCAGAACGCCCAGGTGTGAAATTCACTCCTTGAAATAGCCATTCCTTTTCAACTATGTATGATGAGTCACTTTCCAAGATAAAATTGCTCTTTAAAATGAATTCTGTGTTAAATACACAGTGTCGTGTTGGTATTAATCTTGAACTGTTTCAACGATGCTGCTGAAATACTGGTTCTGTGAAGCTATTGTGGGTTTTCAAACACAAATCTGGGGGGGCGGGGGGAAGGGTGCATTCTGTACCCTTAAATGAGTGAGAAATAAAAGGGGTCCCATGTTGTCTCCCCCCCCAAAAAAAAACAACCCTAAACTTTTTATGAGTTAATAGACTTTTTCTCTGGCCAGCAAAAGTCAGGATGCTCTGAATTTTTAACGACAAAATAGCCACAAACATATTGTGACTGTTCACAAACAGTAAACTTCACGTTGTGTAAGTAAGCTTCCTATGTTTGCTCCCTGTAATATGTATGATGCAATAAAGTGCCTTTTTATTTATTTGTCTTTTATAGTTTGTTTTTGCAAGATTCTGCTCCCAGGAAAATTGTTCTGCTGACCTGAGAGTTACTGGCAAAGTTGCTTTTCCAAAGTAAGTATAAAGTGGCTTTCAGGCTTAGGAAAGAGATTCAGTAAGATTTTTATCTATCTAAATTATTCTTTAATCTTTTGCATGCAAAGAACATTAATTTCCAGAAGTATACTAGGGGCTCCCTGAGAAACTCTGAGTACTAAAGCTGTTGTTAGTTGAAGAATATTTTAAAACTGTAAATCTGTCAGGAAAGGTAACAGAAATGTATATAATTGAAGAACTGATTTTTCCTAACTAAAAGACTTTACCTCTCATAAAATATATCTTCTTCACAAGAAAGTAAACTTGTATTCTACACTGGGCTGAGAGGCTGTGTGCAATGCGTGCTCAGTCTGGAGGCTCCGTAACTGCTGTTAAACTGAAAAGCTGCCTGTTGTTTCTGCTGCCTTTATGAGGTGAGGGTACTGTTCTTGCACTGTACAGCTCTGTGCAAAGACATTATTATATTTATTTCAATTATAAAACAATTAAGTGGCTCTTTTTCCTCATTTACTTAAGAATATTACATCTTCAGCTTTACACTGCTGACAGAGACACCAGATGGCTGAGTATTATGTGAGGTTTACACGTCTCTTTCCAACACGAGTCAGCCTGTGTTTCCCAAAATTAAGTGTGTTTCGTGATTATTTTATTTACATCCATCATTTCTTTTGAGATGCCCTTTAGTATGTTTCAGTTTTTCCCATTCCTTCCAGTTGGGTATCATGTTTAAATCCTCTTATTATGCAAAAAAATTAAGGTGCTTTGCAAACTATTTAAATACAAGTACTACTGTCTTGCAGAATCTGCATTGCACCAGAGAATACTTTGTGAGACATACTTCTATTTACTCTATTTCATCCACAGAAAGGTTTAACCCATGTATCGTTGCTTCTATTCAGACTGGATTTTAGTTACTTGATTTCAAGTTATCTTTTATTGTCTCAACCTTTGTCTTTATTGAGTGTTATACTTCAAAGCAGGAAACGGGTGTGATTGGTGAGCAAGAAGAGAAAGTGTAGCTGTAGTGAATCTCTGTTAGGTGTTTTGTGTGCGGCCTGGATTTTCCTGTGTGATTTAGCACTTGTAAGGTTGATTCTGCTTTGCTCAAGATACTGGGTTTGTCTCATCAAACAACCTAAAATGACACAGAAAGACGATGCTGATCACATAATGCTGATCCATCAAACCTGTGCCATCCTGGGCACTAGCGTCTTCTTCTCCATACATTTCAGAATAAGATTAGTAGCTGCCTGCCCACTTTAACACGTGGCCTGTAGTGTTGAGCCTTAGGCCCTTTCATTTCCTTAGGCTTGAAAGTTCTTTTATTTGAACCATCATAAACTTTAAAGAAAGCTTGTGCAGGATTTCCACTTGTGACATTAGCAAAGCAGTTCTGTAAGTACTTCAAAGCCCTAAGAAAGGAAAACAGATTACAACATACCTGCTTGGCGTCAGGTACCAGTAGCAGGTTTTCAGTGTAAATAAATAGGCTAAATGTCTTGATAAAGTGTGAAGTATCACCTTAAATTACATCGTGCCCCCAGAATCTCGATTAAAAACTAGTTAGCTGTGAAGTGTTAATTTATTTTGTCTAGACAGAATGCATTCATTATCCATGAACAGCAAAGCAAACACTTTTAGTCTTAAAAGAATGAAATCAAATAGGGGTGTCAATGTTATGCTTTATTTGCTGAGTTATGAGTCTTCATGTATACGCTATCACGTTTTGTTTAAATTGCTTAGATTTTGGCCTGCTCCATAAATTTCTAGTCCACATCATGCATTTTTTAATGAAGAATGAAATATGATTACCCGGGAAAGGCTCTGGTTCAGCTTTGTTGTAGTCCCAGATGTGCACCTGGTGCTTTTGTGTACTTGTGTGTTAAGCTGGAAGGCATCTCTGTGACAGCGCCTTGTTAATGAGCTTGGCTTTCATGCATGTAAGAGGACTGGGCGGTAAGCCTATGGCTAGTAAAACAACTTGAAAATTTAACCTAAACCTAATCGAGCTCCTGAAATGTTAACATTGTGTTTTTAACTCACTGTTGTGTTGGAACCTATCTGCTTATGCAGTGCTTTTACCTTCTGTTGTTTTTCTAAGTGCCAGCCCCTTTCCCAAAGGTGTTCGGTGACTAATACTTTGGTTTCAAGCCAGAATATCTGATAAATGTCTATTTCTAGGCAGCCTTTCTACAGGTCTTAATTAAACTTTAATGTAAGGCTGAAGTTTACTTTTAGCCCCCTCCCACAGGGCATCCATACTTGTAACACAGTGATCGAGCATGACATAGATCATAGGACAGGCATGGTGGCTTGCCCTCTGCTTGTTCTCTTTCGTACTAGCTGAGGCCTCTAGTTGGAGTAGAAAGAGCACCTTCTGAAATAACGCCTGAAAATCCTGTAGCAGGAGCCTGCTGCTGTGCTCATCTCTAGAGGAAAGGACCGATCTGGTAAAAGCCAGAAGCACACCTGCTCAGGCAACAATTTTCTTGTTCTGGCACTAGTAACCCCAGGCCTTAGATTGTGCAACACTGGAGATGTTGACCAACATGTAACTGGACTGAGTAAAAGCTCCAGCTGAGAGGGCCCAGAGCCAAATGAAATTAACTAAAAGATTAGTGGAGGAATATATTTGCATACAAGCTGTATTGCTTCTCACTTATGTTTTGATCATTATTTTTATAGACCTCATGATAAGAAAACGTATCTCGCTGTTGGAAGTATGAAGAATTTACTGTTGAACATTTCTCTGCTGAATGTTGGAGATGATGCTTATGAAACTGTCCTCCACTTTCAGTTCCCTAAAGGTCTTTACTTCATCCGGGTTGTAGAACTGGTAAGAACAAAACAAAACAAAACAAAAATCTGTTAAACAGTAATCCTTTGATAGTTTTCTTGTTCATCCAGAGATGTTTCAAAGTTTGTTAGTAGATTATTGAGTTCCACCTATGCACACACCAAAAAAGCTGACAAAACTCCAGGTTTTAAGCTCTGGGACTTGTAGCAACCTAACCCATGTGCAATTTAATCAGAACAGGGGACTTAAATCTTTTCAATAACAGGATGTGATGGTAACAAAATTTTTAAAAATCAGTTTCTAAATGTATTTCAGGATGTTACTGCTACTTCTTCTCTGATGATCACGTTTTCAGTGATCACAAAGATCTTGAACCTGCTCTTCTTCACAGGTACATAGTCACAGTACAGAAGTAGTAACAAATCTAATTGTTCTCTCTTTCTGCCTCTTTAAAATACCTGCTTGCTGGGTCGAAACCCCTCGATACCTTTCAGAGGTTGGCTTTCAACGTGAGTGGGTCTGGGTCTGGTTCTGATGCATACGTCTTGGCTTCACAACTAGCAAACAGAAGAGGAAGTAACAGGAGAGAGTAATTAGTTTAAGGGTATGTTGAAGTAGTCAGGAATAATATGATGTATATTTGCATCAGTGAAATAACATCCAGTTAGGGAAATATAAACCACTCAATTTCAGTGTGTGCATGTAACTTGAAGTGTCTGGAAAGAGACAGTTTTATTTTAATCATTAATAATCTGTCCTTTATTTTAGGAAGAAAAACAGATACAGTGTGAAGTATTAGATGATAAAGAAATTCATGCGGTGAAACTTGAGTGCAGCGTTGGTTATTTATATGTAGATCGCAAATCAAAGGTAAGCTATGTATGAAATTCATAGCTTTAAAAATGCCCCAAATACATTATGAGTTTTTGTAGGGATAGAATAAACCTTGTTTTTCAGAGTGTCTTGTTCCAAACTAATGTCTTCCATCATGTTGGTACCTGAAACTCTCTGCTGCTTTTAAAACGAATTGCTTAATCACTGTCTGGAAGAATACATTAAGGGACAGCATTGTTTATATTATGCATCAACCAATCATGCTTGGCTTCCTAGTCAAGTGAGCTGACTAAGGCTGGGAACAAGTGGGTGAGGTCAGTAGAAAGGGAGAAGACACAAAAAGCGAGTAAATGATTAGTTCTGGGTTTTGAGTAGGAAATTCTAAATCTGTTTAATAAAATCTTTTGATTTAAACTGTATTAAGACACACTATCATTTTCTATAAAGAAAATGTTATTTGTCCTACAGCTGGATTTTAGTTTCCTATTGGATGCAAGCTTGTTTACTAAAGCAGAAGATGACCTTGACATCCTCGTCAATGCTACCTGGTAAAGTCTAATAAAATTGTTCAATTAAAAATACTACTACCTTTGGAAAACAGACTAGGGAACGCTGGGAAGACTCAGCAAAGCACATTTGCAATGTCTGTGCCTTCTTGCAATTCTGCAGAGAAAGGGAAATTGCAAAGAAAACAGGTAATAGCTATTTAAATAACAAGCAGGTTTCTACCTGTATAGAACGTTCATTTTTTACTGCCCACCCTGTTAGCAATAAAATACTTTTAATAGACCGACAGGTCGGTTGAGTATTTGCTTATAGGAATAATGCATAGCATACCATGATGCATTCCATACTCATTTTTCTCTTGTTGTGTTTTCACAGTAAAAATGAAGATGGGACTTTGTTGCTGGATAACACACTAACTTTAGCTGTACCTCTAAAGTATGAGGTTGAGTTAAATACTCACGGGTAAGTCAGCTATTGCTGTACCTGCACATCTGTAGAGCTGTCTCCTGTCACTACTCAAAGTGCCCAAAGTTTTTAAGCAAAAGTGGGATGTAGCTGAGAAATCCTGGGGATGTGATGGCACAGCTGTCCTGGGCTCTTACCCTTACACTTCTAAGATCTTGTTTCTGCTGCCCTGAGACTGGTGATACCTGTGGTGCATTTCACTTGTCTCTTAACAGACTAGTATTTTTTTAATAGAAAGAGGTGCTCAACAAGAGCACAGCAGATCCTGAGATTCCTTGCTTAACATGGACCATATTCTGGGTTTGGTGTGGGGCATTCATAAAGCATGGTTTGGGTGAAGATTTATGACTTCTTCCCATTCATCTGCTTTCTTAAAAGGAAAGAGTACCAAGGTAGAGGGCTTGTACTCAGTGTTCCTAGATTTACTCAAATGCAAACTTGGGTATTTTCTTAGAACCCATCTCACTGGACATAGTATGGAGCAGATAGTTATGCTAATGATAATACAGCAATCCTATTAATTAACCACTTCTAAACCACTGTAGATTTGTATCGCCAGCTTCATTTGTTTATGGAACAAGTGAGAAAGATTCACCAGTTACGTATATGAAGGAGAGCATCAACTTCACTTTCCATGTAAGAGTTTTTCTTTGTAAACCTTAACATGTTTGTTTAAAAGGCTAACACTTAGTGGTGTTGAAGGACATTGTCCCAGGCAACAAGGGAACTTTTATTTAAGAGTACAAGTGCATGGTGAGCAACTCTTGTGTACTGGTGATGGGGAGTGGCTGTTAATCCCTCTCTGAACACTCTGACCTAAACAATCTTCCACTGAATGTTCAGAGAAAGAATACTCAGCACAAGCAGGGCTGAAAACAGCAGAGCAGTGCTGACTTGACGCATCTTCCATTAAGAAACACTTTAAAAGGAATTATCTTACTGTAAGCAAGAGTAACTAGGGGCTCCTTATAAGAGGATCTGTAGGTATCAGATTTGTCTCCAATGCATTGAAGGGAGGAGTTAGACATTAATCTCTCCTCGTTCCTTTTGCATATTCTCCTGTAAGGCAGTCCCTATGACCTCGGGGTAGTCATCACAGATTAGCACTACTTACTCACTGGGTTCAGAGAAGTGACAGGTTTGGTAAGCCCACAGAATGAATTAAGCAACTCATCTCTTTAAATGCCACAACTCCCAGCAATATCTGCTTTTATGACAGTGTAACAATGCAGGTGCCATCCTGTTCTGTGAGGTTTTATGGATTTATACTTCTTTGGTTTGTTACTTGAATAGCTACCATGAATTAAGAGTTTTAAATGTGTAAACATTCTTCCCCACAAGGTTATCAGTGCAGGACCAAGCTTGGCTCCAAATACAAACTTGGAGATAATGATACCTAATGCTTTTCCACCCAGTGACTTCATATTATTCAACACACTGGATGTCAAGGTAAGCACAGGTTACCTGATGTAACTTTTTTCATAGAATCCATGGAGCTGATAAGAGGAGCAGTGCACAGTAGAACTAGGTACTACGTGTGTGGCCGTTTTCTGTCCATGTCTTTCAAAGATACCCGTACCAGTAGGTGCTTATTGGAGCTCCACTGAGCTCAGTGAATCCATCTGTGCACAGATTGATCCTTGGCAGGCATCTATATGTGTCAGTTCTTTCCTGCTCTTAAGGAGTAGAACACACTGTATTAAAACAAGTCAGAGAAGTTCTGTGTTGGGTAACTCTTTACAGGCTCCAGTCCATCAGTCTTTAACAGAGCATTAATGGTCACGCAGAATATAGAGTATACATTCTTTCCTTTGTAGAACATTGATATTCATAAGGATCAGCTAAAGCAGGGTGCAGGAGATTCCTTCTATCTACAATATGTCTAAATGTGTCTACGGTAGTTGACTCAAATGAGCACAAAATCCTCAAGCCTCACAGTTTAATCATACATGCTTCCCAAACTCTTCTGTGTAGCTCAGTGCACACAGAAGCATACAAGTTTGGTAGCTACAGGGAAGCAGAGTGAACAAGAACAGGGTGATCTTCAGCTCCATAGGTTTTAGTGTGCTGGAAGTCAAAGTTACGTTCCTTTTGAGGTTCTTGCATTTCAGAACTCGGTACTCTGATTATCTCATGTTTAAATTCTAACTGTGATTGTTATTTTTATTTACAGACAACAGTTGGAGAGTGCTCCTATAATAAACATCCCAGAAACAGTAGTGCAGCAGAAAAAAATGAAAACCTACTAAAAGATCTTGTGGCTTTCTTCTCAAAGCCTGCAAAGAGACATATGGTAGGTCTGGCTTTTGGCATCAGTGGGAAGTAAGTGACTGTGTGAATGAGCTGTAAGACAACAGTATATCTTATATAATGAAGTCACCAGAGCAGTCTTCCAAGGATGTCTGGTGAGACCTGTGATGAGTTCAGCAGAGTCGTAAGTGACTTCAGCGAAAGAGGTGAGAACTGAGATGAAAAAGTTGGTGATGTCACTGAAGTCAGTGTGGATGACAGTCACCTACAAGGAACTGCAGAGGGGTTCTGTAAGAATGAGTGGGCAAACAGAATGGCAGATGAAATTCAGTAACAAAAGATGATGTATGTGGGAAACCAGTGTTCATTTTAATTGCATGAACTATGCAGACCAAACATTTATTGCTTTTTCCACATCAAAGTAAGTGCTGTCAAATGTAACTAACAGGAACCCCAAAAGTAGTGCTCATGGTGGAACTTCTTACTGAAGGGTGTTGTGAATGCTAAAATAAATCAATTCTGACAGAGACTATACAAGTTAATGGGACTGAGATTCATTAAGAACTACAAAATACATGGAAATAACTTTTGGCTCACGAAGTTTTCAGTAATATAGGTGGGAGGCTGGGAGAATACCCTACATCCCTGTCCTGGTAGAGCTCATCCCTCTGAACCTGCCAAGGGACCCTGCTGGAGGTGAGGTACTTGAGGATGTCATCCAAGGCAGAACTGCCATTCCAGAGCTCCATTTTTGAGAAATCAGTCATACAACTTGTCTCTGATAAAGTGCAGTTTTATTTAATCATTTCATCTTAAAAGCAGATGGACATTTTAAAACTGTGTTAGTTCAGGACTTTAGGGAAATGACAAGGGACATCAACCAAAGGTTGCAAGACTGTCTGCACTCGAGTATCAGGTCAGAACTTGGGCACTGCAGTCTTGGACAAAGAATAGTCATGTACAGGCTGGGCTGTCTTCTCCAAAGCTGACTGAAATGGTGCTAGGTGCCGGCGTGCAAGTGTAAGGGTTGTGCTGGATATCATCTAGTCATTGTCTTTAGCATTCTTGATAAAAGCTAATTTGAAATAACAGTGTAAAAAAGCTATCTAATCCAGCTGTGACAATTATTATTTTACAATCTAAAAAAGATTGAGCTTTTAAGAAAAATGACCTGTTACCTTCTGTAGCACTTGGGTTATTCCCTTGTACAGTTCTTCTACTAGCTATGAATTGACAGTGATGGATGAAAACAAAGAGTTACACCCTGACTTTTCAGGAACAAATACAAGCCTTTGTGTTTTACTATGTTCCCAAGTGTCTTTAATACTAAGATGGTAAAGTTTATAAACTTAAATTTTACTCTTTTAAATTTACCCTCCCTTCTACAGTACTGCATGAAAAATGACAGCCTTTGCTTACAAATATGGTGCAAGCTTGGGAACATGGAGAATGGGAAAGAAGCAACCATTCAGCTGCATCTGGAGCCTACTCCTTCACTTTTAGAAATGGTAATATGTGCATTTTACATACTTGAGGGGAATATTTGAAGGCTTCTTTGCATTATTCTCTGCATATAAACCCCAGGTATAATTTTTCTAGCATACGTTTGCAAAGGTTATGTTTACATTCAAGTCTTATAGGTGCTACTGGTTTATGTTTTCAGTGCTAGCTTCATAAGTCATCAGAAGGCAATATGTGAAAAATTCAAACCACTGAAAAAATTTTATTTTAGAGTATAGAATCACAGAATGCTTTGGGTTGGAAGGGACCTCAAAGATCATCTAGTTCCAATCCCCCTGCCACAGGCAGGGACACCCTCACTAGACCAGGTTGCCCAAAGCCCCATCTGACCTGGCCTTAAACACCTCCAGGGATGGGGCTTCCACAGCCTAATTTGACCTGTATGCATTGCTTTGCCTGTTCTGGTTGGGGAGTGCAGGGTTGGGGTTTAATTTAAACTCATTTTATGTTTCCAAGAAAAATGGCATGGATGTGGACTGAAGTAAAATCCAACTGGGCTTCCTTCCAGCTCCTGGCACTAATTTGTTTTGTGATCAGAAAGGCACCATTGTGTGTTTGTGTGAGATTCTGTTTCCATGAGCAGCTGTGTTACCAATTTTGCTGGGTAGGAGTCAATATGTTGAAGTTATTTTTTTAAAAGATAGAAACTTTTTTTTTTAAATCAGGATGATGCATCAGCATTGAAGTTTGAAGTCAGAGCAACAGCCTCACCAGAAGAAAGTGCAAAAGTGATTGAACTGCACAGGGACAAGCAAGTTGCATATGTAAGAATTATCTTAATTAATTTCTGATCAACTCCTTAAAGTAGAAAACCCACCAGCAATTAAATCTGTGGAACGCCATATGTATCTATATGCAGGCAATGGAGAGAATGTTAGTTAATGTAATTAATTTTCCTAGCTTGGTTTAGTATCTTTTTTGGGGGGAAAAAATAATCATTTAGTATGAAACTTACTTTCTGCTTTGCAGGTCTATTTGGAAGGACTGCACCACCAAAAACCAAAATTCCGCGTTACCGTGCTCATCATCGGAATCGGTTTGGTAGTTGGCGTTATCTTGTTTCTGTTTCTTTCATTTATATTGTGGAAGGTAGGTCTTCAGTGTTCCTCAGTTCCTCTCAAGTCAGGAATTCACACTGTCAGTGGATCTTTGGATCTGTTAATGGAAGTTAAATCATAAATAATCTTTTATTATCATCTGTCCTTTCTAAAGAAAGATCATTCTCTTGTACCTTTGCTTTTTTTCTAAATGCTTCTCTGTTTTCCTTCCTCTTACCTTCTGTCTGTTCTACGTTTTCTTGGTGTTTGGTGGCATCTCATGTTTGCAAATGATTTATATAAGGTAATGATATCAAACGTATCAGGTTTGGGGATGATGCTCCACATTTAAATGTCACTTGACACGTGATGACTAACAGTCTACAACATTGTTTCATGCCAGAATAAAATGTTTAAGATTTTAAATTGCAACATAAATGCTAAAAAAACCAACCCACCCAAACCCTGGGCGTAAGTAAAAAAGAAAACTAAGAAGGATGCAGCTTCTCTGACAAGCAGGAAGCAGACTGTTGGCTTTACGTACGTGCAGACTTTCTCCATCCAGCCTTTTTCCCTGGGAAGCATAGAAGTGAAACAGGTTTCACAGCAAAGTTTTATTACTGTGTCACACTTAAAGAAATACTGGATTCTGTGGGCTGTTACAAGCCCACGGGGGCTTACTCCTTGCAGCAGAGCATTAGCCTCCCAAAAAGTAAAAGAAAAAGCAAACCTGCTAGATAGTTTACTGATCAATGGTAAACACTGTCACTCCCGAGCACCACCGACCGGCGCTGTGGTTCAGTTTGTCTTTTGTGGTTTAGGTTTGATGACAGAGATTTGCTGACCACAGATTCCAAAATTGTGTATTTCAGATTGGCTTTTTCAAGAGGCAATATAAACCAGTCCCCCAGGACACGAACAGGAGAGACAGCTGGAGCTTTACAAGTGGGAACAAAGATGACTAAGATGGCAAACAGACATTTGGTTTTGAAACGAAGAACACAGCATTCACGGGAGATACATAAGTGACAAGAAAACTGGTCCTGAGCTCGCTCACCCTTACAAAATATACTTGATTTCCTAGAACACACAGAGGACTACACCCTACAGTACTGTTATTCTTCTCATACAGAAATGGTGAAGCAGTTTGTTCTGAAGTCTCACAGTAATATTTGAAATTATGTACCTGTATCTCATTTCAAGCAGACAGAAGAACACTAAAGTTAAAAGAAGAGGAATTACATACTGGAAAGCAGAATTTCTAGAAAGTAACAAAGTTTGCCAATCCTAGGAACTAAGATCTTGAACACCTTAGCATGGGTTATGCCATTCATTTTCAAGTTTCTTTTGATTAGACCTTCAAGAAGAAATCCTCCCTCATCTTGCTTTGGCAGCTTTACAGGAGTAAATCAGCTTAAACCGAAAGGACTGTAAGGGGAGAGTGTGTGGCTATAGAAGACAGCTAGTGGAAGCTCTCTGAGGCTTCTGAAGGTAACTTCACAAGCTTTGGCTTCACAGGCACCACCACAACACAGCAGCGACAGACACCCAGGCAGGTCACAGCCAGATCAGAGCTGGCACAGCTGTGGGGCTGGCTGGTGATGCAGCACAGAACCCTCCTGCAACTGCAGAACAAGGGATGTACCGGACATCCTAACCTGTAGCCATCTTTAACATGGTACTTGCAAGCATGACAGAACTATTTGTTCCGTCCCTTCCTCACATATTGCTGCAATGATGTTTTGTACTCCTCCAATGAAATATTTTTATGTGGGGTTTTTTTTAAGCAAGTATTTATTTTAATTTATTTTAAGAATTTTCTATCTATAGTACTTGGTAGAGTAGTATTTAGTACTGGCAGTCTTCCAGGACTTGAAAAAAAGAATGACGAAACAGAGAAACACATACCCAAAAGACTCCAAATGCCAGCCTTTACTTGAAAGTACTTAATGAGGAAGTCATTTAGAGAGCTAACCTGGGTCCTTGTGATGTGTCTAGATAGGTACCACCCCGACAGGCAGCCGCAGAAGCCACGCAGCAGAAAGGCAAATGACTGAATAGAAACATGGTTCAAACCACTGCTTTGCTACTCCAGGAAGTTTCTTCAGCTAGACAAGTTTGCACTGCCACCTAGCTTTAGTGAAATAGTACGGTCCAGGGGAAAAATAAAAGTTACATTGCTCCCCAGTACAACTGGGGAACTTACAACTTCTTCACCAGCTGAACTTACTGCAGCTGCGGGCTGCAGTGTGGCCTTTCAGACTGCGCCTTTGCTGTCTTCCTGAACTGCAGGGGAAATGAATGTAATGCAAACATACACTTCGAGGCTGCACCTCCTACGGCAATTACCCGGAGATGCAGAAGTGATACAGAGTGCCTTCAACAAACACCTTTGCTAATGGAGTGTTTCGTGCCATAAAAGCCACCTTGTCTGCAGATTCTAAAGGTGTCAGGGACCATTTTATAATTTCCTTTCACTTCATTTGATGCCAAAGATGTGGATTGCTCTAAAGTAAATTTTGTCTCTAAGATCTTCTGTAAAGACAAATGAATGTGCATCTATTTTATTTTTTTTAAATCAAAATAAAGTATGTGAAGCATTAACTATTTTGTGTATATTTTCATTGACTTGCAAGGAGAAGCCTGTCTTCCAACCAGCTTTAGTGAATTTTTGCACTTTAGCCAAGTAACTTTGAACACAAATTAGTTTGATATTACAGCAGACTGTGAAAAATATTCTTTTTAGTACAAACAATGCAAAGAAGAGAATCCAAATCATTTTATGTATCTTTGAAATAGTTTACCTACATCACTACATGTGATAAAGTTGCCCTGGAAATTGTAGAGTTCCTACTCAGATTTTGTTGTTATATATATATGTTGGCAGCCTGTTCCTAGGATATGAAACAAAATCCAATTAGCTTTATAAACAGGGTAGCCAAAAAATGAGGGTACAACATCCTAATGGTGGCAAGGTTGTAAAGCATTAATAAAATGAACCCCAATGAGTTAAGCACATAATTGAACTTGCAGAAGAAACAGCATTGGTTCTGTTAATCTTCTGTTATGTAACAAAGCCAGTTACATCTACTAAATGTAGCTGGAATCTCCTTCTTAGACTATTTTAGGATGTTTAGTTTGAATTGTCTTGCATGTTAAAACAATAGATGTGATATGGTATTAGTTACAGGAGCTTAACTGGAGTTTACTCACTGTGATGTCTTGAGACAACAGGTATGAACTGAAACGAGTGCTTCCAACCAGACACGAAGAGGAGTGTTCTCCTCCTGAGGACAGCCAGGCCCCGGACAGGGTGCAGAGAGGTTGCGTCGTCTCCATCCTTGGAGGTTTCAAGGCCGGACTGGCTGAAGCCCCGAGTGCCCAGATATGATCTCGGAGCGGGAAGGTTGGTCTAGAGCCCCATCCAGCCCAAAGGATGCTGTGACTCAGACCCTGCCACTAACCCCAGGGTGAAGAGCAGAGCTGGTTACATGATGCAGGCAGCTGCTTGTCTGGGCACTTGGCCTTCACCACTGGCCAGCTGTGCCTGCAGAAACTGCATGAGATTTTCAGAAAGCAACAGAGTGTTCATAGGAGAACGATAACCACCTGCAGTGCCCTTGGGGCAGTACTTCTTTGCCTTGCCTCTTTATCACAGGTAAGAGTCTGTTTGCCAGTAATATTTAAAACCAAATAAAATAGTGTAGGTATAGATCCCATGTAAAGGCTTAGGGCCTTGACTTAACAAAAAGGAGGGTTGGATTTGATGCTACACTCAACTGCTGACTGAAGAACGAACTTGAACTCATTCTAGCCCCGCGACAGCGCAGCTTTCTTACCGTTATGTCAGCCACCTTCTGAGTGATCCATAGAGAAGTGAACAGAACATCGGATATCCTCCTAGTCCCGCAGATGGACGAACCTGTCGGTCTGCTACTTCTTCCCATCCCAAAGCAAGCCCGTTTCCAGAAAGAATGTAGCCCTATAGTCCTTATTTACTATCATCTCAAATAGTTGTATTAAATATGTTACACACAAAAACCCCAAACACTCATAAAAATCAGGGAGTTAGTTACAAAAATTTCAGTCAGCTCTAAGTTATTATCATAACTTTATTCTCAGCAACAACAAAACCTGTGCAGAATATCATTTCAGTTCTAGGATAGACAAAATATTTTTGGATATTTATTTTGTATAAAGAGTAGTCTTAAAATACATTTCAACAAAAAGAAAGCCATCTAAGACATCAGCATATTCTTTTGTACTACTGTTTGACTAGAAACAATTTGAAAGCAGATATATTAAGGCAACATTAAAAATGATACCTAGATATAGGGCAATATTTGACTAAAAAAAGATCTAAAATCTGTATTTTGCACCATTCTTCAGCATGAGATAGTACCACACCTCCGCTCAGCAGCTCTATTTGAACAGAGTTACCTGACAGCAGCAGTCGTAAAAGTACTTAATACTCTGTTTATTGCAAAAGGTAGATTAATTTTAAAGGAAAAAAATATTTTCTTCTATTCTGACAACCACCTCTCCGACCCCAAATTTGTGAGAGACTGCTATAATGTTTTCCGTTTTTCTTGTTAAGCCTGCCAGTTTCTTTGCACTTAAATATAAAGATTTAAAACCAAAAATACTAAAACATCCCAGTTAAGCTTCTGCCACAACAACTGCATTCAGTGACTGAAAGACCAGGACCTTGGGAAGCTGTGCCCAGAGGTGAGCAAAGGATTCCTTACAACTGGCAGTGTGCACGTTCTATATGCAATTGCATGTTGCTTGGGAACTCTCCAGGTCATCAGTGTTCACGCCATAGAGGTTCATGAGTCGGGGGTGCACCCTGTGAAGTGAGAAGTCAAACTTTACCCATTTCATTACCTCTTGCAGTGGATGTGCCACTTTTGGGGGCTGGTGGCAGGGAAGACAAATGTGTGTGAACTATTGTATGGAACACCATGGGGGCAGTTGCATTTTGGCAATTCCTGCAAGGCTATAGCATGACCTGTCTTTCATTTTAACTGACCAGACTGTTACTCTGAGCCCTTCAACCAGCGCTGTGTGCACTGCAGAGGAATGAGCCACCACATTTAATTCCACTGACAATCCTCCCATTGCCCCATGCGGTCATAGTCTCCTCCTTTGATCCTACATATGGAAACTATTCCCAAGCAGCACCAAGTTCCCCACAACTAAACAACTATAGGTTTTTAATTAAGGTTTCACACTGCTTTATAATCAGGAACCCTTATCCCAAAAGGAGCTTCTCCCTGAGCCACAGACCTTTCTGTAACTCCTTTTTCCTCTAAGAAACAGAAGGTGAAAGTGACAGGTAGTAATAAGAGAAGAACTGGGGCTAGAAGCTGACGAAGCACCAAAGGAAAGGCAGAATGGGTCATAACAAACCTTTCCAAAGATGGGCTCAAGGCAACAGGGCAGAGGCTGAAACGATGGCAAAGGGGCCAGACTGTGCAGTGCACAAAAGTGCACAAAAGGGCTGTTCTCATGGTATTTCCAGCACCCAGTTTTGGTATCTAATCTGTTAGAGCCATACTGTCCATAAATGTAATTCTTATCCTTACCGAACATGAACTTCCGATGCTTCTTCCATTAAGTCTCCATCTATATTCCAAGGGTGATTTCCTTCTGTGGAAGCAGCATTCAAATACGCATTTTCCTTGGCATCAAGCACACTTTTAATCCTTGGTTGTACTTTTACTTCTTGAACTGTGTAGGTCTCAACAAAGGGGAAATTGAACTAAACCAAACACAGACACATATTAAATGAAGATAAAAGACATCACTGGTAGCTTAGCAACAAACTGCACTACTTGAAATTAAAAAGCTTGCCCTTTTTTTTGGTCTGAAGTAAATGAGAACATTTAACTCTAGCTTTGACCATATCAGGCATTTTATATTCCAGTCAGCACTTAGAGATTAACATGCTATTTTTACCCTAAACAGTGCCTCAAGCGAAATGGTAGCGTTCTGTTTGCACTCCATATCCAACTTACTCAATTCACAGGTGCGCATGCACACACCAAAAGTGCCTTCAGAGTATGTGAAGATCCAAGCAGAGTTTTCCCTGAGCTCTGTTTATCATTGCCAGTAATCCTGTCCTAAACCAAGCTAGTTGGAACTCCAGTAAATGATCATCTTAAATTTAAAGGAGGGTCTACATCTCCTTGTCTGATTTCTAAATAAAAAGTCTAAGAGAAGAGCAAAGCCTTCCTCCAAAAACACCTGTCTCCTAAATGCAGCTGTTAGTGCTGTCATGTGGAATTGTCATTCACCTCCCCTCCAATCCCTCTGACTGTTGAACAGTCATCTAATTCAAGTCTAAACCTTCTTGTAAGAGTGATTTCACATCATCCTGAAGCATGTGACTGCGTACCAGTACACTTAGGCTATGCACTGGGTATTTAGGTTGGCAATACAGCACCGAGTTTGCACACTTCATTTTCCGCTTCCAAAACATAATTCTGACCACAATTTTGAAATGCAGCTCTGCAAACGTTTGGGACTAGATGGAAGGCATACCTGCTAAAAATCAGTGGTCATATTGCACCCCTGCCAGCATAGCACGTGCTCATCTGCTGTAATTATGGACTTGACCTAATCCTTACAAGGCGTTGCATGATGTGGCCCCATCTGTGTTCTTGGTTTCCCTGCTACACAGAATTTAAACGCAGCATGCGTTTCCTGCATCGTGGTGAAAGGGGTTTACACCCTTAAAACTATGGTGCCACACAAATACAATTTAAACCACAACAGATGGGCTGAAATAGGCTAATCGGTATTAGTCTAGTGATTTAAAAAAAAAAAAATCAGATAAAAAGGGGGCTAATGTATTCTGACAGGAAGCTAAGTCTCCTTATGAGGATGCCAACGTTAACTCTTGCAGTATGTCTAACTTCATGATTAACTGTTCTTTTTATAATCACCAGAAGAAAATTCACAGTACCTGGTTTTTTACACTGGTGTATCTTTTCAGATGTTTTACAAACTCTGTTCGAGAAGTGTTCTGTACAACAATAAGAGCCATGCTCCCGTTATTCAACCTGAAAAGCAGACCAATTTGGTTCCGAAAAGAGAATTAATTATGGAAGTTTAACAGACTCTTCAAAAGTCTAGAAGGAAGCTAGCAAGAGTAGATTAACAGAATAGTCTCAACGGGTTTTTTAATCTTTTTGCCAGTGCCCCCCCCCCAGATCAATATAAACTATACAAATGAGGTTATTGTGCAGCGATATATTTATAGCATACACTGTAATAATAAAATTGTACTCCTTTATCAATATCCATAATTCATTGACTGTAATAGATACAATTTTTAAAAAAAACACCTGCTTTTCTACTTAACAGATTATTTTTAAACGTTTGGGATCACAAATTTATCTTTACACAAAATATAATGATTACTATGAATGTTGTGAGGCAAAGCTTTCCCATCATACAAGCCAGAGCAGATGGGTTCATTCACCTTCTCTATTAACACTCACACTGCCCTAACAAAGGTCCTGATCTTCAGCTATGCCGCTGTCCTCTCAGCGACTCTCAGTACAGGTACATTTACAATTTTCACGAAGCACATAGAAGTTACAAACAGAAGGGAGTTTTTGTACAAGACAAGCCAGCCATATACTAGAGACTGATCAAGAGACCATATGGTGCAGGTACTCAATGGTCCTAGGTATCCAGTCACCACTGGCATTTTAGCATCTTCGGGAATTTGGGTCACAAGCTAGTATCAATTCACAGATTGCTTAGTGCAACTGCACCTTGTCACAGAAGCTAACAACCTGAATCTCAAGACAACCATGCCTAAGTCCTGTTCAAGTTAGAGACAAATCAGTGTTCAAGAAGAGTATCAGATGAACAGTCTCAGCAGTGACTTAAATTTTATATAATTTTATATGGATATATTTCATATCTTCTGAATATATCGACATACACATATATATATTTATTCAGTGCGAATGCTTGGGAAATACGTTAAGAATGTTTAAAATAAAAAACATTTCCAGCCTACCACCACAGATCCCTCCTCACTCATAGTTCTCTGACTACTGAACAACTGCATCAGGAATGTTCTCAGACTACGATCCAGCACAAGCTGGGAGATACTTTTTATCTAACCATTAAACAAGCCACCCGACATAGAATTACTTTGCTGATTCAGAAAACAGTGATGGTGAAATTGAAAAAGTTGCCTCCATATATTTTCTGCAATAAAAGGGCACAGCAGCCTGCTGGGCAATGCACTCGGCACCATGGCCATTTATCTTCAAGGATGACTACGAATTCTGATTGATTCTCTTGAAAGTCCAATTTGCAGCGAAGCACAGCGCCTACGCTGTGAGAAACAAACGTCCCACACGGCTCACGTAGCGCAGACAGTTAAACGTGTCTTGACATGTTTCTGCCAATTTAGACTAATATAACTAGAGTTACAAGCAGCAGTCAAAGCTTTCATTGCCCTTCAAATGCCTTCACATGGCAAAAAACCTCTTGAGGAGAATAGGAGAGAGTGAGAAAACATAGTCAAACTTAGCTGACACTTCCATAATGGGTCTCAAGTCTCTAATTACTAGTGCAACTTTTAGGTTTCTAGTGTTGAAAAGCATTACAGTCAAGATGCTATTCACTAAGAGGAACCCATCTGAAGTCTACTCTTCCTACCCTACAAAGCTGACTGCACATCTCAGAGTATTTTTAGAGGGAAAAACAGGATGTCCACATATGAAAGGATAGGGGGATCCTCTGAGCAACCACACCGTCTGCGAAACAGCCTCATTCAAACCTGCAGTAATTGCATGGAGTTGTCATAAAACTCCCTGGCACTGAGAAACAGGTGCCAGAACAGATGGAAAGAGAAAGCAAAGCTAAAAACGACTCATATCTTCAATTCTTGACAGAATTTTTCTACTAACTGGTATACATGCACAAAATGCTGAACAGGGAGTTCCTAGGATGGGACGGTGTCAGGGCACTATCTTGAGATATAAGAGACTCAGAAGGAGCTCTGTAGCAAAAAACCCTTCTCAATAAGTTTCATCAAAACCATTCATTTCTACATTGTTTCCAATAAGTCAAATTCTACCAGATCAACCAGTAATTGTCTAAAAATACCTGATTAACTCTAAGGCACATCTATTTTCACCTAATGATAATCAAATTAAACAAAACAGACTCGTTCCATAAACTTCCCTGAGCAGTGGGTTAGGTTTTATATGTATATATATGAGTTTCTGCACTCCTTTTGAGGGAGCATGTTGTATTTCACATACAACTACAAAGTCTGTACTTGCTCCTCTGCTTAATCCTCAAACAGAAACATGAAGTACAAATATTTATCACCCAGAACTGTTTTGATCACCACAGAGCAAGCCCTCAACAATGAACTAAAGGCAAAATGAGTCAATATGAACAACCAGATTACAGACTCATTTGTTTCCCAAACCCCTATAGGAACAAACTGTAATTCCCAAGTTCAGGGGGGAAAAAAAAATAGAAAAAGAAAAAAAAAAAAGACAGAAGACAAGTGTCAATTTCAGTTTTTCATGACAGGAGAAAGATTCATACTTCATTTTTGCTGACTGTAAAGCAGATGAGGGGCAACTTCCTATCTGAAACAATAAAATAAAATCCAAGAATGAAGTTTCTACATATAGCCAAATCCTGTGACAGATGACTGCTCGATGACTACTACTTAAGTCAGACTTGCCAACTAATTTAATCACAGCAATTATCCACTCATTATTCTAGTTAGACTGCTTGACCTTATTTGGCTGATCGAAAAACTGATTACAATTCCTGGGATTATTGAGTCTGCTGCAGTCCATGCTCCCTCCCCCATTCCAGAGGCACTAGACTACCTAAACACAGGCTCATATTCTCAAAAAAGCCAAGGTCTTAAGGTAAGATGTCAGAATTTATAGACATGACTAATTCTCTAAACCCCTACTGACCTCGTATTAGGTGCCAAGCCTCTTGGTGCCATTGAACACAGACAAGGGATTGCCATAATGCTCACATTCAGGAAGTGACCGTGAATTTTGTGCCACTGATCCTTGCTACCTAAATATAACAGGGTAATTCTATGTTACTCCAGTTTAAGCAGCCACTGTTCATTTTTAAAGAATCATAAAAGCAAAAACTCACAATTTTTTTTAATCTTATCTTTCTTCTTTCTGAAAGGGTGGAAGCACATAGGTAAGATAACTTGAAGTCACTTTAGTACATTTAAATGACATCTACTTTAGGAAAGAAGTAAATCTCAGTAGAAGTATTCATAAAACTGAACAATCTAGTAACACTGAGCTGGACTGCTTCATAACAAACCCTCCATAGTCTGTAGGGAACATTTTACAAGGTGTACAAGTTTGTAGTTGTCAAAATATATATGTTTAAGGTAGTATTACCTGATGAACAAATCTGAACAAAACCAAGAATTTGTGTAAGTTTATCTGTAAAGACATGTCTTTTTTTTAGCTTTGGAATTGCTTGATTCAGGTTTACTTACATGTCATTCTCATGAGAGTCTTCCTGTGGAATTTGTAGAGGTAGAAATGATACTTCACATTCCTCTGGCCTAGAGGAGTATTGATATTTATTATCATGTAAACCAATATTCTAACTGCTAGACAGACTTTTATCCAAGTTAAGATGGTTTAAAGGAGATACTGAATAAACAGAATTTATCTCCTCTGACTTGTGATATATATCCCTCTTACATCTGAGTTAAATTCATCTGCAATTAAAAAGTTAAGATAGTTAAATTACTCCTGTCTATATTTTTACCACATTAATTATTACATTTTCTTCAAGAACATGAGAAATGCTAGAAAAATGTAACAGTTCATGGCATACTTGAGATCTGCCAGTGTCTTGATAAAAGCAAAATCCTTCCGCTGGTTGGAGGGCATCCAACGGTGTTTTTCAGCCAAAGCTAGCGTCCTCGCACCGAAACCAAACATAGCTGAGAACCCAAACCGCAAAAGCTTGCTTGGAGTACTGAAACTGCAGACATCTACTGGCTGAATGTGTCCTAAAATTTCAAAGATAAAGACCAGAAATGACAAATAACATCTGTATTGCCAGCTGAATACATCTTGCCATTTCCGTTCAATCTAATTTAACTGAGAGAAAAAAACTCCAGACTGCTTTCTTTTGAAAATCAAGTTTTATTGATTGAAACTGGGATCAATCTAAATGGCAGGGAGGTTGGAACTAGATGATCTTTGAGGTCCCTTGCAACCCAAAGCATTCTATGATTCTATAATTAAGACTCTATAAAAGCAGTAATTTCAGAGAAGAATGTCTAGATTCTTCAAAATACTAAAAATTTTGTGGGAGAAATTCAGTGATTCCATCAAGCTGCACAAGGTGGGACTCCTCACTCTATTCAAAGTTCCAAAACTCAGCATCAAAGAAAAAACAATATTGCTACATAAATATTTCCAACCACTGCAACAAATGTGTGTAATGAATGAACACAGTACTAGAGGAGTTAACAGGAACTCTTAAATACAGGGTTCAAATGTATTTATGTTTACAGTGATGGAATTTGCACATCTAATTCTATTCCAGATAGGGTATTTTTTATGTAATAGAACCTAGGTGGTGGTTTCTGCTATACTGAGTATCTCCAGTTTGAAGATACAGTTTTAGATTTTGCACACAGTGGCTTCTGTATTAACATCTAGAAAACAGAGAAAAGTCTTTTCCGCTACAGACTGCACATCTAGAAAACAAAGTCAATCTTGTCTTCCCCACTATTGTCTTCTGGCAACTAGCTTTTTCCTTTAGCTTAATTACATTGTCACATTCAAACACCTAGTGTGCAGGCTGAATGGAAAGTGATACAGTTTCTTCTCCTAACACAGATTTCTTAAGGAAACCGTTAATATTTAAAAGACAGGTACATAGCTAAAGAGATGAATGATACTGTCTCAGAAATATGGCAATCCTTCCCTGAAAAGTATAGTTCTGATCTCTTTCTCAAGCTGACAGTACTGAATATTTTCCCATTGTCTTCACATTAAATTAGAATAATCAGGCGATTAGCGCAACAACACACACTGAGTAACCATCAGTAACAGGGCACAAACTCCAAAATCAGACATTATTCCTTAGCAGATTTTAGGTACCAGAAGATGAGGGCCATGACCTTTGTTACTAAACTATACTCAAAGAATCGTTACCTTTCCAGTACACTCTAAACGAGGATAGAATCATTTGGGCTTAAATGCCTTACAATACAGTTTACAGTGGCCTAGCATAACGGCATGTTTTTACTAAACAACTGCTCACAGCAAACTTCTAAATGTTGCTTCTATATTTCAAATCTGAAAATGTCTGTAAAAACACTTACCCATTATAATGTGCAGCGTTGCAGTCACTGCATGCTTAATACCATAGAGAGTGTGAGCCAAAACATTAGTAGTACCTGTAAAAATAAACACAAGCTATTGTAAAAATAAGACAGAAACAGAGTAACAAGAAAAGAAAAAAATACACACAACTTATTTGAATGAAGAAACCAAGACATTTACTGCATTTTCAGAAAAAGTACACCCCCCTCCCCAGTTACTCAGGTTTGGTAACAGCAGAAATGCAGAATAGTACAATTTAAGACCATTAAAACTTCTAGACATTCTATAAAATCCTTTTTTTCTCCAAATTCATCCTTAAGTGTCATAAAAACCTGGGAGGGAAGAGAGCTTGGAAAAAATTCCTTTTTTTCTTTCTTTCTTAAGCCCTCTCCCTAAAATAAAATTTTCTGCACTTAAGTGCTGTACTGAAGAGCTGTACTAGAAGACAGACTATCTAATAAGATGTAACTGAGAAATATTTTTAAGTGAGAAAAAAATAATACAATACTCAACCAGTGTAAAAGTGTTTATTTCCCAGACAAAATTCTATGAAATCTAGTCTAAAGACAGCTGCTGTACCTCTTACAGGCTACATTCTTAATTCTTAGAAGCAATAGTGAATAAAATTAATTGCTGCACATCAGCTTTATACATGAGAACACTCTGATGACTGAAAAAGAGAAAGAACGTAGTATTTGACATGTGACAACTTGTTGACCTGCATTCAGTACATTAAAACTGAGCCATCTAACTTGTCCTTGAAGACGTCTTTGCCTGGACATTGGCAGACCAATTGTACTACCAGTCAGTGGATAGAAGAGATTAATTTATTTTGAAACAAGGGCAAGAGCAGTAAATCATCTGGTAAATAGAAAAAAATATTCCAGAAAGTCAAGAACTAGCAATGGCAGCATTGAGTTGGAAGAGAGTGGAAAACTAGCTATCAGCTTGTAAGAGAAAGCAGCATGGTTCTGGGGACCTGTGTGTAGTGGTGATTTGTATGTCAAGTCACTTTACCTCTGTAAGAAACATGGATATACATGTAAATTTTGCCCTTCTGCTTTAGTGTGTCTGTATATACCCTGTAATTTAAACAGCAATTTATTTTAAAAATCCTGAACAGGGAATAGTTGGTACAGGTTTAACAGAATTTCAAGTTGCTGCTTCTCACTGAACACACTCCTGGTGCTGCTCAGCCAAGAAGCAGGGCCACAGGATTCACTTCTGCACATATAAAGAACCAAGGCAGAATACTGAGCTTCTTCATGTCACTGATTAAGGGATGAATAATTCAATAACAGATTAATTAAAATAACAAAAATTACAAAAGAGCAATTTAGAACCTAACATTCCATAAAGGAATGAGTTCAGTTAGATTTTAAAATAATTTTCTTGTTACTTGAATTATTTAATGTGTTACAGCAGCAACAGACAATTCAGGATGCTAAATGTGCCTGAAGTTTTATGGAAGCATTTAAACTTGTCTTTCTAAAGCAAGGGAAAGAAGATAGGAAAAGGAATGACTATCACACTTTAAACAAGACTCAATATTTAAATAAAGACTGTAAAAGCGTCATGTACCAGACTGAAAAATCATGTTCATCTCAAAAAACTGAAATATTTGATGGCAAATTAGTGGTAGGAAAAAAAACCCAACAAACAACTAAATTTGGGAAGACTGATGTACATACCTATGAAGCTCTAAAGGCATCTTGCCATTCTTATACAGGACTATACGCTTTGATTTTTTTCAATAAATTCTCTGAATAAGAATTTGTAAAATAACTGGGAATTGTATCTCAGTATCACACAGAGCACCTGATGCCCTTAGAGCACTTCAGTCTCTGGTAGCAATTCTGAATACTCAGAACCTCACCAAAAGCCTTCATAACAGCAGGGAGAAGAGCTCTGAGTAAGGCTCTCAGGATTCCGATCATGTGAAGGACATGAGGTCTGTTAGGAGAACTGGTACAAAACATTCTTTGAAGTTAACATCTCCGGTGGTAGAAATCAGGTTATGTACAGTTTTATTCTTCAAACAATAAAAAACACACCCCCAAAATCCAAAAAAAAGACAGTCATTCACATGTCTCAGAATTTTATAGATGACTATACTATTAATTTCTTTGTGCTTGCCCTAAAAGTAACATTTAAATAAACCCATAAGATTGGGATTACAAAGTACTTTGAAAGATGAATGTACTGACAACTTCAAATGTTAGATATAAGTCTTTATTTTTTCTCCCAAAAGAAATTCTATACACTAACAGGAAGCCCAGCTTATTAAAAATATTACAATTTCAGTCCAACAACTCAACTGAAAGTAATTTGAACTTTCCTTTCTGTACAATATGGGTAAGAAAGGACAAAAATGTAGCTGTAGATACCATTTACTATGCAAAATAGTTTTTCAATTCAGTGAATATAAGACACAGTTCTATCAGGAAAATTCAGGCACCAAAATAAATTAGGTCTGACTTAAAAAGCGATTTGAATGACTGACAATATTTAACCTCTAGATTCAATGAATTCTACTCAGCCAGTGAAGCTAGCTAAAGAAGTAGCTCAAAAATATATGAGTATTTCCTTTATTTTATCCCACCCTTATCAACTTTTGTGGAAACCTCTCTCACACAAAGAGCAGATCACTACAAGTCACGCAAATTGTGTTCATATTTGCTGTGAACTGACAACAGGGAAGTTGTTATTTTGAAAAATATTTGTTGTTTGTCATTGAAGATCAAGCTAGGCTAATAGAAGAGCCAAGGCAGAATACACTTTCAAATCTCAGGCTTGGTATGTCTTAAAACAGGGATTCCTCATTTACGTAAAAGTAATTTATCAATACAGATGGCAGCAAGATAACAAACGACCACGGCTGAAGTCAATACCAATCTTCATACCGACTTTAATGAGAGTTAAATCTCATTCTTACTAAACAGGACAGGCACAAGTAATTGCATCCTTCTCTTAAATCTAGGGAACTCATTAATATTTGCAGAAGTAAACAAGGCAAAACCCCACCCTTTCATGAATCCTGGGAAAAGAAAACAAGTTCTGCCTGTCTTCAAGCACATAAGTAATGCAGCCACCCTTCCACACACTGGAGATCTAGAACATGCACAGTTTTGCAGCAGCTAGTACCATCACCTTCTCTAAAATACTCGTAATATATGCTGAACAGTATTTTGATCCCAGTAATGACTTGTCTCATTACCTAGGTCCTATACAGGCAGGATTACACACACAAAAAAGCATCTTATAAACAAAATCAAACAATGAAAGGTATCATACAAAAAATTAAAAATATAAGCTCTGCTGATTAAATTGTCTATCCAATAATAGTGGGTTTAATGCCACTGCTCATCTTCCCAAGTCATCTAAACCTTTTTCCTCCCTACGTAAACTCGGTGTATCATTTACCAATAACAAGATGGTTCCCCTGAACACTGGCATATTAGTTCAGAGGCTAATACCCTTCTTTATTTTCATGTATGATCTTGCAGCCCTCACAGATTTTTTAACAGTTGCATTTGTAGATCTCACTCCAACTACTCAGTTTAGTGTCAAAAGGTTTAATCTATACAACTCCAGCATCTCTGTCAACTGCAATTTTTTAGAAACAGAGGCAAAAAAGATTTTTATTATTCAAAAAAATTCTTTTCAAAATATGAACCTGTTTTTCTGCCATTACAAACAACTTCCTACAACCTCTTTCCTCTGAAACACGTAAAAGCATCACAGTAAGGACAAAGTATCTGCAGGTCATGTAAAGCATGACTGATGAAGGTACCAAACAGAAATTGTAGAGGAAAAAAAATTGTCCTTGGAAGTGCAAGCACTTCTGCAGCACAATTAACTTAATTAACCAGACAACATGAATATTCATAAGGCTGTTAATGTCTCCCCCATCCAAACAGATAAATGTGATGTAATGACTTCCTAGTCAAGCACAGCTAAAATTCTGATGAAAACTGCACCAAAATTTTGGTCCTTTGCCTGAAATATCACAGAAATTAACAGCCCCTCAGTAGTATTTTACTTTCTGAATTAATTGGAAATCATGAATTTATTTAAATGAACCATGGAGGACCAAAAGGTTCATAGTCATCAGATATAGATTGTCTCTTGCTCTGTAACAACTGGATAGCTTTTTTAATGTCCTTCCAGTTCCCCCTCCCCTTTCTCCCATTCCCCCTCCGCACAGTTTCTTAGTAGTAGTTCCCATAGCAACAAACACTCCTGCTGATGGCCAGCAGTACAACTGCAGGCTTCCCCACATCTCATCCCTTTGATTGGGACCAGAATAAGGCAGCACAGTAGAGTATTTTTGTAAAAACATGCTCCCCTCTGGACCTTTCTTTTCAGGAGGTAAACTGTTTCAAGAGCAGCTCCTTCCCATCAAGTTGGCTGTAACTTCACAATCCTGTCTTAGCTGCTAACAATAGAGGCTAAAACCAGATTTTAAGGCACTCTAATAACACTGCCCATAACAGTTTCTCTTCTTACTCAACTAAAGAACCCTAATAAGTTTGTACAGTGGATTTCTGGATGGAAATGTTAACAGGCCATTGAGTTCCATCTTCTTTTTGTACACAAGTATCACACTTATCCGTTTCCTGACTACTTTTTGACATATCAATAATATGGAAATAAAATAAGCTATGCAGTACTTTTAGCAACCTATTAAAAAGTTTCTTGCACATCATTCTATAAATTGTTCTCACATGCTTTTAACAAAGTCTGTGGGATTCTGTGTAACAAGCCGTCCAGCCTTATTTTGGGTTTACAAATCTCTTTGATCATGATGTATATTACTTAACCCAAAGACAGCAGACACTAATGCTGAGGCACAGTGACTTAATCATGTCCAAAAAGCAGAGACTCAAATGCTGGACAGCGTCTGTCACCATCACCAAAATATTCACGGCAACTCAACCCATTGATTCAATGATATGTAATAATGCTGAGAATTTTCGAGGCTTCACCCATAAGTGATGGTCCAACTGCTGTGCTGAAGTGTATTTGTTTCATGTCTTGAGGTTACTGTATCTTTTACCAATGCCAAGTTCCACCAAGTTTTTTATGCTGAAAAAACCTAGTGTAATCTTGCATTTTTAAGGAACTAGTCCCTGTCTTAATGCTGCTTTCAGACATGCAAAGCAAGTCAGAGCACTTAAAATCTGCTTGCTCAGTTCAGAAGAGATTTGTTCCATTTTTTTGCTAAAAACTGAAAGCAAGGATTTGCTGTTCACCTCTCTTTTAGGCATTTCTTCCTTACTAGTTAAAAACATCTGAGAAACAACATCAAGCAATCAAATCAACATCCATACCAGAGGGACATTTTGTGTCTGCACAAAATCAGACCTCCTCTCTCAAAGTGGTTCATATGTCAGTCCAGAATCAACCCTGCGTGTCATAATTCCAGCTAAGCCTCCCAGCCTGGCCCAACCTATGCTCTGAGAAGGACAAATACAAAAATTCAGAGAAGGGACACACAGACCACCACACTTCTAGTGACATGGAGTTTTTGTAAGTACAAGTTAATAAAGGAACAAGAGGATTTTTCAAGAGAGATGCATACATTTTCAGGTCTGTGGAAGTAAAGGAAAGAAGTTTCATGTGTGCAGTATTTTTAAATATAATCTGCAAAATGTATTCCTGGGACACCACTTAAAAATAGACCCAAAGCACGAATCCAACTGAGAATCCTGCCAAAAAAATCAGAGCGAGAAGCAAACCAGCATGGCTTAATTAACGAAATTCTAGAAAACAGAGTTTTTGTTTGGTATCATTTTGGGCAGCAGATAAGGGCAAAACTTGATCTTTGCGTGGATCATCTGAAAATTATTTTAGTTTTCTTCTTCCTGAGCTTCTTCCTTTAGGCAAAGAGCTCATCTGTGCCATTACTATAAATTATCATAATGATTTAAAATCTAGTCATTTGTAATCAATCTAAATCACTAATTTAGGACATTTATTCAATAGCTCCCTTAAGTAACTGAAGCTTTATCACCAAGAAGTGCCTTTCGCAGCCAAAACTGTAAAACACACCAGAGGGACTTAAAACAGATGACTTACAAAATGTAACAGTACCTTTTAGACTCACCTGCTGGTATTACTCCGAGAGGAACCGGTGCTATGACAGGCGTTGGTATATAGTCTGTGTCTTTTCCAGCATCTATCTGGGCTTTAAGTAGAAGACCATGAGCAACTTCGCTGATGGATCCATCCCCACCGACACAAACTACCCTGTTACAAAACAAAAATGCTAAACAGTTCAAAATAAACTCTTCCATAGCTGAGCAAACAGGTAGAAGGCAGCTATCGCACACCATCTACATAAAGGTAATTCAAATTCCTTAGAACAAACTACGGCATCACTATCAGAACAACAGAAAACAAGCATCTTTATTTCTGCTTTCTTTTATCTGAGTAGGACTTAATATACTGAACAACATACAGAGTATTTCTTACCTTATCACACATTATGCACATGAACTGATCAAACAGAAGAGTTAAGCACATGCTCAAGTGCCTCCGTGGAAAAGTTCTTTAAACCTTTCAGTACTGACCCACACAAGCATTCAAATGCTTTTTAATTGCTCTTAGCATAACAACTCACCAAATACTACAATAAAATTTAAAATACTTGAATACAGCTAATTCTACACACTACGCAGACAGTTGAGGGATTTAGGAAGGTATAAAACCCTAGTGCCAGCAATCCTTTGCATGAAGGTACTTAATCACTCCTTCTGGAGCATGTAATTAAACTCCCACCTGCTGTGGCTATAGAGAGGAATGCATTTGTCTGTAAGAGCTCTGTTACAGTGAATATCAGGTGGCGGGTTTTTTCTGGTTTTGTTTATTTAAGTAACTATTACTGTGATTCTCTAGATTAGTAATGTTTGCAAGGTAAATGTTTTTAAGGTAAACACATTTTAATGATAAAAATAGCAATAGTACTCCAAGCATTTACAATATAAATGTCAGATTTACTTTACGAGGCATTTACTTAAAATATCTTCTTTTTCATCTACATGACTGCAGCTGTGAAGCTATGTGCAATAATTCAATTATATAAAACTGGTAAGCTCTTTATAAGAAAAAACTTAAACATTTACTAACACCATGAATAATCTCAGCTCCTTTAAATCTTTTCTTCATTTTCTATTATTATTTCCTAGCTAGATTTTAATTTCTATATTTTTAGGAACCTTTCCACTATCTAACTGAACATTGCACATATCAAAGAAAGAATAAGGGAGAGGGAGCATA
This sequence comes from Porphyrio hochstetteri, assembly GCA_020800305.1. NCBI lineage: Eukaryota > Metazoa > Chordata > Aves > Gruiformes > Rallidae > Porphyrio > Porphyrio hochstetteri. Next base: position 17,334,154 of record CM036910.1, on the reverse strand, counting down.
TAGCAAAAGTTTGGAGCATATTTTCTTGCTGCTTGTAATTAGGAGTCAACTCCTGTCTTTTGTCTTGCTTCTGGTTTAGAACGGTTTGTTCCTAGGCTGAAAAGTTTCTGCCACAGCAGCAAAACCAGTTAATCTTTGCAGTTTGCCAAACTGTACACCTGGGAAGACTTACATGGATTGTCTTCTGGCTATTAGCACTTCTGAAAGCAGATATATTTTCTTTTGATTTTGAGACACTGCATGTGTTATTGGAAACAGATGAAGAGTCCAAGAAATAACAAAAATGCTGGTAAATTTATTTTTTATTAATTTAGCATTAATCATCAAGAGTTGCCTTTTTGGCTTGAAATAGAAATACCTTCAGGGGCCAGGGATTCCAAGATTCCAAGAACCTGTCACACATAAGGAATAGAGAATCTTGAGCAAACACATTTGACTAAGACCTTGAAGAAGGCTTCTTGGAGAAGGAAGCATCTCCCTAACCATCAGACACAAGTTTCTCAAACAGTTAACTGAAGTCTGACTAACCAGTGCTACTCTAACCAATATCTGTAATACTTGAAGGCTCCTGCTTAGGGAATACACACATGCAAGTATTTGTGTATTTCTGTCACTCTAAAAACAAGATAATGCAGCATCACCACTGCACTCTCTGTCACCAAGGTTTGGCCCCAAGGCAAGCAAATAAGCACACTACCAGCTTGGATAAGTATCTACATTGCAGCACAGCGCAGTGCAGGCATGGCCTCCAGTAACTCACCTCCAGTGGCTTTGGAGCTTGGGCAAGGCAGATCAGGTCTGCATGAACTCTGCCATGTAGAGATGACACAAAAATGACCTTATCTCTTGCTACCATACACAGGGCCTCCTGCATCTAAAAGGAGCTTCAGAAGTGACGTTCTAGTTTTGCACAAACTTCTCTAACATGAGTCCATCCCATGAGCTACAGTTCTTCATGAACTACTCCAGTGTGGGTCTATTCCACAGGGTGCAGACTTTCAAGACCAGACTGATTTACCCTGGGTCCCCCCCAGGGTTTCAAGTCCTGCCAGAAAAACTGATTCAGTGTGGACTCCTCTCTCCACGGGGTCACAGGTCCTGCCAGGAACCTGCTTCAGCATGGACTTCCCACGGAGTCACAACCTCCTTCAGGCATCCACCTGCTCTCATGTGGTGTCTTCCCTGGGCTTCGGGTGGATATATGCTCCACCATCAACTTCCATGGGCTGCAGGCCAACAGCCTGCCTCACCTTGGTCTTCTTCATAGGCTGCAGGGGAGTCTCTGCTCCAGCACCTGGAGCACCTCCTCCCCCTCCTCCTTCACTAACTTTGGTGGTGTTTCTTGAAAAGTTGTTCTTTGCACGTATTCTTACTCCTCTCTCTGGTTGCAACTGCTCTTTGTAGGGTTTTTTCCCTTCTCAAATACATGACCGCAGAGGCACTACCACCATCACTGATTGCCTTGGCCAGTGGTGAGTCAATCTTGGAGCCAGCTGGCCTTGACTTTGTCAGACACTGGGAAAGCTCCTAGCAGCTTCTCACAGAAGCCATCCCTGTAGCCCTTACAATAGAATGAGGTAAAAAAACTAACATTAACAGCTAACTTAGAAAGGACAGAGATCTTTCACCTCAGAAATCTTAGCATTATACTGACTTAAGGATTATTTTTCTCCCAGTTCCTCTGTTCCTGTTTCCTCTTAGTCCTGACTGCTGGAGAGAAGTCTTACGGGAGAAGTACTCCAGTGACTCTACCCAACAATCAAAGATGAAACAACTCATAAGACTCAGAGAAGAAAAGGTTTGTGCAAGATGATAAAACCCAGGCTTTTTCTTCTCTACCTTCATATCTACTTCCCAGAAAAACTGGTTCCCCACCTAAAACCCCAAAAATGCCTGTTTTAATTGGAACGAAATTATCTTCGGAATCTGGACTGCATATACATTTTCAGATATATTTTTTCACTTAACTTTGGGAGTTTCTAAAATTAATGTAAATTGATTAGACTATAAAACACTATTTAAGCCTTCTTGTATGGTGCTCTGCTTATTCCAATGGAGTTGTAAGAATGCTGTACGTCTTCCATAGTATGACAAAACTATTCTTGTGTATTATTGCATGATTAATGTAAAAATACCAAAGACTGGCAGATTAATCTGCATAGCAAAGACTTTAAAAATAATTGAACAAGGATTTTCATTCCTGACTTCAAGTAAGTTTGAATGATTTCTTTTTTTTTAAATGGAAAACTCACATTACTTTCAGATAAAATGTTCTCCTTAAGAACCATTTGAATGGATTGAATGAAATATAAGGCACATAGTTTTGCAAGTACAGAGACTAAAGCTTTCATGAAGCATATTTAAGAATGCTTTATGTTTATTTACCATTACTTATTAATCTGAAATACATAGCTATTCCTGGTAAGTAATGAAAAACAAAGTGTCTAATAAGAACTGATTTTTTTTTTCACGTGAAGGAGAATAAATCATGAAATACCTACTAGCATAGTTTTGGATGGAATGGATATAAAGACTAATTTGAGGAAATGTTACGACATTCATTGTCACTAACCAACTTACCCATCAAATGCCTGGAGTTCACATTCTTTAAGTACTGAGAGAGCATGTCCTTCATATTCAGTTACTGTGGAAAATAATATTTAATTATCAGAAATATTAGATAATTTAAGAGGGGTTTTATTATTTTACCCTTCTAACATAAGGAACATAACAGTAATTCAGATTATTTTTTTAATCAGTAAATGCATTGAAAGTGAGAGAAGATATGTTTTGCAACTATGTTAGCTAAAAGGCAAGACATAAAAGTTCAGCTACCATCAGACACATGGCTATTTAGTGAATTTGAATTCAGAGAATCAGAGAAGATGTTTGTTGCATCAAAATGCAAGTTTTAGCATTGACACAGTTGGTAAACTTCAGGAAAATGCAGGCATATCCTCAGTAAAGACCAAATTATTTCAGTATCAAATTTAATTGCTTTTGTGTTAGGATATACAAATTGCTAAATCAAAAATATGAGGAGTTAAACACAGAAGTATGAAATCAAGCCAAATACCGGTGACAACAGAATATAACACACAGAGGAAGGTGGCACAAGTATACACCAGGGTTCATAGCCTCTGGAGGAAATGAATCTGTCACTCTACATTGATGTCTCTGTGTTTGCTGATACCCTATATAGTACAGTAAATGCCAGTGAAGACAGGATAAACTGGCATACTACAGATGGCACAAAGCATCGTAACCACATTTAGCATTTTCTAGGCCAGCCTTGCCAGAAGAGACAGCCCAGCTGCAGCCACCCATCAAAGATTTTTGCTGACTGACATGACACTTGCAGATGGATTTTTTGTGTAAGAATGTGCATCATTATATGCAAAATTACATTAATCTTTCATGCTTGTCTGTCCCTGGTGCTAGCATAGTTCAAGGTTTTTCTCCAGTGTTTCTAAACACTGTTAAAATTATTAGTCGTGGTGTCTAAAACAATCATTCCGTATCTGTATCTGTTAGAACAGTATTTATACAGACTATTCAAATGCTACTTGCAAAAATTCAAAGCACCTCTCTCCCCCCCAGATATATATACATGCACACACATATACCAGAATGTGCATATATACAGTGAGGATATGTAAATTTAAGTAAAAAAAGTTATAAAATTTCTACACTTCACTTTGATCAACTGTGTTTCAACATGTAACTTCAAAATCACCCAACCAGAACAGCAAAGTTCTAGTGCTTGGTGTTCTGGAAATTCTTAATTAAATACTAGATATTTTGATGATATCAAAGACAGAGAATTATCATTTTGGCTACAGAAATACCTATCACTAAAATTGCTTTCAGGAATTATTTACAGAATGCAGCATCTCTCCTGGGAGATAAAAGTACAATAGTTAAGCTATTGTAGAATAAAGGCAGCAAAAATAACTAGTGTTAGTCAGAGTGATGGGGACTCCATCTTATTTTCATCTAATAGCTTAAGCTTAGATGGAAATCATATAGCAGGACTAGGTGAGGCTTAATACTTGGGATAATTCCAAGAAGTTTAAAATTTGATGAGAGACTGACAGAGGTTCATAGCATCTCTTTTGAAGCATTGTGGGAAAAAGGTAATGAAGAAATTAACTTTCCAGTAAAAACTTACTGAGAACATACAGAAAATCAATTGAGTAGAAAAAAAAAGGAAAAATCCTACACAGAGATAGAAAGACCACAGCTAAATGTTTTCTGTAGGTTTGAAAAACTTCAGAGGGGCACGTAAAAGTCATTCTGATACCTGGAAAAAAGTTAGATGTTCGAATATTTGGTCCTATTCCAATTCAGGAAAAGAACCCCACAAAACCAAACATTAAACCAAACCAAAAAACCCACACAATAAATTTTGGTAAGAGGAAGAAAGAGTTTCTTTCACAGTTTGAGAAGGATTCAGATTATATATTTGGTTGAAATATCGTCACAAATATATTATTTAATTTTTTTCCCAACCATTTCTAATGCTCAACTGAAAAAGTTTTTCTAGGAGATTTTGTTCCCAACCTGTAAATTCCAATACGCATTGAATTTCAACAGCCTTCTGACCGAAAGGCACAGGCAGCACACCTAATCTGAACAGTCGCACATATTCCACTACGTTGCAACACCCTACCTCACACAGCTCAGCCCCTACTTCTACAAAAGATAACATGTAATGAGTTCCACACTGCAAAACATGGGACACTTCCACATGACACATACAAATCCTGGCAGTCGTGTCACAGACTGATGTCAAGAGGATTAAAACTGCTAATGATAACAACAGATTAACTGCCGTTGACACTGGATGGAAATCATTGTTACTCACTATATAGTAAGTTTGAACCTATACTATTTGCCCAGATCTCTTTCTCTTTTCCTTTGTGATTCTCCTCTAAAATTGAGGGGGTGAGGAAGGCTGTTGGTTTTGCCTAAACATCCAGCCTAATAATTGTGCATAAAGAGAAGTAGTAGAGTAGTAGAATTGAAACTGAGAAGTGAGATGAACTAGGAGCCTGGTGAGGTTACCTTTATTTTTCTTTAATATGTATAAGATTTTGCAAGATAGTAATATATTTCTAAAATACTAGCTCAGATTATCACTATTGGCCAGTATTTCTAAGTATCCCAAATGTAGAGCAGGCATTTCTTGAACCAGATTTTGAGAAGAGTCACTGTGGTTCTCCTAACAGTCATATCCCAGCTGTAGCACCCAAGACTGCCAAGGTCTCAGAAGACCGTGCAGAGACCAGTTTTTAAGTATTGCTTCACCTTAGCTACACTTGAAGCACTGTTTCAGGTTAAATTCTAATTCCTGCTTTCTACTGCACTGGGCACTTCTGAGATCTTTTTATTCCATGTAACAAAAATAACCCAAAAACCCCAACAAAACACAATCCCCTCTTTAAGACCTCTGGTTAATTGCACTAAAATTCATCTGTAGCATACAAAGTAATTTCACTGAAAAAAAGGAAAATCTGACCCAATTTAAAGATAACTGGAGAAAATAAATGCCAAACTCACTCATTTATGTACATGCTTTTTGACTGCTCTATATCCTTGAGTAGGAGATATAACTCCACTCCAAACTCCGAAAGAAATAAATAAAGTAGTCCAACAGAAGTTACAATGAAGAAACAGATCTGGCAAGCTTGACCACATAGGAAGCAACAGCCAGCTACCAACACACAACACAAGATGAAGACAGCTCTGTCTTTCAGCCCTCCAGTGTCAAAGTTTGCTGGGTTTTTTCACTAACCTGTGAGTCTTGTATCGTGCACCTGCTGAAAGTCACTGCGGAGATTCACATTTGCTTTAAGGTTTTTGTGTACAATTCATTTTAAGCTTTAAGTATGTGCACGTGAAGAGACTAGAACTAAATTATCTTCAGTGTAAAAATTCTACAAAAGCATTCAACTTTTACTATGCAACACACCTTTGGGCACTGCTATGTATGTAAATGTATGTAAATATAACGGCCCAGTTTCAGAAAAACGGTAACAGCAAGATGCACGCTCCAACCTCACAAGATTCAAAACAATTAGGGGAGAAAAAAAGCCTGCCCAATATAGTATTTCAAGGAATTCAGCTTTATCCACAGATGGTACCAGCAGACAGGACTTTCACTCAGCACCCACCACCTTTTGTTGTTTTGTGGTTTTTAACACGTAGTTTTTAATTATTTAGTTCTCTACTAGCATTTAAAACTGAAATGTAATTTTCTCATTTTGCCTGTAGGAGGAGTGTTAGGCAGCTAATAAGCACAATAGTATTTGGACATTACCAAAATAACCTTATTTTAAGGATAAACCATTAAACATTTATCTGGCTAAAATCAGATTTTTTTTTTCAAACTTTAAAAGAAAAATACAATTTTTTTTAAAGTTTTACAATGTTTTTATTAAACTGGGATAAATGTTTTTAAAAGCACTACAAATTATATTCATCACTTATTATAAACTCTATGTATTATTCTAAAAAGCTATTGATAGAGCCTTGGCGTATTAGTATAGCTTTAGGATTTGAGGTGATGCTATATAGCTAAAAATGTAATCTTAGCCAGGTTAGTGATAATGCTGCCTTTAGCAGAGACTAATGAATGAGAGGATGCTCACAGTAAACATAAGAGAAACATTACCCAGTAGTAAAGAATAAAAATTTTAAAGGTAATTTTCTTTAAATAGGAATAACTTACTTAACGATATGACATAGACTGTCATCTCAACCTAGATTTACATGACAAATCAAAGTTTTTTAAAAAATTGTGACCACAGAAGACCTAGTTCTGTTTCTAAGATGACAGCATTACTATTAATGTCTGTGAGAATCAAAACACATAAAGCTGCTGGCATTCCCTTATCAGTTAAGGGAATTTACGAAATTATCACTACAGAATTCTAATACAGACAATCTTCTCCTTATCCTCGGGCATCTTTAATTTTCTATTGATTTTACTTTAACTTGTGGACTAAGTAATTTAAGAATACATAGTCGGGTAATAAAATCAGCAAGATAAATCTAATATACAAACACTTACTGCATTTTCATCTCCTTACGCTTAAATCAGGTTTGCTCAGAATTATTTTTGGCCTGCCACCTGAGCTAGTCATGATGTCTCAAGAAGTTTAAGGGACAACTGTAGGATGAGCCCTCTGTCTTATAATTTGCTTAAGTTGGCACTGATTATGCAAACCAATTACAACAGACATAGGAAAAAGACTTCTGGGTGTCTCGCACCAGAGTTTACACTCCACAGAAATATGAAACGCACAATCAAAAATTTGCAGCACAATAAAGGGAATTGTAATCCTATAGATAAAATTTCTTTGGATTGAGAAACATGAATATAATTCTAAAATTGGTTCTTTTTTTAAGACCAAATTTGATGCAGAGGAAGTTTCAGTCTCTTCACAGAACAGGGCAGAAGTAATGATCAGATCATTAACATTTTATTGTTTTAAGAAAATTGTTTCCCTGTTCAATTTCTTACAAAAAGTCTATCAAATGAAAAAACAAATGGGCAAATTCAGTACAAAAAGCAGAACTCTGGCAGAAACTGTAGCCTTTAATACAAAGCTGCTATCAAGAACTCTTTGAGCAGAAGGCTGCACCACTACAATATTAAAGTTGTACCTTCATGTTCTCAACACCAAGCCGTGCCTATGTGCCTCGTGAGGACTGCCCTTGTCATTACAGCACTTAATCACTTAGGCTTCCAGGTCATCCCTGAAACTGAGTCAGAACCCAGAAATAATGTGTCCTTCAGATAAGCCCCTCTTATGATGTCAGTGCAATAGATGTTCTCAGAAGAGAAGTAATATTAAGGACATGTGTTTCTCACAGTGCAGGAACAAATCTTAGCAAGCACATACTAGACAGTCAGACACTAAATACTTCTTTCTTTTTATAGAAGGCTTGCTTTAAAAAAATACTTAAAACTATTATTCATATTGATAGTTATAGGGGAAAATATCCAATGAATTAGGCTATAACTACAATTTTTAAAATTAAATAAAAATATATTCTATTAACTACAATTCCAAATACACTACTTGCAGGCAAAGCCAATAAGGATTAGAAGTAAATTCAAGTTGTCTTGCATGCTTAAGTACTTATTTCACAAAGGATTAAAATATGTTTTTGAAGCAACTTACCTGTGACATCTGTTTTGATGTCAGCAAGCTTAAAAAGAGGCGCAACTTTCTCATAATAAACATGAGTGGCTTCTCTTTTGTGGCTGCTTGGATTAACAAACACTTTTAAGGATTTTGGTCTATTTTGAAAGCCTAAAAATAAAACAGAAAACATTGAAGATTACACAGAGCCCAGCTCTTTTTAAAGCTTGAATGAATTTTTAATATTAAAAAAGTACTTTAAGATAAGTAGTAAACTATAGTCTAAAAGAAGTCTCTATTTCTTCTTGGATGTGCGCTATTTGCTTTAAAATTACAATACTGATTACCTTTTTGGGTGTGTTCAGCTAATAAACAGTAGAAATTAATCACAAACTAACCAAAACAATGTGGGAACCAGGAAAAAACAGTGTATGTCACAACTTAGACCCTGATACAGGCACAAGGCGAATGTGGAGAAGTTGTAAGACTGAGCAACAGAAAAAAAACCCCCCAAAATATCAAACATCTCTTTTTTGGAATCTAATATGAAACACTCCCTGCAGGCATATGACAATAGCACTCAACAACAGTACTACAGTCCAGTATTTTGTTTTCTCTGATTGCAACAGTGAAAAGGAAATTCCCTTATCTTGAAAGAGGTCCAAAGAAATACAAAGAAATAGAAAACTTGGTAATAACATTCAGAAAACTGAGAATTGTTGTTCATTTTATTTTTTAAAATGTTATATTTAGGTCTTCAAAGTAAGAAAGTCTGAGCAAACAACACTGCAAAATGCAATATAACCAGTATCTTGTCTTACACACTGATCCCGTGAAGTAATATTCTTTGTAATATGGTATTTTTTTGAATGGTGAATAATTTATAATATTATTTGTCTAGTATAATAGTATTTTTCAAATTTTTTTTCTAGAATTCCTCCAGCTGCCACGATTCAGTGAGGTTGGTGGCATATGATCCAGCTGTTTCTTTGGCAGTTATTTAAAATCTATTATTTGAACAAATTCGTATTCAATTCATTTATAAATTCTAAATTTTCTTTCAGTATCAGGTTAGGCTATCACTTTCTTAGCCAAATGAAAGCTAAAATATCTGGCAAGTACACTGCTTTCATGAACACAATTAGTAGTAGGACACAACTTCAAAAGGAACCAAGAGTGAAAGCACATTTTCTTGTCCCATGTAGATTATTCCTTCAATTTTTACACCCACATGTACATTCAGAATGTCAGCTGGGACTTTCTGAAGCTCTTCCTACTTACTCTACCTCAAAAACTCAATAGGAGCAATTCCTCAGAGACATTCTAGCTAAATGCTATTTCAGCATCAAAGGGGAAAGCATTCCTTAAGATCAAAACGTAACAATTATAAAAGTCCCACAGATCATTTTTTTCACTTATTTAAACACATCAAAGAATGTGGAAATGAAAACTAGCAGTTTATCCAGTTTGCATTAGTAAATCTTCAAAGATTTCTTAAAGATACTGAAGGAAATTACTTGATCAGTTTGCTGCTATAATCTGAAAGCACACATAAAAAAGAAGATTTCTACTTATATTTATTGCAAAATGATACACACAATGCCATGTCATTGCATGGCAAATTAATCCTGATGAATCCTTAATACTTGATGAATCCCAAATCTCTTTGATAACAAGCCTTAGAACCTATATTTAAGAGTATCTCCTTTAAAAATGAATCATAGAATCACAGGGGTTGGAAGGGACCTCAAGAGATCATCGGGTCCAACCCCCCTGCCAAAGCAGGCTCCCTAGCTCATATGGCACAGGCAAGCATCCAGATGGGTCTTGAATATCTCCAGAGATGGAGACTCCACCACCTCCCTGAGCAGCCTGTCCCAGTGCTCTGTCACCCTCACTGTGTAAAAGTTCCTCCGCATGTTGGTGAGGAACTTCCTATGCTCTAACTTGCAGCCATTGCCTCTTGTCCTGTCTCCACAGACCACTGAAAAGGGGCTGGCCATTTCCCCCTGCATCCCATACTTAAGATATTAATGTTTATAAATAAGGTCTCTCCTTAGTCTTCTTTTCTCAAGGCTGAACAGTCCCAGCTCACTCAGCCTTTCCTCATAGGGGAGATAAAATAGGGAATCTGGCAAGGACAGCGGATGTGCTGGAAGGCCATGTTGCTGTTAACAAAGACCCTAATTAGCTACAAGAAAGGTTTGACAAAAGCCTCAAGATGTTCAATAAAGACAAACATGAAGTCCAGCATCTGGCCCAGCACAACCAGACAGAGGATTGATCAACTATGCAGCACCTCTTTAGAGAGCGTCTGAAGCTCCTGATGGACAAGGAGTTGACCGTGAGTAAAGAGTGTGCTGGCGGAAGGCTGGAATAGATAAACTCCAGAGGTGTATTCCACTCTGAATTCTTCTTTATTCTTTGGAAACAGAAACAAGCACTGCAGATATGTACTGTAGTGTCATTTCCAACCATAGTAATTACAACACAAATAAGGAAGATTACCTAGAACACAAAAATTGCTAAAGACTATTAAAACATAAATATCATCCTCATAAAGATGTTATTATAATCATTATTTAACGCACTTACTGGAGAGTTGCTGGAGTATTATTGCAGTCTTTTAGAACTTATAAAAATATTAAGACAAAAAAAATTATTTCTGTGACCTGGTATTTCATCTAAAGTGCCAACAGAAATTAAATAGAAAACTCTGAGAATAAGGGCTCCTGATTTCATAGATTCAGCCATGTTTCTTCTTTACAGGAACTTCTACCTGTGGTCAGCTGGCTCTACACTCTCAACTCTCACGAACACACAGAGAACTGTAAAAACTACAGAGCCTCTAAAGTATATCTTTAAGTATTGTATATACAGAAGCACACTTACAACACACAAATAGGAGAGGGAATAAAAGAATGGGGGTACAGTTTGTAGAAGTAGAAAAAGGTGATGAAGTGTCATAAATTCTGTTACCCAGACAGCACAAATTACAATTTCCTGTTACAGTTAAACCACCTTTAGAAGAAAGCTGAAGGAAATAAAGCAAATGATCTCTCTCACTTAAATTTTTATATATAAAACTCAAAAGCAGTTAAGTCCCAGCTGGCAATAAAAAAAATTGAAAAAAAACATAAGCTGGCAAAGGACTACAGACTTTTCAATTGGTGGGAAAAAATTCTTAAGATTTTTTTTAAGGAAACTTAACTGAATTTTTCTTTCCTTGTTCTAAAACCCCAAAATATTTATTCATCCAATTATTCCCAAACAGAAGCTGTATTTATGATTGTATATTAGACTATAGTTGAAAAGTAGATCAGAGTTAATCCTAGAGAGATTTTCAAGAACTAAATGAATTCACAGGGTAAAAGCGTTATTCTCTTTATGACCACCTGAAGCAATTTACTTTTAGAAAGGCAAACTATCTTATTTATAGAAATAGGTATCACAGCTGCATGTGAGCAGAGAGATGGTACACTATTAATGCCATTTTCTTTGTGCCAATGATTGTCAACTGACATGAATGGGTAACTATGACAAAAATTTATATTTATCATTTCCAGTGCTCACTGGACACATTGTAACACATCAAATAACTGAGTTTAATGAAAGAATATCCAATAGTAGTGAAAGATTAAGCTTTCACACAATTTTATAGAGAAACTTCTTTAAAGCTATTTTAAAATAATAATCTTTTAATTTTCTTTAAGAACTTCTAGATGGATGAATGAATCAGCCTCATTTACTAGAGCCTGCAACTGATTTCAGTCTGTCAGCCTTTTGGTGTTCTCCTAACTGGTATTCTGTTATTGTTTTCTGTGGCTGCTCCATTTGAAACGAACCAGCAGCCTAAAGCAGGAAGGCCAACTGTTCCTCTAGTACTAACAAATGTGCTAATATGCACTAGTTTAAACTTGATCTATCAAGTGAATCAGTGAACCGTGAAGGGTGGTGGGTCAATCAGGGTGTTCTGAAAACAAAGGCTGATAGGGCAGCAGAGACGCTATGCTCAGACATGCATCTGTGCTGCTTTCCGTTCTTAGCTTTATGAAAATGGGTTTATGTTACAGAAGTTAAAGAGCCCGGAATCATGTCGTTATTGCATACATTTATAAATACTTTGTACAACGGTAAGAATATTATACATGAGGAAAACTAATTACATGAGACAGATTTGTTAATGTAACTATGGAGACACTGCTGTTAATATTAACTAACCGAAGTTAATGTTTAACATTGATGGTTTAATTAAAACTTCATGCATGAAGTTTCAGACATTCATATCAAATCCCAGTATGAGATACTACAGAATAGAAGATAAAAATGAAATGCACTTCATGCATCTTTTTGCTATTTTATAATTTATCTATAACCATACTTAGTGTCTGTTCATTTACAGCTTTTGAATATTTTTTCAAATTCATAGTTAATGAAAATAAGTCTTATGTTGCTAAAGAATGGAGAAGCATTGATAATTATGCTTTTTTTTTTTCTCATTCCTGAGAGAAATCAGTTTATGAAACACTAGGCGTTTGCATGCACAGAGGGGTTTGAACTGAATAATGAATCCCACTGACACAGCACCTCCACTGCACGTGCCCGTAAGTCCAGTACAAAAAGATGCAACACACAAATGGAAACCACTGAGTCGGGTGTACAACAGGTCTGACATGAAATCAGCAGTACACTAGAATCTGCCTAAGCTGCTGTTTGAAGCTTTCCAAGAGCCAGGCCAGAACCAAGGCTCCACAGGTGTATGCCCTAAGATGGCAGTGGCCGTTTTACACTAAATTAACAATTATGTGATATCCAGAAGAACAATTTTCTCCAACAGCATATCGTTGAGCAAGCTCTTCATATCTAGCTGGCATGCATTTGGACAGCAGCGTTATGCGGAAAGTAACTTATCTAAAAGGTGGAAGATGGAATACATGTGACTTGTTGCCATCTGACACACAAACAGCCATGATAGCAACAACTATATATCCTATACAACTATATTATAGCTCTGTGCTCACTTATACAGTGACAGTCTGCATAAAAAATTATATCCTAGTTAGACTTTAAACAGAAATATTCTGAAAATATATTCAAAGCCAGAGAGGGTGCTCACTATGAAGGGAGTAAGAACAAACAGGAAAAAACATGTAAAACTCATTTGTGTCAGACAAAAGCACAGTAAAAGAGAAACTGGGCATACGATATTTCTGAAAAACATGAAATCTTCACTACAACAAATCTCTAGATAAAACTCTAGCTTGTATCATCACTGATAAACTTGCTATTGTCGTTCCTCAATCAATGTATCAGCATAAAAATCTAAAAACTTGACAAATAGTATGGGAAACAAATAGAAATTGCATCTATTTTCAAATTAGTAGTATTTAGCCATTCTAACAAATTAAAGTGCATGTTTACTGACATATCGAAACACAAATACACTCTACTTTGGTGAATCACCTGCTTCTAATTTGCTCCAGCCTAGAAGCAATAAAAACCTTCAAGTAAATAATGTAGCAGTTAATGAAAATTTACTTTGTGATGAGATAGATTAGGAAGAAAAAAGAAAAAGAAGAAAACACACGTACACTTAAATTCTGAATATTTTAGAAAGATGAAATTTTAACTTTATCCTGCAGTTCATAAGGAAAACAAAAGGAGCCAATCTGAGTTCAGTAACAAAGATGTCACCAGCACTATTAAAGAAAACGAGCTGTGACAAAAACTATGATAATTCATCACCATTTCAAGCAGAGATATATCAATGTGCCTTTTGAGATGTCAGTTACTGGGGAATCAAGAGAACTTATCTGCATTTTATATTCTTAGTCCAGACGAATCCCACTGGGAAATTCCTGCCAATGTTCGGTACATTTTAAATCAGAAGACTTTTTTCTGAAGTATACTGTTACTACGCCTTCACTGTTTGAACTACTGATAATGTGTCTCTGCCACACTAAATGCAGAAAAAATGCTGCTTTTTTAAAGATTTTTCTGGACAGAAAGGCAGCTTAAACTTCTACTCAGATGTCAGAATGTAATAGTGTGAAAACTATTTTTACTGTAAAGACAGAGCTTAAACCAATATATGTTCGTAAATGACATTTTGGGGGTTGTGTTTGGCTATTTTTTCCTCTCCAAGTCCTGATTATTCCTGAAGTAAAAGGAAAGGAGAAAAATGTACTGATTAGAGATCGAGAAAAATCTGCCCAAGGTTTGAGCTTCTGGAGAAAGGCTGTGGCTGAAGGAAGAACAAGAAACAGCACCATAGCACAGAATGCTTTTTTCAGGTTCAGGTGGCTTCCAATTACAAAGCTATAAAACAGAGACTGCACCTCGAAGTCAAGGCAACCTGAGCAAGAGATACTGCAGCTTTTTTTCTGTGAACATATGGTATCACTGCTCCTGATAGATGGAGGGTAATCTGGGAACAAAACAGACATTTGCTCCTTATGCAAATCTCCTTGTCTTTATGGGTAGCTGGAGATCTACAAGAATCTTGGCACTTCTTCAGATTTCGATATTATGTGATAAAGATTTTCAAAAAGAGGAAAGAGAAGGCACTTTTTAAGGCACATTTTTACTTGGAAAATCCAAAGCATATTTCAAGCAAACAATGCAAGAAAGCTAGCTGATTTTCTCTGCTTTTGCCAAAATCACTTTACTAGAAGTACAGTAAAAATTGCTGTTGAAAGTTCTCTACAAACACTACAGATGTGTAAGATTTTAATTTTGTCATCTGGCTCAGTATTAACAATTCAGCTGGAGTTTAATAGTCTATTACAAGATGGATTGTTTTTCTTCTGTAATAAGCAAACTCATTTGCTGTAGTCTGTAAACAGAGACACATTTTGGAGCTGAATCAGAGAGTTTGGTTTGAGGGGGGGGGTTGTTGTTTTGGGTTTTTAAATCACAAGTGTGCTATGTTCTGTGTCTTTCCAATATTGATGGCATTAAATTACAGTGAAAGGCTTTGGTTTCTTGTGGGTTCTTTTTTCCCTAAATAGTGAATACTGTTTTCTTAAATTTGATACAGCTTTCATGAAAAAAAAAAAAAACCCACCAAGAACCAACCCACAAAACAAACCCCCAAGCCCCACAAAACAAACAAAATAAAACCAAACACAACAAACATGGGTTAAACAAAGCATCCTGAAACTGGCATTAGCCCAGGCAGACACAGAAAGATAGTTTGAAAATAAAGAATTGCCTCTCACAACTAGCTAGTGCCAACATATTTTGTATCAAATTATACAATAAGAGCCCTACAGGATGCTAAGAACACTTCTACCTGTGAATTTATAAAAAGCTTCTCCCATTAATCTCTTAAAGAATCTACTGGTCTCAACTGGGAGCTCTTCAATATTCACAGAGAATTCCCTGGAGAGTTCCCAGGACCATCAGATTTGCTGCAATTCCAAGTGACAACATCAACAATATATTTTATTTCTTTAAGAAACATTTCCCAGAAGACTCTTCAAGTCAGAATAACTTCCAAACAATAGGATCAATTAATTTTTACAGATTCATTTGTCAGTTGTTGTCACTTCCTTACATTTTATACTTCACCACATAAAAATTCCCAGCAAACATTTTCCTGTGACAACATTCATATCCGTGTGTCCTAATTTCCACAGGTAAATATTTTTCTAAGCTTCACTCAAACTTATGTAATCTTATGTATCACCAACAGAAACAAATGTGAAATACTGACATCAACCTCAATTATAGGCTTACCATTCAAAATTTCCTTTAGATGTTTAAACCACAAATAACAATGATCTTCACTTAAGTTATTAAAATGGATAGCACAGTCTGTTAATTTATTATCTTCTTTATTCAAGCATTTAAAAATTGTGATACCCAACAAGGTACCACCTTTTATCTTCCCTACAAAACGACGACGTTTCAGTTTCACTGAAAATACATCTTTCATTTCAATAATCTCCTCTTGAGCCTGTAAAACCACATTGGAATCACCTGTAGGGAAAGAAAAAAGAAAACTGTTATCAATATGATTAGAAGATATATTTAAATAAAAAAAAGAACATTGTGGCTTCATCTCTAGCTTTACTTGTTGCAATCTGCCCATGTCTATATTGAAATTTATTGCATATAATTTGCTTCAATCACTGGTCTTTTTACCAACTGTCTTGTTATGTATCCAGCTAGACAAATAACACTATTTCAAAGAGGTTATTTAATTCCTTTTCTGATATTCAAAAAAATTCATAAAATTGCAGACTAGGAACAGTGAACCACATTTTATTTGCATTCAAAATGAAAATTCTTCATTGTATTCTCCTAAATCATAGATCAGAAAGTGTGCTGTGACCCAAGCTGACTATATGCTCAACGTATTTTTTTCATTTGATACAGCTGCTGCCTTTTGTCTACAGACTAGAGATGTATCAGAAAATAGTTAAGCAAAAATAGAAAAATAAAAGTGTCACCCATCTCATCTTTCATTTTCAACTTATGAATTTACTTTAAAAGACAAGAAAAACAGTTTCAAAAGTTCTTGTGACAGTTCAAGACCTTTGCCCCAGGCCAGAACACTAAGTGAAGGTTTTCTTCTCCCAGGGCTGTTACACACATGGACCCTGTGGCTGCGGACACTATCACTTCAGTGGCACTAGTTCCAGATGCCTCATGGAGGTGTGTCATGAGAAGCACTGTGCTATAGACTACTTCTCTCTTGTGCTGAAAAGTACTTGATTCCTCAAAAACAGTCAATTACAAGGACTCGAGAAAAAACATCGCTTTTCCTACAGGTGCCAAATACTCTGGACATGAAAATAGAAGTTTCCCTGATTTCTTTGTAACTAAACCAATAATGGTCCCTTTGCAGCCCAAGGCAAGAAAAGCTAGAAACCAGAAACCTTTTCCAAATCTAGCAACAGCTCAGGCAAGTGGTTTCTCAATAGCAAAAACCATAACAGATTCTGTTTGATGAATATTTGCTGCATGATTTACTGAAGTGCCAGGGAGAAGCTGCAAAAATCTATTGTAAATAAACTGGCTACCTGGGAGAGATGGACAGCACTGCAGGTGAGACCGCAAAACCAAGTGTCACCTAGTTCATCACCCCACGTGAAGCTGAGGGCTTCAGAAAGTCATTCTTTTTCTGAACAGCAACAAGAAGCCTGCATCAATTCTTGTAGCAGTTGGACACCGGCATTTCTCAATATCATTTCTTGAACTGGACTATGCAGTGAACATCTTTCTATCCAGGAATCCTGGAAGACTGCACCTCAGCAAAGCTAACACAACTAAAGCTTGAGTCAATACCACCTCTCCCAATAAAATTCTAAACCAACCAATTTTTAACTCTTCCATACCAACTAACCTGCTAGGGAGAGAAGCATGACCCTAAAATATGACTTCCCACATATTTTTCCAATTTGTACATTTTACCATCTCACTTTCTCCATAAGTCAGCTACTAAAGTGTAAAATTGGACTCAAATCATTCCATTCTTAGAAGGAAAACTGTGACAAGACTTGTGTGCACTGAGATAGTACATGGGAAATTGTAGCGCACATTTTCAGAAATATGCAGCAAATAAACAGGAGAAAACTCACCAAACAATAAAAAATAAAACAAAGCTTAGACTAATGGAGTGATGGCTGTAAAATTCTTTTCTTTAAGATAAACTAAATGAAACCAGGAGACCGAGGGGGAAAAAATTAAATGTATGTTTCCATCTGAACTATGATTTTGCACGGGCTAAGAGCATGAGTGGACATTGCACAAGCAGTGTAAATACTAACCACTACCAAATCTGAGAATTATTTTTTTTCCCAAAGAAAATTTTGTATTTCTCTTCTAAAACATCTGGGGATAAAGAGCCTTTGTAGGCCTTAAACGAATCGGTTACTTCTGACATCCTGAATCACTTACCCAGAACTTCATAGTTTAATACCTTTATTTAA
This sequence comes from Porphyrio hochstetteri, assembly GCA_020800305.1. Taxonomy (NCBI): domain Eukaryota; kingdom Metazoa; phylum Chordata; class Aves; order Gruiformes; family Rallidae; genus Porphyrio; species Porphyrio hochstetteri. Next base: position 17,316,063 of record CM036910.1, on the reverse strand, counting down.
GACTTGTTTTAATTTTAAAGCAGCATTTTCAAGAGGGCTGCTTATCTTTTTCCAAAAAGTCTTGCTGTCAGGCATACAGAACACTGAAAATTCCAGCATGCAAGCTCGAGGCTTTAGGAAAATGGGCAAACATAGAGACACGTGAAATATAACAACTGTTCTGCAGCAACAACTGAGCTGCAGCATTTGTTCCTGCAAGCCAATACACATATGCTAAATGGGTTTGCTTTTTAAATATTTTTAAACAAGGAGCATTTTGGATAAAACTATGAATTTTGCTGAGAATATCACAAATTCTGTTATGCTAATATTATGCATGTGCATAACAAATACAATGCAAACATTAGCCTATTTGTCCTGCACAAATCAATTAAAATGAAGGTCTGTTAAAATACTTTTTGTTCCCCCAATGGCTATCACAGAACGACATTTAGTCACAAGCCAGGTAAGGCTTGTCTTTTCAATGCTAAATGAGACAGATTTTTATTTACATCTTCCTCTGTATTTGTCTAATTCCTGTGTTGCTCGGATGAACATCAAAACTTTTGATAATGAAAGAAATACATTCTTACTAGGCAGCACTACACTTTCAAAAAGAGTATTTGACTCTAGTTTTCCAGGTACAGCTTGGAGAAGCATATAAACTGTAGGAATACTTAATTGTACAAAAGCATCATCCACGAGTTTTAAATAGTAGAGGAAATATTGAACTTGCCAGCAGGATTAGGACAGCCAATTTGCAATACTGTTGGAAAGAAATCTGCATTAAAGTCCCCAGGTATATTCCGTCATTTTCTTCTATTTTTACTGAAAATAAGATCATTACCAATACAGTAAAATTTTATAAATCAATTCAGATAGAGAAAAAGTAATTAATAAGATACATTTCTAAAATATTTCTAGTTTGTGATAACAACCAAGATTACTTTAAAAATAAAGTATATAATGTACTAGACACTTTTTTAAGTTTAAAAAAACTATTGGTTTGTTAGTACCATATTGGTTACTTCTAGCTGTTTCAGGACATTAACTGTCCTCTCACATTACTTAGAAAGATATTGGGTACCATCTGTTCTTGCAAGAGATTTAAGTATACATCTATTAGATATCATGCTATTTATTTAATTCAGTACCCACTTCCCATTGTTGTATCTTCTGAAAAAAAAAAGTCAATTTAATTACAAGGAATAAAGATAATCTCTTCTACCATGCTGCCCTGTCATCATGAGAGCAGAGAGGGAACCTGTATAAAGTAGGTTACAGGCGTTAGGGAAGAGTAAAACTAACAGCACTTAATATTTAACAAAGCTCTAACAAAAACAGAATATATAGCACTTAAAAAAAATTACTATAAGCCAAGGGCTTGTCTAAATCAATCTCAGCACATCTGTCTGATGTAGAGCGTAAACAGGATTAGAGTTGGATTTATCTGCTTGACGCTAATTGTACTCACAGTTTCTGCACATGTCCAATTTTTTTTTTTCTTCCAAATACAGCATAAAAAAAGCCTGTTTGGATATATGAATTTCTAGGAAGTTTTATGCCCCTGTTTATCCTCTTACGGATTTTAAGCAATGAGACTATATTTTTCCTAGTTATGGTAGTCTAATCTCTTGTTTAATAAATAATTAAGTCTAAATACACCACACACAGCTAAATCAAAGGGTAAGGAACTAATACACTCAAATAGCAAACCAAATTTTAATTAGCTAAGAGTGTTAAACTAGGCTTTAAACAAATAGATTACCTCATGTTTATAGCAAAATTGATGAAAACATACACAGAGAAAAAAGCAGTACTACTGAAAAATAGTGTGTAAAGAGATGTTATTGAACTATAAACACCAACACTTCAACAACAAAATATTTATTGGACTGTTTTCCTACCACAGAGGCCAAACATCTACAAGTGGTGTTTGAGGACTTAATTTCCATAACAAAAATCTCAAGTATATGGAAAATGGTAGAAAATACACATGAAATGCAGCTGTAATAGTCAAGTACAAGAAATGAATGTGATTGAAAACGTGCTGTACTCCCTTGGTCATAAATTCTTCCCATGACTTTGGCAAGACACCTAGCCCTGCTTCACTAAATTTGCTAGATAAATCTCTTACAGGTTTTAGGCCCTCTGTCCCATTAAACTCTCAGCTTATTTCATTAATAGTTGCGTGCTATAGCTGAGTGCAGTCTCATACAATAGAAATAATTAGAAATAAAAATCATCAAGACTATAAAAAATACAGTGATCAACAGTAGCTATTACAGACCTGATTACAGATCATCCTGCAATGTGTGAACACTACATTTAAAATAACTAACAAAATATATCATTAAATATAACTGTATTACTATAAAACCAAAAAGAAAATAAATAGAATAGAAAATGAAAATAGTTTTGACAGTATGTCTACAATTTTAGGCTCAGGAATACTTAAAATGAATATGATAATGTCTAATGCATTTAAATCAGTAATTATTAACTCATTAAGCTCATTTTTTCCTTCCTGAATCCTCTACAGTTTTCTGCTATAACTCTGATCAAGAAGGACTGGCAATGAGAAATATGAAGGAGCAAGTATGATCATTCTTGCCAGAAGAGCTGGGAATCGCTGCATTGCTTTCACACGACAGGCTCTAAACGTGAGGCAGGAAAGCTATTTTCAGAACATCTGAATTTTCAAGGGTTTTTTTTTATTTCAAAAAGACAGGTCACGCAACACCCTTAGTAAAATTTGATGTTATGCCTCTTACTCTCTTCTGCAAGTGGAGAAAGCAGAATTGCACTTTCTGTATCAAGCAGTATCCTGAGGAGAAGGTGGTACAGCAAGAGCCGAGTTGGGGAAGGGGATGTTTTTTCTTCGGAGATTATTTTATGCTATTTTAGTCCTTTTAGATGGTGCTTTAAAGGAAGTGTAACACAACCGGGGCCCCAGTCTAGGAAAACCTGTCTTGGGCTGTGTGTAACAGCAAGGAGTTCAGAAAGTACTACAAAGTACTGAAGAGGTGCGTCTCAGTTCCTCCAGAGCTGGAGAGTAAAAAGCAGGGGAGAACTACTTACTTATCTTTTAATGGCAGCTATTCACTTGCAGCAACAGCTGTATTCCTCCAGGGCAGAAATTTGAGCTTAAAAACATCTGACAGGAATACAACCAATTTTCATTCTCCTTCTCTAGAGGATCTGAGGGTGATGTGTTTTGCCAAGCCAATGCAATACCTTGCCACTAATCCCTTTTCCAACACAGGCACCTACCCTCACTCACCTGCCACCCACAACTGTGTAGTTCAGCCGTTTTCCTTATGTCTGGCACTTGGCAACACCAAACCAAGCCAATTCAAGTTCCTAAAGTAACTTAGATTGTTCACTTTCTTTTTTAATTTTTTTTTTTTTTTGCTGGCATAGTCTTCTGACAAGCTGTTTAATATAATCAGTTCAATAAAAGTCCTAGAAAACAGGAGATGCCTGAAAGTGATAAGAAAACACACAGCAGGGAAGAAGGAAGGACTGGGACTGTCTCCTTTCGTCAGCAGGAAGTCAACAAGGCTTGAGCCAATCTGCTGTGCATTTTCACTTCCAATTGCTAAATCCCCAAAGATCACACAAACACAGATCAACAAGAGCCAGCAAGACCTGGGAAAGATGCACAATGGTTTATCTTAATTTTTTAGAGCTCCATTTACATCTTCTCAATTAGAAATAAGTCTCAGAATAAAAACTCCACTTTACAAATCTATAATGGTACATTAAGTAAATTTGACTGGATAGGAAGTTACAGGCTATTTCAATACAGCAGTAAAAGCCATTGTTCACTATTCTGGCTTAGAGAAATCTAAAACTAAAATTATTATGAAGAGTATACTAAAAAATAATATCAAACAAATCTGTGCTTCAGGGTCTAATTTTTCAACTTGATCCCAGACAAAAAAAAAGCAAAACAAAAAAATCCAAAAAATTCCCCACCCGTAGTATTCCACAGCAAATCCTAGATCATAGAATAAAGGCTTATATTGGATAAAATAATGTCATTTCTGTTATTTCTCTGTTTAGTAATTCTTACAAATAATAAAAAGAAGCAATTTGATAAATACAACAATATAAAACTGGCTTTAGTGGAGTTCTGCAAGATTCAATACAAGCAATTCAATTCAACAAATGAAAGGTTTTTCATTCTTTGCTCAAGTTACTTCATAATTTTACGATATTTAGAGCATGGGCAAACGCATCTCAGACTGCAACCTCCTACATTTCACTCCACCTCCCCTTCTCTCCCTCTGTGCTTCAAATGGCTCTTTGACCAGCTGATTCCCATCTCTGTTCTCCATCGTATTTTTTCAAAACTAATCCTCATTCTTCTGAACATTCCCATCAAACCAAGAAGGCTGTTGCAGTATATGCTACTGTGTCCAGCATCATGTCGTCCCAGCGAAAGCAGGAATTACAGCCTGAGGGGATATTCTGTGTAGTCCTTTAAATCCTGAGCTGGACCATACTCAGGGAGTTAAATTTTGGTCTTTGCCAGAGCTGACTGCCCCTGGAGAGGAGCCAGACCTGAAGACTTCCCCTCTGAGCATGACCAGATCTTAGGCATGATGCACCCAGCATCCTGTGTCTCTGTGATGCCCAGCAAGCCACGAACAAGGCCCTTCTTGTAATGAGGCTCATTAGACATCTATCCATCAAGCTTTCATTAGTGTCTTTTTCCATTTCTGTTTTAGAGCAATGAAGTACCTTGCTTATTAGTTACAGGCTAACAGCAGAATTTGTTGGAAAAAAACATACTGAAACTGGTAGTTTGAAGAGAAGCCCAATAGCTTGATGTATAAATACCTCCACGGAAAAGTGTGATTGAAGCATAGACAAGTCCTAACATCACTACAGAAAAGAAGCTTCCTCTTAAATAAGAGTTTCTACTTCACTCTTCAAAAAAGAATTTGAGGGAGATGATGAAATGAAAAATAACCTCCATAACAAGAAGATCTACTGGGAATACAGCCATACAGAACAACAATGCCACGTGAAAGGAAACAAGGCAGATAGTGAGTGATACTGAACCTGAAGCATTTGAGAGGATGCATGCAGCAAAGACTTTTTAATGGCTACATTTTCTCATTAACACCACACCAAGACAGAGGTCATTGAAAATAAATTTACCATAGAAAGCTCTATGGTTTTTCTGTTGAGAGTGTGGCACACATACTGCCTAACTTCATAATGAGATTGGAAAAATAGCAGCAAACCTTTGAGTGCCCAAAACTTTGGGACTTTTGACACAGTAAGTGAAAGGAATTACAAAAAATAACTTCAGAGTAACAACTGGTTAACTAACATCAGTGATTTCTACCATTTTGCAAAACCTCTGCAAACACAAGCATCAGATTAAATGACAGAGACCAACAATAAAACCATCATATAACAGAATTAATTTTAAAAGAGAGATTTCTGAAATAATGTATGCCATTAGATCTGAGTGTTCTCTTTTATGCAATACAATGGGCTAGCAGGGTTGAAAGATACAAAAGAACCCCCAAAGAGGAAACACCAGCTCGATTTTACATTGCTTAAAAAAAACCCAAAACCACACAATCACACATACACATGGTTTTGTAATTCCAGAAAATAAGGGGTGTGGGGAATCAAAACAGCCTCCCATGGCCACATGACATCAAGGAGTTTGATTAACTCCAAGTTAACAATTGGACTTTTACTGGCACAAGATTCATTTCAGCTTCAAATACGGATTCACAAACCATCCATACTGCCAAATATCAGTGTCCCACTTACAGGGAACTCAACATGCCTCCAATATCTGAAACTTTGTCTTTTCCAGAAAAGACTTTCAAGCCAACATTTCCTTCAGGAAAACAGAACGGCCACATCCCATTCTAAGCACGTGACAAATTCCTTGCATAAACTGTTGGTAATTCACATATATTAGCAATTCATGCTTTTAGGTACTGAAGCATAAATATCAGCTGCTAGGTAAGCACATCCACGAACTCATCCTTGATTAACAGGTACTTATTTGACTTTACTGTCATTCATCTTTGGTCTTTTTTTTTTTTTTTTCCAGGAGCTTTCTTCATAAACTCAGCCAACATTTGCTTCACTCTATCTGCACCTTCTACACTAGCCCAAGGGTTAAGAGGAAGCAACAGCATCATCGGAGCCCTCTGACAAGCACAAAGCCCTTCCCTCACCGCATTCTCCATCTCAGTTGCCACATAGGAATAGGAAGAATGTAAACGACACCATTTTTCCCGCAGGGATGAATGAATCCTATTTTGTTCATGTATACCACACTTGTAACAGACTTTAAAAAAATAAAAAAAGGCAATAAAAACCCACAGAATTTTGTTGGTGATCTTTATAATATAAATGTTTTTTCCCCCTTCCTATGAGGGGAGCTGTTCATATTCTTGTAACCTTGTAAAATATTTCAGCATATTAAATGTATACTTTATACTACATATGTATAGTAAAAACAATGCAAAATTTAAGCAATAGTCAACTGTGTGGTATACAAATTAGCCCTTCATATAAAGGGAAAGCTTACAAAGCACAATATTCCAGAAGCTTTCTGGTATGACAATTATTGTGATTATATGGAATTGACTACATCTACAGTGATGCATAATCCTGTGGCTGAGGAAATTACATTCTCAGACTCTCATCAATTTTAAAATTTTGTTTGTAGCTTAACACTATGACAAAGCTTTCACAAAAGATTTGATACCAATATGATGTGACACAACTGAACCAAACCTTAATTTCACTCACAGTAAGAAATCACAGGATTAAGTAACACTGTGCAGTCTTTTAGAAAAGTTTATTGCTTCCAGATGGATGCAAGTTTCCTTTCAGCACTGATTGTATCTTCTGTACACAGGGTGCCAATGTTACTATAAATATAGACAAAAGCAGTTATAAAGATAAATTATGAAAATATTGACATAAACAGGCTCATACAATACTGCCTCTCTCCACAAAGCAAGGACAACTACATTAAAGCGATGTGCGCATCACAAACGTTCAATATAAAAACATGTACACCCTTTACAGAAATTGCAGCCCATATATGAACAAGCTCAAATTTACAAGGTATCCATAAAATGACTTCTAATTCAAACTGCATGCTCTTTGCCCCATGTTGTGTAGTGCCATGTGTTTCACTGCATGGTGCTCACTACTAAGATGTCCACCTGTGCCCATGTATCTGCACAGCAAGCTAAGTATATGCTACTTCATTTAGCAGCAGAACTGTTGAATACACGCTGCAACATGCTTGCTTTTAAATTAAACTAAAACTGTAAATAATAAAGGTGTTTAAGCTAATTTAAATTTCAAACCACATATTTAAGACACTGATAAACTGAATCAACAGCTCTACAAAATCTTTTTGAGAAAAATAATAGGGTATATCAGATTAGACTTTAATTTTTTTTTAAAAAAATTATATATATATATAAAAAATATGTTCTTTTGGAAACCAAAAAAGTCTCAAAAAATATCAGTTAAAGTCAGTCCTTTGAGTTGCTTTAATATTTTATTTACTATACAGTTCCGGAATTCTAAGAATAAATGGTAAAAAAATATATTATTTGAACTTTTCGTGAGATTCTCAAAAATCAAAAAGATCTCCATCTTGGTTTTGATTTGCACAATAACCAGTGTTTAAAGCAGAATAAGTTAATGCATTTAAAAGACATGCAGAATTCGTGGAATGCTTTGCAAATATAATTCTAGCATTAAGCACCACGAAATTGAAATTTAAGTATCAGCATGGAAATAATTTTCACTTTTATAAACCACATTAGTACACTGTTACATATAGAAACCTACTCATTTTCTCATAGGCATATCAAACACCAACAAAAAAACTCACCCAAAAATTACCACGATGTATGCTTTTCGTCCTTCTCAGCCGTCTCCTATTTTAAGCAAATTCCTATGCATCTCCCTGTCTACTCCAGTATGGTAACTGTAGCTACATACCACATTTACGTATCTATTCCTAATAGTGGTCTATCCCTAATCCTGGTAGGAAAAGTACTAAAATCAAACAGAAAGACTACCTATTGACATATTTAAAAAAAAAAAAAAAAAAATCAGATGAATTTTCACTGTTGAAGAAACTCGTGTGAGATGACAAAGACACAATTCAAGCCTCTCATAATACATAATACTTAAGAATTTTTACTCCCCTAAATTTAAATGGTAGTATTCTGCCAAATGACACATACGTAATATCAGAGAGATTCACATTCAAAGCACCCACAGAGCAACTAACAGAGATGCATCTTCAGACTGTCTCCAGCAGGCACTTGCATTATGTGCGCTACTGATACTATTCTAAATGTTCCTCTACCACAATATTAAACTTACCTTGCTCATTTAAAGGTAATTTTAACAAATGTGAGTTTCTGCACATGCCTCTTGCCACACATTACAAATCAGACAATAATATTTGACTCAACCTTAAAGTGAGCCAGCGCAAGAAAATTATCATCTCCTATGTTCAAGAATCAACTACAACAGGTACCCTGGCACCCACCTTTAAGCTACTGAAATAACAAATTGGTGTTTTACACTGAGGGTAGTCTTCTACCCTATGAACATCAGACGTCTTCCAAAAGAAATTATGGAAAAGTACCAGCTAAGCATATTGAAGTTGTCCTCTGCTCCTAATCATGAGGTTGATGAAACTAATTACCCTCTTGGAACGGTTGGTAATATTTTCAGACTCTCATGCTATACAAGTTTAGCTACTCTTGGAATGGTTGGTAATATTTTCAGACTCTCATGCTATACAAGTTTAGCTATTGTATTTGGAATGTAACTTTCCTTCTCCACGATAAAAAAAAAACCCACACCAAAAAACACTTTAAGGTTATAATTATAAACATACGTATGAGCAATTTTTCCAAGGTACTTATGGCAAGCAAATACAGGTTTCCTGTACAGTCTGCTGCTGTATTGTAATTCTTAACAACATTTAATAAAATTAACCTCTTGACATTTTGTCAAAGAGCACACATTCTTTAAACTACACTGTGCCTTGCAACTGGAAGGCTAAGCAGGTGAAGTTCAAATTCTACCAGGAAAGCTTTCTTACTAGTACAAATACAGATGGAGCTACAGACTAGAGGTGTGTGCGCTTTTACATAAGCTATCATTGAAATATAATTTAACTGGTTTCTAGTACATAACACCAGCAATACCAGATCACCGCAAAAGTCCATCTGTCCCAGTATCTTATGTCAACCCACAACAATAGGCTGATGCTAAGAGAAATAAAACAAGCATTTATTCTATTTTCACCAATACTTTTCCATTCCTCACCTGTTTTTGTTTGGGACACCCTGAACTGACTGAAGTTTCTACACATTTAACAGCACTCAGATGAGGCTTTCCAAGTCCAGCTGAATCCATAAAATCTTTGAGAGTTAGCAATATCCTTTGGCAGTAAGTTCTGCAGTTCTCTTACTTCCTGCATGGTTATTACTTTTGTTTTGAGCCTGGTTCATACTGGATTCAACATATTTCTTATGCTGATGGACAGAAAGACATTGCCATCTACTGTCTCCAGACCCTACCTCAACCGCCTCCCTTTGAGACAAAGTAGTGCTGGCCTAGTCCATCACTCTCTTCCAGGAGCCATTCCTTACCTGTTAACCACTGCTATTCCCTGAACCTTCTTCAGTCCCACATAATCCTTGCTCAGAACACCAGAAGTGCAAACAGTATTCAAGATGTGGTAAAATACCCATTGGTTTATAGAGCTTACAAACATCTGTGTTAGCCTCTATTTGTTCTAATGATCCTTAACATAATAATCCTAACAACTATTCAAGTGACAGATGATATTTTCCACATAATAAACCCATGATCATATACATTTGGAATGGTCTAGGTACAGCTCCTGATCTTAATCCCAAACTGATGGCATTCAACTAAGAGATCAATGTATTGATGCTTAATTACATCAACTCTTGGAATCACTGTCCCACTGCTTTGTCAAAACTGTAAACTGGCCATGATGCTAAAACAGTGCTGTAAAACATGATTGACAATTTCAAAATGCTTTTCCACTTTTAACAATCCCCAAAGAAACCAATTCAGCATTTCTGGGGTTTGTGTTTATCCCATGCCATTATTTTCCTCTTCCATACTCTTTTCAGACCACATTGTTAATATAACAAAGGACCACAAACTTTTCAGGCAGCGTTCACTCCACAAATTAGACAAAGGAAACAAACATTAGAAACATAAACCAAAGAGAAACATATTTAAGAACAGTTTCCTCCTTACTGTAAATTCATTTTATTAATCTCTTCCTACACAAAAACTAATATTGCTAAGCTGTTAAACCTGCAGATGTAAAAAGCAGTAGGTCCTTTAAGCAAGACAAACAAGCACATATGTATAAATTATATTGTAAGTTCAGTACTGAATTTCTGTGTGTATGTTCCACAAATGGTTTCCATAAAACAAGTGAGACCTAGGGACAAAATTTCAAAAACACCACCTGCTTGTTTCTATCATAGTTTAAATAATTAACTCCTCAACAAATGTAAGTGGGGGGGGGGAAAAAGCACCTTTTTATTTCAGTTAAAAGAAAAAAGAAAAAGAAAACTTCACATATTTATCAGGTACTCTTTTCTCCTGCTAAGCATTGCTTTCTAAGCAATCACAGTTATTACTACTCCATCACAAAAGATCCATGGAACAGAAAACATTAGGAGGATATTCTTAGCTTAATCACAGCCTTTTTTAATGAATGTGTTGCAGTCAAGTGACCAAGATACATTGCATTTCACATTAAATAATCAGAAACATTATTTTCCCTTTGAAAAAAAATTAAGCCACGTTAAAAAGACACCCATATACAACCTCCTCCTGATTATTGTGACATATCAAAGTTTGATGTCAACATAAGTTAGCACTATCTATAGCCATCTAACTGTTAGCATATTATGCCCTAGCGCTATGATAATTTTGATCCCTAACTAATTACCTCGCCCTCAGTTACACTACGTAGATATGACAGAGCAGGCCTTTGGGAAGTCCAAAACCACGCAGGTAGGAAATCTTTCAGTACCTTTCTTGACAGAGCTATTTGACAGGTCTCCAAAAGACCCTGCAACAAACAATGTACCAGAGAGAGGGCCTGGACAGGAGCAATCTCATCTTCAGAAGAGTCAACGCATCAGCCAGGCAAGGATGTGCTGTTCTCACTCAGAAGCACAGCTAGCTGTCTCAACGGTTTTCCTATTTACTTTTAGCAATTTATTTGCAAGAATTTTCACTTATGTTAGAATAACATAGGCTTTCTGAAAAAGCAATTTTCAGACAGCATTATTTTCAAATCAGAATACTTATTCTATTTCTACTACACTATACTAGCACAGAAAAATATAAATGCAAAGATGGTTTTTAAGCATCTGTCAAAAAGGGGTTCTTAAATAGACCGATTAGCATTCAATTACTCAGAACAGTATCTGCAAAACAACATTATATTTAGTCATAAGTATTTATTGTTGTTACCCTTAACTTGATCATTTGTATGTCAAATTTTGTTTTCCCAAGACTGTCTGCACTGTGCAAAGATCTGTTTCCAGGATACGTATAATTGTGCAGTACATAACATCTGTTGCTTTGCATTTTCTGAGCTTTGCAAAGCATGCTTTCCTATATTCACTTGAGTGTATGGACTGACAGAAGAGATATATTGTCACAGTTCAAATAAACCAACTACTCTGTTCTGAAAAGCGTTTAAGTAACTATCTTACCTAGACCAAGTAGACAAAAGCCAGGAAATCCAGATTTCAGCATTCATTTCTATCTGTGAACTGACCATTTGTTTAAAATTGCAATACACAGGCAAGACACAGCTACACGTTAGATGAGAGAACTGCAAGGTAAACCAAGTTACCGAACATATTCTTTTGTCATAGATTTAATATATTCCTACACATACAACTAAACAAGAAGCCAGGGGAAGAAGGAAATTGCAGCAGATTTTAAACATAAGTAGTAGAATTTTCTTTCATCAAATCCCTTACAGAAAGGCTATCATACATCAAGGCTCACATGAAAATTGAGACCTACAACTATTTTTCTGTAAACACCTCATCTCTTTTTTTTTTTTTTAAACATTTATCTGTGTGTTACCACCAACAGACCATGAGATAAAACAGCAGATTCCACCCTACTAGTAAGGAAAACCAGAATCTTTGTAACATAAAGCAAATGGTGATCATGGAAAATAATTTTTCATTCTTATACAAGTTATCCCAGGATCATGTGAATAATTTGTGATCCATTGTTGTTTCAGAGCACAAACTTTACAAAACTTAAGTTTTATGACTTACAATCACTCTCCAGACATAAGCTTACAGCATTAGTAAAAAACCTCCAAAGCAAGTACAGCTTGAAGCATTTTCTTGGTTTTGCAACCTAAGGGCTTATGTATTCACTGCATCAATCTCAAAGTTGCTAAGACCTATGTTGTCATTGATAGATATACATAAAGAGATCAACACAAGTTTTGTGTCTTTTATTTTCTTTAACATCCATATAACAACATTCAATATTTGGGATTTACAGTAGACACTATGTCAACTATTTTGCAATATCCAGATAGGATGGCAAACGTAAATCACACCCAAAAAAAAAATTGGAATCAAATATCCCCCATCAAAGAAAAAATTGAGGATGTTCTTTAATCTTAAAAAGAAACAAAGTAGGAAAAATTATCTCGCAAGGATGCTAAAGGTACAAATACAGTTCAAGGCTTCAAATGCACTCATCTTCAAGTACCAAACTCATTCCCAAAAGATAAATTCAGTTAATACTATACTACACCATAAACAAGCCACTTCTGATAACTGTACCTAAATAATGGGGACTAGGATGGTATGTGAAACACAGCTTCTGATTCTTCTCTGAAGAAGAGCTCGTGATAATGGTACTAGTATCACAAAACTTCAAGATTTGTAGGTCATTTCTTGTTGCTGTTCTGGACTTACACTGGGAGGCGAGGTGGGTATGACCCCATGAGGAAACACAACAGGAAAAGTTACCTTGAGACCGTACAGGAAGCAAAATGTTCTCAATCAAAATTGCCTTTTTAATGTGCATACTTTAATAATAACAAAATACATGTTTATAAAGCAATTTAGGTTCAATCAAGAAAGCCAGAGATATACCACATGAAATAATTATTTTTTTCCTTTAGCAGCACTTTCACTGAAAAGTATGAAGTCAGTTACTTTTAACTTCAAAATAACCTTTGGAATTGAATAAAGTTTGGAATAAAAAGGTATAGTTACATTACAAAACATACCAATAAATGATGCTAAAGAAATACCAGGAGTCTAATTATTTTTCAAAATACTAATTCTCATGCATGCTGAAATAAACATTTAACTTTTAAAACCACAAACAGCATTATGTGAAAGTAACTACTACCTCTATACAAGCATACATATGTTAGAAACAAAAATAATTAGCCACTTTTCCAAATGAAAAAAAAAAAAAAAAAGCATACCACTTTTCCCTGCAGAGGGCCACAGCAAAACAGTCTGACAGTAAAATACACAGTCCTATAAAATGGATTTCTATGCTCAGCCAGAGTGCAGAAATAGGAAATACCAGTATCTTCAACTCTTCATCATAACTACATAAAATCCAGTTACCCAGATAACATTTACATGTGAAAGAGACCTTATAATATGCCTTGGCAATTCATCCAACAGGAGGAATTTCCAACACACTAAGAACCCATTTTTGATTGTGTTTACAGGGTCATTACTCCCTTGCCCCATGCACAACTGAATTTCACTCATTCAGCTACACTAGAAAATATGAGTTGAAACTGGTACCTGTGTCCAAAGGATGTTATCTGCAACTCAACTAAGAGGGAAGTGTTCCTAAACTGCAAGAGGGGAATTCCAAAACTTCTTCCCCAGTGAAATAGTTTGAGAAATAGCATCCTTATACTTAGTCTGTAGATGCAAGTATTTTTGAGACCACCTAAACAGTTGGAAGGAGGAAATTCTAGTCACTATCAAGTTAGCAGTTTAAAAAATAAATATATCATTAAATGGTATTTTAAAAGGTTAATTTATTAACTTTACAGTTACACTCAACTCTGTAGTATGTCAGAGAATGGTTAAACTCAATTAACTCAAAAGATTGACAGTTAATGTCTATGAGACAGGAATCAATTTAGGAAAGGATCTTAGTATAATGCAATTCTATAGCGGTCCCAGTAGTAAATGACCAAAAGGTCACATTTTGAAAGGAAACAGCAGATACCACCACAAAACTAGCAGATGTTCCTAAAGGATCATCTGTACAAAAACATAAGCATATGTGAGAGAAATCCAACACTATCATGAAATCAGTTGGTATCTAACATAATAGCAGTTCCTTATGGCAATATGGTAATACGTGTATCACATACTCAACACATTATGGTTTTTTGTCTGCTCATACTGTTACAACATAAGTCATAAAAAACAGGACCACTTATTTCCTTGAAAGGAAAACAGTTCCACGACCCACTGATGTTAACATACACAAGGACTATTAAATTCTTCACGTTTATGTTCTCATATTTTTAGCCATTTAGGTTTTTACATAAATTGTCTAAGAAGAATAAAAGTATTTTGAGAGTTCTACATATACTAAAGTAAAAACTTCCTTCTATAGTGCATAATGTAGTTGGATATACCTACATAAAACAGCAAACAAAAAGGGACTCTTTCTATCCTATATCTGTTTGGGGTTTGCTTAATTGCAACAACATCTATTATTTACTTGCTGGTTTTGTAACATGCCTAGTTAACAAATAAGATATCTACAAGGAAGGAAAACTGTTTATCTAAATTTTATTTTGATTCCAACAAGAGCAGATGACAGACTTTCCTGCTTTATTGCTATTTCTATTTTGTAACAGTAAAATATAGATAGAAATACCTTAATTTTAGCATGTCTTTTGCCAAGCTAAAAACAGGAAAACGCAAAAGAACGTCACAGCCTCATTTCTAACCAATTTGTTACCAAGAATAGTTACAACTATGGAAGCAAGCTCATGTGGATTTACCATTGCAGAAGACCTCACTGGGCTCCATGATCCCTATGACTATCCCACACAAGGTGCAACGAAACTGTCCTACACACAGTCGAAGGAGAGAAACAGCCACAGACAAAAGTAGGCAGCACTCTCAGCTCTGAGTAGCCAAGCTACTAATCAGATATTTACCTGTTTCCTTTAGACCTTTAAAAAAAAAAAAAAAAAAAATCAGGAATGATCTAGCTTCTTGGATGTTTACATCCCAAAAGAAGCCACTCATTTTCTGATAAACTGCACTCAGAAGTCAAGATCTCAACATTTGATACAAAAGAAAAGATGTAAAAGTGCATAGTAGTGGGGATGATTTGGGGATGATATGTCAAAATGACAACTAAGAAAAGATTACAATAACATCTAGAATATGAAAGAGGTAAAAAAATGGTGTTTGCCAAGGCTGAAGAACAGGACAATTCAGAAACTGAGATACAAGATTTATGCTTAGCTAAGGGACTTGACTGTGTACTGGTTTTAATGATTTAAAAGAACATTGATTTACACAGAGGAAGGGATTCGTAGCCCTGTAGCACTATCATGGACATGAAAACAGCACTAGCATGGACATCAAAAATTGGTTAGTACATCAGTTCTTTATATATACATTTTTGGATTCTTTCCATCATGTTATATAAGCAAGACCATCAATTTACCCTTGCACACCTTTGCACAGAAAACATAGTGAAAAGAGTTCAAAATTATTCTATGAACAGGAAAATTACAGAAGTTTGTTAATTATTTTATTTTCATAAACTTGCATCCCACCTCTCTTTACCTCACCACCTTAACATGACTCCTCTGACTTTCCAGGTATTTCTCTCCCCTGTATCATGCACCCACAGTCACTATAGCACCATCCTGCATGTCTTTCTATCTGCCCAGCAAGAGCTTCAGTTTCTCTGCCGCTCAATAATATCCCTCTCCAAACTACCCACAAATCCCTCCCACACCCACATGGGACCTCAGCAAAACCCTTATACTCTCTTAATACAGCAGCTCACCCCCACAGCAGTATTCTTGATTGTGCCTTGATTCCAACCTATCTTTCTCCAGTTGGCCCTCTCAGCATACAAAAAACCAGCACCAGCTATGCCTGGCATGTTACTAGAGTGCCAGCTGCCTGATGATGCGTAATACAGCAACCACCCAGCCCGCCACCTTCCCTCGCTTGCCAGGCAGGCAGAGATGAATAAAGCAGAGTCGCTCTATCTATAATAATATATGGCAAGGAATAATTATTACATAGTGCAACTGGAGAAATCAAAGGGAAAAAGAAAAAAAAAAGCCCACAAAACCAAACCCCATCACCTTTAGACAAGTCTAAAACGTGCCATTTTGTGGCCTACAAGAGCTTCAAGATAAAACCACAGTATCACCAGTACAAATAGTTTTGCATTAAAAAGAAAAGGCCATGAAGAAGAGTTATTACTTTGTGTGAAAACTAAGTAGATCCTTTTATTTCAAACAATGTAACATGGGAATCTAGCTAATTATTTTTTAAAATCATTAAATTAATGGATTTCCTTGAAAAAAAATTATCTTAGAAGTTCAGACACCATGGGACTGTTTAGAACTGTATGTTCTCTTCCCTCAATTTACAACTTAAAGCCGCATATTAGCATGATCCATGTACACTTTGCTGTCAGTTATGCTTCCTATTATTTATTTTTATGTCTCTTCCTTAAAAATAGTTTTTTTATTTGGGCAACAGATAACCACCTAGAGAAGTTATGCTCTCTACACGTCAGACAGAATCAAAAGCTTTGAATTTCACCAGCGTGGAACTTCAGTAATTCACATTTTCTAACAGCCAGTTCCCATTTCCATTATTCCTGACTGACCGATAGACTGACAGATGTCTTACTTTAGAGATCCCAAACAGGCTATTGGTATCTATTTCAGCCACATCTGTTCCTAAATAGCCTTGGCAGCAGGCCACTATGCACGCGGAATTAATTTTAAGTCCCTTACTGCTAACTCTTCCACTGTTGCAATACATCAGTGATTCTTTTTCCTTATTGCTTCACTTAAATTGAATATTTATAAATCTATATTTTAGATTAATATCAGCAAGAACTATAGTTTACCATATGAAAGAATAGCATGCTTAAATAGCACTGATTTTTTTTTTTACTTCATTATGAAAGTATTCAATGATAAATTAACCTCTGGATTACGTGGGAGATAGTCCTTTCTTATTGGTCAATTAATTTAGAATATTATGTTCAATTACTAATATTGAAAAGCAAGTTTTATCCAAATTATTATTATGCAAATACTCAGTCCAGTCTACATGCTGTCAGTCCGAGAGAACAACTTTTTATACCCTTCAGTCAAATACACTACACACACAAGAAACTACACTTATAAAAAGCTTTTCTTCATGATTAAAAGCCTCCAGACATCACATACTTGTAAAACACTGAGCAAGTACCAGTCTTTGTCCACTTCTTGTCCAATAGAAATTAGACTAAAAACTGCAATTATTATAAATTGGGAAATTTTATGGCAATCTTTAAAAAGATGTTGAAGGTTTTTAAGATATATCAGGATTAAAGCGCTGATTCAAAAGCAAGAAACAAGCCATGCTGGAAGAATCTCATAAAGAAGACTGAATTGTTTCACTATTTGTACTGAAACTGTTCTAAAACACAAATGATCCCACACCCACTGCTGTTGATACCCTACGTTTCCTTAGATTTTTCAACTTAGGCAGGATAAAAAAAATAAACAAACCAACCCTCTGAACATTTGTTCTTAAAGGTAAACAATTATTTTCTCCAACATTCAGTCATTCTTATTATCTTCTGGGAACTTCCAAACATCTCATAGAATATACAAATCTGTACTTACAATAGCTTTCTATGCTATGGGTTCAAAGCAGCATCCAAAACAAGATGCTCTACAGTTTGGGGCTGGATTAACGTACAGAGAGAGAAGCATTGTTTTTCTCACAGTTTCACTGTTGATGTTGATATCATGGCAAAGCCACACAGAAAGAAGCCAGAGAAAACACTGTTGGCTGCGAGCTCTACTTCTCATTGCAATGCCTGCCGCATTGCTAAAAGCAACCAATCAGCTTTGGGTCAGAAGGTATCCGGCTCCAGTATTACAAAACTTTTCATTTGGAGAAAGTATGCTTAAACCCAATCCTAGAGGAACAGACTTGCCCAGACAGCCATTGCGCATGTCCTTGACAGCGTGGCCTGGAGACTGAGCTGCTGTGCTTCTGTTACACCAAATGAGACCTCAACATGGACAGCTCCCCCCAGCACCAGTAGGATTCCCGCACTTGCAAAACCCCCCTGTAATTGCTACTGGGATCCAAGAACATGAGAGAGAAAAAAAAAACATTCAAGCTCCACATCCACACCCAACCTCTGCAGCTGCAGAGGTAAAACCATCCTGACCTACCACATCCGAGAGGGGAGAAAAAACAGACAAGACTGTTGGATTCACCCCTGTCAGGGCAACAAGTCCTACACAGTGAAATTTTCAGTTCCTATTCAGCTCATCTGTAGCTCCACGCAGGCATATGCAGAGGTTTTCTTCTGAATGCTGCTCAGGTAGGCTATGGTGTTCTCAATCACAATGTGGCTACAAGGATCAAAGGGTCTCAGAAACAACTTTACTTTTAAGATTATTTCTTTCTCAGAGAGAGCCTGGAACAGCCCTGGCATAGCCACAGATGACTTAGTGGTGGCACCTATACTAACAGAGGAACTGAGATGCCCTTTATCTTCAATGTCAGTATTTGACACTTAAGAATTTGGAAATCCTATAGTAAAAACTCAGCCTATTGCAAATTTCAGGAAAACCCCAACATTTGGAAGACACTGCTGCCTTTTCCACTGAAGCTAGTGAAGAAAAGCTGCTTGGAAACCAAAATATTCAGCAGCATTCTACTACATAGTACAAAACCAAAGTACAAGAGACAAAGGAGTTTCAGCACATTTAATATGTAAAAGCCCAAATCCTGATGTAACAACTGACACCAAGCTGTAAGTGCTGCTTTCTGTAAGACTCCTGAAGTTCTGCCATCTGTGTCCTTTATTACCTTACAGAAACTAAACCAGAAAAGCTCCCAATGTCTGTACGAGTAATCTGAGAATGAAAAGACCTTGCTCACTGTAGCAACTCAGGTCTGTGATTTTTCCTTTAAAAAGCAAAAGCAAAAAACCCCAAACAAACCCAAAGAAAAACAAACAAAACAGAAAAAAGCCCAGCCAAATAAAACCACCTCAGAATATATTTCCCTTCTCTAGAAGCACAGGGCAGTATATACCAAAATTCATTCTTCCTGTCCATAATTTAAAATCGTTCATGGGTGACAATAAAATGACAATCATGAACCCTAGTTCCTGATATATAACAATTCAAGCCACGTTAAAGTAACTAGAACGTAAAGCAGCAATCAAATTAGAGCACTGCACACAGAACTAAATAATTAATAAATCACACTCCAGATCACACACGCAGACCTGTAGTTAATCCCAAAAGAGAAGGAAGAGAGGCTACAACATTGCATAACAGCATTACTAAGGCACCCAGACTGGCTGAGGAAGAGGAAGGACTGTATACACATCAGCACAGGTACCACCAGAACACCTGTCCTGCTGAAAAGTGGAAATCTAAGTCCAAGCACAATACTGCTTCAACACAGTTACTCTGTTCAGAGGATAAGAGTCAACAGCTGTGCATGGCACCACATTAGTTGGATTTGAGTTGCTCTGGTATCCCAAGGTGCTTACATGAAATGAAGCATAAGGACTTTAACTGTATCTGAGTATTTCTCTCCAGCAGCAGCCCTGGAACCACAGGCTTCCATACCACTCTCAAGCCTCAGCAACATATAGGCTACTTTGAAGAGGAACAAGTTATTGTAACATAGGAAAACTGGTATGTGAAAGAAACTTTGTTTCTCTGTATGCTGTTACCCAGATGAAGTTTTAAATTCTGTCCAAAATAACAAACCTGCTATTTTAGGCCTGGACAAGCTAAGTGTGCCATACCAGAAGGCAGCTGTGCTGCCTCGAAACTCTGCATTCCTGAAAGCAACTTTTGATTTCTCCTTCATGTAAACACAGGGAGGCCACTGCAGTAAACAAGCACTTTTACGTGTGAGCATGTAGTTTTGAAAGTAAGTTTCTAAGAAGAAAAAAACCCCAAGCAACTATTTACATTAAATTTAAGCGGCATTCCATTTCTTCTAAAACTTTTTGTCTATGATTTGTTCTACTTGACCAACTCCTTTATAGTAGCACTTTCTCACAGCACGTGGCTTTATTGGAAAAGCACGGGGCAAGGACAACCTGCCACCGAAGCCTCATCACAAAACCCGGCACAGCTCACAAAGCCGTACCCATCCGTACGCGCTCTAGTTGTCTCCGTTTACTCAGTTTACTCTCTACCTGTCAAAGAGGGTAAGCCGGGGAAAGCCGATGCAGCAGAAACAAAATCAAATCCTCTTACTGTTCTGCCCGGGGCTAAGCCACACAACACCAGCCCTTACGTTTCGTCCCTTTCATGTCCCCCGCCAAGAAGTAACGGCGCTGCCAGGAAGAGACGGTTCGGGCACAGGGCGCTCATTGCGTTGAGAACTTTTGGTTTTAATCACCAGCGCACCCTCGAAGGGGAGGGGACGCGCCTCGCACCTCCGACTTTAACTAGTTCGCTGTAATCCCGTTTTAAGGCGAGGTCTCCACACCGCGGCTCCCCTTTCCCTGGCACCCCGCGGTGCCGCCGCCCGCTCCCGGAGGCGACCTGGGTCCGGGCCCGCCCCCCGGCCGACACCCCCCGCCCCACCCCGCCCCGTCCCACCTGTGGGGCTCTCGGGCAGGATGGGGCTCCAGCGGAGCCGCCGGGCGCTCAGCACCACGTCGCAGCTCCTCTTGCTGATCTCGAAGATGCCCCTGAGGAGCGGTTCCTCTCCCGCCTCGGCCGGCGGGGCCGCCGCCAGCGGGGCCACCCGCCGCCGCCGCTCCTCTGGCGCCGCCGCTGAGGAGCCAGCGCGAGCGGCGCCGGCGGCACCCGCCTGCGCGCGCTGCTCCCGCGAGGCGCGGCCGCCGGCCGGGCGCTCGGGCCAGGCCCGTGTCCGCGGGCGGACGAAGGGGGCTGCGGCGCCCAGCATGGCGGCTGCACCGCCGTCCCGCGCGGCCGGCCGCTCACGGCGTCCCGGCCGCTGCCAAGGCAGCGCCCGCCCCGCCCACACCGCGGGCGGTGCTGCGGCCGCCCAGGGGCCGGCGAGAGGGCGCCCGTCCCGGGCCGGGAGCCGCCTGGAGGTCCCCTCACAGGCAGCGGTCCGGGACCGCGCTGAGCTCAGCCTGGTTTGCCCCGCCGCTGAGGGGAAGCCCTTCGCCACCATCTCCTGAAACCGGGCCCAGCACCATTGCCCAGCCTGCACTGGGTATCCGTGCAACCCCAGCACCCCAAGTAAGGTACGGTGCTTCACAGGGCAGCAGCGAGAACACTCACCGTGCTCTCTGGCTTCTGGAGGTCTTGTTCCCCAAGTTACTCTTGCTTCCCCCAGAGAGGCCCATGAGGGAATTCTGTAGCTACAGAAGTTCATTGCCTTTCTGCAAGTCCC
The DNA here is from genome assembly GCA_020800305.1 of Porphyrio hochstetteri. NCBI lineage: Eukaryota > Metazoa > Chordata > Aves > Gruiformes > Rallidae > Porphyrio > Porphyrio hochstetteri. The sequence goes on along the minus strand of CM036910.1, from coordinate 17,294,344 downwards.
ATATGTACTCTGCTTGTCTGTTATCTTTAATAAAGTTACAATTACTTAGCTTTAGAAAACTGTCACATGAATTATAATAGCCCTTTCATACTCAAATTGTCCCATCTTCCACAGGTTGTGCAAAACCCAATCACAGCTCTAGTAGGTGGAGGTACCACACATACCCTTCATAACCCAACTGAGAATCTGATACTGACTCACACAATACTAGATTCTGTCTCAAGTGAGCTAATGCAGAAAATACACTGACAAAGTTGCATGGCCATCCCTCCCCCTCAATGCTGAAGTGCAGAGGTGAGAGATACTTCTTTGCTCCTACTCTCTACATGTTTGATTTTGCTGATTGGAACGGTAAGATTCACTGATCATGGTCAAGTTAGAGCTCCAGTAGTAACTCAAATCTGCAAGGTGCTCCTGAGCCTGTAAGGACTTAACATCAAGGAAAACAGCAAGTGTGCTTTTTTCCAGTTCTGAGTTGTGTCATGGTGGCCTATTAGCACATGAAAAGGGCTTTTTAAAATGAGCAGTGTAGTAAATTTAATATTTGTAACAAGATGAATATAGAACATCCCTCTTAAGAAACAAACCAACAAATGAAATATATTGCCTTTTGCAGATTGATACATTGAATTACAGTTCAAACTGTATGTCAGAATGCTCAAGGCTTTTCCATGATGTTTGCCCATCTAGAAGAGAAATGCTGTTACAGGTAAGGAAATCTGATTATCTAGAATCAAACCAGCAGAGTCCATGAGATGGTACACAATTTCATGACTATTAAGCTGCCTTTCTTAATAGTTCCATAAAGCCCTGTACCAAGTTGCTAATTATGTAGCCAAGACTGTGTCAAGACTTTTTTTTAAAAGTCACTAAGCTACAGCTGTCTAGCACTTATCTATTAAAGTATGCTCTGGATATTTGTTAATCATGCAACTTGTAAGTGCTCTTCAGTTCATGATGAGCTGCTGATACAGCTTTCACTGTAATTTAGCCCTCACCAATTTACCTTTCTGAATCATAACATGACCAGATGAAGTTTGTGCTTGCTTAAAACTGTTAGCATCCATACTCTTATTCCAACTTTGTGTCAATACTTTGTCCCTTAAATCTTTTCTGTTAGGATAAATATCTTGACTGCAGTGCAATCAGATAAAATTAAATATAAGCAAACAAAAATGTGTGAAGTATTGAAGTTTTATGTAAAATCCTTTTTTTTTGTTTTCCCCTAAAGATAACTGAATGACAAGGCAAGAAAACCCACAAGCCAAACAAGCTTGACTTACCAATTTATCATTCTGGTACAACAGTACATGAACCAATTAAACTTGTGCCCATTATTTGGCATTGGTGATCTTTAATGTGTTTGCATGGGTGTCATTTAAAAGCAAAGCTAAATCATTAACCAGAAGATAAAGTACAACATGAAACTGGATAAAGTTGGATCAATTTTGAGGCTGCATGCCCTTTACAATCCCCTGCAGTCATTTGTATTTGTTTCTGGGACCATTTATTAGCCTACCCCATCTATGCATATTATATATCATCATCAGATAATTCCTTATGAGGTACATGAAAGGGTAAGCTTATAACTGTCTGAGAACTATAAAATAATACTATTTTCAGTACCACCAGTGGAAGAAAAGCAGAAGTTCCTAAGAGACTTGTAATAACCTACAATTAACACCCTTTATTGATGTTACTTGAAAGTATTAAATCAGTAACTATTAAGATACTAAAAAGCAAAATAGTAAGAAAACTGTATATAGTAACAAAAAGCATAGGAGGAGCACACTCTTGGTTTGCTACTGTTTACAAATATTCAATCTCCACAATCCTTTGTAAGTTTGAGACAGACACTTGGGTTTTTTTTGGGAGGGAATATAACATTCTAAACAAATTTGCCTTAGCAGACTTTTCGAATATCATACCTTTCAAATTTGAATTTGGGAAAAAATACAGAATAGCCCAGTAATACCATTATATTTATTTTCGAAGACTATGTCTAGAACTCTCACACATAGAGCATCCTTGTAAGAAGGGTTGTATCTACTCATGAGCCTATGTGGTATCCTGTGAGGTGTTCCCATATTAAAAAAATACACAGGACAAACAATAAGTGTGTAGCAGGAATTGTATAGTAGACAGACATAGTACACAGAACTGAACCTACACGTAAGAGTCTTGATTTCTTCTACATCTTTGATCATAGAGAGAACTTGGATGCAGAGCATATAGGTACTTGTGATGGCAGAATGATCAAGGCACATCTAGAAATATGTTATGGCAGACAAGGAATAGGATTGATGTGTAAGGCATTGCAAGTCACACAAAGCAGCTGAGCAGTATTTTACTTTCCTGTTCTCTCATGTGTATTTTGATTCAATGGCTACAGATACATGACCATAGACCTCTTAATAAAGAGTTAGTTGAAGGACATTTTTTGTGAAAAACCTTCAACGGTAGTTTTGCAGCTCTTCAAATAACCTCCAAAGTGTTCTTTGAATATTTATAAATATTTGGTGTTATCCATACATGAAGTAACTCTTTGGCTTTGAATTTAATATGCTACTTTCAATTTTAGGGTGACTAAATATGCAGCAGACAAGGCCATCTAGTTCATCACCAGATCTCTACAAGAGATAGATACTCTTTTTCTAGCAATAAGTAAGTAAAGGTACATTTTTACAGTATATCAGGAATAACAAAAACAGTCCACAGAACAGTTTTGTGCTCTGTTTTATAGCCTGAATCCCAGGCTACTCTGTTATTCCATTTTACTTAGAAAGCCAATAGGGGAACCATATAAATTGTCTTAACATTTGTGGGCTTTTTTTAAACAAATAGTTCAAGTAAATTAGGAGGAGCAAAAATAGGGTAGAGGGGTACACCAGAAAAGAAAGCAAAGCTGTTGTCAGGGCACAGCAAAGACCAGATGCAGCCTACAGGCCAGGGAGACAGAAGTATGACCCCAGGGCTAGCAAAGCAGAGGCCTTTCTGGCCAGGACCTACCTGGTGATACTGAAAAAAAGGAGGTTTAGGGAAGGCTGCTAAGACCCCTAAGAATCCAAATCATCAGGTAAGACTGCAGTGATGAGATAGAACTGAGACTAGGTGATCCCTTTGTAGGTCTAGAACAGCAGGGTTCACAACCAGCCCAAGGCTGTAGCTACCACCATTACCCCAAGAAAGGCTACTAACCTTAGGCTGAACTTAAATAGAGCTCCAGACCCTTGGGCAGGGTAGGTGGGAGATTGCAGGTGGGGCTGGTCAGGGTTTTTAAGGCTCAGTAGCAGCCTCAGGGCCCTAATGGGCAGAAGCATAAGAGGGAGAGTATTAGGGACTAGCAAGGGTAGGTGGCTCTATAAATGGAGTAGGAGTGGTGGGTGATCACAGGTTATTTGTATGTCTCCACATGTCTAGCTAATGTGAGCAGAGCAGTATGTAGGTAAGCTCACCTGAGAGCATAGATATGTAGGAAAGTTTGTTGCAGTAAGGAGGATCTAATATCAAGTTAAAAAGCAGTCAGTAGGTTAGGTTTGGTGGCAGTAACTGCTAACAATGCTAGCCTAGCATTCACCAGGAAAGCCTACGTTGTCAAGGTGGGTCCAAGGTCAAGCAAGTATATCAAGCTTGTGGGTTAGTGCCTGGATATGGCCAGGCACAGATATGGCTGCAGTTATTGTGAAAGCAGATTGTGGGGCAAAAGCTTCTCCTTAAACATAGTTCAGAGGGAGGGGGGTGATCCCCTTTGTGGTTTCTCACAGCATGTTCTCAGTAGTCTAGACCTAGAGGCAATGTTGCTGCATGTCAGGTTGCTGGCCTTGAATACAGGCAGCTGAATTATGAGAAGAGAGGGTTCTCTGAGCCTCAACAAGAGGTTGTAGGAAATGAAGAGATGAGCTAACCTCTCCTTAAATAATAGTATTTCTATCTGGATGAAGAAAATAATCTCTTGCTGCCTAGGTGCTATGAAGCAGTAGGAGTCTTGGAAATCTTTTCTGGAAGAACCCTTTGAAGAAAGAGGTAGGGTAACCTCTGGCAGAAATAGCAAGTGAGGGATGTATAACTAGTGCCTGTAGCTACTGTAGAGCAAGTAGCTAAAACATGCTATTGGAAAATAAATCTTCTTTTCTTGATAATAATCAGTAAAAAAATGCAATGAGGCCAATAAGGAAGAAATGTGAAGGTCAGTTTTTGATTTGTGGATAATTTGATGCTGAAGTCAAAGAACAGGGGTTATGGTCTGAAGAGATGAGGGGATGCTGTGGAGAAAATACTTTGTGTCTGATCTATAAGGCTCAACTGGACATTTGTGGTAGATGGCTTGTTTCAGTGCCTAGGTAAGAACCTGGAGAAACCTGGATTTTGCAATTGGCAGTGTACCTTTTGTCTGTATGCTTTTCCAGGCTACAATGTCTGTTTCTACAATGAAGGCTTAGTATGTAGTCAGTTACACTTCAGCTGTTCATTCCCAAATACTGGTTTTTAAGTATGTTCCTTTCTTACATTGCTATTCTATAAAAGCATCTTTTACAGCTCTTAATTCTGTTGTTTTTGAAGAAGATGTATTAAGCAGAACACCCAACTTAGAATTATTTAATGGTTTGTGTTGGAAATGACCTAAAGATATCTAGTTCCAACCCCCTGCCATGGGTAGGGACATCCTCAACTAGCCCGGGTTGTCCAGAGCCCCATCCAGTTTGGCCTTGGACACTGTCAGGGATGGGGCAGTAAGCTTTTGGTACTGGAAGGCTGCAATAGGCTCTCCCTCAAGCCTTCTCTTCTCCAGACTGAACAAGCCCAATTCAGCCTGCCTTCACAGGAGAGGTTCTCTGGCCCTCTGATCATCTTTGTGTCCCTCATCTGTACTTGTTCTAGTAGGTACATGCCATTCCTACATTGGGGGGCCACAGAGGTAAACACAGTACTGCAGATGGGGTTTCATGACAGCAGTCTCCACAGTAATTCAGGTCCTAAATTAATCTGAAGAAAATTGACCCCAATAGTTTATGGAAGTGAGTATTACTATATGTCTCTATATATATGTGAAGAGAAGCAAAATGTTTTTGAAAAAGAGAACAGTTAAGAAAAGCAGTTAAGTTGCAGAGGTGGAAAAATCTCTGCAAAGAGGAGAACAAGAATGAGTGAAATTATTATACAGGAGTAAGAAAAGGCATGAATGGTGCCCGAAGTTGAAGTCATTCTTATGAGCACCATGAGCTGAAACTGATCTTATTCAAAATAGAGGAAAACATGATAATGGGAAGGAATACAAAATGAGAGTATGTTAACCAGAAGACACGGTTTTTATTGCATTAAGGTTTATATGCTATATTTTTAAGGTAAAGTTTTGCTCTAACTTTCTGTTGTTCTTTCTCCAAAATGTTGGCAAATAGCAGCAACTGAAATTCACACTATTTTATTTCATATAAAATGCAGTTCACTCTATGCTATGAACTGCTACAAGCTAGGAAACTGAAAGCCAAAGCTGATATTCTATGTTTTACATACCCTGTAGGCAACCTAAATACTTAAGAGAATGCTTTGAGAGCGTTGTCACTTTTAATTTTGTATTGCATAGCTTCTGACGGTTTGTTAAATACGTATATGAATTATTTAAAAAACACTTATGTACATATTTAAAGAACAATCTATTTGTAGACCTTCAGCTCATTGTTTCAACATTTATTCATGTGTTTTTCAAGGCCTTTTTTAATATGTGATTTTCAGCTAAGGAACGAGTGTAGACTACTTATAATTTCTGAACTAATTACTGTAGAACCCATCTTGGTCAATAAAAATAAAGACCTATTTCTGTGTGTTTTCCTTGATACAGCACCAGGCAGAACTCTCAAATTTTCATTTCTGTGAGTTCTTCTTTATTAGGAATGTCTGAGAACCGAGTGGTTGGTTGGTTTGGGTTCTTTTGTCTTTAGATTCTCTCTCTACATATATATACATATATATATATAAAAACCCCAAGAGAATGGAATTTAACTCTTTAATTCATAAAAGTATTTGACAAAATGGTTCTTTGTGTGGAAGTTGTGTGTTGCTTTAAAAAAGACTGATATTTTTAATATGTCAAAAGCAATTGTTAAGGTCATGGTGGAACCAGTTTTGATCTGTTACAATACTGAAATGAATACAAGAATTTTTACTGTTACAGATTATAGAAAAATTTTATTTACTTGCTTGAAAGACGTAGTTTAGAATTATTTCTATTAATTCCCATAATCTCTGGAATTGTATGTTAATTTTCAATATTAGTTTATTAAAATTCTGGAACAGTATCTTCTGGAGAAAGCAAGGCACTGTCTTCTGGTGAATTCAGAAATCTTGGTTCTCCTCAAATCTACTTCCCTTTGCTTGGAGAGGCCTCCTGAATGCACTGGGGCAAAATCTGGTGATGTTCAGATTCTCTTCTTATTTGAGCTAGGTAAAACCTAAGTGTCCAGCCTCTCAGACATCTTGTGGATGTGACCTGGAATTCCACCACTTCACTCCCTGTGTTGCAGCTAGGGTCCCAGCTACATCACAGGCGATGATGCAGTACCTTCTCTTTATTGCTTCAGAAATCCCAGAAGGGAAAGGCTGCAAGTCGTGACTGTGACCTGTTCACTGTGCCTGCAGATATTCCACCAGGCTCTTCTCAAGAGTGCACAGGTGGCAGACCGATTCCTCTGCTGTAAAGAAAAAGGGAAAGGCTGCTAGTTCCAACAAGCCATAAAGAGTCCTAGGCCTCTGCTGGATGACCCAGTATGTGTGTGGGTATGGCTCAACCCCAGAGTTTCCTCCACATATTAAAGTTAAATAATCCCACTATAGCCTTAGTTAATTAGCAATATGCTCATAGGAGGGGAACAGTGTGAGTAATTCTTTCCTTTGAAAGAGACCTTGATAGACCTTCCTGTGGGAGTCATGGGCAGAGATTTTGAGATTTGGCTTGACATTAATAGTAAGAAAAAATAAATATGATGGAAGCATGGGGGGTGTGGATCTCCAATATTTTATAGGGGTGGGGGAAATAAGCCTAAACTAATTGAAATAGCAAAACTCACAAATTATTTGTAAAATGGAGCCTCTAGTTACCAAAATGCCTAATTAATTTTCCTTATTAGGTTGCTTGTAACATTAAAATATTTTGTCTGAAGTATCTCAGTAGCAAATAGGTAGATCTCCTAAGTAAATTGCATTGGCTAGAGGAGTTAAATTTTGTTATTAACAGTGGAAAAAGAAAAGGTAATTGAAAAGGTTTCTCGTGGTTTGGAAATGCCTTCCAAATATTCATTAAACATTTAAGCGACTAAATTTGCAGAATATGTTCTTGACGTTGGCACTGGTTCTGTGGTATTTCTCTCATCAGATGGAAGCACTGTGTGTTATGCAGAGTGCATTCATGCATAAACAATATCATTTTCATAAATTAAAACCTCCCCTGCAGAAGGAACATCTGTGCCTGCCTTTGAATAAAAGATGGTGGCATGTGAGTTGCCCCTTGACTGACTAGAAGAATCCTTATGTTTAAGAAGGAGGTGCATAACCAAAAGGGGAGCAAGCCTGCTTTTCCAATTTTATGTGGAAATCTGTCATGTATTTTCTTCTCCACCTTGAGTTATGTAGGGTATATTTAGCTGTCTTGCCACTGATGGGGAAAGGTTAATCAGGTGCTTGAAAAGTTGCCTTTTGCTTTCCTCCTTTTCAGATGCAGCAACAGTTTTGGAGTGCGGACAAAGTGCAAGGAGATGCTGCAAAAATGATGAGCGAGCATAGCAATTAATTTTCAGGGAGTTTTTAGCACCAAAGACTGCCCGGGAGGGTGCTGCACTTCTGCCACAGGTTTGCAACGCTGACACATCGGATTTCCGTAGCTATTGCAAAACACCTTAGCGTAATATCTCTTGGGGACCAAAAAAAAACCCCAAAAGCCCTCGTCCGAAGGAGAGCGTGTTCATTTCCTGCTGGTTAAGGGAAATATTCCTGAAATACCTCTGCTTTGTGCTGGGCTTCGCGTCAGGTAGTTCATGGAACGCCTGCACTCCGCTTCCGAGGGTGGGAGACGAAGACCTGTTGGTAACCGTCTCTGGTCATTAGGGGAATTACTTTCCCGCAGGTTGTGTCTCCGGGTTTCTTAAACCCCGGAATAATCAGTGAAGATTAAAGAAACACATGTTCGCGTCTGGGAAGGAAGGGGGCGGGAGGCGGCGAATCGATAGCGCAGGGTCGAGGGCTGGTCTTGCGGGGGCGAGGAGTACCTGCTGCCGGCGAGGCCGAGCCGGGTCCGAAACGGCGTTTTCCCGGTGCGCCGGTGCCGGCCGGTAGCGCAGAGCTCCGCCGCTACCGCGGGACGAGGAGGCTCCGCATCTCCGGTTACGGCGGGCTGCGGGAATCCCCCGGCGCTCCCCCCGCGCCCCGAGAGGGGAGACCCGCGGGTGGGCGGCAGCCGCTGGGTTGGGCTGAGCCTCCCCGCCCGTGAGCTGTCCGCTCGGCGTAGCCCAAACCGGCAGCCGCAGCTCCCGGGCGAACCGCGCTTGTTTCCCTAATTCAACAAATCAGCATTGCAGATGGACAGATTCACTGTAAACAAACGAACAAAATCCCCCACCCTTCCCTCGGAACCCCTCAAGGTAAGTAAAGAAGCCGTGTCCTTTTTTTAGTCCAATTTTATTCTACAAATAATAAGTGTTGCACCTTTCATGAGCTATCCGAATAAAACAATAATCCCATAGGAATTACTTACACTAAGAAAAAAAAAGTAATTATCACATTTAAGGAGAAATGCAACATTCGACCAAATGTTCAATACTATGTTGTTGCCAAAGGATGGATGTTTTTTTCTAAAATCCCAGTGTGCATTACACCATAATATACAGGATTACGAACAAAATTACAGTACAGATTGATTCCAGTTGAACCAGCGTTACATTTCAAACAGCACTTATTCTGGACTGCATTGTACATGCAATAGCTATTGTTCTAATTACGGATTAAATGGTTTGAATTTGTTTCAAGCTACCGTACTAATCGACTACAATAGGTATATAGCCCGACTTTAACAACCTGATTAGTTTTAGGTTCTGATTTATCAGATGAGCGTATGACAACCACGGATTGTGTGAACATGTATAAAATCATGCATTTATATCGCCTGGAAACATTAACATCTTCAAGTTCTCTTAAAAAAAAATAAAGTGAAACCAAAAAACCAACCAACCAAAAAAAAAAAAACCAAACCAAAACCCACGGAATGCCAAGGGGTTCAAAGACTAAAAAGAAACAGTGCAAATTGTATGTGATAGTCAAGCAGCTTTCGATTTAAAAAGGGTGTTGGCATTTACTTATAATCTTTATATACAAGTTTGTGCAAGTAATGTGTTGAATTGATATGTTTTAATAGAAAATAAGTCTCTCGTTGTTATATCTTCTCAAGACCTAGGGGATCTGGTTCTTGTCGTAAGGGGAAAGGAAAAAAAAATGAAAAGGAAAAAAAGGAAAAGGAAAGCAAAAAGACATTTTCATGGGAAAGAAATTGCCCGGATTGTGCATTTTTTTTTTCTTCTTCAACTATTTGAAAGGAAAGAAGTGCTAAGGCAACGTAACTTCTCTAAGCACTTTTCTGCTGGTTTAAATTAGTTAAATTATTTTGTATAAATTAGATATAATTCTACCTTTCCAATATGTATAAAAATTGATGAAGCTGCATGGTTTAAAATAGGAAATTCACGTTATAAAAAGTCATTAAAAATTCTGTACAAAATCACAACAAAATAATTCAGCATGGGAAAGGTAACAAGTAGTAAAACGTTGGTTGAAAAATATAGATTTCATATATATTTTGTAATTGGCCCATCGCTAGTTTAAAAATTGCATAGATCCTAATTATTGCTTGTGATTTTGTTATCCCGATCAGGTAATTGACGCGATCCCACTGCCCCTACCCCAAATTTACAGCGTCGCTCCGAGGAGCGGGAGCAAGACAGCCGGTGAGTGGGGGACGCGGCGGCCCTCGAAGGCAGCGGCGGGACCCGCCGGGCTGCCCCCCTGTAAACAAGGCGGTGGCCGCCGGCGGGGCGGCTGAGCTCGGCTCTTCCCCTCTCCCTTCCCTGGGGGCGAGGGGAGGCTCAGTCGTGGAAGATGGCGTTGAGCTGGGCGCTGAGGACCCGCTCGTGGTGGGGGTGGCCCTCGTAGGGCGCCAGGCCGTCGACCGGGATCTCGCAGCGGGAGGCGGCGGCCGGGAAGATGGCGGCGTGGGCGGGCGCGGCGGCCAGCGCGGCGGCGGCGGCAGGGTAGTGCATGGTGAAGGCGTAGCTCTTGTCGAAGTCGGCGGCCGGCTCGTGCTTGAAGGAGAAGTTGCCGTTGACGCTGAGGGGCGGGCTGAGCGGCCCGTCGAAGGCGGGGCTGGCGCCCTCCGCCAGGCCGCTCTCGAAGAAGGGTTCGAGCGCGGCGCCGTAGGCGTGCGGCGGCTTGAGGTGGAAGAGGTGGGAGCTGTCCATGGTGCCGTAGGGCGGGCTGGGCAGACCCGGCGACTGGTAGGGGTATGGGTGGGCCGGGAAGGGGGCGCCCGCCGCCGCCACGTGGGGCGGCACCTCCTGGCTCTGCTCGGGAAGGAAAGTCCGCGGGTTGAGCTGCAGGCAGCCGGCCACCAGGTTGGTGGTGGGCTGCGACAGGCCCTTGCAGAGGGTCTGCACGAAGGAAACCAGGTCGGGGCTCTTGCCCGAGCGCAGGATCTCGGATAGCGCCCAGATGTAGTTCTTGGCCAGGCGCAGTGTCTCGATCTTTGAGAGCTTCTGCGTCTTGGAGTAGCAGGGCACCACCTTCCGCAGGTTGTCCAGGGCCGCGTTCAGGCCGTGCATGCGGTTCCGCTCCCGCGCGTTGGCCTTCATGCGCCGCAGTTTGAACCGCTCCATGCGCGCCTTGGTCATCTTCTTCTTCTTGGGCCCCCTCCTTTTGGGCTTCTGGTCATCATCCTCCTCCTCCTCCTCTTCCTCCTCCTCTTCGTCCAAGTCATCCTCCTCATCCTCCTCCTCGCCGTTCCTCAGAGAATCCTCCTCAGCTTCGACCTGTAGACCCTCTAGGTCCTCCTCCTTCTTGTCCACCTCGTGCTCCTCGTCCTGGGAGCTGAGGCACTCATCCGTCCAGCTCGGGGGGCCCTGGGGCTGGGGCTCGCCCATCAGCCCGCTCTCGCTGTACGACTTGGTCATGGTGAGCCTCTGCGTCACGGAGGAGACAGAAAAGAGCCGTATCAGCACCCAGCGCGGCGGCCGCTGCCCGGCGCTGCCACCCGCGGCGAGAAGCCGCCTGCGCCTTCCCAACCCCGGTCCCCCCGTCCCCTCCCGAGGGAAGCCCCGGCTTCCCCACGCTGCTGGTGCAAACTTTTAATTGTCCCCGCGGTCCTGCCTTATAACGAAGTTGACATATGTTCAAATGCCGTTATGTAACTCGCCGATATTAGCGGGGAATATAAACAGATTACGCGTGCGGGAGGCAGCCCGGGCGGCACGACGCCAGCCGACCAAGCGGGGTTGGTTTAAAAAACACCCAAAACAAACAACGATTGCCAGACCGGGGCGGGGAAAGCGGGGAGTGGGCGGGAGGCGGGGGACGACACGCACACACGGGGGTTAGGGATGGACACACCGGACACCCACAGGAGCGGATGGTCGCCCGTGATGCCCGTTCCCGCTGCTCGCCGCTGTTCCACTTCGCCATCGCCTTGCGCGGGGCTCCCGCACCGCCCCGACGGGCGCCGGGCACCTGCTCTCCCGGACCGACACTGCTCAGCCTCCCCCGGCGAGGCTTCCCCTGGTCTCGTCCCCGTCCCTAGGATTGCCGCCGGGTGCCCGTGGCGGGGTGGCGAGCGGCTGAGCTGCGCGGCCCCTGCCTGGGGTAACAGGTGCGGGACCGGCCCCGGCTTTCAAACTCCGCCATCCCCCACCGCCGTCTCCTCCATCCCCACCCCCACCGCACAGCCCCCACCCCCCCCCCCCGGGGGCCTTTTGTGGGGGGCCGCGACCGTCCTCTGGTCGCGCCGGGCACTCCGGGAAGGAACAATGATGCCCGCCCGCCGGGGCGCAGTCTGCGGGGAGACCGCGGTGCGGGAGAGCGAGCTGGAAGTTAGGAGGTGCATTATGATACGTGTGTGTATAGATGGACGCACATATACATTTACATACATATACGTGTGTACGGACGCACATTTACATATATATATGGATACGCATATATATGTGTCTGTGCATATATGGACGGACACAGGTGTGCGCGCACACAGCTGTCTGCACGCCCCGGCAGGAAAGATCACCGGTTCCCACGACCGCGAGCGACAGTACAAACCGAAGCCGCTCCGGCAGAGGCAGGTTCCGCCCGCCCCGACCCCGCGGGCTCGCCTCCCTCCCCGGTAATTACCGCCAACCCCTTTCCTGGGGGTGGGGGGTAAACCCGGTTTCCCGTTACCTCCGTTGCTCAGCCTCTCCTGCGCGGTGACAGTCTCATAACCCCGGTGCAGCTCTCCGTGCGAGGGCGCCGCGCGTTTTTTTTTTCCCGAGGTTGCGCAGCGCCGGGCTCCCCCGTTATATAGCGGGACCGAGGATGCGCGGCGGGGGGCCGGCACCGGGACCTGGGTACCGCGGCGATCGCCACCGCCCAACGCGCCTGCGCCCCGCCCCGCCCCGCCCGGCGGCACGCGCCATATGGCCGCCCACGTCAGGCGCCGCGGCGCGTCCCCCCCCCCCCGTTCTCCACGTGACACCCCTTATTTGTATGCGGCCGCGCGCCCGCCCGTTGAGCTGCCACGCCCTTTGTGGCCCGCCGGGCGCCGCCATCTGTCACCGGGCAGCACCCCCCAGCCCCCCTTCCCGGCGGCGGGGCGAGCGCGGAGCGGAGCTACTCCGCGCCCGTCCTGACCCGAGGAGCCACATTGTTCCTATTGTTCCGGGGTGCGGCCTCCGCGGGTCCCCGTCACCCCCCACTTGGCAGCTCCTAACGGGCGGCTCCGAGCCCCGCAGCCTTCCTATCCCCGTCCCCTCTCCCCCGCCGCCGCGTACGCACCCCCACCTCTACCTTCGCGGCTTTCTCCGGTGCTGGGGGCGAGAGGGAACGGCGTCCCGGGGCTGCTGTGCCCCCCGGTCTGTCCTGCCGTCTGGAGCAAAGGCTGCTTCGCTGTCCCCGAGTTTTTGATGGGAATACTGCCGGTTAACGGGGAATGTTAGTAAAAGACATTGCGCGACGGCTTCGAAGTCTTTGAACGCCTTGGCGGAGTTTGCGAACCCCGCCAAATTTGAGAGGGGTGCTTTAACGGGGGAGACAGCCCCCTCGCAGGACAACCCGGGGAGCCTGGCTACCGGCACTCCGTGTCCGGAGGGTTAATCGATGAAAGGAAGAAAAAGAAATCATTTATTTTTGCCTTGTGCGATTTAAACGCGAATCCGGTAATTCCGCCCTGCGGAGACCGACTCGAAAGACATTTTTCCAGGTCGAGTTATTTTTGAAATGTTTGTCTCCTGTTCGTGACCTACATAGCCCTGGGGCTGGCGGGGACTCCGGGGGATGTTCGCCTTCTCGGTAACCAAATACAAAGGACAACCGGCGGCGTTTTGTTATCTCCAAGCTGTCCCGTTCTCCGTGTGAAACGGGGGGGCGGCAGCGCTATGCGCGCTGGGGTCGAATGAGCTGGGCGGGAGCAGGGCACCCTTGGGTCACCGACGGCCGCGGCCCTTCCCCGAGGCACGGCCAGGAGGGCAGCGTCGGTTCCGGCCCACCTAACGGCGACCCTTGCCCGTGACGGGCCCCCCACCCCGCCGCCCGCAGAGGTGCCCCCCGAGGCGGGGGCTGGCAGGATGCCCGAGTCCCGGGCGGCGGGGCAGGCCCCCCCGCCGGGACGGCCGCTCCCTCGGGAGCACTCCCCCGTTAACGGGGCGCTGCTGGGACTGCCGAAGCGGACGCGTTTTGGAAGCGGTGAGGTTTGAACGGGTTTTGAGGGCGCGGGAGACTGATGGGGCTGGACCAGCCCTGTCTTGACTGCGGGAAAGTGTCACCCGCGTTTGGATGGGACGAACTGGGAACACACACGGAGTGTGGGGCGCCGGGGAAACAACCGGCAAAGCCCACAGGAGGAGGGCACTGGCCGAAACGGGAATCCCGGGGAGCGGTGAGAGCTTTGAGGTGCTCGTGTGCCCCGAGCGTGTTCAGTCAGCTTCCCCGAGAACGAAATAAAGTCGAGGAATTGCCGGTGGACAGGGAAGTAGGGAGACAAATACAGAGGCGGGCAGTTGCACAAAGGGGCTTAAAGCCCGCCGAGCCTGGCGCGGGGGGCTGGTTCTGCCCCTGGAGCTAGGGGACACGCTTGGACGTGCCCGCAGGTACGAAGCTCCTCGGTGCAGCCCGTCGGGGCGGTGGACGGGCAGTGCGCTCCGGGTGCAGCGGGGCTCTGCCGCGCCGGCTTCGATTTTCCCGGTGCTCTCGCTGCTCTGGCACCGCTTCCTCTCCCGAATCTCCCTGGCAGCTGGCTCTTCCTCCCCAGCTCGGGCCGTCCCCTGACTCCGCGGCTCCTGTTTCCCACCTTCCCCGTCCCTCCTCCCAACACCGCGATTCTATCGCTCCAAGCGTCGCTCTTTCTCCCCCTGACCTGCAGACTCCTCCTTCTCCATCTGGCTTCTAATTCGGCTTCTGCTTATTTTTCCTCCCGAACCCTTTCTTTCTCTTTTTCTTTTTTTCTCTTTCTTTCTCTTTTTCTCTGCCCGCCTCCCTTCCCTCTTTCTCCCCCCTACACCACTCCCCCCCGTCCCCCCGCCCTTCCCCCGCGGCGAGGCACGCGAACCGCACGCGTCCCAACAAAGCTCCGTCCCGGCCGCCGGCCGCCTCCCGCCCCGCTGCTCCCGCCTCATCTGCTGCCTCCCGGCCGCGGCGGGAGGGGCAGCCCGGGGCCGGCTGCGGCCCGCTGCGGTGGCGGGGAGCGCAGCCTCTCCGCGGGGCGCCGCCCGGGCTGAGCCCCGTCCCGGCCTGGCGGGTGGGGGGTTGTTGCGGTGGGGGAGCAGCGCTGTGGAAACGCCTTACAGTTGTCCGGAGAGCGAAATGCGCTCCCGAGGAAATCTCTTGGGTTTGCGGCATTATCTTAATTAAGATAATTGATTCATATTGCACCTGCGAGAGTGCGGGAAAAGGATGCCTCCCCAAATAGCTTAAAGCTATTGGAGAGAGAAGCCGGGCTGATAATTTAGCGAATGATTTACTGCCTGGGCAGCCGGGCTGTTCGGTGTCTCTTCTTTCGCGGTCGCGTTTCCCTCTCCGTTCCTCTCCAACGGGGCACCCACACAGAGCTCGAGGGTTACATCCCACCACCCCCCCCAATAAAAAAAAAAATTAAAAACTGAAGAGAAAGTGTCGCTCTGCTGTCCCCCGCTCCGCTGTCCCACCACTCCCCGCTCGGCCCGGCCTCTCTCCATCCCGTTCCATCGCACCGCGGGGCCGGGGCCGCGGCCGCCGCCGGGAACCGGGCTGGGGAAGGAAGGGACGGCTTGGGTTTGCCCGCCCGGGTCCATCGCGGGCGTCCCCCGCTCGCCCCACTGCCGACTCTCCGTCGAGAGGAGACGGAACGGGACGAAACGCTGCCCGGAACACTCGGAGCAGCGACCAGCCGCTCCAGCCGCCTTGGCTCTTAAGTCACCGGGGGAGGATAACGCCTGTAAATGCCGCCCTGGTACCGGTTTGGTGCGGGAGTGCGTCTGAACCGCACTTCCGAACGTCTCTCTAAGGATACATGTACAGCTGGGCTCGAAATCGGTACGCGTTATTAAGGTGATTTCCCTGCTCTTTTTTTCCCCCCCCTTAAGACTGAGCGTATTAATTTTATTGAGCCTTTCCCCGTTAGATAAACGCTGTTGTTGTTTTAATTCTATAAATGTAAACTTCTATTTAGTTAATGGAAAATACATCACCACCAAGGTTTAATTATCAGCTTTTTAAATTACTCCTTTAGTCAAGTGCACACAATTATGAAATCACAGTAGATTTAAAATATAATTCAAAACGATTAAAAAGAATCAGAAAACTACGTACCATTAAAGCAAATGTCTAAATTGTATTGGTAGGCCGGCTACCGCCTGCGCTAGAGTTTAAATAACACCAGCAGTCTTTGCTATCGGTGTCAAACCTCCTCTGTTATTAGGAAAAAGGATTCTTATCAGACGGGATTTAGATGCTGTTATAACTGCAAAATCTAATTATTTTTGATCCAGGCATTTACCCCCAGAGTCCCACCTTGTTTAAATAAAGTGTTTTCTTTCCTCTTGAACAAATGCATTTCCATTTGAATTAAATATTGATAATTTGACCTTTTAGTTCCTTTAACTAATCAAAAGGGAAAAAAAAATCCAAATGTAGATCCCAGTGCCTTGCCCTAGTGGGTCTTTCCGCTTGAATAGACACTGAGATTAAATGAGTCAAACTTCCTCTTTCATTGCACTCTCTTTGCACTAATTGCTTATGCAAAAATGCAGATTTGTATTAATTAGTAACTCCACTGATTAGTTCGGTGGTATTTTCAAGTAATAAATCATGCTGCAGACACAATTTTTGGCACGTCCCCAGTAGTGGCTCAGGATGCAATAAGTTTTCCATATTAAATAAAACCTTAGCCTAAATCTACCTTTTCATTGCAGGTACACTGTGTACCACCTGCTGTACGCACCTGCTACGGGAAATTACCTTCTGTCCCTGGCAAGCCTCTTTCCTTTCCTTGATAATACACTCCTCTTCACAGGGTGTAGACTTTAAAATGGGAAGCATGAATCACAGAATCAAAGGAGAGAAATCTGATGTTATTTTTAACCCCTTCAAATGAATAATGCTCGTTTTTAAGGGGATTAAACCCATCTAAGATACATCAGAGGCAGATTTTTTTTTCTTTCCTGTGCCCAGCCACTTGATCTCCTTTTACAGCACATCTCACTGCATGCCTAAATTATCCTGCCACTTTTTTTGTTTTTACATTTCTTTCATTTTCTTTGAGCTGCAGAGACTGATCTCTTAGAAATGTGACACTTGTTAACTGGAGTTCATGATAGTCAGGTACAGAGGCCTCAGCAGCAACAAGACTCCGCAGTATCCACAGTGGATACGACGTAGTACTGAAAATGTCCCCACTTTCTCTTATCATCAAACCACTCACAAAAATCTCTCCAGAGCACACTGAGACTGATGTGTCCAGTAACTTAGATCTACAACTGAAAAAACTTTCCCAATTCTTTCAAGAATCATCCTAGATAATACCTTCCTACCTGTTTCCCCTGGACAGAGTTGTCTATAATTAATAACGTTTCCTCAAGCAAGTCAGCATTGTACATGGGTATGATGTTATGTACCACAACAAATAATGTTGACTAGTGCAGCACTTGGCAAAAAGAATACAAGGCTCCAAAAGGATGTAAAAGACAATGACACTGTTCCCGTCTCCTGATAGCTGACGCTTTTGGGAGCAGAACTTGAAAAACCTTTGCCTCTCTCCTGCCAAAACTCTCACTCATGTAAGCAGGACCACGGCCATGAGCTTGCAGGATCTGGCCTTTGGCCCTCAGTCTAAGAGATGCGCTGGGGTGGAAGAGCAGCAAACACAGGTGCCAGCAGATTATCCAAAGCTTTGCTGAGATTAAAATCTTGTCTCAATAGAGTTATTGCATATTCTCTAAATAGAAATCTCCTTAGTGGTGGCTTTAAAAGGTCTGCTTTTGTTTTCCTCTGAGAGAAAATAATGGTTGAACCCCAGGCTGTGCATAATAGCTTACACATTTGTTCCCTCTGGCCACGCAATCTGAGCATTTTGTGAGCATTTTGCAGTTCCTAGCAAAAATACTCGTTCTCTTAGTATTGAAGACAGAAAAAAATAGTCGAAACGCTTTTGCAGGGTTATACGAAAAATGATCCTGATTAATTTCAGAACACGGTCACTTGTTTTAGCAATATCCTGAGAACAAAACAGGGCAGGTTAAATCAATGATCCACAGGGATGGAAAAAGAGATTCAAATAATCATTAAATCTTATTACATAATGCAGCTTTATTTTTACCTCTCAGAGTGAGTTCACACCTGGGTCTGTGCTTTAAGTGCTCCGCAGTGAGCTGGGCATGATGGAGAATCATTTTCCCGTCACAGTACAGAGTAACCTCTACAGCTGTACAACAGAATTAGTTGACTGAAACTCTTGCTAAGCATCTTGAGAGTATATGGGGATATTCCTCATTATACAGAGCACCACATTTTTGAGTGCTTGCTGGCCATCACTCCCAGTCTACTCCCATGATTGCCACTGGTATTTCATAATAGTGTTGGAAATGTCCAGGAGCATGTGTTGTCATATGTGACTGCTTTTCAGAGATGCTCTGGGTATGTTAACCATCCCAGCTGTAACTGTGCTTTCCGCAACATCCCACTGACATGTGATGTGCTCAATCTCCATGTCTCAAGGTAGTGTCTCAACTTCTTATCCACAAAGGACAGGACAATCCTCAGGTAGCATACTTTATTCGCCTTCTTTCACTCCAGAGATGCACTGAAGAGATGACTTCTTGCCACCCAAAAAGCATCTTTGCTCTTCTTAGTTCCTGCAGGAAGTGTGGTTTGATTGCCCTCCATTGGATGGGGGCAGTTTTAACATTCACCTAAATGAGTTATAGCTATATTCAGGCCCCAGGACTGAGAACATGCACGACACAGGTGTAAATAGCCTGTAATCACATCCCAAGAACTCTCAAAGGCAAATACCCATTAAGATAAAAATGTCTGAAATGCAAAGTATTTTCTTGTATGTTCTTGTGCAAAATTAATTTTCTGTGATCTTTCAGTAGAGAAGGTGCAAGGGTCCAAGCACTGAGGCTTGCAAGCCTTTTTCAGATGCTCAGTGTAGGAGAACTGGTGGGCATTGATTTTAAGTAATTGTGGGAGAAAGATGGACAAGGTAGAAAAAAATCAGTAGATGAGGAATGATCTACACACTGTAACCTGCCAGATGCTCTTTGGGGGAAGGCTGGCTTTAGTGGAGTTACAGCATGAGCAGTCAATGATGCAAGAGCTAAGAAAGTTCTGGCTGCAGTCATCTTGCAGGGAGAGGTCCTGAACACAGCTCTTTAGCTCAAGGCTCTGGAAGAGAAGAATCCTAAAGTGCTGGGGCTGAAACTATGTGTCATGATGCACATACACGTCTCTCATGTGCCTGTGTAGACCTTTCGTATTAATCTGTGGTGACTCTTGCCTAGGAAACCATTGCTCTCTGCTAGTCATCTTCTGAGCCCTGAGAATGTACATCCTGAAAACATGTAGCTCTCTCATCTAGCTTAGTCCTTCTGTCAGAATATTTTTTTCTCACTGCTGAACCTTTGCTTGGTTTATGTGGATTCCCAAGAGAGGAGGAACATGCTGGTAAATCACTGTTTCCTCCACAACCGAGCTCCAGTTACATGCCACTATGATAATATAAATATTTACTCGTTTTGTCCCTCTTCACTCTTGTAAGAGGATAAGAGCATCTGGCCCTTTGTTAGTACTCCATTGTCAGTTTGCTAGAGCATCCACTTGTTTATGTTCACTTGTACAAGAACACATAAATAACCCTCGTCTCCACTGGTTTGCAGAGCACAGTCATTGTTGAAAGGAGGTGTTAAAACTACCTTCCTGCTGGGAGTGAGGAATTCCACCTGATCACACTTCAGGTGCCTTGCAAAGCTGTGCCTGACAACGTGAAATACAAAGCAGTGCAGAAGAAATTTATGGTTTTTGCATTTCTGTACATTTATCCTGGCATTTCATGCTGTGACATTCGGCGTGATCTTTTTGGCAACACAGGGAACCTCAAATCCAACAGCAGGACAATGGAGAACGAGACCTAGCAGCTTTCAAAATTGACTGGATGTGTTGATGAAAGCACACTGGCTACACCATTAAGACGTATTTTTTGAAGATGTATTTCAAACTATCATCTGTAGTTTGTCTGTGTCGTCTATGGGTAAATTGTTTCTCTGCAATGCTATCAGTAAATAGAAGAATTACATGTTCCTTCCAAAATGAGTGTGAAGATTTAAGTTGTCCATGATGATTTTGAATTAGAGGGAGAACTCTCATTTAAAAAAAAATAAAATCTCCAGAACTCAAAAGCAACTGTCTGCTGTGTTGTGTTGTGTTTTGGTTTGTTTTTTATTTTGTTTTTAACTATAGATTCAAGGTTCACAATAGCAAGAGTCTCTACCTCTGAGAAATTTGTATTGCTGTAATAGATTATGCTGGAAAAGGATAAAATACAGATACCACTATAGACCCTCATCAATTACAGTCATTGTCAGGCATATAATTGTGGCGACCACCAGAGAGCAACCCGCAATTCAAGATGAATTTTAGGTGAAGCCATTTATTAGGTGCAATCACACAGATTATATACCTTTTTTACTGGCAAGCTAAAAAACTGCTAATTGGTTACACACACTGTTCCCACCATATTGATTGGTTAGCAATTATAACGAGTTCTGATATCATTAGTTTACCTTTAATGCCTAAAAGTATCCGCACACCTGCTGTTTTGATCCTCTTGTTATGGTTGGTTCCTAACATGTTCCATTACTCCCAAACACCTTCCCATAACTGCTTCTTGGTTTAGGGTAGCCTGTACCCCTATCAACAAGGCCACTGTGTTTTGAGAATGTGATTATTAGGATCCTCAGAGCATGAGTAACTTTTCCTTTCTCATGGGAACAGAAGAATATTGTCAGGGCCTAAATCCTGGGAGAAGAGAGCTAAGCTGCTAGCAGGCCTGCTGTCTTCCCTGACAAATAATCACGTTCAAAGGTAGTTTACAGTCCATTTTTTCTGCTATATATATCCACAAGTAGTTATATGTTTCTTGGATTGCCTTGATATCAAATTATGTGTTGTAATTTTGTGTCAGGTCATTGAACAGCTGATGTGACCAAAAGCATGTAAGAACTGCACACTGGCAGGAGCAGCGCTGCCTCGCGGGTCAGGCTGCCTGTTACCAGTGCTGTTGCATTCCTGCCCTTTGATTAAGAACTCGGTTCTGAGAAAATGAGCCAGAATGTGACAATGTAGGTACCCGCTTCATGTCAAGCACGTGAGGGATCTCAGCAAAACCAGTATGATTACTTGTACATCTTCTAGCTCACACATCTATAGGGCTAGGAGCAGGGCATTATTTTACCAAGCTTTTGAAATAAATGCTTTGGTTTTGCTGCCTTTTCATGTGCAGTTGGATAAATGTAACAGTTTGCTGCTGCTCAGGGCAAGGGGGCTCATTCTGTCTGCCTCCTTTTTTATTTCTCTCTTCCCTTTGCTCTTGTCAGTGCAATCTGCCCCATCTCCTGAACCAGATCTGGTGCCTGAGACCCATTTAAGAGAACTGCTCATCACGGAACAGGTTACATATTGTAGAAGACCCGACAAAACCTTCACAAGTGCATGGTAAGAGGCAGGAGTGAGGAGCCAGGGGCAGAATAAAGACAGGGAGAGAGGAGGAATGGGAGTGGGAAGAGACCTTCACTTTTTCTGCTGCAGTGAGGTACTACATTGAGCCATTGTCTCTGATGGAGCTGCACCATTTTCTCTTCCTTGTTAAACCATCCAGAACAGACCTGCTGAAAACATGGCTAGCAGGCAAGATGAACCTTTGGTCTGGCCCAGTATGGGAGTGCAGAGATTGGTGATGGGCAACACATAATTCAATATGAGTTTTAGGTGAAGCCATTTATTGGGTGCAATCACACAGATTATATACATTTGTTACTGCAAACGTGGCAAGCTAAAAACCTGCTAATTGGTAACGTACACTGTTTACATCGCACTGATTGGCTAGTGATTATAATGAGTTCTGATAAACATATCTTATGGCTAAATATCGTTAGTTTACCTTTGATGCCTAAAGCATCTGCACACCTGCTGTTTTGACTGGTTCTTAATATGTTCCATTACTCCCAAGTCCCTTCCCATAACTTCTTGGTTTAGGGTAGTCTGTACCCAGTCATCAAGGCTGCTGTGTTTTGAGAATGTGATTATTAAAATCCTCTCAGCATGAGTAACTTTTGCTGTCTCATGGGAACACGAGGATATTGTCATGACCTATGTCTTCAGTGAAGAGAGCTAGGCTGCTGGCAGGCCTGCTGTCTTCCCCAACATGGGAGTACTGTGTCAATATGTTTATGTTATTCTGCCCTTCTCATTGGTTTTAGCTTTGTTGGAATCAGCCAGTGGCAGACTGGAATTCCTGCCTTCCCTGGTTTGGATCTCTGAACAACTGATCCCTGAGATTTCTTCAGCGAGGCTGAAGTCCCCCTGGATGGCTTAAGCCAAAGCCATCCTACTCACTGCACTGTCCACCTGCAACGTGGTTCCTTCTCACTCCAAGGCCACCCTCATGTGTTGCCTGTGCTAGTTCAGTCTGAAGAACAGACACACAAGGCTGTTTAGCTCTACCTTTTCAGTTTGGAGAGATGTTAGCTTTCACTCCTTGGGGCAGCAGCATTTTTATAGCCAGAAACCCAGCTAGCAAGCTCCATGGGTGAGGAAATATCCAGTGAGATACTGACAGTCTTTCACACTGGGTTGGAGGGGGTTCTTTAAAAGAATTCACTAAGCACTATTTGGGAAGAAACATGCAAGAGTCAAGATCAGACTCAGAGAAGATGGCATTCAGGATCCATCACTAGTGACACAGTACTTCTTGCATCTCTGCAGCTAACTCAGGCTGTTATCCAACACGATCAATATACAATCACTTTCAGCCATCAGAGGGTTGTTTCTAACAACCCTAATGCTAACATTTATTTGATTACAAAATCAAGAGTTTTCTATACATACTTTCTGTAAACAGAAGAAAACCTCTTTTCTTTAAATGCCCGTAATTAAGTAAATTTTGTGTTAAACATAATGAACGTAAGCGAGACTCTTTCGGCTTTGTTTCTAGTTAACTGCAAGAGAACATGTCTTAATTTCCTTGCATGAAGGTGCAAATTGGAGATCATACCATTGACTATGATGTGAGATTGTTTACAAGGGACTGAGAGGAAACTTTCAATGAAACATAGGTATTAGAATATGAAATGAAGCAAAGAGAATAGTTTTCATGAAATATTTTGCTTCATACGGGCAATAGAAAATAAATGGATCACCTGCACAGAAGTTCAGTTAGGTGCATGACTGCTGCAGTGGAGAGATGAATGGGGATGAAGGCAGCACTGTGCAGATGAGTGGGAGGAGTGGGGGAGGCAATGAAACAAGGTAACTCAAAGCCATCTCTGTGCTCATTTAACTACTGTATTCCCAATCAACTTTCCAAATAAATTAGAGAAGATGAAGAATATCTCAAATTTATACCAGCTACCAGGTGCCTTGCACAGTTAAAGTGTGCAGAGAAATACCACTGTGCTCTGTGGTCTGCAGGGGCCATCAAGGCTCACAGCAGTAGCATCAGTGTCTCCTGAATGGTCTCCTGTGTTGGTCATCCAGAAGCACGCTATCCATACATGGGAGTAGGAAGGATTCTGTCTATGGACACTCTGGTCTGCTCAGGAATTGTAGTAATATCTGAGTACAAGTTTGTATTTCTCTTCATCTTCATCCTCGGTTCATCTCAGCATACATATTCTTGAAGATGGCACAGAGAGGTTTCTGTAAGGTCAGTGAATAAGGTGATGATAAAGGCCATCGTCTCTTTTGCAAAAAATGTCTAATTTCTTTGTCAGAGAAGATGGGGATGTCCTTTTATTCTGTCCAAAATAGAGCAAATATTTATTCAATGGTGAAAATAAGCAAGCTAACTCCCCTTATAAATCTATTTTATCATTTGCATTTTTTTGAATGAAAATCTTCCTCACATATTCTAGATGTGAAATAGCAATGCTCCATGTTCCCTATTTATTTGTTTACAAGTAAATTTGCATACTCATACGTGTATGTATTGAAGGATAACAATGCATTGTACAAACGACACAGATCATATGCAGTAAAAAATCTGCCACTAGATTGTGTCATTTTGTTTTATAATTTGCCAGAAATAAATGTCTGTGTTGACATTTCATCTTCTCACCCCTGTGGCAGCCTCTGTGCTGTAGTCTTCCTGACGTATGTGCCTACCAGAAGATGGCACTGAAAGAACCTGTCCCATACATAGGCCCTAGAAAGACGGCAACTCAGATTCACAAACTGGTTTTGTTTGTGAATGTAAAAGAATTAAAGAGGTATCTCTCCTGGATAGCGTTCACTTTCCAGAAAGACTTTTCATGATGATGAAGAGGCTAAAAGTCAACCAACTGTTGTACCTAGTGAACGCTGTCTTCGTTTGCCTATTACCTACAGGCACAGTGCTGTTTTCTCAAGCAAGCCCTCTTATTAAATGACAACACTGCTGACCCTTCAAATAAGATCTTACAACCTGGGAATTGCTGTTTCTAATTGCTGTCTTCTAACTGGACAATCAAGTAATTTTGAATAGAGCCATACTTCTGAATGAACAAAGGCAATTCTGTGACTTCATGTGGAAACATAGTTTTAAAATTTTAGTTGAAAATACATGGATTCCCTTGTGACGTGAACATTTTTACCTTTTGAAGTCATATTTGGTAAATATTGAAGATTTCCTTGGCTTCATGCTGAATTTCAGTAAAAGCAGGTTCCAGTCTTAAAATGCAAACCAGTGATTTCAGACAGGTTCCTACTATTGAATGACAGCCGAAGGGGTGTTAAGTCCTTCAGAGTCAGCAGCAGTTAGAGACAGACAAGAAGAAATTAACCATATATAATATTTTGGTGGAAATGGAGAATTATTACAGAAAATCTGGGGATTACAAGATAGAAACTTGTTCTTATCTCTTCCTCTCCTATAGCTGTAGCTTCTCATGATGACTGATGAAAATGTCTTCAGCATGATCCAAATGTCACTTAAGCCTCAGGGTTCACTTCATGTCTTTTGATGCATCCCTGATCAGGCTTTGTTTTGGGATGTGTAGTGGTATAGGACCATTAACCGTTACCAGTAAGTGCTAATGTTAATTACATTAAGCACAATCCTCCAGTTGGTCCATCTGTTATTAATTTCTTATACGTTATTTATTCTTGTTTGGGGTTTTCTCTGTGCTCCAGGAAGACATCTTCTCATTTTTTTCTGATCTTATTTCAGTGATGTTGATTCATGTATATCTCAATGAAAAACCTCTATATTTTAAAAAAATTAGCTTTCATTTTTCAAGCAATTTTTAAGGATTATTTCTGCATGTGATTTTAATGTTTGGTTACGGTGTTGCAGCTGAACGTTTAGCTTAGTCTTCAATGTCTTGTACTTCATGTAGTGTACCTCTTGAAAAAATAAATCTCAGTGTATTTCTGGATGGATTTGGGCTGTTTTCCTTGCATTGGGATACGACATGGTTTGCATATGACATTTTGTTTCTTTGCTATCATCACATGAGAACTGTATTGGTTTCCATTTCCCTTGCTAACTTTCTGTTTTTCTTTCGCTTTTTTTTTTTTTTTAAATTTTCAGATCATTAACAACTGAAAATGGTGCTTCCTTATTACTCAGCTGCTGCTTTACTTCTGGTGGTTGCTCAGCTCTGCTACCGGCTGGGCTGGTGGTGAGTGACACGGGCAGGTCGTAGATCTATAGCTACCAGCCCGTAGCGCTTCGAGCACCGCAACTAATTACTATAAAGTAATAAGACCACATAAAGCAGTCAGATTAGGCTTTAGATAATGGCAGAACGTTTAAATTTGGGCTCCCGGCTGTGAGTTACGGCACCCCCGGGAGCGGTGCCCGGCGCTGCGGGGAGCTCCGGGCATAGCCGGGCGCGCAGCTCCATCTCCCGGGCAGCGGGGAAACCCGCCGGCAGCCGGGCTGGGCCCGCCCCGAGACCCGCGACCCCCGAGGGGGAGCTCTCGGCTTAGAAATGCCGTCTGGATACTTCACAAAGTTGTTTCCCTCTGCTTGGGGTGTATCCCAGCCTTTTCCTGACAGGGCAGCACACCGTGGGGCGGATGAAAAACATGACCGAAAATCCGGATAGCTGTTTTTCGGGTGGTTTTAAACCTGGAAAGCTGAGCACAAAGCAAATCTGGAAAGGAAGCTTTGGGAAGTGGGGCAAGTTTCTCGGAGACAAGCAGTGAGCTGGCCCACAGACATGCTGAATTGTAAAATTTGAAGTTTTATCACTCTAGAGGAGGGCTTGAGTGCAAGGTTAAGGTGAGGTTTAGGAGCTGGGAAAATAGGTGTTGCAGAAGCGGGGTTCCTGCTGGAGTTTGCAAAGCCTGGAGGTTGTTACAGTCATACGTGAATGCCTGGTCACTGAACTTGGGGAATCCACAGGTGTCTAAGCTCATGTAAGCTGACAGTTACAACTCAGTTAAAGTTTTGTAAAACATATTTTGGAGGTATCTGTCCTGTTATGCATGAAAAGGCAACATAGTTCTGAAGACATTTAATGGTCTTATTCAAACTACCTAGACAACAGATCACGTTTAGGAAAATCAAATCCCAGCAGCACTTTCCTGTGTTGACTGCAGAGGTCCTCCCAGACTCTCATGTAGGAAGGGAGATGAATGGCTCTGTTCTTAATTGCCAGGCAAGCCTTGTGTTCCCTCTTATAGTGTTACTTTTACAGATAGGATTAGGGGGACAGGAAATACTGACAAGTACATTACATTTCCCTCTCCGTTCTGTAGGATACTCTGAGGCAAATTCAAGGCTGAATTTGAATCTCACTCTTGTTTTGCAGGAATTGTAGGTGGTGTTGAGCTTTCTTGAAGACTAGGAGTGAGTATAACATGAGGAGTTAGGAAAGTGAAGTTTACAGGGGCATATTTCCTGCTGAACAGCAAAATTACATGAGGGACCAATCTGATGAATTTTAATGCCTTATTCTTTATTTTGGTGTAAGAATCATGTTGCTATGCTTTTGTGAAGGCAATAGTATGAGAGAAGGACTGCAAGATCAGGTTTTTGTGTTGTATTCAGGCAGTGTCTTCTCAAAGATGAGTAAGAGCTGCTACAAAGTGAAGGTTTCACCTTGAAAGTTAGGTTCCAAACCAGCCATGGTTACGATCTTCAAACCAGCTGTGTATTTCTGGGGTTTGGTCAGGGTGAGTAAAAATAGCTAGTGTTCTACTATCAGAATGTGCCAGGGAAATACACGGGTCCTGAGGGTCTCCTTGTTTTACCTGGCAGTGCTGTGTCTCTCCAGTCCAACTGAAGACTTTGATCTCAGATCAACCAGCACAGCCAGCTCTGACAGGACTCCTGTTTGACTTGTGTGGCACGTAAAGGCTCCTGTAGATATGCTAACAGCAAGGGACTCACACAGCTTGGAAATCAAAAAAGCCATCAATCATCCTTTTTCCTTACTATACCCAGAAAAAATAAAAGGTGGTTCTGCCACAGATACGTAGTCCCTGACAATTGTTGACAAGGCAAAGGCAAAAGCTCTGTGTGGGCCGCTGGCAGGTGACAATATTCTGTCTTGTCTGATCCACAGCCCCAAGGGGACATCCGGACACTTCACTGTGTGGCCAGAGGATGTGACTCGTGAGACCCAGGCGCAGCTGAGTCCTCCCATACAGAAAGGATCCATGTCTGCAAGGCTCTGACACACTTACAATAATCTAACACACTTACCAACCGTTTGCACTGAAATAGCATCCCTCGGTGGTTACCACGTGCGGTGCCCTTCCCTGTGAGGTGAAGCAAATCCCCACCCGAACTCAAAGCTGGGACTCCTGCAGCCATCACAGGCTACATCAGCTGCTGAGTAGCTCTGTGTGTGCTTGTGCATCTGTAGTTAACAAGTATGGACTCATTCACAATGTGGAGAAGTTTTAAATCTAAATTCCTATTTAAAGTAGTCCCTTATTTATTGGAAACTTATTTTACTTCCTGAAAGTGCTAACATTACCTTGACAAGACATAACGTATCTTCACCCCTGGAATAAGGCTTACAGGTTCCAGACATTGTCACAGCTTTTCAAAAATGTATAAAATTAAGCTGTTTTCATTTAGATGCCAAGAAGCGGGTTGTTTGGTTTTCTTTTTTTAAAATGTTCGTTCTCGTAGTTGTTTCCCGATATGTGATGTTTTCAGTGCTGACACTTGGTGGTGCTGCAGTTAATGGGTTCCTCTTTCTGCAGCTATTTCTCTGCTGTGGCTGGTTTGTTCCTTTCCTCTGTTTCATTTACAGATTCTGCTTGGGACGTCGAAGCCCCCGAGAAAAACCATTACTCTCTTTCCTGAGGAGCCACGGTCCATCTTTCAGCAGATAATAAGTTATCATTAATAATCACAATAACAATAATAACAATACCACCACCCTCCCTTTAGGTGCACATTTCCTTACAAGGTGTGCAAGCATCATGTTAGTGAAACAGTGCAAACAGAGGCGTGGTTTGGTGATTATAGGTGTCACCACAGAGGGGAAGATCTGAAAGGGACTTTGAGTAGTCATGGAGTCCATCCTCTTCATACAGGAGCAAGGATAGCTGGAGGTCTGCCCAACCTCTTCTTGAATGCCAGTGTAGGCTTTATGGGAATACCTCAAATGCCTTTGCATGTTTTTTCATACGCATCTCACACATGGGATCTTTGCCTAAGTAAAGATGAGAGATGAGGCACGTGGGGTTTGGGTGTTCCAGTCTCGACGGCAAGAAATAGTCATATCTGCCAGTGGGCAGTGGAACAGAATTGGCTTGTCCCAGTGTTTCTGTGGGGCTCATCTGTAAATTCTCTGGTGCCAGAGGAACCGTAGGAGACAAGAGGAGTGGTGCAGACATCCCGCTCTGCTGCTTTGCTCTGAGTCTCCAGGTTTTCCTCCTGACACCCCAGAAACTTGGCATGCCCACTCGCTTTTCCCCCACAAAAGCCTTTACAGATGCTCATGGCAGGTGATCCTGGAGTGATCAGCAACCAGGTTTTCCTGTTGGGAAAGAGACAGATTTCTGTGTGAGAGGTAGACACTGCTGTAGTGAGAATTCTGTCTGTTCCTACTCTCACTGGCTCAGCTTTTCACCTTCACACAGCAACAGCCCTCAGTTTCAGGCAGGAAATAACCTGTAGGGACAAATTATCTTAATTATTAGGACAAAGATTGCTTGTTGAAGTGCAGGTTCTTAGTACCAATGCAAAAAATAATCAAGATATGTCATTGTAATTAAATTAAATCGAATCTGTTCTTTCTTCCCCAAAGATTTCCCTTTAAATCTAATTTATTATTTGGTTGGTTAATTAGTATTGAAGAGCCAAAGACATCGAGGTTCACACATGATAAGCACGAGCTAATGTATGGCTGCTGTTACGAGCTTCCTAGGAAGCAGTCGGGTTACACACTCCAAAAAACAACCACCTACTTGACAGGGTGCAGCAAACACACATCTTGGAGAAATAAGGGGAAGAAGCATGACAAACTTGCTCCTGCTGAAACAACAGGGGCACTCAGCTGATGTGGAAAAACTTGCCTTCCTAGGCAGCAAAATATCTTCTTGGTGAAAGCCTCAAAATGAATGGTAGGATCAGTTTTGATTTGGACAAGTTGTAGTGGTTTTTAACATGCAAGCTTCATTTTTCACTGGTCTTTATAGACAAAAATGAGCTGCTTGTCACATCCCCCTGCTTCGCAGAGGCTGATTTTATATGTGTGACACTGTGGAGTTGGGACAGATAGAGGGAGTTAAGCACCAGCAGGAAAAAAAAGATATGCCCTTCATCAGACTGTGAATGGCAGAACTTAGAACATGTACCACTTGAGCTCTTTTGAAAAAAAAAAAAAAAAAAAAAAAGCTGGAAGTTCCAAAGTTCCCTTAATTATTTGAACAGAATATTACTCTTTCCAGAAGGAAAACATATTTGGTGTTTCTTGGTTTACTTTTATTGTAGTTGTAATTCCCTCTTTCTGTTAATATTGAAGTTTGGATAAGTTTTCTAATATAAAAATTTTTGTTTAACCTTTGCCTGTGGAATAAAGTCTTTTTTTCCTTTGCACCCTGAGGTCTGTCCTTTTTACCAAAGGATTATATTACATGTGATTTTTCCTCTGAAAGTTAGAGAGCAACCCTGCCTCTTCTGGGAAGTGAGAGTCAAACCTAGTCTGTCTGACGTATTGAAAAGGTTTTGCTGAGCTCTTCTCCAGAACTGTGCTCCGGTTTATTTCAAATCAGCTTTGAAGTCACTGACAAACATTACCCAAACTCTCTTCATTCAGCCTACAAGATACACTGTATTGTGTAAGCCATTAATGTACAGGTGCATATTTACAGATGTATATCCAGTTACTCCTGCTGAAATTCACTTACCCATGCATGGGAAAACTCCAGGAGGATTTTGCTACCATCCTCTGAGAACCTGTTTCCAGAACTAATTCCAGTCCTTTTATTACATGTACTTTCTACTGTTATTCACAGAGATGTATACCTATGAAGGACAGGTGCATAAGCACTTCTTTCTTCTTTTCATGAGTGTCCTGTGAAGTTTTGTTGCAAGATTTGGTTTAGGCACTCCTGGTTTTCAGGGTGGTTTTCATCACCCTGGGTTGGAAGCAAGCGGCACCTTGCCGAGGGAGCTGAAGCCACAGATCATGTGAAGAAAAATGAGCAATGGTTCTTTGTACACTGCGTATCCTGTGCATACCTATCTTATCCCAAAACAAGCAACTCAGCAGACAATAAAAGCAGATGTTGCCAATACCTTGCTCAGCCAGAGCCCTGAGGTGTCCAAGGTGCTTCTGCATTTTCCCGGTGTTCGTACTTTCTGGCAGGGCCCTGGTCAGGGATGGTCAGTGGAGAACTTGCACACCTGGGTTTGGGGGCAGACAGATTGTGTGCTTATCTTGTTTTGTATATGTTACCACTCCTATCGCTGAATTCATAATCAAAAATATTTGGGAAGAAAATAAAGATGGCATGGTTTTAGATTTGAGAATGTGAAAACAGTATTAAAAATAGAATTTTATTAGAAAAAAGATTTTAAGTAGAAATACCAAAGTGATTAATTCCCTTTTGAATGAGATCTTCATGACAAAAGGTATGTTTCATCACAAAGATAAACTTGTCTTATTTCATCACAAAGATAAACTTGTCTTAAACTGCCACTTAGTAAGGATATAAAACATTTGCACTGAGGTTTAAATAAAAAACCTGCCACTTAGTAAGGATATAAAACATTTGCACTTAGGTTTAAATATAAATGCACAAGAGTGAGTCTGAGGACCACAGAAAAAATATTACTGTGGATTATATATGCAAATAATTTTAGTATTATGGTGCCAGCCTTTCTGCAGGGTAACACAAAAATGGGTGTCAGTACCCAACTAATTCACCAGGCAGAAAACAACAGTGAAGAACTAAACTTTCTTCCAGGACAGACAATCTAATACATGTAGACGGCATATAGGAGGCAGTGGGAAACACGTAAGGCTGTTCACAGCCAAAACAAGCACTCCACGAGGAAGCTCTGGGGCTTGGCAGACACTGGATATAGCAGCATGATCCTCTTGGGAAGAGCAGCTATACCCAAGCACTCCTCCCAGCCCTCTGGGCACAGTGACCCAAACCCAGCACCTACATCTCTCTGTTGTGCTCCCCTTGCCTGGGGGGGATCCCACTCCATTTGAAGCTTTCCATGAAAGATGCAGAAAGTCGCTGCAGGAGACACTGTGTCTGGGTGGACAGGGAAGAAACACCCTGAGCTGCTGGAGCAGCAGGACCATCTGTCAGGCTTTCCCCTGCTGACAGCCAGTGTGGTTGGAGGCCCAGCCTCTTCCTCCTGCAAACAGAAGAGCTGTGGGGTAGAAGGTCTTTTGCCCTTGTTGCTGTTTTTTGTTTGTTTGTTTGTTTGAGGTATTTTTTAAAGGTCTAAGGGCTTTCTAAAGCCATTTCTGGCCCAGTCCCATGATTCATACAAACGTGCTCAACAACCTTGGAGCACGCCAGAGACTGAATTGGTTTTCATAAATTACTGCACGTACATACACCTAAACGTCTTTTTAAATGTCCTGGTCCTTCAGGCTTCAGCCTTACTGCTTCATAGCGAGTTCAATGTCCTGCACCAGGGCTGGAAACAAAGTGACTGATGGAAGCATGTACAGCTCAGCTTAGGATATTTGCCTCCTCCAGGCTGTGGCGCGGAACTGCCAGGGCGGATGTGAATCTCTGCAGCAGATTGCCCTCCTCACTGTACCAACGTTACTTTTGCCACTTGAACACTTCTTTAAAACCTGCTGTTGTCAAATATGTGTTCCTGCAACTTAAAGCTTGGCTTCCTGAGGCAGGTGATTTCACATCTTCAGTGACTGGCAGCCTGCAAGGCACAGAGTTTCCAGCAAACAGCGAAAGAGCCCCCGTGACAGGGAGACTTCTGGAGGGCACAGGAAATGTCCCCAGTGTATTTAAATCCAAAAAGCATATGTGATGAGCAGTCAAGGCCATGGCAAGAAAGATCTATTTGTATGTCTTATTTTACTGCACGTTCCCAGGAAGAGCTTGTCTGTGATCATAGGCATGAGGAGGTTTAGGTGGCCATGGACTGGCAGGTGCACCTCGTGCTTAGAGCTCTCCAGCCTTTCATATAGGGCAACTTTCATTAAAGTATATTCTGGGTGCTGCTGCTGAGAAGCCAGGAGGTTTCAAAAGAAATCTTTCCTTCTGGAAGTTGTTTTGTTTGATTATTTTGTTTTAGATCTTATTTGCAGGCCACTAAAGTGCATGAAGGGACTGTTGCCAGATGCTTTCTTTGTGCTTTGTGCTTTGTGCTCTGGCTGAACCTTATAAACAAGCTATAAACCTCCAAGTAAATTTTGGTTTTCTTATCCTGGGCCTCCTTTTCTTTTCTTTTTTTTTCTTTTCTTTTACCCCAGCTGCTCAGGACTTGGGCCTGCTTCTTGTTGAAGCACAAGTTTATACTTTTCCCAGTTTCCACATTTCTTTCCCTTTTTAGAAGAAAAAACCTTCAATTACTTTCTAGTTTAAGTTTTCTTTGCTTGTTTATTTTTGAACTGTATGTTGCAAAAACAGTTCTGCACATGCCCAAACCTTTTAGGATACACACCTTTTTTGACAGTAAAGCACCACAGAGCTGGTGCAGAGCTGGTGCTCTGATGTCAGGGCACCTGCTCCCTCACGTTTCGCTGCCTGCCCACTGCCCATCACTGCGTCTTTGTGAAATGTCAGTCATCAGGGAGAAGAGAGCCTGGAAACAGCTACCTCTCCTTCAGGAGTGGTATGCTTTCTCTGTTTTAAAACCATACACGGTGAGAGTAGGTGCTACCTTGATAGCTTTTCTCCTCTAAAGATTTCGTTTTTATAGCTTAAAAATAAAAGGTTCAGCCCTGTATGTGTGCCATACTTGAAGCATATATAATGCTTCTCCCAGGCCAAACGAG
Organism: Porphyrio hochstetteri; assembly: GCA_020800305.1. Classification (NCBI taxonomy): domain Eukaryota; kingdom Metazoa; phylum Chordata; class Aves; order Gruiformes; family Rallidae; genus Porphyrio; species Porphyrio hochstetteri. The sequence goes on along the minus strand of CM036910.1, from coordinate 17,260,949 downwards.
ACAGTGTGAGCCATGGCTGAGGCAACAGCAGAAGAAAATGTGTTTTGGTCAAAACATCCTTGCACCATTTTGTCAGTGAACGGCCGCTGCCAGTGGGACAGGCTCAGGAACAGGGGAGGCTGCATTACGTCCTGTGAACAGCCACGTGGTGTAGGTGCGCCCGGGCTGTTTCATGGAGGGGACAAGCTGGGTCTCAGAAGCACTTTGTGCACCACCTTGGGGCTACCTTCCTGGCAACCTCTTCATTGGACCAGTGCATGGGCCACCACAGGGGGACTGCTGCTGGCACCAGGCCCTGCACCCCTCCTCACTGCGGCTGCCCCTTCTCTCCCAGCGAGCACAGCCAGGGTGTAGTTCAGCTTTCTCCTCTAAAAGAAATGTCTGCCTGTTGCCCAGGAGCTGGCTAGCAAAGCTGCCAGAACCCTCGCAACAGTGGCGCGCTGCCAGGCACCGGGGCACAGCGGTGCCTTCCCCTTCCCCATGCTGAATGGCAGGAAGAGGTGGTGTGCATGGAACTCCCCGTGTAGCTGGCACAGAGGGGCCGGTGTGGTGTGCCACCCGCTGCACCTTTGCACGCGCTGTTTGACACAGCTCAGCGATTGGGAGGCTGCTCTCAGGAGTATTGCTGGAGTGAATTGGCAGCCCTTGCTTTTGCTGATCCCTCTTGCATGGCAAAAGCTGCAGTGGTGGGTGTTGGATGAATCACAGGTTCGGTATTGCTTTGGGGTGTACACACTGCACGCCTGCTCTCAGCTCCTCCAGCCATTAACCCCTGATATTACAGCCTACCCTTTCCACTGCCTCATGCAGCCATGGAACACAGAAGCCTTTCCTCCCTGAGGAATGTGGTTTTCTGTCATCCAAAAATCCACACCTCATCATGCATCGCTTGTGCCGCTATTGTTGCTGCCCATCCAGGCCCTTCCAGAGAAGCTCTGCTTCCCTGGTCCCTCTGATACTCTTAGCCAGGGAGACTTGCTGGAAACAGGCAGCTCCATGAGCAGTTTCCTATGGACTTGCTCAGGCACTTTTGTATCTGCTGAGCTGCAAGTTCCATATAAAACAATTTTCCATGAACAGGACACTCAAAGCATCCCTCTCCGGAGTGACCTCCTTTGTGTCTAGCAAGGGGTGGGCTCTCATTCCAGAGCATCTCTTATTGAGGTCATTAACAGGCCTCTCTCCTTTTCCAGATGCATTTATTGAGAAATGTGTGGAAACAATTTTTCTGCCTTGACTTCTGAATGGGGAGGCAAAAGGCCAGTGGCAGCTTGGGAAGGAGGGGAACAAGGTGAGGGGGAGCACACCCCAATTTCCTTAGGAAACCCAGAATCAGGATGGATGTGTACCTAGAAAGAGGCTTATGGTTTTATCTCCTTCATGATAAAGCAATGCCATGGAAAGTAGCTGGGTACAGGGGAAGAGGCTTTTCGGGATGTTAAGTATTCCACAGTGTTCAAGTGGGGACAATGCTTTTCTTGGCTGGGCAAAAGGGGTATTTCAAAAGGCCTTTCCTCCCCCGGAAAGCCTTGCAGCCCCTCCTACATTTCTGAGATTGCATCTGGAAGAAAACAAAAGATGCAAACACCAGACCCAGTGAGTTAACTGAAAAAGATATTTTTTCAGTCAAGCAGATGGTGAATAGAAACCTACTGTAGAAACCAGCTTGCATAACTCTCTTCACAACCCGTGTGTGCCTGGTAAATACAAACCTGCAGATAGAACAGCAAGATAGAGCGAGGCAAAACAGCCTGTGCTATTAAAACAGTGAAGTAAGGAGCATACAGTAACTTTTAATGAACTTGTGAAGGGTATGTAAGAATACAAAGGTAGTGATGCAATCCAAGTGTTGCTGTGAAACACTTCGAAACAGTTAGGGTTTCTGCTCATTCGTAGGGCCCACCAAACCCTACGACAGCCGTAGGAATAAAGCACAAACCAGCCAGAGCTAAAGGTGTGCGGCGGCTGCTGGAAGCTGTGCAGGCTGCGACTCGGCCAGAGGCACCGGAGGGCAGAGCAAGCCAGCCCAGCCCAGCTCCGCTCCACTCATAAAGAGGGAGAAAAGCCAAGGAGGCAAAGCTGTGAGGGAAGGGACAGAAAGCGATGCTGCAGGGCACCGGGCAAACACTTGCTGTGTGCCTCAGCGCTGTGTAGGGCTCAGCCCGCGAAGGGGCTTCGGGAGCACACTGTGACACAAGGCTGCAGGCAGACACTACAAGGCACCAAAAGTCAGGGCTATGGCGCAGCCACCATGGCTTGTCCTGACTCCTGCCAGCAGACTGGCAAGGAGATAAGTGGGGACAAGGGCAACTGAATGAGAAGAGGCAGCTGAAGGGCTTGTACATCTTACAGCACCTTAGAGTTAATTATGTGGATTAAATGTTTGCCACAAAGACCTGAGTTGTGAGACAGGATTTAATGTTTGATGGCAGATGAGTTCATCCAGGATATTCAATGCAGCATGTTAGCCAGCTTCTATGTATTCGGTCTTCACCTAAAGATATCGGAGATTTCGGGGGGTAAATGCTGTCCAAAACAGCCAGTTTTAGCTCACATGGATCAGCATTCTCAGCTATTATGGGTAGGAAAATGGATACAAAATTTGAATTTTCCTGAAGTGTTGTGGTTATTTTCTGTTGCGAGGATAACAGGATCCAGTTGGGCCAAGACTGACATTTGAGCTTCATGCACTGTGAAAAAATCTAATTTTACTGCTGGCTTCCTAACTCTGACTTTCTTTCCCTAGATTTAAAAACTTCTATTTAAAACAGTCACTTGAGTCTCTCAGATGGGTTGCATACACTGACAGCAGTTCTCCCGTGTCCATGGCTTTCCTTATAGAATCATATTTTTGATTGACTTTCGTGCAGAAGAAGCTCCCAGAGGAACTCATCGAACCATATGGGTCCTATCTTTTGACATAACAATTATTGCCTGCTAATAACACAATAGCAACAGCAGCCTGTTTGGGAATCAACAGTGAAATACTAATGAATGTTAATGCATTGTTTTAATTTACTACATTTGTTTTGTTGATGTACTTATTAACCTTCTGGTCTGTGGTTAATAAGGCATTCTATTTTAAGGTATTATTATCTGGGGGGAGAAGAGGAAAACAACACTGATGAAGTTAGACAATTTGTTTTTCTTCTCATTCACATTTTGGTATTTGACAGCAGGTTTTAACTACCAACCCATAGACCAGAGGGACTCTGATGCTATTTTAATGATGCAGTGACAGAGAGATACTTTAAGAAGGGAACACATGGTTTATTTTAGCTGTACAAAAGGACGTTATGTCCAGGAAAAGTCACGTAGTGCACAAGGCAGCCCAGGGACCTGTACCCATCACACCAGCTCCACGCCAAACCGAGCGTGTGCCCAGCAAAGGCGGTGGCCATGATGGCCCCATTGCAGGATGCAATTGCAGGACAAGGGGAGCGTGAGGCTGTTTCGTAGCGCACTCATGATCCCTTCTCATCGGGGAAGGTTTCTGCCTTCCTGCTTTAAATTACTCCCCCCATATTCCTCTGCCCTCTCACTGTCATGTTTCGTGGTCTTCCAATGACCCACACTGGCGTGTGGCCCATTGGTGTCTGCTTGGCTTGGCTCAAGCCATTTAACTGGGGCTTGTCATGGGATTTGGGGTGCTAGGAACTGGACAGAGGGATTTCACTGGGACAAGGAATAGCCTGAAGTGTCTCTCTTCTCATCCCTCTTTCTAGGAGTCTTTTCCACTCTGGATGAGATTTATGGATCTATCTAAGGGATATATTTAAAACTACATCTTTCAGTGACAAGTTGTGAGATTTGTGTTTCTAAAACCTTCTGGCCTGTTTGAAACTTTCTCTCTCAGTGACTTTTATTGGCACAGTGCAGAAAGCAGCATCCCCCACCTACATTAGCATGGAAAATGCCTTCAGAAAATGGGAAAGATGGAGCCAGTAAGTGTAATTTTCCAAGCTCAGGCGGCATGCATCTGCTAAAGTTCCTTCTCCACCTTAACAACCTGGGTCAGCCCCCACCTGTGACCCCCTGCACCTGTCTGGGGCCCTATTTAAGAACAGCCAGAGTCTATTCCTCTTTTTTCTGCTGGTGCTGCTTTTCAGGCCCTCTGGTTTTCTGCTTTTACACTGACCAAGGGAGTGTGAAAACTACTTCTACCAGGGAGAAAAGTTGTACCTCTCCAAAGATTTGGGAAGATAATCTACGGTAGGGAATAGTTTTACAATTTGGTTTTCTAGACTAGTCTACTTTCTTTATGGGTATGAAGCTTGTACTTGAGGCCTTGGATTGCATGCTTATACTGGAGGGTTTTAGAAGTGCTAAAGCACACTTGAATTGTGTTCTAATTTGTGTGTCTAATGCTCCTGATTTAATTTGGAGACCTCTCTTCTAAACCGTTGCTCTAATTCCATCAACAAGATGTTTAACTATAGCATTTGGTGGCTGTCTCTCAGGTGCAAGCAGTCTCTGTTGTTCCCAGAAAGAAATTATGTTTCTATTTCTCATTAAGATTTCTTTTCAATGCTTTCATTTTAAAGACAGGGAAAATGCCTTATGTGTAGGGTGAGGGGTCTGGGTTTTATATTGCTGCTTATAAAGGCATGTATGTATACAAAGTGGGAACTGCCACTTCCATCAGTTTCCTCTTGTACTAGAGCAGCTGAAGGGAAGAAAGTAAACAACAAAACTAGGAGGGCTTTTCAGTTCATTTAATCTCTAATATCAACCATGATTTTAGGTGTTAAATATTCTCTTGCCTGAACTGGGAGATTTCTCTTCCTGGTGAACCAGGTTGCTCTGAAAGAAGGTTTTTCCCTTCTCTTGGGTTCGGTGTTTGTCTTTAGGGGCTGTGACTGCACACCCCTGCTCAAACAGCTCTCTGGACAGGATCTGTGTCCCTGCCTTAGGCTTGGGAAGTCCCCCCAAAAGGCTGCGTATGAGTAATGACCTCAGGTTTTACACTGAGACCGCAAAGATCTGGATCAGGAACATGCATTTGATATTCATATATGGGGTAAATACATGTTTCTTGGGCTTGCTAGAGCCCATCAGTGTTCTAGTGAGTGGGTGCATGCTGAGGCTGTTATTTCTGCTGCTTCCTTCTGCTCACAAATGCCGGTGAGAATGAACGGGCTAGAACTTTATTCATTGCACTTAATTCATTACACTGGTCTCTCATCCCTTCTCACTACTCTTCCCTCTGTGGCAGCTGTTTATTATATATCCTGCTGGTGCAATTAATGAGGAAAACATTGTGCTGACTAATGCAGAAACCCCACAACTTTCCAACAGCCGCAGTGGGAAGGGAAGATGTCTGTGTGCTGTTTCTCCTGGAACAGAGATAGCCGCAGCCTCAGAGTGTTGGCATTTGGTGGTCTGTGCTCAGGCAGTCTATCAAAAACAGTGTGGCCAGTAGGTCTAGGGAGGTGATTGTGCCCCTGTACTTGGCATTGGTGAGGCCACACCTCGAGTGCTGTGTCCAGTTCTGGGCTCCTCACCACAAGAAGGACATGGAGGTCCTAGAGCGAGTCCAGAGAAGGGCAACCAGGCTGGGGAAGGGGCTGGAGGGCAAATCCTATGAGGAGCGGCTGAGGGAGCTGGGGCTGTTTAGCCTAGAGAAGAGGAGGCTGAGGGGAGACCTTATCACCACCTACAACTACCTGAAGGGAGTTTATAGAGAGGTAGGTGATGGTCTCTTCAGCCAGGTGACAGGTGATAGGACAAGGGGGAATGGCATGAAGCTGGGCCAGGGCAGGTTTAGATTGGATGTTAGGAAAAAATTTTTTCCTGTAAGAGTTGTCAGGGCCTGGAACAGGCTGCCCAGGGAGGTGGTCTAGTCACCTTCCCTGGATGTGTTCAAAAACAGGGTAGATGAAGTACTTAGGGATATGGTTTAGTTTAGGATGTGAATGGTTGGACTTGATGATCTTAAAGGTCTTTTCCAACCTTGTTATTCTGTGATTCTGTGATCTCCAATCTACAAAGGTTGCCTACAAAAAACAGTTGTGCTGTCAAGTTGCTATTCTCCTTACAAATACAGCCACTCTAAAACAACCTCAGACTTAACATGTAATAGAACTTAACTCTAAAATATTTAATAACCTGTTTTGCCCCATCAAGTAATTCCTCTACAAGGAAAGGTACAAATACTTGTTTTACAGGTGGTTTCTTTTCGTTTGAGCCTTTTAGGCATGTGTATTATACAACTAGCCCCTGATTCTTTCAGAGGTATTTTTATAATATGTTGCTTTTTCCTCAAAACCTTTGGTTTCTTGGAAGTTGTATTGATCCATGGTAGAAAAACATGTACAATTCAGTAAGGTTTTCTTTTAATTCCTTATTCCTTTTGACCCAGATTCTGGGCACTGTCTCCTACAAAGCAAGCTCGGTGCAGCACATGGGGGGCAGGTTGATACAGCTTTCTTTTATCACCATTTAAAGTATCCTCCAGGTTTTTGAAGATCTGACTCAAATCAAACAGTTGCAGTGCAATGGTGTTATTGATTTGCTCTATGATGTGACAGGTTAAGTAGGGAAACATTTTAAGGGTCACTTCAAAGAACCCAAAATGTACTCCTTTGAAATGATGCTCTATGGGAAAGATGCTGCAGGCGTCCTAATTCTGGCTACTGTGGGCCTAAAATTCAAGTGAAATCTCATAGTTTTCATCTCGAGTTTTGCAAACAAGAACCAAAAGGAGCTTGTGCAAATCCCTGTGAATTGAAAGGCTGGAGCTGGCATGTTGGAGATGTGACACCTGAGTGGATAGCAGGCTGTTAATGAGGTGGGAAGGAAGATGAAAGAACTGACTCTGTCCTGTCTTGTAGATAAGACTAGATAATACATTTGACAGCAAATTATTTCTCTTAACAGTGCTTAGAAAATAGAGAAGTGTATCAGTAAACCTCAGATAACACTAGGAATGTTGCCTCACATCTATTTTTTTGAGCTCATAATTTGTCTTGTTATCAGGGCTGGAGCTGTGCTCCCCTGTGCACGGGCTCATCTGTTTTCTGCTTAAATGCTTGATAAAGGCACTTTAGTCCAAATTCATTCCTGGGTAGCTGCATACAATGATGTTGATGTGTGGGTTTCAGGTTTATCCTGCTGCACAGGAAAGGCACCTTTGCTAAGATCAAAGCTTAATTTTCTTTTATTTTTACACTGCCTTTGAAGTCTGTAAGCAAGTGAGGGGTCCTGGAGGCTGCAGCAGAGGCCTGCTTCCCAGCAGCTCCTCTGTGTGTTCGTGTTGCTCAGTGGTTTGACTCCCCATGTTATTTCTCCCAGTGAGAAAGTGGTGTACAAAAGTGGGTAACTTGGTGCTCCTGTGTAATAGTGTACAAGCCACTCGACTCTTTCCAACTTTTCTCACTCGGAGAAAAAGACTTCCCTGATCTGTGTGTGAGAACTGATGATTGTGAAATACAAGGAAATGGGTTTGTAGCTCCAGTAATGGAGTTGTGCTGATTTAGGCTTCCAATAACACTGGTCTGGCAATCCCATTGAGCTTGGGAGGTAACCAAGTGTTATAAAACACAAAGCAATATAACCAGCTTGATCTATTGTAACCTGGAGTCATTAGGAGTAAAAAAAGGGTAGTCAAAACAACTTCAGGAGTGTTATTACCAAACAGACTGATAAGGTGCTCCTCCACCAGAACAGGATGTGACAAAATACTCCTGTACACTGTCATTCACATCTATAAAAATCAAATCGTGTTGTTTCAGTCCTGTGACAGCTCTTCATCCTTGCTACATGTTAAGAAGGAATGTCATCCTTTTCACAGCTTTCTCTGGAACAGGCAAATGAACTGTGTGTATTTTTAGTCTCTCAAAGAATACAGGCACTGGTATTTAAAGCACAGTTGGTGATTCATGGAAAACTGATAAACTTCAATTTTGAAAACAATGGCACTGAGCACTTGTGTTGTGCTCCCTATAGCTGCTGTTTCTTGTATCTTACCACTCAGTCATACATCCTGAAACACCCAGAGATCTTCCCTGTGTTACAGATCTCTTTTCATGAATATCACTATTTTTCAGATGACTTGTTTCCTTAATGTTGTATTTAATATGCCTGAGAAAGGATACATCTCTCTCCAAAAGATGGGTTTGTGACTGATTCCAGTGAGGTGCTAGTAGACCAGCACCATCATAAATTGCTACAATCATAAGTGACACCTGCTTTGACAGCTTTACAGAGCTGTAGGAATTTATTAGGCATGAAAAAACTTTTAACCCTAGGCTGGTTCTTCAACATCACAGCTCAGGTCTTTTGCTTCATACTGCTTGTGCCATGTCTGTCCTGAGATGCTAAAATGGAGAACCAGAATCTTTCTAGGTCTTTAGTGCTGTAGGAGAGGTGGTTATTTTCACTTGAACTCATTTCCTGAAGCATTGTATAACTTTTTGTTGAGCACAGATAAGAGGCTAAACACAGTTGGAGCTAATCTCTCCTCAGAACTGAAACAATGGGAAGTTGGCTCTACAGGAGAAAAGGGGTAAGCTAGAAACTGCAATTAGTCAATCATAATTTCATCCTCTGAGTTTCCAAAGAGTTGTCACTAGTGTACTCCTCTGAACAAGTGATTATGGGTCAGGAAACACATATTTAGAAAAGGGTCTGGAAGGATTTTTCTGTTGCTGTTCCAAAAAAAAAAAAATTGGCAAGAGTTTGGTGGTCAGATTCATGTGGGACTAGAAACTGCCCTTGTGTTCACCCTGCCTGGGATCCTGGGTCCCCAGCTCAGTGAAAGCATCCGTGGGGGAGCACGGACAGACCAAGGGAATGGGCTTTTTTGTAGCATATTTCCCCTGGTGATACAAGGTCTCCTTTCCAAATCTGGAAGAAGAGCTTTTGGCTTCTGGATTTCACTGTGTGGTGAGTGAGTGCTGTCACTACTGAAGGAGGAGCTGCAAAGGCTCTTCCCTGTCCTCTTTTTTCTTTTGTGGGGTTAATGCATAAAGTCTCTTTTGTGCCTAAACTGTCTGTTCCCAGTGCTCTCAGCCTCACCACACAATGCCTGTAAACAGAAGGTATGACTTATTTACTGAATGCTGTTAATATTTCTCTTGGGTCAGGCCCAATAAATTATTTTCCCAGAACAATTTTAATCTGTTCCCTGTTCAAAATAGTTATAGATAGGTAGTATAATTATATCTAGACTGAATGCATTGATATGATTGTGCCAGTTAAGGATCTGGTTTCTCCCTGCCACATATACCAAACCAAAGTGGCTTTCTGATAAAGCATCTAAGGCTGGATTAGCCAGAAACTGTTCTTTGAGAACCATACTCAGAGAAAATGCCAGCAAAACTATTGCAGGAAAGTTTAGCAGCATCTACTGGCCTTGGAACTGAATTGGCCTCCACAATGCCAGTTGAGATAGTTGGGCAGAAGTCCTAGGCTGTGCTGTATTTGTGTGAGAGACAGGATGGGTGGCTTTTCAGTGCAAAGCTGGAGCTGAGAAGGCAAGGAGGGGGTGTTGTTCCCTCCTGAGCCTGCAGCTTGCTGCCAGTGAGGTAGTGTGATTCCAGTAAACGGGAGCTGATGGATCATCTGTCTGCTGAGGCATGAGACTGGCTCACGCTGCTGGACTCCATCAGGATTTAATGAGTAACTTCACAAGTGTTAATGAATGTAGAAATGTAGTCTTCCTCTGGGTACTGCTGGGGGCTGTGTTGGACTGTTGCTGTATCTAGAACTGTACCTGTAGAGGGTTAACGCAGCTCCTAGCAGTGAGCTGAGCCTATTAACCAAAACCCTTTGCCCTCCCAGGTCTGTACTGCCTCCTGAACTTGGATTGGAAATGACAACAAGGTAATTGTTTAAGTGAAAGCTAATTACATTATTATTGTATGTTCACTGGTCAATAATATGTACTGCTTGTCATAAATAACAGCGTTGGAAAGGAGTGCCTGGATCAATTCAGTTCACCCTCAACACCAAACAACCTACTTATTTTTGCTGTGTGTGCATACAAAGCAGTAGCCTCATTCCTTTGGCTCTTGTCTCCCTCCACGTCAATAGTCAGAGACAGAAATCATAGAGGGGCACCAAGACCTGCTCAAATGCAGGCAAGTTTGGAAGGAGGAGCAAGAATCCTGCTGCACTTCGGTGTTATTTGTGAAAGGAGTTATTTTTGTCACAAAGGGCTTGCATAAAGATCTATTTGTAAACACCTCTATTGTTTGTGAACAATAGACTGTAGCAAATAATGGAGGGAAAGTTATGAACGAATGGGTGTCGGTCTAATTTCTGCACACATAGTCTTCTCTTACGATATGAAACGTGAGTATCACAGCAGAAGAATTCTGTTACAATTTACCTTCCCACAGCAGGCTAAGAATCTGCCCCAGATCCTATTGGTGATAATGACCATAGCTTTAATCACCCCCAAAACTTCTGGACTCTGGCCACCAAAAAGAACTTCTGCTGTCTCAGTGCAGAAGATATGAGAACTTTTAAGGACTTCTATTACATGAGTTGTATGCAATGATTTAAAATGTTGCTCATTGGCATTGGGGAAGTCCCTTGACACAGATGCTTTGGCAACTTGGCAGGGATCCTAGTTAGCGTGGCAATCCTGTGAAATTTCTGAAGTGTATGAGAGAAACACCATCTTCTGACAACACTGGCCACAGCGTGAAAAAATCACTTTGGGTGTGTAAAAGTATAAACTAAGGTATTTTCTATACCACTGCTGGGAAAAATACACACCTGACTCTTTAAATGTCTCCTTTACCTGTCCATGGATTGCCTTCTGTCTGTGCCAAAGGGATCCCAAGGTCCAGCCTGAGAAGGTGTAGATCTTCAGGGATGAGGTAACCTTCCTCTCCTACAAAATAGACTCCTGTTGCTGCCTGTGGTGCAGGGAACTCTCCTCATCTTTCCAAATACCATTCAAGTACTTAATGTATATCTACATGTTGGCTAAAATGCGTGGTACTCTGAGGGACAGTTGTGAGGTGGATTTCCCACAGGGTAACTCAGAGGAGACTTTCATTCTCGGGATATGCCTGGGAGCTTTGGCCTCGAAAGCCTGCAGCCCCTGAGGTGGCTCTGGGGACCCAAATCTTTTCTTAGCCAGAAGTATGAGCATCTAAAATCCACCTTGACTTTATGGTGGTGCAGCTTACCAGCTCATCCTTTCATTTGTTGTCACTAGGGAAATTAACTCTTGGGGTAGTGTCCAATTTTGGCATTTTTCCCTTCAAATGTAGTTTTTCCTTCTCTATTTCTGGTTCTTTTCCCTGTTCTTGAATAGCCTTTCATTTATTTTTCCATCCTCTTCTGCACTCCCTTTATCAAAAGTTAACATTACAGTCATCATTGTTAGGCTTTAACAGTCCAATTAGATTTACAGCATGTCATTGTTTTCAGATTAAATCCTGATTTACATGATGATAGCGTGTTGGATCATATGCTAGTTCCTGGTAGGTTATTTTCACAAATAGAAGTGCCAGTATCCTGCTGAGTTTCTGTTTTTGTCCTGTTTGAATAATGAAAGGTTATGCTCTAAATAAGCCTTTTGGAGTTAGGTGGAACTACTGAAGTAGGGCAGATACCTGATATCACTGCCCTACATTTACAGGTGCCTGCATGAAATCAGATATGCTGGGTCTCAAGAAGACTTTTGCAACCTAGATAGAGCATTAGGAAAGCAGGGTTGGATGTAGCAGGCCAAACTGGAAGGAGCTTGTTAGTTGTGGGAAGTAACATAATATTTCTTCTGGTCACTCTTGTGTTGCTTCCATTGCTCATTGGAAGGCTATTCATAGTCTGAAATGGATCTGAAAGCTGTTTGTACCCAGAGCCCACACAGTTCCCATCCTCTGCCTTCCTCAATCAGACCATAAAGGTCATAACTCCTGCTGGTGAACATCCCTGGTTCCAGCAAAGATAGGCTGTTGCTCCCCTTCACTCTTGCCCTTCATTAGCTTCTTTTCCATCTCCAGTGGGAGCGTTTCCCAGGAACGCAGAAAGCAGAGGAGTTATTGTGAAGGAGCAGCAGGACTGTGGCACTGTTACCTGCCTGAAAGGAGCCCTCGGTGGTGCCTCTTCAGTACAAAGCCAGTCTGAGTTTTGTCTTCAGGTATAAATCATACTGAAAATGTTAATCAAGTCTCATGTCTAATTTTTAGGGAATTCACTGCAGTGAGTCTGATATACACCTCCTGGCAAGACATTTTACACTCTCAGGTATTCCTTTAAATTTTAATTTGGTAAAAATATTGTTTTCACTAGAACCTGGCTATGGGCTTAGATTTGGAAATCCAATCCATTTCCAAATGGGTGCCCTAGCCAAATGGCTATGAGGACCTCTAAGCATTGTCTTACATGCTGCTTTTCTGCCCTGCATCAGTTTCCTATGGGGGATTGAAGTATTTTAGTCAAATAAGTTGGAAAGGGGCTGAAGAACAGGATTTCTGCTTGCAGTCATTTTTGGGAGTGATGGTAGCCCCAGACCTGTAATAGCAGGTCCTGCTTTGTTTATCCTTGAGGGGTTCAGCTAGGCCAGCTCGATACCTGCGAATGTTATGAGGGCAAAAAGGTGGTGCAATGTTCATGTTGCGCCCACGATGCTGGCAGAAAGGAAAGCAGGTGCATTTTGAACACATGTGGGAGAGGCTTGTGGTAGGAATATTGTCCTCCTGGGTAAGAAACAAGTTAGCAAGACAGAAGCTTGTCTGCCTGGGAAAGCCAGTTATACAGTGCACATGTTTTAATGGTGCTTAAAGAATTCCTATCAGAAGTTAGTTTTGATTAATCCAAAAATAAGTGGCCTGTCTTTGGTTTGGAAGTGAATTCTGCTAAAAGAACTTGTGTTTGAAGTGAATTTGCCTGCGAAGGCAGTAAAGTGGTTTAATGGAGCCATTTCTAATAGGTGAAAGGTGTGCATTGCTGTTGTCTCTACCCTTCATGAGAAAGATGCTACATATAGACTTTATTAAATCTGAAGAGAAGTAAAGCACTGGAAGCATTCAGCATGCTGTCACTAGGTCTTACCCTTATTCCCCCTGGAGCCTGATGTGAAGACCAAGAGCTTTGTCTCCACTCTTTACAGAAGAACTACAGGTTTAATACCAGCTTTTTCCTCCCCAGGGTGAAATGTGTCCTTTAGACAACAAAAATTGTCTGAAAGTATTGCAAACATACTTTTGCCTGGATGTTCCCACATGCACTTTACTTTCAGTGAGCAGTGAGTGCTGCCTTATGGAATGAGACTAACTAGGCTAAGGATGCCTGAGACTTTTTTTATGGGATCAGCATTAGTGGATTTCTCTTCTAAAGTATAGCTTAGTGATAGTGCTACATATGCAGTGATAAAGGGAAAGGATCGAGCAACCACTTGACAGAAGACCTGTGTAGCTGATTATGTACATGCTCGCACTACAGCAGTCTCAAATTGATGACATCTAAACATGGATGAAAGAGGAAAGTAGACTGACACACATGTACCTGAATTTTTAGTGTCTGATGCATGGTAAAATTGTTGGGGTTTTCTGCAGAGCTTGATCAAAATGTTTTGTTACCTAGTTTTTGGCTAGACGTGGGACATCTCTGGCTAGCTGAAATATTTCACTTCAAAAAACAAAGTTTGTAGCCATTTAAAGTAGCCAAATTTAAGAGTGAAAACATTTGCAATTGAAAAAGCACTCTGCAATGTGATGATTTTTTTGCAATTTGTTTTAAAAGCAACTCTTTGAAGATGTGTAGGGAGAAGAGTACTGAAGCTTTTTTCCACTCCAGTTAAATTAAAGTTAAAATCTTTGGGAAGTTTTAACATACCAGGTTTTCCCCTTCTCAACATCCATTCAAAAAAACCTTTAAAAATTCCCTGTTACAACTGGCATTTTAATTGCACTCTCATGTGCTTTGGCAATTTCATGTTTCTGTGCTGTATTATGAAAAATCCCTATTAAATGATATTAAAACCAACTTCCTTGAAATTTCTTTAACATTTGCCCTCAGAAAGGAAGGGTAAAGTCTAATTGTACTTTTCACAGATAAGTTTTTCTACTTTCTTTATCCTGGCTTACTCACACTTTAAGACACTTTAGTGAATGTAGGGCTTAATCTAGAAATGGCCTCATTTGCCAGACTGTGGGAAGATGGGATAGCAGAGAAGTCCCGGAGTGAGCAAATAATTAAAATGCTAATGAGTCTGGCCCAAGCAAAGGTGTTTACCAAACAGACACGAAGGGAAGGAGTGTAGCTCAGAATTGCAATACGAGATCAGAAGATGTCTGAAATATGATTGCAAAAGGAAATGAAAAGGCATATATATTAAAGCGTAATTAATTTAATTAAAGGTTTTACAAAACAGATACAGAAGTTGAAGTGGATGATGCAGATGAATGCTTGAGATGAACAGCTGAGGTAATGCTTAAACATGTTAATAAAAATATGAGAGCTTTTCTCTGCCAAGAGCAAGGGCTTTCTCTATGTAAGTGAAGTGCTGCTCTGCGAATACAGGGAAGGACTAGGCAAAGACACCGTGAATTCCTGAGGTGGATTTGCCAGTTTCCCTCATTACCAGCACGTCTCAACTGAGATGGGATGAACTCGTGTTTATTGACAGGCATTTCTTCTGTCTGCACTTCCTGGTGCTAAGCTACTCAATCTGAGCACCTAGAGTGGCCTGGCTTTGCTAGGAGAACTGCACCAGGGAAAACCAATGGGTTTGGCTTACTGATGTCAGGACTGGAATTGGTACTGTTTAACTTCAGTTGTGACCTGGCTATGAGAAGCTGACAGTCACTCAGCAGGTGACACCACCTTTTTTTATGGTCACTACTGAAGAGGTAACAATTGTTCTAGAGGTGGTTGTATCCAAAGTCACAGAGCTGGTACCTTCTGTGTACAAAATAGCCAGCTAGATGCTCTGACTGCACCTTGCTTAAGTTTCAGCACGTCAGTGGGTATTTGTGGCTCAATCACGTCAGTGCACTGGTGCCCCAGGATGGGGATGTTCTGCCTCTGCTGTGCAGAGAGCCCAGTACAAAAAATATTTGGTCATTCTCTCACTGTTTTCTTCTCAGTGGCTATTTTCAGACCAAAAATGATGTGTGTAAATTGTTTTACCCTCAAAGCAAGGAGAGGTGGTTTTGCCAAGATCAACAGCGGGTTTCAAAGCCTTCCAGGTTCCCTAGAACACAAAGGCTGACTCAGAGCCATGACTCACCGTCAGGAAGCAGCAAGCCGGGGACCTTCTTATCTGCCTTCATATCTGGGGTGTGGGAACCAGCGGTGGGGTGGGGTGCGGCAGGGTGCATGTCAGTGGAAGAGTAGAGGAAAGGTTAAATATTATGACAGCTTCCACTTCTCTGGAAAAGACTGGAAAATAATCATCCTTTCTTGTGTCCTTCCTTATTGGCAACTGGAATTGTTTAGTAGGGGAAGCATGTGAGGACTGGAGACCCATCGACAGTCGTACAGTAAGCCAGTCTCTGGGTGCAAAGCAGCAGATCAATTTGTTAAAGTTTTACAAGTGATGAGAGTAACTCCAGGTACGCAGGGGATTGTCACTGCTGACTTCACAAGGACTCTGGGCTCTGTCAGTCTGCTCTGCCTGGTGCTCTGCTGTCACTGTGCCTTTGTGCCCACATGCAGCCCTGACAGCGCAGCAGGGGACTTGTGGGTGAGATTGTACAGGACTTCTGCACCTGGCTTCCAAAAGGCCACTGGATAGCAAAAGAACAACATTCACTGGGGTGTTTTAAAAGCAAAAAGGTGTCCCAGGGCATGGGATATTATCAGTGAGTAATGAGGCGCAGCGGGTCTCTTGGCAGAAGGTGCTGAAGGATGCAGAGAACTTCCTTCCTTTAGGCCTGTCTGCATAAGGTGCTCTCTTCAATTCTTTCCTGCTCTTGGAGTAAATAGTTAAAATTTTTAGCTTCAGAAGATCCTTAAAGGTCTTTCCTTTTCCATCTAACATTAGGCAGTATTACCCCATTATTTCATAGCTATTGCTGTTGCTGGCCTCCTGACAAACCCTCTGGTCAGACCTCTGCCCAGCAGCAGAAATTCTTGTGTTGCTCTTTAGCAGGCTGTGCATCTCTTACCTTCTATCTCTACAAGTGAAGCATTTCCCTGACCTCATTGCTTATGACCTAGGATGAGGAGGGCTTGAAGACTTCTTTATGGCCTGGCTTGTGCTTCACTTGCCAGGAGCTTCCCAGGCACCTGCCTCTTAGAGCTTTCTGCTCATCAGGTCATGCCTCAGACCTGCACTGGCTGGGCTTTCCCTTTCTTGCTTTCTCTCATGTAGAAGCATGTGTCTGGGGTAAGTGAGGGTGGTGATTAAAGAAAAAAAACCCAAAGCAACCTTTATGCCTCTGGCTGGGACCCAAGGAGACAGATGTTCCTGGGAAATGGCTGCTGTAGGGCAATCCAAAGGAGTAACTGCAGCTTCTGCCAACACACCCAAACCGCCTCAAAGTGAATTTGCCTGAGTAGCAATCCAGCCCTGACCCTAGATGTTTGGCTCAGGCTGTTGCATACTCTGCTGCTGTGCTTTGGCTAGCTCTCCCAAAATGGCCCCTGCATGATGGAGATGGGCCCTTGGGCACCCACTGGGGCAGCTGCTCCCTCTGCTCTCTGCTGCTGCTTGCAGTGGAAGGGACAAATGGGAGAGGAAAGGCCTGCTTTTTGTGCAGGGCTCTATTCAGTGCCGTGTGGCACCTCATGCCCTTACTGATGCTGGGGCAAGCATCAAAGGATTTGCTGCTGCTGTGTTAGTAGGGCTTGATCACATTTGGGAGTAGTGCAAATGGCTTTGTGGGTGAAAGGAAGGCTGACTTGGCTCACAGCAAAGCAGGCTTTAAAAAGTATCCTCTGTTCTTTCCCTCAAAGATCATGTTTGGTTTGACAACACTAGAATCACCGGTTCATCTCCGTTTAGTGGGGTGGGGGTGGGAGGGGCAATTGAAGTGTACTTGTACATGTGTGCCTGAAATCCCATCTGTATAACAAGATCTCCAGAATAAGCGTGTGCTTTCTAGTGTAAACTTAATTTTGTGAGCTGCAAGGCACCCCATCCTGCCCTGTCCCTAGTGTCAGTGATCCCAGCATGTGCTTGACTCTATCATGTCTGCAGGAAAAAATAATATTCAGACCTCTGTCTTTTCCCTCTCTGAAACCAGAGTTTTACCAAAATGATATAATGTTTATAGTCCTGCTTGGATCAAGAAATATGCATTTGAAGACAATTTCTACATTTTTATGTAGCTCTTCCAGGCATTTATCTCTTCAAGTCCTATTTCTTCCTCCTTTTGATCCTTTGTTGAAAGATTATAATCCTGTGTTTATAACTGTCTGTTGCCATAGAAATAACTGAAGTTGCTAACTAAGCTTCAAACTTCCTTGAGCGATAAAGGAAAGGGATATTCCTTGTAATTGTTTTATGTGTGTGAAAATAATGTATCCAGGGGGATTTCTCTTCAATGGTCATGAATTTTGACTTCTCAACCATCATACAAAAGTGAGGTCCTTTGGGTGGCATTACCTGTAGCTTTCTCCAAACAGCGGGTCTAAGTGTGCTCCTGCATCCTGCTTTCCCAACCCGCTTCAGCTCTGCCTCAAAGGGACCAAAGGGATGGGTCAAGCTTTCTGCTCATCAAAGCTTTGCTTTTGCTATTGATACTGCAAACACTTGTCTGTTAGCGAGCTGCCTAAAAATGTCAATACTCCTTTCAGGAGGAGCTGTATGGTCAGTGCAATGTCAGTAGCTCTTATTGCTGACCCAGGGTTTGGATAAGGGGCCTGTCAGTAAATGTCAGGTGTGGCAGTCCTGACTCTGGGGCTCTACTGTTTGTTTGCCTTTCAAAGTCCTTGCTTCTGTGTACTGCTCTGCCATTGCCTTGCCCCCACTTTTTAAGTAAAAATCTGCAATTAATGTCTTGAGTTTGCCTTTATGCTCTGTTTGAGATGTGTTACTGCAAGCAGCTTCATTTATATAAAAAACAGCTAGAGGAGGGAAATCAGTGGCACTTACACTTAAAACCTTATAATGTCATATCTCAGTTGGTTTTTTGCCTTGTAAAGCACCCCAGGCATCATGCCCTGTCCTAAGTGTCAGTGATCCCAACTATTTGATTGACTCTTTCACGCCTGCAGGAAAAAATATTCAGACCTCTGTCTTCTAGTAGTGAAAGTACTAAGTAATGAAATTGTATCATGTTTTTGCATTAGCTTATTGCAAATGTTAGCTTTATTTAGGAGGGGGTGGTTTAACTCTTTTCCATTGTAGGGAGAAACAAAGTGAGGTATCGTACAAACAAATGCAAATTTAAGAGGAAGCTTCAAGCCCTTGGGAAGGCTGCTTTACATCCAGCCCACGTGTGCAAACTGTGGTCACCTGTGGGTAGAGCAATCTCTAATTCAGCAGCTATGTAATGAAATGGGAGCAGTTGCAGCAGAGTTTGCAGTCTCTGTTCTATTCATTTTGGATAACCCCTGTAACTAAGAGCCCCATCCTGGTAGGCATGCATGGTTGTGGGTAGCCATTTATCTCACTGGATTTTGAAGCACCATTTCATAAATCTTTCTTCCTTCCTCCCCCCTGCTCTTTCCTGAGTTCTGCTTTGTGTCCTCTCCTTCATCTGTCAATGAAGCCCTACGAAACTTTTTAGGCCACCTGTTTCCCCTAATTCTATGCTAACTCAATTCTTCACTATTTTTTTCCTTAAGACTGCAAGATCTGACATGGGTTCAAAATGCCAGTAGTTCAACTGCACAGTTCAAGAGTTATTAGAAAAAACATTATTGAATATAAACTTAGCTGTTTTGGGGGTAGGTGTATATTCTGCATGTGGGTAAAATGCAGGGCACAAGGTTTTTTCAGTGTCACAAATAGTTTAAAGGCAAAATGACCAGTGAAAAAGTCCCAGTGTAAGCTGAGCATCTTAGTATACTAACTTCAGGTTTAACTTTCATTTTGAGGTTTTCTGCATTGTAGCAAGATGATGCTCGTGATGTGGAAAGAATAAGGGAAATGAGGAAGACTTAAATAAAAAAGAAGTGGATGGTGCTGATCTATTTGGGAGATTCTCTCTTGTTTTTATCCTTATTGCATTGTGTAGTTTCATCAGTCTTTAAAACCAGATGGTGAATATATTTGAGTCAATGTCCCCACAGCCCTTTGGCCAGGCTCTGACGCTGGGTGCTGCTTCCTTGGCTCTGGGATGGAAAAGCAGTGAAGGGGCAGTAAGGCCACAGGCAGGGTTTTGCCCCAGATTTGCAAGCACTTGGTTCCAGGCACACTTGTGCTTGTTTTTTTTTTTCTAAGGTCTGGGATTCCTGCTTGTGAAAACATCTCTGCTTGTGGCATCAAATATTTGGATAACAACAACCTTGACAGCTTCAAAACTTTCACTGCAGCCACAAGAGCCTGTTTTCCTCAGTGTTTGTGTCAGGGTTAGGAACAGGGACTAAAATGGTAGGAGAGGAAGGATGGGAGGAAAGTGGAAGTGACAACAGTGGTGGGAGAAATATGCTGTGCTTCTGGTCTGGCTGCTTTGTGTTGTGCCTGTTTTTGGATTATGCCTGTCTTTCTGCAGAGGTGGACATTGTTTTCACAGAATCACAGAATTATCAAGGTTGGAAAAGACCTAGAAGATCATCCAGTCCAACCATTCACCTATTACTACTAGCTCCCACTAAACCATATCCCTCAATACAACATCCAGTCTTTCCTTGAACACCCCCAGGGTTGGTGACTCCACCACCTCCCTGGGCAGTGCATTCCAGTGCCTGACTACCCTTTCTGAGAAGTAGTGCTTCCTAATGTCGAGCCTGAATCTCCCCTGGCGCAGCTTGCTACCATTCCCTCTAGTTCTGTCACTGCCTACACGGGAGAAGAGGCCGACCCCCAGCTCACTACAACCTCCCTTCAGGAAGTTATAGAGAGCTATAAGGTCTCCCCTAAGCCTCCTCTTCTCCAGGCTGAACAATCCTAGCTTCCTCAGACGCTCCTCGTAAGGCCTGTGTTCCAGACCCCTCACCAGCTTAGTAGCCCTCCTCTGAACGCCTTCCAGAGCCTCAATGTCTTTCCTGTAGTGAGGGGCCCAAAACTGAACACAGTACTCGAGATGCGGCCTCACAAGTGCTGAGTACAGGGGGACAATTACCTCCCTGCTCCTACTAGTAACACTATTTTTGATGCAAGCCAGGATGTCGTTGGCCTTCTTGGCCACCCGCGCACACTGTCGGCTCATGTTCAGCCGTGCATCAATCAGTACCCCCAGGTCCATTTCCTCCACACAGTCCACTCCGCCCCAAGCCTATAGCGCTGCCTGGGGTTGTTGTGGCCAAAGTGCAGGACTCGGCATTTGCTCTTGTTGAACCTCATGCCATTGGCTTCAGCCCAGCTCTCCAGCCTGTCCAGATCCCTCTGTAGGGCCTCGCTACCCCCAGGCAGATCCACACTCCCAGCCAATTTAGTGTCATCTGCAAACTTACTGAGGGTGGACTCAATGCCCTCATCTAGGTCATCAATAAAGATATTGAAGAGGACAGGCCCCAGCACCGACCCCTGGGGAACACCACTCGTGACCGGTCGCCAGCTGGATTTAACTCCATTTACTACCACTCTCTGAGCCCGGCCCTCCAGCCAGCTCCTTACCCAGCCGAGGGTGTACCCATCCAAGCCACGGGCTGCCAGCTTCTGCAGGAGAATACTGTGGGAGACAGTGTCAAAGGCCTTGCTGAAGTCTAGGTAGACCACATCAACAGCCTTTCCCTCATCCAGCAGATGGGTCACTAGATCATAGAAGGAGATCAGGTTGGTCAAACAGGACCTGCCCTTCATGAACCCATGCTGGCTAGGCCTGATCCCCCGGCCATCCCGCACATACCGCATGATCTCCCTCAAGACTATCTGTTCCATAACCTTCCCTGGAACCGAGGTCAGGCTAACAGGCCTGTAGTTCCCCGGATCCTCCCTACAACCTTTCTTGTAAATGGGAGTCACATTGGCAAGCCTCCAGTCTTC
This sequence comes from Porphyrio hochstetteri, assembly GCA_020800305.1. Lineage (NCBI taxonomy): Eukaryota > Metazoa > Chordata > Aves > Gruiformes > Rallidae > Porphyrio > Porphyrio hochstetteri. The sequence continues at coordinate 17,239,948 of CM036910.1, read as the reverse complement.
TGGGACCTCACCAGTCAGCAAGGAGGACTGATAGATAATGGAAAGCGGCTCGGCTACCACCTCTGCCAGTTCCCTCAGCACTCTCGGGTGGATCTCATCCGGCCCCATGGACTTGTGGCAGTCCAGTTGGAGTAGGAAGTCTCTGACTGTTTCTTCCAGAATCACAGGGGAGTTAGCATGCTCCCCAGCTGAGACTACCAGGTCAGAGAGAGGGGTACCCTGAGGATCTGTTTGACCTTTAAAGACAGACGTAAAGAAGGCATTCAGAACCTCCGCCTTTTCCTTATCCTCAGTGATCACATTCCCAGCCTCATCCAGTAAAGAGTGGATATTCTCCTTTGTCCTCCTCTTACTGTTAATGTACTTATAAAAGAGTTTATTGTTCTTTTTCACCCCAGCGGCCAGGTTAAATTCAAGCTGGGCTTTTGCCTTTCTGATTTCACCTCTACACATCCTGACAACTTCCTTGAATTCATTCTCAGTTACCCGTCCCTCCTTCCACAGGCGGTAGATTCTCTTTTTCTCACGGAGCCTCAAGAGTAACTCCCTATTCATCCACGCTGGTCTTCTTCCCCGCCGGCTCATTTTGCGGCTCAGGGGGACCGCCTGCTCCTGCGCCCTTAAGACTTCCTTCTTGAAGAGCAACCAGCTCCCTTGTACCCCTTTGTTCGCTAAGACTGAATGCCAAGGGACTCCCCCTACCAGTCTCTTGAACAAATCAAAGTCTGCCCTCTGAAAGTCCAAGGTAGCAGTTTTACTATTCCCCCTCCAAGCTCCACCATGAATTGAGAAATGTATCATTTCATGGTCACTCTGTCCAAGGCAGCCCCCAACCTTCACATCTCCTACCAGACCTTCCCTGTTCACGAACAGCAGGTCTAGCGGGGCAGTTCCTCTTGTGGGCTCTCTGACCAGCTGCATCAGGAATGCATCCTCTGTGCACTCCAAAAACCTCCTAGACTGCTTCTTCTGTGCTGTGCTGTACTCCCAGCATATGTCAGGGAAGTTGAAGTCCCCCATGAGCACAAGGGCTGATGACCGTGCAGCTCGTGCCAGCTGCTTGTAGAACACCTCATCTGTCTCTTCATCCTGGTTTGGCGGTCTATAACAGACGCCCACCAGGATGTCTGCCTTGTCAGCCCTTCCTCTGATCTTTACCCATAGGGATTCAATGTTATCATCCCTAGTCACAATCTCAGTGGCAGAAAAGGATTCCCTAACGTATAGAGCCACACCACCACCCCTCCTTCCTTGCCTGTCTCTCCTGAAGAGTTTGTAGCCATCCATTGCAGCACTCCAGTCATGGGAGCAATCCCACCATGTTTCTGTTATGGCAACCAGGTCATAGTTTGCCTGCCGCATTATGGCTTCCAACTCTTCTTGCTTGTTGCCCATGCTGCGTGCGTTAGTGTAGACGCACCTCAGCTGAGCCCCTTGCCTCTCTCCTAATCCCAATACCACTTCCCCAGGCCGATCTCTAGCAGACCTGGCTTTATCCCCTTCCCCCTTCCTATCTAGTTTAAAGCCCTTTCTACAAGTCCTGCCAGCTCCTGGGCAAGTATCCGTTTCCCTTTCGGAGACAGGCAATTCCCATCAGCTGCCCTCAGGCCAGGTGCCGAGTAGACCGCCCCGTGATCAAAGAATCCAAAATTTTTGTGTTTGCACCAGCCTCTCAGCCATGCATTTATAAGATGGCCTTTTCTGCTTATCTCAGTGTTTGCCCCTGCCACCAAAGGAATACTGGCAAACACAACTTGTATGCCCGCTCCATTGACTAACTTCCCCAGCCTCCTAAAATCATTTTTTATAATCCTCAGGCTTCTATCAGCAAACCTATCACTGCCAGTCTGAACTACCAATAAAGGGTAGTAATCGGAGGGGCGGATAAGGCTGAGGAGTTTTCTAGAAATATCCCTGATCTGTGCCCCGGGAAGGCAACACACCTCCCTATGGGTAGGGTCAGGCCGACATATTGGGCCCTCTGTTCCTCTCAGAAGAGAGTCGCCCACAACTATCACCCTCCTTTCTTTCCTGGAGGAAGCAGTCTTCAAACGTGGAGCCGTCTGCCTTACCTTGGGCAAGCTTGACGGCAGCGCTCCCATGTCATCATCACTCACGTCTCCCTCTGGTTTCAGGGCTTCATACCTGTTACAGAGAGGGACTAGGGGAACCGAGGTAGGTCGGGATGGGGGTCGCCTGCAACGCCGGGCTGAGACCTGCTGCCATTCCTCCTCTCCTCTCAAGCTGTCTCTCCCTGCTGGACTATGGTGAGAGAGAGGGGCCATTTCTCCCAATACTCCCTTAGTCTGGGAAGTGCAATCTCTGCGCCTTTCTCGCAGAGAGTTGCTCCACCAGTCTATCTCCCGCTCGCATTCTCTGATGGTACACTTGTAACGCTTGTATCCACAACCATACTGACCTTGAAGTGTCCAGACATTGCCACATTTTGTGTTGATATCTCAGGAAAAAAAATAGATGGTGTAGGAAAAAACTTGTTCTAGCACATGCTAGGGAGTAACAGTTGCTTTCTGTAACTTTAATTGCAGAGATGTTCACAATGTGTATTTACTTGTTTGGGGTGCTTTTAATTTTTAAAGTGCTGGCCTCTTCAGAAGTAGCAGGATGTTGAGATCCACGCTGATTCCTAATCTGACTATCAGCCACCATTTTTTTTTTTTTACAGGAAGCCTTTTGCCAACTATGTCATAGAGAGAAATCTGCTTTGACTTGATAAAAAATTAGCCTGAGCGGCAGGGAGTGCAAATGACAAGAAGCAGAGCCGGCTCGTCTCCAGCTCGCCTTCCTGTTTTGTTCGTTAATGCTGATTTTTGGGTAATGTCTGACTCCAAAGCAACTTGAAAACATCACGGTAGTGAACAAGGCCAATGAGGCCAGGTTTGAATCTAGTCCTGTGTCCAGGGAGGGACAGATTTGTCCTTTCAAAAACCTGAGGTAAGTGCAGAATGAGGTTATGACTCTGCCTGTCTGTTTCTAATGATCTTGTGTAAAGAAAACAGATGTTGAATACAGATTTTCTTGGAAGCATAATGTAGCAGTAATTTAACAGGCTGGAATTTGATTATAACACGCTGACCTTTAGCAGTCCTCTCATAACTTCTTGTAACTTTCTGGTTAAAATCTTGCTTGGAAAAAGTCAAACTCTTTCACCTCTAATTTTGAACAGAATAGCTTTAATGCAAAAAGAAAATTTTCTGGGTTTTTTCCTTTTTAGGTTGGGTTTTCTAAGTAGCTACAGGAAAATCAGAAGCAAATATTCATTGGGAAAATTGAACCCAATATTTAAATAGGTAAGGGCAGGAGTCTTACGAAAATATGCAGTTGGAAGTAAAAATGCAGAGGCATTTTTATGCAGAGGCATATATATGTTGCAGACATAAAGTGAAATAGGTACCTCAGTTCAGAAAGCTCTTGGAGGATGGTGCCAGACTTGGAGAGAAGGAAGGAATCCTGCTTTCTGTTTCTATCCTGATTTGTCATTATCCTCTGGTGGAGCTGAGTCCTGCCCTGTGGTCCCTCATGAAATGTCTTTCATGTGGATCACAGTTACTGTGAAATACTTTAATCTGGGTTTTCACACTGAATAAAGGCAATACAATGTTGCTTCCTCGCTGCACAGACTTCAGTCTTAAATTCTCTTCTAAATAGGGAGGTGAGCACCGACAAGGTATTTCTTAATCCTTCTCCCTTTAAAGTCAATGGAAAACCTTTGTTTAATTTTCCTGGATAAGATGCACTGTGCTGTTCTAAAAATGCTTTTGGTGGGCACCAGAGGAGCACTTGGCCCCGGGACAGCTGAACTCTTACCAGGGCCACAACTTGTGCAGGGCTACTTACAGACTCAGCGATGCCAACTGAGGACACGGTAAGGGCAGCAATTCATTACTTTGTAAATGGTTTTGTGATGGGGCTATAAAAGGTGCTCAGTTCTTCAAGCCCCGGTCAGTTTATCACAGAAGTACCCTGAGGTGACAGGAGGCTGGAAAAAGGTGATTTTTAACTTCCTGTGCTCCCAGCAGTGACTTCCAACCCTGATATACACAGCACAGAAGAAAAGAATCTGAAGAATGTGCTCAATAGCTATTGAGCAAAGCCCAGCTCCTTTCAATGAAGGTAACCAAGTAACACTGAAGCCCTCAGCTTTGCTGTCCCTGCCAGTGTGGGTGGATGGGAAAGGGCTGTCTGAATTGGTGTTCTTCCCTCCTGGAGACCCCCCTCATCGACATGGGTCTTTAGCAGTACCCTAAAAACATGGGTGATACCCATTCCACTGCTAAGGGGATCTAATTTTTCCCCTGAAGTTTGAAATGTGTTGAAGCACTGACTACTGTGTTGCACTCATTCTGTGCTGCTACTGAAATTTCTGGGCCTGCAGTAGTAATAACTAATGGAGTTGCACAGAAATGCTGAGTTAGAAGCTGTGAGAGCTGTTGCAAGAGGAACTGCTGTATGTAGTGTTTCTGGAAGGGGAGCCTGAACTAGTGGGGTCACTGCTGTGCTGGCATAACTATCTCACACTGATGTGACCTTGAGATACCTTCTGAGAGCACAACTAGCTCCTCAAGCCCAGCCTATCAGGCACCTGGTCATGCTATAGGAAAGTAGCACCAAAGCACTTGCTCTTTTGGGGAAATAAGCATTTTACAGGGCTTCCTCTTTGCCATGATTTCAGCTGTGAAAGCCTTAGGGGTGTGAGGCTTGGTAACATGTGAATGCAAGAATTGCTGTTCTGTATGACAGCAAAGCCCCAGGGTCCTGTCTATGCCTGTGACCAGTACCAAAGGCTTGTGGAAACATGTGGCACAGGATGCACACAGTGTCCCCCTCTTCCTGCTCTGTCCCAGCATCTGTCAGGATCAAACAATCCCTGAGTACCAGGCTGCATTCTTGTACTTTTGTGCATCTGCTTGGCTGGTGTTTGCTCTGAGCATCAGTCTCCCTATTTGTGGTTTAAAAATAGCCAAATAAACCCCTCAAAACCTAAACAACTTTAAAGGGGGGCATGCCAAAATCTTTGAGAGACTCTACTGGGTACAGTGGTGTCTCTTCTTGCCTCTCTGAACCGAGCAGGTCAAGGGATGTGACTATTCCACTCAATGGGACATGTTTGTCTATTTCTTGTTCCCTAGACACTGAAAAATTGGAGTAGTCCAGTGGACGGCCACCAAGATAGTCAGAGGTTAAAAGACTGATGAAGAAAGTTTGAAGGAATCTGTTCTGCTCAGCTTGCAGGAGAGAAGACTCAGTAGGATCTAACCGTAGTCTTCCAACACTTCAAAGGTGGTGTAGAGAAGACAAGGGTCATCCTTTTTGTGGATGTCACATGGATTCAGGATGCACAGAGACTGGATAAGAGGCAATGGGCACAAGTTACTTCACAGGAAACTGGATGTCAGAAAAATATTATTTGCCATAGAACAGCCAGACTTTGGAATGGGTTGCCCAGAGAAGTGATAGACTATCCCACAGGACATCATCAAGCCTCAGCTTCACAGGGACCTGGATAACCTAACTGAAGGTCCTGTTTCCCTAGGCATTTCTACAGTCCTCACTCACTAGCCTCTGTTGAGCTGCAGTACTACTGAAATAAATTTCAACCTAGCTTTTTTCAGATGGAAATAACTCTGACTTCCAGACAAGCTTTCCCCCGGCTCATAAACTGGAAAAAAATCTAACCCAGCAAACACCCTCAATTTTTTCAATTCAAAACAAGTGGCCTTCCTGGATTTCAGTCATAATTTTTCAGTTAATGCTGTACAGAAGATTAACTTTGTACATCTCTCCTTGCTTTTATCTTGATCTTTGGTTTTGGGGTTGTACCTTACCTTCATGGTTTGAAACAGAAGCCAAAGGTACCAAAACCTACTCCAACCTTAGGCATACAGTGTGACATGAACAAATTACTTCTCCCCTGAGAATGCTGGATGCTGCCTGTGGTAGAGAATGGCCTGTACTAACATAGGAGTTTATATTTACTTATGGACTTTTAAGCACTTTGTTTTATATCTTAAGATGTGTGTGTGGGGGGAATAAATAGAAGAACATATGAAAAGCAAACACTTAATAAGCTCAAATCAGACTGATCTGTTGCTGGAAATACTTAGCAGGGATGGGAATGCTGTATAGTGTGTATGGGGAGCATGGGGGTAAATTTGTGTTGGCAGCTTGGGCAACCTTGTGTGGACTTGGCAATGTACAAGTGTGGTGAGCTAGAAAGTGGGAGGAAACTTATCCTGTGTAAAGAAGTGGAATTTCTAGTGTCATAATATGGTTCATTGAAAAGACTAATTTTAGTGGTACTGGGAACATTAGGCTGATGTGAGAAATGTAAGGGGTAGAGTAACAGTGTGCAAGATACACTAAGTACATTAGCTTAAATCAGAGAATTTGTGCCAAACAGCCATACATGCTGCACCTATAGTTCTCCTTTTACAGAGCTACTGCTGTTTTGGTCACAGTCTGAGCTTAGAGAGATTTTCACTGCTCAGAAAGGAAATCTGGCTTCATAAAGAAATTAGCTTGAGTTAAGCAGTTTACATTGTAATCAGGTCTTGGACCAAGTTGTTCCTCTTAGACTACCTGTGAAACTGCTCTAAGCAGTTACATTAGGCAGAGGAATCTAAAGAAAACCAGGTTTACTTATCTCGGCACATTCCCCCTCTCATGCAGGGATCCAAGTCCCTTTGAATTATTTGCACTGCATAATGTTGGCTTACACCCAAGATCTGCTCTGAAGTAGACTAACCAGACCTCTGTATGGGCTGGGAGCAGGTTTTTCTGCTCTGCTTCCAAGTGTGAACATGTAGGATAATGCACATCAGAAACTGGGGCCTGAATGAAATGCAGCTGTGAGCCTGTCCTCACCAGGTTTTGCATGGATTGTGGGGGGACAGCCGGCACAAAGTCTGTGTAAGATTGTCCCTTGTCTCAGGGTGCCTGTGTGCAAAAGCTTAGGTGGCAAGCAGTGGTTGTACCAGAATGCATCAGAAATCCAGATTCCCTTTCTGAATGCAGTGCCTGGGAGCATTAGCTCTTCCCACACCTGTACCACTGACACGCCAGGGACCGGGAAGTCGCCTCCATCAGTGGCTACATCGTTACCTTAAATAAACTTAGCTAAGAACTCTGGTGTCCCAAAAACAAAAGCAAAGATCTTCAACTGGATCTCTCCCACTAATGTCCTTTGCAGCTGTGTAAGCTGTGAATCACAGTGGAGAACTACAGAGTTAACAGAGGGAGACCTCTTCCAAACAGAGCTGCCTGCCCGCGGCACGGAACCGGATCCTGTGCTGAGGCCTGTCGCTGTGGCTGCTCCTCAGTCCCTGCAAGTGAGCAGGGCGTTGGGACTCGTGGAGGGAAGCAAAGGTCTGAAAATGCCACCAAGCATGTGGTGTCCATTTCAAAGGTGTCAGGGCTTTCTGGTGAGAGTCGGGCCATGCCAGAGCCTGGACTGTGTTTGTTCTTCTCTCTAAAGTTAAGGAAATGCCAGGATAATTTTTTGTTTGTACAAATCAGGAACGGCAAAAAGGGCTGAGAAGATGAGAAATTTTTTCATTTAAATACTTGAGAAGGGAAAACTATTTTTACTTGAGGGCCTGAGGTTCCCCCCTTGAAACCTCTCCCTGCTCTTTCCCATGTGTCTCAAACTTTGAGTAAGAGTGCTGTACCCAAGGGATTGTGAGGAAGCAATGTAACACTGATAGGAATGACTGCCAGCAGTTTCATCGTGCTAGTGACCTGTCTTTGAGTTTGTGTTCCAGAGAGGAATTAGGAGGACAGCTATCAGGCGGGCTTGTAGATGCTTGTAGACACCCCAAAAGCTCAGGGACAGCACAGAGAACACCATCTTGAGCAGTCATGAGCTCAGTAAATGAAGGGGTTGATAGTAAAAGAGAATGAGGAAAAGATAGGTAAGTCTGAGATTAATCTAGAAAGCAAACAGAAGGTGTGATAGAGGAGACATCCTGGAAAAGCATGGGTAAATTGATAGCTTGGTAGGCTACAGGGAATGAATCTTCTACATTTCTGTAGTGGGACATGATGGAATTTTGAGGTGAAGAAATGCTACAGTAAGCAAATGGAGGTGATTACGGCTTTTATCCTTGTACTTTAGCTGTAGTGCTGAAAGGCTAGAGATAGCTAAACCTTCAAGTAGTTTGCAAGTGAAGTTAAGATGTAGCTCAGATGTTAAGGTTTAGAGGGACATTCAAAAGAAGAGATCTGCATTGCATACCCAGCAGAGGGACTGCTTCTGCAATTTGTTACTATAAAGGGAGAATATCAAACCCTTCCTAGCAAGCAGTTACCAGACACGCCTTGAATGATATCCAGACTTCTACGGGTTATTGAGGCAAGGGAGACTGTAGCTTGGACAGAAGGAAGATCTGAATAAAGTTACTGAAATACCAGCACAGAATTACCAGTGGTTTGGATGAAAAGAGAGGAATGATGTTAGCATATAGGTCATCATATAGGAATGAGTATAGGCATGATGACCATCCTTGGCATGTCAAAGTAAAGGTTTCAGTGAGGAAAACTAAGGGAGGTGGAAGGCAAGGGAAATATTTGTGGTATGTATCAGAGCTGGAAGAGATAATGGCTGATGAGTGAAGGGGAACAAGGGTGGAATCTGAATGTGATGCTTTTGCCTAAGACCAATAGAAGCTTTGTTTAAAGAAATTGCAGAGGATGCAAGACGAAAGCTGTATTGGAAAAAGGTTCAGAGTGTAAGTGGACAATAGAAACTCCCCTCAGGAATGGGTAGCTACTGGAGTTACTCTATTTAACAGACTTAAAGATAAATGAAGGTGATAGTATTGACTGGAGACCAACACATACCTGTGGGAATGTGAGCAAAATGGCATCACAATAGAGCAGGAGCAGTCTGGGGTTGATGCAGATGCAGGATTTGTGCTGGTGGGAGGTTGAAGAGGGGAACAAGACTGTACAGCTGGACCTTCAAGAAGCTGAGGGAGAAAATCTGCATGTCAGAATGACAGCAGTAGGTACAGGAGGCTGCAAGTCATTAAAAAAGTAAGTGCTGGGAGATGACAGACTTGCACAACTTCTATTTAAACCCAACAGATTTACCTTTGAAGCCTATTCCACCTGACATGGTAAAGCTTCAGTGCCTTCATTCTCTGTACAGTGAAGACTTCCAGTAAGACCAAGATAGGTTTAACCCAGCAGTGATCAGGCTGCCCTTTCATCTGGGCCAGGTTTGGTGTAGGAGGGAAAGTTCTTTAGTGAAAGCTAGTGCATGGGATTCTGTCAAGGGAAATAATTAGGTTTCTAAATTGTATCTATATGTTGGAGACATTGTGAGAAGACATTTGGCTTCCCACAAATTGTGAACACTCCTGCACTGGCTTTGGCTGGGATCAAGTTAATTTTCTTCATAGTAGATAGTAGGGGCTGTGCTTTGGTTTGTGTTGAAAGCGGTGTTAATATAGGGATGTTTTAGATGCTATTGAGCAGTGCTTACACAGAGCCACCAGTGAGCAGGCTGGGGGCGTGCAAGGAGTTGGGAGGTGACACAGCCAAAACAGTTGACCACAACTGACCAGAGGGGTATTCTGTGCCATATGTCATCACAATCAGTTTATAAAGCTGAGGGAAGAAGGAAGAGGAGGATGTTCAGAGTGATGATGCTTGTCTTCCCAAGTCACTGTTAGGTGTGATGGAGCCATGTTCTCCTGGAGATGGCTGAACACCTGCCTGCCCATGGGAAGTGGGGAGTGAATTCCTTGGTTTACTTTGCTCGTGTGTGGCTTTTTCATTACCTATTAAACTGCCATTGTTTCAACCCATGGGTGTTCTCACTTTCACTTTTCTGATTTTCTCCCCATCCTGCTGGGGAAGTGAGCACGTGGCTGTGTGGGGCTCAGTTGCTGTCTGGGGCTAAACCACAACAACTGCCTTGGGTGGTTGCATGAAGTCAGGTCCTGGGCTTCTGGATAGTCAGAGCTCCCTCCAGGTGATGCTACTAGTACTATGGGAAGAATGGCCTTTGAAAGGGGAATGTGGCAGAAGCTTAGGTGGCATGGCACAGTTAATTAAGCATGGGCTGGGGAAATTCCATTACTGAGGCAATAACAAAAGTGAAAGGATAAAAATATCTGATCTTAGAGTAAGAATGCATTAATAAACCGACCTTTATTAACAGATTGGGGTGGGGGGTGGGGGGGAAGAACAGGGGAGTCCTTTGGTTAGTATTCTTTCCTCTCATGCCTGCTCATGTCTCTTGCTGCTTTAAGCACTGGAATTACTACCATATTCCTGAAGCTTGAAAGCAAATGGGAAATGAGCAGTCCCAGCCCTAACCTTACTTCCCGTGCTACAATGCAAAGGCAACCCCAGGGGACCTCTAAGGTCAGAAAGACAGACATTCCCTGTCCTATTTAGAGGTTTTGACTTTCCTCACTTGCTCAGCCTCACTATTGGCAGCTAGCACTGCATGTATTTTATGGCCTTATCTCCAGCCTTACCCTCTTACCTCCATATCTCCTGTCCCCATCCTGTGCACCGAGGTGTGTACTTAAAGGCAATTTAGCTATTGTTAAATTAAAGAATAAGAATAATAAAAAAAAGTCTTGCCTAGAATAAAGCAGTAGTGTTTCTGCTGGAGTGCTCAGCTGCAGGAGAAAGTGCTGAACAGCCTCCTTGTTCCCTGCCTCTCCCAAGCTGAATGAAACCCCTCATCGCTCCCACTTGTGCTAGTGACCCAATGCCAGCCCAAGGCCTGGTTCAGGATGTTGTGTTTCTCTGTCCCCACGTCTGGCTGCACAACCTGTATCAGTGACCATATGTAGAAGGTGTGATGCAGTTGCTATAGCCCCTGTCCTGATGGAACTTGTCCCCTGGGGAGAGCAAGCACAAAGGGAGAATTTGGCTATAGCAGAAAAGATTTAAGGAGCCAGACTGAGGTGCATATTGACAGTCATGGAGTTGTTAAGTAAACAGGTCTCTTTAGTTATGTTACTGCTGGAAAGAGAAATGCAACAGGAAGAGGTCTTTGATCCTGTACAGCAGCCACCCAAAACAGTGTACAAGTGATGTGTTTAATCCTAGTAATGTCAATTGATGTGTGAGGTAGGAAGATGTTATTGTTGTATGCTTTAGCACTGGACTTTAGATTTAGGCCAGACTCCTTCAAAGCTGATGGAAAAGTGACTCTCAGTTTAATTAAATAAGCTCTTTGTTTTCCTCACTGGCTCTATTTTGTGCTCTGTTTAAGCAGAAGAGACCTTCAGCATGTATTGTGTTCACAGATTGCACGCTTACAGTTGACTGTAGCTAAGTGAAACACTAAAATTTGAGGAGGAAGCTACTCCTAACCGTTCTCTGGGACTCTTAGCTGCTGCAAATGCACATTACACTGTTTTATTCAGAAAATTATATACTTCTAACAAGTATACTGCTACCTAATTGATTTCTTACAAGACTTAGTGTCTAAGTCCTCTGAAGCAACTTGTGCAGAACTTAATAACCAGACTTTAAATGTTGCACTGATGTCATTGAATTATTATTTGTAGTTTGGATAATTATCTGAAATGTCATCTGTCTGGAATGAATAAATAGCATTAGTAATTTGATAAAGGTTGCATGGCCTCTTTTGAAATGGTAATTCTTTACTGTTTCTTTTAAAGTATCTCTGGTAACAGTCAAACAAATATACAATTTATGAGGCCCCTATATTAATCTACTGGTCAGCTTCAGGTTATACTTAATGTCTGGTAACACTAAAAAAACATACCTATTTGGCAAACTGTCAACTTTCTTCTGAGCTAAGGCTCATAAAAATATTTTCTGTTTATGAAGATTAAGCAATAACAGTTTGTTTTCCATTTAGTAGCATAAAACAATGATGTGACATGAAATCTCGTACGTTCTGCTAAGAAATATAGGCCCAATTAGTTCTCTTTTTTTCCAACTCTTTGTCCAGGTCTGCATTTACAGCCTTTGATGGCTTCAGATTTATTTTTATGAAATCATTTTTAACCCTGAAGGCTGGAACAATCTAGTGTACACTATATCGCTCCAGTGACACTTTTTCAAAGATGAAGCAAGACCGAGTGATCTGTTGTATTACATGTTTGTTTCTTGTTAAAGAAGCAGCCATTAGACATTTGCCTGAATTTGACTTATTGAACTTTTCTCAGTTGTTACGTTTCTGGACTGAACAAAGAGTTCTGCACTGTGACTCCTCAGCTGAACATTGTTTTCTTGTAACAACTGATGTTTTAAGCAAGTAGAGCCTCAATATGATGTTAACCAGAATATTATGTGTTTGGGTTACAGGTTTTTCTTACATAATACTCTTCACTGTTACTTCCAGAGTTCGGCAGCTGTTAAACAAATATTGTCCCAGAGTGTCTGCAGATTTTCAGTGTTTAATTTCCCCTGTGCTATTGTTTGTCATTCAACATAATATAAGTGTGCCAGGTTGATCAATAGGATGAGAAAGAAGCCTCATTAAATGGTGGTGTGGAAAAAGTTCCACATTTGTAATGCTTTCTCTTGCTCCAAAAGAGGCAGCGTAGGAAGCATCGGCTATTTTTAAGGTACAAATTACTTTTTTTACTTGATAGCATACTAAAAATATCAGGCAGTTCATGGATAGGGCAGCTTGGTAATAGTGTCTGTGCTGCTCTGAGGAGCCCAGAATAAACTCTTGGTGATGGGATTTTTCCTAGTGGAAATTTGGAGTTCCTGTGCCCAGTGTATGAGTTTTTCTTAATACTATTTACTTATTTTGTTTCCTAGTTAGGATCCACATACATGTCATTACTTATCTAATTTGTCTCAAACAAATAGTGATGGCTTTGTGCAGTGAGAGCTTAAAAATGGCATTAGGGTATGAAAGTTGTAGCAGCCACAAATCTATATGGGCAATCCATTAGTGAGACTGAGGAGAGTAATCCCTCTCATTGCTAGAAACTGCTGACAATTCCTTTTAGTTGAAGTGTGTTCACAAGCAACTTTTGAACTTCACCTAAAAGGCAAAACTCCTGCTGCCCTTGGGATGTGAATCTTAAACATATAAATGGAGAGAGCTGCCTGTGAACCATAGGGCAGGTGCCTGGCAGGGAGTGTTAGTGCTTCGCTAATGTGTGTGTGTTGCAGGGGAAGCACAAGGGGTGGAAATGTAGAGTAATGCTCCCAATCTGTAGAAAAGGGAAACAGAAAAAAGCTGCTCAAGATGAAATGCAATGCTCTGGACAGAATGAGAGTTGAATGTGAGATGATCAAATGGTGTCCCTGAACCTACTGCTGCACATGATTTCTATTGAACACATAAGCAAACGGGTGTATTTTAACAGAAGTTCTAACATGAGCTCTGTCTTGAATTAATTGGGGGGAAAAAATCTAACTATTTTTCTTCTTTCTTCTTCATAACTCCACAGGGAGTAGTGGTATGGAAGGGAGAGGAAATAAAACTATTGAATTAAGGATTTTTTGAAAGGGTATAAATAAAACATGCAGGCAATTAATTAAATTGGTTTCCAAATGAACAATCTAATTTCTTGTCTGTGTAATTTCATTATTGGCAGTTTGAAAGGGCTTGGATACTTTTTCCTCTAGTGTTTTAACAGCAGATGTGGACTAGACTGTGTGTTAATTGAGAGATTGTTTTTCCAGTTGCCAAGAAACAGACAGATTTCTTGGAGAATGCGATGTTGTACTTACAGCCCCCATGTCTCCCTGCTCTCCTGTGGGGTTTAGGAAGTGAATGTCCTGGTAACTGAGTTCCCCCTGACAGCAGTGGCACAAGATCAGCTCCACTAATGGATGGAGAGTACTGGTAGGCAAGAGCTGGTGTTCAAACATGTTGAACATTGAGAAGATTTTTTGTTCTGCCAATGACTTTATACCTTCAGGAAAGGGAATTAGATTTTCGCGATGAAAAGAAGATGTATTTAAGTGAAGATTGCTGTTAAAAAAGAGCTTAATAGACTAGTAACAAACCCATTCCAAGCTGGCTGCCAGCTACTGTGAACAATTATTTGCTCACATCGAGTGCTGTGGTTGCACTTTGTAAGTTTGCTCCCTGATGCCAGTGATCCTGCTGTATTGTTCCTGTCCTATTATTGACATCAGAAAGTGGGCCAGGAAATCCTGAATCCTTAACTCATAAGGCTAATGAGCCAAGAATTATGATTAGTTTTATGAGTTCAGAAAGTTTAATGGAATGGGTGGTGGATATTTGATAACCTTTTCTGATGTGGTATGCTTTTTATGTTCATTTCTTTTCTCCAATTATAATTATTCTACTTTATAACTGAGGTTTTTGTTTCTTAAATTGCAGTCATTGTTTTTGTCAATCATTCATGCTGCTTTGTATTCTCAGCTGCTTGTTTCCATCCCAGTCTTCCCATCTTCCCATTTCCAGCGTGCTAGCTTGCAGTTTATGGCACTTCTGCTCTGTCAGTCTGTTCCACATTCTCTCTAACGTAGACCTGAGGGACAGAGAAAGTATCATCTTGAGGTGCCTATTTTTCAGCTTACTGTGGATTCTTTGTTCCCCCAACAGTCCTGGTGTCAAGGGATATGACATACTTGCTTCTGTGTGCTGAGCAAGCATCCTTTTCCTTTGTCTTCTTCCTCAGCCCAGGCCTGCCAGATGCTGGGGGCTGCCCCCCTGCTCAGGTACAGCAGGACAGGCCATGCCAGCCATATTCATGCTACCACTCTAGGGGTGCAACTGGTGTCCAGCACTGGTGCCCCCAGGCTGCATGCCTGGAGAGTAGGAGAGACAGGCCTGGCCTTGCCAATGGCTTGTGGTACCTCTCTGGGCTCTGTTCCTACCTGGATTTCAGCACTGATGGCTAGAGAAGTTTCCATTGGAAGTGCTTAGCTTGAAAAGGTTTACAATCTGCTTTAGAGATCTGTTCATGTTGGCCTAGTGGAAAACATGCCAACCTCTGCCTCTCCATGTCCCTTCATGCCTTTTGGAGAGGCTGACTGACTGGTATCTCTGTCTGATGTGTGCACAGTCACCTGTAGCAATTACCCCTAGAACCAGATGACTTTCAGCAAACTTTATCCTGAATGATCTGGAGAATCAGCGCAATGGAATTTGCATTGGAGAATGTCAGGCCAGATTGGCAACGTTTCTAGAGGGCTAAAGTGCAAATTAAGGGAGAATGTATCCCCTATATCTAAGACCAGCATCCAAGAGCTCCTCTTGACCACTTACACACCCAGACATCCACGGGTATCCATGTTTTTCCCAGACAAGGAATGTAGGCTCCTGGTGTTGTACTCAGCCTGGTCAGAACCACTGCAATTGTGGATAAGCATCTCTACCTTATCCCCCTGTGAAGCCACCTGGGAGGACTCCTGCAGAACCTGCCTGTGGGGCTGATTTGCATGCCTTGTGAGCATGAGTAAGATGCAGCGATTAAAAGGAGGTCAGCAAAAAGCACAGAACTTGCAGCCCCACTGTCACTGAAAATTAGAATGGGCTGCAGGGGGGAGCGTAGTTATAGAATAGCCTGGGGGCCCTTGCTGGGAGGTGGGAAATGAGTTCATCACCATTTGCAGCTAAAAGGAATTCAAGGTCACATTTTCCCTGGGCAAGAAACGCTAAACTCTGTAGCTCCTGTGCTGAGGGGACCCTTTCACCCTCCTGTGTGAACCAAGATATGTGTGGGGCCAGGAGAACCTGGCACTATGGTCTCACCATAAGGGACATTTCCTCCAGGGGGCACATGAAGATCTTGTTTCTGGCTGCTCAGGCAGAAGCTGCTTCTATATGTGGGGTAAATGTTGGGGAGGTGGAGATCCTCCCCAGTGTTTGCACAAGGTAGACCCAGAGTCCATTTCTTGTGGCCTGTGCTGCTGTTGTGGTATCGTGTGTAAGTTTGTTCTTTCCTGAGATATGTTGTAGACATTTAACTCTGATCTAGACTATAGATTTGGTCTACAATTTGGGCTTTGGATGGTCATAAAATCTGCAGAAGCTTTTCCATCATTCTTCCACACCGATGCCATGAATGGCAACCACGGGCATTGAAGCCTTCCACTGCACAGAGGGCGTGCTCACAAATTCCATTCCTGTAGCTGAGCATCACCTGTGCCATCAGAGGAAGCAGCCATCCTACAAGCCTCAGCACAGTCTAACTGGGGCTGTCATCATAATGCTCAAACCATGAGATGAGTTTGGGCTGTAGCACAGTAGGCGTTGTAGATATGATTTGCAAGGGATAATGTAGCTACTTGCTATAAAACAGGAGAGTGCTTTTGGCATTTTACAGAGAGGAATGTTGCAACTTGGTGTTTCTCTGAGCCTGCAAATTTGTCCCTGCAAATGTAATTACACCACCTTGTTTATCAATACTTTGTTGCCATTCGGAGCTGTCTATAAGCTGTATTTCTTTCAGTTAGAAGCTACTGGACAACTCAGCTGAAATTCCCTTTTCTGTATTATCAGACTACACATTCACTCTTCAAAGAGCAAATATTTTTCATAATCTGGGTAAATGGCTCATGCTTTCTGTCCCTTGGACAATGTGTCATTCAGAACAGGTGAAGGCCTGTTTGGAACTCCAGAGGCCTGGGTTGAAGAGATGTAATGTCCATACATGGGGGTAAAAATAACATGAAGGACTGATTGGAAATCATACATCCAGTCTACAGCCTTTAAAGGGAAACAGTCAGTTGAAGTGAATGCCTGTTGATGCTTCGCTTATGAGACTACTTGGAAGTGCTTGTTCTTACTCTGGCACTCGTGATCCTGAAGCTGAGGTTATTCTCCCAGGCAAGGGAACAGCACTTAATATGTCTCTGTCCCTCCTTTTAGCCCGTGCTTGCCACAAGTACCAAAAAATATAGCTGGCTTAGCAAGGAAGTCTAACAAATCAAAGCATTTTGACCTATTTTGTTTCTATCAGTGTCATAGTATGAATCTGCACTTTGATATAACAAAAAGCTTGCAGCAGTTCTGCCGTTCCCACATGGGTCCCTTCTGTCCCTGTCACTTCTCTCTCTGGCTGACACTCTGCTCTGACAGATCACTGCTGGCTCCTGTGCACCATGTACACAGTTCTCATCTGCAGCTAGTGCAAAGCCCTTCAGCGGAAGAGTTTTTGCATTCTGGATCTTCTGAGAACTTTATTACTGTCATTTTCCTGTCACTTCTACTTTTACTGTGCTTAAGACAAGTAAAACTGCTTTTTCTTCAAGTTCTAACACATCTGTAAACTGAGAGTACTGGGATATGAAACTATGGAAGATACCCTGCTGTTTGCTTGTTTAGTGTTTGTGTGTAAGGCCACTGCTTCAGTGACCACTTTTCATGCAGTCACCCATCCTCCAAGGTGTGTTGTATGCAGCTGTAATGCTTGTGGTGAGGGTTTTCTGTGCAATGAGCCCACAGGCAGCAAGCTGACTTGGGTCGTTCTGCAGTTGGACACAGCTGCAGAGTGCAGCCAGCAAGGTAACACGAAGGAAGCTTTTCACCCATTTCATAACAATGCCTGGAATTACAGGATCTTGGTCCTTTTCAAACTTTAAACAAATGACCTTGAGCTTCTTAAGAAGGAATTTTTGGGATTTGTTATTTTAAGCTGGTTATGTCTGAAGGGAACCACATGCTGCAGCCTCAGTCTAAATGAACAAGCTGTAAAACAAGGTTGCACAACTGTGTGCAAATAGACAGCTGTTGAAGCCACCCAACCTGACAGAAATAAAATAGCATACACTGTTCATACGAACTCAGACTTCAAATGACAAGGCAATTTCTCTCCTTACTTCCCTTCTCCCAGCCTAGGTTGAACTGATTCAGATGCCTTTTTGGAGGGGGCAGACAATCCTGAGAACAGCCTGGTTTGTGAAGGGGTAAAAGTCTCTGGAAAAAAAGAAAAAGCCAGGCTGGTGCTATTCTGTTTGAGATTTATTTGCAATCGTGTCCATGTGCACATGTGTGTGAACCTTGGAGGATTGTTGTTGCATCTTAGCTTTCCCTCAGGTAGTGTTTATTCAGAAACAGGTCTGGGATACTGAGCCCATCCATGAATTCACTGTGTCCACTGTGCCAAGGTTAACGTTGGCCTCATGCAGGTTGGGTTTGGTATACAACATACCTTTCTTAGTCATTATCATGTTGGACGAGCATTTGGTGAGATCCATTTTAGCTTCCCTTTTCTGTTATGTCCTTAATTGCTTTGGAGAGAAAAATAGTGAGGAATATTGTCCTTCTGTGACCAAAAATAGGTCAAAGAAGCAATGAGCTCTGGTGTGTTGACACTGTGACTGCAAGGTGTGGAGCCTGACTGTTCTCTATAGCTCAGCGTGTGTTCACTAGTTCAAAGCACAGGGAGTTTGGATATGCTGGCATCCATCATGTACTTGTGCTAACAAAACTGCCCGTGTGACATGGAAGAATTGAAACTGGATCTCCTGAAGCCAGACTGCAGCCTGAGGAATTGTTTCACTTGTGCTATTGCTACTTTTTTCCTCTAACTCCCTTTCTCTCTAAATCAGAGGAGACTGATCTTCCAGGCTTCACAAGGATTTCTGGAAATCCTGCCTTGGTTTGCCTGTGCACACTGGTTTTTGCAGAAACAGGAAATCAGTTTCTAGTTCTCTAATCTTGGTGCTTTCATATAAATAAGAGACATTATTTATAACGTCTCTGGGGAAGGAAAAAAGTCTGTGAGCACTAAAAATGGTGCCTCCAGAACAAATATTGATCTGAAAAATAGTGATGGAAACTTGATACTTGCTTATAGAGGCTGTAAGGTAGTGTCACTGGTGTCCACGTGGCTTCCATTGGTGCTAGTTCTTTGCTTTCATGTGTGCAAAATATAAAGGAGATACATATGCTATCTTTTCATGGTTGTTACTGCAGTCACCTTTTTAGGGATAGCTGAGTTGGATATTTAAAGGGTTGAATAGCACAGTTCTTTGTGTCTTGCATCCTTCACACTCTGGTCTAAAGCACAGCCATGATCACAGCAGGACTTTGTTGAGAAGAAATTAAAGTGGGAGGGCAACATAGCTGAAATTTCTCCTTCAAGTCTCCCACCACTTTAAATCTTATTCCATCCAAATGCTTACTTCAAGCAACCACAGCATATTTCACTCAAAATTTTACTAGGCACATTAATTGTACGTTAATGGCTCTTGCATAGCTGACGTATTTGTAGCTCTAGGGGAAGGGGAAGGGAAAGCAAGGCCACTTTGATATCAGTTTATGTAACGCAAAATCTGTTTCTTGGAAGGCTCGAGGCCATTAAGAGTAGAAACTATATTGGAATATGCTCCATGTGGCAGTTTCTCAGGTACTGTGATAGCTAACCTAAGTTAATAATTAAAATCCATTTCTATCACACTCTCCTTCTGAATACAAAAAAGGACTGGAACATTCCTTTTAATACCATGCCATCTTTTTCTGGGTATGTGACACTGTTGTCATTACCACAGAACACTTATTTTTTTATTGTCTAACAGTTCATCTGGGTAAACAATCAAAAGAGAGGCGGGTTTGTTCTTTCAGATATTTTTGTACAACATGAGCCCATGGTGATATTAGTGATTGATGGAGCACAAATAGCCCTGGTAGCTTTAAGATTCCTTTTCCATATTAATACTGGAAAATGTCTTCTCCCTTTCTCCTAGCCACATGTTTTGATGTGCTGTGATCTTGGCTTGGGCAGCTCCAGAGCATTGCTGTCCCTGTGCTCGGCAGCACCAGCAGTTTCTGCACTCAGCAGGAGCTATTTGGGGATTCATCCGTGTTGTGGGGACTCTCAGGCTGAAGAGTAGCACAATAGATAAGCTCAAAACTCAAGTTTGGTGCTCTTAGGTTCTTAGGGAGATTTGCCACTCCTTCAGTTATAAAGCATGAGGGGTTTCCTCTGCATATCTGGCAGGATGCTGTGCTCTCATGATCACTCAGTGGTTTGTCCTCTATATGAAGAAGCCCATAAAGGAACCATCACTATTGTAAATACAGGAACTAGGCTTCAGAACTCAGAAAGCTGAACATTGAAAATGTACTTCAGGTTTGTTTATTGCGGTCTTTTTACCCCTCAGAACTGTTTTGTTGGGAAACAATGTCCATGCATAAAATAGAGACTTTTCCGGTATCCTTCCACAGTACAGGGGTTTTGTCCTATCACCAAACAAAAAGAAAAAGTTTGGGTTGAGTTGTATAAAAGGTGAAAGAATAAAGGTAGTGCTGTCCCAGTGGGCAGGGCAGCTCTTCAGCTTGCAGGGTCAGATAGCTGTGGAAATTTGCCTGTAACAGCTGTGTTTAGTGACTCCTGGATGTGACCACCAGCTGATGTTCTCAGCCCCAGCAATCTCAGCTGTTTGCTTTTGGTCTCCAAATGCCAAATGAACTTTATTAACTGATTTCCAGAGAGCTGCTGCAGGAGCAGTTGGAGATCCAGGAACATCTCTGCGGATGCTGTGACATTGCCGGGAGCGGCGTCCAGCCTGCTTTCTGGCATGTGGGCTGACTTGCCCTGTGCCAAAGACTTTTGTTCTGTGCTTTTTCTGCTGCGTGGCTGTCATCTTTAGTTCATGGTGGGAGCATTCAGACCTAGTGCAGCTGTGCCTGCTGCTCCAACAGCTACTTTATATCTCAGGCAGGTCACAGCACAGGACGTGAGCTGGAAAGCATCTTCCACCTGGGAAGAAAATGTTATCCCAATAGATTCTGTACCTTAATTCTCCAGTGTTACTAAGAAGGTGCTGACCAGTTCATTTCCACTTAGCATTGCAAAACTGTGTGACTAGAACCACATCATAATGCACGGAAATAGGCAATGCTTTTGAATGAATAACTTCTGTATGCATTCGCTTTTTACTAACATCAGAATAAGGAGCTCAGCGAAGTGTCTTCGCTAGTGAGGGTGAAATCTATTCCTGAAGCTTCACCAATGGCACAATCATAAAAATAGCTAATTAGGGAAAACTGAAAGCTAGCATTTTTCTCAAATAGTACTGGTTGATAAAAGGAAACAAATGACTGCATTCTGAACAGCCTCCTCTTCTGGCACACCATTTATCAGGTATTTAAACCTCATTGCTTTTGCCCTTCAGAGCCTTGAGTGTTTTTGGTCAGAAACCCAGGTCTGCTGACACCCAGGACCAGTGCTGCTGCTTGATAACAATGTGGGCTGACCAGTGCCAAGCACCCCTGTCTCAGCCCCACTGTGCCATGGGTACAAATGGGGGGCACTCACTTATGAGATTTATGGAGAGGTTGGGAGGTGTGCCAGACTGCTGCCCGTATCCCATGTCTGTTTGAATGTGTGAATGCTGCACCATGCTTAAAGGGACTTACGTTGCTGACTGTCCTCCTTTCTCTTGGATAAATGCTTTATTGGGAAACAGATCCTGAATCTGTACAGCTGACAGATTGGTCATTCCTCATTGAAAAATTAAAATTCTGCTTAGAATTCAGCAGAAGCAAACTCACTGCAGTTAGTTCTTTCTGGGGAACAAATGTATCTGGAGGATTTGGCTCATTGCATTTATTTAGCAGATTTGAAGGAAAGGACTTATATTTGATAAATTGCTTTAATTCTCATATTTCTTAGAGAAAAGCTATGGCAGAAATCAAGTCACCTGGCACATTTTACATCTCCTACAATCACCCCAATACCTAAAGTGCTGCTACAGTAGCAGTTCTCCATTTTCACAATGCTTGGGTTTCTAAAAGTTTTGTAATCTACTGTGAGAAGATACCACAAATACACCCATTCACCAAGGATATCACACCTTTGCCAGAGTTCCTCTGTGGGTTTTTATGTAAGCTCCAGGTTATGGGTTAATCTGAATGACTTCAGTGGTTTCCCTCTGAAGCTGCCTCATGCTGTGAGGAGTGAGCCCAGAGCTGAGAGCTGTCTTTTTGTCCCTGCTCATTGAAAGAGCAAAGCTCACCTGTGCCCAAGGACAAGCACCCCTGCCAAAATTCTTCTGGAGCATCAAAATGCCTAACATCCCATGGAGACGGTTAGAGACAGTCCCTGCAGCCCTCACAGCAGTGCAGAATGCTCTTGCCAGAGTGAACTGCTCAGGAATGCTGAATTATTTAAATTCCCATGAGTATAGCAAGCTCATGGAGTCAAGGAAGAGTAGGAGGGTCAAGAATCTAGCTGCATTTAATGTATTCTTCTGAAAATTATTTGATAATATCTTATTTTTGTGATGCTTACCAGAGGGCCATGTCATAATTCACCTCCCTTCTCTAATCCTATGTGTTAGCAAAGGGTAAAAAGTGCTTGGGTACAGCATGACAGCCGTAGTGACTTTGTATGAAAACAAATTCCTGAGGCTGGGGTATTGTGACTGGTCTGAAAAAAATATTGTGCATCCTTCTTTCTTCATTTAAATAGAAGAAGCTTGAAAAGTTTGCAAAGCATGGGGGTGGAAGAAATATTTGCTGTTTTCCAGAAGTGGGCAAGACTGGAATACGATTGAAATTGGATTGTTCAGATGGTCTTTAACGGTGCAGATGAAGTCTATTTGGATGGAGTTTTAAACTACGTTATTTCAATTTCTTAATCATAGTTTTTTGAAACCTCATGCAATCTACTTAAGGGTGAGCAGGGTCTCTGCTGGAAGCCCACACTGTTTAAAGCTCAGTATTTAACTCCAGAAAGCAGTAAGCTGGGTAGGTGGATGTGTTCACAGTGTAGCTACTTTGAAAGCATTGGCTTTCAAGACCAAATATATAGGGTGTACACTGATGCACAAGAGTGACTGGCTGCAGTTTGGACACTGTGAAAGAGTCTTATGTGCTTAGTGAAATATATTTCCTTTTCTAACTGACTTCTGAAGCAGGAATACTTTATCAGCAATTTGCTACTGAGAGCACTAGGACCTTTTGTGAAGCAAAGCAGCTCTCCCCTGGCAGGAGAGGATGAGGAGGGTGGTTTGGGCTCTGACACCGTGGCTGTGAGTGGCACAGGTCTGCAGCACTGGACGGGCTCTGCTGCCTTCTAAGTCAGACAGAAAACAGGACCAGATTAAAAGTATTTTTTTGGAACCACCCCCCTTTGTCATACAGCACCGATTCCCTGAACACCATCGGCGTGTTGGAAATAAACATGAGCTCCTCCACTCCGCTTTTACTAGTTGCTAGTGTGCTTTGTGAAAACCAGCAAAAGGGTGTTACCAGCTTAAGGCTTTGCCAAGGCAGTAAGGTGGAGTTGCATGTGGGAATGAAGCCTTGTATAATCAGGTTTTATAATTACTTTGATACAATTTTAGCTGAAGCATGTTGGGTCAAGCAGTTCCTGGTTTAATACATTTACTGTTTAGTCTGAAGCTGCAGATTTAAGAATTTACAAAATATCTATTTGACAACCACTTTTTACTGTTGCCCACTGATCATCTACAAATTTGTATATAGTCTGTGTTGTATTCTTACTTATTTTTTACTTAAGCAACCAGTTTTATATGTCAAATCTCCCCTGGAGTCTACTAAATTTTTTCATAGGTTTTAAAGATGAGAGAAATAAATCCTCAGCTTGAACTTGTACTGAAGGCAGGTGAGAACAGCAGCAGCAGAGCTTTCCCCTCTCTCCTATCTTGTGTGATTTAATTCTGCGGTGTGTTCTTGACTGGCCCACTAGATCTAAAGAGAGGAATATCCTCTATGGTGAGGTGTAGCATAGGTGATAGGGCTGTTGTGATGAAGAAGCACCTAAGGTGCTCACCCTCATGGGTGAGCTCTCTGGGTAGGGAGGACTTGGTGTGACACTGTACAGCAGGCTGGAAACTTCATAGGGGTGATAACGTGCTATCAGGATGCACAACACCTACCTGGGAATTCATACAGAAGCTGCAGGGAGTTTGTAGCAATGGAATGTTATTTATAGGCAATGGGAAAGTCTACACTTTGTTTTTGCAACTGCAACTGGGCAAATAAACTGCAAAACTCTGTATTCCTTTATCCCCTTTGTTCAGTTGTTAAACCACCAGGTATTTTCCCCCCAAAGCACACCTGTTTCTTTGGGTTCCTTGCTTTAACCTCTCAAACCAAAGCATATGCCAGTTACCCCAAAAATCTGGGGAGCTGCTTTTTAACTTTGTTTTACCTTTCACAACTTTAAACAAACTCCAAGGTACTTCTGGGAGGTGGGAAGGAATATCTTACAATTAGAAATAACAAGAAATTCACATCTATAACAAATGAACTATATCCTACAAAGTGGCTTGAATTTTTTCATCTGAAAGCTGCTTTGGAAGCTTAACATGGGATTAATATTTGAAGTATGCCTAGACTATTAAGAAGTTAATCGATGGAGTGTGAGCTAGAACCTAATTAAAAGGCACAGACATGGAAATCAGTGCATTCTCAACAAGAGGCTCTTAATGATTTCCTTTCAGAGGCTGTGCACATTATCTTAATTATACAGGAGCCTACGTAAAGGTACCATTGGATCAGGTCCAACAAAAGCTAAAGCAAACAATATGACAACAAAAAGGGCACTTGCGTCATTTCACTTTAGCATTTATAATACAAACAATAACTGGCAAATAAAAAGCTTCTAGCCTATGGTGTGCTCAGTAGTGCCAGCATAATTATTCCTTCACATCTAATCATTAAAATAAAGAATGCCATAACTGGGACAGTCTCTCTTCCTTCATGATTTGTTTGCATTAGTGCAAGATGACCTTTCAGCAAGGAGGCACATTTCCTGTGGTGGTCTGCTTGCTTCACGAGGTTAATCACCTCTCTGTTTCATAGATAAGACTTTCTGTGTGATCTTCTTGTGTATATGAATGCAAACATCTTAAACACCCCACACCCCCCCCAAAAAAAAAAAAACCAGAAAGGATGGGCAATACAGCTCACAGTAAGATTGAGGTACTGGAGCTTTCTCAGAGCCACCAGTTGCTTTGTGAATGGTAGATTTTTGAGATGCCCATTAATGGTTATAAAAATGATCAGTCTTCTAGCATGGTAATTCTGACATTCTGATGATATCCAGCTCGTGAAACTTAAGCTTCTGGATCCAAGAGATTCCAAGCTATTATTCTGAAGAATTTAATTTTAGTGTGTGATGTTGGCTGTGGCAGTGTACTCTGAAAATGTTTTCTGTATTCTCTATCAGGGAACTGATGGGGCTTCAAATATCCTATGGTGAGTAGCTGAGGACTTTGGGATTGTCTAGTTTGGAGAAAAGGAGGCTGGGGGCCAACCTCACGGCTCACTACAACTTCCTGATGAGGGGAAATGGAGAGGGAGGTGCTGAGCTCTTCTCCCTGGGACCCAGTGATAAGATGTTGGTTTAAAGATGTGTCAGGTGATGTTTAGGACATTAGGAAACATTTAATTACTGAGAGGGTGGTCAAACACTGGAACAGGCTTCCTAGAGAGGTGGTTGAAGCCCTAAGCCTGTTAGTGTTTGAGGGGTGTTTGGATACTGTTGTTAACATGCTTTAACCATGGCATGGTGAGCCTAGAAGCCTGTTGAAAATAGGGACACCCACCAAATCCAACACCTCAATTCAGTGCATGCTGCTCTAATAGCAACAATAGGAGCCTTGGTAAGTGTCACATTTTTATCTGTTGTGCTGTGTTCTGTAGCATCTCCTCTAATCAATCGCACTCCAAACTTATTTACACAAAAGGCAGAGCCTTTATCTGCAGCAGGGCAGTTTTTTCTCACCCTTCCATATCTACTGCCTTCAATTTTCTACCTGTGATAATGGAACCGTTGGTGTGCTGAGTGCCTGTGTACCTGGAGAAAGGCACAGGTAGGTGTTCCCAGTGCTGGCTACCTGCCAGGAACTGGGAAATAGGAACTGCAGAAAAAGTCAGCTCTGGGAGTTTAACCAGGCTCATAGGGAACATGCAGACATTGACTTTTCCCGGTGCTCAGTGAAGGAGGAAAGTTTTCCTTTGGCTGACAGCTAGTTTTAAAGACACAGATTGGTGGGGGTTGAGGTTGGTTTTTTTTTTTTGGACACTGCCAGTTAATATTTTAATCTATTAAGTGGGTAGGAGAAATTGCTGGCGGAGTTCAGGGCTTGGAGCCATGTGAGTTTGAATTAATTAATACTCCCAAAGGCAGTATTAATTTAGCATCTAAAGGGGGCTCAGCAGGTAAAGCCCTCTGATAATTTAGCACTAGAAGGCTTGAACTTCCATGTAATGGAATAATTTCTCTGGGCAGCACAGGTTCTGTTCCAAATTTTTGGCATCGTGTTTACTGCCAGCAGTCCTTGCTATGCTCTTTAAGGAGAAGAGTTTAAAGTTAATGAGACTTCTGTGCACAAAGGGTTTGCCAGCCTGCACCACAGACAGCAGTGAGGTACCCAATTACTATAAAATGTGACGCTTTTGCAACTTGGCCTTCTGCCTGGTGGGAGCTACTTCTGTTGACCACATCAAATGAATTCACATAAGTCATCAAAGAATTTCAGGCTGAGAATGGCTGTTCATTGCTATTGGATCAGACCAGTTTCTGACCAGTCTTCTAGAGAAATATCCTGTTCTCCAAACAGTGGAGTATCCATTTATAAAGATTTAAAAATACATATGAAAAGATGGAGTTGTTAAACTGGAAAGTCCTCTTTAGCATGATACCATCTGACCATTAAATGTCTATGGAAAAGGGTTGCAATACCATAGTGACTCATCAGGGAGTTGTTGAACTGTGTAAATAAATCTTTCTCTAGAACTTATTGATCAGTATGGAAGAGCTCATGAAGTAAAATACGCATTTTTGTCTTTAAGCAGTTTCACAAAGGAAATCAGGTCTTTACACAATTCTTTGACTATCCCCAAGTTTAGAAATAGTTATTCCATACACACTGGAAGAAACTCCAATTATTTTCTTCTTTTTATTCTAGCTTCATTTTAACAGGATTATAAACTGATTTTTAAACATACATAAAACTTTCTTTTGTTTTTACTGCAGTAGTCGTTATTGACAGCCTGTTGTGGGCCACGTTTTAGCTCGAAGGAGCTGTAATGCCTGGATCCCCCTCCCTGTGTGGGCTCTCCCTCCTTCCCACCCGCCTCCTGCGCTCCAGCTGCCAAGGGTCGGGTTGATACCGATGCCATTAGGGGCTGCATCGATTGAACTGTCTCAGAACCAAGTGAATGAGTTTTATAGCAAATAGCATGAATATGCCAAGACTGTCTAGCCTGTCTTAGCTGTGGTTTCACATGGGAACTCTTACAGTCTTCTGTTTAGAATTTTCTCCTGACTTTTTTTGTCCTACCATTGGTCACAGCTATAGGATAACTTGGTTGACGCCCTAAAGTCAATAGTATTATCACTCTGGAATTTCTTGTACTTCCCAAGGAAAGGAAATGCATTAATTTTAGAGCTGAGTCAAGCCCACAAATGAACTGGCACATTGGGTAAACATCTGACAGCACATTTTTGTAACTAGTTGGTCACGCACAGTGAGCTGTTCAGTTCCAGATGACAAGTGAGGGATGTGTCCTCTGGGCTTGCTCATACACAGCCTTTGTGTGGACTCTGGTGAAGAATGGTTCTCAAGCTCATATCTCATGTTGTTTTTTAAAAATCTTGATTTCCTAAGAAAATAGATTATGTAGATTATTTTTTTCTCTCTGGAAAATTTCAGCTTAATTCTAGAGAGGGAAGAAGACTTGGTAAGTTTCATGAAACAGATAGTTGAACAGCAGAGTGGCAAAAATTGCAGACTGAATATGAGTCAGCAGTGTGCTCAGGCAGCCAAGAAGGCCAATGGCATCTTGGCTTGTATCAAAAACAGTGTAGCCAGTAGGTCTAGGGAGGTGATTGTGCCCCTGTACTCGGCATTGGTGAGGCCACACCTCGAGTGCTGTGTCCAGTTCTGGGCTCCTCACCACAAGAAGGACATGGAGGTCCTGGAGCGAGTCCAGAGAAGGGCAACCAGGCTGGTGAAGGGGCTGGAGGGCAAATCCTATGAGGAGTGGCTGAGGGAGCTGGGGCTGTTTAGCCTAGAGAAGAGGAGGCTGAGGGGAGACCTTATCACCGCCTGCAACTACCTGAAGGGAGGTTATAGAGAGATAGGTGATGGTCTCTTCAGCCAGGTGACGGGTGATAGGACAAGGGGGAATGGCATGAAGCTGTGCCAGGGCAGGTTTAGATTGGATGTTAGGAAAAAATTTTTTACTGAAAGAGTTGTCAGGGCCTGGAACAGGCTGCCCAGTGAGGGGGTCGAGTCACCTTCCCTGGATGTGTTCAAAAACAGGGTAGATGAAGTACTTAGGGATATGGTTTAGTTTAGGATGTGAATGGTTGGATTTGATGATCTTAAAGGTCTTTTCCAACCTTGTTATTCTGTGATTCTGTGAAAGGCTGCATCAAGAAATTGCTCATTCTCAGGCAATAGGCAATATATGTGAGATACATTGCAAATGCTCCAATGATGGAAGACTTAGTGGAAGCAAAAATATCCGACTACAAAGCCTAAATCCATAGCAAATGTGATTGCCTTCATTCTAGAGCTTATAAAACTTTATTTTGCTGATTCATTGCAAAAAGTACATCCTGTGAGTTTTCTCAATGGATTTGGAAGGAAATATACAGTACATTGGTCAAACCTGGATGCGCCTGGTTCCCTTGTTTTGTCAGTGTTTGACAGTGGACAATGTAACAGCTGTTCCATACCTCAATGCATGTTCAAAAAGCTTAATTATTCTAAACCTGCACAGTTTCATCAGCTGTCCCAGCGAGAGCAGAAACAGGAGTTCAAGATATTAGCAGAGTGCTCTCAAACATCAAGAATAAAGATCTCTTCAGAGCAGGCAAATATCTACTCTATTTTTCATGAGCAGCTCCTTTATCAGCCTTTTGGAACTCGCAACATTTAAAACTTATGAGGAGGAACAGTATTTATAAATGAAATTACCATCTTCAACTTCCTCAACTGTAAAAGTAGAGCACAGAATCCTATAGCATAGGGTCATATAGGATACGAGTGCATAAATGGACACAGTCCCATTGCCCTGGTCTTGTGAGGGTGGTGTTTAGAAAAGTAATGAACACAGTTGCTAAAATTAAAGAATGACAGTGCTGAGTAGGAAAACTTACAGAATCAGCTCTGAAATGAAAATGAGCCACAACCTTAATTTTCCTGCATCTGTGGATTTATTTCCTTAGCCTGCTCTCTTGGCAAAGACATTAATGTCTTCAAAAGTTACAACTGCCCACTGACATAATTCACTGACATGAAGTGCATTCGCATCTTGGAAGATTTAAAGTCACTTTTACTCTCTTCTCTTCTCCATGGTTGTTTTCGTAGAGTCATGTACAGTTGGCCTCAGTTCCCTCCATCTGATTTGGTGGTGCAGCTGTAATCCACTTCAGTACAGACATCCGGCTCTTCCTTTAGAAACTTCCCCTTGCTATGCTATAGCTCTTGTAAACACCCTGACGGAAGTGGGTTTTTTCCTCCTTCCTCCTGCTGCAAGAGGTCCTAGAAATACAAGTCGCTTTAAAATGGACATCGTTTGGTTTGAAAAGAGCTTGAAGTTCTTTATTATTACAAAAAGAAGTATTTTTGCATTAATTTTAATGCGTTTGTTTCTTACCTTATAGAAATGTTATGCATATCACTCACTTATAAACAAAATGACTGGCAAAGCCAGAGAGGCTGTCCTAACACTTTAATTTATTAGAGCGAAACTGCCAGGTTATTTTCCATCCTTTCTACTCCATATGTTTGAGAGAGAACATCTGTCTGGTAACAGTGATGGTTCTGAATCAAGTATATGAATTTACAGAGAAAGAATTAAATTCTAGGAGTGATTACCTTTGACTTGCAAGATTTCCCTTCAAATATGTAATTTAAAAATGAAAATTAAGAAAAAATGTTAAATCCATAATATGATTGTTCTGTGGCATCACTTTTCTTATTATTTTATGGCTTACATATTTCATAGGGTACAAGGAGGCACTCTGTTCTGCCTTAGTAAAATAGCATTCCAGTTACTCCATTTGGTTCCTGCAAGCTGTGATGAAAAAAGTCACGTTTCCTTTAAGGATGTTAAGAAAATCTTCACAGGTCTAAGCCAGTAGATATTCTTGGCATGGTTAGTGTCAGCATTGAGAGCCAAGTCTCTCAAAAGGCCTAAAACAATAAATAGGTTGTGGCCTACGAGACCCCCTCCAAAGAAAAAGGGGAAGAAGCCTACAGATGCTCTGTGGGAGAAGGAGGTGCTGGTTGGTCTCCTGCCATCACCAGAAGGTCCAGGGAGATGAGAGACACTTGGAGAAGCTAAGAAATAGCCAGTGCACCCTGAAGAGGAGGCAGCAGCACCTTCCCAACCATAAGCACTGCAAAGACTGACCTCCATCCTTTGCCGTTCCTTTGCCAATGCAGGATGTGTTTTGGAGCAGTGGAAACCAAACCTCCATCCCTGCAGTGGGCAATTGAAGCCAAAATATCGCAAAAGGCAGTGGCAGGCCCTTTCCGTTTGACGTGTAATAGATATTACCCATGTCTGGCCAGGTTGTCTTTCATTTATAGTGCAAGAGAGGCCTTGATAGACTTTTATTTAAATAATAATCTTGGCTCAGACAGAAATCACTTAACAAAGTGCATTAAGATGTACATGACACTGGGTTGTGTGTTTCCTCATGCATTCTCCTGCTCTTAAACACAAACCCCGCCAAAGCAAATAACTGCACAGTATTTATCACAGCTCTGTTACTATGTAGGGATATTTTTTTTCTTAAATGCTTAAGGTGAGCTATTTGTTAGCTCCTCCTCTCTTCTGTCTGGAAAAAGCTAACAACATGGAAATCCAGTTGTGATGAAATGTTGCTGACTCGGAGTCGCCTGTCCCAGGATCAGACTGCTAGGTAGCAGCATGCAGTTTGTCCCCTTGTCAAGAACTAGTTCTCGCTGCCATGGTGGAAGTCCAACAGAAAGCTTATGCCTTATCACACAACTTTTCTAATGCTACAGTCTTCAAAATCACTCCTGTTTCTTCGGTCAAAAGAAAGCACTAGGCACATAGTTTTGCTTGTGTGCTTTGGAGTTTTAAAAATTATTTTTATTGTGGGGTATAAACCTATTCCTGATTATTGTGTCTAGAAGTGTCCGTATGTGTTATTTACTAGTGTGGTCACTAGTGTGGTCAAGGTGTCCTCTTCATGGAGAGATTTGTGCAGTAAGGCTTTGGGGAGTGTTTCCCAGCATGTTGTCTTGGAGGGGTGGGCTTAGCCCTCTGCTGAGCTGGAAAACAAAAGAAACAGCTTCCAAATCTGGCTGTTCAAACCTCACTGGCACATCTTGATCCCATTTGCTTCCACCTTCCTTCCCAGCACTGGATGTCTGTAGTTCCTGGGCAAGCAGCAGAGGAAGAAGCACAGGCTCTGGCCATGCTGCCAAAGGCCCAGCTACATAACCTGTAAAAGTTTCCTAGTTTTCTGGAAGATTTCTCATCCCTCCATACTATACCGAGAGACTTAGGTAAATTGTGTAATCCTCCCTGAACAGCGAAGAATCTCTCTCTGTATGGATCTAGCAGGGTCTAACAGGTCTGCTCAAAAGCATTGGGGAAGCCTAGCCCTAATACAGCAGGAAAGTGCAGCCCACAATGCAGTCGGACATGGAAACAAGTCCCCCAGGTAACTGGTGGAAGCACGTCATTTATCTCTTTTGAAAATATGTGGAAATGTACCTTCTTAGACAATCTTGCCTCTGAAAGAATCTTCTGCAGACAAAAATTGCACTAAATCTTTCTCAAGATTTTTTTCCTTAAGAACAAAAACCAGTGACTTAGGGGCAGTTCTTGGGCTAAATTGTATCTCTGTGTATATGTATTTATACACACATTTGAATATTCCAAGAACAACACTGAGATGACAAATGTGAGAGTGTTAGTTTTATTCTTAAAATGTGTTTTACTGCAATGCCTGGTAGTATTCTTTATAGATTCCTAAAATAAATTAACATTATGTAAATCACAAATTCTCCCTTATTGATGCCCATGCAGTTTTTAATTTGAGTTGTTTCAAAAATAATTTTGGGAAAAAAAAATGTTGGGTTAAGTGACCAGATGACTTGGCAGGATCTGTTTCTTTGAAGTGTGACTGACAAATTATGTTTTGGAGCAAGAGCAGCTTTTGTTACAGAACAAACCCACTTTTTAGTTACCAGTATTAAACAACAAGCCCGGTATTTTCTTTAGAAAAAGGTTCTCCTTTGCATAGGAGCTGAGCGTGCAGCCTTTATGCATGCAGAGTCAAAGGGGACTTGCTGGGAAGTGCGAGGGTGCCAGTGAGAGCCCAGCGCTGGAAGTGGCCGGACTTCATTGCAAAAAGCTACTGGCTGCTGTTTACATTTCAAACATTCCCTGAATAAGTGTTGTCACAACAGACAAGCAATTATAGACAATAATGGCAGTAATTTGTGGATTAAGAACTCCTTAAGGATGTATTGGCACGGCAGACAATAGCTGCTTTTAGCTTGCAACTGTTCACCCTTCGCTGTGCCAGCCAAACTGTTACTCCCAGAAGCTATTGTGTTCCCTCCAAGGCTGCACTGCCGAGGCCACGGCGGGGGTTACACTGCTCCGACCCCCCCAACAGCTCGTACCCAAGCAGCCGCCCCTCAGAGTCGCCTCGGGTGCCGGCATTTATTGACACCAGCACATGATGGAAATACTGGCCCTTCTGTGGCAGCAGTCCTGAGCTAGGTTCATGCCGACAAGCCCAGGCAGATCAGATGTTGAGGTTCCACCACTGCACACAGACCTGCGAGGAACTTCAGTCCAAGGCCCAGGGTGCTGCGGTGAAGGGTGCGGGACACGTACGGACCCCCTCCCCCTTGCCTAACCCATGGCTCCAGGACACGTGCCAAAATGCATATGAAACAGGCCATGCTGAGAAAACGTCGGTCGGTTTAGGATCAAGAAAGATTCACACACGGTTTGCTTTTTTTAATACCGACATTTAAAAGCACAACCTCAAAACACATAGGGTGATGAAGACTTTCAGGGACAAATTAAATACAAACACACTTTCTTTGTGCTACTGTTCTTCTGTTTTAATCTCAATACAATGCATTTAGAAACTAAGAATGTGTTTAGGACAATAGCTTGTGATGGGCAGAAATTAATCTGAGGAAGGCTATATATATATGTAAAGTAGTGGGTGGGTTGGAGGGGAGGGATTGGGAAAAAGAAAAAATGTGTTGTGGTCATGTCACTTTTTTTTTCTGTAGGGGAAGAATGTCACCAATTCCTTGATAGGTTTGAACTATAAAGCTGGTAAACAAATGGGTATTTACTAAACATCATTAACCCGGTGCTTCCACAGGCAGCTTTGCCTTTAATGCGAAGGCATCTCCTGTGTTTGCTTGCTTGCCAATGCCAGCTAAACCGCCAGAGGACTCTGGTCCGTTTTGCTTAGCAATTTGTGCTTAGCAATTCCTCATCTTTTCCTGAGGATGCTGTATAAGACCTTTTTTAAAAGCTGCTTCTCCTAGGTGCCCTTGCTGGAGACCAGCTTGCCAGGCATGCAAGGTCCAGCTGCGGTGGCATCCCGACCCCATGCAGGAAGCTGGTCCTTCTCCCAGGCAGCACAGACTGACCCGGGTGCTCCGCTCTCTCTGTAGCGACCTTGGCTGCCGCATCAATGAGCAGGCAGGAGCTGGGGCTGGAAACAGCTCTGTCCCTGACAGGGAAAGTGGCCTTTATGTGACACCCGCTTCCCAGACACAAGACCTCTCTTCCTGGGTTTTCAGTTGACTCTGGTTGCTCCAGCACACCCAGAAGTAGATGTTAAAGGCTTTAAGCGAGATGTTAGCAGGCCGTGTTTGGCACTGCCAGGGCACAGGCTTATCTGATCTCACTCCCCAGAAACCAGGCGCAAAGCTGTGTGTGCCCAGGCAAGCTACTTCTCTTCTTGAACTTCTCTTGTTCCCAGCTCCCCGAAGAAAAAGTGTCACCACTGCTCCTCTGCCTGTTTCGCTTTGGAAACGGCCTTTGCATGCCCATGACCGGCCCCACACCGGCCAAGGAGCTCTGCCTTGTCCAGCCAGGCCCAGCCTTCCCCCAGCGCGGGTGGCGCAGGGTGCTCTCCCGGGGGACCGGGGTCCTCCTGCCCGAGAACCGGCCAGTCCGAAGCCTCGGTCCCCCTCATCCCTGCCCGAGGCGGCTTGGCCACGGGCCGGTGCGGGCGGCCCGGCAGGAGACGGGCTGCCGCCGGCCCCGCTGCCATCACGTGGCCGCCGAGTTTTCTCCCGCAGCGGTATGAGGAAGTCAGAGCCGCCGCCGTCCGCAGCCCGGGCGGGCGCAGCCTCCGCCGTCCGCAGCCCGGGCGGGCGCAGCCGCCGCCGCCGCCTCCCCGCGGCGCGATATGTGAGTACCCGTCTGACACACGGGCCGACGCCGTGCCGACCCCGGCCCAGCACCCCCGCCCTCCCACTGCGGCCCGGGTGGCGGTGGGGCCCCTTGGGCTGCCGGCCGCGGGGCTGGGGCCGGTACCAGCTTGGTCGGGAGCGCCCGTCCCGGGGATGCTGGGGGGCGGCGGTGAGTGGGTCTGGGGGCGGGCCGGGGTGTGACCGCGGGTGGGTGCGGGGGGCGTGTGAGCGAGTGCGGGGCGGAGCGGTGGCGCTCCCGCGGGGCTGCGCGTACGGCGGCCCCGCGCCCCCCGGCGGTCCGTCCCCGGTCGCGGCCCCCGCACGGACGGCAGGCAGGCACGGCTGTGCTGCTTTTCTGCCGGCAGGCTGGCTCTCTCCGGTACTCGCCTCCCGGCGTGAAGGCGCCGCCGTCCTGATGGAGGAGTCCCCGGCGGCGGAAGAGTGGCAGGGGGCGAGCCAGAAGAGGAAGGCCTGGGCCAAGAGCCGGGACTCCTGGCAGGCGTCGGAAGCGGAGGATTTCTCGGCAGCGGCGGCGGCGCTGGCCCGCGGTGAGGAGGAGGAGGAGGAGGAAGAAGAAGAGGAGGAAGAAGAAGAGGAGGAGGAGGAGGATCTCACCGGCAGAGAGCTGCCGCTGGTGGCAGAAGCAGGTCAGTGCCGGCGGGGCCGGGGTTGCAGCCCAGGGACCCCCGCGGGGCGGGCCTGGAGGGCCTGCCGGGCGTACCGGTACGGTACTGACTGTCGGCTTTTCTCTCCTGCTCTACACTTAAGGCCACAGCGTCCCCAACGAGAAGATCGCGATATGGCTGAAGGACTGCAGGTGGGTGTCCCCGCCGAGTCTGCCGCTGCCGCCCGGCTCCGGCAGCCACCGGCGGCTCGTTGCGGTCCCTCAGGCGGGGTGGCGGGCCGGGCGGTTCCCACGTAGCAGAGCGGAGGAAATCTCGGCGGCGGCCTGTCCCGTCC
Source organism: Porphyrio hochstetteri (assembly GCA_020800305.1). Lineage (NCBI taxonomy): Eukaryota > Metazoa > Chordata > Aves > Gruiformes > Rallidae > Porphyrio > Porphyrio hochstetteri. The sequence continues at coordinate 17,204,665 of CM036910.1, read as the reverse complement.
TGTGGGTTAGCACGGGCATCTCTGCGCTCTGGAGCGGTCTTCGCCATCGGCGCTGCCGCTCGCCTTCCCCGAGCCGAAGTACCCTTCGGTACCGTGCGGGCGTACCTTCAGGTGGGGTTACCGGGGAGCAGCGGCGTGTGTAGCTTTGTGCGTGCGTATGGCGAGAGAGGAGCTGGCTTTTGGTGCCTTTTCTCTCCGTGGCGTCTCGTGTGACGAGGCTGAAAACTTTCAGCCGCTGGGGAGAAACTCAGGATGAGGGAGCCTTGTTTTGGGGGCTGCTCTGTTTCTCGCTTAGGGGCTCCAGTTTAAAGCCCCCGGTTGCCTTGCCTGTTTTTTGCTGTAGATTCAGAGAAACAGAGCTTACACGGCAACGGCCTCTGTGCTTAGGGGTCTTGAAGAGCGGTGGCACAACTTAGACTAACATATTTTATCCAAGTCTCTCTCCACGCCTGCCATATGGACTGACATCCTTAACTTGCGACTTGGTATATATTCTTCATGTTTCTGTTACTATTACAAAATATTTCCTTGGTATTCGGAACGGGCTGACAGCATTACTTTTTCTTCATCCTCAGTCACATAGAAACGTAAATGCTACATCCAGTAGTAGCAGCTTTTGTCTGACCGTTTTCTCCATTCAATCTTAGCAGCCCTTGGAGCTAGAGTTGATGGGGACAAGCTACCAGCTAGCTTTCTAGTATTTAACAATGACATTTCAAAATGTCCCTTACTTGGTATTTTGGGTTTCCCTCTCCTCTTGAGAGCAGCTATGTTAAGAAGAAAATTTACCTCTGGGATTACCTGTGCCTTTGTGATCTATTGATCCAGTAAGCATCTGAGCTGAACTTGCTCCCGTAGCTAAAGTGTGAGTTGCTTTATAGCTACAGGGTCCTCATTGAGAGCAGCTAGAGGCTTGAAATCATATGGTAACCCTAAAATACAGTGCTCAGACCTGACAGGCCATTCTTCCAGAATGGGAGAAGATTTTTTTTCTGACTTCACCTGAAATCTGGTGTCCTGTTTGTCTAGGAACATAAATCCTTAAAAATTAATGTTATGAATTCAGTGCTCTGTTAGAAGTATTTTTTTGAGTGGGGAGGGCAAAAAATGGAGGAGGGGAGGGGGGAGAGGCCCCTGAGGAAGAAATTCTTCCTAATGCTGCATTGCCACTTCTCTCTGTGGCTGCAGGATTTCTCTCTGGAACGTTCCCTGGCCCTGTAATCCTTGCCATTTCCATACAGAGTTTAAGGAATAGCACAAAACTGCAGTCTGACAGTGTGACGATCTAATAGCTGGTCATAAATCCTGAGTAATAATAGAAGCTTACAGTTTCATTCCTCTGCTCTGGTAATTATCTGTTGTTAAAACTGGCACCAAGCATTTCTGTGGAATGTGTTTGCATCTCCAGCAGTTGATTCTCAGAATGTGGGAATCTTATTTTACACTTCATTTCCATATTTTTACACATAAGGAAATAAAGCACAAGTTTACCATTTTGCTAGTAGGGAGATGCAAATTTAGTTAACACATGTCTGAGAAACCCATTGTGGCCCTTCCACAAAAGCCTTTTAAAGTATAGCTAGTTACTGCTGTAAATCTTTTCAGAAGAATCTTGTGTCCTCTTCAGAAAGATAAAATTGGCATTTTTTAAAAAGATCTCTTAAACCAAGCTCTTCAGGCTGGTGCTAGCCTCTGGCTGTAAGGCGCAGGGTGCACGCCAAAGCGCATGCATGTGCGGTTCGTATCTGGGAGGTGCGATCCCAGCCGCGTGCAGTACTGCATGCTCACTTGTGTTTTAAAACTGCAGAATGGTAGTATGTGCAGCACAAAGATTACTCAGTTTGTGTGTATAGAAACCCTGAACTGATTGTCTCTTGATAATGATGTATATAGGAACACAGGGCAGCGTAACAGATGACAAAGTAGCCATGCAGTTACTACAGTGCCTTGTTTAAAAAAGCAACAGCTGTGAAATTTACAGTTGTTGTGGTCCCTGAAAATTCTCATTTGTTTACTAACGTTGTTTTTGCTGTGGAGTTTTGATTGCTGCAAAGTGTGAGTGACATACGCAGACTGAGCTTCTGTTTCTGGTCCATTGCACAGCCTCACTCTTCCAAAGCTCTGTTGCAAAGATGTAACTATTACTGCAAGTGAACTAAAATAAAGCATTTTCTCTGTTGCTATGTTTTCTAAAAGCAGACCTTCCCATTTTGTCTGAGTTTCTATAAGCTTTTGTGAAATGTATGTTAGATTAAAATCAGCGCTTTTAAAGATCTCATTTTTTTGTTTGAGTTGGCAGTGGCACAAAAAAACTTAATATCAACCCACTGCATAAATAGATTTGCTTATAAGATTTATTCCTTTGTTTGTTTCCAAAAGAATTGACAGTGTTAAAATAGGGATAAAAAAGAATTACTAGCTGTCCCTTGATATTAATGATGGCTTTTTTATTATTTGGCATCTTTGTTTCACATCTGCTTTGGAGGAGAGAGGAGGGTTCCTAATATCCCATGCTATTTAACTTGGTAGACACATGTTTTTTCCTATGTGTGGGCTTTTTGTGTTTTTTTTTTTCTTTTTTAAATAGCCAACAGCAAAACAAAACAAAAAAAGCAAGCATGTATCACATTGTGATAAGAATTATGGAGACAACAAAACATCAGATATTACCCACAGTTTCATGTTTTGGGAACTGCATGACTTTGAGAGAGGCATCCTTTGCTCTCTCTCTGATTATTTGAAAACACATTTTTAAATAGTATGAAAGCTTACAAAGCTTTTTAGATTTAACTTGTGTAAAGCTAAGACAGGAAACACGAGTGTTTGTATTATACCGATAGAAAAGAAGAAATTTCTGTCAACAATATGGTGACGTGTATTATTTGGATTGGGTATATTTAAACTCTGCCAGTAACTCAGGGGATGCTGGAGGTATGTAGGAGCCACCTCCTGTAGATATGCAGGAAATGAGTTCTTGAGATGCCTCAGAAAGAAAAGATTTTTTTTCTCCAACTTTAAAATAAACATGGCTCCTGCCCAATTAAGGCTTTAAAAGCTGAGGTTTAAACACGTTTACAGCACAGTGCAGAACCCTTGTCCCATCCCTGAAGACCACCCTACCACAAGTGGTAGCAGAGCAAACCGACCACTGGGATGAGAAGAGGCCTTGGGGCTGTGTGTGGTCCTCTTGCCTGCTCAGTGCCCATGTCCCACGGCAATGTGGGCCTTAGGAGTTTGTTCAGGTCTTTTGTGGACTGATACTGAGAAGTTATTGCCATGTATGCTCAAATAAATTAATGAACACAGACAGAAAGCCGTAGTATTCCTTGATGCAGGGACATGCACACTTGCTGTTGCTGCGGCTGCCTTCCAGTAGTCATTGGTCTCCCTTCTCTTCCCTGGCCACTGTGTGAAGGCTGCAGGGATGTGTTTGGGACCTGCTGTGATGCATCTCCAGCAGGGAGACCTCGTCCTGAGGGCTCAGCAAGTGGAAAAGTCCTCCTGCCCCGACCTTCCTGAGAGTGCGGAGCTGCTCTGAAGCAGAGCCGGCCACACTAGCTCGTGGGCCTTGGTGGTGAAACAGCCTGGTGCAGAAAGATAGAGGTGCCTGTGCTGTTCTCCAAGAGGATTTTTGTGTGGATACTTGTTCCTTGTTTAAACTTGTGTTGTGTGTATACAAGTGTTTCAGAGACGGGGGGCATAAGGCAGCTGTGCCTGTGTGCAGCAGTGGAGGCAGGGCAGCAGGTGGGTGGGTGGCATGGCTGCTTTTCTGGTAGCTGCTAACATGCTGTAGAGGTGCGACGGACTTAATTTCTGAGAGAAAGTGCCAGCTCTGGTGGTTGATATTGCCATTTTCTGCCAACTGGTGCATGCAGTGCTGACCTTGGCTGTCAAAGTCACTGCCAAAGTCACTTTGATGCAAGCATCTGCATCGAAAAGATAGAGACATGGAGGTTCCTACTGGGGAAGGAGAGAGAAAAGAATGAGAGTGCACCCATCAAAGCCAGAGAGTAAACAACCTGAATAGTCATTACCTCAGAACATAAGGCTTGTTGTAGTGTGACAGGTTTAGACAATATACCCTGAGTTTTTTCAAACCCTGACAGGACAGACAGGCAGAAACCCAGGACAGCTGGGCCTCGGCAGAGTCTGTCCTGTCACCTGAAACATGCTTGTGCATCTGGATGCTCTGGCTGTTTGCCTTGGCATCTCACCGTGGTGGGGCTCTGCTTTGTAAAAGCTCACTATCAGCAGGTCATACATAGAAAGAGTGAAATCTTTTGGGGGTGAAAATTAAGGTTGTGAAACGCAAGGCCTGTTAGAAATGTTAGATGCAAACTTTCCTTGCTGAATTTGGCCTTGGCACCAAAACAAGTAATGCATCGGAGCGCTGTTTACTTTCTGGTCTTTGGGCAGGTTTATGTGTTTGTCTAATTAAAAACCCAAATGAAACATACATAATATAGGCACATGAATCATCCGCTTTCACTTCTTTGAGTATTATAGTTCTGAATTTGTTTTGGGCTTTGAGAGTTAATGCTGCATTACTTAACAGCGACTGGCCTTTGGTTAAGCATGTTTTGGAGATGAGACACGGACATGTCCAGCTAGTGCCAGCAGCTGTAGGGTGAACCCAGAGAGGGACCGGACCTGTCAATTTGTGCAGTTGCTGCTGCTTCTTTGGGGTACCGTGAGGTTCAGCAAAAACCCTGCCCTTCAGGGAGCAGAAGTGGGGAGGGATCATCCAAATACGAGCCAACATGAGGAGTCTATAAAGTATCAGAACCCGCAAGTGACATGTAACATAGCTGTCAATATTTTTATCCTGTTCCTGATCACCAAATACATCTTTTCACTGGTTTGTCCTAGTTTTAAATGTCTAGAAAAATGCCAATGATTTTTGTCATATAAATGAAATTGAATTAGTCTGTTCAAAAACCCAGTAGTTTTTTTCTGGTTATTTTGCTGAGAAGCCCATGATTTTCCTCAAGAGAGGGCTGCTGACCCCAAAGCATTGCCACTGACTGGTGACTGAATGTTGCCGTTTTTATTAACCTGTTTTGTTGTTTTTCCCTACAAGGCATATTTGTTCAGAGGGCTGGGGATTGTTTAGGAAGTTATTGCCAGTCCTCAGCTGTTTGCGCTTTCTGGGGGCGGAGGGAGGGACAACTGCTGCTATCACAAGCTTGTTACACACTGTAAGGAAGGACATGAAGCAGCAAGTTTTTAAAGTAGTATTAATCTCTTCTGTGGTTTCAGAACGCCTCTGGGAGCCTCCCTGGATGAGCAAAGCAATCCTCTGTTGAAGGGTAAGGAAAGGTTTTACCTTCTGAAACTTCTTTTGCTGGGAACTGTGCTTTCATGGACCCTTCGCTCACCTAAGAGCTTGGCTCTTCAGCAGTGATACAAACCACAGCCTAGTCTGTGTTGCTGTTATTCTTCCTGTGAAGCAGTTGTGCCTGAGAAGCTGGAGAAGGGGGTGATGGTCCTTTCTGGAGAGTTTAGTAACCGTAAATAAAACCCAAAATGTGCAGACTTGGGGAGGCTGTAATTTCCTCTCTGAGATGGCGAGCATTAGACAGTCTTTGCCTCTAGTAACTCTGGTTGCCACACCTGAAAATTTTACTATCTGAGCAGGTCCGAATACTAAAGTTCAAAGTACAGTGAGAATGTGCGGGTAGTGACAGGGTGCAGAGGAATTGCTTGCTGTGCTTGGAGTCGTTGCTTCAGCTCTTCATTTGGTACGGGGAGAGAGAGAGAGAGAGAGAGAGAGGAATGCCTAAGCTGGACTCTGACTCTGGATCCCCCTGGTAAGATGTCTGGAGGCTAGATGATGTATCTGAAGACATAGATGTGTTGGGTGGTACCTCCAGGTTCCCTCTGGCAGGTCAGTTCAGGGATGTTTCTGAGCACAAAACTAAAGCAGTGTTGTAGTCCTCTGTCAAAAGAATGTTTCTGTGTTCTCAAAATTAACGTGTCACTTCGTGTGCTTTTGGTGTATGAGTAATTCAGGGATTCTAAGTGTAATCTGGTTATATCCTGATGTATCAACTCAAGTGTCTTGAGTTAAGCTTTTGCAAAGAAAACACTGCAGCATTCTAGTTGTTAAATTAACTGTACGTTTTCAGGCATGCTGGTGAGAAATGGAGGAAGTTTTGAAGATGACTTATCCCTGGGAGCCGAAGGTGGGTGTGGCAGGATTATGACTCTCTTTTCTAGAAAAAAAAAATTACGTTCAGTCATCTGATCTTCCTTCTGGTCAAAGGCAGTTGATAACGCTGGCTAGAAAACCAGCATGAAACACATAAAAATGCATGAAGGTTTGCTTTTTGAGTTTATTAGACTACTGTGGGTGTTAAACGTTCTGGTCTAACTTGAAGGTCAGAGGCAGCCTTGAATTCGTTTCTGCCTTTGCATTGTAATGCCTACGGCAGCAGCGCAGCCTGGAGCACTCACTGAAGTGGTTTCTCCATGGGCTACCCTTGGCATCTGTGCATGTCCCACTTCCACTGAATCCCCTGGGAGTGGCATGTGTGGACTTCTGAAAGGAGAAATGAAATTCTGTCAGCCAAGAGGCAAACCCATTCAGGGCTGAGTGCTTTTAAAAATGAAAGGCACCAGAGCTGAGGAAGTATTTTGAATCAGCCACAATATACGCTTCGCTGTCGCTAGCTGCTTGCCTTTTCTCTCTCTTCCCTTTTTTTAAGGGGAAGGAGATGTGGCTGCTCATGGTCATTTATTTTACTTTTTTGTTAGAAAAAGACTTCTAGCCTCTCTGTTCATAATGCATTAGTGGTGTCCATAAGCAAACAGACAAAAGCACTGTGGATCCTGTTCTAACAGCAGCATCCTGAAATAAAATAGCAGAAAACTGTCTCACAATCTTGGTCCTGGGGTTATCTGCAGGATAAGGGGGTATTAGAGTATCTGTTTCTAGTAGAGAAAAAAAAAGGCAAAAGCACTCCTCCCCCCATCCCGTTAGCTTTTAATGGTTATTTTTGAACTACAGCTTTTGCAAAGTGTCAGAACTTTGTCAGAAAGTCCTTTTTTCCACAGCAGTCTTGCCAGTGCTGTCAAAGTAGTGGAACAGGGCCTGGAGAAAGGAAGTATCTTCAATTTTTTAAAGATTCAAGACTTCTAAGGAAAACTGTTGATCTGATAATGACCTTGATCTGATAATGATGGAGCAGCAGTAAATAAGTCCCTTATAGCAATAGATTAAATAGGATTAAGTTTTCATTCTGATATTCTTTTCCGCAGTACAAGGATTTCATAGGAAAAGTTTCTTTGTAACGATATTTGAAGCCCTGAGCACATGGCAAATAATACAAGAGTCAGTACATTTTAAAGCATCGTGTCACTTTTTTCATTTCAATCTTTTCCCTTTATAATTTCCCTACGGGTGTTTCTGCAGGGCTTTGTTTCCCGTCTGAGAACAAGGCGGTAACAGAGCTGCTTGGAGCAGACAGACAGCCCCTTTGAGGCTGGTATGAATGGCCTGCCCTTGTGCATCCATGGCTGCCTGAATCCAGACGCTATCCAGAGCCCTGTGTGAATGGTACAGGGGGCATCGGGCAGGGTCCTGTAACCCCAGGCTCCTAATGAGCTGTTGGAACCCATAGTTCAGCTGTTCATGATCGTCACCAGCGAAGCTGTGTAGATAGGCTTACCTTCATATGGTGGGCAACAATATTAAAAAAAGAGAAAAAGAGATGGGGTGTCTGTATTTTGTATGCCTTTAAGGTTTTTTTGTGATGTCTCCGAAAAGAGGGAGGTTGTGATGTTTCCATGTTCACTCTCTGTCACTGACTAACCCTCTGGCACAGTGAGTCAAGACACAGGGTTTTCCTTTCAGCGCCTTTGACATAATTTTGCTTCTTTTGTAGCTGATTCCAAGAGCTGCTATAGAACATGCACACTCCTTGTCTGCCTCTTGGTGCAAGTTTGTTACTGCTGAGTTGCATCTTTGGGGAACCCATAATTTAAGTCTGGTGTTCAACTCTGTCTTGGTGGGGTGTTGATTTTCTGAAAGAATAATGCTGCCTCGGATGTTCCTGTGAGGAGCTGTGCTGATCCAGCTGCAGAAAGTGCTGACTCCCTGTCACAAGCTGGTGACGGGATGCTTGGTATGTGTCAGCTGACCTCCTTCCAAGGGCCCTCTTGACCCCAAGTGTGGCCACTGGTCCCATCAGCACCACAGACTTCACCCTGCTGCTGTCCATGGGTTGCACAGCTCGGGCAGCCGGCACCCTGCCCACTCCGACAGCAGTCTGTGCTGCTGTAAAGCTGGAGGAATATGGTCCCAGTACCCGGCTGTGGGGCCAGCTGTCTGTCTTAGGTTCCTTTTGTTCTCTACTGGAGCAATCCTCGCGTGCCTGCTTCTCCTCCTCCCCTTCCTACCTGGGATCAGCCCTGCAGCTGGTAACTGCGTCTTCAGTTGCAAAGCAATAAATGGTTTATATAACAGCTAACTAGCTCACCACACATAAAATTTCAAGTTAATGTGATTAATGACAGTATGTAAACATGTGTCCAGGTGAGATTTTATTTTACACATAGCCTGGATAAACCAGATCGTCTTTATATCAGCCATATACTGGGAACACTTGACAATCATGTTTATATGGGAAGAGAAAAGCTTGGCATATGTGGTGGTATTGATAAACGTTCTCTCTGCCTGCTTCTTCATATGGGTGGTGGGAACTGTAATTCTGAAGAGGTCTGTGTGTAACTTCTTTTTGTTTCTCTACAGCTAATCATCTACGAAGTGATACACAGATGGAAACATGGTAACCATCTTTTTGTTGTTGTTTACTTCAGATAAATATTTGTACTGGAGGGTGGGAGGGAGAGGGGGCAGTGGAAGTCATGGAGGCTACCTCAGAACTAAAGTTTTTCTGGTCATGTCAGCTATGTGAGAGGGAAACAGAAGATCCAGATAGTACAGAAAAAGTCATTATGAAAAGCAGAAAAAAAGCATTTTTATTTTTCCAGCAGACCTAATGTAGATTTTGGGGTAGCAGGAGAAAAACATAGAAGTGCTGCATCTTCTAAGTAACTTAGTGTATTTACCTTCTTTGTCTCGCTGATCTCTTGACACTTCAGAAGTTTCAAGGGAAAATTAGTTTTACCTTTCAGAGGACATATCATTTGGGAATGGGAAAAAAAGACTTTGAGATAGAAATTCCCCCTACAAAGCAGGCTAAATAAAATGTGCTGTGACTAAAAGCCCTGTTGAGCCTTTAGCAAATACCAGCACACCCGTGTGGGCAGCATTCTCACTGCTCCTCCTGAGCCAAGCTCTGTAAGTGCAGTTTTAGGCGAATCCTCTGTGATATTTGTTTTCTTGGTGGTTGCTCTGTTGTGTGTGTGTGTGTGTGTGTGTGTGTGTGTGTGTGGATTTGTACAGTAAAACCCCTTGAGAACGTTTGTCCCCCAGAGAGGCAGTCAGTAACAGTATGTTTGAGGCCAAGGTACCACCTAATGCTGATGCAGCTTCTCCAGATGCAGGGAGGAAATAGTTGAGGATTGGGAAAGAAACTGGCCATCAGTCTTGATTGGAGTTAGTCTTGCTCCATTTCCTTCTGCCTGGAGCCTCTTCAGCTTCCCTGGCTGCTGCTGGCATGGCTTATAGCCTTGTGAGGGTGGCAGCCAAGGGTGAGGGGGGATTGGATACCTGAAGCATGGAGAGGTGGCCCTTCTGTGGAGAGGTGGCCCTGCCAGAGGAGGCAGCAGCACGGAGAAGGGCAGGGCAAGGCAGGACAGGGCAGCTCACCCAAGGCTGGGCTTCCTTGCTGGCGGAGGGTGGGATCAGGGAGGGTGGGGCAGCAAGGGGAGATCGGAGATTTGTTTATTCAGCTTGCATTTGCCTTCAAATTCTTACTGTCTACGTAGGTTTTTACTGAGGCGTCCCAGGGTTTGCTTTTGTTATTGTATTTCAATAAATGACATGGCTAATATAAACCAGATAACACTGAAGGGGAAAAGAGAAATTCAGCAGTGCTGGAGGCTTAGCTCTCCTCTGGGACAGACAGTTGAGTCCCCGAAGGAAAGGGTTTTATCGCATGGGTTTTCTCCCTTTGTGTTGACAGCAATGGTGTGCTGGCAAAGGAGAGGAGGCTGCAGTTCCACCAGAAGGGGAGAAGTATGAACTCCACCGGGTCTGGAAAAAGCAGTGCGACTGTTTCAAGGTAAGAGAGTACTATGCTTTGAAGGTCATGGCACAGTCCAGTGGAATTTGGCTGTGTTTTGCTGGCAAAACTTCTCTGTTCCTCAGTTAAATGGACTTGGCTTGATTTATGTGCATTGCTGTGTTTAGTAGCTGAGAAGGGAATTTTCATTTGATTGCTTGAAGTACTGCTGTTTGGTTTTAGTTGTGGTTTGCATAAATACTAACAAATGTGTCCAAATGTTAGAGACTTCTGAAATTTTAGTGACACTTTAAAATCGGAGCTCTGCAGAATAAGAGCTGATTTTATAAATTACAGGATTGGATCTCAGATGTGTCTGGGCTGATGTCTCTGGTGATGTGAACCAAAACTTCAGATGCAGAGATATCCACGATTATTTCCTGAAGTAGACTGAGCTGTAGCAGTCAAAAGCTCAATAGACCAAGCGGGCTGCTGGGCTGAATTAACAGTTGGACAGGAGGGACTAGGTCTTAAAAAGAGACAAATAGATAGTAAACATAATTTCATTTCTTTAGTGTGTCTGAGTTACTGGAACTTTATGAGGAAGATCCTGAAGAAGTGCTCTATAACCTCGGATTTGGAAGAGATGAACCAGATATTGCTTCAAAAATTCCAGCAAGATTTTTTAATTCATCATCATTTGCCAGAGGAATAGATATCAAAGTGTTTTTGAATGCCCAAATACAGCGCATGGAAGTGGAAAATCCAAATTTTGCTTTAACAAGTAAGTATGTGTTTAAAGCAAAGTTTATTTTTAAAGTTGTGAGCTATGTAAACAGCCCTAAAAGAAGGTGCATATCTAGTGTTCTGGCGAAACCTCATTAGAATCTAAAGGACTAATTACATCCAGAATCCATAAAACTCTTGCTTGGTCCTAAATATGTCAAGAGGTGACTGTTGGTGTTGTACATCTTGGGGTGAGGGGAAAGGATTTATGGTGGGGGAGAGAAAGGAAAGGCATCCTGTAAGATACATCGCCCTCTTTTTTGTATCATTCCTGCTTCTTGCTCCTAAGCTCAACTTTGGTTGTAGCTTTAGAGCACTGAAACAAATAGCAGTATCTGTCTTTTTCTTGTGTTCTTCAGTACCCGGGTGGGATTTTTGAAATCTGACAGCAGCAACCTACTTCTGCAGTTGTTGAAATCTGTCCCAGTATTTCTATTGACTTGGATGGGAGCTTTGTTAGGTCAGTAATGAGTGTTGCTGAAATGAGGGCATAGCTGAAATGTCCTCTTGTCATTGCAGATGGAGAGAGCAATGCCAGTAACCCTTTTCTTCCTGGCAGTTTGTAAATTTCCTTGCACTCCTGTGTCCTTTGTTTGTTTAGTGAAAGCTTTCCTTGCAGTTCTCCTTGCACATTTACCAAACGCTCTTGCAAAGCCTTTCTCCATTTTTCTACACTGTGTGGTGTCTCTTTCATTTTACAGGACTCAGTAGTGTTCAGTCAGCTGTTGGGACCCTTGATATAACAAGGAGGAGATTTGGGGTGAGGATGGGCAGAGGTTATGGTGAAAATTCCCTCTTCAGATATGAAGAAAGAGCTGTCTCTGAGAATTCAAACCATCACTTAGAGATGGGTCAAGAGGTCTGGGATCTGATAACAGCAAACATCCTCATAAACTCTGCCTTGTATTTTGTTCTTGTGCAGGTCGTTTTCGTCAGATTGAAGTGCTTACTACTGTGGCCAATGCTTTTTCTTCTTTGTATTCTCAAGTCTCGGGGACTCCTTTGCAGAAAATTGGTAGTATGAATTCAGTGTCTTCCAGCAAAGAGGCCTCCAGCCCCCCACCGTTAAATCGCAGCAATACAGCCAGTCGGTTAATGAAGACCTTGTCTAAGCTCAACCTCGTTGGCGCACAGCAAGCCGAGGGGAATGGCTGCTCAACTCCTTCACCTGTTGAAAAAGGGAAAAGTCCAGCTGAACCAGGGAGCGAGGAAAACGATGTTAAAAATGAATCTAAATTACCAAAATACTGTAAAAAGAAAGACTCTTCCTCTTGTCTGGCTACTGTAAAAGAGGAGATAGCCAGTGGCCAGGCAAATGCTGCGGACACACATAAACCTGCAAACCTTCCTGCTGGGACTGATGATAAGCAAGAGGGTACTGTGCCTCCAGCAGATGTGCAGAGTAGCAGGTTGGCAAGCTCCCAGGAGAGACCGTGTGAAGAATCTGGTCTTTTGGACTCACCAAGCTTCAGCAGCAGTTCCAGTATATCCAACAGCAGTGTCTCAACACAAAGGCTGCCCGCAGCGTCACCAGGCAGAGACCCCTGCGCTCTCCTCGCAAACCCATCCATAATGAATCTAATGCTGCAGCAGAAGGACTCCTTTGAGATGGAAGAGGTACGTGGAGATAGTTGACTTTGGTTTTGCATACAGTTTACATAACTTGTTGGCTGCCAGCAGAGGAATGTTCTCTCCTGTGCAGTTGACAGTGTTTTCTCCAGGAATACTTTAAATTCTCTGAGTGATAGGACAGTTGTCGCTCTCTCTTGGTAGGCTGCTCTATTTGACCTTTAATGAAATAACTTTGTGGTGCCGCTGCTGTTGTTCCTGAGTGTCACCAGGAAAGTTCTCATTCTTTTTTTCATCAGGCTCAGGTAATTGCTGTCACTGGCAAAACTAATATGAGCTTTTCCTGTGGAAGTAGACCTAGGTTAAAAAAGCCTTTGGGTTTAAATTTCTACTTAACTAAAATATCTAACTGTAAATCTTTATTTTTGTTGCCTAGAAGTACTTTCAATTGATCAATTGATATTGATTAAGGATAAATTTGTGAAAGGAGCAAGAATGTTGTGCATGAAAGGGAAAGGGTCTGTCAAGTAGGCTGCTGTGTGCTCATCTTGTGCAACTTTTGGTTTTAATGACAATCTACTATATGTTGATTTGTTTGTTCTCTGAAAATTAGCACACTGAAAGTTGCTGTTTGTGCCTTTGGTGGCTTAGTTACACATTCTCTGCTGGCTGCCTTGTAATGTCTTCATAAACACATGTATCCATTTCTTGATGGATAATTGTCATTAAGGGATTTTAATTTCTGGGCTCCTGCAAGTGATTTATTTATTAGGGTAGGAAATGCACAGCCTGTGCAATACAGTAATGCTTTTTTTTTTGCATGGACTCGCACCTCAGATTGTAAGATCTGCCACAAATTAAACCAGCAGGTGTTCCTGTGAACACATTTCAAAGTGTCTGTTGTTAACAGTTCAGTAGTTGTATCGTTTTAATCTGTGTAAAATACATATGTAAAATGAAGGATTGTGATTTAGGTGGTGAAATGAGTGAAGAAAGCCAGTAGAAAACCTCCAGAGTTTTACAGCAAATGAGGAAATGATATTTTGGTAGTTACCATGTCTAGTGTTTGTATTGGCACTACAGACTTTTGAGGCTCCTCTAGATCAACTAATATTGTAGCTGAAGGCACTCGTTAAGTAGAAAGAGGTAATCCAGCCTCTTGTGGTTCCTGCCACTTGTTTATGCCTGCATGTCATTCCCCACATGTTGTGTGGACATCTTCTGGATAAGAACAAAGGGAACCCAGCGTATTTCGGGGTTTTTTGGTTTGGGGTTTTTTTTGGCTGAAAATTAAGCCAGATAATTTTCTTGATCCAGCTTGCTGTGTAGCTGCACAGATGTTTGCGTTGGTGCAATGGGAGGGGTCTGAGTGGCAATGTATTTTGCTATATTGTTGATAACTGGACTGGTTTCATGTATCCTAGAGGAGTAATCTGATTTTTGGTACTCCTGGGCAAAGTTGAATCAAATAATTAAAAAAAAGGGGAATAAAAAGAAAAAAATAGAATTTTTCTTCAGCATAAGTTAGACTGTAAAGGGTTATGACATGAAGAAGACTCGCCGAATTCTGCCCAAGCCAAATGCAGCGCGTTTGCAAAGTTTTGGTTGACACACTTTGCAGCAATGCCAGTGCATAAACACAGCTGTTTTGGCAAGAGGACATGTGATGTGGGATGTGATTGTGGTGAATTTTTGTTTATGCAATATAACATACACATATTGACTGCCTTCAGATCCCTGGGGGGAGGGATTTGGTTTTCTTGAAGAAACTTTAGAACAATACCTGGCAGCATGGTTTTATTTTTGTGTGTCTCTAAGCTGGGTGTAATGAACAATAAACTGTACTAGAAACAGTGACAATAACTCCTCCATTTTCCCAGATTGGCTTGGAGTGCATTCACCCCTGTAAGAAAGATGACAGATATATCAAGGAAGCTCTTTCCGTGCTGACGAGTGCCTTGGAGGTTTGAGTGCCCTTCGGAAGTCTGTGGCTGTGAAGATAGCTAGTGTGAGAGTGAGTCAGGGCAGGATTTCCCTCAAACGCCCGCTCCTGAGGTGGCCAGTTACAGTCCCGAAGGTCATTTACCAACATCAATATTGACTGAAGGGAGGGGGAAGGAGAGGGGACTGCTGCTGTGTGCTAGTGGAATTGCACCATGCTGCGGATGCAGCCAGGATGCCATCTCCCAACCAAGGACAGGAGGTGGAGGGCATTTAGGTGAGAAGAGGTTTAGCTGTTGGGGAGCTGCAAATTTAGCTCTCGGGAACACAGAGGTTTGAAAGAACCAAGATGCCTTTCCTGGAAGGCCAGTCTGATCAAAAGGCCTGTAAGATTATTTGCTGTTTCAGTTTTTGGGGTGTTTTTTTGTGTTGATTTTTTAAAAAATAATTGTTTTAAAAGGTACTTTTCCTAAATTGTAGTGGTGCCCCTTCTATTCTCCCTTGCATTTGAACGAAGAGAGCATTTACCCCTTGGCACAGCCTTCATCTCCTAAAGGAACAGAGGAGCCTTTTGATTTATTGTGCAAGAGTAATGCTGTTCACTTACTGGTAAAAAGTTCAAGCCAAGTACTTCTCAAAACTCTTCTAATTAAAAAAAATAAACACACACCTTTGTGGCTTCTGTATGCACGATACTGATGCAAATACAGTGGCTTCTTTACCCAAACACTAATTTGAGCTTAAAACCATCACTATCCTGGTTTTGCATTTTTAAGTTATCAAAAATGGAGATGAAAATTTCATTGCTTGGCTATTTTGAAATTAGGCACGCAACCCATTGGAGGGAAGGGTTAGGGGTAGTTGGATTTGGGTGTTTGTCTGTGTAGGCTTGCGTGTGAACCATTAGGATATTTTCTGTAGCACACAAAAGAGAAAACATATTCTAGCTTTTGAACTAAACAAAGGCCTCCCTGTTGAGATTTTAGGCATATTCTTTTCATTGTTTGAACGGTTGTCTGAGAACTGCTTTCTTAATAAGGCTGTGTTTCACAAAGTGATTAAGTAATAGGATTAATTTTCATGTAGCTTTAAGTTCCCCAGTTGAAATCTGCACGGCTCTGAATACATTATCTTTCTTTTTTTTCTTTCTTTTTTTTTTCTTTTGTTTACTGGAAGACACAAGAAGTATTTCCATGATTAATGGCATGGCTAAGTCTGGAATAGGTTCTGGCAGGGTCTGGGTCCTTCTGGAGGACTGGTGGCTTGTGGGAAAAACTTGGTAGGGCAGCTGATGACAGTCCTTACGATCTCACCTCTTGATATGTTTCCCTAAATGTATTTTACTTGTTCTTTACATTCAAATGAGGAGCCAAGAATGCTGAATGGAAAAGGCAGCAGTAGTTTAAAGGTGGTCAAAGGTATTTTCACACAGTTATTTCAGTCTTTCTTCAAGGAGGAACCGAGAACCCTCAGTAGTGTCACAGGATGCGATTTCCTAGTCTTTTTGCATGTTGTATGTAACCGGAGGGGAACCCTGTGATGTGGGTGGGAGGTGCTGCGCTAAGTATCACTGGTTGTCTTACACAGGCGTTGCTGAGTACCTAATGACGTTATACTTTGGTTCAGGCCAATACAGTTTCCCCCTTCATTCGTTATAGGCTGTTGCACTGTGGAGAAAAATCCCAACAACTCTCCCTTCCCACATGTGTGGTGTATATTGCTTGGGCAATCTTGAGCACAGGAACGTGTTCCACTTGTCCTGACAAAATATTCATCTCCTCTTCCTGATAGATCCAGAGTACAGAGGGGGACCTACCGCACGTTCCAACTTCTCACCAGCTGGCCGTGACCAAGTCAAGGAAAGGTGAGCAGACATCAACTTCCAGGAGACAGCAGACTGCAGAATGCCCATCCTTCTCTGAAATATTGATTCAGATATTTAAAACTTCTAAAGTTTCTTTTTTTCCATAGAAATAAAAAAGGTCTGGGTTTCTTTTTCAGCTAAATCACAGAACATTACTGTGAAGGGGCAACCAAATTACAGGCAAGATAACAGCCCTGTAGCCTCACTGGCTATTTTCAGTTTTATACCATTGATGCTATCAGAGGGATTGAAATGTTAATTCAGATTGTATGGGATTCCACACACACACCCCCCTCTACCCCCCTGGCAGATCCTGTAATTTATGATACCCATTTAAACTAAAATTATATTGTTTTAAACCTAAATTGTATGTCCAGCTTTTTTCCGGTGCGCTACTGCTCAGTGTGCAACCTGGCTGCACAGAGGACTAATGTCTGTCTCTGCACCCACATTGAAATTGTAGTCCTGTGCATGGCAAACTCTGTGCATTGGCTCTTGCTACATGCTTAGTTTGTGCTTTCATCTCAAATTCTTATTTATGTATTTTGTGGTTTGAGAGAGGGACAAAGCTGATCTTTATTTTGTGATTGTAGCACGTCTTTTAAATACATCCATGGTTGGTGACTCAACCTCCTCTCTGTTCCAAAGCCTGATAACCCTTTTGGTGAAGAACTTTTTCCTAATGTCTAATCTGAACCTGCCCTGGTGTAGCTTGAGGCCATTCCCCCCTCATCCTGTCATCTGTTGCTTGGGAGAAGAGACCAACCCTCCTCTTCCTCCATGCAAGGCAAAAATAGTCAGGTGGTCCCATGTGTACCTGCTGAAAGGTACCAGCAGTTCTGGCAATAGATCATCTGTACAGCATGCTGTCTCAAATTTCCCAGCTAGTATGTCTCACCCATTTGAATATATTTGGCATAGATTAGGGGTGACGCTGTTATCATGCAAATGTTGCCTGGAGTTTTCTCTGCCTTACCTACCGAGGCTGAGGGTCAGCCTGCACATCTGCTAAAGTTAATCTGAGACCAACATTTCATTTTGCCTGGAAGATGTGGAAAGCTTGGAACTCTATTCTGTATGGGTTTCAGTAAACTTGCCAAGAGGGAAGAGCGTTTGGTGGAGAACTGATCCAAAATGTTAAACAGTGGTAAGTAGTAAGTTTTTTAATGTAGGGGTACTTGTGTGTCAGTTATCAGGGTTTAGTGCTGCTCAATACAGCTCTGTGAATACAGACTGTTACAGACCTCACAGTGTCGTTTTACGTCTACACTGAAGGCTGTGGATGATTTCTCTGACATTTACCATGGTTTGTAAGCATTTTAAGGGTCTATAATAGGATGTGAAGTATTTTAATTTAAAAAAAAGAAAAAAATATTTTTTTTTTGGTACTGAAATAGTCTCAGGACTTAAGATACACTTGAATGACTTTGTCTTCCCATTAAAGCATGTTTCTCATTTCGGATTAGTTTTGTTTGTAAGTGGTAAGCTTAGGTTTTCAAAGTGGCTTGCAAACAATTGCTTGGCTATAGTACTGTCTTTGTTAAATGCTGTGTAGCAGATACAAAGAATTCTGTGTCGTGTTGACTAGCTTGGTGTACTTAATAGGCTACGTCTTCCAAATGGAACAGAACCGGTTAATGCGTTATGCCCAGACCCAGCATGCTGTTCTTCACTGTTGCAAACCTCAGATGTAGGTGTATTTCTGTTCGTGTGTTGGGTTTTTTGTTTGGGTTTTTTTTTTTTAAGGAGTGCAGCAGAGAAGACTGAAAAGGTTCAGTTGCTTTGCACTGTAAACATACAGTCCTGCTAAATGTCCACTATAAAAAAAACTTATTGCGAATTTATCTGGAAGGAAGGTTTGTTAGTTGAAAAACAAAATTCTTCCTGACACATTTATACAGCAGCACCTTCCATTCCAAAAGCACGCAACAAACAAGACAAATATAGGTACAACACACAGAGAACAAAGTATTCTCAAGGCACTGTAATTTCTGAGTGTCTGGTTGCCAACATCAGTGGCTCTGTGAAATTCTGAATAGCCGCAAACCTGTTTTTTTCAAGCCATCTGACAGTGATATTCAAAAGTAGTGATTAATTTAGAAAATGTAGTTCTTGAAAGTGAAGAAAGCACATCATCAGCACTTCCTGTCCTTAATGTATTTTTGTATTTATAGTTCTCTGTGGGTGCAACTCCACAGGAGATTGGAGATGGGGGAGTGAGAAGAAAACATTTGGAACAGATTTAGTATTTGTGGGAGTCTGTGCTTATCTGTGCAGAAGCTAGGATATCCCTGGAGACCCTGAAGAGTTCGTGCAGCAGGGCTCCGTACTGGACTGGTTTTGGCAGTGCTGCAGTGCAGGGTGTGATCCATGTGGGAAACAAGGGCAGCAGATAGTTAATCCCGTAATGGAATTCTTTATAGCTAAGTTGGGAACGTTGGTTTATTACTAGCCTTGTGAAACCCAAAGTGCATTAGAGCTCTGCCATCACCGCAGGTACAAGAAAAGCATAGATGTTGCTAAAGCTCCATGGGCGCTTTCCACATACTTCTTCTCTTCTGTGTGAGCATTCGAGTGGTGCAGAAAGTGTAAGGCAAGGACCCGGTGGGCCTGTTTGGGTTGGTGAGACTGACAGTCCATTCACAGCTAAATATTATTTTACAATAGATGACTTATTCCATTATATTTAGTGATTCTCTGATAAATATATGCTTTCATGTTTTGTAAACCATAGAATTGTTTCTTCGTCATCTGTTCTTGTTTAGAACTTTGTCAGTTTATTTGATGTATTTTTGAATACCCACATTTCTCTGGCATGTATTCAGTGCCTAAAAATATTTTTTTTTATACTGCTTAAAACAATAATCCAAGGCGCATTTTCATTTGTGCTCTTTTAACTGGGATGTGAGTTTGATTGTTCTTTCTGATTTTGTTCATCTTGGCTGGTTCCTTTTCCCACACTTTCCTTATTATTCTGCCTCTGGCCTTCTCCTTCAACTTTATAAGATCTATTCTACACACTGTTGGTAATAGTTTTGGGCTGCAGGGTCAGCACCGTGCAGCGACCCTTTTGTTGAAGGTACAGTTGGCTTTGTGGGGATACATAGGGCAAGGGATGATCACCGGTTAGCCCCTACATCCCAGTCTTTAGTGCTGTGTTTCCTGCATTCAGGGTGAAGAGAAGGGAGCCGTATCTCATCACAGCTTCCTTCTCTTAGGACTCTCCATTGCCAGAAGGCATTTTAATCACAATCTGAATGTGACTCTCTTGTCTGCTTGAATCTGAGAGACATCCAGGTGTCATAGAGCAGATCATACATCTAGATCAGTAGTTGACAAGGAGGGTGGATGCCTTTGTGTATCAGTATATCCCAATAGAGTAGTTGCTATTTCCAGTCTTTACAGAGCCAAATCTTGTCATTTCACTACTGAAGTAGTAGAGATTCCTGTTCTTTAATTTTTTTTACTGCATCTACATGATAGGAGTATAGTGGAGAACTCTCAGAACTTGCAAGAGACAAGGGTAAGGTGTGGTAGGAGACTACTCATGAAAAATGTCTTTGCTGATTTGGTTTAAAAAACACTATAAAAAAATCACTAAGTGGGAACAAGGCACTTTAAATCTGTTGATGCTGTATTAGTCTCTTGCCATGGATAAAGACAATAAGGCAGGTATGAGTGCCTCTGCTCTTGACTGACCAGTTGACTGGCAGTATCAGCCGTGTAAGGCTGTCAAAGCATGTGTGTAAATAACAAATGCTGTAGGAAATGATCTAAACTGCTGATGTTTACTCTAGTACTGTGTCTGTCAAGAATTGATTTCAGGGGATGCATACATACACACACACACACATATATATACGTATATATAGTGTTTGAGGTTTTTTCTGCAGTTGAAAATGAAATATTGACTGAGAAGGAAATGGAAGGGCAGGTCTATATTTTTCTTAAGCAGTAATAAACTTCACGCACATGAAACCAGATGCCAGCACACACACACTGTTGACGTGCTCCATCTGAACTAGTCAGAAAGCTAAGGCTTTCAGCAGCACGGCTGTTTCCTTTTAAACTAAAGTTCACCAAATAGGAAAAGGGACAGAGAGGAGGCCAAAGTAGGTGACTGTTCACCTTGGTGGAAGTGGTAGCTTCCCACCAGCCTCAGCTGTAGTGGCAACCTGTTAATGGCATGCTCTCCAGCCACGTTAGTTCTATCAGGCAGTTAATAAGAGCTCGTCTGCTTCTCAGGGAAGTAATTTCCATTGTCTTTACTGGGAGCTGGGTGGGGATGTCTGTCTTGAGGTAGAAAAGTTGTTTATCATCACAGGATATTGTGGCTGCCATGATAACAGAACAGCAGCACAATTTGAGAGGCACTCCCTAAAAGCTGTGTGAAATTGCTGATACAGAATTTTAATGGGCAGTTTGGCTCTCCCGATGTTATTCATGAGCTTCTAGGTCTGTGCAGGGTTTTATTTCTGTATTAGTGAAATGTTCGTCAAAATTCATACCGAAAAATATTAGTTCTGAATATCCAGCAGTTTCAAAACAGTTTCCATAATGCATTCCAATGCATTGAGCTGTGAACTGGGTTTAATTATCTGATGACAGTTAAGTGGCTGCAGGAATGTGGGGCAAAATTCTGTGTTGAGCCTTTGAAAAGGCAACAGTAAGCTTTTGACCCAGTGTGAGGAGGAGGAGGAAGGGGCCTGGGGGCTAGAGGCTACTGTGGTCTCATCCCATGTCCAACGTTTTACACTTCTACAGGGAACTAGAGTTGAGATACAGTTGCTGCCCGGGCTGCCAACGGGCTAAGTGAAATATTTATGGTACCGTAAGGTAAGCCCTGTACCTGGTGAGTGCCTCCTGTGTCTAGTGTGGAACATTGTACATGTACAGTACATGTACTGTGGAGCTTGCTGAGATCTCCTTGAAAAGTAGCTTTGTGGGTATAGTGCTTGCACCAGAGAAAAACACTCCTGGGTAATACTGAGGATTTTGGAGTCTCTTTAGGCTATTTTAACACTTACCTAATCTAAATAGAAAGGAAGAAGCAGGAGGATCTTATCTTTTGTGTATAAAATGAGCGTTGGGAATGTGCTTTGGCAGATTGCCCTATGATGTGTCAGATGTTTTGTATTTGTCCGCTAGCCCAGTGGAGGACTATTTCTAGCAGTTCTCAGGGACCTGTGCATCGCCCTCTCTGCTCATGTCATGCTGTTGTTTTAGGCTTCTGAGTGTATAGTGTAGGCTGGCAGGAGATGAGTTATCTCTTCTATCTCCATGATCAGGAGGGGTGGTGAATCTCTATGCGTCAATACAAAGGCAACTGTTCCATTGCTTGCATGTGAATTTAACCAGTGATTCAGTTTTGTGGAAGGAAAACTCCAGCAGTGGCAACATATGCAGGGTGGTATTTTTATTTCCCACAGTACAGGAAAGAAAAATGTAAAAGATGGTTCCTCTTCTACTGCTGCTTTAGGTTTCACAAGTAGGGCTTTGCATGAGAAGCAGTTTTGCTTGAAACAATTTGTATTGTTCAGAGTGGAATTTGAAAAGGAATTGTGTTTTCAACTTAATGTTACTTTGATGTAAAAGGAAAGTGTGTATTGAATATGATTGGACTCAAAAGGTCGTGATTTGTAAAGTATTTACAGTTTGGTTTTGCTGGTTTTAAACAGATCAGCTGTTACGGACAGCGAGTCAGCACTCTGACAGCAGCGGCTTCGCTGAGGACTCCTCCACAGATTGTTCTCCATTTAATCAGCTTCAGGTAAGGCTCCTGTGCTGTGGTTGAAATATCACCAGTTATTGTGGGACAGAGGGACCCCGGGAGGGATGTTAATGTTTGACTGCTATTATGACTATCAGTCTAGATCCTATAAAACTTCTAATTTTCAGAGCTGGACCTACTGAATCCCTTAGAGAATTGTATTAGCATTTTAAAGCCTTTCTGATAGGATAATCTGTGTATTCTTAGAATCACAGAATGGTTAGGGTTGGAAGAGACTTTAAAGATCATCAAGTTCCAGCCTCCCTGCCCTGGACAGGGATACCTCTCACTAGACCAGGCTGCTTAAGGCCCCGTCCAGCCCAGCCTTGAACACCTACAGGGAGGGGGCATCCACCACCTCCCTGGGCAACCTGTTTCAGTGCCTCACCACCCTTGTAGTGAAGAATTTTTTCCTAATATCCACTCTAAATCTACTTCCATCCAATTTTAAACCATTCCCCCTTGTCCTATCACTACATGCCCTTCTAAAAAGTCCCTCCACAGCTTTCCTGTAGGCTCCCTTCAGGTTCTGGAAGGCTGCTGTATGATCTCACCAGAGCCTTCTCTTCTTCAGGCTGAACAACCCCAACTCTCTCAGCCTGTCTTCATAGGAGAGGTGCTCCAGCCCTCTAAACATCTTCATGGCCCTCCTCTGGATCTGTTCCAACAGTTCCATGTCCTCCTTATATTGGGGACTCCAGAACTGGATACAGTACTTGAGGTGGGGTCTCATGAGAGTGGAGAGGAGAATCACCTCCCTTGACCTGCTGGCCACACTCCTTTTGATGCAGCCCAGGATATGGCGCGGTGTCCTTGGGCCTGGAATAAGCTCTAAATGCAGTATGTCCTGTGCTGTTTCTGGTGTATCTTTTCTCACCGACCGAGGCCTCAGAGTCACAGTCCGTTCCTCTCATGACTGCAGTGGGTAGAGATTAAAGTAGTGAAAGACTGTAACTTTTCTGCCAGTCATTTAATTTCTTCTATCGTTTTTGCCTTCCCACTCATTTTCTTTTGTATATTTTTCTACTCAGTTAACAGCTGACAGAAAGTGAAAACAATTCCATACTAACCTTACTGTGAAGCTATGCTAACGTCTAGTCGATCTTGAGCTCCTGCACTCGCTCTTGCTCAGTTCCTTTGATCTTGGTCCCAGAATGTGCTGTGATACTGACCAAAGACCACCTGTCTTAGGGGAAGCTGTGTTCCAGCATGGTGCTTAGGTGTCTGCTCAATATAGTTTGCTCAGCATTGTACCTGATATTTGGGAGAGGTGTTCTCTTGCCTTTCCTAAAAATTCCACATAGTAATAGCCATGATATTGTTGGCCTGTTAATCAGCCAGAGAGAAGTCTTGAGCTGGATCTTGGCCTCAAGGCTGCATGGGACTGAAACCACAGTCTGGAGGACTACAAAGATGTGAGTCTGGGTATCAGCTGCTGAACCATTTTTTATGCTACAGCATGTTTTTTACCTTGTGGCACACCAAAGGTTTTAAAGCTGTTTGGCACTCGATAGGAAGAGATTCACACCCTCCCCATTTTCCGTTTTGGTATTGGTATTCTGTGCTTTCCAGTTTAGTAGCTTTTCAACTGAAATGAAGGCCCCTTAAACATCAGCTCACACTTTCCAAGAGCAAGAGAGTGAAAAAAAGGAAATCAAGAGCCTGAGTCTCTGTAATGACCATAATAGTCCGAGATACTGGTTCTTCTCTCTACTGAACTGGGACTACACTGTAGTTCACAGGCCTGTTAGAAGGGGTCTTGGGTTAGAGTTTCTCACTCCTGATCTTTATCAATCGATCTGATTAAAAGTCCATTAAAAGCATGTTGCAGTTAAGTGTCCCTTTACTGGAACACTGGTAGAGTTTATTTTTGTTGGCTGTAAAGGGATGAGATTTTTCTGCTTTCCATTATGCTGTTTTGAAAAGATGCATTGAGACTGCACAAGGTCTGTGCCATGGAGCCACTTGGCTCGCTTCTGCCACCTTCACTGCTTTTTTTTAGACCAAGGGCTGAGCTGAATTCTGAGAATATGGGTGAATGATGAGACTAAGGGAAATGAGAACTTGGCAGCTAGTGAAGAGAACCTGTGAGAAGAAGATGAAGGGGATAGAGGGGTGTACAGTGTTTCTTAAAAGTACGGTAAGTTAGTGCCATCTACTGTTAAACAATTGAGTCTAGCAGCCATAGCGTTCCTGTGAAACCCATGAGAAAACTTAAAAACCCAAAAATTGCCTTTCATCTCTGATATCCAAAATAAAGATTTCTAAGGGATGTATTGGCATTAAGATGGGATATTCTTCAGGGGAGTTTCACATTACCAAAGAAGCAAGAAGAATTCTCCTTCCAAGTTCTTGACATTTTGGTTGCCTGACTTGTAAGTGAATACTGTGATGGAGAGTTATACACACAGATATACACACATGTAACACACCTAATTTTGCCTAGACATTGCAATCTTTTTTTCTTTTAATACCTTTGACTTGAACAGTATCTGAAGCTGCAGAGTCTTTCGTACTAATAGGTGACTGTGCCAGTCAGTGCGATGTTAAGCACATACTTGTTGACCTCCATGACTGAAATTTTCTTCTAGATGCTTGGAGAAAGAACTATTATTGCCTGAAGTACAACATAAGTAATCTCTCCAGGAGAATCTCATAGTTAGTATCCTAATGGCAGTGCGAAGTGCAGAAATTACAGATGGGAAAAGTTTTTCTAAATTTCTAGTTCATGCCTCAACTATGGTAAACTTCCAAGACTGTACTTTATAACACACATTCTTATGAAAATGTCTTGGCTGCTTGTAAATACACCAATCAGGCCAGCCTAAGGAATATGCTTTGTATTCTGGGTTGGGTTTTTTTCCCCTTTCTCATAGACGCTTTTCCTGCATTTGTTAGCTGTTAAACTGGAAACTCCTGAACATGTGTGCTGCTTTAAACTGTGATTTAGATTGAAAAGAAGTATTAGGAGAAAGAAAGGGGGGAGGATGGGGTAATAGTACTGGATGCAGTCTTTTGCAGAGATTAGCAGACTAATGTGAGATTCCCAGTCTCAGACAATTCTGTGACTTAAAACAGGCCCAGTGTGTAGGCAGACTGGTTTTCCCATTCTTAGCATTGTCTTATGTCATTAGTTTCACTACAGTTTACAGTTCTGCTCACTTCTCAGTATGCCTTCCCTAATACCCCCCTTCATTTCAGCACTGACTGTGAATCTTTATATATGGGAGATATACTACTGCTGTCACTTTCTCATCACTACCTAAATACTGACATTTTTCTCTTTTTACTCTTTCATTCTGCTGCCACTACTATTCTTCTGGAAATAAAGAGTTTATTGTGCAACCAAAGAAATGTGTAAATAGTTTGTTCTTTTTTTTTTCTTCTTTAAGTCATCTCCTTTTGCTGCCGTACCTCAATGTGCTTCTTATCTCTCTGGTGCTAGTGTTTCTTTGTTCTCCTTCACTGTTTTTCTTGCATGCTGACTGCATTTTGTATTATTCATTCTGCTCCCTACCACAATGCCCAAGGAACATGGACTTGAACTCAGCCTGACCCTTGATAAGACAGTAGTCGAGTCTCCAGTACGTTCACCTGTTTCCTGGCCTGTGTCTTTCTTAGGTTCAGGAACCTTTGCAGGGCATGGGAAGCAGTGCTGACAGCTGTGACAGTGAGACAACCGTGACATCACATAGTGAGGAACAGAAGACACCAATAGTCAAGGAACTGTCCTGCTTCAATAAGTTTGAGGAGGAGGAAGATGATGAAGGTGAAGATGATGATGATGATGAAGAGGATATTATCTCTCAAGTAGAGCGACGAAAGGTAGGGGTACCTTCTGAGAACAGAAGGAACGAAGACAGAAAAATTAGTGACTATGTAACTGAGCAAAATCAAGGAGGAGAAAGCAAGTCATCTCATATATCACAGACAGTCCAAGGAGAGGTCAGCTTTAAAGAGGAAGACATTTCCAGCGAGCAAAAAGAAGTGGACTTTCTGGAGGAAGGCAGTGTGTTTGAGTTTCCTCAGTACCACACGCACCATATTCTCAAGTCGATGGAGTCTCTGGAAGGTGGCAGTTCCTCTCCATCGTCTGTGGACAGAGTTCATGTCGCCTTGCAAAGAGCTGAGATGAGGATCATCAGCACATCTGATGCCAGGGCCGGACGCACTCTGCTCAAGTCAAAAGATGTCCTGAGGAAGCAGAGGCTCTGGTTTGCTGAAACGGGCTATCCTCTGAGGCGGTCTCAGTCTCTCCCAACCGCATTGCTGAATCCAGTGAAAGTGGTGTCCTCTGTGAACGTCCAGTTAACTCCAGGAAAAGAGACTCTATGCAGTCCTCCTTCTTTCACCTATAAGTACACACGTGTGGAGGCAGACGATAAAGCAGCATCTGAGAATGACAGAAGTGAGGGTGAGCCAGCTGCCAGCCAGCCAGTTGTCAGCCAGCCAGTGTGCAAATCCACGCTGTTCGTTGCACCTTCATCCTCCAAAAAAGAAGTGTCCCAGACTGGGCCCAACAGACTGTCAGAGGATTCCAGTCCCACCAGGGTACAGAGCTGCCCGCTGCACATGCCGGCTCACATGTCCCAGTCGACATGCTCTCTCCACTCCCTCCCTGCCGAGTGGCAGGACAGACCGCTCTGCGAGCACGTGAGGACAATGAGCACCCACAGCATCCCAAGCATCTCTGGCTCTTCCTTCAACACCTTGCCTTCCCCCTTCAACTGCCCCTTCTCTCCAAGGCATGCTGGATTTCCTCATCGACCTCATGCCATCAACCCTCCCTCCACCGTAGAGATGCAGCTGCGCAGGGTCCTACATGACATCAGAAACTCCCTGCAGAACCTCTCACAGGTAAGAGGAAGCCAAATCTTTGCCTTTGGCAAAAAGGCTACTTATTTTATACTTAAAAACACCAAATGTTAATTAGCATACTGCAGCAGATCAGGGAAAAAAAAAGACATTTTGTGCAAGTTTGATTCGCTGATGTTTTAGGAGCTTGTGTTTAAAGTGGCAAATGGTTATCTCTCCAAGCTCCACCATTTTTGCATTTAATTTTTTCTTGTTGCAGTTGCCCAGATGGTGTTTTTTGTTGTTTTGTTTTGTTTTTTAACTTTTATGGATATTCTTGGGTGGGAGGAGGAACAGTGTACTGGTTATCAGCAATTATTTTAAGGTGATAGTCATTAGCCTTAGATTTGACAATGCATACAGTCTTTTGACTTCTCTCTTGTTTCTGATATACTTCCCATCCAACTGATTATATTTTTCACTGCAAGTCCCATGGTTTCACTAATGATGCCAGCAAGGATGTCTGTTCCATATACATTTCTGTGCTGTTTTATGCCAGCCTTTTGCACGTTCAGCTCTGGAGCTAGTCAACATGATTCTGAAGTAATCTGTCTTTTATTAAGAACCAGTTTTGTCAGTGTGTGAAATTCTGTCCTTCTCATAACTCAGAGAAGAAACACTTTAAAAGCCAAGTGATTTCTTTTTTACCAGTTTCTGCCACATCTTCTGCTCTTTCCAACCTGCTTGCCAGCTGTCCCTCCTCTGCCATCCCTGTGCTGCTCTTCTCTTACGTGGTGATCCGATGTAGGAGCCTGCAAGCTGCTACAGGAGGCTATGTGGGCAGAGCAGGCTCTGGTTGTATATGAATACCTGAATACTATTCAGTTGTGGAGCAACTTCTGTGGAGTAATTTCTGTGGGTTTTACCCAAGGACAAACAC
This sequence comes from Porphyrio hochstetteri, assembly GCA_020800305.1. Taxonomy (NCBI): domain Eukaryota; kingdom Metazoa; phylum Chordata; class Aves; order Gruiformes; family Rallidae; genus Porphyrio; species Porphyrio hochstetteri. The sequence continues at coordinate 17,176,871 of CM036910.1, read as the reverse complement.
ACAACTGGCTGCCCCTTATTGCAGGCAGCAGGCTGCAGTGGGCTTTTTTAGACCCCTGTTTTGTTTTATTTTGCTACTTGTCAGAAGTTAAGAGGTTCATCCATCCTGACTTTGGTTATATCAACTGGCCTTGCTTCTGGAGAAAGCTTGGGTACTGGGACACAGCTCTGCAGTGGAAAGCTGTGATCAGCTATGTTTTAGTGTCAGCCATTGCTCAGGTAGTGGACAGGGTGCCTGTGAGTAAGTGTTTGCAGAATTTAACCTTCTTGATAAAATTTTCTCTTGGCAACCAATTGCAGCCTTGATGTGGGTAATGTTACAGCATGCTACAGCACTTTTAGCTCTTACACCATGCTTACTAAACCTGCTGAAGAAGGTGGCTCTCTATTACGTCTTCGACTCATGCTCAAGCTGGTTCAATTGTAAAACCCAACTTTGTATCAGTCAAGATTCTCATACTACTTCCAGCATAATTTGTCTACACAAGATCCATTTTGGGGGCTTGGTCCTTCTCATTACAGAGGTTTGTATGAAAGCATCTTGCTTACAATGCAGTTCCCTGGTGCTGCCAAGATCAAGTTGGGCACGCAGCATACTCAGCTGCTAAAGAAAAAGTTGAGATGTTTCAAATATATGATTCTGATTTTAGGAAGGAATAAAGTGGAGTAGATAAATTTCTGGTAGAACGAGGAACAGATTAAACCAGGAGAGAAAAAAAAAACATCCCTTTGATTTGATCATGTTTGAGCAGAGCTCCTCTGGATGAATGGACATGCTTAAAATTTTGCATGGCATGTCAATAGTCCTTTGAATTCTTTCAAAATTCTGTTGGACAAGCTGTCTTTCATATTTGAATGTTTTTGCTGCTTCCATTGTTTACTGTGCCATGTCTCTACATGTAACAGCCCCTGAATTTTAGCTGGTTGCTCCATGTGTTGATACAACAGGCAGATAGAAAGTGTTCAACACTCTTGTTTTCATGAGAGACCGTTTACCATGCGGGGGTCTTTGGATGTAGGCAATGTACTGGGATTGAAAACCAGAATCAACAGGAGACCCCAAACTAAGAGCTGAGCAAATCCCCACAACAAATGTGACTGTAATCATGATTTTACAGTGGCAGGCTTTATTTGCTCAGAGCTGTTTTCTGAGCTGTTTGTTTTATCGTTAGCTAAGACAATTGAGACTCGTAAGTTTTCAGGAATAACATGCCTGCTGCAGTAATGCTCAGCTTCTCTTCTTACTTACTGTGTCATGCAGGATTAATTTGTTTTTTCACCTGCAGCACCTCTGCATTACAGAGCTTTGGTGCACATGCTTCCATTAAGAGCTGGGACTGTCACTTTGTCAGGTTTCCTTTTCCAGATACGATATTTACGTAGAAAGCAGAAATCACAATGCCAGGAAGGTTGTGTTTAACAGTGGCTGTGGTCAGAGTATCTGCATGTTTGGGAAGATGAGTTCATAAGGAGGATCGCTGACACCCCTGTTTCACATTGTTTCTTCCCTAGTACCCAGTGATGAGGGGTCAGGATCTTTCAGCTGCCAGCAGTTACACTACTCAGAGATCATCCATTCTACCTCTTTATGAAGTAAGTGACCCTGTTCACGTGGTGGTACTTAGTCAAAATAAACCACAAAGAAACACCCAAAACATGCCACAGATTGTGCTAACTTTGGGCAGTTCCCTGTCTTTGCTCTTGGGAGATAAAAGATGACTCCATCCTACAAATAATGTTAAAAAGGAATTACTCTAAATACATGGAAATCCTTTCATGTGTTTGTTTGTATGATATGTCTAAAAATATTTTCTTGAATTATTGTAAGTTTACAGCGTGCAGCCTCTGTGGTATAATGAAGTTGTTGAGGTTCTGCTTGAACCAAAGGGCACCTCTGGGCAAATGTGGCTATAGGATCCAGAAAATTAATTAAATTATTGATGTAATGCATTACTCTCTTCTCCCCAACCCCCAGAATACTTTCCAGGAGCTACAAGTGGTAAGGCGAAATCTAAACTTATTCAGAACCCAAATGATGGATTTGGAATTGACCATGTTACGTCAACAGACAACAGTTTATCAGCACATGACAGAAGAGGAAAGGTAAAATTATCTTTTTTTTTTTAAAAAAAGAAAATACTCTGGCACTTCAGGAAATGTGCAGCTGCCCCTGAAATCAGAGCAAAAAATCTATTACTTTCACTTTGAACCGGGTTAGAGCTTAGTTTTTGCAAAAATAATCTTTTACTCCTTTTTACACTTCTTCATTCTAGAGTTTTTCCTCTTTATTTCTTTTAATCCCTATTTCTTAATAATTGATGATTTTTTTTTTTTCTTCATCCTTTCTGCAAAGTGGTTTTACAGCTGTGGATTTTAAGGACTTTTGTAATAGAATCCTTGAATGTAGGATATTGGGACGGGAGGAAGCTTTAAAGATTTTCTGCTTGGATTCCACACACTCCACCCCCACTCCCCATCTTTGTAGATGTAAATAAAGAATGAACATTGTAGCATTTAGATGCTTTTCTGTTTTACAGCAACCACTGGGCAGGCAACAGATGGCATTCCTATTCCTGCTCTGTGTGTTTGCACTCGCCATCGGTTGCAGTGGCAGCTGATCTGGAACAACTTTCCAAACTGCTTATACATTTACTTTAGTTGAATCAGCTCTTGACTAATCAAAAGTAAACAGGAGTTGGACTCAATGATCTTTATGGGTCTCTTCCAACTCAGGATACTCTGTGATTCAATGATTCTGTGTTTGAAGTCAGCTGGCCTTCCTAGACAATGGCGTTCTGGCCAAATTGTAGCTGCAACTGTGATGTTTGTTGTTACTGGTTTTAAATTGGATTTAATTAGATATATGTATAAATGCTGATTTCTTCTCCTTGCATAAATTTAACCATTTAAAGCTAAAATTTTTGGAGAATGTTTTGAGGTACACTATGTAGTTTAGTTTTCTCCATGAAATAACATATATTTCCTGTAAATGGAGAAAGAATTTTGTTCCATCTAGGCATTCAGCTATTTTTTTCTGTGAAAGGGGAATTTTCTGTGTTCCACTTTGAAATCCCTTATATGAAGGCCTTTACTCATGGGACTGTCCTGCACAGTTCCCCCTTTTGTGGTGTACAGATGAGTGCAGTGAATGCCCTTGTTCTTTTTGTGGTGGACTTGGTATAGATACGAAGCTGATCAGCTACAGAGCTTGAGAAAGTCTGTCCGCATGGAGCTGCAGGAGTTAGAGATGCAGTTAGAGGAACGTCTGCTTGCTTTGGAAGACCAGCTGAGAAGTCTGCACATGTCTTCACCTTACAGACCTCAGACACACATCGTAAGTATTACTTTTGCAACAACGTTGTATGTTTTCTCCATGTAATGTTAGTAACTCAAAACTTTTAAAACTCTTATGGTGGGATTATGTCATGTCGTGTGTATTATCGGGGTCATGTTTTATTATTTTCAGTCACTGTTTTGCCTTTGGGAAAAAGATGTGTGAATAGAGGGACTTAATTGGTGTTAATACATATCAATACATATCTTCTGGGATTTTAGGTCTGAGGTTTCAGACCTCTTCTGTCAGTGCTGCTTTCTTTTTCCTCATCATGACCCTCAGTTTTGGTAGGTAATGCTCACGTCTAAAATCCTTGGGTGGGTGGTGATGGTCTCGCTGGAATTTCCCTACACTGATTACTTTCTTGTGAAACGAAGGCAGAGAGATGAGAAATGCACAAGAAATGGGGTGCGCTTCCTCTCTAACTCTGTCAAGCCACGGAACAGAAACCCAGGAAAATCCAGTTTCATCTTCAGGTTTTTCCTCCGTTGCCTTTTGTAGCTCCTTCCGATGAATGTGTGGCTCCCCGCCAAACAGTTGGGAGAAGCTCTGCTCCCACAGACACTTCCCAGAAGCACAAGAGGGGCAATAAAAAACGACACTTGCATATGTTTATTGGTGGCATGGTGATACACTTTCTCTTCTTTTTCATTCAGCAGAAGACAGTTCCTCTTTTTTCTGCTGCAATTCTGTCACCAGCCAAACAAAAGGAGGACAGATGAAAAGTATCGTATGTTCTTCCTGGGTTTCATTCCTCTTTCTTAGCCAATCTCCTGTAGAAGCAGCACAGGCACAGGCCACATTTTCCTCTTCAGTATTTTGTCATGGGAAAAAAATTGAAACCCAAGAACAGGAAAATATGGTATTACTGTGATCCCAAGCCAAACTTGCATTCTTTGAACCATATAAATATTTTTTATTTGTAAATCCTTTTATAGAAGAGGGTTAGCTTTAAAAATGACTGAAATAAACTTTCTCCAACCAGCTTTGCTTCCTGTTTCCAAGTTTCTGCTTTTACAGAAAATTGTCTGAGACAGCATGTTTACATATTAGCTTCTGACAGTGCTAAAAAAATCCTCAATGCATTAACTTGACTTTATTTTTCAGGGTATGTATGGAAGCAGAAGTGCTGACAATCTGTCATGTCCTTCTCCATTGAATGTCATTGAACCAGTAAGTAATTGTTGTGAGCTCTATGTTTTACTAAGGAAAAAAAACAGGAAGGGTTGCCGGAGATTCATTTGACATTAATTCTTGGAAATACTTTACTCACTTTAGTAGTTCTGTCAAAGCCAGCTTCTTCTTCCCTTAAGCAAAGTTAACCATCTATGTAAGCAGCTGTAAAGACTGTTTTTAAGAGGAATATATAGGAGTGAGATGTTGTTTGCATTTAGCTGACATAACACCAACTCCCCCCCGGTGAGTTTTGTAGGGAAAATTATTTGCTGGTTTTCTGTGCATTTTATGCTCGGAGGTCCGTAAGCTCCTGAACTACTGAAAACAAGTAGTTCAAAGGCTACAGAAAGAAGAACAAACTTGTTTTAGCAGAGAAAAACAAAATCAAGCCTTTACGTGTGCCTCTGTCAATGGCTCTGGCAGGATCCATCCGTATTGCAAAAGTCAGTGGCTTGGGGAACTGCCACAATTCGTATTTATGTTGGCTTTCAAAAAAGCCCATTCCTTTTTATGATCCTCTTTGTTGCAATCATAAAGGCAAAGTATATATTTATTTTATAGCTGTATTTGTTACATGGAGAGAATGAGTAAGTGTTTGAATAAATAACAAGAAAGCATATTTGTGTCTGTGTGTGATGATTATTATTATTTTTAAAATGCTTATTCATGGCTGTTTCTTTTCTGAATCCGTAGGTATCTGAACTTATTCGAGAGCAGTCATTTCTGAAGTCTGAACTGGGTTTAGGACTGGGAGATCTTGGACTGGAAACTCTCCCAGCGGAGGGAACAGAGTCTATATTCTCCCATGGAAACTCTGATTCCTCTTCAGTGTGCTCTGGTCATGCAGGTAGAAAAGCTGGTGTTGGATCCTCTGAACTAACAGGAAAGTCTAAGGGTCAAAGCAAGAAGTTATACCGAGCCTCCGTTGCCTTAACACCAACTCCCCCGGTGAGAGCGGGCGCTGGACCGCAGGTGGAAAGCTCTGAGGAGATTGTGGATTCCAAGCCAGAGGTCGAGCACAAACTTGAGAAAGTCCCTCTTATGCCTTCAGTTGATGAAATCCACAAAAGCGTGGAGCAGGAGGAGCTGCAGCAAGTCATACGGGAGGTGAGGAGGGAGGGGCTGAGATCTAAGAGGTTTGAACAGTGTTTACTGAAACCTAAAGACAGTCCATCTGTAAGTCTTGGCCACTGGGGTTTTTCTTCCCTCCCAAGCCAAGGCTCCATACTGTTACTGTCCTATTTGTAAAGGCTCAAAGCTTGTCACCTCATGTTTGGGCTACAGCTATGTTACTGTGTTAAAAAGCAGTTTTTCAGATTTCCAAGGGTTAATTTCTCTGTCATGTTTGCTTGCTGAAACACCAAGTTGGAGTTAATTTGAAATACTGTTTATGAAACAGTAAATGTTAAAAATACTTTCCAGTCCCTCTACCCCAAACCACTAAGGGCTGTAGGATTGTAAAATGAAGCACGCTGAAATCAGATGAGAAGTTATTGCAGATGTAGGACTGATACTGTTGGGCTAGGTTTACTGGAAGTCAATGAAAGTGAAAGGGGCTTGGGTATTTTTCCTGCAGGCCAGGTGAAGAAACAGGACTAAAACTTCATGTTTTGCTTTGTCAGTGATGTGATGGAAAGCCTCACGGCAAGTAATATAAATGGGGAAAGGAAGCAAACGAAACTATTTATTCTCAAAAGCAGTGAGTACGCAGCAGAAGGGGACTGAGAACGTGTGGGGTTTACTCCCTCTCCTTCACTGGAAAGGGAGCACTTAGCCCTTAGCTGAGGGTCACTCTCCTTAGCCTTTAGCTCGGCTCTTGAAGCTTTAGTATGGCTCTGGTGTAAACACCTCAAAAGGCCAGGAGAGGTGTCATGCTCAGGAACGTCCAACAGGCCAGGCAGTAACACTGCGGTACTGTGCAGGTCTGCTTGCTTTGAGGCTGTGAATAACTGACACCAGCTTTGCCTCAGCTTTGTTTTTAAAACAGATGAGAGGCGGGCCACTCATCTCTCAGTAAAACATCAGCTGTGATTCCAGAGAGATCTTTTGCCATGCCTTCACCCCTCTTTTCTCACTGCAGAAAAAGGCAGAGTGTACTGGATTGTAAGGTATCCTTTTACTCATTGTCTGACCACAAGACTCTGCTGTGTCTGTCTCTGCAAAGTGGAGATGTTTTCTTGACTGACTCACTGTGGGCTTTGCTCTGCGTAGGCACCTTACACTTGAACAGTGAGATTTGTGAAGCAGTAGAGCATTACTAAGGGAGTGTTCTGATAGATGATGGTGGCTGGAAGCTTATGAAGATATTTACTTTTTTTAGCTTTGGGTAACACTATAAATAACTGGAGCTGAGAGTGCAAAGAATAATGCAGGGACATAAGCATTAAGAGTGAGTGAACTGCTGCTGTTAAAAGAGGATGCAGTTTGGCAGTGAGGTGAAATGGAGACCAGCTTTTAATAAGTAGCCTCACAATGCTGAATAGTGCTTCACCCCATCAGCAGCCCCATTAGAGTCAGTGGGATCAGTTACGATAAGTGGCATTATCCTGTGCTGCTCTCAGCTCATGGGGAGGTACCACCACACTGACGACCTCGTCATTAGTGTGCTTAGCATTTGGAACCAAACAGCCTCTGGACATTGCTGGTCCTTGGCAGTGGAGCTTGTGATGCTACAGCTTTGCACCTCAACTTTGAAAGTCAGGGAATGAATGAGGCAGGGTGGCAAGCATTCAGTTTTCACATTTCTCCTTCTGCTGCCATCTTTTCTAAAGCTGGAGTAAAGTTGGAAGGAGTCTCGGGAAAGGCATTGTTTTGGAGATGTCGTAATATATTCCCAGGCATACCAAATTCTCTTTCTGATCCATTTTTTTCCTTTCATGCCTTCTAAAGGTGTTCCTTGTCCAGTGCTTGGAGAAGACTTGTATATGAGATATTCTTCATGCCTTGCACTTTGCTGCTGATTCCAAAATGAAGCCAGGATAGTGCATTCCTATCGTGTTCAGCCCTTCCATAAAAACCTGCTTGTCAGAAGAGTAGTGCTGTGGTGTGGGGGTTGCTAAGATAGAAACTGAGCGAGGAAGGCAAGAGCTCTATTTGAAATCTACTGTAAAAGCAGCAGAGGCGATAAAAGGAGCTGGAGTCAAAGTACAGAGTTATTTCAGTCAATATTGTCTCTGAGGTTCGCCTGTGTGGAAGTTCCTCTTTAACTTCATTAATTGATAGCACATAAAGATGTGTACTCTATTGCACAGAGATTGTTCTTTGCGTTGTGTGGCACTGAGGACATTGTAATGCTGAAAGAATCCACAGTGAACTGGGAGGCTACTATTCAAAGATGAGTAGTCAGCAAATAACTGAGCTTGACTAACTTTGTAAATGTTTGAGCACACAGAGATATTGTTTCTCATTTTAACTTCATTGGCAGCATGTTTCGGGTCAGCTCTGATTCTCAGCATGGGAAGTTCTGCAGGTCAGAATGAAGATACGTTGACTCAAAGCACCTGGTAGTTTTTGAGGAACCAGGATATGCTGTTAAGTACCAGTCAAGAAAATATTATGTATTTCATACGAACTAAAACAGCATAAATTGAAATGTATCTTGCCTAAGTGGTCCCGTTGTTAACAAAGGAATTGCAGTTTCATTGTCAGAGAAATCTGGTAGGATGCATTCTTCATGTATACACTCAGAAATGCTAAACTCGTGCTTATTCCTCCCATTCTCTGCAGCTGCATGACCTTGTGTTGGGGAAAGACAGGCAGTGTTTCAGAATATGCCTGGGTGGGTTGTAATGCATGTGAGCTTTGACCTGTAACTATTTGCTGGCATAAAAAAACCCATGGTGTTAACTTCTGTCGTTAATGGACCAACTCCCACGGAAGAGTATTCAACAATGTGAAATGTTAAGACACCAAACAGTGGCCCTGTTGTTTTGATGAAAATACAGCCTGACCCCCACTTGAGCATCACATGAAGCACTAATTGCTTGACTTGTCACCGGGCCCCTTTGCTCTGCAATTCTGCAGTTTAAAAGATACGATAGTTTTAAAAGCTTTCTGCCTAAAAGCAGTGTGGGGTTTGTTTTTGCTAACAGCTCTCTGTTTTGAGTGACATTTAATGACATTATACTTAAAAGAAATGTATGATTTTCCTGTCAACATCTGTTTTAAGAAGTTGTAGTCGGTCTTTATAGGACAGGGATGGTTCAATAGAGAGTATTCCCTTTTCCATATTAGCTCAGCATTCATCAAAAATGTCTATTGGTGGTTCACACTTCCCTTGTGCAAGTGTTAGGTTCCTCATCTTACTATCTTGAGCATAAAAGCTCACTAACTGTTGCCATGAAGAGTGGCACAAGAAGAAAATAGAGTAAAAAATAATTACTTTAGTTCTAGAAAATGTGCCTCAGATCAGGACTATGAGGGTTGTGAAAAGTCTCTTTCCCATTTTCCATCTCCAGAATTGCTGCTGTGGCATATTTCACTCCTAATCCGTTCATTATTTAGCAGCAACATAATATTATAGTAATGGTAATTATTACACAGGGAGAAAGATTGCTGGTTTACTGTAGTAAAATGATCTATGTAAGTGGTGCTGTGCTGGTAATGCAGTATTGGATATTAGCATTGTATCGACATAGTATATGTACCATAAATGAGTGGGTTCTCTCCTCTTTCAAATGATCAATTTTTCATTCAGCTGCTAAAAATACAGTGAAGCATTCATTGACTACTGTGCTTTGTATGGAGGAAGCCTTGGCAGCAGGCTGTGCCCTCTGCAGAGTAAATGGAAGGTGCTCCTTGCCCTAAATAATTTGCAGTGAAAAAGGCAAACATTGGCAATTGTCATGACACACACCTGGGAGTGAGTCACTGCAGGAATCAGTGCTGCACTTGCCACGCAGGAATGACCTGGAAAGGAGGGGAGGAAGCAGTGGCAGTGGAAAGAAGCAATGGAGGGTGGCCTTGCTGTCATCCGGCTGGGAAGGTGAGAGGCAGAGCACTCAAGTGATTCGCTAAGGTCAAGCCAGTAGTTGTTGGAAGAGCTGAGAATAGAACAGGAGCCACTTCCCTTCCAGTCTCCACCTTGCCACAAGACTGTCTGTCATACTAGACCATTTACTTGCTAATTTGGGCAGCTTTTATCAGTTTTCTTTGGAGACTGAGGTCTATTTTTGTCTATCCAGGGAGAGAAGGGCACAGAATGACTGTTTTGTAGTGTACTCACAGACCCACCCTGTGTGAGTCTGGGGAAGGAAAGTGGAGAGAGCAGGGCAGGGCTCTGTTACCGCAGTGGCCTGCCAGCCAGCCATGGTGCTGCTTCCTGGTGCCAGTGTTTCTGAAGCCCTTACTGCACTGACAGCAACCCTAAAGCTTTGTCCATCTGTGTGTGCGTCGGCATAGTCATCCCTGGGACTCGTGGCCGTCAGGATGCCAGGTTTTGTTACACACCGGCTCTGCTTTTGTCGGTTAATCAGCAAACAACCCAAGTGGAAACCTGTTTCCCAATAATACTGCAGCCTTTGAATTTCTGCTTGATGCAAAGTAGTAATGAATTGAGGAACTTTGCCTCTAATGGTTTAGGGATTGAATTGCTTGCCAGTGAGAACAAGGGATAAATAGCCTGTTGCTAATGCTGCTGCCACCCTTCTGACGCTGTTGCTTAATCCTTTTGACGCACCAGGAAAATGGGGGACTTACAAGAGTAATTGCAAGATGTTCATCAAGACCATGAGAGGGCTACGCAAACATGGCAAGGCTTTTGGGAAGACTGGGTTTGAGTAAATATTATTCCCATGGTATTGATGAGGCATCAGAACATGAAGGGATTTGTTACTGGCAAAAGTGGGATTAGAAACTTGGGCTTTTTTTCTGGCACTGTCTCAGATTCATTACTGCTACTCAGGTACTTGAAAGCTACTTTGAAATGACACCGTGAACAGCCTTTTCTTTAGTCTAAGTTCAGTGATTTGTGCCAGGAAATTATTTGCCCTTTTCATAAGAAAGACAACTGTATTGCTTAACTGGGCTGATGAATGCTTCTGCGAGTGACCCTTGAGGCCAGGCTCTGGCTCTTACCCCTTTACCATCGTCACCCTCCCCAGTCCTTGGAACTGCATCTGACACGTTAATGCTTCCCCAGGTGAAGACAGAGGCAGATCGGTCCTGTCTGCCTTTTCAAGAGGTAACAACTAATGTCGGAAAACAGTGTATTTTAGGTGCTTTTGACGTTTTTATCCTGAAATTCTATGACAAGCCATTTTCAGAACTTTAGCATAGTTCAAATATATTTTTCTTAACATAAAATCAGTAATCCTAAGTGTAAAACCCAGATATACTTACCATCTGGAAAAATAAAACAATTTTTATTTGTGTTATATGATTTGCGAGAACTTTAAAATGACTTAGTTATTTTTCCAAGAGAAACTCTCTTATATTATTCCACTTTCTTCTTTTTTTTTAAGTTGACTTTTTGGTATTCTACATTTTTGTATGTCAATAATGTCAAACATTTCTGCAATATCACTTAGTTTTACCCGTTGGTTATATAACTTACTGACGTTAAAGCTTTGGCTAATCCCTTTCAGATCAAAGAATCTATTGTTGGTGAAATAAGACGAGAAATAGTAAGTGGATTGTTAGCAGCTGTATTGCCCCAAAGCAGATCTGCAACTGCAAAACAAGATACACAGCCATGAAACAGGTACTACAGGTAATCTTTGGCAAACTGCCACACCAGATTTTTTTTTTTTTTTGTTAAATGAGATACCATTTTTAATTTAAACCTTGCTTTCTTTGCATTTTCCCATTGAAACCGAAGGTCATTAAATATGGAGGTTACTGATAATCCTGGATAGCTTTGGAAATCACTTGGTTTAGAGTTTGGTCCATTCTATTGCCAGCTTTCATGCAGTGGTCCTGAAATTTTGGTTTTGCTGTGCTCTGTGATGACTTCACATGTGAGTGCATCATGTGAGAGAGGATTTCTGTAGTTTACCTGCCTTTGATATGACTATTATCAGTATACTTAAACACTACAAGCAGCATCTGAAAACCTAACTTAGATATTCATCTTGCTTTTTGTTTTCTGTAAGGTTGGATGTAACCTGCAATGCTGTGAGATTCTGCTTTGGGCGGCACATGCTGGCGAAAGCGTCAAGTTACTTTGTCTTCGGGAGATGTTAAAGCTGCTGAGATAGGCTACTGTATTCGACGCTTGGTTCTAAGATGTGTACCTTTCCTTTGAGTTCTTCATCTATAAAGACTTAGACACTTTAACTAGTTCATTACTTTCCTTAAAGCATCAGCAAAACTGTGGCTCTCAGAAAAGTTTTGTATTTATTTGTACGTCTGTGTTGTAAATTTTTATGTAGCTAATTTCTTTGTTTAATGATGCATCATGAAACTTGAAGATTTCCAGACGTAACCAATTTATAAATAACACACGTGCATTCAGCCTAGCCTTTTTTTATAAAAAAAAAAATCACAACAAAAAACCCCCCAAAAACACTGACCTCTATGAGGTGTTTATTGTGCAATAACTGATCTACTTTAAGAGCTTGAAACAATCAATAATGGTTTTCACTGCTGTTACTTAGTGCCACTTCAAAAGGAAAAAATCCTAATGTAAAGATTGCTGTTAATTTTTGGGGTGGTTGCTATTGGCAGAGTGGTAGAATGGCATGAGGTTACTTAAAACTACTTAAAGTTCTGACACTGAAAGCCTTATCTTTGTGTAAAAGACATCTTTTAACTAATTTTATTTGCTTCCTTACTGTTTGCCCATCCCTCTATAGAAAAGTGCCTTATTTAAGCGCTGGGTTTTGTCTGTGTTGACTGTTCTCAGTCATACCAAGAGAAGTTCTCTTCTGCTTCATATTAACCAAAATGCAATAAAAGGACTGATCTTCTGAAAGCAATTAGGATGTGCGACTTGGAATGGATGAACGACCTTGCTTGTATTATGGGGAAAATGGAAAAAAAAAAATTCTTTTCCTTCCCCATCCCTCACTGAGTGTATTTTCAGTTAGCCCAGTGAAATGCGTTTGTTCCAATGGAGCAAATTGAAAGACATTGGAGGTTTTATGTGGTCAAACAGACATTTAGTGGATACGTAATATCCCATTTTTCTCTGCTTGGAATCTCTTTACTCCTTTGCCATTTCCATCTACTAAAACTCTTTACACTATGTCAAGGTCTTTAATCAAAAATAGTTTCAAATATAACAATATTATATGAAAAAGTTTAAGATTTTAAATTGTGTTAGGAAGACACAAGGGCTGATTTCTTAAGTAAAAAAGTGTATATTAAACCAATAAAATATTTATTTTGCCTATAATCTGTGTCAGTGTTTTTCATTGCACGTGGCTTGCTTTTAAGCAAAATAAGTAACATAGATTTGATCTAATCATATACAGAGTGGAGTACAGCAGGAAAGCTCAGGACTTGGGTTTCCAAGGAGCTTTCAGATGTTTAGGGGACCCTGTAAGTTTATGAACTTGGAGATAGGAATTTGAGAAATATTGGCACTTAAAACCAAACTATTAAAGTTGTTGACTCCTGTTGCAACTCCAAGAGTTGGGTTTGTCTTGACTTCTCAATGTGTCGCTGTGAGTAGCGCCAGAGCTTTCTTGAAGTCCTCATCCTGCACGTTTAAAAGCTGACATGTAAGCTCTGACAGCACTTACACATGGCGATCTACGGGAGGTAGGTTTTCTGCTTTGCTTTGCAGTGTGTGTGTGTGTGTGTGTGTACGCAGTTCCATTCCAGAGTGCCACCAGAGAGTACCCAGCCAGACCCGAGTGCCTACAACCCTCCTCCACAAATGCAGAAACCCAAAACCTGCTTTAATCACAGCAGCAGATGCTTCCCTTGTCCCCCAGCCAGATTCACTACCACACTTGACCGTTAGCATAGGTCCTGTGCGCGTGTACTGCTCAAAGTTGTGTCCAAGAAAGGTGGCACCTGTGGCTCTTGTGGAGCAGTGGAGGAAAGCAGTTCAGGAACCAGTGGCTGTTGAGCAGTGTCGGCCAGCATCCTCCTCTGCTGGTGCAGCAGCCTAGCTCCTGGCCCCTTTGGCAAGGAAAGTCACCTGTAGGTAATGTCCTGGTGTTTCTGGGGTGCTTCAGCTCATGGCTTGTAAGAACGTTTGATCTCAGCAGTGCAGAGTCCAATGTTTAATATTTCCTGAGAAACGAAAAATAGTGCCAATTTTTTTTTTTTTCTTCCAGCTGATGGAAGGCAGATTTGTCAGGTTCTGGCATAGTTTAAAATAAAAACATTTTAAAATGACATTTCTAAAAGCTACTGAAACTAATGAATATACAAGCACTTCTTTTTCCATAATCCTTATAACAGATTTTTGCCATTCTTAAAGACGCTTCCAGCTACCATTTTCTGAGTGACATTTATCTACATATAGGAGTGTCTATAAACTGTTTAAAAACCCAACAAATTTGTAGTGTGCTGCTGTCATAAATTAGGCTAAACTGGTATCAAACTCCACTGACAATTCTGCTTGTGCCTTAGGAGCTGCTGTCATTATCGGACACACGCCTAGCCTAGGTGGCTTGCCCTTTAGTAACGTCAATTCAGCTGTAATGATTTTCTGAGCATGGATGTTTTTTCTTTTGTTTAATGATTGAAACTGCTACTTTCCTTACAAATCAGAGGTGTCTTTTTTTTTTTTTTTTTTCCCCTGCCAGCCTGCAATTTGATATGAATTCTATGCAGATGAGAACAGCTTTATTAGTAGCTGATAAATATTGGTAAATCAAATTTGTTGTGAATAAAGCCTGTAGTAATGCCAGAGATATTTTGGATGCTTTTCTAAACTTTGCTGTGATAGTGGTTGGTCTTTGTGGCTGCCAGTTGGCTGCAGAAGTATGAAGCCAAGGGCTCAGTTTTGGAACCCCTAAGAGCTCTAGCTGTTTTCTGTGGGTTCAGGACAGCTACATCCCTGTTGGCAGCAACACAGACTCGCCTTTAGCTTGCTGCAAAGCAGTGTGTGGCTATGGCACAGCTCGCATCAGGCAGAGGTTTGGGGAGGAGCTAGCACATGAAGATATTTTAAAAGTTATTATTCTTTTATTATTTAATGTCAATAAAAGCCCATTTCTAACCCCTACTGTTGCAGCAAAAAGCTACAAAAATGACCTCTGCTGGAATGTGGAGGCATCTCAGCATTCAGCAGCTGGAAGCAATGGCTGGAAAGGTGGGAGCAGCCGCTGCGACGCTTGGGTTAGTGCTGCGATGCCTGTGAGATGCTGCTGCTGCTGCCCCACAGCACCAGGTGTGTGAGACCTGAAAAAGAACTGAGGATGGCCACGGACCCAGTGATGTGGCGGGAAGTGGGTATACAGGAGAGCCGTCTGCTGCTGGTAGTGACTGCAACACCGTTTGGAGAGATGACTCAAAGTGGCGCTGCCCCACTGAAAGAACTGATAGGCTCCTGGAGCTCTTTCAGGCACTTTTGCTGACCGTGACCTTCATAAAGCAAAGGCTGCCCTGTATCTTCTGCTTTCTCCAAAGCTGTGGTGTGCAAGCCCTTGGCAGCCTGCTGTTAGAAGGTAAGAGGTGCCCAAGATGCTCCAAGCTGTGCATGTTCTAAAGACCAGTTTGCTCTGACTGCAGTCTCTTTAAAGGTGAGAACCGAAAGCCTTGCTGGTACAGTGCAACCACTGTGCTGTTAACCTGCCTTGCTGGTGGAAGTGCGACCAGTGCTATACTGAGTGAGCCTGGAGGGGCAGGGTTTGTACTGCCTCTGGATTTCCTGTACTCCTGAGCAGATGGCTTGTGCTTCAAATATAGCGTAGGGCAGAGTATTTGCATTTGGCTGTACCACACATGAATTCATTTTAACAAAAGTGATGACAGGAAGCTACTGGTTAGGGAAAGAGAAGAGCCCAATTTGGAAACTGGAGTGATTCAGGCCATGAGTAGCAATGGGGAAAAAAATCATGCCTAAACTACTGGGAAATTTCTCTTGGAATGTTTTTTTTTCAATGAGGAACAAACCCAAAACTCTGAAGCTTGAATGATGTCATAAAGTAGAATAACTGCTGGTTAGATGGCTTCAGTTCAATGCAACATTTTTTTCGGAATGAGGAGGATAACATCAAAATAATACCTTATTAGATTTTCAGAAAAAATAAGAAACTCATCAACTTAGCATAATCCAAATTTACTTTGATGTTTTATATGTGATTGTACATGTGACAGAAATCCATATTCGTGCCATAGAAATTACACAATATTTTTATCATAAAGGTTGTAACAATGACAAGACAATTAAAAAAAAGAAAGCAAACCCACTTGATAATTCCAAAGAACTTTTGTGTCAGGCAATTGTGCTTAGATGCTTCCTGAGTGACTGTGAATATTATATACAGAAACATCTTTTTTTTTTACAGGGTAAAAGCGAAAAGCCTGGAGAACAGTTAAGTAATTAAATGGTAACAACAAGAAGGCAGCATGATGTAAAGAAAGTATTACCTCAGTGAGCGAGTAGCTGTTCTGCTCACGGTGAAGGCTTTGGTACAGATACCTGCTTTCACAGGTATTTCTAAAAATAGCGCATTTTTGTGTGTTCAGCTTTGGGTTTAGATTTTGTTTTAGAAGTATCATAAAGACAGGAGAAGTGATTTTGAAGGGCAATGTCACGTGCTAAAGATTGAACAATGGAGGTTTTAAATATGTACTTAATAAATTAGGTATTGTTATTACTGGGGAGGCGAGGCATCTAGTCACAGGTGGCACAAGCGATGGGGAAAAAGCTTAGCAAAGGCATTGATTGTTCTCAAGTACAAGGAGCGTAGCAGCACAGGCTCGTGAAATGCTGGGAGTTTTGCTGCAGTTAGCAGCATAAGAGCAGTCATGGCAGATGAACCAAAGATCCAGCCTGTTCAGTATCTACACCTCTGTAGTGACCAACAACGTTTGAGAAGAGCATAGCCTGAGGGCAGCATGGGGGGCGTCTCCAGCTTTCAAATCTTCTGGGCAGCAGTAGTATCCTTCATGGATTTATTTTCCAGGAATGCATCTAATGGCTGTTCTAACTTGTGTGAAGTTTTGGTGTCCACTGCGTTGTGCGACAATGAGCTCCACAATGTAAGCACAGCCAGCATAGAGAAGGTTTCTTGTTTGAACCAATCCCTGAATAATTTTGCATGATGCTGTCTAGCTCTGCTACTGCCTTCAGGTCCCTCGGGGCTGCAGAGAGGGCACAGCCTAAATTGGGGTTGCCCTCAGTTCCTGACTTGTCATCACTCACAGAGTAGCCCTGTGTCTGCTGCTCCAAACACCTCTATAAGACATAGCAAAGAAATGTGCCCCAGCCATCTTCTCCAGGTGACCAAACCCCAGAGAGCCCCTCTGGTGTGTAAGCTGCACAAGTCTGGCAGACTGCGTTGCTCCCATGTGGGGTCTGCAGACACCATCTTGGACCAGAGGACTAGCCTGTTCTCTGAGGTGCAGGAAGAGGCAAGAAAGATAGGAAATCTAAAGAGTCTCAAACTAAACCAATCATAATTTTAAAAACATATTCTGAATTTGGTATACTGAGCTTTTATGGCCTAGTTGATGACTTTCCATTTTTACCCTGGTAGCATATGTTTGTGCACTGAGTTTTCTAATTCAGCCTCTGGAACTGTAGAAGTTCAATGTTCAGCTTCTCTGTGTTCTACATTTTAACTTTTGTTTTTTAAAAAATACATGATAGAAACTCAATTTTATGTTCAAATTGTTTCATTCAATGGTACAGCCAGTCAAATTTTTTTGTATTAAAGTTTTAATATGGAAATAATATAATTTAATTCTAAAATCCATGGAAAATGCAGTAGTAGTTCTGTTTATTGAAAAATATATTAGATTTACCCTCTTCTTGATAAGGAAGCAAATTCTAGCATGATTTCCTCCTGAAATACCTTCCTCAAACCAGTACCAGAATTTTGGTTTCTGCACTATGAAACCATAGTCCATATTAGATATGGATATTTTTACTGCCTAATCAGTTTATTTCCCATTAATCCAGCTCATTTCCTATGTTTTGGATGTGTGTACTCTATGGACAGTAGTGGTTAGCACCTACCAGTAAATGTCTGTACATTACTTGATAGTCTAGAGAGCTGCAAATCCCAGAGGAAGACTTGAATAAACAGTGTTCGTTCATATGTCCTCAGATAAAGGTAACATTAAACTGCTAAGAATGATTATCTTTATTAAAGAGATTGTATAAACAGAAATAGCTATATTTTTCACTTATCTAGGCTTTCTGAGTCCATGTATGTAGTTAGTCTGTAAACGTCTCCAAGCCTGCTGTTCAATGGGTGGGTCTTGGCGATGGAAGTTTGGGTTAGGCTGTGACTAGGCCAATGGCTCTCACTGAATGTCCCACCAACTCTGTTGCTGCTCAACAAGACTTTCTGTTCTTCTTCTTGATCTGCCCGTGGCAGCACTTACCACTCACGAGACAGGCGTGGTTTTGCTTTACGTTCTCCCACCCTTGAACGTTTAAAATTCTTCACATTTTCTGCATGTAAATAGCAAACTCTGCTTCTAGAAGTTAAGTGGGAGCCACCCTGGTTGCAACACCTGTATTCAGCCATTCTGAAAGGAGACTTTCAGGGTCACTTTGAATATGTCATTGTTTACTCTTGGAAGGGTTGCATCTGATTTTAGCACCTATGAGTGATGCCCGCTGCAGAGCCCCAGGAGGAAAATCTGTCCACAAACAGGTACGGTGTGGACAGCAAAGACAGTGTCCAGCATTCATGACCAAGGGCTGAAAAACTGGTGCCTCTGTATGGACAAAGGCAGTGAAAAAAACGACTGGCAGTTTGTTAGAAAAGGACAGAAGGAAGGGGCACACGAAAGTCCCCTTTGACTCAAGCAGGAGCTGGGCAGCAGTGTGCTCTGCAGCAGTTCTTCCCACCATGCTGCCCGGGCTGCCCAGCAGAGTGTTGAAGAGATGCCGGCATGAGGAGGGATCCCAGATGGAGACCCCAAGTAAAGCATGAATCAACACACCATTGCAAAGGTTCTCACATATTGGTGGCCACAGCGGGGATTAAAATTATGTCCTTGGCTTCCCAACCAAGCCTTTGCTCTGTGAAGGCAGCCTGGTGGATCAGAGAGGTGTAACAGAATGCTTCCCTGCATCTCCACTGGTGAAATAAGGAGCCAAAGCCTTAAGTAGGTTGGCCTCACAAGCAGCTCCAGCTCTCTGTCCATTCCTTGCCAGGCTGATGCTGCAGAGGTCTCTGACTGCAGCAGAGAAGCTGAGGCAGTTCACAGCCACAACAGAAACTGGGTAAGGAGAGTGCAGGACAGAGACCCTTGAATTCCCTTCCTCTGTTTTTGCTAGGAAAAGGACCCAAACAACCTCCTCAAACACAACAGGAGAAACATCTCAAGCAGGAACTGTGCTGTGAGCACTCCAATAGCTCGTCAGTACAGTAGAATATATAAAAAGGCAGTGCTTCATACCAGAACCAAGTGAATGACATAGGAAGGAAAGATCTTAGACAGTTATTAATATTATTTTGTCTTCCATGATAGTTTTAGCTGAATCATGAAGGAATTTGAAACATTGTGGGGAGCGCACTAAAAACAGAAGATGAGCTAAAAGGATTTGGCAGTACTTAAATGCATTTCAGCCCTCCCCCAGACTATGATGCAGTCTATAGAAAATGCAAGCACACTTTGCCTGGAGACATCTAGTGCTGCAAATTAGGTGCAAGAGTGAGCTGATGTAGTAATCCTGAAATGCTATATCCCAGGGTACTCCGAAATATGCCTCTTCTACTATTTTAAAAATACTTTAACTGTTCTAGTGCATGTGAAGATTGCTGGGCAGCCAGCTTCAAACAGGCACAGAGAGGAGAGCTGCAGAGAAAGGTTATCTCTGCTCGGCATCGTTGGTGGGCCTCTCTCCAAGACATAGCGGCCCCATTAAGGATTTGTCTGTGTGTCTTGTCCCGTCCTGCTGTCTGGCTCCCTTCTGACCCTGTCAAGAAGTGACTTGTTGGTTTGTTCCTGTAGCCTGTATTGTTGAGCTTTTTTCTCTTAACTACCTTTGATACCAATGGCTTGGAGAAGTGATTCCTTTAGATAGCAACATCCAGCAACCTGGAGCTGAAAATCACCTCTATATTCCTTTGAACAGTGGATGTTTTAATAATTTTTTCCCTATCTGAACGTGGTTTTTCAACTGACTTTATAATTGATAAGAAATTGTAAGCCTTTCTAATGAGAATTATAACTCCTGTGATACATTAGCATACACTCTAATTGTAGCATCATTTCATAGATGACGTTTTATGTAAAGCCATAACAGATATTTTATGGCAAGCAGTTTTTTCATAGAGAAATATGGTATTTAAAATATACTTTTTATTAGTATATATAATAGCAAAGCAGCTGGAAAACACTTTTCTCATGGCATCTGGAACTGAGAAAACAAAAATTACTTTCTTTCAAGTATGAGATTTACCAGAGAAAAGCCACAACTTCAGATCCCTGTGTATGTCCTCCCCTGTGTGTATGCCTATGTATATCTGCTATGTCTGAAGCTGTCATTGAGGTTAATGACATGTCTATTCATCAAGGACATGTGAAATCGGATAATTAGACTGTCCTGAAAGCAACTCTCTAACTGTCCTTAGCGGCGCATGCCTCTTACTTTGGTGTCTTAGACTCTTAGTTGCACCAGCAGAACTGCAGCAATTCCACACAGGCTGTAATTCTCCGTGGAAGCAGATTTTTCTTTGCAGAAATAGTGAAGCCATAAAGTTGATCACATGAAACACTAAACATCACTATTCTGTGCATCTCTTTCATTTGTTGTGGTAAAAGAACCTGAGCATTTCACCATAACATTGAAAATATTCAGGGCTCACCCTGAGAGGGCCTGGGATAACCTGGTCCTGGGCCCTGCTCAGCATTGGTGGGACCAGGTGTCTCCAGAAGTCCCCTCCAAGCAGGACCCTTCTCTAGTTCTACAATTCTTAGTTACTGCCACCTAAACTATCACAGTAAATCTAACAGGAAAAGTGCCAGCTTCTAGCCATCAACTGGAAACTGCTGTGGTACACAGTAGTTCCGATCTGAATGAGGAGGGAAATTTCAGCCCTCACAGAGAGTTATTTTTGATCATGGAGTCAACTGGGTCTTTATCTTTTAGTGTATTCTCACCTCCTGAGCTTTAATGGGTTCATAAAGGGGCAAGCACCCTTGCCTCTGTTCAGCAGTGCCGCGGCATTCCGATAACGCACTAACAGTTTTCCTTTGTATAAATCAAAGCCAAACCAATATTCCATCCCTGAGTGGCTGGTTTATTCTGCTGTGTACAGCCTGTGCATGGCTCTTAACCAGGATCCCCACTCCTTCCCCACCTCCGCCACTGGTGCAGGTGGGAAAATACTCTGAACTGAATAAAGCTGTGATGAACTGTGAAAATCCTTAGTGCTTTCAGTGGCCTGAACAAGAAATGCATTTTCAAATTCCTCTGAATTCCACTGCTGCTCTGCTTCCTTAGTGCTGTCTGCCAGGGGCGGACTCAGGTTGTTACTCCTCTCTGAATTTTGTCTGTTTCATTCTGGCTGGTCGTGTTTCCCTTCCCTGTTGAGAGAGCTCTCAGGCTCTCCAAAAACCTGACCAAAATGCACTTTCTCTCTGCAGGTGACCTCATCCTGGGTAAAGCTGAGTCTGTGATGGGCAGGGTCAGTCTGGGTTTCCCGCTGTACCTCATTTTCTCTTTCTTCCCAGCTGGCAGTAGTGTGGAAGAGGAGATTGGCCCAGCTCTCCAGTGTGGGGGTCCTGTTTTGGTGTCAAACACAGCTTTGTCGCCAGAGCTCTGCTGTGCCACTTGGCAGGGGTCTCTAAGCAAAGAGGTAGGCTAGGTTGCCATGTATCTTTTCATATGTTTCTTTTGGATTAAGGTGAAGAGTGAAAATCAGTTGTAATGACCAAAGGGCACTATTGGCACGATGGACCAAATTAGTTTCCTGATCTTGGAAGAAGGGACAGATTTTGTATCCCAAAGTAGGATTTGGGTCTCTGAATTTTAGCCATATAAAGGTGAGGCAACTAGTCTGAGTCATCATTGTTTTTTCTAGGGTTAATGGAGAGAACACGTCATCTCCAGTAAACGCTGTATTCCACTTAACTGGGACAGGGTGAAATGGCCTCTCATGTGTCTAACATGAGGGAGCACATATGTGGATGTTCTCAGTATCTGAAATCATGTGAGGTCACAGAAAAGATCACAGTCTTTATCTGCAAACCCAGACTGAGGTGCAAACCCACTTAGGATACCAGATAAGCTTCATGAAAGTGAAGGCATCTGTGTAGCATCATCATCAAAAATCTTCCTGGAAGAGGTTTAGAAAAGGATTTGAAAGAGCATTGGCAATTGTTTGATACGTGAGAAGAGGAGAGCGGTTCTGGCACACTGTAAAAGAGATGGAATTATTGCATCCACCCCTCCTGCTACCTCCACCCCCAAAAATCTGAAAACTTCCTGCTTTGTGTTCATCAATAATTAAGAGCCCATCAGCAATACTCAGAGGGAGCTTGCATTGCACTTCTGAGCAGCCAGTTAGTAATGTACGGTGGAGAGATCCTCTTTTTCAAATCCCAGGGCTCCAAGCTATGCAATGCTAGTATTGCATTTTCAATTAGCTTCTGAGTGAATGCTTGGCATACGTAGAAGTGAACTGGTACACAATTAGCTTATTGTTCCTTTCAGCTTTGTGCTGAGAGGATCTGAAGGACTGCAGAAGAGAGGGGGGGGGGAAAGAAAATAGCCAAGCCAGTGGCATCTCTGTGGATGTGGAATAAGGGAGCTGCTCGGCTCAGGCAGATTCCCGTGCGAAGTTGAGAGTTACAGCTGTTCCTGAGGAGCACTCAGCCTGGCCGTGGGGAGGGCGCCTGGGGAGAGGCGCAGACCGAGTCTCGAGCTCCAGGCTCCTCTCTCGGCCGACTCACCTCAACATCACGATGGAGCCCAACAGCCCTAAAAAAATACAGTTTGCTGTGCCGCTGTTTCAGAGTCAAATAGATCCCGAGGCAGCTGAGCAGGTAAGGAAGATGAGTCTCTTTTAGTGTTTTGAGGGAATGGGGGCAAGGTGTGGGGGGAGAACAGGCAATGCTTGTGGCCTAAATGCTTCTCTAACTTATATTAATGTAACTATAGATTAAATGTTCCAGACGTTAGGGCAATGTCTGGATACATCCAAAGAGAGAGAAGGGTATGTCCTCTAGCCAGATCAAGGCTCCTTTACTTTGGGTAGGTTTATTCAATATATACATTTGTGGTGCCTTTTTTACCACCGGACTTGTACTGTAATACAAACCTGTCACATGAATACACACTCTCAATGAATCAACATAAGTATATTATTTGTATATAAAGCAAAACATGAAGCTGACAGTGGTACCTAATGGAAATACTGTGCAGAAGACAGCTTATTTACCATTCATTGTAACATGAAAAAATACAAGTTATGTTTTGCACAAGTTATAGCTTTGCTTGCTTCCTGGATTTCTCATTATTTTTATACAGTCTTCTCTATGTCATTGTTACAGTGTTCTACATATTTGACAAATACATCCATGTAGAAATATGCCTGACATGTCCACATTGGAATTATGTGAGGGCGGTTTTAGGTTTTGTCTCGCTCCTAAAACATACAGACATATATTATATATATAGTAATACAGACGTCTAAGGAGGAAAAAATATCCACTGTTGTGCACAGATACGTGTAGAGGCGCATAAAGAAGGACACAGGGAATCTTATGCAAAAAGCTGAATAGATCGTAATTAGGTGACCCAGTATACTTCTCTCAGTGCAAGTCCTTCTCCGCATTTGTTGCTATTTTGGTGAGTCTGGTTTTAGATGATACCGGGGGAATATTATAACCTTGACAGTTACGTGTCATTAGCTACGAAATTATTTGTACCTTTAGGACAGGTATCTGCTTTCCTGAATATCCTGATGTCGTGCCTCTAAAAGGCAGCTGCCTTCACCAGAAAATGATGAGTTGTGAGTGACCAGTGAATGAAGAAATACTAGAAGGGTGCAGGGGAGAATTGCTGCGGGGCTTCATTTCTCCCATAGGTACTTCTGAGCTGTGAGATGTCGATACCTGATGGAACAGTCTCACAATGAATTCAAGCAGAATGTGGTCTGATATTTTTCTGAAATCTGAGAGAACCATAGGATTAGGATTTCATGGAATTCCCATGGCTTTTGAAATGCTG
Source organism: Porphyrio hochstetteri (assembly GCA_020800305.1). Classification (NCBI taxonomy): domain Eukaryota; kingdom Metazoa; phylum Chordata; class Aves; order Gruiformes; family Rallidae; genus Porphyrio; species Porphyrio hochstetteri. The sequence continues at coordinate 17,153,101 of CM036910.1, read as the reverse complement.
TGGCCCAAATCCTGCCCAGTATTTATGGACGGTCCTTTTTTTATGTTGTCGGTCTAATTCCAAGTGCTATAGAGTTTCACTGTGGGCGTGTTATGAAATTAAAGTAGTAAAATCTGCTTTCAGCTACTGTTACGCTAATCTGGAATAAACCCATTAACCCTGATGATGTAATTTTCCATTTACACCTCTGAAAGCAAAATTTGAACCCAGCTAAATACAGATGTTGGCTCAGCAACTGAAAAAGAACAAACACACTGACATTGAGGTTTCGTGTCAGAATGGTTTCTAGCTTAAATACTTTTGATCCCTCTCTTAAATTCAATAGAATATCAACAGCCTGGGGGCTTCAGTGAAGCAACACAAAGCTTTCAATGCAAATGCATGCATTATAGAAGGGTAGTCCAATATAATGTAGTTCAACCAGTGTTAATGGAACAAAAATGCTCAACCAAATAAATTCTGAGTAAGAATCACATAAAATTCAGTATTATGTGTTGATATGTAAAAATCTGTTGTGGAGTGTTCTTAGAAAATATCTCAAAGTCTTGAGAATTGTTTTTCTTTGAAGAGCAGTATTAACACCTCTGGCCACAGTTTGGAGATACCATACATTCATTGGAAGGCATACATGTAACATCAACTCTCTAGTGCACTGAAAAATATTAATATTAACAATTACTTCTGAGACCTCTGACAGTACTAGGTATTTGCAGATATAAGCTCAAAAACCCCTGCAGTCATTTTCCCGAAGCAAAGATAAATGGAAATACTTTAAGATAGGACTGATACATGTCAGCAGTACATGTACAAAAACTTATGCAAGGTGATTGCAAATCCTAAAGGCATTTTGGAAAGCTCTCCCCTGTGCCTTTGCTTTCCATGTACAAGCAGCAGCATGACCCTGATCACTGTCAGAGCAGACGAGCAGGGAGAAAGACAATGACGTGCTGATGTTCTTTAAATATTTTCTTTTTGAACTTTACCTGATCTAAACTCAGGAGTGCACCAGATGGATTTTTTTGTTTGTTTGCTTGCTTTGGGTGTGGGGCAATTGGTGGACTCTGGTGACTCTCTTTGGTTTGTGCATGTTACAGATCAGGAAAAGAAGGCCTACGCCAGCATCGCTTGTCATCATGAATGAACATGTGCCTCCAGGTAAGAGCCAACATACCTTCCAAACCATGAACTTGTATACACAGGACTGTCTGCAGGTTGGTTTTATTAACTACTTGGTTTTAAACATACAGCATTAATTTGATAGCACTACATGTCAAATAGAACAGTTTGGAGTAATCCTCGTGAATACATGTAACTCTCGACCTCCGGATAATGTCAATAATTTCAGGATTTTATTCTCCATGTAAATCTTTTGTTGTGTGTACAAGGAGAATATGACCCTTATCCAACACTGCCATCCACAAATCTTTTCTTTCCCTGGGTGGATACTTTGGAGATCCACCAAGCCCCAGTCTTGGGATACCAGGGTGGCTCCAGGGCTAATTCAACAACGTGAATTGCTTCTGCAAAGCAGGCTGTTTTCTAGTTTTCTGATGAAACATGGGATGTCTGTTTTCATTATCCCTTCTCAGCTTTGAGTATATTATCTTCATGCCAGACTTCTCCCTGAAGATTTGCTGTGGGGTAGAACAATTTGAGGCTGTAACGTACCTTGTCACGTAACTGTGACTTCAGAAAGATTCTTTAATAAGCTGTTTAGGCAGTATTATAAGCGAAAAAGCTCAGCAAAAATGGGTTGCAGGAAAAAGTCCTCAAGACATAATCCCTTTGAAACATGCTACCTACTTTATATCAAACTTTTATGTTCTGTAGTGCTCTGCAACAACTTTTTACTGCTTTATATATCACCTGATTTTTTTAAAAAAGCACCTCATGCTTTTTCTTGATGATGCATTATTTATGTCATTACTGTATGCACTGGCACCTCAGTAAAACAAAACCATTTTGGCTCTATTAGGATCTCCTCTTAGTGCACTGCACTGAGGGCCTCCACTTCTGATTAACATCACCAGTAGCTGAAGTTCTTCAGAAATTAAGGAAAGAAACATTTAGAGAGTCCTGCTTTTGGGGTTGAGATCATCGCAGCACAGCACACAGGCTAGGGAGGTTCAAGCATGGCATATGGCTAAGGTTATATTCTTTAACATGGAGAGTGACCCATGAGTTTGCTGCAGGGCTAACATCAATCCCAGTTTGGAGAGTAGCTTTCTGATATGAATTTCAGGCAGTTCAGCTTTCAGTAATGATGCATGAGAGATCTGCCTTAAACCAGCTTTCCTTACCTTAATGGGATCTACAGTGTCTGTGTTGCTAGGATTTAATTTAAAGCAAATTCACCTTGACTGTTAATCTCTTTTGCAATTCACTTTGTACACTTTGTACCGTCATATTTCCTTCTATAAACAGATACTTGGTACAGTACCAAATCAAAGCCAAACAGAGAATAAGAACTCTTTTTAATTTACAGGAAATTTTATTGTAAACAAAGTGGTGCATGTCTGTTATCTCCTTTCCTGCAATGTTCATAATAAATCTTTAAATAAATCATTTTTATTATGAGTCCAGATTGCTGCAAGTATCAGTCAGCTTCCATATAAGCCCAAGAACTTGCTTATTCACTTTCTTCACTTATTTGTATTTACTAATTTGGACATTGTCCCCTTTTACCAGACACTGGGAACTAGTATCAGTGAAGGTGTTCTTGGTTAAATTATAATCTTGTCTTGGGTTTTAATTTTCCATAAAATCAAATTAAAGTAAAAACTTTAAAAGTACCTTCATTTTCCTGCACCTTGCTGTGTGGTTTATGCATGAGCATGCATGTGCATATGTCCACATGAGGTGCTTGATAGGGCAGGTGTGCACATGTAGCTGTGTAAACTCGATGAATAGAACACAGATTGGAAAGGCAGACAATAGCTTTACAATGGAGGTATAAATAGTAATAAATAAATTACTTCGATCTGGCAAGATGCTCTGTGTTTTCTGAAGTTATTGTATACCTTCAGCTTTCGGAGGTTTCAGCTAGTCCTAGGGACTCGATGCCTTGCTGGTTAAATTTCAAATGCTGCTCCCTTATTGGATTTTGAATAGAATTCAATGGGATTCTGAGTAACAAGTCTCAGAAAACATTAAATACACCACTGTACATGTTTACAGTGAATAAAATCAGAAATGTAAGGGTGTGAACTTGAAACTCCAGCAAATTGCTTTATAGATGTAATTCCCGAGGTCAACGGGGAAACTGAGCAACAGAAAATTTAAGAGACACTGTCAAAGCCACCTATTAAATTAGAGCTGGGCTAGACCAGAATCCTATTTCTTGATTTTACCCACTGGACTACTCCAATTTCCTCTTTGGGAGCAAACAGCAAGTGAACGATATGCTTCCAAGGGCTTGAAATGTGGTCCTAATGCAATTCTAAATGTTTGGATGCCCCTGAAAAGTTTACTCAAATTATCTAAATTACTGTTATTTTAAAAAACAGAGACAGGCACTTTCTAAGAATCAGACTTTTCTATAGCTTTCTGCTGCAGCTGCTTCTGATTGCAGCAGGAAAGAAGCCACATTTTTGTGGTATTCTGGTGCTGTGGATTCAGACCCATCTGGAAGCCAGAAGGCAATAAAATGTGTTTGGACATTTCAGAACTTATATAATTAATACAGTTTGAGTTGTGCCGTACAAAGATCTAAAATAGTTGTTTTCTTCTCAGTCTCCTCATCCATCCCTGATGTCTACTACTGCTTTGACAGGAATCTGTCTTCAATGGTTTAGGTCAGGTCCATTGTGCTATAAGGTGAAGATGGAACATCTACTAAGCCTAAGGCATTTTAAACAGATGACAGCTACTCAAAAACTAGACGAGTCTGCTTGGCTCCCTTGCCTCCAAGGAGACAGCAAGGGCTAGACCACACTAAATGATTTAAAGAGAGGACAGTAGATGTGACTGCAGGGGCTAATATCCAGCCTTTAGTACCATTGACTGGTGCGTTTTCTCCTGTTCACTCTGGTTTGTGTCATGTATAATTGCAATCAAAGACCACAGAAGTGAAATTTCAATTGCAGCAGCAGCAGCAACAATGATTGCAGTGGACAATACAGGCAATGTAACGATGAGTAAACCCTTAACTCTTTCTGTAAGCACTCTGTGAAGTGCTCTGTGATTGCATCTGAACACAGAAGCTAGCGCTAGAAAACTGAGTTCTGAAGTTACTTAACTCTGTTGTGCTTCAGTGCCATCAATGGAGTTGTGTTTTGTGAGCATCTGATGTTTGATTTCATACTGGCCAATCAGTTGTCCTTTTAATTGAAATTATAAGACCCTTTTGCTATCTGTGAAAGCAAACCCAAACCTTAGTGGACAGAACTATGAAAGCATGCAGCAGCTCATCCTGTGCGGGATGCCTGTATGTGTTTCTGAGAAAACCTGCTTGTATCCTGCTATAGCCACACTTGCTCCACGTCTGGACGTTCAAAAGGGAACATAAGCATATTCTTAGTTTTAAAGATACACTTAACTATTAAGATGCACAAGAGCTTAATCCAAACCTGCTAAAGCTCTCCTGCTTCCTCTTTCTCTTGCAATATCAGTGGAGCCACCAGAAACTCGACATCACCATACCCTGAAAGCAACCTTTTCTTTGCTGCCAGAATATACTCAGCCTCCTGTCTCCTGACAGGAGAATATGTATGAAAATCAATTCTTCCTATCCGAAAGAAAATTCTAACTATACCCTAAATTAGCAGAATATCATACATACTGTGATGGCTCAAGAAAAAGCTGGTGGCAATACAGAGAAGTGATGGTTGAGGGAAAAACCCATGTCGGACCACAGCTCAGGTTTAATGCCATTAGGGCTTGCTTTGATCAGAAAACAATGCCAGTGCTCCTGTACAGCCCTGGCGTTGTCACAGAGCCAACGCAACATCAAACAGGCTGACTGGCAAAGGCTGTTCTACTTGTGTCAAAGCGTTCAGTCTTCTTGAAGCACTAGATTATGGGTAAACATTAGGTTAAACGTCTGCATTTCTGAACTTTCTATGTACGTGCTGTTTCCAACTCTCCTTTCTACTCAGTTGCATGTTTTGGCTTCCTTGCTTGTAGTCTAAATGTTACTCAGTGTTTGGAAATAAGAAAAACACAGTAATGTGTTTTGATAATTCTTCCCCAGAGCTGCCTTTTTGCATTGTGCAAATCTCATTTCAAGTCAGAAAGGGTATAGTATCACTGCAAAAGCAATATAAAAAGTATATTCCAAGTACAACTCAGTACCTCTGAGTTTTCTGAAGGCCAGAAATCGTAACTTGAAGATAAGCAACCTGTACCTGTCTCCAGGCAAGTAACTTGCTTGAAGCTTGTCTTTGGGTATTAGCAGCTTTTCTGTCTTGTTCCCAGGTTTATTCCATTGTCCAGTTCCCAGAGGTCTGCTGAGATGCCTCAGGAGCAGCAGCAATATTTCATGAAAACAGGACAGCCAAATGGGTGGTGGGAGGACATACTGTCCTTACACCTGTGACAATCCCACGACAACCTAATGTAGATTAGGTTTTTCATGCTAAATTGATTTTAGATACTCTCAGACTTTCCACACACGTACAGATGTACTTTTCTGGTGATGCAAACTACATCAGCACCTCATCTTTGCCAGGATAAATGCAATATGCTCTACCCCAATGTCAGTGTTTGTGACTAATATTTGCTAGATGTAAATATTCATTCTAGGTGAATGAATGTGTTTGTTTTACATCTAATGGTCCGTTCTTTTTCTCCCAAGACAAAATAAAGTGGGATCAAAAAAGACTTACTAGGTAGGAGGCAGTTGTTTCTGGGTGTTGCAAAGCAGTCCTGTTACACTTCCTCAGGCAAAATCTCACTGAAACTCAAATCAGCAGAGAACTCTTGATCTCACAGTTCATGAAAACTGATATGTTTTTCAAAAGCTTGAGATTCTGGAAGGACATACTGCTTACTTTGGTTCAGGAAATAGAAGTGAGTAAGCCAAATAGCTGTTTTCAATTGCAAATTTAGGTTTCTAATGTGGTAATAAAACATCCAGAAAAGCAGTACATTAATAAAAACTGACATTAACCTTTTTTTTTTTTTGGTCAAACTAGTTGATCTTTCTCTGTGGTATATGTGAATATCATTTACGAGTGCTGTCTGGTTTTATGTCAGGCTAGGAGCTCACGGAGGTATGGCAATAAGCAGTGAAAAAGATTTGTGTCCCCTCCCATCACGGGACTGGCAGAGGTCAGTGTACGTTACCAATGGCACCAGGATGCTCAGAGATTAGGCACTGTTGATAAGGGCAGTGAGGAGCTTCGTGTTCTTTAGGCCTGTGCTGGAAAGGACTACCTGGCACAGTGGAACAATGAAGTACATAAACCAAACATTGCATAAGGCCTAATAGGTGATAGGGATTCCAGAACAGAGAGGAAAATGTCTGTGCTTGAAAATACCCTGCTGTTCTCCAGCTGATGTGTGGCTGCTAACATTCAGTGGCAAACTTTTGCTTACCTACCTACAACTGTGCTCAGATGTTCTGTCGTTTGGGGTACTTTGAATTCACTCTGCAGTTCAGGCTTACAGAATCCCCTGGGACAAGCCATAGCATAACTTCCTCATGTATATGCAGTGTGACTAAAGACTCCGTGATTTGATCCATGAAAATAAAATGTTCAGGGACTTAAAAAAAAAAGACAGGAAACTGTACTTGAGCTGTTTTTAATGCAGCCTAGAAGGAAGAGCTTACAGGGTCCAAAAAGAAGTAATGATTTTTTATCTTTTTTTTTTAAAAAAAAGCTTTCCTTAGCATGAAAGGAAAAAACCAAACTGGAGCATTTTCATAAGGTGAGCATTTTATATGTTAGTGCCATTGCTTACAAAAAGAGCATGGTAAAGACAGCAAGCCGGAGGACTAGGCTTGAGTTGGTTGGGAAGCAGCAGGCACTGCATTGCCTAAAGTGAAGGCTATCATGGAAAGAGCCAGATGCATTTTTGCTACTCTTTGAGGTCATGAACATAGTAGTTCACAAATATAAAAATTCCCTGGAAACACTTTAGTCATTGTGTAAAACACGGAGAGTGAAACAGTAGGAAATATTAACAACTTCATACAGTGCCCAAGTAGAGTCTGGACTGCCTCTTTAGTCAGTAAGTAATGCTTTAATGAGAAGGGTCTGAAAGCTACTCATGAGAAAGTAGAAAAAAACAGGTGGTGTGGATGTTCTGGTCAATATTCACTTATTTTACCTCATTTTTCATGTTGCTTTTTGTCCCCACTTCCTTCATTTTCAGTGTGTAATGACAACTGCATAGGTACATTTTACATGACATGTAATCCCATATGAGTTTAGTTGCTTCTACTGACTACACTCGAGTTGACTGAAGTGGGTGCATTTAGTTGAAACAAAAATGAGTCCCTCTGTTCACCCAAACCTGCCTTCCCTCTGCAAGAAGGGGGAGCCTGGGGTACAAACAGTGCCTGAGAAAGCTCTGGTCTGTGGAAAGACCTGGGCCAGCCTGACAGAACAGAAGTGCACAACCAGGCCTCAGATTTCTCTTCTAGATCAGAGAAGTGGTGCAGCACAGAGGCCAGAAATCCAAAAATCCCCCACCATTTTCTTGCTCCCAATTTAGGTGCAATTGCATTTATCTATTTCTCTCCTTCCAGCTTAAAATCCACAACACATGCATTGATGTGCTTTTATTTATCAGAGCAGTTAAGCCCCTAATGTGTACTGTGACGTTACTTACTCCATGCCTCCTGGTGGCTTTGTGTTTGAAGGGTCAATGTCCGTGGAACTATCTGAAAGTGAAGGAGGTATTTTTAGAGTTGAACCTTGTCCTCTTCATCTGTTTCCCTCATTCCTTATACAAAAAGCACCATAGAAACAGCCTTCTTCCACCCCAGGAGATTATTTGCAAATAATTTTTAATATATATGGCTTCATGTTACAGATGTCCAGCTGCTTGATTGTTCAGCATCAGGACCGATAAGCTTTCAGACTGTTGACTTCTGTTATCGCTGTTGTGTATATTAACATGACAAAGAGGTGTGCCTGGGGCAGAGAATAGCAGTGTGCACAACTACTGGACCTGCTGAGGAAGTTAGTTGGACAGCTTCGCACTTTATTGCATTCATGAGGCTTAATGTTTTGCTAGAGGAGCTCTAACAGATTTGTATTGTGCCAAATACTTGTACACCTCACAGTGTTTTGGTGAGAATTCTGAGTAGATCATAGGTTTTTCTAATTAAAAAATGCCTAGGTGTAGTTAACTACTTCTTATGGTCAAAGTACTTAAGCTATATGTAACATAGCTAAGTGAGTATACAGTTTGGGAGGTTAGTGGCATTCAAAAAAACCACATTTGGATCAAAAATAGTTCCAGTTTAGCCTGGAGCAAATGTTCTCTTTGTATTTTAAGTGTTTTTTTAGAATAATAAAAATTTTAGAGACTATCTGAAATTAATTTAATTTAAACATCATAAGATAAAATGTTTTAAATAAGAATATCAAATGAGTTTGAAATTGCTAAATTTATACCTCAATAATGTGATAATACTGATTTTTAATTTTTTTAAAGATCAGTTAATAAACTAAAATCCTTTAATAACTGTTCTAGACCTGCTGAGGGGAAAAAACCAAACAACACAGTGTTTGTCTGACCTCCACTATTTAGTACTTAATGCAGCACTCATTTACCATGATGACGTGTGCAGAATAAATAGATAATGCAGACAGATGAGAGACAACCCAGCTTTTAGCACTAACCTCATTATGTTCAGAATATTGGGGAGGGGTTGCACTTAAAGCATCAATCAAGATAGCCCCATTTATTGAGCTTTCAGAGACAAAATTTAACCCTATATGGAGTAACTGAACTCCCAGCTTCACTTAAAAATACTCTCAAAATGGGAATTTAATGAGTCTGGACCAAAAGCTAGCAGAGATTCTAAACAAAAGGAAGCTTTGCATCGTGAAAGTTTTTGCCAACCACACGAGGCTGGACTGCAGAAATTCAGAGAGCGTGCAGGGAGGTGCAGAGCTTAGCTCTGCTTTCCTGGGAGCCTGAGCTGCCTCTGTCACCAGCTGGTGGAAACAAGATCAGCTGGACCAGCCAAGTCTCTTTTTACAGCTCTGTTTTCCCCTTCTCCCCACTCCCCAAAACCCTATTCATGTGTCAGTATTTAAAATCATGACTTCTGGTATTTTCTCAAATGGCTTTACCAGGGGATTGAGATATTATCATAGTAGCAGAATGTGGTACAGTTACATGCTCACTCTTTGTTCATGTTCTCCCTGGGATATCTGGGATGCAGAAGTAGCACAGAGAATGAACGAATGTACTGGTGTTGTTCCTCTGTGATCAAAATCACTTACAGAGTTAGCAGTGCTAAGTAGATGAATGTGGGTTTTAACCTGAAGCCAGGTCCTCCATTCTGGTGATACAAGCAGAGAAGAGTCACACCAGGCAGAACATGAGCTTGAGCGAGGCAGATGGGAAGTTCAATAAAGCAGTGAGTTCTATGGCATCCTACAGTATCACTTGTCCTGGTACCTAGATATCCCATAGCCCACACATTTCATCATTGAGCCTTCACTGCTCAGAAAAGACAAAGGCTTGTGGTGACAGTATACCCTTGAAGTCGTTCTGAAGTTCCCTGCCATAGCTGTTCTCACACAGTGCCAGAAAGCAAAGAGGATCTGGATGAACCTTCCCTCATCTTTCTTTGACCATCACCAAACAGTACTATCTCTGGGATCAGCCACTGTGTAGCTGCAGCACTTGCTCCACCATCTCCCTGTTAGATTAGGATCTGTGGGACAGCTATAATACCAGGGAACAACTTAATCTACAAGCCCAGCTGGGGTGAACACAACATGTTTCTATTACTAAGTGTGATTTAGAACCTTTTCTCTTTGCAGAGGAATTATACAGATAAAGTAATGAGGGGTGGGGGGAGGCAGGGGAGAAAACATAATTTTCCCTTTGAAGAATCAGGATATAAAATTTTTTTTGATCCAGATCAACGTTAGATTTTTACTGTTTGTGTCTGAAATACAGTAAGTATTTTTGAAATGCTTATTTTGAAATAAGTTGAGTAGGCAGCAGGGCTATAATTTTTTAGACACGTGCTAGTGTGTGACTTGGGTCTTAGTGTGAGCAGTGTATCCCATAGGAGGGTGTGGAACAGCTCATTCCATGGGAATTGCAGCCAGGCGTTGCTGATCAGGACAGCAGGGATAGAGAAGTACAAAACAAAGCCCAGGGTTCCCTCTGTCTCTGGTGTGCTGTGAGTTTAGTTGAAATTCTGAAAAATGCCTTCAGAAATTACAGCTGACTTAGTACGAGCTAGTGATTTCCCTGTCTTTTCCATCCCACCCAGTTGTGCTGATGGTGGGAATGACATTATGGAACTTCACTTCACTGACTTGTTGAAAGCTTAGAAATCCAAACAATGAATTTACAAAATGAATGTACAAAACTGGTGTTTGCATCTTTGTTTGGACAAAGTGTCACAAAGCCCAAGAAGCTCTATTATTAGTAGCTGTCTTGATTCACGTGTTAGACAAGATATGTACATGAGGAGCTTTATGCATGTGCATTCTAACCACAAGCAAGCCACAAGCAGCTGGACAGGACTAGCTTTAGAACACATTCCTACTGAAATCCTTGAGGTATTATTCCAAAGGAAGGAAACTGCAAAGGCAGCAATAATAATCGCTAGCTAAGGAAGTTTTATTGTTTTGCATGTTTTTTCTTCTCCCCTGGCAAATGCCACTTTCCAGAATGTCCGATACACAACTGCTCAGGTATGATATTTTTTTAAAAGGCTTTATGAGCTATAGCATGCTAAGAAAAGTTTTACTTTTTTAGTTTTGGCTGCTGCTGCTGGCTTTTATTTTAGAGCTTAGAATACTCCAGCTCAGAACTGAGCGAGGAACTGCTCGCTGTGATAGCTATTGCAGCTGTGACTCCAATGCAAAGATCCCAATCAGTGGGGCAATTCTGAGCCATTTTACGGTGCAACAGATTCCTCTCTATGAAGTAATTAGGAAATGATTTAAATGTATATCAGGAGATCAGCTAGCATTATATTTCTGATAAACATGGATTTTTCTTCATGATCTTTTTATACCTTAATTGTATTTAGATCTTCATTATCTGTGGTATGTCATTTGAGCATAGACCGAACATAAAGCAAGCAAACAGCTGGAAAATAGCACATTACTTATACTTCTCAGTATTGCCAATGAATTCCTAACTCTGAGTGTCTTCTGAAGGTACTTATCTTCCTTCTGTATTTGAAAAACATTAATGAACATGTTAAGTCTTTTTACAAGCTACTACATTGTTATGACTTTTTGAGTCAATGGACAAAGTAATTGCAAGCTATTGGGAAGTTTTTGTGTACTGCTTTGGTAATATCTGGTAAAACAGTAGCCATTCTTTGCAAATATTTAGTAGTCTGGCAGTGCTTTGCTCAGGTACGTTCAGTTCAGACGGACAGGTTCTTTGAACCTGTTTCTCAGAGTGTTTGCTGGCAGTCACTCAACTGCTCTGTCCCTCTTCTAACCTCCCAGAAGCCCTCTTTATCTCCATTGCCCACCTATTTCCTTTCACTGTAAGGTTTCAGGCCAGGTGTGTTTATGCTGTGAGTATGGAAACAGCCCTCCCTCTGTGCAGCAAAGATGTAATCTTTATTAACGCCTGCTTTTGTGTTAGAGTAGACCCAGTGTCAATGTAACCTTACAATAAGATGAATTCTTCGGCACAGTTGGACAAACTTTGAAACACCACACATGCTTCAGGTCTACTTTCCAGTCCTTGTCCTTTGCCTTGTTCCATATCTCTGTGAAAGTCTGCTTTTTCAAGGACCTCTGGTAGCTCAGTTAAGCCTTCTAGCACTGCCTGGGGCACCCAGAAATCCTGGCTGGCAGGTTCTTCCAGCTCAGGCTGGAAAGTTCTGAGTTTACACCCTGGTTTACCTTTATTTGCTTCAAGAATAAGGGAATTTTCCTTATGTCTATATCAATGTAAAAGAGATATCTGACCCACTCTAAATAGATGTGCATAGAAGAGAATCATATGTGTATTGTTAGGACAAGGGGGAATGGCATGAAGCTGTGCCAGGGCAGGTTTAGATTGGACATTAGAAAAAAATTTTTTACTGAAAGAGTTGTCAGGGCCTGGAACAGGCTGCCCAGGGAGGGGGTTGAATCACCTTCCCTGGATGTGTTCAAAAAAAGGGTAGATGAGGTACTTAGGGACATGATTTAGTTTAGGATGAGAATGGTTGGACTTGATGATCTTAAAGGTCTTTTCCAACCTTGTGATTCTGTGATTCTGTGATTATCATGTATCTTTTAAGTCTTTTTGACCGTTTGACACTTGAGTTTACCATCAACCTTCCCAATAGGTCAAAGATTTTAAATTTCACGTCACTGATCACAGCAGTTTTCTTCATTTTGTCTCATGTATTTTTACTCAGTTGAATGAATTAACCTACCTCGGTTTCAAAGATGCAGTGAATGTCAATGTGACTGTCATTCCTTAGTTTAGATAATGAGTAAGAGTTCTGACTAAGTAGCCAATTTTCTTATGGCTGGAGTTCTTTTCCAGATGCACTAACTCCAGAACAAGTTCATTAAATGAGAGAATAGCTTGCCTTTTCTCTCTTCTTTTTTTTTTTTTTTTTAATTTTTTCCCCTCCATTTTGTATACCCCACCCCTGCTATGTATCTAGGATAAAATCTCGACCTTTAAGTCAGTGGCAAAACTTCTTGTTGCTGTGGACTAATAAAGGCAAAGGTAAAATGATTTTCTTTCTCTCACTTCCCTCAAAAATTCTCTCTTGCCTGATTTGTTTTGCTGATGCTGACTGTAGATGTGACACAGTGCTTGCAGAGAGCAAGCCAGCATGCTGAACTCCTGTGCTGGGCTCATCTTGTCCTGAGTACCGCTCGGCAACTCGTAACGCCCCACAGAACTCTCTGCAAAGGGTCAGAGTGGAAGATCTGTGGTTAAGCTTAACTTTGTTGTGCTGGAACCAGAAAGCAGTGCTTTGCTGATAACTGAATATTGTTCTTTTGGAACGTGCTATCTAAAGCAGCTCTGAGGACGCGCAGAGGCAGACCCTTCCCGGGACCTCTGCACACAGTGACACCCTGTGGTCCTGCCGGAGGTTTCTCCTGGCCATGACTCCACACTGGTCAGATGTGAGCTATACGGAATGTTTATCTCAGAGTCATCACTGGTAATCTAGTAGGAGATTTATACTGGGCCATCTGAGAGATCAAAAGAAAGAAAAGACTTGTAATTACCTCCTCCTGGTTCCTCTTATTTAGTCGGTTTTTCTTTGAAAGCCATCTGAGTTTCCTTCAGCAAAGAGGAGTTTGTGCTGCTTAGAAAGCCACTGAAAGAAAGCAAATTCAAGCCTGGCATTATTTATATTGTGATTTAAAGTCAATCTTTACATTAGTTATCCAAACAGACAGTTCAGTTCAAGCAAACTTCATTTTTTCCCCTGGGTTGATTACTTTCTCTGGGAACACCTGCCAAGTCTGTAATTGTCCTTCTATGATGGATGAGGAACTTCTTGTCAGGAAGGTCTGCTCCATGTTCCTTCCTCACCTGACCCGCTCATGGAGTAGGGTTACAGAATAGGATGTCTTGTGCTGTGAGGAAAAGAAACTTCTGCCTGAAAGGATATTTTCATGACAGGTTTTTCCACAAAGCCTGTTTTGTGTTCTGTTACTCAAAGCCAGGGCAGTATCAGAAAGAGCTGTACAGAGCTGGCAGACCACAGTCAGGAAGAAGTGTAACTCCAAAAAGGCAGACAGAACAACTCAGTCCTTCATAATACGAAGGGAGAAAGTAAAGAATTACATTTTAATTCTCTTCCAATATATATTTTGAGAAGCTATGTTTGATTTATGGGACTTATAAAGAAGTTGTTTTGTATTCATATTTAACAGGTATGGTAGGGAAGGAGAGTGAAAAGTTGAAAACAAAATGCTTAGGGAAGGATTATTTTTTGTGCTTGTTGTAATAATTCATGACTGTTCTGTGGTAAGGCTGCGGACCTGATTCATTACTCTTATATTCCAGTTTAATGCCAGTGAAACTAGACTGATTTCCATGAGCCTGACATGAAACTGGAATAACAGGGTGGTGAATCAGGCTCTAGAATTCCCTTCTGAGATTCATGTGATGTAAACAAATACATTTAGATTCACATTGGAGGTTTTCAAGGTCTCCAGTTTCTTCCAAACCAGATTATGGCCTCAGAATGTATGTTTTAAAGAAATGTTGATCTGTATAATTTATGAAAGGTGGTTTTATTTCATATCCTTGTGGCTGTGCAGCTGAAAGTGGGTCCTTGGATACTCTCTGTATGATGCTCAGAGATGAGATGCTGCTTGGATCAGTGCTGGTGTGTGTGTTGCGAGGAAAATTATGAGCATTTTTTTTTGTTAGAAACTAACTTTGAGCACCTTTAGGAAGGATTTGGTCTAACAACAGAGATTGCTGCTCCTACTCTCACTTGAATATTGACGGTGGGAAATAGAGAGCTATGTAAATACAAATGGTTTAGTTTACCTTGAAAGAAAACATTAGTGTCCAAACAGCTGATTCATCTGGTCTGTGGCAATTTTGTGAACTGTGACGGGTGGGTTACGGTTAGGGGCTGGTTGGGAAAAGCTACCCTATGATTTCCTCCAAGCCAGAGTGATGGGTGGTCTCTTGGTGACAGTGCTGCCAGGGTAATACAGGGCCTTTCCCATGCTACATATCGTAACTGCAAATGCCTTATAGAATAAGCATGCAAATGCTTGTGTATAAAGCAAATTCCTATCCCCCCAATGTTTTTATTAATATTTCCTATACAAACCTTGTTATTAGTGTTCCCTAAAGGGCCAGGCAGTAATTTAGATGCCAATTAGAGTGTGAGATGCGGCAGAACCTCAGTGTACACACTCTCTTGTCAGCACTTGACAGAGGAGAACAGCAGACCCTCCAGCTACATTTGCTGCAGCAGCTGGGATACTGGAGTTTAATGAGGTGCTTTTGCAATGTGAAGATTTTTCAGAAACATATACTCAGCCAGGAGGGCTTACCAGGGTGTCTTTTTGGTAATTAAATGTAATTACATTTATACCCATAGTCAAGCGTTCATTGACAGATACAGGCAAATAAAAATCAGCAAGCAAAGGTCAGACAATTAACTGCATAAGCGTTTTGTATGTTTGCCTTTTTGGGCTTTTTCCTTTTCTGACCTCAGTGGCTTAGCAAAAAGCAATGAGATGCTAGCTGCTCTGGCAATGCATACTTAGAATTCTGGCAAAAGCAGAGCATGAAATATTTTTTGATCTTACTCTTCTGGAGGACAGGAGAAGTAGTTTTCATAGCAGAAAAAACAAAATAACGTGATGCCAGTCAATTGCTAAATCAGATTTCAGTGATCTTGTTTTATAAACACCAATGGCAAATACAAATTGTGGTGGTCAAACACCAGTGAGGTGAGCTGGTAGATTTAAAAATACCATTATTTTACTGATGAAGAAATTGAAATGTGAAATGACTAAAACCAAATTTTCAGAAAATTTCAGGTTTATCTGGCACTAAGTGGAAGGAGAATGAATAATTATTTTGGAAATTAGCTGCTCTCTTCCTTAGTTCCTAAAATCGTTGGTGTCTGTGCATTTCAATGGAAGTTTTTGGAACGGGTGATGTGCCCTGCTGCGTAATTAGCACACAGCAAGGCAGGGAGCAGAGCTCTGCAACCCACTGCCCAGGCAAACAAACATCCCTCAGCCTGGCAGCAGGAACAGAGACACCCCCTCCTCTTCGTCACAGGAGACGGATGACAAAGTGGAGCCAGAGCAAGGAAAATTATTTTCCTTTTCTAACACTATGTCATCATCGAGCATATTGATCAGATGTCAGCAATCAGTCGATTTCTTTCACATTTCTTGAGAGAGAAAGCTTTGCTTGTGAACGTGGTACAGCTTGGCCACAGAGACATTTCATCAAAACTAATGAAATTAAATGAAACAAAACTGGCTGAGCTATTTCGTAGCAGTGGCATCATCTGATATGTCCCTAGTTGGGGGTGTCCTGCAGTAGAGTTTGCATGTGAAAGGCTGGATCTGTGCTTCTGTTCATCTGTTTTGCTCCCTCCAGTGGCACTGCTTCTAAAGGGGTGAGGGCAGGATTGTAAGGAGGCTCCAGACTAACATGACATTGCATCCTTTAAGTCTCTCTTTGGGCTCATTTCTTTCAGATTGAAACCATTCTTGTTTAAATCATTCTTTAACTAAAGCCTGTTATAGCCATGTGGCTCATAGGCTATCTCCATTACCTGAGCAATTAAAGAGCATTGTGCTTATTATTTTTAAAGGGAAACTAAGAAACTATAACAAAAATAAATGAAATCCAAAGTGATCAGCCTCCTGTAATTTTTATCCAAAACTTGCCAGCTTTGTTTTCCCAAGAAAGATTCCAAAGTCTCTATGTGGATCTTTCTCCAACAATTATATCAGCCTTGTACTGAGTTTCTTTTGTGTAAAAGCCAGCCTCTCTGACCTGTTCTGTTCCCCCAGTGCCTGGCTGAAACTCTACAGAAAAGGCTTTTATTTGTTCTTGCCAAGGGGGAAGAAAGCAGGGTACTTAGCTGGATGAGATAGGCCTTTGCTGGATGACTCCACTGCTGAGCCCATGGGTGATATCAGAGGGCAAGTCGTTTAAAATAGGTCACCTCTTGCCCTGCATAGCTGCTCCAAGTGCATTAACATTATCCAGTGGGAGAAGAGAGGCAGATGAATTTTGATCTTACTCTAAAACATCCATAAAGCTTCCTCCTTCCACTTGGTCCTTTTCTGACCTTTGGGGTAGCTCAGCTTATTGTGTCAGCTTGGATGCGTGGATGTGCTAAGAAACATTCAAAAGAATTCTGCTAACAAGAGCACTTAGGAGACAAATCCCTTGGTGTTTCTTCCTCCATATTTAATCAATATAGCCAGACCAAATCTTGCAGATTTCCCTGAGAGTGGATGAGATTTTGCCTTGGGTAAAGACTAAAGCTTAGAGCTGCAATGCTGGCATGAGCTCTGTACAAGTAGATGGACTTTCAGAAGTGTCTCTCCTTAAAAAAATAAGGCTTCATTTCAGAAAGTCCATGTATGTTTCTGGACTGATGAAAATATCCTTTAGATTGAATGCTTCATCGATGAACATGGACCATTTTTTTTCCTGAGGACACTGACTCAAATCTTGAAACCCTGTTTATTTTGCTAGATGCTAGTCTAGTCTACATGAGGTGAGGGTTATGTTGGCCTCAGACATTATTTATCCAGTAGAGTGGAAAGTCCTCATCTGCTTTTTCCTCAGCATAGATGTAAAAACCTCTAAACAAAGCTCCAGTCTTATTTTCATGTACCTCAACTTTCCAGTGACTTGGGTATCTGTTCTCAGTTCTTCATGTCATTTCTATTATGCTACTTTAAAACAAAACCACAGAAACTGTCAAGAAGTGACATGAGTAATCAGATTCCTGATAGCTAATTAGAGTAGCCAAGAGTAACTTAAATTGGAAAAATGTCCTATGTTCAGGTTTGGAATATAATACAGCTGTAATGCATTCTGTGGGCAGTGTTATGGTCTGTGAGGGAGGAAAATAGAGCATCATTATAGTCTCCTTCCCTCCCTGGCCCAGAAAGAGAGAAAACTTGTAGGGAGAAGCTATTTAGCGAGAGCTTCGCTTTTGTTTCATATAAGAGAGAAATGGCTCATCACTTGAATTCACATTATCTCTGATATAATTGCCTAGTTATAAACATGATAAGGAAGGTTCTCATTCTGTGTAACTATGATTTTTTTGTGAGCAGAATCCTGACTGCACAGTAGTTGATGGGAACCGGGGATTTCTTTTTCTCCTGTGAATCAAGTGATACCACAATCTGATATTTACGATTTGGTTTCTGATTAGTTCCTGACCTTTTTGAAGAGAAATATATGCTCAAAGAATTGAGTACAGAAATTCAGCTTCTAATTGTCAATGGATTTGAGAAGGATTAAAGGGAGATGTGTGGCTTGTCTGAATTCTGTAGGTGAATGTGTCTGATTTGCAGTAGCTAACCGATAATGTTCTTTCTTACCTTGCACCTCCCATTATCATCATAATTTTTGTTTTCTCAGAGATTTTCTTCTTAATCTCTTGATGCCAGAAGTGACCTACTGATGATTCCTACATACACTGACTGTCTCAAAGACACTTTCTTATTCAGACTGTTACAAGAACATGCTTTCAAAGCAGTATAAGTTACACTGGAAAAAAGGCTATTTGTCCAAGGAAGAATGTTCACACCGTTATTAACACAATGCTTAACCTAAACCAATATGGCGCTGAGTGGTTCCCCAGGCTGAGAGCTCATGACTGAGCTCCAACCCACATTGCACTACAGCTCTGGTCTCTAAATTTCCGCTTTTACTTCTGCTATAACTCACTGCCCTTGTCTCTCATTACTAGCTCTGCTACATACTAGCACTTCTGTCTTCAACACATCCCTTGCCTTTAACCTTTTCCTTCTCCTCTACAGAAATAATTCCTATTTTCCACTCTCTGCCTCAGTCTATAGCACTCAGTGATCTCGGCTTCCCTTGTTCCTGTTCTTTGTCATCTCTCCTTAAAAATCTGTAATCTCCATTAACCTTTTCTATCAAAATGCCTGTCAAAAATATGCATGTGATGATCTTTCTGTCCTCAAAAATAAATGCATGCCAAAAAGTAACCATTGACCACATTGCATCTCCAACTATTTCCCCTTTTCCTTTCATCTTGCAACTCAGTTGAAACACCTCATCCTCTGGTTTGTCTCTTTTGCTTCTTTAGGTTAATTTCTGATCTCTGTTTCCTGGATTTGAAAATTGTTAGTGTGAGTTTGTAAGGCATTCTTAAATTTCCACATCATCTAATGCTATTCATTGGCACTATTTGCCCCGTGGATGTGAATGATTTCTCTAACTCCATACGGGACCAATTTTTGTTCCCATAGTTGCCTGTCATATAAGGGCTGCTGGTTGAAAGGAAACCCTGGAAACTTGACAGGTCTGGTAGGTTTAATGTCTCCCCTCTAAGAACACTAAGTGTGCAAGCCCAAAGGGTTAGAGTGGTGCACACCTTTAGGTACAAGACCTGAAACCCGACAAATCTGCTGATAACAATTTTTGTTCCTTATGCATGGCTCAGCTTGGGTTTACAAAACATATTTTTAATCTGAGCAAGTTTAGAATTTCAGGAAGAAATGGGAAGTAACTTATTTTTTATTGTTCTCTGTTTCAGCATCCAAACTAAATCTAGGATCCTGAGCTTAGCAAGTAAATAAATATCCAGTGCTGAATCATTGAAATGTCTGTTTGGTATACAACTAATAAGAAAGATTACAAGCATGTACATAATCACCCATTTAGCCAGCCTAACTTTATACCCTAAGGCGCTTTTCAAAGGAGAATAGATACAGCTATACTTAAATAGGTACTGCTATAGTTATTTACAGGTAGGGAAGTCAAGGAAGAGATTAGTCACTTTACCAAAGTTTACACAAATGTCAATGGCAGGAACTGGCCTCCTGATTGTCCTGTCTAATTCTGTATCTGTGGGACCTTGCTTTGGTAATCAGCACAGTTTTCAACCGTGCATTTTGACCTTGAGTATAAGGTGAAAGTGTTTCACATAAAGGCAATAGAAAATATATACATTAAAAAAAGCCAGCCAGTTAATGTTTGTAAGATGCACAGTTACAACTGTAAAGAATACAACATAAAATGCACACCATGAGCAGCCAATATCTAGATGATGTGATATCACACATACCTAATTCTTCCCCTAGAGCTACTTTTGTAGATCTGCCACACCTCAGTGGAAAATTTTAGAAGGGGTGTTGGTACACTGAGAGATTGATGTCTCTGTTCCTCTGTTCTTAATGGTGTTTTATTATAGAGCTCCAAACTACTTTGTATCAAATGCCTTACATAATCTTTGTCAAATATTTGGGAAATCATCATCAGAAAACAGCTACTTTCTGACCATTAACCATGTCAAAACAGCAGTAGAAAAATGATTTAATCTCATGCAGAAGCTGGTTAAGGGTGATGTTCAGGAAGATCCTGCACACTCCTCTGATTCATATAGTTTTTCTTAGTTGTTCAGACAGGTTCTCAGAGATGCTTATTTTCATTATAAATCTCTAGTATTCACCATTTCTGCCATATCTATAGTTAAAAGCAAAATAAGGCATCAAAAGCAAAGCATTACCAGGAAATAGCTCATAGTAATGTCTGACACTGCACCAGTAATGTCATGCAACTTTTAGGTTGAAATAAGAGACTTTGTTAAGCTCTGGTTTGCTAATTTTATGTATTACTGCTACATGTTCTTCCATGCTGGCATTGGTATATTAGTAGTTTAACTGAGGTGAGGTTCTTCCTGATTATTATTTGGGTCCAGTAGAGCCTTTTGTGAGTTTACTGCACACTGTCTGGCAACCAAACATTTTCTGAGCATACAAGAAAGTGCAGTCCCTGTGCAAAGCAGCCACTGTGGAGCACAGAGTCCTGCTGTGAGCCTGGCCAAAGGACCTGCTGCTAAAGGCACTCCATTGCTTACTCTTAATTCACAGACAAAAAATGGGAGTTAAGTGCTTTGGACATAGTCTAAATGCTAATCAGGGTCTCCTATTTTCTGAGACACACAAAAGAGAAAGAAACGCTGCAAGTCAGAAGAGTAATTTCTTGTTTACAATAGTGCTGTAGGGTTCAGGCCAGAGCAGCAATGGTTAGCACTGAGAAGCACTTCTTGTGCTAACTTTTCTCTTTCTGTATCTTTTCCTCTGCTAGAAAAAGATGAGAAGAGAACAAACACCTCACAGGCAGAGGTAAGTGATTTTTTTAACTATTTTTAAAACATACTTTTTGTTAAAACAGACCTATTGTTAAAAGCCCTTTGAACCTCACTGGTTCATCCTAGTTAATGTTTTATTTACATTGTCATGCCGTCCTCAGTAACACAACCTTTTAAGGCCCATCACTTTCAAACTAGGGCTGTGTAAAGCTGTACTGTGTCTTGGCTCTGCTAGCTCTCCCTTCTTTCTGTAGCAGGGAACTGGGAAAGGCAAGTTCCCACTCTGCCTTGCTGCCATGTGCTGGCAAATCACAGCAAATCTGGCCCAAGGTGACCCTGCCAGGTCACCTCATCCAGCATTGCTTTGGGTCTGCAGATCACTGCTGGCCTACAAAAGCATTGCAAACTCCTCTCTCCCCATCACTTGCCAAGCCCACAGCAGGCAGTGCAATGGTGTTGTAGGCAGAAGAATTATAAGTCAGCTCCTCCGATCTCATTTTCTGACCTCCCCTTGTGAAGCTCCTGCAATTCCCTGATCCCTTTCTCCTTCACACATTGCTCAGAGAAGCAGGCAGCACTTTAAATAGCAATAGGAGGTATTGATTGGTTCAAATTTGGACTCGAATAGAGACTTAGAGAGATTTACTGGGGTGAGGATCAGCATCCCGCAGTGTTTATAAATACCCTTCTCTTTCAAAATACAACAATATTTTATTTATAAATGTTATCATTCTATCCATTGTGATAAGTTAAGGTAATAGGATTGGCCATATTTATGTGAAGGTATTTTTTTAAAGAGCTGTCTCAAATGTTCCTTAAAGAAACAGATGTGAATTTCCCAGACTATATGCCACTCAAAATATTGGGGAAAGGCATTTTTAGCAAATATTTGGGAAAAGGCAATGTCATTATGACCAAATACAAGTAGAAACTGATTAGATGAGAAAAAAAAATTAAGCTTGCCAACATGCTTTTGTTTAATCTTTTTCTTAGAAATGTGGTATGTTGCTTATATCTTCAAAAGCTAGCAATGTGTGTGACCTTATGTAGGACATATTTCAGGTTGGTATAATATAGACACTAATTTAACAGATATTGTTTCACAAAAGTCACTCTGCTTTAGCACCGGAATGTATTCCAATTAGTTTTTGTTAATTATGTGTTGGTGATATACATATATCTATAATTCTATGTATAATTTTGCAACCATTATTTTTGGAATAATTTCTCTTCTGTGCATAGGTGTGATTTTGGGGCCACAAAAAGTTTAACGGTGCTAAATATATCATTTCCATCTGGCCCAGTTAAAGGTTGAGTGGCTGCTGAAATTATTAATTTAGGAATAATGGAATACATTTATAAAAAGCAGGGAGCGGGATCTTCCATTTTATCTATGTAGAAGTTTATATATTAATTACTTCAGCTCTACTTTGCCTATACACATAATCATCCATTATATTATATTTAATTGGAATATCAGTTGACGTAAAAGTTCCACCTGTTTTAGTATATGTGTATATTTTTATTGGCCTTATGATAACCAGTTATATAGGCCGTTAAAAGCACAGGCTATCTTAATTTCATGCTTAACAATATTTTTTAGAGCAAAGGTTAATTTTCAGTAATATTTGGTCTGTTTTGCCTGGATACCATAAAGCTTGTCCATTAAACACATTATCTTTTCTATCTAACCTTTGTTTTCCCTGTATTCATGAAAGCCTGGAAGCTGGCATCAGATTTACACAATATAATTGTCTTGGAAACTTCTGAGATTGGTATGCACATGCTCTGAAAGCAGCAGTGGGGCAAGACCTGGAGCTGCCATGAACAGAAAGCTCTCCCAGTGCCAACCTCTTACTGCCTTTCTCTGTGTTCTGTCCCTCTCCAGTCCCAGAGCGCGTCTCCCAAGCAGAGGAAGCAGAGTGTCTTCACCCCGCCTGCCCTCAAAGGTACTGTCCAGGTACTGCCTCTGCCCTGGCAGGGTGTGCAGCCCTTGTGCCATGGCTTTGGGTCTTCTCTCGTAGAGGGAGCGCTGGGGTGTGAGTAGTGGCTCTCTGCCCATGAGCAGATCCGCTGTGAAAGGTTCATGCTGAGCCATCACTGTTTTCACGTTTTGAAGTGACTCTCTGGCACTGACCATCTGCCTGGCACTAACCGTTCCCCACCACAGAATCTTGCAGCAGTGGCAATTTTTAAAATTTTGTTTTAAAGCTTCTTTATTTATGATACTTCTCTTAGTTTCAGGAAACAGATAATTCTTTCCCAAAGAGAACTCCTTGAATACATATATATATGTCTTAGTGGTGCTGGCTCTATACAGCTCTCCATTTCTTATTTAAACCACTCCGGTATGTTCTACCTCTCCTTCCAGGCAGCTGTGAAAAAGAGAACAGCCAACGTTGTGGGCTGGGTATCTGATCATAGGAAGTGTGAAGCCATTCTAGTGAAGGCAAGAGGAAATAAAAAATTTTGATAAATGTTAAAGGGATTACCTGCTTTTCGGGAATGAATGTAAGAGCAATAGGAATATTAGCAAGGATCAGAACAGCTACGATAAGGCCTTGTGTCTCAAATGGCTCTGAACAGAGTTCGAGTTGGCCATGCTTGCAGTGCAGAAAGATCTGTAGTTATTCACCAGCACTTCGCCCTGACGCTCATCAGTGCAGGATCATTTTCAGGCTGCAGATCAAAGGCAGTGTCTCTTCATAGATAACGAATAGCCTCTTCCACGTAACACAAGTTATTAGCTGGCACAAAGGTAGGGTATCTGATTGGTTGTGTGAAATACTGCCGCTGCCGTTGGGTAATCTGCCATGTCATGTGCCTCATTCTTCAGTGCTCTAGTACTTGTCTTAGCAGCAGTTAAAACTGCGCCATGCAAGACTTATTGTTTCTCAAAATGGGCTCGTGTTTGTGTACTGGATATTAGAAACAAGATTATTAGGTAATTATAATAATTTGTGCAAGAAAGAAGCTTTGCATGGGCAGTAATAATACCTATTGACCTCACTGCTGTATTGTTTTGCTGTACAAGCCTTAACTAAACAGTCTGCTCTGTCATTTTATCTCCTCTCAAGAACCATAGTCTGTTCAGTGTTACTTTTAATACCCTTTTGAGAGCCAGGGAAGTACCTGGCATAGTTTACTTCTATGCCAACATTATTCCCAGGGAACAGTAGGAAAGTAAGTAATTCAAGTTAGAACACAACTAACTTGAAATATCTTGTAAATTGAACAAAGCAAAGTACAAAATGCCCCTTCTTGATAGCTTAACACCCTACACTACACAGGTGGACACCTAGAAGTTGATAATCCTTACTGTAAACAGGCTTGATTGCTACAGATTTGCCATACTCTAATCACCATAAATACTATCCTTTTTATTTAAAAATGACTTGAAGTAGAAAATTCATTATTTGTTCCTCTTCATTGTTATGAAAACGTGAATGTTATTTTGTTTAGACTAAGGCAAACGTGTACTGATGTGAAATACACAATGCTATGAAAGCATTACTGCCAAATACAGAACCTTTGTAATTATTCTAGTTTTATAGCAGTTGAAGATAGCAACATTCAGCATATGGTTCCTATGGGCTGTTTCTCCCTCAGTATATTCACAGTATGGTCTTCAAAATACAGTGAAGAATGAGGTTCTGCATGCCAAGCCTCTCTCCTTTACTGCTCCATATCCTCAAGGGCTGTTATTAATTGAAGATAGGATGGAATGTAATCTTGTACCTTGGACTCAAAGATGGAGATAATAAATCTCCATAAACCAGAACTTGTAGTAGAAAAGAGGGACCAACATTTTAATCTGTTACATTTCTCCTGCATTTTAGTAGTTTTTAGCTGCTGTTAATACAAAGTTCCCAGGAATAAGTCAAGCCTGCAGGTGGGTGCAGAGACTGGAAGCCAAGACGGCAGTTATATGTGCTGAGCCATGAGAGAGACGAGGGGCTGTGGCACGAGCTTTGTTCTATGCCCACAGCAGAAAGATGGTCAAGAGAAACTGGGGAGGGGAGTCATGCTTCAGGTCTCCAAGTAGCCCTTGAGATTATGATTTCTTCTTTGGACCGAAAATGTTTTTTCTGCAATTCCTGCAAGTTCCTTGAAATGATTCCAAAACCATGTGAGAGAAGCATTGCTGCCTTCATGAATTCATGGCTAAGCAAGAGTAGAAGAAGCTGCATGTTGTGATTACAAACAAAATCAGAAATTGTTAACATTGTTAAAATGAGTGGAAGCAACATCAGACAGTAGTGACGGCCAGTGACAGTAGTACATGTTACATGGAATATGCAACCACATGAAAATACCTGAAATAAATGAAAATGCAGTATTGCTGATGCTCTACATGCCAGGGTAAATATACGGAGATCAGCTTTTTAAATGTGGGCATATTTTTCCCCCCTACCACAGCAGACATGCAAACGAAAGGCAGTGTTATTATTTGTCTGACATTGCCATAAATATTTTGGTTTTATTCTTACAACAATTTGCTCTAGCTTGAGTCAAGTCTGTAGTTGCTGCAGCAAGTTTGACACAGTTTGGCCCCAGCAGACAAGTAAGCACTGTGTAGCCACTCAGTCACTCCTCCCTGGTGGGATGGGGAGGATTATTGGAAGCTAGAGGTAAAACTCACAGGTTGAGATAAGGACAGTTTACTAGGACAGCGAAGGAAGTGGAAAGTAACAGCCACCATGCTAATAAAAGGATGTACAAAGCAGGAGATACTCAATGCAATTTGCTCACTACTTGAGACCCAATGGCCAGCTGGTCCCTGAGCAGTGATCCCCCTCCCTGGCCAGCTCCTCCACTTGTATACCGAGCATGACATCATATGGTACGGAATACCCCTTTGGCTACTTTGGGTCAGCTGTCCTGGCTGTGTGCCCTCCAGGCTTCTTCCAAAAATTAACTCTATGCCAGCTAAAAAAACAGGACAAAGCTATAGCAAACCCATGTATCTGCTGAGCCCCTGTCAAGTTATGGTGCAACAGGCAGGTTCTTGCTATATATATATTTGTGTGTACTTTGAATCCTGCTTTTATTTTCCTAAACAAAAGTGCACGAAGGTCCCTACAGACAGAACAAATAGCTGAGTCATCTCAGAGCATTGTTCTTTTTACTGGAATACACTGTGCTGGAAAAATCAATGTGAGAGCTATTGATTTAAGTGGTAATCTGGAGAGAAAATCAGACAGCAAACCAGATAACAGCTCAGTGCGTTGTTCTTGTTAGTATGACACAACAAAGAAAATTCCTTTTGTCTTTTTTCTCTGCACAAAATAGAAGTCCAACTGGCTTAGCAGAAATATCCATCCATCCATCCATCCATCCATCCATCCATCCATCTATCCATCCGTCCACCCACAACTAGCATCCTTGGAGGTGTGTTCAATATTTTGCTTGGTGCATTAGAGGAGCCCCTGGAGGTTTTTCTGGATTCTCACCCTTGTCCCCTCACACTTGCCAGAGAAGTCTACAATGGGACGATAACCGTCCCAGCTAGAACGGGACCAAGTGGAGGCATCTTAGACTGCCACAGCGGAAGCAGATTGCACTTATCTCAGGTAATGGTGGTTCCTTGGCATCTCGTTACCAATAGAAAATCATAACAGCACATTTGAGTCTCAGCTATGACTGCAACTTTCCATCCCAAGACATACTTTGTACCAAGGCAGATTTTCTTTTATCCAGATTGTCACGCTTGGTTTGGTATATCAGTTCATCCTTGAGAGGAAATGCAGACCAAAGTGACAGGAAACAAGGTTTACAAAGAAAGACAAACAGAAGATAGCCTGAGCTGTTCCCAAACCTGCATCACTCCCCAGAGCTCCCAAATCTCCACATTATCTACCAGCTATTGCTATTAATACTAGCAGCTATTTAAATACCATCAAGGTCTCCCTTCGTGAAGGAAGTGCATTCCCAAGTGGTTTGAGGATTTCATTGAGTCCACTGTTGTGGGTGTGCTAGAGGTCAGGGAAATAGGAAACCTTCACTCATCTTCCTCCTACTGGAAGGCTTTTCAGATCAGCATCAGGATCCTACTAATTTCAGTGGGCTTTAAAGAAAGTTCTTGCAGCTTTCTGTGTTCTCTGGACCACCTTTGCAATTAGCTGCCATCATAATTAAACTCTTTCCCCACAGAGGTGAAAGGTATCTTTGAATGTTTTCTCTCTCAGCCTTTTGGGAAATACATTCTTTAAATTCCCCCCTAAATGTATTTCTCTTTGCATGGAAACAAAGACTTTTTCTTGAGCTAGGCCCCAGCCACTATTTTTGAAATGGGATTAAATCTGAGTTGTTACAAATATAAGGAACGTTCAAAGACATTATTTTGGTTTGACTCATTAAAACAACCAGGACTCACTGAATGTTCCCAAAGTGTTCAGTCCCAGGGATTTGATACATGCATAATTCTAGTATTTACAATGATGGTTGATATTAAATGAACCCTTTCTAGCTTCTGCCATGAATTTCTGATGCTCAGCTTGTTTAGTGTCTGCTTGTTCTTCTCTCCAAAGGAAACAACATGCAGAATAAATGATTAAAATCATGATGTCCCTCCTGAAATATGTAATTTATTAGAAGCAATTAGTACAGTATGTGGCCGTCATCCAAATTTGTAACCCCTTAGGCCAGTTTGATGATGTCTGATGCATCTCATTACTTTGTAACTGAAGGTTAACAAGGAACACGTATAGAGTCTGGAGACATAAAGGATTATTGTTAGTGTGGTAAGCGCTGAGTTCAGAGCCCACGAGAATCGTCATGGAACAAAAAATCTCAGGCTAAATTTGCTTCAAGTGGCAGAGGAATGAAGTTTGTAAGTTTTAAGCAGTGACTACAGAAACTTCTGTCAGCTTATCAGCTGCACTCTTATATTGCAAACTCTGTGAAGACCTTGTAGCGTTCACTAAATGCATCGGCACAAGAACAAAACCCATCTCTGTATATATATATATACTATAAACTAAATTACTGTGTCTTTGATTTCTGCATCATACACTGGCTTAAATTTAATTTGTAGCAAATGCATACAAGCCACAATATAACACATCTTACACAGTTTTCTGAACATCAAGCCCAGGTTTGTCAAAGTTCACGGTGCTCAGTCAGACTTCTCCTGTGTGGATAAGTCACTTCGGCTCAGGGAATTACATTTTCCCAATCTCTCCAATGATGATGTGTATGTCAGAACTTCTTGCCTTTCCAGTGGGCTAAAGGTCTACAATAAATACTTGGCTGGATGGCTAGGACAGCTCCACAAAAGCAGGCACCATCCAGTAGCTGAAGCAATCCCTGAAGTCCAGGCTGAGTCCTCCTTTGATCCCTTAGCATTGCTGCGGTGTTCCTGGAGCAGGAGTTCTTTAGCCTGGTGGCATCCATTCTTCAATCCATTCCTTTTAGGTAGAAGATCCATCTCATTATGCTGTTTCTTGGGTAATAGAAGGCAAAGCTCTGCCTCATTATTTGCTTGTGTTGCTCTTGTCTGCTTATGTGTTGTAATGTGACAGAGAGCCACCAGTGCCTGTAGTTTCATGGGTGGAAGTCCCCGGTCTGCGAGGACATCCTGAAGCACTGGGGACAGCAAATTCATGCCGCAGTCTTGTATCATTTTCTTTTTGCCTAACCAGGTCACAAAAGAAAGGTGTGACTTTGATTTCAAAACTAGTTCTTCTCTTTCTTTATTTACCATTCTTACCCACATCTCAGTCAGACTTCACCTCAGTGCAACCACATCACTTAATATCATATGGCCCTCAACAAATTTTGTGGCTGTGGCACTGTTCTTTTTCAAGATGCTACCTTCCAGTGTTTGGTCTCTTTTCCTCACTCTCCCTGCTTCTCTCCTTCCTCAGACTTGTACAGCAGTATCATGACAGTAGATACAATTAGAAAAAAATTGAGCTAAATTAATTAGTGAATCACTGAGTTGGTGAATGGGATACATTAGATTGCTGCCATCTCAAGTTCAGTTGGCTGCCACTGTTCTGCTACTGCCCAAAAAATTGGCAGCTGCCACGGCAGCCTGTATTTCATTTCTTACTCTTGGCAGCTTTGAATACATTTTATTTCACACAGCTGGCGGCTTCTGCTGCAAAATGGCTCTGGCCTTGGCTGCAATAAATACCACAGCACCGTTAGAGAGACCGAGGTGTTCAGTAGAGATTAAGCTTGACATCTGCTCTACAGCAAAACTGGGATGTTTGTGTTATAACTTGTCATCTGCCACTATTACCTGGCGTGTGAAAAAGAAAAGACCGTGCCAAACATGGGTATCAGTCCCTAAATTACCTGGTTTAAGAGCCTGTTCCAACACGGGCCGAAATCTGGGGGAGTATTCCCACTGACTTTATTTGATTCAGCATAAAGTCCACATATCTGAGAGCTCTTTCTAATCTTCATGCAATGAACACTAAACTGGCCTCTTTTTAAGGGTATGACTTTATTTTTATGGTAGAAGGGCAATCTTACAAAGGGCCATGAAACAGCATTTATGACTTCAAAGTAGTGTTATTAAGCATTGCTGTACTAAATATAGAGCAGTGTAAACATCATAGTATTATTAATTGCTTTTAAGCAGTAACAGACGACATTAAAAAGTCAACCTTTTAAGAGATAACACCATAAAATATTATAGGACAATGTGGGAGACTTTGTACTTAATTTAAAATATAAAGTAGAAAGCCTGGGAAGGGCATTGTGTTGTTCTGGTTACTTTTTATCATAAGACATATTTATAGTGAAATTCCAAAGATTTTGGCAGTGTTGTGCTCTGAATTGAAACAGCTTTTGAAGAGGGATGATATTTTTGTAAGAGAAGATGTAAGGTTCTTATGAAGCCAGTCCTTTGGCAGGGCATTAAATTCTATTTCCTGGTTTTAGCTGTATGTTCTATGCTGGAGGTTAACAACCAAGCCATATGGCAGGTACTGACTGCAGCAAGTCCTACTGTAATAAATAATTGCCCCTCAGTGTCATCTCAGGCATTTAAAATCCTGTATTTGATCCCAAGAAAGATGACCAATTGGAGACCTAGATTACATGCTACTCCTATTCAGCATTAGATATCTCCTGGGCTCCTGGACAGGAGCTTCAGAATCCTGTGTATAGCAGAGGCAAGTGTATTTGTCAGGTCCTCTCCCCTCCTGGGCTCCATGCTGTGAATCAGCCACGCTGGGGAGATCGCTCTCCTCCTATGACACTGCCGGGGGCTCTGGCATGTGAGGAGGCAGTGGGGGAGCTTGGTCAATTTATACTGGGGTCTTCTGGAGAAGGAGATACAGGTACAGTGTATAAATGCAGAGTTTCCTCTCTAGTGTTTTTCTGAAAAGCCTCCGTGCTACACAGGCTCAAGTCTCATTTAACTTACCCTAAAAAGAGAAGCCTACCTTGCATGTGCATCTAATTGCCTATCGTTACAGCTCCTCTGTGTCTATTAATGTCTCATCTCCATGAAGAAAGCCAAAGCTGTCAAAGGCAGCATGGCAAGCTAAGGTCGAGCTTCTCGGTGCATGTGTATAACATGAATGTCAACACCGTGCACTGAGTGGTGGCTGGTACAGTGGTATCATCCCATGACCTTCCCATTAGGATGCCACCAGCTGTGCTGGCCCTTGTGAGCGTGTGTGTGTAAGTAGGCGTGGGCTTGCTGCCTGTCACCGAGGTCCCACCGTCTGCACCCACTTCTCCTGGGATCAGGCCTGGGGGGTTTGAAAGCTTTTTCCTCAAGAGAAGGTCCTGCCCACAGGCTGTCCTTCCAGAGACAGTAGCTTGACATTAGTTATTTTACTTTCTACCATCATGTTTCACTCTGGCCCAAGTTAATGTCCAAGTGGCAGGTTAGCTTTGTGTTATCTCAGTCTCTGAACAGCATGGGCCTTATTTCTGTGGTTAGACCAAAATAAGGCTAAGACAAAATTTGCTTCTGATTCTCAGGGACCATCTGTGTTGGGTTACTTGTGGTAGGGATGTTGTCTGATTTTTTTATGATTTGATTTTTTTTTCCTTTTGAAGTGGATGCCTATTAGTCTGAATTTATTGAAAAGCAAAAATTTTCTAAAGGCCATGTGGTTCTCCTCCCCTCCATAATTTCTCCCTTCCTTCACCCCTTGGGATGCGACATTGCCCAGTTTAGCAGGAACACTGAGTTCCCAAAACCATCCACCAGAGCTTTGGCATGGAGACAAGAACATGAGCAGCCTGAAGATTTCAACCACATCCTTTCGGGCCCACAGCTCGGACTGAACACTCACATGAATTATGCGTGTGAATGTGACTAGAAAAACACAGGAAATACTGCAGCAAGCATATGGATTTGAAAAAGGATTCATTTTCCTGTGAGCTGCACGGGCCAGAAGGATGTTGTTTAAAAAGTTCTCATCTAGTGTAGCTGCTAATTTTTCTTGCAAGAGTAGAAGGATTTTTCAGGTTTTTCAGTGCTCACCCAATCTATGAACCAATGTTATTCTGTGGGTCTTTTATAGGCAGAGAAGGTTGTCATCAGTCTGTAAGTAACCTACAGAGTAACTAGTTTTAGGAATGCATTAAAAGGAATTGTGGGACCTAATGACCAACCAGAAGCAAAAAATAAAGGGAAACCTAAAATGCTTGCTCTCAGCTCAGGGTGCACCTTTATTGCATCTGTTGTGCACTCACCAAGAAGTACATGTAAACCCTGGAAAGGGTGCTGGGTTTTTGGCAGGGACATGGGACACACCAGACCTGCACATGTACCTGGAAAGCAGCTGGTCAGGCATAGGAAACTCAGGCACATCTGCCCAGCTTAGCTGGGACTGCGTCCAGTTTGAAACATTACACTCAAGAAAGATGAGGTCAGTCGAATGGAGATGAGCTGAAGACAGTGAAACCACCACTGAGGAGAGGGGCTGAATGACTGGGGCAGCAAAGCAAGCTGTATCCCAGTATATTATCAGGGTTATTCAGTATCCCAGAATAACAGCGTACCCACAGGCTGGCCACCCTCTCCAAAGGCAAAGCTAGGCAGCAAGTTCTTCCTTTTCTTTGAGTAATAAGGAGAAATTAGGTCTAAATTCAGTTTCCAATCTCTTCGCGATCCCTAAACAAGCTGTTACTGAAAAAGTCAATGGGATTTTTGGCACGCATGCTCCCCCTGGTGACACGAGGTGCAGTTCCTCGCTGGTTCTGGTGAATTACTAGATGCTTTTTTCTAAAGCAGCATGTTGAAAAGTTTTGGAAATAGGCAAGAAAGGTTATAAAAGAAGGAGTGGCATTGCATTAAAGTCGGACTGCAATTTCTAATTACCAACTAAAATCTGTTAGGTCATTACTACATTTCACCTGCGTGCCAGAGGTTTTCCCCAAATCGCTGACAGGGTTAGAGCCTGGCTTTTCTTCAAACTCACTCCCAGCAAGATCAAAAGTAGAAATAGTTTTAAAGCTCATTTTTACAGAATCTGTGTTTCTGTTATGAATGCATCTAAGCCTTTAGAGAAGAGTCTTCTTTTTCTGTTCTTTATCTATATTTTCCACAGTTAAATTGATGAAATTGATACTCTTTCTCCTGGATGATTGCTTGTGCTCTCCAGTAAAACTGAGAGCAATACCTGTTTTCAGCTCCGACTGTGCCTATGCATGCCAGGCAGCGTGCTTTCATGGTGTAATCACACTCTGGCTGTACTGGATGCTGGCTCTGGGGTATTTCGATGCCTTAGGCAAACCAGAAGAGGTAGGTTTCTTGCAAACTCAAGTCACTCGCAGAATAGCCACTGAAGAATTGCCCCTGATGTTTTGCTGCCAGTGACAGCTGCAAAGTGGGACCAGTTGTGTCTGCTGTCATAGTATGTGGTGACTGCATTTTATGTTGAATTCTCAATATGTTGATTTCTTAATATTGGGTTTTAATTTGCCAGCAAAACGAAAAAAACCCCACACTTAAACAGAAGAATTTGGTGGGTTTTCAGTTGTTAGTATAATGAGCTAAAATGGAAACATTTAAAATGTAAAATATTACTAAAGTTATCAACATAAAGAGAAATTTCAGCACCCAAAAATGTTTGCGTTGTCTCAGACTTAATGGTGAAGTTAAGTAAGTAGAAATGATGAGAGATCACACGGGGTGTATCAGTTTTTCAGTCTGAAGAGCCGTAGTGTGCACAAGGTCAGCACCCATGCTTTTGAGCATATTTAAATCCTACTAAACTGTTACATGAGGGAAAGGACCTAGACATGCTTTTTTTGTCCTAAGAGTGTATTTTTTAGGAGAACAAAGTGGGCATTTGAGTCTAACAGTCAGTCAGTGCAGCCAGCATAGGTCATTGTCCAAAGCTGCCTCCTGGCACTCTTTACTGTGGTTTTTAGCTGCAGCCTACAAGACTTGGGTTCTCAGGGCCCAGGATGCATTTAGGAGTTAGGAGCATGGACTCTTTGGAAAACCCTATGTTAAATACTGGAAAGGTATTAAAAATTAGGGAAAGGTATCCACCATCCTTACTGCCTCTTCTACACAGTTACCTTCCAGACTGGTGATGCAATTTTATGTTTAAATACAGATACATATATGGCACAGTAATGACAGGCACAGTTTCCTTGGCTACTCTGCTAGAAAATTAGGACAAAGACAACGGGCATAAATTGAAATACAGGAAATTAAACTTAAATATATGAAAAACTCCCACCCCCTCTTTTTTTCTTTCTGTAAGAGGGGTGAAGCAGTGGAACAACTTTCTGAGGAAGCTTGTGGCATCACCATCCTTGGATATATTAAAAATCTGACTGCATTCACTCCTGGGAAACCTGCTCCAGCTGATCCTGTGTTGAACAGGGGTTTGAACTAGGCAATCTCTTGGAGGTACCTTCCAGACTCAACAGTTCTGTGATTCAATAGCTGGTTTATCTATCATTTATGAAATTTAAACCTTTCCTATCGTGGTGATGACAAGCACGGTAAAAACTTCATTCTGCAGCTGCCTGAACGCGAATTTCACCTTTCAGTCTGATGGATGACACATGATTTTATGGTAGTACGTTCCCTACTTCTATAAGAGAGCTCTTTAAATGTCAGTTTGTTTGGATGAGAATTAAAAAGTACGATTAGGGCAAGCTGCAAACCCTTAATAAGAAAAGGCTCTCCAGAGCCAGGGAGTGTTAAAATAGAACTGGAATAGGGACTGGCTCTGATCTTCCAGAAATACTCTGGT
Organism: Porphyrio hochstetteri; assembly: GCA_020800305.1. Classification (NCBI taxonomy): domain Eukaryota; kingdom Metazoa; phylum Chordata; class Aves; order Gruiformes; family Rallidae; genus Porphyrio; species Porphyrio hochstetteri. Next base: position 17,118,985 of record CM036910.1, on the reverse strand, counting down.
GCTCCTAGGCAGTTAAGCTGACTTGATGCATAACTCATATCATAGGCTTTGTTTTGGTTAGCATGAAATGCCTGCTGCAGAGGGAGAAGAAAAAGACTCAAACCATCTTCAGCTCCAGTCTTCTGAAATGAATCCCCGCTGCTTGAGATGATCTCAGCAGCTCGCAGGCACTGAGGTGGTGAAGAACTGAAAAGGTTCATTCTTCCTGACAGATTCTTGCTTTGATGCAGGGACTACAGATACAGTACCTGTAATATAAAGAAAATGGTAATTGCCTGCTACTCATACGCCACCCATGAAGCAACTGCAACGGAGATAATTTAATGTAAACACTGGCCTCTCAGTCACTTGTTTAATCATCAGAATGTTTCTGTAATTCTGAAGGTGTTTATAAAATACTTAAAAGAAAAGAGCTCATTCTAATGTTTACAATATCAGTGATGTCAGGTCATGCCGATGCCAAAATCCTATCTCCTTTGTCGTCGTAAGAAGGATCACAATGAAGATTGTAATTATTACTCAGTAGGGGATTCATCAGCAAATTAACAGAGAAGCTTATACACTTCTGAAAGAAACCAAACAGACTGGATTAATTAAAAGTGAAAGCCACATAGCACATGGAAGTATGACAATGAAACACCACCTTGGATTTTTGGCTGGCTGGGAAATATTTTGCTCTCGTCTTCATTTTAAAAAGTACAACTCACTGGAAAGCTTTTTATATGCACCTTAAAAACCTCAGGCTGCACAGAGTATTCAGCAAGAGATTTAAATCTGCCACTAACAAATTTTGCACTGTATCTGCCCTGGGCCATGGTAGGAGACAGCCACAAAAGGAACAGCAAAAATAGAAAATAGGGGTCCAGAATATAAACTGAACAGAATGCTCAGGGTACCATGCCAGGCCTTGGGGTGAAATGAGAAGCTGTGAAACAGCAAAAGCTGCTCACTCGTTACATGCAGGACTTCATTCACCACATCATGTGTTCAGGCTTCTCGTTCTCAGTATTACAGCCTCCCCTGCTCTGTCAAGGACTCTCTGCCTCAGGATGTGGCAGTAAGTTTTTTCTCCTCTGTTTAAGTTTCATGACCTCAGAAAAATCCCCATGTCAGCCAAAATATAAAAAAGTAGAGCCACAGAGTAGTTGTCCAGGAAAAAGAGAGCAGCTGTCCGTTGAAGTCAGATAAGAATGCCTAAAGAAAACTGAAATACAGCTGCTTGGAACCAGCTCATGAAGTTGGAGAGATGAAAAATATTTCGTAAAGCATTTTCAGTAAGGGTTTGACTGCAAAAACATCAATTTCTTTTGTGTTTTGAACTTGTATAAAAATTAATTTTCCTATAACATGTGTAGATTGTTTTAAGAAACCAGGGAAACCTAAATGTTTTTGTACTGTTAATATTAAATGTTTTGGTGAAATATTTTTTTCCTTTTCTTCCTCCTAAAGGAAGCCATGGCATTTCTTTTTTTTTTTCTCTTAATCTCAACCAAACAAAAATTGTAAGGCTCCAAGCAAGTGCAAATATTCAGCTGTCGAAGTCTGCTACCATCATTTTTATGAATGCTCTGGCCTAAATCCATCCTGCTTAAACCAAGTCAAGCATGGAGTTACCCTGGGTTTGTTATAGGCTGCCAAGTGAAGAATCCAGGCCTGGATTCAACAGAGAGGACAGCCTCTCTGTTGCCCATGTAAGGAATCACAGGCAAGTGGCTCAGTATTAAAGTACCTAAAGGTAGGTGGACATCTGTGCTGCCCTTGGACATCCCACAGGGTCAGTTCTTCTGTTGTCTCAGCAGTGAGCAGGAAACGAGGGAAGTAAAGACCTGGGATACAGCAGTAAAGCCAGGATGGCTTGCATCATGTTACATTTTTACAGGGTTTATCATTATTACAACATGGAGGAGAATCCCTTATTTTTTGCACATAAACCAAAAATGAAACCTCCCCAAATGCTTAACAATTAATTCTGCATTCAGCAAAAATGCTTGCCGGGCAGCGTGGCCAAAACTAGTGAGCGTGTGGTGGCACTGGCCCCGTGTAACTAAGGATGAGCATTTCCAGCTATAGATTCTAGTAAAAGTGGCCATAACTAAAGTCTTGGTGAAATCTGATCCGAGATTCTGTCTTCATCTGACCCATGACCGAAATTTATCTCCTGGTCCTTGTGTGATAACCTAATCACAGCTGTCAAATACCTGGTACATCAATCTGGGTGGGGTCTTGTACATCTCGTATCTCCTCAAGTCTGCTGTGGTGTTTAACATTGCAGAAGTACCCATGTCCTATTCCTTATGAACTGTTTTTTCTATTTTTTAAGCTTGCCTTTTATAGCTGACAAAATTCTATACATATTTAGGGCTTAAAAATATTTCTTTCTACACAGGTTAGTTAAGTATTGCTGAGAAACTTTCTGAGTAAACCTGACCTGCCCAAAGGGCTGTGAACTGCAGCTGCATCGGAGTTCAGAGGCTTGCCTGAGCAATACAGAGCTGATCAGGATGAGAATCCTATTCACAGGATTCAGTTCTGTATCTATGTCCCTAGGAATAAAACCCCTCCTTGCCACCCAGAGACCCAACCAAACACAAAACTATAGTGAGACAAATACTTGTTTTCACACGTATTGTTTTCGCCTATTTTTTTTGTTCAGGTGCGTTTATTTTTGACATTGCTGTTTGATTGGATTTTTTAAAGGGAACCTACAAAATTATCTTCACCAAAAAATGGTATGTGGAGGGGCTGGGAAGTGAAAAGTTGATCGCTATTGTTTTCAGTGGTTCTGCCTCACACTGTGAAGTTATTTTGCTTGTAAGGTTTCGGTCTCCTCCAACTGGAGTTTCTATCACATATTTTGTTTGATTTGTGAGCAAACTGCTGCAAGCAAAGCACAAGTAAAAATGCTGCACGTTGCTCTCACTGCTCAAAAGTTCACCATTAAGCAGCAGTTTCCTTCATCCCTTTGCTTCTGTCACATGCACTGCTAGAACAGCAGCATGTAGTGGCTTTGCCCTGCTCTGGGTGGGCTGTCACAGCCCTCCCCGGCATCTGAGCCACACACCACGTTCACTGCAGATTTTGAGGTAGAGGTGTACTGCTTTCTCTGTCTCCACCATAAGCAGACCTCTGCCAGCCAATACATTTTTTTAAACCGTAATAGGAGTTGCCATTCAAATGGAAGCAATTTAATTTGAAGTTAAGATTGATGGCATGAAAAAAAAAAAAAGGAAAGCAACGCTGCTGTTCGGTCACAGCGTATTTTCCATATCCTGGCAACCACAAGTAGCTCAGGGTGCAAGCCTCAGCCCACCTAATGTCCAACCAGCTCGGACTCCTCAAGTTCAGGTTTGCTAATACAGTATTTTCCTCAAGAACTGCTTGCTGAAGTAAAATCCCTTAGAAATGCTTGTGCGTTTGCTTTGAAGGCTGGTTTGTGCAGCGTTGTCAGCAGCATTGGAGAAGAATGCATTTCTAATTTTCATTAGAAATTATAAAGGCTTGAATAACTGTGCTGCAGGAAGAGAAGTGGCCAGGGGAGCGGGTGAGAGATCTGCCATTATGAACTGGTGAAGGAAAAATAAAATAGGAGAAAATGGCTTTGGTTACCATTATTTGCAGGAATAGATCAGAGAAAATTAAATTGGTATGACAATCAATTTCCTTTCTCATATATAAATCACCATGTAATATACTAACATATCAGGAGCAGAACTCTCTTTTTTTATCCTCAGCAAAAGGAATAGTACCTGTGAAAAAAGTGTCTGTGCCTAGAGACGAGAGGAGGATCGTTGCTGTAAATGGTCATTGATTCTAGGGCTATGAAAAGACCATTATTTTTATATAATTGAATCTCTGGCATAAAGCACGCCCTGCTACCTACTTCTATGCTTGATCCATAATTCATTTTAAAATGCCAAAGTTCGGACTTCTTTTGAAAGGTAAGGTTTATCTAATTGTCCTTAACCTTTCCCTTCCTTCAGTTATGACAAGAAAGATGATAATGTTGTTTTATTTTGTACTTAGCAGCCTGTCTAATGTTTTTCTTGTCCCTACCTCTAAACAGGCTTACATGCTGCAGTTGAAATATTAAGCGTAGTTCCATATTGTCTTGAACATCAGCTTTCCCAGGTCCTGACTGAAGTGATTTTCTATGTGCAAAACCTATGTCCTGCTTCTTTCCTCACAGCTTTTAAGGTAGTCACCCTACAGAGTGTCTCGAAATGGAAAGAGAAACTACCCCAGGGCAGCTTGTGTCGAATTATGACAGAAGCTGCCTGGGGAAATGTAAGATGCTTTCATTTACAGGAGCCATGCTTAAAAAATGCCACTTGTAAACTTTTAAGGCCAGTGTGTTCTAATACATCTTTTGTGATCTAATGCGTGTTTTGCGAATGGTAGCAGAGCTATTGGCTTCTGTTATTGTGGAGCAGCTGATTCAGGTTTAAAAATGTGGCCCTATATTTGAAGGAATTACTGTAATCCTTTGACATATGGGAACAATTCCACCAGTCCTGTGATTTTGATCTACTGTTAAACAGACATTGTTAAACATTTGACTGGCTGCAAATGGTACTGCCGGTAAAGGCTGGTGTTTAGCAATTCCAGCAAACAACCATATTGCCCAGTAAAACCTGGAATCCAGGCAGCTGCTTTCTGAGGGGTGGCTCTGACCATCTAGCAAGCCTCCCATCAGAGCACGGCACCTTTGAAGATCTACCTGCGTTGGTTGAATTCAAGCATGCTTGTCAAAGCTCTAAGCCTACCTCTGAATCACAGAATCTCTGAGCTATGAAAAATTGGGATGAAAAACAGAAAAGCTTTAATCCTCTCCTGGTTGCAGCCTCCAGCTACCCAGCCAGACCAGCACCTGGAGCCGTGCAGGAGGAGAACCTGGCAGTACTGTCCTGCTGTATTACTGGTGTGGAAGTGACCTCTGCGTATTTTTTTTCTGCTTAAGTTGTTGTTGAGGTCAACAACTGTTGCTGTGAAGCGTGTTCAGGTTTTCCAAAGCATAAATTAGTGTTGGGCTGAGACTGTTACCGGCCGAAACACCCACTTAGCTCACGGTGGGGGCTCCTGATGCTCATTTGAACTCTGAAGGCTGGTTGACATCTGCAGTCTGAGGGCTAGGGATGGCAGGAAGGAACCAGTAACATGAGATGTTTACATACTAGCAGAAGTTGCCTGGGGTGACAAAAGCCTCTCTGTTTACTCGTTTGGCTACTGTAAGCGGGAGATGCAGTCCCTTCAGTCACAGCAGAGCTGACCTCTGTCTCCGGTCCATGTTCTGGCCAGCCCATGGAGGACTGACAAAAGCCTTCCTGTGCTGAAGCAGCTCCTTCACGCTAGGCTCATGGAGCCAGTGCTGCTTTGAGTGGCTTCTGAGAAGGAAAAATGGAATGGAAACTGCTGTGTGAGAGAAAAAAATGGAAAGCAGCCAGACATTTGCAGCATGAATTTTGCTGCTCTCATACAGTCCTCATTGTGATGGTTTAACACTGAGTCTTTTGACTGTGGAGAAAGCACGAGCCCTCAGATTTGTCATTTAAAAGGCTCACCATGAGGACTTAGTGTTGTATAACTGGACCTAAGAGAAGAGTTAGTAACAACCAGCAGACGTTTGCAAAATTGGTCAGTCCTTGTTGCTTGGTATCTGAACAGTCATTCACAAACTTTTATGAGGCCATGGTAACCTGCTGGATATGGTGATGATCTGATCTGGTCTGGATCAGATACGTGACCTTCATAAACCCATAATATTTGCAAATGCTTCAGATCATTTGTTTAGATTTAGTCATTAGCACTTGTGAAAGAGATGCACATTCAAGGGGGGAAAAATAGTAGATGAGATTGCACGATGGAATAATATCTTGGTCTTGTAATCATAACAGACACATGCAAAAAATGTCCTCTTCCTCAGCCTAAGCTTAGGTATAAAATAATGTGGCACACGAGACTTTTTTGCTGTTTTATAACTTGCTAAAAATGTCAACACAGTTTAAACTGGTGCTTCAGATTCTTTTTATTCTAAACGTTGAAGGCCCACCATGTGTGCTGGCCTTTGAAGACTCCATGAGCTGTAAAGGACAGAGTGACAGCCTGATTTCTCTTTTCCTCAGATAATCTAAACAGGAGTTTGAGAATAGCTAGTGTGACAATTTTCTGTCACTTTGTTTATCTCATAACTCAAACTTTAAAGCCACGTTAATTTATAGCATTTTGCATGCATTTATTGAAAATAAACAGTAGCTCTTTTAAGTTATTTCTTATTTATAAATGAAAACTAATATCAGATACAAAACCTGGCCCTTCCTTCTTTGAAAGCAGTAAGAGAAAGTCTCGTTAACTTCTGCAGGAGTGGGACCAAGTGGGACCAAATAACAAGTTATGTGGTTGTGCTCAGTCTCATTGACCACAGGAATAAGGGCAGGCCTTTGCATGTCATTTATTAGCCTTCAAGTGATTAGTGTTACTTTGCCATGAAACCTTGGCTAAAAAAACCTTACAGGGACGAGTACAGTTGAGAGTTCTTTGAGATCGTTCCACAGAGCAGCACCTTTTTGTCTTTCTCAAAAAAAGAGCAAACTAACTTTCTGGAAACTTCCAAACACTGCATCAAGCAGACTTCATGTTGCCCACATCTGTAAAGCATATTTTTCATGTCCACTTACTTTTACTTTGTCCTTCCTCCCTCATGTTTGTTCTGTCACATACGGGAATTCCGTCTGTGTGTTTTATTGCTGTCACTTCACAGATTACTTTATGATGTTCTTGGACTACTGGTGGCTCAGGGACCACCCAAGAGAGTAGCTGCCCTGGCACACACCAAATTTGCCACCCTCAGCGAGGCTGGGTTGCTGCTCTTGTGCTGGGTCTACTTGGAAGCAGGATTATCCTGCTGCCACAGGTGATTTGGTGTGATTTATGAACATGAGCATCAGCAGATGAAATAATTGCCTCCAGCTTGGCAGACTGAAGCCATTTGTGTAGGTGGGAATGAAGAAACACAGGGGAAGGTATGTAAAACACATTTTCTGTTTGCATACAAATACCAGTCATGGTCTAGCTCTTGGTTCATAGTCGGTAATCCCCCACTGATCACTGTATGCCACAGTTCTTGTCATATCATATTAATGTTAATATAGCACCCAGGAACCCGCACCAGGGATTAGGACTATGCTGCATTAAGCCTTGCTCAGAAGTGTAGCAGAAGTCAGTTGTTGCACTGGGGAACTCCCAGCTAGGGTGTAGCAATCAAACCCAGGCACGAATACAGGAGCATAGGGAGGAATGCAACCATCTTTGTCTCAGCATGCTGGCAACATACGTGTTCTCAAGGTTGTTTCTCAAATTCCGTAACTGAGAGCTTTGAGGAGGAGTTGGAAGTCACTGTGGAGGCTGATATTTGTCTCTCTCCTGTGTAGGAGAAGGGATGAAAATGCTCATTTAAAAGCCTAGCAAATGGGGCTGTATCTGTTCTTGATTTGAGATGAGAGCAAATGAGCCTCATAATGTGCAAAGAAACTTTCCTTGAAAGCATGAATAGCCACCATTAGTCCAAAAATTCTTGGAGGGAATCAGTAGAAGGAACTCAAGGGGGAAAGTGAGTTGCTCAGTAGTGGCATAGTGATGTGGGAAATTATTCAGGTGGTTGTAACTTTGGAACACTGAATGCAGGAGTGCAGGTACATTTATAAAGCATATAGACGGGGATGTGGTAGCAGTGAAAACCCTGGGATAAGGATCTTTGATTATTGTTTTCACTGGATGAATATTAAATACTATATTAGACACATTAAGCAAGAAAAATGCGCAAGACTTAGATGAAAATTGGATATGATGATGTAGAGAAAAGTGGAAATCAGAAATGTGTAAGCCTGAATGCCAGGGGAAAAAAAAAAAACATTTTGTAAATGAGATCAAGAGCTTGTTTTTTGAGCACTTTGTGCAAATGGCTTAGACTTCTGCAGGCTTCTGCCAAAGTAGCACTTTAGAATTTTAATATGGACAGAAGGAACGAACTCTTTTCATCAGGGTCTTTATAAAGGTGCTCATAATTTCTGTATTTGAGAAGTACACTGTCCTCCTTCTCCTTGTCTGTGGGCTCAAAGCCCTGGTAGACCTTCTCAGACCAGACCAAGATAAAGAAGGTATTGAGCACCTCGATTTCTATATTTCTTATATTTACCATGTCTTGATTTTCATCCACTTTACACATCATCTTTTTTGGCTTTGGAGTTCAGTCATGGGATCCTGAAGACCCGCTGTCTCTTCTGGGTCCTGTCACCTTCACAACTGCCTCCCACTGCATTCAATTTAGCCAAAGACCTGTAGTGGATGCTGGTTTTCATGATGTTAGTTTTGGGAGTTTTCTGTCCTTTTCTTAATTACAAAAATTCATTTCAGTTGGAAAAAAAAAAAGTGGAAGGAGTCAAAATATATTTGACTGATAAATTAAAAACATTCTATAAAAAGGATATGTTCTTTTTCTTATTTGGTCACCTGCATATGTGATTTCTGTATCGATATTCTCATTTTTGAGGGAACCAGAAGTATTTCAGTCAGGATTGGCAGAAAGGAGACATTTTTATTTAGCCATTATCCTCTTTGTCCAGGTTGGTTTGCTTGATAATTTCAAAGTGATTTGAGTTCTGAAATGCTGAAGATGAGGCTGCTTTGTCTGTAGCTCAGCTTTGCCTTTCATTGCTTTCTGAAAAGCTGGAAATGTGTTTTTGATAGAGAGGATCAGCTCCAAATCATAAAACTAAATAACTCTTCAAACTTTGGGGAATTGAAATTGCCAACCAGACTTGAATCATGAGTTTGGTAAATGTCAACACTGCTCCTTGGGCAGTGAGGCAGGGTGAAGAAAGAAGTGTTAAATAGGATGAGGAGCTGCCTTAATTACTTGAGATGGGGAGCTGCCTTAATTACTCAATTTATTTTTCTTTCCCCAGGAGTTATTTAATTCAGGAACACTTGGTTATTTCATATCTTGTGACACTGCTTAGCCTTCTAATCTGATGGTTTGGTCAGATGGAGAAAAGCAAAAAGACAGCTGTTGATTAAACAGTATAGATGTTGTTATATGACTGCAAAAATGCCAGAAAGTTGTCCCATTTGCACTTATAATTTATAAGTAATCTAGAAATATGCTTTGAGGCAGTGACTTCATCTAAAAAGAATTACCAGTTCAAAGTGTATTAGTGCATGGCTGCTGAATATGGCTTGGCATTAAGGGTTTCTTCATCAGCATTAATTGGATTGAATTACCTGCAGTGAAATATGGGTCCTTTGAGGAAAAACAATTCTTGTCCTGCTGGCTTTAGAAGCCTGAAAAGGAGGTGGGGGCGGGGAGGGAAAAAGAAACCAAGAGGCAGTGTTCAGACAGGCTTTGTTTTAAGGCAGCGTAAGAGTGAGTTTGAACACACAGTGGGCATGAAATCGTTGCCAGGGAGTGGTGAGATGGGACAGCCTGGGGGCTGGAAGGGGTTTTGCTGTCAGACCTCCCAGGCAAAGAGCAAGGACACAGGCAGAGCGTGATGGTCGGGTTGTGCACAGGGGACTGGTGGGGTTGGTGGGACAGCTCAGAGCCCACAAGCCACCTCTGCAGGCAATGGGAGAGCAGAGCAGGGCAGCTATGAGTCTATAGTTATTGCTCATCTTTACTACCATTCTTCATCAGTGAATAGATGCAAAGCCCAGGCAATAGCATTTTGGTGCCTCTTGATTGCTATTTGAGAAAGCTGAGGGCATGAACTATGTTACTGGTGTGTGAATATTGGTAAGATGAGAAGGAAACATCCTTTCTAATAAATTAGCATTGCTGTAGTAGCAGTTGGGGTGCCACTGGTTGGGGTGACCTGAGTAATAATTTGCACTAGCCAGAATGTGTAACTTTCGGCAAACAATTTAGATAGCACTAGAAAAAGATGCAGGGTATGAATTGAGACAATTCAGAAAAACAATCTCTGTTGATAGAGCCCCACCTTGCTACCTCCGTATCACAGAATTGTAGGGGTTGGAAGGGACCTCATGGGATCACAGAGTCCAGTCCTCGAATGCTACCATATGCTTCATGTTGTCAAAGGGCACTCAGCTTGAATAACCCCACTGGAGTGACACTTGGAGCCACTGTCTCTTCTGAACTGTTTCAGCTGAGCAGGAGCTGTGGGTGAACATGCCAGTGTGCTCCTGGGCATGGCCAGCTCCAACACCGTCTGACAGCCCTGGCAGCCGCTGAGGGTTGCTGCAGTGTAATGGGACTGGTACTGTGATTGCTGTTGTTAACTAAGTAGTTTTAGTATCCCAGGCTTTTTTTTTTTTTTTTCACTGTGAATGTCTGGAATGCTGTGCATGAAATGTCTCTCTTCAGGAAACCTACCACCAGCCTTTTCTGTCACACATGTTCACATGCTACTGACAGGAATGTCATCGCCTGTATGTCGATTCATGCTAACTTACTTCATCGTGTAGCTGAGCATCTTTCTTCATAAAGCCACACTTAGGGTCAGTTAATTCAGACAACTTGATGCTGTCAGAACATCTTGAGGCTTATAAATAATGGCATCAAGTCTCATGAACTTAGTCAGCACAGGAAACCCTGTGAGTCTTTGCTTTCAGGTGACACTGTGGTATTAAATGACTGGCAGAGGTGAAGGCAAGCTGTAGAACAGAGAAAAATCATTAGGCAAGACTGATAGTTGCCTGCTATGTGAAAATCAATGGGAAATGCTCATTGATGTGATTTCTCTCCATTTCCTGCAATTTTCACATTGAAAGTTGCAATTAAACCACAAATAGCCAAAACACTTCTACTAAAAAAAAATAATTCAATGAAGGTTTATCATACTAACTGTATATCACATGCCTTCTTTTTTGTCCCTAACTCCCTTTTTTCATCTTTAAAAAATCCCCCCAAAAATTTCACTTTCTGGCTCCTAGCAATTCCAGTAGCTGTTAGATGGGTGCTGTGAACGTGCAAGAAATGGCTTTCTGAGTTCAGAAGCAAACAACAGGAAGCTAATTTGCCCTACAAACACAGTATCATTGTGAAATGAATGTCCATTAAGCTATGGTTAGGTGATACCACATTTAAAGTGTTTGTCTTACTAGATGGTGCTGCTAAAGAGGCCAGCTTGGAGGTAGCTGAGCACCCTAAGTGTTTCTTCATGTATCACAGTTACTTAATTTGAAATGGTATGATTATTGCAGGGCACACTTACAAGTACTGTGGCTTGGGAGCATTAATTTATTTGCTTGTTTTACGTCTTAAAAATGGTTTCCTGGGGAACCAAGTACTGTCATTTGTGTGGAAAAACGACAGAGGGGAGCCCAGAGCCCAGCACAGAGCAGTGATGGGCTGTTCTTAGAAGCAGAGCGGGCTGCACTCCCATTGTACATCCCATTCAAATATCCTGTTTTCAGCTGTTCGTAACTTTGTTGAACTGGAATAATTTACATTATATAATGTCCCATATTTTGGAGAGGTGTGGACATAAACAGGGAAGTGTAGGAACATTCAGATTAGGCGACGCCAGGGCCGTGACTCTTGGACATGCACTGTCAGTTCCTCTTACTCGCAATTGGCGGCAGTCTGGATCTTGCCCTGTATGCCTTAAGGGTGCAGCACGCTTATAAAACTGTGCCTCTACAAGTGCTATGACAGTGGGGTGTTTGGTTATCCAGCTGTGGTTATCTAAAGTGGCCTGGGGGGCAATTTCTCCTTAACAGAGGAACCGGTGCATAAAGGAAGCTTTTTTTCCTGACAATTAGAACTGGTGAGTAGAACTATGTATGATCTGTAACGAAACAAAAAATGTTTCCGTGTAATGGCAGTAGTGACACCAGAAAACCTAATTGAGGCTTACATTTTCTTGAAATCATGCATTTTTGACTATTAATTATGTTCCCACTACAATTGCTTTTGGCAAAAACTAAGGGACCCAGAAACTGATCTTGCGTATTTGCTATTTAGATTTAAAAAAAAAAATAATGCTACACTTCTGGTCTCTCCTCTCTGTCATCTTTTTAGCTTGATTTAGCCTCCTTTTTTAGCTTGAATTCTTCTATCACAGAAGAGCTGAGCTGAGAAGACGGGATTAGGCCCAGCAATTGCATCCTGCTTGCTTGTACAGAAGACAGCACAGGGAAAAGAAGTTTGCGATTTGGTTAATTTTAAAAACTTTCCTTAAACCTTAACTTCCAAATATCCCATGATAGGTATTAACCCTTTTCCAAATACCCCACACGGTATTTGGAGGTCAGTGGAATACATTCTCCATGTGAGAAATGACCCAACCCTGTCATGGCTTTGGCGCAAGCAGTTCCCTCTCTGTTAGGTGCAATGCTCTCCCATCTCTACTGCCTAAGCTTTGAAAACTTTTAAGTTGCTTCAGAAGGACAACACTAGTCTGATCAAGGATTAACAAGGAAAAAAGAGAAGCAGATACTTCTATTCTACAAGGCGTCCTTCAGCAGTTTTTCCAACAAAACTTGGCAAACTTCCAAGGAGCCAATATTCAAGGAAGAGAGTATTTCTGTTGGAAATAGGCTGTAGAACTCCTTGAACTAAGGTTTGTGGAAAAGGGAATTGGCATTAAAAACTTGCCATTAGTTTGTGGTTTTTGTTTGTTCCTTGAGGAAAGAAGAGCCCACTGTGAGCTAACATGACTTTAACCATGACTTCCATGTTTTCAGGGATTAAGCATCTGAAGAGTCAGAGTGATTCAGCATTTCCAGAGGAAGAAGAGGGAGTTAGTGAAAGGGAAGAGGAGTGGGGCCATTAAACAGCATGGAGCCGCCTGGAGCCCCGTCACAGAGAGTAACTGAACTGCGCAGCTGTGTGTGCGTCAGACCATTCGCCACCGCTTGCGTCCCCACACCGCAGTGCTCGGCGTGCCGGCGGTGCCAGGGCTCCCTAGGGAGCACCTCAGCTGGGATTTACAGCCACCTGCTGTAATGTGTTCTGTGGTCTTTACCCCCGAAGATAAAACTGTTATTTTAAAATAATTTTACTTTCATTTTCTATGACTTAGAAATGTAATTTGCAAATGTGTTAGTGACCTGACATCAGTACTGCCAGAGCTTAACTACTGCGTGTGAACTGTACTCTAAGGCCCGCTGTAAATAAAACAAATTTAAAGGCTACAGAATAAATATGATGTTCATTTAGACAAGATTTGTATTGTACAGTGGGTTTGTCTAGCCTGCAGAGAAATGTTCATACAAAGTGATCCTTTCGGTTAAGGGCAGCTGTTACCAGCTAGGGTTACTTGCAGTAACGTAGATACAAACAGAGTAAGCAGAGGTGACTCTTAGTCAGAGAATACAAAAATTCCGTGTGTTCCATGGAGCTGCAACGCTTAAAGTACTCGTCTTGCTTTTTGGTCTGAGGCTGCCTGGTCACATCAGCCAAAATAATTTCTCTTTATGCAAGATCAACACTGCAGGCATTAGACAAAGTTTTGATTTGGGAGACCAAGGAAACACAGGAGCGTGTGAGACACGTGAGCAGGGTCCCTCGCACCAGCCGAGCTGTGGGAAATTCTGATTCTCACCTCTGTTCCCTGCAGCACGTACAGGGTACAGCCTCCCTGTGGAAAAGCGCCAGGCTGGCCTGCGCTTGTCACGGTTTCAGCCAGTAAACATCTAGCTGCAGTGATTTATCATGTACCTGAGCCCTAGAATTTCAGGTGGAGTTTGGCATGATTCACACCAATGTCTTCATTTGTTAGACCATGCAAACTCTATGGCATAAAATGAAATAATGTGGAGAAGGAAAACCACGTTTCTTCAAAGTCACGCTTGATGGATCATTTCCTTTTTTATCAATGGCCCAATTTTTAAACAGTTTGCTGCTGTTTTGTATTAACCCTTTGCCTTTGATACCAAGTTTACCCTCAGTTTAACTGTCCACTGCTTTAAGTGTATTTTAAAGGGCTGAGCTAGCAAAAAAAAGGAAAAAAAAAAAAAGATGAAGTGTATGAAAACACAGAGCCTTTTGTTGATGCCTTTCATCGACATGGTGATTTCACTCTCAATCCAAGGTCTTCCACAAAGACCTGCTGAGAACAGGATCTGTCATCAAGTGTTTCTTTATATTAGCGAGCCACCTCTTTAGTCTCCACCTGTGTCTCTGTATCTGTCGTCTTTGTTGGTGTTTTCTGTAGAAATACTGCAAACAGGATCTGTGACTCCAGCTCAGCATGAGCACACAAGAAGAACTAAAAGAAGGGCTCTTCGGTGGTACAGAAGGAGCTACAGGACTTTCAGGACTGAGAGATTTTTATGCCATGAAATACAAAAAGAAGGAAGCGAACCTTCAGAAACCATTTGAATGGACTAAAGTTAAGACTGGAGTGGTAGCAAGAGGAGCAGGGCCATGGCCCCAGCTTTGCTTTCTCACAACACCAGGCTCTTGGCATAGTTGCTCACTGACACAGTACTCTCAGTCGTAAAACAGTTGTTGGTGTTTAACCTCGCAACACCTATCTGTGTTGCTAGCTAATAAAGCGCTTTTGATATTAATGGCTTTGCTGGTCTTTAGTACCCAAAGGCTTCAGATGAGGACTGCCTAGGATAGGCAAATGAAAAAATGCATGTCATTTATAATAGTTGATATCAAGACAAGGTATCAAACACTTTGGAATCTTGGTATTTCAAAGGCAAAACAAAACACCTGATTAAGAGCCTAGAGAATTTATCACTGCACATCCTGTTTCAGGATGATTCTTGGACCTGAGAATAGTTACAATTTATAAATAGTAGGAAAAATAATAATGATTAAAAAAAGCTTTGCTTTGAACTGGAGCTGAGTGTTTTCAGGATTGCTACCGCAGCAAGGAGAGAGCAACAATTTTGTTTTACAGCTGTGATCTGGATCTGATAAGTACCTTAGATAGCCACAGCAGTATTTAGATGCATCTCTAAATCCGGGTCTTATCACCTTCCCATGTCTAAATGTTCCAGATGTGTTTTATCATTTTAAAAGTCTGTTTCTTTCTCTCTTTCGGGCCCAAGGTTATGCAAGCAGCATGTCTGAGCACAGGAACAGCCTCCTCCTTTCTGGCAAAGGGACAGAATTTCTTGCAGGGATTTTACTAGGGATCCACCGTGACATCTTTTGCTGGTGGGACCTCATCTGAAGGACAAAGTCAGGATACACATTTTTTTTATGCATCAGCCATTTTTAGCTTAAAAAGATAAGTTAACCCTGTTTGTCTGATCTTCCACTTGTGAGGCATACAGTAAGTGGAGCTATAAGGCAAGAATCAGTAAAACAGAGCCCAGGAAAAAAGAGCTTGTCATGAAGCAGAACTGAAACGCTGCAGTGGGTGGTCAGTGAATCCCTGTGCCAGAAATATGTGGGTGTGAGGAAATCAGAAAGGAAGGTCAGGAAAAGCAGTCTGCTTACTAAGCTAGGTCTTTTCTGGGCTTGGCACAGCCTCCAACATTTAAAAACAGTCACCTTCACTCGAGAGCCTTTCTCATGCTTGGCATGTAATTGGAAGCTTTGGTTGTCTCAGCATGGTGACCTCCACATAGGTACCCTTGAAGGATATAAGTCTCTTTGTGGAGACAGTGCTCAATCACTGTTGCCCAAAGTGTTTATGATGTCACGCAAAGCATGGATTAAAGCAAACCCCCAAATCCATTATTCTTTTAATGGAGATGAACAAATAAGGGATTGAGAGAGTTGACAAAAAGTTAGTGAAGACTATTTTTCTCAAAGAAAAATGTCAATACGCAAACACCCTAAAGGAAAACTGTGATGACACTTTCCCTGTTTGAGCTGTCTCCTCCCACAGTGCTTTCTCCTGCTGGAGAGTCTTACAGGTTTGATGGGAGCAGGCTTTTGAGAGATGAGTTGTATTAGTCTAATTTCCACAAACAAGCTGATGTAAAAAGAAACAGGAAGAAACCTACACAGGCAAATAAAGAGTATAGTTCTTCCTTACTGAGCTACTCTGGTTTGTGCCTTTTCCCCCTTCTCCCTTCCTTGTTCTTAAAGCTGCCTCCTGTCCATGCTGTGGTATGTTTACTGTTCTGGTTCTGGCTTTCAAGGTACTGCAGGAAATGTTATTTAAGAACTGAAAGCTGTCACCTCAGACTGGTCTCAATCTTTTCCCAGTATCCCTTTACTCAGTTGGTTTAAAGGCATTTCGTTGTTGCACTTTACAGCCTCGATTCTTTTTCTTATGCTATACTTACTATTCCTTGACAGGTTCTTCCCTTCAAAGAGATTTATTGAGACATTGTGCTAGTAAGTTATTTGGAAAAATTCCATGCTTGAATTAACAGGACAGTATATGTTGTTTATTCTCCAGGTGCAAAGCAGATAATACTTAAATACTTACAGAGCAAGAGCCAAGGTTTAAATGTCCTTTCTAAAGCATAATTTCCACTGAAGTCAGAGGAATTTTGCTTGAGAATGGCCACAGGTTTTGGCCAGCAGCATATTTTCCTTTGGGGAAATATGATGTGTAGTGTACAGGAAAGCTTCTCTCTTCCTGCTATCAATTTAATTTCTTGCCTTTTTTTTTAAGATTGCCATAAATACTGCTGAAGTCCTCTCATGATGTCATTATTTCTCCCCACTAATGTAAACTGAAACACCACCATTAGTTCTTGCACCATGGGTGTTACGGAACCAAAACTATCACACCCATCACAATTTTGTGGGCTCCAAGGTGGGGCTGCAGGCTGCCCGTGCTTGGGCCAGGGATTCCCATGGTGTCCCTGTTCCAGGCTGGTCAGTAAGGATGGGACTGCCAGTCTGTCTGCACTTCCAGGACCAGGTCGCTGGTGGCTTTTGCTCTGTGAAAATGTGTTTATCATATTGCACAAGGCAACGTGTTGGGCTGCTGTCCAAGCTCTCTCCAGAGCCCAGGCAGGCTGCAGTGCCACTGGCAGTTGGGGGGGAGACTGAAGCAGGGCTGCTCAGGGCTGTGGGGCTGCTTCTGTACCAGCCTGGAAGCTGGCACTGTACAGTGCAATGTCCCCAGCTCTGTGTGTGGCTCCTCCTCCTCTTTCTCTTACAGATTGTAACATAGGGTTTTTATGAGGCACCTTATTCCCACAGTACCCCTAACCCTGGGGGTACAACTTAAGGGCATATTTAAAACATGCAGTCCCTAAAGCTCCCCTTTCCTCTGCTCCTATGGCATAATATTGTTCCTCAGGTCTATAGCTGTTTTCTTTTTGCTTCTTTTCAGGAATTTTCCCTCGGGTTTTTTTCCTTTTTCTTTTATCCTCTCTTATTTTTTTTTCTTCCCCCTTTAACAGTTCAATGGTGAGCTGCAGTGAGAGTTTCAGTTGTTCTCTTGGTTCCTGACATGTGCAACTACATCTGACCTTTTCATGCAGAGTGTGATACTGGGCAACAAAGTGGATGCTAAATGCTTCCTATGCTTTGCTGTATTCTGTCCTTTCTCCTCCAGTGTCCTTTCTCCTCCTCCAGCAGCACTCAAGCAAGATATTTATGCATCCTCCTAAATCTCAGGCCACTTGGTAAGCAGATGCAAATCTCCAGTTAGAGCAAAGTTGGCTGATGGAGTTTCTACAAGTTCAGTATCTATATTTCTGCTATAGGATTTTTGTTTTGCTTTTCTTATTAAATAATCTGAGCTCTTTAGGGCAGAAAAAGTATTTCGTACTGCTGCTAGGCTGAACATACTCTGCTTCATTTTGTAATGATTCCTCTGCTTAGTATATACTGACCCTTAGTGGTAAGCTGAGATCTGATTTGCATTGCCAGGCTGCTAAATTTTGCTTTTCTTTGGCCCAACTGTTCAGAAAACGGCAGGAATATTTGCTGTGCATCAGGATAGTCTATCTATGTAAATAGCCCAGATTATCTTCAAGAGACATAATAGGCATGTTAAAATAATAATGGCAGGTGTTATTAGCTCGTTGGAGGGGAGGGCTGTGGGAAGCAGGAGTGTTGAAAGGTTATTCCAAAATGCAAAACAAAAATGTTGGCATTGAGAAGCAATACTCTCCACATAATGAGAAACAAATAAGAACTCAGTATCTGGCACTAACGAACACCTCAAGCTAACTGTGGAACGAGTATTAATTAGGTTTCCAAAATAGCATCTTTCTGAAAAGCAGCTGAGGTGTAATATTGCTCCTTATTAATCAAAGCAATGGGACAATGTGAACTCTGCAAAAAATAAATGGTTTGCAGATGGCTGTGTGCATCTTTAATAATGACAGAAGAACACAAGTTACAGCTTTAAATGCCAGAGAGCCTTTCTGCATCTTCTCCTTTTCAGAGAGCGATATTTGCAGTTTTCAAGGCAGTCAGGAAAGTGTGTTGGTTTCTTATTACATTTTCCCTGCAGCATAAATTCTGTTGATGTGCTCCCCTAATCATGCTAATTATACTGCCATATGTTGCTCTCATCTTTCTTTTTCTCTCCTAATGGGACATAGATTCTCTCTTTTGAATATGTCATTTGTTTATTACATTTATCAAGGGTTTTAACATTATATGGGACTTTTAATTGCTTTTTTAAACACTGAATGGATTGAATATTAAAAACAGACATGAAGGTCAATTATAAATAATATTTAAATTGCTCTTGCCATTTTTATTCTCTGATTTACTGGAAATATCAACTCTTTTACTTAGGAACACACATATGTCCCTGAGAACTGCCCTAGCTGCAGTCCCAGTTCATCCTTACCCCAAACCACGTTGTGACTTACAGAATAGGGGTCTTTCTTGGACAGGAATACTAAAATAAAGATGCATTGTGCATCATATTACAATGCTCAACACAAATATGTTGCCATTCATTCCAGATGTGAACTACTGAAGTACCACAAGTAATAAAGGTGAATGGTCATTTCTCACTGGTGAGAGAAAGAGAGCTCTCTTTCAAAGGAGAGAGGTCTCAAAGGAAAGGAAGCACAATTTCAACAAAAGATTTTACAATGGTTTACAGTTGAGCAGTACTTTGTACAGCCACATTGGACCCTCAGCATACCCTCCACTACAGAAAGCAATCAGCACACCAGATGAGAAACAACCAGAGAAAGCGAGAAACAACCAGAGAAAGCAAGAAACAACCAATTAGTGCCCAGTTATGAAATTAACTTTTGGTTCAGGAGTGTTGCCTGTACCTGCATCAGTATCAGACTCTATGCGTCAATGAGACAGCTATATGACTACAATACTAACAAAAGTGAAAAAACATCTATTCTGCTTAACCACCTACCAGCTTAAGGCACAGAATGTAGCCACCATTTTGATTTTGACCACCCTATTTATGTTTCTAATAAAGGTTTCTCATAAAGGTTTCTAATAAAGATCTACACAGGCTCTTACACTAAACTCATCAGTTTTGATGAGTTAATGAACTTTAAGTTCATCTATTATGTCATTTGCCCAAAAAGCACATTTGGGTAAGATATTATCTATCCAAGCTCAGCCAATGGAAAGTTCTCCAACAGCTCTCACAAAAGAGCTAGAAGCGAAGGACTTGCCTAGGCACAAGAGAAGTGCTTTGCCGCAAAGTTCAGCCCCAAACAGTTAAAATGCCCATTTTTATAAGAGCTTTTTCACATTTATGGCTCTGTGGTTATGACTTGCTCCTTTGTTCCCGAGGGCCTACTTAAGACGTTCACAGTTTGATAAAACTTCTGAATATTTGCCCTGGGACATGGAAAAGGGGTCTCTTGACACCCATTAAATAATTAAATGACCAGAAAAGTAAAATTAGCCCAGGGAAGTGGCCTAAATATTTGCATACTGTGTTTGACAGAGGACACTGTCTTTTTCTCATAGTATTAAACACCATTTCCACACATTTTTTCCATGCCAGTTTTCAAGGACGTGATTTTCCAAAGAATTACTTGACAGTGGATGGACTTCCCTCTCAGACAAACCTTTGCCTGTTTAACTACTGTAAATTTAAATCTCTTTAAGTTGCTGTAAATCATACTTACATTTTCTTCTTTCTTATATAATAACTGTGTAGTTATATATACATTTACCACTTGGAATCTTCATTTATTTGTTAATTTGAAGTTACTTTGGTCACAACAGTGGCTTCTTTGACTCCTGGCATCTATACAACAGAGGAAGGTCCTTCGCACACAACACAGCTGGGATAGCATCTGGGAAAAAAGAACTACAAAGAATGTGATATAAAGTATTATTTATATTACTTATTGGCTGTATTTCCATCATGTACCTTGTTAGGATATCATACGCATCTAGGTCATTGGGATTCTTCCCATTCATTTCCAGTCTAAGTAGGAAGGGGCCCTGCTTACTCCCTGCTCCTCTGAACTTGGCTGATTAAATTTATACTATGCCATGGAGGTGCCTCTGAAAGTCATACCCTTCCTGAAGAATTGTTGCTGATATGAACAGTCCTGGTGGTTCCATCAATACCAACACACTGTAAAGATTTTTTGGGGGTTAAAAAACCCATTTAATTGGTTATGGTTTTCTTTATGTGAGGGCTATTTTAGCTGTAAAGGCTAAGGCGGCAGGACTCGCTTAGAGAAATTGTTTTCAAAAGATGGGAGTCAGCTTGTGTGGCAAACTGGCACAGTCATGGAAGAAGTGTGGGGTCACAGGTGGTGGAAGGGTTGGAAACAACCATTTACACTCCATCACTTTCAAAGACAATCATACACAAATGAAACACGCTTCTGAAAAGCAAATTTGTAACCAACACATGGGAGCTTCACGATCCTTGCCTTCAAATCAAATTTATTTGGGAATATCATCATAGGAAATACGGACAAATACAGCAGAATAAAAACACACAGTTGTAGATTGCCTTGTTGAAAATTAAATAAAAAAATACTGGCTAGATCATAACCCATAACAATATTACATAATATACCTGTCAGATATCTCAAGATAAAAATACAAAATAAACCTCTTGAGGGCTAACCTATAGCTACAGCTCCTCAGTGTGCTCAATGCAGGGGTACATGCCCATAATGCTGTGGGATAAGATGCATATACAAACACCATTTCTTATGGCCTCATGCAGTGTTTTGGTAGCGCAGCCTTAAAGGTTTCAGAGAAAAACTGTTGTTCAGGTAGAGACTCTCTCAGGAAGCCTTTCTGCCATCCAAATGCAAATTTCACCCAAGGTCAAAGCCTTGCCTATACCAGTCTTCTCTGCCAAAGAAAATATCTCCTCATCCAAACAACACACTAAGCTTTGGGTCATGTCCGGGTAAAATCTTGCTAAGAACAAAGGAAGGAAGAAAGGAAGAGCATCAGTTGGCATTAAAGAAAAACTAAGGACTCTTCTTTGTATTTCAGTAATATCTACCACAGTGATTAAAACTGAATAAAAATGAGCAAATAGGATAATTTATACACAAATCATATTTCTACATTAATGAATGAGTTCTGCAGGCAATGAATGCCTCCTGTGAGATCAGGAGCTACTTCTAGTTTCTGCAGTGGGACATCTTGGTCCCAGCTATAACAGCAGGACATTGAGAGCCTGACAGGATGCTCTGAGTACTCTGCAGAATCTGCTATATTTTCTGCTTCTATTTCCAGAAAAAAATTCTTGCAGAGTACATAAATCATGATGGGATAGAGACACAGGAAAAAAGTGAAGTTCCACTACGGCAAAAGTCTGAAACTGAAAAATACAATAAAACATTAAATTGCAATTGCTCCAGACTTTTGGTCTCAGTGAATCATAAATCACACCATTGAAGGTAAAAAACAAATACCTAACTGGCCTATTTTTTAAAAGATATCAGTCATATTTTTGTTCTACTCAAATCTGTTGGATACTGCAGAAGCTCAACATATCTGAAATAAGGTCCCAAGTTCTCAGATCTTAAACAAGAAGGTTTTCCTTGGCCACAGCATATGGCAATATACAATTTTTTAAAAAGTCTCATATGACCATTACTCTCTTGTCATAATGACAATAAGAAGCCATAAGATGGTTTACAATTTATTATAAAGGGAAAAAAATGTGCATGAAGTGGTCCAGGCTACTAATGATTTGCTCAAACACTCGCAGAGAATATATAAATCCTTAACTCTTAGCAAAAAATATCAATTGCGTTATAACATCTATGATACAATTTCATTCGTTAACAGTTCATTCATTAACTGCACTGTACAGAAATTTGTCCATGCTAAATACAAGCCCTGGACCAGATACACGAAACAATTTAAATGCACTTTTTACATCCTATATGCACAAACATTTCTTAAGTTAAAACTATGCACACTACTTATGCATAGCGTGTATATGGCTTACATATTCAATGACAGGAATTCCACCTTCTGGCATGCCCTTATCCCGGGGCTCGGAGCTCGCACTTCTCCCAGCTCAATTCCAATTGCTTCGCTGTCAGAAAAGAGACAGTCAACAGGTACAGACATCTAAGGGTCCCTCAGTCTAGGGTGATGGTTTTACAATTCCTTATTTCCATCAGGACAAAGCATGCCCGTGCAGAGGCTGAGCCTGATGCCTGCTGAGCTCTGGTTAGATCCCTGAAGTGGCACATGAATCACACATAGGTCTCGATCACCCGTAGGCCTCTGCACAGAGGGGAGCACCACCACCTTCACGAGTCCTCTTCAGAGCAGACCAAGGCTGACTAGAAAGACTTTTTGGTCAGTGAGGTAATAACCACAGGGTCCGAAAAGGAGAACCGGGAATGCAGCCACCCAAGCGCCTACAACACAGAGGGGAGTGTGAAAGTTTCCTGGCAGGTTCCAGCAGAGGGAAATGAAGTTGGCTGTGGCTGCGTGGGACAAGCCCTCCTGTGGCAAGCCAGGAGGGGCCACGTGCAGCTTGAGGGAAGCAGAGATGAAAATGGAGTCTCCTTCTGGGCACCGTTCGGGCTGGAGGGCTCATTCTGAGGCTTCTTGCAGGGGTGACTGCCTGCGTGCTCCGCTTTTGCTGCCTCTCAGAGAACCATGGTCTGCCGTTTTCTCTTAATGAAACAAATGCTATCAAGGATTTTGCAGGATCCACATCATCAGCTTTGCATTTGGGACAAACCGTGACAGAAGGCCTCAGCGTCACCTTCCAGTTCTGTCTGAGAGGCAACACAGAGTTTTGCTGAAGTGAAGCAATTTCCATGTGTTCCTGTCACTGTATCTTCTGCCCTACAAAACGATAAGCATCAGCTTCATGGTAGGGCTGACACCATTGCTGAGGTCTTTCAAAATACCAAAGGACTGAGAACATTTTCATCTTTAATGCTGGATGCTATTTAGTTAGCTTTAAAGAGATCTTTTGAATATTGATTTGTTAAACACCAGTTCTCTCCATATGGCAGCCGCTGCAGTGGGGAAGAATCATCATCCACGCAGGCTGGTCAGTGTAACTCTACAACTCCCCTGCACAGTCCACCTATGTTTATTTCCAGATACTTTAAGGAAGCTAACAAGTAGGACTTTGATGTTGCATGCATCATGGTTGCATGAACAAGTATCTATAACAACGTTTCATTTTGCCTTTCCATTTCCATTGGATACCAGTAGCAGGGACATGAAACAGCAACCCCGGTCAGATGATAAATGTATTTTCACATGTCTCATGGTTAACTGGAAATGTCTGCTGTCAGTGATGCAATAAAGCAAGGTCCAACTTTGGCTGAAAAAATTGTTTTGGCTAGTTTAAGAAAGCAGAATAGAAGAGGAAATAGCAACAACAAATACAACTGAAATCTTGAGAGTTGTGAAGTGCCTTGAGTTACCAGCTCAGGGTTTTACATTTTACACTTTTGATTGTTTTGTCCAATCACTCTCCACAGAAACAGGATGATCTAAGAACACATTGACAGATAACAGCCTCTGAGAGCACGGGGTGGGTAGGAACAGCTAGAGTTCTCCTCTCCTGCAACAGAGGTCAAATGAAAAGTCATAAAAGAGAGATTTTTTAATACTACTACTTCCAGTGTTTAATATACATGAATTGAGGATGTTTTATTGCATGACCATTTGGTCTGACACTAAGGATTCAGAGGAGACATAAAGTATTGTTTTTCCCCTTCTTTATATTAAATTGCTTTTAAGTGGATGTAGAAAATGGGGTGTACAGTGTCCCCATTTCAAAATTTTGTAATAAACCAAAACTGGAACAGAACAAAGAGGATAACAATAGCACTAAGTAACTCTTTATGGTATAAAACTCTCCCCATTATAAGAAAGGACAAAATTACCTGTCCCTCCTGTAACGTCAGAAGCTTTTAAGAAATCACAAATCTAGTTTTGTATCAGTGCTTCTTTCTCAGTGGATTTTACTGTATCTTCTGTCTTCTTACAGTGTTTAGGCTCACCTGGAAGGTAAACAAATGCGACAGAGAACCTGAGCGAGGAAGTTACTGGAGTCTGGAGAATCTGCACAGCCCTAGGCAGACAGAGACTTTTTCCTCCTGACTTTTTTAAGGGCAAAATGAGCTTTCAGTCACTGCTTTATTTAATTGCTTTCTTACCAGAGTAAGCATAGGATTGAATTAACTAATCAATATGGTTTATCCATAAGGCAAAAGATAGAATGAAAGCAATAGACCACAGCATGGAACAAAAATATCGAGACATTTAGATGAGTAAATGTTAATAAAGGGGGTTTGGGTTTGCTTTATTTGATCTTCCAACTTAGTGAAAGTCAAAATTCACCCTCTGCGGAGAGGTGCTGTTTAAATCCTCTTTAATGCAGGCTTTTGAATTGGAGTAAGCTGCTTTCAGATAATGAAAGATGCCAGTGTCAAGTTCGAAGTATCAATTATTTCAATCAGATAGGAGCAGTGACACTGAGTGACACAAGCAGCTTTTGAACTAAGTGATACGACATCAATTTCAAATCGACAATCATAATATTAAGCTATTGCTTAAACTACTCCTTAAGTAACTTTGGATGAGTAAGGCTGAGGAAATTGCAAACTGAGATAGCAGGCATGGGGAGAACGTAAAAACTTAAAGTGCTCTCTACTATCTCTATAGTAACTTCTCAGTTTGAACCAGTTGATTGACCCTACCAGTGATTAATTATGCTGAACTGAAAAATGCAAAAAAGGAAAAAACAAGTCTCAAAAGTGGAGCGGATGAGCTATGAGAAGTGTAAGACTATATAAAAATAAAAATATGGGCAGGGGAAGACTTTTGAAAGTCAGAAAACAAAGGAACAGCAGCTGAAAGAGGATGATACGTGATTCGAGAGGAAAATGTTGAAGAGGCTTGCAGTTTAGAAAAGAGAAAGGGAAGAGAGGAAAAGGAGCTCAGGAGAATGAGAAGGACGAAAGAAGAAAGTTAATATCTATGAATTCACCATGGCTTCACTGTAAACAAGTAAGAATTGCTACTGATTTTACCCTTGTTTCATTACCATGAATGGTGGCAGAGTGGGTGCTGCGATGTGGCCAGCAGCAGATGGGCCATATTCCCCCGAGCAGTGTTCTTCACTGTCCCTCTTTTCTTACATAAACTTAGTGTAGGTGGAATATAGGCAACCAGTTCTCCAAAGGCTTTTAAAGTCTCAAAATTTGACTAATGTGAATTAAGAATAACGTCTCCAGATTTTTCAGCCTGTAGTTGTTTTTGGAGGGGTTTAGCAAAATTTTTATTATTATCCATTAAAAAAAAGGGAGTGGGGAGAGGTATAAAAGCAAAATCTATTGAGCTAAGAATTTAAGTTTTATACTTGATGTAGAGTGTTTAGTATAGTTTTAATACTGGGATAGGAGTGGTCTGCAGAGGCCTTAAAACAAAAACTTTGTGTGTTTAATTTTCATGAAAACTAAACATTAACTTCTAAACTAACTTTCTTTCTTCCCGTCAATGCATCCTTTTTTTTTTTTTTAATTGATAAATTCCACCCTATGAATGGTTGCTATCCTATAATCCCTGTCCGCTTTATAAACACACTGTTTGCTCTTTTAACATAGCCTTCCCTCCATCTTCATCCTATGCAGGAACACAGCAGCCTTCCCTTAGCACCAAGTTCTGATTACTGCTGCTGTGCACAAGGAATGCTCAGGGGCCAGGCGCCACAGCGACCTGCTGTGATCCGACAGCACGGATGCAAAGCGTCCCGCACTCGGCTGAGCACCACAGGGCCAGCGCGGCACGGAAGGGTCACCACCATTTGCACGGCACGGATGGTTACTTGGCAGCACTTGCATTACCATAAATCAAGCTGGCGTGTTGTTGATGTGGATCTGCCCGCAGCTACTTAACCTGCTTATCCTCCAGAGGCTTTTCAGTTACTGGCTGCTGATGATGCTGATGCTTTGCACAACTCGATATGGCTGGGTAGCCCTCGACTGTCGTATAGGCTAAAGTTACTTAGCATCTGTTTTATCACAGATTTATTATCTCCTTTACATTTTGATATTAAGGATTAATGTGGCTATCATCATAAGTGAAAAGTTAAAAGTGTGCCAATTAGCATTTATAAATCATTGAAACTTGGAGTTAATTAAACATAAGCAGTTTTTAAAATTAATGTTCTAATTAATAAATCACGCAGGAGAAAGGAAAATCATCAATTAAAAAAAAATCACCTTATAATAGTTCCACTTGATCTTGTAACATTCAATTAAACAAAAGTGAGATGATGGAAAGGACAAAGGCATTGTGGAGAAAAACGACACTCAGGCACAACTGGAGTTCTTGTAACAGCAACCCGCCGGTGCTCCCTTTGCACTGACCAGGACATTTTACTAACACTCCTGTTAATAAAATGTGATGCTCTACAAAAACTATACCTAGAATGAGATCTGATACAAGGAGAGGAAAATGGTCCTTTTTTTTCCTTCATGGGGAACCCTCTCATTGTAGCACACCCAAACATTCAGTGACAGCTCCCATGAATGCAGATAGGTCATCTTCCCATGTTCCCTGTCTTCTTATAATTCACAGAAAGCTAAACAGAGTTTTCTACTTGTTATGAGGGACAGAATGTTGGCAGCTAACATGAAAATTCAATCACAGCAACTGTGTTCCTTCATGCTTTCTGTCTCATTCCCCCAGACCCATCACCCATAGGTACTTAGTTTGCCCCGGGAGTCAGCAAGCACTCCGGACATTGCTTTAGTCTTCTACACCCCACCCTCAGTATAGAAACTAAAGAGGTGAAACGTCTAGCATGGAGAGTGTTAACAGTGTCCTGACAGATGTACAGTGCTGCTTTGAATACTCAAACGCCTCTACTTTGGGAAGTGGGGGAAGAAATGTAAGGTCATGCATATGCTGCCTTCTGCTTTCTTGAAGTCACTTTTCATTGAAAACACCTGACCTTGGTTAGAAGAGTCCTGTCTAGATACACTGGGCATCAACAGAGGGGCAGAAGTTAAAAGTGGGAGTGCTACCTGTGCTATATCCCCCTTCTGTGTCAAGCGCTGCTGCCTCATACACAACACACTCAGCCTGGACCACTCAAACATTGCTCAGAGAAAGTGGAGGGAGGTATGAGAAAATAGAGGCTGCTGTGCTATTTGTGGTTATGAGGTTTCTACACACACACTGCAGCAGTGAAAAATTGTAAAAACACCAATATTAACTATCTACACTTAACAACAACAACAGTTTAATGCATTTTCCTCTGTTGAGAATGTAACTAAATCACTGCACTGCTGTGAAACAGAAATGGGAAATATTTTAGCCTGAGTTTTCCCTTTGGTATTTGTCCTGGTTTTGGCTATGATGGAGTTAATTTTCTTTCTAGCTCGTACAGTGCTGTGATTTGGATTTAACATGAGAACAATGTTGATAACACACTGATGTGTTCAATTGTTGTCAGGTAGCTGTAGTCTCTACACTAAGTCCAGGACTTTTTAGTTTCCCATGCTCTGAAAGGTGCACAAGAAGCTGGGAGAACACAGTCAGGACAGCTGACCCAGCCTGGCCAAAGGGCAGTTCCTTGACACGCAATGTCATGCTTCAGATATAACTGGGGAAGCCAGGAGGCAGAATCGCTGCTCTGAAGCAGACTGGGCATTGGGCTGGGGTTTTTCTGCATGTTCTGAGCAATTGCATTTGTGCATCACTTGTTATTTTTATTAATGCTATTGTGACCTTCTTCTTCCTTTGTTCTTGTATTAAGCTCTCTTTACATCAGCCCACATGTTTGTTTTTTTTTCATTCTCCTCCCCATCCCCTTGCAGAGGAAGGGTGAGTGAGTGACAGAGTGGTGATTAGTATGACAGCATTGAATATCGCAGACTATTCCAATACTGAATGCCTGCACTGTCTTTCTTATCAGTTACCTTTAACATGGTGCCACAATCTCTGCAGAGGTCCTTAAAGATGCTGCAGCAACCCCATAAGAATTCACTTTGTCTCAAAGAGCCAGGACCTGAGTCTCACCGTGACTGTAAAACGCCTGTGGCCTCTGCCTGTTACAGGGATGGAGACACCTGCAGTACACTTGTTTAATCAGCAGGCACAGAGAAAGACTGCCATTCCTTTATATAATCTATGACATAGTTGAGAAATTAATATTCATTCTCCTCTGAGGTTAATTAGAAGCCTAAAGTTCTGTGAAAGGGTCAGTGTTGACTTAAAAGATTATAGTGGTTAAATAATAAATAGACAGATTTCTCTGGCTGATCTGTCCTTAGGAAAGTTTTAAGAATGTGATGGTATAGTCCCTCTGTAAGTCATTTCAAAAGACCATAAAATATAAAAAACATTTTTCTATGAAAGATTTAAATATTGGAAAAACAGGAAGAATGAGATGTTATTACATTTAAAGTATAAATGAAATTAATGATATAAAATCAGAATGTAAATGACACCGTGACTGACCAATAAATCCCTACTGTGAAGAAGGCTCAGTGGAGACAGGAAAGGGCGATGTGCCCATCAAGCTCAGGTGATAACTAAAGGTGTGACTGCCTAGAGCTGCTGCAAAGACAACTGACAATCTCAACACAAAGGG
The DNA here is from genome assembly GCA_020800305.1 of Porphyrio hochstetteri. NCBI lineage: Eukaryota > Metazoa > Chordata > Aves > Gruiformes > Rallidae > Porphyrio > Porphyrio hochstetteri. The sequence continues at coordinate 17,090,087 of CM036910.1, read as the reverse complement.
GAGCAAAGAGAAATGCTTTCTTTTAGATAAGCACTTACGTCAGTTGAGTGGATCCATTGACTCTATCCCAGCTGAGGGGATGAACTGGTGGTGCAGTCACTCCTCCCTGAGTTCCTTAGACTAGTGTGACTGTGTCCATGAGGTTGACAGGCCAGTTTGGAGGAAGTGAATATGTGGCTCTGCCCAATACAGAGTGTAAAAACTAAACAATTAGCAAAATAATTTTGAAAAGCGCAATGGGCTTGAGCTGGCTTCAACCCATGTGTGCCTTAACCGATGTGTGCCTTGACATATGTGACACTGGGACACCCAGTGTCATGACAGGGAGTGTATTCAAGAGACCAGTAATGGGAATCACATCAGTGTTGGGATTGAGCTGTGTGCTGCGATTGCTCTAGTTCGCTAAGCTTAACTTACATTTTCAGTGCGCTTTCAGCACCTTTTGTATCACTGCTAAGTCAGAAATCCCATGTAGCATCTGCTGTCTTCAAACAGCCAAATTCAATACTAAACATTATGCTCTTCACCAGTGAACTATGTGTAAAAGGATCTGGCCCAAGAGGACTGGACTCTGACATAACAACGTGACAGAAACCAGGCAAAAATATTCACTGAGGTCTCTGTTTTTCTGAATATTTATCTATGTTGGAAAATGAACACAAATAATCACTGAATGAGATGGATGAGAGTAAATTCAACATACCACAGTGAAGTTTGACATAAAATGACAAATAAAAATGCCTTCAACTATCAGATGCCTTTAAAAACACCACCTAACCAAAATCCTTATTCTATGCATTAGTAACTCCACTAAAAAAACAGTGACAGTGTAAATCAGAAATCCAGTTTCATCTTGTGGTTTTCTGACTTAAGGGACTATGGATTACTTTGAGGGGATCCATGAAAGGACCAGGATACTAAAAGAAGGGCAGACTTACTTTCTGTAGGCTTAAGTTGAATGACCAGGGATGCACAATTCCACTGGAAAAATTTGAAGGATTCACAGGTCTAAACAGGTGCAAAGTCACCATTGTAGAGTCAAGATCCAAAGAACCAGGAATGCATAAATTCTCTGAATTTCCCATGACAGCACCAAGAACTGGTGACTATTTGTTCACAAAATGTATCAGATGAACAGTTTTCAAACTGATTTGAAGATCTGTTCAGAACAGAATTTTGCAATGGCTGGGCATGTGTTTGATCAATGACATGAGCTGTAGCCTCTACTTTTTATACTCTTGCCAGAATACCTTTATACAGCAGTTTAAGTTTTTCAGGCACAGATGATCAGTTTCAGTAAAGAAGTCTACATTTCTATACCGAAACCTTCCATGCCAATCAGCAGCAATACAGATGTGTGCTGCAAAAGCTACAGACACTCGGGTGTGAGTTGGGAGATCCCAGTGAGTAAGTATTAGCTCATCACTCAGCCTCTGGAGTTGCCTTAACAATTATTTGCTGCTTCTCTTACTGTGTGATTAATCACATGATGCAGTTAATGTCTCCTGCTCTGTCCCCCCTTTCCCGATAAGTTGTCATTAGTCCATGGTTTAAACACCACTGCCTCTTTAGTGATGCAAGATCTGAGCAATCTCCTCATATGAGCTCTGGCTTTTAGTTCAGGACCCTATCAATACCATTTATTTCCACAAAATCAAAAAAAAATCAATCTCTTATTTCTATTTTGTTATTTATAGGATTGGTGGAATTCATGTTATTAGATCTTTTTTACCATCTTCAAGAAAAAAAAAGCTTCCAGATCATGCTTGCCTTTGGAAATACGCTGTTAAAAACTCAGTCACTTCTTACTCTTCTCATAATTCTGGCAGTTTGAAATGTTAAAATACAAGGCATCCTGCAGAAAATTCCCCGCCTTAGCAAATTAATAGGATTAGGTTTTTCCTGACATAAGACTTCTCTGTTCTCATAGGAAAGGTGGAATGTAACGCTACAGTACGCAACAGAGGGCATTAACTGCATGCTGAGCCATATCTGACTTCTGAAGCAGCATTTTTCTTGGTCAGCCATCTAAAGACCCTCCCAGACAGCTACAATTGCCTTCAGCACTGCTTGAAAGATAAAGGATCCAGCTTTTCCTATGGTGTTCTTCATTCAGGACATGGGAAATTTCTCTAAAGCAGATAAATTTCAAGTTGGGCTTTAATACAAAAATTGTTGCAAAAAATACATGTCAAAAGACAAAAAATGTCAGTTATTAGACAACTTTAAATGCTGTGAAATTAATTTTAGTGTAAATATTTTGATTTAGGACCCTAAATTAACCATCTGTTATTTCTGATGGAAAAAACCTGTCAACAACAAAAGCAAGGAACGCTGGAATACAGAATCCTAGAATAAGTGGGAGTTCTCCATAAAAAGCATTTGTGAGAAACATGCCAAGCCATATACTCCTGCCTAAGCTAAGCCTTGTAAGTGCTGCAGTGTTGCTGCTCAGACAATGCCATATTTCTGGCATAATACTGTGAGGCTCACTGTCACAAAAGCATTACCAGGTTTAGCATTTTAATTAGAAATAAGGGAAAGAAGTATCATTATATGTCTTGATTATTCTTATTACCAGCAAATTTTTGTTAGAAGCAAATTCAGACCATATGAAAATAAAATGAAAATGCACAGTGACTCTGTTACTTTTGAGAACATCTATTTCTACTGCTTGGGTATCTTTCCCTTGGTACTATCTTACAATCACCAGATACTAAACCACAGTCAGCTTGTGATAAAATACATTCTAAAAAATATATTCTGAAATTACAGGGATTTTCTGGCTGCCTCACTTGTCCCCACAAGCTGCAGTCAGGAGACTTATGTTTCTTATTAGAGAATGACATCGTCCCTTGTCTGCTAGAGTTAGCAAATTCCATCTACTCTAAAATCCACGGTTTACAAAACAATAGTCGTATTAGGTGCCTAAACTAAGGAGGGTGCATTTTAATAGCATAAGAGTAATCATCTATTCAAAGAGAAAATGTTAGTTCTGTTTTGAAAGTTTGCTTCATTTTCTGATAACAAACTGCTGTGTAATTGCAAACAGGCACATTACTGTAGAATCATTCCTCCAGTTCAACTAAAGGCCTTGCTATTTTTAGGTAAAAATTTTGGACTAGATACCAAATAGCTAATATGAATCAGATGATATTTGTTTGTATCAAACAGCTTTTATTTGATGTCTTTAGGACACTTGTTTCTACACAAGCCTGAAGAAACTTTCTTGCACTGGTGGTTTGTACAACACCTTGTTTTGATATTTTACATTACTGTCAATGTTTGACAGGGAGATACCACACACTGCTGCAGCTTCACCCTGGACAGCTTCATTAGATTGACTGGTGCTCTGTGATGAAGTATTACCATTCAGTGGGTCTGTATGCTGTGTTTCTTGCTGGGCATCGGTGAGATCTTTCTGGTTCGGATCAGAGTTAGTGCATTTTTCTGAGTTGGATTCATCACTCAGAGGAGTGTCGAAAGAGACTACTTGTAGGACGATGGATCTGGGAGGACAGGTTGTACCATCGCTTCCCTGACTACTCTCATTTTGTATCCTTGTTGTCTCTTCCTGTAACTGTGCATCTGTGGAATTTCTGCTTTGGTCTTTTTCCTGTTCACCAACATTTTTCACAAGTTCTTCTACAAAGAGGGAACAAAATATGTGAATTAGAGATGAAGGATATGCCACAATTGCTTGATTTCAGAGTAGTGACTGATAGATCCACGCATGGGAACATTGTGAACATCGACTTTCTGCATGAGGACATTGGCACTGGTATGTTTAATATGGGTCAGATTCTGCACCCGATTACACTATTGCAGCTGAATCATAGTGGTCCGCTTTCTGATTTGATCTCTAATTTGTACCTCTTCCTCTTGGCCATAGTACAGAGCAAGGAGCACCATCAGGCACACTGTAAGCTGAAGGATGGGAACAGGAGTAGCCCATGCTATAGGCATATCCCTCAGCAGTGGTATTTACCACCACAGGGCTAGGAGGAGCAAAGCTCATCGGTTCTGCAGTAAATGACATGGAAAGGAGCACCTTGCTGGGGACAGGGGAGGCATCAGAAATGAAATCTCTGAAGGAAGCGGGCCTATCAGCCTGGAAAAGTCCAAAGTAGCAGCTACTGCAGAGCTTCAGACTGAGCTGCAGAGAGTTACCCGCATGCAGTCCAGTACTGCTGCCACTATGGCTAGGGCACATACGGAATGGGAAGGATGAAATAGGGGGCAATTGTGTTTCGGGGACAGCAGCTACAGGAGAAAATACTGTTTGTGGACGGCTCCATCTACTTCTTGCTTTACTGCAGAGACTTGGAGAACAATACAAATGAAATGGCCCTGAGTGAAACGTGACAGAACAAAGCTGTGCAGAGAGGTGGCACCAGGAGAAACTAGAAGATGAACAGAGAATGGAAAACTTGTGATGGAGGGTGAAAAGTCTGGTAAAAAAAAAAATAACTACCATCTTCACAGAGAGCTCATGTCTCTAGAACCTCTGTTTTGTAAGTTAAGATTTTGGAATCTCTATACTAATGCGGAAGATAAAAACCACTATCAATTTAAAAAGTGAAAGCATTGCAGTTTGAACAACACTTGCATAAGACAGCCATATGCATAAATTTCTAATTTGTCTGTGCACTCTGTATTATGAAAGGAAACCAAGCACCAAGATATTTATTGAATTCAACTGGCAGCTCCCAGAAGCTCTGGTTGTGAGTGACCAGTCCAAATCCAGACAAAAAGTGATTGCATGGGTCAACTGAAAGACAGCCAAGTCTTCAATCTCATTTTTACCACCGTCAGCATTTAGAATTTTCATCCCCTCACTTTTCTGAGTCCAAAGGTAGTTACCCCTGAAGTACAATTTGTCCTGTGAAATTCGATGGAAAGGAACACATCCAAACTGATGTACAGAAACATGGAATAGCTAAAAAAAATCCTTCTTTTGTCAGCTCCCATACTTTCTGGCATACTTAAAAAAAAAAACCCACACTTTCAAATTTGAGCAATTTTTGAATTGTTAAGCCAATATTTTTACAAGCTTTAAAAACCTGCTTGTTTTGGACTCCAGATCTTCTGAAACTTGGACAGATACTCTTTTCCTACACACTTCAATGCAGCTCTTAGAAAAATTAGTCAGGCTAAAGACATGAATAAATACACATGTGCAACTTGAGGTAAATACGGTGTTCAATTCAGACATGCTAATCAAAGCATCTGTGACTCATGGTATAATTTACCTACCTAAGGCTTTTGTCTCAAGAAATTGATTTTTGTGCCATATTTGCCTCCAGAAGGGAGAGCTACAAGCATTTTTCCTTAACTTTATAAAAAAAGCAAGGAAATTCCAAGATAAAATATTTCAGGTGCCATTCAGATGCATCAGTAAGTTGAGGAAAGCAAAGCTGAACTACAATTGCACATAAAGCTGCAATATTAGCTTAGCGCACTCTACAAAAGGTAACTCTTGTAACCTGAAAGCTGGCAAGAACTGACAGTATTTTTCTCACAGAATGGTGTTTTATGACAAAGGTATCTAGAATTCAGATTTGTCTTGGTGTTACTGGGTGGATGACCCCTTTATTCTCATCTAGAAGTCTCAGGATATTCATCTAGGCAAAGCCCACTAGTATGTTTTTACTTCATAAAGTTGAATATCTGAACTTAATACTGCTTTCCTTCTCTCCATAAAGAACTTAAACTGGCAAATAAAGATTAACCGTTTAACCAGAAAAATGCTGATGGCCTGTTTGTCACTTCTGTCATGCTGGTCTCATATTTCTATGTCTGCCCTTGAGATGATGTCAAGCATGTCTGCTTAAGGATATTTAAAATAAAGCCTGAGACCTATGCACATCTTATGGATGTAGGGATGTAGCTTTGAAATGGAGTATCTCTGCCAAAGTTACACCAGATAACTTACTAGTTAAATGGCATACCTGTTGCACTTGATCTGGTGCAATATGTCAGTAGAAAATAATATGTGAGAAATACTTTTTCAAGTATGAAAAATACTGTGGAATTTTACAATCTGTGGAGTTAAAACTATTGCTAAACATCAGTCTTTTTATGCTGATCACCGTATCTGTGATTACGATTCCACAGTGATAAAATTTCAGTCACTCTCACTTAAATGAGATTGAAGAAAAGTATGTTTTCCACTTGGAAGGAATTTGTTCAGGGCAACTAGGAAGAATGGCTGGTAGTTGTTACCGAGACTGTGAAGCCTCAAGTACAAAATCCTCTATAAAGATATCACAACTTTAATTCAGCAAGATCCCAAATCTTTTTAATTCGTATTAAGTCACTCATCAGTTGGCCATCTGAGACTACGTTATGATTTGCTTTGCTCCACTCAGCTTCAATCCCTATGAAATCCACTGCCAAAAAGATGAAAAACACTGGGTTCTTTTGGTATGTCAGCCACTGGTGGAATATGCTATAGGCACTGGAACAAGACAGAATTTCGCTTTCTGTAACAGCTAATAACTGTACGTACTCTATACTATATAGGACCTTTATATCCTATATCATTATTGGCATTTTCGATCACTTCTGCTGTCCTATCACTCAAATGAAACAGAAATATTTAGCAGTCTTCACAAGAGGCTGAGGCTTGGTCAGTGACTAAGTAACTCAACCTGAAGCAAGGCACTGTTAGGTTACACCAGAGCAAGAGAAGCAAAAGTGGCATGATGTTTGATCCCCAGTTGTAACAAATCCTGCAGCAGAGCCTCTGCCTCCATCCAGCCTGAACAGCCAGGATCCCTGGAGCGCAGCACACAAGGTCACAGCCCCTCACCCTGCACAGCGTTGGGTGTTCCTCCTCCTCCCACCATGGACATGCATCTCCATGGCCAGCCAGAGACAGAAAGGGGGTATGCTAAAGGAACAACTGGCATTTGCAACGTGGATAATGTTTAATATGAGTAACAAGATGAGTGAGATTAATGAGATTAAACAACCTTCTAGGTGCTCTAGAAAACAACCCTCTTTAGGGACAGGGGGTGGGGAAGACAGGGTTGTCAGTCAGGCCCCAAACAGCTTCAGGATTATTATATCCATCCAGATAGAGACAGAAGTGTGTTGTGCAGCACAGTGAGCTCAGTGTACATGCTATTGCTGCTCCTGGTTTTGCTCTCTGTATTAACTTGGTGAAAGTGCCTGGAGCCAGGACTGTTTACATATTTCCAACTGTCTGGTATTGTTTTCTTTATAAGAACCCAAGTGTTATTCAGCAAAATTTGTGTGAGTTCATCTGTAAAACAAATCACTTCTCTGAAGTGCTCGGATAGGGGTGACTCAATCTTACCCCTCTTTTCTGGTCTTCTGCACTGTTTCTGAATTCCCGCCTTAAATCACTGTCCTTCATGAGAAGCAACAACAGCATTCCACACATAAACATGGTAGAAGTGGTGTCTTTCTTCCCTTGTGTTTAGGCTGGGCTGATGGCAAAATAATTGTAATGCATTGTTTTGTTTGGAAAACTGGCAGGAGTTGCAAAGCAACAGCCAAATTTCAGAATAGCTGGAAAATTTCAGTTCCTAGTAATTTTGCAGCTACAGAAAATGTGTTTACCAGCGAAGGTGACTTCATCCCCCTCCCCTTTTCACAAGTTACTACTTTTCTTTCATAAAGTCACCTTTTATTGGGTGGCTTAGTAAATGTCTGAAAATTGAAGTGAAGTTTTTTTAATTGTTAGCTGGAGTGAATGGGAGTGCTGAATTCTTGTCAGCCCAATGAAAGACTAAACTGTCCATGAATCACTAAAATGTTACATGGCTCAATCTCCAGCACCAAGCTGTAGGAACCTGGTCTCCAAAGTATTGCTGCTCTGCTGACGAGTTTGCCTTATCAACGACAACACTGATTTCCACCAGCTCTGCTACGTTATTGCCTGTGTAAGCAGCAACACTAAGCTTTTCTACATTTTGGTACTTTCTCTGCTGTGTATGTCCACTGACTTTCTTGTCCTGGCCTTTCTGTAAAAGGAAACTCATCTGCACAGTACAGGGCTTGTAAGATACCTTTCTGTCTTCAGCAATCGCACCACTTGACCATGTAGTGACATAACAAGAGTGGAGAGGGAAATGCAAAAGCCATATGTAAGCAGTACACCTCAAATCAGGTAGTAGTGGTGACCGCCACAGTGCTAAATGCCAGTAAAGCAAATGTCTGCAGAATTGCACTGGCAATGTTGAAAATAAGCTACAATAGCTTAACCTTACATAAAGATGCAATGACACTGAAGTATTAAGAATTGGCATACTACTGAATTAGAGAGGAAAGCTGTTCATCTTCACTAAGAATTAAATTATTTGAGGACTCTGTAACGAAGAATACTGCTGGATGTTAAGGACTCTCTGTGTATATTACAACAAACTTTGATTTCTAGGCGTGTCTGCTATCTTTTTTACTGGAAGAAGTGACAAGAGACCAAAACCAGGACAACATGGGAAGGAAACGCACCTTTCTCAAAGACATGTTCTCACATCAGACATTTTAAAAAGTGGAAGAGCCCAGCAATAAGCATAAAATCTTTGCAGAAAACAAGAGAACCAATCCTGGTTCCTCTGGGACTCCCAAGTAAGTTTAAAGACTTGTTCAAGAGTTCCCAAACAACTGTGATTTTTTTCTCAACCAACCTGCTGTTTTCAAACCCAAGAATACATTGCAATAGCCCACGGAGTTATTCAGACATGGATTCCTTCGACTTTCAACCCATCACACAAATGTTATCACATATATGGGATTATATAAAACCACTGCAGACCACATAACCCAGTGGCACATGATGTCACAGCATTAGGTAGTATAAAGAACATATCAAAGGCTTAATTAGCTATCAAAACCTTTTACTAAAAGATTTGGTTAAAAATAATTTGTGACATTATGGTTTCCTGGGACGGCTACCCTACCTTCGCCTCTTACTTCTCTTTGCTGTTTAGTTGTAAACACAGAGACTTAAATGCTGGGACTTTTGGGACTGGGGAAGGGAGGGATGTGCTGCTCTGAGCCTACTAGAAGGAAAAGCTGTTTTAAGTCATGCAGTTTGCCACGTGCAGAGGCAGGCCAGCGCTCTGGTGTATACTCAAGGGGGATATATAACAGGTTTCCATTATCAGGTTCAGTTATCATTCCTTAGTCTGTGGTTTACCAGGTACTGCCAATACAAAATGCTTCCTGCTACTCATAGCTTAACCCATTCATGGCACTTCCTCAGACCATGGAGAGAAATTCTCCTTTTCCCACTGTTCTTAACACCCTTCTGGATTGGCTCAAAACCTGTGTGTGACCTAAATGTTTTAGCACTGCAATTAAAATCACTTTCACTGGTCCTAGATGGGACTCCTCTAGCCCCCTGCATTTATTTTTCTCTAACAGATTAAAACAGTCCATTAGGGTAGATTTGATGTGCCAAACTGTCAGTCATTTCCTGTGACTGTCACACACGTCCTCCCACCGCCCGCCCTTCCTAGCGGCTGCTGTATCACATTAAGATGCTATCAGATCATCACTCTCAGATTTTCACATTTCAGCAGCTGTTACTCTCTTCTTATTAGCAAGTCTGCAGAGAAAATCTTTCAGACAAAATGGAACTGAACCCCGTGGTTATTGTGACCGCAAGTGCGCAGGACCAGAAGTGCCTGAGGGGGTACCTGCAGGTACCATACAGAGGTCTTTCAGAAGAGACATTTGTTATTCAAAGTTGCTGCCCACAGTAAAGAAAAAAAAAATCTGATTCCCACTCTAAAGATGTAGTAGTTGCCATTTTTCCATGTTTTCACAATCAAAATTAAGCACAGGACAGTAGAGTGCATTGTTCAGCCTCACACAATACACCCGATGCAGTTGGTTATCCCAGACAAACACACATGGAGCCATGCAGCACAGTGCACTGCCAAATGATGTTGTGGACAAGGTTTGTCCTTGATCACTTCCCACATGAATAATGCAACCCTTATTCAGGTCCCATAACAGTTAGTTCTTCAGAAGAGTGACATGAGCATAAAACGGGAACAACACTGCTGTTGTATTATCCTGAAGGTGAACCACGTGAGCCTGCCAATCGACTGGCAGCTGGACCCTTGGACTAGATGCTGAATTCCCTTGTGTTACTGTATGACCTGAGGTGAGTGTCCTAAACTATCTGTGCCTATTTTTGCTCAGCTGTAAAGTGAAGATAATGATACTTATTTATCCCTGCAACTTTACTTACAATGACGTCTACTGAACAGATGGTAAGCATGGATACTAGTCCATACTTTTACTCTGTTTAGAGTACCTGAGCTTGCCAACCACTGACCAACTCGATTAGTAAATCTTTAAAACACTTTTATAGCACAAAACAAGCATGAAGGAATAATCATTGTATTTTTAAAAATATTAAATTATTGTGTTACAATCTCTCTGTTCTAAGAACTGCATCATGAAGGTTCTTACATGATATTTAAATCTTTCCCAACAAGTCATGTGTTTCTTACAGCTTTCTCAGTAGATCAATATCTTCCAGACCTTAAAATCCATTTAGCAAACATTTTCTCTAATGAAACAACCTCTCAGAGCTCTGAGCATCTTACTGTCTGTTTGCTACAAGTACCACAATTGCAAATAGCAGCAGCCATCATGGCTATGCAATAGCACAGGATGGAATGGTCTCTGTACCACTGTGTTGAGTTGAACAAAGACAGATTATCTGGTGATTAGGGGTTTGGAATATTAATTAAACATCAAGGCTTTCAAATTAGAATCCCAGATGTTTGATCATTATGGTAATTCCCTGTTAACAGCATTCCCTGAAAGGCCTGAGAAACATTTCTCTAATTCTCCAGTGGTGAAAGGTTGAGGACCCTTAGGCTATTGAGCACTGAGCTCCTCCGCATCAATTATACAAGACATGGCCTTTTTGGGAAAGTGGAGCCATGTTATTTACAGCTACCAAGTGCTTTCCTTACAACACAGGCATTTCTAAAAAAAAGCTCCTTGCACAAGCTGCCTGCTCTGCATCAGGTCTCAGCAGCAGCTACCGATGCATCAGCAGGGGTAGGTAGCATCAGCAGTTGGGCCTGCTACATCTCCAGGAAAGCTGCCCTGTCAGCTGCACTGTCAGTGTGTCTTGGTCACCCGCTCTGACCTGCCTGGGCACAAGAGTCAGACCATCTTCATCAGCCCTCACTCACCTCTGGCTGAACCGCCTCCCAACCAGTGCTACACGTGTAGTCTTATCCTGAAAAGGCGAGAACCCGGAACGCTCAGGAAATTATACGGATTGCTGCTAGTTTCCTTTCTGTATTCCCTGTGCATCTGTATGACTACATTTCATAGAGACAACTTCTCTTGAGCCTATGAACTAATCCGGGAACAATGTCTAATGTTTGCAGAGCCCACTGACAAGAGTGCAGATGGTCCTTTTAACAGCACAAGTACTGTTTGTCACAGCCGGATCGGGAAGTGTGTGTGGAGATCTACACTAACAGCCAGCCTGCTTACTACTGCGGCGTACTGCCCTCACACACGAGACCTTCTCAGAGCTCTTTGTGGCGTGCCATAAACTGTCTGGCTAGGAATAATGATAGCATTAACAGAAATCCTTTCACCTGGCAGTAGTTGACCCCAGGTATTTCTTCCCTAGGTACATGTTCCTACTAACATATAAATAAAACACAGCTTCATATATATGTCCAGAGCAACCTAAAGACTCTTCATCAAGCAGCAGGGTCAGAGAAGGTAACAGGAGATCCAGACAGGAAGGAACAAATTGTCTAAGGTTTGAGGTCTCAGGTTATTCATGTTCAAGCTTAGTCAAACTTGAGCAGAATGCCCAAGGAGTTTCAAGTGAAAAGGGCATATATTTCAATATTTTTCATCTTTACTAGATGTTAACTTTGCATAGCCTGATTAACAATTTTTGGCCTTTGCAGAGTGCAGCTTTGGAGCAGAAATATTGCTGATCTGGACCAGTTGGGGAAGATTCTTTCTCCCATTATGTGACAAGGAACTTACGTGTTACCTCAGATAGTGCTCTTTAAAGAGCTATGTTCACTTGGTGAAAACCTCTTTTCCAGCAGCCCTTATGAAGTAACTGTCCACACATTGCTTGCAAAAAATGAATGGAAAATAACTTTCACTTACCCTATATAATCACCCCACAGCTTTTATTTAAAAGCTTATTATCTGTGTACTAACAAAATATAAATCTGTACTTAAAAATATTTGCAGTATTAACAAGGTTCTTCTAGATGCTAACCAGGCACTGTGAAGCTCTCCAAAGCCATACTCCAGTCAACTGCAGATGCTGCTGCAAGTAGTTTCTTTAAGGGCAAAGTTTTCTATAAATCTCTTGCTCTCACAGAGGTTTTGTGAAACAGATTCAACCACAATGACACAGAGCAGACATTATTCATCAAGCTCCAGCCTCAACACCATTTCCACTTACCCATCAGTTTTCCTAATGTATGCTCTACTTTCCATATCTTTGTTCAGGAAATACTTAGATATACTTCATTGTTAAGTTAATAGAAGAAAAGAAGGGCATCCTAGAATACGGACAACTACATTGTCAACAAAGTCCATTGAGTCTCGAACATTAACAGCTCTGTTTTTCACAGTAGAAAGCATGCCCAGACTTTTCCTGTGTCTTGCTGGGCCTCACATTAATATTGACTGTATAGAGAAACAATTCGTAAGTATTTTGCTGTGAGAAGCTTTGTGTTTTCAATGTCTGTTAATGGCCCAGAAAAACTGGGCCAAATCTAACGGTAATTTATAGAGCACTGGAAACGAAGGGGAAACTATCTTTTTGAAAGCACTGTAAACCTCCAAACAATATACCAAAATGCTGATGTACCAAAATCAAACTGGTTAGTTAGATGTAACTGGAAATGGCAAAAGCAAGTTCACCATTCTTCCATACTGAAGGACCTTGCATGTGGGGCTGCTTGATTTCTGCAGGCTGTAGCAACATGATCTTGGGCACCCTGATGGTCTGCCACTAGTATTGATCATAGCAAATTAGCAGCTTTGTCCTTTGGAACCAGTTGGTATTAGTTGGACAACACCAAAAGAGGCAATTGATTATATGAAGCTGCTCATGAGGAAGACACAGTATTAATTAAATCTCCTACTCAACTGCCTCATCTATGTAACTCTGAAGTCATCATAACAGTGGATTATGGAAGCTTGTTCTTAGTTCATATTCTCCTAAGGAGAATATTCATTCACAATTTAGTGCTAAATGAGATTTTAGCACTGTTCAGGAGTGCTTTTCTGTCTTGTCCTTGTCTGACACTTCTTTGAGAAGAAAGATACTGCTTTGGATGATGGGATGAAAGACAAGGCTGTCACTGCATTCCAGAATACCACTCCCTGCAATCAGTAACACGTCCTGTGAAACAGGACCAGTCCCTGCAGTGAAACGCTACACTGAAATATTCCAGGTCTTTACTCAGAAACAACACAGACTGTGTACAAAATATTCCTAAATGCTATTCACATAACCCGGCTCAAAGTTATAAATTCTCTTCAGCAATTACCACAGATTATTTCACTCAAATAACTGTAACCCCAGACAATTTTTCAGGTATGGTTTATGAATTAAGATGCCTGGTGCAGGTTTAGTTTTATTAATTACCCACCAGCAAATGAAGAGTCAATATTTTGCCTTTTTTGGGTCTAATATATTCTGTGATTGCCCAAATCTTTAGATCCACAGAGTCATTTAAATAATTGCCTACAGCATAGTCCCAAGAAGCCTGAAATACTGGATTTTGTTCCATTCAGTGGGGAACAAAGAGCATTTCTAATAGCAAAGTACAACTTTTACATTTCTTAAGAAATGTGGCAGCACATACTACTTTGAATTGTTGATTTTGGCATTTAAAGCAGATGTCAGTATCAGTTATGATTAAATGTGCAGGAATGCACGTTTCTAAACCAGAACACTAAAGATAAGCTGAGCTGTACAGAGCCTTTTTGTACTGTAAGATTTCCTCTCATCCCCTGACCACCTACATCTCTCTATACCTCCTGGGAGAGAAACAGGACCATCTAAACAAACATTAAGACATACAAATATATGAATACAAGACAACTACATATTTTTATAGGTTGAAGGAATTTAAAAAATTAAAGGAGGGAGACCTTAGGGAGTAACCTATAAAAACATTCCACCTTGGTATATCATACCTTGTACTGCTAATTCTTTCCATCTTTCTTTGTTTGCTTGAATGATCTTCATCAAGTTGTCCTTAAAGCTCGTTAGGTTTACTGTTGCTAGAGAATTTTCTGTGTGAGTCCCTCCATCACTTGCACTTTTAAAAGTGGGTCGTCTTTGTGCTTCAACATTGCTTACTGCTCCCAAACTATTTTGGCTGCAGAAGGGAAAAATCCCTAAATTATGAACACAGTCATGCAATTTTAATAATACAGTTAATTTGAATCAAATGTCTTAGGATCTACATGCAATTACTAACTTGAAATATTAGTTTTCACCTAACAGTGCATTTCTTCAATTCATGAAGCTCTAACCTGGGACAGATTCTTTCAGGCCTTTTTCCAGGGAGGGAAAAAAGGTAACAGCTGAAAACACATTACTTTTAAGTTGGTTCTTGAAAGAATGCATATGTAGCCATTTTGGAGCAGCTTCTTAGCTTTGTTTTTGAACAGTGAATCGTATCTTTGGGGCTTGCAGGAAAGACATCTGATTGTTATCTGTTGACATTTTAAAAAAGCAAGACATGAAAGTATATGACAGGTAAGTAAGTTTAGCTTCAGCTGAAAATACACTTCAAGGTACACGCCTTCAAGTGTAGTCAAAGCAGGATTTACTACTGTGGCTTTAAAATCTATTTAAGAGCTACTGAAGCTACCTTACACATAGGGTAAGGTAGAATTCAAATCAAATGGTATGTGAAAGTGCAGATACATGTAAAGGTGGGAGAAAAAGAATTAACTCTCTTTTTCATCTTACAGTTAAAATAATCAGACCTATTTCTGGCCTTGTACAGGTAATGATATCATAACAGGTTCTGTTTACTCAATTATGCTTCATAGTTTGTCTATATGCATAGAGATGGATATAGTTGCAGTGAACATATCAGCAGGAACCACACATAAAGAGTCAACTTTAATTTCTGTGTGCTCCACAGATGTTGAATGGTATAGAATGGAAAGAAGAGGCTATAATTCTAACCTTTTCCAGGCACCACAGTGAATGCCACAGCATAAACTCACGGTGTCCTCCCAGTAGTGTTTGTGCAATTCCACTAGCTCAGACATTTCCACACCATGCTATATGCTCTCTAGTCTCTTTAAGTGTAGCTCTTGATTCCACAGTGAGAAAAAAATCCCTTTATCCTCTACCTCACATAAGGAAGTTGTGCTGGATCATAAACCTTTGTTCATCTACCACTCAGTCATGAATATCAACCAGACTTATTTTTAAGCCTGGAGCTACTATTCATTTGCAACTGCTAATCAGTTATTTGTGAAAAAGTGAATAGGTAAAAAAATTTATCAATAATGCCTTACAGAATCAAAGAATCATCCAGGTTGTAAAGCTCCAAGATCATCCAGTCCAACCATCCCCCTACCACCTGTATTGCTACCTAAACCACGTCCCTAAGTATCTCATCCAATCTTTCCTTGAACACCCAGAGGCATGGTGACTCTACCACCTCCCTGGATAACCCATTCTAATGTTTAACCAATTAGTTTAGCACTGTTCCCCAAAACACTACAAACACTGTTATAAATACCTACTTCTAGTAACTTCAAATTACTTCTAGTATCCAAAATACATGTGAAGTAAAGTCATGATCAGAAAAGAGCTAGGTTCATCAGTTTGCTATTAAATTCTAACAGCAAATGAAAAATTGCCCCACAGAATTAGCATATTAATATCCTCAGTGAAAGCTCAAATTACAGTATTAAAATGAAAAAAAAAATGTTATAGCGAAGGCCATATTTGTAAAAGCAGCATCTGGTTATTTAACAATGCTTTCTGTGTGGTCACTCAGATAACACTGCTTGTCATAGCTAGTTTGCTTTACAGACAACTTCTATCCTGATGCAAAAATCAAGAGCATGATGGGCAGCTGCCCCCCATCCCCATCTCATACTGTATTTAGATCTCGCAAGTGGAATATAAGTTGAATCAATTTTCTCTCTAGTCTATGTATCAAATAACACTGAAATAGAAAGGTGAAGAAGAAAAGTGGCCCTGCAGCATAATAAAATCCATAAAAACTAGTGAAACCACCTTCACTGCCTCCACTTCCAATTGTCTTTCAGAAAGGAACGACTTTTGGTACTGTCAATTAAAATTATACTGAAAAAGGCTCAAGAGAACTAGGGACTTCTATATTCCATTGCAAGGACTAAAGACAAAGGAAAAATGTTATTTGATATGCTGTAGAAAATCAACTTTATATTTTAAACATGTGTATTCTGCTCGGTATTTTGGTTCTGCCTATTTATATTCACAATCATCCACAATCTAGGATATTGCAAACACAAGCTGGCACCACACGGTGGCAATACTGTACAGCTATTTGTGTTATTTTTCCAATTGATAAAATAGTTTTGCGACGTCTGAGAAGGACATTATGATGTTAGTTTATGTTAGTTCAATAACTAAGCAGCGTATTCATACCTGGGTGGTCCAAATGCAGGACTTTCAGATTTTGATGCTTCCTCTATAAGAGGCATAACAATTTTCTCCATTGAGTCCGTGAGAAGAGAAAATGTTGGTTCTACTATGAAATCAATGAAGCCTAAAGAAGTAAAAGAGAAAAATCAGATTTTAGATTTCCATAGGTCTTAAATCTAAACATAAATATTTTCTATTAGGCTGATTTTCTGACTGCAGTTCTGATTTGATATTCTAGATACCACCAGTATAATCTTGAGGAAAAAAAGCACTTCTTAAATCAAACCCACCAAAAGCTGTATAGATATAACTAGAAAATAACAATTACAGCTTTTCATTCATCTTTTGTGGTAAATTTTATGCACTGCAGAATACACCTACCATTTGAAATTAATATGAATTATTGAATAGAAGGGAAGCTATCGTTGAGCCAGGGGGCTAGAAGTCATACTGTCTCTCTTACCCTTTGGAGCCTCTTGCCAAGGAGTTAATATTTCAAACTGCTGTTTATTATTCTGTGGAGGTAAAGTGTTATTTCACAGTGTGTAGGAGTGTTCTGTCAAATCAGTGAAGAGAACAAGTAATATCCTTAGGAGACAGCATTCATCCCACAGTTCTGAGATGTCAGCTCTGAACAATGTCTTTTACATTTTAAAGTGCTCATCAAGGTATGGAATGACACAGTGAGAGAATGAAGCATTATTCTCTGCTGAGCACTTAACAGGAAAAAAAACTAGCTAAAACATGAGCTAGCACTGGATTTCCAGATGTCTTCATACTCTAACAGTGCAACACAGCACAAAGGTGAACAATAATGTTTCAGCCTAGGATCCAGCTTCCCTCTTGCCATAGGGATGACGCTCTAGCACGTTTCCTGACAAGTTCCAGTGAAATGGAATAATGGACATTTTGAGCGACAAGATCAGGCAGGATGACATGTTCAAGGTTAAGATACTGTCACCTATAGAATCTCTTCCTGAGTACTGTGTTCACTCACATGAAAGGTACAGCTGTTGGTAGGACATACTGCTTTACTCAGCCTGCTTCTGGGGCACCTCCTTGTAACTAGCCCCAGTGACAGCTAAAGGTATCCCTGCTTACTGCAGGGGTGACCTTCAAGGACCCTTTTCCAACGTAACACATTCTATGATTCTATGATTGGATGATTTTTACAAATTTTTATTTCCTTACTATTGCTGATGGAAATGGGGATAGAGAGAGCCAAGACCGGAATTTGCCTAGAACAGGCTGCCCAGGGAGGTGGTTGAGTCACCTTCCCTGGATGTGTTCAAAAAAAGGGAAGATGAGGTACTTAGGGATATGGTTTAGTTTAGGATGCGCATGGTTGGACTTGATGATCTTAAAGGTCTTTTCCAACCTTGTTATTCTGTGATTCTGTAATTTCTTAAAATAGGAAGCTGAAGCAATATGGTACCAGGCTTTCAGATTGTAGTAGAGAAAGACCTTGAACAAGATTCTCTCTAAAGACATGGTCTACCAAACTCTAGACTGTGTAAAGTAAAAGTTGGGCTCATGTCCAGTACCTTGATTAATTTCTCTCCTACCCCTTCTTGGCATCATATATGTTAGAATTACTATATCTTCTTTTGAGGCCAATGCATTTCTGCCGTAAGAGCCTATGTGTTCGGTGAAGAGATAGATGCAAAGAAATACCTTCTATATGATGGCATTTGGAATGTTTAAAATTCAAAATGGGTACAAGAAATGCCCACATGATTTTACATGCTCACACATACAAGAAAAATTAAAACACAACTTGTCATTACCTATTTGGGACTGAGCTACCAAAGTAGACTTGCGGTCACAGAGTGGGGAAAACTGAAGACCTAAAGCAGCCTCCTTGTCTCCCTGCAACCAATGACATTCAATATTACAAGCTCACATTTGATAGAGAGACAGAAGGACAAAGGAATCTGAACATTCTTAACATTTACTCAATGGATTACTTTGTTAACTTATATTACTAAACAAAAACAAGCCACAAGCAAGAAACCACTCATTATTTATCTTGAAATTTTCAGAAAAAGTCAAAATTCTAACTTGCATTTGAAAATTTTTATATAAAGGTACCTATTGCTAGCAACTTCTCCTTAAGAGCAAGGTGTGTGCCAATGAGATTTAACGTATATGAAATCCTTCAATATTTACAGATTAGTCCTACTGATCCCAGATGTAATGGAATTTGGATATACTAGACATGTTAGTAGTTGTATGCCAAAAGCGAAGCATTTCCTTCTACTACATTAGTTTATCTGACATGTAAAATTTATTCTGTGGATTTACACAGGGCAGACATCATGTGACTTGAATTCATTCTCACTAGCAGGCATGTCTGTCAGCCATAAAATAGAACAAGCTCAATTTCACTACAAAGATGGTTTCTACAACCTACTTCTGAAAGTACCTCAACACGTAACACATTAAAAGGGTATTTTTTGTCACAACAGTCTTAACAGACAAAGGGTGCGATCTTCATTTTCAGCATGGTAGATCAAGTGACTTGCCAAAGTTCAAAAAGAAAGTTTAGTAGTACAAAAAACCCCTTAAGAGACATTTTTCAAAGGAGGCTATAATTTCTGTTGCTGGACACACTTAGCCCCCAGATGCACTGACATAGATATAGGAAAACGTAAGTCTTTCAAGTAAAATGGCTCTACATACTACATTTGTCATGGATAATACTGTTTTGTGATCATTCAGTGGGGAGCAGTGCATGAATATACAATTTTTCCAAAGATCTCATCAGAAGCTGCTGATGAAGGGGGCAGTATCAACCTTCCTTAGTCCTTTTATCATACATCATTGAATTAGATTTGGGAAAAATGTAGAACTATAACAATAAAACCACTTCAGCCACAGGAACAGATGTAGCTCACAGATTGTGTTTCATGTGGAAGTAGAGAATTTTATCACTAAATTCTACACCCAAGTATTCATAATTTGACTTCAGAGTTTAGAAGAATACATGAGGACTTACTATTAGGAGCAGTGTGAATAGTGTCTCTGTGCAACTGCAGGAGCCAGATTGTGCTGTATTATCAACTGGGCTAGTTCTAACAGTTTCAGCAGTTGTTGAACACAGGATTTCTAAATCAATATTATTTTTGCAATGTTCCCTTAACTAGGCATTACCAAAGAGAAAATTTCTCACTAGCAAAGAATGAGTTTGGATTTTTTAGTACTTTCAAGAAGTTCTTACACCAGTTATTAATTACTTTGCAATTAATATAATAAAAAAAAAATGTTATTGTCATGTAAGTCTAAATCTATTATAAATTGTAATAATGGGCATAGGACTGATATTTAAATTGATTGTGAGAATTTAATGAGTTTTAAAATCAAAAAAAGATCAAAACAGTATAAAAAATCCTTTGTCCAAGTGCTAAACTTACTGGAAAAAATCTCTTGTGCTTTTGGATATGTTCAGACTGACAGCAGAATTCATGGATATTCTTTGGGTGACTTGAACAATGTATTTCTCTTTTTTTAAGGTTTTGAGACTGGTGGGTGTATTTCTATTTTAAACAAGTAGCTCAGATGTTGCTTGGCATTATGACACACTTTCCGTAGTTGTTGCTTTTAAATGTAAAGAATTGTTTGGCTTTTTCCCTGAAGTCAACACTGGCACATATTTTAACTGCTAGCTGCAGTTAACAAAGGAGGTTTTTTGTCTAAATCAATGTTAATTTTTTGCTGGTGCTCACTATTTTGAAAGCTGCCTATTAAGGCATTCATTTTGTATCTGCTGCTTGGTCCTGCAAGGCAGTAGTAGTTGAATTACTATTTTTAAAGAAAAGAGGAAGAATTAGAGGGGTTTGTATACATTTGGACTACTTCATCTCGGATGATACAGATTTGGAAATCCACACATGCTCAGATCAAAAGACCAGAGGATGTCCAACAAAGCCAGTGAATCTAGGAAGCAGAAGACCCACTGTGTCTGCCCTGCTCAGTGCATTTATATACGTACAGATACTTCATCACATTTCAAATGTGTTGGAACTACTCCACACACACTGTTCTTGGTATAACAAAGGATTCAGCTCCTTGCACACTCTTCTACAGCCTGAGAGACTTTCACATTTCGTACTGCTGAGTTACAGAAACACATACTTGGTGGTTCAATTCTATTGTTAAATGCCTGCTCAGGTCTTTGAGTGGCTTATTTGGGACTCAGTTACTTCTTCTAATGAAGGGATAAAGGAATAACTAAAACATTACTTGATTCTATGCACTTGATGACCAGTGTGGTACTGTTTATTGCTCGTGCAACATCCACTTGACAGGACACATTGCTTCGTAATCTTTATAATTTCCATTTACAGAAGCAGACACAAATTCATTACTCAGCATTTCTGCAAAGCTTAGTCCATTCATTACTTAGATTAAGGCACAAGCTCTACAGTCTGTCTCCCCAGTGCAAAGCCCAGAGTTAAGGATGTCCTGATGGTCCCTACTGTGAATTCATATAAAGAACCTCTAGGATCCAAGCGAGAACGTTCTGGGGCAGATGTGCCTAGCAATCTCATGGTTTAACGTACTGGCTTCTTTATTCTCTGACCCCTTTTTCTAGTGTGACCTAACTGATTCGAAATGGTCAGCATATAGCAAAATGATGTCAATTGAGATGAGCAAGCTGTATACTGTTATGTTGCCTGTATTAACAATCTTTAAAATCTGTGTATAGCTGCAGAAACTGTGTAATACCTAAACTGGATTTTGGTTATCAATTTTAGTTTGGTAACTGTTATGTTAAAAATGTGCATGGTCACACATATTCATTACAGTGAGAGTGAGGAGAGTAAAAAAAATGGCAGCAGTGACACCAGCACCTCCTGGGCTTTCTCTTGGAATTCAGCATCTCACAGAAATGAAAAGACTTTCACAAGGGTGCATCTTCATTTTTAGTTTAGGATATATGGCCACAGCATTAACAGGATGACACCGTCTAACGTCTGGCTTTGGATTGGGCTGTTATGAAAGCGAAACCTTCAGATCTATGTGGCATACACATGGCAGGCACTGGCAAGGGAAATAAATAGGAGGGTTTGAAATGCAAAATGGAGACAACTTTTTGCCTTCTTTGCTAAACATGAATTCTTCCTACTTTCAAGTCCCTCATCCTACCCTGCAGGTGCTTCTTTTTAATTCAAAGCATATATAAATCCTGTCTACAGAATGAAAACAGCTTGACAAGTTATATTATTATTGAAAGAAAAAAACGCTACAACACTCAGAATCCTGGTATCAGCTGAAACAGATATAGAGCTATAACAATTTCATCTTATTCATGCACATAAAAGTTGAATTAATGTCAGTGGTATGTATAAAGAGTAAGGAATATATACTACTGACTGCTTGTCAGTCACAACCAACAGTATCCTTGCGGGTAGAATTATGAAAAGATTTAATTGTGTAACTACTGATTTTTGAACTAGACATATTAAAAAATTTAAAAAATGGCACCTGTCGAAAAAATTCTTCCATCAGGGCCATGGTCCACCGGTAGTGCAGTTCCCAGGATTTTGCTGGATGGCTTATATCTGCTGCATGTAGAATCAATGACATGGCTTTGGCTTTGTCTACCCTGTCAATTCAAGGACATGCTCCAATTATCTCAAAACAAACTCAACTATTTAAAATTTTTTTATACATGAGCTCATTGAAAGACTGGAGATAACAAATAGAATGGAAAATAACCTACCCTTCTGTCTGCTGTAGAGTATGCCGCATTGTTTTAATTTGTTGAAAATGACCCGACATATCTGTAGACAAAACCATCTCAATGACCAAGCTACGCAACTCCCTAAGAATAATTAAAAGCAAAATGACTGGTTACAATTCATTTATTCTACATATGGTACATTTGTTTAAGCAGTACTTGTTAATTTATAACTTTCTAAACAACATCACGGGTTTTATTATGGTTTTAAAAGCTATTAAATAAATTATTAACAACTTGAACATTGTATCCTAAAGGGATTCTGTGAAGGCAATGTACTTTAGAAAATGCACTCTGCAATCATTTCAGAGTCACACTGTTTTGTAATTCCTCCTTTCTAGTGTATAAACTAAAATCAAATGCAGTTCTGTCACCCATTATAAGTCTGTCCTTATTTTTCCAGCAGTGGCCTATTCAAAAATCAGTTGGTTTCTGGGCTTACCACCACACAAGAGGATATATTTGTGTCTTTTATTACCACTCACATTAGTGCAGAGCAGGCATAGCACTAAACCTAGGAAGAAGGCTGTGGAAACGCTCAGAAGAGCAAGCAATATTACATCTGAAACACTATCGACATTATATCAATATCAGAACAGTATGACAAACTACCCTTCCTCTCAAAAAAATCTTAAAGCCCGTCATAAATTGGAACATGTTTGGGATTTATGAATTATCTATATCTTGGTATTATAGTCAGAGATGTAGGCTTGCCCATCAGTTTTCTATTAAATTAATACGAAAGTAGTAAAATATGAAATAAAGTGTATTAACTCTCATTGTATATGAAAGAACATTGTTTGTCAGCAATAATTACTGATTTAAAAAAACTCGGTTTCCTTGATGTAGAAGTAGTGTACATACACCACGTAGGAGTCTACTGGGTCCTTATTTACATGCTTTTTAAACAGCCTAGAAAGATTTATGTGCAAGTGTGGCTTGTATGTATATTGGGGACAATTCACGACATTAAATTTTTTATTATGGACCATATGTCTTCATGAGCACACCCCCAATCTTAAGGATGTCCAACTATCAGTCCTACTCAAGTCACTGTCACTAACCTTTCATATTGTATACATATGCTTGCTTTACTTAACAATGCATTTTTTTCCAAAGGACTTTTTTAAAGAGGTAAATTGCAGTTTTCTTTGGGGATGTAAGAACAGTTTGTTAGAAAAACTATCAAGACTGCTTTTGAGCCAAATTAATTGCATATCTAAGTTGATAGTCCTCATTGATTTTTGTATATTTATTCCTGATTTGTTTTGATGTAACTGGATAAAGACTCAACCCTCTCACTTCTACTCAATAATATGCAGCCATAGCAACTTGTGTTTCGAAAATGCCTTACCTTATCTGACCTCATAATAAGATACTAATTAATTTGCATCCCAACTGTTACTCCTCCACATTCCCTTCAAACACAGCCAAACCCATTGAAAAAAAAAAAAAAAAGAACAGCTAACATTGCATGAAAACTGAAGGCTCTGATTTCTTAAACTGTTGTTTGTAAGACTGAAATAATTATCACTTCCTATTTCCATGGGAGATTTTCCTAGGATCTTTCCATGTCTGAACTTTTAAGTGTCATCAGAAATAAGCTTACCTATCCTATACAAGACACACAGAGAACCAAAATGCTGCTTCCAGTTTACTCACACTGACATGGCAGCAGACAAATCCTAATTCTTACCTACATCACCTGAATAAGGTTCAAAGAGCGCAGCACTGTTTTCTTAATTGCTGAAGATATCAGGCTACTAAAAAGCTGCTTAACAGCAAAGGAGAGGCTCTCTTTTGTTGTCTGCAGTTGTTTCCTGCCCCATCAATCATCAACAGAGAGGTGGAAATATGTTAAATAAAGCTCTACTAGAGCTACATATGCTTAGTCTACTACCATTGCACTGAAGGTTGCTGTTGGACTTAAACCACTCCCAAATTGTTTCCCAATGAAAAAAAGACAATCTCAGGTTCGGTACTGCAGGAGACCTCAGCCAGTTTCACAGGTAACTCCTGGACAGAAATCTCTGCCCACTCCATTAAGCAGGTGCACCGCTGCAGGCATCAGCATAATAGCATTGCTCATGCTGCTATGGCAAAAAATTCCATATGTGTTCTTTAGTTCTATGATGGGAAGTGGTATTGGTATTCACGTACAGTGCAGAGTGGTATTTTGGGGCCCACAATTGGAAGATTACTGGTTTTGAGTATACAGTCTTCATTTTTCTTAAGTAAACTGTCATGTCCTGTGCTGTCATCCTTTTTTAGCCCTCCTATATCCTCCATATGTCCTATGGATAGGATACTGTAAAAAAAATAGATGCAAGATGATGTGAAAAAATGACATTAATAATGCTGTAATAAGCAAGAGACAAAGAGTGGCACATGACTTTCTCAGAAAAGTAGTTAACCAGTAAACAGAAACCAGTTTTACCTGGATTTGTCCATGAATTAGCTGGAAACTAATGAAAAAATGCAGGGAGAGGCTAAGATGAGCAAAGCAAGTTGGGAACTGAGGACATAAAGTTCAACTTGCAAGTTACAGAAATCCTGCTTTCTTCAGGCAGAAAAGTCCCTGGGGGAATTTGTGAAAGAAATTCTGTTCATTGTGCATTGTATATAATGCATGTTTTGTTAATTGTTTTTATATAATCTGGCAATATATCATTGTATGCTTTATGACTGGAATGGTTTGAGATATTAATGCCACCTGACCACCTATAACTGATGAGGTAACACATGGGGTGCTAGAGCACCAGAACCTTGGAAAATCAAAGGAGAATGGAGGGAAAAAAGGGATCCCTCTTATTTGGTGGTGCTAAGAGGAACACAACAATATAGAAGACTGGAATGTATTTTCAGAGTTGAGAAAAGAATGAAAAATAACTATGTATGTCACATGTGTTATCCACAAAGGACATCTTGATCAGAATGCTGGCAGTGTTTCCCTGCTCAGACCCAAACCCTGTGTTTTAAACTTAATTGAAGCTGACGCTTTATTAGTGCATTTATCTTCTTAACATTAACATGTAGAAAAGAAAATGTAACACTACAAAGTCTTTCTCAGTCACTTTGCTAAAATAATTAGCAGAACTGCAGTTTAAATAGGCAGAGGTATTAAAGTTTTAAAAAATTAAATCGCTGCAACTCAAGAAAACAGATCTGACAGTAGTCAAGAAATTAATCAAGTGCCAGGAAGTACATTAAAAAGCTGAACAAATTATCATCTCCATTTACTGCCAATTTGATTCAAGGCAAACTTAAAAACTGAGTCTAACAGCATGAGTTTCTGCTTAGATCCTAGAAGTTCACTCTCGCAATTATTAGAAAATTGAAGAGCCTCTATTAAATGGCTAGAAAATCTGTCACTGCACCAGTGAGCAACTGTATCAGATGACAGGGTAACTGATACTTTTGGCTATTAGAAATGAATACCAGGCAACTGTCATTTCCATGACTGACCTGCTAAATTAAGTATCAGACTTTAGCAGGTTGTGCAGGATCTCAGACTGGCACTTGGGAAGTTACCAGTTTGTTTGAAAGTACAGACCGTAATTGCCTAGCTAAGTGCCAAAACATGGAACTGAGTGTCCTCCTTTAGTTGCTTGAGCTTATTAGTCAGTTCATACACCTGTAAGATGTACTGAATAGCCCCAATGAGAGACCATAAATTCTACTTTCTTTGGTTGCCAAATGTTACCAACTTCACACTGGCTACGTATAACAGTTGACTGGATCTCTACAGCCACTATATACAAAAAAAATTCACCAAGCTAAAATAAAATCCTCCATGAAATCCATACTGGCTTACATTTAGAGGATACTGAAAAGCAAGAGCGAACACACCTAGTCTGTGATTGAACAGCTTTCTGAAGAATATGGTAGTTTATTACAGATCCAAAAGCCACAGAGAAATGCTATACAACAGAAGTTAGAGAAAAGGGTCTGTTTGCAGAAGACTAGACAGAGCAATCTCTGCTTAGAAGAGTGTGCTTCAGAAATGTGAAGACAATCTATCCCATTCCACCCTTTATTCTGTTGCAGTCCACTAAAGCAACACGTATAAACATCTCACACCCAGAAACCATAGGCTCCTCTTTCCTTTGAGAAATACTTTCTTTCACAGGAGTTTCCATCCTATCACCCTTTTCCCTAGTGACATAAGAAAATGGAACAACTGGGATACACTGTACTAGCTGGCAACTGCATGTTGCTGCGAGGATTCCCAAATTATACCCATTTATGGCTGTCTCCAGTGAAGAAGGAGCCAGAACTGGGGAAGCACATAAGTGTCTTCAAGCTGTACTTAATGCAGTCCTGAACTGAAATTCAGCTCTAGAAAATCTGCCCCTTTCTACCTGGAAGCATGCTTTAGTAGGACACAATATGAAACAACACTTCAAGAAAACATACTCAAGGCATAAAGTCTGCAGATTCAAAAATCTCTCTACAACGATGGTTTTAAAAGACATAGTATGACCATCTAGTGACTATCTACCGGCACAATCTTGATAATAGCCAGGACCAAAAAAAGTAGGATCAGAGAGGCCTATCAGGCCCCAAACTATCAGGCCCAAATTAGTTCCAAGCACAGCAAGGCTGACTCACGTTGGCAATGAAAATTTAGGTGTATATGACAATTATTGCTGAAGTCTACAATTTACTCCCACAAATTCTTCTCCAGAACTAAATTTACGATACAAACTTTATGATAACTAAATCCAAATTAGTATCCTCTGATATGAAACCTTTCGTGAGAATGAACTGTATGCTTCCTCTCTCACTTGGTATTAAATAAAAAGAGAAAAGTAATATTAAATGTTTTGGAGTAGCTACAGAAAAATAATGAATTGAAAACCAAACAGGTCAGAAGACTTGCATTCAATAAATGCTTTATTTAGGGGGGTTCTGATCATGTAGATACACCATACCAAAATTTATATTTGACTTTTACATATTCCTTCATAAATGTATAGATTTGTGAAAATATAAATAAAGCATAGTACAGCTTTGTTATTCATGGTGACATCATTCATAGTGGGAGCCTTTCCTGGAAGCAGAACATCTCTCTCTCATTTCACAGTCCACCTATTTAAAAGTTATTTTTAGGATCTCTGAATAATAGCTATGTTTACAGAAATGCACAGAAGGCTCATTTATGTGCTATATGTAGTGCTCAAAGACATACAAAGACAACGTGTCCTTTATAGTAATGGACAACATCCTATCTCTAACACTTATTCATTTTGGTCTTACAGGTTTCAGTTTTTGGGACATGATGCTGATTCTTTAGCTGGTCAAATTTTCATCAGGAATTATACTAAAATTAAGAAGAAGATGAAGAAGAAAAAAAGATATTTCAGTAGTGCTTCTGGGCCCTGATTATTTTTGGAGTCTCCAGATAATTAATTTTTTAATGCTTAACCAAGATGTGCCTATCCTGCGCAAGGTTACACAGTAGAAATCCCAGAGGCAGTAGCACTCAGGCTGGCAGCAGAATGTAACTCTGCACTGAGGCTTTAACCCAAAAAGTACTTCTTTACACCACAGCAGCCTCCCCTAAGCTCTAAATATTCATTACTCCTTCCAGTGCCAAAGTTTCTTCCTGTAATTTGAATTCTTAAAATAGACTCCACAGGGAAGGTCTGGTGGGTTTTATTATTTTTAAATACTAGAATTATGTTTGAATGTCACAGTAGGTCTTACCTCCAGTCATCTTTGTTTAAATTTGCCAGGATGTTCATCTCTTCTTCTTGCATGAGTCTATAAGCAGCACTTACATGATGATTTTCAAGAACAGAACGGTCATTGTACAATATTGCAACATCTGACCTAGTGTTAAACAAAAAAAGAAAAGCAGAATTTGCAATAGCATCCTGATGATGGCACTGGGGAAAGTACAACTGTGTCTTCTCTATGAGAACTAATGACTACCAAATTATGTTTATTTGTTCCTATTGTATCACATACTGATAAAGTTTCCATCCTAAATGCATAAACAATCACCATACCATTGTATATACTCTTTTTGGGAAAGTTGTATTCTAAAATGCATAATGTTTTATTTATATAACTGACAAAGATTTGTGAGGAGAACTTCAAGCTTCTTGACTGTAGATAGGATCATAGAGCATCAGAAATGGCCTGATTAGGCTACTCAAGAGTACTCTTTGGCGATACAACCATTTAAAATGCAATGCATTCACCAACAGAGGAGACTCTGCACATAGCATAGGTATTAAGAAGTTACTACCCGTGTTCTGAGAGGGGTGTGTTTTGGCCTATGTCACTCATAATCAAAAGGATCTGTAAATGATTAAATGTTTAAAAACCGCAATTTTTTATGTTTCTAATGAATGCCATCTTTTGTCAGAAGAAAAACAGCCATGCCTTGAGCCTCATAACAAAGGAAAAGAAGATGTGTTAAACTGAAATTTGATTGCATTTAAGTGCTTCCTAAAGCCAGACCCTCACTATAACATTAGCACCCCTTGACAGTATCTTTTCCTTCTTAAGTAAGGACTAGCCTACAATGCCAAAATTACATATAGATTTTCAGAAATTTTGATGCGGTGTGGTTTTATCATACTTAGCTTCAAACCTCATTAATTTTCCCCAAGATCTTGTCTAACTTGCTAAGACTTGTGTCTCCTTTCTCTGCTATGCTTCTGATAAATCTATTCCTGAGTATTCCAGTCTGGTCAACTGAAAAGTCTTTATTAGAAGAAAGTGATGATTTTAGTTGTGCAGCTTATGATGATATTAATAAGGTAGATTCAACCTCTTATTCTGTCCAGCAGCAGTATATATCCAGTGTAACTACCCATGTGTACATGATACCAATGAATCTAAAAAATTCAGATATGACTGGAAGCTTTATTTAGAGGGGAAAAAACATAACCTGCCTACATAATTTATATGTTTACATCCATAATCATAGAATCATAGAATAATTTTGGTTTGAAAAGACTTGTACAATCATCAAGTCCAACCGTTAATCTGTAACTGTCAAGTCCACCACTAAATCATGTCCCTAAGCACCACATCTGCAGGTCTTTTAAATACCTCCAGGGATGGTGACTCAACCATTTCCCTGGGCAGACCATTCCAAAGCTTGAGAACCCTTTTGGTGAAGAAATTTTTGTAATATCCCATCTAAACCAACTTTGGCACAACTTGCAGATATTTCCTCTTGTCCTACTAAAATCCTACAAAAATAATCGGAAAATCTGTGATCTGCCAATCACATATGTTTATGAAGCACACTTTGACCCAAATAGCTACTTATGTTTAGCTTCAAAAAGTGTTAAGATATCCTATGAGTATGACAGCCATTTCATCAGATTTTCTCAGGCAAAAAAAGCCTGGAACCACAGCCCTTAGGTGCCACACCAGGGCCAAGTTCCACTAGGAGGGAAAATGAGCTTCATCAAAAAACAAATACCTGTTTGCAAGTATGCCCAAGTGAAATTCAATGGCTAACAGCTTAATTAATTTTCCACTTTTGCAATAGTTCAGAGTAAAATATTAAGAGCAAAAATAGAAAAGTCATATAAACTTGGAAGAACAAACTGGAGTTTATTTTTAGCCAGGCTATACTGAGGGAGAAAAGAATTATGCTTTTGTTTCAGCTGCAGACCTAGAATTTGTTCATTATTGAAGGGCACATCTTGGGGGACAAGTATGTTAGGGATTTAATTTAGGTGTAATCATTGGGCACTCTATCTGTATAGGTGAGTGCAAGGATGCTTCTGTTCAAAGAAGTATTTCTAGCACAGTACTGTTTTATTTGTATATGCCAGTGGTTTGCTGCATTTTCTTTTTCAAGAGCAGGTAAAGCAGATACCTCATGGAGGTTGCTCAAAACAAAGTATAGCCTAGTGTGAGAGTACAATATGACACTTTGTACAAGACTAATTATCAGGTGCACCATTTATCACCCAGTAATGGATCCATCAGTGTTTTCCTTTGATAAACTGAAAATATTTTAAGGGAGAGAGGTATTAATGCTGTTGTTTTGGACCAGAGGCTAGGATGACACACTCCACCTGCATGATAATATAGTGAGCCTGACTTTCAAACTGTATTTCTTTCTGTATTTCTTTTTTTCTAACTACTACAGTTGCTGTCAAAACATGCTAGGAGAGGACTCTCGGTAAGGATTTCTTAAGCTGTACTTACAGGTTTCTTCCTCTGTACTAAGACCCTGTAAGCTTAATACACAACGTGAAATAAAAAGTAGCACCTGTAAGTGCAGACGTGTTGCTGAAAATTAAGAGTTTTTTCTGGGGACACTGTGGAAGACATTTTTTGAAATGAAAGTATCATAATTTAAGCGAGCAAATAGAGGCATGAGGGATTTTCAAGCCTGTATTTTGAAATCTCTCTTGACATATCAGCTCCAAAACATAATGATTTTAAACACTGTGGAGCTAACTCCTTAGCTCCACACAATCTTTGTTCACGCGAGAAGTCCTATTAACTGTACAGAGGTCAAGGAAGCAACTTGTAAAATCAGGAATGACCTGGCTACTTCCTGGCTGTATCAGTGAGAGATATGAAATAGTTCAGACTGATGAACAGGAAACTCCAGGTATGACACTTAGGAGACCACTTTGCTTACCTTGTCTGAATATGAAAATTGTTTGTGGTCCCAGTATGTTCATAGTCATGGACGGCAGCTGCAAAGATCATTGCTAAAATTTCCAGTTCAGTAAGCCAGTGCTGACAAATGAAAAACAAATCTTAGTGATGTTTTCTACAATAGCCTAAATCAGATTACACATTACAGTACTGGAAATGTTTTGCATTACCTTCAACTTAACTAAATTTTATTGTCTTATTCCAGGTAACCACGTACCCATAACACTTCAGTGTTATACAGTAAAATAACACCTTGTACTTATTATTATTTCTCTAGGACCAAATTAACATCCTCATGGTCACTAGAAAAGTAGGTATTGGCAGCCAAAAATATAAGAAGTGATTAAGATAATTACATGGTATACTTTGTAGCTGTTTTGAATAGTCTCTAATCAGCTAGACCATATATGGCTCTTGCCAAATTGTAGTATATTAATCTAAAAACTTGATATGAATTTAAGGTTATGATTTGTCTTTTAGTGAAAATATATACAATTCTTAATAAATTCTAGGTACAACATCAGCATTAACTATATTTACTAGTGTACATAGCACTAAAATTAGGCCCATGGGAGATCTTTCTGTTCTAAATTTTATCATACTTTGTACTAAATCAAAAGAGGGTGCATAAGGGCAGTATACAGGTACACAGGACAAAAGGTAATGCAGGTCACCCATAACATATCATGCAGAGCTTAGAGTTTTGTGCATTTTTATACCTCTTGCTAATTGGTGATGTTCTATACCATTCAGTTTGTAAAATAACCTCTGTTATTTTATCTTTCAAGTTCTATTTCTTGAATGATGATAAATCATCCTTGAGGGGAAAATTTAGTCCATCTAAAAACGGGGGCAGAAAAATCATACGATAATTAAACCCCACAGTCACAGGACTGATTAAGTCAGATGCCAGTCAAGCATTTCCACACATATTTCAGATTTTTTTAGTTTTTTAGAAGCAATCTTCTTTTCTAGGGATCTCATCCTTATGCACCCATATATGCACATACATGTGTATGAATGGATTCTAGGATGTATAAGCTGCCACAAGGAGTACAAGCTGCCAATAGTAGTACTTCCTTCAAAGAAAGAAAACAGTAAACACTCCTAAGTAATGTGAGAATAATGAAATAGGTCATTCAGCAACAAAATAAGGCTGCTGAGGAACAAGAAGTACTGGCTGTTGGTGAAGCAGTATAGATTGAAAAAGGTCACAACAGAGGAATGAGAATGTACTGTAAGCAGTTCTAAAAATGGAAACAATGACCTTCATCGTATTTGGGTCATAAGAAACCGAGTCATGACCAGTCTCGGCTTTCACAATGTTTTCAACTTACCAAATAGAAAAGAAAAGCAGAAATTTTTAGTAACTAAAGCTAAACAGAAACACTTTCTTTAAGACACCTTTTCAAAGATCAGCTATTTTACTAACCAAAGTAGTTGCTAGACAATGTGTTTGTAAGTAGAACATCATTCCTTACAAACAATACCTATGGGCTACAGAGATACTTCATCCAGTACTATATGAGAGCAGGTGTTCTAGAGACCAGCTGTACTGTCAAAATTCAGATTAGTATTCAGAATCAAAGAATACTTTAGCTAAAGGATTTCTAAGGAAGCAGGAGAAAGCTCTTAGTTAACAAGGGTTTTCCTCAAAGGGAGAAGGAAAAGCAAGTATCTGGAGGTCTGCAAGACTGTGAAGAGCTGGAACCTGCTTCCCTCCTGGAAAATACTATACCATGCAGATGTAACACCTATTGGAAAAGATCTCTGCTATTGAGACATGTTTGCCAGTATTATCAATTGCTTATAAGTAAATACATACATTTCAACTTTCCATGATCTCTGGTTCAAACTCCTTGGGGTTTTTTTAAAACAATGATGGATTAAAAAATGAGTAAGAAATGGAGTCTCACAATGCACTTATTGACAGTGAAGAAATTTTTTCCTTTACTTTGAGCAATACAGGTACGTGGGAGGAGAAAAGGGATGGTGGGAAGATGATCGATGACTCAAAAGTTCCTTACAAGATGTATTCCCTGAGCCTTGGATTCTTACATCTTTATAAAGATGAAGACTTCATAAATGTAAACTTGAGTTATACATTTCAGTCATATCATCTGGGATTTAATCTCTTGGGAAGGTTAATAGATTGTGTGCCATCTGTGATATCCAACTTTCTAACACATTGATCTGAGATGGCTGGATCTTGTTTCTAAAGATAGACTGCAACTTTTGGAAAATACAATTACAATTTTATTTCTTTAAATGTGACTCTGCATATGTGCTATTCTTCAGTGGAATCTCTCTAAAGGTTTGTGGAGAAGCATAAACTCTGACCAGCCAAAGTTTTTTGCAAATGCTGAAATATGGCTGGTTTTGAAGTGCCTTAAAAGATACAAGATGTATGACCTCAACAACAGGAATTTTGAAAAGGATTTTCTAAAACCCAGCTTTTTGGAACTTTTTCTTCAGTATGTCTTTCAGAAGTGAACAGCAATTCTTTGCAAGATTTGGGAGTCAGTATCGGTTCCTTAAGATGCAATGAAAGCACAAGAACTTCAAATCACATGCTAATCTGCAGAAGCCACACAGGAGCTTGATATAGAATTGCATCAAACTGACTCCAATCCAGGCATTTGTTAGAAGATACAGCAGAGTTAAGAGGTATTACAATGGACGTTGTCTGAAAACTATTCACTTGAGAAGCGAACTTCAAGTTGTTATTAAGTAGGCTTCTGCAAGGTTAACCAGACAACAGGGAAAAAAATAATCAACCTAAAGAGAACATTCACCTGAAAGTGATGCATTCTCAAACTGCAAATGACATTTGGGATAGAAATACTTTGCAAGCGCAGAATCACCAGGTCTTTGAAACACTGATTTCTATAAACATTCCCTCTGCCTGGCAAGCTACATCTGTTTGAAGGCACTCTTGACTAAGTGTCCTAGTTAGATATCTTTCCAAGAACTTTGCAATATCATAATTCAGCAATTCAAATGTGACTATTTAAAACTTGGCCTAATTTTATAGGAATCTTTTGTTGTTGTGTTGCAAAATTAATGAGGTTTTACAGCAAAGTAATGAAGTCTAAGCTTTTCTGAAAATAGTTGTTCAAATTACATCACAGTGCAGTTACAAGGTTAATATAGTAATACTGCAAAACTTGAATTGGAGACACCTTTCTCATCCGCCCATGAACCTGGTGGAATGGCAGATACTTACATACATCCTTCATTTCATGTTCTGAGATAAATCAAGTGTGTTGCAAATTTGTTTAATCAATGGCTAAACATCCCAAATTGGCTAGGATAACTCTACAAATTGGAACCTTGTCCTGGCATCACAAAGAAAAGCTATCACGCTTTTTGAAGGGTGGAGTGGGACAGTTACAATAGATCAAAAAGTTGTTCGTAATGTATAATTTTACAAGTGATTTTCCTCCCTGTTAAGTTGCTTATCCAGGTATATACATGCAATAAAGACATCTCACATAACTTAAAGCTTGCAGTTCATCTTACAGTAGAAGACAAGGGTGGGATAGGAATAATAATCTAATCTCTTCAAGCTTTTTCCTTTAGTATATTATTATTTTCATAGGTGAACATCATATGCAAAAGCTTTGCTTTGGAGTTATCTTGGCAAGAGCAGTCTTGCCTATGTTTCAGTCTGATATGGAAATCCTTTCTCAAGAAAACATCTCAATGTGAGAAGGAATCTTGGCTGGTGAAAGCTTCATTCTTCAAGTAGTACTTGTGTTAATATGTAGCTCTAAAAACCTGATCCTTAAAAGCAAAACACTTCTTTGAACAATAGAATCAAACTCTGCAATGCCTAGGGACATGTTCTTGCCTCCACTGAAACCAAAGGCAAAGTTCTCAGTGAGAAAAGTCTTAACATAAATGAAAGGCTGTCATTTATTGCATATATATTGGAACAAAAACATCTAGAGTCATCCCTAAAAATTCTCCCTTCCAAAAGTCTTATGGAATTGTTTCATGGCTCTACAAACAGAATTCAGACACTATCACTTCCCAATGTTTTGGGTTTGGTTTATTTTTTTTTTAAACAAGTATGTTCATAGTGAAGACAAATCCCCAAAAGATCATTGAGAGAGATGTCCGTTTTCTTTCCATCAGCATTTACATTCGTATAACAAGCTGATATTAAGGAGTATGTGACTGCTGGTATTAAATCTAATGTCAGTGTTTAGAGTAAAAATGCTTTCAGAGACTCACCTCCCAAAGCAAGTACTAAAAAATATTGAGCTATTGCATTAGTGGAAGGCAAATCCAATCTCCTACCTACTACAGGCACATACAGTATGCAAGAGCAGTCCTAAATAAGATTCTAAACTAAAAGAAAAAGCAGCTGCAGAGAATTTGAGCAAGACTGCACCAATTCAGTGTATCTTTCAATGGCCAGGACCCCAGCAGATAATAAAGCTTCCGTGCCTGATCACACCTCCCAGGCTCTGATGTGGAAGCAAAAATTCTCACCTGCCCACTCCTGCAAATGGATCTCTTTTAGCATGATTTATAATACCCAAACCCAGGCAAAGAAAAGCAAAAAGGATTTAAGGAAGATATTTTTCTCCCTTTTTCCTCCACATCAGGAGAGTTCCAGCCTGGAGAAACTGTTGAAATAACATAAAGTTCACAGCCTGAATGGTAGTTTGGAAATCTATGCACTATTTTCAAGGGAGCTTTTTCCTTAAGAAAAGACACATGTACAAATTAATCCAAAACAGCATAGTCTGAGGAAAGAATTAAATTGAACTTTGAAGTATTTCTTACCATGATACCAGTGTGAATCATTATGTAATGCACAGTTTGGGTAACATCAGCTGCATGGATCAAATTGTGATATGGATTTTTGTATTTGCTGTAACCAACTTCAAGAGCTTCAGCAAATGAAATAAGATTGGGAACAGGGATCTGGGAGGAAGAAAAAAGTAAGTAAGTGTTTTTTTCCTGCAATAGGTGCAAAATTAATCTTTCAATAAATAAACTAAAAATTAATATGCCATAGAATTAATTAACAAACAGCAAAAGAAGAATTTAAATGCAAATGTCTATCTTACATTCATGAGGGAGTCTTCACCCAATTCTTGTTGATATCATTCTACATACATTGTGCTCAGCATGTGGCTAATGTACAAGAGAATGCAGAGCTATCAACCAAATAATTTTCAAGACATGTCTATCTTCACCAGGAATGCATAGATTGCTCATATAATGAAGGCATGACAAATAGGACAATGGAATTATCCCCTTTTCTTCACTGGTTTCACCTTGCCTGAGATAAGATTTGCTTGAATTTGATGGTATGACTCCTCTTCCTGCAGGCAAGGTATGAAGTGCAGGTACTATCTAGTCCCACTGATTTTTCTATATAATGAAGTGACATTTTCCTTAAGATTTTTTTTTTAAAAAAGACCTGCAAGGTAAACAGGGAGACTGAAAATGGAATTAAGCTCACTGAACCACTAATATTGTGTACTTTCTGACTGTGTTGGTAATGGTAGCCCTGGTGAGTTCTGACAAGCACCCAGAGCTTGAAGGGAAAAGTTTGACGGGAAAAGCTGTGACTAGGATATCAGTTAAAGTATTCGAATCAACTTCAGGGTAAGGCAGCCTCTTTGAAAAGAGCATGGAGCTTTGCAGTGAAGGGATTTTGAAATTATAACAAAATGTTAATTTGATACTACTATAATGATAAATTTGGCGTGTCGATCCAAAGCACTCCATATTGTGTTGCAACATCATGTCAACACCATGGAAAAGCCTTTATACATCCCCCAAGTTGGTTAGAAGAGGAAAGTTGAAACTCCTGAACAGTGGTGGGTAACATACTATGATACAACCATGAAAAAAATACTTTGGACTAACTACTGTTTTCTGCCTTATTAGGAATCTTTATTCCATGAGACTGGGACAGTGGTTCAGTACTGCTGAGTAAGTAGGCTGTACACATAACCTGTTTATTTAATGCTTAAAGCTTTTAGCTGCTCACTAGCAACATCCCATCCCAAACTGGATTGTCATGGGTCTATATAGTTTTCCATTTTTTGGGCAAATTTGTTTGCTCTGGGTGAAGTTCCATTTGGTAGAACTATTTGCATATTATAATGTTTGATTTGCCATATTCTTTGAAATTCTGCACTGCACTGGTATAATAAAAAAACCCAACCCAAAACAACCTACATTTCAAACATATCCTGACTTTGCTGTATTTTAAGTTTGACATGCTTATTTTTCATACATATTTTTATCTGTGGCTAATTTCTGACCTTGAAACGGCTCAAAAGGTCATATCGGGTAAACAGCTCATACATCATAAATTTCAGACTGTGCTCTCCACTTGCTTCATTTAGGGCAAATACGTCAAAAGACCATTTATCAACATCCTGTAGATGAGGGGAAAAGAAAAAAAATAGAATTTCCATCTGTTTAAGTAGGTTTCCAGTTAATCACCAGAAAAGATATTTTGGGGGTTTTTGGAGGGAAGGGGGAGAGTTTGGTGGTTTTATTGTACAACTCTTTCAAACTCCTACTGTAGATAAAACATTAATGACTATTTCAATATTAATGATGAAAATAGACTTGCCAGTTACGAAAAAATACATGACCTATTCAATTTGTGTGCTTCGAATTTACCTTTCTGTGTACAAATCATCTATAGAACCTTGCGGAGCTCATGCGAGTACCCATCCTTTAAATAGGCTATTACGCAATGTCATTAACACTACAGCCATATAGCAAATTGAGAATAATACAGCAGTGTTTGACTTTCAGGGGAAAAGGCTAGGTACAACATTCTGAAGAAACATCATTTTTTAATCACATAGTTAGCCATAGGAAATTTGCTACTATAAAATATAGCCTTTTGAGTGAACTACAGCAATCCCTTAAATTCACAGAAAATACTGTACTTGTTCCATAAGCTGCAGCCTCTTTTGTTAGCTCTACCCTAATACTACTTCTCCTTTTTCTTTCCTAAAAAGGAAGCAAATGCTGCTGTCTGAGACACTGACTACCATACCACTGGGAGCTGATAAAACCATGTCTCACATTTCTATACAAATTTCTATACAAATTTCATCTTATTGCTCTAATAACTCCTAAGTGAAATCACAACTAATCAGTGACACATTAAATAGAATCATGCTATTTCTGAATTTTTGACTATTAACTTCTGTGTTCTGTGTGCTCTGTAGTACTATGGCTAGGGCCTTTGCAGTAGAAAAATATATTCATTTCACCCTAAAAGTCACTAAACATAAGTACAAATACATTCCAATCCCACAATGATTAAACTTATTTCACCTTAAATGTTACTATCACTTCTGCTGGGTAAGCCAAACCAACCATGCTAGATGTTCTTCGGTACATCCTAAAAAACACAAAATATTAACACTCCTTTACGAAGTACTAGAACAATTTATCTTTTTTTTTAATTCATCTTTCACACTTTGTGAAATAACATGCAGCTATTTAAGGGTCTGATCCCAAAGATGATGCAATCTTTTTACAAACTTATGAGAAAAGCCCTTCTGCTGGTATATTACTCTCTTATGTTAGTGCAGTCTCTAGCACATTTTAGTGCAGAAGTTTCAAAGTTCTCAGAATTTTCCAAAGTCCAGGACATTTCATTACCCATTTAGAGGTTTCATCTGGATTTCTGTATAGAAAAACAGAAATAAATTGCAAATAGAAGAAATTGAAACCTAAATTCTGGCTCAAAGATTTGCTTCAGGTTCAGTCTACCACATAAGAGATCTTCAACAACAGACACTGTGGTTAAATGCAGGACTTTCTGTAATAAGAAAACAAAGCTCTGACCTTTCTACAAATATCCCAGCCTGTACAGCATGCACAATGCTTCGGAATTTGGGCTTCTCTTCAGGTCTCCTCTTCACTATCCCCATTTCCCTTGTGAATGTAGAAGCTAACCAGTCCCGCACTTCCAGCGGGACCGAATCCGACTGGATGTCAGAGAGCTCATCTTCAGTGTCCAAAAGCTTCCTACAAAAAAAATAATATGAGGTAACTGAGAAGATAGCAGACTGAAGCAAAAGGAGTGTGGACAGGTGAACAGCTAACTAAACTGAATTTAACAGAACCAGAGGTCATCTGTAAAATTGACTAAGCACATCACTAAGTGTCTTCTCTGGTGGACATCCTGAGGCCCCTGGGAAGCTAAGCACAGCAGAAACACATAACTAAAATGTCTTAGACTCAACACTTCAGTTCTATAAACTTACCAGACATAGGAACACCACTTTTTTCTTGCTGTTATTTGCCCATATCACTCAGCCTGCTGGTTTTCCAAGAGCCAAATCCCTTATTTAGTCAGAGAACAAGTTTTCCTTCATGCAATTATGCCAGAAACCCCAGAGATAGCATGACCTGAACATATGTAAAGCATACCACACTGGTTTTTTTAAAAGTGGTACCAACTGAACTGCAGACATTATTTAATTACATAGATCTATTATGCTAGCGCTGTCTTTCTGCAACTGCTTGAGTTTGCATGAATTTGACAGAAAGCAATGATGGACAAAGTATTTTTGAGCGAGATTTTATTATCAGATAATCTGCTTGTCAAGTTAAAACCGGCATCTCTTCTCCTGAGTGTACAGGCTTCCTGGGACATATATTTGGTGGGAAATCAACTACCAGCATTTTCAGATGGGTATTCAGGAGAGGAAAATTAGGAATTCCTTCCCTATTTTGTTATTGTCCCCTCTGTGACCATCTTTTCTTTATACTCTTAATCGAACTCTGTTGACCCTTCCCCCTGTTCATGCAATCTCCTCATCTTCTCTTTCACACTTTACACTTTTTCTCTGTTTCTCCTCTTTAACATTTTCAAAATGTTGTCTAATCCAGGTATTCTCTGGCATATAGATGAATTAAACAACAATGTGGAACCATATAGTTCAAAGGAATCCCTACGTAAATCCAGTACTGTTTGAGGAATTATACAAAGAATCCAAGTAGGAAGCATGATGCCAGAAGTGTAAAATTCATGGTGACCAGTGAGCATAATATATCTCTGCTCATCTTTCCTGTTCTCAGTTTCATCAGCTTATCTGGCTGGCAGCATATTTTGTGAGACTTTTCAACTGGGTTTAAAACAAAAAAAATCATAAAATTCCAACCCCCATTTATTACTGAAAGAGCAGCAGAAATGCTCCTGCTTATTAGGACACAGCATCATCAGGGCAGGAAAGCCCTTTAATGCATAAGTGCAAGAGGAGCAGAATGGACAAGAATGATGAGATTTTTCTGGCAGTGGAACACAGGCCAAAAGTCAGTAACTTATTTTGAAGAAGCAGGACATGTGTAGAGGAAAGGATTCGGGTGAATTATCTTGCAAAACTGAACCAAGGCTGAGACTGGTCATAGGTCAAAGGCTATAAATTGATTTTATACCACAAATTAAACACTATGTTATAGTCCACTTAAATCCCTACTAGTCTAACACTGTTATTAAATATCCCTGGAGAGATTAGTCAATTTATATTTCTGAGGAATATTTGACATTTGTAGTATAATCAGGAATAAACCTTATAATCCCTAAAACATATTCCAACTGTTACTCAAATTAGATTAAATTATTCCAGCTATCAAAGGACCATGGGCATTAGCCTGCCTTCGAGCACGCAGCAGGGATATTCCACATCACCCGAGCAGCATGAAGCAGAGCTCTTTATCAGTTTGCTATAGTCTGATGCAGACCTGAGTTTGGGACCAAGTCCTGGCCTCTAAGGATATGAGCCACTGGAGAACAAGTTAAGGGTACCAAGACTCACCACAGTTTCCTCTAACCTTTTTAACCATTCATTTGTAAAACAGGAGGACTATTCAGTCTGCGAATGATAGCAATAGGAGTTATTTTATAAAGACAAAACAGAGAAAACAGAACTTGATAAAAGTGTTTATTTAACCAGTAGTTGTCATGAGACCACTCTTCCCTGATGAGAAGTGACCAAATAGTGTGATATGGGAGACAGAGATTCGGTGTCTCTGGTTCCTACTTAAATACCCAGGAAAGCAACTGCAACATAGAATTACGTTGCAATCACAATCCTTTGTGCACACACGCTCTTACAGATCCCTGAACACATAACCTTAGTAACTACTCAAGAAGAATTCGTTTCTTTCATAAGCCTAACTGAAATAACATTTAAGGAGAGGAAACAAGGGCTAGTCATTTATCTCATAGCTGTCTATTTTCTACACTTTCCTGACCTTTTGAAGAATAAGACTCATATTGGAGAAATTACTCATGACATATGCATTGCTAGAAATGGCCTTTGAACGAATTCCCTAATGACTGCCATTCTGCTGTAATTACAGGGATGGGGCTCATATATGGGTCTACACATCTGAGTAAATGGATGGTTAGAGGGATGTATAATCTAGGAAAGCAAATAAATTAGTCTATATATTGCACCATGTAAACTATGCTTAATTATCACAAATTCTTAGAATCCAATATTCAACTCATTCCATAGTTCATAACTTTTGTCAATTTTTTCATCTATTTATAACTTAACTATAAAATATAGTATTTCCAATATATTTCCATGAGTGTGCATATACATGTGTGTACACACACAGTATTGTGGATTCTGTGAAATAAATCTAATTTTTCAACTTCTTACTCGCTGGTTGTGAAAACATTTTTTTAAAATAACCCAAATAAAGCAAATTTATACATTGAGGCATAAAACCATATTTTGTGCCAATGATTTTACTATTTACAAAATGCATATATATAAAGATTCTACTAAATGTAATGAAAAAACCCAAACACTTTAGAAGAAATATCAGAATTTGTACATATCCAGAAGTACTAAAAATACTTCAGCACTTACAGTATAATAATAACTGATATTTTCTTTTTCACCCAACAAGAACCATTCAATTGGCCACCACTGTACTTTTTTACATGAATAATGTTCTTTTTATGCCAAACCATTTTGCAGCTTGTTTGCTGGCTGCTGGTCTACTGATGTACATCACTGCAGTGGTGTACCAAGTCAATCCCAGAGCCCTGACATGCCTGTCCTTCTCACTGTTACTGCCTCTGTTGCTCAGAGCTCAGCCAGAACAAAGGTTGACTCTTTGACCAAATGTATCATAACATCACTCTGATTCAATCACTGAGCATTATAACGTCATAATTTCTTTGAACAAATTCATAGAATTCTAAAATAGAACATTGTTTATAAATTCTAAAATAGCACGTTGCTTATAATTCCTGAGAGAAAAACATAACAGTCCAAAGTGTATATTCAGAATATTTTTATTCTGAGTGTTTATATTACTGCTAAGTTAATTTATATCTACTAAGAACTAACAACTTTCAAAAGCTTCAGTAAGATCAGTGAATCAATTGGAAGTTCTTGGATTTTGCCTAATGAAAGATATGGCACAGATAAATGGAAAACGTATTTATAAATTCTGTATTCTATAATTCTACCATTATATAGACTTCTTGCTCTAACTTGCCACTTTATGAATCACAAGTGAAAAGGTAAATTATAATTAGGGGTGATTATTCAGGATGCCTTTAAATTAAGAAAAAGAAAGAGGGGAAAAGGTGAAACAGTATCAGAAGACAGGGTCAAAACAAACATAGCTTAACCACCAAACTTCCTGACAACTATAACAGGGATTTTTTTCAAGATTTTGCAATACAATTTTTAAATCTGAATTGTAAAATGTAATTTTAAAATTGTAATATAATCTTGCAACATTTTGCAATATGTAAACTTTTACATAGCTTCAAAAGTGCCACGGGATTAATAAATGAGCAAATAACAAGTGACCTCAGCTGTTAAATATGAGGGTAGAACCTCTGGCTTAGAAAACGCTTAGAGTGGAGTGACTGCAAGATCCTAGCCTCATCCTCCAAATCAACCACACTGAAGATCAGAGATGGCAGGCATTTACTTTTTCTT
Organism: Porphyrio hochstetteri; assembly: GCA_020800305.1. Taxonomy (NCBI): domain Eukaryota; kingdom Metazoa; phylum Chordata; class Aves; order Gruiformes; family Rallidae; genus Porphyrio; species Porphyrio hochstetteri. The sequence continues at coordinate 17,047,060 of CM036910.1, read as the reverse complement.
TTAAAGCTACATAGTTTTTCCATAAAGCCTTAAAGTAAAACTCTACTGAGATCAATCCCATTCAAGTGGGAGGCATGAACTCCAATATCCTAGCTGAATTAAATAAATATTAATATACCAAGGCACACACTTTCATTTTTAATTCCCTAAAGCTAAGCAACACCTAAAAATTCTAATAAACAAAGCAAAAAGGTTCTAACACAATGTGCCACAGAAAGTACTTTTTTTTCAACACAAAGTCAGAATTTCAGGGTTACATCCACTTATTTTCCTTCATATATCATTAGCTTATTAAATAGATGAAAAAGGAGGAAGAGGTATGTGTGGGAAAGGGGGAGGCTTCGGTTATTTAGTTCTATTTGTTCCATCAGTGGAACTCCCATTGACAGTTGTAGGAATAAGTAAGATATGGCCTGTAGCATTTCAGCTTAGGAATCAATTAATATTGCAGTCATAGTAACTAATAACCCTATCTTCTTGTCACACTACCTTGTTTTTTGCCAAGAATAGTTTTTCAAAATTCAAGTAGCGATAATTTCTAGCTCTTTTCATTTATTCAGAACTTTAAATATAGTACAGGACTCATCAGAAGTATGTATCTTTTCCCTTAGGAATATATCAGATGTACTGTGGAGGAGAAGAAAGAAAAGAAAATTTAAAAAAAAAAAAAAGATAAAGGCTATGGGGAAAAAAATCCATCAGTGCTGATCAGTCATGCTGCCTAACAGAGACAGTAGAAGATTTGTAGTGGAGGAGCTGAGAAGGAGGTATTAACCTGTTTATCATTTAGTGTATTAATCAAGCTAATGATCAACCCCTTAAGAGTGAATAGATCAAAGTCCTTTTCTAGATCTAGAATGCAGAAGGCAAAGAATTTATAGTCCGAATAGAAAATTCACATTTTTATCAATTACTTGTGTTCTAGTGTCTCACTATCTTCCTGAATGAGCATGAATCAATATATTCAATCAATATTTACATTCTCTACAGTCCACTAAAATTTCCACTGATATCCACTAAAAGATTCTCTTGACTCCCACTGAGGATAAACAAATTGCAAAAACGACTGTGCTGCATTTTTAGAGCATAAAGACCTTTCTAAAGGAAAGGATGAGTCTACCAACATCTTGTACACTTACATATTCTCAGAAGACTTGTGCACATATTAAGAACTACCATTTAATTACAATAAATAGCAAAAACTCTGGATCAAATACAGTTATTACAATAGCAGATAAATCACGGAGTAAGGATCACTCTTACTGGAAACATACACTATGTACTACCTATTCAGAAATACAGATGTACATAGCAAAGGCCATCAACAATCTTAAGATTCAGGTCAGGATATTAACGATTAAGAAGTATCATTTTTCAGGAGTACAGCTGTGAGCTGATGTATTTGCCTTTTTTTTAATTCAATTGCTTTAATGTGGCATGCTGGAAGCTCTATAAGGCAGGGACTATCTCAGGGCATGACTCATTTACAGCTGTAACTGTGAGACAGAAAAATTCAGTAACTTCTGAAAAGGGATGCAGGCCATTATTAAATATCGTAATTGAACTAAGTGTTTTAGTCTGAATTTAACAGATTTTTAGTGATTTTAAGTGGGTTTTATTTTATATAACTTCGATGCTGTTGTGAGCATCCCTCAGAAAAAAAAACCTTTGGCTTAATACAAAAGATTTTAAAGGCTTATTTCAAGCTTTTATAAGGGTGGAATATACTGAATTAATGTCCACACAATAAGCTTTTTCTCAATAGCAGCTTTTACAGAAGTATCATTTGTATATTCCCTTAATGGATGAACTGAATGATTTTCTCCAAATGGCACATTTGTCACTGTCAAAGGTACTTCAGGCAAAGTACATTTAACCATGGATTTGTTATGGAGGGCAGCAATACACACTCACAGCAAACGTCACTGAACATTCCAGGTTATGATTTAACTTCATGCTTAAATAACTGCCACTTCTAATCTCTCTTCAGATAAGTCAACTCAGAGAGGAATCATACACACCATATTTTTACCTAGCAAAGAATTACCAAATAGGGCATCCCATTCCACTTGTTTTATCCTTGTATAATTTCTTTAATATACCCATATATATTTTTTTAAAAAAACCTTATCTTGAAGAGAAATATTGTCTAGATCCTTCCAAAATAAATTACATCATTGACCTGATGTCCCACTGTTCTGTAAATGAAACAGTTACCTTCACCTACAAATGAAAAACTGTATTGCCTTCGGTAGAAAGACTGGGAATATACACATTACAAATTTTAAACAAATATCTAGATTTCTTTGACGTAAAAGAATTTAACTTTCTCAACCCTTGCACCTGCAAAGCAATTTGCCAGTGTGATCATCTCTGCTGGTTATCCTGAACTATCTGAATTAGCACTGTTCCTTTGATAACAAGACCCTTACAGCCAGTGAAACAACATGATTCACGGATCAGGTAGATGCTGCATGCTATGGGTGGGAACAGAGTGCAAATGGTCCTGTAACATCAAGCAACAGTCTCCTGCTGTAGGATGCCCAGCAGCAGCAGCTGATGTAGGGCTAGCTTAGAGCTTCACAACACTAAAACATGGCTTGTGAAAATGAAATACCACAAGAAATGTAAAAGATGGAGTCTTCACTGACTTTTGCTCTCATTTAAAATACAGAGAAGCTGCTAAACCTATACATATGGCTAGAAGAGAGTGAAAGAAATCACAGGGGGCTCACATAACTATCCCAGTTCGTTATTTTTTGAGATATTCATTTCTACCCTAAGGTGGAGCAGCTGCCATGGACTCAGGTTCTGTTGCAGCACTGAAAAACATGAAAAGACCAGGGAAAAACAGCCTTATCCAGCCTGCAGAAATAATGAAAACTGCATACTGAATGCTGCCCAAGAACAGGCTATACTGACACCTCCTCACCTCAGCATCTCCTGGAAACAGGAGAATTTCACTTAGTTGCTGGGCTGTTGCTAAGCTCCATTCACACTTCCACAACACACAACTCTGTGAGCATCAGCATCCTGTCCAGCATTTTCTCCTTTCTGCTTCCTCAGACCCCACATGACAAAGATACATACTCACGCGCATGTTTCTATCACGAATACTTCTGTGGCACACTTTAAGGGTCACAGAGATATTTGGTGATATGAAATGACAAAACTCTTTCTCTTGTAGGTGACATAGTCACAGTTTAAAACATTTTCTTTTAGTCCACAATTTGGAGGTATGTCTGCCCCTGCTTTAAGTCCACAAACCACAGAAATATTTAGTGCCTTAATGGAGCAGTGCATCAGAAATTCAGTGTGGTCCGAGGTGTTTATTAAAATGGTAGTCACAAAGTTTGGGTTTAATGGCCACCTTTTTAGCATATTATACATATCAGAATATGTCATTTCATTTAAATGAGCTTTTTCTCAAGAAGGACTCTGTATACCACTATGATGTCATTGAAATGTTGTAACGCCACTTACCCTCAATGAGATTTCCTTTCACTTCATGAATCTAGTAATAACCTCTATTTCTTATTTTGTCTTGTTGCACGAAGCAATTGCCAGCTATATACAAAGATACACTTCGTACATTACTGAAACTTGGTCTCTTCTAAGTCAAAAGTTCTCAAGAGGTTAAAGAAGTTGGGCATTATACAGCCCAAAACAAACTAAAAACCATGAATGGATTTGAAACTGCACTGATAAATATCCACCTGAAATCAAGTATATTTTCTAAAATATTAAGGCATTTAGAAAATGTAACAAATTGGAACAAAATATTCTGATTTTATCCTGAACAACTTAAAAATGTTCTCCACAAGAAGTTGTTTTTTTGTTTTGTTTTATTTGGCTTTGGAATACACATATATGTATATTTAATCTTGTAATTTCCATCTAGATTTTATTTGACTTATTTTCTTCTCAGCATGAATGAAGAGCTGTGTTTACAAGGAACGGAACAGCTGTCGTGACTGAATTATCAGGCTGTATTTATTTCCTGTTTGACTCTAAATATCCTTCTTCCACTATCTTGAGCCAAGTGGCAGGTACTAATGGAGAAAATTCTGCAAGATTTGTCAGGATTATTTATAACACCTATTGAGGGCCTGTCCTCTTCAATATCTTTATTGATGACCTAGATGAGGGCATTGAGTGCACCCTCAGTAAGTTTGCAGATGACACTAAATTGGCTGGGAGTGTGGATCTGCCTGGGGGTAGCGAGGCCCTACAGAGGGATCTGGACAGGCTGGAGAGCTGGGCTGAAGCCAATGGCATGAGGTTCAACAAGAGCAAATGCAGAGTCCTGCACTTTGGCCACAACAACCCCAGGCAGCGCTATAGGCTTGGGGCGGAGTGGCTGGAGGACTGTGTGGAGGAAATGGACCTGGGGGTACTGATTGATGCACGGCTGAACATGAGCCGACAGTGTGCGCGGGTGGCCAAGAAGGCCAACGGCATCCTGGCTTGCATCAAAAATAGTGTTACTAGTAGGAGCAGGGAGGTAATTGTCCCCCTGTACTCCGCACTTGTGAGGCCGCATCTCGAGTACTGTGTTCAGTTTTGGGCCCCTCACTACAGGAAAGACATTGAGGCTCTGGAACGCGTTCAGAGGAGGGCTACTAAGCTGGTGAGGGGTCTGGAACACAGGCCTTACGAGGAGCGTCTGAGGAAGCTGGGATTGTTCAGCCTGGAGAAGAGGAGGCTTAGGGGAGACCTTATAGCTCTCTATAACTTCCTGAAGGGAGGTTGTAGTGAGCTGGGGGTCGGCCTCTTCTCCCGTGTAGGCAGTGACAGAACTAGAGGGAATGGTAGCAAGCTGCGCCAGGGGAGATTCAGGCTCGACATTAGGAAGCACTACTTCTCAGAAAGGGTAGTCAGGCACTGGAATGCACTGCCCAGGGAGGTGGTGGAGTCACCAACCCTGGGGGTGTTCAAGGAAAGACTGGATGTTGTATTGAGGGATATGGTTTAGTGGGAGCTAGTAGTAATAGGTGAATGGTTGGACTGGATGATCTTCTAGGTCTTTTCCAACCTTGATAATTCTGTGATTCTGTGATTCTGTGAGTAAGTTTGAACTTCTACAGAGGAGATCCGCTGAGGGGTTGGAATGGAGAGAGTTTCACTGATGGTTTTCAGCTGACAGTGAACCTCTGCTTCAGCTACCAGTGTGCTAGATCTCTTTCAAGGAAACGTTTACTGCAGCTCATAATTATTCAGCACTGAGAGATCCAGAAGTCCTACAAGGGCTTGTTGAACAAGATTACTAATTGACACGGGGCCACAGATAATTAAGCTCTTAGGAAAGCAGCACTTATGTCTGTCTAATTTCTCTGTGCTTTCTAACTTTCTATCAGTTCAGAACTTTTATATGACATTGATAGTCACTGCCCCAAAACAATTTTTCATCATTTTGGAAGGTTGTCCCTACTGCCTATCACTGGTTTTAAGGAGTCCATTCTCAGAACTCCATAAATAAAACCTGTTGTTTTATTTCTCTGTCTTTTCCCCGACCCAACTGCAATATGGTTTTAGAAAGACCATGCATGGAAATGAGTATTTGTACAGAGTTTGAAAAAATGCCATCTTATTCTCAGATAAAAGGCTACAGTGTTGAGCAACAGACAAAAGGAAAGTAAGAGGACCTGAGAAAAAATACTTCATACTCTAGTAAAGGGTTTGAATTCTACAGCCCATTTCCAGCTGATTGTTGCCTTATCAATAAAGATTCAAAGTGTTGTCAGCTTACACGTTTGCATGTGCACTCACAACTTTTTAGAATGATACAGGCTTTCAATGAACTCAAATGAAGTAACAATACAATCTCCTACAGTAAGAAACTGGAACTGATCAGCTAAAAAAGTTCAGGCATATAAAGAGAAAAGTGGTTTGGGTAGACCAATGCCTGCCATTTAAGTTTTACATAGCACAAATTGTGCCCCAGAACCCCTGTGGAACAGGCCACAGTCTTCCTTGATCCCTGGCTACATTATTAAACAAGTTTTGTGAGATGCCTTGTGCTTGGATCCCTTTATTGACCCTAGCCATGGTTTCTCTATGCCTAAGAATAAGAGAAGAGCCTTCTGCAACTGGTATGGGACCATTTTATTATGCTTTTAAACAGGATACACATTACAACTGAAAGATGAGTTAGAAAGATGCTCCTAATGAAATCTGCTGGTTGCTATCCCTAATCTGACTGTAGAAGTATTTAAGAGGGCTTTCTCTCAGTTGATATTCAAATTTGTCTTCCAGAAAGGTGGGGAAGAAGAAAATACCACAGACAGGATTTAGTTTCAGGTGGCTGGTTGAAGCTGAGGTCTTCCTCAGCTTGGATATGTAAGCAAGGGTTCAGTGAATTCACCAGGACAAAATCCAGGGCTCAAGCATGGCGTTGAAATAGAAAGCATGAGTATTTTTGTGTGAGTTCCAGAAACTCTGTACTGAACCCTTGGTCCTAAGCCTGCAATACTTTGTACCTTGTAGAACCAGGTGCTGTTACATTTTCTAGCTTAGAAGCCAAGTCATAAGAGCTATTATACCTTGTAAAGCATGCAACTTCCTTCTGGGACTTAGCTAATAAAAGTAATCTGTACTCAGATGGTTTTCTCTTTGCTTTATTTAGTGTATTAATTGTTATCGCTTTATGCTATAGCAACTACTTTTATGCATATAGCAATTCATATGTAAGAAATTCACTGAAGTAATTTTAACTTTGTGATGTATAAAAGTGCATGTTCAGGCTCAGCAGGAACGGGCCATTCTGCTTATGATCTAAACTATTATTTCTAATCTACTAATGAGTTCATTTAACTCAGTTCCAGACTCCCAACAGTGGTAGCTCTGTGCAGGACAAAGAACCTGTATTCTTTGGTGGGAATGAGACAAATGTAGCCACAAAAGGTAATCCCAGCCTTCTTTGGCATCTGACTCTATATACTGCTTCTGTTCCTTAAGAATTAGCTTCCTAGAAGCTGGAGAGAACTTTGTGCATTTCTTTTTTTCAGAATATTGAGCATGCTATTTAAAATGTGATTAACTTTGCAGTTGCCATGCAAAAGTTCACTATTACCAGTGGAGACTGAAGTTTCTATCTGCCATGCAAAAAATATCTGAATTTACAAACCTTTTAATGGGGAAGTGTCAAAATTTAAAACAGCACTATACATAATATTTTCCAACTAAGAAGCAGAGGCTCAGCCTCTAGATTCTTAGCAAAAATTTAACACAAAAACCACCAGGTTAGAAAAATGCATCACTATGAGTCTGACTTCCATGGAGACTGCATAAATCAAAGGAAGAGAACTTAAACCAAAATCAACTACTGTAAACCAAAGTTAAGAGTATGGAATATAAAATGCAAAACACTGAAAATAAGAGAAGTAAAAAGGTAGATTTTATTAAGGTAATTTCATTTTAACTGTTATTAATTACATCAGTAACACGGGCAAGATTTTTTTGTATGTCTACATATACTTCAGAAATGTAGTTATCAATGTAGAAAAATATATATAAGTCGTATGCTTAACGCGCATATATATATATATATATATCTGCATGGAATGCTACCAAAATTTTATAGGTTTACAAACTCAGATTGAGGTTGCATTGGAGAATAGCAGCCTTCAATAAATTAGAACAAAACAAGATGCCTGAGTCATGTTTCTTTCTTCCTTTCTGACTTTGCACAGTAAAAAAATCAGTTTGTTCTGCAAAACACGGGATGCAATAAATAATTAAGATTACACACCTTGTGCATCAAGCTAGGAAAGAGGAAAAGCTTTATTCATATTCTGGAGTAGAATTTTTGACAATAGTCACTGTTATGAGGTCATAATGCCCCTAAGCTTAATAAAATAGTCCAAGGACTGTGAAAATTTTCCAAACCCCTATAAAATGATATATGTTTATTTTCATTTTGGCAGTTTAATAATCCTGCTGTTAAGTTCTATGAGGGCAATTAGCTTATTTAAATATTTGCTTATGGTAAAAATAATGCACCTCTGCATTATTTGCTGCCAAAGCATGTGTATTTTCAGGTGTACCAGTTTTCTCTGTGTATGAAACACCTTACGTATCTTGATGCTCCCCACACAGAGCCAGAAAGACTAGATTCCTCACTGAAACAATGCTGTTCACTTCCACTGAGGCCTTAGTTTAGAAACTAAGTAAATCTCACATTATTTTCACAGTCCAGGTGCTACTACTGAGACAGGGCTAGGAATACCATACCCATAGAACCACAGTGTTTGGGAGGTGCATGGAAGGAATAATCATTGGTTTATATCCTTGTCCCCTATGCAGCTTTGGCAGAGCTCCTATGCTTATTAATACAAAATTACATGCTTATGTTTTGACCACTAGTGGAGATACAACATCCCATAACACAGAGGAGAGAGGGCCATGATCTTCCAAAGTTTCCTGAGCACATGAGATGTTCCAAGAAGATTTATCTTTAGAAAAATGGTCAAAAAATGAAATTTTATGACCTCTCTTGTTGTAATATGAGTCCAGGTCCTATCTGTCACACAAGATAGTTTTCCCAAGTCTGCCCAGTTAAGCTTAATTTAACTGAATCTGTAAACATCTTCATAACACCAGTGCTTTCGATGTCACTGAGATACCTATGTTTTTCAAGTTGCCTATTTAACTTGGCATCACTAGCAACACTTCTGAAAGTGTCCCTAAGAACTGCATCGTGGCTGAGAGGCTGCTCAGGTCGTCTCACAGAATTCGACACGCGTGCACCCTGAGAGCAGAACACCAGTATAAGTGATCCTGCCAACTTAGTCTTTAATACAATCTCTGAAAAACAGACCATTGGTACCAGCTTCATTTGCTATTGTTTTCATTCTTCTGCTTGCAAATGGGCAAGGTTTCTATTGCCCAAGAGTAGATGCTCAAATTCCTGACCAACAAAGCTTTGTGCGTGAAGCACATCCATCAGAGGAAAAGAAACAGGAAAAAGTTAGAGTAGTACCTTGAGCACTGTATCAAATATGCAGATTTGCAATGGGCAGGGGGAAGACAGAAAGAGGAAGAGTTAGGTCCATAAAGTGTTCTGTATGATGACAGACTTCTTAAATGTATTCTGGAACCAAGACATACACTGCATGCTCCAGGAGTACTGAGGAAGTTTTAGTAGACATTTTTACAAGACTGTTCTGCTTAGAAAAAACTCAGAGAGGCCAGCATACTGACATAAAACCAGTAAATTAGCTGATTAACTTCAATATAGTACATATCTTAAAATTCTCTCAAGAAGGAAAATACTTAGAACTTCTAATTTAATTGGAGTCAAACCACATCAAAGATGATTGCCTGTAATACTGCCAGCAACAATAATCATAAACAAAGCATGAAATATTACAAAATAAATCACAACTTTTCCTAAATGTATGCATTTACAGGCCAGATTATAATATTCTGACTCATCTCTGTGAGCATTTCATTCCATGACAGCTCATTTTTTCCACTGATACAGTCCTGAGCACAGTTAGCATTATGTGGCCTAGGGGACACACAGAAAATCCATCCTACAGAAAATTCTTATGACTTTATACTGTGGACATTTGACAAGCAAGGGAGATGAGAACTAGGCAAATTTTCCAGATGACAGTTACACCTGACCTTTGGAATCTTGCTTGCTTTAACCTTGTCACTAAAAGACCTAAAAGCCACATATAATTCTGATTTGTGGAGACCTTCAACTTGTATCAGCTACAATTGCATTCAAAGACCAAATTTCTAACAAGTGATTTCCTTTTCTCCACCCACCTCACCCCCAAACTTACCTGGTTTCATCAATATAAACTGCCTCCAGTACAGATGCTGCATACTCAATATTCTTTTTTAAATCCACGACATTAATGTCACCCTTCTCCAGCTGCTTTACTAAGCATCTTAATCTGTGAAAAAGAAAATAAAATATCAGTGCATTGCTTATACCAAATTTTAGTGACTGCATTTTCTATTTGAAATATTGCAACCAACACAAAAGTCGATGTAAAGGCAAGAGACCACCACTGCATTTCTTGTCATTAAAAAAAAATAATAATCTGGGTTTAAAATGTGCACAATAATGACCAGTTACATGTTTTTACAGCTTGCTAAATTTAAGAGATCTATTAATAAAGGCCATATACATTCCAGTAAGCCAGAAAGGACTCATTAACTACCATCAGAGCAATTTCATGTTACTTTTGACATTAGTATTACATCTGAGTCTCTAATTTTGTTTAAATAAAAAATAGAACTTTGCAAGTTGTCTTACAGTAATTTTTTCAGTGCTTAGAATGTTGATTATAATTTCTTAATATCCACTATACACTGATTTTTCTTTATTTAAATGTCTTTAATTTTTACTTAGGCCTCCAGTATGCTTTTGCTGCAGAATTTATATTTCTTATTCGCGTGAACTTATGTGGAGCTCAATTGTTTCTGTGTTTACCAAAAATTCAGCATTATACCAGACGAAAGGTGGTGCCTATGGCCTTAGAAAAATCCAAATATTTTCCCAAGTGTGCTTTTACTTTTAGTTTTGAGAACATTCTTTTACATTATAAACACGGATACGCCCGAAGTGGATTTTGTAATGCATCGACTCATGCCTCTGTAGCAACACATTTATCCAAACTTCTTGAATACCAGATTTTTCCCAAACTCTCTGATGAGAAGAACACTTCCAATGCTGCTCAACTTAGCCATCCAGAGCAGTCACAGCACTGGAGTGAAATGAAAACCTTATCGGTAACTGTGTAGAGCTGTGACTAAATGGCTGCTCAAAGAAGTACAAGTATTTTCCTTCTTCCTGTGCTATATCTCTGAGTTGAAATAATCTACAATTTTGTATCATGTAAGATAAAGATTTTTGTAATCAGAGATACATGATTATTTTAACATAACTTTCATGAAAGAATATTTTCTATGTACACGAAACGTGAAAAAATTGTATGAAATAGGCATTTAGTTAAAAAGTGGATTGAAATTGAGCCAGCACTAAGCTGACTTTCAGAAAAAAATTGTATTTGTGCCATGAAAGCGCATATAAAAGATGTGCAGTGCTATATAATATGCTATATACACTATATATTAATTTTATTGGGTGTATACAATATTTGATAGGACCTAATTAAAATGTCTGAATTTAAAAATTGTGGTGATATTACAAGCAAATCTCTCATAAAGTTGGAAAGTATGGTTCCATCATAAAACCACTTTCGTGTTTTTCTTTTATAGTCATTTGACCTAAGTATAATTATGTCCAAGCCTGCAAGGATAATTTTAGCAAATGGAGTTTCAAGGCCAGCCTCCTCAGTTCCCCAAAGTCTTAATTCAATCCAAATTAGCACAGAACATAACACAAATAAGGCTCTTAGCAACCCTATTTACTTGGTATTTTACACAGCGCATTGCATATCAATGGAATGGAAAATTTGGTGTTAACATGTTTCTCAGAGAGGTGAAGTGGAAGTACATCTCCTACAAAAAAATAACCATATGCATGTGGAGAAACTTCCAATACGTAACTCCTTCCATTTCAGAAGTACCTATAGACTGAAGAAGCAAATTCATACACACTCACCTCACATACCCAATGCACACACTGTAATTCTCCTGTCATGTCTACTCCTCAGCAATGCACAAAAACACATGTACAACCCCTCCTGACCAGCGATGCCACTCCAGGTGAGCCACTACTTACACATAGTCACAGAGTGGCTCTACCACTTGCGCTCTTCCCTCCATGTTTGACTGAACAAGTCTCCAAATCAGACATTTCAAAATGCAAGCATAAATGAATTTAAACACTCGATGCTTCACAGAGGGGGTGCAGGCTATGGCAGAACAACACTAGCTCAAAATGGCTTCAAATCCTATGATTTCCAGTGGTTCCATGTTTTCTCAGGGCACAGACCAGATGACAGATATGTGGAATCACTTTTACACTTGCAGGAGGAAACGAGCGCCTGGGGGAGCCTTTAAGCCACAACAACCTTGCAATATCTCACTGCACAGGTGGCAGTCAACTGCTGTAACTTGCCCTGTAGTTATAGTCCATATTCTAGGAGGAATACAGAGCACAACAGACCAGACAATCTGGAAAAGCAGCTCAGACAAAGTCAAAGTGATTCTGAAGAGGTTACAAAATCACAAAGGATAAAATCCATATAATGCAATTATAATAATTAATTTCCTGCATCCACACTTTGAGGAGATGTCCTCAAGAGTGTCTGTAGCTAACTTAGTGCAGATCTATCTTGAACCACAGGATAACTTTGGTTGGAAGGGACCTCCAACCTGGTCCAGGCTTGTGGTCAACACTAATGGACCAAGTTAGGTAAAACTCAGGTTAGGTTAGATCAAATTTCTCAGAGGCATTTCCACTCAAGTTTTGAATGCATGGAGATTTCACAAACTCTCTGGGCAACCAGTTTCAATGCTTAACCAGCCACTGTGTAGATTGTTTTTTCTCAATATTTATTTAACTGGAATGTCATTTGTGGCAAATTGTGTCCAGTGACTCCCAACCTTTACTGTGCACTTCCAAGAAAATTATGTCTCTATCTACAGTACAACTTCCCACTAGGAAGCTGGACACAACAAAATCCCTCCACAGCGTTGTTAATCAGATATTTGCCAGGTGATAATCATGAGATTTACCCCAAAATTTAGAAGAATGGACTTCCAACACAGCAAAATTAAGTGGGTTATAACAGTATATGAGTGGTCTGAATATACTCAACATATTATGCATTGAAGTGAAAAAGCACAGTGTTTAAGAGCTGACATTTCAGTAATGAAACCAACATTTTAGTAAAGAATAAATATGTCAGATTATGAGACAAGTCAACAAGTGTTAAAATACTCAGAGCCCAGCATTCCGGAAGACAAAGAAAATTGTAAAAAACACAAGGAAAAGTAACAAAAATTAATTATACCCTAGCTGTACTGGACAGGACTTTTGTTTGTTCTTTTTCATTTAATTGTGTGATAAATTGAAAATTTAAGCTAATTGTATTACCCTGTTTGTGAACTGTGCTACTAGGAGATAATAGACATCCACAAGAAAAAATGGAGGAACTATTTTGTGAAATAGAGAAATGAGCTGTCTGAACTACTTTAAGGTTCAAAGAAAATTGTATACAAAGTTAATACGACACAACAAGAAAGAAAGAGATTTATAGAGAAAAAGAAACAGTATTTCTCCCAGGACAACTGAAAACTGCATTTTAAAACTAGCACCCCAATTTGTAAGGGAGAGACATCTGCAGTTAATAAAGGGAGTGGGTGGAGAACCATCTTCTGTCATATTGGGTAAACACCATTAACAGCACTGTGGTCTTAAATTCTTTTACAGACAGTTGAAATGCACTCTGCTCCTATCTTTAACAGTGCTGTCTTTGAGGTTATCAGGACAAGTGTTTCCTTCGCAATCCCCTACTCAGGCAATTGATGCCCATGTCCAACTGTGGTCAGTAAGCTTTGAGGCCTATCAAGCAACACAGGCAAGCCAGGTGAAAATTAAGATTTTACTAAGAGCCAAAGTAGTATGTTCTTGATTAACAATATCAAAATAACCCTCCTTTGTCATTAAAATTCTCCCATGTTTGAATTAATGTTTTGATAAATCTACTGTAACTTTCAGGATTTGCACCAAATTAACTGAGGACAGATTTTGGGATATTTGAGAAGGCTTCCTGTGACAGCCTCAGTAACTACAGGGAAAAAAAAAGGAAGATAAGGAATAAATTATTAAAAAAGATTTTTTGCAATGATGAGGAAATGTTTTTTTCTATGGAATTCAACAAAAAGAATATATCTGAAATATTTAATAATTCTCCTAAACACCTGAACATAAAGAAAGGTACCAGGGTGGGATTACTTGAGAAGGGAGACTGTAAAATAGAGGAGTAGACAAGTTGGACCATTTCCCAGGGCAGGTTCAGATTAGATGTTAGGAAAAAAATCTTCACTGAAAGAGTTGTCAGGATGTAGAACAGGGTGCTCAGGGAGGTGGCTGAGTCACCATCCCCGGATGTGTTTAAAAGAGGGGTAGATGAGGTACTTAGAGATATGGTTTAGTAGAGGACAGATACGGTTGGACTTGGTTTTGAAGGTCTTTTCCAACCTAGTCTTTCTGTGACTCTGTGAATTTCAGATTTTACAGAATGCCTCTTCCTTTTCCAAGGGAAAATAGATTACCAGTAATTGGTGTGAATAAATGAGAGGTAAAGGTTCATTTTAACAGTCTTCAAGAAAGAGAAGATGAAAATTCAGCTGAAGTTAACTTCTAAACCTGAGAAAAAGACTCTGTCTGCACTCCTAAAGACTTCCTTTATCTGTCATCTAGGTCTCCCCACCATCGAGCATAGCAAAGAAACAGTTTCCTAACTCACTCATCTGGACTTCACTTAAAACTGATCTGGAAACTTCACACACACACACAAAAAAAGAAAAAAAAAAGCTTGTTTTTGCCACTGATCCTATTAAAGAGGAAGCAAAATAAACTATAAAAAGTAAACTGTAAACTAACCCTGCTTCCTACTATAGTTTGAAACTAATGGAAGTCACTGTTGAAGATAGGCAAAAAACACATGGGTAATTATTCAAAAATAATAAACATATGCTGATGCTAATTACAGAGAAATAGTTATTCACATTAATAGTCAATAACCATAATGACAGTTTAAAAATTGTCTGTGTTGGTTAAGTCAACTCCAATTACAAGTTGTAAATTATTATGTTCCCATGAACTGGTTGAGAGAAGCCCGTACTGTGTACCAAATGTATTAATTCCTTGAAAAGATTATGAGCAAAGACTGACAACGTGTCAAAAAGTTTAAGGACAGAACAAATTATTATTTTCTGTAAACAATTGTTTCACATTTTGTTTGGACCGTTTAATATAGAATAAGAAAATAAAGTGCATAATCGTAATCTCTAGTATACAAATGATTTTACCCTCTAAATGAACATAACTAAAAATGGGCTAATAGGTAATGTGAAATTAAAAGTAAAGAGGAGGAGAGTAACCACATTCTGACAATATAGTCAATTACAGTTTAAACACCGTTAGTTTTTAAAAATGTTAGGAAAGTAGGAAATTTTCCTTTAAAACTATTTAGAATTAAAACTAGAAGCCAATTTTGCTACCTGTAGTTATTCTTGTAATAATCAGCTGAATAATTTTCACAACCTGTAGGAAGCATTGCTCACCCTGTAGTTACTCAGATTTCAAAGACAGAAGTTACATCCTCACTCAAACATGAACACTCTGAAAAATGGCCAGTATCCAGCAATTCCAAATCAATAACAATGGGAAGTTCAGCTCACCTATTTAAAACAGCCAGATCTCACAATCCACATTGTTTTACATACCTACACACTCAATATTCAGGTAAATATCTGAATTAGGAGAAATTTAAAGTGGGAATAGAAAAACATCTTAGAAAAATCACAATAAAACAAACACATTGATATTTCACTTGAATTCTAAAATTCCCTACATAAATTGCTGAATTCCAGTTATTCTTTATGTGACTTAATGTCATTTGAATTTTACACTTTTTTATTAAGAATGTGCATGTATAAAATAAATCTTTATATAAATAGACCAGTCCCTCCAACAAATACTCTAGAATAATGTAGATCAAAAATAAAAAACAAATGTAATAATAACAATCAACCATGCACAAAGTCCATGGTCTCATTTTTTAAATAAAAATTATAGTATATAGATGACCAGAAATCTTTTATTATGACAAAAGATATAATTCCTTTTTTTTCCTGTGTTTTCTGCAAGACGGAAGAAAAAATACTATGAAAAAGGAAAATCCCAGATACAGTTGTAATATTTGTCATACTTGTCTATAAAAGACTAGACCTGATCATACAAATGGACAAGAGATACTGCAGAAATATCCAGAACATGGCAATAAAGAGTCAGGAGTGATCCCTTTGGGTAGCCACTCCTGTTCCCCTCGTCCTACCCACAGTTACTATGCGGCCACCTAACATGGCTTTAAAATGTCTAACTTTTACTTTGAGATCTTTTACATAATGGTAGGGAAAAACATACTGATTTCCCATTTTCCCAGTCAGGGCAAGGCCAGGATATCAGTGGAGAGCAACGGTCAGGTAGCTCTTGACTCAGACTTTGACATGCATTACACTTCCGTGTTAACATAAAAAATGCACTTTCAAATGCAGTTACCTAATATTTCTTCTTATTAGAGGTGGTGGCTCTCAATGAATTCTGCTACTGAGAAATCCAAGAAAGATACATCACGTTTTCAGTGCTGCAAATGTGTTTTATGAAATTACTTCTGTCACTGCTGTGTCTGAGCATATGCACAGGAAGCCTTGTGGTTGCTAAGGGTTTCGCAAATCACATTCATTTCATGATTATTTTAAGCACTATGAGTGGTACACACTGATCTGTAATTATGATTCAGTCATTAGAAAATAAATATTGAATATGATGGTAATTCAGCCAACATTTTGATATACTAAAACTTCAGTCCCATACTGAAAACTTAAAATAGTTCTGCAGCTATGTAACACACTGAAATTTACACTTTCTAAATTACCAAATTCTGCATTTACATGGTGATAGAACTGCCTTGGCTGTTTAGATATTGATCACGTTTGTAGAAGATGAAGCGGGTTTCCTTCAGACAGGCATTCTCTATTAGGCTTCAATTCATTTTATCATACTTATCCCATAAATTTTCATATTATTCAGTATTCTTACTGTATAAATAATATCCCTTTGAGTCTCATTTAGTAACAGGTTCAAGTACATTTAAAGGCTTAATCAACAGTTTATCAAAGTTTTCTTTAGCATTTAGCTGAAATCATGGAAAGCCATGATGTCTTACAGACTTTCCACTTGAAACCATAAACTGATAAAAACTCTCTAAAGCATTTTTAAATTTTTGCATAATTCTCAACAAACCTGATCAAACAATTTGCAAGTGGTGAGAAGCCTTAGCATCTTAACCTCAGTAACACTAACAGTCTGCTATTTGCGGCTACATAACCTCTCACATCTCTATCATCACGACCTTTGCCCTGGACAGAAGGTCATCTGGTATCCTATTGCTGCTGCTCTTCTCTACTGTCTCACCTCCCCTGGTCACTCATCCTTCTCCAAAAGTAACTTTCACCATTACAGTCAATGTATGTCATCAGCACAGATTTTCTACCTGTGAATTCCTCTCACCATCCTTTGTGTGCAACAAGATACAGAGTGAAGCCTATTTCAACCAAGCTTTAAGTGTCTTTCAACCTCCTCTCTCGATTCTGTTAATGAACCAACATCAATGCTAATTTGATTCATATGTTCAATCACTTTCCAGGTTGAAGCTAATGAAAAAAAATCTTCAAATTTCTAATTACTTATAGGGTACATACATTCAGGTGTTTTATCTGTCTTCTGTTAGATAAAAGAAGTATCCAACTAGTCTTTCCTTACCCTAAACCCTATGACTGTTTTTGTTCCTATCCATTACCTGATATTCCCATTTTGCAATCAATCCATTGAATCAAAGACAAATAATGCATAATCTATAGTACTGATTTGTAAATTGCAAATTATCCTTCCAAGTGCTTTTGCTGAATGTTTTGTTTTGTTTGAAGATTGATATTTGATCTATAAGCTTCCCCAGAATTGTACATACATTACATAGACTGCTAGCTAGTTATTTCATCTTGAAGTTGCCAAATAATTGAACAGTCTGTATGTCTCAAAGTCTTCATCATAATCTAGTTAAATTCAGTATCAACAACAAGCTGGGAAAACAAATGTAAACTCATCATCTGCCAAAAATCACGCTTGAAGATGATAGAAGACTTTAAGTGCATCTTACTTCCTGGAGCTGATGTGATAAACACGCAGAAAAAGCACATAGCCCTTATTCCCCTGAGCCATTTTAAAAGCTTTATTTTTCCTGCTGACAGCAGCTTTGAGCACATTGATTGAAGAAGCTGCTGAAAGGCAGAAATTAAGCCTCTAAATCTTCCAAAGCAGTCCTCTCCATCATTTTTAAAAAATACATATTTCATGGCAGAAGGATACTTTACATATAGCGCCTTACAGTCACATTTTGAGTGTTGGCTCTACATTCCATCAAGAACCTTGTATCCAAACCTCTGTACCACTGTAAATTATCAAACAAGGTGCAGGTCTGGCACATCTCACTCCCTGTACTTAGAGGAACCCTCAGCCCTGTCTTACAGTTCCTGATCATCACAAATGCATCTCCCATACTTGTAAGGAAGATCATGATCTAATTCTGCCTCAGAGATGGTCACAGAGTCATGGGAGATGTTTGCTGTTTTAAAAGAGTTCCTGCTAGAAGGCATTTCTCCACATGACAGTATTATGCCACAATCCCTCTCCCCTTCACATGATCCAGACTGTTTTAATATGATTGTGATCAATAAATATATGATCTCATCACACAATCCAGCAAACAGAGTCTCTCTTGTCAGCAACTAGATAAATCTAATGGTTGGAAAATGTTTGTCTTCTCCCTCTAATGTTCCCTCTGCTGCCTGGTATTGCCAGAAATTACATTTTGCTTTAATTACTCTTGAAACTCATGGATGAGATAGCATCTTCTCATGCAGTGGTATCTTACCAACATATCAGTTTTCACATGGTTTATAAGGGTTTGAAAATGGATCTCTCAGTTCTTTCTTTTATTTTCTCTCTCTCCTCTCATTCACCCTGAAGTAATTGGCATACCCATGCTAAATCAACATGCTGAATATCTCCTTTATTTATTGGGAGCAGAAAATCTGGGTTGAAGAATGTGGATGCTCATCTTTTTTAAAAGTGTGCAAAGAGGTAGAAAGTCCTTTTAGAAACATTACAAACAAGCTATCATATAAAAAGTCAACAGATGTTCTTTCATTTAAGACTACACTAACCAGAACTAGTAACTTTGTACAGAAAATATTTTCTATACTACTACTAAGAAAATATGTTGCTGTCATTCTGAAGGTTTTTGACAGCCGCCTTCTTGCAATTTCTGCAGCTGTTAAAGACAGAAGATTGGTAAGTGTTTGGCACTAAAAGTAACATCACTGGCCAGTGATCAAAGAATTTTCATCTATGAAGTTTACAATAAGTATCCTTTCCTCTACTTGATAAAGTCACGTATGAGTAAACAACCTAGGAAATTTCCATTAATATTATAATAATGACACTTTCATCTGTGATTTCTCTGTGGAATCAAGCCACATGAAATACTACATATTCTGTATATAATTGACATTTTGTTTTCCCCAAGATAGAAATTAGAACCAGAACAGGATTTCCTTGCTATATACTACAGGTCAACATCTGTAAATAAGGCCAAACCTTCAGAGCTATCACTTCTGGCAACTTTTTCATTAGTAGTTACAGATTTTTTTGAGACATTGAGGTGTAGAATCTGTGTCTTGGTAAGAAATTTGGGCCCTCTGTGCTTATTTACAAGTGATTTTATATTTCTGACATGTAGCCTTCCTGACATGAAGGATAGTACCATTTGGTAGCTCAGTACACATCTTCCATTCCATTTCTCTCAACATATATGCAACATATCACTGATGTCATATTATATCAACAGAGGGGTTACAGAAAGACTTATATAAAAATATATTACAGAATGAATAGTTTTTAAATGACAGGCCCTTATATTCAGTCTAAGAACATAGTCATACTTGGTGCCCCAGATATCTCTCTGTGCCCCATTACAGCACCATTTTTCTAGAAATTATTGCTGTCCCCTTTTCTGACAGCACAAGTGTATGCAGAACAGTATGTCGTATGTTTTCAACCCAATACTGACAAAACAATCTGATTCACCTTCAAGATATTTTATAGTAGGGGGTTTTCTACTGAATTCATTCCACAGAACAAAACTAGGGTTCTTGTGTATGTGCAGTTATGCTGTCGGATGGCCTAACAGGTCAACACAGCCACCAATATAACCCTAATTCAGTCCAAGCTCTAACTTGTCATTTCGTTTAGAAGCCCTACTTTTCTGTTTACAATTAAACACTTGAAGAACCAGAATATAAAACGTATACTTTCAACACATAATCACACCTTCCAGATGGGATGACAGAGCCAATTTGTCTTGAATTCTGTTTTTAAGGTGTTTCATGGGTTCTGAGGAAAAAGTACAAATCTCTATTTCTTGCGATGTGAAATGTAAAAAACCCAAATATTGGCATTAAGAACTATTATGGAGTAATGAATAAAATATTAAAATAATTTAAGAGTTACCTTAGTCTTCCTAAAATGATGTAGAAAAAATACCATCAACTTAATTCAGACATCTTTTTTTACTAAATAATTAATGGCTTCAGCAAATCTATTTTCACTAGAAGAGTTTTTCATTCAAAAGACAGAGCAAGACATAAGTGCTTTAGCACAACAGCTGTAGTAATTACAGTACAATTTTGCTGTAAAATCATTACCATCTCAGTGGTTCTGAAGAAAGGATATAGTACATGTAATGTATATGACAATGTAAAAATATGAATAGAGCTTTTATTTAAAATTGTAATACTGCAATTAAAATGAAGGAAAAAAGAAAAATTAGGAGATGCTAGAATCTAGCACTCTATGTTATCTGCAAAACTAACTTCTGGCATTTGGAATCGTTAAAAATAAATGTTCTGCTGAAGAATTGCCAAATCAAAGTACTTCAAAGTAGGTCTTGGTAATGAGAAGTAGAACTTTAGAAAAGCTTAAACACACTTGAGAGCTGTGTAAACGTTTAAAAGAAGAAAGAATCAAGTGGGTGAACTTTTGCCCTATATTCCTTAAGAATGATTGTAAATAGAAATGTAACATGACCATTTTTCTTTACAGAGGTGAGCTTGACTTAGGATTTGTCTACATGAGAAACTATATTTGAATTAAGGTTAGGTAAGAAACTGAAATTCGCTATCTGTTCTTGAATAGCTCCATCTTTGAATATTCAGGATGAGAGAACAGGTAAAAGAAAACATAAGACAAAAGCTTGAACAAATTACAGCAGAATGTTTCAGAATATGTCATTACTTCTACAGAAGAGAGGAGTTTGCTTCTTTATTTCAGAAATAATGTTCTTTAATTAATTATCACTCAGTTCTAAGGAGCTTTACCATTGTACAGCTGTCCCTGCTAAATAGAACATCAGATCCAGCATGCTTTCCTAAGGCAAAGTACATGGACTGTGCCCTTATGGAAAAACAACCAAGCCACTAAAAATAATTCACAGACTTTTTGTCCAGCACAATGACCATTTTTGTTATTGAATGATACACTGCTCCATTACTTCCTGAAAAAAAAGTCCTACAGATTTCAAAATGAACCACATAACTGTATTCATCCAGCTATATTTAATTACTTGTTAAATTGCTTAGAAATGTTCTGTTTGTTATCCACACAAATACTATACCAGAAAGAGCTTTCAGCTGTAAAATTACCAGGCTTCTAGGGAAGCAATGGTTTATAAGAAAACTTCAAAATGAGCCTTAAATAATACAAAATTCTGTTCTTAAATTCTGTGCCTTTCTAGGACTCAGAAAATAAAACTGAATTCTTCAAGGTGATGAGAGTACAACATCCCTAAGTGTACTCCTCTAGGGACATGAAAAGTAACGGGAAAAGTTCAACTCCCTTATGGTCATGACTAACGTAATTGCTAAATTGCACTTCATTTTTCACAGCTCTACTGAATGAATCACTATCCTTCAGTCTCTGCAAAGCCTTGACATTGTTTTCAAGTAAGAACCTGGCTAGATTTTAAGTTCAAAACAGAAAACTAGTCAAGTTCTTAATTCAATGTTAGAGGATAATGTTTGTTTACACACTTACTAAGGATTTAGGAAAACCCTGTGTGCACAAGAAGAAATCAAAATAGGCAATAAACCAGTTTGTTAGAAAGTGTGACTATGTATTATGATTTGCCCGTCATATTCTCAACATTTTGTTTTGTTTTCCGTTGTTTCTCAGACTGTCCAATTGCAGCATTTTTTAATCGCAATCCTCAGTTTTGAAATCAACCTATGTACTTTAACGGCATTACTCAGAGAAGTATGCCAGTAGTTTGCCTGAGAACAATAAGCCAGCTTTAATACAGTAGTGATCAATCCAGACATTGATCACAAGGGAGTGCTTACCTGAATAAGGACCATAGGGAAATACTAGAGCAAAGTATACACGAGTTTAATGTCATAAAATTAAGGCAAACAAGAAAATGCCTTGTTGAGTAGTCTCCTATCAATATGTTGCTTTCACCTGCAGGTATCTACATAATGTTTTGAGAATGCAATGCTGGATGTTGTTGAATGGATAATGGTGAAAGGCAAATGCAGTGCAAGGCTAATTAACAGTTCAGTTCTGGTGAATATGGTTTTGTAAACCACAAAAACAAGAGCTCAAGGTTAATGAGAGAGTTTGCAGCCTGTTTGATTGCAATCACTGGGATGAAATGTTTAAGATTTTATTGCCATTTACTGACATTTGTCATATTAGAATGCATAACATGAAAATGGCAGCAAATCAGACAGATATCACCTTTTTGGGAGGCCACCACCCCCTCCTAGTCCAGAAAATGACAGGAACTGCTGAAGACTCTCTGTATGCTTATATGGCTTGAATACGAGGGTCAGGACCTTTGGTTGGCTATCTGCTGTGCAATGTTCAATAACACTATATTTGACTGTACTAGGAAGTGAGCCTTCTAAGCCATTTTATAGCTATCTCAGCTCATTAGTTCTGTGGGCTTTGGGGCACTATTCATGCCACATTTTGTGATTACTGATGACTAGAAATTTAACATTAAAGGAACTTGTGGATTATAAGCAATTTTAAAGTTGATTCAAGGATGTAATTTTGATAGATGTGTAACAGATTTCAGTGTTAACATGGACTAGAGATTTTAATTTTGTGCAGGGATGCACACACAAAGAAAGAGAAAAGAATCACAGTCACAGAACATTAGGAGTTGGAAGGGACCTCGAAAGAACAACCACATTTCTTACCACAGGGAGCCTACACCTCAAAAAAGTATGGAAAAGCAAAAGGATTTCAGAGCACTGAACTGGAAGATAAATACATACCTGGAAATCTTGCTCCAGCTTTTTAAAAACTTTGTAGTCCTACATTTCTGAGAGGTATTTCCATATATAAATAAATTAAACAAGCATTGAAATAGAAAAGGTGCACTCAGCATGCAGCTGGGGGGATCAAACCAAGCAATGAAGAGATTTAAATCTAGCTTTTTTAAATTTAAGGCAAATGCAACAGTTCTTAAGAGATTAATTTGCTTCCTTTTTAGGAAAATTTTGTTGATTAACTGATGCAAGAAAGTCAGGTTAAAGCCTTCCTCTACCACAGTCAGCCAAGGAATATAAATGAAACATGAACAAGCCAGAGTAGAGACACTGACCACTGGCATTTCATATAGTAATTAACTAGCAAAAAGGTTTATGTATTCTTATGAATAATCTTGCTCAATAATGTGAAATTAGAGTAACAGTCCTGGAAAAGCAGGTATTAGTGCACCCAAAAGAAAAAGATACGATTCATGGTATAACTGTTTGGAGTATAAAGGGCTATAAGCATTTTGTATCATTTTTCTGTTAATCTTTTGTTTTATTATCTTTGAAATTTGCTGTCTGACAAATGTGATTCTAACTTTGCATTGATCAGCATATATCTTAAAATACTGCTAATATTCTACTGTTGGGTCCATGTTAATGTATTTTACATGAAGAAGAAATGTAAGTAAAAGCAATGTAATAATTTTCCTCCTGTAGAGCCTAGATCAGATATTAAAGAAAGGCATTTGTATTACAATGAATCGGATTTAATGGGAAGTTAATCCAGTGAGTAATTTAAAGTATGCTTTGCCATAAAACAACTGTTTTCTACTCTTGTTTTCAAAATGTACTAGTACATAAATACTTGTTTAAGCTTTTCATTCACTATGATTATTATTTTAAGGTCACGCCAGCTGCAGATAGTTTAAATTTTAATCAAGAATAGTTAATCTCAGACTCTTTTTCTGGAATACTCTTACTAAAGTTCAAATGAAAGCACCATTAAATGAACAAACACAAAACAGCAGAGTAAGATATTCTTGCAGTACAAAGAAATAAACGTTTTCAAAATTGATCTCAAAAAAGGAAAACAGTAACTCCAGAAGAGGATTAATCCAAAGAAGATCTAATTATTTTGTGCTAATAGAGTTGGAGGCACTTGTTCAGCCACAGCTATTCTGCTAGATACTGATATATTGAAAAAATGAGATCTTGGCATCTCAACCACAAACATGATTACAGAAATGACATAAAAATTTACTAAACTTTCATGACCTTATTTATACTATCTCGTTGTCTGACACAGATTTCAATTACTTTTGCAGTAGGAGGAATTAATTAATTCCACTCAGAGGCAGAATAGGTTGACAGGCAGATACATACTTGATCATAGATTGATGTGAGCCCCCAAATCTGACAACATATAATTTAATCATGGGAATAATTCCTTTGTGAGGCAGATTTCTGAGTTTTACCCCATAACTTGCAGGGTAAAAAATGTTCTAACATATTAAGGCTGAAAATCCAGCCTGCAGTTCTGTTCGTTATTTACACTAACTTCACAAGTCTATCAACATTGTGCACCTACATACCCTTTTCTTTCGGAAGCCTATGAAAGCTGCTGAGTAAAGTGATTCAGATTTTTTTAAACACCAGTATTTGTTTTTCAATGTAGCCCACAGAATCACAGAATGGTAGGGGTTGGAAGGGACCTCTGGAGATCATCTAGTCCACCCTGCCAGAGCAGGATCACCTTGAGCAGGCTGCATAGGACAGCATCCCAAAGGCGCATAAATACAAGTACAGAGATTACAGCAATAAAACAGTGTTTTCAAGTGAAAACTGTGCAGAACTTTTTTTAGTTCAGCATATATTCAAAGTTTCATTATAAACCCCCCAAACAAATTCAAATATGAGGCCTGGTAAGAGGAGTCATTTAGAAATATATGAATACCTCATGGATTAACAGTTCATGAAAGGTATTTTACTGCTGTCACCAATAAAGCACAATTAATGTTTCAAATGGACTTAAGTAATTTGCAATGGTCTCAAACATTTCAGTCTTGATAGTACATAAAAGTAAAAATTATATCGGTTTGAGATAAATCTTGCAGTATATCTTAATTTCACTACAGGCATAGCTGATAAAGAGCTCAAGATGGATTCCTTTGAAAATCCCCATCACAAGCAGAGCTACACTGGTGTCCCACAGAGCCAAAGCAGCAGGCGGCTGAGCCAAGAGACTGGGGGCAGTAAGGTGGGACTCTGGGACTCGCGAGACAGCACAGCTCTCCCACGCATGGAAGAAGGATTTATTGCATTTCTCAAACCACACAAGTACCATGCTGTGTTTTACTATATCCACATCTGCATATCCAGATTACTGAAACTCACAATTTAGCACTAAACTCAATTGAGAGCAACCTTTCCTTTCCTCACTGCCATTCTTGTTAAATATCAAGAATGAATTTCATCAGTGCAGCTGGTTTCTGTTGCAATGCTGGGACTTTTTTTTCAGCAATCTAGCCTCTTCTGAGCTCTGGCAGAATGATTTTGAAATGACACAAAATATTCTAAAAGGAAACACATCGTCTTTAACAAATTAATTATTTGACTTTGCAATTCTTTCATGCACACTCCCTTTAACTCCACCAAATTTCTACAAGCAAAAGGCTTAAAAATTATGTCTTAAACTACCAACTTTAGATGTCTTATAAAGAAATCAAAATATTACTGCCTGATGGTAGTGGAATACATGCTACCTTTGGAATCACTGTTTTTCAGAAGCATCCCTTATAACATTGTATATTTAAGGCATGTTAGGCATAGGTCTGCTTTGGAAATTAGAATTACTTTTTCTTCAGATTTGCTCCAGTGTTTTCTTGTGATGAATAAGGCACTTTCTAAGTTGCATTTCTGAATCTTGTCAGCACTTCCCAATCCCACGATTGTAAAACTATGGCACTTTTCCAAAACATATTGTCTCATAAATCTTATTCAAACAGAAAAATCTTTAAACAGTATTTTGCAGACCTACATCAGCGAATGAATATGGAAACTTTTCTTTTATAAATAGGATTATAGGAACCCCATAAAAGTCAGTTCAGAGGTTTTTCAGACCTTTTAGAGATTTTAAGTTTTAAAAAGAAACCAAAATTAATATATTGCAATAATCCTATTCACAACACCTATAGCATCTCTATTTATTAGACCTGTCATTGCATTTAACTATCTGCTTATAACTAATAAAAAGATAAACACTGTTGTAAGATGGAATCATGGTAGCGCATTCTATCTCTTAATAAATAATGTTCCTGTAGTTCCTCTACCGTTGGATTAGACAGTATAATTATGTAACGTGCCAGATCATCCTCCTATAGAACTGGACAGGTTTTATTTAGCTGCTAGATTTAGCTATCATTCTAAAATTTAAAATAAGAATGTCTAATTTTGTTGTTATTACAGTAAACCAATCTGTTACAGTTGTTCTCCTAGTTACACAGAATCACAGAATGGTTTGGGTTGGAAGTAACTTTAAAGATTATCTTGTTCCAACCCCATGGGCAAGGACACACTCCACTACCCCAGGTTGTCCAAAGCCCCATCCCAACCTGGCCTTGAACACTGCCAGGGAGGGGGCAGCCACAGCTTCTCTGGGCAGCCTGTGCCAGGGCCTCACCAGCCTCACAGAAAAGCATTTTTCCGAAGATCCGAGCTGAATCTACCCTCCTTCAGCTTAAGGCCATTACCCCTTGTTATATCGCTACACTCCCTGATGAAAGTCCTGCTCCATCTTTCCTGTAGGCTGCTTTAGGTACTGGAAAGCTGCTATAATGTGTCCCTGGAGCCTTCTCTTCTCCAGGTCAAACAACTCCAACTGTCTCAGCCTGTCTTCACAGGAGAGGTGCTCCAGCTCCATGGCCCTACTCTGGACTCAGATCAATTGGTCCATCTCTTTCTTGTACTTGGGGTCCCAGAGCTGGACACAGCACTCCAGCTGAGGTCTCATGAGGGGGAGAATCACCTCGCTGACCTTCTGGTCACACGTCTTTGATGCAGCCCAGGATACATTTTGTTGTCTGGGCTGTGAGTGTTAATTTCTGGCTCATGCTGAGCTGCTCATCCACCAACACACCCAAGTCCTTTTCCTCAGGTTTGGTCTAAATCCATCCTATGCCCAGCCTGGAGTTGTGGTTGGGATTGACCTATCCCATGAGCAGGACCACGCACCTGGCCTTGTTGAACTGCATGAGGTTCACATGGCCCCTGCACTCCAGCGTAACAAGGTCTTTCTGGATGGCATCCCTTCTCTACAGCATGTCAACCACACCACACAGCTTATTGTCATCAGCAAACCTGCTGAGGTTTGACTCAATCCCACTGTCCATGTCAATGACAAAGATGTTAAACAGCACTGATCCTAATACCGGTTCTCTTCCACCTTCACAATTGACATGATCTCAATATTTGACATTTATATTTACATTTAACGTTGCATGCATTCAAATCACTTAACACAGTAAACAAAAGGACAGGAACTTCCTCAGACCTATCAATAGATCCTAAAAAGAAAACAAAAAATCTATTTCTGAATAATGTAGAGTTTATCAAGTAGGCTATGAGTATGGATCCTTTCCTCAAAATTTCACTGAAAATTATACAGTACAAGAAAAGCTTTTGGGCTTGAATAATTAGCATTTTCTTACGAAAAGCAAGCCTGCATTTTGTCAAAAACCTCTTATCAGTAGAGCACAGAACTGTGGAAGCATTTTTGCAGTCAAATTGCTTCTTTCTGAATATTTGCTGTGATACATGACAGAACAGCTTTGTGTCTTTGGCAGGTGATTCTCACATGCATCAGCCTCTGGTCCATTGGACAGGGATTGTTCTGCTCCTTTAAATCATTAAATACATAAGAGCTCTGCTTAACTGATATAAGTATGTATCAGCCAATTCCTGAATGTCTGTTTTACCAGGAGGACTCTCAGCAGCCAACAACAAATGACAGTGTGGTCCGAGTTCCTAGTCTCAATGATTTTCTAATCTGATTTGCTCATGGCCACTCAGACTAGGACACCAGGATGGAATAAAAACCAACAACTCCAGCTATTAAAATAACCATATCATTTCACAATTCTGTAGTTTCTTTATGTGCATACTTAAGGCAATTGACTCATCCTTTCAGGGAGGAGCAGTTAGTAAAGCATCAGCACAGATGGAAAAAAACAAATTGTGTGTGTGAAAATTCACAAGGAAAATAACTATGAACCTATTAAGTTCCCTTTCACGTTCCTTTTAACAATATTAATTTTTCTCTTACATCTAATCAATTAATTACTATCAACATCAAGTAACCTTATTTTAAAGTACTGTGGATATGGTATCAGCTCCAAACAATGGTAAAAAATTCTACATTTTAAGAATAGACCACCTAGTAAGAGCTATTTGTACACAAATATACATATTATAATGCCTAAGCTAGCTCCACTTCCAACAGAACAGGAATAATTATCCACTTTTATCAATCAATTAAACATTTAATCAAGTGATCCAACTGATTCTATGGAGCCAGCTAGACTGGACACATAATGGTAACCTCTCTAGAACAGGAGATATGTCTTCTTCAGAACACTTCTGTCTTGTGCAGAAGTACCTGATCTAAAGGTCTGCTCACCCCAAAAGAGATGGATTTCTGCATTCTATACCTTTTGCCAGGAACTGCAATAAATATTAACTATGGTATTGAAAAGGTTTTGATCCCATGCTACCAATGTATCTTTGGAAGACAAATTTTCTAGGCTGGATTACTGGATGGATTAAAAAAAAATATAAACCTTCTGGAGAACTGGAGCATATATCATCTACTGTACAAAAATACTGAATGTTCTGGAAGAGAGAATGTAGATTTTCATTCCTATTTTTTTCAGTCATTTTTTGACAGAATGATAGAAAATTTCAGCTTTAGTACTCTGTCTCTGGAGACACACACATCAAGTGAAAATATCTACAAATGACAGAAAGAATCACTGTATTAAAATGCTTGAAAAAACATAACTGGCATAATGCCAAAAGATCTGTTGATCTTTAACTTGCCTATCAGTACAGATAGCTGGCCATCAGTATCTGCTGGAGAGGTTGTGGGTTGTGTAGATGAAAAATGCCTGGGACCTGTCCAAGCAAAAAAAAAAAAAAAAAAGAGGGAAAACTACTACCACAGTAAATGAATAATTTTCTTTTCATCTCTTTTCTTTGAGATGTATTTCTACATATCACTTGAAGCACTTCCAAGGAACTGCATATACCTGATGTACTGGAGGAACTGGCTTCCTCCCATGACCCAACAAACAGTGCCAGAAGTCACTTTGCTGCCTGCATGCTTTCTCAAACTAGGTCAAAGGAAAGGAGCCAATCTAGAGAGGAATCCAACTTGTCCTCAGGTTTGAGGTTTGGCATTAGTTTCAGCTCTGATGGCATGTTAAAATTTCAGTTATTAAGAAAACCTTAAGTCAGACTTGAAAAAGTATTAACAAAATGAGTAATCAACCTTGGATACGGAAAAGAGGGAGGAAAAACCCCAAAATATTCCTAATAAAACTATGATATACTGCAGCTGGTACTCATACTCATCTCAAGCAAGGAAATGTTTAAGTAAGGTCCCTCTACTACTGATTTTGCTTTAAATATTCAGCATTTAAAGCCATGCAGCCAGTCTGGTCTGCAACATTTTTATTTTCAAAAGGCATATTGCTAGGAATGCCTGTTTTTCTGTCGTCTTCTCTGAAATAGAAGGAAAAGCAATATAGATATTGAACTATGGAAAGGATTAAAAGCCAATTAAATGTACACTGAATAAACCAAGAGAGACAGATTTTCCATTTCCATCAGCCAAAAAACCATACCAACCTCTTCAAAAAGCCAGTGCATATAAATAATGTAGCTGCTTAGGTCATCTGCAAAGCTTTCTATATAGTAAAGAATTGAATTATGGCTTCCTGTTCCGTTATTTGTTGGTTTTGGTCAGCAACCAGGTGCATGGAAAAGTTTTCAAAGTAATGTTTATCACTGAAAAAAGAAAATTCTTGAGAGCTATAAACTGGCTAGCTTCTTTAGCAGGAAGAAGAGGATTTGCTTAATATTTTTCCAGCACACAAACCATAAATCTAGTTTCAGAGAGAGATGCTATATAATCTAGTCTTTTGATTCTTTCACAAATTGTACATTGCCAGCATTGACAGAAGATTTTTACAAGCCCTAAAGTGCAAAGCTTTCTGTGTAAATATACATGATCATTTTTAGTTATTAGCTCTAAAAGTTGTGTGGCTTATCTCCATCAATATTGGGAACAAGGCAAATTTTGAATGGTCTGTCATTTATCAAATTTCCCATCAAGAACAGCTGCTGCAAAGCCAGAACTGGAGACTGGAGAGCTCAGTCATGTACATTTTACCCACAACAGTAGCAATTACGTGTATAAGCAGTTCCATTAGCACCAAGAGGGAGACGACGTAATTATAGATTTGTACAACTTGGCCTCAGAACAAAACAAAAACAAAAGCAGGAACTTAATTTCTGATCAGTCATTTCACACATTAAATACACATTATGCCCAGAAACAGGAGGCTCAAATCAGTTATCTAATACAGGCACCTTGCACCATTGGAGATGCCCTAGAGTATCTCACCTGGTCCCCAGCTGCTGCTCCAGAAGAGCATAGGTGTCCTGCGGGTCCTGTGTCATATCTGCCAGCCCGGGGTGGGTGTCTCGGGCACCCTCAGGTGTCTCAATTGGCACTAGATGCCTGTATTTGAGCGACTGACTCAAGCCTAGGCTGTCATTTCTTTACAGGTTAAGCAGATATACGATCCTTCAGACTGAAGATATTCAATTCAGAAATCACTGAAATCTACTTGAAGATAAACGGGAGAAGGGTTACATTTCTTCAGAGACAGAGAGTGTGTGGGATGGTGCTACTGCTGCAGTATGACATAAAAAGCCTGGTCTCGTACATGTGTTGCGAGGAGAACAGAAAAAAAGAGAGAGAAAGACAGAGAGACAGAGACAGAGAAAGCACATACTCACTGCAGTCTTCTGAGATATCGGGAGTATGATTATCCCTTGCTTAGTAGGATTTTTCACCTTTTGTGAATGATTATAACCTGGTTTAATAAAGGAGGCCACCTCATTTACTGCTGTGCCCAGGTTTTACCTTTGCTTCTCAGTCATGCATGACACCTGCGTAACACGCATAGGAAAGCAACATACATTCTTAACACCAAAATCTTACATCACCAGCGTGGTATTGAAGGACCACAGGTTAAATCCACCTCCACTGCTGGGTAAATAATGTATTGGCTGTAACATAAATGTGAAGCAAACCCATCAGATAAAATTTATGGTAATTTTTTGGGTACTATTTTGACATCAACTGTGGTCTGTAGTCGTTGCTTGGACTCTGCTCCTAATCCAATTTCTTAGTTACTAGGTCTGACCACCCAGTTACCCAGAGAACAGGGGAGTGCTCCAGCACTCCTCCCCTTTCCTCTCTCCCAGTACTAAATCTTCCCAGTAACTTCCCTCACCCCTCTGAACCGAAGACATACACTGGGGCTTCCTGGGGAGACAAAGTGAGATATTTTTTTCTCTTATTCAACTGTGTGAGATGCTACCCACCCCTAAGGAACAGGGTTAACATCACTGCTCATCATGAGGAGGCTGGAATCCAGTCTCTCACCTGTCCTTCTCATGGCATCTGCTTATTGGACCGCAAAAGCCCTCCAAATGACATCCAAGTATTTTTATGTGAGGATGGGAAAGGAACAAACAGGCAAACCAGCTTGAAAGCGATGGTTATCTTAAAGATAATTTTCAAAAATGAGCTAATAATAAAAGGCTACATAAAATGATAGTATCTTTTAAAATAGCTTATCACTTTACCCTATTAAGAAAAAAAGAAACCACCACAATAATTTAAGTATTCATTTTATCATGTTTTTAGGCTTGTCCTTGTTTTGGCTGGGATTGAGTTAATTTTTTTTCCTAGTAGCAGCTATAGTGCTGTGGTTTGGATTTAGGATGAGAAGCTTCTTGATAACACAGTGACGTTTTGGTTGTTGCTAGGCAATGTTAACAGCAAGTCAAGCCCTTTTCAGCTTCTCACACCACCTCACCAGCAAGGAGGCTGGGGGTGCACAAGAAGCTTGGAGGGGACATGATGAGTACTGCTGACCCAAACTGGCCAAAGGGATATTCCACACCATATGATGTCATGCTCAGTATATAACTGTGGGGAAGCAGTTATATACGGGTGGGGGGTCACTGTAGCTCAGGAACTAGTGTCACTGAGCAACCACACTGTGCATAACTTGTTTTGTATATTCTATTATTATTACTATTTATTATATCATCTTCCCTTTATGTCTTATTAAACTGTCTTCACCTCAGTCCACGAGCTTTACCTTTTTCTCTAATCCTTTCCCCTACGCCACTGGTGGGGGAAGTGAGTGAACAGCTGTGTTAGCTGCCTGCCAGGTTAAACCACAACAAAGCTCAATGACTGTACCTAAGGTCTTGAACTTTTACTTAATTTGCAAAACAAGAATATTTTTAGAGACTTCAAGTTGTATGAGTAAGATAGATACTAATGAACACTTATAGTTGGAGAAAAGGAATCAGCAACTGACAAGAAGCAACCAGATGATTGTCTAAATGGCTAATTACCAGAATATCCTGGCAGGATTTATTGAATCTGCATCTTATGCATTCTCACTCTAACTAGGACCACAGGGACTTCAAAAAGTTTATCTGACAGGAGATACATGTCCTAAGTCTCCTTAGCTCCACTGTTTCATTTATATAAAATTATGGGCTATGATTTATGCACCCTACATTATACCACAGGCCAATAAGAGGAATGTATTAAACTAACCAAAGTAACGTTTACAGATGCTTTCTGCCTGTGGAATTTACAGACATCTCGACAGTGTCTCAGATATTTCCAGTTAACCCGGTACAAATATCATCCTTAAAGGGATAATGAGTAATACTTATGACCTTTCCATTTCGTGAGGTTCTGAAAATCATTAGAAATGTAAGAATACAATCATGCAGGTATGAATGGATTCAGGGCCCCTGTACACAATATAATTTTTTTTTTTTCTTTTTTGAAAGAAAACAGTATTTGTCAATTCAATGTCAATTATCTATTACAGACTAGAAAATTAATGTGTTCAGACTGTGGAAAATCTCTGCGGTATGGACACAAGTAATTTAGCAGCTTTATATGTTGAAACTGAGACATTATTCTGGTTTTAAGATTCTTGTTGAAGCAAATGGCACTTCTTTTCTTTACCAGTATTCACTCATGATTGTATAAAGTGGGAGACAATCACCTTAGGCTGCTGTAGAGAACTTCCAGCTTCTAGAAGTTATTTGACCTTACTTCTGGCCTGTGGCACAACTATTGCCATACAGAACTTTTCTTCTGAAAGTCATTATAAAAGTAATACAAATAAACGCACCCTTCTACTATGTACACAATCTATTCCACTAAAATCAGACTACTTGATTTATTTTGTTAGGAGATCATCAAAACATATAAAGGGTTTATAAGACAGAGCAAAATACTGGCCTGGCAATAAATTAGATGGCTGCTTTAGCTCTTCTTAAGATCCCAGTGACACTCTTATGCTTCTTTCCCACTTAAAGACATCAAAAAGCCACCAGTGCCACGCCGCACAGCATCTGGGCTAGATGCACAGTACAGATCTGAACACAGCAACGCTGAGGCGGAATTAAGTTTAGCCTGAGCTTCTGAGAACGCCTGGATTGGCTCTGCTGCAAATCTGCAATTGTAATATTTACAGTTTTCCAAAGGAAAGTAGTACTATTTTTTAAAATCTGAAAGCTTCGTTTGTGAACAATGGAAAATACTACTAAACTGTACTTTTCAAATAGCACCAGCTATTTTGCTGCTGAGTTGCACAGCATACCTTCTCACGTCACTGGAGACTAAAATAAAACCTTCCCAGAAACCCAAGTGCCCTGTAATACTAATTTTGAGAGATTCCACAATTATTCCAAGCAAATGGTTTTATCTTAATTTGGATATTAATTCATATAGAAAGCACTTTCGAAAAAGGTTGGGTATTTGGTGTAAACATAAGAAACAACATGGAATAATATGTTTTCTGTGTGCACCACATGAGCTGTATCTCCCCAAACGTCAGCGGAAAAGTAGAGCTAAAAGAGGATATTCCTTTCTTCACTTGTGATACTGCCTTGGCACCAAACTGTCAATAATTATACAAAGACTTCTTAACCAGGCAGTGACCTCTGAAGAAGACTGTCCATAGCAAGACGCCTCTGAATTGTTTCTAGAGGTTAGAATGTAATTTATTAATTTGTCAGCTTTCAGATCATACCTTCAGCTGTTCAAAATGCTTCAGAGTTCTTATTGGTCAAAAAGTCACGAATAAGTTCAAAGGATCCCACCCTGTTTATGTTGGGGCTCATCCATCAGCCTGGCATATTAATTTTATTACAGCTTTGTGTATGTATGTGATGCTACTGGTATTCCAGAAATTTAGTGATGAAGAAAATAGAAGAAAAAGATAGAAAAAGAACATCAGCATCAGCAGAGCTGTATACTAGAGTAAAATTTTATGAAAGTTCCCAGCTCCCTGACCTTTCCTGACTATTTTCTATGGAATAACTGAAAAGACCACAGTCTGATCCCAGTGTTTCCTGAGACAGGAGTAATTGCCACTGTTGAATTAATAGTTAACTGACAGTGAACCCTGCCACTTCTTGCATACTTTCTGCTGAGAGATGCATTTATTCATTTAATGGCATTGAGCTCACTGGTTTGCCTGGAAAACCATTTCATTCAGTGTACACTGGGCAGCTGCAAAGGCCTGAAAGTGCTGAAGTCTCATGAGTCCTGACAGAGGAATTCCCTTCAAGGTCAGGGACACTCGTGCCCTGCACATTCCCCAGCCAGAAGAATTTCTTCACAGGAAGGTAAAGTACATAAAATGATGTTGGGAACAAGAGAAAAAAACAAACCCTAGTGTTCATATCTTGTAGTAACTGAGCAAGGACATTCAGTGCAAGGGAAATCCTTTTCCTTCTCATCTTCACATCATCTAATATTTATATAACTTGCTTATTCTTCTTTTAAGCTAGAAGGTACATTATGTCCAGATGCCGATAGTTTAAATTATGCCTTAATCTGAACTTTAAAGTATAAAATAAAACCTCATCCTCTAATTTTTATGCTTTTCAAGAAGGATAGGTCATGCATTAAATCTATGAATCTGAACCAGTGATTTTCAAATAAATAGATATAAACCTGCTTTGTGCTTTGCTTTTAATTTTAGAAAGTAATTATGTGAAAATGAAAAACAGAATAAACAGAAACATTTGATTTGATAAAAATATTGTGATTTTAGGTTACTCAACACTTTTAGAAAAAGTCTAGAACTTTATGGAGAATGTCAAGTCTGATTTTTTTAATTTTCTAAAGTCAAAAATAAGTTCTGATTTAAAGGATGGTTTTTAAAGAAAAAAAAAGCACATGCTCACATAGAAAACATATGTTATGTGAAAGTAACCATTTTGTAGAAACCTTTCATAAAAATAGGGAACTAACAATCATTAAATGACTTAGAAGAAATACTTCAGGAGAAATCTGCAGTCAATTTGTCACATTTGATCATTTAGAATTACAAGTAAAAGGTCCTACATAACCAGCAATGTGCTATTTGATCTTCTTTTATAAAATGCATATTCTGCTCTGCCATCACCCTAACTATGCCACCTTGTAAAGAGTTGTTCTATTCTCAATAAAATCTAAAAAGCTGTTTCAAGTTAGTCATATCTCAAAATTTTACATAAAATTCTACAGAATCCTACCACATTTTTATTCTTGGTTGGAGAAAGAGGTTTTGTTAACTTTCTAAAAATCAGACACTGCATATTTTTTTGGCTTCTGCATTCATTCTTGAGCAAAAAGCAGCAATTCATATAAATGTACTAATTATTGGTTCCTCACATTTTATAATGAACACATGATTAAGAGTTTCTATGATGTATACATATAACCATTTCGTTATTTAAATTTCCTAATGTATTTTCCTTTTAATTGTTGGATTATTTGTTTTAAATAAATAATATATTGGAAATGTTTGAATCCCAAGGCATTTTGTTTGAAAACCAACCTAAGATCAAACTATACATAAAGTTATTTGTCAAAGAGCTGTATGAATCTCTATCATTGTGACAACATACTTAATTTATTTATTATGAATTCTTATGAATTTTGTCAAGACAAAATTCACTTGCATAGAAATTAGCTGTACTGAAACATTAATACACAGAGTGGAAAAGACTGGTAGCGTAGGGTTTTATTTGATAGAATAGATTAAATTTTCATGCCACTTTCTATCCAAGGGTATTGTGACATTTTATAAACAAGTTGAGACTTACACACCAAATTTTATCTCTGTTCTACAAATAGGGATACTGAGGAACATGAGAAGATAGGTGCCGGGGTCATGGGAAATGGGACATGACTCTCTTGGCTCACAGGCTTGTTTTATTCTTGCCACCCTGTTCCTGTGTTGCTCCCATATGCTGAAAACCCAGCAGGCAGTTTGCTACAGTGCCCAAAACCGTGGCCTCAAGACACCACAGTGACTGACTACTGAGCACTACTTTCCTGGCCAGCCCTAACTTTTAAATTAAGTTCAAAATGTTTCCTATAAACTCCAGTCCTGATATGTGCATTCCAAGCTTTAAATCACCTTTCTGCCATACTTTCTGATAAGTTATCTCTATTTTGCTTAACACAGCCATACTACTCGATAGCTTCAAAATAAAATAAAATAAAACTTAAAAATAAAATAAAATACAAAATGATGGTTTCAGAGGAGTTGACGCTGCCAAACCTATCAGATGGTTAAATATGAATGAAGAGCTAACTTAAAATGCCACATATAATTGTAAAATTCAAACAAAATTCATTTAAATAATTTACATCTTTTCTTTCCTTACTGAATAGCACAGGCAAATGGCAAAAAACCAGATTATATTGTAACTGCTGCAATACAGAAGATCTGTTTGCAGATAACATACTCACTAAATAAACTACAACACTAATTTAAAAAAATTGAGAAAAAAAGGTTGAAAATTTGAGTAATGTACTTGGTTATAATAATAATTTTACTCCAAAGGGAGTTATTTAATCCAAATTTCTTCTAATTAAATCTAGGATCAATCGATGTAGAAAGTTCATCAACTTGCAAAAAAAAAGTTCTTTTTTCTTTGTCTTTGTTCATTAGTGTTCTGCCTTTTCTTTAACATGCAGTAGCTGAGGTAGCCCAAGACAAATTTATTACTTACTGCAAAGGAATTTGAAGGATATCAAATGCACATGGCAGAAATCCTAATGGAAACTATGGTATATTTTAGTTCCATGGATCAATGATATTGAGAAGGAAAGTAGGTAAGCCATATACAACCATTGATCTGTCATAAATCTGTGAAGTCAATCTTTTCGCTATAAGAAAACTACCCTTATTATCTTTCACAATTCTTAAAGACATGATTCCAGAGTGCCAGAAACCAGAATCAATCAGACAAAAGTATTGATTTTCAGCTGCATCATCTTAAAAATCATCATGATGTGGTACTCCGGTTCTCAACAAATTCATGGGACCAGAGATGTCTCCAGTACTCTAAAATACAAATTACACTCATGAAAGCTGTGATCATTTGAATGGATGTGCACACACAGACGTAGTGGCTGGAGACCACCCTTGTTTCCAAGTGACATTTAGCTATGTAAGTCAGTGCTCCTATTGGTTACCAAAGTGTCTTTCTTTTTTTATTTTGCTAGTAAAATAAGCAAGCATAGAGCATTTATTTTCTTTATCTACAAATCATTTTATAAGTGGTATGCTCAAAAATAAAATAATGCTTAATTCCTCATTTTTCTCATACCACATGTGAATAATTGTCTGATGTTTTCCAAGTTCTTGCACAGGATGAGGTAACTACTTCAGTATCATTAAATGACACATATCCTAATTTTGTCTAATGTCCCTTTCTAAATTTGTCTCTGTTACGGAAGATCCCATCACCAGTTCTACTGCTTCTTAGCAAACAGCAACACTAGGGTGCACTTACTGCCTTTTATTTATTAAGCACTTAAACAGGTTGCCATATTTTGGGTTAGATGTTCAGAGATGTATCAATGCCAAGATTTGCTTTCATAACACAAAAAGCAATTTTGCCACGCAGAAATAAAATTGCTTTGAAAGCCACAGGGAGAGAGACCACATGTAGTATTACAAAAATTCTAGAAAAGAAAAAAGAGCCTGTTTGCTGTCAAACAGGACAAACAGCTCTACAGCAGAGAAAGTACGGATGGTGTTTCCCATGTGCAGTATTTCATTATTTACAATTATTTACTATTAACCTCAGAGGCATTCTCAAGATATACTTTTTTTTTTAGTGTTTACACATCCATGAGAGGAACAAGAACCCCTCTGAAAAGTACTGATGAAGAAACTCTCATTATTTTAGCTTCATCTTTCCTTTGAAAAGTCTTCACAATTTACTGCTCTCAAATCTCACCCCTATCTATAAATAAACTCCACAGAACCAAGCTGAAATATCTCTTGTTTCACTGTGATTTTGAAAAGTTTTTGTACCAAAACCGTTATATTTTTCAGCTCAGTTAAGAACTCCAGTGATGACGGCTTGTCCAAAACCCTCATCTGCCATGCAGATGGGGTAACCCCACCCACAAGAGATGGTAAAGGCATATGAAGCCACTAGTGGAAAAAATAGTTTCCTGGAACTATCAGAAGTCCCCCACATGCCTGAGAAGGAACAGACAAAGTACTTACAAGCAGATGCCTCTTGTCTTATTTTCAGCTTGCCCAGATGCTAAACACATTTTTTTCTGCTATGTCAGAGATGCATATTCCTTGACAGAGACATTCAAAGATTTGATTACCAAATGTACAACTTAAATTCATAACTTTTTTTTTTCTGATGTGTAAATCAGATCAGAACACAGAATTAGTCCTTCAGTCAGCAGGCTGTTTAAGCCTGTGTGTAACTCCAGAGTCATGACCAGCACAATTAAGTCAACAGCCTAATTCCACATTGGAAGTTCAGAGATTTCAGTGTCAGAACAGATAGCTGAGTTCACCTATTCTGATGACCTGCATCAAATCTTGCAGCTGTTCCTGCTCAAGCTAGACAACGATGACCAACTCTTTCCAGCCTGGTTTCTCCACTCCCACAGTATTTTCCAAGAAGAGGTATCACATGGATTTTCTTGGTTACTTTTTGGGGATCCCTGGGAGGCAGAGCACAGAACGCCATCAGCTACAGGCCACAGGCTGCGACATGTGCACTGGCATATGCACATACCCGCTGGCACATCAGCAGACCTTTACAGAAAAAATTGTCTCCTTCCTGATCCCTTTGCATATTACAAGTGCCCATCAGTGCCCTCTCACTATATCCCCAGATAAAACGGGGATTTAATTTTAAGAGTTACCCAATATATTTCAAATCCCTTTCTGAACTTTAAAAATATCATGCCATAACCACAGAACATTAGAATGGATTACTCAGAATTTGATTGAGGAACTACATGTGGATTGTGAAATATTTTTAATTCTTCCAGTCTTTTTGTACAACTTAAAGGTTTGGAGGATTTAGTTAAAACACATCAATACTAAAGTGTTCGAACTTCAGTGATTTAGGCTTTATGGTACAATACATTTGCCTCTGTTTTTTCATGACTACACAAGAAATAGCCAAACTTCTCAAAACATTATTTTCCAGACAGAGGAGTACTGTACTGCCCTCAACATTCACACCCCAGAATTCACTAAGCATGACATATTCTCATGTTTCATAAGCAAGTTCCACAGCAACATATCAGCTCAAGTATGTGTATTAGTCATTGTGAAACAGGTAATAAAGTCAGCATTCTTTAGCTAAGGATAGGTTTAAAAAAAAAAAAAAGAACACCAAATTACATTATTATCTCCATCCTCAGACTCAAAGGATGGACCCTCTCCTTTCAAATTCAGCTGAACAACACCCTGTGAAAATCTGAACAAAGTGGACCATGCTTTGGGAGTAGGGGTAGAGAAGAACTCCAGAAGTCCCTCCCAACCTGAATTCTTCTACAGTTCTATAACCTGCAACCCAATAAAGGCCATAGAAAACTCTTTCTTCATGACAATCAGATCAGTTGCTAAATTTTCTTTTCTCACCTTTACTGAGGAAAAATCATTACCATAAACTAGATGTAAGTTTGGGATCTTGAAGAAGGTATGAAACAGCTGCTTATCTACTTAGCTGAGTGAAGTTAAAGTAGTCTTTGCTACTGTTAACTAAGAGTATGAATTAATTTTGAGTTAACAAACACAGTGGACCTCCTTTTATCACTTCATGGTTCTTACTTTAAAGAAAGAGGAATTATTTTTGCCCACCTGATCATGCTGCTGGTTAAACACCTTGGGTCTTTATTACTTTCAGATGTTAAATGAAACATACCTTTCTAATGCAAGCAACATTTGTCTCTTCCCTTCCTTTTTTTCCCTTTCTTTAGCTTTTGTAGCGAAATCTTAAGTTTGTAAGCTTTTTAGCAAAATCTGACATGATATGCTTTTATTTCTGTTCAGCACATCTACACTGGGTCACAATAAAAGTCCATCTAGCTCAGCGTGCACTATTGAAAATGGCCACAAACAGATGTCCAGGGAAGAGAAAGAGAGCATAAGTACTGGATATTGGATATTTTCCCAGTCTCCAGCCATGTGGGGTTCAAGGACTCCCTGACACGGAGTTGGTTTCTCTGTATCTAGAAATATATTACTCTTCCATGAAGTTGTTCAGTCTCCTTCTGCACCTACATGAACTTCTGGCATCCACAAGGTCTTTTGGCAAGAAATCCAGTGGGGAAGGGGGCGGGGGGAGAGCGGCGGATGGTCCCTGTGTTAAGAACCATTTATCATTTATTTATAAAATGTCATGATGATCTCTTTCTTATTTCTTGCTCATTTTCTTTTGTGCTTCAAGTCATTCTTAACATAGTTCTAATTCACAATTTGAAACACTGTTGGCACTATATGCAGCAGCAAAACACCTGTCCTGTCTAACCCACAGCCACCTATGCAAGTCATCAAAAGGTTTTATCTACAGAATACAGAACTGTGTGCAATACATTTAAGAGATTTTTTTTTAAAAACACTTAGATTTCAGATGAGGGTATAAAGTTCACTGTGCTATCCTGCAACTGGATTCCTACCAGAAAATTGCGTGTTCCTTTCCATTATAAGTGAGTTAGGATATCCTTAAAAACAAAGCTTTTAACTTTGTCTCGCAGGTGTCAGGAACACCCCTTCCATAAAGACCTAGCTGCTCTTGTAAATCTGCCTTCCTTTTACCCACTCCCTTCATTCCCAAAGTAGTTCCCTAACATTTACTTTCAGCCAGCATTCACCATTTTCTTAAAGAAACTAGTCAAGAAACTACTTCTGCCTCCAAGGAAGTATGGACTGAGGGGTGAGATAAAGGTACGCATGTCTAATAAGACCTGATCAGGTACTTCAGATGGAGATTTGCATAAAACCCTTAGTGCGTTTACATCAGCTCAGTAGGCCCAAGAACAATGGAGATGAATCCCACAGCCCAGATGCTTGATTTACTCCAACATTGGGATAATTGACTCCTGTGTAATTGACTCCAAAAGTAAGATTTACAACATTTCTGACAACATACATATCTAATACTGGAGACCTGTGAAAAGTAAATGTTAGAACCGAAGGAAGTAAATTGAGATGCCAGCGGCTATCAACAAGTCATTTGAATTTTTGCTCCCTAGTAATTCAGAAAGTACATTAAGAGAACAGCAAGCTGATTAGCTGGGTAATTATGGAACTATGAGCAATTTAGCTTTTTTACAAGGACTGAACCACGTAATCTCAAGTGTCTTCCTGATGGAGCAGTAAAACAAGTAGATGAATTAAGTAGAGTAGAAATTATATTACTGGATTTCCAGAAAGATTTTGACACTGTAATACTTGAAAATATAATTCAAATTGGCTCACAAACAAAGGTACTTTTAAGAACTAAAAACTTAAGACATGAAAATCACAAACAGAGTAACATCAAGATGAGATGTATAATCTTTCATAATGACCAGAAATAAACCTGTTTTTTAAATTATTATTTAATAATGGAAAAACATTAGTGAAATTTTCCGATTGAAAAGGTATTGCAAAAATATGCACAGAAAACAACATTATGAAAATAATCTCATCTTATTGGAAGCTAAGCAAAGTGTGAGAGAACATATTTCAAAATGCTTGAGAGAGTGGAAAAACAACCACTACTAAGACAGACTTCAGGGGACCAAATATTCAAGCCAGCATGTCACTAAAAAGAATCCTGTAATTTGGATGTGTTTAACCACATCTTGGAAGACAAAGAGAGTGTTACTTCTCATATGACTTTGATATAAGAAAAAATTGAATTACGTTTTCCTATAACCAAGAAAATCCATGGAAAGTAGAAATTGCTCAAAAAGAGCATTAACTGGGGGCTTAAAAGTCTCAGTTAAAGAGAAAAGTTAAAAATAATTAAGCTTAGATTGGTTTGCATTTGACTAGACTGACAGCAACTACAAACATTTTGAGATAATAAACAAAAAGTAGAATATTCAGTATGAGACTCGCATATTAATAGCCTGAAATTAAACATGGAAAAATTGAGGCTGACTATCAGGAAAGCTTCCTGGCAGTGAAACAAGCTGGGCTCCCAAGGGAAACAATGGAATCTACATAGCCCTAAACTTTTAAAACTAGACTAGACAATAACACTCAGTGTAGTTTGGGGAATATTTTTGCATTGGCAAAAGATACAGCTGCATGACTTGATACTGGTAGGTCATTGCCATCTCTGCTTTCCATAATTCTGCAAATAAATACATAAACCCCCAAGCTGCACAGGCAAGAAAAGTTATCTGACTCTATTTTCACAAACATTAGCAAAAAAATGCAGACAGTCACAGTTCCCCAAGAGAGACCTGTGTTTAAATGAAAAGGTTTCAGTTATTCAAATGAACTTCACAAAAGTTACACGGTACATAGGGCAGTGCACGAGTTTGTGTTTGCCATGTGCTAAGGTTTGCACGTGTATTAAGACAGATTAAAAGTATATGATTTTAAGTGAAGGGTAGCCTCTGTTCTGCGGGTTGGATCTCCTAGCTTGTAAGTTAACTATGCCGCCAAGTAATACTGTTATGTGTTTTGTACATTTAAGTTGTTGTCATGGTGACTACAGTTGGTCTATAGGTATCTTTTTCTCATTTAAAATTTAAAGAGATATTTTTAATAAAGCCAATGGGAAAATATTTTTAAAGTTTAACCATCCTGTTAAATATTTCCTCTTAATAATACGCCAAAATGTTTTAAACCCTCGTGATACTCATTCCTTTCTGCACACATTGTTTTCTTTACAAACAGAACATTTTAAGTTTAGTGCCAATTACTGGTCTTGCTTAACTTCCACATCAACCCGACTGACGTC
Organism: Porphyrio hochstetteri; assembly: GCA_020800305.1. Lineage (NCBI taxonomy): Eukaryota > Metazoa > Chordata > Aves > Gruiformes > Rallidae > Porphyrio > Porphyrio hochstetteri. The sequence goes on along the minus strand of CM036910.1, from coordinate 17,003,347 downwards.
AGCAAGAATGCACAGGTGTAACTGTCAACAGAGCAGCAACTAGAAGTTAGCAGCAGTGAATTAAACAGTACACTATGTACTAATATGCCACTGATCATGGTTATCCCAACTCAGAACATTTTAACAGGTTGCACAGTTTATTGCTATACCTCTGGAGATACTTGCTTTCCTGACTTAAATCTTTGAGTTACGTGCTAGGAAACAAACTTACCTTGTGTGCCCTAAATGAGGAAAAAATATAAAATTGCCTGGAGCAAAGTTGTTCCGCCTGTTATTTATGTCACAAAGAAACGAAAGTTAATATTCATTTACTAGCTAATCTTCGTAACATGGAAACATTTTGCTTTCCAAAATTAGGTGGTTGATTCAGAGTTAGTTATAAAAACCTCCTGTTTGTTTGAGAAACAAATCTGAACTGGCAAAATATTTGAAGCAGTGTTCAGTAACTATCATGAAACAGGATTACAGAGAAAACAAGTCATGTAACAGGAATACTTATGCCCTAAATAAAAATTTAGAAAGATATTTATTAAGAAAAAGCTTCTCATTCTGATGGCAGTTAGAAAGCAGAACGTTGTTTCAATACAGTAATTTTGCACCTTTTAAAACTGTTGTAATGAATTCTGACATACTAAGATAGTATTACTGATGGAAAAAGTAACAGTGAGAAAGCGCTAATAAATCCAAGGAAAACATGATACTTATTTGTGAAACAGAAGGTTTGATGGCACTGTAGTTAAGGATACCTTGTGGCTTTTACAGCTCTGTTTATATTTCCAATACACTATGCAAGCTTTCTTCAGCTAACAAACCATGCAGTAATGGAGCCAGACAGGGAGTAGGCTATACCCTGAACAACTATTCTGTCATACTGCCATTACAGGGTCATGTCCCCTGAATGGCTAAGGAATGTGCAGTCCACCTTCTGTATTTCATTTGCTGTACAAGGGACATGCACCTCCCTGCAGAAGGTAACATAAGCTTAGAATGTTCTTTAGGGATGACAATAAAGTTTAAATGGTAAGAGGTCTCCTACTGGCCCTAATTTCACTGCAAATTGGCATTACATTCATAGATGTCAGCATAATTAAATACACAAGGAAAATTAAATTACCAATTCATTAGTGATAAAGCATATCTACAGAGAACCATGCTTGAGATTGGTAATTCATAGCTTTACTGCTAAAAATACTATGTATCTATGTGAACATAATAATGGTGAATCTGTGGTAATGGCAGATTGGGGGTAAACAGGGATCGATATCCAGTGCGGTGACCATACACTGTTCTACCCTGTCATCCACATGCTCCTTCCAGCTTTCTCCAGAAGGGTCCTGGTAGGATCTTCACAAGGTGAGTCAGTTCAGCAACCTGAGCTGAAGAAAATGAAAGCAGTGTCTGCAACCTAGGAACACAAAAAAAAGGAATGGGACTTCCCCTGGCTCACCTGCCTAAATGTTCTGGCTACTGCTGCATCCTGCTGTGGTGGGAGGGAAGGAAACCAGCAGCCAAGACTAGTGTAGGTGCAGAAACTACCCTTAGTAACACTGCAGGGAGTTACTCCAATCTCAGTGGAACATCAAATAGGCTGTTTATTTCCAAGGGTATCCCTACCACAGCGTGCAGATAGGCTGCATTTTTCTGAGCACAGCGTGACCTCCAGTTACATTTCAGTTAAGAAGCTCACTTGGCATTCTAGGAGTTATCACGTGTGTATACAATGAAGGTCCCATGGTTGTTGGGACCAAATAATTTTTTTCTTTTGGGAAATTCATAGGACAGTACAAACAAGCACACTAAGAAGCTGGAAAGTGTTTCTGGCTTATGTCTGGACTACCCAGTTTCCACATTTGTCCATCACAGGAAACTTGTATATATGCCCTCATAACTGTGTGCACCTCCAGCAACAGGTCCAAATTATGGTCATTTTTGTGCAGTTCTTTATACAAAGACTCAGAGTGAAGACACCAACTAGTTTAAATGCAGTCAGAAACCACATCTTGAAAGGAAATGCACTCTTTGAAAAGGCTGATCGCACAAGGTCATACCTAACGTCAGAATGAGAAAACACTGCATTAGCTGAGTAATCTTTGTGATCTCAGAGGAGGAAAACCTTGCCAGCGAATGTTTTCAATGCCAGTCTTGACATATTTCTTTCCGTACCTATATTTGTAGAAAGATTGTTTAACTAAACATTAGAGTCTTGCGATGTGCTCACATGCAAGACTCTCTCTCTGCATGTTGGAGCTCAGATTAGCTAGTAAGGCACTTCTGTCTGGAAAAAAATAGGTAACATCAAGAAATATAGTATATAAAATTGTGGCAAAGAGAAGCTAGTAAACAGCTACACCATAGGGAAGAAAGTTGACATTAGCAGAGTGTACAAAACTTTAATTAAGCAGAGAAACAAGGAATTAAAAGATAAACAGAAAGCTGATTACAATCAATGAGATCAAAGGGACACTTTCTCAAAGAAGTTAAAATGAATTATGGAAGAAACAGCAGAAGCAGCTGGTAGTACTGATTTTCCCATAAGAAGTCTATTTTAGTATATGCAGTATCCTAACTAAGTGGCATGAGTAGAACGTGATTTGAAGCGTTAGTGAATCTGCAAGTTAATCTGCTTTTTTATCCATTTTGTAACTTTCATCTCTTATCCTGGGAAAATTTCAAAACTGCTGACAGGCCCAGCATGGAAAATCATTACTTACTGCAGTTTCCCATGCAACTGTTTTCTTACCTGTGCATGCACTGCTGATCAAACAGATTTCTTGCCCACATTTCTTTGAAGAGGGTTGCACAGCACTACAGGCAACTTGGTAATGTTATATGAACTATTTGCAGTCTTTCACCCTTCCATGAGCAAATATTGCTTTAAACGTAAAACAACAAAGGTAGAAGAATACCAGTCTTCAGAAAATTCTTTAAGCCAGAAAAGACCCACTTTTTATATTTATTATAATTTGTAGTGAATGATAACCCTTATATCATTTTTAAAAGCATATCTGGAGACACAATCAACACTTGCAGGGAAGATTTACAAACTGACCACTGAGCATGAACGTTCACAGTTAACACAGAACAAGAAGCAAAGAACACCACATTAGGCGCTTCAAGACACTCAATGTTTAGGTCACAGCCTTAACCCAAACAGATATGACTTAGAGATAGTGGACAGCTCACACTCCACAACTATTCATTCATGACTTTTCGAGTGTTCCTCAAAGGGGACCTGAGGAATCAGCAGCTTTAAATGGAATCACAGTTGTACTGAAGTGCTATTTTGAATCCACAAAATGAATGCTTTACACTCCATTTTCAAAATACATCTGGATCATGAAGTACCCTGGGCACACTTAAATCTGAATAATAAACACAACACAAAGATGGTAAGGAACAGCCCAGGCTTCAAGAGCTTTGTGATTTCTCTTTAAAATACACTGTTTTGCAGAATAATCTACATGAGTCTATCAAACCATTTTTATAGAATGTGGTTTAAGATTACTTTACTGGGAGGAAGGAAAATTAAATCTAATGAAAAAAAATAATCAAAAGGTAACACAATCTAAACAAACTGTAGGTTGATTACCACTTCTGTGTCAGACAGAAATTAATTCCCAGATTCCAAGGCTAAAATGTCTTAAGTTCATATCACTTTTCTAGTATTAGATTTTTTTAAAAAAGAAATTCAAGTTTCATCAGTTACAAACAGTACTGAAGTAGTTTTATCAATTATTCTACTCTACTTTCATATCAAGGCAGCAACTAAGCAATTAAGAGCTGTACTACAGCAGAGACATTTCACACAGATGAGAATAGAGAACTAACAGTCAAGAAAAACGACAGAGAAAAGGTTACAAAAGGAATTTTCCCATGAGCTTTTTGCTCCCTACATGCTGTAAACCTTCTCATCTGAGAAAACTCAGATGGTCACATCATACCAAAAATTACCAAGCAAAGTGGGGGTAGAATAGTAAGTGACCTTGCCAAGCAATGACACTGTTTATGCACTCTCATTCCCTTGATGATGGTACTGTGTTCTCATAGTTAAACAGATTTTAGAAGTTTTCTTTGCAGCAACTACCAGGAGAGAGAATAGAGCTCTATGAACTCAGTGCAGAGAGAAGCATAACTAAAATGAATACTGAAAGCAGAATGAAGTATTTCACTGTATTTTTCTGATTCATATGCTCCCTGAGAATGCATGATACTTTCATTGTTTAGTAGAAGTCTCTAGATAAAGTTTATGTTTTCCTTTTGTTTCTCCTTAAGAGCGAATTTTGTAATACCCTTTTTGGCATGAACAGAACAGATCGTGGAAATATTTAATAGCACTGGTTTATGTTTCGCTTCATTCTAAAAAAGAAGGTTTTAAAAAAGAAGATAAAAAAGGAGAGAAGTTTGATTCTGCAGCAAAAGTAACTAGATTACTACTGTTTTACAAAAGCTTTGCACAGCAGGACTTCAGTTGCAGGGTATTAGAAAAGAAAAATCTGGCCCCAAGAATGGGCCAGCATTTCAACTTTCTGTTATCTGGATTAACCGCACATACTGCACAGGGAGCTATCAGGAAGAGACCGACCTGAATACATGCTGAGCTTGTGCTGTCATCAAAATAAAAATGCTTTTCTCTTTACCTTTTTCACACGAATGTAAATAAAGCCTAGGATGTGTGAGGGCTTTTTATTTGCTTTACTGAGCAGATTCTTACTCAACTCTATGTAGCAGTTGTAGCTTTAATCATTTTGACAACCTTGAATTTTTGCCCTGAGTTTCAGGCCTGCAGGAATCAGGAATCTCCTAGCAAAGTTGTTAACAAAAGCACTCTGGAGAACAATGTGACCATCTTGGAAAGTCCCCTAGCATAGCTGCTTTGTAAATTCAAACCCAACCCAGCTGGCACAGGGGAGCTGTGATGACAAGAGTCCTTGCAGTTGGACAGAATCCTCTGGGGACTGTGCCTAACAACTCTGGCAAGCTTAAAACCCAGTCTATTAAAACTCAAATTTAGTAGAAGGTTATTCCTATCAGTCTGAGATAAAATTTCATGAAGTCAGTAAAAGGTACAATGCGGATGACAAAATTACCTCTCTGCCACATTGCAAGTGGGAAGGAATCCAAGAATTGCTCTGAAGCAGGGTTTTGCTGAAGTGGAAAACAGTATCCTTTGCCTAGCTTCAGAAATGTTGGGACTGTTTGGGCTTTAAAAAAATAAATAAATAACAGCCCAGGAAAGACACCTAGCATGGAAAAATTCAGTGCAAATTCGACAAGGTTATCAATGAACGAAACAGGTCTTTATAATCAAAGTGTTAGGCAACTTTAGCCCAAATACATTTTGCAATTTCCATTACTTCTACTATATTTGTATCTTCATTGTCTTTATTTCCCACTTGAATTGTATTACTGCCTGGAGGCCTGTCTGCATGGCCTGGAGTCCTGACTGCATGGCCTGGAGGCCTGTCTACATGTAAAAGTTTATTCTCCTTCTGAAATGCTCACTATCGCCCATCTCTTTTTGTAGCTACCTATGACAGCACACAGTAAAAATGCTGCATTACTGCTGAACAGAGCACAGACATAGTATTTGGCTCCTATTAGGGTTTCAAATCGGGCATCATTTTCTTAGGAGACTATGACCTCTCATTCAAGAAATGGCATTCACAGGATATATTTGTTTAAAGTTAAGATCTTTTTCATTTCCCTTTAAACATAATTTCCTCACAACTTGTTTTCCTGCTCTATTCCAGCTCATACCCACATTAACAGTTTGTTTTTGGAAATGCTCTCCAGCCTGTAAAATTTTTATTGTGAAATATTTTGACTAGGAGACAGAGCACTCATGTCTAAGGCAGCAGACAGTATACCCCTTAAATGAGCCATGGTTTTCCTGTCCACTTCAATCACAGTTTTCTACATACAGAAATAGCTGTACTTTGCATAAGTTTTCCATGAATAGTGAAAATAAAAGCAACTTAATTATATCTATGGAGTAGTTAAAACTCATGGATAAGAAACAATAAAGGAAAAGATAAACAGATAATGCCTTAAATATAACAAACTATTTTTATATATTTATTCACTTATTTGCTTACCCCATGAAGAAACACTTTGCCTAAAGTCAGATAATACCATATCATGACTCCAGCTTAACTAAGAAAAATGTTTTAAGATGCCCTTCCCAAGAAGGGCAATAAGAATGGAGAGTACTTCTTTGTATTGAGAGGTAATCAAAAGAGAAAATATCTCAGGGACAACCAACTACGCATGTTTCTAACCAACTCTATATGTAACTCCAGACTGAGATTATGTATTTTAAGAATGACTTGACAGGTATTAAATTAAAATACAGTGATAAAAATATCTTATTAGTCTCAGTAACACATATATGTATATAAATAAAACATTTGCACAAGTTGAACAAGGTCTCTACAGTTTCTTAGTAAAGCTGCTTTGCTTTACCACCTTTATTTATCGCCAGGGACACAAAGTTTTAAGGGAGTTGCTGAGAGGTATTCAGTAGAGTTTTATTTTGGAAGGAAATGTGAAATAAGTTCAGTGGTCAAAAGGTCTTCACAGAAATCTCCTGTCAGCTTCCTCTGCTATTTGAAAACTATGACTCTCAATGAGGTAGCCCAAAAAGTCTCAGAGATTAAATGAGGGCCAAGAAAGTAACTCTTTATGTGAACATACCTACCATGTCTGATTTTCTGTAGATTCATTATCTTCACTCATGGTCAACAGGGCATCACTCTTAGACCTTGCTCAAGTTCTGCAATGTGTTTATCTATATGTTTATAATCAAATGCCCACAAACAATGTTATGCTATCTTAAATTGGCTCCAGATCTGTTAAGACTTAAGTACTAAAAACCTGTGTTCCTATGCCTCACAGGTTTTAATTCCAGTTGGCTCTCTGGTACCTGCTTCCTCACAGCTCATATCTGATGCCAGCATTAAATCCTGTAACATTTTTCAGCATCTTGAAATTCATCATTCTATAAGCAATTTTAAGGAAACATTTTCAAAGATTCTTAAGGAACATGTTTCCTTTGTACCTATGAAAATCCCAGACTAATTTTCCTCACAGCTCAGTAGAAACACTAGGACCAAATGTTTGAAAAAGGCCAAATATTCTCAAAGCAGAAAATGGAAACAACTGCTAAAAATAAGTGCAATTTATGCAAAATGAAGTGCACTTTTCTAAGTCTGACTTACCAAATTCTAATAATAGCTTTTAATTTTTAGGCTTGCAAATTTATAGCTTTTTTATCCTAGAAGGCAACTTTATATTCTTACATTTATAATTTTGCTATTTTCCACTCAAATTAGAAACCCTTTTAACTGGAAGCTTTAAATATCAAAATTGCATTGACAAATTTGAAATTACATAAAATGGACCCCTGCTATAAGATATCAGCTAGGCAAAATTCTTGTTACCAAAACTGCTAGCCAGTAGTCATTATTTTTGACCACTTGAGGGAAAAGACAGACTGTCACAATTTTCACAGAATTACAGAACCACTAGGTTGGTAAAGACCTTTTGGATCATCGAGTCAAACCATTTTGCCTAGCTTTAATTTACATCCTGAACACTGAACAAATTAAGAAGAAACACACCCTCCTCAAATAACTTTTTCTATGTTTGACAGCATGAGGATAAACTCTTTTTACCTAGAAAAAGCTACAAGAAATAAAATTCAGATTTGTGAAGCTACAACCTGTTTCATGCTGTGAGACAGGTTTGGGACCAAAGGGAGTTTTACATACCACAAAACATTATCTAAATATTTGCAAAAATGGATGTCAAACAAAATATGCCCCATTTGGATCTGATGTTCTACACATGGTATTTCTTCATGCACTTTGGATCTGTCTGGTCAAAGTCCACATTTGGTAATACCAGAACATTCTGGATTTTCATAAAATTGTTATGTAATTAATAGTCCTTGTTAGAGGTGTTTGTCACTTTCCCAGAAGAATTACATGTGGAACTGTATGGATGATATAGTTAATATCTGGCAACTGAAATAATGGAACATGGCTCACAGGAACTGATACATTACTAAACTGAGTTGGTGCTTGACACTTCCACACCAATGGACTGCCCCACAAGTCCAGCTAAGGGCCACAAAATTGATTAAGGGACTGAAGAATCTCTCACACAAGGACAGATTCAGGGCCTACCTATGATATTTCTGACATCATGTTTCCCATATCCTCTTAATGCTAGAGATACAATTTCTGATAGCCTTACCATTACACTGGAATCTTTAAGGTAAATTCTAAAGCTTTGTATTTTTTCAGTAAAAACTGCAGTCCTCAAGAACTGTCTCATATGCTGAAGAATGCCCGACACTTGTTGCAATGGATGCAAGAATCTATTGAATCAGCACAAAGTGCCTTCAGTGGTGTTCTGTTTACAAGCTGAGCATCATTAATAAAGGACTTAAAACTCCCTCTGGCCCTAATTAAATTAGTCTGTAAAAGGGGTCTAGGAATCCTGTGTTGAGGTTTATAGAACAATTAGGGTTGAACTTTCACATATGGAAGAGATTAAAACTACTGCTGTTCAGAGTTTTTGCTCGCTGCTTCTACCACCAGAAAGTCCACCAGAGGACAAGTAAAGAACTGCTCACACGAAGGCCCACACTAATGACAATCTGCTCTCTTGGAGATTGGTGGCAAAGAACCTGTTGCTTGCCAAAGGACTTTCGCCATGTCCAACAGCTCTTCACTGATGGGTAAAGCTATCCATCTAGGCACAGCTGTCTGCAATATATCCAACACTATAAGGATTTTCCTGGACTGTTTCCACATAGATGTCAAGCAACTTTTCTCATAAGAGTTTGGAAGGATTTGTAATCATCTGGGATGAAAGACTTTGATTAAAGGATGGCTGGCTCAGCTGGTGCTGACAAATACACTGGCATCTGCTATTCCTCCTCCTGAAAATTCTTTTCCAAGGGAACCAGATCAGTAACAGACTGAGCAATAGGAGGAATAAATATATCTTTCATGGTCTTTGTGGTGAAACCTTATGGAGTTTTGAGATACCCCACAGTGACCAAAAGGAGGTAACATTTGAAGAGCTGAGTCCCAGACAGAAGGATCCCTGTGAGCAGGAAATTAAGAATGTCTGGTGCAGGGAACTACAGAGAGACAGGATCCATGTGGTTTGGAGTGAAAAGTCTCTCTGTTGCCTTGAAAATCTGACAAAGAAGACAAATACTTCTTTTAAGCATGGTATAGTATTGCAGAAAAATCTAGGTCCTTTGGAGGGTACCAAGGTAGACACTGAGAAACTGCATAAGAGAGTCAAGTAACACTGTGTGTAACAAATCTCTATTGACTGTCACCCAGTGTTAGAAGGCTGATGAGTAAGTTGACCTGGAATTATTCCAGTTATAATTATCATTGATACACATGCATTTGCCTTTAATTAATAAATTAATTTTAATTTTGTTTTTAATTACTCAAACCTAATTAAAAGTTTCACATAGTTGAAATGGTAGAAGATTTCATAAAGTACCAAGAACAATCCATGCAGTTTAATCCACACTTGATCATTACAGCTTGCAATTGTTCAAAGCTACCCTCTCTCTGATTTACAGAAGGGGTCTCTGACACTCTGGGAGTCTCATAATTGTCACGCCATATAAGAAACATGAAGTAGATCTTCAGTCACTCCTTTGGTGAGTACTGAAATAATTGCTGAGCTATATTTGAAAATAGTTATTTAGCTCAGTGATCAAAACAGGAGCATGGAAGCCATAAACTGAAATTAGTTTCTATTCCAGCAAAATTTAGGTGGTAAAATATAAAAAGACATTATAAGGCCAAGGCCAGAATAATAATGTGATAGATCTCTTTTTGTTGAGTTCTTAAGTAAAAAGATAAAGATACATAAACACATGCCTTGCATAGGTATCTTAAGGAGTAATGAGCCAACCATGACTTATTTGAACACTGTACCTAAAGAGTAAATTACAGTTTTAGATTTAAAACAAGGGAATTTAAGTAGATGTAGAATGATGTATCTCTGTTTGGCATTAGTGAGATCAGCATTGGATCACTGCAGTCTAAGCAGGTGTTCATAATTCAAGGAAGACTTTGAAAACTGTGTATAAAACTGGAGATAAAAATCCATGCAAATAAGGGAATTAGATCCTTACAGTAAAATCTCACAGGAGTTCAATCTACACAGAAATGAGTCTGTTTAAAGAGTTACTAGAACACAGTCTAAGAAAAGGACAAAAACTTAAAAAGACTAGTATTTCAATCTCAGTAATTGAAGTGGATTAACTGAAGTTAAATATGAGAAAACACTAGATTTTTCTTAACAGTTATTTAAGTAAGTCAGTAAAATTAAGCATTAAAATAATTTACAAAAAGTACATAGAAATCTATCAGTGATCATTTAACCATTTTTTTGCTAAAAGATATGATTTATCTAATAAATGTTACTGGATTTGAAGCAGAGATTTATTCTGAGTTACTATATATATTCTATTAAGCCTGAAGTCAACACAGGCAAATACAATAATCCCTTCTTGTTTGTAAAACCCATTAATGCATAAATTAAAACCTACCATTATTTTTTTTTTTTAAATAAAGAAATTAATATACTATTATTGGACCATATCTAATTGTCGTTTTCCTGCTTTGTTCAGTTGCAAATTTCTCTACAAAAATGGATCTGAAATATTTGATTCTTTCTTTTGGAGCAGCGACCAATGACTAAAGCCATTTTCCAGTTTTGAAATTTCCTGCATACTTCGAAACTGTAATATTCAGTTTCCTTCTGCAATACTTCATCTGATATTATATATCTGTACCATGTAAATGACAAAGGTAACTCCTAACATCAGTGCACAGACTATTTCACAATTGGTCTTTCACACTGAGCAGCATTAATCTGGAGAGATATGTAGCATCTGTCTCAGTAGTTGGACTAAAGCTTCTGTAAAATTACATGATAAAGCTTTAAAATGAAAATATTAGCTATAAGGAAATGTTATCTTGAGAAATGAATCAACAGTTTTGTATATCACACTTAATCAAGCTTTTGACTACATTCCCATAAAAATTTACAGTTATGCCCAGGTTGCTTTACATTCTAAATTCCTAAAATATGCTCCTTTTAATGTAAATTTAATATGATCATCACTGCATGTAGTGGAGAAGCCTAAAAGGAACTAACTCTGCATTCAATCCAAATGAGTGTTGGATAGATCATTTACACCTTCTACACACTGACACTGTAAATCCCTAACTGCCAAGTACAGCATTTTCCTGTGTGCAGTTGCATCGATTTCCTTATAATGACTACCCACGGGCACAATTATTTGCAAGACCACATCTTTACTTAGTAAAGAAACACCATCAAAGGATAATCAGGAAAAATTAGGGGTATAATGAAATCAATCCCTTGTACCAAACCAGTCCACAAGTTTCTATAAATGCATACTTGGCAATCTCAGAAGAGTGCTTTAGATGGAAGTTTCGAACATCTGTGCTGCAGCCTAAAAAATACCACTAACAGATCTGTTCATGATCTGTATAATATCTTGGGACAGTGATGATAGAAATCCAATTCATCCAGTCACTATATTCACTACACAAAACAAGTGTAAACTATTGTATGAAAAAAAACCCACCCCAAATTCTAAATTTAAATGAACACTTGTAGAACAGCAGGTGTGCTTTTAAACATTTAACATGAAGAATTTGTAATGTATATTATCTGTGCTGTTTGTTTACTGATTTGTATTTCACTTAGTTTCCTAAGAGAAAGTAAACCAGACACTTCTCTAGAGAGCCTTCAGCATGGTTAATTCATTTTGCACTCACACCTGAAATTTCTTGACAACAGATACAAATAAGGTTTTGGTGTGTTAGCCCATGCTAAGCTGAGCCAGAGTCACATTCCATGTTTGAAGGAGAGGTGGTAACTCATGGCTCTAGTGCCCATGTGAGCAGCTCTTTCAATGCCAAGTAAAACAGATTAACTTCAACCTCTTTTGGCAATTATTTAAATTAATTTCTTTCAGTACAGTAGAACAAAGGAGAAGTTGCTGCTCCTGGGCTTCTTCTGGGAGCTGGTTCTTAGCAGCTAAGACACAGTAATGGTCATGTAGTCTTGCCAGTCTTTTGACTACAGCCCTGGTTTTCCCTTTTTCTTTATTAATCCTGGAGCCCTGAGTTCTCCATCCATGAAGTGAGCTTTAACCCACACAAGTTTGTAATGCGTGCTATAACGTACAGTAAGGCATTACTATGGTCTTGATGTCATACTAATCTGACTCTGTAGAAGAACTCCAACATAGCTGGGAGACAATTTGAATCTGCCTGTTAAATTCATCTATTGATAACAGTCTCAGAGGCAGGTCCTCCTATCGTTATTTCAGGTGCTACAGAGGAGAAGAATCAGAGTGGGTGGAAAATAAACTTATGTCAACGTATCTCCTTTTCACTCTGCATCTGGTAAGTCTTAGCTCACAAAATAATCTCAACACTGGGAACTTCCACCCCAGTGCTGATAATCAGACTGTATCCCTGCCAAAAAAAGCTGGGCACAACACAGTCTGGGAGATGTCTGCCAAGGAAGTTCCTCCATAGTTAAGGAGAGCAGGAGGAGGGTATGGTCTGAGAGTGAAACCTCCTGGAACAAAGGACTTAATCAACAAGAAGAACACAGAAAGGTGCAGGATTGAGGGAATTAGCTATCTAGTGAAGGCTGCAGTTACATCAGCAGTTCTGTAAAACAGGCCACTGCCCGCTCACAGGTCAGACAGTGTTCTACCTTCAGCACAAGTCCTCTATCCACCAAGATCCCAAATGTCCTGTTAAGGGAAGTGATTCCTGCTGGTGAGAGAATTCACACCTCACTTCTGCTTTGAGGAGACTGTGCAAGGTAACAGTCAAAGCCCACTCTTCTGCCTGAGGCATGTGATCAGTTCTCTGGTTGCTGCTGCTCATCTGTGGTCACTGATGGCACTGCCAGACATAATTCTAAGAGCAGTGAAGCAATCAGTGACACAGCAAGTGTTCTAATTCTCACTTCTAGCTGAAGCTATAGGCCCAAAAGAGATAAATAAATATCACAAAGAAATATATAGACAAATGGCATCAAGCAAAAAGGCTGGAAAGATAGAGGGCCTTTGGAAAGAAGTAGCTTTATTAAATGAGTACTATAGGAATCAAATAATGAAGGAAATTTACAGAAAACCAAGGTAAGAACAGAAATTGTCAAAAGAACATAAATAAGAGAAGAGCTCTGAGGGGTTTTTTCATAAAATAAATGTGTCAGACAGCACAAAGTATATAGGAACGAGTTGAGGGGAACTATTTCAGGAAGCAGTTATTTACAGAAGGAAAGCAATGATGGACCATTATTTCAGTTTTATGCACAATAATAGAAATATGCTATGATAGGAAAGTGCAGATTGTGCTTAAAATTATGAAATCTAGAGGTCAGGTTACAGGAAATGGAAAAAAGAAGGAACAGTATGATTGGGAATGAAATCAGAAAAGCTGAGGTATAAAATGAATTAAATTAACATGGATTAAACTAACATGGATTCATATAGGCAAAGCTTCACAATCTAAAAGGGAAGGAGGTAAAGAACCTGGGAAACATATCCATCCATTTAAGTGAGACTCACAGAAAGACACAAATCTCATAGTTAATAAATCCATTTATAAAAGTATACATGTTAAAAAAGAGAAAAGATGCAAAATTAATTTGCCCAAAGCAATCATGTCAAACCTCTTTAATTTTCTTCTTTGCTAGACTAACTGATCCAGTGTGTAAGGAGGAAATGCTTATGTAATATATTGGATTTAATAAAGTCTTTCCTCCTGTCCTAATGAGAGATTCTCATAAAGAAAGTAAGGAAATATAACTTTGATGAAATTACCCAACATGAGGATACGTCTGGTTGAATAAATAATTAGCAATGGCTCATTGCTAAAGATGACATTTCAAGCTGGGTATAAGATACCAGCCCAGACCTATTTCATATTGTTTTTTATGAAGAAATAAAGCTCGGTGATAAGAGCTTGTGAAAGTCAACAGAATGGGTACCTAGACAGTCAGGTAAATATTTTGTCTCATGACACAACAAAACATTTAATATAGACAATTTTAAAATGTTAACAGAAAGGAGATGGAGGCAACTGATCAGGCAGCAGTAATGCAGAAAATTATCTGGAAATTATATTGAGGCTCGTAAGACGAGTAAGAATGGATAACATAAAAAAGCAAGTCTTGGTGAGGTGACATATGAGAGCAGTGTATGTACAGTAAGACATACGATTCTTCTGTCAGCTAAACCCAAATAACTTGTTGCTGCAAAAATCTATTTGGAGGAACTGCAGTTGAAGAAAGCTGTAGACATACCACAGACTGAAAGGAAAACAGTAATAAATCCCAGAAATTTAGGAAACATCACCTGAAGGGAAATACTGAAGAACTGGATTTGTTTTCTCAAGCAAAGATATGACTGAAAGCCAGAGAGGTACGCATGGAAAAACTTATTAAGAATTTGAAGACAAACTACTCCTCAGGAACATACACTCAGGAAGCTTTTCAAACCAGCCTTGTTTTTACAGCATCTCTCATTGTAGCACAGAGATAGAATATGCAAAGAAACTGAGTCAGGTTGTGGAAGCAGTCAATAAGCAGACTGGAGTTCAGCTTGGGCTAAGGCACAGACTTCAGGATTCCTAAAAAATCCTTTATGTAGTCTGGTTTTACATCAGGTAATAGGGTCATTAAAGCTGTTTTTTACATTCCAAGAGGATGGAATGTAAAGGGGGAGACATGGTAACACAACATTACACTTTAATTTGGGCCCTGAAGGGGCAATCATTCTGGTTAGATCAGTCTGGCTGAAAATTGCTTAAAATCTACGTGCATTTTTACAGGGACTTGTAATTATATATTTTTTTTTCAAAACAAGAAGAAACTACCAATCATTATTTAGAAGCAGCATAGGTATTCTTGTATAATACTGATTTAATTTTTATGAAGAGTATTATCGTGCTGAAATCCCTCCTCCAGCATTAAGGAAGTTCTTTCTTTGCTTCACAGCCTTTGAACAATTTCTAATTATCAACAGAGAAGGTTGGTTACTACAATATATTAGTTTTGCACCAAGGGATTTTAGCTGTTTTACATAAAACAAAAGTTCCGGTCCGTGTCTATCCAAATCCAGAAGAAAACACATCATTAGTTTTCAAATGAGAGGTTAAAAGAACCTGTTATTCTGGTGCTGAAAAGTTTTTTTAGGGTTAGGGGATTAATAATTTAAGAAAGATCATCTCAGCACAAAATGCTTCTCAGTTGATACCATCAGAAAACCTAACTAATTTCCTCAAAAAGCACAAACATTTACTCAGAAAGTCTATAACAACCACCACAACATGACAGAAACAGCATTCTTTAAGGTCTGACCATGGATAGAAAACCTCTGAGTTCCAACAATCAGAATGGCAGTAGAGAACAATAAACCAGACTTAATTTTTCTGTGTCAGGCGAGGCAAATACTAGATGCATGCCTGAAAGAAAGCTCTATGTCAACATTTCTGGTGATCAGGAAATTGCTTTAGTTTATTTTTGCAAAATAAAAAAAACCCCGAAACAATCAGAAAACAAACGCACAAAGGTCTGTTTCCTGAGAGGATTTTTCAAATCCCTTAAAGCACCTTAAGGAGTCAGACATTTTTAAAAATGAGAAACACTACAAAGCTCACTCATCCTAGATGGAAAATGACTCAACAACCGATCTGGTACAGTCTCTTGAATTCATCATTAAGCTTGGAGAATTTTGTCTGGGAATAGTACAAAACAGCTACCAGCCGTGTCCCAAACAGACCATCAGGCCGACATTAAATATTGAATATATTTCACCACTGTCACTATCTGCAGTCTACCTACAGATAACATGGAGTAATTAACACAATTTATGTTTTAGTATAGTAAGGGATGAGTAAGCATGTAAAACTGTAAATGACCATATTCTCATTAATTTCTTTGTCAGCTCACCACCTGCTTTTCTTTAAATTTCCACATTACTCATTATATTCTGTTACTCGTTCTCTTCCTCTTTTAATTTTCTTGTAACATCTTTATTATCCATTTTTTTCTCTTTTTTTTTTTTTTTGGTTCATATCATCTCTGTAAAGTTTCTCATCATTTTCCCATTCTCAGTTCCACAGAACTTTTCAGTGTCTCTCTGCCAATAAGGGCACTGTGTTTTGCATTGGTTTATATATTTAACTTGATGATTGGGGTGAATATGTAATTTGTGATGCTGACATCCTATATTTAAAATCCTGACCCTTCTGCATCTGTGAGGGTGTCTGCAGGGTCTGTCTAGAGCAAAAAGGCCAGATAACTTCATCTGTAAATAGGAAGATGAGTGTAAATAGTGCATGGATAGGATACACAAAACTCTCTGAAAGGGCATGCTTTCCCAAAACTCTCTTACATTTAATAGGAAGATGACCATCAGCCTCACTAAACATTAACTGGGGTATTGTGAGGAGACTGCTGAATCAAAGGAGTTGGCTTGAAAAAAAAAAAAGTGCAGAGGAAGCACAGAACTTTGGAGCAGCAGGGAGAGACCTTGGGGTAGAAACAGCAACACTGAAATCCTGGTTTGACACCACCAGAAGTCACTGTGCAGTCATCACAAGACCTGCATCCGCACAAGCTTGTGGGGTGCCTCAGAGCTCTGGGAGCCCAGTGCTGGAGGAACCCTGTCTTTGTTGCAAGGGGTGTGGGGGTATGAGATTTTTTTCAGACTTAAATTTACAATGCAAATATATGGGATGCCCAATCCTCCCACTTGGCTCTTATGCCCTTTCCCACTCACCATCATTGGCTCTGTCTTCAACCCTTCCCAAAACCTGTGTCTCTTCCTCTCCCACCACAAGTATGCAGTGATCTTCATTTAAAAACGGCAAGCCTTGGCTCCTCCTCCACTCTTACTATGAACGGATCTCCAGCTCCAGCATCAGCCACATGCCTGGCTTTCCATCTCCTTAACTCACTGAACATCCCCATAAATTACCCTCTCCTTTTGAGGAGATTTCTAATATTTTCAACTCTTTGTGAATCTATCAACAAAATGCACCGACAGCCTCTATCAGGACACCACTTAGCATAAAAGGCTCTCAAGCTGGAATGAGCCCACTAAATATAACGTAGTACAGAAAGAGCGATAGACAGTGCCGGATTTATTCTTAATATGGTAAAGCATGATCTTCAAGATTAATAAATTGAGGACAGACTTTTTCATAATAGTACAATGATCTATAAATATCCGTGCTCAGAAAGCACCTATTATAGTAGTTCACAATGGATATATTTTTTGTAAATATTTTATCAATAAATCATATTTCCATTATTTGACATTTTGTTGCTTGCTTTTTTTGTAATCATCCACCATTCCTGACTTATGTCTCCTGGTATTATAGTAATAATTTCAAAACTTAAAGATGAAGTAATGGAAAATATTTCTTTTTCTACATTTCCATGCACGCTTCTTGTTAAAAATAAAAATTTTGTTATGTCTCCATAACACAACACAATGCCTTGCAGAGACACATAGGGAAGCTGAAAATGAATAATGCTTGATACCAGAATAAAATCTACATTTTTCTCGTTAGTTTTACATTGGGCAGGCTAATTTTACACTGAGATCACAATATATAAATGAAGACACAGAGTTTTATTTAAGGCTATGCATGGGTTTACATACATGAGTTAAGACATTATTAAGGCTAACATAACTGTTTGTATTAGTCAACTTTGTATTTCTAGATGACCCTGTATTGTGCCTGAAGCTTTCAAGTCCTTTGTATTCTCCTGTATTTCCTGCTGACTTTCATGTTTGCAAACTCTGACCCAAACCAGATTGACAGAAAAGAACGCTAAAACAAGTAGTATCACTTTAAACGTCGTGTTGCAATGGTCAACTAAATTATTTTCAGATAACATGGCAGTAAGTCCATTTTTGCACACTAGCAGCTGAGCTCAAAATCCACAAGTTTATGCCAATGCAGCCTATGCAGTTGTCTATGAAGGTCATAAAAATTCACATTTTTAAAACAAGTTTAAAATCATTCCTGGGAGCTGAATTCAGACAATACTCTGGGATAACAGTTCCAAAGCTTTATGTAAATTGTTCCCCAGTCCCTCTTTCAGCTTTGTTAATTTTCTTCATGACTTTGTATTATTGCCTCAAAGGCATCATGGTCATGTCAAAAAGTTAGAAATATTTAAAATATAAACTCTTTTTCATGCCTTGCCAAACCCTGTTTTCACCTTCAGATTAATTTAAAACATAACTCAATATACTTATCATTCTTAGGTGGGTAGACAGTTTCTGTCATTTTTTCTATTTTCTGCTTTTTTATGTACATAAAAGGAGAAATTCTGAAGAATTAAAATGAATGCTTGCAAGTGTAAGCTTATTTAATGGAAAATTAAACATTTCGGAAGTCAAGATTCCTGTAATATCCAGTAATAAACAGAATACTGGCTTGGGTTGCTCTTTAGTGTTCTCTTCTTGTTTGGAAATCAATTCTTAATGATGTAATCCAATACATCCTTAAGGCCAAGACAAAATACTCTAAACACAGAGTCTATGTTACGTCTATGACAGAAAAAAAAAGAAAAATAATTTAAATGTCATCTCTTCCTGAGATACTCTGTTCTTGTTTTCCTATTTACTGAAGCTAATTTCCACGCAGAGTAATGAACAAATGCTAGTGAGCACCTAAACACTCTGATGGATCCCAGCTTCCATGGTTCTGCTAACATGGGCGCATCAGGATTTCTTTTGCTTCAAGAGCACACAGGCAAACTAGAAACCCAGCAAGCGATGCTAGTCTGGTTTGTAAAGCAATGGTCATGACAGCCCTGTGATCCAGCCAGCATTATGCTGGAAGATATGGTTTGCTAGACACAGCTTTTTAAAAACTGTATAAAGGTCCAGCTACAGTTTTCATCCCAGGCTTTCTTACATTGATACGAAGCGTGCTAACTGAAAACAAGACAGGTTCCAGGTACCCTCTGGGGACTGCAGGAACGAATGCTTTGGGAAAGCAGAAATGAGTATTCTTAACAGGTAACTGAAATCTATCACTTTCAAGAAAAGGATAACACAAAGGAGGGTTAAAAATAAATCTCTCCCACTGAACTGAAGGCTGCAAGGTCTGGGAAAAAAGAGTGACTCCTACCTTTTGCTGCAGCTCCTTTTCCTACCAGTTTAAAAATATAAGTCACTGCTAATCTGTGTGGTGGGCCAGTGCTCTCCTTTTCAGCATATCCATTTACAGTGTTTCTTCTTCACTCATTGGCCTTGTCTCAAAAAAGTGAGGAACACAGCATAACAGAGGGTTTTTATGGCTATTAGGTCTGACGACACATATTGCCAATACATTGTTTCACAAATACTTGTAGATATAATTTACTACTTCAATCTGGCTTTAGAATAAGTTAAATCCACCACAGAATTAATTATATTTTCACTCATGATTTTTCAGAGGAAAAGAAAAAAATTCCCCAGCGTTATGGGAAAAAACAAGTCATCAGCCTCAGATCTCAACAGAATTCAAATTTTTGCTGCCTATTGTAGTCTCTATTTTCTAGGATGTGCAAAAAAATCACTCTCCTTTTGAACTTTCTCGTTCTTTTTTGTTTTCTCTTGAAGGAGGACTGCCACAAAGCCAGGTGACGGCTGTGTAGTCACTGCTCATCACTCCTATTTCTTCAGGGGTGATAGTAGGAATTCCACCCTTCCACTCTTAACTCCTCTGCAAAGCAACCAACTATGCCTGATCTGCTGCTGCTCTTCTACTACTGTCACCTCTTTGTCCTAATTGAGGTATAACCTGACTTCCCTGAGAACATCCTTCCAAACCACGCACACAATACTTTAATTCAAACTAAAAGTAATCCTTCAAGAAGAAGAAAAAGTTAATCACTGAATGCCCATCAATACTTACTTAACATTACATCTTCAGAACTCTACAATCAAATTAAGTGTTAAATCTGTTTATGATTACTTAGGAGTAAAGGGAAAGCTGTAAAAAAATCTTGAGATACATAGGCACAACTGTTTTTCATATGGTATGCTCCCTAGACAATGCAACCCTGGGCAGAAAAATACTGGATATAGAACAATATAAAACAAGATGCTTTTCAATAAATAAGCATACCTTCATTAAAGAAATGCCTTAATTTAGGAAATTTAGTAGACTAACATATAAAGTTCTTGTCCATCAAAAGATTTTGTTTTGAGCTGTTGAAAGTACCAGAACAAATGGTCCATTTTTAAAACCAGTCAGGATTCCCCCCATCATAGCAATCCAGACTACCATTACTGGGATGGCTATAAACATTCTTCTAATTTCCTATCTCAATCTGGTTATGGCCAAGTTACCTATTTTATGGAGCAAGCTATGCTATAACATATTACCAAGTCATTTCGTTTCAATCAGGTTTTTTCCTTGCTGAAATTTCTAAAATGCATTTATTCACCTTCTCCTACTATGATTAAGGGGTTGAATACTAACATTTGGACAGCTGTTCAAATGTATCTGAAGAGCTTTAAGCTACAAAAGCAAATGTAAGACATTTGCTCCTTTTTCTTTTGCATTTCTAACGTACTTGGTTCTGCCTCCTTTCAATCTAATTACTGAATAAAAGTGTGTCATCTGTCTGAAAATTGGATTCTCCATGCTTTCCCCCTACTTAATCTACTGTTCCGTCTCTCCTGCTTTCTTAATTTACAAAATGCCACCTACTGTCCGATTTTTTTTGATGTACTGCTTTGCATTTTATCTACCTTTCCACCATCTTCTGACAGTGCTGTGGTTCTCAAAAACAGTATAATTTATTAGCCTGAAGTTCCAAAAACTTTCTACACCCTTCACAACATTCCGCATGCACCTCAATAATGTCTTCACTTATTGCTTTAATCAAATTCTTTTTTCATAGCTTATTATGCTAGGAGCTGATTCTCCTGGCCTCTCAATCCTCCTCCCAGAGCCAATTTATTTATTTTTTTTTAGACCAACCTCTTTCTCATTGCAATTTAAAAGTAAGCCCTTCTAAGGTACTGCCATTTTAAAAAACTAACAGTTTAAACCAACATTCAACTATGTAATATCTCTGGGTATTTATCCATCAGTGTAGCCATTAAAGCCACACAGAAAGGGGTACAAGCAAGCAGGTAGGTAGAAAATACCTTTAGCAACATCACCAACAGGATGACCTTGGCCATGAAGTATATGTAGCTTTGCAGCAGTAGCAGCAAACTTTGCCGTTAGGGCAAGGGGCAACAAGGAACAGACCATGATTTCAGGGTCTTCTTGCTGAGCTGTGTTTTAACTTTCTCTAGAGCAAGAAGCAAAGGATGACTACATTTTCTGTTCCCTGCCCACCTTCCTCCTACACCACAGGAATAAATTGTCACTCATTGAATTAATATGCTACATTAATTTACAATTAAGTTATCACTAGCAATGATGATATATAATGTACATTCATTGTAATTGCAATGCACAGTTCAACATAAACCTGGCAGTTTCCCATACCTATGCTTATTCCCTACACTCAGTGTGAAGACAATAATAATTTGGACCCATTTGAAGGCTGCTACAAAGACAGGAAGAAAACATCCAATTTTTTTATGAGAAGCTAAAAACTGCTACTTTCTAGGCTGTCCACAGGTACATAATTTTTTCTTGTTTACTAAGTTGATTCCTATTCATGTGCTGTTCTAAATTGGTACCTTTTCTAGGGACACTAATTGAAAATTTGCGAGCACCATTTATACTGATACAAAACACAAATATACCAGTTCAGTACATACTGCACTGAAGTCACAGGAAAAAGAGTAAGACAGAACTCACAAGCAGGAAAAAAATGATGTATTAGCATAGTATCAGTATTTAGTTGCTTGTATTAGGTAAAAATCCTGAATATTCTGAGCAACCAGAAAACAAAATGAAACAAAACAAAACCCCCAAAATCCAAAACCAAAAAAACTCAAAAAGAAAACCAGACAAGAAAAGAGAGGCCATGTAAGGGCATTACAACTACGATTATTTTTTGCTAGGAAATACTTGTTAGTATATTTTTTCCAAGAGGAAAATAATGTCTGCCAAAAGCTTATAATATCTAGAAGCCACAGAACATGCTGTTTCTATATTTTATTACACTGCATGTAAGTGGGGAAAAAATGTAGAAGTTACTGATATAGATTATTCTTATTCCATAAATTACAACAGTATAAACATTTTTTTGCAAAGACACTTTGTGAACATAGTGTACAGTATATACAGTATACAGTTACCTGTGTGGTCTGTAGTGATGTAAAAATCATGTTGGAATAGTTTCAGCCAGTGGATTATGGAAAGGATCAGCATCCAATTTTTGGAGCTGATTTTCATATAGAATCAATTATTGAACCAGCAATACATATTTTAGGGGACAAGAAACAAGAGACCAAGGGACTGGACTGGATCATTTTCTTTGTAAACAAGAATTCAAAGTTATGGCGAGATTCGGTCTAGTTAATTGCAGTTAATACAACATTCATAGATATAATGAACAAAGAAAGCGGAACAACAGCAACAGAACAAGGAGCTTCTCTCATATGGAGACATCATAGCAGAGATAACAGAGCTCCCTAAAGAGCTGGAAAACAAGTGTTTTTCACCCTTGTCCTTGCTTTCAGCATCATGAGCCCTCTTTTCTTGCCCTACTGTCCAAGAGAAAACCCTTGATCCAGCATTACATGGTACCACAGAAAATGTGCAGAACTGGAGAGACGTATTTTGCAGCTAACACATTAATATTTTTAAAACACATTATGAGCCTTAAATCAAAGATGTTACACCAAAAGAGTAAATTGTTATTATCCAAATACCATTGATCTGATAAAAGAACAGTTTCTCTTGTGATACTCTAGTGCTTTTGCCTCCATTCACAGCCAAGACTAGGAAAACCAAAGTCATACAACCCACCCCCTCCAAGCTTGAAGCAGACTGCAGAAAAATGTGAGTTTCGGTATAAACTTTGACTAATGACTGTAGAGATTCTTATTTTACTAGAAATCATAGAAATTTGAGAACTAACACACCTATTATGTCATCTAATCTATGCAGTTGGCAGGGAAGGATTTGTTCCCTAAAGCATATTTTATATGGCTTCATTCAGTCCAATTTTAAATGTCAGAGCTATGAAGCTCCCACTGCTTTCTTTGAGAAAGCTGATTTGTTTATTATTTGAATTAATTTCACCATCTCCAGTTATAGCAAACATGCTCAAGGTTCTGTTCTTAATAAAAATATGGAATGTCCTCAGTAATTTTTGTTAACATTAAAAGAGCCAGTGAATACCCAAGCTACAATTTCTGATGAGATACATCTTTGCATATAGCAGACTCTTCTTTTGATATTAAGGAATACAGGAATCTCTAAGCATTTGGCAGTCAGTTCCTGATGCAATTACAAATTTTATCCAAATGGACATGCTTTAGCAGTCAGTTCAAGGTAATTCATAAGCTTGGCTTTTTCTGAATTATATTCTGACATATTTTTGAATGAATTTTTAGTTATTTACAAGCAGTACTGGGGAGCAAATACCAAAAGTTGCATTTCATTCCCAGTATTTGAATATGTTTACTTCTTAACAACTTATAAAATAAAATTGAAACTGAGTCAGAAATGTCTTTTTATTATTGAGTTTCCCATCTTGAAACATAATATCTATCCCATTATGATGTAGAAGACTGATGATACTTATGGAATTATTTAGAAAAGCTACTCCACCTCTTTTTTACTTTACTGGAAAGGCAACTCAAGAAAAAGTAGAGAGCAAATGTAACTTTGGTCAGTAGGAAGATATTTGTATGTACTTACTAAGTTCTAATATGCTCCCAGGAAGGACCTGATTTTAAGAGTAATTATCATTAGTGATGACTGTATGTGAAACATGGATAAATATAAATGTGTATAAAATATGAGTAATTTGATATTTTCTTCTGTTTTATTTTTGAGTGGGAAATTTACTAAATTGCTGACTCAGTTGCCTCGGTGTAAGGTCTGTGGCCGGTAAAACTATTTCACCTACCAGGAGAGAAAATTACAGGATTGGAAGGACTGATGCCAAATCTGCACAATTCTTGTGTAAGAGCAGTTTTTCACTGGAGAAATATTTTCCAAAGTCATACGGAAAACAAACACACGTTAAGAAAAGCAGCCCTTTAATGTACTATGATAGCATCTGTATTTACTGTACACGATATGATCTTTATGGTGTACGGAGATTGTCTTTCTGTTTGAGCTGCCTAAAATATTACGCTGGTCTCGACCTTGGAAACGTTTCTTAAGCATTTGCTGTAGTATTACAGAGATCGTTTGCCAGAAGAGTCACTGCAGAGCCATAGACTCTTAGGGGGCTTTCCATATTAGGGGTTTTCTTGCTCTGGATTAAGCATGCCAACAGCGGTTAGTTGCTGTTCTGTATTTAGAACTGATTTGCAGGAATGGATTTCAGTAAGAAATGTTGAAACTTCTTGTATTTCATTGAGTTAAGTTCACTCCCACAAGAGAATTTAGCGAAACATCCGTTAAGAAAGGCCTTGCAGACTATCCAGTACTACACCAGCTACAGCAGATTTCTATAGCAGATTCCTAAACACATCAGAAAATATGCACTTACTCACCCGTAATTCTAGTGGCCCCAAAAGACTCTGCAGAATGTGCATTTTAAATATTTAATTTTTTTTTAAGTTTCTGTTCATAGGGTAATTATCACAGATCCTTAAAAATAATTATTGCTCTTTAAAGAAAAATATATTCACCTAAACAATTAGCTTAAAAAAAAAGATTTCACTTCAGGAAAATATAAAATGTCTCTTAATTATCACTCAAAAGCTTTCTGTGAAATAGCTCCATTTTATCACAGTAATGTGCAAAATGTTTCATTTCTTTTACAAACCCATAAAGGATTTGTGTGAACTGCACACAGGACATTCAAATTTAAGGTTAACAGTTAAGTCATTTCACTCACATAGTAACCTTTTAATATCCAGACTCCGTTTTGCACCATCCCTGTAACACCACTGAAAGATTTTTCCACATGTAGCCTTAGCAGTACATAACCCTGGCACAACTACCTGTCTGAACTTACTCCAGAGCTGCTATACCAACTGTTACTGTACTCCTATGTTACATGATATCAGTAGTGGCCACCCAATAAATTGCAGTGCTGTATTTGCTCTGGGACCATCTATAATTTTCTATTTATGTCATATCAACGCTGTGGTTACAGCATCCTTCCTACTGATGTCACCAAGTAAGAAATGGAGTTTTGTTAAAGATATCACTATCACAAACAGAAATGTGAACTATCTGATCTTACAACCACTGCATCCTTACTCATAGTAGTTTGAGAAACATTATTTCCCACTCATGGTCACTTGGTCTGAAGTTAGGACTGGTCAAAGGAGAGAGAGGAGTTTCCTGAAGTAAAAAGCACAAATAAGCTAGATCTAATCCTGATTTGTAAAAACCAAAAATCCTATAATGGACTTTAAAATATAAAATGATCAGAATTCAGAAAGATCAAACTAACATCTGTAGAAAGCAGTGAAGAACCACCTCACAAAAACTCCAACTTAATACTCTTTAAACTTGAACCTTTCCTAGCAGAACAGTCTTACGGATTAATTATACTTAAAACACTTGTCTGCACATCTCAGTAAGCAGGCTACTTTACCCTGAAAGGTGTATCATTTCAAGTAATAAAATTCTGCCATCCAGATATAATTAGCCAAACCAACCAAGAACCATGTTCCACACTTGAATAGTTTTATAATTCCAGAATACACTGAGGGACTGCAGAGCTGTAGGAAAACAAAACACATGAAAAAAAGTTTTCAAGAGCTATGCTGCTCCTCTGTCATAATAAAGACAATCCCACACAAAACTTTAGAGAACACAGATAACAGAGAGTAGAGGAAAACAAACTTTTATGAAGCCTCGGTACTAGTGAAAAAAATATATTCTGAACACCAAAATCATAGAATTTGTCACTAGGGTACACAATATTAAACTATCTTGAACCGGTTTTTCTGTGTTTGCATAAGAACTTTAAGTTAAACAAATAGGATGTAGAGAGGAAAGTTCATAACATTTTCAGCCTAAAGTAATAACAATGTCACTTACCGAAAGATTGGTCTTTGGAGATGCTTTTTCTTGATCGTAACACAATCATCCATTTAAAGTGGGGAAAAAGACTTCTTCCAGCAAATAACTCCAAAAAGACCAGGGAGTAATCGGGAAACTTGTTCTTAGCTACTGTGCTACAGAGAGCACACAGAATGATATTTTGGTGCTGGGGGAAGCCTCCCTCCCTCTTTCTGACAGTGGAGCAGAAAAGGGCCATAGAGGCCACATAAGCCAGGCACAGCCGTGCACTACCAAACCGGGCAGGCTGTGCAAAACCGGAGTCAAGCTGATCGAGGCAAAGAACTGTACTGAATTCCTTTCAACTGTGCAAGAAAAAGGGGGAGCTTTGCCAAGTGCTACCCAGGTAAAAAATTGTTAGATTATTCCAGCCATGAGAGCACTTCTTACACATGCTGGTCAAAGTCTTAAATGCAGAGTCTCTCTCTCTCTCTCTCTTTAAAACACACTGTTCCAAGGCTCAACTCTTTTTTCTTCAAAATAAAAGTTGTGCAGCTGTTTCAGCATTCCCATGCGAGTACCTTCAGAAAGTTTGTTCTGGTAAAGGAACTGTATACAAATTAATGAAGACGGATGGATCTGGTCTGTGAGGCTGGCTCTACTTCAAGAGATTGTAATTATTTTACAATCTGGCTTTTATTCACTCTGGATGATGTGTGGATATAACTATGCAAATTAAAGCACTGCTCATAATTTTTAGCATTCATAACCTAATAACCTAGAGTTGGCTGTAGCAGAATATGGTGTTTGCAGCTGGTAGGACCACAGCTACATAAAACAAACCGACGCGTCATGAGTGAGGAAAACAAAAATGACCAAGTTCAGATAGTGACAGTAGCAAATTGTTACTGTTTGCAAGATAAGATTTCAACAGCGATCCAAACTGAAAAAGCTTGCTCTGACATCACACTGACATAAATCAGGAAGAATTCAGCCATAGCTAACACAGGCTGTAAAGAAAGCTGCAAAGCAGAAGCAGCTGACCGTGGTTCTCAGTGAACAGAAGTCATGAGTGTTTCAGGTGAGATGCCATTTCCCAGGCACGTCAAAGGGTGCATTAAAAATCTGAGCTAGTACAGGTCTTGATGGGAATTGTGGAACCCAGCCAGAGGATTGGTAAACCAGCAGCAAGCCATCACCATGTGTGTAGCTGTATGCTCTGGCTGCACAGTACCCTGGAACTGTGTGCCCCCTTCCTGCTAAGAGAGCAAAGGACCAGCCTGCTGCTGTTGTTTATTCCCTGTGACCCAGCACTGGAGCTCCCTTGCGGCTTGACTCTTGAAAAGCACTCCCCATGTGTTGGGTGAAGTCCTTGATGTGTGAGGAGTAGGATCAGAAAGGCTGGGCATCTTTTTAAATTGCATGATTGGTTGGAGGGAGAGCACAAGGGCGGTAGATGTACACAGTTAAGTGCATAACACTGGCATTATCAAGGTAAGTTTGAGAGACGCTGCAAAACATCAAAGACAAGATACGTAACACTGAGATGGAACTCAGGCAGTCTATGACCAAAAAAGGTCTTATTACATGATGCATAAATTATTAGTAAATTAATACAATTTCCATGAAATAATGCTATATAACAAAGAGAGAGATACAGAACTTTCTGGTAATATGTATTTTCACAGTGGAAAATGTAGCAGTTCAGTGGATGTTACTAAAATGGGTAAAATCTCTTTCTAGAGCTAATATACATTGCTTATACAACAGAGCGACAGTGTCAAGCTCGGTGAGCCTGAAAGGACCCAGAAGCTGATTTCCTACACTACATAAAACTATTTTCCTGACACAGCCATGAGTAATTATCTAAAGGAAAAAATATCAGACAGCCATCACCACTTATTTTTTGTCAATTGCCCCACTCTTCATTCCTACTCCTTTGGGAAGTAGAGACAAATATTTCTTCATCAGAAAAACACTTATCTTTATCAGGTCAAAGATTGATTTTTGCCAAGATCTTGAAGGATCTGAAGATCTTTCCTCAACAATATGCAGTGTTGTCATATTTTTAAAGACTTGCATGTAGTCCTGATCTTACTTATTCTTCCCTGCCAAAATTCGTATTTTTCTTCATGTAGTTTTCCTGCTCTGGGTTTCAGCATTTCAAAGTAATTTGCTGATTTTTGAAGTGTGTTCACTCACCGTCTATACAGAAAGTTGAAAATCACAAAGAAATACCGCTTTTCTTTCTGTTTGACATTGTGTGCATATGGCTGCTATACTTTCAGAGTGATTATCTGTAGCTCAGGGTAAGAATCCTGGTACTTTCTGAGAGTTCCAAGACAGAAAAAAAAAAAAAAAAAAAAAAAAAAAAAATCTCTGATCTCTCAATGAGAGCTCCACTAAATAGGATTTTCTATTGAACTCCCAAAACTTTCAGCCAGAAGCTTTATTGGTCCTGAATGTAGTATTCATCTTAAAAGTAAATTTCTCAGGGCCTAGTGCAATGCACAGATCAGAAATCATGTCCACATGTATTGTACAAGTACTCACAGCGATTCTTGAAGAAAGGCCATTTCAGAAATATATGTTAGATTAACTAGAGTGCCTGAAGCCTGAGTCTCGCTGCAATTATTCCTGTATTGCTCAGTGGAAAAAGCACATGTATAAATATCACCAGCATGTAACTTTTTGCAGATTACAGGATTAGAGAATATTGGAGTAATATCGGTCAACTGTAGGATGTACCTGGACCCAAGACACAGAATACAGTGAAGAGATTCATTAGAATGTATTAGAATGAGGAAGTCTTTTCTTAAAAACATTACTGCAATTTTTAAAAGTCCTCTATAGATAATCTTCATCATGTTTCTTACTTCAGATTAATCCTTTTAGCAGTAGTTAGAATAGTAAAAATCTATTTATACAATGCCCTAGAGATATCTTATTAAATTTGCCAACACTGGATGAAACTCAGGCTGAAAACTCCTGAATTGTTTGCTTTTCAATTTATTTTCCAATTATTGTTGCTATTGTTTGCCTGTCGCAACGATCTCTGCTCTATGTGATGCAATTTCATCTCCTATGCATAAGAAAGCAGACTTTTTGGACGGAAAGCAGACTTTTTGGTCCAAAAGCATGTAAAACATTACCACTCACAAAACCTGCATTTTCCCTAACCTCAAGTTCTATAGCAATAAGCGATGTAATTTGGTATCTGTTACTACATCTCAAGGCAAAAAACTAAATGAGAGCTAGAACCCAAAGTATTTTATTCTGCTTGTTTTAATGCCACATCTTTCTAGAAATGTCAGTAATTTTTTAACTTTAATTTCAACGTTATGGGCAATTAAGATGGTAAATTTAAGAACCAGTAATCTGTATGTGTCAGACAGTTGATGCTTTCCAGTTTCTAGTTAAATATCTCCCAGCTAATGAAGATCTGTGTAGGCGTTGCTGGTCAAGCTTAAGGGCTCATCTACCCCTGTAGAAAGATAGATAGGTGGGAGTACCAACGGAAAGGGAAGAAATTACAAATGCGTGATCTGCCACATATGGGGAAAAAATTCATTATGAAATTGCTGAAATATAAGAAAAATAATTGGTAAACTTTGACAGAATTACTCCTCTTTCAGTAAAGTAGAAAGATAATTTATGTAAGAAGCTTGCTGACCCAGGGTCAGCACTATTCAATGTTTTCTTCCATGGTTTGGATGGAGAGAGGTGATATACTTAGTCCAGCAGTGACAATAGTAAGCTAGTAATATCTTCTGAAAGTCCTTAGAAAAATGTGGAAATGTTCAGAGAAAAGAGGATATAAAGAATACCAAGCTCTGCATACACATGGGAATAATCTGCTGGACAAGGGGCCATTGGAAAGGCAGCACTTCTTCAGAAAGTGCACGGGAAGTAGCAATGAATCATAAACTAAAAAGACTATTACAGTTTTATGAAAAAAACAAGCATCACCATGGGACATATAAAAGGGAGTATCATCCAGAGG
Source organism: Porphyrio hochstetteri (assembly GCA_020800305.1). Classification (NCBI taxonomy): domain Eukaryota; kingdom Metazoa; phylum Chordata; class Aves; order Gruiformes; family Rallidae; genus Porphyrio; species Porphyrio hochstetteri. The sequence continues at coordinate 16,973,128 of CM036910.1, read as the reverse complement.
AGCCACCTCCCGTTCTCTCTGTATTGTTAAAGCTCACCTGAAGCATTTTTTTCTTGCTTTGGGGCAACAGGATTCAGCAGAGACATGATGGATGACTAAACCTTGAGAAAGAGAAATCTAGAAAATATATCATGTGAGGAAAAGCAGAAAGTCACACATAATGTAGTGTAAAGAAAGGTAAAAGCAAACATAATTTAAAATCTTCTGCATTATAAATGTAACCATGTAGGTTTATTGAAACACTATTTTCCTTGTCCTTGTGGTCAAGAAATAATGGGCTGCAAAATAGCTCACAGGACCCTAAGTTGCAGTAATAAAGATTCAATGGCAAAAAGAATGCTTTCCGATGGAAAGTAATAAGCACATTAATCGCTGATGAAATCTGTTAATGGTATCATGATTAGGTTTTTAAGAGTAGATTTGTAAAATGCTATATGAACACCTTTCAGAAATCATTAGCCTTGTCTTGAAGGAGAAAATACAGTAAATAATCTCTGAATACACCATCCAACCTTATTGTAATTCTTCGGTAACCAACTGCTATTAAACAGCTTCTAACTGAACTGCAGTTTAGTTTGGGATATTTGCATGAAACCTTTTACCAACCAACTCTACCATTTGGACTTTGAACTCTTTCACCTATTTGTCACTTCACACAAATTTTGAACTTTGGTCTTTAATTCTGGCAATTGTGTGACACTTAAAACTTTAATCCGTTAAATGCCATAATCTCTGCTCTGCTTCCATCAGAAAGCAAGGGGCCAGAGGCTTTTCCCTATTGTTCATAAACAACATGAGAACAAGCGGAGGGCATCTATCTGTTTATTTTCTGTACTTGTTGAAGTAAAGAAAAACAAAGACAACATATTTCTACATGCTTCTTTTTAAAAAAACCAATTGTACAGGTTCAAAATCTAAAGCTTTAAAGAAGGACTTAAAACAAGAATGCTATTTTACTTTTCATTACAGTACCTTGCACCAGTTTACTGTTTAGGAAATGTGTGTTGTAATTAAATTACTAACTAGAGCATAAAAAGGAAACTTTTCACAGTACAAAGTCAGTGTATTTTGTGCAACTCCTAACAAGACCTTTACTTAGGTATTTATCCGAATGGTGGGTTAAATTCAGTCCATAAAGGCTGCATACTGGCTAAGCCTTTAAACTTGATGCATAAAAAACTGGAGGGAATAATGTGAAATCCATCTATGCCATTTCTGTCACTTAAACAAGGAAGAGGGTCTTCCAGGGCTCTCTACAAGATAGAATAGCTGTCACAGATTTTTCATGTTAATGAAAGCAATATATCTCTCAACACCTTTTTTACCAGCTTCCAGGCCACATGCAGGCTGTCCAAAACTGTCTACATCAATCCATTAAAATTTCCCAGGTGTCTGATGTTTTATACTGTCCCCAGACACAGGTTAGATGCTATAGGAGATGCTGTGATTGCCTTTCATAAAAAGGGTACTCTTTATCACAAGCACATCATGCTTAATATAGAATACTACCTACTAAAACCATGTCTGGGCAATGGCTTAAGAGCTAAATTCTAATTACCCACATCCTCCATATAGGTACCCATATTCCTCAGTGCAGTTCATCCTGTCATGGATCAGACTGAATGCTTTTTCACCCAACTGCTCTAACAGATTTCCATTAAGCTGATGGCACTCTGTGCACATAAACGTGTAGGACAGTCTCAATTTATTTCTTCATGTTCGCATTAGTAAAACCCACTCTAAAACTTAATCTAATGACTTCTCCAAGCTTGAAGAACAAGGCAGTACTGAAGATAACTGTGACTCATTCAGAATGCAGATAGAAATGTTGGCAAACGTTACTGGATTTATTGTAGTTCATGTGGTAAAGCTCTGTGCAAACATTTGTGCGGGTCTTTAAGTTCTGGCTTCCCTTTTTACCTCTCATAAGTAAGAATATTTATAAAATTGTTTTATTCTCTCTTGCTTTCCCTGTTTACATGCACACACAAACTGAGCAGAGACTTACGTCAATGCCGTCACGCAGGAGATTAATTTCCATGCTAAGACTTTCCTGCTCAGACTGGAACACAGGAACTTGGCTTAAGAAGCTTCCCAGTCCTTTACTTTGGTTTTTATATTTTACTACATCTTAAGAGTCCTAGCAAAGCTCAAAGCAAAGAAGTACAAATAGCAAAAATCCCAAATAGCAATGTCTCATGTGGACATTAATTTTCCCAATTAATAAAACTCTTCTGAAGTACATGACTGGTATCACAGTTGTATTTTGTTCGGTTCTACCTGTATTATTAGGATTTTATACTCTGCATCGTCAGTGATGGTGAAGAGGGGGGTGAGAAGGAGAGGAAGGGAGGGGAAATGAGGAGGAGAAAATCCTTTGGGATATATGATGCTAAATTAGCACTGAGATACACAAGTCAAAACACGGCATTCTTTGATTTTGAGCCAGTGCAATATTATTATTGGCCACAGTGGATGGAATTTCAGCCTCTGTTGGAAAACACTGTAATTGATGTGACATGTGTTTTCTAAATGTATACATATAATCATGATCATATACTGGACAATAGAGCAACTATAGACTAAGCATACTATTGTTCTTCAAGGGGGAAAAGGGTAATAAAATACCCAGGATGACTTAGTAGAGATGAGCTGCAGAATGTCAAGCAAAAAATAATGGCCAAACTCTTTAAAATAATGATTAAAATGTATGTCAGTATAAATATTTGGTACAATAATTAAAGACAGCAAAAAATAGATAAGAGCTCCAAAATTATCCATAAAGAAAAACATGAGTAATTGTGGCATATGTTAAGAATGGCTATTGGATAGCAAGATCATGACCAAAAGAATTTCTCTGTTCAACTGCAGTTCCCCTTGGAAAACATGTGAGTATTTAATAGGACAGAGACTGTGCTAAAAGGCATCCAAAGAGATGTGGAAGGCTGTGTCAGTTTTCTCTATCTACAATAGAAGTTCTCATCTTAAAGACCAGAATAAAGAGGCAGCAAGCTATATAACTACCACTCCACTACATAGGTTTTTCTTCTCAACTCACATTCAAACCCATTTTTAAATTTCTGTGTAGGTGGCGGAGTACAAACTTGCAACAAGACTGAAACAACCATCAGACATAAAACATGACCCACTGCAAGACAATGGGAAGAACTGGAGGCCTGTTCTGATTAACAGTATATGAAAATCAAGTATTTAAAGTTTGGGGTTTTTTCAGGTAATTCTGCATCAGATACAACAACATCTTTTTTCATTTTAGATTTTGAAATGATTTTGAAATTATTTTGCACCACCTTTCATCATGGTCTCCAAGTTCAGCTATTTCTCAGTTTTCTGGAACTTACTTAATTTTCATTGGTTAAAATACTCTGCTCTATGCACAGTTATTGACATTTTCTGGTTTTCATCATTAGATTTCTGGCACCCAGTTTGAGAGACATAGAAATTATCTGCAAGTACATATACATATGCATTTCTCTAGGGGATTACCAGTATCTGGGATTTGCTGCAGTGTCTTTTCTATAAACTCTTTGTTCTTTGGCCACATTACAATTATCCGCTGGTTAGATACAAAAGAAGCTGCAACAGCAAAAACTCTACAGGTGATTATATATCATCTTACCAAACTGTCTCTTTGAAATAGCAATGCTAATAACACCAGAGCTTTGCTTTCTGATTGCAAAAATTACTTTTAAATAACAGTTTCACTGCAGATGTCTTGATATCTGACATTCATCATTTAAAAGTCTTACAAATAGTGATAAATGAAATTCTGAGTTCATCTCTATCCTCAGATATGTAACATGGCCATAGACAAAAAATGTCTTGTGCATGACTCAGAAATCTATTATTCTAACACAATAACATTTTGATCATTCTTATCTTTCTATTACAAAGACACTCACAAAATGTAATGCATACAATAATGATCCTTTTTTTTTCCTTTCTATCTAGATTCTATTGTGGCCTTTGCAATACACAGTATTGGTTTTCAAAGATAAGAAGACTGTGAGGAGTTGGATCTTTTATTCTACATATAAATTACCTACATTATTTTCCCCTGTACACCAGCTCATCATCTCCCCAACACCACACACAATACTTCTTCCCAAGTCTCTCTTTAGTGTGATGACATCCTTCCGAGCATGCCAAGTTTATGTGTACTCTGACAGAAAACTAGTGGGAAGTTTATCTCTTCTAGCAAAATTTTAAGGAGACCCAGAAGAAAACTCAGCCTGGTTTTTGGCAATAACATTTCCAGAGAGGAAAAACAACAAGCAAAGGAGAAATGTAGACTTTTTCTATATCAAATATTTCTCTCTCTTCCCCCAGTAAAGTTAATTCTTAGTACGACTAAGCTATGTAAACAAGAGCCTCCTACTAATTGTCATCTAGATATGAGAGAATTCTAAAACATATTTCAAATGCATCAGCTCATTTAATTTTAAAAGTATGTGTGCAAAACCAAAAAAAAAAAAATCCTTCAGCTTCTTGCTAAAGAAAGTGAGTACAATTATGAAAGTTTGGGAAATACAGTATATTTCCCACTGAAATCACTGGTAATGATCCTGAAGAAGGGTTCCCTAATGTGTTTGTGTGCAGGACCTGCTACTCCTTTGCATAAATTTTGAGAGTCGGTTAATCTACAGTGAGCGTGTGTCCTGGTTTCAGCTATGATGGAGTTAAACTTTTTTTTAGCAGTGAATGGAATGCCATGTTTGGGTGTTAGCATGAGAATAGTGCTGATAGCACCCTGATGTCTCCGATTTGTTGCCGGGCAATCAAGTACCTTTCTCAGCTCTGCATACTTCCTTACTAGTGAGAAAGGAGGGGACGCAGCCAGGACAGGTGACTCGAATTGGCCAAAGAGCATATTCCATGCCAGTTACGTCATGCTCAGTTTAAGGGGGGACTGGGGGGAAGAGGGGGAGACAACGGCAGGACGTGCAGTTTCTGGGGCGGTCGGGTTGTCCGGGACGGGCTCTAAGCTGTGCGGCCTGAGTTGTGTGGTTTGGTGAGAAATTGCATTGTGTATCACCAGTTTCATCTATTTTGTGCTTTAAACTTCTGTTATTGTTATATCTAGTTTTCTGTTATTGTTTAGTAAACTATCCTTATCCCAACCTGCGTGGTTCTGGTTTCTAGGTTGTGGTTTATTTTCCTCCTTCTTCCTTCCCTTTTCCCCTTCCCCCAACTTTCCTTCCCCCTTCCTTTTAAAAGTACAAGCGACTGTGTGGGGTGCGGCCCTCGGCCGGGGCAAAACCACGACAGCGTGTCAGAATATCACTTATTAAGTCAACAAATTTTTAAAATAAAAATGGTGCTAAAAGGTAGTTCAGTGCTCACACTTTTTGTCAAGGGTCAAAAGTTTGCCTCAATATAAAGTAAAAAGGACCTGACTAGAAAATATGAAACACAGCAAACTTTATAAACAGGGAAAGAACCATGGCTCCCTGCCCTTCTTCATGGAAATACATCTTTCTTCATCCATACATTTCAACTCTCATTTCAGAAAAAACAATTTCAAAGCTGTACTAGGACAACAAACTGCAAATGAGTATGTATTCATTTTATACCATAACCTGCCTGAACTCCAGGCTGAGGCAGACTAATTTTGCTAGTTAAATTCTCTGAGATGTTTGAATGTGGGTACAATATAATTGGCTTTATTACTCATGCAGTTATTTTGCATATGAATTTAGCATACATGTAATGGGCTATGATCCCAGCCCCAGAGAAGAGTTTTGTTCATCCATTAACAGGCAAAGCACACACCAAGGCTGTGTTAAATTCCTTACTTATGGTCTATAGGTGTGTGCATCTCGACCTAAGAGTGAGTTTTTTAAGACTGAAGTCTTAAAATTTAAGTAAAAGCAATAAAGAAGAGAATTTTTCCTAGAATCCATGTAGTGATACCTGTCACGGAACTATTGGGCTTCTCATGAGTCACTACAGATTGATAAAACATAATATTTAGTAAGGAAAAGGTTTTTCCAGCATCAAAAAACATCTTAACAACAGCTGCAAAATAATTTTAATACTATGTAGACCAAAATTAACTGTTGTTTAATATTTTAGGTTATTTGAAGGCTGGGTGCATTTTGTCTCCTCCCAGGCGCTGGTTGTGTAGCTCTTACAAATTTACCACTCAGTTCTACTCCTCCCTTAACGGAAGGATGAAGAATTTTGCTTCAGACTCACTCCATCTCACTTTTTCCTCTGGAACCTGACAAAAAACATGCCTAGTTGTGTTACTTGTTATGATTCTGGCCTATGTTATGCAGGTACTGTCGGACTAGAATCAGAACCAGTAATTTGAACCAAATCACCAAAATACAAATCAGATGAGAATCACTGATGCAAAGGTAGATGATTTTTTCTGTTGATACCCAGGATCTTAGTCAGCACACTGAAATACTGTGCACTTTCATCATCTATTTTTCACAAATTCTCATTGCAAACGCGGAAGTTGACATTGCACTGTGCAATATAGTGGTCATTTTGACATCAGTTTCTTCTTTGACAAGTATATTTCACACAAGTATTTGTTTCCTTGCTCCTATCTATTAAATATTTGATGCTAGAGATTAATTTTTAATCTCATGTATATGAGTAATAAAATCAGCTCTTTGCTAATGTTTAATATATATTTTCCCTGTAATATAAAATACATATTCTCAACAGCTTTTAAATACCACTGCCGTGAGCACAGTAAGTCTCTCTTGTTATACAGATTATTGTCAAGCAGTAAAACATAATGAGACTAATTTGAAATTAATGATATAAATAGCCAAGTAGCAGATTTTTCATTATCTAGTTGCAGAATTTATAATTAAGCAGGGAGATCTGTACATTCATTAATGCTACTCTGCTACTACCCTGACAAGACAAGCTAGAACTGGAATTAACATGTCCAAGATAACAATATCCAATCCAGTCAAACAATGTGTAACAGATACCACCGCATATATCACAAACAATGTTTATGCTGAAGCCCAGTAGGTGTGCTACAGAGAATGTCAAGCATTTATGGGCTCTCCTATTATCAGACTTTTATTTTGTCTACTACTCTATGCTTTTCAATATTCACACCAGACCACTTGGTACAAGAATTAAATTCAAAGATAAAGAAAAAAAGAAATATACAACAACATGGTCACGTAACCAGTCCAAACCAGCCAACGCAGCTGAGCATATTTCCCACCACCAGTTCAGTACAATTAATTCACACAGATAAACAAAATTCTCCAATTTTAGTATTTCCCACCATGGCTTGTAGTAATCTCATCTTGGATGTTTTGAAAAACACAGACCCTCTCATTCACATCAGAGAGAAGTTATTATAACATCAGTACCATTGATGTCAGTAGCATTCATTGCATGATTAAACTCACTGTCAGTGTGATCCTTAAAGAGCAGATGGAGCAATATTCATTAAATACACTGTATGTGGTAAATCATACTCCCAACAAAAAGACCTATCCAGTTAGGATAGGTCCTAACTAATCAGTTTTTCTCAGTGGCAAATAAAAAAAAATTCAGTTTGAGATAGCCTTAGGAAGGAATTATTTGTGTTCCTTTAAAGAAGCAGGTTTTACTGGATCTTGTAAACCTATGGGAAAACAGACTTGCCACTGAATTTTAACCACAAGAGCCTTGAACTTTGATAACACCTGTCAGATATGCTTCCCGAAATATTAGGGAAGCTCACTGACATTTTTCAACTGAGGAACTACACCCTTCTGCATAAGAACAATATGAGCCATGAAGATGCTAAACAACCCACCACAGAGTCTGTTAGCAGCACCAGTGTATGTAGCTCAGAAACAGGAATGTTAAAGAGAACAGTACTATTGCTCAGCCCTGAGCAGGGTGCTGAGCATAATATCTTCTCCAGGCCTTAGACTGAGATAACAGGCATGGGCCAAATCGACCTTTTAGTAGCCAATGCTCACCTGCGGATGCTCTGTGCCTCACTGCAAACTATGCAGACCGAGCTTGCACTTTTTTCTCTGGTACTGCTCTTCAGTTTTTTGAGGTGTATCATCACTTGAACATCTCTTGTTGAGCTAAGTCTGTGTTCAGATTGGAGATGGCTGCTCCTATTCCACAGCTTTATCTGAAGTAACCCACGATACTTATTGCAAGACCACAATAGTAAGTCGAAGACTTAAAATTCAATTACATAGAATGATTCTGGTTTGGTACAGTGAACAACTTCACTCTATAGATATATATAATCAACAAAGTATTTAACAACGGTGAGCATTTAAATAGCATGTAAAATGAAATGAGCACATTATAATTAATGACTACATGACAGGTGCTAAAATATAATTGTTCATTTAACAGCCTTTTTTGCAGAGCATTTGAGACATTTATGAACCTGGCTTTCACCCTGACTCTATACAAGCAAGCATCTGTGCCCACATGACTTCTGTCAGTCAAATGTCAATTCGGCTAAGGATTTTTCTCACTTGGATCAATTCTATACTATTTAAATATCCCTTTATCCAGATTAGTTACATGAATTCTACCATTATACTCTTTGACCCTTAGGCAATTATTTTTTTAGTGATATTATAGTGACCAACTTAAAACCACAAGTAAGAAAAACATTTCACACAAACATACATCCTAATGGAATGTTACACGCTCCTCAGGTCAACTCTGCTAAGGCTGCTTTGGTATAGCCACAAAGAAAGAAACACAGGGAAGACATGAAAATGCCAGGAATATGTCTATATAAAACTGAGTTCTTTTCTACTTCTGATAACCTCTTTCATATTTCTGTGTAATCACTGGGTTTGTGATTTGGATTTCTGTGGTTTGGGGAACCTTATCTTCAGGGTTCAGAGGGAGTTCAAACAGTGCTGTGCAGAAGCTCATGTTACAAAGCCATGGGGGGATAATGATTAATTAGATTTCCAAGTGGCTCAGGGTATCAAAAGCAAGGAACATGACTGCAAGAAGGGAGCCATTAAAAGGTCCCAGAGAGATGAGGCTTTTTGGAAACACAAGGAATAATTGCAAATTTAAAGAGTGCTTCAATGGTTTCTTCCAGAAATAACTGCCAGCAGTAACAAAATAAGACAGAAAGTAGGTTTAATCTTTAAAATAACTGGTCCTAATGCACTTCACATCTCAGTATTTTCCTGTTAGATTAGGCAAGGAGACTATGAAACTGTATTAGAGATGCTGAAGAAAAATGCATTCCACCTAAAACTGAAAATTTTAAAGCTGCAAATGCATATCCTTGAAAAGAGTGAAAAGTGGGAGACCTAATCATTCATTAACACAAAGATGCAGTCTGAATCTCTGAAAAGAAAAACAACACCAAACAATCAATGACAGTGATGTGGGACAAATATTTCAGAATGATACTACTGAAAGACTGTATTTGCTCTTGATCAATTTGATTTGCAAATAAAGAAGATTTTGCACTTCAGGTTGATATTGTGAACATTAAAAAGGGTACAAAACCTCTCAAGAATAAAACTGTGATGGGCATGTAGAGTTTAAAATCAGATACATAAGTAGTATTTTGCAACAATATAAGACAAGACAATGGCCAGTGCTTGGAGAGAGATGCATGAATTGCAGAAGATAGATTGCTGTGACAAGTGTTCACAAATTCTAGCAGAATTCGTATGTCCCAGTGTGATATTTTACCTGTTTTGTAACAGCAGGAAACTGATGACTTTTGTTCAAGTTTGTGATTACCTCCTGGATCGTTTTCTCTGGCATTGCAAAGCATCTAGCTTTTCCCCATCCTGTGTTTGTACAGCTGATTACTGTTGCCCAATGTGGTAAAAGCCTGGCAATTGCACTATAAATAGGCCATAAATAGAATTTTAAATTCTAGCTTTCCTCTCATAGTATTTGCAGCTCTTGCTGTAAGTCAATAATACTCCAAACTAGAACAAAAGTATACCTATGTCAGAGCACTTCGGAACCAACAGGTACACCTTTTCTTTCTGACAACAAACCTTTGATAACTCTTTGTCAAATATAATTTACAGCCAGTGTATGATTCTTAGAAAGCTCCTCCAAGCCCTAAAAGTAATTATATGGATATGTGTCTCAAGGAACCGTAGAACAAAAGAGGTGATGAAGCAAGTCACTGTATTCATTCACAGTGACAACCGCAGAGGAAAAACTACATTTAAAAGGCAAAGCCACCACACAGCAAACAGATAAATCTCACAGTCTAACTTCAGTCAACTAGAATCAAAAGCATACTTTCAAATTTGCAGAAAAATATCCTTCTACTGGTAACTGTTGTAAGCAATGACCCTTCCTCAGACTCTATCTAAAGTGATGTCAACAAGCTAAATATAAATCTGAATTGGATAAAAAGCAATTTCACCAACTTTACAAAACCACTTTGGAAACTACATGCATCATCAGTGGTAAGTATGTTATCCTCACAGTTTTTCTTAGAATAATCTAAAATTATGATGTTAAAGTGACATCTCAATGCGTAGGAGGCAGCTTCAATTTTAACCAACGGAGATTTAGAATCTTATTGCTAATAGAGCACAAAGTCTTGTATGCTTATGGCATACTATGGTAGAAGCTGATCGCTTCACAGAATGTGCTTTGTTAAATGCAGTGAATGGCAGTTAGAATAGATTAATGGCAAAAATAACCTGGTTATTTTTCCTTCTTGTACAAATGTAAACAGTGTGGGCTGATAGATAAGAGAATGGGCTGGGTCCTAAGAGCCCTGAGCTTTTGATTAGTCCATTGCCTAATCTTGGACAGGTCACTCTCAACTCAGACTGCCTAAGTTTCAACAGTGGGAGTTAATGAAAGGTGCTTTGATTTTTATAGACTAGAACTATTTGTAAGAACTAGGCATTCTTTCTTCCTTTGTTTCTTCTGTATCAAGCAAAATTTCATTTCAATGACTTTGTAGCAATAGTTTCTTTTGAAACCCCTTTCCTATGCAGCAGTATCTAAGAATATCTTTTTCATCCCTCTTCTGTATCAGGTGCCCTACTCTCATGCAGATCTTGTCAGTTTGTGGATATGTAACTCTCATTCTTGCTAGCACTTGCCACAAAATCAGTACAGCCTTTGGTATAAGCTTTAAGGAACTGCTTTAACACGACAAAAGGAAAATATCAACTTGCTTTCAAAGTTTCTGCTTTGTTCCAAAACCACACTTACTATTTGGAATACTGCAGCAATTTCCTGCTGGTACTTTGATCCAAGAACATCATGAGCTATGCAGGTGGTTTCTGTCACACCGTCATTCAGATTTTTGACAGATTTTGAGACTGCATAATATTCCCTGATACACTTCTTAATGTGATCTGTGCCAGGAAAGGAAAACTTATGTTCTGCCAGCTTGCTGACAAACCCTATCTATGATATCAGAGTTTTGCTCAGTCAGTAATGCAAATAAAACTTCAAATCACAGCGAGAAGTACTAAAGAACCTTGTAGAAGGCAGCCACTGCACTTGGCCAGGCTGACTCACTAAATCACAGGGTTACATTTAATTTGTTGCATATTCATAATCTTGGTTTTAACTAAAAAAATAACTCCAGGCTCAAATAAAGATGAGTGCACCTACCTACCCTCTCCCATCAGCACAATGTAATCTTTCAAGTCAAGTAACATTATAGTGCAAGAGCAGTGTCTGTCAATAACTCCCCTTAAGTCAAAGATACAAAACCAAGGAGGTTTATCCGGTTTCAGCTTCTTAAAGGACTTCAACATCTTTGACTTGGGGCAGAACTAAGTAGGAATAGTGCTGAAATTTCACAAGTCAGCCTCATAGAGGTTGCCCAGTGAAGAGGTCAAAGACATGACTATTCCAGACTCTAAAACACACGTGGAAACATAGGTGTTTGGTGCCCTTCCCAGCTAATTATGCTACTGGAAAATCAAAATACATCTCCTTTAATATCTAGCACTTTTTCACACTATGAAATTTTAAAAGGAAAATCCATGTAAGAGTCTAAATTTAATACCACAATGCACAAAATATCCATTTGTTTATTTTCCTGATGTAAAAGTACTGATGTAGACCTCCTTGACAGACAACATATTCACTCGTTCTAAAGCTGAAACCCACTTTGAAATGCTGTTTTGTCCTACCGTAATTAATCAGCAGTTGGGCATAGTGGCTGCAGGACTCCAAAAGATAATGTGGGTTAGGACCATTCCCACACACATCACTTCTGGGGAGTTCTAGGTCTTCTCCTTTCCTCGCTGTTTCCATTGAAGTCATTCCCTCCTCTCTTCCTTCCACTCTTCAAATTCTTTTGTCACACACCATTTGACTCCTCCATTTTCAGTAGTACTCCAGCATGAGACATGTTTTGGGCAGGCTTTGATTATAATGTACAACAATATAAGGTCATGGCAGGGACCTTCAGCTGGAGTTGAATGATAAGGGATCAAGGAAATAAAGGCAGCTCTTTGCACCTAACTTATGACCGGAGCTCAGGTGGCATGCAAAAATAATGAAATACTAAATAATTGCATTTACTTGTCAGGTGAAGATTTTTTGCTAACATAACAGTCATTCATATCTCCTTGGAAAAATGTTTATACACTGTAAGATTTTTAAACAATGTATTTTAATCATTTGTTTGCTGTGCTAGTCCCAAAATTCCCAGCGGTAAGGACATCATTGTTCCAGTCACTAAACAAGAACAGAAAGCTGATAGCTACTTCAAAGATCTCACAGTAGTTTACTTACAGGCAGAATCAACTATGCTTTGAGTCATTTTTATAAGGTTCAAAATACAAGCAAATTCCAACTATACCTTGACAAAATAAGACTCCTTGTTTGTTTATACATAATTTCCAGGGAGAATCTATAGCAGTGAAGCTACGAGTGAATTGTTTAAAACAGGATAAATAAATACACAAGCTGAACACTAAACATAATTACTGGATCTACAATGTCCCAGTTTAGACAGCGAATAAACGCCCAGCTAAGAGGTGGAACTGGTTTCACATTTCAGCAGTCAGCTTCCAACAGTTACAAACTCAACAGCTAAACCAGCTGAAATAGTTTCTTTTGTATAACTGCTATCCTGACTTCAGTATACACCATTTTTATACAGATGTGACACATTTCTCGCAGGTCATTTTACAGCAGGCAGCTCTCAGAGGCCTGGAGATCAGTATTGTTTCCTGTTTAAAGCACACACCTGTGCTGCTCTAATTTTTTTCAGTCCATTCAGTCCAAACCATAACTTTCTCAACTTACAGTAATACTTAGCACATCTTTAAAGAGTGCAAAAAGATAATGAATGGTGATTGCAGTGATAATTAAACTTGCCAGGAAGTGATGAATCATTCCATGCTCTCTTGCTGGTCTTATTTTAAAACTAAGAACTTGGTACTTTTTTTTTTTTTCTTATTTTGGGATATGTCCAAAAAGTTGCAGCATATTTTTTCTAAACCAAGGGTTAAAAGAGACACACAGGAAAAATATAACAAAAAATACCCCACCCCCCAGAAAACCCCAAAACAACCAAAAACCAAAACACCTGCTTGAAGAAGAGAGAAAGAAAGGAAGAAAAGCCAATGACAGTAGAAGTTCAAGAATTTCTGGAGATGTGGTCCAAGGCTTGACTTAAACTGCCAGAATGTTAATCTTTCCACACTGCTATGGGGAGGAAACATAAAGCTCTAGAAAAAATGGTGAACAAGAACTAAGAGGAGTTTTAAGCTATGGGATATGATGAAAGAGCTGCAGTACTGCAGTTATATGTAAATGGACCTAAGAAAAGAATGGCTAAGATGAAGGTTGATTTTTTTTTTTTCTTGTGATGCATTGGTACTTCAGTGAAATAGCTACATCTATTATCTGACCAGAATCTTGTAATAGTGGAATTTATCAACAGCATAGTTTGAGGCAAGACTACCAAAAGTGCATTAAAGTCCTCTGCTTAGTTTCCAACAAAAGTTAAATGCTGGGCACTTACACAGTCCAATTACTTCCTAGAAGTCCAGCCTTGATTTCTCCATCTTATCAGAGATTTAATTAAGAGCTAAGACAAAAGTCAGTCATTCCTGAGCATAGCTTCTTATGTCCTGTACATAGATATGCTCCTCACAGAGATAAACTATGAAATGTTTATGTTGATTGAGAAAAGATAACTGAAGCAAAGGAGCATTTTCTGTTTTATTCAATTATGGACAAGTAAATTCAGCAGTATCTTTTAAAGAGGAATAAGAAATATTTTCCTCTGCATGCTTTTACTCAAAGCCTTTGATCACTGAGGATTACATGAACACAGAGAGATGCCTGGCAAACATTTGGTTTGAACATTTTTATACACATGTTCTCTAACAGACACTGAAAAAAAAAAGTCTCTGAAAGTCTTCGAAGTAGCAGGCAGCATTGTTTGATTTTCCCATGTGCTGCTCTGACAAGAAGGGATTAGAAAGTTCAAGCATCTGCTCCTGACCCTGACACAAAAAGACACAAAACTACAATAAAGACCTTTTTTTTAAAAAGTCTGGTTGGAGTAGCAGTAAATGTTAAATAAAATGACGTCTGCAAGCCCGTAAGTTCACATATGAATTGTCCCAAAACTTTGCTGCATTTAAATTCTGGGGTTTTCCAGACTATCAGTATTCTGTATTTCATCACATTTGTCAGACTTTGACTGGCGGAAGGAAGCACCACTGACAGCGCAGCCCAACAGCTATGCCAGCAGCCTGGAACCTGAACAGCCCAAAGAAGAATGCCCAGAAACCTCTAAATCGTTTTAGCTGCTGTACTATAAATAATTATAACAAATGCTTATAAGGATAAAACTTGTACAGGACCTTAATGATCTTGCCTCTTTCTTTCTTTTTTTTTTTATAGGTCTAACACTATATCAATTTGGAAAACTAAGAGAAAAAAATTCCAAAATTAATATAAATAGAACTTCTAAAATTTATTACGTAATTTTCAAAATCTGCCACTGAGTCTGCCATTTCTCTCCAGCCTCTCAAGATTCATTTCTGGCAATCGCATGCAATGCTGCTACCTCTAAAGCTTATTCTTACATTTTATTAACTAAAAGAATGTATCCAATTCATTTCTTTCTCCACAGGGCCAATCAGTTTAGGTGACTTGAATTATATCAATTCAAGTTCACCTAAGTAACAACATGTGAAATAGTATCAGTCAGATTTGAAAGTATTTTGAAGGAAAATATATCACTATTAGTAAGAGGAAATTTTGCTCACATATATATATGTTTAACATAGCTGACTATAAAGAAAATAAGTATTTATTTTACCAGCCAAAAGTATAGTTATATAAGAATCAGCAAAAACGAGATAATAACTTTCTGTGATACATGAAGGCAGCATGCTTATCATGACATTTACGCCTACTCAGATGTTCATCTGGTGAAGTCATATTGACAGCTTAGTACTTGAAGCCATTATTGTTCACAGACACATACAATTAATAGCTAGACAGTAATGAGATGTAAGTCTACATGAGCATGCAGAGGGTGGAAGGTTTTGGTGCACCCACATATATCCACTATAAAAACTGCCTATTGCAAAGACTGTCTTTATTAGCAAACCAGGATAAATCAAATTCAAATACCATTTTTGTGAACCCTGTGTAGAGCTACTTTCCCTGTCTGGCCACTGTCCAGAATCTTTTTTTGTAGGCTGGAGGGAAGAGGGTGAGGAGGGTTCTGAACTTCTCCCCATGTACTGTTGTTTTTAACTAGATAACCCCCCCACATCTTTGCAAGGTTGACTTGGGCAAGTCCCATTATGACAAACCACATGAACAAATCAATAACCATTAGTCTGGAGTTCTTGCTGAGTTCCCAGGTGAGCTGATTGCATAAAATATCACAAAAGTAAAAGATGCATGAAATTTCTAACCTCAAAAAAATTTACAAACCAGTAAGCAGGTTAAATAATTTCTTATGGGTTAATCATTTTAAATTTTATTCAGTTTTACTAGTGTCTCTGGATTTCAGAGGCCTCAGAATTCAGTCCAGAGACATAAAGTCTCATCACATACCAGAGGAAACACTGAAAGAGCAAAAATCACAGATAGAAGCAGGAGAAGAGATGAGAAGTCAGTGTAACATTCTAGTCAAGTAATTTGGTTAACTGGTGTTGCTACCTTTGAGATTAATAATAATAATAATAATAAAACAGGAATTCCTCTTAAAATAAAAACCCAACACAGAAAAGACCCCTGACATTGCAGATACTGTAATTATCTAGAGTGTGTAGTCCTCAGCTATAGCTCTCACTACTCATCAGCTCCAAACTCATAGTTCTGTACTCATGATTAGATCCACCCAGAATCAATGGTGGTAACATGCACTTGTGTAATACTTTCTTTCCCGTTGTTATTTCTTTCTTACCTAACGCAAAATATTAGGCATGTTAATAAATACTAAACATTTGCATTGCTATATATTTCATGTTTCCAAAATACATTTTCCTTTCTCCATTTTTTTTGTCTTCGCTATTCCTTTAAAATACGTTTTTAACACTTTTGTCATTGCAAGGAAATAGCAAGGAACCATCCACCAAAAGAGTGCCCATTTCCCAAAGCCCCATTAACATAGGTTTATCTCAAATGCTTTAGGTTTACTTACCAGATTTTATTTTTAAAGAAGATCCCCAGCAGCACCAGTCATTCGTATTACTTCAGCCTCTTTCTCCGAGAGGTGAAGTGTTAAAAGAAATTCTCTCACTAGCAAAACATAGTGACACGAAACCAACTGAAACTAAAAATTAAGGCTTTATTCTAGGTCAGGTACTAGTTCACTCTCTTGCTCTCAGAACAACAAGTATTTGCTTAATAGTCCCAGATACATTAACATTTTTGTGCTACTGGAGCTCAAAGAGCTACTTGAAATGTTTGAGAAATTGTTTGATTGCCTTTTATATAGACACTATAAGCAATAGGGTCATAATGAACTGGAAACATGACATTGACAAGAATATGGAACAATGACCTAATTTCTACCAAGTAATTGCAACTAATACGAGTTTAGGACTTTGCAACCTAATCATTCTGTAATGAGTAGGACAGAAATATCGATCAGTGGTTTTAAGTAGATGGCACGCTGAGAGTATTATTTGAGCATATTGTTTAGAAGCTGACTGATAAAAAATTACTACCGGGGGGGGGGGGAGGGGGTGAAGTGAGACGCTAGCCTTCCGGTTTACCTAGGGTGAGAAGAACCTTAACCAGCAAGAAAAGTCTTGCCTGTCACAATACTTCTTAACACTAATGAATGACCCTCAAGAGAGAGTTTACTGGCATCATTTGGTCTGTCTTGCTAGAACAAACCCATTTAGTAAGGAGTAAAGAGAACTCACAGTTGTGTCAGGATTGCACGTTGTTATTGAAGTGACTAAAGGCAGAAGGAATGTTAGCACGCATCTTTCAGCAACAGTGGAAGGGGATGACGACCCCACTCCATAAATATTGCTGTCATCTACCTTTAAGACTATTTTTTCCCCAAACATTAATAGGAAGATAATCAAATAAAACATTTAGAAACAAAAACAAGTGCATAACCTTGAAAGGAAGTGAGCAGTTTTGTGAAAGGAAAAAAACCACTTTTTCCTCTGCTGCTTTGTCTTTGTGAGTCATTCTCTGGGAGTGGTACCAGAATGTCTTGTTGTCCTATTTCTGTGGAAAAAATCCTTGAGCAAGTTCATTCTTGATTAAGTTAGCATGGTGCCAAGCAAATGTAAAACACTGAATCTTTGATTCAGTGTTTTCTATTGTTCCTGTTGCACTGGGGGAGGGAGGCAATCTCATGGCTTTGTTAACAGTGCTTCAGCACTGGCATTGCTGTGCACAGCACTGGGGTAGCATTTCCTTAGGTTTGGCTGCTTCAGTGATAGAAATTTTTTTTTGATGCCATGTAGGGATTTGATTTCTCATACACCAATTGCAACTGTGAATTAATACTTGCACCTCAGCTCTGACAGATCATTCCCGCTCCATGACACATCCATTATCCCTTCAACTGTGCCAACAAACTAGATCCTTAAAATTACCTGGATTCCTACAAATTATCTGGATTAAAGGTAGCTCCACTTTCCAAAAAAGGGTGAGGAACTAAGAGAGAAGAAACTAGTTTGACTGTTGAGGCAAGCACGTGTCATTGTATCCAAAACTGTGAAATGAAGCTGATGCAAACAAGTGGGATAAATTCTGGTCTTATCAATTTTTCCCACAGAGTAAATGCAACATTTTTATGCTTACTAAATTTGTTAAGCAACTTTTAATGTAAACAGAAAAAAAGCTACCTTCCCTTGAAGTACAACTGGCTGAATAGAAGTGTTACAGTTGTATAACCAGATCACTACAAGTGGTAATATATTGCTGCTCAGATAACACCTTTGTTCATTTTCCCTTTCATAATTCACTTAAACATATAAGGCCCTCTGGGTAGCTAGTCATATACGTAGACACTGGTGCTTTGTGGATAGTGAAATTAAAAATTAAAAATGGTAGCCTACATTTGCTCATTAGCAGTCTACTTTTGGTACAGAGGTAGTTTACTGAGTAAAACATTTCTTTTCATGGGAAACTGCTGAGCTTAATTCTTTGCACATGAAGGAATGGCAGCTTCTAGACTCACCATGTTAGGAATGGCTTTCAGAGAAGCATAGAGAAACTGAAATATTTGTGATGGGAAAAGACATTTTGTAACAGGGTAATAATGCAAAAGAAAAGAGTTCCTGCAATGGGGAAGGCTGGATTTAATCATGAAGTGAAGCAACAAAGGCTTTTGTGTTTCTGACACTTTCCTCTGAGGCAACTCAGCAGGAAAAAACCCAAAAAATCTAACTTTAATTTGTCGTACACTTTTAGCAGTGCTGATTGTACAGTGAGAAGCCTTCAACTACCTATAAAAATGTGGATACAACATTTAAGACTTCATCACCTAATGTGGTATACACTTCTACTATTGCACCAGGTACTGCATGGTACGGTATGCGTGGCACTAGCTGCTCGCTGCAATAGCAAGGAGCACAATGTAATTATTTGTAGTGTTAGGTTAAGTGGACGTGGCATTAGATAAAACTGTCCCTTCCCATCTATCTCTCCCTTCCTCCCTGTTCCCATGCCTCAACTTACTACAGAAAAACCTGCTAAAATAGAATTTGAGATGGTGCTGTGCAACTGGTTTTTTTCTTTCAATGTCTAACTCCCTTCATTTGCACAGTCAAAGCTCTGCAGTTGCATTAAACATGGTGAGATCTATTTGTGACCATCATAATACAAATCACAATCTGCTGATTTTATTGTTAAAAATAAATCTAACGACAAACCAGGATACAGTTGAGTGCATGTAAGCCGCAGAGCCCATCCTTAGTTTGTCTATCTGCAAAAACATAGCTCATTAGCGAGAATGGCAAAAATCCAAAAGCATAGCAATAAATAGCAAATTTATTGCAATCTGTTTCTGTGTTACTACTATAACTGCAGCCAAGTGACAGACAAAGGGAGGTAAACATGCTTCTTTCCTTTGGGAAAAAGGGGGAAAAAAAAGAAAGGAAAAAAACCCAGAAGCTTCAGGGAGCCATTCCTGTCCTATCAGGTGACTGGCTCACTTAGCAATTCAGAAAAGAAGAATCGCTTCCAGTACAACTAACTCTAAGAAATTATAACATACTTGACATAGCCCAGTGTTCGTATAAATGAGTGACCAATAACCCTTAGCCAAATTCCACTGCATCCTTGAAATGCTGTGCTCTTTCGTCACAATAAAGTAAATCTGTTTTGAGGTCTCATTTATTGTGTTGTAATTCAATAGCCTCCAATTATACCAGAACCAGGCTAATCTTATTAAATTTATTAAATTATAGACTTGATGGAGAAATCACAGGCTGAAGCTCTATGGTCTATGTTCTATGGGCATGACATCAACTGTATTATGTTAATTATGCCACAAAGACTATTACATACCTTTTATCCCCTCATTTAAAACCCCAAACCTCTTTCAATCTCTCGTCCAAACCCACATTTTACCTGAAGGAATTGACAGCATATTGGATCTTGACATTTTCTTACATCTCTGAACTGCAGTCTCACAAAGCTACAAGATTTTCAGATCAGACAGAAGCACAAAGTCCCAGTACGGCCAGGAACTGGAGTACCTTTAAATATTACTATATCCTAACATATTGGATAAAAGGAGATGACTGAGCAAGTAGAATCCATAGCTGGTCCTTGAAGTACTTTTTGCTGAGATACAGATTGCATTATGCAGCAGCCCTTTTGTGAAAATCATCAACTAATTTTCTGAAGTGAAGCATCATATGGAGATTTTTACACTCATGCCCATGTATAAAGCTGGAATTGGTCCCATGCATGTGGTTTTCTGCCAACTTCAGTAAGGCATGGGTGCCAGCTAAAGACGGATTTAATATAGCTTGTACAATGTCAAAAAATTTCAGTTCCATGCCAAGAGGATAATCATAATGTTAATCATTGTCAAATGATAAGAATGCATTTTAGTGCAAGAAATCACATCTGTTGTCACTTTACATTGTTGTTTGAGAGCTTTACACAGTATCTTTCGGAGTCCATTTCAGTGCAGAGCCACTGTATGTAATAAAACTGCAATACTGTTTTTCATTACTGGGAATGAAAAGAATACTGTTAATATCTAACACTTCTATGAATTCTACCTTTTTCTCGAGATTCTTCCCCTCAAAATCTCCCTCTAGTAAAGCTGATGTCTTCAAGTTTCATTCTACTCCCTTTCTCATTGAAAATAAAAATTTATTTCAGATTACATTGTGGTGGGTTAAACCATTGGGTTAAAGCTTGCCAGGTTTAACCACAAGACATTTAACATCTAAAGGTTGAAAAGTTTACATAGCAACATGAATCAAGGACCCTGAAACTTCTGAGTCCTCCTCTCTCAAACTAAGACAACAATTTTAGCATTGAACTGACAATGAAAATGTTCTGAACTTTCAAACTAAAAGGTCTTAAGAAAAAACTCGTACAATAATTATATATTTTCCTTAATTCATTAACCACATTTTACATTTTGCTTTCATCTTGGTAGTGAACAAAAGGGCATTTTAAAACTACACACAACACCATTCTGGACACAGCCCTTTGTCATAAAGAAAAGATCAGCACAGTGCTAAGAAGGCTAAATATGACCTCATGCTATGACAAAGTTGACTATCTCATGTGTCCAGTATCCAAAATGAATGTGGTCAAAGCTGAGTTTAAGTCAAGGGAGAAATAGGTGACATAGCTCCATATGGCTTATGACCACCTGAGCCACCTAATTTTTCCAGGAAGTTGTAATATTAACATGTTACGGCATGTTTGTTAGTGCTGAATTTAATTGCGCTGTAGCAGAGCTGGCGTGTGATGCTAATAGATATGCAATATTCTAACGAAAAAGCAAACGAAATCAAAGCTAGTATTTTCCATAAGAATTCTAATAATGCGTTTATTCTAAGCATCAGACCATGCATTGTCATAGTTGTATTAAATCTGTCACAATTTTGTCTTCTAAAAGGTTCCAAGTGTTTGAACACAAACTTTGGTTTAGGCTGTAACAGTGATAGGAGCGACTCAAAGTTTGGATTGAGCTATAAACTGTCATAATTTTCTAGGATGCTCATATCCTGTGTTTACCTCATACCCAGCTCTAAAACAGACTTGCAGCTGTTGTAGATTCACTTTTAAATTTTCTTGTCCCTATCTGCTATTTGGCAAACCATTTTTCTCATAGCTAATGCTCGGTTTCACGTGGCATATGAACCGCATCTGATCTACAACAGAGGTACATGCATGAGATCTTGGAATACTGAGGAATAAAACAATCCACATTACCGGTAAAGGAAAGGGGACAGTTTTCCTATGTTAATCCAGATTTAAGAGTCATAAGGCCTAGGCCATAAGTATTCACAAGGTGTCTGACATTCCTGGAAATTCAATTTCTGTTTCATACAACAGGAATGTATTATCAATCTTTCATTTCTTACCAAAAAGATAATCTGACATAACCCACTTAACAGCAGAAAGCTACTAAGCATGCATCATACATTTTTAAATTACAAAGCCAGAAAAACAATTAATTCTATAGGTTCAAAAGTGTGGTGCATCAAAATGTCTTACACTGTCATGCTTAGTTACTTCCACACATCCTATATTTTAAAATTTCTGGAACAGTAGAGACGTTCTAGCAATCAAGTGGAGAGAATCTCTTTTTGATGTGAAGCTCACACAAAGCAAACAATGGCTAACCAAACTACTTAGAACAACTAAAAAAAAAAGCTTTCCCACAGTTATCACTAAACTATTTATATGTGTATGTTATTAACATTCTTCTTTTTGACGTCTTTGACAAATACTTTTTAATATTTCTGAAGAAACAAGTAATATTAAATCCAAGGTCTTTCTAGTTAAGTTTCAAAGAATTAACTCATAGTTGGTCAGAAATTTTCTAACTGAATTTTTTCCTGATGCAAAACCTCAGAATTTTGTGCACAGCTTACTTTGCTCATAAAATTCTAACTCAGAGTTTTCCTCACTATAGGTCACTCTTCTACTGGGTTGCTCAGAGCTGTGTTCCCAGGTCATCTTTTGCAGTACAGGGATTAGAACCACTGGTTTTCAAATAAACAGCTTACTGCTACCTCAGTTATGGTCTTGGAAGTAGAAAAAAAGTCAGAAAGAGATGATTCATATTTTTTAAAAGACATTTCAGAATACTCACTCTTCTGAGGATTTAATTTTGGTGGCATATTTCAAGGTTTTTTATGTATTTAATTTTCTTCAGAGCAAGAATTCTGCATTCCAGCCCACCCTAATGGAAATCAATGCCAATGATGTAATGCTTTTTGCAGTACAGTTGCCTCTGCGTTGAAAATAACACACCGATGATAAAAAGAGACTGTCAAAAGGGATAACCATTTGCTGCTCCAGCTGAACCTGGCATGTTTGGCATCTCAGCCAAACAGGTGTCCCAGTTATATTAACTAAAAGTATTTGGGGTGAGGAAATACAGTGATATTAATAAAGAAGTTCAGTTCAGAGGAAAAAAATTCAAACCTTCATCAAGCCTTTAATAAAAGGCAACAGAAAACTACCAAATATTACTAGGTGGTGTCAGAGGTACCATTAAAAAATTAAAAAGAAAGTATTCGAACAGTTAATAAAAATACAAAACATATAACTGCAGGTAAGCAGGACGTTAGATGTTAATTCTTCAATAAATTCCAAAGACAACGCAGTAGAAAGCCCCCCAACAATAGTATCTCATTTCAATTTTCCCAGGCAGAAGAACAGTTCTGCATTGTAGATGAACAAAAGAAAGAAGTAAATACTCCCCAGTAGTCTGTTCCTTAGTGTCTTTCTGGCATAAATTACACTAACAGTGAACCATTCAAATGTAACTGCCTCCAAACACTATTTATCAGAGAAATTCACAACAATTAAATGTCTGTACAATATTTATGGAGGTTACTTGTTTTCCTGGGGCGCCAAAAGTCTGGAGAAGGGTTGGGTCAAACAAACTGCAGCCAGCGTCAAACAATAGATAATGGATCACAAGCACTTGCACAGACAAACATCTTCCTTTAGATCTCTCCCTGTTAAATAACACAGCATCAAATAATATCTGCATTAAGCTTGGAAGTTTGCACTGCTGTAATTCAACATCTTCTGAAGCTGAAAAACTCATTAAATAACAAAGCAACAAAACCGGGCAAAAATGCTGACTGAATGTGACTACAAACATTCAAACGTTTAGTTATGCCATCATGCAGCAGCCATGAGCTCAGGGAGGAAAACTTGAGATAAAGCACATCTTTTTTGATTTTTTTCTTCTCCTCATAAACCTTGCAGAGATATCTGTAGAGCAACTAGACATGGAAGAAATAAAACTTTCCTCTACATCTTACACTTTTATTTTCTCCAGCAGATGATACTTTAAGGTATACTGGCTTCTCTGGAAGGTCTAAAATCAGCTGTATTTGCCTAAACTGCCAAACAGAGAAGCAAGTTAGGAATACTTTTTTTTCATCCTTCTATGACACTGGCTCAGATGAACTTTACTTCTCTTACTCATTCTATAGAACCCATATGAAACCCTCATGACCGTCCAGCTTCACTGTACAGAGCATAAACGGCACAATGGCAGCTAATGAGTACTCATGCTCTGGGCATTCAGGTCAAGAAGAATCAAAATTTTAACATAGCAGTTTTCACCCCGCTTTGATTTGCGGACACCTGTAATATTGCCAGTGGTGGCAAAGAGCTTTATACAGCAAAGGCAAACAGTAGGCTTGGGGGGTTAGATTACAGTTCTGTAACAGCTAGTTACAGATTACCTAGCAGTATTTAACTGATTCAACTGAGATGCAAATATGTGATTACAATTGTCTTGAATTAGCCAAAGTACGCAACACAGATGTTTATACCGGCCCTCTTTCAGGCCAGCTTTCTGTTGACTACAGAAGCACAGATGTTATCTGACGCCTCATAAAGCTGGAGTGACGTGGGCAGTACTTGATCTTCATAAAATCTGCTCATTCAAAGTTAACATTTCAGAAATATTGGAACAAAAGTGAACCCTCAGGACAGGATCATATTGGATCAACACTTTGTCATGTCTCTATGCAATACTAGGTACCCTAGAGTAAGGATGCAGCTAGGTATGGAAACACAGAAGGAGTCCAACCCAGACACTGAATTAAGTTTAAATTTATAGTAGGGGCAAAAAAAGAATTATTACAGGTTATTTTTAACACAGAAGAATTCCCTGCATGGCATCAAAACCAGTCATACTAGAACAGCTAAGAAAGATAGCTTGGAGGGAGCAGTGAGAGTTAGGAGGCAAGACTGAATCATGAGAGACAACTTAATCCATGATAGCTGCTGAAAAAGCCATCTTCTAGGGACCATGTAGCTGACAAACTCCCTCAGCTCACAGCAGACCAGTTTGGAAGTCACTTTTCTAGCAGAATCCACAGAAATAAATGCAGCAAGTCATGTTAACAGTATTTCACTTACAGTTACAAAACTACATATGCTGGCGAACAGTCAGAATCAGCCAAACTTTCAGGAGTAAGTCTCATACTCCTTTAAGACCACTATTCCTTGCATGTATGAGCTCAGAGAACGCACCGCTATGATCTGAGCCACAGACTACTCCACAGCCAGCTGCAGCTTTTAATGGTAGTTCTTTACAAGTAAGCCCAAGCAGTTTTCTACAAGAAAAGAGAGGTTGGGGAGAAGGCTGGCTTGTTCAGTCTACAACACTGCCTGGCTAATTGTAAAGCTTTATGGACCGTGAAAACTGAGTCACTTCATTGTCAGCTGTAACTTTATAACTGATGTATTCAATTTCTCAGCAGCTTCCCTTAACCACTGCAGAGTGCAATTTTCTCTCCTACTTTAGTCATAACTGCTCAAGTTTTTTTCTCTTCTTAGTAAAATTAAAGGATTTGCTTTGTATAAAGTTCTGACTGCCACTATAGCTCCTGTCTACAAGGCCCTACTTTAAAAGTTCCATAAATTACATGGTTGATCTCAAGTACTTCATGAGATTGTATAGGAATGAAGGAAAAGAAAAACAGAAAACCTCCCAAACATCTGCTGGCACCAGAGAACAAGTAAAACATTCATTACTCTGCAGTTTGTGCGTCAAGCTTGGCCCATTTGGTCCTTGGTTGATTTTGTTTCCTTTTGGGGGTCTTTGGATGTTTTCTTTGTTTCTTTGACAAAAGAAAAACAATACAGTAGAGCAGAACAACTTGCAGTTGTAGTAGATATTGTAGATCTTAAACCTTGTAGATCTTGTAGATTTTAGGCCTTTTTTCACTGTCTTAGTTTCCCAAAGACTCCACTAAATGGCAGAAGAAATAACTGCAAGTGTTTTGCCTCTAGCCCTCCTCCAGACATGATATCAAGTGTAAACCAGATCTGATGGAAAATGCAAACAAAATGGAACAGTGCTAAATGCTTAGTTCAGTCCTAAATGATTATTTTGACATCTTACAGGAAAACTTCTGTCAGACAAAACTTTGATAATCCTGAGGTTATGTTCCTCTTTCGGATGTATGAAGTCAATGCCTGCTTTTATTATAACTTCCACTGGTAGCTATGTAATTTCAGTTATTTAGGCATTCGCATTTTTCCTACTCTGTATAATTAGCAAGACAAAAGGTGCTTTTTGGTTTGGGGTTGGTTTTTTTTTGCCTATCCAGATATTTTGACTTCATTCTGTAGCAGAAACCAGGAGTTACAACATGTGGGAGGGCTGTATGAACTGCGAGTTTGCGACCAATAGCTCTAAGGAACTGCTAACCATTTTGTTGCAGGCTTCAATGTGTACCAGCTGAATTGGAGAAAGAGGTTTTCGAAAGAAACATTTATAATAATTGATTGGTCTGCAGGGCAAACAAGGGCCCCTGCACAAGTAGCTGGCAGGAGTTCAAAATAGGAAGAAAGTAATTATTTGTGTAGTGGATTATATGAAATCTCTTTCTAGGCAGGAATCTGAATTGAACATTTATAAGTTCAATAATCACAGAAAACACCTTTTAGGAAATCTTAGAAGTGTTTGATGTAGCATAAGTAGAGTCAGAAGTCTAAGCTAAACAAAAATAGAGCATAGAAAATTGAGATTTCATTTAATTGCAGTTTAGCAGTCAGCCTCGTGAAATCTTATCTTTAATTTCCTTTGCAATGTTCTCAGATACTTAACTTTAATTGAAAGCATATGTGAGGAGTGTATGTACATTTAAAGGTCTAGAGATGGGGAATTTAGATGTATGTTATGTTAATCTTATGTTATGTTATTTAGAGACTGTGATACCTGTAAAAGCACACCGCTGCTTTTCTTAGTGATATCACAGGCGAATTATGGCTTATGCACCACTCCTTCAATTTGTAATCATTTCTAGTACAGCTTTCTATAAGCACAGCAATTCACCTACCCGCAGTAAACTGGAGGATTAGCATTTACTCTAATTTATCAAGAGGACTGATATGTGCCAGAAACTAGCAAAAAATTAGGATGAACCAGAAAATTAATTCTGTGCCTCCTGTACATGATAATAATAATTGAATTGCTTTTAACACAGCAACGTAATCCCATTATTCTAATATTACTGGATAAAAGCATTCTCTAAATTGCTCACGCTAAATAGCTGACTATGGCTAAAATATCTATAGTTATTGAAAACTCTAAAATTTTTCATGTTACAAAGTTATCATTATAAATTGTTTACCTAAACTACTCAGGTGCTGAAACAGACTGTTTCAAAATCAAAAGAAGCTGTTCAAAATTTATAATGGAACAATTCTTACTGTAATTATAGCACTAATGGAATACATATCAATCAAAAGGTAAATCATTATATAATTTCTTCATTTTCTGTTCAGAGCATTTTGGAAATCATATTTGACAAATAATAGCTTTAATTTTACTTAAATTCCATTTCAAAAATAGCTGTCATTTGAATTTTTCAAGAGCTTGAGATATTCCCTTAAATAAAAGCTTTAACATTTAGGAGGAAGTAAAAATAGGCAAGATTACAATTAAAAGTTATTTTAATTGTATATCCATTTGTTCCTAATGTAGTTAGCACTAAGTGACAATTTGTCTCACCGGTTTTTATCACAGTTATATACCTGTGATTCTAGCTCTTCTCTCTTTGATTATCAGTACTCGCTAATTTACAAACTTTTACATCACAAAATGGTAAGTTTTGATAACGATAATCTTGTCAGTCAACTTTCACTGAACTTTCATAGTTTAAGTGAATTGAGCATGCAAAAAAGGACAATAAGCACCACATATGGTATAAAATAAAATGTGAACAAGGTGCTTAGAAAAACAAAGGGAAGACCTCTGACATAAATGGTTCTGGAAACTGTTCTATAGTTTTACCACCAGTATCCATGGATCTTGCAAAGGAATGACTGTGTGAGGTTCCCTAAAGTTACCCATTCCTGCCCCTTTTAGGCATAACAGGCTGCTAATCTGGATTCTGTTTGATGCCTGTTAAAGTATTGTCCCTTCTGACAATGCAGCAGGTGGGGAGGAAGCCATTTCTCTACTCTCCTTGACATCAAGCCAAGTTTCCTCAAATCAGTAACTAGGGTCCTTTTTTCCCCTCTACAAAATACGTACACATGCAATGATGGGTGTTTGTCACTGCAGCATCACAGGATCAACAAACTGGGTGTACGAGTCACTCCCTTCTAGTGTCTACAACAGTTTAGATTCTTCTTTCTGTAGAGGCACTGCAGAAATTGTGGTCTATTATGTTGGATATGGAGGAAAAGAAGATTCTGCCTTTCCTCAAATCCCTTTTGCCGTTCAAGTTAGCACATATTAATTTTAGGACAGTGATGGCAATAACACGTATTTTCTTCTTAAATCAGTAACAGTTACATAAAGTAGCCAACTCTAACCACATGTGAACTTGAATCGCCAAACAACGGGGACCCTGGGGACGATTGTAGCAAATAGAAGTTATTATATATTAAAATAAGTTTTATATATATATACATATATGAAAAGCATGTTGTTTTCTCACTAATTATTTAAAAGCTCAAAAATGTAACTCAATTCTAATACTAGGTTCAACAGTGGTGGGGATACAAGAAGCTCCTTGCAAAGAAGATGTCTACTTGCAAAAAAAGATAAAGTGGAAAGGGTCTGACTGTTCTGTGTGTGACATTGAATGCAGTGGCACACAGTCAATAGATACCATGAACGGACAGCACAGCATTTCACAGAATAACGGAGAACAGAGTTAAGTCAAGTTTATCTGCAGGTTAAGGAGAATACCAAACACTGTAAGGCCAGTAAGCATACAGAGCTCTGCTTTAAATCTGGTTCTGCATTCCGAACCAAAACGTTTTAAAGCAGCTGCTTCTCTTGCAGAGCTCACTGCATAAACTCTCCTAGGCAGCAAATCTCATCCTGTTGACACAAGACTAGATTTAAGATGGAGACTTAGTTACTGCCTAGTAAGATTCCATCTGATAGAGCATAAAAGGCTAAGGGAAAAAAAATGTGATCAGTGGCATTGGAGGGTCTGAGAAAACCCCTGGCCAGGCTGTGATCAGATTTCTTCTGAAGTAGATGTACAAAACTCCCCTCAATCTGGCTGCTGAAATTCCAGCAGTGGCTTGAATGGCTTTTGCTTTTACTATTCTGCATAACAAATAGTTATAAAAGCCCCACTATTATACGAGTTATTTAGCTGTCACTTGTTATTTGGTTTTGCTTTTGGTACAAAACATTAGAAGCTCACAGTCTGCATACTGAAAATGTCTTACTTCAAAGGCTAAAAGCTCAAGTCAAGACAGAAATGTACATGATGCATTTTCATCAGTCCTGTTCCAGTGAGCTCGTGTTCTACATATTCAGGCATCAATGAACTGAGCACCAATGCTAAACAAGTTGTTAATTTAAAATTAACCTCTTTTCTGGCAAAGAATCTCCTCTTTTGCAGCATTGGTGCAACTGCAATGTAAAGAAAATAGAGCTGGATTTCGACTTGCCTTGCAGAAGGTGAGCTTGGTTGTACGAGCCACATGGACCTGCTGAAAGTTAGGTATGGTTTTTGTTCAGTTCAAAACATCCAAGCTTTTATTGCAGCACCTAAGAGGGAGGTCTGTGCAAGCCTATGGAGCAGAAAACCCATAGAAATACCCTTTCATTCAAGCTTCCACAATACCCAGATTTTCTCATTAGGCATTCAAATAAGGATTTTCATTTATCCTTAAGTGTATTCAACTCAACTATCTTCTAAAACAGTCTACATTTACAAGAATAAAAAAATAAAAACCCAACCAACAAACCAACTCAAAGACAACCCAAGACACATGAAGTTAAAGTCAAATGTATATGGAATTCCGAAGTTAAATCCATAATTCAACACCTATTATGTGAAAAAACGAAATGCTAAAAGAAAATAAAAGCTTATTTTAAGGAAGGACCTATTGTGTAGCTTTTAAGCACTATCCAGATAGTTACCTCAATGTTCCTTCAAGAAATAATGAGCTGCTTGCAAGAAAATAATCAGCACTTTTGACTAACAAAACACAGTAAAGCTGTGTTGAAATCACTTGTAGACATTGGTGAGAAGTCTGTAGGCCTGTGGACTCTTATTAGCAAGAACAGATTCAGTTTTATAATTCTCACCCCATCTTGACTTCAACACAGATATACTACTGCACACTCCTTTAAAAATTCAATAATGTGCTTCACACATACCAGTTTCATTAAGTTTCACTCTCCAAGATGAAACAATTCTGCTGAGTGACAATATATAAAAGAATTATTCCCAAGTCAGATTGTCTGTGGTAGTCTCAGTTAACTCCCTACCACATACAAACACTTCTACTTTGATATCTGTGTATCAACAAAATTAATCCTTTTCCTTAATGACGGATGCTTATACCACAAACTGAGCACAGGGACCTGCTCTGGAAAATGAAACTCTTTGAAATTTCCCCATACAATATTCAGGATATTGACTAGAGTGATTTTCAATTAACTAGTGAATAATTAAAATTAAATCATCAGGAAGTCTGAAAAAGAGTCAGCTGAGCATTTATCTAATAACTTTATTTTAAAATACAAGTATTTTAGCACTACCTTGGTCCTGCAGTCACAGCAGTCATGAGGTTGGCACCAATGTGCAAAAGTTGTACAGTTTTCAAACACTTCAGCTCCATTTGATTTTGATATAATACAAAACCCAACTATTGTTTTAACTACTCCTAAAGAAGCACGAAACTTGTTTCCTGGAGCTCTTGCACTGAGTGTCGCTAATGGTTGGACTCGATGATCTTTAAGGTCTTTTCCAACAGAAACCATTCTGTGATTCTGTAATGTTTAGTTATTTACTGTAGTTTGTTTAATGCAACCATTCCAGAGGCAGCCGAAAGGAATTGTTTCATCCCAAGAGTGTAGGGGTGGCAGAGAACTGACAGAACAAACAAAAGCAGCAGCTTAGACTCTGTGTAAATGGAAGTCTGCACAAACTAATGGAGGTCTCCAGAAGTTGAAACTCAGAGGCAAGATGTGTGGCATCAGGAAATGATCAAAATATTTGCTCCACTAAATACATTTTGGGGTTTCTAGGTGCAAAATTGGTCCCAAAGTGCATAATCTTAAACAGAGTGATGATAGGATTCAGAGCAAAGATTCAAAAGCACATCACAGAGTAGTTCTGGTAAATCCCTGTTCGCAGCTGAAAAGTGACTTTCCAATGAAGCAAACCAACTTTCTCTTCAAAGCAAGCAGATGGTGGAAACTCCCTTTCCCACAGCCAGCTTGAATCTCTACCCAGTGCATAGGGGAAACAGGCAGTGCCACAGCCAATACAGTGCTAAGAGGATTACATGCAAGTAACCCGTTTTCTTTCAACAGCTGAGGCACTATATAGCATCTGTGGGATACCTTTAGAAACCCCGTATTTCAAACCTTTCCCGCAGAAATATTAGTGTTATTCCCTTGCTTCCAAAGCAACAAATGTAGCATATATTTATTTGTAACATCCTGACATCAGCTTTCAGAGTAACCAGACAAATACTGAAAAAGGAAGCATTGAAGTTTAAGGGGTTTAGAACACTCTAGTTGGATGGAGTTTCTCTCTGACCGGTTGCAGATGTTTATTTACATTTGCACCAGAAGTCTACACTGAAAATTGCATTTGAGAGGACTGAATTAGACACAGCAGGTGCATAGCAGACCCTTCAAATAGTCCTTCAATTTTTAGCATTATCGTGCACCAAAGTATATTGACAAAAATAACATAGACATAGCAACCTCCTAATAACTAAGCACCTTTCAACATAGACTTCTTTACCTGCTCTCTCAAAAGGAAAAGTATTGATATCTCCTATGGAACTGCAATAATATACTTACCTATATATACTGACAGGAATGATGAAACAGATTCAGCAATGCTGATTCTCAAGACAACCTTTACAAAATCATATAAGAGCTATGCAAGTATTAACCTGAAAGGACTTACCTGCATTTCAATTTGAATAATAACTACCACTGGTTATATATCTTTTAAATGAGGTGACTGAACCTTATGCAGAGTCTAACATTACTTTAAGTACCATCATATAGGAGAGTGATGTACTGTATTATGAGAAAAAATAATATTCACAGCTTAGAGATAACTCTCCCGTTTGCTAATTAGTCGTTTTAACAAACAGATGAAAATGATATTTCCCAGGGAATAGAACAAAAGCCAAGGAGAGAAGCTACTCACATTCCTTTGAGCCGTTGCCACATTTTCTCTGCATGTCCTCCTATTTGGTACTTTATAGAGGTGCTTTCCAGTTCCCGAGTTGTTTCTGTCGCTCGAGCCCCCATCGTTATTGTCCTACAGCGATACAGTTACAGTCAGGCTCAGCAGCAAGCAAAAGCATTCTTTAGTCCACTACAAATGTCAGAAGAGAAGATCCACGCATGTTAGACAGTAGCTGCTGTCATATCAAAACACATCACAATTACAACAGCTGAGGGACGATCCTGCCTGAATCGCTATTCACTTTGACAGACAAAGCCACTTTTCCCACCCACCCCACCCCCCAACACCCTCCCAAGCACAGAGCAAGTACACACAGCTCCTCTGATCTCACGAGTCTAATCCATACGGGTGAGCCCGCTACTATAGTACTGACTGCTCAAGCTCCTTTCCCATGCACTTTTCTCTGCTGTAGGAATACGCACAGAAGCACAAAAGATTCCTTAAAGTGGACTATAATTCATTGCAATGCAGGATAAATGTGAATGGCTTTAACAATCCAGAAGGAAAAAAAGGCTGGTTTCTGCTCTGCAGGTTGGAGAAACAGGCTGCAATCGGAAAGCAGATGGTAGAAGCCAATATCAGCCACATCACCCTACAAAAAGAGTGCATGTTCAAATGCCAGAGCTTTCCTCTCTTTAGTTGATCCTGAATTGATTCTTAGTGGATAAATATCTACCAGCCTCTCAATAAAAATAGGACTGCATAAATGCTAAGTCGGTAGTGGAGACATGTATAAATCCCTGCAGAAGAGAAATCAGAGCGCTACAGGTTGTTATTGAAAGAATATGCTGTAATGATGACTATTCACCTTTTCCTAGCAACCCCACACAGTAGGTAACTGTCAATTTAACTGGTAGAAAATGCAGCAGCTGCAAGACAGCCCGCTCAGCAAACCCTCCGGGACAGCAGCAGGCATGTGTCAAAATCTGATGCTGAACTGTGTGTATCTGCCAGCAAGAAACAATTAAGTGCATGTAAACAGCAAAAGGGTTGAGGACTAAGCAGTACACCAGCCATGCAGCAGATTGCCAGTTCTGCCTTTCAAGTGCAAACCTAAGCACGTAGCTGTACAGCCAAAGGTAGGAGAGGGCAAAAGAGAGTATTTCCTTGCTGCTTGCTCAGCCAGACTTGGGTTTGCAGAGCAGCTCCTATACTCTGCAAATGGTACCGGTCTTGTTTGGCAAGTCAGTAACAATCTGCATTTCTGAAGCAGCAGTCAAATAATCAAATATACCAGAGACTTAACTCAGCAATCACATTTGTTACAATAAGTATAATATCTGTGCAAGAAGTCAGGCACATGGGGTGCAACAAGTAGGAGTAAATATGTCTGAGCTTTGCCAGCTACTGCTGTCACTGCCAGTTGGGCAAAGCAGGCTTTGGGTCCACAATGGAACAGTAAGGATGAGTAACCTCAGGTGCTCACTGGAAGGACCCTAAGGTTAAGAGATGCATATCTCAGCATGGCTTCAGCTGGACACCTTTATTTGTGTTAAATTTTACAAAAGACATGAGATGATGAGAGGTTCCCATCTGATGCAATTGCCAGAAATGAATAATATTGTGAAGTACTCAGGATCTTACAGGGGAAAAAAAAAAAAAAAAAGACTCTCACTACTTTGAAATAATCCTAACACTTCAGAATTTCCTAATCAATTTCTTTCCCTAGGATACGTTTTTACATACATTATAAATGTAAAAGGTGCCCTATGGAGTTATAAACCAGTTTGCGATGAGTCTTCACACATTGGTTTCAAATGGATAATTAAATAGTACATTTCATTTACTACTATGGATTTAATACAGACACATTTTTAAATTGGTATTAATTCACGGAGTTTCACAGAATTATTCCTGACTCAGACATGTAAGAGTCAGTCCCTTCAAATTCACTAGTAATATCTGAAAAACAGCCACTGAGCAACATCTCTTACAATTTGCAAACATCACACAACAATGGTGAAGAGATATGAACAGCTGTTTTCTCAAAAACTGCAATGCATTTATTTGGTTAAAGGCAGCAGCAGTATCTTTGCACGTTTACTGAGGAGCCACTTAAAATCTTCTGAACTTTCCACTCTGGTTTTGTATGGAGTCCTACTGAGGTTTGTAAGAAGGGGTATAAATATCCTTCCATGCAACAACCAATGAAAACCTCTCACACTAATCTGGGTTCGTCCCTGCCTTCTAACTGCCAGACATGTGAAGCAACACAGAGAAATTAAGTATTTATAGAAACCACATAAACCTCCAGGGACAGAGGGGAATTTTAAGGGCCTATTTTTTCTCATAAAGTATTCCCAGCTCTTGTCCAATTCTACAATGAAAAAACAGTTGAGTTTGTAAGTTGTAAGTCTCCCTCACAAGGAAGTGAGTAGTTGAAAATATTGCTTTGATTTACTGACGAAAAGCATTATGAGCCAGTAATACCCCTCAGAAAGGGAGGAAGGAACAAACTGCCCAAATAGTATCACTGCAAGTGGAAATACACCTGCTAACTTCACCAGAGCTCCACAAAGGAAATTGTAAAAACTTTGCTCCTTGCAGGACCACACCACTGCAACAACAGAAATTCTTACAACAAAAGCACCTGGCATGGCTTGAGCAAAGGACAAACAAAGCAGCTTCCTCTCCAAAGGTTTGTCCCAGGCATCAAGACACCAAAGTACCAGAGATGACACTGAAGGATGAAATTGTGTCTCTGAAAATGAAGGAAACAGCAGGGAAATGGATAGATAAGGCATTAGAAGAATCAGAGGCAGAGAGCGCAAATGTCCTGTATGTCCCCAAGGAGAGAGAATCACAGAATTATCAAGGTTGGAAAAGACCTAGAAGATCATCCAGTCCAACCATTCACCTATTACTACTAGCTCCCACTAAACCATATCCCTCAATACAACATCCAGTCTTTCCTTGAACACCCCCAGGGTTGGTGACTCCACCACCTCCCTGGGCAGTGCATTCCAGTGCCTGACTACCCTTTCTGAGAAGTAGTGCTTCCTAATGTCGAGCCTGAATCTCCCCTGGCGCAGCTTGCTACCATTCCCTCTAGTTCTGTCACTGCCTACACGGGAGAAGAGGCCGACCCCCAGCTCACTACAACCTCCCTTCAGGAAGTTATAGAGAGCTATAAGGTCTCCCCTAAGCCTCCTCTTCTCCAGGCTGAACAATCCCAGCTTCCTCAGACGCTCCTCGTAAGGCAACAAGCCATTTAAAACACACACACACCTGTAGGTATGCTATTATCTTGGACACATGAGCAAAGAAATCCTCACAGAGACATGGGGACAGGAAGGACCTTTCTTCCCTTTAGCCTCTTTGAACAATGCTCAGAGAATCAAGCAGCCGAGCCTGTGCCCTTCCTCCTGCTCAGAGGAAGGCAGGCACAGAGGCTGAGGACAGAGCCCAAACAGTTCCAACACCCCTTTGGATGCAAGAGGCGACATGTGGCAGACAGGACAGGAGTTTGCCGCTGGGATATGGGACAACCATAAATTATACTCTGTACATAACAAGGGGATCAGGGGAGGAATTAAGGAAAACCTGACTTGCTCAGAAACATACATCTGTGCCCTTGCAGCACAAACTGCTCCCAAGAAGATCCAGAATACTAAATGATGAGCAGCTGTTTTAGGAAGCCAAAACCAGAGAGAGCTAGCACCTGAAATGATGAATGATCTTAAACAGTTTTCCAACTTCCTGTTCTGGTTTTCTGTTCTTGCCCTAGCTAATCTGGTGTTTGTGCTCCAGTCCCAGCAAGTTGGTACACTCCATCTTCTGTATAACCTTTGTGGCTTTGGTTCACAGCTTTTCCTTTTTTTTTTTTTTTCCCAGTTGAATTTAAAATTTCCATACTAAAGTGAACATTAAAGGAAAGCTTCTGTTGGTCAATACGGAGAAATATTTAAATATGAAAAAATAACTTTTTCACCCATAATTACACCAGACCAAAACTGTCCCAGTGCCATTTAATCCTCAGATAGGCAGCTTCACTTAATGATAATTTATCCTAAGCTCATTTTCTTTCATCTAGAAATACTTCAGTTTTGTAGTAATATCAATGCAAACAAATAATTTTAAAATACACCTAACAAAAGAAATCAGGTTGGCTTTTCAATATTGAGTACTGAGAGACCTTTACAGCTATGCCAAAATCACATAGTTACAATGAAAACAATTTACCTTAAAATTGGTAGACAAAACTGGCAGCTAGAACAGTTAGAGATCAGCTACAGAAACAGGAAAGGGATCGTGCAGTTTTTCATAGGGAGAATTAGAACTTTATTTTAAATGAATCCTGTGTTCTTGACAGGAAAATGCTGTTTTGTTTGAAAGTATCTTCAAAGCATCTAAATCATGACAAATGGAGAGTAAGGAAGTACCAAGAGGCCTGCAGGCTGACTTACCAGACTCATACTTATCCCTCCAAACCTGACAACACAAACTTCCCTGTGGTGCAACTGCAAGAGAGTCATGAACCAATTAAGAAATTTGAAAACATAAGAAAAAACAAACCAAAATGAACAAACCCTCAAAAAGTTAAGATAAATATATTGTAAGCAGCGACAGCAGGTATTAGATCTGTATGCTGTCCTGGCCCTGACCAAGCAAGCAGGTAAAGCATTGCATTTGTTTGCTGGGTAAGACAGAGCTCAGCACCACTGAAAATAATGGAGTTCAGTGACTGAAACACTGCCTGCAAGTGGACTCCAACATTACACGGTACTCTGCGAACAGAACTTAAGGTAGGACAGGGATCCCATCACTCTAAGTCTGCCCTTGCAGAAAAGGAATGGTTTACTGGGCAGTGCTCTCCATCTCCTTCTGCCCTCCCCACTGTCTATTGCATTCACATTTGTGAAGTGATGTGCAATCCCTCTCTCTGCAAGCAGTTTCCAGCTTGCGTGCAGTGCCCAAATGTGTGAATTATTAATCGATAAGAAGCATAGCAGAGGAAATATGAATATTTGGTCTTATTAAAGTTCATGGACTTTATTTAGATACATAAGTCTCCAGCAATCTGGCAATGGCAAAATATTGATGTTACAGTAATCTCAGATTCTCCAGAGAATATATTAATAAAATTAGTAGAGTTATATAATTGAGAAACAGCAAATTTAGAGACGATTTACACATATGTCTACACAGTGCATTGGCATTGACTCAATTAAGTAGGTAAAAGAGTTGTGATTGATATATTAACAGTGATTAGATGATCAAAATAAGGAGATATAACAAGAGCCATTTTCCCTTTCATTTATTTTTTTCAAATTTTAGTATTTTCTGCTACATCTGATTTAATGTGTCCTGCAAGTACCAAGCTTTAAGTATAGCAGGGAGGAAAAAATCCAACCTTCTATTTGTTTGCTATGTGCACGGCACATCATATTAGTAACGAACATCGAGTCCAATTTATTGAAGCTTTTAGGCAATTAAAAATGAAAACAAGTAGCCCTGAAAGCTTGCAAGCAAATTAGCTGGTAAACCTTGGGGCACAAAGACATATTTGCAAACCTGCTTATGATATATCAAGAACTTGTCACATTTGATTGTTCAATACTGCCCCTTACTAGAGGGAACCAGCTCCAAAAGTCTGTCACGACTATGTGAGTATTCACAGACAAGTTCAGTGCAAAGTGAAGTTGGGCTGATTAAAGCAGATGTCTTGAATCTGCACTAATGCTGTCTAGGACCTCACTGCAGTCAACAGAATTTAGATGTCCAGGTACCTAGGTAGGAACATCTATTTTTAAGTTTACTTTGAATATGATCTTTCACTCAATTTACTTTAAGGAGTCATTAATTTACTTCAGTGAACTAAATCTGAAAAATTCTAGGAGATGGAGTGGTGGTAAAAAAAAATGAGTACTTGCAGAGATGTGGAAAGCAGGAGAGGCATCCTGTGGATAAGCTGGACATAAGGAACTGCAGAGGAAAATTTGCTACTGCATCATGAGTAGCAAGACAGAAAACATAAAAAGACAATTATTTTTCAAGAAGTTGGACTCAGAAAAAGGCCTTGGAAACAAAGTTGGAAAAATGCTGGGAATAAAAACAGACATCTGTCAATCAAGAAGAAGTCAAATGGAAAGTGTGTTGCACGTCAGTAAATTCAGTGCAGCAGGGGAGCTGTTCAGGGCTTTGTAACATAGTTGCTCAGTTGGCAGTTGCACCTTACACCTTTCTCCAGGTATGTGGAAATTGGTCAGCAGATATTCACTGGTAATTTAAGCTGAAGAATAACTGTTTCATACACAGAAACCAAACTGGATGTTGAGCAAAAAAAATGTAGAGTACAGAATACATGATTCTGAGGCTTTCTTTAGTTTCACATCCCATTGAAAGTGGCTCATGTATAACTTTTCAGTACTTAATTGCAATACTTCAGAAAGAGAGAGGTTATGGTTACCTTCTTCAAAGCATGACTATAGCAAACCACTGAAAAACAGATTAAAGTTTCTGAAAACAGGACCTTTAGCAATTCCATGTAGCTTATACAGTGTCATGGGGCAATCAGCACAACCTGAGGAATTAGAAGTTACAGGTTTTTAAAGTTTGGTGGGTTTAACTTTTTTATTTAGGATGAAATGGCAAACTGTTTTTAAAAAACACCATCTGAAGTTGCAGAGGACCATTTATGAAACAAACACTAACTTTTGGAACTTCTTAGGAAACAGTTAATGAAACTAATATGCTGATTTTTGCAAAGACGGAAAACAATTCTAAAGATGGTAACAGTGTTGAAATAAGAGGGACTGAAATTGCCACAAAGAATCACAAGGACAATTGTGTACTCCATAACATGAGATTGTTATCTTTCAATGTCAAAAAGGGGCAAGACTGTCCCCGTAAAGTAGTGTAAACAGTTGCAGAATAAATATAAATGGCTCAGGTTAGTGGTCCTCCTTTTATCAGAGGCCACCACCTGTTTTATCACATTTCATGTGTATGCAATCTCTTCTCTAGGAGTTTTTATTAAACTATTATAATTTTGATAATCATGCACAGATAAAAGTAATTTGAACGCAAAAGCTGTGGTTGACTGCAAAATTATTGGTATGAGGATGTAAGTAGAGAAAGAAAGAGAGAATACAGAATATAAGGCAAAAGCAATTAGGATATCTGGATTTGGCAAAGCATTTGCCATTTTATCCCACTGAACTACATCAGATGTAAAGGATATAACTAGTTCACTGTATCAAGACATATGTAGACAAAGACAACATGGAGTAAAGATGTTTCACATAATTATTGTCTAAAATATTGTCTGTTATTCCAAGCATTCATTTTGAGCTACTCAACAAAGAAAACAAGCAAATCATTCCCTTTTGCTATATGTTACTTACACGAAGACCATAGCAACAAGAAAGTGTTTCTTGATATTTATAAAAGACTATAGCAGAACAGATGCCAGGAGAGAGAAAAGTATCTCTTCGTCTCAAACTAAAGATGTAAATTAGGGAATTTATCCTTACCATAGCTGGTTTTACTGTAAACCAGCTCTCCATTAGTAGCTGACCTCAAATGGGTGGATTCAATTCAGTACACCCCACATAGCACTCCCTTCCAGATCTCAACTACAAATCTGAGCTTTCAGGATACAAGGAAAAAGGCACCCTCTTTGAGACACCAGATCTTCTGCATCATAACCCCAAGCATCTCCTGTAAGTTTGGTGCAGTTCTGGATGATATACAGTATTCTATGTGATACCTTGAAAGCAGATTACATCAAACAGTGCTTCTAAAAGTATCGAAGTCTTCATTCATGTACGCTTTTGCTTTAAAGAAAAACAAGATGGTCGCGACCTCCTCCTCAATCCAGGTTATAAAAATAATGAAGGAAAAATCTACTCACTAACAGCAACATATTGCATCAATCAAACAGTGACTTGATCAAGAGAGGAAAGCAGTAAAAGTAACTGAACACATAACCTGATTATTTCCCTTAGTATATGCCCTAAAGGCACAGTTACTTTCTTGCAGACGTTACCTGGACCCACTTAGGCTTCTAATTTGGGGGGGTGGAGGTAGAAAGTAGAAGAAATTTGTTTCACATTTTATTGAATGTGGAGGCAGTCACAACTATGGTGTTGCTGTTTAAATTTGTAATTGTGCTCCAACAATCAGAAGAAAGAGCAAAGCAAAGACGAGGAGGCTTTCAAGCCTATCTTCTCACACTCTGGGTGAGTGTATTAGTCCCACAGTATTATAAAATTTGCATTTGAAAAATCAGAAAAATTTGAAGGTGTGTACAGAAAGCTAAACCATGATTATGTGAAGTATAACTAGAGGACTGAAGTTTGGGTTATCAGAAATTGGCTTTCCTTTCAAAAATAATCAGATAACACTGAATTCTCTCCTCTTTTCTACTTTACATATTCTGGGGAAAGGCAAGCATCTGTAACTAAAAGCATTCTGAGGTGGGTTGTCAGGTTTCACTTGGAACCCTTCCTACCAGTGAGGGACAAAAGCACCAATCTCACACCAAATCTCTTTCCTCTTTAGAGAAAATATGAGGAAAAGGACATTCAGTTGTGGATGACTGGCAGGCAAAGCAGAGATAAGAATCAACAAAACAAATAAATAGTTAATGGGAAAAATTTGTATTTTCGCTTCACAGCATCACAGAATCACAGCAGCCCTGATAAATGAATGTTAATAAGTAACAGAACTAAAATTCTCCAGGAAAGTAATTCTGCACCTATTGCACTACTAAATGTGGAACTTAACATCGTGGAGCAATAGTGAAAACCAAAAATACAAACTATTTCCAGAAAGACTAAATAAGATATTATACTAAGTCCAACAACAGTTGTTAAACAGTTCACATGAAGCCTCCAGCCCAGATGGTAAACAACCTGTGGGATGTTAGGAGGTAAAAAAGCATATGAGACAAGGATGGTTGTATGTACCTATCCATTGGTATATTCCTTTCCAAAGTATTTTCTCCTGCCCATCACTGGGAACAGAATACTGATAGAATTATGATAGTTCTTACATATTTTTTCAATATTAAAATGCTTCCCATGACACAGAAAAATATTTTTGAGTAATTTTAAAATTAAAAAACCCCTGCATCTGTAGATGCAGTAGTTTTCCTCCTTAATTTATAAACGAGCTGTCTCCCATAAAACCTCTGCAGAAGGCCTTCTGCTTCAGTAAGCAAGATGGAGGCACTGGTACTGCAGGTGCATGGTAGAAAAGTCAAGTCCCTCACAAAGACCCAAGAATATGTTCCACACCTCCTTCAACCTGGCCTGGATAACTTGCTATACATTGCAAAGCTACAGAGGACATTATGGAACCTGAGAAAAATCAGCAAATGCCAGCTTAATTTTTAAAGCTTCTAATGTCAGAAAAACCAATCTGTAGACAGTTCATATTTTCCAAAAGAGAATTGTGTTGAATATTAAGTACATAATGTGACTGGGTTGGAGTATGCATAATATTATCTGATTCAGAAACTCTATGCTTAAGGGAATTGCTAAATAACTTGAAAACTAAGTGCAGTTGAAAGCAGAGGGGCCTTTTCTTAACAGATTTTGCATTTTAACCTTAATTTCAGCAAGATGGAGTCTAGCTTTTGGCTTTTAAACATGTTAGAAGATGAGTGGAGTATTAAACTGATGATAAAAACTGGCAGCACACTTAAAAATTAGTTCAACAGTCTAGTATGCAAAAAGATTAATGACAAGAACAAAACTCTGCTGACAGTCCGATGTTCAGTATCACTTAAATGTGTTTAATACCACTGAAACATGGAAGTTCAACCAAAGTCTAAAGGTAAAGTTTAGGTAAGTTTTAAAGTTGTGCTGTCAAAATAGTCTCTCTGTCGTTTTTTTGTATCAACCCATGATTTGGTATAAATGTCTGTGCACATATTTTCCAAACAAAAAGAAGTGAAAAATAAGTGAATTCAATTCAAAAAGCAACTAAAAAGATGTGTTTTCAAATAAAATGTTTGTTTCTTAAATGACAGACTTCTTAAAATGGTAGGCTCTAAAGGCATGATTTCATTCATTTGTATTTTATTGATCTTTGAGCAATTGAATGTTAAACATACGTTGAAAGACTGATGTTAGTGGAGGTCAGCAAAACTACTTGCATTAACGGGATGAAACCTGAGGCCAGAGGAGCAACTGAACTATAAGCAATGTCAAATCCATTACTGATGGAGCAGTACATGACCACTTAGTTTACATCTTTTGTCAGGTATGTAACCAAAAAGAGCTTTTTCTACCTTAAGAATTGCTACAACTCCTCCACCACAGACTGTTTTCATTATGTTGTGGGGGTTTTATTTGTGCCTGACATTACTCTAAGACCACTGACAGGACCACTGGGTCCACTGGAAACTGAAAAACACCATGACCCATTTTTTACCTTAATTATTCTGTACAGTTACTAACACCGATGAGAAAACTTTAAAATGGCTGGTGAAGTTACACTAGCAATAAAGACTTAGAAAAAAACAAAGCATAAAGGAAGATTAAGCCCTACACAGTTCAGCCAAACCCTTTTTGGGCTTATTTTTCTTCTTTTTGTTTGTCTACTTAGCAATATAATGTTTCCTGCCTGTATTAATCTCCAGCAATGTATTTTCTGATCATTTTTAGCATGTGTAAATAGCTGTAGCAAAAAAAGAGGTCTGGAGATTAGTTCAGGCAGAACCTATGTCAGGCTCTGGGGGATGGAGGAGTAAACTCACCTTACATTGTTAAAACAAGTGAAAATATTTAATAAAACAGTGAGATGGCTTCCCCTGAAATTGCATTCAGACTGCACATAAACCAAGCATAGATTAATCACCTTACAGAAGTGAAAAGAGCTACCTCACCAGATCAAGGCCCTCCCTACTCATTAATAAGTCAACAAACTAATATATTGAGG
The DNA here is from genome assembly GCA_020800305.1 of Porphyrio hochstetteri. Lineage (NCBI taxonomy): Eukaryota > Metazoa > Chordata > Aves > Gruiformes > Rallidae > Porphyrio > Porphyrio hochstetteri. The sequence continues at coordinate 16,929,920 of CM036910.1, read as the reverse complement.
GGAAAAAAAGTAAATAACTGCCAAATACAGAGAGTGTTTAGGAAATCTCAGATAAACCCTTCTGTCTAATGTTAGAAACCAAACTTTAATAATTTGGGCAAAGAGGAGTGTCTCCAGAGATTAATAACAATAAAAAATAGCATAGGTATAGATAAATATAAATAAAGAAAAAAGAAAATATGTAATAGTTTTATTTACTAATCTCTAAAACAAATACATTTGGTTAGATCTGACACTTTTCTAATATATATCATGGATGCCAATACTAAAAAAAAAAAAAATCAGTGGTTGTCAATATATAGCCAAGGTAGCAGAAGCAGTAATCACTTTAATTTGCAACAAAGTTTAGAAATAATCTTTAATTGCGATAGTTAAACACTAGAGCTGGATATCCAGGGTGATAATAGAATCTTTTTCATGGAAGCTTAAGAAAAGGACAAATAACAATCTATAGAAATACAGAGAGTCCCTTGCATCTTTTTTATTTCACTTTTTTTAATCTGATTTTGAAAATAAGCGTTTTAATTAGCTTGGCTTGAAATATTCAAATATATCCCAGGAAAAAGAAGATAGCAGCAGATCCCACAGAGAAGCAATGGGATAGCACATTATAAGCACAAGAACACTCACAGAATTCTCATGACTGGTAAAACCTAATTGTCATTTCCATTAATAAAGTACCATCATTTTCTAAAAAGAGAGAAAATGTTCTTAAAAATACCCATGCTATCAGTTCAACATTCTAGAATTACTTTAGCAACAAATCGCAGTTTGTAAAATATTAAAATATTTCTGATTCTCCAGAAAGTACCTACAAAAATCTGTGTGTATGCGTGCACATCCTATGATCTAAACATGTGGTTTTGCATCTGGTCAGGTGCATTGCTGAACACAGGTTAGCATACTAGTTTGACTAATTCCACATCCCTTTCAAGAGCAATGGTACCATCGAAGCATCTATTTACAAAGCATCTATTTACAAAGCCCTTTTCAAAATTCATTATATAGACTAGAGTAACAGATGATAGAAAGAAAGAATCAAACTTGTTTGTCAATTGTTCTACTGTTTAATTACTCTTTTTGCTAAAAATCTTATCATTCATTTCCAACTCTTTTACCTCCAGCTACCAATAACAGGATCTTTTTCCATTCTCACCTTACAAACCCCCTCTGCAGAACATTCCTCTTGTCCATACCTACAGATCATATTCCAATAACCACGTAATCTTGTTGATAAACTAAAAAAAAAAAATATTCAGAGTTCTTAAACCTCCAACAAAAAGGTGCACTTCTCTCTCTTTTACAAGATCAAAGCAATTTCCATTGTTTGTTAAAATCACTTCATTGTGAAATCAGCCTGAGTGTCCCAGCTGAGCTCTCAACAGTTCTATTTTCTGTGCAGCCCCAGCTGTTTTCTGTGAAGTAACTTGTCATCAGAAAGATTAAGTTCATGCAATTTCATTATTTTTTAATAGCTAGTGGTTAGGAAAAGTATGTTTGATAGGTTCCAACATTGATGGGTTGTCAATCAGGTTATTTAAATGACTTTTAATAAAAGACAAGTAAAAGAGACAGTAAGATTTTTCTCATTTAAGACAAAAAGCTACAGAATGGCCCAGGTGAATGTGTAAGAAAAACCCCAGTAAACAAGAATTGGTGATTGGTGGTTAGTTCAGAACTATTTTAAGCACCTTTACACTGTTAACCATTTTCCACAGCAGCATTTGATGCCTAAGCAGCAACCGTTAGGACAGACATCTGACTGTCACTGCAGAAAAGGAGAAGCTAGAAATGCAATTCAAACCTGACATTATGTTTTTCCTCTGATAAAAGAATGACTGCACATCCTCTGAAAATCTAGAGATGGGAATATTTTAAATCAAACACATAATTACCAATATAGCTAGAAGAAGGGGTACAGTGTTTCTGTTCTAACAACTATTTTTATCAAACATCACATGGTGATGGGGCTTTTTTTGGGGGGTTTGTTGTTTTGTTTTAAAGATGACTCTATACTAGGATAAGAAAAGTATTTACTATAATGTAATGGAAAAAGACTGGAGGAAAATATGGCATATAGTAAGTCATATTTTAACAACACCAACATTCATTATTGGTTCCAATAGACATGAAAAAAAAATTGCAGTTCACATGTAGCACTTTTAGTCTTGTAGAAGATCTTAAATAATCTAAGTTTTTATTTCATGCTACAGAACGCTTCAGTAAAAGGAGCCCATTGAGGATTAACAGGATTTTCCTCAGGACTATATAACTTACTAAAAAATTTGAAGGAAAGCCACCATTAAAAAAAACCTAGAGAAACCACCCTAGTTTAAAACTTTTCTGGTACCCAAATATACTTTGGCTGTTTATAAAACTGGTCCCAGTAATTTATAACATTTAAATTATCTCAGTGAACTTAATAGCATTAGTTCATATTAATCTATGCAAAAAGTATTTCATTTCCCTTCCGTATTGAGCAAAAACTTTATTGAGACTCTGAACTCAGGTGTTCTGGTTTGGATTTTGCTCGAGAAAGTGCAGATAGTTACACTGTTTCCATAAATCGGGATTCAGCGCCCACTGAGGTCTTCTGGCCTAGGGAACTTCTCTCTGTGAGGCTGTTGCACATATCAGCATTGACACAAAAAGTGACTGACACAGAAACTGCAAAAGAGAGGCCACACAACAACAAAATCCTTTGCACTGGGTGGTCTTAGGATAGTATTGCCCTTAGGGCTGCACTAAGAACAATCCGGCCTCTCTGTCACAAAGCAGGAATTTTACACAACAGGAAATATCTCCTGTGATCCTATTTTTAAGCAAAGGTATTAAATTTTGACAGATAAAACAGAAAGAATGTGCTCCAGTCATTAATCTTAAACTTTTAATATCAGCATGATTTCAGCTGTAGCTCTGAAATTCTTGCAAACATTTACACAAAACAGTCATAGCTCAAGTTTAAACTGAAGCACCTGCTGGAGTATCACTGAGACCAGTAAAATGCCGGATATCACCAGAATAACAATTTTCCTTTTGTTCATGAAAACAGCCCAGTTTCTGGAATATGAGGGTTATGAAGACCTTCACTTTCATTGCTGCACGCCAATATCCTGTCTGCAAAACCAGCCAACATTACATACCTAGAGAACCAACATGAAATTAGGTAAGCATAAAAATGAGCCTTCTCCAGCATCTTCCCAAACTAGGGACTTTTTGAGCCAAAGATTACATTTGATAGCATGTCCCATGGCCCCCGCTAGATTTATTCCATATGAATTTGCCTAAAGCTTTCTTGAAATCCCCTATTTCTCATTCTCCACAACAGTCTGGGACAATTCATTCTACACTTCAGTAATCCATTACAGAAAATACATTGTCATCTGCATATTTTAAGCATAACACATGCTAATTGTATGTGATCTCCCTAAATTCTTGCATTAGAAGAACATTAGGTAATTATATTTCCTCTTCACATTCTCCAGACCATTCACATTTCCTACTATTCAAATGTTAATGACCTGGATTTACAGAGTGGCATCATATTTTATGGTTTATTCTCAGTTCCACTCCTAAGAATTACAAACTTTTCATAGTTGCTGAGCCCTGAGCAGGCATTTCCATATCAGTAGCAAAATGATGACAGTCTTTAGTAATAAAAACATTACAGAGGCCGTTACCGTGTACGTATAGTTCAGGCCTGGGCTTTTTCCCCTCCCTGTGTTAACAATTCTTCATTTATCCACAAACTGTCTAACATTCAAATTGTCAAGTATTTGTCAGAAATCATAACATTATTTTCCTTGCTCATTTTTTAGCTAGAAACAAAAAGCTATCAATTACTTCTAGCGCTCTCTTCTCATTGAGCATTCCACTATGTGGGTTTTGTTCCATTTAGCATTCCAGCAAACCTTCACAGAACACGAATTACGTGCTGTATCTCTACAAGATTCTCCAATTAATCTCGCTCAAACTGGTATCAGCTTGTTACTGCAGTATTAGCATTTAGCTCTATTCCTCAATTCTGATCAGTTTAAACTGTCTGAATCATTGATGTATTATTCACAGAAGTTTAGAGATTATGCTTTTCTGTAGTTTTACAACTAAGTTTCTAATGAAAGACTGTACTTAATGGAAAGACACAGATTCACTGATTCATAGATACAGTCAAAAAAGTTTGCATTGTGTTCTCTGAAAACAGAGGAACAACAGTGAATGTAACTGAAGCTAAACAATGCAGTTCTATGAAAAACTTGGGAGAATTTTACAGGAGGAAACCTAAACGTTCCAAATTACACTTCTCTGTCTACAGTATTGGTGTTTTAAAATTCCACAGTTCAGGAGCAAGATGGTCACTGGGGTGATTGCAAGCAGCCTGCCAGTCCTCATGACATTTCAAAAGACAGGTATCCAAGGTGGGTCTGTTTGGTCACACAGTACCCTAAGCCACAATACCGTCCAGCACATCCGAGCTGGGTAAAGCATTATTCCTTTAAACCCGGCTTCCCAATTATTATAGATTATTTTATAGTCAGAGGTAAGAAGGTATACACTGCCACCTCACTGTCAGGAAGAACAGACTGCTCCTGAGTTCAAAATCTGAGTTGCAGCAAACAAGATATAACAGGAAAATATCTTTCAAAAGTGTCATCCAAATGGTTTGGTCAGAGTAAAAAAATCTTCACTGTGAACTCAACTGTGCTATAGCATCTTTGCAAATCAGTTAAAACTTGGCTAAATTATATGACTAATGAGTTATGAAGAGGAGAGCGATTTTCGGGTTAGAGATCTGATTGTTCAGGAGTGTTGCTAAAATTAGAAAAGGTTTACAGAATTCTTACGTATCACATGAACGTTTTTAAATATAACTTCCCCTGTCATTTCAACAACTTAATGAAGACTACAGAAATTAAGGGGTAGTGGATAACACAATTTCTAATACAGTTTTAAGATATACTCAATACAAGTGCTATCATGAGTGTACAAGACAAAACGCAGGAGCACAAATATAACAGAACATGGTAGAAAGATTTTATCTAACACTTGTCTTGTTTCTGCTCTTCCAAGAGACTGAAAAAGTATTCATGTACTGCTTCCAAGATCAGAGATTAATGACATCAGGAAACCTAACAAACACTTTTTAGGATTAGCAACCTAGCACTTGGTAGTTATTGTGCCAGAAAGTAACATTATGTCAAGGCTCTTTAAAGAAGTAATAGATCAAACCATATAAAGACCACTGTCTTCCACCTCAGGGAGAAAGCAGTCTTGCAGGTTCCTGGAGTGTTTGGAAGACAACTTCCTGACCCAGCTGGTGAGTGAACCAACCAGGGAAGGTGCCCTGCTGGACTTGTTCATAAACAGAGAAAGCTTAGTGGCGGATGTGAAGGTTGGAGGACGCCTGGGGCATAGTGATCATGAGCTGATAGAATTCTTAGTGCTAGGAGAAGTAAGGAAGGGAAACACCAGAACAAGCACCTTAGACTTCTGTAAGGCTGACTTTGGACTGTTCAGAAAGCTGCTTGATAAGATACCATGGGAGGCAGCCCTTGAGGGCAAAGGAGCCCAAGAGGGTTGGTTGCTCCTCAAGAAGGAAATCTTGGCTGCACAAGAACAGGCTGTCCCAGTCTGTCGGAAGAGGAGTCGATAAGCAAGGAAGCCAGACTGGCTGAGTAGAGAGATCCAGGAAGATAATTGGGAAAAAAGGGAAAAATATGAGCTTTGGAAGACGGGGCAGGTGTTTTGGAATGACTACAGGAATGTAGTGAGATCGTGTAGGGAGAAAGTCAGAAGGGCTAAAGCTGATCTGGAACTCAGGCTGGCCAGTTCCGTAATAAAAAGTCCTTCTATAGGTATATTAATAGTAAAAGGAGAGTCAAGGAGAATCTCCAGCCCTTATTGGACGCAGAGGGAACATTAGTGACAAGGGATGAGGACAAGGCTGAGGTCCTTAATTCCTTCTTTGCCTCAGTCTTTAACAGTAAAGAAGGATATTCCCTGAGTACTCATCCTCAGGAACTGGCTGACAAGGAGGGGAAGAATAACAGAGTTCCCATGGTTCAGGAAGAAATGGTTAGCCACCTACTTGGCCAGTTAAATACCCACAAGTCAATGGGGCCAGATGGGATTCACCCAAGGGTACTGAGGGAGCTGTCAGATGTGCTTGCCAAACCCCTTTCCATCATCTATCAGCAATCCTGGCAGACTGGGGAAGTTCCAGTCGACTGGAGGCTGGCAGATGATGTTACACCCATATACAAGAAGGCTCGGAAGGAGGATCCAGGGAACTACAGGCCTGTCAGTCTGACCTCAGTCCCAGGGAAGATCATGGAGAGGGTCGTCTTGGGAGCTATCATGCAGCACATGCACGATGGCCAGGGGATCAGGCCTAGTCAACATGGGTTTACAAAAGGTAGATCCTGTCAAACTAACCTGATCACCTTCTATGACAAGGTGACCTGCTTAATGGACGAGGGGAAGGCTGTGGATGTGATCTACCTGGACTTCAGTAAAGCCTTTGACACAGTTTCTCACAGCATTCTGACTGAGAAACTGGCTGCCACTGGCCTTGACAGGTGGATCCTCTGCTGGGTTAAAAACTGGCTGGATGGCCGAGCCCAGAGGGTGGTGGTGAATGGCACAAAATCCAGCTGGAGGCCAGTCACGAGCAGCATCCCCCAGGGCTCAGTCTTGGGTCCAGTTTTGTTCAACAACCAGAAAAGGTCCTTGTGAGGCTGCTTTCTATCATCTATGAAAGATCAAAGGAACTGGAGGGCCTGAACAAGAGAAGGCTCAGAAGAGACTATTGTGCTTTACAGCTACCTAATCTGTAGGTAGGATATAGAGGGGGAGCCAGGCTCCTCTCAGAGGTGTGCATTTCTAGGACAAGAAGCAACAGACAAATAAAAACATCAGAAATTATGTTTTGGTAGGGAAGGGTGGTGAGAAATTACCATTTAGAAAAAAAATCTCAGTATTTTTAAAATAATTTTCCCTATGAGAGTGGTTAAGTAATGGAAGAGGTTGCCCAGAGGGGCTGTGGTACTGCCATTCTAGGGGGTGTTCAAAGTTTAGCTGGACAAGCCCCCAAGTACCTCAATCACATTTAACTACATGACCTCCAGAGGTCCCTTCCAACTACAACTGGGGCTCTATAATTTTAACATACAGAAAAGTACTGCCACTATGGGCAAAGTTCTATTAGCAAAACTGTGCTTTGCACTGCACTAAGTTGGGACTTTTCATTTCCAATTACTTGAAAGTTCTTTCAAATAAGTACTTGAAATCTGCACACTTCACATTGTCTCCAGTAGCAGGATACAGATGATATAATTTACTTGCAGAATTCAGTGCTTCAGGATGCAATTGATTTAATTATGTTATTAAGATTTTTAGCAGATTAAGTATAAATAATAATGACAACTGCTATTAATACAGCATAGGATAAAAATAAAAAGGCTAGCAATTTTCAGCCTTTAGTCAGATCATCAGCATATCACCAGATGGAACAAAACCAGAATTATCTTGTTACAATAATACAAAATCCTGACCAGGTATATCTAATACGCAACACAACTGGAGACAGAAAAATTAATTATTTCGCTATTTTCCTTTATGTTATTTACTGCTTTTGCTATTAATATTTAAAGAATAGCTGAATAACTACACTGTGTACTTGATTTTTGAGGATAAGTAACAGAATACTCCACATAAGCAATTATTTCCCCACTTTTCCCTTTATTCATTCCTCCAAAAAAGAAAAAGAACAGTTATTACAGTATGGAAAAGACATATAAAATATTGACATTTTTACTACTTACAAATTACTGTTGAAGCATATTCATCTATTAAATCCATGGGTTTGTATGCAAAGGTACTACAAAATAGATTTAAATTCTAATATCCAATAACCCAAAGTATAATGGTTCATTCAGCCCAAACAAAGGCTAAAAACATTAAAAGGCCAAAGTCTGGAAGAATTATCTGCTTTGTTTTAAAAAACACATTTAAAATGAAGAGACCTTAGCAAATTTAATCTGCTATAGCTGACATCATTCCTGGGCATCAATTCAAATTCCAAATTTAATTTCAGTGAAGCTTCAGTAAAAGTAATGCCTTCTCCAGATTCAGACCCATCTGACTGACATTATCTGCTGATGACAATATAAAGTAACTTAACCAAATATGGTTTCTGTAAATAGTTCCTACAAGTAAGGATGGATGTGATATCTGTTAAACTGGCTTGGGACTAGATTCTATTGGATGCTGCTTCCTATTAGCACCGTTTATGCCGTTCCAAGTAACTATCAGTGCAGACCTTAGAGTTCTTTTGAGGGCGTGTTTTGTTTTAGATAGACACACGCTTTATGTCACAAACTGGTGACTGATATATTGGTTATGGTGAAGACATCCTTACCACTGAAGACAGATGTATAGCATGGTGAGCAAAGCACAGAATAGAGAGAAGGAAAAACCAAGATGGGGAAAACCTCTGCTCTGGGCCTACCTCCATGACATTTAAAAAGATTTTAAATTTGCCATGAAAGAAAGATGAAAAGTAACGTTATTTATTTTGCTTTTTATGCTAGATATCAATGTGTGCTTAGCTCATCTCTCTTATTGACTTTACAAATTTGGCAGGAAATTGCATGAGTTGAAGTTTTCCTGAGAAATTTTTAGATTCCAACTCTGCTTAGAAAAATTATCTGAAAGTACACTTGGCAGAGCCTTCTATAATTTCACAAAAGACAACATTGGAATTTGATGAGGATTGAAAGAGCTCCAAGCACATATATTTGCATATGCAAAAAACATTTCTTGCATTAAAAAAAAAATCATTTGTTCAGACAGATTGATATTTAGCCAAATCAATTAAATACCAACCTACTTAACAGCTCATTAATTCTCATTAGTGTGCATTTGTATAGTTCCTAAGATTTCTATTTGTAAGTATCTGAGAGCGTAAATACTTTTTGGTTGTAATGAAACATACACATACTCTATTCTACTTTTTTTTGTTGTTAAATTACTGCATTTTAAAACAAGCCCATAAAGGTGCCAAGCACATAATATTACAACTTTTTTTCCTCTCCCTTCTCAGTTCCTCAAGTTCTTCCCTTATTGGAGCAAGTGTTAAAGAAACAAGTAAAACTTAAGATAAAATCCATATCCACAAGCCTTTTTGTAAATGCTTTCCTACCCCTTAGACTACAAACATTAAAAAAACCCACAAACCAAACCAAACCACCACCAACAAAAACTTTTGCTAACTCACTCAGAACATCAGGTTATTCAACACGCCCACTACCTTTGGGGGGATCCTTAAGAAAAAAGAAAGTGCTCATAAGCAAAAAATCCACTTATGTGCATTTTCTTAGGTTTACATGTCTAATCAATAAATATCTTCAAATTAAATTTCTGTTTATCAGAATGTCAGAGTTGACTAGAAACTACAGATTATTTAAGAAATAATCTGAAAGATACAATAATAGATACATTCCCTTTGTGGACCACAAACATGCCCAAAAATTTCTGCGTTAACAAAGTTGTTGACCTTGGTTAAAATGAGTCCTGAGAAGGCAAACACGGCTTTTACTTATTTTAATAGAATAAATGTCATCTTGCAACACTGTCTCACACAATTACTAGCAGATAAAAATAATTATTTCCACATTGCAACCACTTCCTAAACAAGCTGGAGCTTCTATTTTGATTTTTTTATTCCCCATTACCTTTCTTTGGTCTCCATCTGTCACTTCCTAACAAAGAAAAGGGGAGAAATTTTCTTCAGCTGCAGCCTCTGGCAACAGCAGCAATAATTTGGATGGGGATTTTGTTTGTCTGGTTTTTTGTGGGCTTAGATTTTTTTTGTGGGAGTTGGGGAGGGTTCTAAATGAGAAGGAGAAGAAAAAGACGATAAAACATACATAGGTTTAGATTTCCTCAGGAAATTGTGAAAGTTAGGAAGCTCCTGATTGAGTTTCAAAAGCAAGCCTGACCTGCTTGGTCAGAACTATTCAAATTGGGTTATAGTCTTTGCTGAAGGCAAATAAATTCCAAAAAGTCTTCTTCCAAATCATTTTTTTCAAACAAAGCCCAACCACATCACACATAAAACAACTGGTTTCCTTTAGAAGTTGTGGATTTAGAGTTGTGAGGATTTTAAAAGACAACTGCACCCACCTTTTAAAAGTTTACCGAACAGGGATTTCTTGGCAGATGGAGGTTGTGCAGAGCGGCGTGTTGTTACATAAGGGAAAGCAGTGCCAGGGCCAAGGGGACACAGTAGTAGGCCATAAATGGAGAAGTTAGCCAAGGAGGCTACAGGTAGCTTCATACCTTCTGTAATTTACTTCTTGTTTCTGCATCTGTAAAACACCATTCAGGACACAGAGTTAGTATAAGTACAGCCTTTTAAAACCTTCTCTAATGTTTTTTTCATATCAATAAATTGTAGGTGAAAGTTCGTTATTATAATCTCAATCTATGAGCATTAAATACTTGGTATCCCATAATTTACATAAAGATCAAGCAAACATAAGAGATTATAGCATGAGAGAAAAGGGTTGGATCTCCAGCACAAAATAAGGCACAAGAGATGATGGCCAGCCTTCACAGTACAGCCCTATACAGTAAACCAACACCAGGTCAAGGCACAAGGGCTGCATAGACAAAACTACTCTTGGCACTGGTGTAAGTTTCAAACAAATGCTGCACTAACAAGTATTTCAGTTTAGAACTCACAAATATTTTGCACTGTGGAATCATTTTAATCCATAATTTCTTATTTCTTCTATTCTCCACATACTTTTAGCAGCAAGTATATTTGATGGATTAAACAGAATGGTTTTGCTAGAGATTAAAAAAATATAGAGTATCCCAGGTTTCTCATAATCTCTCCATATATTCCAAAGCAGCTCTTTGTTTCATTTTGTGTCCGAGGTTTCAGCCATTTGGGTGCAGAGAGCAGCTTAGAAAGATCTTTTGTAATGCACCAAAAGCAACAGTGAAAAAAAAACCTCTGTGAGGTTTATATTCAACATTCTTGCTGCAAAATCAGCGTAAGTAAAAACGCACGTCATTCAAAACAAGAGTAAACCCACAGCATCCCAAAGGATGCCACAAAATATTTACAGCCATGCTGGAAAGCTCAATTGAAAAGAAATAAAGGAAATATAAACTGACAATGGCAAAGAAAAACAACAGGAGACAAAACCAAAACACTCATCACACTGATCACACTAACACAGAGATAATTTTTTACCCATAATCTGTTCACTGTCAGACAGTTCATAACTGTCTCCAAAATCCCAGAAATAACATGGAATTTAGGTCTAAAAAGAATTCCCTGATGAAGAATTTACGCTCTCTAAATAGTGTCTAATCAGACTTGGCATTTTTTTCAAAGCTAAGAAAAGCATCAAGAATAATAATGAACTTACAAGACTACCACTTTAAAGAAATTAAATCTTTGCATTTTATCCTCCTATTCTTTTCATTTTTGTCCTTCTCATATATGTGCAGTTAGGATTTAATTATACAGAAAACACAGTTATTTGATCCCAAGCCAAGAATTTGCTGAACAAAAAGTGTAAAGAGGAGAATAAATTTGAAAAACAATATTTTGGATTTAACTGATAATCAAAACATCTCAGAAATTTGCATAAATACACACTGCAAAAAATAAATAAAATAAAATAAAATAAAAATAAAACAAATAATAAAAACTGTAACTATGGTTCTACTTCAAAATAGGTAAGACAGAATAATTTGAAATACATTAATAACCATTTGAAGATGCTTATGCAGGAAAGTGTCTGTTTATAGTTTGAAGTGCAGATGTGCTGACCTGGCAAGGCAGCTTTGGCCACAGAGGACGTTTCAGTGTAGTTATTACATGAGCTATGAGCAGGCTGCCACAGGTACTGACAGCAACAGCTACCGCTGTGTGGATGGCACGCAGTGACAGGTAAGCGGGCTTGCACACATCACCCTGATGCTACTCGCCTAAGGCACTTGGTATTTCAGTTGTTTTTTTCTGAAGCTATGAATCACAGAATCACAGAATTGTAGGGGTTGGAAGGGACCTCGAGAGATCATCGGGTCCAACGCCCCTGCCAAAGCAGGCTCCCTAGCTCATATTGCTCAGATAGGCGTCCAGGCGGGTCTTGAATATCTCCAGTGAAGGAGACTCCACCACCTCCCTGGGCAGCCTATTCCAGTGCTCAGTCACCCTCACTGTGAAAAAGTTCTTCCGCATGTTGGTGCGGAACTTCCTATGCTCCAACTTGCAGCCATTGCCCCTTGTCCTATCCCCACAGACCACTGAAAAGGGGCTGGCCGATTCCCCCTGCATCCCCTGCTTCAGATAATTATAAACTTTGATTAGGTCCCCCCTTAGTCTTCTCTTCTCAAGGCTGAACAGTCCCAGCTTACTCAGCCTTTCCTCATAGGGGAGATGCTCTAGGCCCTTAATCATCTTCGTAGCCCTTCTTCGGACTCTTTCCAGGAGATCCCTGTCCTTTTTATACCAAGGAGCCCAGAACTGGACACAATACTCCAGGTGGGGCCTGACCAGGGCAGAGTAGAGAGGGAGGATCACCTCCTTTGACCTGCTGGCTACACTCCTCCTGATGCATCCCAGGATCCCATTGGCTCTCTTGGCCACCGAGGCACACTGCTGGCTCATGGCCAACCTGTCATCTACCGGGACCCCCAGGTCCTTCTCCACTGAGCTCTTCTCCAGCAGGTCATCCCCCAGCCTGTACTGATACAAACAGTTGTTCCTTCCCAGGTGCAAGACTTTACACTTGCTTTTGTTGAACTTCATCTGGTTTCTAACTGCCCAGCTCTCCAGCCTGTCCAGGTCTCTCTGGATGGCAGCGCAGTGCTCCTGCGTGTCAGCCACTCCTCCCAGCTTTGTATCATCGGCGTACTTGCTGAGGGTGGATGTTATTCCCTCATCAAGATCGTCAATGAAGATATTAAACAGGACTGGACCCAACACTGAGCCCTGGGGAACACCGCTGGTAACAGGCCTCCAGTCAGATTCTACTCCACGAATCGCAACCCTCTGAGTTCGGTCCGACAGCCAATTCTCAACCCACCTCACTGTCCACTCATCTATCCCATGCTTTCTCAGCTTTGCTATCAGGATGTCATGGGAGACAGTATCAAAGGCCTTGCTGAAGTCAAGGTAGATGACATCCACTGCTCTCCCTCCATCTACCCAGCCTGTCATGAGATCGTAGAAGGCTATGAGGTTGGTCGAGCACGATTTCCCCTTAGTGAATCCATGCTGACTACTCCTCATGACCTTCTTCTCTTCCAATTGCTTGGAGATGGCATCCAGAACAAGCTGTTCCATTACCTTTCCAGGGGCAGAGGTGAGGCTGACTGGCCTATAGTTACTAGGTTCCTCCTTCTTGCCCTTTTTAAAGACTGGAGTGACATTGGCTATCCTCCAGTCTTCAGGCACTTCTCCTGTCCTCCAAGACCTGTCGAAGATGATAGAGAGCGGCTCAGCAATCACCTCCGCCAGCTCCCTCAGCACACGTGGATGTAACCCATCTGGGCCCATGGATTTGTGTGCATTAATCCCTTTGAGCCGCTCCTGGACCTCCCCTACTTGAACCAGAGGGAAATTCTTCATTTCCCAATCAGTCCTACTCTCATCCAGTGTCTGTGGGTCCCGGGGGGCCTTTGAAGTGAAGACCGAAGCAAAGGCGGCATTCAATATCTCCACTTTCTCAGCATCCCCCGTAACCAGGACACCCTCCTTATTCAGCAAGGGACCTACATTATCCCTGGACATCCTCTTACTGTTCACGTATCTAAAAAACCCCTTTTTATTATCCTTTATGTCCCTTGCCAGCTTAATTTCCAAGAGGGCTTTAGCCTTCCTAGTTGCATCCCTACAGGCCCTGACCACATTCCTGTATTCTTCCCAGGTGCTCAGACCCTTTTTCCACGATTCATAGATCTTCTGCTTCTCTTTGAGTTTGCTCAATAGCTCCCTGTTCATCCATGCAGGTCTTCTGCCTCTCTTTCCCCATTTCCTCCTCAAAGGGATGCATCGTTCCTGTGCTTGGAAGAAGTGCTGTTTGAATGCTAGCCAGCTCTCGCAGGCTCCCATTCCTTCAAACAGCGTAGCCCACGGGATAGCCCCCATTAAGTGGCGGAGGAGATCAAAGTTAGCTCTACCAAAATTCAGGGTAGCTATCCTACTTTTTGGCTTGCTTCTTCCACCCAGGATCATGAACTGAACCATTTCATGGTCGCTTTGCCCTAAGCTGCCCCCGACCTTCACTTCCCTAACAAGTCCATCCTTGTTAGTGAAAACAAGGTCCAGCAGCTGCCCTCCCCTTGTGGGCTCCTGCACCATCTGTAGCAGGAAATTGTCTTCAACACACTGCAGAAATTGTCTGGACTGCATACGACTGGCCGTATTGCTTGCCCAGCAAATATCTGGGTAGTTGAAGTCCCCCATAAGGATCAGTGCCCGGGAACTTGAGGCTACTTCTAACTGTTTATGGAATGCGTTATCTACCTGCTCCTCTTGATCAGGGGGCCTATAGCACACTCCCACAACAATGTCCCCCATACCGGTTTGCCCTTTGATTTTAACCCACAAGTATCTTTATGTTCTGCCTCAACCTACAGAGCAATCAGAGCCACTTGTCAGGGGGTGCAGCTGCTGGCCTCTACAGAAATAAAAAAAGGAAATAAGAAAAAGAACTAATCACCCCAGTAGTGTTTTAGTGATTGTTCATTGTAATATCACTGCAACAATATTACTGGTATTAGTATGTTGCAAAATTAGAAAGTAGAAATTCTTTAGAGTTAGCTGATTTGGTTTTGGATTTGTCCTTTAAATCTGAAGGAGCTATGGGACAGCAGGTAAGGCAGCCCCTTCACATGCCACTTTATGAACCTGTTTCTCCGTGATCATTAAGCCCTTAAGGACAGTTGGATGGATTTCACAGAAATACTAGCACAGGTACATGATTGCTTAGTGCACTTGCTTGAGGCTGGGTTCTCTGGGTCAGACACTGAACGTGGATGTGAACCTGAGCTGGACTTTGGAGTAGTACAGAAAAAAACAAAATCTTTTGTTAAATGGAATGTGTAGCATCTACACGCTGCTTTTTTGAATTTGTTTTCTTAGAAAACATTCAAAATATGCTAATTCAAGCCATAGCAATCTAGGTCCTTACCTAAACCTTTAATTATGGGAATCACTGATTAAATCCCACTGATTTTAGTTATCAGTGAAAACGGCTTATGCTTCCCAAAGCCATTAAAATCGGGCCCTGTACTTCTACTTTTTTTGGTTTTCTATATAAAAAACCAGATCAAGCTGTAGTTGTCACATGGACTTTAAAACTGAGACAGAACAGAGACAGGAGGAGACTCTTCAAAACCAAACTACAGTAGAGCATGGAAGATATTTCATGATACTAAATGAAATGCTTTCTAGAATAGCAATTAGACATTGATATCCAAGTTTATCTTAACTGCAGAGTTGACAGTCTATCTGTCTTCCTTACCTGCTGTCTCATTTACACAAATGAATACAAGTCTCCATGTTTTCCAAGTACAAATGCTGCAATACAGAAGTTCCACAAACTTGGCCTTTTCAACAGCAAATGCATCATATTCAAAATGTTCTTAGATATAAGTTCTCCCTTATTTAGTCTTCAGTGAAGACCACAGATGGAGATAACATTTGCTAACACTTTATTACAGAGCAGACTATTTAATAACCAACATGTTGGAGCACTGTTCATTTTGCCTTAAAATAAGCAGCTTTTAAAAGTAAGTTTCAGTGATTAAAACTGAAGGCTTTTTTTCCCTCTAAATGTAGCAGGGAAGTTCAATGAATATGGAGACCAAAATCCTAAAAGACTTTACAGCAGTTACAAGTAAATGTACAAGTGTAATCATCTGTATGAATACTCTAAAGTTGTGGTAAGTAGTTAGAATTACAATATAAATACACTGCTGAGGTTTAATGAGAGAGTAGAAAGTTAATGCTCATTTAACAATTGAAAAGTGAACAAACTGATGCATCTACCAAGTGATGACACAACTCTAAGAAATCACAGGCAGGGAAGCAAAATCAACTATGGGCTAATTTTTTTGTACATAGCACACAGAAATGTGACTTGAACTGGCACTTACCCTGTCCCTGCTATAGCAATAAATCTGCAAACCAAAGCAAAAATGAACCTCTCTTCCAAATATTTTTTTTCTACAAGAAAAAGCACTTTGGCAACATTTTAATACTATGCAAAAGCAATCTGACAAAGGAAAATAAATTCTAAAATCATAAACAGCTGCACACAGCAAAATTCAACTAAGGTAGCACAAATAATAAAATAAATCCTAGATTAAAAAGTCATTTGTATAATCCACATTCTCTCTCAGCTATCTGCAGAAAACTCCCTGTATTAAAAATAAAGATTGAAATGGGTAATCATGCATTTTAAAGGACATTCATGTAACAGGGCACTAGTGTTTTGAGGATGCATTTTACATTGTTTTCTGCATGATCACCTATTTGAATTGGTGCATGGTGCAACCTTCCATAAAACCAAACCCAAAGCCACTATTACAAATTGTTTGCACTCAGTCAGATCACCCCAACAAAACCTACTTATAATTATGAAAAATTTTTAAGTTTGTTATATTGCACACAAAGGCATGTTCTGCTTAAGTCCGTTCTTCTTAGGGACATTTTTTTATTGTGATGCAGAGTATACAATGACAATATTTATTAATATCAGTTGGCTTATTTTATCACACACCCATTCAAGCCACTCTTATACTTCACAAAAAATTCATTCTAGTACACAGAAACATGGGTGTGAGGATACCTGTGAGGATATTAAGCCTGTGAGGAAAATTTAAAAGATGGGATAATTTATGTATCCACTCACACTTGAGAGAAAATGAAAGAGTATTCCTCTTTATTTTTAATAAATTTTTGTAATATTGCAAATAAACTGTAATCACACTCTTTGTGTCTCCACAGACACCAACCATTCAAATTCCAATTCCAATTTTTTATTCTTGTAATTTTATTCCTGTATCTTTCTTCCATTGATAAAAAAGATACTTTTTGAAGGAATCAGTGTTCTCCTTTCCAAATCACAGCTCAGATTTATTAATGTAACAGATTTATTAATAACATTTAAATAAAACATGTCACTCCGTATAGTTTATTCTGGATTATGTGAATTAAAAAAAGGAAGTACACTGAAGGTTCAAATGAACCGGTGTTTCCTTTCTGCTTAGAGCAACAATATGAATAAAAGCTAACAAGAGCTAACTGCTTGTTTTAGAAAATAAAAAAAAAAAAAAAGGTGCCTTTCTTGAAGCAAGGCTTTTGCAGATGAAGATTCAGTAACTTTTACCAGTATCATACTATATATACATTTATACACTATTCCCATACAGATATGTATATCTCAGGAGCTTCTGAAATAATTTAATAGATGTGGTATTCTAAGAATACCCTGTGAATATTTTTTTATAAATCTTCCTTTATACTCACTGAGAGATTAGAACCAGAAACTTTTAAAAAAAAAAATTTAAAAAACCACAGCAATTCAAACAGGAATAGGATATTTTACACAAATTATACTGCAGTTAATTGGTCATATCTGCTAGATTTAAAATAAAGTACTATTTCCTTTGCAGTTATTTCCATTTATATACCGAGGATGTAACTTTTCCTAGAACCTAAGTAAGAGTCTGGTCTCTGGCCAAACTTCCCTACCGAAACACCATTAATTTAGCAGAAGCCTTTTTAAGAGTCTCCTCAAATACGTGAGCATTTTAATTTTTACATTTTAGCAACGATGCAGTCTTCTCAATTAAATTGGTTTAATAATGAGCACACTGGAAAAAAGTGTTGCTCTAAGTGCTGCAACCTGAGAATCTGGAGAGCGATTTCAATTTGCATCATACTCAAAAGCCTTTACTGGCCCCTGAGGATCAGTACTTCACTGGGAGGGAAGGAAGGGGCGGGAGGGGAAGAAGAAAAAACCCTCTGTTCCTGTTACAAAGTATTATCTCTGTGCTTCGGGCTCCCTCCCACCACAGCCTAAAGGACATGTTCTGTCAAGTTCCATTCTTATGCCTTTACCCAAAATCTTTAGAAATTATTATTGACTCCGGATTTCAGACCTGTGTCCTGCTTAATGTTCATCAAGGCGAAACACACTAGTTGAGCTTTTGTTTATTCTTCCAATTTAAGCCTTTTCTTTAAGCAAATCAACAGGCAAGCCCATTTGGCCTCACTCACATTAGAAAGGGCTTACAATAAAGGGCTTGAACTGGAAGAGACGTTACGCTAACATATTACTAATGAAACTTAGTATTTTCTTCTGAAATTTTTTACGTTCACAATAATTCATTAAAGAACATCCTTAATAAAGTAATGAAGAAAATGAAAAATAAAATCCACATGCTCCTAAGCTCTTTTCTTTTTACTAAGGAAAAATGTGCTGTTTAGAGATAACCTCATGAGAAAGCTGGGTTTTTACTCCAGTCTACTCACCACTTAATTATCTCACTAATAGACTGCATTAGGAGTAAAGTGAGGGTATGATGTCTCCTTTACATGCGTGTCAGGGGATTTACTACAGAGAAGCTCTGCCTAGTCCCTTGGATCAATCACCACTTAGTGGCTGGAAAGCACTGTATGTGTTCCTGGAGGAATTCTCATACCTTAATCCAAATGGAATCTTGTACGTGTTTTCCAAGACAAATTTATAGTATGAATGGAAGCATGATAACTGAGGAAGATCAGGACTCTGTGTCTGTCAACAGTATCAGAGAAGGGGAGTAAACTCAGTCACCTATTTTTGTTATAAAGAGAATGCAGCTGTTTCCTGTGATAATGGCACATGACAACAGATGCTTTGACCAGATCAAACAATAACCTACAGAAGCCAATAAGCTGAGGGAAATATCCTTAAGGCTAGAAATTTTAATGCCAGAAGCCTTCCTAAAACTGTCCTTTGCTGGCCAACATGTTTTAGCCACAAAAATGGGAAACAAAGCAAGCAAAATACATATGTGCTTCCTTAACTCTACAACAAGAAGCTGAGCAGAAGACAATTCCACATAGAGGCTTTTCAAGAGAGCAAAGCTGTGGCAAATTTGGTGCAAATACTGTTTATTATCCTCATGTAACAATTCTAATTTCTTTTTGCATGAATCTAGGGGCGACTCATTAATAATAAATATGATTTAAATCCTCTATTGGGACATCTCCCTAATTAGGATACAGCAATTTACAAAAGCAGCAGGGGAAAAAGACATATGCAATGATTTGCATAAATATAATTTGCTAAAACTATTTTTGATTGTACTGCAGTTAAAATGTTAGGGTTCTACATGCCACACATTGCTACATTCCTTTTTGCACCAGCAATGCCCTGAGTGCTGCTCTGAAGGCATCTGCTATGATTTTTAAGACTACCAAACCATTTTCCTTGAACATTCCTCAGACATGAAAGCTGTTTTCCACGCTTTGTTTCCATAGATACAGCAACTTTTTTTATTAATCAGAATGATAGCCTGCAAATTGCTAAGCAAACACATCGTCAGCAAGCAGCCACACTGTGTCTGTTTAAATGCAGTCCCACTCTGATCACATTTAATTTTGGACAGTTAAGGCAGAGAGGGATGGGACAATGTGCTACTTTCGAAATGAAGATTTTGACATTGTGGTTCAAGACAGAAACCTGGATCAGTTATCACTTAATACCACAGCTACAGGGCATTCTGAGAAGAGCAATCAGTTGCTGCTTAAGGGAGGAAAAAATCCCTGTCAGGGAGACCAAATTAAAGCATCATTTCATCCAAGTATTTGACTAAATTGAATTTTAATCCAGGAAACCTAAGCAGACAGGCCAAATAGCAGAGGGTAAAGGGTTCTCTCAATCTATTGAGTTAAATGGAACAACTCTGGAAACATACATTCAAAGTAAAGCCTCCAGTGTCTTTTGCAGAGACAGCAATATGAGTTTATTTCTGTCTGAATAGGACAGTGAAAAAAAACAGATGGGCTAATAATTATTACTGAGCTCAAGTTGCTACATTAGCTTTCCAGGGCACAAAAACCTCAACTCTACAACTTTAATATATACATTAAAGTATCTGAAAGACCTGGAAGAAGTGTGAAGGCTCACCAGTCTTCAGCACTTGGAGGTACTTTAAAATAAAAGTAGATACTTTTAAAACATATCCACAAACATTCTTTCTCTCTTCTTTATCTTCTCCAAGAAACTGAACTGCTTAAAAAGGAGAATGAGATTATCTCAAGAATGTTTGCAAGAAGCGTTGCAAGAGATATAATTAAGCATGGTTCCATGACAAAAAAGTATCATGTTGCAGAAACACAGCATTAAAACTGTCCCTCTCTGAGTAGAGGTCACATGAGACAAGTATTTGATGCTCACACTAAGTGTCCAACATTGAAAAATTCTGCAGTATAAAGCACAAACTTAAGGTGCAAATCCAGTCAGCTCTAACCAAGAGGAGACAGAGGTGTCATGGATAAAAAGTAATTCTATGGGCCCATCTGCCCATCTCATATTTATATAGCTGGATTTATGGAATAAAGCAGCAGAATGTTGGACCTCCCAAACCAGACATATAACTAGGGATGATCCTAAGCAAAATTAAGCTTCATTTATGTTTGTGACAGAAAGAAATTCCAGATTCTTGATGTTGCTGTGGCTAGTGTATCTGTCATGATGTTAGTCTGACAGTTGTTCTTATTTAAATTTCTTAAGCAAGTCCACCAGCAGTGGGCAGATATTACTATGGCAACTCAGCACAATTGGAGAAACTGTTCTGAAGTTGTTAGGCAACACAATGCCATTAGCTGCTGATGTTGCTTAAGCTTAGTGCAGTTCATGTTGTCTGGAGTCATCTAATTAAGTACTCAAAAAAAAAAAAAAAGAAAAAGAAAAAAAAAGTGCCCTCCATTGGGAAAGCAATGTGGAACCAGGCTGCCTTTGTGATAAAAACTGAAGGGGAAAAAAAAATTCATATCCCTGGAATAATATTCAATTGGCCTGTACCGGTCCATATAAAACAAATCTTAGTAATAGTTTGAGGAGTGCAAATCATCAGTAGACCTGCTTTTCCCTCTGGCTATCTAAAACGTTAAGAACTGATGGTTGGAGAGAAACGCTTTCTCTGACACAGGTCCTGCAGAGGAGTCAAGTACATTGCCAGAGCAACGTGAACATGGTGCTGCCACTGCCTGCTGTGTGCTGGCTACATTTTGGGGGGGGGGGGGGGGGGGGGAGGGGGGGGGGGGAAACGACATCTTTTCTTTTTGGCATGATGGAGTGATAAATTCAAGTACAACTTCTAGAGCAAGGACTAATAAATGACCTAGGAATTATCATCCAATGACTTGCTGCTCCATTGAGCTGAGTAGATGCTTATAGGTTTGGAAGGGAGACAGACCTTGGAGAAGGATTTCTCTACATGCAAAAAGAAATCCCTACTGACAACATCCAGTTTATTCTTAGTTCTCAAAGGAAGTGGAGAACAGCTTATGCCACAAAGACGACTGGAAAAAAAAAAAAAAAAAAATCACTTGAAATATGCAAGTGCAAACTACTGAATTAAACTGAATTAAGATAATTTGGAGTTTTGTTGGGTTTTTTCTTAATCTGCAGTTCCAGACATTCAAACACTTAAAATATACGAGGTCAAAGTATCACACAGAAACTTCTTTTCATACTTCTAATTAAAAAATAGAAGGATTTCTTTGGGCCTTATACAAGTAATAAAATACTGAGTGGCTTATACCCTGCAGGGTCCTAGCACTGTGTTTCTGCAGAGGTAAGCGCTGAGTGAAAGCTTAACTCTTCAAAGAAAAACTAGATCAGCTGCAACAGTTTTAAGAATTACCTCCTAAATTAGACATAAACTTCACATACCAGAAGCCTTCTACCCTCAACACCTTGAGGACCACAGCTCTCCAATGCTGCTAGTTACTCATATTACTCTTGCAATGTTACCTGTAACAATTTGTGAGACTTCACCCAGCAAAGCTCAGATGTCCTTCCCTGAACAGTTGGAGCTCTCTAGCACTAGAGTCTTGCCTGATAAACCCCCAGATTTCTTTGTGGCAAGTGGCAATTTATGGGAGATTTTCTGTTGTACTAGTTGAAACAGTAGCAGGACACACGCTACAGGAAGAAGTAATCGTGAATCCAAAACTAAGCGTTATCTAAGGTAAAAGTTATTTCAGGTTATAGATCCTGGGTAGCATTCATTGAACTCTAGCTCAGTTCTGCCTCACCTCCTTCTTTGTTTCACATCTACTATCTGTTGGAGAATTATCTACTGACATTTAAGTTTATATACATCACTCCACTCCTCCTTGCTAGGAACTACTGACCTATCTAGTTGTTAGTAATGACATTTAATTACTTCTTTCCCAGAATCCTAGCTGGGTTCAGCAAAACCATGCACTTACAAACTTGGGGAGGTATAGAAGGAGCAGAACTTCAGCTACCTCTCCGTTTAAGCAGAAAAAGAATAAAAAGTATCAGAAAATTCTTTTGAGCTAGAAAATGATCCAGAGAGAGTATCAATTAACTTGTAAAGTCAGACTTAAACAAACCATAAGGAACAATGTGGCCAGCGTAAGAATTGTAAAATAGCCAGTAAACTAGTGACAGGAGAGAAAGGATGGATTTTAATGTGAGCAGGACTGTCGGGCTGCAGAGATGCCCAGGGTGTTCATATTCCAGTAATTACCTTTTAGTTCATATTTCAGTAGTGATACTAGTTATGATGTGAGGCATGTAAATCTATGCATGTTTTACTGATGACAAAATAATTTGGTTATCAACCTGCTGAAACGCAAAAATGAGGAGAGTTTTGGCCCCCTTTCTGTACTGCATCATTTCTTCCAGCAAAACAAATGGAAGAAATTAATGTAGTAAATCTTCAGAAACTAAACTAATAATGAGAGTAAACATTTAGTAATTTGTGTTCAGAGTTTAAAAAGAATCAGGAGGATCCACTGGCATTGTCTGACTTTTACTTAGCAGCTTGTACTATTGAAAACAAAAATGATGAATAAAGAATAATATACAGTGTGTGTGATGAAATTAACTCTTTTCTCATGCATTTTCCTCTAATTTAAGTAAAACATCAACAGCATAGTTCAGAGATCTTTTTCTCAGTTGCTTCTATTTGCAGATCACTTCACAAGAAAAGATAGCTATTCTGGGTCAGTTCTGCATACCAGATTTTCCAAAGACATCTACAAAACACTAGACACCAACAAGGATATTCTTGGGTCCCTTCCCAATTCCATTAAAGTCAGTAATGAAATGTAGTTCTGTTTAGTAGATAAAGAACTTAGTTGGAAAACTGCATTTCAGAGAACAGCATCTTCTTCAAGCTATAAATTCCGCAACCAGTAGCATTATCTCCAGTGATGCAAAAACTATCTCTACAGTCACTAATGTTATTGAGTGGCAACCACGGAAGCATGTAATCCATATGCATTGTCTAGCATACAAAATTGAATAGGCAACATTTGCATACCTTGTTTTTTGCTCTGACAAGCAAGGCTTCAGTGTGCAGAACCACATAAAGATTAACCAGTCACTTGTTCAACAGCATTGAAGCCACCTTTGGCTACCCATCTTTTATTGGAATGACCTCAGCAAATACAGTTGTTTTTTCCAAGGTTAGAGGACTTCTTGTGCCTAGTATTAAGTTAACAGTCTTTATCTTCTCCACTGACAAGCCTCCAATTTCTAATAGAAATGTTAATCCATAGAAGTATAGCCTTAGCTTTTGCATTATTAAATTTCCTGTTGCTGTTATTTTATGCAATATGTTTATGATCACCCTCTCTATTTTGTATTCTCTCCTGCCTTTGTGGCATGAATAAACTGCAGTTTGTCTGTTTCACTCACTTTCTTCAAATTTACTTATTTTAAACATAATTCTCCAGTCTTCTGGTATCAAATAACAAACCTTTCACATTTCATGGTTATCAGATGTCTGGAGAGGAAATAATTTGATCCCTTTCAGGTGATAACATTAAAGTGTTTTCATTTTCCTTCTGGATGTAGGAATCCTCATTTTCATGCTGTTATTTCTGTTAACCATCCTCTTTTTGCCTCTACAGTCTATATTATCAACCTCACAAAAAACTGCAGCAAAGTATTCGTTTAAGTTTGGGGGAAATATCCACACTATCTTTAATCTCCAATCAGCTAACAGAGAATAAGGACAAGCAGAAAGTGACATTATCGTGAGGCATTTAATTTCAGATATAGGTTGTGAAGCAAATGCTATTTCTGGTGGTGAATCCTTAAACAATCACAGACCTATCAGGAAGGGATGTTATTTTGATGTGACTTTAGTAATTAGTGAGGATATAATGTAAGAAATTGCTTTAGGGGCAAAAGAATGAACTGAGGAGAATCAGCTATTTAGTTCTAATTAAATGGGAAGTAAAAGGAAATATAGTCCAAAAATTCCATTTTAAGTGCATAAACTTTGATTATTAGTGGAATGGTTTGGAAATTAGAAAGCTTTGAGATTCAAATATGGACAAAGCCTGAAATTTCTTTCAACTAATGGTTCTCAAACTCTTTTTCCAGTGAACTGTCATGCAGCAGTAAACCACAAAGTTGATTCTCCCTTAGATAAGGGGCACATCCACGCGACCGACCATATGGTTGGGAAAACACTATGAGACATGAGCTGCTATTTGCATCCCATGGATGTACTGTCTACATTTTCCTCTATGGAAGTGTGTATTTACATACATTTCTGGCTGCGGCATGTCAAGAAAGCACACATATACACATTAAGATAAGTTCTCTGCCAAGCCTTTGCATCCTCCTTATCACCTCTAGACTTCAACAATTTAAAAAATATCATTGAAGCTCTCTGCACAAATGCAGACACTGTTGCTGAATACTAGCAGATAAGTTTGCCCAATTTCTGTTGTTACAAGTACGTCAGTCAACCATTTTCCAGAGGCCTACCACTGATGCACAGCATGCCAGTGACTGTCAGGACCCTGACAGCAGCCCAGCACCTACCCTTTCCCACTGTCTCTTGGGTTAGAGTAGTCATCCATGACAAGGACTTACATCGAACTTGCACTCCAAACACACAGCCAGCATACAAAAATCTGCGTGGAAGTAAGACAGATCTAGTACAGAAGTCCAGGCTAACTCTATTCACTATGAACAAGAGAAGGAATACCAAACTTGTGACCGTAAGTTGTCCCTACTGAATGTCCTTCAGCTGAAGTCAAGCCTGTACCCATGCTGCTGAGGGACTGGATCAGACAGCCATGGGCATAATCATCTGTTGGCCTTGGTGGACACAGCCACCAGAGAGGACAGGTCCTGTCCCTGTACCAGCAAGTCCTGCAGAAGCACTGTGTGCGCCACAAGCACCTCCAAAGTGTCCAGTACCTGGGCTTTCCATGCACTGTCAATTTCACGACAATGAGTGAGGCTGACCTCCACTTCACTAAGTGGAGGTCCTATAGATAAAGCTGAAAGTCATACTTTAACCAGAGATAGCTCACTAGAACAGTAATTTCACCAATGCTGAGTTTCAGGTAAAAGGATCCTGCTCTCAAAGTTAGGCCGCAGCCCACAGTATGGGACAGATGAGAAGATGAGAGCAGTATAGGTGAAGTGCTCTCCAACAGCAGGAGTCCCTGAAAACATTCTATCTGACTCATTAGGAATTATTCTTAAGCTGAGTGGAGAAAATTGAGTCATAAATGACTCATCCACTTACCAGATGGGAGGAAAGCATATATGAAATTTGGGACTGCCACTTGGTGAACATCATGAGCCACTATTGCTTGAACTGTGAGTCAGCTTCACTGCCTGCCACAAACCAGAAAGCATACAGAGTGATGGATGCAGAGCAATTCACACCTTCACTTTCTGCCTAGTCCTCTTACTGGAGTGTATCACAAAGGAAAAGTGTTTGGAATTTGACTTCTGTCTCTGTTTAGCTACCAAGCAAGCACAGTTGTTAACTGGCCTTCTCCAAATCAGGTTCATGTCTTAACTTTACACAGCTGTAACAGGTAGCCAATAAAAATTCAGGAGATGAAAAAGATTTTTGTCACATCTTCTCGGTTGCAGGCAGCTTCTTAGCTACTAAATATACATAGGTATTTTGCTACCAAAGCAGGAGTGCTCAAAGTTTGGTAAGCAATGCCAGAAATCTGGAACTTTGCACATCATAACTGCTCCAATAAGAGTGGAAAATCAAGGCAGAGAGAAAGCAACAGCTACTCCTCTTCAGTGGCACTTGCCAAAAATCAGGATTGTGTGCTTCACCTTTTAGAATCAGAAATCTCAGATAGCAGAAAGACTAACTTCAGAGCATGGATTTGCATCAGTCCCTTAATTTGACCTCCCATTATCTGTACTGGAAGCCTCTCTAAACTACCTTTGTACACGCTGGAAAGCCTGTAACATCCTATCCAGTCCCTGAAGCCTTAAGCAGTTTGCTCTGAGACTGGAAAGCTGACTATAAATCAGCTTCAAGTTGCCATCTGAAAATACAAAGCACATAACCGCCCATGCTTTTTCTGGACTGACATCTGACAGCTCAAGGTTGGTCAAGGGCCCATCAACCCTGTCCTACTTATTAATGTCATAAGCACCTTACTGAGACACAGCTCTAAGTGTTTTTGTCTTCAGTCTTACAGTCCAAACATTCCAGATTTTCACCTGAGTGGCAGCAGCAGCCTCCCCAGCAGTGCATTACTCTGCAGCTTTAGAACAACAGCCACTTCACACATACTGGCACTGGGAGCTGAAGACTGAAGACGTAGTTTCTATGGGAATGAGAATTATTTGGAAACCACGGTCTGCTAGTTGCTGCTCTAGACCAGAATTTAAGCCTCAGCTTTCTGTGGTGAGCTCAGGTCATCTATGGCAATGTAGTATAGATGGGTATGTCTTTGCAGTCATTGTACAGTTACCCTACTGCAAGTATGATACAGATTTGCATCATTTCATAGTGAAAATCCCCACGTTATTACTTGTCACAGCCACAGAAATCACTTGAACAAGTATGACCTAATACACCATAAAGCTCATGAGCTATTTGCAGGAATATCTTATACAGTTCCTGATGAAAGTATCACAATCTAGGTAAGCATTACCATTCAAATATGTTCAGCTACAGAAGATATTTTCACAGTACCTAAGAGAAATTCAGATTAGAGTATTTGCTGGTCCATAACACTAAATAGCACTGCATCTATGCAGGCTATCATCATCAACATTCAACTGGCAATTTGTGTATGAGAATTTAAAATAAGAAATTAAACATTGCCGACCATAAAATTCTTCTGCTTGGAAAAGACTCTTCATCAGCATTTGAAGTACAAGAATTTTTTCTACTGTACATTTAACAAATAATGATTGATGCCTAAAAATTACATTAATATTATCAGAGCCACATTCCTGAGCTTTCTTTTGCCTTTCTTCCACAGGGACAAATTCAAACTGGTGATTTCCATGCTAAATATTTGAAATATTCAAGTAAAGTTCCATTTGAGTCAACCTTTTTTTTTTTAATGTATATATTCATCATGTGTGGCAAAAAAAATAGAGTCTTTTATCCAGAACAGCAATTCCATTAAGACAAACATAATTTTGGCTGAATTATTCACTTTCATTCTTGAAAGAAGAGCCCTTAGTCCTAACTAGAGTTCTCTCCACCCACTTCTTTGGAAGGTGGGATTTCTCTGTAGCTACAAGTGCAAATCTGATGCTTAAATTGCAAATAAGTAGCCCCTCATCTCCTTATAGAGGCTAATTTCATAAAAGCCATATATGAGGTCTGATGGGGGAAAAAAACATATATAATTACGGTACACAAACACAGCAACCTTGATGAGAAAATTCCACGTAATTTTTTGGTTTACAGCTATTATGTTCGTTTCAGTCTTTCATGCCAAGTCTTTCGGGCCTGGGACCCACAAAGGGACATAGAAATGTGATCTTTATGGGTCACACTTGTCAAAAGTTTATTTAACCACCAGGCTAAGGGGAACAGGTGGTCCCAAACACTCATTCGGTGCTTTTCTTTAAAGATGTTGCATTTTTTACATAAAAGAATGAGAAACAGAATGCACATAAGAACAGCCTAACTATTGCCAAGCAGCTGGCTAGTGACCTAGGAGACAGAAGCTTGCATTATCACCTGCATTCCAACGTTTGCTTCTGGTGTTTTGTAGTAACACAACAAAACACAACATGCTGAAATGTTAAGAAGTGGAAGAGATTTCAGGCAGATTTTACTTAGCCTTCAAAGGACACTGGAAGTTTTTGCTGACCATCTGAAATGTGACTTTCCAGCCATTACTACTGTGAGGGCGCTATGGTCCCACCTTGTGTTAAAACAAACATCTACATTTTTAAGTTTCAAGAAATAGTATCTCCTGAATTTGAGTTTGTTTAGAAGACTACAGCTAAACTATTCAGAAGTATGGTGTCTGATTAAAGTACAGTCCTGGGGAGAGGATCAAAACTGTAAAGCAATTCAAAACTGTTTTCAAGAATTTCAAAATTTGTGTCTAAGTCTTGAGAAGGCAGTACGAGGAGAAATAGATAACAGAGCTTTTGAACTCTATGTTTAAAAATGTTAGAAATAGAGATTTACAGAAACTGTCACCATAACAATTACTCTTTGACTAAAAATGTTAGCCTAGTAAAAGTCTTTAAAGATTCACTGAAAGACATCATTTTCATTACAAAAGTGACCCCTCTGGCAGATGAGGGGACCTGAGAAACTCCTGAAAGAACTGAAGTCTGGCTTCCCAAGTTAGCTTGTTCCCTGCTCTTGTCCCAAAGACAAGCCAGTAGATGCTGAATTTTCCTGACTTTTAGTTTTGACTGCAAAATGAAACGGAGTTTCTTTAAAGAGTGGGGTAGGTTTTACAAGAGAACAGGTACTACAAAACCTGGCAGTGGGAGCCAAGTCCTATAGCTATCTGGAATAAACATGTGTTGCCCAGATTAAATGCAGTCCTTGATATGGCCACAGAAGATACGTAAAGCTACAGAGGATCTAAGGTCTCCTACTGTTGATAATGACTCATATCCTGTATTTTTCACATAAGACAGCAAGTTCCAGCTATTTATGGTACAGCCCATTTAAAATTTCTTTTCATGAAGAAAAAATGCTGTCAGTTGCCATTCAGGAGTTGATGTAGGAGGCCAGCTAGCATGTTACAGAAATTATCAGAAAAATACTATAATCAGAAAAAAGCCAAATGTTTCCTCTTGAGCCCTTTGAGATAGCAGATGCATAGTCATGAGCAGAATCTTTTGTTTCTGAAGATTTTGTTCATACACAGATCACCCTAGAAAAAAGAATGGTGGAAAAATATGGTACAATTTTTTTCAGTCCACTGAGTTCTATGCCACCTATCTCACAGACATATCAACTCTTCCCCCCACCCTGCCCCGAAACACAGGATGTGAACATATCTACACCCTTGCGGAACTGGAGGGGGAAGGATAAGAGTGCGTGCTCATGTTTGCTGCTGACTCAGGTTATGGTCAACATTTTGCAGGCAAAAGGGGGAATACTACTTAAAGGCAAAGTTACAATTTACATTAGTTTAATTAAAGCCTTACCAGTCTAATCAAAGAATTATTTGTCCAGTTAAAATGTGACACAAGCATTTATAGTTCAAATTTTACTGAGTCAAAGCTGATATACACACCCTTCCTACTATCTACGCATTTCTCTGGTGTTATGCTCAGCTTTTCACTGCCCCTTTGGGGCCTAACATCAGTCACTTCAGCCTACAGGAACACTATAGTGAGACTTTACTGTCCCAAACCTTCACTGGGAGGAGCACAATGGTGGTGAGGTGATGTTGATGGTGAGGGAAGGGGAAGGTCCTTCCTTTTGCAAGGAGTATATTACATTGATGGTTTCTTTCTCCTGACCTTACAGACCACTTGACACTATTTTCATACATTTTCTATGTTTTTCCACCTAGTTCTTTCACCAGGTATTTCTACCTGGAAGTTATTTCCTATAAATATCATATGCAGGGCTGAGGGGGAGTCAACTGCAGAATTACTACAATATAGGAACTTAAAACCATAGTCACTGTAGTTGAATTTCAGTTGTGAACTGACTCAGCAGTCCATTAGAACGATTAAAAGACATTTCTAGGCAAAAGTGCTGATTTTTCCCCCTGCAAGTGGAATAAATTTTAATAGATGCCTTGTTTATTCCATTATAATTTTTAACTGATTCATTGCATCCAGATGCTAAAACACTGTTAATACTTCACTACACATACAACAAGAGTTGCAGAATGTAATTAATTTCAAACTAGTCCCTGATTGCTGAGGGATGGTTTATGAAATCAAAATGGCCGATTAAAAATATCACCAGGCAGTAAATTTTACAGTGCTGAGTTTTAGTTGTGTAGGAAGTCAGGTGTTAGGACACAAGTATGATATTGATTGATCTCTCCAGAGTCATATTCTGCCATCATTCCCCTTGGAATGAACAGGAATTTTGAATGAAAATCAATAGCAGGGTATTATGCTGTGATTAAATGCCTTAGGGATGATATATATAGTGAAAAAAAAAAATTGAGATCACCCAAGACAGGATTATCAGCAGTATAAACACATTCCAATACAGAAACTGCAGTTCTGTTGCAAGGAAACTTTCACAGAATCACAGAATGGATGAGATTGGAAGGGACTTGTCAAGGTCATACGGTCCAACCCCCTCGCTTAAGCAGGGTCACCTACAGCAGGCTGCCCAAGATCATATCTAATCAGGATTAGAATATCAGCATGGATGGGAACTCCACCACCTCTCTGGGCAACCTGTGCCAGTATTTGATAACTGCTTTCATGGCAGAAGTGCTTACTGAACTGCCTATTAAGAACTGATCATATAAGTAATGTCAAAGCAAGAACAGACAAAGGGATTTATCAAGAGAAGAAACTATACATCCCTATGCTGTTGGATCTTTTCCCATGTCATTTCCAAAGGGGAAACTTTGATGCTACGTTGTGAAGTAGTCAAAGTCAGTTCTGACATACTGGTCTTTGGAGACATAAAGGGAGTATTTGTAATCTGTATGCACAACCTCTGGCCAAAATATTTATATCGAGAGGGATGAAACGGACAGGAGATGTCACTGCCTGGTTATGAGTTCCAAAATATGATTATGAGCAAAACACGTGTGTTGCTTTTAACTAACAAGATACACAGATCCAAACTGCAAGTGGCAGAACAATATGGGTAACACAGAGTCCACTTTTCTGATCGTGATTCTGAACCAAGATTATCCATATCAAATGTCACAATGAAAGACCAAAGGAAAATGTAATTGCACTATTTAGCGGAACAGTTATTTCCACCATCAAAAGGGGTAGAAATCATTTCTCAGGTCCACCTACACAACCACTCCAGTTTCTAGTTCTCTGCAAGATTCTTGACTGTGGAATGGTTGCAAAGGGAATGATTTCCTAAACCTGAATTCCTACAGTCCCTTCTCAGGAAGAATAGATCAACAACAAAGAAATTTAAATTAAAAAAAAAAAGGGGGATACATATACTTTCCATTTAGAATCAGAATAATTCAGGTCAAAAGGGGCTTCAGGAGGTCCCTAGTCCCAATTCCTGCCTAAAGCAGGGTCAGCTATGAGGTCAGATTGCTCAAAGCTTTATCCAGTTTAATTTTTTCAAAATTAAATTTGCAAATGACTCCTCTGAGGTACATGTATATCAGCAGGGAAACTGGCAAACTGACAGAGTATAGCTGATTTATAATATACTGCTGAACTGGAAAAAAATACATTGAAACTGCCAGCACCGAGACCAACAGACAACTCAGGATTCAAGGCTCTTCTGAACTACTATAAAACTTCCTGGATATTGTTACAGCATATAAACATGAGACAATGAATCTAAATTAATTTGTGTACAATGCTGGACTCTGTGGGACATACTTGAAATACCAGTTATGTGCTTTAGAGAACTCCATCCTGTGTCATAATAAGAAACTTTATTGCAGCAATAAAGCAATTTATACGTCTTAGACTTTAAAGTTTCTTGCTCCAAACAGATGTGCAGTCTGGCCCACAGAGACTCTTAAGCCAACACTCTCCTGCCATGCCAATATTAATCAGAGTAGTGTCATTTCTAAAGTAAACTTTTTCTGAATCATGCGTTTGGCCAAACCCCATTCAGCACAAGAGGAACACAAGGCAAAAAGCAGGAACAAGACAGAGATGTTCTGCATAGGGCCAGAAGTGCTTCTGCTTTTAGACAGATTATTCTGAAGATGTAAACCAAAATTATTGTATGACAGCGGGGAATCCTAAGTCATACCCATATCCTGCAGAAGACTAATCATGACAATTTCACATTTGGAAAAAAAAAAACCAAGTGAGCAGAAACAGTAACTACTCAAGAAGTATTCAATAAAAGTCCTCCAGAAACCTCCAAAGCTTACAATAGCCCCAGCATGAAAAAAAAAAAACACAAACAAAAAATCAGGTAGCATCTGAATGTTTGCAAATTCAATAAAGAAAGAAAATAAAATTCAAAACTGTTTCCCAAGAAATGAATAAACCCTCTCCACCCCTGCCAAAATAAAAACCCAACACCCCCCCCCCAAAAAAACAACCCAACCCAAAACAAAGCAAACCACAAACAAACAAAAAGTACCCAAAACCCCCCCAGCCCACACCACTCCCAGGTCACTGCAATATTTCCAGATACTGGTTCTTGTAATTAGATTTACCTGAAGAATTTACAGTTCTAATGATAAAAACTGGGAAACAGTGATGAGTGGATAATTTGATTAAACATTTTTATTTATTTCATTGGATCTTCATTCCAGGTACTTCACAGAGGTCATCATCAGTAGCTTAGGTATTATGATGCAACACTGCTCCTAAGAAGGCAGTGCTCATGTCTTTGCAAGGAAACATGCAAATGTAAACTTGGTTCCTTAAGGCATCCATAGAGCCAGCGGGAACTGCGCAGTATGAAAAACTGTGTACATCCTGCACTAGGGGCTTTTGTTAATCCTCTGCCTGTTCAATTAATATCTCAACCATCTCAAAGAATAAGACTATATTAGTTCCTAAATTAATTTTCATTAAACTAATTGTTAAAAATAGGGATCAAACAAATGGACAAATAATGGAGAATAATCCATGAGTGCATTTCAGTTCATTTGACTTCAACATACTGTCCTTTTTATTTTAACCCATCGTCACAAACACACACACCAAAACTTTCAAGAAAATCACTAAATTGTCCTTTGGAAATGTGCCTATCTCTTCAAAGGTATGAACAAGCAGGAAGAAAACATTTTTAGCAGCACTTTGAAATTCATGTTTCAGAGTATGGTTTGTGAAGTCTGAGAGCACGCCATGCAAATGACCTTTCCTTTCTTCTGAGTAATTAAGGTATAAAAAGACCCTTAAACTGTATCAGTTTTGACAGTAACTGTCTCTCAAGTACCTGGATTTAATCATCAACAAGATGACTCTCTTTTGTTGTACTCTCATTTCATTGTTTGCTGTTCCTATGACAGAAATTCTGCAATTCTGACAAGAAAATTCCAAACTTCAGCTTCTAAAATGTCGTTCTTCCTTCCCCCTCCCTTTAAAAACATCCATAACTCCCATTAATCCCAAGACTGGAAAAGCTGATAATATCTAACAGTTGGAAAAGGTATAAAGAAAGAAATAAAAGAAAGAAAGAAAATCAGTGAAAAGCATCCCAATGTGAAACACAATCTCAAAATTCACTGCCATGCAAGTTTAGAATGTTTACATTTCATCACGCATCTTTTGACTCGATTGTGTCTAAACCTTTCATATGTTTGAAAAATAAGAACAATGGAAACATCATCTATCATTAGCTGTATTAATGGATAACGTGTTTCATATAAACTGGCGATGAATTAGTTTGCAAAAATGTTATTGCATACATTGGAATAAGGGTGTCTTACTTGAAAGAATTATCAAAAGTTACACAGAGTACTGCATTAAAAATACTGTCTGAAAACAAGTTTATCTAAGGCTCCTTTGTATTGCTACTATCATTAAACTGAGGCCCTATTATTCTAGCTACCAAAACATAACCACGAGAGTCTCACCCTCAAAAATGAATGATTTATACCCCTGAGAAAGCTCATATTATAAGAATAAATATACAAATCAGAAGTCTTAGAGAATTTGACAACAATAAGAAATTGCTGGTTAAAAAAGTCAATCACATACTTGTATCACATACATGTTTTGACAGAACAAAGACAGTAAATACTTCCTTTGTATAGGATTTTTCTTTCTTTCTACCTGTTCTTAATTTGGAATTCCGTTGTCCCCACATTCAGCCATGTAGGGATGAAAACCTCCATAAAACGTTCTAACCTTTGCACATTAAAACAAACAATAATTAAGCTCTAAAAGACAAATGTTAACCCCAGTAACTTTTTACTTGAATATATACTGAGAACAGAAATAACCATTGAGTTTAATGACCAAAATAAACCTTTTGGCTTCTTTTGCTTCTCCTAGGAAGCCAGAAGCCCAAGCAAGGAGCAAACAACTCTGGCATTGCACCTGTCCCAGGTCAAAATCTGAAGTTGATGCTATAAAAGACCAGCAAGATCATGGTAATAAGTCATTGCTACAGAAGGCACTCTTCACTCCTAGACTTGTGCCATTCCATTACAGACTTGGGCACAGAGCAGTCATATTAGATACAGCACTTCCCCATAAAGAGATGTTCAGGAGGTTGGCATTCAGTTTGAGTCCTGGGACTGGTTAATGAACAAGTCTGTCTGGAAAAATAAGGAGGCTCCACCTCCAGATCTTCTTCAGACCTGCCACCCTTAAAGGCTACTGCTATGTCAACACAAAATTAAAATCTAACTAAGAAAATAGTTGCAATAAAAATGTTTCTGAACAAAGCAACAGCGGCAGCAAGAGTCTACTGGCAGATGGACTGAGCTGTGAATGGAATATGAACTTAGATCGTGGCAAATAATTAGCATGCCTAAACCACAGATATTAAATTATTTCCTTTAAGATACTTTCAGACAAGAAGCTTACTGTGGATGGCAAGGAGCAGAATTAGACAGGAAAAATGTCTAATACAGGAAATTGTCTGGGTAACAGCAACTAATGATTTAGCTACTCATATAAAAAATAATTACTACAACACTATAAACATTAACATTGTTAATAGCAGTGCTTACCTCTCCTGTAAGTCAGCTTTCGTGCTTTCTCTCACCTAAAGGTCCTTCAGCATCATCATATTAGTTGCTGCAGACACGGGGCAAATGACCTGTGCACACAAGACCCCTCTTTTCTTTGCACAGCAAGACCAGCAGGCCTTTAATTTTAGGAAGGGAAGAGCTTTCAGCTGCCACACTTCACCATGCATCAACCATACAGTCCTGTTATAATGGACCCCATGGGGAAAACTGAGCAATGAAACTAGAAAAGGTGAGAGACTTCCAACCCTTTGAAGGACCCTAGATCTAAGTAAGAATAGTTACATGAGTTCAATCACTTTACTTTGTTTATTTTTGATGCCAGACAACAGAAGGTGTGCTTCAACGGGCCACATGAATCTGATTAATACTACACTGCTACCTAAGGGGTCAAGCTCCTTCCCCTTACCCTAAGTAGTGTATTACTGCTGCTTCCCATGTATTAGAGTTCAAGCATTTGTGCAGCCACATGGTGAGCTTATCAGAAAACTGATTTGGTTGGAACTAAGCCAGCAAAAACCATAAAAACTGATTCATTTTCAGTCAGCATGGTTCCTTGTTCCAACATACTGTGTGCTCCCCTGGCAACAGCCCAAAGGACAGGGCAAAACACATGACAGAGGATGAAAGGAAAGGCAGGATCTCTTTGCAATAGAAGTCTGGCTTAAAAACACCAATGTCAGAAACCTGATACCAGATAAATAACCTGAATGGAAATTCTAACCATGGACTGTACATCTTCTATGTTCGATTAAGATATGTTGAAAAGAAAGCTGATATTTCCTCAGAAAATAAAATCAGATATATTTTGATTAGAGAGGAGTACTTAGGATTTTTTTTTAAGTGTGTAAGTTTGCTGAAGTGAAAAGTAACACTGTTCTTGTCATTCTAGAGGTGAAACTCGGTATAAATGGCGCACACTCCACAAAACCGAGAGCCTGCTTTGCAGACCAAAATAGTAGCTCTGCAGTCAGTGCTCCAAAACACGAAAGCAATGGCTGGGTATGCTATTGAATGAATCATAGGTGGGGAGTGAATTAATCAGTGTAAAAACCTCAGTGCATAAAGTAGAGAAACTAAAGGATCTGCAGTTCGAACTGTTAATTTAATTGCCTTTTCAATGTATTTCCATGGTACAACCAATCTTTCATCTCTCTCTGCAGCACTGCCATTGCTCAGTTCTTCAGGGAAACTAACCACATTGGAACTGCTTTAGCTTCACATAATTTTAATATATCTGCAACTGAAGCTTTTTTATTTCATTATTGACCAAAAAGCACAATCTAATTTCTTCAGCTCTATTTCTTCTGTAGTCACGTTTTTATGCGTATTCAAGACCAACATGATAATCTATCATGCAGCAGTGGTTATGCAAAACTGCGTCTATTTCTACCATAAGAGGGTGGGGGTGAGGGAACCTATGCCTTTCAACAAGAAACTTTAATGTGGAAAAACAGAGTTTATTTTAAAATGTCATTCCTATGACATTTTTGCCTTTTTTGGAGACACGAGGCTTGTTTAAAAGATAAAAGCACTTTGGAGCCCACAGTTCCCCAATGAAATGGAAACGTGAGTCCGATTTCTTGCAGTTGCATAAAAGCACAAAAACTCAAGCATTAAATCTTAACTTTTGGGTTGATCATTGCTGAATGTCAACTTTAGGATCTTTACTCTTTAAATAACTTCATTTCCTAAAAATACCCTACCAACTAGACTTCCCATGAAATAAACCTCATCTTTTACTACTGGACTTGTAAATACCACAAAGAAGGAATATTCTCAAATCTTGTAGCTGATTTAGATTGCTAATAAAAATCCTTTATCAAATGTAATGAAACCTGCGATTACACCAACTGCATTAGAAAATGCTTGATTGTGACTGAAATGAAATTCAGGAGGTATTCAACTGTGCATAAGGATTTAATTAAATTCTTCCAATACTTGACATTATAGATATTCGTAGTACTGAATCTTGATCCCAGACTTTCTTAGATTTCAAGTCTCTGTGTATTGAATGGAAGTTCAATTACACATAAAGTATTAGACATGAAAGAAAACAGGAAGAATAACTAGTATAAGTGTATGGCTATATAACATCCTGCCTTGTAAAAGGCTGCATAAGACATATACATGTGTTGTTGAGCTCTAGAACATCCACTTGACTGCTGCAATGCCACTACCTGTGTAATGAAAGATAAAATCTTTAAGCAAATGCATACATTTGAATCTACTGGATAATTATATCCCTGTTCCTTCCCATCCTCTAACTGCTAATGACATTTACTTGCAACTGGGAAGTTTCTTCTCTAGAAAGCATCTCCAACATTGCAGCTTTCCTCCAGCACCCAGTAGTCCAAAAGAAATGGCAGCTAAAGGAACAATTCTGAGTAACCACACTGTGTTATGGTATACAAAATCGATCATCTGTAAGAGGCAGAAACAGATTTATTATATCCTATTAAGAATAAAATGGTAGGATGCTAATGGCCATAAATCCAAACTAGAAGCACAGCTGTATTTCACGGGTAAAAAATATTTTTAAAATTGGAAAATGATAGAGCTGCCTTTATCATTGCAGCACGTAACTAAAAGAAGCAAATAAAATACATATATATGACTCCTGTCACCTGAAATATCTAAAGCAGCACCCCTCTCTCCTAACTTACGTGCTTTTCTACTGTACTCTGCTGCACCACTCCATTAACATCAACTTCCATGTGATTGCTGTGTCTACAGAAACATGCAGTCACGTTACTGTGGTTACTTTTGTTAAACAAGCCTGCACACCATAATGTCACATATCTGTAAAGGATGTTGCAATGCCTATTCTCATCAAGCAATACTCAGAAAGAACTACAAGTTTAAAATTATATGACAAGTTATACTATAGTTAAGAAATAGGATCACCTTCAAAAAAGTATCAAAGATTCCACAAAAAGCAGAGGACACAGAAAATTCTGCTGTTCATCATGCATATACTGATATATGTGTCTATGTAAATACACACATGTTTTGCTAAATATTACCATTTTTTATACCTAGTTCAATTGCAACTCTAACAGAGGTGACTAAAATGAGAGAGATTCTTTTCATTCACCATGCATTCATTCAATTTTTAGTATGACAAAAACAATGCAAAGGGATCAAGTCATCCATAGTTTAAGGCTGGACCTATTATGGACACCACACTAATCTATACTTGCTAGACAGTGCTGTAGTCTCCAAAGAAAGCACTTTATTTTTGTATGTGCATTAATCTCACTTGCAACATATTTGAAAGATGAGCCTTTATCTTTAATGGTTGCTTTTTGAAAAAGAGAACAAAGATCTCAACAGCAATTTATCCATGCTGCAAGTGACACATTCTATCTGTCCATTGTAAACAAACATATAATGCCTTTAATCAAGTAACCCTGGATCTCACACTGGAATCAGCACTGGAATATTTTATCAGCACCCATTTCCAGTTTCATTTGCAAAAAAAAAATTAATTAGCTTATGGAATTAAAATGATATAAAGAAGAAATTATGCCAGACATAGCTCTTACTCATCTTTGGATATGCAAGATTCTGAAAAAAAAAATCTAAAATCAGACGTACATGTAACAACCTTTTCTAAAGTGAGCAGTTAATTTTCAAATCAGGCAGAGAGATGTATTTTTTCTAAGACGTTAAGACAGTTGGAATTTTTGCTGTGCTCCCCAAGTACGTGCTAGAAAATAAACAGCTATAAAATAAACGCCTGTTTTTGCTATGTGCACATGTGAAGTGCACATACAAAATGCACATAGCAAACAAAGATTTGGGGGAAAAATCTGATCTATATTGATTGCATAAGTAGCAATAGGATATTTCTTTAAAATGGCAACAAATTTATCTGCCAGAGCTATTACTGGGGACATAAGAAGAAAGATATAAAATATAACACATTACAGAATGTTAATGTTTAGCATATTTTCAAAGGGGTTTTTCTCCAAATCCTGTAAATAGGAGACTTGCTTTAGGGGAAGCAGGATTCCACATGCGGGTATAAGAGTTACTTTAAACCTGTAAACCATACTGATCTTCAGAGATTCAGATTATTTAGTAATAATATTACCTGAGCTTGCCTGTTCTGTTATGCAGTAGGTATTACCTCATGCTTACAGAAAACTACAGTTACCTTTAAAAGGGGTTCACTAAAGTATTCCTCACAACATGAGGCATGAAAAGCCATTAGAACCATGGAAGCCGTTCACAATTTAGCAGGATAAGGCCTTTATTTCTTAAATAGGAAAGAAAATATTTTAAGTTACTAAAACACAATCTACTATTCAAGAAAATCATAGAAACAGTTAAATTGAATATGAGGTAAAACAGCAGTGAATTCAATAGGAAAATGCCCGGGGACCTTTGAAGTGTATAATGTTCCACATTAAAAAAATTAGACAAACAAAATCAATCAAAATGTGCTCTACTAATCACCAGAAATTTCTGCCCAGATTTAAAAACACTGAAGTCATCCCAACCCTGAAACTAAAGAGACTTAATATCAGAAGAAGAAACAAAATTTTCATATTTTCTGATAAAATATATTGTTTCAGAGGAAGGGAAGAACCATAGAAGCCAACTCCTTAAACTGGGGCTGCAGAAAGGGGAAAATTATATTGAGAAAGATCAGCAAGATCAACAGTGGTCAGGACAAGTCCCCCTTGGGCTCCTAGTTTATTAGTATCAGAGGCAACACCCTTTAAAACTTACTTTTGCAAGTTCCTAACTTCACAGTCAGCCCTACACAGGCGCACCCCCCTCTAGCATAAGTGAACTTATGTTCTGATGAGGATACTCCTTCTCATTCAGTTTAGACCACAGAGTTACTTCTTTATTCAGTAAGAAATGAGTTACTGTTCACTAAAACAGAACAGTCTACAAAAAACATCTGCCTGAAAATAATGAAGCCCACATCTGGTTATGGATTGAAGAGAAAAGGAAAGTACAATTTCCTTATAAATTCCCTAGGATTAAGAAAATGTGTAATTCCCATTGAAATCACAAGTATTTGCTTTCTTCTTTCTCACAAATCAAAAAGGAATCCTCAAATGAGCCATATTTCATTGAAATTTACATCGTATACCTCTCAAGTATATTTACTTTGTCATGTATCTTCATGATTGTACTGGCATCAGTAACAATAACAATCAAGTCTTGCAAAAACAATGCCTCAAAAGGGACATTAAACAATCAGTATAGAGTAAATAATTAATTAAAATAAGTATATTATCCTGAAATTACTCTTTGATTATATAGTGAAAACATCAACCAATATTCACACAGCCTTTGGAATGCAGTCCTGGACATTTTATTGTAGAAACCTGCCCCCATTGCTTGGATTAAACAAAATCCTGCAGCAAGTTTTGTATGTAGGTTGTGAAACAGCTAGAATAAGATAGGCACTGGAGAAAGGCTCGTCATCTGTTTACCCAATATTTCATGCATGCTGGCTAGTATGTCACTCTTCTTTAAACAGAACTCATTCTCCAGAAGTTGGTGTTTATTTACAACAGTAAAAAACCCAAAATCCCTCATCAGAGTCCAGTCAAATTCAAGCCCACATAAGCTTTCTAGGTACTACATGGTGTAGTAACAGCGCATGGTACATGGTATTTGCACAACACTGGTTTCTGAAGCTGTGCTCAAGTACAGATTTCCATTAGTGTATTATTCCTCTTTCCACACCTTCAGGTCAAGATAACTAATTTCAATAATATAAGGTTCTACCAGGAGATCTCTTAATGCAACTGCAGCTCCACCCTTTCACATATTCCACCACGAATGCAAACAAATTATTACTCAGAGCAATTGTAAATACCTAAGAAATACTGTATTATGGGGGGTTGGGTTTTTTTGCAAAAGAATGACCTGGCAAGTACATGGAACAAGTGGGCAAGTACTTGGGACTTTCCCCTGCCCCCTTGTTTGGCAAGTGGAAAAACACTGCTGCTGCTTACTTCTGCAAGTTAGCAATCAGCTTTTATTATAAAAATGTAAGACAATTTGATTTGAAGGACACTTGAAGATTTTTATCTTCAAATACAATTGTATACATGACTAAAAGCAGATTCACCAATTAATTTTCAATAATTTTCTTTCAAGCTTGTTATTCATATAAACAATTACAGCAAGCTAGAATTACTTTCAAAGTGCATCAGCATGATGCAGAACTAGCGTATACTTATATTTGCTTTGCCTAATGGAAAGAGCTTTTAGGCTGCGTAAAATGCTAGCGATGGAATTGTCAATCATTCAACAAGTAAATAGCTTTTTTCCTCCAAATTATGCTTTCAGAAGATTTTCATAGCTACTTAACCTCAGTCCCTCACTACTTGTGAATTGCTACTTCTGTTAAAGGTTCTTTCTCTTACTCGTGCCCAGAAATCTTTATCTCCAGCTACTAGGAATGTTCTGAGATCCACAGGTCTGAGTATTCCCCGATTCTCTGAACATGAACTTCACACACTGAAATCTGTCAAATACAGCCTTCCACCAACACCTAACTACTGTTTAATACCCCAAACCCAGACAGGCTAAATGTTGTCTGAAGAACACTGAGCAGCCTACATACAGCCTGAGAAGCCTACAGCCCACTGTCTGGAATTCAGGAAGCTCCGTTCTCCATCTTACACAAGAACCTGCCTTCACAGCCAGTCCTTAAGAGAGACTTTCTCTCGTTTGAGCTGTTACACTCCACATCTAACAGAAAGAGCTACTTGAACAGTACCATCAGGTGCCTTTTAAAGCCAAATGCCTCAAGACATTAGGTAAGGGAAGACTGAGGAGGCTGGGCAGGGAACTGACATAAACTAAATGGCATTCACATGCCTTTGTGAAGCAAATTAACACAGTTTGTAAATGGAAAATGCTAGTAAGTGGCAGGTAGTTACAAAGGATTTCCTAACATGCCAGTTGGTTAGGCTGCAAGTAACCTGGTAACTCGGATTATATTCTGTTCTTGGTGCCACTGTGTCAGTTGAAGAGTTTAATAAGTCATTCTGTTTCTAGCTGCTTATTGATGGCCTCTTTGAAATAGGATGTCACACCTTCCAAATCTCCTGCCTGTTGGCTTGCAGGATAATATAACCTGGCCCATTTTAGTAAGAAAGAAAAACAGTGCCAGGAGAAAAATTCCTCCTGTTTAAACTAATACAGTTTATTTTCATTCTAACAGGTAAGAAATTGCTTATGTCACAGACCTTCAGGAAAACAGGATTGCTGGTAACCTCTGTCAGTATAGATGGAACTAGAACAAGACAAGCATCTAGACTTAATGTTCAGTGTCAGAAGACAACATAGTTTTTGCCTTTTCTTTCCCTTAAATGCACGCAGAACATTACTTGTTACTCCAGTGTTAATCTAGCATCATATTTGTCAGTTTTAAAATGGGAACTGAAATATCCCTTTGCTTCAGAGGAACATTGTGAAAACCAGCTGGTCAATATTTACAAACATCTTGTACACCCATACTAAGGCCAATAAAATTAACAGATCTGAGTTCATTCTGCACTAAGGACAAGCAGAAAAAGCACTGACTACTCTTCAAGACATGAAAAAAATGTAAATCATATCTTTGCACTAATGTATACAATCTTTTAATTAATATAATTTATCTATTAAAACACATGAACAACCATAACAGCTGCTAACTTTTAAAAATTGCACCAGCAGCTGCAACTTCTTACTTAATAGGAGTCATTTTCTATTAATATAGCAAAGCTACTTCAGTCAAATATTTGGGCGTTAGAAGGCACATTGGACTAAGCCACAATAGTCTGGACTAAGAAACCTGGAATAAGCCACAAGTATGGTGCATGGTGACAAATGGTATATACACTAAGGAAAGATGTTTGGGTTAGTATTTTCTGAATATTCAAAGTTTATGTAGCATTCTAAGAGCACAGTGTAACAGATGGATGGAGAGAGTGTGTCCTGATAAATTACATACATCTCTGTTCCTATTTGAATTGTAAATACCATGTTGATACAAGTTACCCTGTGAATAAATTGCAGTACACACTTACATAATCTTCTGCTAATGTGAAGTGTTGAAAAGAATGCTTGCTGTTAGCTAGAAGCATGACAGAGTGATTTGAATGCAAGTAAAAAAGCAGTTAATACTGAATATTGTCTTTGTAAACAGATTTTGATGGATTTAGCTCCATCATTTATAAGCCAAGAGACAAACATAAAGTACAATTAGGATACTGAGTGTCTTCAGTACCAAATCCCTTATGAATTGCTACAAGAAATACAGAAGCTGTCACTCAGAATTAATAAATACTGCATTTCAGCATTTTACTAAAACAACAGGGTTTTTTGCCACCGTTCTCTATTAATACAAATTTAGGAAACATTCCATTTCCCAGTTCCTTGAAATGAAAGTATCCAGCACAGTGACTATAAGGCTGGGAAGATGAAACTAGTCTGCTTTTAACTCTGATCCAGACTCTCACTTTGGGTGAGCCCAGCTGCATCCAGAACAAAGCTGGGGATGCTTCCCACTTTATGGATTTGAGTGTGCGTCTTGACTGCATAACTGGAGGAGGAGGAAACTGGGTGGTCACTATCACCTGGAGGTAGAGCCTTAAACACACTGTCTCGCAGAAAAAAACCTTGCTAAATTCTGAAACCTCTTTATTTAGTGAGGAAAAAATGTAACCAACAGGTTAAGGACTAAAATTAAATAATCACTGTGGCCATGAACCATAAGCTACTGCAACATCATGCAAGGTCTACTGCCTAGTGTCAACTGACAACACAGCTAGCTAGTTAGAGATCATGGCTAAAAAAGTTACCACCAAGTGACCCATATTTTATATGCCCACTGACACGTGGCAGGAAGCTATATGTAATATACAGGTTTTCACAAACAAATGTAAACTCCTGTATTCTGACCTTCTCAAAAATCTCATGTTTCCACACAACCTGCACAAGTAGAATGCCTCAAAATGCACACACTCAAACTTTGCCTCTGCATCACTGCACTCTCAGGGACCAGAGAGGTC
Source organism: Porphyrio hochstetteri (assembly GCA_020800305.1). Taxonomy (NCBI): domain Eukaryota; kingdom Metazoa; phylum Chordata; class Aves; order Gruiformes; family Rallidae; genus Porphyrio; species Porphyrio hochstetteri. Next base: position 16,885,541 of record CM036910.1, on the reverse strand, counting down.
TTTAGAAGAGTAAGGTCATACATTGCCTTTCATTATGTAAGCACAAGACTGAAAATTCCCCTTTGTATACTATGTCTTCCATAGTATACAAAAAATACAGATAATGGTAAAGTAGAACTGACTTTATGAATTGAGAAATTACTCAATATGCCTGCAAATAAGTGTCCTACACTATTCTGATATTTTCTTTTCTACCTCAAAGCCATATATTTTTCTTCAAGTTACTCATTAATAGAAACACTTTTATTTTCTTTGCAAAGCCATTTTCTCAATGCAGAAAACTGTGAGATGGGCTCCCTCTAGAGTCTTAGCTCTGACACAAACTTTGAATTGCATATGTCATCTATCTGTACATGCCAGCATCCTACTTAGCTCTCATCCAAAAAAACCAGTTGCAAGATACCACTAGTGAAAAAAAACTTCATTCCCAGTTAAATAGGTTTACGTATTTGTACAGATCAAGTAAATTCTTAACATCGTGTAGTAAATTTTGCTCTTCAAAGTATCTCTCGCATGATCCAAATAAATTGAGATTTTTAAAAAACCTGAAGCTGTGCTTAGAAGTGCTAACTATACAAAAAAAAAATATATATACACACCTTTATTTAAATTCATTATGTATATGTGAATACATTCCTTTTCCCTCAAGCAGAACTCACAGCATCCAGGAGTTTGATCTTGTTTGATTCAGGTGAGTGGATGCTTTCCCATGAGAACATGCAAGCGGATTATTAGCTCCACAGTAACTAGAGAAGAGCATAGAAGGTGTGATAGACAACTTTTGCCATCAATTAGTAAAAACTGTATTATGACCCATACTCATGGAAGACAGTAAGTGTGGAAGAGAGATGGTGAGCAGAGTGAGATGGGCTTCTGCCACCAAATATGCCAGGGAAGCAGAGCTCAAGCACCATAGATGAGGTGGTAGGCTGATGGCATCATTAGTTTTTTCTTCTCTAATCAAAGGGAAATCATATTGTCAATCTCAGAATATTGTCCCTGACACAATTCCATGAGCAGCTCCACGCAACTGTATAGTACCTCTTTCTCCACCTAATAAAAGCAGCAGTCATGAATCCTAGGGACAAGGAATATGATGATTTGACAAAAATAAAATGCTTCATTTCATTTTTCTTAAACTGGTAAAACAAAAGAAACAAACAACTGAAGAAAACCCTTTTGAACATAAAAAATTCCTGTGTAAATCTAGCACCTTCCCAGCCTTGTGTTTCTACGCTCTTTTGTTTCCCACTCATTGGGAAAGGAAACACAAGACTTTGCCTTGAGAAAAATATAGTGTAGATGTGACAGCCTCTTCTAGAATGAAGAAATTATTACTTCCTCATAAATCTGACAATTATAATTATGTAATTAACACAGCTGCACGTGTATAAATCACAACCAAAATAAACATGTGGATTAAAATCTGCCATTGACAGAGATACAAAAAATCATAAATGCTTCCCTCACTTCCTAATGCCAGGGTTCATGCTCTCATTTTGCTCTAGTTCTGAAGTAAGGTGGCTATTAAGTTTTCTTCAGAAAAGTTAAGAATAGTTTTCAGCCCTTTTTTTCCTCATCACTGCAGGTTACCAGTTAACTTACATTTTCCCTTTGCCATGCACTGGGGACATTGCGAGGGCTGACATCAGAGTCATCCTCTGCAAAGCCTGGCACAAGGAAACGGTATAATGAGTAAAGAGTTAGATGCCTTGACTACCTCAGCCTTCATTAAATTCTTAGGCTGAGGACAGAAAATTGTCTATAAAATCTCTAAAAAACCCAACAAACCCCCAACAGTGGCATGGTTTAAAAGAGGAACACCATGCAGTCTCTTACCCTTTTGATACGTATACCAGAGCTTAGTCAATTAACAGGACTACAGGAGCAACAATATTCTAGAAAAGTTTCTAACTTTTTAAAATCACCTTACGTTAGCAAACAAGCACCTGCATTAGGAACAAAAATGTGTGTGATGTAATTATGCATGCAATTTTGCACTGGAGCATACAGAAAGAAAAATATGGCATAATACATTTATAGCTATTTGTCTTGGGGTTTTTTGCTTCACCTGTTAATAAAACAAGCTAGCATCCGATATTATGGGTTAAAAAGGATTATCAAATTTTACCTACAACATCACCTCAGTTTTCAAACACAAAATTAATTCAGGACTTTCTATAAAGCTCGTTCTGCCTTGAATTCATATTAGCTTCTTCTTTTGCAGGTCCTGCAGCTCCACATAATTTGGGTAGAAGGGGAGTGGGGTAGGTTTAGCATGTCTGGAGGTTAAATTTTTGAAAAATAATCAAAGGAATGAATCATTATCAACATCCATTTCTTCAGGGAGAGTCCTCTCTGGTATCTGCATATTTGATTTAAAAGGGTTTCAGTCAGCGTTCATCCCAAAACCCAAATATGCTGCATCCCACAACACACCATCAAAACTCATAGTAACGTTTAGTCTGAGATTAAAATAATTTTATGACAACATCCTACAAAAAATATGTTCAAACACGAATAAATGAAGTAGTTCCTCTAAACCACCTGTCAATAGATCTTCTCAGGAAATCAGCAGCCACAGCCGCCAACCTACCACCCTACCTCCACCTGGGTAACTGTGCAGCTCCGAGCTCTCACTGCAGCTAGCTCAGCACACTGTTTGGCCTGGGGCTGAGTCGAGGCTAAGTATTTAATATTCCTAACCCAAAACGGAGGCAGCACACTTCTGGGAGCTTTAATATGTAAATTAGACGGGATGGAGTCAAAGCGAGGGGTTCTGAGCATTCCAGTGCTGTATCCTAGCTAAGACAAGCACCATGTTTTCTCCCTTCCTAGGGGGCAACAATTAAAAACACCCCTTTCAACTGAGCCCGGTACCTTCTGATCCAGCTCTCATAACACTACTTCTGCTGCCAAGATCAGCGCAATTGCATGAGCACAGCTCCTCCATGCTGCAGACCACTGCAGATGAGCACCTGCAGTCAAACCTCCTTTACTTTAGCAGGGAAGCAGGTCCTGGCTTGCTCAGGTCCCATCACCAGGCCACGCACCGCAGCAATGCCCTTCTCCAACAAAACTGGAACCTGCTGAGATCTCCACTCTGTCATTGTTCCAGGGCAGGACTGAGGTCCCCAAGTGCAGGCCCACAGCTGCCCACGTCTGCTGTCACCCAGCACAGCAACGTGGCTCATCTTCAACTACAGCAGGGTTTGAATACAGATATTAAAATTGTTTACTCTAAAGCCAACTACCAAGCTCTTAGTAAATATTGTATTTTTGAACAAATGCCAAGCAGTTAAAAATTGCTTACATATTTACAATAAATATCAAAGACAGTCAGGGCTGAAGCATGTTGATTTGCAATCTCTGTGAGTGCTAGTTTACATAACAAAAATGAATCACTGTAACTTTGGCTTCCACCATATTCGCGTAAATTCTTGGATCGCATTAATACATTATGGCATCTCTACAGCTGTTAAATCTATTACCTCAATTGTACAGACTGAAATTCTGCCAACATTCACACACACAAACATCCTCTTTCTCTCTTTTAAGTATAAAGCACTTCAGTGCAGCCATGGGTCTTTTTTTTTTTAAACCACACACGTGAATGCAAAGTGCCAACAGAATTGAGATCATGTGTGCTAAAGAGTTTCCTCTTACATTGAAGAGTATTTCTTTCATAATAGCCACAATAATAGCCTTATAATTTGCTTATAAGAAATCATATATTATCATAATGTTTCACCTTTAAACATAAATTGAGGACAGAGTTAAAATCAAACATAAGCTTTTTTTTTCCCCCCTTAGTTCAAATATCACTTAGTGAAGAAGTTGAAGCAAGCTGAGATTTCCAGAGCTGTGAAGAGGACAGTACAGCAATTCCCAGTATGTTCAATAAAACTGCTCCAGCTCACACTACAGGGAAAGTAGGTCCCTGGTTCAGGATCCAGCCCAGCAACCAGACAGGGCATTTAGAACACTGTATTTCAACTTCAGCACATACGCTTATTGTGAGAGTCTCACGTGCAAACTGACTGAACTGAGAGATGCTAAAAGCTCACATTTGTTAAAAATCTTCACTTTGTTACAATTTCAGCATGGAAGTTAAAACTATGATGATTCAGAGCGTGAAGTAGGAATCTATTAATGGATCATGAATTTTAGAAGGAGCAAAGGGAGCAATTTTAAAGGAATATAGATAAAATAATGTCATTAACTTCAGTTTTAAATTAATGAGCCAAGTTTAGCTGGTTATCATTCCTCAGGCTCATTAAAGATATCTTAATGTGAATCACAAAAATTTAATATATTTGCTTATCCATCAGGCTTTTTAAATGCTTTCTTTTCATCAGAAATTATAAATACAAAGTAAATAAACGGACAATGCAAATAAATCACTTAAATTCTCTGTACTATCTAAAAGGTTTAAACTGCAATACCCTGTACAGTCAGATGCACAATGGTATATATCATACTAGTGGACATGAATGTTTTTCTTTCAATGCTGGCTCTGGAAATCAAAGCAAGCATGGTACCTAATGCAAAACCCCCACTGTATGTTAAGACAGCTACAATACGTAGAAGAGGTCATGTTAATACAGCACATAAGAGTAAGCAATTTGATGTTCTAGGTGTTATTCTAGAACATGCCTATAATGAATAAACCTTTACCTACTTGCAGAGGGGAAGGGGCAGCATCATCACTGCAGACAGCAGTCAAACACCTGTTTCATCCTTCAGTGGTAAAATACTAAATAAGACCAAAGGACAGACCTATGTGTCCCAAGGGAGGGTGATTTTAAGTCTCAGAGACAATAGAACAGTTGTGTTTTTATGTTGCAAGCAAGCTGCTACACAGTTTCCTCCTACCCTGCATGAGAAGACAGAGGTTTGAAGCCATATGGTTTCCTCTACATGCTGTATGTTATGGTTCAGGTTAGATGAAACACAACTAGCCATGAGGAAATACTGTGGCACAAACAGAATGCAAACGTGACAGACTTGTACCCTCAGAGGGGAGGTATCCTACATAAATAGCACTATTCAGCCCCATCACAAAAACCTTGCTCTGAGAGCATTTACAAGAATAATACTCATGATGTCAAAGGAAATATTTTTGTGAATAAATGCTCATTGGTGAGATTAGAAGATCACAACCTAAGCTCTTAATATGAAAAATACTAATCTTTAAATAACTAACCCAATGTGACCCCAAGCAGTCACTTTCACTGCCTTCAACAGGCATGATTTGATACCTCTAGTTTAAAAATGTCCAACTCTGCCTCCTCCAGCCCAATTTGCCTAATCACTATCTCTTCTTTTTATCTTTATGTCTACTTCCTGCAAGTAGAACTTCTCCTAGTCCAAGTAGTTAAATTTGGACTAGAAGGTCTGCAGGGTACAACCGCACTCTCGGAAGAGCACAGTAGTGGGGCATAAACCCTCGAATGGAGAGCCAAAAACCTGGGATTCAGCCTGGAGCAAATTGTTCAGCTGCAAGTACAGACAGAGACAGACACACACACAAGCAAACCTAATGCTGAGGAATGAGAAAGCGAAGAGAGGAAGTAGGACAAGTACAGACGTGTCTTATTTTATCCTAATTCATATCATTGGCTTAAAGTTGAACAATTTGACTTGTTCATAGGCCAAAGCTGCAGTACATAGTTTGTGAAGATGAGAAATCTTAGTACCACAGTAAGAATGCTTTGTTTTGTTTCAGCTCAGAATTAGTGAAAAGGGGGTGCTACTGCATGCACAGTAGCAGTACATCAGCAGAATTAGGGTAGGATGATAAAAATGTGAAGCACCCAAAGAAAAGTTCAAATGATAAATGAGAAGCAAGCCCATCCTGCATATTGAATATATACTGTGAACATTAAGACTAGCTTCCATTTGTTTGCACTTCCTTTTTTTTCCCTTGGCCATTGACAGGTAACTGCCGCTGTTACTCTCTCCAAAATTACATCCATCAGCATTTTTGAGTGTTTCTGCTTTGGTTTGAGACTTTTTGAAGAGCTGTACTGTAGTTATTCCTCCACTCTCTTTATTAAAAACTCCTTCAAGGATACTGGGAACTGAATCATCATTATTTAAACCATCAAGTGTTGAAATATTCAGATGTCTCCACCATCTTCTACACTGGTGGTTTGCACACCTCCCTGTGTGGGAAGTCTCACTTCAGATGTAGAGCTCTAAGACTCAGCCAAGCTCATGGATGCTTTGTATACAGGTTAGTCCCTCTTCCCCTTTTATTATTACTGAGTTAGGAGAAACTGTTAAGCCATGACAGAGTAGGGGAAGACAGGAGTTTTGGAAACAAATCTGTCAAAATTCGTAACCTTCTAGTGGACTCTGGAGAAGTCACCTCTGAACATCTCTTCAGCTAAGAAGTCTGAAAAGCCTATCAAATATTGTAACTCAAAGCTTATTTTTTACAAAACAATTTAGTCCATTTAGACCTACAAAACCATTAGCACTTCATGTTCTTGTAATATTGTCTGCATCTACTAAACTGTGCATTAAACCTGGTATAGAGATTTCTGGGAGGACGTTAGGAAACAAAATGAGGCACAAATCCCTGTAAAGTACAAGAGAGAAACCATTTCATAACACCCTTACCAGGAATTCAAAAGATCAGCCACTGGCAGACCAAGTCAGACAGAATCTACACTTTTTGCATTCAAGATCTGTAAAGTAACCCTTAAACTGTGAGGTGTACATTACAGGAAACTTCTGCCCCCACAGTTGTACCTCATTTTATCTCCTCATCTTTTCTAAACTGTCAGAAACTGTCCTGCTGGCAACCACCTTGCAAACAGCTTTTCGACTGCACCAGAAAGCTCCAAATACACTTGAAAGATATAGTGAAATAAAACTGTTTATAAGATGACACTCCATTTACAGAAGATTTTGAAAGTTCGCTAATGAGGCTATGGAGTTCCTGGTAGGCTCCTTGGAATTTTTAGGGGTAAGTTTAGATTTGGCACATGGCTTTCAAGCATGCGAGGGTTCTGTGGGAATTCTGCCACAGGGAATGACTGAAGACACTATCCTTTCCGCTCACATCCCTTCTCCTGCTATCTCTATATGAGTTCATGTTGATTCTCATCTTGCACCTCATTCCTGCAACAGGAATTAGCATGCAGACACTGTGGCCTGAAAGAGCTGTAATCAATGAGACAGCTACTAAGCATCAGTGCAATAGTTTGCAGAAAAACAACTGGCACATACATAGAAAAAACCCAAACCCAGTTCCTCCAAAGTTACCCACCGTGCATCATACAGAAACCTTCAACCGCTGCAGTCTACTTTAGCTTTTCATCTTCTTTAAACTGCTAGGAAGAACAAAGAACTTACATGACAAAAATCAGTATATTAAAGTTCAGAACATGCTAAAAGGAGCAGAATTTTTGCTCAAATTTCTCATTAACAATTATTGCATATTTCACTGCAGAAAAGCAAAAGTAAGTCCTGAAGAAAGCTGAATGCTAATTTTAACACAATCAAAATGCATAAAATGCATAGATGGCTTAAATTACAAGAAAGGGCTCTCTAACATCTTGACTATTTAAACAGAAGCAGATGGTTTACATGGCTTTATGGCTTAATTAAGCATTTTCTATATTCCATAAAATTATATCTAATGGCATTCTTTCCAATTGGTTTTCTAAATTTAAATTACGAAGTCATTTTATGCATGCATCATAGTAGTCAGAAAATTAATTAAAATATTCATATCCAATACTAACTTACCAACCTAGTTTCTATTTTTTAATACACATAAAAAATTTAATTGTCCCCCTCTTTCCTACTTCGTGATAATACAAACATTTTTTTCATAATTCTACTGCGTTCCTTTATTTTAAACAGTCTTAATTTAAAAGCCAGTATTCTAGATTTTCCCTTCCTATACCCTTTACAGAAACAAAATTCATGAACAATAAGATAGAATTTATTTTATGATGACCTTAAAACCAAGCCCTAACAAGATACAGATATGGATGCCACTATGATAGTTAAGATACAACTACTGATGAGTGGAAAGATCCAAGAGAGATCACAATGAAGAAAGGTTAAATAAACTGCTTAGAATTCATGTCATGAAAGTAAGATGACTGGGAAAAGGTATGCTGCCCCCAAATTCCCCAGGAGACAATAAAATCAGGTTACATAGTTCCACAAAGCCACAATCACATGGTTGGAAAAAGAGGGATACAAAGAAAAGGTCGAGCATAGTGGTGAAAGTGCTCTTTGCTGAGTATAAATTTGATACAGTAATTCCTGCAAAAGGATGAATTTCACAATTATTATTTAGAGTTACTGGCATTACTTTTTAAAACTGACTCAAAACAAACATAGTAAAAGACAGAAATAGACAAAACAATATAATCCCTGTTGTTTCACTGTGTGACTACTAAAGACAAGCTAGAATAGAATGAAATTAATTCTGTTCTGTGGTTTATAGTTCAAATCAGCAAGAAAAAGTAACACCATTTATTGTGTGCATAAATGGCCCTGCTCATTCACACTTCAGTATGATTCTTTTCCCGTATGAGGAAAGGCTGAGTGAGCTGGGGCTGTTCAGCCTGGAGAAAAGAAGATTGAGGGGGCACCTAATTAATGTTTATAAATATCTGAAGTATGGGATGCAGGGGGAATTGGCCAACCCCTTTTCAGTGGTCTGTGGAGACAGGACAAGGGGCAATGGCTGTAAACTGGAGCATAGGAAGTTCCGCACCAACATGCGGAAGAACTTTTTCACAGTGAGGGTGACTGAGCACTGGAATAGGCTGCCCAGGGAGGTGGTGGAGTCTCCTTCACTGGAGATATTCAAGACTCGTCTGGACGCCTATCTGTGCAATATGAGCTAGGGAGCTGCTTTGGCAGGGGGGTTGGACCCGATGATCTCTCGAGGTCCCTTCCAACCCCTACGATTCTGTGATTCTTGCGTAAGCAGATGACAAATGTCTATCATGACATGAAGCATGAGGTTGCTTCTAAGTGATTTGTGAGTCAGGTCATTACACCCTGCACATAAATCAAAAGCTCTAGCATTAGGGCATGTTGCACATTTTAAACTACAGCAGCTTTTCCTGGTTCTTTATGGGCACTTGTTCAGCACCCTGCAGCTCAGAATTCCACAAGATTTTGTGGGCCTCGCCTTCTCTTGACTCAACACATACCCATAGAAATGAGTAGAGGAGCAATCCAAACCATTAATAGATATTCCTTAATTGATGAAATGCAGCTATGTCACAGTACAGTTCTTTATATACAACCAGTACAATGTAGAAAGATAAATAACCCTATGTTTCCATCAAGACATGCAGACCTGTATATGGATTAAAAATTAGCAGTTACAAAAACCTGAAAGATTTTGTTGAGTAAATCAGAATATCAACTCCGATAAAAACTGCAGTAAAATGATAAAACTAAGAGACTTGGCTGTTAGAGTGATCAGAATCCTTAAGACTACACGAGAGCATCTGCTGCCCATCTCCTTTAACACATAAATTAGGCATTCAAAACCACAGATGAAAAGAACAGCAGAATAACCCAGGGAAAAATATTTTTGGACATGCATTGTTTTCAAAAATGTAACTTCACTTTAGATAAAGTTATTATTAAAGTTTGAATCATGACTGAAAAACATCACGACCTGCCTACTCTTGTATTCATCTAGCTACAGAAAAGAGCTTTTACACTTCTCCACAACACATGATGCAACTAGAAGGCAACACCTATGAGTTCAGAGAGAGAACTGATTTTGCTCACCTAGCAGTTGCTTACATTCCTCTAAGTGAAGCTTGGGCTGAAAAAAGGAAGAAACACCTGACAGTTAGCTATATTAAACTAACTACAGTCTGACACATTTCATATGTTTTAGCACACATTATTTCTTTAATATCCTGGGAGGCTTTATGTGTCCTTGTCTGATAAATTAACTTTTAACAACTGCAACCCACCCCATCTAGAAGATCCGAAGTCACTTAATATGCACACAAAGAGCTAAATGTTGCAACAAAAAGTCAGTCCTTATATAGGAAGTCTTATTTACATTCTGGAAATTAAAAACACAGGGACTATCCACTAACCTACTTTGTCACATAACGTTTAGGAAGGAAACGTAAACGTTCAGCAGATACGGTTGTTTTTGCCATTAGTCTGACAGATGTGAATTTGTAGTAACATGAAAACGATAAACTGATTTCTCAGGTGCACTCTACTAGACACAACATTGTTGTCTTTGTTGACTAAACAGGTTTTTTTCCCAAAAATATTTCACAATGGCAATTTCGTGAAACTGAGAAGCAAAGACAGAAAGCATGAATCAACTCACTTTCAGTGTGCTTTTGGGAGCTTCTGTCAGGCTGACATGGGCTGAAGTATCTAACCCGTGTTTGGTTTCCTCTGTGTAAAGAAGAGGATGCTCAGAGAGCAAGCCGAAAGACTGACATGATTTCAAACAAAGCAAGCACGTGGAGGGACAAACCGCTACAAATCCTGGATTATGGGCACTGGAATACAGTGCAGAATTGTCTTTAAAACAGGTAATTCTTGCAGAGATTCCTTGCATTGCATGTGCATTTGAGAACCTGTTTCCAGGCCCTAGCCATAAACCCGAGTATCGTCTGTCTCCAGCGTGGGAGTAGCCCAGCCTTGCACTTCGGGAGGTTGCTCTGCGGCTCTCTGTCCAGCGGGAAGCCTCCGGCAGCGCCTCGGGCTTGTCTCTTTCCAGACGTTTACGCTACTGCGGACGTGTGTTGGGAGAGGCCAGAGACGGAGTGCGGATAGTCCGCTTTGGGCCGCCTGCCCGCCCCCGGGAGCCTCTCCCCGGCATCAGCCTCACCAGGGCAGCTCCCCGAGCTGCTGGAAAAGGCCCCTGAGGAAACGAACCCCTCCGCTTTTCTCTGTAGACACCTGCGAGGCATATTCGCACCGCGGGCACAAACCGGAGCCTCCGGCGGCCTCTCCCCAGCAGTGGCATCCCCGCTCTCCGCCCTACCACCTGCACATCTTTATTCACGGCTCCCTGGTCTCTCCCGTGTAGCGACTGCCTTCGGGCCCACCGTGGTGCCGACAACCCCGCATCACCCCGCGGGCTGCCGAGGGCAGGAGGCGGCAGACGAAGCTAGGCAGCGGGAGGGGCTGAGACCCCTCCCGAAGCGGGCGCGGCGGCCACGTCAGCCCCGGAGCCGCCCCGCCTGCCTCCGGCCCAGAGCCGGATCCCGGTGCGGGCCGCCCTTCCGCCCGGCGCCGGGGTGAAGGCACCGCCGTCCCATGCTGCTCCGCGCCCGGCCCGCTCCGCTCGCCGCTGCTCCGAGCCGCCGGCCGGTGCCTTCCCCGGAGCCCGGTAAGCGCCGCGCCGCGCCGCTTCCCCGGGGCTCGCCCGGCGCCGAGGCCGCGCCAGCAGGGAGGCGAGGAGAGAGGAGGGGACCGCTCGGCAACCCCGCGGCAACCCCGCAGCGGCGGCCTCTCGCCGCACATCCCCTCACTCGCTCCCCGGCCGTCCCCCGGCCTCGCGGGGCTGTTACCTCCGGCCTCTCCGCAGCGGGCAGCATCCGGCGGCGCATCTCTGCGTCTCGCCAGCCCCCTTTGCCGCGGCGGGGTCCCATCGCGGATCCTGGGGCCGAGCCGCCCCCGAGGTCTGCCGGCTGTACCTGCGAGGGGCGTCCACCCTCGCCCTGACGAGCAGTCCTCCGCCCCGGAGCGGCTGCTGGCTCAAAGCCGCCCGGTCCTGTGGGAAAAGCGCCGCTCCTCCGGCACCGAAACTAAGTTTGAAGAACAAGCGAGCCGTGCTAAGCCCGCTCTTTTAATTGTGGTACAAGCGGCTGGTATTTAGGGCCATTCAGTAACGCTCCGTGTGCTTACCTCATTCACGGTATCCGTAATCAAGAGATGGGCTGGCGTTGCGTGGGCTTCAGAAAGGCGATAATTAGACATCAATTAACTTAAATGCTCACGTGCAGTCTGCACAAGCTGGCAACGGGGTTCTTTACTAACTTGTATTTATTGAATAAGTAAGAAAATGTACTTAATTGCTTTCCTCCCCCTCTCGTAGGTTGTAACTTCTGCAAGACTTAAGACATGAAGTAGGGCAACCAGCGTTTTGAAGATCTCCATCCTAAATACGGCCATATCCCTGAATGTTGGCAAATTTACTGGAGGCTCTTCCCAAAACCTGCTTGAATCAGAACCTGTAAACTTCCCAAAAGCTTCATAATGGAGTTCTTAGTATCCAAAGCAGATTATCTTAGATATTTGAAAAGGTCTTTATTGCTAGTTTTGGTATGTGTAATAGTTCTTGTGTGCACTGATCAGGACTACTATAGTTTACTCGGGGTATCCAAAGAAGCAAGTAGTAGAGAAATTCGACAAGCTTTCAAAAAACTGGCATTAAAGTTACACCCTGATAAAAATCAGGTAAATTAAATCTTTAACAGGTCCAAGTTGGTTTGTTAATGATCTTGATGTTTAAACACAATGTGATTTTAAATGTTACTCTATTCTTGCAGTGTAATTACCGGATAACACAGTTCAGCTCATATTTTCTGCAGAGAAAAGTTACAAAAAGGGATAGATTGGTCATACGTTGTTGTATTGAATTTGGATCATATTAAATTGCTGTAGTAAAAAAACCAAACAAACATTTAGTTCTCAATTACGTTTTTGTAAATAGAAGAACACTTATGTCTGTACCATGCTACTTCGTTGCTAAACTGACTAGTTTGTCTCTTTCTGTTTATCTTCGTGTAACTTTCTGTCTCTAAGCGGCAAACATAACCCACTTATACTGAGACATCAGTCTCCAGCTATCAAACAGGAGAAAACTGAGACTGAGTTTGAGACTGCCTGGGCATAAGGAGGGAGAGCAGTAGGGAGCTCTAGATTAACTAGAGAGAGAAGGCTGGGAACAGCTCAGTCTGTGCTACCATATTTTCCAAAGTACAAAGAAATAATTGTTTTATTTAAACATAATCAGTTTTCCCTCAAGATTTCCTGAATAATCAGAAATTCATGGGAAATACAAGGGTTTGGATCTTCATATGTGTAACTGCACCTGTACAAAGCCCCAGAAGACAGTGATGTTCCATGTGAGCTCAGGGCCTGCCTGCACAGTGTGTTGGAGCCTCTGAGGCACTTGTGTTTTACCATGGATTTGAACAAAGAAAAAGCCAAATCTCAACAAAGTTAGAAATGCTGACTTGTAGTTACTAACTGCAAGGTTTATTTTCCCTGTGGTGTTATCTTTCAAAATAATAACATTTTGGGTCAGATTCTGTAGTTTCCAAGTATGCAAATACTATTAAAATACTACTAAAAGTTTTTCAGTCAGTTATTTTAAACATTAAAGATGATGTATAGAAGATTAAGCCATTACACAAATTTTATAATAGTAATTCATTTCATCTCTTTCTAGGTAAATAAGTCAAGAATCATTAAGGAAAAAAAAATGTCTTTTGTATGAACTGTGTAAACACAAGTTAAAAGGATGGGATAATGCTACAGATTTTGCACCATTCTAATTCCAAAGCTACCCAGAGCCAGGATGCTGTTTAAATAAAAAGGGGGCCTCTGTCTACACTGTAAGATCAGAAGGGGTGAATCTATCTTTATAGCAGAGATTTTCAAACTGAAGGAGTAGGGACTGTAGGGGTGTAGAGATTACAGGGATGAGCCTTCTTGAGTACTTTTATTTTTTTCTTCCATTGAACAAAGCGAGTTGAAAGAAGAGGAATCACAGGAGAACTTGACAGCCTGCTACCAGTTCACTTTGTGGTTGTACTTTAGAAAGGGCAGAAGACACATCTAGCTTCAGGAAAGGAAAACTTTACTGTAGTTTGTTTGGACATCACTGCATAATATCTGCTTCCATCATGACTGGCATTGTTAGTAGGGACATAAAAATATTTCTGAAGACTGTTTTCCCAGCATTATTATGTAAAATACGGTTTATTAATTACTTACTAATTACAGTTTTCCTTGAATAGAATGATCCAAATGCACATGAAAACTTTCTGAAAATAAATAGAGCCTATGAAGTCCTTAAAGATGAGGACCTACGGAAGAAGTATGATAAATACGGAGAGAAAGGTCTTGAGGATCAGCAGCAAGGGGGTCGTTATGAAAGCTGGCACTTCTATCGCTATGATTTTGGTGAGTTATGGTGTATGCTTGTGATTTGTGTAAAACAGTCACAAGTAAATGCAACATTCAGATCTCTGTCAGATCTTTTCACACACTTCTGCTATATCCTCTCCAGATTTCTGCCTGTTCTCCTGTAGCTGTTGACCCAATCTTTTATTTACCCTATTAACAGCTACCTAGAAATAATCTGTTTACCAAGCTTTTTGTTCCTGCTGCTTACCTTTTTATTTGCCACCTAACTTAATTTTTTTATTAAAGTGAAACACATTTTTCCTCACTGAAATTTCAGTGTATTTCATCAATACTCTTTTCAAGTCTTTAATGTAGGAGTACCTTTTTTGTTTAGATAAAGTATTCTCAAGTGGATTTCAAGTGGAGATTTTTGCGATATCAAGCCTTATTTTATATACATTTATAGAATTAGAGATCAGTAAAGTGGTAGTACAAAATGAAAAAATATCAACAGAATCACACCTAAAATGATCTTGAGACAAGTTATTTAAGGTTTGTCTCAACAAATTTTAGGTAGCTATAGGGAAAGGCTGTGATGAACCATCCTCAGAGCTGCTGTAACAGGTGTAAGCTAAAATAGGGAACTGAGAAGCACCGTTTGATTGATATGAAAGAAAAACCTGAAATGAACCTCTGCCTCGGCAAAATTTTTTCCTGATGTAGTTTGGTTTAATATGTCCCAACCTGTAAAGAACAAATGTCTGTGCTAATTGAATCAACCAAAGGTACAACCATCACAGGAAAATATGTAAGCTACCCTAAAACTTCAGATAAACAGATTTAAGAAGTTTTTTTCTGTCTGAAGTCGCACTGCTTGATTGAGAAACAACGTCCTTGAACGTCTATTTACTAGTTATTTGTAGAGTATCTATATAATTTTAATATATATGTGTATGTATATATACATAGATACTATCTATATGTATCGGTGAGTGCGTGGGGTTTTTTACATGAGATATAAATGGATAGTAATATCAAAAGTACCCCGTCACCTGTAGAAATTAATATCTCTCATTATTTGCATTTAATCCTTGAATACCTCAGTTGAAATGGCACCTCACCCTGTTAGGTACTGTAAAAGATTTGTAGCCATAGTAGCGCCATGTAATGCTGCCTAAGAGTACTTTTGGTGTCTGCATTGCCTTTCCTGTGCACTTGAAGCAGTAGGCTGTTTTGTAGTGGTGGTTTAGGTGGGACTGCTTAGCTTTTTTAGAAAAGCCATCTGTCTCCCTCACCTTTGTTGTCCACTTCATTCCACTGTGTTCACACATTGTTAGTGGAAAAGTTTGTGGCTGAAACACCTTTCTGATCTAAAATGTTTAGATAAAATCAGAGTGAGAGAAGTGAAAGCTTCCAGCCATTACATTCAGCTCTCTTACTAAGAGCTGAGCATTCTTGACTTTTAATGTGACAACTGCTCGATGTTATTTCTAATACTCTTGCTGTAACAATAGTAGTTTGAGTTCTCTGCTAGAACACCAGAATAACTTTTCTGATGCTAGCTTTTGTAGCATGAGGGTGTGGGAGTTCTCAAGAAGTTAAAGTTACGTATTATCAAACAAATATAGCTTTGTTGTAAAAACTTTGTCAGCTCACTAATTCAGTGTACTGTCTTCTGGTTTCTGTCTTGTGAATGATAGTTTGCTTCTTCATTTAAAAAAAGATGTCAAAAATAAAAAGTAATTGTTTTTTTAATAGGTATTTATGATGATGATCCTGAAATTATAACATTGGATAGAGGAGAATTTGGTAAGTTTTTAATCAGCAGCTATCTGACAATATGGCAACCCAAAGTAACAAATTTTACACTGAGCTGTATTAGCTGTATCGTCTGTAGGCTTCTGTTACGCATCTAGACAAAAAATTGTGAGAAAAACATCTTCAGATAAGAACATAAACAAAACCTTGGTAAATGCTAGTTAGCAAATAATCTAAACTGTTTCTTGATTGAAGTTTGAAAGATGCTTTGTGAGATCTGTAAGAGGAAAGTATGTGAATGTCGTGGCATTCCACTGGCTGATAGAAAGAAAATTAACTCCATCCTATCTGAAACCAGGACATTGAATTAAATTTTCCTCTTCATTTATAATTACTAATTATTTTTGGTGTCTAAAAATGCACTTGATAGAAATTTTCTATTATATTTCTATTATTTTTTTTCCTGCAAAATCCAGTCAATTGTGCCTTGAACAAGACGGGCAAGACCAGGTAATAGCAGATACTAAACACACAGCTAATTAAAACAAGGTCTGCAGAGATAATGATTTCAGTGAGGACATCACCTGTTATTTTTTTCTTTTAAAACTATAGCTAAGTTTGTTATACATCCTATGTAGAGTGACTGCTTATTCTATCAAAGTGACTGTTACTGTGTCTGACATAAAAATACTTAATTCAGCTTTTGGGGAAAACAATATAGTAAAATTGTACATTCTAGATATAACCATACTGTAAATGTGCATTACTTAAAATTTTCTCCTTTCCATCTAGATGCTGCTGTTAACTCAGGAGAACTGTGGTTTGTAAACTTTTATTCTCCTCGATGTTCCCACTGCCACGACTTAGCACCTACGGTATGTGTAGCAAGCAAATTAACTCTGAACATTCATTGGTTTTAACAGCATAAAACATAATGAAATGGGTCTTTGCACTAAAGATGAAAACAAAGACAACCATTCAAGATACCAGGGATAAAACATGTGCTGAATTTTCATTCTTTATAGGAATTTTTTTTTCCCCCTTTTTTCTAGTGGAGGGAGTTTGCTAAGGAGATGGATGGAGTAATACGCATTGGAGCCGTCAACTGTGGAGACAACAGAATGCTCTGTCGAATTAAAGGGATTAACAGTTATCCCAGTCTGTATGTTTTCAAAACAGGAATGGTGAGTCACAACATTTCAAGCATTTTTGGAAAGACTGAAATCTGGAAAAATATTTCTTTAATAATTGTTCAATCGTAGACCTTTATGTAAAGATCTTCCTTTTAATAGATTTCAATTTAATAAATTGCACTTCCTTTACATTGGTTAAATTAATTTAGAAAGCGAACTTCAAAAATTGATACAGTGGATTTTTTGAATCATTTTACTGTGCAACATATCACTTCTGATTCGTGAAGATGTTTCCGACAGTGGTGCTGTAGCAAGTCTACTTAAGTGGGTTTTCCTATAGTATTCAAAGAGTAGTCTGTTATTTTGAGTCTAAACATTATGACCAGGTACCTAAAGAAACTTGGAAATTCCTTCTACAAGATCTCCTCCATACTAGCTGGATTACGTACATCACCCTTTATAGCTGCTTGTTCAGTAGTGATGCTGGGGCGGCTTACAAACAGCACTTGAATAGTTGGGTATGTCTCAGCAATGATGAGGTCTGAGAGGTTGAAGGCAGAGACTGCATGTGCCAAGCAACTTTTATTGCAATAGAAATATAATCATTAGGAGTTGGTGTTTCTAAGACTAAATTATTCTTGTAGTGCTGGACTTGTGAGAAATCACATTACAAAATTGAAATAAAAGTTAAATTGCCAGTGCTCCAATAAGGCAGGGACAGAACAGTGAGGGTTGGGAGGGGTGTGTGGGGAAGGTAGGCCGCGGTTACATAAGTACTGTTATAAAGAAACACTAGTTTTTGGGGTGGTGGTTGGGGAGGGCCAACTTTATAAACTATATTCTTTGTCTTCTGTAGCAACCAGTGAAATACTACGGAGACAGGTCAAAAGAGAGTTTAAAGAACTTTGCCATGCAATATGTTACAAGCACAGTCACTGAGTTATGGGCAGGTAATATTCACTTATTTTCCTTTGGGGGTTGTTCTTTCAATTGCTTTTATAATATAAAATCTGTCAGAAACTACCTATGCAACTGGATCTCTTAACTGTTGCTGTTACTAGTTTATTGTCATTTGCTTGTAGAAATCTAAAAGCTTGTTTCATAGTCACCTTTAGTCACAAACTGATGCAAATTGTTTCACTCTTAGGAAACTTTGTTAATGCCATTGAAACTTCATTTGCTTCTGGCGTTGGTTGGCTGATCACCTTCTGTGCTGAACGTGGGGGTAGGTGTATTAACTTTTCAAATACGGTAAACAGGAAAAGAAAGCACTTTTGCTGATAGTGGGATAATCCCTTTTGCTTCTAATAAAAAGCTGTAACACATCTTAGATGATCACGGCATTTGGACTGTGGGTTGCTTAAGCTCCGTTTGAGAGGCAGTTTGACAAAAGGGACAGTAATGGAAAGATTATGCTATTGTGCTTCTGTAATGTCACGTGAGTTGTTACAGCAGCACTCACGTGTAACCACGCAGGAAGGGCACTGTCAGAAGAGGCCACTGACCAGGTTCCAGCTCAAGCTCAAATGACAGATACTGCATAGCTACGTGCCAGTTTGTCATGATAGCTCAGTAGAAGAAAAAGATGCGTGTCCATTAAACCACCAAAAATTAGCTGAATAGTTTCTCTTAAATTAGGTTTGTACAGCAATTGGTTCAGTAATTTGTTTAGATCTGCGTTATTTTTTGTAGCTGTTTGTTACTGACTTTCTGGGGATCAGCATTGGATGTGGTCCATGAGAAGGGTGCCTTGGTTAGCTGGTAGAGCTAAGTAAATGCACTACACCTTTGACAAATAAAGATTTCTTGCTCTTATGAAGAGACCTTTGCTCTGTGAATGGAATAACCTTGGATTTACATTTGTCAGTAGCTTGATTTCAAGCTATTGTCCTTTTGTTACTAAGTTTTCAAGTGTCCCAATTAAAGTGAGGTTGTTGCATCTTCTTACTTCAGAAAAAAAATCTGCATCACAAGATAACTATTCAAAATCTGGAGGGCTAATTAGAGCATCTGATGTATTTATCATAGTGAGCTATTTGAATCACCAAAACCTGCTATTTCTGTTGAAATCTCACTCCCAAATAGTATGTAGATACCTCTTGGGTTTGGTGGGCTTTTTTCTAAATCATTGGTTAAGAAGACATTTTAAGGTCAGTCTTAGTATAGCAAATAAAATATTTAAAATTAGATAGATATATTAATGAAGCAAGAGAGTGTTTGTCATGTTATTTTGAGCTAAGAGTAGACAACAGTGAAGTGCTGATTACTACTAGATGTTACAACTTCAAGTCACTGAAACAGTGGACAAACAGCCAGGAAGCATGCCTTTTGAAATGCTTGCTTTTGTAGGGAGGAAAGGGACAATTCTAAACAAGAGAAGGTTTAGTGCATTAATAATTAAGTTTCATGTTTGTAAATAAATCGCTTTTATTTTACAGATTGCTTGAGTTACCAAACACGCCTGAAGCTAGCTGGCATGCTGGTAAGCAGTGTTTCATTTTGCAAGTTACCTGTTAAAGTAACAGAAGTGAAAGCATGAAGTTGTAGTCAAAACTCTGAGCTAAGCGAAGCCAAGATTTCGCCCACTAACTTTCAGAAGAGTGAAACATTTTGGCTTAATAGCTATTGGAATAACATTAAATTTTTAAACTGTTTTATAAAATATGAATGGGTATTAACTAAGGAATTGCAATGTGGTCTCCTTCCTTTTTCTAAATGTCGTATATAATTGCTTCTGTTGGGATTTTCAAAAGCATTTTTGAACCTGAAATTAAAAGCTCGTTTTTATGTTTGTTTTTTTGTTGCTTTGTGGTTTGTTTGTGTGTTCTCATTACAGGAAGGCCTTGTTAATGTAGGCTGGATGGACTGTGGCACCCAGGGTGAGCTTTGTGAAAATTTAGATATCTCATCTAGTACTACAGCATACTTTCCACCTGGAGCCACCATAAATAACAAAGAGAAAGGAGGTGTTTTGGTACGAGTTGTTTCTCAACAATTTTGTATTTAGATAAAACACAGGGATAGCAGTGACAAAGGAATGTATACATAATCTCCAGACTGACTATATACAACTGAAAAGATGCATTTTTTTTTTTTCCCTTTTGCTAAGCCTGCATGCCCTCATAGGAGTTTATATCCCTCCTGGCCTCTAAGGCAGGGATGCCTGGAGGTGGTCCCCAGTTTGCTGGTGTGCTGGGAGAGTGAACAGGTGCAGGCTGCAGTAGCAGCAGCCAGGGGCAGGATGTGCTCTGAGACAGGCCCCAGAAGTAGTTCTGCAGCTTCTACCCAGCTATCCTGGGCAATCTTGTGAGACTTGCCCCCAGTTTTTATTCCAGGAGGAATATGCCCCAGGTATCCCAAGTCTGAGAAACGCTACTCTGAACAGAGTACTGATGTGTGTGACAAAAGTACTCCTGCCTTGCCCACTGGTGCGGGCTACGCTGTTTGCGTTACACTGCAACCTCCTCCTACATTTGTACGGTAGTTGGAACTTCCCCGACTGATGGGAGGCATTTCTCAGTGTACAGCACGGCTCGATCCTGTATCGTCCCCCGTGTATCTTTAAAAGGAGGAAATTAAATTTGTAACCTACCTGCTTTCAACCTTGTAACCTGCCAACTCCGAGTTACTGATTCGTATTGCTTCCAAAACTTAAAAAGTCACTGAAATTTAAATATCTGTACAGTGCAGTTAAGGAAGGCTGTAAAACTACTTTCGAGTTCTTCTGAACTTCACTAGAAAATTTGGTTTGAAATTTGAATTTGAGACTTTTAGCACCCATCTTGACAAAATATAGTACCTTGAGATCAGTATTGTGGGAAAACAAGCTAAAATGCACTATTCTGGGAGTGATACTTGTGAAACTAAATATATAATATATATATATATTGTTAACTGTACTCTTCAGTTGATGGAAAAGAACAAATCCTGACTTGTTGATACTATAAGGTTGATGTTTGTAATTCTTTGTAATAAACACAGTTAACTTCTCTTCCTAGTTTCTTAGCTCCTTGGATGCCAGAGAAATATACCAGGAAGTAATGCAGCATCTGCCAGATTTTGAAATCATCTCTGCAGAATCTTTAGAGGTAACTTTTTAAAAATAAATTGATTTCTTTGAATAATGTAATTTTACTTTTTTATTGTTGGTTATTGCATTTTTATTTTCAAATCCTGTTGATATAACAGCAGTATTCATATAACTTATATTATTTCATTATTTATTTAGCTAATAATTTTCCCCCTTCTGTTAAAGTGATTTAATGCTATTTGTCTACATTTACTTTTCTTGTAAAAAGAGTGGGCCCATATCTAATAGGAAAATAGAAAACCTCAGAAATTGCCATTACAGCCTGCAACTGTAACTTTCTAGATTTTTTTTAAAATCAACTGTGTTGTGGAGCATTTTATTTTAAATGTATTTTGTCATTACTGTAAGAAAGAAAGAATACTGGTTAATCCAGGATAAATTATATGTAATCCATGATAAATTTTATATATAACTCATAGAACTGAAATGAAAAGTCATAAAAGTTACTCATGTCTTGGAGGAAAAAGTAGAGGCAACCTCTTCTCACACACATAGCACTTAGCATCTTGATCCTACAACAGGAAACACACATGGAAACAAAAGTACCGCGGGTAGCATGTAGCCAGCTTGCTTTCAGGTTGTTTTTCCTCTTTCCTGCTTATGATGCAGTAAAATCAAGTTTAGTGGAAAGACTGCATGAAGTAACTTGCTGAATGGAGGTGGTCACTCACAGATCAGATAAATAATTTGGCTTTTGCCTTTACAAAACATAAATGGAATTTATAAGTTGGGAATTTTTGTTTCCTCTTTTTTGGGGTTATTTTGTTTTGTTGATGTGGGGTGGGTTTTTTCCTGTGTTTAAAGGACCGCCTGGCTCATCACCGATGGCTGCTTTTCTTCCACTTTGGGGGGAGCGATAAATCCAATCTACAGGAATTTAAGAAACTTAAATTTTTACTTAAAGATGAACATATTCAGGTAAGGCTGCTCACTTGTCTAATGTTAAATACCATTTACATTTAGAGAACCAGTCAGTATGGTTTTCATTGTTATTAGCTGTACTACCACCTGCCACCTTTGGTACTGAAAGAGATGTACTATCAGATGGTAGATCTGTAGTAAAGTGTTTAATTTAAAGCAAGCAATGAAGTTTCCCATATGGTTTGAATAATTTACAAGTAGTTAGGAAAAAATATCTTTTAAATTTGTGCTCTCATGGGAAATGTTGCTGCAGATCCTATTCAGTGAACAATTAAAAATTCATGCTTCAACATCAAATTGATATATGTGAAACTATATGTTCATTACTCAGAAAACCCTATATTATCTTGAAAATTTTCTTAATAAAAAGGAACTAAAATTAAACGTTAAGACCTTTGGGTTGAGAATTGGCTGTCGGACCGAACCCAGAGGGTTGTGATTCGTGGAGTAGAATCTGACTGGAGGCCTGTTACCAGCGGTGTTCCCCAGGGCTCAGTGTTGGGTCCAGTCCTGTTTAATATCTTCATTGACGATCTTGATGAGGGAATAACATCCACCCTCAGCAAGTACGCCGATGATACAAAGCTGGGAGGAGTGGCTGACACGCAGGAGCACTGCGCTGCCATCCAGAGAGACCTGGACAGGCTGGAGAGCTGGGCAGTGAGAAACCAGATGAAGTTCAACAAAAGCAAGTGTAAAGTCTTGCACCTGGGAAGGAACAACTGTTTGTATCAGTACAGGCTGGGGGATGACCTGCTGGAGAAGAGCTCAGTGGAGAAGGACCTGGGGGTCCTGGTAGATGACAGGTTGGCCATGAGCCAGCAGTGTGCCTCGGTGGCCAAGAGAGCCAATGGGATCCTGGGATGCATCAGGAGGAGTGTAGCCAGCAGGTCAAAGGAGGTGATCCTCCCTCTCTACTCTGCCCTGGTCAGGCCCCACCTGGAGTATTGTGTCCAGTTCTGGGCTCCTTGGTATAAAAAGGACAGGGATCTCCTGGAAAGAGTCCAAAGAAGGGCTACGAAGATGATTAAGGGCCTAGAGCATCTCCCCTATGAGGAAAGGCTGAGTAAGCTGGGACTGTTCAGCCTTGAGAAGAGAAGACTAAGGGGGGACCTAATCAAAGTTTATAATTATCTGAAGCAGGGGATGCAGGGGGAATCAGCCAGCCCCTTTTCAGTGGTCTGTGGGGATAGGACAAGGGGCAATGGCTGCAAGTTGGAGCATAGGAAGTTCCGCACCAACATGCGGAAGAACTTTTTCACAGTGAGGGTGACTGAGCACTGGAATAGGCTGCCCAGGGAGGTGGTGGAGTCTCCTTCACTGGAGATATTCAAGACCCGCCTGGACGCCTATCTGAGCAATATGAGCTAGGGAGCTGCTTTGGCAGGGGGGTTGGACCCGATGATCTCTCGAGGTCCCTTCCAACCCCTACAATTCTGTGATTCTGTGATTCTGTGATTGTGTTACAAGGTATGTGTGTTTAATAGAATGTTTCTTCGACTACAATGATTTTAATTCCATATCTATTTAAAGTGCCTTTTTGCTTCCTTGCTAGTTTGTTTAGAGGAAGGAAAAAACCAAAAAGGCTCTCTAAGGTTTTATTCCCTCTTTTGGCCTTTAAATTAAAAGATAGCAACCGATCTCATGTAGTTCTGCTAGTAGTTACACAATTGTCTTAAAATCTTTGTTGTTTATGAAAGGGTTACTGCTTTTACATATTTTATACTATTTTTAAATTTCTCAATGAAAATAAATTAATTCTGAATTTTAAAAATAATTCTTATTGCTTTTCAAAGTGTGTTCATCTATAGAAATTAGGATGTCTTAATTAAAATGGTATTGTCTGTT
Organism: Porphyrio hochstetteri; assembly: GCA_020800305.1. Taxonomy (NCBI): domain Eukaryota; kingdom Metazoa; phylum Chordata; class Aves; order Gruiformes; family Rallidae; genus Porphyrio; species Porphyrio hochstetteri. The sequence continues at coordinate 16,861,682 of CM036910.1, read as the reverse complement.
AAACAGGTTGGCAAGTTTGACTGTCTTTCCTCACCAACCATCTGCAACAAGCTATATGTCCATCAGCCTTGTTTAGCAGTCTTCAAAGGAAAAGGAACTGGAGATTATGAAATTCATCATGGTAAGAGAAACTTTGGCAAGCCTAAATCATTACATCATCACTTTGATCTAATGCAGTGTTTGGCAAACTGCATTTTTTTCCAAAATAATAGTTTTGTAGTTTTAATTTTTGCTAATTTTCTTCTGAACTTTCTGTAGCTTTCCACAAACTTATTTCCCTTGTTTGTTTTTTTTCCTGGGGAAGCAGTCATCAGAGGCTGACTTGTGTTTTGTCTTTACTGTTCCGTCTATTTCTGTGCCATACGTAATTACATACAAATGAAATCTCCGAAGCTGATCAGGACAGCTTCTGCTTTGGGTAGGATAACTCAAGAATGCCGCAAGGCACACCCTGCTCAGAGGCTGACCATGCTAGTTATACCATGCTGCCAACATGAGAAACTTGGATTTTATCTCATGTGTCACTTACTTTCATTTCCAAAGTCACAGTTTCCTTCTAGGAAAGGCTGGAACTATGTTTCTGTGCATCACTGAAAGGATGCAGAAATAATGCTTGAAGAATAAGGTAGCCTGCAGCGAAATCGACCTTGTGGTAATAGGTGTAGCTTTATCCAGAATGGCCCAAGACAACTATGCAAGATGAGGTTCTCCTGTTTCAGCCCCTGAAGAACTAAAACCAGCTTGCTAGAATTTAGGCAGAACCTCAGGACTGTGAGAAGGAAGAAAAGAGAAACGTTTTTGACCATGTAGAAAAGATTAGTTGTATCTAAGGGGGAAAGACAGTCCCATACATCAAATGATTGCTGCCAGGAAAAGCCTTTTTCTTTGAAAGATCCACTTCTGCAGAAAACTAAGACAGGGTCATATACACACAGCGTTGTTTAGATCTTTTATAATGGCGTAGATGACAGCATAAGCAAAATGCATTGGACTACAGTACATCCATTCTCTCCTGAGTGGTTTAGTTTACTATTTACAAAGTAGATGGCATCTGGAATGTTTGCCAATAGCCATCTCGCTGCAGCATTTATAATGTAATACTTGAAAGAATCAGGCTTTTTTATATGCTATGTTGAAGGGCTTCAAGAAGTTAAAAACCTAAGAACAGTAATAAAGCTTACTAAGTCATTGCACGGTGACTTTAGATTGAAGTACTCTGACGTTCTTATTCTTATTCTCAGTTCAAGACACATGCTCTCATTTCTGCTGACAAATATGTATGCGAAGGGTGTGAAGAGACTTGGTCTTTGCCCACTTGAGTTGTTCCAGCAGGAGCTTCAGTAACAGATGTAGTAGAATAATCAGTTTAATTCCAACAAACACTAGAAAGATGCTAAACCCGCCACTAGTCCAGTCACTAAAAATCATTAATTTTGTTGGACAAAACCATGTTTTGTCCTGGATTAAAGATTTATTTGGCTAATAATAGTTAAATACCCAGTTTAATATTTAGTCAAATATCACATAAAGTATGTCTTACCTATGTATGTTTGGACAGTTTAGCATTGTCTTCCTGAGAAAAAGCAATCCAGTACCTGTTCCACTTATTTATAAGCAGGTCAAAAGAGAGATCAGTCAAAAGAACAAAATGACTCCTCTTGCTCTCGGTGAGCTTTTTAATGAGGTGCCTTATGGAGGAAAATAAAGTTTTCTTTCTACATTATTCTTTGAAGGAAAGAAGATCTTATATGACATTGTTGCATTTGCCAAAGAAAGTGTCAACTCTCATGTTATCACACTGGGACCTCAGAATTTTCCTGACAAAGAGAAGGAGCCATGGCTTGTGGATTTCTTTGCACCGGTAAATACTTCATATCTATACTTCCCTTCTAAAACCTGCTATGTAACCATGTAACAAAACACTAGCAGTATCTTGAAACTGCCCTTCAGCATCATGAGATGTTATTGTAATTTCTCATTCCTTGGCAGCACAAATTCCTAGACTGTGTGGGTTTTGTATTTAGCGGAGTCTGTTGTCAAAGCAGCATGCTATTAATCTCAAACAGCTTACGTTCTCCTGAGAGCCAACTGTGGGGAAAGCAACTCTGCTCACTTGTGTTTTGTTTTCTAGTGGTGTCCTCCATGTCGAGCTTTGTTACCAGAGCTGAGGAAAGCATCAAAACATCTTTATGGTCAGCTTAAATTCGGAACGCTGGACTGTACTGTCCATGAAGGGCTTTGCAACATGGTAAGCTGCAGCATCTACAAAAAAACCCCACAAAACCTTTCAAAGAATATTATTTTCTTATAGCTGGGGGATGGGGGCAAGCAATGCTTGTTCTTTGTTTTACTACCCTTTAAGAAAGCAATGTTAAACAAAGCATTTGTATCATCATGTTTTTTCTGAGGACCAAACCATGTAACTAATACAGATAATATATAAATGCAAAATAGGTTCACCTTTGCTCTGATTTCATAGTGCTGGAAAACACTGGAAGTGTCAGAATTTAGTAGGTTCTAGGAAAGGTTCTAGGAAAATTTCCTAGGTTTAAGGAAAGAAAAAAAAAGTAGAACCAGAAGAGTTTTTTTTCTAGTGTGTGAATATAAATACCTCCATGCATTCTCTTTCTTTACATAGGAGGAAAAAAACACAATAAAACATTTAAAAATACATTTTTTATATTATTATATAACACTTTTCTGAAGATGTCTGCAAAACCACTTCCAATTCAGTTCACTCTGACTTTGCTTTTTGTTTTGTAGTGCAGGATCAATTTCAAAGTAAAGGAAAGTTTACTCCTTACCATTTACACTTCTTTAAATATATAGTAAAGGAATTAATATTTATTTCTTTTTTAAAGACTGCCCAGTTTTGCATTTTGAAGCTTGCTCAACTTTTGATTCAATTAATTTATTATGGTCGATTTTCTTGACATTACCTTTCCCAAATTCCACAGAATACTACATTTTGACAGCTTTCCTGCAACTTCTTATTCCCAAGTGCTTTTCACATTACAACATTTGTATTTATCTTTAAAATATGAATGTCCTAATACACAAGAAAAATGAGTAAAAAAGAATGAGTAAAAAAGGAAAAGCTTTCTTTAAGTTTTGTTTAGGCGTGTTTTACACACTGAGGAATTCAAACCATGGAAGCACCTGTGTTCAGTAGTAAAGAATACAGTGATACTACAAGCGGTTTCACAGAAGACCTGGAGTAACTTTAAAGTCAAGGCTTAGAAGGTCCATGGAGTAATTCCTGTATTTGTGGAGCACAGCAAAAAACACTACCGGCTGTGTTTTAAATTCAGAATGAACAGTGTCACCCTTGAATGTAACTGGCATCTTTTCTGTACTGATGTGTAATGTTTTCAGACTCCCATCTGCATGTGATCTGAGTGGCGGGACAAACCGGATGGACTAGCATCTGTGAGCTGCCAACAGCAATGGCAGCCAGGGGAAAGTACAAGAAACCTAATAATTCCTTGCGATTTCTTATGCTCTGTTTTGTTAGCATAACATCCGAGCTTATCCAACAACAGTTGTGTTCAATCAGTCTGATGTTCATGAATATGAAGGACATCACTCTGCAGAGCAGATCTTGGAGTTCATAGAGGTAGGTAAATTATAATCTGTGTCGTGACTGTGCTCTGCATGCAGCTCATTCACAAACATGTTCTTTAGTTGGAAATCTTACTTTTTTTTTTATTAATTAGACTAGTAAAAAGTGGACAGAAAACCTTGGGCTAGGAAAGTGATCCAGCAATTGTCCATCAGGGACTTGACACCTAATGGATTAATTTCCCTATTCTGTCAAGTAATTTCCTTGAGATTATTAGCATCATTGCTATTGCTCCCAGAGTTCTAGCACCCCCCTTTCCTCCAACATTCAGGTTCCCTCACTGCTAGGTCCACAGACTATTTTCCACTCTTTGAAGAGATTGCTCATTCACAGAATCACAGAATAACAAGGTTGGAAAAGACCTTTAAGATCATCAAGTCCAACCATTCACATCCTAAACTAAACCATATCCCTAAGTACTTCATCTACCCTTTTTTTGAACACATCCAGGGAAGGTGACTCCACCACCTCCCTGGGCAGCCTGTTCCAGGCCCTGACAACTCTTTCAGTAAAAATTTTTTCCTAACATCCAATCTAAACCTGCCCTGGCCCAGCTTCATGCCATTCCCCCTTGTCCTATCACCTGTCACCTGGCTGAAGAGACCATCACCTACCTCTCTATAAACTCCCTTCAGGTAGTTGTAGGCGGTGATAAGGTCTCCCCTCAGCCTCCTCTTCTCTAGGCTAAACAGCCCCAGCTCCCTCAGCCGCTCCTCATAGGATTTGCCCTCCAGCCCCTTCCCCAGCCTGGTTGCCCTTCTCTGGACTCGCTCCAGGACCTCCATGTCCTTCTTGTGGTGAGGAGCCCAGAACTGGACACAGCACTCGAGGTGTGGCCTCACCAATGCCGAGTACAGGGGCACAATCACCTCCCTAGACCTACTGGCTACACTGTTTTTGATACAAGCCAAGATGCCATTGGCCTTCTTGGCCGCCTGAGCACACTGCTGACTCATATTCAGCCTGCAGTCAACCAACACCCCCAGGTCCTTCTCTGCCTGACAGCTCTCCAGCCAGTCTCTCCCAGGCCTGTAGCGCTGCATGGGGTTGTTATGTCCCATGTGCAGCACTCTACACTTGGCCTTGTTAAACTTCATCCCATTGGTCTTAGCCCATCGGTCCAGTCTGTTCAGATCCCTCTGAAGAGCCTCCCTACCCTCAGGCAGATCAACACTTCCTCCTAGTTTAGTGTCATCTGCAAACTTAGTGAGGGAGCATTCAATCCCTTCGTCGAGGTCATTGATAAAGATGTTGAACAAGACTGGACCCAGGACTGAGCCCTGGGGGACGCCACTCGTGACTGGCCTCCAGCTGGATTTTGTGCCATTCACCACCACCCTCTGGGCTCGGCCATCCAGCCAGTTTTTAACCCAGCTGAGGGTCCACCTGTCAAGGCCAGTGGCAGCCAGTTTCTCAGTCAGAATGCTGTGAGAAACTGTGTCAAAGGCTTTACCAAAGTCCAGGTAGATCACATCCACAGCCTTCCCCTCGTCCATTAAGCAGGTCACCTTGTCATAGAAGGTGATCAGGTTAGTTTGACAGGATCTACCTTTTGTAAACCCATGTTGACTAGGCCTGATCCCCTGGCCATCGTGCATGTGCTGCATGATAGCTCCCAAGATGACCCTCTCCATGATCTTCCCTGGGACTGAGGTCAGACTGACAGGCCTGTAGTTCCCTGGATCCTCCTTCCGACCCTTCTTGTATATGGGTGTAACATCATCTGCCAGCCTCCAGTCGACTGGAACTTCCCCAGTCTGCCAGGATTGCTGATAGATGATGGAAAGGGGTTTGGCAAGCACATCTGACAGCTCCCTCAGTACCCTTGGGTGAATCCCATCTGGCCCCATTGACTTGTGGGTATCTAACTGGCCAAGTAGGTGGCTAATCATTTCCTCCTGAACCATGGGAACTTTGTTATTCTTCCCCTCCTTGTCAGCCAGTTCCTGAGGATGAGTACTCACAGAATATCCTTCTTTACTGTTAAAGACTGAGGCAAAGAAGGAATTAAGGACCTCAGCCTTGTCCTCATCCCTTGTCACTAATGTACCATCAGCATCCAATAAGGGCTGGAGATTCTCCTTGACCCTCCTTTTACTATTAATATACCTATAGAAGGACTTCTTATTATCTTTTACAGAACTGGCCAGCCTGAGTTCCAGATCAGCTTTAGCCCTTCTGACTTTCTCCCTACATGATCTTACTAAATTCCTATAATCATCCCAAGACACCTGCCCCTTCTTCCAAAGCTCCTTCCAGGCAGCCTAAAAAAAGCAGGTTTAAGAGCACATGTGCAGGAACAGGCGGAGGTGTCTTTTTTTAGCTGATGTTCAGAGGCTCCTAGTGCCCCATGTGTATTCTTCTCCATCACAGCCTAAAGCACATGGCTGAGTCTTGTAATGCCTGTTCCTGCCTTTTGCCTCCCTTTATGCAAGAGGCAGAAAATCTCCTGTTTGCAGCCTGGCTGCAGTTTTTTGATAGCCCTTCTCAGCAAATCAGGCATAGGATTAAGTGAAGGGATGACTTCTGATGCTTCTGTACCTTTCTGGAGCGTGGAGTCTTCCCTACCCCAGCAGCAAGCCAATTTCACTGGAAGAGGGACATTGTCAGAATTTGGTACAGTCTCTTTGTACACGATGGTGCTAGATACAGGGTAACTTAATGCTGCAAAGTATATGTCTATAAACTGTCTTTCCTTCAGGATCTCAGGAATCCATCGGTAGTCTCCCTCACACCAGAGACGTTTGTTGAATTAGTTCAGAGAAGAAAACGAGAAGAAGTCTGGATGGTTGACTTCTACGCTCCGTGGTGTGGACCTTGTCAGGCTTTAATGCCAGAATGGAAAAAAATGGCCAGGGTAAGTGACACCCGAATGTGTCTGTCTCTTTCTGCTTTTGTCTCCTGTTTTATGGAATGGCTGAAATGTTACAACTGTTGTCATAGAGATTTATCAGCTGAGAAAGTCCAGTGATTAATATTACAGGCAAAACGGGGAATTCCTACCTGACAGCTTTGTACTGTTTCAAATACAAAGGGGTTTTTGTTGGCTTTTTAAAGTTCCATACATCGATACTGTAATCCAGTTTTCCCCCTCAATACAAGTGTGTTTTCTAAAACGTAAGAAACTTCAAACTAATTTTCCTTGCTGCTTAGAGCTCTATATAGACAGCAGCTCTTGCCACACAGGCCCACTACAGTATGAAAAAAGTTTATCCGTAAATTAGATAAGAATTAACTGAAATAATTTGCCTCTTTATTCTCAGTATTCTTTATGATTTTTAGTCATCCTTAAGATAGCATTAAAACCTTGGTGAAATCTTTGACTTCAGTTTAAGATTCAAGGAGTACAATCTTATTCATCTTAATTATTTCCTACATTAGAAAGATTGTTCTTCTGAGATCTTTTCTTCACTGAAAGAAAATAAACTTTAAACACCGTACACTTTAAGGCTGAGTGGCAGCTGAGTTACACATACTTGAATACAGAATTGTTGGGATTGGCGAGGCTGGTTTTGTTTGGCAAGCTCATTACCATGTTTTCTCATTTGCAAAGATGGTATTACTTTACTGACAACCATCTGAGCTTTCCCAGGTAAGTTTCCAGGAATTCAAACTAGAACCTTTGGGCAAAAGCACAGGGCTTTGCAAACTAGTCCATGACTTTCAGACATTTAGAACTCACCTAGACTAGGAGTTCCAGCCAGGATTCTGTATTCTGGTCAAATGGCTGTGAAGTAGTATTAGCTCTGTCACGTGTGTTCAGAAATCATCAGGCTCCCCACCCAGGCCAGATGATTCAAGCCTTTGCAACAAAACACAGTGTGTTAAAGACACAGGCCAGCTGTACGACTGACAGCATGTCTGTGCTGTACCTGGATCTCTCCTAATTCATCAGCCTGTGGTATGAAACATGGTAAGGTGGTAGTCCTTATCCTAAATAACCACTCATGGACCTTAGAAGTCAGGTAAGTGCCTCAGGAGCCACATGCAGGATGGGGATGTACCTGCATGACTGGCTCGCATTAGGTACCAGTGACCCCTCTACAGGAAAGAGCAACAGCTTGTGATCAGCTTGCTTTGTTGCTGGTTTTTTCCCCCAATTAAGTGATTAAGACTTAAGGTCTGAAATAGTACTGAAATTGTGGTATTAATTACTGTATTTACCGTAGGTGGTGTTCTTTTTTTCAGATGTTAATTGGATTAATCAGCGTAGGCAGTGTGGATTGTCAAAAATACTATTCTTTCTGTCACCAAGAAAGTGTTCGGGGATATCCTGAAATAAGACTCTTTCCTCAAAAATCAAACACAGCTCATCAGTATTAGTAAGTAGTTTACTTCAGATGATGTGGAAGATGATGAATATACATCTGTTGCATAGAAAAGATTCATCACAGCTATTAAAATATGCTGGTATGATATTACTGTCCTAGATATTACTGACTCTGTTACTTCATGGTAGTGCCACTTTATTTTGCCATTTCGTTTCAGTCATTTGAACCGAGACTGTCTCAGGAATTTTAATTTTTATTTCTTGTTCTTTATCAGGTGCCAGTTTTCTAAGTGCCTGTTAAAGTAGATGATTTAAATCATATCATATAGTACTAGGCCTAACTTGATTGTAGCTTTATCTTTAGAGAATGAGAGAGCATCTTCCCTGCCGACAGTCTGTTAGCACTATTGCAAAAATTTCCTGCGGTAGCTCTCACGTTGGACTGCTTGCTTTTATTCAGTTCTTCTCAAACTTTCTCTTAAAAGCAGAATTTCTTTTTCTTGTTGAAAGCCACTAAGTTGATGAATATGACTGCTAAGTGCCAAATTCCTCATCATGAGACAGCTATTTCCTGAAAAAATATGGACATTTCTCTCTTGACAGCTTTTGGTGCTCTTTATTTTGAGTCAGATTTTGACCAGGTAACTAGTGAAAAACACTTTGTTATAAAGCTGTAAACTAGTGGATGTGAATCCCGAATAAAACTTTTTTCAAACCTGTCCCTGGAATATCAAAAGTTGGCAGTGCCATGAAAGTCCAAATAATAAATCTCTGACCACGTAATGACTGCGCCTGGCTTTTCTACTGTCAAACTGACAAATATTTATAAGTATTTTTTTAATTGTAATGAATAGAAATCATTTAGAAAATACATTATGAAACTTAAATTTAATTTGTGTGTTTCTTAGAACCTGCAATTTTATCCAGAGTTTACCAAAGATTATTAATTCCAAAATAGTTCTAGCTGCCAAAGCTTATATGCTCCAAAACCAAGTTTCTGACTCTTGACATAGTTTTCTTCTCTTTGTCTTCTAGTCCTTAATTCTGTATGTTTCAGCTGTATTAATGATATTTATTTATTCAAATTTGGTAGGTAGAAATATATCCTCAAACATTGACATTTAAGTGCATCATTTCATCATCTCTGCTCTACAGAGTGGGGGTGGTTGGGTTTTTTCAAGTGCAGTTTGAACTACTGTGCAACTGGATCTTTCTTTTCTTTTTAATCTTTTTATAGCAGCTACAATGGATGGCACAGAGATTCGTATTCACTGAGAGGCTGGGCGTTGGGGTAAGTTACTGCATCAAACTTCAGAAGCTGCTTATAGAGTTTGTTTGCTAGGAGAAATCAATGTTTAAATGCTCTATAAATTAAGAATTAGAAACAGGTATATGTATTGCTTAATTTAAGATGTTAACGTTTCCACAGCTTGTAGCTCAAGCTTTTACACTGTGGAGAAATAGCATACTCCTTACTGACCACCCATTTTCTGAAGACCGTATGTCTACCACTTTTAAAAAGTGCTTCTCTCATACTACAAAGTGTAAAGTACAGATTTCCAGACCACTAATATTCTTAATTTCAGAAGTTTTCGTCTGCTTAAATGGAATTTGTAAGTGTTCAAAGTTCTGAATAGATTATGACTGCTATTCTTCCTTTCCACAGGTATTTACCCCAAGTGTCTGTAGACCTGACTCCACAGAGCTTCACAGAAAAAGTTCTGAATGGGAAAGAGCATTGGGTCATTGATTTTTATGCTCCTTGGTGTGGACCTTGCCAAAATTTTGCTCCTGAATTTGAGATCCTTGCAAGGGTATGTTTTTAACTGTTCTACTCTTAATTGTTAAAATATAATTCATCAGCACTTTAGCAATTATCCAAATTAAAAAAAAAAAAAAAATCACATACCCCAGTGATTCTCCTTGTTGGAAGTCCACACTTTCAGGTCCCGCTTGCCAGTGGGTATTATGTCTCTTGCACAGACCCAGGCCCTCTTTTGGGACAGATTTAAGCATATGATGGGGTGACCTTCAGAACTGTGATGTGCTTTGCCCTGAATTCAAGTATAAGTGCTCTGCTGACCATGTAGCAACTTCTGATGCAAGGTTAACAGTCTGAGAAGAGAACAAGCAATTACTCTGAGATATTTAAAATCTGAGCAATTTTTTTCATTTATTTCTAGTTGCACTACTGCCTTATCCAAGGTATTTGCTCACAGTCACCTATAGAAAGTTGAAGTTTCTTTCTAATAAAATATTTCTTTTTAGACCATTAAAGGAAAAGTCAAAGCTGGAAAAGTAGACTGTCAAATGTACTCTCAGACCTGTCAAACTGCTGATATCAGAGCCTACCCTACTGTTAAGTTTTACCCCTACCAAGGAGCAAAGGTAAAGTGTCTCCTTTGTGTTCACGGGTGAGCAGGTACTGTTAGTAGATGTAACTGAATCTCTTATGGGAAGTTCTAGAAATCCTTCCTCACACAATCCCATCAAATTCCATGAGACTGTGGTAAAGAGTAATGGCTCTTCATGTCTCAGAAGTAGCAACCCACTGACAGACTTTATGAATGTAGATTCAAGTGGCAATCTTCATAATGGCTGTCTATATTAAATATTTAACTGAATAAATGTGATACTTTATAACTATTTCAGGTTTCTTTAAGGATCAAGATAAAATTTGTGTAGTTCTGAAAACGAGCAGCCAAGTGTGGTTTTTACTATAAAAACAATTAGCAGTAAGTGAAGACAAATCTACCTCTAAATCAACCTACCAGAACCACTGTCTTCCTGCACTCCTCTTGAATTTTATCTGAAAGTAAGCAGATTTTCTATTCAGTGTAGACCATGGCTAACATATGACAACTTTTTTATTTTTTTAAGAAAAATGTCATAGGTGAATATATAGACAGCAGAGATGCCAAAGGTATTGCTGACCTTTTGAATGAAAAATTAGAAGCAATCCAAAATAAAGGGAAAAGAAAAAAATCTAGAAATAAGGTAAGAATACTTATCTTGGGGCCTTTGGCAAAAAACCTGTAGTAAAGAATAGCCCTTTAAAAAAATGTCAGTATTTGCTCTTAGTGAAATGTTAAATGCCCTACCTTCAAATGGTCCCAGGTACATCTGAGTTCCAGTCTTGTTGTGGTTACTGCTGTTTATTCAGACTCAGTTCTCAGTGTCCACAGGTGGGGCAGAGAAAACTGGTTGCAACATCAGTTGTGGCACGACTTAGCAGAACTTCTGGCTACCTGTGGGACAGCTGTGTTAAAGACAGATGCTTAAGATGCACTGTATCCTCAAGTGTAATCCTCAGGCTAGATTTAGCAAGGCACCAAATTACAGAGGCTGATTGGTGCAAGTTTGGGATTGACATTTCAGCTCAGAAGATATTAATATACAGCTGTTAAGAAGTACCTTGAATTCTATTTAAGAAGCATTTGTCCAGTTGAAAAATGATTACCACAGAAATTTAAAATCCTAGAAAAAAACCCAAGTAATCTTGATTATTTTTTATTATTATTATTATTTGTACTTCCAGAATAACTGTTTCTTTCCTTGTCACTAGGATGAACTGTAACTGGTACTGAAGGTAGATCTGTGTAAAAATATTCTGAAGCTGTGAATACAGAAGACACCATGAGGAAAACATAAGGCTGATTACATTCATGACAGGACAAAAAAAAAAGAAATGACAACTAGTTTGAGTTCACAGGCAGATGTGACTGTAGGAGTTCTGTGTGAACTGGAGGGAGATGAAAGCATTTTGGTGGAGGCATCCAGTGTTTCTGCAAGCAAATTCTGCACGTCCCTCTTCTGAGGGACCAACTACCTTCTTCCTAGTCAAACGTTGGAGTTTTACCAGAAATGTGGACTGTATCACCTTTGCCTACCCATTTACTAGTTCCTTGTATTTTTCTGTCTCTTTGGAATGTGGCACTGGCCTGTGGCTGAATATGCACTCAAACCAACCACTCTGACTGCAGAAACACAGTGAGGGATTGTCTTTCCCCTAGACAAAGTTTTACCTGATGACTATTCTGCTTCAGGGTGGTTTATTGCCTTGTCAGTTGTGAAAAATGAAATCAAGAACTGGTAGCAGGATGCAGTTATTGAATCACTGCACTTCTGCCCTTTGGTGGGCTACAATATTGTGGCACCAGTGGTGGTGCCGACTGGATGGATAGAACATTGAAGAGGCTGGGTGGGGTGTTTTGGGTTTTTTTAATAATAAAAAAATATCAAGGACTTCAAGCTCAGTGTTCATTGACTTCCAAAATTTAAGTTATGCCATAGAAGCATCTGTTTAAGTTACTAGGTCATAACTTTATTATTGCCTTTTTAAATATGAATGTATTCTGAGGACATACTTAACCTCTTTTGGTATTACACCACTTTTCCTTTCTCTGCAGACATGTTTGGGGAGGGTTGTTTGGTTGGTTTTTTTGTATAATCGTTAGGCAAGTAGGATAGCAAGTGCCTTTTTTTAAGTTAATAATGAACACTGTAAATTGCAATGTCTTCTTGTACAGAGAATTCCCACTCTCAAGTAATATTTTTCATAGCTTCTCAATAGACAAAAAATGACAGAGGACAACAAACTGTCTGCTATGGTTGAGTTCTACATTGAAAAATGTTCTGTGTTTTCAATAAAATGCTGCTGAGAATTTGTCAGATGGACTTTTCTCCCTGCTCCCCATGTACTTAATTTGGTATGACTAGTTACTGTAGGGTGAGTGTTAGAAATTTGTAAATACTTGTTATCTACAAGTAATTTATTTTATAAGGAAGGCAGATAGAAATAACAGGAAGAGCTCCTGGTAAATTTGAGACATTCAAATGCTTCCTCCCCTATGTTGAGGGTTGCCTCTACTGCTTTGTGATGTTACAGCGTATGAGAGAGAATGGAAGGTATTGCACCTGTATTTTAATAAAGTAGATCTTCCCCATCCAAATCAAACTTCAGCCTCAGTCAGAGTCAAAAATTGAATTGTCAGTACTTTGTGACTTATACAGGCTCTATTTTGGGCAGTTTTATTGCATATCTGCTTAACTTCAGTTCCCACCTCTTCTCTTCTTCCTGGAGAATGAGGCCATGGTTACATACTCTAGTTTCTACTGTTTAAAACCTAATCAAAATGTAACCTAGCATAGGAGTTTAACAAGAATAAAGACGACACTGTACAATGTAGAGTATTTCTGGTAACAGGAACAGATAAGTAAGAAAACACCTCACAGGACTCTCCTCCATAAGATGATGGTAACAAGAACTTTTTGGCTCTATTCATACTTCAGCTTTTTGTAAGAAGTTCCTTCATCACTTCCTTCTGGTTTTGTCATATGAAGTATATAAAGATAACTACTAAGATGCCATACTACTCCTGTCCTCATCAAAATATCTTCTAAACTGACTTGTTTTGTCCAGGCTACTGGTTTTCAAACTCATCTACGCTAGAGTTTAGTTTAAATAGGGAAGAGGATTTAGTTAAAAATTAATTTTATTGATATTTAAAAAAATTAATTCTGTAGTGTGATACACAGTTTGCATCCAGTTTTCTAAATTTCTACGCTAGAGCCCAAACAGATGAGTATGGAGAAAGAATGATCTTCAGGACCTATAGGGAGAATGCACAGGAGGTGATGTAGGTCTCTAAAGTTTTCCAAGTTTTCATGGGGTTTTTTTGCAATCTGCCCTTTCTGACACTTCTCAATCAGCAGCTTAGGGGAACACAGTAAGTAATAGAATCCTGCATTTATTTCTGTCCACACAAATAAAAAAATTGTAAATAATAAACAATTCCTACAGTGTTGTATCTCTAACATTCCCTAAAAATAAACCCACATAACTGCATGATTTTGTTTTTACTAATCAAGGGTTTAAACTGGTTATTCAAGATAGAGCAGTGCTATTTTTAAATAATATCTTGAAGTGGCCTGGGCCCTTGATTTTTCTCACATAGAGTCATACTTCACAAATCAGGTTACAAACAGAAAACCCCATCCCACCACCAAACCAGAAAAGCCACCAGTAGTGAAGTGTTCTCAAAACGCAATGAAGCAGTGGATAGATCAGATATTTTGGAACATAATCCCCAATGCCAACAGTTCAAAAGGAGTTACAGTCATATTTTGGTAACTATATTGATATTTAAAGTTTAAAATACTGTTTTTCCATAAAACAGCTCAAACTTATAGGAAGTAGATATCATTTCTGCATATTATACGCCTCCATCTGTGGAGCCAACTAAAGAATTATTCTTTTCCTTTCCATACTTGTTAAGTACCAGACATGTTAACAAGAACACACTTTGCCAGAACTGATTACAGATCCTTTCAACCATTAGAAGTTCATACAGCTGAGCTGGAGTTTCCAAAAAATAATTTTCTCCCTATAGCATACATTCCAGAGAGTCTTTATAATCCTGGTAGATAACTGAATCATTTTCTTCCTCACTATATGCATATGGATATATTAAAACAGCCCCAGATGTGCTATCCTATGTAATGTTTTCATCATGTGGCTGATGTACTTTTGTTACACCAGAAGCTCTCTGCTAGTTCAGTAACAGAAGCCCATGTCCAGGATCTGCTGTGTTTCATGTGTGCTGAGGCTGCATTACAAAAGCGGCCCATGTCCACAATGGAGGAAAGTTCCTGTATTCCCATCCTGTCTCCACAACTGCAAATCAGTGCTCTCTCCTTAGTAATTAGGTTCACTTAATTATCCTACCTTTGGTCTCTGGATCATTATATCTTAAATGACTTCATTATTCCAGTTAAATACTAGAGCAAGTGAACTGTGTTTACAGTGCACAGTTTTTCTGTTGGGTTTGAGGCTGGAAGAGCATGCAAGCACCACCTCTACGCCTGGCCAGCCACTAGAGCCAAGTACTACCAGTACTGGCCAAATACCAGTGAGAGAGAGCAGAAGAAAGTAGGGGTTTTCTCCCAGAACTAAACAAGTAAGTGGAAGTTATCCGAGCTGTGAATTCTGACATTTCTATGGTAAGAGTAATCACTACTCAAATACTATACAATATTCAACCACTATTTCCTATAGAATACATGTACAAAACCCATATTACTGCAGAAATGTAACTACCAGATAATGTGGAATTAAAAATTTATTTCCACTGTACAAAAACAAAGAAAAAAAAAAAAGCCCTGTGTTCATATCACAAAGGACTTTCAGCTGGTTCTGTGCAGATGTGCTGAGATCAGCACTCTGCTCTTGCTGTTTTGGGTGGAAACTGCAAACTCCCACTTCGACAAGGAGTGGGACACAGCCATCATGCATTTGTTGACCATAGATACTAACAGAAAAGATAGCTGAATGTGCACTTCTGTGACGACAGATTACAGGACTTCAGTCCTCCACCTCTTCAGAGGTGGATGCACACCACATTTAGACACCCAGAACACACCACAGACCCACCGCTAAGATCTTACTTTCTCTTACAAACCCTGCGAGGTAATTCAAGGAAGCGCACAGCCAGCCTCCGCGCTGGAGAACGAAGTGAAGATTCGGAGTGCCAGGAGGTGGCAGTGATGACTCAGGAGCAGGTATCCTCCCTCCAGCCCTCCAACAGTTTATATTTTACAAGCAGACAAAACAATCCGTAATCTGCTGCTGCAACCACGGGATTTTTTTCCCCTCACACCTACCTTCTCAGCCAAAAGAGCTTCCTAACTGTAGCAAACTTGTAAATGACTTTGTCCCTATGCCAAGCACAAAGAACAACATACAGGACCTGGTAATACATTAAGTTCTGTTTTGGAAGGCAAACTCCAGGAAATTTCACTCAAAACTGCAACATCAGAATCACGTCCAGGTAACCAAAGGCTGAACGCTTCAGTAATGTATTATTTCAGACACAGGCATGCTCTTACCTGTTTTTAGGGGGTTCTTGTTTTTAACTTCAGCAATGCTCGTTCGTGCCTTTCTCCCACCTTCTCTTCATCAACTTCATGGATGAAGCACTACAAAATCCTCAGAGCCAAAGGCAGGATTCTTGTGTTTCTGGCAGCCAAAACACACCCTTCTGCAAGAATAACTTTCTAAAATGATAATTGATATCTACACGTTTTTCTTCTTTTGACACGCTTGCTTTTTTACATACTCACTGTTTTCCCCATACAAGTAATTTTCAGCACTTCAAGGTCTAAGCTGTACTTACTAAGCCTAGACATGTCTTCTTCAGAATAGCAATGAGATTTTACAATTCTTTTTGTATATTTAGGTGTACAGCCAGTTTTGTCATCCTAAGAGTATTGTCTGCAATGGACTACCAAAACTGTACTTTCTCCTCAGGTCTCCTCACACCAGAGCTCCTGCATACCCAGCACTTTTCTTATGGGAATCTAGAAGCAAGGCTTCCAACAGAGATGCTACCTATAATCACTGGAAAGGGGGTACAATGAAAGCAGCTCCACAATTGACAGTCTAGCACAAATGGATCTCACCTAAGGGAAAAAAAAAAACAGAGGGAATAAGGAGCTGGGCAGCTGCTAAACTCTGCTTTCATGTATTGTTGTAGGCTACTATAGGAGGTAAACAGAGACAGCCTCTAGCTGGCACAAGCTGTGTGAACAAACGTGGTTTTGTAGGATGAGAACTTTGTGCCTTTAGAAACACTCAAGAACATTGGCCTTACCGTGTGTAAGAAATGAGGTTGCTTGGAGCTCTGCAAAGTTCAGATTCAGTATGTAGGATGATACTAAATGATAGCCAGGGATATTTCAACATTGTTTTTCCATCATTTGAACTAAGCATTGCTATCTGTCATCACACCTATCACTTGGTGTAGGACATTCATGCCATGAGAAGCACCAAGGGCTGAAGAACAAGGCATTGTAACATGATGCATGTGTTGGGCTCATTCTGACTCTGCTGCTCTGCTGGATTACTGAACCCACTCTTCTTACCATCCTTCTGTCAGCTCTGCCTCTGGGCACACATTTAAGGATACAGACAAAACCCCTCTCAATTAAAGTGTGTGGGGTTTTTTTTTTTCTTTTTGTTCCTTACAGGAGTATGACAATCCAAGGCTCCACAGCAGGAGCCTGGAATCACTGGGTTTTTATTTCTTTAGTACCTTAGTGGCAATACTAGGCTAGTACCACTGTCTAGCACAGATAGATCTTCAATGTCTAGTGTGCCTGATTTCCAGTTACATGTCCTGAGAACAGGGAAAAGCAATGGATAGCCCAGCTTTTCCCAAATACTGTGCAAAGTTACTCTGTATCTACACAGACTTAAAGCCTCCACACTAAAACTACAGTACTCCCCCTAGCTTGTATATTTTCACATAGGGCAGCATAGGACTCAAACTGAAACCTTACAGTCTAGGCTGAGATGGTGAATCCCTACTTTTTTTTTTTTAAATAGTGTTGTCTAAGTCAGGGTGGTAGTGGGGAAGTTGACCAATGACTCATAACCACCAGTTACATCAATGGAATACACATGCAATTGCCATTTGAGTTTCTAATACTAACTTCAGTACCAACCAAAAGAAGTTCCACTTCAAAGTCTTGTTCTTTACTAGCTGTTGGCAGTCACATTTCTAAGTATTAGTGGGATGCTGTCCTGATAACTCTGCATTCATGCTTTTCAACTTAATTTCAGAAGCTCAAGTCCCACCACTTAAAGCAGTACAAGGCAGCACTACCCTGAACTGAGCGTCCCACCTTTTGCCTTGCTCACACCCCTATGGTAGGACAGCTGCTGATGCAGTTCCATACTGTAACAGGTAAGAGAACTCAAACTCACCTGGCAAAAGCGGTGATGGCCCAGCATATAGGTAAAATCCTACGTTTTAGATTTTACTTTTATACTCTAGGAACCAAGTCTCATTCCCAGAACTAACCACACATCATTAGCTTTAAGAGAGGAGGTTACTATGTACCAGGTTAGTATCAAGCAATCAAGACATGCCATTAATTCTCAGACCTCCTTGGGTTTTTTCTTTATCTAGTCTTCTTAAAAGACTATGAAAATACCTGGATATTTTTCCTGAGGAATATGTTCTATGTCTTGGAAGAGCTGGGCCATGGCACTGCCACCTTCTGCTGGAGAAAACTGGCTCCCTGGCTCACACACCACTGTGTGTTGAAAAGCGGCTGGGGAAAAGGTGGGAGAAGTGCAGGAAAGGTTATTTGCCCACTCTATTGTCACTGACCTGAAGAGTTACTCAGAGGTCCTGCTCTGTTAGGAGAGACAAGCTGAAAGGTAGAGACATGACAGGCATGCTTACACTGTACACAAAGCTGGTAACCTCCAACACAGCAACTGCTGCAGAGCATGCAGAGGGCTTGGTCTCTGATCAAGAAAACAGGATGCTGTGACACCTAACTGCTCCACCACATAGAACAGACTCAGGTATGTATTTCAGTCACTTTATTCGTATCTATATACATTACATACTTTGATTCTCCAGGTAGTCAAGGCAGTTATTCTCAAATAGTTTAGTATAGTAATTTTATAAAATACAGTTGAACCAAGGTAGATTAGAAATACATACATTATGGTACATTAAGTGCTTGGAATAATCATTAGTCTCGCCACCTGCTAGTGAGCAACTCATTTGGTTTTGGTCATTCTCAGAGAGTCTACTCCACAGGTAACTCCCCTAAGCCCAGCAGAGCTACTTAACTAGCAAGAGTCCCTCATGTGCTTTTGGGGGACAGAACGCATTGCTGGGCCACTACAAGGCATTCCGCTGTCTGCACAGTGACTCAACGCAAGTCATCACTTCTGACTGGGACAAGACTTAGACACTTGTCACAAGGCCTCAGATCAAAACAGAAGAAAAAGAGCCATTCTGGCTCTGAAGAAATGCAGTCTTCATGTTTACAACTGGGATTTGCTTACACACACACACACACACGTGATAAACCTGTCTTATAGAGAAATAAAAAAAAAACCCCCTTTGATCAGAGGGCTCATGTACCCTAGGACATCCCTAGGCATGCTGCAGGGACACAGACCTAACACAGCCCCACAAGGAGCTCTCAAAGCATCAAGTATTGCTCTCCTTTTGAGAAAGTCAGCTTTGTGGCAAGTGAAATGCCAGGACTATTCTTATTCTGAAAAGGGAACACTTGAGGACACCTGATCAACTGCTGGGATTTCAACTAGAAAAGCTTACAGGTTTTATGTCACACAGCACCCAAAGGTGTCCCAATTCCAGTTGATAGTGCAGCTACTGGATTACCCATGACCATTAACTCCAGTCTGCTCAGCCACATCCTGACTCAAAGTTAGGTGTTGATGCCAGCTCAAAATCACTCCTGCAAGACTCTCCAACTGCTGTAACTTCAGCCCAAGGAGGTCGCAGTTCACGTGTCTGGGCTCTGTGTTCACAGGCTGCAAAACAGCTGGGAAGTGGCAGGTTCTCTCACTTCCAGTGCTGAAGGCCTCATGTTGTCATGTACAGGCAAATATTAGCTACAGTCAGATGATCATGTTGCAGCCACATATCACTGGAGTAAGAGTTACTGGTGACAGGACGGGCTAGCACATCACAGCTCTAGATAAGCCTGGGTCAGATGCCATGACACCACCCATATTTGTGCTCCATCAACCAGTCCATATACTGAAAGAGGTGGAAAATAACATAATCAGCTGCTGTTGGGTCACCTCAGCTGGTCAGGCAAGTCATGTTTTTTCCCTGTAAACTTTAGGAGGGGAAGGAAGAACACACACAGACTTTAACTGAGACTGGAACAGATTCTGACTGCACAGCACACTTTCACATCAATGGACCAAGAGAGAAGGTAGAAGCCACAGGAGTGAGAGTTGCATCGAGCTGATGGGACTGGCTGGCTCGTCACCACACAAGGTCCCACACACAGCTAGCCCTGTTGGCAATACATTTCAACATGGGTGGCAAGATGTATCCAAAGGTGGTCAGCTGTACCTGAGGCACCATGTTGGACTGAAGAGATGCTGGGTCATACGCAGCAAGTACTATGCCATCTTTGCACAACACACATCACTGGAGCCCTCAACGCTCACCCCTAGAAACAACCATTACACTGTACAGTGAGAATACTTTTGTTTCTGCTGCTTCAAGGTCAGAATCTTTGCTCATCCTCCATTAGGGCTTTGCAGCAGGGTGGGGAGGACTCTTCCAACACAAATGACTTGTCTCCCAGCAGCTCAGACCTGAGCTGCATTGGTTGGTTTTGGAACCAAACAGTTCAGTTCTCACTGCTGGCATTTTCTTTTCTCAGTGCTGCCCTGCTGTCACTCCTGAAGAGAGCCACCACCATCTGCTGCAGAAGAAAATACTGAACACAGGAAGTAACAAAATGTACATTTCAATCCATCATTACAATGAAGATGTTGCATTACCAGGCAACTGGTCAGGAGGAGCAAGTGGTCATAAAGAGTTATATTGTCCATGTCTATTTGAAGCGCTTCCATCAAAGACTGGAAACCCAAGGACAGTATTCTTGCCTCTCAAGTTCATAAAAAACCTCTTCAGTTACTGGCCTATATTATAATGAAGTTAAAAAGAAAACTCATCACCTACAAAAACCAGGTAAAAATTAATAAAAAAGGAAAGAAGTGCTTATTGTCATAACAGATTCACAGATCTCTGTGCATCATATCCATCGTACAAGGTACCTGTTAGCTCAGGTTTTTCTTTTTACAGAAAGAGATGACTACATTCATCTCAGTGGTGCAAAAAATAATGTAATACTGCTGAAGAGACAGTTTTTCCCATTGCAACTGCAGAGCGTGATGAGATCTGGATGCTCACTTGCATCAGCAAGTCATAGATGCAAGAAAAACATTCTCCTGGCAAAGTTTCACCATGAGGTAAATGCACTGTTTGAAAGTCCCAGGGAACTGAGATGGATTTGAAGTGATCTGGCCAGGAATGATGGTTTCATAAAGGAGAAAGTTGTCACTCTTCATTTTGTCTGCCAGCTTAGTGTATTCTGCTAAGGAAGGGGCTAATCAGCTTCACAATCATAACTAATCAAGTCGTGTTAAATTAAAGGTTATCTTTTTTTAGTTACTCACTTCCAGCAATTTGGGCAACAAACAGGTCAAAGTACTGTTTAGGACTGAAGGGGTATCTTTTGGGGTTTGCATTTTTATGGAATTCAGTTGGAATGACACTGCGACAGATAAAGACAGAGTTGTACTGCAGTAACATAACTTAAAAGATGTAGTGATATGGCATTACAGCTGTGGAGCTGCCTTAAAATTAAAATACTGTTTACAGAACCTAGGAAAAAAAAATGAAGCTACAAAGCATAAGCAGAACAAGTTATTCATGGATCCCAACCAGGTCAATTACAGACCACTGCAACAACAGCATAGCTTGGGAATTAACGTCATTCTTCTCAACCCCCCCTTCTGTCTGAGGGTGGATGAATTTCACATTTGCAGTACCACTCATCGAGTACAAAAACATGAGCTGCTCATATTCAACACCACTCAGGCAGTGCAAGACTTAGAGATCACATACTTCTACACCATCATGAAGTGGATAGTATCTGTTTCAGTGCTCTTACGCAGAAATAGCATCACCTTCCTTGCTGATAGAGGGAATGTCTTATCAACGTTGTTCAGTGGTACCCTACAGCTCAAGATTCTTAGTGAGGCTGGTTCACTCCTCAGCCTCCAAGAGGAGGATTAAAGTGCAACAAGCAGATTTCACACTTCACAACATGACACACATGGTCATTGTAGACATGGAACTGCAATCCTCTTGCTTACTGCTGGACAGACCACAGGAAGAATGGCCCGTAGTGTCACTGTTCTCTTGTGCTTTCCCAATATGGGCTTTAGCTTAACAATTCAGGCCCAGGCCTGTCCAGTGGTCTGGCACCATCAGGAAATACTTGTCCATAGCTTCACAAAACCTGGTCCGGTACAGTTCTGGAGAGACCACAGTTGGCATCTTACCTAATGTGTAAGAGTCGAGAGCAGTTAGAAATGGGCTAAAGAACATACTGCAGTACAGACAGGTGCCTCACGAGAGTACAGCACTAGACAGCGTAATGATGGCATACTGAACATGAAAGGTCTTGGAACCAACAAGTATCATGAGCTGCCTTTTTTTCATTTTGATTTTAAACATTTAGGAGAGAAGATGATCAAGGTCTGGACCCCGGCACTGAATTTTTCCTCTTTTGCTGCTTTGTAGTCTCTAGTTTATAGCAGAGATGCTAATATCTCCCATTAAGAATTGCACTCTATGGACATGCTCTTCTCCAGATACCTGAAGAGTGGTACATCAAGTGTTTCCCTCCCCTGCTCTTTCCAGCCCTCCTACTAACATGTAGCCAACATTAGACAATGCTGCATAAAAGGTACTCTTCTACTCACTTCCACAAAGGGAACGCCTCAACTGTTCAAAGTACAGGGAGAAGTCAATCATTTGGTAAGGATTCCTCTGTACTAACAGCTCAGAGTTTATCTGATTTTCAGGACTCAGAAAAAATCTTCTGAAAACAGGCAGCAGTGTTTTTTGCTAGTGAGTCTGTATGGATGATGAAGTTTGTATGCGAGTAGTTTGTAAATAAGAAACAGGACAGTCTCATAAGTAGATGCCCTTTACCCTAGTCACAGGAATTCTAGTAAGAAGTTCTTCATGGAGGCAGATCAACGTATTCATTTTTCTGAAACTTGTTATTCCTTCCCCTGTTCTGGGCAACTCAACCTAGTACTAAAAATCTGCACAGCGGGGAAGTTGTGGCTTTATTACCACAGTTATTGGAAGCTTCCAGGTAACAAGGAAACAGGATCAGAAGTTCTGTTTTCATTCTGGACTTACCTTGTCCTCCCAAGATGCCAGTTGACTTCACCACCATTTCAAGCTTTTTGTCCCAGGTAAAAGTGCGGATATAATCTGTTCCAATAAAAAGACAAAAAAAAATTCATAAACAAAATGTCCTATCTGCTACAACCCAAGTAACACTGTTCTAAAACTTATTTCCTCTCAAGTAGTTTCCACGACTTTCCTGCAGCAGCTAACAACTTGGACACCTATCCACTTAAACCAGTAGTAATATTTCTCATCACTGAAGCCACCTACAAAATTAACAACACAGCAAAACACTTTTTAGTCCAAGATATGTAGGACTGGAAACACCACCAGGGAACCTGACTGGAAGAGGAAGCTGCAACAAGAAGACTTGAAATTGTCTCCAAACCCCCTTCAGAGAAAGCATCCTCAGTCCTTACAGCACATGATCATTTTGGCCTGCAAAGCTAAGCCTGCAGTAAGTCAAGTTTTTTGTTGCTTGATATCATCACCTAAACATTTAGCTACAGCTGTAATTATACAACTTGGAATTTACTGTTTCTGGTTTTACAGAAATAAATATCCATGTATCCATGTATTTCATCTCAGATATTCTTTACAGAAAACTCATCCAGACCTGCCAATCTTAAGACTTACCTATTTATCTGAGTATTCTTTGAAAATGGTCCCTTAGAGTACCTTGGGACTGCCATCATCAGTGTGTGCACTAACAAATGCCACTACACACCCCAACGCCCAGAGACCTACACAACATGGCCTTCAAAGTCTTCACTGCTCCTCACAGACCAAAGTTACTTGTTCCCTGCATCACGTTAGGATCTAAAATAGCTAGAGACTCTGACCTCAGATTCAAACTCAGTCCAACCTAATGGTTTTTAGTTCCGCTGCCACCACAACAAATCTAGCTCGAGTACTTTCTAAGTTCTCAGGGCATCATTTAGAGACCAATGCGATAGCCTGATACAGTAAGTATGTTCTCTTCTTGAATATTTGAGTTAAACAAGCTCCTTTAGATCACAGCTGTTCTCACCACAGTGACAGAACTGTTAGCTTTAAACATCATTAGGATAGTCTCTTTAATCAGATAAGACTTTCCATATGGACAGCAGAAAGCCACACATACAGAAAGGGCAGTCTCATCCCACTTACCCAGCTATTAAAGAATCTACAGAACTAGAAAGTAGTAACAACTTGCAGCTCTTTGTAGCTGGGACTTCAGTTCTGAACTAGAAGTGTTATCAGGACAGCTTTCAAACTTTATTAGGAAAAAAAAACAATCAAAAATAAGCCAGAACTCCTGGCTTGAGATCTCATCTGGAAGCATTTCTGGGGTACCTTCTGAGGTAGGTTTCAAGAGCATCTCATTTCCAAGAGTCACTTCCACGTCCTGCAAAATGGCTTCATCTCCAAGTCTTTCGCACAATATGAGTCTTCCTGCCTAAAAATGAGGCTCTGCTTCCCAGTCACAAGCCAGAGGGTGTGAGGAGGTAATTACTGTGTTGCCACTCATTATCTAGGTCAGACTTCATGACCACAAGTAATCTCATGATGTTTAACTTCCCTCTTTCATCCCTACCAATACTGTTTCTCTTTAGGTCCCCTTCACACAAGTTCAGATGGCTATGCAAACATGGCTGAACCTAACTTTCAAGATCAAGCACCTAAATGTCTACAAATAACCCTCCCTACTTTAACTGGAAGGAGTTCAAGGCCAGGATGGACGGGGCTTTGGGCAAATTGGTCTACTGAAGGGCATCCCTATCCACAGCACGTGGGTTGGAACTACATGATCTTTGAGGACCCTTCCGACCCAAACCATTCTGCGACTCTATGATTCTAATGAACCGGAGTCCAAGTGTAGGTTAAACACCAACTTCGCTGCTTTTTCACTACCAGTGAGGCCTCCTCCATGTATTCTTAACGTAAATGCTAATACAAGCCCATACAAGAGCTAGAGAGAATTCCTGCCTCCGCTTTGCATACCCATGAGAGGCAAGGGTGGTATTCCATCAAGGAGAATACAAGCTTTCCTGACACATATCTCTGGTGGTGCAGCTTTAAGAGTACTATAAACACCTAAACCAGAAGAAAGCAGTTTCACCAGCTGAAAGCAAGAAAATACAAGTAGCAACCTACCAATGATCCCAACCACCAGCTCACTGTTGGTATCATCACGACCCACCAGCAGGGAATAGTCAATGATGAGGTGGCTGGAGAGGAACTGGGAATCACTGTGTATGGAAGCTCTCAGCACAGCCTTGCAATGGGAACGGATGTACAGAGGATTATCCCGGACCATCTTAAGAAGGTTCTCATCCAGCAGGACTACATCACAGCTTTCCTTGCCTGTGTCTGTTTTAACATTTCTATTCCGGAGGGAGCCCTTCAAGTCAAAAACCTGCAAATGCAAACCAGCACTACATTGTTCCATTGTTCTGCAGGGTTAGAGACTTCAACATACCTAACTGCAGTGTTTGAAAAGGCAACCTCTGCAGAAAGAAGAGAGTTAACAAAAAATACATTCACACCACAAAACCTGAAGTTTCCCAAGAGGACAGTAGCATCTAAGCCTACAAATAAATTTTAGGCAAGTTTTCATCAATGTTTAGTCTAACTTAAGGGAATGTCCTTGATTCAGCTAGGACAGAGTTAATCTTAAGTTAAATTCATTTCTTTAAAAGTTAAAATTTTAATAGGGTGCTCCTATTTTTATATTGTATAGGGGAACTCAGTTTTGCTGCCTGCTCCTACAGACTGAAATGCTGACAAAAGTAAAGCCACTAAAGAGGGACACGGATATTGCATGAAGCACTGTTTAACATATGTCGGCAAGGCAAGAGACAGACCATCCTTAGATTGGAAAGGATCTCTGGAGGTCTTCAGTCCAATGCCCTGCTTGAAGCAGGTACCATTAGAAAAGGGTTTGGCCAAACCCTGTTCAGTCAAAATTTGACTAGCTTCAGTGTACAGTCTCTTTGGGTCTCTGTTCTGGTGGATGACCATCCTTCACAATTTAAAAGACAGAGAAACAAAGCGAAAACCCACAACATCCTTTCATCTATCTAGAATTCCCTCAGTTCACTTCCTCCCACAAAGACCCACTGTTTGAGGTCAGGCATTAGGAGGAAAGATAGAAGGAAGTGATACTATCTAGTTTTAGAAGTGACATTTGTTTGAACTTCCTCTTCAGCATCAGCTCTGTATCTGAAGAGAATTTTCTTCCCATTGATTTTAAGGTCTTCAATTTACCACCTCATGAAGGTCATTTTAGCTTTACTAAGAGCAAAGCTGAACTCAAAATCTTGTCCCACACATGAAATGGTTCACAGAGAACAGCAGGTTCAAAACACTGTTAGTTTCCCTCCCACTACACAGTAGCTCACCATCTCTCTTCTAAACAAATTCTTCTGTAATAGGAGAAAGTTCTTCTAAAAGCTTTGCAAAAAAGGCTTCAGATCTTCACAATTAGGTTGGCAATACTTTCTCTCAGACACAGGAGATGCAGGGACAAATAAAGCTTCTAGAAGCTGAAGCCTGCACTATCTGATTTAGCTGATACAGGCATCAAGTTACCAAAGATAATGTAAAAAGTGAAACAGGCACCAACTGTCATCTTTGAGCAGTGTGAGATACTGACAGCACACACAAAGCTGTAAGTTACTGAGACAGCTACTGGTAGCCCTGCTCTTGCTCCCAGTCAGAACTGCCCTGCAAAGGAACAGAGCACTTGGTTCTTACCTGAGCCATTTTCCTGCCATAGAAAAGGTTTTCCATGACAAGCAGATCCAGCTTCTTTTCGGTGTTGTTCTGAGAGTTCTTGTATCCAATTCGATAAACCCCAAGGATTTTGGCCAGTGCTGTGGGCTTCTGATGAAGAGAAGACATAAGGCAAGATAGATCTGTGTACAGGTGATCAGCAATCAAATACTAGAGGCACCACTGTTTGATCTGACTGCGCATTACAGCTTAGAAGCTCTAGCACAATTCCCACTTTTCATCTTAAAACAACAGTATTAGTACAACTCATACCCTCTGACATTTACTTAAATTAAAGGAGATAGCAAAAAGCTTGTAAAACATAAAACACTGCCTAAAGTAGAGGGGGCTTTTTTTTTTTTTTAATTACCTTCTGCTGAACTGCATTAATGATGTAAGTGAAGTAGTGTGGAGCAAAGTCAAGGAATGACTGGACTTCCAGACGAGGCATCTGCTTCAAGATGAATCTATCATCTGTTTTAACATCAGAGACAACTGGGTTACATAAAGTAACGTATTCTTTGCAAGTTCTTTAGCACTGTTGTAATGCTGAAGTGGTTTGCAAAATTAAAGGACTACAATCCTCTTAAATCTTTAGCTCATTTCTAGAAACTCCCTTTATTTCATACAGTCTGAATTTCAGCTGTTCTGGATTTCAGTCTTCTAGCAAATCAGAGAGAAACAACTGCCTTAGATTAATCCTCTCATCCAAGACTTGGCTTAAGTAGGGGCCTAGAATCAGCCACAGCTTTAAAAAAAAATCCTATAAATCAACTATAGCCCATGGGATTATAAGAAAACTTGTGTCTTTAACCAGTGCTCCTTAAATTATACTCAAGCTGAAGCCTGCCTAATAGAGCACAACCCTTCTGCTCAACTGGCCATCCTAGCTGCTGCTAGTGAAACACAGAACCACAGGTTGTTCTCCTGCACATAGAAACAAAGAGATCTGGTATTAAAGACCCCAGAACAACCCACTTTCCATTCTGAGTGGCCACTTCAGTCAGCAACCCTATGGCTAGAAGTACTCTGTGACTGACTGACGTGCTATCCACCACCATCCCCAAGTAGCACTCTCTAATTATGAGAGAGGAAGAAGCTGCATTTACCCTCAGTCACATAGAACGCAGCCCCAGATTTGCCACCTCGTGCCTGCCAGGGCATAGAGTGTGACAGCGATCGGATGAAGTCCTCTTCACTGCTCCCCAGGATCACTTCACGCATCCTGTGAAACTCGCCAGCGTAGTAAATCCGGCAGTAGAACTTGGCATTTGGATCTGAAAACTCTGCAAAAAAAGAAAGTCTTCCTCAGTACCAGCATGCAACACTCACACTGAGACACACTTAGAGATCTTATCAACATCTAGAAGACCATTCCTAAAAACATCCCTCCCTCACACCTTCTGTACCTTGGAAGTTTAAACTAACAGGATTTAAATTCAAAACTTAGTCAACCCCCCTTAGGTTACCTCATAGCATATGCCATGGGAAAAAGATAATTTTTTTTTAAAAAGTGCACAAAAAAAGTTTCATGGGGTATTTTTGCAACAGAGATTGGATACAGTAAGTAAAAATTGCATTGCTCTGTTCTTGATTTTTCCCTCCTGATCAATACAGAGAAAGAGAGAATTATTATTAACTTTGAGATTTACCTTACATTTGCATGAAAAGAGGAGTTTTCAGCTAAGACTTCACATTGCTATTATTTACAACTACTCACGGAGTTCCACGTGGGGATTCACCAGCTGTTTCTTCTGTCCATCTCCTCCATCTACATCATCTGAAGGGATAAAGGGACCAGTCAGGGTCACCCATTATTAAAGATGTGTAAGATACTACTTGTAAACTCACGTTACAAAGAAATATTTTCTTATTTTCAAGACTACAGAGGGAATTGAGAAATACAGCTCTAATTATATGCTAAAAAACATATGCTAGAAGGGCACAGCTGTTCATGGGAAACAAGTACAGTTTCTCTTGGTTTTCTCTTCATTCATGTTCCATGAGCTGAAACAATGGAAGCGAGGAAGAGAGACTGGGCTGCTTAGAGTCAACTCAATCCAAAGGCATTCAAGCCCAGACTACTCAGTGTCCCTGTAGCTTCTGGGGTTTGAAAGACGCTATCTCCTTCCCCATAAAGCAAAGTAATGTCTTTAGGAGAAACCTACATTTGATGCTCAAATCATTTATTTGCAGTGCAAGTGGAATAATCTTGGACTGTTGAAAAAATATGAAGAGTGCAATCTGAGCCTTGCAAGTAGGAGTGAAGTTTGGGAGGAAGTAACAGTCCAAAACAGCAGAGGGACTCCAGAGTCTCTTACCTTGAGGCTCTGTTCCTTGGTTTTCTGCTCCCTCTTTGCCCATCTGTCCAACCTGGTAGTAGGCACTGTCAGCACCACGCAAAGTCTCTTTCTTCTGGGAGGAGAGGTCTGGGCTCTTCCCTCCCGTGCCACGGAAGAAAGACAAGACACTAGATGGTTTCTTTGCTGCAGTGAAAAGGAATAAAGGAGTTGGCCACGGCATTTCCACAGGCAGTTTAATAAAAACATGACTCATAAGAGCACTCTTCATTCATTGTTCTAACTGGAGGAATTACATCATCCAACTCTAACTCATTTGCCACCCTTCAGGCAACCAAGGTCCATCTAGTTGGCAGATTCAGTGTTCCGAGTAGCACTCTGGAATGCTGAGTTACTTAAAAACACAGACCAAGCCTGAGTATCTTTAACATAAGAACTTCTCCATTTCAAAATATTTCAATTGCCGTCTTTTTAAAGAAGGCAGCGCCAAAAGAGGTCAGAACATACTGTGGGCATCATACCCAGCTGAACAGACTAGACTCAAGAACAACCCAAGGTCTGCTACATTATAACATTAAATCAGAGAATAATAGTCTGATTTGGTAAGAATCAGAGAAAGCCATGATGGGCAGAGATTTCAAAAACCACACACACACACGTTCTACATCAAGTCAACTCTAAGACTAGTTATAATTTCAGCTCAGAATGTATTTTCTTTGTTCTAGCTTAACTTTCACAAGAGCTAGAACCGAGGTTACATAGAATCAAGTCTGATTGGCATCACAGAGATGATTTTGGCAAAACAGTCTTACTCTGTTCCGGTTCTGCGTTGCGATTTGAAGGACCCACATTAGCCTCAGGCAGGCGTACAGGGCTACTACTTTTTGGTTTGTTGTCTGACATGCTGAAAGGAGAAAGACCCAAAACAGAGAGTCATGAGCCTGAAAAATACTGCCACCCAAAACACTATTACTTTACTCCTGTACATTTATTTCTCCTCCATGTCTAACACTAAGCACTGCTAAAGGAAGAGGGTACAGTTTAAAGTTGTAATAGCGTGAGACTCAATAGTTGTCCTCCTTCACACCCCCTGACCCCATTCTCCCCTGAGAAAAACCTCCCAGCACTCCAGAACAACAGTTCCATCCATCACCACAGGAAATGCAAGCAGGCCCAGTAATCCCTGCCATGCACACAGTTAAGGGATCAGGTGATGGAGCCAGTGGAGTCCCCACCATGAAATGGAAACCCATATACTGCAAGTATGTGTTGGTTACATGGATGCATCAGGTTCCATCAGAAAGCAGAGATCTTAAGAGGCATATTTTTAGGCTCCTTTTTCATCCTGTTTTTGGGCTTAGTCCCTACAAGCACTGTGCATTTGCTTTATGTACTGTAGGTCCTGTATGTAACCTGTTCAGCTGTAGTCCTTCTTCAGAGCTGTTCTTCAAAGATCCTTTGGACAACTCATCCAGGGCATTTCTGTACTCCTTGCAACTGAGGGGGAAAGGAAAATAAATAAAAAAAGACACAAGTCAGTTGCTCCCTGGGAGACTCTGTAACACCAACCCACAGATTCAGTTCACAGACAACCACTGTAAATAAAAACTTCGAGTAGAAAAGACACTCTCCTTCATTTTTCTTACAATTAGAACTTAGTTCCCTTAAAAACAGAAGCTGTTCTAGGTCATATTGCAGGAAAAGTCCCCTCTTGTTTCTCCCTCTCCCAGAACGTAAGAATGCACTCCTTTTAAAGCCTGCTGTATTGTGGCATGCAAACACCAAGATATACTGAAGCAGCGTTCAATTTTGCATACTAGAATTCAGCAAGAAAAGCACACACTCAGTTGCAAGTTGGATATCCATATATCAGTAGTAAAATGAAGAGAACTTCAGCTCTAACAGAAACTCTCACCACAGCTGAGTGAAGAAATTCTGTCCAGCTTGTCCCTACTATCATGATTTAAATACTCCTTGCACAGAAAAGCTGCTGAAGTACATACAACACGTGTCAGAGGAAGAGCACTATCACATCAGTACCTTAGAGCAAAAGCTATGATGGAGCTTGGTTCTTTCTCGCAGACTGCAATAGGTACACGCTCATGCTCATACATCAGGTAGTGCTTATCTGGGTCACTAAATGAAAGCAAAATCAGGAGACTGTTAGCAGATCGTAGAAAGCATGCAGAAGTAAAGGTTTCAGCTTTGTTCAAAACACAGATCTCATCACTGCACTCCCAGACACAAGCTGCAAGTCTCAGCATGGAACCAAAGCTCCCCAGATCAGCTTCTCCCAACATACATATTCATAGCTCTGTAAATCTAAGTGGTAATGGGTTAGGGCAATCATCACTTCAAGCAAGCTGCTTAGATCAGAAAGACAACTCCAAGTTAGAGTCTATATCTGTTTAGCAGCCACTGTTTCTAACGGCACCAAATCCTGCCTGAGCTTGTTTTGACTGTCCTGCAGCATAGCCTGCAGAATGAATGTGGGACACAAACCTGAACTCTTGTCTGAACAAGCAGTTTAGCACAGAAAAAATAGCCTCCTGGGTTTCTGCAAGATTTTCTTTTATGTGTCTGTAGGGTCCAGTGTTTTAACCTTTGCCTCATTAACCCATGGTTTCCACTACTACCTTGGGGGTAGGATTCACAAGTTAAATTCAGGCTGCCAAACGTCAGGCTCACGTCAAATGAAAACACTACAAAGCAAGCAGACCAAGTAGCTGAAAGACTTTCCAGCCTGCCCATTTTCACATGAGAAGAGGACTTGAGGGTACATGCAGTAGCCATTGAACCTGACCTACACCCAGACAATGCCAATTTGAATCCAACCCTTGGAAGAGGTCTGGAAGCAAAAACAAGAAGCAGGCATACAGCTTTAGTACATCTTTGCTAAGGAAGGACATTCCTGCTCCCTCCCTGTAGCAATTAAGTTAGGAGGCATCTTTCTCCCCTTTTCCCCACAAGAGTTCTG
Source organism: Porphyrio hochstetteri (assembly GCA_020800305.1). Lineage (NCBI taxonomy): Eukaryota > Metazoa > Chordata > Aves > Gruiformes > Rallidae > Porphyrio > Porphyrio hochstetteri. The sequence continues at coordinate 16,829,974 of CM036910.1, read as the reverse complement.
AGGAGGCATGCCTGCTAGGAGGAGGAGAAAGTGATAATGCATATGCACAAGGGTATTAATAATAACAGGTAGCCTACAAACACCTAGGAGGGAAGCAGAAAACTTCTTGCCTTCAGGAAGTTCTTTATTTTATTGAGAGCTAAACCCAATTGATAAACTATAACGAGCAAAGGAAGCATGCATGGATCTGTTTGGAATTTGAACAGACTGCTAATTTTGTCCACCACATATCATGCAGTACTTACAAGGGAAACGGAATGGGGTTATAGTTGTTTCCAGGCAAAAAGTTTGCCAAAATAGCTTTCATAGTAGACTTCTCCTTCACCTGGCTGTCTGTAGATCCCAGTGAGTGTCCATCAAACACATCTGAAACAGACAAGTTAAGTTTGCTTCACAATGTCAAACTTCAAGCTGTAAAATCAGAAGGAAGGTTGCAGACCACAGAGTTACCAGATTTGCCACTTGCTAAATAGATATCATACACTTGCCACAGAGAAGAAAGAGAAAGAATACAAGACCACAACTGAACTATACCTTCTGAGCTGCTTGTTGTATCCTGTTCAGACAGCGTGTTGGCACCAGTCATATGCTCTGATACAACCTCTGGAGAGGTGGGCAGCTGAAGATGGGTGGAGCCTGTGGAGCTCTGACTTGATAAAGTTGTCAGGAAACGATCCTCTGAGATTACAAGGACAGTTAATGACAGAAGAAAGCATTTTACATGGCTGTCAGAAGTGATATTGTTTGCTCACAGATCCAGCTATCACCAGTGTCTATTTTCAAGTGGTTTTTATTTAGAAAGCAGTTAAGGCAACCCATAGCAAAGGGATGGGCAGGCTTGCCCAATGTAGCCCATAGCCTTCAGGAGATGCATACACTAATACCCACTACTTTCAGTTCCCAGAAACTCTCAGTGTGCTTCACATGTAAGAGGCGTCAGCACCCACAACAACTTCACAGAAGAGGCGAGAGGCATTTCCCAAGTCACTCAGTCATTTCAAAAGCCTCTGAAAGTTGTTTAACTCAAGTTCCAAGGAAAAAACCCCTTGCTGTCCAATTTAGCTTCAGAAACAGATGTCACTTTTTGTAAAAGCAAGCTAGAAAATGGCCTATTCGCACCTGGCACAATGGCAATGTGCTGTTTCTCTAAACCATCGAATCTAACAAAGGCTCCTATGTTATGTGGTGGGGAGTGTTACAGCAAGTTTATTTTGGTAGAACAATAAATAAGCAAACAGACCTTTCTCTCCATTTTGCAGTGCTGGAGAAACATTGCGTGGGGAAGCATCCATGCTGCTGATCTAGGTACAATCATAAAACACTAAAGGTGATGCTCCAAGCTCTTTACAGCTGTACCCCTTTCCCTGTGGAACACTTGCAAGAGCATATGTACCACAGCCCAGTACTCCCACCCATGGCACTGTCACTATCTGCCACACATGAAAGAGACAAGACAACAGCAAATCAGCTTTACAACATGCTTATGACCACCGTCGCCTCTGTATGCTGCTTTGAAGACTACACTCTTCCTCTCTATAAACATACTTGCTGCTTGATCAAGGTTAACACTATTAAGACTATTGTGTTGCCCCAGAGAAAAAAGAAATGTTTAAGTAGCTTCTAGGCTGCAATCATACCTTGCTTTCTTCACCTTGCCTCAGTCTCCCAGGGCTGGGTGGTACTGATGGACGCTTTCTCCCCTTCTCTTGTTGGAAGAGATCCTGCAATCTGTAAAAAAAACAACAAAACAAAACACACACCAAAAAACCAACCAAACAAAAAAACACCAAAGAAGAATTACGCAAAAGTTAGGTTACAGGTATTAGCTGCAAAAGGCACAAGTTATGAAGTTTCTCCACACTAGGATGCAGCCAAGCATGCCTTCACAAGTCTTTACTGCATTCAGGTGGTTGCTAACATACACAAAACTGTTTCAAATAGCCAAAATCTGAATATTTTCTTCACCTCAGATAATTTCACCCAATTAATTGCTTTCCCACACTCATCTCTTCCCCTCTCTTCCAACTGTATTCAAATAACACTTGCCCCTCTCTGATGCAAGTTGAGCTCCACAACACAACACTTATTATCTGGCCTCAGATTATTTTCTGTTCCAACCAGCCAGCTCCGTTGTCTTACCCAGGAGAGGACATTCAGCACAAGCCACCATAACACACTCCATACAGGAACTGCTCTACAGGGAGAACAAGTACAAAAGAACCTCCTCCCTTCTACAACCAAACGCACTATCAGTATTGCTCATAATTCCAACATGGGTCCCCTTACCTATTATTCCAGGCTTGTAGCATCTCACAAAGTCCTTGCTTTTTAGCTATGAGAGATTCAAAAACAGACTGCAGCTGTTGAGGTGTGTCTAATGATGATGACAGCAGCCTTGCTTGGATTTTCTCAGTCCAGTTTCGAAACTCCCCCTCTTCCATCTGCCAAAAGAAAAGCTATCAGTGTTCTGTGACCAGAGATGACACTAGATCTGAGTGGCTTCTCGACACGCTTTGTGGTCTGCTGATACAGAAATAGTCCGTTACCTCCTTCTGGGCAAAGAGGTCTTCCATCTTCTCTTCTCTTGTTTTGCTGAAAGTATCCGTTTTCAGAGAGGCAAGGCGATCATCAACAGCAAGGTACACTTGTGACACCCTATCGACAGGGATACCAAGTTACGCTGAGATTACTTGCAATATCTTCAGCATTCTTTAATAAAAGTCTGAATGTGTTTAAGGTTAGCACATAAGAATACAAATGATGATATATGATACTCTTCTGCACAGTAGGCTGTCCACTAAGTTTACACGTAAAGCTGGAAGAAATCATTAGCATAACAGAAACCTCGGAGTTCCCTACACTGACACTCCTTCACAACTTATTCTTGCCAGTGGAAGGTGTCAGAGAGCAATACAAACACACTGCTGTCAGAGAGAAATTGTTCTGGCATCTGTGTCGAGGAAGAATCTGGGACTGGAAGCTGCACCTCCACCAGAAGGGCTCAGAGACAGTCAGCATGAGTAACCATTTCAGAACCTGTGGAGCTTTGTTTAGAGCCAAAGTCAGGCCATTGCAGAGACATCAGCCATACAGGAATGCTGCCACCACGCAGAACAGGGCTCAGGCTGGGTGCAATAGTTGCCATCATGCTTGTATCACCACTTTTTTTGTTGCTACAATTAGAAGGTGTCTAGGCTTACAGTAATTTACCTTGGACTCCAAGAAGGTACCAGACTGCCTGCTGTTACTGTATTCAATAGCTAACAAAGCAAAGCCTTACACACAGCATAGAATTTAGTTGTCACACGACCAATGCAACGAAAACAATTCTGTTCAGACAACAGATCTGAACAATGCCTTTGTCGTTTCTCTGGGCTGAAGGCAGGATTTAAGCTCGGTCAGATCTTTGAAAAAGCAATCTTTGGGTAAGGATACCAAGTGTTACCTGCAGTTTTCAGATTAATCCTTCTAGGATCACTGTTCCATTTTTATTAATTAGAGGAATTAGAACTACTTTAGCTGAGCTTGAGAAGGCATTTTGTAAGAAAAGGCAGCTTTTCAAACACTAATAATCAACCTTTCAGTTGCTACTGGGCAACATTATTCAGACATATGTTGTATCACGAAGTGAAGAATTCCATTTCTACTGGCTATGTTTAAGATTAATTGATGCCAGATGAAAAAGTGAGAGATCATTACAGACAGAGCAGCTAAAGGTAATAAACAGTATTCCAACACCACCCTCCCTTAGAAGAATATACACATGTAAATGTGCTTAAAATCATTACTTTTCTATTAAATAATGAGTATTAGCAAGCCTTGTATATACTAGCAAAAATGGTTTAGTGTTCTGCTAATAAAAAAATCTACAATACAAATAAGCTGAGAATGGCATTAAAAACAAGGCTTACTTTTGAGAGAAATCCTTGAGATCCTGCAAAATGGTAACCTTTGATGGAGCCTGCCGTTTGATGTAGATCTTGGGGAGTGGGACACACACTTCAAGCAGCCGGATTGGAGAGTAGCTGAGAAGGCAACATAACAGCTATTAACAACACTGTCCCCTCCTAGTACTAATTCTACACCACCTTGTAGTTTGTGGCCCCTATATGAAAAGGGGCACTGTCAATGTGTCTAGGGCTTTGGTTACTTCTAGTAACAGGAACACCCTGCTCATTTATCTCCTATGCAAGAAAGTAAAACCACAGATCACGTTGCAAAACCGAAATTCTGAAAGCTTTCAAGATTAGACAGGGAAAAAGTGTGCCCACCCCATCCAGTGACGGCACCCACAATGCCCTCTGCAAGCCAGCACACAATCATGCATTTGTGGCTACACAGGCATGTTATCCCACACTGCACTCAAAGTGAAGGTCAGACCTGATGAATCCTTATTAGAGCTATATGCTTCACATAGTATTAGAGGGAGAGGGAAGCTTTTAGCAATGGACCTCACCTGAAAGATGCCACCATCTGATTATAGGAAAAATACTGGTGATAGTCATGGTGAATGGAATGACCACAGGGCTCTGCGTTGGCCCTTCGCGTGTACTGGTGCCCATAGAATCTCAGCTCAAGGTATTTTGCAAAAGACATCAACCAGGAATCATTGGAAAGGGGAACAACCGGTGTCACCTGAAAAATTGAAAGCCAAGTGTCTTAATTTCATCCTTCAACCAAGACAAAGGACAGGTTAAGCTAGACAGTAATCTAGCATTTCCAGAACCAGAAGCATCCATGACCCTGAAACTAACTGAAAAAAGCAAGCATTTATGCAAAGCTAAGGCCGACACACAGTTACAACAAATCAAGTAAACAACTGCTGGCTGATGTCAGGTGCTAAACTGGGAGTACAAACATATCCTTGGCAGAAGTTTCTGTCTGGGAATGATACTTCTCTACACAGAGACCATTTCCAGCAACTCAGTCAGCAATAGTGGCTTCATCACATACTTCTTCTCTGGTCATTCTTCAGCTACAAATACACTGGCATTGCTCTGCAGTGTATTTAAACTTCAGCAGTGCTTGTAAGCTCAGAGTAGTCACAGCTTTATACATAATAGCCACAAGCATATTAGTGTTTACATGAGCACACATTTAGAAATAAGAGGTTATAGAACAGGTGTATCCACAGGAGCATAGGGCTTGCCTTCAGCACCTACATTAGCTTCCTCCAGGTATCTTTAAATACAACACCCATGTGTAAGCCAACATAAGTAGGTGAATCGAGTCATGCCCATTAGTAACCGAGACGTTTTGCATTTCAGGCACTGCAGGAATCTTTTCTAATTATCTTTTATGCTCGTCGCTTTGAAGGCTCTTAAGTTTTATAATGTTCAGCCAGACAGGAGTATCTAGTTGCTAATGTTTTCTTAGCTAAATTACAGAACAAGTTTCAGATAATACAGTCTTACTAACTTGTGTTTTTTAAAGCAATTTATAATTCCTATAATGAAGATTTTATTTACTTTCTAGTGACTACTAAAGGAAGACTAGACACCACCTCAACACAATGTAGACTGCCCAGTCCATAAGCAGATCAAAGGATACCAAGTGGTTTTAGCCAATTACTAAGCCATGTCTCACTGTCTGCCTTTCCCCACACATACACCCTTTTGATGCCCACACTGATTCACTGCAGGGAAGGGAACATACTCTTCATCCAAGAGGGCAACTCATTTATTTTTTTTCCATATGTCACAAATTGGGGTCGATATACTGCTGGAAACTAACTAAACCTATTCTCTCAGAGCCAGATTGGGTGCTTTCCAGCAGGACTACCCCACCCAAGATGTTTCACCCTCAACAGCCCCAATTCTACAAGAGGAATTTGTAGATATGTGAGAGCATTTGTAGCAGTAACAGCTTTTGTGTTTAGCCATAGCTCCAGGGATGAGAGTTCTCAAAAGTGCTGCCTTTCTGTATAAGGCCAGTCACATCAGGAATACTAAACTGGAATAGCAATGATTCTTACATCCACATCCTTACCTGTTTGCACAGTCTACACCAGGAGTACGTAAGAATGGTGTGCTGGTACCCAGGGACTGGAGAATCCAGCTCCTTTAACACAATTTGCACACAGCCTTGCCCATGAACAAAGCGACGAATGTGGTGCACCATTGGTGTTTCACAGAACATGCTGGGGCATTGATAGGAAGGCCTTAGAGAGAAAAATAGACACATTTGTGAATGATCATAGGTTAGGCACTGCTGAAGAACTGATCCAACATATCTAACATACCTCTTAATATCTTGGTACTATTTACCTTCACTATAGAAGTTTCCCAACCTTAATGAAGGTTGTTTCTGCAGAGTGAATTGGATTTACTTTGAAACAGCATGTAGGGGAGTTCCCTTGCCAGCAATGGCTGTAGGGGTCCCAAAAACCAGTGTCCAGTCACTGTTATCACAACCTTTTTAAACGAGTCACTTTAACATATTCCATATTGTCCACAAAATATGAATCAAGCACCTAGAGGTGCCTGGCATCAACTTAGAAGACCGCTTTAGCACATCTTCTGTCCTCAGTGGCCTTTGATGCAGTACACTGCCAAAGAGCCTTCAAAACAGTCATGTTTCAGGTTGTGAAGGAAAAGGGGAGTTTGTCTTTGAACTGAAAAATACACAGTCTTTCTTTGGATGGGTTTCTTTAAGTCAGGTAAGACAGACTGAATTGTTTAGGTATCAGAGTAAGAAATAGGGAAGTCTTCAAATACAGAAAGAACATAAAGACACCCAGACCCTCCTTGTTCATGGTGGGGGTGGGGGGGGAGTATTACTGAAACTATGGAGATTTAAAAGCATTCATTTTCGTACAAGCTAATTTAAAAGTGAGCAGCTAACCTCCTCCTCCTTATTGATCAGCACAAGGAGAAATACTTGTTCCTCCAGAAAAGCCTAGACATTAGGAGTGTTTTGCTACTACAAGTAGCCAGTCATGAGAATGGAGTAATCTTGTCTTTTGAGGAGCCATAGGGTACCCTATCCAGCTTCGCAGCCTGCTGAGACTCTGTACAGGGTTCTGGCAGTACTGGTTATTAATGAAGCATAACAACTTGTACCTCTGTCAGATGAAATAAATTACACAGTACTTTGCCAGGGCTAGAAGTGTTCTACACCATTTACATTAGCCACCTTGCAGATTTGACTCCAAGACCTTCAGATAACACTAAAGTAGTAAGTGGTTGTTCTTTTTCTAGAACTCATATAAAGTTCAAATAGGAACCTCAGAAAATTGTGATCACCACAGTAGCTTGTCTTGAAAAAAAGCTGTTTGAAATCCAAGCTCAGACTCTTAACTAGCTCCTTGGCAGCCTAATCACTACACGAAAGCGCTAAGCGAATACATTCATTTTATGAACTTGTAAGTCTCGTTTCACAATCTGTTTCACTTCCTCGTTAAATCAGTTAAGAGGTACAGGGCTGAAACAGGAAAGCAGACGATGTATTGGTATGTAAAAGTGAGCACGAGCAAGTGGATTCTTAAATCCAGTTCCTGTTTCCCTACAGCATAATAATAAATCTGCTGGTTCCTTTGCTGTAAGTGTAAGCTTTGCTATGACACAACCAGCTCTGCAGACTTGTGTGCTATTCTCCTAAGTGCACAGTCTATGAAGAAGGCAACAGGTCAACTTCAGAGAGCTATCAAAAGCTTTTGTTTTGTTTAGAATATTTATAACATTTTCCTGCTCACCTGAAACAGTAGCGCTCCAGAAAAATCCCTAGAGTCAGGTCATTTTTCCCATAGAACTCCATGGTCACAATCCTAAAGCAGACAAAGAAAAGCTTGGGAAGGTGGATGCAGCCAGTGTTAGCTGTGCAATGGCTTCAGGTGCAGAGATCTGAACCTGCTGCTGGCTTGTTTACAGCCCTGTATACCCTGCAAGGCTTTTCTCCCTCTTGACTGCCCTTCCTAAATCCCTGCAGACCAGAGCCCTACTACAGCAACTTTAAACTTGGTGTTTAAAAGTTGAATACAATTCACCTGCACTTTTGCAGATCACATTCAAAAATATCTAGGCACAGAAGTCTAGGCAGCTTGAAGGCTCAAACACTGACATTTAAGCAGTGACAAAAAAGGGTCTATTCAGAAGATGAAAGGCGGCTTAGGAAAAGCTTATTCTTCCAAACGATTCAATAGCAAATTTTGCTCTCAGAACCTGCGGTAACAAAGCCACTTAAACTGATACTTAAGGTATTTTAAATGCCACAATTCAGACATCTCTAATTCTGGTAACTTACATCCTCTGTCATTGTTGCTGTTTAGCAAGCTTACTGCCACCTCTGCTTCGATCCTAAGCTTCTACAGGAACTCTAGCCCCTTCCCTGTAAGAAAACTATCTCTATTTTCACCTGAGATGGATGAAGAAACAGGAAGACCTATCCTGTTTAGTAGAGTTAGAAGCATGTCATAGGCTACATGCAACACACTGCAGCCCCCTAAACTGGAAATGCAGTTAAAGCTCTTAATGCCAGTGACTATCAGAGTGACAGCAATACATTCAAAGGGCACTCAGATAATGCAGTCTAGACATGTTCTGAGATTCTCTCAAGGCCTATTTTGGGGCTTGGACATTCTTCTGCGTTTACAAATATTAACTCTTCCCCATGAGATTGCATACAGTGCCCCCATTTCCCCCACCCTCCCCACCCCCAGATTACTCTGCAGTGAAAGGAACAGCTAAAAGCATTCTAGTTTAGGCTGAATTTTCTCATTCATGTCTTGGGGACTAGTTTTCATACCAGGGGCTAACACAGGCACTTGGAGCATTGCTGGACTGAGCAGAAGAGCTGCTGAAGAGAACACAGAGCCTCTGATGGTTTACTGGACTCAGGCAATCCACCTGGTAGACAGAAAACAACTCATTTACTGGTTACAGACACCTCCACCCACACACAACTCCCGATGACAAAACTTTGTTCCTAGTTTGATTTACAGTGCTCCTTTTGTACAGCTTGACTTTGCAGTATCTCCAAGCTTCAGGTAGACTTGTACCATGTATAATTGGTAACTGCCATGTTTAGAACAGCATAACTAATAAGCACAATGAAATCAATGCACACAGAAAGGAAGCTAAAGGAAACAAAAAGCAAGAGCCCCCAGACAAAAATCCAGAGTCTCCCAAGCACTGTACAGCTTAGGAGGCCTTGGAGTCAAAGCTCTGCTAATATATTATACCTCATTCAGGCTGTATAAAGACTTGCAATTTTGTGTTCTCTGTGAATAGACTTACCACGCAGCTGCAGGAATGTGGCCGTTTGCCCTTCCACACCCTACAGAACTATGAAGTTACCAAATACTCTTCTTTGATCACTGAATAAATTTAAAACAGCATCAACCAGTCTGATGCAGAGCAAGGGCTAGTCTTAAAGTTTGTAAGATTATGGCCTGTGAAGCTATACAGATTTACATTTAAGCACAAATTAAAGAGTGACTTCTGCTAATGAACTTGGGAGCTGATTGGCTCAGGGACCAAAATGTTTGACTTTTTCAAGAGATCAGCTCTGCTGCTCCTGTTCATAGACTTTCTTCCTGAACAGCTTCTACTTCAAGAAACCTGAGATCCTATTTTTCAAATATGTCAGTTGCTTACACAGCAGTCTCCTAAAAGCTTTAGTTTGTTTATAAGCACATACTGCCTTGCTTTGAAATTTCAAATATTTGCCCCTCCAACTATGAGATTCTCATATTTCTTCAGATCACCCAAACTTTTACAGACAAATATTTTCAAGTAATTACAGCCTACTGCTGTTTCCATGGTGTTAAAACTTCTTAAGATGGATATGTTACACTTTTAGAGATCACTAGTAGAAGCATCAATAGAGCTGTTTCAGAAACTTTAAAGTTTGCTCCCTCTTTTGTACCCATTTTCAGAAGTCAGTACTGTACAGCTGAGCCAAACAGGCAACATAATAAATACACTGGTTCTTGGCTGACTGCCTTTCTCAGAAAGCAGTCTTACCACCTCTTCCCTTTCTAGGGAAATTTTAGTCAGTCTCTTGTTCTGCTTTCTGATATCCACATTGTCCCTGGTTATATTGACTAAATTACCCAGAGCACTGCAATCTAAAATGCAGTTTTGACCCAGTAAAGTAAGAAACCCACAACCAAAATTCCCCACCAACTCTCATTTAACATCTGAGACACTACACCACCTGTGTTACCAGGAAAAACTGATGCAACCTTGGTTTGGAGTTAACAAAGCTTTGAATCTTACCTTATGAGACCATGTGGATTCACTCTGAGCTAGTCCCTTCTCATCCTCTTCAATTCTGCACCCAGTTTTTCCAGTAGAGACACTAGACACATCCTTACTTTGGGCAAAGGGATCTGTGCTTTTCTGTAGTATCCTCCCTCCTCTGGCCCGATAGTCAGCCAGCATTCTGGCTAAGCTCTGGCTATCACCTAGATGTTCTGCTATTCTAGTATTAACCAACTCATGAGAGGGTAAGATTTGGATAGCCTTGGCTTGGATACTCCCATTCATCCCTTGTAGTCCAGAGAGATCCCGCAGTAATTGTCTCTTCCTTCTGCTCTCCAACTCCTTGTATTCCTTGTTAAGGAGAGGAGACCAATAAACTTGCTCAGGGAAGTATTCCCGGGCAGGGCACCTCATGCCTCTTTCAGTCAAAAGAAACGGTTCACGGAACACCATTACGGGAGAAATACAGAGAATGACATCTTTCAACTCCTGCTTAAACGCTGCAGAATAAGTCTTGAGACGATCCTCAGAAGAAGTTACCTCTTCTGTGACATATAAACCAGTATCATCCTGGAGAGGGTCTCTGAAGACTCTCATCTGACTCTTGGACTCTTGCAGATCATTGGCCTGTTGAAGAGGCTCTGGCGCCTGGCTATCCAGAGTAGCCAAGTGCTGGTCCATGCCATGGAGGGGCAGCATGGATGTTTCTGGTATTGCAGGAGGTACAGAGTTGAACACTGGGAATGGTGACACTGCTTTGTGATGGTCTTGTGGTTTTGAGGACACCGCTTCCAGTTGGCTGTTCTCTTGGTCACCCCTCTCAAATAAATCCCTTTGTTCAAACAACCTGACCTCATCAGAGGACACTGACTCAGAGATTACAGGCAGCTTCTCAGAGGATAGTTCCATGTCTCTGACTGCTGTACTGAAATCCTCACCATTGAAGAGATTCTGTTGTTCATTTTGATCTCCTGGCTCCTCAATAAGGGAGTGAAAGGAGGTGTTTTTGGTCAGAGTAGGGGGCATGGCAAATTCATCCATGAGAAAAGAGATTTCCAGTTGGGAATGATAAGCCACACAGACCATGAAAATCAGGATCTCCTTCACACGGGCCAGCTCGTACTCTGCAGCACCACACAACTTGATAGTGCAACCCAGGTGCTGGGGACACCCCTCAAAGAACATCAGGGTTTTTGTCTGATCTAGAAGAAAAACAAGAACAAGAGTTAGGATGACAACTACAGTTAACCTGCTCTTAGGTATCTTACACATTTAAGAGACTGTAACAAAGGTTAAGAGCAAATAACAGGTAGCACAACCCAGCTGCAGAAATTCACATCACTGTATGAAGTGTTATTTTGCAAGCAAAACAAATATTTGTTACAAAACAGGAGAAGTTTTGTAGAATAATTCATCATAAAGTCCAAATGAAACACACTGACCTAAACATTGCATTCTAAAAATCACCATACATTCTCCAGCAGCAGAGCAAACAAACCACTTTCAGGCACATTTACTCATCCTTACAAGTCAAAAGCCTGCAAGATTTAGAGTTCAACTTGAAGTCTGGACGGTGGCATGGGCAAGTGGAAGAAGAGACATAAAGACTACATATCCACAAAGATTTGCAATAACAGCATTTGTATGTGCCAACACCATTGATAACCTGTCAGGCAGCATTTCTTCCTTCTTCCTTTGCAGACTTCCATTGCTTAAAAGGGTGTAAAGCAAGAAAGACAAGCCTAATTTCTCAAAGGTGTACAACTGGACAAGGGGCAGCATGCACAAATTGCAACAAGGCAGGTTTTGATATCTTAAGGTTGGACCAGATGATCTTCCGAGGTCCCTTCCAACCCAGGCTGTTCTACGATTCTTTGCTGACACAGAGAAAAATTCTTTATGCCAAGGGATGACTAGACAACTGAACAGGTGCCCAGACAGGCTCTGAAATATCTGTTCTGCAGTATTTTCAAGAGTTGGCTGATAAACCTTGGAGAAATCTCATCCTGCATTGAAATTAATCCTTCCTGTTTTGAACAGGAAGTTGGACTAAAACTCCAGTGTGGCAGGAAGAGAAAAAGCAGTTTGGAAGAAAGAAGCTAGCCTAATTAAAATCTAGCATGCCTCACCTTAGAAATATCATGCTTTTGTGTCCACTCAAGTCCCAAGATGTAACAGAGGTAAAGAATCACAGAATCGTAGGGGTTGGAAGGGACCTTGAGAGATCATTGGGTCCAACCCCCCTGCCAAAGCAGCTCCCTAGCACATATTGCACAGATAGGCATCCAGACGAGACTTGAATATCTCCAGAGAAGGAGACTCCACCACCTCCCTGGGCAGCCTGTCCCAGGGCTCTGTCACCCTCACTGTGTAAAAGTTCTTCTGCATGTTGGTGCGGAACTTCCTGTGCTCCAGTTTACAGCCATTGCCCCTTGTCCTATCACCACAGACCACTGAAAAGGGGTTGGCCAATTCCCCCTGCATCCCAAAATGAGTAGGAAGGATAATACTTGATTAGACAAGGCACCCAACAGTTCAAGTCTAATTAAGAGGAGCAAAGCATTTATCCCTTCACACACACAAGCTAACACACATGAAGTTTTACTCACCATTGGGCAACTGAAAAACTTGCATATAAAATTTGTGACAGGTTCCCAAACGTGGTTTGGTCAACAGTTGATCCATTGACATCACTAAGTCTCCCTGGGTCATTCGACTTACCCGGTCTAAAACTTGCTGTAAGAATGGAAAGAATGGTAAGAATTTACAGTGCAGAGAGGACACTAGCATCCTTAGCTTGCTCTTTAAAACCCCCAACAAAAGTTGCCAGTGCAAGCCAGGAAACCTCTCCCTGGGATGCATACTCTGCATTAAACCCAGTCACACACACACCCACAACACCCAAGAACCTTACAAAAGCAGTTGGGTAAATATTTCTGGTGAGACATAAGACTGTGTCCTTCCTTGGCAGTATCTAGAACTGTTCAAGTGATACAGATTTCCAGGAGGTACAGTGCTGACTACCAGGAGCTCAGCCAACTCCCATAGCAGCTCTCTGGCTGGCTGTACCCTGCCTCTCGGGGAGAGAGGCTCTCTGAGGATCACTGAGGACCCATACATGACTTGCCAGAAATAGGAATCTTAGTTAACTAGAACCAAGCCAGGGTAGAAGGACCTACAGAGTAGCTGTGAAGAGCCGAGGAAAAATTACTCTCTAGGTTTGCCTGTTTTGCCTTCTTCAAAGAGAAGTGCCATTAGAAAAGGAGCCCAGCTTCAGCTAGATGAGAAAGTAAGACAACTCTGCTTTCTCCAGGGAGCTTGCTACAAGTTAAAATTACAGAGATCCACCACAAAGCCTAGTCTGACTGACAGGAAACACTCACCGGCTTGACGTTGATGACCAGAGTGATGCCATGTTCCAAGAGCATGTCCTGGGCAATTCGGGACACAGTCTTCTCAACAAGGACCAAATTGGGCCGGACATCAACTATCCGCTGTACGTAGTTCTTCAAGAACTCCCTTTCCTGCAGGCAGAAAGAAAGCATGGCAGCTAACTATTGCAAACTCACCTGAAAAAACCCACACTTAAATGCTTAATGCTACTTTCTCTCATTTATATAGTGAGCTTTCCTATAAAACAGAAAGGCAGCTATCCAGAAAGCACCATCTGTGCCCACTGCGCACATTTCCCCAGTTTATCAGCTATTTCTTATATGCACCAATTGCACACGAGGATATTGTCCAATGACTGTAGGAAGTAAGAGAATTGCAGCAGAATCCAAACATATATATATATACACACACCCCACACAAATATATACGCACCTTACTTCCTTACGTGGAAAAAGGATTTACATTAGAAAGATGCTAGAATTAGAGCATCCTAAACCAAATCTATTCACCATGTTGTGCTCTCCACCTTCAGCTACATGCTGTTGTTGAATGCTAGCACCCAGAGACACTTCCATTCGCACAGAGTATGCCAGTGCTCTCCCTCTGTACACAGAGCCTCAGTCCCTAAATCTGTACTTAGGGACAGTGCTGCTAGAGTGGGATCCCAAACACTATGCAGTGCAGAATGGCTCTTCTAGCCACACTCACCTTCTGGCTTCATCTCACTGTCCCTCACACACTTTTGTTATCACTCACAGAAAGAGAAAGCAGGGCAGCAACTCCATCAGGACCAAAGGCCTACACTGCTAGAGGGACAGTTCAGCTTCCCAAGTCAGGTATTCTCAACTGTGTTACTGCAGCTCAGATCAGTGAGGTTTTAAGAGTTCTGAGCAAGTGAAAGATACCACAAAAGCAGCTCACCAGCTCCTCAGTACACAGACATCCATGCCAGCGTAACAGAGATAAAGCTCTTGCTAGAAGCTAACCTTTTCAATTGAACTAGTATTTTCTGTCCTACAGGACTTTAACACAGATACACAAATAATTATGATCACATTCTGAAGCAGACACTGAAAAAAAATCATGGAGACCAATGTTTAAAAAGTCTAATAGATACTTCTACCCCACTCAAAGGACAGTCTGAGTTTAAGCTGTTACTAGAAAAACCAACCCACTAAACAGAGACAAGTTTATTGCTAAAGCTTTCATGCCTGTAATCCTGCCTATTAATCACCAAACACTTAAGTCTTAGATGCATGATAAGGACATAGTCAGATACAGAAACAAGCATGGCACAAGCTCAACAGGGCACCACATGCCCTTGTCACAAGTATCCTGGCAGACACCTGAACACTGGTTCTCAGGCAGGAATACAGTGTGTTACAGAAGACACCTATCCATTTCAGTGCTTCCATACTTAAGGCACTCCCCTTCTCACAGGGGCAGGGCACCTGTTCCTAAGTGGCATTTTGTAGTTCTTCACCTCCTTAGGTTGGTTGTCACGTTTTTTCCCAAGCCTGACAAGAAACAATACAGCTGCAACTCAACTCTCACCTACAATAACTCTTCATCTATTTCTTTCCGCACCCAAGCCATACCTAGCTCTGACATTCTGATGTGTATATTCCTTATACAGTGTATCATTAAAAACAAAATGTTTTTTCTAAAAAGCTGCATTTAGTAATGAGTGTCATAAAAGTGCTGCCTTACACGTAACTAGATTAGAAAACCCCTCAGCACAAGGCTACAAGTTTGCACTGTTTTTACAATGGCAGTCATCTTAACTAGCTGCTAGAAGAGGAAGTTTCTCTTTCCTATTCAGACCCACTCATTCAACTCCACCTTACACAATGAGAAGTGTCAGACAGGCACTGATCATCATTTTGTTTGAATCCCTAGACATCAGGCAATTTTAACCAAGAACAAAAGCATGCTCTCACCTGAAGTACTATGGGGTCTATGCAGGTAAACTTTGTTTCTTCTCGATAGAGGTACTCAATTGAGCACTTCAGCAGAAGAATTTTGGGATTTTTTAAGCAAGAGTTCATCTAAAAAAAATACAAGAGTAGTTAAAAATACAAACACCTGGAAGGAAAAAAAGTAAAAAGACAGATTTCCCATGCTTGATTCCCCACCGCGGCCCCCCCCAAAAAAACCAAAAAGTGTCTCAGCTATCCCTCATCCTGCAGACCCAATTACACATTCTTCCTTCTTATGAAGATGTTACACTCAGTTGTTGGAATTTCACAGCTACTGTCCAGTAAGAGCACAATGCTAGAGTTTTATTCAGACACCCTCAAGAACCCCAAAGTCTCAATACACTTCAGAGCCTCCATCCAAATTAGTCTATCTTGATTTGCTGCCTTATTTAAAGACTCACTTTACTATATTGTCATAAGTCAGAACCACAAATGCCTCTTTCTGGCTAAAACTTGGGGGAATTATTAGATGCCTTCCGCAGTGGTAGGGGCAGAAAGCATGTTTTCTGTGCATGCACAAGGAAAGCTTCCCCTCCTAGAATCTCCAGGTTAGAAGAAAACAACTGAGAAAAGCAATGCTTTAAAAGCCATTCTTACTTAGGGTCTCAAACTAGAGAAAGCTCCCAAATATCCAAGTGGTAAGAGGAGCTTCAAGACACAAAAATGAAGAAGTCACAGCACATTTGTTTCCTCAGCACACGCTACAGTCAGCGCTTCATTAGTCAAGCCTGCATTACCTTTTTGTGTGCAACATTCTTAGTGCAAACAAATCCATTCACCACCATGGAGTCAAATTTCTTTCCACCAGGGATCTAATAAAGCAAAGAACATTTTAGAGCTGTCAGACTCACGTAACTTCTAATTCAGCAAACCTGATACATAGAATGCCTGCTGTAGCCGATGTGTGAGCTTCAGCTACACCCTCAATTACCAGATTGGAAGATCAGGTACAGTCATGCTGGACACACAACTTGTCCTTTAAAGTCTAGCAAACTAAGGACAGCATGAAAATAAGTACTATGTTTCAGGATCTCTACACCCCTGCCAACAGATGTTTATTTGTTAACCCAGGTACACTCCAGAAGCTAAGTGAGCCCAAATTCTATAGGCTTTGGGAAAAATATACTTTTGCACATGCCACTTCCACTAACCACCACCAAACTGTAAGGAAAGAAAAAGACGTTAAAAAAAAAAAAAAGATTGAAAACTATATCTGTACCTATTATTTGAACACATCAAACACTTGACTCACGTGCCTACAGTCACAATCAGTTACAAGAGTAATAAACATGAAACCGGTTTCTGAAAAAACATGTTCCAGAGGATATTTCTGTAATCAGCATGTGAAAATACCAGACATCTACAAAGGGCTTTCTCCTCTAAACACCTGCTCTTTGAACTGCAGTTTCAGGAGAGGCACCAACAACTGATGATGCCTGAAGAGATGCCTCAGAGCTACCACCAGAACGGTAAGTTTCTCCTCATATCTTACACTGCTTCCAAACAAGAGAGGCGTCCTGAGGTGAATTTTGCCAAAGAAAAATAAGCCTAAACCTTTGGTCCTTAGTCACACTAGCTCCTTGAATGTTAGTTTTACATCATCATCATCTCAGAAGAAACCCTGCATGCCAGAACTCTAGCATTACAGTGCAGCAATGCCAACGCATCTGGCAGAACTGGATGCACCATCCCGTAACGATTACATTTTCCTCTAGAAGAAAGTCACTGTACTTGGCATTGGAGGAGTTCAATCCTCCATAATGGATAGTTACAGGGAAAAAGATTGCTACACAGCATCCTGCAAGCTACTTACCCAGCATTTAGTACCTCTCCAATCCAAGCACAAAACAAGCAGAAACCAAAAAGGAAGCAAGTCATCTTTGCTACCTTCTGCAGCCTACAGCCTAAAAGAGGAGGCCAGCTCCAGGGCGTTAATGCACTTTTCACAGGATGCAAAGTTCCTTCTGTTCAACTTCTTCCTAGAACCCTACCTAATCCAACGCCCACGACAGACAATTACACCACTGGACATGCTGGAGGCACATAGGATGGAGACACTTCTCTTCAAACAAGAATGCAGCTGCTGCAGTACCCCTTCTGTTTCCTTATATTCACTGTTTGAAACTTACTTTTTTTATGTGAACAAACTGGCGGATATCCATGTCATCATCTCTGTTCTTGACATCAGGTCGTACAGTCTGAACTACCTGGCAGACCACAGGAACAATGATATCCCTCCAGGACAGTGACAGAGACTCATTGTACAAAAGCTGCTGAAGCAGTGCCATCATGTGGTTGTGATTAGCAGACCTGTAAAAGAGACAAAACAAATAGATTTCTCCTGAGAAAAATACAGAACAGTGATTAGCTGAAGTCACTTTTCAGAAGAAAATTTCTTAACATTTACAGTGCAGAAAGTCCTCTGAAACAACAGCTGTCTAGAACGTTCTACAATTAACTCTGGTCCTATACTTCAATATATTTAAAAACAAAAAATCACGGAGAAAAAAATACCCCAAACAAAATGTAGTTTAAAAATCCCATTTTCTTAATGCAAATTAGTTCCTCGCATTTTCCACTGTAGAACAAGTCCACAATACTGGTGAAACAGAGGCTTCAGGAATTGTTACTCAAGTTAAGCAAATTCCTTTTTCTACATGTTTCTTACAGCAGCCTTTCCATTGCTTGTTTCTCCCCATTCTCTTCTCTCAGCAGATCCAGATTGCTGTGGTGCCAGCCTAGGGGCGTGAAAAAGAGTTCTTTGGACTTCTCCTCCACCCTCCTGTTGAATAACGACTCTGTAAGAGACAAACAAACCTTGTTAATATAAGGTCACAGCTGAATGCCCTCGTCTTTTTCCTTTTCAAAGTAGCTTTTCAAAGAATTTACTAAGACATAAGTCTAAGCCTCTTGAAATTCTGAGGCTGAGCTAGATATCATGGTAACTTGATGCAGCAAACAGTCTTGAGTGTAACAGGGCTGAGTGTAACAAAGGCAAAGTGTGGTGCTAAAATCCCTGTACTGCCAATATAGAGCTGACTGCTTGCTCTTCTGGAATTGAATTGTTACTAAGTTTAAGACAAGGATAAAATCTTATATCCCAGTTTTGCCTACAAATCAGCAGTAAATTCAAAGTTATCATGTATATTCATAACACCTTATCACAATAGCTTTTAGACTGAAAACAAAGGCACTAATTTGACCCACAAAAAGCTGCTGCTTTGAAGACATCACATGTAAGTGGCATTAAAAAGAAAATCTAGTTATTTTATTTTTGATACTTGTGCTGCAGCCTGAATATCACCATAAAGCCTTTGTTTATGGCATCCCTTAAATGTATTTTAAAGAAAAGCTATGCTACCAATTCATATGTCAGACTTTGGAACCTTTACGTGACTTGCAGCCCTGAACCTCCACACCACCTCTTTGCTGCTCATGTGCAGAGGGAGCTGCCAGCAGGCTGGTTCATCCAGCCTATGTCACAGTATTTAACACTAGAGAATTCTCTAACGATCTTCTGTCAAGAAAGTGGCACAAGATTTTCAAAAGATCTCAGCACACCTTCTCACCTCCATCCACCAAACCAAACCATCACACACATAGGTATGTATCTCTGCTGCTACAATAAACAGGATGCCAGTGAAGGCTGTACCCACTGAACACAAGGTTTTAAAACCTAAATGTGAGCATAAACTATAGCCATTTCTGGTTTTGTGAACAGAAAGCATGTTTCAGCAGTATAAGACAGCCCTCACTTGGAAGGTGCCTGTTGCTTTCAATCACACAGTCCTCACTTGGAAGGGGCCTGCTGCTTTCAATCACTATATTGCACAGTAACTCTTTGGAACTGTTCTGTTTAGCAGTACCAAGAACAGAAGTTATTTCAGCACAGTTTTCTGTGCTTTGAAAGAACTACTAGATTATTTCCCACACAGGTATTATGATAGCATAGAGAGAAGTTATAAACTTCCCCATTCTCAGAATCACTAAATCATTATGCCAGTAGTGCAGAAGTTTTCATCAGCAAGTACATAAGGCTTCAGAGGCCAAGCTTAAAACTCCTCAGAGTGCAAAATACAACTGCAAAATCCTTATAACAACAGTAAACTTAGCAGGCCTATTGAAAAAAAGACTTTTTAAAAACAACAATTAACATCTTCCAGATGCTCCATAACCAAAACTAGCTATGTACAAGATTAACAAAATTCACATTAGGTTTTTCCCCTTCCCTATTTTTGCCCGCTCTACTGCAAAAGCTCAGTTAAAAACTAAGCATCAGTTTAATCAAAGACTTCATTTTTCTGGCTGCACAGACATTTGGGTTTCCACCTTATTTCCTCCTCTTATGAGTTCACCAAAACAAACAGCATTAACTGGGAGAAAAAAAAACCACCCACAAGTACACCTGGACACAATATTAAAAGACACATGGGTTTTAAAACTCACAACTGCATCTAATAGCTGTTCATTTCAGAAGCAGTAGCAGTGGAGGTGGTGATGACAGGAAATCCACAAAGATTTAACAGATCAAGCCTTAAGCTATTCCATAGAAGCAGAGCAATTAATATCACATCTTCATTTGCTTGCACAGAAAGTTAAAATTGGTGCGTTACATAAGGCTGTAGGAGGGGAAGTTGTGAACAGATTTGTCACTCATTTAAAAAAAAAGTAAAAGGTTTTTCTGGGGTTGCTTTTGAATGAAGAAGTCTGAGAAGTTTAAGAAATTTCAGCTTAAAAGTGCATTCAAACAGAATTAAAGAGTATAGTTTCTATATAATTTTTGCCACAAATTCAGTTGTTTTACTGTCAAGTAAAGATTTCTAAAGGGACACTGCCCTATTAAAGAGATATTGAGGAGTTTTCGTCATGATAATAAAACTGCAGAACAGCAACATTTGAAGTCTCTCCTTACCTTTAATAAAAGCATCGCTTATAGAGAACATCTGCTGCCCTCCGTTCTCAGGATTCAAGTACTCTGAAAGAAGAGAGAAGAGGGAGATAGGCGGAGACAAAAATGACAGGTTACACTGGTGCACCCGTATAATTACGATGCACACGCCCACACCAGAAGCAGCAGCATTACTCATCTAAGCGTTTAGTCACCAATTTAGCAACAGCTTGATGAGTGATCAAGGCAAGAATATCCTCTCATTCTTGTTCTATCAAAAAGTTCTAATACAACAAGAAAATACTACCTCCTACTGTGATGAAACAAAACAAACAAAGTAGACAGGAGCAAGGACTGAACTAGCAGTTAAGAGTTTGCTTTTCCAACTGACCCACACTACAGGTTTCTAGATGTGAATACAAATGTGTTAAGATGTGAGCAGACACTATGAGAATGTCCATACAGAGAATGGCCTCCTTGCTCTAGCCTAAAAATGCCATTTCAGAAGCTGTTTCGCTCTCATGCTCCAATGAAGTACCTTGAACTATGGGAAATTCTAGCCATGAGACTTGTCTTGCACAGTGAAGGAAACAGAAAACAGCCTGCCTTCAAGAGCAAGAAGTCTAGACCAGCTTAAAGCATTTTGAGGAATCCACACTGGCAGCTGGCTGCCCAGCAACAAAGTAAAGCAAGAATTATGTATCACTTTAGATATGGGAAACAGAATGAAGCTCCATCTACTACTGTTTAGCTTGCTAGGTCTTGATCTTTTGTGCAGGCAGGCTGGCTACAAAAAGCCTGTTTTCTGCAGAGGCCATTAGCTTGTGGTGCCTTTAGTTACTTCCTTACTTCTACAAAAAGGGTTCATACTGTAGGAAGAGAGCAGCGATAGCCCAATTGCTTATACAGCACAATGACTGAAGCCTAGAGCTACCCTTTATCACCTTGCCTGAAAATGGACCAGACCTACTGCCACAAACAGGATGCAAAGCCAGGCAGATTTCAGACACCAACAGAAAGTTGACAGGACACAAGCAATTGCAGGTCTCTGAACAGCAGCACCCAAGAGACCCCTTACATGCCACCAGTTTAAAAATCTGAGCTTGTCAGCAGATGACCAGTTTCCAAACAGATACTCAATAGACAATCAATGAATGTATGCAAGAGAAGCTGCAAGGGAAGCTTGCAGCTTGATGGTTATTTGTAGACTCCTTTCACCTCTTGCTTCAATGAAGAGTTAAAGATCACAAGCAACCTACTGCTTGATACAAGTTAGCTCACACTCAGTATTCATTCACCTGTAGCGCCATGGACTACCCCGAAAAAGTCATTCCATGCAGCACCTACACCTGCATACTTGCACCTCCATCCCTTTTCACCTTGCAACAGCCTCAGGGCAATAGCTCTTAGTGTGAAAATACTCAAATTAGGTCTGACACATCCCTGATAGGCACAGCCAAGACAGGAGGCAGGAGTTAACCCCAGCTGAAACCTAACCTTAGTTATGCTCTGGACAAAGACACAGGTGGCACCTCCATACCACAAATGCTATTCTTCAATAGAGCTCCACCTCCTGTAACTTTGCTTCCAATTGTGTTCCAGGGGAAGATCCTGACAAAGATACCATGCCTCTTCCTAGACTGGACAGATATCACACACTGCAAGTTTGAGACCATAAGAGGGGCTAACACATTTCTTACTTCACACCATCCCTACATGCTCCCTATCATGTGCTCCACAGAATGTTAGGAGGGAGGAGGTTCCCACAGCATATTCTGCAGCTGTGTCTGCAAGCAGTTAGCTGTCAAGAGGCTATTTTACAAGCTCCCCTGGACAGCTTCATCAAAACAAAAACAAAAAAAATCCCACTCCAGAACACAGAAATTCCTAGGTCTGATATTCATTCAGGGGCATCACTGGAAGCAAATACCCCAACACACAGCTCTCCAAAAGAGAACAGCACATACAAATTTTATTCGCCTTACAGATTGCTATGGTTAAAAACTAAAACCACAACTTTTCCTCTAGATATAAAAACAGGGATGCATGCATCTACACACATCCACTGAAAACCACGGTGCACCTTTTCAAAAGAAGATGCACCAAATGGTCTCCCTGCAATGGCATGCTATGCCTTGGCAAGCAATGATAAGGGACTGTGTCATGGGTACTCAGATCATCTTCTCTTCCCCCCTCCAAACTCTCTAAAACCAGCAACTAAAACCCACATTTAAAGGTGTCCCTTAATATACTCCTCCAATTTAAATGCAGAAAGCAATCTTACTGTTTCCCATTTTGATACACATGTACCAATGTCATTAGGCAGATGATACTATAAATGAGTCACTATACTACTGACTTGTAGTATCTTACAAGCCATGAAATTCTAGTGACTTCAAGTTAGCTGGAAACACACCAGACATTAGTCAGCCTATAACATCATAAGAAGTCCTGACATTAGACTCAGACTGTATACAAACCACTCTGTTGTAAAACAGAGCTGGTACATCACAGGCTGTTCCTTCAGAGCAGCTGACCTCTGTGACTGGTGGAAATGGCATATTCCTTAATCATTTGAAGAAACCAACTAACCACTTAAAGTTGACCTGCACTTCTAGCACTGATGTTTTGTCCTGTCAGTGCCCTCTCAACAATTCTCATTTACACAGCTGTGAGGAAATTAAGTTGCTAGACTCCAAAGGTGGGTGTGATTGTCAGTTTTACTTCACTATTTCAAAAAAAATTAAGTCACTGTCATCCAGTCTAAGGACAAGAGGCAATTCCAATGAAATCAAGCCAAAAAAATGTGTCCATAACGGTCACAGGGAAATTACTTACAAACACACTATGTCACTGATTGACTACAGTACTCTGTTCTTAAAATAACCACATTCCATTTTACATACAAGTTAAACTATCTAGTCTTGGCTGTCTAGTTATCATGATACTCTGTAGCATCCTGGATGGCATCTTTTGTTTAACATAGCCAGGACAAATCAGGAACACAAGGTGAAAGTCTTTGCACTCCAACTTCATTATTTTCACAACAATGTTTTAGAATTCATCTATTTCACTACTCTAGGCACTACAGTGTATAGTCCCACCTAATTTTTGAAGGCCTTGAATAACAAACATCTAAATACTACAAAACTTCAGTTCCCCTATTTTGCCAAGAAGTGTTTCCTGCTATTCAAGATATTGTAATTCCTTTTAACTCATTGCTCCCTGGTTATGTCTTTCCTCTAGGGACTCATGCCAGGGAAAAAAAAAAAAAAAAAGTACAGAAGAGTCCTCTGAAAAATCCGTATCCTCTGTGTATGCAAAAACCTGCAGGATAATGCCTCCTTCTCCACAGTGCACTTTAATCACTCTTATCTCCACCCTATCCCAGTTCTGGGCATACTACTGATACCTTCCCCTCAAGGGAAATTCATTCTCCTAGGAGGAATTGTTCCCAGTTCCCTGCTGCAAATTAACCCTCCTACACAGTAGCCTGGTTAAGAAACCACACATTTCAGAACAGTTAACACCAGCCAGCAGAAATCCAAAGACAGCAGAGTGCTGCCAACATATAACTGAGAGGCAGGAGTCTCTCCTTTCAGCCTCCTCACCACTTGCCTTTGCCGCTGATCTTCTCAGACCTCTCAATCATCAAAATCTTTCTCACAAGAGCTTCAGTTCTGGCTACAAGAAGCCTTGATTTGGTCAGCAGTTTCCGAGAGAGGTGAGCTCTCTTATGTTTCCCCTTCATCATGCACTGCTTTTTGCAGGAGATAAAGATGAAGATACACCTAACTGTGACTACCACTCTGCAAGCCCTCTGACTGACCAGAGCTAAACTGACTACTGCCTGCCTTACTGCCAACACACACTGATAAAGACAAACCTGCTACAGCTGTCAATTCATAGGATACTGAAGCACACCTGGGCCTGTTTCCAGCTCACTTTATCTAGCTTCCCTTCTCTCTAAGAGGAACTTGTTGATACATTCTCCTTCTCCACACTTTCCCATCCCTGTAGATGCATTAGCTTTTCATTTGATTAAGGCACAAACTGGAAACATTGAAAGGAAACAATAACGAGCTGGTGTCAGTAGTGCTGATAACCCATCCCTACTGTTGACATCAACTGAAGTTTCAAACAGTCTGTGCTCCTCTCTTCAGGGGAGGAAAATAAGCAGTTATGATTTCCCTTCTTCTAGATACCTTTTTGTTATTTGCTAAAAATATAACTACTCATTCTCTCCAGTGACCATTTCAGTTTCAGAAAACACAATCTGTAATCATTAAGCATAAACTTAATGATTAATTCATTAGAAGAAGTCCAAATTACTTAATATTGGACCACCTTTTAAAGTTGGAAATACTGAAGGGGTATGGTGAACCAGTAATTAAGAATAAGAAACTCCTCAGAAACAGCCAGAGATAGAACTCTACAAAGCTGATGCAACCTTAAGTAAGGAAGCAGAGAAAGATGTCAATTGCTACCCAGCATGTAAAGTAACTAGAATATAGTAGACCCAAGCCTGTGGCAAACCCTTATTTCAGCCAATCCATGTCTGATTTGGAGAATGCAGGTGTCAACAAGCAGGCACATTATTTTTTCCATAAAGAAAGATTGCTTATCTTATCCATAAAGATAATTTAGAACTTATTTGGGGAAGAAAGAAAAAAAAGTCTTCAATACTGAGTATTTGATTCCCTCTACTTTGCTTAAGAGGACCTTCTCTTCTGAACAAATGTTAGGCCTTATTGCTCATCAGTTAAATTATTCTGTCAAATGTAAGCGTATTAAGGTACAAAATTAGAAGTCAGCACAGAATTCTTCCAAGTTAGTTTTGTTTGTTTTTTTCTTGCTTGCTTTTCCAGTTTCATCTCAAACTGCAGAAATACATATCAAACTGGTATATGCACAGACTACTTTTCCACCCCAGTTAGCCAGAAACTGTGTACGTGGATCTGCCCTATTATGTACAGGCACGAGACTTTCCTTTAATTGCAAAGAGAAAGTCACAGGGGAAGTTACACACTCTGCAGAGAAGGTGTTTCAACAGGTCTACTGAGCCTTCTCAGAGGTGAGCACATCAAAGCTGCAAGTGAGTGCCAGGTGAATATTATATTTCCCCCTCTGAGACAGCTACCAAAGTAGTGTCCAAATAGGTCAGTATTATAAGGGCCCAGCTCTCCATCATGTGCAACTCCAGCTGGTGACTACCTCATACCTTTTTGGTCAGCAGGGTGAGGGGGCACATGTGGGTACTTGGAGTGCTTCTTGATATGGAAGTTCACGTTGTCCAGCTCCACGTTCAGGCTGATGGAGGCGGCTGAATCACTGTCCATTGTGGACTGGAAGCTGCTGACTGAAGTGCGCTTGCTAGGGCTGGCGGAGTCTTTTAGTGTTGGGTAAGGGGGAAGATACAGGGAGGAGGAGAAGGGTTCAAATGGGTATCATGAGGGTACCGGAGAGGAGAAAAATTGTCTTTAACACATAAAGACTAGTGTGCAATACTATAGGAACACAGTTTTTTCATAGTTCTAGTCTTATCTTCATGTGTGCATGCTGATGTATTGGGCATTCTTTAGTGCATTACTATAGGGCCCAAATCAAGCAGTCTGCCGGAGAAACAGAAGGGAGTGATTTACGTGCTTCTCCTCCATCAGAAGTATGAAGCTTTACCACTTCCACTACATACAAAAAGCTGTATCCATCACAAGAAATAGGAGGACTCGCTAGGTTACAGTTTGCTCAGACCCTTACAGCTCCAGGCACACACACACAAACGCACACATAAAGCAAGACGTGGTTAAACTACTACGTCCCAAAGGGCTGGAGATAACAGGGAAGAAGGCAGTGTGAGAATAAGACTCAGGTCACACTCACTGGCTAAGTTATCTTCTCCTTCATCAGCAATCTGCTCTGTGTCACTGTCATCAAACTTGATGTCTTTGAACCAGGATGGCTCAGAGTGCCCCTCTACAGAGTTCACAGAGTCGCTGTCTGGAGACGGGGTTTCCGAAAACTCAGTGCTCTAGAAGACAAGAAAGAAAAAAGGGTGCTCAAGTACAGCTCTGCAAAATATCAGGCAGCCTTACAGACAGCAGCCTGCTACAAATACCAATCACACATTTTTAAAAAAATCAGAGGATGTTCTCAGTGGCCTGAATGAGGTTAGTCACAGAGCCATGCCCCTTGGCACAAAATAGGAACTCTTTGGGACAGGAAACAAGTATTTCTTTACACTTCCCACATGCTTAGTGTCTGCCTTCTCTACATAAGCTGTGACTAAGTGGCACTAAAAGACATGTTTAATGCACATTTTCTGTCACAGCTAAGCAGTTTTGAATGCTTCCTATCCCCAGCCAAAGTGGATGATGATCATATCCTTCCATCCAGAAACCAGCACATGCAGCTTTTGGAGGAGGCTAATTCTAAATTACAGGAGCAGTTCTGTGACTGACCAAAGTATCTCCACACACTTCACTCAAGTCAGGCTCTAGCTGGGTCTACTGTGTCAAAACAAAGCCTGTCTAGAGTGCCAGAGAATCCAGAGAGGGCCTAAGCAACTTCCATCAGCCATCCTTATGACTCCAGTCACCTCAAGAGAAGTTCTCACTATCCTACACTTGCCTACAGCAAGTACAGTAAGCAGCTGAGTCAACAACACTGTTTCTCCTGGCTCTTGTCCAGAAGAAACAAGATCAGACAGCGCTTCCAGCTGATGAGAACATGAATTGGCTTTAAACCTTGAATAACCTTGAATAAGCCCCTTACAAATAGTTACTAACAGGGATCCACAAGCACTTGCTAGTTAAAGGCAAGCTTTTACTAGCAAACAGAGACAGTGCAGTTAACTCGCTGAGATGCCAGATGAAGCCCAGAATAATCTCAATGGAAGACTGTGTGACTGTGGCAGAGAGCTGAAATGCACAAGGAAGACCAGAAGCTAATGACTGCAAGCTTTCTGGCTGAGGTTCATGTGACAGCTGAGCTGTTCTTTATTGTGAGAATCTGCAGAACACAAAGACTCGACTGAATGCTTTCAGGTAACACACAAGCTAGAGAGATAGCTTGTTCAAGCTAAAAAAACCCAACCCAATCACTCAGGCCAGTGACTGCTCTTACACCTCAGCACATTTGATTGCAATGAAATATAGTAGGATAGCATAGGCCACCAGTTCCCTGCCTCCCCCTCATCTAGTCAGTCCTACTTGGGAGGCACAACAAAGTCACTGTCCCCTTCAGAAGAAAGTTACTAATACGACATACAAGAAGATCCAACACTGTATATGTAAACCATCTATTCTTTGTAAGTTTTTTAAGAAGGAATTTTCAAACAGAAGACCACCATTGTGTCTCAGTCACCATAATTGCACAGAGATTCTAGATACTGCACACTAGCATAGCTGACAAGCACAGACTATGCCATTCCAAGGCCTCCATGGAAGATATCCATGATGAGAGGAGCTGGCCTAGATTAACGACCCTTTCCTCCACTTTAGGCAATACTAAATGTAACAATTCAACCTCCACAGAGGACAACCCCAAAGTTTTCTGGGAAACACCTTCTTCAGGCTTTAAACCACTAAGGAAAAAGGTACCTGGATCCCAACTCTCTATTCAGGAAAGCTGATTTAGAAGACATACAACAGCTACTGAGAACAGAATTAAAAAAGATTCTAGTCAGCAGCCATGCCCAGCAAGAACCACAGCTTTCTTACTCCTTTTACCTGTAATGGTCTGTAGAGAGCATACTCATCTCTGAAGAGCTGGTCATGATGACTGACACATTCTAGCCAGCGCCCATCAACCAATGCTTGCCCAATTGCTATGGCTTGGACCCTGGAGGTATAAGAATAGAGGTGGTTTTCTAGGCCTAGTTCTAAACACAAATGGTACAAAAGCATGCTACAAAAGTAAAAGGTCACTTGCTACACACTATTTGGCTCATCAGTATCCTAATTGCTATGCTTAACCAGACACTATTTAAAATGTTGTGGAGAGACAGCAGCGTGTATTAGTTCAAGTATGGAGCCAAAGGGACTGCCAGTATTCTAAACTCAGCTGAGGTGTCCAGCAGATGATTAAGACCTACCGGTTGTGCTCCTCCCACATTGTTAGCTGGAGTTACACATGCCGAGGAGGTAAGTCTTCACTCGGCATAGAAGCATCTCAGTTTTATCTCCTTTCTCATGTAGTTAAATACACCAGATTCTTTATGCTCACAAGGTTAAGAGCCTGCCAACACCACCAAAAATTTAGCTATCAGACTCTATTAGTGATCTCTGATCCCAGGGACAGACTCACCCTCTGGAATATCAGTGAACATTTTTGAAACACACTTACTGTTCTCCAACTGTTTGAGTGATACTTGTGGAAACTGCCACCCACGCCAGCTCCCAAACCCAAAAGCACCCTGTGCCCTCTTGTTTGGGGCCACACAGAGACAGAACCCTAACTTCTTTGGTAGTCAGTACAAAAGAGTTCTGAGCTTTCTTGTCTCCCTGCAAAGGGAACTATCTCTGCAGTCTAAGATATCCTATATCAGTTAAAAGTCATAACCTGCAGTCAGAGACAGAAGACATGTTGTACTAAACCATCAAGGTTACCTTGTGGTTATGTGCCCATTTCTGATAAGCCAGTTGACCAGCTCTTTTCCCACAATGCAGTTAGGATGTGTCCGCAGCCAGTAGCGATGGTCTTGAAACTCCATTCCACTGTTATGATGGCAGATTTTCTTCCACAGATCTTTCAGCTGGACTGAGTCCTGGGCAGGGAGACGTACAAGTTACTAGTCTGACCTTAACGTATTGACCTAACACCAACCTGGAACCTCAGATCAGCTTCTAGGTCAAAAGCCCTCCACAAACAGGCATAAAGACTAAGCTGTTCTGCAACCTATATGAAGGTGCAAACAGAAACAGAAAACAGATGCGAGTTCAGCTCCTTATACCCTTTTCTCACATAAAAAGGAAGTTGAGAACCCAAGGAAGAAAAAGTGGGTACCCTCACAGTTAAGGAGAGTTTATTTCAATGTGGCAAGATTCTGTACTTCCAAGATACTGATGTCCTCACTACTGCCCTCTTGCTTCCTATTCTCAAGCTCAGGAGGTATGTGTAAATACAGAGGACAATGAAAACTAATCCTTTGGAAGGTTTTTCTATATAACCTGTGCTCAACCTGGGCTTTGTGAAGGGTACTTCCAAGTCCAGGTAAACAGCAAGCACTTGACACAGCAATGCGCACTGGTATTTACAAGTTCTGGGATGCCATTTCTTACAGAGGATTCCTTTTGTTACTGCCCAGTACCAAGCCTTTTTTAGGTACTGCTAGTTTTGGCTACTAAGCAAAAAAGGCGTGTACCCCTTCCAACACAATTGATCCACAGATTCAAAATTGGTTAATTTCCCTCACCACATGGAACACTTCAGCCTGTACCACATACTTATTTAGGGGCCTGTTAAGCATGTTCACTAACTCTTGTGTAGGCAATGCTCCATCCAAAGTGAGCTGTGTCTCTGCACCTGGCTCCTTTTGCTCTCCTATC
Organism: Porphyrio hochstetteri; assembly: GCA_020800305.1. Lineage (NCBI taxonomy): Eukaryota > Metazoa > Chordata > Aves > Gruiformes > Rallidae > Porphyrio > Porphyrio hochstetteri. Next base: position 16,799,967 of record CM036910.1, on the reverse strand, counting down.
TGCACTCTGGCTTGGCACAGCACAACCTACTGCTGCAGAGTGGAAACTGGGACCTGAAATTATTTTGAGAGCAACAGAGCACCTCGAGGGCTGGAGAAGAGACACCACAGCTCACATTTTCAAATGCCTCACTGGTTCTCTTTTTGTGTAACAGAGGAAAAAAATAACCTTTAATTAAATTTGAACTGGTTTCAGCTTTTCAGTTATCTGCCAGATCCACATTATTGCACTTTCCCACAGGAACTCTGAGATCCAAGAATTTTGCTCCATTGCTGTTATTGGACTAGCTTTCTGCTTTTATTTCAGCAGTGGCTATCCTGGATATTACCCTAAAACCAATGTCAGCAGCTCCCTTTCTGTACCAGGTATGGGGTCAAATAGATCAGTAACAGAACACATCACAGGATCACAAGATTTGATGCAACTGGTGATTCCACAGTTCAGCTTGTAGTTTACCCATAACTCACGTGGTGAATTCAGTAAACTAGACAAACTAGCAGAACACAGCAAATCCTTTCAACTCAAGGATTTTGACCCCTAGCTCACAGAAGTATGTGCTTACCCCAGCGTACATGCATTCTCCTCTACCTTTTATTTCATCAGCAAAGTTCATTAAATTCAAAGTTCATGTGATTCTGTGATTAGTCTTCTGAATGGAGTATGTTAAGCTTTAAATTAACTCCTAATAGGGAGTCAGCTCCAGATGCTAAGGGCATTAAACTAACTGTGGGAATTCACAGAAAACCCTACATCAATTAACACTGCATCTTCTGCTCTTACATCAGAAGCAATACTACCAATCCTCTTCTCCTCCAAGGAAGAAAACAAACAAAAAGGTAAACAGTGTGAAGCAGAAGTACACTAGGACGTGATCATCTTGGTCCAAGTTTGGTTCATAGCATTGTAAATTTATTTTTTTCCTGCATTAACATACACATCGGTAGGGTGGTGTAAAGACATGCCTTAAAAATGTTTTTCCCCTCACATGGTTATCCATTTACAGAGAACCCTGGTAAGAAGTTGTGCAACTGAACAGGAACTAGAGTGTTTCTGCACCCTCAGGAATACTTGTATGAATTTTGCTGACAGCAGGCAAATACCTGACATCACAGGAATCAGCCTTTCTGCTTCTAAATTGCCAATGGGGAGCAATCTTGCAACTTTCAGCATGTGGAAAACTCTCCCTTCCCTTCTCTGCATCTTTTCTGCCTTACTTGTTGGAAATGCTTCCCCTCACTCGAAGAAAAGAAACACTGTTTTCTACTGAACACTGTAGAGTACCTGGCACCTACAACACTGCCGCTGTGGGGAGGGGATAATAGGATTACACAGAACACTGCTGCACATTGATTTTTCTTCGAGCACATACGTCACTACAACCTTCTGCAAAATGTTGTACTTATTCTGCAAACAAGGGAAGGAGCCAAGTTATGTTTTGGCCCAATAGGCTGTAGCTCATTCATTATGGTGTAACCATTTTGAAGCAGCCAAAGTTTCTGATTACGTGGTCTGTGAAGAGGAAAATCTGAACTTTGAGAGATAGAGAATGAGGTCATAGTGTTACAGCTGCAACCATGACAGCTTTAATCCACAAGCAGACACCATACACCAACTCCACACTGTGTAACACTTCCCAAAACTAAAACTCTAAATGCCTTTAAGCAAACACCACATGTAATTATGTGCCCAAATCAGCATCAGTATTCTCCACCCCTGCACCACCTGGAGGAGGGGTTCAGGTAAGAGTGCTCACACAAAAGCCTTTAAAGGCAGACAAGACACTCCTGCTGCATGTACAAGAAAGGACAACTTCACTGCCTTCACAGAGCGAGACAAACGTAAGTCTGAAAGGTACCAGAAGGATTTTGCGCTCATCCTCGGTGGTCTCTGCCTTCATGTGTGTGCGACTGGCCTGGGGGCTGACAGATGTCTCATAGGCAGGCACCATTGGAGAACCGGACCGATCCAGTGACAGGTTAGTGATGCTGGCTGATCTGCAGTGGAAGAGAGAAGAGTTGAAGTGTTCATTGTGCAGTGTTTCACCAGAGCAGATACTGAGCTTGTAGCATGCTAAAAAGGAGCTTAAGCCCATGACATTGTTCATTCTCTTCAGTGCAGACTTACTGCTTAAGGCTTTCTCCTCAACCAAAGAAAGAATAAAGGATCTGTAGGAAGCAAATGTATTGTTTTGGAACATGTCAGTTAAATTTTTGTAAAGCTTTTTGTAGGAATTAGAACTAAATTTACGCACAGTAATTCATATATGCCTGCACAGGAATAGACTGGGGAGGCATGGGATGCCAGGTAATTAGGAGGTCCAGCAGTATGGAAGCCAGACAGATGCCAGCAAGGGCACACAACACCAGGATACCTGTAACAGGGCACTGAGACTCCCCCTCTCCTTAACCCTTTTAAAATTCCTTCTCCTCAGCTCTCTGAAATATAACACTGATGGCTTGCAGAGTCTGGAAGACGGGGGTACCTGTTCCTTAGGGTGGCTAAACTGTTGGCTGAAGTTGGAGGCCATGCCAGTTGGCAATTTTTCTTGCACTGCAGTATGGAGCATCCACCTGGTCTCAGCCCAGTCATTAGGAAATCCTGGCTATACACTCCAGTACGAACACACCATTTTGCAATAATCATTGCAAAGCTACAAATGCAAATACATGTTCCAGATACCCTCTGCTCCAATATCCCACAACTAGACTAAACATCTGAATAACCAGAGTGCAACTTCTCATCATGCCGCTGCAACAGGCATGTGGTGCAAGCTACTCATGCTAGCAGCGCTCTAAGGAGTGAGGATGGAAGACACCTCTGTACATAGCAAGAGAAGCTCAAAATGTTGAGCCAATTCAAGAGGCTGGCAGAAGTCTCAATGATAAGAATTACTTCCAGCCTCTACTCTCTGGTGTGAAACTTCAGAGCTTGCTTACTGGTTAACAGAAACTCTTGCTACTCCCAAGAATGCTCAATGGATGACATGGCTGAGCCCAGGCATGTAATAGCAATGCCACCCTATTTCAGCTTTTGTACTGCTAGAAAGTAGGCACCAAAGCTACAGTAGTCTCAAAAATCACTGTTCTTTCCTCCTCTGTCTCTTGAGGAGGAATACTGGGCTGATAAAGCGTTTTAGTTAGGTTCTGTTCAGTCATATATGCACTATCAAAGGAAACTATGTTGGCATATACATCTAGGGGTGACATGCAAAACCTGTCACCATCAGGCATTCATGGCAAGCTAAAACTCCACCAGTCTTCCACTGCTCAGCTGTTCTCAAGTTAAACAAAGTTAGAACTGGCAGAGTTATGCAGCTTAACAGAAAGCATTCTTATGTGGAAGGTAAGACTGGCATGAAAGTCCATCATTAAGCACTCCTCCCAGTTGTTTCAAAACAACTACCTTAACTGTGCCACCTACCTGGAAGCAGCAGGGATTTTTAATTTGTGTAAAAGGGAATTAAGCAAGACTTAGTTCATATTTCATATTCATGTCTTTATCATCAATTACATCTGGAACTTTACTGTATTTATCTTTTCTAAAAACAGAGGGGGAGGTTTTGCAATGAAAATCCCTAAACTGTAGGACCTGCAAAGAAGTGAGAATCCCTCCAATTGCAGCATTTGACTGTTGTGCTGTTCTTCCCCTCTCCCCATAAATAATCAGTCTGAGAAAAAAAAAAAACCCACTGTATATTCCCCACCCACAGGGAAAACAAGTAATGCTAAATAACTGCTGCAACCTGCATCTAAACACACTTCAACCTGCATCTTTTTTGCTTCATCTCACCTTGACAGTCAAGCTAGAGGGATGGTCAAGCTTGCCTCAAAGAAACATCTACATCTGCTTTCAGAAGAGCTAAAGACTAGCATTGCCTAGCCCAAAGCCAACAGCTTTGTTTCCATGGGTTCAGAATTATGACAGAGATCGCTTATTCTTCCTTTTTACTCCTCAAGCATGAGTCCAGACAGGTAAGTACTATGACAAGGCCACGAATAACCAGAGTGTTAAAATTTAACTTGACTTAGCAGTTTGGTCCTCCTCACCACCACCTCTGTCTGACTGACTCTACAGGCTCCTCCAAGGTAGTACATTCATTAATAGGGATATATATCCTCAGTGTCTTTCCCTAGCATTGTATATGGTTAATGGGGTGACCCATTTTAGACATGAAACAGCATGCTCAGTTCCAACAAGCCCCAAAATACAGGCTTTACAGTGAAGTGTGTGCTAGGAGTGTATCCAGAAAAGAATACTGAGATTAGTCTACCTGTTCCTAGCTGGCGACTTCCCTGCATCCTCCTGGACAGACCCCAGGCGTGCAGACAGTGTGGTAGTTGAAGAATCTGGATGAATCAAACTGCAAGGAAAAGGAACACATAACAGATGTTTGAGAGATTTGCCACATGCATTTCTTAAACATCCTCCTTCCTTAAAGGCTGCTATGTCACGCTTTGGGGCAGAGACATTGCCCCTCCCTCCCAAAACACCACCTCTGCAATCCAAGCAGTGCTATCTACAGGTATCGCTAGACAGCTCTTACCAAGACAGCCCTCTGTAACTGTTTAACCTGATCACAATCACCTTTGCCTTCCTTCTCCTTCCACCCTAGGAAGAAGCAAAGTAGATGTTCATACATCATCAGTATGAATTCCTACTGGATATAAGCCACTACACTCCAACTGATACAACCCTACTGACTGTGCTCTGGGATGAGGACATGTTACTAGCACGAGAAATACTCTTCACGGGAAAATGTACACAGCACACCTTTGCCTGAGTAGCTGCACTTGCCCTGACTACACCATTCCTTCACTTTTAAAGGATGCAGCCCTTCATATTAGGTAAAGCAGAAGCCCATGCCTCCACATTCCACCTGCTCCAAGAGCAGAGCAACATCAGACAAGTAAATACAGCACTGCTCCCCTAAATGCTTTTCCCACTGCTTTGCAGCATATGTCAGCAGGAGAGGCAAGAGCCTTCTCTCAGATACATTATTTTGGGAGGAGACAACTCCAAAGCTTTCTTCTGAAGCAAAACACTTCTCACACAGAAGCCACACATTAGAAGAAACAACTTTACTTCCATTATGAAACTGAGTTGCCACTTTCCACTGTGGTGTTGTTTTAAGTTCAATGTCTAGAGTTTAAACTTCTAAAGGTCCATCAGGAGCTTAACAAATACAGTATTAAAAAAGCACTGTAGCCCACTACAAAGTTTTGCATTTTAAGAGCAGCAAGCACCAAAGAACATTTTAATCCTCCTAAAGCAACTATAAGCTAGCTGATCTCAATCTCCCTCTCACACACAAAAGCAGCCCATGTTTACTCAGGTTTTCCCAAGAAGACTAAGCGTTCTAGTATAGAAAGAGTTATCAGCCTTTCAAGAATAGGCAGTATTTTTCCAGTGCTACAAGCTGCCCAAAATAAAGATATACTTTCTTTACATGTTCAGGTTTACAAGCTGTTGAATCTCCACAATAAAAATACTAATAACACATCAGAAGACAGAACTAAAGATACATTTTTTTGTACACCCAAAGAGAAGCTTTCTAAGCATAGATACTTATTTCCTAGATCAAAATGTGGTAGATTTTATCCCAAGTATTGCACCATTACTCCTTTAGGTGACCATGACATTAAACATAAAAATACTTTCTTTTATTTAGGCCTAAACTGATTTTCTAATTGCTTCTATATTAACAATACTCTGAAAAGCAATGTTCCAGAAAAGGCCCTGGCTCTGAAGACAGCTGGTTTTTGAGGTTTTACTTTTAATACTATTAAAATCACTAGAAGTGATCCACAGAAAGGCATATCTCACTAACGCTACCCCTCCGTTCAAAACAAAGGCTCTGACTCAAGATGTCCTCAGTAGTGTCACTTCTGCATGTTCCTCTGTTTTTAAGGAAACGAGCACAAACTCCACATCTGATTATTTCTCACACACACACTCCCCCAAATTAAGTTAAATCCAGGTCCTCAGAAATTAGATTGTATACCACTTGAGAAGTACATGTTCTTTTATTCACCTTCCAAAAATAAAGATCCTACCATTTAAGAGCAGTAAGAAATATACTTTGAAAGGAGATCAGAGAACCTTTATAGCTGTCCTTTCAATCTCACTTCACTTGAAACAGGTGGTTATTCCACCATTTGTCTCTCGTTTACACAGACAGCATCTCTTATATTCTCTTGCCCAATCCAAAAGCTAACAGGTAAAGCAGCAGTGTCACGCTGACTTGCCCCTGAATAATACACTGGTGGTTAGAAGGGACATATTTTGGTTTTGTCTTTTTAAACTCTGAAACTAAAAGCCTGCTCTGCCCCGATATAGAATCGCTGATTCAACAGGTTAAAGGAAGAACTGCAAATAATTTAGAATGCCACTAGAAGTGTTTCTGGATTTCAACCTGAAGAGAACACTAGAAGCAAACACAGGATTATGTTATTTTTACATTTTTCCTAGATGGAAGCCACCAGCTTTTGTCTAGGTAGGTGTCAGCCTAACAACAGAGGAAAGATTCTAGAGCTCAGCATGAAGCCATTCACTTTACCTTTGCCAGGTTAGATCCTCCTCCAGAAAGATGTTGCGGCTCGCTTTCCGGCTGCCAACTGGTGTGCGTGGCTCACCAGGATCCAGCACCGATATGGAACAGGCAGAATCTGACAGAGCATTTAAGTCTTCTCCGATGGAGTTACTGTCTGTGGAGTGTGCATAGCTTAAGGCTATTTTGCGGCAGTAAGTGCAGGCTCGGAGATCCCCTATGGAAAGGGGAACCAGAGAGTGTAAGTGAGCAGGAACAAAGAGTACTCCGTTCCTACAGGATCAGAGGTGTGTAAGGGTGGGAAAAGAAGGATTTCCTGTTTCAAAACCTCTTTGCTTGTTTAAGTCTACTTCTCATACCACCTTAAAGAGCAAAACCCTAGAGCATTATACACTCAGGGAATTTCCTGAAGTCAAATGATGTGTAACATATGATCAGTGAGAGACAGGTTGTGGGGGTGGGGAGAGAGCACATGTGCACCCTGAAATCATGGTACAACAATAGCCAGTCAGATACAACATGCCAGCTGACGTCTGGAAATCATTCCCTCCATCAGGAGCTGTCTAGAGTCTGGAAACTGGTATTCAACAGTTTCCCTCGCCCTCACTTAGAACATGTAGCTCATAACGTTTTAAAACCACCGTTACTTACGGCAGCTTTTACTTAAGCATACTTTTTTGTAGGGAACATCCTTGTTCAACGGTGACCATATTTATTTTGTGATCATGGACACAGTGTTTCTAAAAATAAGCAGGCACGGCATAATCCACTATTGTGCATGAAGAAACTGGTAGCATTTGCTCCCAAGATACTTTTCACTTATTTCTAAGCCCACTAGAGACTTGCACAGCATTTTCTAGCAGATGCCAGAATCTAAAATGCAGTAGTCCAAATAGGTCTGAGTGCACAGAGAATGTTCTGATAAACCCTACCTGTGTAGCCCATGAATTTTCCAGGGATTTCCTGATTGCAGCACCGACTACAGAAGATCTGCCCACAAAGTCGACAGTGGTGCCTCCGCCGGAAAGTGGTGAACTTCTCACTGCAGTCATAGCATTCTTTGCACTGGCTGTCAGGCATCCAGTACTGCTTCAAGTCACTGTCCTATGAGGGAAGGCAGCAGACAAAAGCTCGTTTTTGTATATAAAGAACCACAATTAGATTCATGACTGCTCTGTAGATTGTGCATGCAAAAACAGTTTCCTGTTAGTGTGTGCTTGCACACCCTTGTGCAAAAGCACACACATGCACTGAAAGTATTGTTTGTGTGGTTTTAGAGGGAGCCAGAAGGCTGAGAGTTCTTAACTTATTTATGAGAATAAACCTCGTAAGTCTTTCCCTTCTTGATCCAAGACCAAAACAAAGCAGATAAAAACTATCATGAGCTGCAGATAAAGGTCAAGAACAAGCATACTAAGTACTGATTGCCTTTTCCTCTCATTTGCCCCTAAGCACATGACAAGCCTTCAACAAGCACAGTTAAACAAACAAGGAAGAAAAAAAAAGCCACCCAAACACCAAGCCCCCCACCCCCCAGTTGAAGTCATTACCCAAGGATAAATCAAGTTATCAGAAACTATCAGTCCAGGGAGGTCATTTCAACAGCTAATACTGGGATGTACTTTAAAGGATTAGAGATACAGGTAAAAAGTTTTGTTATATAATCAAATTCTTCAGAACATCAGTAAAAGTGTCCCAGACTGATGCTGTTTCAAAACTCCAGGTTAACTGCTACGTCAAGACAACTGTGGAATAAACACTCAACAGATAATGACATAAACTGATTTACAGGATGGGTGCAGCCACAGGAATTTTTGTCTTGTTTTTAAGACTTTAAAACCAAGAGTTAAAACTTCCATTTGGTATTGTAGTTATAAACAGAGCAAGACAAATCTCTCAATTAGGATTCTGAGCACATGGCTACAATTACCATGGATGGAGAGAACTGCTAATAGTCACATGACAGCTCTGACTGAAACGCTCTTTGCTAGAGTTCAGTTCTGGCAACAAGCCTTTTCAGAGGGACTGAATACTGTGGGTTTTTCTTAGGAAGAGAAAGTGCTGCAAGAATTTTCTCAACCTGAGAAGAGAATAACCATAGAGAAGAACAGCGATCCATACCCTGAGTTTCACATAACCAAAAGAAAAAAGCATAGCTTGAATTGGGGTTTATTTTTGGATGTTCACAAAGTGGTGTCTGACATAGCTGCTAGACCATTTTGAGACCAAACCAGCTATGATCAATAAGAAAACGATTTTGTGCTGTCCTCAACCAAAAAGATCAAAGACTGCTCAAGGCAGTCTGGTGTTCAAGATACTCTATGAATTTTTAAGATTAACTCTAACCTTCAAGCAGGGAAAGATGCAGTGAAGAGCTTTGCCAAGGAACTGGTGCAAAGCTACAGGGGATGCAGATTAACAGGTTTTGCTGCAGCTCTGCATGACAAGCAAAGTCTCTGGTTCTGCCACACAAGAGAGTGGCTGTTCCAAGCAGCACTGCCTCTGCCCACCACCACTCCCATACTGCCTCTGACCCACCTGTACATGACTGGGTGCTTAGAAACACAGCCATTGCTGACAACACCTTCCAGCTCTCTGCCTTGCTCAAGTCAGAGCGAACAGCAATGACAAGGGCAGCCCACCAGGAAGGGTTCAAAACAGAAGCCTGGCCCCCATTTCAGTAGAGGCTGATTAGAGCAGCACCTTCCAGGATCTGACATGTGCTTTTTACAACAGTAAAGTGGTCTTCTGTAGGGACAATCCAAGTCTACAGTATAAAAAAATTACTGCCCAAAGTGACTCAAGCTGCAGTCAAGGGCAGTGATGTACAGAAGTCAACATGCTGACACCTAACATACTGCTTTCAGAGAAAGGTCTGGACACCTTCATTTACTGCTGCATCCTGTCTGTTTGAGCAGTTCTCCCACAGCTTCAAAGAAGCTGCCAGAAACTGAAATACTAGTACAGACCACGCTCAACGCCCTGCTTACTGCAATGAAAGTCTTTTGTTTCACCCTCAAAAATGCTGTCATTTCTACCAAAACAAAAGTACCCTTACAAGCAGAATAACACCAGAAGTTAAGTGAGTTTACTCAAAATCTACCTGTAAAAGCTACCAAGCCAAAAGCCTCTGACCTCTTTGTTCAGTTTAATTAAGTGTACTTTTGCTTGTTTCTGTCTTGTTCCCAGACACAACTATTTATATCATCACTTATAAATAGTTGTGGCTTACTTTTCTCAACTAGATCCTCCTCTTAAAGGTATGGTCCAACACAACAGAGGAAGGTGAAATCTGCAAGTCAATAGCAACCACCAGATCCTTACCCAGCTGAAACAAAACTGATTAACAGAAAAAAGCTTTTCAAGCAAATACTGCTGATTAGTCATTACCACAGTAAGTAGCAGGTTTACTTTATACTCAGAATTCTCATTAATTTGTCACCGTCAGTATGTTTCACCTGCCCATGGTTAGTCTTCAACAGAGAACACCATCAGATAGTACTAGTTGGAGCAATACAGAAATGGGAAGCAGTCTAAAACGAAAGCATCTGGTCCAGGTTCAAGAAGCTGAGCGGTTGCAATGGTTCACTCACACAGCGTGACAGATGTTTAACATGACAGAAGTCTGCATCAGCTTAAATTACTTCCCCTGCGCTCACACAATGATTTTTTTGTGCCCTTTCCCCCCACCATTTACTCATTTATCCTTCAAACATCTGAAAGTCTCATGATGTTGCTAAAAGTGAAGCTCAGAGCAGCTTCATAAATAGTTGTTTCTAGATAGTTTCACCCAGAAATCCCTCACAAGAAGTACCTGGCTCTTCCCTTCCATGATTTCTTTGAGGCGCTTTAAAACGGTGCTGAGGCTTCTTAACTGAACTGCAGTTCGAGGATCATGACCTCCGAGCGGTGGTTCGACTTTCCTTCGATTGTCTGGAGAGAAAGAGAAGTATTAATCTCTTCCATGGTACAGCAGCATTCACAGCACAACACGAACCCCCATGAGGGGGAGATGCATTCACATATGTATGTGCTTTACAAAGTTAAAATGTGTTCTCCCCCAACAGGAGCCAGGCAGCTTGCTTTGACAGACATTTTAAATACCAACCTGTGTCTTTACAAAAACTGATTTAAGTTCTCTAGGAATTAAACATTTTTAAAGAAGTGATTTTCAACCTACTATATGAACCTTGTAATAATCTTTTAGAAAGCACTGCAGTCTCATTTTACAATGCCCTCTAGCATGTTAATATTTACAATGTAATTGCAATGATTTTCACATTCATTCTAGGACTGGTATAAGTTAATGCCTTAGCTTGAACTTACTTATAAATGACTACAACAAGTCTCAGGACTCAGTTGCCCTGATTCTATTAAAAAAAATAACTCAGAAGAAAATGATTCCAGAAGTTCTCATTTTTTAGGGTTTTTTTGTTATTTTCTGAGAAAAAAGCCAAGCTGTTGAGAACTTGTACAGTCATTCTTGATTAACTAGCAAAGAGACTCCTGAATAAAAAGGTAATGCAGTTAAATTTCTTTCCTATAAAATGCTAATTACTTTGAAGCACTGCTGTATGAGTTGCAAATAGGATCCTTCTCTCCAAAAGGTTCTGCAAACAGTGCTGTATTTACCTAAACATTTAAATGTTATGAGTCACTTTTCTACATAAGCAACTTTTCTGAATAGTTGAAAGTTTCTTACCAGCTTCGCTGCTCTCCATCTGACTAGCATTTTGTTTTGATTCCCCGTGGTACAGGAGGAACAGACATGGCTGCTTTCTGTTTACTGCTTTAGATACCACTGATGTCAGCAGGAATGCTGACAGCACTAGCACAAGCCTGTTAACTGTTGCTGTGCAGTAACAACTAGGCTGCTGTTCCTCTCCTGCAGATCAAAACCCTTTGAGTAACGTGATTAAAACTGTGTGATTCCCTGCCCCTTTTCAGATTGTTATTAGATATTTTTAGTTGATCAGCCCACATTTAGATGCTCAATGACCTATGTACACCAAAGAATCCACAACAGGAGACAATTTTGATCAGATTCTAGAGCACCTAAACCCAGTTTTGTGGCAAGCCAATTGGAATTTAATTTTTAAAATTCGAGGAAATACTTTTGGACAGACCAAGTTGAATATTTTGGGGTGATTGAAGGGACTGTAATACGTCAAGAAAACACTGATAATACCATAGAAACCTTTGGCTTCTCCTAACTTCTATCACAAGATCTATACTGCATTTACTTCCTGGACTGCCCCACTGTAATTTTCAATTCACGACTATCTTTTCTCCAGGAATGTCGCTTCCAAATCAGAAAATTACTACCAAGCTTCCTGCTTCACTGGCAACACATCTTGTCAGGCAAATGATTCCCAACACATGAACACACACAGTCCTGAAGAAGTGCTACAGGTAGCTAACTCCGCACTGGTTCCCTGGTTAGTTAAGTGACCTTTGCTATATTCCATACAACCGTGTCAAAAGGATGTCATCTACACTAGAAAAAGCCCACCATCAGCAGTAGGAGCACATGGCTAACCTATTTCTCATCTTAAAATTCAGTTGTCTCTTCTCCTTTCCAATTATGTGACTTCTCCCTTTCTGGAGGAAGCCTCACTGTGGCTAAAACATCATTTTTAAGAGAATTCCCAGGTATCAATCTTAGGTTAACTCTTACTCCTGATCCGAATTCCACTACTATAAATGCCAGAGCATTTTCTCAGTTAATGCACACATGATTTACAGATGTAAACATTTTCAGCACTGTAACTATATTTCCTTATTTCACCATTAATGCAAAACTCTCATTCCCTTCCACAAATATGGAAACTTGCCTTGCCTACATCATCAACCCAACAGCCATCAGTTGCACTGCTGAAAAGATTTCATATCCCCTTTTGATTTGATTCCAAGGGGTTTGACCACACATACACATCAAAGTAGTTATAAACTTTTTCTTCATGCTCCTGAAGCAGCAAATTCAGCATAAGCTACTAAAAAAAAAAAACCACCACCACAAAATACCATACCACTCCACCCTCCTCCCCCTAAAAAGTAACCTGTACACCTCACCAGCATGACTAAGAGTTACACATAAGAAATTCTGCTTATAAAATAAAAAAGTGTTATTTCATCTGTTACGACAACCAGACCAGCTCCACAAACTTTTCCTTATTGTCCACAAAAACAACTGCAGGAAGTAAAGACAGCATCCTTGTGGTTTTGATACATTGAGTCCTTATACTTCCTCAGGCCACAGTTTTACCATATTTTCACCCATTTACACTTCTTCCCACGTCAAACACACATTCATACAAGACTGTAATTTTTCACTTGACATAATTTTGCATTTAACAACCAAAAGCCAGCTGCATCTCAGCCCTTCAATGTAACACACCAACATGAGCATGGAACACATTTTTTCAGGAGTACCAGCTTACAAGGTAACTGTGTTTTTCCTATCCATTCCCTTCCCTTCTACACATTCACTGAACAAAGCCTCAATATACAAAAATTTTAAAATCTAGATTTTCAATTTTACTTATTTCTTACCTAATTATCCTTCCTAAGCTAAAAATTAACTTGTACAACTTAAAACAAAATCCTCATATTTCAACAGTAACCCTAACTATACATATTCATAGCTGCTGATTCTTGGCAAAACCTACACAGTCTCTGAATACTGTATGTTTTTCCTCTCTTCTTCCTACTCTCCCCACCCAAACTGTGACCACTGGGAAGGAGCCTGCAATATCATTCCAGCTATGATTATCTACTCAAGTACACTCTTCCGAGTTCAGGCCACAGAAAGATTTACTCACTAAGTCATGCAATTGTGCTGCATCCTCAATTACTGGGGAAAAAAAAAAAAAAAAAAAAAAAAAAATCTATTTCAGTGATTCAGAGTTTCTTTCATGGCCCTATTTATTTTGTTATTCATTGTAAAATGATTGCTAGCACAAAAACACCAGGAGAACAACTTTGTTGCAACTCAACTGCTAGTTTCAGTTTACAGGAAGAGAGCTGACCATATGCTAACAGCACAGGTACAACAGAGAGCTTCACACAGTTTCACCAATAAACTAATATCCCCACCACAGACACCACAGATTTGCTGATACTAATCAGGATGAATTGCTTTCTAGTTATTTGCTGCCAAAGTGTATAATTTCGTATTCAAGTTGACTATCACAGTTCAAACACTGCATCTTCCTCAAGTCACTGCCATACAAAGTACTGACATGATAATTATGAAAGCTGTTCTTAACTTCATTTTACAACATGTGTTGTCATTTTCCAAAACCACTTTCAATGGAAAATGTTCTGGTAATAAATCATGTTCTTTATGATTCCCAGTAACCACCAAATGCTTTCCTCAGGCCTTCTTCCCCTTCACGCAATTGCTGGCCTTTACTTACTCCTAAGCTCCTTTGCCATTCCCTATTACTGTCAGTCTGCTACAATTGTCTAGCATTAACAGCATTGTCCTGCATGACAGGTAACAAGCCAGAAGCGCTTTTACTACCAATAGTCCCTCTCCAACCAGTCAACATTTCCAATTCTCCTTAAACTACATTTGCAAGCAGAGACAGTAACTCAGCACGAGACTATCCTGGCTCAGTCCAGGACCCTGAAAGCACCCAGCACACAGACACACACAGGCCAATGCAACCAGCTGGGCCCACTGTCTCTGCAGAAGTGACACCAGCTCCCCAGCAGTTGAGAATGCAACAGGTTGCCCTACAGGGAGGCCACAGAAGTCAGTGCAGAGTCAGCACTACTTCTTCAGCCATACAGCCCACAAAGCATCTGATGGAAGGCAAGCATCCAGCAGCTTCTCCTATTTTCACAAAAGGATCTAAGGTGCTATTACAATGGTTTTCTGTAAGCAGTCCTGGAGGGAAGAACACAACTGAAATCCCAGATATGTGATGCTAGAGTTTCCTACAAAAGCCAACATCCCTCCATGTTGTTCTGTGTTTGCAGTTGTCAGCCAGCATCTGCTGTGCAATCTAATGGACAGATGAGTGGTGGAAGTCATGTCTCCAGGAGCAACTTCATTCCATCACCTTCTAGAAGCACCAGAAGACTTTTTTTATCTATTCCTTTCAGTTTGCTTAAGCTCAGCATGTTATTTAAACTCAAGCAGGCTACACAGACCTTTGTGAAAGACTTCAGCAAGTGTAGGCAGAAGATGCAGATGTTACAAAGTAACTGAGTAATGGCCAAGCCTAGAATGACATTTACAGGCCTGCAGATAAAGCTGCCAGAACAGTTAGCGAGACTAGACAGCGCACCATCACTGAACTGAGTGGGCGAACTGACCAGCTAATCAAGATGTGCCATGGTTTAACCCCAGTCTCTAACAGAGAGCCACACAGCTGCTCTCTCCCCACTTCCCCCCAAGGGGATGGGGAGAAGAATGTGAAAAAAGAATCATGGGCTGAGATAGAAACAGTGTAATAGGATGACAAAGGAAGAGAATAACAACAATAAAACAACCTACCTCACCTAAAGGTTTCTAATCTGTAATCCCCAGGTAATTTCCAAGAAGTAACTAAGAATGAAGTAAAGCAAGTTGGCAAAGTGCATGCTGCTGTCCTTGGGGATCTCAGAAAGAGACGTAAAAAAACCAAAACAAAACAACTAAACCACTACAAGGTAAAACAACCCCCAAAACCCACCACTGCCTTAACTGGTTTATTGTGACAGGTGCAACCGAATAGCACAAATACTAGACTTGAGGGTAACGAGTAAGATCATTAATATGTTCAATTAAGACAGCATGTAAAACTTCGATGAAAATGCTAACTATCTGTACTGGACCTCTGCTTGGTTACTAAGACTAGACATCTTGCTAAAAATCCCATACACATGAACAATGTTTAAGATTCAGTCTGTTTGCACCAGGTACCGTACTCTTGGAAATACTGTCTTGCACAGGATTTTTACCCATCTTAGCAGTTTGCTCAAGGCTATCATAAAAGTCTGTCAGTAACCAGGTAGATCTCAAGAGGGACCCCTGCAATCTACTTACTAGCTGTTCCAGATTTTTATTAAGCTATTACACAGTTGTATCTGTACCTTTGAAATCACATTCAATTCCCATTCCAACCAAAAGAGATTCAGTATGGCATCTGGCAAGAGTCCAAGGTTAGGAATAAAAAAGGTTTAGACACAAGTTCTATTCAATTCTCCTCAAAACAGCTACAAGCAAAAACTTGCTTTTATAAGTCCCTTGATGCCACAAACATCAACCCCATTCAGACTGAGCTCAGCTCTGAAGTTAAAGCTTGCAGGAGGCTGTTAGAAGTCTGGAGTCTCACACGACACAGTAAAAATTTGCAGGATCAAAGTTCAAGTGACTTTAAGATGTTTTGGCAGCCTGTTCATTTTTGTGATTGAAACAGCAGAGTCCCAGCAACAGTGCCTTACTGGAACTCTATGAAGGGAACATGCTTTTGAAGTCAAAGTGCAAGCTTGCTAAGAGACACAGAATAGCCTGATATCAAATTCTGCTATCAACACAGACAGTCAATGAACATTCATTCACTTCCTTCCACCTCACTCTGAAGCTAGACTGGTTAACACAACATTCCCTTGTAGCACGAAGAACTGAAATTACCCAGAGTTGCAGATGATCTTCTTTGCAAGTCACTAGTCAGTTGTTTTTTGTAAGGAACTGGTGACCTCAGAGACTGAGCCCTGGTGGGATGCTGAGGACTGGACCAGCCACCACTCAATGCCTGTGGATCACTCTGTGCCGCCTCTGCTCTCTCCGCCGGGGATGAGAGCCTGCCATCATCTAGAGTTAACAAAAGCAAGAAACCAACTGTTCAGACATGACAAAAACACATCAGTGCATACAAAACTAAGAGTAAAAAGCCTCTCATAAATAGTTCATTTGGATCATGATTTTACAAAACAAACAACACGAATTTTTGGTCTGAGAAGTGCCATACAACACATGGCAACAGGCCAGTATGTAGAACTTCGGCACTGGCATGATGTGAAAAGTGTCTAAAAAACCTCACACAAACCAGCCAGTTGTATCTGCAACTACAATCAATTAATTATTTAATTGTTCTTGCTATATGGAACAACTATAGTTGATTATCAGCTTCTGCCCTGAAAAGTGTTTCAGTTAAGTTAGAAGCCAGTACTGAGGTCACATTGAAGACTTACTGCAGCCTTTAACAAACCACCCTTTTCCATCAGAGGATCAAGTATAGGCAGGTTCTCACTGATTCCAGTAACAGGCCCATTCCATACTTGCCTCTTCTTTCAATACAATATTTTGCTGACTCAGCTACATTTATCAGAAACAAACAAGCAAAGCCAATATTGGCAACATCTTAGGCTGTTTTCAGTAAAGTAGTAGTGGCAGGTGGTATTCTACTCTGCAAACTAACAACAGTCATACCAAGTAATACTTTTTCATTCTGCATAAGAAGAGTCTGAATAGAGCCACTTGCTTATGCATAAAGCTATCTTGGTCTTTTTCCCCTAGCCCAAACATCACAGAAATATGCTTAGCAGAGCTAGATAATGAACAGACTAAACAAAAACAGCTGACCACCTTGCCATCTCCAGCAGAGAGATACACAGTTTTTGTACAAAACCAAGGCACATTTACTCACCACTCTGCAGTGTATTTACTTGAAACAAAAAAAAATGACATAGTTCTTTAAGAGCTTGCCTAGGGAGAATACATTTCATGATACATGCAACAAAGGCCTTTTTTAAACTTTCACAACAATTCAGACCTCTTGATGTGGAACACAAACTATGCAAATTAAGGGTGGATTTCCTGTAAATAAACTGCGCTATTGCAACTCAGCTGCCACTCAGCTGAAGTGACAAGATGAACTGGAAGGTGAGGAGCGGAAGTCTGGAGTAAGAACTTGCATTGGAAGGACAGGCACACATGTTGCTCTTATAAGCTGGCAGAGGGTTACTCCTGCTTTTAGTCCAAAAAACTCCATAGAGACAAAGGAAATCCAGATGTTCAGCTAAGAAGCTAAACCATACTATCTCCTAATTGGCTTGTCTCTGACCTTCATGGGCAGCCACAGACTTCTAGATGCAACATGCTGGCTATCTTCTCCTACAGCAAAGCTCTGCTATGTCACCCAAGAGCAAGATGCAACATCCCTCACAAAAGAGCTGACTCACCATCCATTTAGCCAACTGTCTGACATTTTCAGAGGTGTTATTGTAAGTTTATATGACAGCAGAGGGTGTCAATAAAACAGCACGCACAATCCACATGCACACGTTCCCTCAAGCACTTACCTTTGCTGAAACGGAAGAGGTTTACAAAAGAGCTATAGGCTGATTTAAAAGGAGGCTCATCCTGGTCAGGAGTCAGGGGTTTGAAGTGAGTGAGATGAGATGGACTACTAGGAGAATGAGGTAGATCACTGGTAGAGTCCAGTGTTGGAGACCGTTTCTCATCTGCAGCCATTTCACATGCCCTGGAAAGAGTTCAGCAATATGTGTTACACACAGGGTGGTGAAACAGAACATCTTCAGTCAACTGAGGAGGAGGTTTCTCCTTAAGTGCTAGAGAGGGAACATTCACCCCACCTACCACAAACATCTATTAGCACAAGTCAGGAGAGACAGAGCTAGGAGCCAGTGTCCCCTGCCTAGTCATTGGTAAAAGATCAGCATCTCTGCAGAGAGCAATTCAGATCTTCTAGTTAAACATCCAGAGCAATCAAAGTAAGTAAACAGCCACTACGCTGCCTGGTGACACACTCCAGTTGCTGTTCTAGGGGAACCCAAAGTTTTCAAATGGAGGCTCTGCATATGTATCACAAAGAAATTTTAACTTCAGCCTAAAAGAGCTGCCAATGCTGTAACTTCTACAGCCCTTGCAACAGGCAAGGGCCCACCTGAACAAGCACAAGACATATGCATTGCCTGGCCAGGTTAACTTGAGAATAAGAAATAAAATGAAAATGCAAACAAAAGCGCGACTGAGAAATTAAGTTTGATGGCACACAGCTTACTTCCCCTCCTCACTACAATACAGGGCTTCGTGCAAGCTACCAGGGAAGCAACCCAAACTGTGGTTTATTTGTACATCTCCAATCTTCCTTGTTTTCAAGAGTAGCTACGTTAAGGGAAAGAAACAAACAACAACACATCCTATATGAAGGGAAGCCATACCTGTTAAGCCTACTTGCTGTGTACCAAAGCCTTCCTACAGCCAAGAGATGTGCTTTCCCACGGCCCATATTCTTTAATCTCAATACACACCTGATTTCTTCCACTAGGCCTCACTAAGCCTACATGAGTAAAGTGCTTATTACTTTTAGCTTTGTTTAAGCAAGACTTAGAGAAATGTTTGACAGAGCAGGAACAGGGGGAGCTGATGAAATCTGCAAGCAACAGCTGACTTTTACCCGTGCCAAGGATCAAAACCCTCTATGGATCTACTTCCTCCTTAGCAGCTGATAATGCGCCTTCATGAAATACCAGTTTCCACAACCGCTCCGTAGAGTCTAGAAGCATATTTTGCTGACCAGAACATTTCCTCCCTAGTTCTAATAAGCCACACTAAAAATCTGCGTGGTTCAGAGAAAATCCACATGGTTGACAAGTGACACTGGAAGTGCTGCAGGCAACCCCTATGACAACGTTTGACCACTCCTACAACAAATGCACAAACAATGGTAACTGCAAATCAGTCATATGACATCTCAGTGGACTTTTGCTTGTTGCTCTGTATAGCAAGTGCCTTTAGCTCACAGTTTCTCCTGATTCTCACATATCCTTAAGAAAGAAATCAGAGAGACCTTCACAGAGCTTCAAGAGAAGATTTGGTTAGGTTCTTTATGTAGGGTTGAGTCTTAGAGTGCAACACTTCCATTCCCTCTCCCCTGTAAGACACAGTATTTTTTTGGTGTTTTGCATTTCAGCAATATTATTTAAACAACAGATGGTCTGGACATGCTTAAACACTAGAGTTCACAGAAAATGCCTTCAAGAGTATATTTTCAGGTAACTTTGGAATTGTTTCTTCAAAACTTAAAGTGACTGATTAACTTGCTTTCAAATGTTGAACGTACAAAAGGGCTGTACCACACTAAAAATGGCACTATGAAGTCAACCAGAAGTTTTACAGGAAATTATGTTAATCTTTCAGCAACTGGCTGTAGCTGGGCAAGACCAAAAAAACCAAGGAAGCCTCTGAACTTGTATACATCATATACATGATTCTGGAAAAATAAACTTTAGCTTCAAGGGGAAAAAACCACAGAGTAATTGTTTCCGTGATGGCAGTACTAGCTTAATTAAAACAGATGGAAAAGACCACTGTACTCAGCATTAGCTCCCAAAACACCTGTATTTTCTGTGCTACACAACACATTAGCCACAGAGTGTATCATCCTTTCTCAAAGGGCTTTGGTTCTCACACTACAAAACGCACACACACCAAGATACATGGAAATAGTCACTTATGTGTCTATTATGCAAGGCACACATAAGTCAACAGGCACAAAAACAGCCTGCATCTTTCTCGGGGTCCTTACCAAACTGCCACGGGAGATATGTATAAAGTCTCTTTAGGCTGCCACGTCTTCGGCAATCACTAACTCACCACCGGTAAAACACAAGACTGCGAGCCTGGCCACGAAGGTTCAGCAGTTGCATGTGAACGGCCCAGTGACATCCTGCACCCCACAGAGCTGACCACAACCAGCCAGTGCCAGAGGGGCCCAGGCGCTCCTTGCGACTCGGATGTTACTCCGGGGCATCTAGGTAACGCACCCCAGGTGTAGGAGCTGCACAGTGGCAATTTAAACATAACTGCGCGTCGCTCCCAGCCTCCGCGTCGCGGTTATGGCGAGCGCGCTGCTCCGCTCCCCGGACAGGAGACACCCCTCCGTCTCCGCGCCACAGACACGCACCCGCCCGGGATGGCGGACCCGGAAATCACCTGCGACGGGAAGGAGACAGCGGAGACAGCCGAGACTGCTCGCAGGCAAAGGCCACGCAGTGACCCCCGGGCCAGCCTAGGAGCGCCGCCGCCGCCAGCCGCTATCAGGGGCCGGGCCCCATAAAGGCCTACACGGACGCCAGGGGGACGCTACTATGGACCCACGCAAAGGCCGAGCGGGATCACCCGGTCCTGGACGGGCTGTCCTCACCTGCTCCCTGCGGCGGCGGTGCCGGTACGGGTGCAGGCCCAGGGCGGCACCGCCTCTTTTCTCCCGCCCCGGCCCGGCGCCCGCCCGCTCGCCCGCCCCGCCCCTAGCAACCCGCCGCGCCGCCGTCAGCCCTGCCCAATCGCCCGCCGATGGCGGAGCTCCTCGCCGAGGCATCGCAAATCGAAGCTCTGCGCCAATCCACCGCCGACTGAAGCGGTTGGGGCGGGGCCGTTGAAGCGGCGCCCACCGCAGTGCCCGCCTCGCAGCTGCATGGGTCCGGCGCCCTGCTGCGGCCCTGCGAGGCGCCGCACGGGCGTGGCGGTTCCCGGCTGCCACAGCGGGAGCCGCTGCCGGCCCGGCAGCGAAGGAAACCCGGGGCGGAGGGTGTAACCGCCGCGGGGTTTCTGCCCGGTTCCTACTCCGCGCCCCGCCCCGGCCCTCCAGGGACGCCCTCTCCGGCCCTTTAGGACGGGGAGCTCCGGCCGTAGTGCCGACATGGCAGCCTGTGCGTGCCCGCCCGTGCGTACAAGTGTCCCTTGGGCTGGGCCGCGGGGCCCCGCGGCTGGGGGCAGGCCAGCACTGCTCTGCGGGAAGCCGGCAGCCCTGACACACTTGAGCCCCCTCGGCGCCAAGGCCTTCCCTGTGGCGACCCAGCACGCCTTTCCCTGTGGCGGCGCAGGCCACTTACTGCGGCTGTCTCGGGAGAGCGCGGATAAAGCCCGGTTCGGCGGGCAGGCCACCGCGCTGCGGGCTGCTTGGCCGGGCGGCACGGCCGGGGCGCGTTACGTGCTGCCGCGGCCTCCTCACAAGGAGACATCGGCGCGCTAAAGCCGGGCAGACCCCACGGGACGGCCACTGGACAGCCAGCCACGGCGCCCGGGGACCGACGCGTCCCCCACACCCCCGCCCCGCAGCCGGGAGGAGGGGCTGGGCGGAGCCGGCAGGGAGCGACGAGGCGGCAGGGCCGGGCGGTGGCGGGGGCGCGGCCCCATAAAAGGCCCCGCGCACGGCTGGGCCCTGCATCGCCGAGAGAGCCCGATCGGCACTGCTTGCAGGTAACAGGGCCCCACGGGTGGGGCGGGGCCGCACCGCAGGGAACCGCGCCCTTTGTCCTTCTCCTCCTAGCCGCGGCGTTCTCTCCCCTCCAAAGGGACCCTGAGTGGGGAGTTGTGTTTTAAGAGAATTGTTTTTGTAATGGCTCGGAGAGAGAGCTCTGCGGTGGGCTACCCGCTCGGCCCCTCTGCCGCTGCAGGTATCGCTGAAGACGCCCCGGGCACCGAGGAGGCGCTTACAGTTCGGACTCGGCCTCCCCGGCCCGGGGCCGGGCTTTCACCCGCACGATCCAGATGTCTCTTTAGTAGTCGGTAGCGTCGCCTAACGCCGGTTACGCCTAGGGCCCCTCGCGTATCCCGGGCAGCCCCCCTGCGCTGGCGGGAGTTCCCGGCCGCTGCCCTGCTGTCAGGCCCGGCAGGGCCTTGATGAGGTGGTGCCGGTACCTGGATTTCAGCCTCAGCTATGGCACCATCCGCGGCCTGGTCGGCAGATCCTACCAGTGCCAGGGGAGCTCGCCCCCATCGCGTTGTCAGGGGCGGGCTGCGTGCTTGCATGGAGGGCAGTGCAGCCGTAAAACAAGTGCAGGCAAGATCTCGGTTAGTGACAACGATCTGCACTGCTCTTCCTAGGAGCACGCTTGATCTAAAGAGATCTTCTATAAACCTGAATTAAGGAGTTGTTGCAATAGTTAATTATTTACTGAAGGCCCTGAGTCCTTTCTGGGGACTGAGGAGTATTTGCAAATTCACCAAGTTTCTTCTAAGCAGCCTTAGCTAAGTGCCTAGGTTAAGTGTATTTGAAGAAGGCTTGCTGTATGAGAAAGACCTTTCTGACTTGGCAGTTCTGGAGAGTATAAAATCAAAGAAGATGAGAGACAGAAAGAGTTGAAATTTAGGGAATATGTGCTCTCTAGAGCAACTTCTTAACATATTGACTGGTGCACAGGTGGATGCTGCTGCAGTACTGGCCCTGTGCATAGAGAAACTGGGGACATCAGTGTTTGACCGGGGGCAAATACTAGAGCCATGCTAAAACAAACATCTAGGGCGCTGTCAGAGTTAAGAAGCTGCTGTTTCCACATATTGATGGAAATGTATCTCAGTGGAGGTGTCTCATGTACCTTTGTGTTCCCAGTGTGACAGCAGCACCATATAGATCTGAGGACAGCTTTGCAAAACCTTTTGCTGTGACTAACATAGTCTGATTTGTCTTGTTTTGTGGTTTAGTCCCCACTTTTTTAAGTGATGCTGAGTGGGCGCCTGTGTACATTTTTGACTTAAATGAATGAAACTGTTTTTTGGACTCTGTAAGTGCCAAAAGCAAAACTTAAGTCTTCTGAGTAGTGATCATGTGTCTAGGCTACGGGATTGTGAGACTGTATATAGATAGTAAGAATTGAAAATTTGGCCCAAAATACTTGCATAAATAAACTGAGCTCAGATAGAGTGTGGTCATGTGAAGTTAAAGTTTTCTGTGAGGGCTAGGGGCCTAATATAAGGCCATGATGCTGTCGGGGATAGGAGTGTCTCAGACTAGGTAATTTTTCAAGTTTATGTGCTTGTAGTTAATGGAGCCTCAGTAACTCACAACCTCATTTTACTTTTTTCTCTCTAAAAAGATTGGAAAAGCTTGATGAAGTAGCTGGAACATAGCTGAGAAATTTTATTCTCTTCCCAAACTAAAAATGTTTAATGAATTGGATTTCAGAAATACAGCACAAATTAGTTTAAAAAAAAATAATAACTGGGGAGTAGTCTTCCCACGTGCTTGTACTGGGAGCTCTTGAATTGCAAACCTCACACCTGAATAATTTCATTTAGATGAATAGACTCTGTGTACAGGAGGGGCCCCTTGTTCTGGATAAAGCCATTCATGGACCTTGATATCTGTGAGACTACGACCTCAGGCACAAGGGCTCAGTATCTCACTGTAGTATCCTTAGAACTGCATACAAGAACAGGGCTGTCTTGGTAGGAGGAACTTGCCAAGTCACAGCTCTTGCATAATCAGAGCTGAGAAACTGTAGCTGTTAGAAACAGGGCACTGTGTTAGCAGTTCAGTGGCTGTGGGGTTGGGTTTTATCAAGAAACAAAGTGCAACTAGAAGGGCAGAGTTCAGGGGTTTGTTGGCTTGTTGCGATTTTTTTGGGGGGAGGTGCTTTGTGAACAAATATCTTGGGAAACCTCTGTTCCATACAGAAAACAAACCTGTCATGTATTTACTTTAACAGCAGAAATAAAGCTTACCATGAGAAAGTACTCTTGATGTGGCCCTTGGATTTCTGTCCCTGTTTCCTTCCTTCCTGGAGTAGAAAACTAAAAAGAAGCTGACAATGTATTAATCTTAATAGTGCCAACAATATGAGCTGTCATTAAAGTCATGTCCATTAATCCCTGGTTTCAGAAAAAGGGGGAGAAACTGGCAACTGGACTAGGACTAATGAAATCTAAAAATACATATTGCTCATCTATTTCTGTGGAATTTGGGGGAAGAGTTTGGTCATGCTTTCAAATTCTTTTGTACAATCATAATTAAAGCTCATAACCTTAGAACACACCCCTTTGAATTTCAGGTATTAATCTTTCTTTTTATTCTTGGATAGATTTCTCAAGGAACTGCAGCTGTAAGAAAAATACCAGTTAGCATGAAACTAGGGAATATAAATAATTGTGGTTATTTTCAAGACTTCTAGGAGAGATCTAGGATACTGTGCTTATATCTCTCTTTTAACTGTGTTTTAAAAAGGCAGGACATATGTATTGGTAATGTCTGTTGGCAGTTTTTAACTTAGGTTGAGTTTTAATGTCTACTGCAGCTCAAGATGTCTAAAAAAATCCATGGAGGCTCTGTTGTGGAGATGCAAGGAGATGAAATGACACGGGTCATCTGGGAGCTGATTAAAGAAAAGCTGATTTTTCCTTATGTAGATCTGGATTTGCACAGGTACTATCTCTGACACACACACACTTTGTACTGCAATTTGCATGTGTCGTTAGGCATCAATCACATTTCACTTAGCATTGAGAGGATAACTAACTCTTTTAACACTGGTAATGTTCCCAACAGACTCCCCTGGTTAACTTACCTAAGGGCCAACCTTGCTAAGGACTCTGGAAAGCATGGGCTGAAGGTGAAGGTATTTTGTCAAAGTCTGTCAGCCCCTCTGGGGTTCCTCACAGCAGTAAGCAGTGGATCCTTAATTGTGAGCTAACTTTTTTCTGCACTGTACCTCTAAGAAGGTCTCTGACAGACGTGTTCTGCATTTTGTCTCCTGTGTCTTGGCTTTCCAGCACCTGGGCAGGCTGCATGGCTTCCTGCAGCCTAAACAACTAGAAACATGGGGTGTTTCAGCCACTCACTGACTTGAAGCCTAGCATCTGAGTAGGCTTATGGCTTCTTGCCATCTCTGAAGACCTACCCAGAGGGCAAAAGAGTGGTTGTAGGGCACAGACTCTACCCTGATGTCTGTTCGCTTGAGCTCTGTTGCTAACAGTGTGAGTTAACTTTTGCAATTATTCCCTAAACCTAGGCTGTGCTCCTACACTCTTTTCTAGAAAAAAATTAATGCTAGCAGCTGGTATGGTAAAAGGGACGTGTTTTCTGCTGCACCTGGTCAAGCAGAACAAATCACCTCTTCCCTTTCTAGCCACTGAGCTATAATTATTAGAGAAGTATCCAGCTGCATTGCTCCTAGCCATGTGGACAGAGGCCTTCAGTGGTTATCTGCTGTTAAACCTACTAGTCTGACCTTTTCCCCTGCTCCTGGAATCATTTGTATGCCACCTACATCAGGCTTTCTGCTTGCTGGTGTTGAGAAGCAAGCAAATGGGAACCCAGCAGCATAATACATGCACACAGTCTGGAGAACATCCCTTTTCAAAAAGGGGTAGGAGGAGGGAAAGTGAACCCCTGGCTGAGGCAGCACAATGGCTAGATTCATGTATAGCTGGCTATGCTTCAGGGCTGTCCCATGCTGGGCGCTGTTGTTGTCCAAAAGCTATTGAAACAGTGAGTGTGGGAAACGTGCTTCCTCTGTCTGTGTGACAGGAACATTGGTGGTTTTTCTGTCAGAGCAGGATTGCAGGGTCCATCATCAAAGCACTTTTTAAGCCTAGGGTACCTTTGTATGCTCAGTACATGAAGGAAACGAGAACCTTTAGCACAAGAGATTTGAAATGAAGGCCTATATTCATCTGAGATTGTGTTGTGCCCTACCATTAGAATCCCAGACTAAAAGCTTCCATTCCAGGCAGCTCAGTAGGAGATAACTGGCTCTGGCCCGTGTTGGCAGACTGGCAGCTCAGACCTGAACTGAAGCTGTCCTCTCTCTAACCTCCTACCAGCAGCATAAGTATCAGTATACGAGCCTATGTTTTCTTCCAGTCTAGCACCATTCTCTCTAGAAGAGGGATAGCTTCAGCTGTGGCAGAGTGCTGGAACCATACTCGTAGGCACATATCATGTCTGGTTTCTTTCCTGTTGGATATGACAATGTCCTGGGAAGTTCTAACCATCTTTGTGGGTTTGTTACAGTTATGACTTGGGCATTGAGCATCGTGATGCTACAAATGATAAAGTAACTGTGGAAGCTGCTGAAGCCATAAAGAAATACAACGTGGGCATAAAGTGTGCAACCATCACTCCTGATGAGAAAAGAGTGGAGGAGTTCAAGCTGAAGCAGATGTGGAAGTCTCCCAATGGCACAATTAGAAACATCCTAGGTGGCACTGTCTTCAGGGAGGCCATTATCTGCAAGAACATTCCCCGGCTGGTGTCTGGATGGGTGAAACCCATTGTCATTGGCCGTCATGCTTATGGGGATCAAGTGAGTCACTTCACTGCTTACTCCTCTTTTTATCTGAACAGGCTTAGTAGAGCTAAAGAGAGAGCTACGAAGACTTAGGCATCCCTGTGCTGCTGCTCTGTCCCTTGCACTCTGCCTGGGAGTGGGTACTTGCTGGCACTTTGTTTGTACAGCACCTGGTGAAGTGCAGGAGAGCCTGGTTCATGCCTCTCTTCATTACACAGTGTAGCTGTATAAACACCATTCAGGGGCCTGTGCTTGGGTTGGATAGGTTTGTGCCTACACACCAGGTATAATTCCTCTACGTTTTTTCCATCACCTCTGCAGAACCCTTCTCCCTACAGAGCAGATATTATTTATTTCTAAATATGTTTAGAAAAATGCCCTTTGCATGCCCAATTTCTTACTTCTTAGAATGACCTTTTGGTGATAAATGTTGCTCACAACAAAAATGGAGCGAATGATTTTTTAAAATGGGCAAAGTTGCCTTCTGTGCATGGCTGTGGTTTTGGGTTTTTTGTGCTTGTTTTGTTGGTTTGGTGGTTTTAAACACTGATCTGATGCTTAAACTTACTTGCACAGCACTCCTGTGGAGCTGGTATTCATAAAGGGCACATCAGGCTGTGGTATCAAAGTACTGTAGGGAATGCAGGGAAACATCCTTTAGCAGAGCTCTCCTGGCAGAGGTACTACAAAGCTGTGGAGAACCCTAGCATGGCACTCAGTATAGAGGCCATTAGGCAGCCCAGAGGACAAGAGTCAACCATGACTGTTGTTCCATGAGTAATAATATGCTGTAAAGCAGTTAGACATGACAAAAGTCTTCTAGAAGGCGAAGTGCTTAAATAGATGGGTAAACCCACAAATTGAGGGTAAATTGTGAGATTAGCTGGGCAAGGAAGGTAAAATAAAACATTTCCAAGAGGAAAATAATTGCCCAGCCCTGACATAGTAAGAGAATGGAGTTCAACATCCTTAGCAGTACTGAATAATTGAGAAGATCAAAATAATAGGAAACAAGGGATTAAGGGGGAAGGATTTAAACCCTGCCAAAGTATGAGATTAAAGCTAGAGGAATAATAAAAGAACACATAAGAGACAATGGTGTAACTTCAGCTCAGGGAATTGATTCCCCCAATAGGAGGGAAACTGCATGAAAAAGGATGATGAATTACAAGGAAATGTAACCTTAAATAGTACTGTTCAGGGCAGTTGGGGAGATGACCACTAAAGTCTTGAAGTACATTTTGGGTCTGCTTTTGAGTCTGTGTAGCTCAGAGGAGCAAAATGTCTACCTGTTTCTAGAAATCAAAGAACTCTTCCTACAGATGGGCCTTTCAAATGTCATATGATGGATAGAAATAATGGCTTTTATCAAGGTGCTGTATGATTCCCCCTTATTCATGAGATCAGCAGCAGTAATACAAATAGCCTTTTTTTTTGTGAGTCAGGAAGAGGATCCTTTCTACTCACAGACCTCACAACACTCTGGATACTTTGCACTTTAAAACTTCAGTGCACCTGCAAAAATAGATTCTTGGGCCCCATCAATTGGCAGAGTAAGCTTCTTCCCTCAAAGAGAAAGATCTCTTTTGAAACAGACTCTTGACTACCTGTCTTTCTAATAGCTAGCAAAATAATGACCACATGGCTGAGCAAGCAGAGCCCATTCAATGGGTTTTTTGCCATAAGTCTTCATGCTTTTCTGCACACTGCCCTAACAAATGTGGTTTGTCTCATGTTTCTGTCTTCCTGATAAATAAAAATCATCGTATCAATTATTTTTTTTTTAACAGTACAGAGCAACTGATTTTGTGGTACCTGGACCTGGAAAAGTGGAGATGACCTATACTCCACAAGATGGAGGCAAACCAGTCACATATCTGGTCCATAACTTTGAAAGTAGGTATTGTCTCCAAGTTGTGAGTGAAACCAAAAATACCAGTTTTATTCAACCTTGAAGTATCAGTCAGATCTGTTGATGATAAAATATGACTTTGAGGAGGAGTTGAGAAGAAGGTCTGTGCCTTCTTTGTTTATCTGTGAAGTACCAAAAGTTACTTGAAACCTTCCTGGGATAGAAGAGGCATATCAAACTCACAATCATCCTAGACTGGCCAACTGTTGTGCCATGTATGACTTTTTTTCCTCTGAGCAGATGGAAACTTGGCATGACCAAAGATACAGTTAAGAACAATTTGGGTATAATTCTTCCTGGTTTTAATTTCTCTTGCTGGGATCTATATACATTTGCAGCTTTTACCCTTATCTATTAAGCAGTCTTTTTTTTTTTAATAGAAATGGGAACTGTTACTTACTCTGCAGTGTGGAAAGAGAGACTTGACAAAGATGCTTCCGACTGTGTGGGCTTTAGCTGTTTTAACAGATGCAGTCCCAGATGTATTGATGTCCCTCTTAGCAATATTGCTGTGCTGGTTTGTAAACATTGCTTGGCTCAGGAGGAAGAGTCCTGACACCCCTGGGCTCTGTTACATAGTGACATAAGTGTAATTGTTTTTAAAACCCAGGGTGTTTTTCTAGGGGCAGGATTCAGGAAAACATCACAAGTTGTCTCTTGCCTGTCAGTGATCAAAAAGTTCAGGATTTTGAAGCCTTATGGTGATCCAGCTTTGTGAGTGCAATGTTTTCCTCCTAGCTGAAAAAATCTCGTATGTCCATGTAAACCACAGAATCCTAGTTTGTGTGCAGTCAGCTTGGCAAACGGGTACCAAGACTGCCATATGATCTTCTTTTGTAATACTTGGCATTCTTGCTCAAGGGAGCCTAAATCTCTACTCTCCCCTGTTGCACAGTCTTTCATCTAGAGTTGCCATTTGATAGGTGACTGGTGAGCCTGTACAGATGTCTGGCAGTTCCAGCTGCCAGTCCAATTCACTGCTCTGCATTGCATCAGCAAGCAGGAAGCAAAGAAGTGCAAAGATGGCAGATCACTGTTGCTGCTCTGGGGGAACTCGCCTCCCCAATAACTGTTGTGCCAGTATCCCTTCACAATGCATGAGGGAAGCTTGCCATACTAATATCTTCAACCTTATCACTGAATCAAGATATTTTAATAGGCACTTGGATTGTATAATTGCAACAACCTACATACAAATAAGGATTTGAATAAAAGTTAATAGCTATCATCTAGCAACCATGAAATCATGGCTCCAGAGGAGACAGTCTCTGTAGCTGATCAGACCCTGTTCTGCCCTTGACTCTGTAAGGGGGGCCGAGGGACAACATATATATTTGCTGCTAACAACAGGAATTTAATTCCCTGCCAATATCAACTTTAAATAACCTTGCTATCTTGGCAAGCAGAGATAGCAGCCTCCTCTGGCTTCCCTTCTTCATTCTGCATGCATGTCCATATAGTAACATTCATTTGGAGGTATGGACAAAAGAATATTAGGAAAGGGTATTTTTTTAAAATAATAAACCAATCTGAAGTGTTTTACATAGGGCATATCCCTGATAAAGGCACTGTACAACAAACTAGAGAGGTGGTGGTAGTGAGGTGCTTAAAATTAAATATGTAGTACCTACTTTTCATTAGAAACAAACTGTGTGGTGTGTAAAGCTGTATGCCTTCGCAGTCCCAGTCTCCATTGTCCTGCAGGACACAGTACTTAGGCTTTGACTGCACTGCAGAATTAACCCGAAAGTACAAGGCACTTATGATGGGAACAAACCCATTTCTAGCTTTGGCTGAGACCCCTGCTCCAAACTGCTGCCTGCTGCTTTGATAAATACTCTGTGTTACTTACATGGCTAATAGGAGTTCCAGCACACTCCTGTCACAGTTTTGCTGCATAGGTTGGATTAGAAAGAAACTTCTTAAGGGTATTAGATTGCAGTATTAAGATATGCCTAGCTGCAAAACAAAACCACTTTCCTCTCCATGTGTCATAGGACTGCTGGAAGCTCCAGCAGTCCAGATTGAAGATGCACTTTGCACTCAAAGATCTGGCCATAAATTGAGAGCTGTATCAAGACATCTGGGAATAACACCAGCCACAGTATGCTGGAGAGACTCTCAAATCCTTAACCAAAACTATATCTAGTTGATTGACTCCTGTCCTTCCTTTGCTAACAGGCTGTGGTGGTGTAGCCATGGGAATGTACAATCTTGACCAGTCTATCAAGGATTTTGCCCACAGTTCCTTCCAGATGGCACTGTCTAAAGGCTGGCCCCTCTACATGAGCACCAAGAACACCATCCTGAAGAGATATGATGGCCGCTTTAAAGACATCTTCCAAGACATCTATGACAGGTAACTAACTATCTGTGTGCTTACTACTGCAGTGTATAAGTCTGCAGCAGGAGCATCTTCTCCATTCTTGTGACCTCCTACAGTTAATTCAGTGTTTTCAGACACTCAGCAGCACTTTGAGGGGGCTGTGTACCCTCCCTGTCTGTCTCCCTTGTCCTGCTGAATATGGCTGTGGTGTTCATCTTTCCGGACAGTCATGGATTCTCTATGAGCTCATCTGTGGTACTTAAGCACACTTGCAGTGGCCTAGCAAAGCAAGCAAGAATTCAAAAAAAGAGTAAAGATGATGCAAAATCAAGCTTTTGTTACTTTGTTCTTGGTTTCTTTACTCATAATTGTGCACAGTGTGGTACATAGAGATACTTGCACAAACTATGCAATCCCTGTTTTTTTCTGTGTGGCAAGGTGTTCTGTTTTGGGTTGTTTTTTTCTTTTCGTTTTCCAGACAATACAAGTCCCAGTTTGAAGCTAAAAAGATCTGGTATGAGCATAGGCTTATTGATGACATGGTTGCTCAGGCCCTGAAATCTGAAGGAGGCTTTGTCTGGGCCTGCAAGAACTACGATGGGGATGTGCAGTCTGACTCTGTTGCGCAAGGTATGAGATGCTTCCTGAAGTAGGCACAGCAGTCTCTTGTGACCTTGTGTCATATCTCATGTAATGGCCCGGGAGGTGGTGGTGAGTCTCAGAACTTGTATTTCAAACCTGTGGCCAGTTACAGAGATATGAGGCAAGCAAAGAATGCCTGATGTCACTCTTAGAAGAAAATCCATTGAATGTAGACTGTAGTTGTACTCTTTGGCAGCTGGCAGTCCCTAACAACATTATAACTGATAGACTTTCCATTCTAATAGAAAGTACCCAGATAGCTGGGATTCTGTCACTGACAGAATTGAGTTAAGATGACTGGTGGTGACCATACTGGCAGATGCTCTACAGATAAGTAAGAAAACTTTCATGACCTAAAGCTATCTGTCAGGTGTAAATAGATGTTGATACGTTGAACTTTACAGACTTACACTGCTTGTTCAGAATCTTGTATAACCAAGCTGCCTGGTGTCAAAACAAATATGGATACAGAAATCCACCGGGCAAGACGTGTGGCTTTATGTAGTATGCTTTTCCTAAAGTAAGGCCAGTAAACTGCCTACTGTGGAACAAGGATGTATGTTTGACTACCAAACAAAGAAGCTTTCAGAGACACCAATCTCAGAAACCTACAGGGTTAGAAGTGAAGTAAATATCCAGTTTTTCCAGCTCATGATTTCTTTCATTAGAGCAGATAGATACTCTTGATATGAAGTAGGATTTTCCAGACCACCTTGTGAGGAAGATAATAGCCCAACACTGCTTATTTAGGATTATTTGTTCTCATATTTCACCTTTTCACTAAAAATCTGCCCAGCAAGTTAGGTGAGATTACTGGATTTCTTGAAATGGTGCAGAATGTCTGTGTATCTGTATCTCACGGTTCAGCAGCTCTTTATGTTCAGACAAGCTGTTACTTGGATTTGTCGGGAGTAGCCAGTTAATTGCAGCAGCACTGCTCCTTGGGAATACTCACATCAAGGCTGGCAGAGTGTAGGGGGATGAGTGGACTAAGGGGAATTTAAGAGGGCTCTCCAAAGGAGACACTGAACTTTTAAAATTTGTATTGTGTAGGCTATGGCTCTCTGGGGATGATGACCAGTGTACTGATCTGCCCCGATGGCAAGACTGTTGAAGCAGAAGCTGCTCACGGCACAGTTACTCGTCACTACCGCATGCACCAGAAAGGCCAAGAAACCTCCACTAACCCTATTGGTAAGCTCCCCTTCAGTGATCACTAGGCATGAAAACAGGTTTGGAGTAAGAAACCTGCATCCTTTCTGCAGAGAACTGCAGTAGTGAAACTGGTAGTTGATAATGCATTTCTCTTCCATGGAGACAGCTGAAGCAAAAAGGGGCTTGAATGGAGCGAGTATGAGCAATAAGCTAGCCCTAGCCACCCACCAAACTATAGACACACTTAAACTGTAAGTGCACCTAGAACAAGGTGTGAGTGAAAGAATCCTCTAGAGTTGCATAGGAACACAGTTTAATGTAATACCAGGAAGAAGCACCCTTCTATCAGAAGGACAACTTTCTGTGTAACCACAGAGGCCTACCACTGGTTATTCTTCCCAACTTGGGCAGGAACAACATAAGATAAAATAGTATGCATAACGAGATTGCTGGAGACAGGGAGTATTTTCTGGAGTTTGCTTTTCTTTAGAGCTGCACAAAATGCAAAGGATGCCTAGTTGAAGATAAGCATTCTCTTTCCCATGCCAGATTTCCTGGTGGGTTTCTTCTTTTTTCAGTTTTATTAACATTTAAAAAATAGCTACCATTCCTCGTGACAGTTTAGAACAATATCCAGAGAGTTCTAGAAAGACAGAGTAGCCTGGTGTTTTCTCTCAGCCTCCATCTTTGCATGGACAAGAGGACTAGCTCACAGAGCTAAGCTGGACAACAACACTAGCCTCAAGAACTTCGCAGTTGCCCTGGAAGAAGTCTGCATTGAGACAATCGAATCTGGCTTCATGACAAAGGACCTTGCTGCCTGTATCAAAGGCCTGCCTAAGTAAGTATATTAAATGGTCACCTATGCTTGGAAGAGGCTGTTTTACTCAGTGTTTCTGAGCAGCATTATTTTAGTATGGGGAAGAATTGCTGGAGTCCAGTCACAGAACTGAGCCCATCTGTACCCAGTGCTGTACAAACTGAAAATGAGATGCTCCCTGCCCCAAGTAACTTAGTCTAGGTTGCTCTGCCCTGCTATTGTACCAAATGAATGGGGAAAATAAAGAAGGAATTGCAATGATTTCTCTTATGCCAGATCCTGCCCTATCCATTTATTAGAATGGATACCTACTTCATTGTAAAATACCACCTGGCCACCTCTTCTCTGGAGCCTTTTGGCAACAAACATCAGCCTGATGAGTAGGGGAGAATTCCTCTCGTTTTAGAGGCAAGACTTGAGTCTTCCCCCACTTTGAATGGCTTTACAACTAATGCCTGTCTTGTTTCCCCCTGTAGTGTCACACACTCTGACTACCTGAACACCTTTGAGTTCATGGACAAGCTTGCTGACAACTTGAAGGGGAAGCTGGCCTCTCTGCCCAAACTTTAAGGCATGGGTTCTACTCAAGCTTGACTAGCAAAGCAGCTCTCACATCAGAGTGCAAGTGGCACTGTATCACACTCTGTTGTGTAACATTTTAAATACTAGACAGAAATGAACATGTATGCCCTTTTAAATGTCTAAAAAGAACATGTTTTCTTAGACCCCTTGAGCTGCTGGAATAGGCCCTACTTTTGCTGAGCAGCTGAATGTGATAGTATTCAAACTCAACGTACATCTGTACTCCTAATGTCATTCACAGCAGGCCTGAGCCTTTTCTCCATGACTCTGATCTAGGTTTCTTTTTCTCTCAGCCTGAAAGCCAGTCCTTGTCACAGCACTGGTCAAACCAGTGGTGACTTACTGTCCAACAGACCTTAGAAATCAGAACTGTCCTCTTCAGTACTGTCCACTGACTAGAAGTGAGCTCATAGGGCTATGCCAGCTCTACTGCAGCACCTCTTTTATCTTTTAATGCCAACCAGAGCATAGTATCATCATACTAAGGGACTTGGTCCCATTGCTACAGTCAAGACTGTAGCATTTGAGAAGAAGCACTTAGTAAAATGCTGGAAAAAAAGCCCTATAGGTTAAGAGCCTAATAAAGCTATGCTGCAGTGTCTAAATGCAGGCCATGCATTTAGTTGTACTCCTTTGGACTGGCTGTGAAGTGTAGGAACTGTTACCTCTTCCCCCACCCC
This sequence comes from Porphyrio hochstetteri, assembly GCA_020800305.1. Classification (NCBI taxonomy): domain Eukaryota; kingdom Metazoa; phylum Chordata; class Aves; order Gruiformes; family Rallidae; genus Porphyrio; species Porphyrio hochstetteri. Next base: position 16,765,278 of record CM036910.1, on the reverse strand, counting down.
ACAGTCTGTAAAGTGCAAAACCTTTCTCCAGTTGTCTGGGGTATTACCTATATTTCTGGTTGTGATAAGCAAGTCAGACTGACTGTGAAAAACTATTCCATCCATGGGTTTGTGTGTGGGATTGGTTGTTTGGTTTTTTTTTAAAAAAATTAGTTCAGACTAAAATAAAAGCCAACTAACCTCCTTTGTGTCTCTCCTTCCTCTGTGTGATCAGCAGATATGGAGAAATTCTGTCTCCATTTCCAGTGTCTTTCAGCACAGTCCAGTGCATGCTGGGACAGTGTTGGAATGTGGTATAAACACAAAATAATCTCTCCTTTCTCAGAGTAGGGTTTTAGTTTGTTCTGGCTCATGGCAAAATGCGATCTCTAGTGTGGTGGGCAGCATCAGGTAGTGCACCAGAACTTGAAGGTACCACTTCTGTTAAAATTTTATTTTAGGACTAATATAAACTTAAACTGCTGTATTGCCACTTGACAAAGATCAGAAACTGGTTATATGTGAGACAAACTCTCACCCTGCAGCTGATGAGCTGTAAGTGTTGGTCAGGATAGCAATGCAGTCATGTACTGTTAACATCTGGTGAGGGCTGAGCACATCCTTGAAATGCAGGTCTACAACTGCTAGTGGTTGTTACTGTGCCTTCAATACAAATTAACACAGTAGTCTGCTATTCTGTTAACACAAGCACATAGGACATCTTGCTGAAAAGAATTTTATTACTAATGCAGAACAGCAACAAGTATTTAGCTGTTCATGATAAAGATCTGTGTTCTTGTCTGGCTTCTGACATCAGTAGTTGAAATTACTGTGCAGCAGCACCTCTAACAGTCTTATTTATGAGCTCCTCCACAATCCTCACTGACAGTAATATAGTGAGAAGGGATAGTTACCTGACATGCTTGTTCTGGGGCAGCAAGGCACTCTGGCTTACAGGGATGTCCAGGGCTTCAGTAGTCAGTGTACCTTCTCTGGGGACTGCTCTACCTGTACAGAAGCCACCTTTTACAGGTAGTGACATGAGGCAGTATACCAGCATGCCTCTTCTACTTGCTGGCACAGCCTGGGCTGCAGCAACCCCCGTGGGTCTCTGCAGTGCCCAAAGATGAGTCCTCCAATATCTGTTCTGCCCAGGAGACACCTGGCAGAGCCAGCTAGCTGGCTGTGGTGCCACAAATACTTGTGCATGGAGACTTTGCAGTCAAACACCCCAGCATTTGTGGGGGGGAGGAAGAAATGTCACAAAGTTTCTAGACTGCACACATAAAAGACTTTAATTATGCATTAAAATTAAGATAAACAGTTACACAAAACTTCAGAGATGTTCTAAGCAGACATGCAAACCCCTAGGATCTTGGGGACTTGCCCATTCAACCACTATTTTACTTCTGGTGCTCTGTCTCTTGCCATTGTTGCTAGCTTGCTTGCCTTGGCACTGGGACATCCTTCTGGAAGCCATTCATTTTCCACTTTGATATTCCTGTTCATTTCCTTGGCTTTGGGAGTTTTCACCTTTATAGTTTTGGGGAGAGGGGAGTGGAAGGAATCTATGTCTGTGAATGGGTCACCCCGCCTCAGTTTCCTGTGGAACCAGAAGGGTTAGATTGAACCATCAAGGTACTTCTTGATTATGTGTATGATTTCAGTTTCTTGTTTCTGATTTTACTGAAATGCTTCCACTACCAGATGACAGAGTGGTACAGTTTGTTCCTTTTCCAGTAGAGAAACAAAAGTCCTCAGAGTAAGTTCAAACTGTGACACTTACCAGGGAAAAGAACATAGTATTACCCCGTAGCACAACAACAAACTAATCATTTTAAGAATGAAATGGTTCTGTACAGTAGCCATTTGATATACAGAATCTGTGCTTTCTTAGGGAAAAACGCAGCTATGAGTACTCTTATCTGCCAGAAAAAGCAAATATAAATGGATCCTGCTCCCAGGAAGAACCCTCAAAACCCAGCACTTCTTTCATTGAAACGCAATTAAAATGGACGTATTCGTCACTGAATAAAACTTTAGATGTCACAGAATGGCAGCAAGTGAAATTAACGCTTCCACTTAGCTGTCTTTAGCAGTATTTTATCCTCATGCTAATTCCTCATTAGCACTGGATGACCACAGATGGTGTCTGCTAAGAGTGAGGGAAAAACATCTTTGGTAGCTTGTTACCAAAAGCAGGCACATGCATCTGTGCCAATACAGAAGTCTGGCTTAGCCCCACTGTGGTAGGAGGGTCACAGAAAGACAAAGGGTCAAAGGAAAAAAAGTGACAGAGGGTCCAGCACTGGAGAGAGATCATGAGAAGAAATAGTTTAAAGCCCAACCTGTTGAGTTTAGGCTCTGCATAGCAGGCTGGGACCCGTCTCCGCCTGGATGAGCGCCCTGATGCTTCTCCCAAGTTGGAGGAAGACAGAGTCCTGGCATTGGTCAGGTCCTGTAGTGGTCTAATCTCTGCAAAGGGAGACATTCACACTTGAGTTAATCATGGTGTTTTCAAATTTCTAAATACCCTAAGAAATACAGTTGCCACAGAGAAGAGGTGCATTACCAGGTTTCTCTGAACACTGCACAATTCTGAATCATATCATATTCCCCTTTAAACTCAGGAGACCATTTTTGTCTGACCTGCTCTTCAGAAGTCAGCTCATGGATCAAATTAGGTTCCTCACAGAAAAAGTACAGATTGCTGATACTGCTAGTATCCTTGGGCCCTGATGTAGAAGCATTATACGGAAGTGACAGTTGATACATAGATCTAACACCCAGGACCTTACAGTATGAAGGAGAAAGCAATCCTATCGCACCCAGACAATCTACCAGATTTCCAGCAGGACACAGCTGTCTGTCAGTGTTCACTGCAGCTTTCAAAATTAAGTTGGCCAAGGAGGAGAGGGTGGGAAAAGCAAACTTCCTCCCTCTCTACAGCCCACTTTAGCTATAACCGGCCTGTTTGTCAACAGCTATAGAAGGAAACACCCCACAGAGCAACTCTCTTTACAGAGTATCCAATAACAGCAAGCTCTCAAAAAGGCTCACTTTAAGTATTGTGTTATCAGCCAAAGGAAACACCCTCCAAATCCTCTTAAAAAATTTTAAAAAATACCCAAACCCACAACCAAGAGAATGTAGGTAGCTCCTGATGAATCTCCATTGAAGATACCACCTAGAGGTATAAAGTCTGAATCCTTGCAGCTCTAGCCACTCTGGACCAAAAGCCTGCCATCTTCTTATTCTGTGCCCCAGTAATACTGACTCTAGTAGGCAGCATCAAGTTACACTTCTCAACTGTCTAAATTGACATGCATGTCCTGTAGGTAACAAGAGTGGTAAAACGAGACTTGCAGCACATGCTTCTAGTCTCTTCCCAACACCCACACATGAACAAGTGACCAGAAGATTTTACAGGAATGCTGATAATCTAAAAGCAAATGCAGCCACTGAAATGACTGGCCAGCACAAGTGGAAGCATAAATAGTGTACTAGACAGTGATCTGTAACTCTGAAAAGAGATGAGAGGGAAAAAAAATAAAAGTGTCAAAAATCTATGCAAGTGCTTATCTGCAAACAAATCCCCTCCCCAGCTGACCACCTACCAGGATCCTGTGAAGGTGAGCTCCGAGAACTTGACTCAGCCTGGTTTCTTCCCCCACATCTTTCCTCTGCAGTCTTTCCTTCACATACCAGGGAGCTTTCTGGACAAACAGGGGATTTATCTGGCATTTTTTCGCCCTCAGTACTTAAGCTCTTGAGAACTGGTACATCCATAAGCCTGGAGCTGACAGGCAAAGCTGCAGAACAGGTCACAGAGGAAGGTTCAAGACTCTGTGAAACATTTGTAAGATTATTTGTAAGTGATGTCTGAGCTATCTGTTCCTCCAGGAAGGCATTTGGGTCAGACAGCAGATCTGTAATGCAGGAAAATTTCCCCATCAGGTCAGTTTGCTTGGATGCAAGTTCTGCTGAACTTCCAACAAGCACCTTGGCACCATCACTTTGGCTGGCTAGGGTATCAGTCTCTGGAGGATTACAGGTGTTCCTCTGAGGCTTCAGTTTGGAACCAGCTGCTTTTTTCAAAGCATTCACATTGTTGTCATCAGCTTCAGCTCGTCCCTTTTTTTGAAGGCCCCCTGGCTGGTTTTTATTGCTCTGAGCAGCTACCATCCTCTGAACTCTGGGGATTTTGCTAGCTTTGCTCCCAGGAACAGGCTTGGAAGGTACAATTTCACCCCCTTCAAAATGTCTCTGGACACAACCCGAGTTCTCTGAAAGATCCAAAGGATAGACAATATAAGTTTTCCTGCTACATTTATACTTATCTGGCAAATCCTTTGTGTTCTTCTCAGCTGCTCCTTGAACATCTATACATGGCTGAAAAATATCATTTCTCTGATCACTCCAACCATTTTTCCTGACAGACTTCCTGCTTCTCTGCCTTTTTTTAGGCCGTTCTTCAGCTTTGGCCTCTGGTATTTTCAAACTGCATGGCAGATTCTCTGGAGAGTCATCTTGTTTAATTATTCTAGTTTTTCTGTTGGTTTTGCATCTGATGCTCTCTGTGCTTACACTTGAGTCCTCCTGCAAAACACAGGTGCTTGAGATCTCTTTCCTCAAGAAAGGTGAATTTTGTAGACTGGAATAATCTGAGGGAGCTTCATGACCTGAGAAGATAGGAACTTGGCTTCCCGACAAGCTCTCCATACTTTGGATCTCAAGAACAGCTTCCTTTTTAACCTGTTGCAGTAAATCACTTCCAAGACTATGCAGCTGTGCTGGATCCACTGTGTACGTTCTTCTGAGGTCCCGAACTGTATCAGGAGAACAGGAATGTTGCTCCACACCACAGCCTCTGCCCTTCCTGTTGAGAGCCCCCACACAAGCCTTCTGCCTTATCTCTGAGGCTTCAGACTCATTAGAATGTGTTGCAGCTTCTGTGTGAAGAAGCTTCTTTGCATTTTGAGCACTCTCTTCAGCTTGCAGTAGATCAGGCCTACTTTCTGCATTGCTTTTAATCGCATTTGTTCTCTTCTTTCCTTTGCTTGCTTTTTTAGCAGCTCTTTTCTGACGAGGTTTACAGTTACCTTTGTTTTTAACCTTTACAGGAACAAACTCAGAGTCTTGGCTATTGCTAGTGTCCACTTCAACACCACATCCAGTTTCTTTAGCCTGTGGCTGATCACAGAAAATCTCTTTACCCAACGATTGTCCATCAGGGGTAACAGTGGGTTGAGTAGGTGAAACCAGGGAGCTGAGAGATTTCAGCTGTGGCTCTGTGTTGCTCTTGCTGGGGCTGCTGCTATCCTTTGTGATACTGCACCGAGCTGCCTGATTGGAAACGACACTTGAGAAGATATCCACACTGGAAGATACAGTGCTTGTTAGAGACAAAGTGGAGCGTTTTCTCCTCTGAGTAACATGGCCTTGTGAGAGACGATCAAAGAATTCTTTTGCCATCTCATTGTCCTCATAGGAAAGAGGATGATATTCCCAGGCAAGTGCTGGCAAACTGTTGGGATTTTCTTTGAAGGCACACAAGGCCTCTGCTGGAAAGACAAAATTCATTCCTGAGAGATGCAGCAGGCAAATGGCAGCTTTCCCCATACCACTAAAAGCCATGTCCCCACACTGCCACAAATCCAGAGCATCGAAAAAGTGTGATTTTTGCCTCTACAGGGACTCCCTGAAATTACTATGTAACAGAATTGCTCAGTGGGCTCCCCTCAAAACAGAAAGGCAGCCCAAAGCAAGATGCCTTATCCAGTCCTAGGATTTAGGAACACCTACAGTATGAACAAGAGTTATTATCACTATGGCAAATCCACAAGGAACAGGTGTGCATCTAGTCAGATTCTGCACCTTCAGACACTTGTGACAACCTTAAGTTCTGTGTCTATTACTCAGGAAGGCAGATGAGCTACTGCAAACATGCTGAATACCACCTACCAGATATCCCCACCACCCTGTGCTGGGCTATAGGTAATTGTAGCAATATCAGCATCACTGAAACACACAGTTCCTAACAGTAATTAGGAGCTGCTAGAATGATGGTTAGGAGCTAGCTGGAGCTATAGCACTGTGCTTACTCATTTCTGAGCACAGACACAAGTCATACCAGAAGAACTGTAAAAGATGCAAATTTACCTCCAAACATGTGGGAGTCAAGAAAAGCCTCTTGTACTTCTGTTGCTTCACTTGGGTTCTTCCCATTCTCTTCCTGGTGGGACTGTGGTTTCTCAGCAGACTGTGGTGATAAAGTGGCTTTGGAAGCAACAGACACAATTTCCACGGGCTCATTAGATGCAGGTCTCTGAAGATCCGGAGAGGATGTCTGTACTGGTACAGAGCTGCCATCCTGCTGTCCTACACTGCACAGTTTGGAAATGGGCACCCTCATTGGCATCCCTGTAGCCCTGGTGAGCCATTTTAGAGAAGACACCTCATACAAAACTGACAGCTGTGCTCACATGCAAAGCACAAAAGGAAATTTAGCATATAGAAATTCAGAAGGTTGGGGATATCTGATGTTTTGAGACCCACCTGACAAACTGACCATCTACAACATCACTGACCCAGCTCTCTTCAGTTATGCTGCTCTTCTGGCCATTGGACAAGGATTCAAAACTTGTATCGAACTGGAATCAGAGAAACAGAAGAGTAGTTTAAAGCACTTGCAATCCCCTGTGCAGCCTCCTGAACAGCAGCAGCTCAGTTTCATCCTGAAAATTATGTCCAATACTGCTGGTGACCCTCTCCCATTTTAAATTGCACAAAATTTGGAATAATTTGCAGCAGAGTCAGATTCTGTCTCCATGAGCTTAATGATTAAGTTAAACTAGTTCGGATAGTCTGAGACTAGGAAGCAGGAATATTTTCCCACGCACCCGTGAGACAGGACATATGCGAGGTGTTGTGTTCCTGATACCAGGTTGCCATGATAACACTTAAAAACGAGAAACGGTATAAAAGTCACAACCTGACATAGCAGAAGTGCCTACTGGACAATACAGCTAACGCCCCAAAAGGCAGCAGTTTAAAACTGTAGCCTTTTCTACAAAAGTTACCCTGGAAATTGTAAATGTCAAGCTCAAAAGAAAGATGCAGCCAGCACAATTCAAGCAAGAAAAACAACTGAAGCATCAGACAATTAAGTCAGCAGGCAACACAAAGCAAAGGATAAACACAGCCCCCTTCCCAGAGCAACATGTTCACATGGTTTACCTCAGACAGCTGGGCCATCTTAACTGCATTGATAAGGTTTTCAAAGTCTTTCAAGGTGTTATTCTACGTTGAGATAATATAGAAAGAAAAAACATAAAGACATTAAAATCAAAACATCTATTCCAACAAGGATGCTGGTAGCCAGAGCAAGGCATGTTCTGGGGAGAACACAGCTTGGAAGAAAGTATAAGCAGAGAGTATGGACCATCAGCAACAGCTCACTCCTCCCAAGGTTGAGGTACTGCATACCTTTCCCACCACCCGTCCCCATGCCAGCCATGCTGTTAATGCCATACCAGGAAGGAGAGCTTGTGCCGCAGCACAGCGTTCTGGAAGTGGCACCGCTTCACTTCCATCTGTAAGGTGACCTTCTCCTGGGCGAGCCGCTGTGCATTGGTTTTTTCTGCATTGAGGGCCAAGGCCAGTGCTTTATTGTTGTGCTTCAGGGAGACTTTAATAGTGGAGGAGTTGTCTGTAAGTGATGGAGATGTATGATACAGTCAGCATCCAAGGTCTCATCTGTGCCTGTTTCCTCATCATACTTCTTCCTTTTCCCACAATAGCCTCCCTCAGGCCAAGATCTCTACAACTCAATAGACCCCACACAATGTCAGTATAATTCCTTCCAGCAATAAAAGTCTCCAGAGAACAGCAGGAAAAGCTTTCGTATGAAGCCTCAATAACCTGCAACACTTCAGACAGGCACCCTCTCCTACCTCAGTGGATCATGCTCAGTCAGCCAGCTACTGTTTCAACCGCTAATGAAGAACCAGTTCACCCTTAATGAAAAAATAGTTCAGGTGCTGAATTTAGAAAGATAGGCTTTCTGAAGAAGTCACTTATAGCTCCAAGCCCTCATCTACATCCCGACAGAGGGAGAAAACCTACTTTCCTCTGTAGTAGCCCTTGGGCAGATTTAGATCCTTTTCCCAATGTTAAAACAATAAAAGTAACAGAAATATCTTTTACAAAGTAGCCCAAATCATCTCATGCACTATCATCACATTACTTCCCTGATAAAAAACACATCACAGCTGGGCTAGCTTACACACAGGATTGCATGCACACAAAAATACTTTCCACATCTCTTATTTTTGCTGTTTGAACCCTGAGGACTTGGTTACCCAGACACAGCTGTCTAATGCCATCTGAGATGCTGCCAGCCTGTGATGCCCCCAGCTGCTGCTCCAAAGGTTCAGTGTTAAACCTGCCAGTCACATATACCTCAGACACCTTTGCGCACATCAAGTAACACAAGACACTCATTTGCAGCATACCGAATTCACTGGAAACCCACAGGCAGAGAAGCAGCTGTTAAATACAAGCTCCGGGTAAGAGACTGCCATCCACCACCGCCACAGCCAAAAGCATAGTTACAAGCTGACATGGCTGCCAGCCTCCGTACATTGATGCAGAGAAAAATATACTCACTAAATATTTTTGTTTTGATTTTTGATACGATCGAGGCGTTCAGCTTCGCAGTCCTCAAAGCACCCTTTTTCTTCTCCAGCATCCTGTCTCTTACACTGCTCGGACTGAAGAAGGATGCTTCAGAAGCCTGCCGAGATGCCATAGCTGGAAAGTGACACCGAGCGGTGTTAGTACCCGCCCTCTCCCCTCCAGCAAGCGCTTGCTCTCCCCAAGAAGTGTACCTGCGGCCTAGCTCCCCGCCCCACTGCCTGCGCCGGCACCCGTAAGCCGCAGGCACCGAGGCCGCAGGCACGGCGCCACGCCGGACCTCGCCCTTAGCTGCCGCAAGGCGAGGCGGCCGCCCCGAGCCGTTGCAGCCCCCCACCGCCTCCCTCATGCCGGCGATCCCGCGGGGAGGGGCAGACCCCCACCTCACCTGCGCGCAGAGCAGCAGCCTCAGCGCCCTTCGACATGACAAACCTCACGAAACGGTGTGCAGCTGCCCCTCGCCCGGGCCGGAAAAGTAGGGAAGAAGGGGGAGGAGGCCGCCCCCGCCAAGAGACTTTCGAATGGAAGCGGGACGGCATTTGCCCCTCCTTTCGCCCCGCCCCGCGAAATGGCGGTGAGGCAGCGGGCGTTTTCTGTCGGTCTGCTGCTTCGTTGGGAAAACAGCGACAAGGCCGGGAGCGCACCAGCGTTCCCTCCCCGCTGCCGGCTGTTCACGAGCGGGAACGGTACTTCTCCCACCCCTCAGGGGGCGGGCGGGCGCGCGGGCCGGCGTGTGCAGAGAGCCTGTGGCACCCAAACTCTCGGGTCAGGTAGCGCCGCCATCTTGTGCCGCCATGCCGGACCGGGACGCCGAGCCACGGGAGCTCTCGGCCTTCACGGTGAAAGGGGACTCCGAAGTATCGCCTCCCCTGCCGCCCTTCTGGCTGGAAGCCTCTGACTGTGAGGCCGCGGTCCTGAGGCGCCGGCACCACTGCCGCCACCTTGTCCCTGGCACGGAGAGATAACCCGCGCCTAAAACGCCCCAGAAAAGCCCGGGGGCAGGTCTGAAGGACAAATCTCACCAAAAAGTTTGTCCGCAGAATTCAGCACCTTGCTTACAGTTTTCACCTCCTGAAAAGTGACATTTTATAGTCTTATAAAGAAGTTTTAATTAAATTTCAATGCATTCCTTTCCAGACACAGTTTACTTTATCCTGAAGTTGACATTGCAGGTACAGATGTGACAGTGTTCAATATTTTAAGGAAATTGCATGTAAGAGAAAAGCAGCCAAATAGTTTGCAGAACAGCAGTTCACAGTCAAGGTGCAGGTGGGATTTGCAGTATAGACAAGGCTGGTAAAAGCTTTTACCTGCAGCCACAGGCATGGGAAATGTAGCCCTTTGCAAGAGTCCTATATCCTACTCTGTTGCTGTTCTGTACAGTATTTGTTAGCATATTAGCTACTAAGCATTAAATCATGGGAATTACTAAATAAATTTATTCCTTCCAACTTAAGTGCAAGATTGACAAACCCTCCATACCAGCCCTGAAAATCAGACCTGCAGTAGATTACAGTGCTGCAGACACACAGATCTGCCTGTTTCTTGCTCTGGGGAACCTGTGACTGGCATTAAATGTGCAGTGGTGTGGAGAAAAGACTTAAGTATCCTTCTCCAATACATTTCTGAACCATGCATACGTGCTGCATACATGATGGATTCTACAGTTCCAGGGGCCTAAATTTTCTCTAAGTTACTTTACTAAGTAAACATACTGGTTAGAAAATTAAATTAACAATGGAGAGCTTAAAAACAGAGACCCTTTCTCGCAGCCCTGTTTCAACAGTGAAAAACTTCTCCAGGTGATGCTGTAGATGTCAATTACTTACATTTCAAAAAGCAATTGGACAAGTTTGTGGAAGTAACAGAGCAAGCAAGAACTATTAACTGCCAAGACAACACTTTTTGCTCAAGGAGGTTCTGAGCTGCAAATCAGTGGAGAATGGGGAAATACACTGAGAAGGTTTGATGCCAACTGGCACAGCTCTTCCCCATGCTTCCACTAGTGGTTATTTTTTTTTTCCCTAGGGAGAGCACAAACAGTGCTGTCCCCCTCCCTATCTTGCAATGATACAGAGGCATTTCTTGCTTTGGGGAAAATAGCAGGGGTCACTTCAGCTCAGGCCTACGGACCAGCCTTATTTCAGGGAAGTTGCTTTCTTCATCAGATTATCACCCTTGCCACATAATAGAAGAGGGTTAGCAGGACTTTGGGGCAGTCCTGGCATGGCTGTGTTCACTTAATGAAGGTCTCTTTTCATGCTCACCTGGCACACTCAGCAGCCAAGCCCTGAGTAGGTGTAACTGGAGGAAAGGCAGGCAGTAGTTCTGCATTTCTCAAAGCAGAGCTAACAAGCAGCATCTCTCCAGTTGCTGTGATGCCTGACAGACAGATGCCCTCAGAAATCAAACCTAACTTGATTACAAGCCCCACAGCTGGAATGAAAGGTGGGGAAGTGCTAAGCTTGGTGCTTCTTTTACCACAGAATTAGTAAGAATGGCCATAAGCATCTAATGCTGCTAGAAGGGGCCATTCCTAAACTCCAGCCCTCCCAGCTTTCCGCTGCTATTGCAGAGATACTGCAGAGAACTCTCTGCCACCTTTAGCTCTTGCACCTTCTTCGGCATATGCCTAAAGCTTGGGCTTTGAAAAGGGCGCAGAGAAATGAAATAAGGAAAAGCACAAATTCTGTTATTACCATGTAGACTCCTTCCTGAAAAAGATGGTAATACATTTGATTTTATGTTTCCTTAGGCCACCACAGAGAGAGGCAACACTGTGATCATTCCTATTGCTTTCTAGGTAATTTGTTAATAACATGAGAAGTGCATCCCAAAGAGGGGGATAGTGCATTCCATTCAGAACTACAGCCTGCAAACTTTCCTAATCTACAAAATCCAGTAGCTTCTCACTGACTTGTTAGACATTGTGATGCACTGGCTACCATCAACAATCTCGTGCCAGATGTGCTGTGCATCCATTGGAAGGACAATAGCAGGATTTAGTAAGCTGTGGTGGGATTTCTTGGCTGTTAGAATATCTCCTAGTACTGTAAGCAAAAACATAATATTGATGAAAGAACAAGTAGCAGAATCCTTGATGCATGCTATAAACACTGCAAGTGGAACCTCAGATGGGCTCTTGGGAAACACCTGGTCTATTTTTTCACCATTAGATACAGTGGAATGCTAGAACAGCGGAAACCCATAGCTTCTTTTACAACCAATTAGGCCCATCAGAAACCCCAGTGAACAGTCTCTGCATCCCTTGTTAGCAAGTCTTGCATATTTCCAACAAGCCACTCTGCAGTGAAACTCAATGCCTAGAAATGATCATCTAGATTGAAACTGATAACCCAACCTGAAGGTGCAGATTTAACCTCTCCTGTGTTACCTTTTTTTTTTTCCTAATTTCTGTCAGCTCAGCAGTGCTATTTCTAAGCAACAAGAGAAAGCTGCAGTCCTATGTGAAGCCACAGCCTAATTTCCCTTGCACGCAAACTGAGTGGGCAGATGCAAGAAAGGAACAGCAACATCAAACTGGAGTTCCTTCTCCTGAAGTCAGAGAGGCTCCAAACCAAGATCCTGAAGCCTGTCCCAAGACTTCATACAGGAAGTGCATGATATCTCATGTACATGCAAGATAGAGCACCTGGGGGCACAATATCCAGCAACACGAAAAGCTTTCTAGGTATGTCATTACTTTGTGTATTATGGAGCAGAGGAGTGAAGCGTGTGCTTTGATTTTACAATAAATTGGTGGGCCATAAGCTGGCTGCTGGCTTTGCTGTGTCCTGTCAGGCCAGTTGTTACCTCATCTCTTCCAACCTGTCCTTTTCCCAGTCCACCCCCTCTTTGTACCACATAGATCTGATTAATACCCGTACAAAGGGGAAAGCAAGCCTTGTGCTAAGAAACTCAAAAGCAGCAGTGGGGTCGATAGCATTATAAGAGGGAACATGCGTCACACTGATGGGTATGCAAGCAACCTGCAAGCTAACACTCAAGATTGAGACTCATCTTAAATGGGCTCATCCTGCCCATTTCCCATCACCAAATTTCTTACCTTCACTTTCAGTACTGTGTGTATTGTCTTCTCTTTATTGACTGGATTTTTCTCAGCTTCTATTGCTATTTCCTACCTGGAATATTATTTTAGCCAGATAATTGTAGGGAATCTTGAAGTGTCCCATACTTTTTTATCTGTGATTCAGGTTCACTCACTGACTGAGGTACACGATAGGATACACTTTTCTCTCTCCTAGATCTCACTGAGCTTATGTTATAGTCAACAGCTAGAGTCACTGAAGAGATTGAAGAACTCCTCTAAGTAGTAACTACCTTTATTATGTTTGAGATTGTGGTGGTTTGACCCTGGCTGGAGGCCAGATACCCACCAAAGCTGCCCTAGCACTCCCCTTTTCAGCTGGGCAGGGAGAAAATATATAGAGGCTTAGGAGTCAAGATAAGGACAGGGAGAGATGACTCCACAATTAAGGTGACAGGCAAAACAGACGCAACACAATAAAAAACCCTATCTAATTTATTTCACACACAATGAAACCAGAGTCAGATAAGAAATAAAACCAAACCTTAAAACGCTGCCCCTCACCTCTTCGTGGACTTAACTTTATTTATGATTTCTCTCCCTCCCCTTGTCAGGTGTTATTGTGGGAGATGGGGAATGGGGGTTTCAGTCAGTTCCTCACAAGTTGTTTTCCTTCTTAGCAGGAGGGAGAGGGGGGCATTCCTCATACCCTTCCCCTGCTTCAGTGTGGAATCCCACCCACAGGACACAACCCTCCACAAACTTCTCCAATGTGAGTCCTTCCTCACAGGGCTTCAGCTCTTCACCAACTGCCCCTTCCATAGGGTGCAGTCCATCAGGACCAGACTGCTCCAGCCTGGTTCCCCCCAGAGTCACAAGTCCCCCCAGTAAACCTGCTCCAGCATGGGCCCCTCTCTCTACAGGATGCAGGTCTGAACAGACACATAAAAGCTCTTTGTCTTCAGTAGCTGACTTTCAGGGATAGGGCTTTGTTCAAGTGGCAGAAGTGGCTTGTTTGGCTTTGTTGTGCTGTCCCTCTGCTTGACCTCGGCTGGAAGTTATCCCCAGGCTACCAGAAGAAGAAGAATGCGTATTTGGTTCATGCAAAACTATGTACAGTAGAGAAATGTAACTGAGCAACCAGATAGATATAAACGAAGGCCTTCAGTAGACAAAAAGGAGACACTCCAGCTTTACTGATCAGATCTCATCTGGGCTCTGCAGAGATTTCACTATTTAAAACTCTCAAATCCTATCCTGCCCTGACACTAATACCCACCTTTAGAACCAGTCTTAAAGTGGTACTCTGTTCCCAAACACACTTAAAAGGCTTCTAGCTTTGCTAAGAATCACCATACAGAATTTACCCCAGACTTTGATGCCTTCTCCACCTTTGGGTCTAGAGAAAGTCCACCAATAGAGATGCATCAGTCCAGTGTTACCAGTGACTCCTAGCTTTGGCCATAGCAATGGTAAGCTATTGTCTCCCTTTCTCTCCCTCTCCTACTGCCTAGACTGGTCTGCTATAAGCAAGGAAATCTCCCACTGCATAAAGGCATAATGCATTTGGATCCTATAATACCTGTCCTTTAAAAAAATGTTGAATTTTAAACTCATTTGCCCCTTTTGCTTTTGCCCTATTAGTATTAGCAAGCTAGCTTCAGCCTCCTCTCTGTGAACATAGCAAAAAGCAGAACTATTCATCTCCTACTTTACAGTGCATCAGGGCAAGAAAAGGTCAGTCCAGCTACTCACTAAGATATAACTCAGCTCCTGGGCCTTGGGCATAATGCTTTACAGGCTCAGAGCCTGGTGCAAGAAACAGAACCTTGGGTTCTTTGAGAATGGGCTGGCTCGAGCCTCACCAGCCTTGCTTTCGAGGGATGGGGAGCACTTATCCCCTAGGGGCAGAAGGATACTGTCCAAGAAGCTGGCAGGGCTCATTAATAGAGCATTAAACTAGATAGGAAGGGGGAGGGGGACAGGGCCAGGCTAGGTGGAAAAAAGCCTTGGTGTGGTGGTGGAGTTACTGAGGGATGGTGTGCTGGTAATGACCTCTGGTCAGCCACCCTAGTTAATCAGGGGGATAGTGTTCTAACTCAGAGTAGAGATGTAGCTACTACTGATAGGCTAGGTAACTTAAACAGCTGTTGCTTGGCAAGCAAGGCTTCCCCAAGGAGCACAACAAGATCAGTAGACCAGCTGAAGTGCATCTACACCAATGCACGCAGCATGGGGAACAAAAAAGAGGAATTAGAAGTCCTTGTAAGTACAGGAAATTATGATGTGATTGCCATCACAGAAACGTGGTGGGATAATTCACATAACTGGAGTGCTGCAATTGCTGGTTATAAACTATACAGGCGTGACAGGCTGGGTAGGAGAGGAGGTGGGGTAGCCCTGTATGTCAGAGAATGCATTGACAGCCTAGAGCTGGAGTATGATGAAGACAGGGTCGAATGTCTCTGGGTGAAAATCAGAGGAGAACAAAATCAGCGAGATATAGTGATGGGAGTCTGCTACAGACCACCTGACCAGGAGGAGGAAGCTGATGAGTTGTTTTTTAAACAACTGGGTGAAGTCTCGCAATCACCAGCCCTTGTCCTTATTGGGGACTTCAACTTACCGGATGTCTCCTGGAGGTACAATACAGCAGGGAGGAAACAGTCTAGCAGGTTCCTGGAGGGTTTGGAAGACAACTTCCTGACCCAGCTGGTAAATGAACCCACAAGGGAAGGTGCCCTGCTGGACTTGTTGTTTGTCAATAGAGAAGACCTGGTGGGGGATGTGAAGGTTGGAGGACGCCTGGGGCATAGTGATCATGAGCTTATAGAATTCTTAGTACTAGGAGAAGTAAGGAAGGGAGACAGCAGAACAAGCACCTTAGACTTCCGTAGGGCTGACTTTGGACTGTTCAGAAAGCTGCTCGATAAGATTCCATGGGAGGCAACCCTTGAGGGCAAAGGAGCCCAAGAGGGTTGGTTGCTCCTCAAGAAGGTAATCTTGGCTGCACAAGAACAGGCTGTCCCAGTCGGACAGAAGAGGGGTCGGCGAGCTAGGAAGCCAGCCTGGCTGAGTAGAGAGATTCAGGCTGATATACAGGAAAAGAAGGAAAAATAGGAGCTTTGGAAGAAGGGGCAGGTGTCTTGGGATGATTATAGGAAATTAGTGAGATCATATAGGGAGAAAGTCAGAAGGGCTAAAGCTGATCTGGAACTCAGGCTGGCCAGTTCTGTAAAAGATAATAAGAAGTCCTTCTATAGGTATATTAATAGTAAAAGGAGGGTCAAGGAGAATCTCCAGCCCTTATTGGATGCTGATGGCACATTAGTGACAAGGGATGAGGACAAGGCTGAGGTCCTTAATTCCTTCTTTGCTTCAGTCTTTAACAGTAAAGAAGGATATTCTGTGAGTACTCATCCTCCGGAACTGGCTGACAGGGAGGGGAAGAATAACAAAGTTCCCATGGTTCAGGAAGAAATGGTTAGCCACCTACTTGGCCAGTTAGATACCCACAAGTCAATGGGGCCAGATGGGATTCACCCAAGGGTACTGAGGGAGCTGTCAGATGTGCTTGCCAAACCCCTTTCCATCATCTATCAGCAATCCTGGCAGACTGGGGAAGTTCCAGTCGACTGGAGGCTGGCAGATGATGTTACACCCATATACAAGAAGGGTCGGAAGGAGGATCCAGGGAACTACAGGCCTGTCAGTCTGACCTCAGTCCCAGGGAAGATCATGGAGAGGGTCATCTTGGGAGCTATCATGCAGCACATGCACGATGGCCAGGGGATCAGGCCTAGTCAACATGGGTTTACAAAAGGTAGATCCTGTCAAACTAACCTGATCACCTTCTATGACAAGGTGACCTGCTTAATGGACGAGGGGAAGGCTGTGGATGTGATCTACCTGGACTTTGGTAAAGCCTTTGACACCGTTTCTCACAGCATTCTGACTGAGAAACTGGCTGCCACTGGCCTTGACAGGTGGACCCTCAGCTGGGTTAAAAACTGGCTGGATGGCCGAGCCCAGCGTGTTGTGGCGAATGGCACAAAATCCAGCTGGAGGCCGGTCACAAGTGGTGTCCCCCAGGGCTCAGTCCTGGGTCCAGTCTTGTTCAACATCTTTATCAATGACCTCGACGAAGGGATTGAATGCTCCCTCACTAAGTTTGCAGATGACACTAAACTAGGAGGAAGTGTTGATCTGCCTGAGGGTAGGGAGGCTCTTCAGAGGGATCTGAACAGACTGGACCAATGGGCTGAGTCCAATGGGATGAAGTTTAACAAGGCCAAGTGTAGAGTGCTGCACATGGGACATAATAACCCCACGCAGCGCTACAGGCTTGGGGGAGACAGTCTGGAAGTCTTGCTACTCATGATGCTTCCCATAGTGTGTTTAGGATTTTTTGGAGGGGGGAAAGGGTGTAGTATTTGGGGGATTTAAAACAACTTTTGTTTATATTCCAGTGTTATGCAAGCAGAGATGAACAAAGAAGGGAGACAGTCTTTCTGTTCATCTTATGGTACTGTGCACTTGCCTGATCCTGCCCCTAGTGGACTCAGGGATATCTCTTTGATGGTCATAAGTTGGCAAAATTACAAAATTTTCTGAAGAGGTAGGTAAGCCAGTGTTATTAGGATCTCCAGTTTCTATTTGAGCCAACAACAATTAATATTAATCATGGTCTTCAGATCATTCACAGTATGAGAAAGGAATCAAAATACCTTGATGAATTTGGAAACTAAGAATAATTTCTTTTGCAAAGCACCAGTTAAAGAGGTTAAATCTACTGTTTGCTCCAAGAGTTACTGTTAACACACAGTTTATGTCTCCTGATAAGTCCTAGATTCAAAGATCTGGGGAAATACAGGTGTTCTCATTGCACCTTAGAAATAGTGTCTCAGGCTCCTGAAGTTCATGACAGCTGCAAAAGGAGCATTTTCCTCAAATCAAGATAAACAATAAGAAGACACATTTCTAATAGAATTACCTTTCATGTCTGATAATCACTTGTTTGTTCTTAAGCTTGGATTAGTACTAGGACTTTTGGAAAGTTATGTTACAGGACAGTGAAAGAACCTCCCCCACCTCCCTTCCCTGCTTCTCCTTTAAGTGCCACAAACTTAAAGTAACTTCAGGAGCATCAGAGAATGTGAAGCTGGGGCCTTTTACCTCCAACTACCTATTACAACTGAACCCATGCAGAAGGTGTGTAAACCAGCCTGGTGGCACTCTAAGCGCAGAATGACATGAGGCTCTTCCTCCCTCTCAAGGCATCAAGTACCAGACAGCAGCAGCATAACAGAAGACCAACCCTTGTTCAGCAAGGAGAGCTAAAAATGACAGCAACTCACCAGAGGGAAACAACAGATTGATAAAGTAAGTCTGAAGAATTCACACAAGACAGTAAAACTGCTTTTGTAATATTATCACTGAATGTCACAGCTGGAAAGGTACCTCAGGCCACCCAGAGCCCACAAAGCCTTTCTTGTCTGCCTTTCTCAGCAATCTTTAGCATGAGATGTTTTACAGTAGCACTAGTTTATAATATAGTGTCAACCCTAATTTGGATTTTCACAGCAACTGTATCATACCTTGGCAGGAGGTGTCACTCATGAGCTGGAAAGTCAGCTCCAGTAATATGCAACTTAGACATGGAAGTCACTCTTCTGGCTAAGATTCCTGCAGAACACATTAACTACTATCACTTCTAGGTAAAAAAACCCAACAAAACATAGCTGAAGACTACTTAAAAAATAACAAAAAACTTACTCCATAAAGAGCCCAGTAACATCAGATTACTTTAACACATACATGACAGTTGAACTTTATGATCTTGAAGGCTTTCCAACCTTGATGATCCTATTATTTGGGCTCTGCCATTGTATTAGACCATGATTTGCTAAGCCTTAGTTTGCTGCAGCTCCACTGAGCTTGAGAGCCAAGAAAACATTCCAGCAGCAGGGCTGAAATTCACCAAGTAAAGGGGCTCCCCCACAACCCTGAGTTCAGTGTGCATCACATGTCACACAGCATGAGGGAAGCCAATCTGCCATGCAGTCCTTATCTCTCCTGATGGATTCAGCCCTGTATGCTGCAATTGTGCTTATTAACATTTGCATCCTGCAGGGAGCTACAGAAGCTAAACAAGGAATATCCCCAGAGAAGCCTGGACCAACCTGTCAAAAGCCAGGAATGCAGAGGAACCAAAGACATAATAAAGACCCGGACTTCATGTACCTCACTTAGCTGTAGGTGAGCTAACAGATGTCTCTACCTTAGTTGCAGCTTGTGTTTTGGATTTTTTTGGGGTGGGGAGGTTGCTTTTTTCAAAGCTTAGGAGTCATTCCTTACTTCCCGCCCCTCATATCTTGTATCCAAGGCTCTGTCATTCCCTCCTCTACCCTTAGCCACCTCTCTTCTGCTTGCCTGACAGTGTGTTGGGAACTTAGTTTCTCAGTGCATCCCTACTGTTTCTCAACCCATCATGCTACTTTTACAGAGCCAAAGAGAGGATGCAGCACTTAAAGCAGGGAGTATTCACTTCACCTTGTCCACAGTGCTCCTATACATGATCCATAGTGGGGCAGGAATGAGCTTCTTGCATGTGACATGAGGGCTGTGCCTCTCCAGATGATCTTGTTTTCTTCAGTCCTTCCCTTTAACCATACTGCTTTCTTATTTCCTTAAATAACTGGGCTAAGGAAAAAGCCTCTCCCTGCAGTGTCAGAAGCCTGTCTTCCATTCCCCATTTGTAGGTCTCTAGTGGTTTTCCTCTTAAGTCCATGCTGTGCTGCCCAAGAACACCCCCCATTTCCTAGATGGGCTGTCACAACCCTCATACTTGTACTAACTCTACCTTGGAGTAAGAGTTGGGTGCCTGTGGTTCTCTTCCCTCTGGCTGAAAGCCTGGGCACAGTGTGGGGTGTTTCTGGAAGACTTTTACTTAATTCCATTAAAGTTTCAGGGCTCAGTGAAGTAGTAGACGTGTTGACTGCTGAGAGATTAATTTGACCACAGGGTAGAGAGATTCCACTAGATCTCTTTACATGTAAAAATTATAGAAGTGAAGATTCCCAGCTATTTCTAACCAGGGGATAGACATCCATCCTTTGGATGGACACATTGCACAGCTGTATTGATCCATGCTTTGGAGCTAGTCCTGTACTCTAATGCAAAATATCTGCTAAAGGAAAAAATAAGTGATTTTGAAGCAAAATATTTTTTCTTCTGCCCACTGTTTCTCAGCCCCTAGGCCTATGTATGGACATGCCAAAAGACAGCACTATACAAGAAAGCCTGGGAATGGTTAAACTTAATCAGGGATACAAAGGGTCTTTTAAAAGTCCTCATGGACTCAAAGCTTGCTTTCAACTCACCAGGTTCATAGGTCTTAGCATAACTTAACATAAATTTCCTGTTAGAATCAGACTAAAATAAAATGCAGCTGCTGTAAACACCTGTCCTTTCAATTGAGCTGTCCATGGGGAAAGACCTAACCACACCTTGGTGTATTCAGAAGTTACAGATGGACCAGTGGGTCTTCATGCAGACATTGATGGAGTTTCTCAGCCACACCATGCATTCCCCCACTTCCCTTTCAAGGCATGTGAGCCAAAACTCAAAGCCTAGGGGCAGATGAAAAGGTTAGAAGGAACTTAGGATCAGCATCACTCTCCCTTACACAGGAACTCTTTAGCCATGAATTTCTGTAGCATCAACTGGTTTGGCCCAGTTAGTTAACTCTGCAGGAAGCAGGATTGCTGGAACACACTATCCAATCTCACTTAGCACTTCCTAGCTCTCCTTCATCGCTCATTCCTGGACCTCAGAGCATCCATCAGCTTCTAAACAGAGGTTTTTTTTCTTCCAGACAAATTTGGTAGAACAGTAGACAGCAGCCAATGCCTGGACCTGAGCAAATGTCATTCCAGCTCAAGCAGCAGTCTGACCCCTTGAAAGGCAGAGCAGAGAGAAGTTGTACTTTGAAATGAGGTCATTATAAGAGGGGAGGAGGGGATATTACTGCCAAGCATATGAGAACAATGGCAAGGGGGTGGTTAAGATTAAACAGCTAGAGAGAGATTAACATCTCATGACTGATTTTTGTTCGTTGACCTGCAATAAAACAGTAATACTTTAACAAATAGGTGATTAGCCATGTTATTCCAGTGCTGTCTTTGCTGTTGGAGTACTGCCATGGTCTTCACTTTTCATTGGCTAATACTTCTGGTTTTTATAGATAAGGCCGGCAGAGTTAAAAGCAGCAAGCAACAGAAATCTTGATATGCTAATAAGCATAAAAACAGTGTTTCCTTTTCAGAAAGGAAGTACCTGCCCCCTGCTATTTCCTCCCCTGTTGGCTGGCATTTGATTGCTCACAGAAATCAAGCCCAGCAGATCAGGTGGCTGTTCACAGCTTCAGACAGCCAAAATCAGGGATCTGAAAGGTGCCTGCAGATGTGTGTACAGTTGGATTGGTGAGTGATAGCCCACCACCTTGACTGAAGTTTCCTCCTTTGCTAGGCTATATTGCCTCCTGAATAAAAAGACTTTGCTGTGGCCAGACCAATTAGACAGGACAACTTCAAACTATTTTCTCAGTTGCTCAAAAAGCAACATATGTAGATCAGAGCTCAGATGAGATGCAGAGTCATGATTTTCTCCCACAGGACCAAGAAGAGACCTCTGATCATATGTGCACACTTAGCACTAGTTCTCAGCTGCATACAGTTGGTGACTACCACTGCACTACAATACTTTCCCCAGCAGGAAAGATAAAAGACCATTCTGGGTCTGTTCTTTCCAAGTACCTGATGTCATGGTACTGAAGCCTTGTGCAGCAAGTTGGGAACTAAACAGGGAATCATCCATCAACTTTCCCTTTGGCAATTTAAGAGCTACCCATTGTACCCCAGAGACTGACTTCCAGCAGCAGAACTCATGGTAGCAACTTGGTGCTGCAATTCACAGCCCAGTGGCACTGAAATTAGCAATGGCTTCAGATGACACTCTTGGCGGTAAACGACGTAGCAGCCGAGGCAGAGATACACTGCCTGCAGCATCAGAGTTTTCCCCCCCACAAAAACACTTGAGAGTCACACTCTTTAGACCTTAGCCAGTTACCAGAGCACTGCCCATGCAAACAAGCCACAGTTTTCCCCTCATTTCTGCTACAGTAGTCCTGACTTAAGACACTTCACACTGATTCTCTAGCTATTCCTGAAAATTCTTGCTCATTTTGGTAAAGAGCTTTTTCCTAATCAAATGTATGCTAGAAGTTTCTACCTGACATCTTGGAATGGCAAAATACCCATTTTGTGCAAGAGCTTGGTTTATCTGTAGGTCAAAAGTATAATCAATCTGTTCTGAAAAGAATCCATTTTTTCAGGATGGAATCTAGCAGATTAAGTACATAGGACTATATCTTCAAGAGGCAGCCAGCAGCAAGAGCAAATAGCAGAGGTAAAGCAGTGAGTTCAGTTTTACTCAGTCTCTCTAAAATAAAGGATGCTGGCTCCACCAGGGGAGTCATGGTTGAAGTATAGAGCATGTCTGCTGCATTTTCTGTACCTAAGAATGGTTAATGTTGCTCAAAACAGGAATTAGCTGAGACAGGCTCCAAAAAGGAGTTTACAGCAAGGCAGAATCAGAGAGAGCACCAACTGCCAAATTCTGCATGGACTGTCTCCAGGTCAGATGCTGTTAGGGAAGCAATCTGCCAGGTACTCACACACTGGTATTCCCACCAGCAGTGCAAACATGTAGTCCATTTGTGTGAAGCAGATATGTGCTGCAATTGCCAAAAACATGCAGGGCCATGTAATAGCAGGAACTATTTCTCTAAATCATTCACGATGCCAAAGACCAGTTTGCCAGAGGTTTGGCTTGACCTTAAGGGTCTTTTTCAACCTAAATCATTCTATACACAAAGGGATTACACTTTGAAAGAATCAGATATGACATTAAAGCACTGTGACAACTCCACACTAACTTTCTGTATTGCTTGCATGCTCACACTGCCTGTTGCCAGTTGAGTCCAGGTCAACAACCTGGGTATCAGACAAAAATCAAGCCCTGAACAGTGTACTTACAGTAACAGCAATGATACACCAACTCAAGTACAACAGTCAAGTGATCCTCATGACAAGGGAATCCAACAGTAGGAATGCAGGTGGTCTGATGTAACCCAGAAAGCTCAGAAGAATATACTATACTATAGATTATATCCTCCTGTCCTCTAACCTGTTTGGAATTGATGAGTACACATTAGCTCTTGTGATTTAATAAGGATACAGTTAAAAACATCACCAAACTGGTTTGTGATAGATGTATGTGAAAGTAGTTTTCATATTCCCCTCATCCATTTCCCTGGGAGACACTCTTGTCTTTCTCTTTCCTTTCTTGCTGCAGCACTGAAAGCCCTTTTCTTTGGCCTGAAACCTTGTATGCAAAGCTCCGCTTCACTAAGTCTCCCAGACCCTGCCCTGCTCCCCCTCCTTACAGCCAAACACTCGTTTGTTCCGCAGGAGGAGGAGACCATGTAGTTGCAAATAGAAGTCTTTGAAATAAGTTAGATCTACAAAGGCGTTCATCTGTACACCAAGTTAACTGATTAATCATGTTGACAAAGTTTTTACTTGCTTGGATGAGTTTCCCCAAATACATAAGATTATAAATCTGGTTTTGGAGTGCAGTAGTTTCTTCTGATCTGATGCCTCACCTACCAGTGATACAAGATATTTGTATAACTAGCTTTGCATATTCCATGAAGCAGTTTGCTTTTAAGAGTTTAAGACTTGAGTACAAGAAAATTACAATCAAAATAGAACAAGTCAAGATTTGTTCCAGCCCAAACAAGAACAAAAATTACAGTGTAAGAGTTCTGAAATGGAGGAATACATTTTTCTGTAACCTGCTAGCTGTGCTGCCATGTTAAAGCACCCTGCCTTAGCATTAAATAGTAATACTTCCTGGTGCCAGATAGAAAGCAACTTGAGTTTAATGCAGCTTGCTCCCTTTGTTTTTTCAAAACAGACTTTCAAAGGAGAAAAAGTTAAACCAAGTGACCCAAACTTATTTACAATGTTAGCCAGGAATTTAGATACACAGATAAACATCCAATAACCACCATTTGGTTTCAGTCATTTTAGTCTTCAGGGATGTAACACACCAGGAAGGGACCAAAACTTTTAATCACTATTTCCTCCTAATATGTCCATTAAATTCTACACACAATAGAAGGGATCAGTAAGCAAAAGCTAACACCACCACGTGAGCTAGAGATCTTAACTGCTTCCAGGCTAAAGCAGGTGACAAAGTACTGAAATTGAAGTAAAATTCATCAGCTCTCACAAAAAGACAGACTACCATGGGACAAACTTAGGCAAGAGGTAATCAACACAGACTAGGGAAGAACAGACCTATAGCAAAAACTACTCAGGTCTGCTGAGATTGCTAGGAAAAGGAGGTTCTGTAATGAACCACTCATGTACACATATCACCCGTTGGGTCAGATACACCACATGGAACAGTGGATACCAGCTGAAAGTGAGTCCACTCCACAGTTACTTAAGATCTTGCATCTTAACAATTCACTTTCACGTAGCATCAGCAAAAGCAGCCCAAACCCCAGAGAAAATGAGAGTCCCACATGTTGAATGCAAGAAATGCTATAACTACAGTAAAGACAACACATGACATCTCCCCATAGTTTAGAACGGGCCCTCTTGTCTTGTGCTTTGCAGATGCGGCATTAGGACTATGGTATATGAAGGCAACCACAGTGTTTGCTCACAGCTCTCAGCTTTCACCTCAGCAAACTGCCAAAAATGGGAAAGGTAAGCAGAAGCTCTAGTGTGGCAGTACCCTGCTCTGACAGACACTGGGATGAACAATGAGTCCTTGCAAGTGTTCATATCGTGTATCTCTTTTTTATGAGGAAAAGAGCTTTGGGGCAGCTGCTGCTATCTAAGTAGCAGTGACCACCTTGACCTGCTGTCCTATGTGAAACAATGCAATTCCATTTGCATGGAAGAAGGCAGCTGGATTTTTTAAGATAGCCTAAATTACCCAGGACACCAGAGGAGACTATCCTGACTTCCAGAAGTGGTTCAGTCTGACTACATCAGGTCTTGCAATGTTATCCTACAAGTTCAAGGCAAGGTTGGATGAGGCTTTGAGCAACCCAGTCTAGTGGAGGGTGTCCCTGCCCATGGCAGATAGGATTGGTAAGAGATGGTCTTTGAGATCCCTTCACACCCAAGCCATTCCATGACTCTAAGGTAAGTTCTGCTTGGCAAGGTATCAGAGCTTAAGAAATTTGGTACAGTTTATCATTTTAAAATATTGTTATACAGTCTCTTCAAGTAACTTGATAGACAGACAAAGATCAGTAAGGCAATGCAAAGTTTCACTGGAGATGAAGGAAATAATCTTTGATATTTCCAGGACCTGATCATAACTTGGACATGCTAAAAGCAAGCTGAACAACTATTTCAAGGTAAAGATTCCCCCCCCCGCTCCACATAGCCCAAGGAAGGGCTAGGAGGACCTGCTGATAGAACATTCTGCTGCTCATGACCATACTATGTTATGATCCCATTACACAATGTCTGGGTTTCAGATGAGAGTGTTAATTGTTAAATCAGATTTGCAGTGGGTACCACTTTCCTAACATAAAAGCTGTATTGGTTAAAATCAGGCAAAGAATAATACTTGCTAAAGTACTTCTCTGGTAAAATACACTATTCAGCATAAGCCATAGCAGCAGGAACACTCCACATAGCAGTTTGCCACATGGCAACTGTCTGCACATCAGTGTATAATGAGAGCAAATGGAGTAACAGGGTAAATGTCTTAGTTGCATAATGCTGAGAAGGACATATTATTCATGCCTGGTCACGAGTAAGTATCACAGATATTTCAAAGTCACATAAACACATTTTCTCTTATTGTCACAATATAGAGTTCTTACAAATCCCATCTCATCAAATCATAAGGCAGCCTCCATTTACTTTCTGCCACATCACCATACTCATCTACTGGCACGCCTGAGCTCCATGGGTAACAATTAAACCTTCTCTATTAGCTTCAAGAGAGTGAAACTCTTCACAAACCCATCTCCAGAACAGACCACAATTTCTCAGAAACACACATAGGTGAGAAAGATGCCTTTTTATGTATGTCTGTCTTGTTCAGCAATGTCAGAACCAATTAGATTTCTGTCTTTCCTATATTTCTGCTGTTTGCCAGTGCAGAATTCTGTTTCCCACAAGTCAGTTCTATGAAAAAGAGGCACTCCAAGGCCAAATGTTGGAGCTCACTGATGACTGCCCATCAGCCCCAGGCTATTTCCATCTCCCTGATATCTGCCCCCTCAATGTTTTAGGTGGCTCTTGGATCTCATATGAGATGCCCAACCTCAGGGGCCAAGAGTATTTACTGAAAACTGGGTAGTACAGAAGATTCCTTGACTAAGGAGCATTAAATACTGCTCTCGCACTAAACAAACAGTGAATGCATTCCAAAATCCTTGTTCAAACAAATGTTCCTGTAGTACTACAAACAAATTAAAGTTGTGCAGTCCAGAGGGAAATCCAATTTCTCTCACATTTTAGGGGGAAGAGGGGAATACTTAAAAAATATTTACAATTACTCAGCTGGTCCATGGGACATAATTTAAATAACTCTGAAGGTCCAACTGCATATTGGTAACCATAGTAAGTGTAGAGGTCTTCAGTCATTATTTCATTATAGCTATTAATGGGAAGGTCTGAGTCTTTCATCTAAATTTTCCCGTTTGACAAGTTTTGGTCTAGGAATAGATTCCAGCTTTATACTTGCCAAGGTTGACAATGTGCAGTTGGAACTTCAACACTTATTTATCACATACTGTGGAACAGAAAAGTAAGTTCTATTTATAGTTATGTCTAGTGAAGTACTGACTCAGGAGGAAAAGGACAGAAAAATGGAACTGAGAGGAACTCAGAACAAGGTGAACACTGTATTTTGGCATCAAGTTCTTCATGCAAACAAGCTGTTCTATGCTATCACCAGTCCAGGAAAGCTTTCCAGACTTAGTTCATCTTATTCTTCCTGAGAGAATTTTTTCAGATCCTTAAAAATCACACCACCTTTATACAGCGTATTTTAGGGAACCTGTGCTTCATGAACTAGATGTTTAGCTGGTATCAATCACCCTCCTCTAGCTTCAGAACTGCAATGATCTGCTGCAGCAGGAGATTGAGCCAAAGCCCTCAATCGCCAGGCTGTTCTACACACAAAAGGAATTAAATAAGCACACCCATGTGGATCAGAAACAGGACAACATGTTGTGCTAGAAAAAGTCTGCTGTAGCATTAATTATCATTCAAGTAATTACACATATGCCAGTTAATCATCACTGAATCCTGTGCCAGCAGGCACTATGTGCAATAATGAATGAAAGTAATAATAAATTATAACAAAACACAGCTAAGAGATCTCACATCTTAACACAGCTCTTCTCATTTAGGCAGTAGAGTCTAGATTATTTTTTTCTCCAGGCATAGTTAGGCAAATATACTAGTGCTCTTCAGCAAGGCGCTGGAGACTTCTGGAAAGAAAAAGCAATACCAAGAACACTGGCCTATTAGGACACTCTGCAACCTTATCTCGCACATGCTTAATTTTAAACAATTTCATCCAGGCTTCAATGGTAGCCTTTGATTTTGTTTTGCCTAGTAAACATTCTGATAACAGAGTCCTTCAGTAAAACCAAGCAACTTCTACAGCAGCAAGGTAGTCTTGCTAAAACTCACATCTCCACTTGCTAATGTCAGAGACCTCATTTAACCATTATTTCATGCTCACGTGACCCATCAGTAATAGCCTGTTAGTGATCCTCATCAGCCTTTCCCTGACAACACTGGAGAGGAAAATAGAATTGTTCTTTGCCCTTCTCATTGTGTCATTTTTACATGGGGCACTGTATCTGCCCTCCTGCATGTCCTTTACTGCACAAAGTAGGCTGTTCAGCTGCTGCAAATGGCTGGTGTACATAAGGCATCGTGCTTCAGACAGAGAAACGGAGAATGAACAACTCGGCTCTCAAGGCAGAAGTGTGAAAAAGCATGTTTCCTCTTGTTCACAAATGGCTAATACTGTGCATTTATAGGAACTGCACAGTGTAGTAAGTACATGTGTTAGTAGCATGCTTAGGCTAGCATGCTACCCAGGTGTGCAAAGCAAAGCAGTTCAGGCACAGCATCTATTCCCCTGCTTAGAACAGGGAACCAAAATATTTCATTTGTCTTCAACAAGGCAACAGAACAGTCCAGATCCATAAACATAATTAACATACACCTACTACTCCAACAAAGCATCCAGCTCAGTTAGTGCAGCTGAGTAATATGGCTACACAGTGATGTGCAGGTTATATGCTAGTTATTCCTTTGGCCAACAGCAAGAATGAACAGAAATGTACTATTCAGTGATCAGAGTGATACTTAAGATGTCTGAATTTGACTCCGCTGTGTCCTAGAGTTTGGGGGTGGCTAAACTGCTCAAAATGTCTCAACTCAAGACAGAAATGGTGGCAAGTCCTAACTTTCAAGGAGTACTGAGAGGTTTTACTTGCTTTCATTTATAAATGCTCAGAGCACCTCAAGCAGACTCAAGAGAGGAGTACTGTGAGTTCACACAGAGAGCATCCAAGTTTTGCTAGCAGGTCGTCTAGGTTCACATAGCTTGTTTCATGGTTGGTAGCAGGCACTACAGTTGCTGACATGCAGGGCTTGCTTCTCTACACAGACGCTCACTGCTATTTTCAGATTGTCAATCTCCACATAAAAGCAGCTGTCATAACAATATACTAGTCAAGGACAGTTGGAACAGATGTTAATAACTGATTTCTCAGATCCTGGATACCATTTGGGTACCAAGACCTTTTGGCTACAGAGTTTAAGATCAATCCACTGCTCTTCCTATCCCGTTATTCAAAGACAAGCTGAGAAAAAAGTTTCCTGCTAGAACCCAAAGACAGTGAGCAGCAAAATAACTTTATCTACACCCCTGAAGCACATCAGCTTCAGTCTGCTCTTCCAATAAATTAAAAACCGCTCTGACTGAGGCTGCCTACATACCCAAAATTGTAAAGACCACTGCAACATATTGGTTGACTCAGTTGTGCTGCATCAGTTCAAACAAGGGCCCAGAATGAACACAGTCCTAAACATCTTTGGGATTAACCAGGTCAGACTGAAAATTTACCAAAATGTTCTTCCTAAACAACTTAAGTTAAAAATACAATTAAAATTCCTTCAACTGAAGTTGCTATGCTGCTGCCTTTTGCCTCAGTGACTCATACCTGAGCTCCAAAAATCTGTACACCTCAAGTGAAACGTTCCTATACACAGTTTTAAAAAGGCTTTTCTTTGCCTTAAAGAAGTGGTGACTTTCCTTCAACTTCTAGTCTCTATGAATGCTGAATTACATTAACATAGAACTTCATCAGGGAAATCTGTATTGATGCAAACATCTGTTACCACACATTTTTTATTAGATTTTCTCTTATATACGTACTGTTACTGCTGAAGGAAACGGGCAGCAATGCCTGGTCTGAAGATTCTGGAAAGTTTTAACAGTTACTAGCATATTGTGAAAACTGTTTTACGCTGTCACCACTGGTAGTCCATATACTTTAAACCCCTTTAGTCTCTTATGACCAGGTAAAAGAGACATTAAAAATACAGTCACATGAAACAATTCTGCTGCAGCATTTCCAGCACTTTTGCTTGCATATGTTCCATCAGTAAAAAAAATTGTTTGACCTACCCTTTACTTTGATCCTCTGCTTACTGGCAGTAGATAGTTGGCACCTCACAAACTACTGCTGTTACCTTGTGTTCAGAGAATGAACTGGAGAGAAGGGGAAAAACATTCATTCTCTTTACTGAGAAAAAAATATTTTATCCTATTCCTGTGGACACAGCACTGTGCATTCTATATAAAGATCTGCTAACTCCTCCTGCATGCTGAGGTCTCATAGCAAAACCCTGGAAAAAATGGCAAAGTTAAGAACAGCTGAGTGAACAGTGCACCAACAACCAACCTAGTACATGCATAGCTCCTTTAGGCAAGTAGGCTTGCAGGCAGTTTGCTGGTCTACCAACAAACTCGCAGACAGAAAACCTTGAGTGGTTTTATCGTCTAGCTCTTTGATAAGTTCCCTAAAGAAAGCCTACCATGTACTCAGCAGCTTTCAAATGCCAAAGCATTTAAAGAAAAAAAATTATTTTTCTGCCTGGCTAATTTCCCTTTGTCAGCCACTGAACCAGACCTAAAGATTCTATATCTTAGGCTTCAAAGATATACAGGAAAATAAGGTTGAAGGTCTCCAGAAAAATTAAAGGTATTACTTTTGGAGACAGGATTGAGTTTATGGGTAATTGCCCTTCTCTCCAGCATGACTTTCACTATAAGGACATAGAGTCTCATAATGTTCTTGAGCAAAGCTGGGTTTTCTATAAACAGTGGCACTTCTGAGGACAGACATATGTCCAAAGGCCTGGCAAGTACAGGTGATTCCCCAGCTGGGATGCCATGACTGACAAAGGTGGATTCTTCCAACCAACAGTGGATATTTTGTAACCAGCACTTCCCTAAGATGTACATCAATGAATAAATAGTATTGTCAGTACTTTATTAAGGCCAAGGAGTTTCAGAGCCTACATGGATTAGGCTCCTTCTTACAATGCTTTTAGCCTGTGATTTCAAGCACAGAATAAGGAAGCGTCTTGACTACAGGGGTCTTCAGAGCTTGTGCTTGGTTTACTGGTCAGAGTAACTTCCCTGAAGTCAGTGCCAAGCTGAATTTTTATCCACGGTCTCACATCAATTTAAAAAGAGCATCTTTGAAGAAAAATATGTTTCAGTCTTTAGAGAAAACAAGTGAAAAAAATCTTCATTTATGATAATGAAAATCCAAAAATCCACCTGTAACCAAGTCCATGGGACCAATTCTGTCCTTCAATTTATTTCAGAGTATACCTTACATCTCAAACACCCCATAAAAGTAATATCCTTCTCTGATTAGAGCAAGTTCACTGCCACTGTTCATCATGGAGGTACTGCACACAAAGCCTGTGACATTAGACAAATTGATACGGACCAAAGCATTGACAGTATTTAATATTTTATTAATAAGAAATATTTCTGACAATGACTACTTGTAATGCTGCAGAAATCAAAATAAATCTTTCAGTTGCTTATTCACTTCATGGTGAAAAAACAGGCCTTGTACCAAATAGTTCCTGCTGCCATTTGGCATTAAGCCCAGAGTTGTGCACAGGATTGCATCACTTATTTCCAGCTCATGGCCCACACTACGCTCATTTGCTTAGCCAGGACCCCACACTGCCTGTAGACATGAACTCATGCTGACTCTCCATATAGCAGAAAAGCAGCAACTTTCCCTAGGGCCTGAGGTTAGAAACCAGAAGAGAGACCCATTATGTTAGAGTCCACAACCCTTCAGTGTGCAAGTGGGCCCCTGCAAATCTCACCTACTTTAACAGCACAATGTTTACACAACACTGAAGGATATTTAAGACTCCTTCAAGTTTCAGGACACTAGCCATCATTCAGGTGTCTATACACCTTCTGTGCCAGGAGTTGGGTTAGCAGAGTCCCTGAAGGGTAAGGGCACAGTCTTGGGTTCACATCCCAGCAGAAGCAGGTACTGTGCTGCAGCCAACATCCAACTTCCGTGAGGCCACCGTGCTAACATTTTGCAATAATTCCACCTCTAACAGCAGTTGGAGCTTTCCTAAGCTCATTTCCCTTTAATCACTTCCCTTCATTTGCATTCTTCCCCAAACCAAGAGGAGCAAGGCCCCAAGCTGGTATAGCAGGCTGTCTTGGATCAGCCTTACCATATCAGCTGAGGGAATTCAGTTGGGACAATTACCAGAGACTACCACACCTACACATCCTTAACCTTGGTTGCTGCCACAGTTGTTTTTTTTCCTCCTGACACACTGATTGCTTTCAGGAGCCATGCTGCAGATCCAGATCTGCTGGACACTGTAACATAATGAAATCATTAAACTACTTAAAGTAGAATGATTTTAAGTACAACTATGGTAACTTCACTGACCAAGATGGTAGACAATGAAGGATGGTGTGCTTTGTGTGAAAAGTCAGTTTGGTGGAAGAATAACAACACTTTTACAATGCAATCTTGTGCTGTAACAACTAGTGCCTTCAAGCATCTGCAAAACAAAGACAACTGTAGCAGCAGTCTACACATGCTCTAGTATAGTGCTCTCACAGCAGAGGGTGGTGGGTCTAAGCCTCAACACCCATCCATGAATCTTCACTGGCTGTTAGATCTTTAAGAACCTAGGCACATGTGAAAGCATATAAATACATAATATGTATTTAGTCTGGAAGAGTCTTCAAGGTGTACCCATACAAGAATATTCCTAGCATAGATGCAAACTTAAGCCTATGGTAGGGGAACCTATGCTAGAGAAAAGGAGCAGAAGAGATCAAGTCACTACTGGGGCCTTTTACAGCAGGGGGTTCATTACACTGAAGGCCCCCTGTAGAAACAAGCCAAAAGGACAAAACCACTCACCAGGCTACCCTGGGGTAAATTCCTTCCTGGATTGAAGCATGGTGAATGGTTTAACCCTGCATATATGAAAGCAGAGCAACCAGGGTCCAGAGAGATTTAACGCTATTAGCCGAACCATCATCTCCCTGCTTTAGCTGTGGCTGGTCTCCAACACTGAAAGTAAGCAACTAAAATCCCTAGATACCAGCTTATGTGTCAAGGGGCAAATTCCTTCCCATTTCCAAATTTTGCAAAGAACTAACAAGCCCGGAACTTCCTGGAGTACAGCATGAATACAGAAACAGAAGGAAGATTAAACACTAATCAAGCTTGCTGGCTTACTTAATGGAACAATTGCACACTCAGTTTGTGCAATCATAGCCAGAGAAGCTCAAGACAAGGTGAACCTGTGCTACCCTCAGCAAAACACCATCTTCTGAGACCTTGCAAGGGCCAGCTTGTTCCTTTCCAATAGCCATACCAAATGCAAGTTGGTTTGAATGTCTAGAAACTAGGATCCACAAGTTCCTTTTCTTTACATATAGCAAAAGGTATTTTGATAGCAGGAATTTTTACACACAGCTACCAAGGCTACTTTCTTACTTAGACTGTAAAGATTTCTCCTTGCTCTGTGCAAGAGTCTGTGTGTGAAGAAAGATGCAAGAGTTGAGAAGCAGGTTCATTTCTAAGCATATTTCAAGTCTTCATTGTTAGTAAACAAAGCATTAACCCTAAGACATCAAGCAAAACCTCAGATAGGTCTATGTCAAAGCTTTTATCTCAACATGATTTTTGGTGGCCCAGGGCATGATCTCAGTAGAAGCCTCAGAGCCAAACAACAGGTTTGAGAACATCTCAAAGTCAGATACAGGTTGTTGCCTTTTCCATTTACTTATACAGAAAATAAATACAGTGTAACCAAACCATTGCTGTACTTCAGCGGTCCATGGACTCAAAACTGTAATCCAATGCAGCTCATTCTTTTGGTGACTTTTTTGACCTCAAATTCATGCTTTCTCCTATCTACACCTTCTCTCTGCCCATTCTATTGCCTGAACTTGATGACTGACAAGTTCAATCTGCAGTAGTATGACTGAATTATTGACATATAGTTACTAAAGAGATATAAACTACAAAACCACAAAGTATGAGAACAACCACTGTCCTAAACAGCTCCCACAAAACAGCGGCAAAGAAAAAATGAAATACAGACACTGCTTACCTAGCTATTTAAGGTTCATGAAACAGTTTGTATTTATGGAAGAGAAGGTGGTAAGTAATAATTAGCTTTCACTGCTGAACCAATCCATAAACACTTTATAAAGTAGCTATACATAGCTAATAATGCTTCTTTTTATATCCTTCTCCATTCTTTAGCTTTAGGTAAGCTTAGCTATGTCTTTGTGACAGTAAATACACTGAAATATACATTCACCAATAATTATACCACACCAGTGAGGATGTAGCTGTAAGCCCACTCCTCCCCACCATCATCTCTCCTTATTGGCCATGTTCAAGAATGCCTGTCTGTATTGACAGGGAGATACTAAAGACCATCACCCAGAGATGCAGACACACAAAAAGCTACTTCAAAAGCTTTATGGTAAGCTACCTGGCCTTGGAAAAACCTCCAGAAGGTCAAAGCTGGAAAAAACCTCACCCTGTATGCTGAGGGAACAAACTATCCTGCTGCAAAACACAAATGCTTTACTTCCCCTCCAGAGCACTTACACAAACAGCAGCAAGTAGCTAGGCCCACAGGAATAACTACAGTACTACAACTCTAGCAGGATGGAAGATGGCTGTTTTATAGTCTGTGAGCATCCTAATTATGTGGGCGGCAGCACTTAACAAGGGAGGTGACCCCCCATCTCTGTTAGGGGATGTTGTTGTAGAGTGGTCTGTTTGGTGTAGGGCTTTTGTAGGAGGGAGCAGCTGTTACTACTTGCTAAACTTGGTAATGCAAAAAAGCAGAGTAGTACTTCAAAGGGGAAGTTGGGGTCATACATGGCTTTGCTTAGGTCTGACTTTTTCAAAGGGAGCAAGTTGTAAGAAAAAAGTTTGAATAGGCTGTTGTTTAGCCTAGAAAAGGATGTAAGAAGATGCAATAAAAAATTGTCACTCAAAAAGCATATTACAAGGAGGTTCCTTTTCCCATATGACCGTAGAATGGACAAATAATAATGGTTTGCATTTGCTTCAAAGGGGGGTGCAGGTTGGCTGTTAGGGAGGAGCTCTTAGCAGTAACTCCTTCAAGGAGAAGGCAGAATCTCTTCCATTCCTGGAGGCTCTTCCCAAAGAGGGGTCCCAGGTGGTTTAAGCGCACCAGATCCTGCCCCGCTGGGCTCTGAGCTATTATTTTTTTTTCTTGAGGGGAAAAAAGTATGTTGCAGCCTTAAGGCTGGAGGCTCTTGTGACTAGCAGCATGTACCAGAGCATGTATATCACATGACTAAAAATAATTTTACAGATGCATTTCAGTGTCTCTCCATCACTGCTAGGAGCTATGTTTAGATGTTGCAATAGAATATACTTCTCCCATTCCCATGCTGCTGATCCACATGATACAGAACTGAACAAAGATTAGCCCCTGAATTTTTCCAGGGAAATTTCACTGATCTAAGAGAAAGACAAATATGCAAAAGTGTGTTTCAGGGAGCTATCTCAGTCTCTCTCTGGGATCTCAGTGACACCCAATCCTAGCGACTTCTTGATACAGCAGACAATAAAACGATATTGCATAGTTAATTCCTTTGCAAAGGATCTCCAAATGTTGCAGCAGTGTGGAAATCTCCTGCAAATGAACTGGCTGTAGCAAATGGTAATGAATGTTTCATCACATGAAGCTGTACAAGATTTACCCAGGGGAGGAGTCAACCCAGCCCAGTGGCAGAAGGAGTGGGGCTGCAGCCAGAGATTCCAGGGCTGTGATTCTACCAGCAGCTGGGGATACTTGGGTCCTCTTAAATCTCCTTCTCCCTGCTTTGGACCCTGACACAATAATTTCCAGCCCCACTTTCCAAGGAAACAGAGGGGCACAGAGCCTGTGCCTGGGGAGTCCCTTGCTGGTCATGCTGGAAGGACAGTGTTAGAGAAGGAGCAGGGGGAAAGGCCTGTGCCCAAGCACAGTGTCCCGGCAGGGTCAGCATGCTGCCGGAGGTCTTGTCAAGAGCCACGCCAGTAAGCTGGGGAATGTTTTTTCACGTTTCTCTTTTAGGAACGGAACTTATTTTAGGGGTGCTTTCCTAGTCCTACACGAGCTCAGCTGTTTTAAAGCATTCTGTATACCTACATTCCCCCGCTCCTCAGGCCGACTCAGACAGGCCTCTGAGCCAACCTAAAACAGATGCACGTGCTTGATAGGCTTTATCACTTGTCAAAGAGCTCGGAGGCTTCCTGAGGCGCTGGGTCCCTCAAGGACCGGGAACGCCCATCCGGCGAGAGGGGCGCGCCGCCTGACAGGGACGGGCTGCTCCTCAGGTCAGGCACTGTCGACTGCGGAACGGCTCTGCCGCTGGGGGTGCCCGCAGCTGCCCCTCCCCGGCCCGCGGGGCCGCCCGGTTTCTGCCCACGGCCCTGGGCCGAGGCGCTTGAGCGCCGTCCTGGGCGCTCTGCCTGCAGGGGAGGTGCCGCCCCTGCCCGTAGCCAAGATGGCGCCCGTGGCCTCCCCCCCCTCGGCGGCGGTCTGGGGCGTGTGCCGGAATGCGGGCGGGGCGGGCGATGTGGCGGGGCTCGGCCCACTTCACCGCCCGGCTGCCGTGCCGCGTTGCCTGGCCGCCGCCCGCCGTGCCCCGAGTAGGCTGTGAGGAACGGCCGTGGCGGCGTGGGGAGAGCTGGGGGAGACCGAGGGCGCGGTAGGTGGCGGCGCGGGGCAGTCGCTCTCGCTTCGTGAGCGGGCGGCGGGGCAGCGCAGCGCAGCGCAGGGCTTCTCCCGCGGGGGACGGGAAAGGCCGCGGCTGGCGTCTCTGCCTGGGCAGCCTCTAATCCGCGGGAGACGCTGCTGCCGGGGCCCGCCGGACTCTGGGGCCGGCTGTGGAGCCCGGGAGTGGGGGGAGTAGGGTGGTGGCGGCGGCTGTCACCGCCGGGCCTCTGGCGTGCGGCGACCCGACCCCCGCGGCGGGCGTATAAAGGCGCGTTGCCACTGCTGCCTCTCCCCGCGCCCTCTGGGCTCTGGCGTCCCCTTTCAGCAGCCCTGCTGCCTCGCCCCCGCTGGCTCCCTGCAGAAGAAAGAGGGCACGGCGAAAAACCAGGCTTCTCCGCCTCAGGGGCGGTAATGTCAGACCTGCCGCCGCTTAATTCCTGAGGTCGTCTGCGGGCTTTGAGTACGGATTTGTTTTTCCTTCCTCCACCAAAGGCCTGAAGGGTATGTTTTCACTTCCAGAGGTTAAAACCGAAGCCAGTCAGCCGAAGAACGGACATGCTTGACACTTGTCTGCAGATGCTCGTGTTGTGCTGCATTGCTTACCCGAAAAGGAGAGACTGAGACCCTGTTATTTTCATCCTTGGCTTCTCGGGTTATGATATAACTGTAATAATAAAGCAGAAACTGCGGAAAGAGCAGCTGGGAACTGAGCATGGTAGGATCCTGAACAAAAGTAGCTGGTATCGACGAGAAGAGGAAGGGAAGGAATGGCATCCCGAGAGCGGCTGTATGAGCTTTGGATGCTTTACTGCAGTAAGGTAAATACTGGGGGAGAGAGGGTGCTGTTTGTGTGTCTTTTTCCCCATTTGTTTGGAAGTCAGGTATTTAAAATGTATCTGTAACACCTTTTTAACGTGGTTTTTTTTTTTTTACTCCTTACAAGTTCATAGTCTTGTCTAGCTTCTTAGGCTAATTACAACTTCATCTCTTAATTCGCTTCTCAGGTTGGGCTTTTCTTGCATGCGAGGTGTGAATTGCAGTGTTCATGGCTCTGCTTAAGCAGTTGTAGCTGTATCTTTTAGCTATGTGAGTGCACATATTCACCTAATTTGTTGTGGCATTAAGATGTATTGTATTCATTTAATTCACCGCTGTCAACTATTTAGCTTTATACTTGCTGTTTCTGTACAGCTGAAACTGTATTAAACTATATTAGTGAAAGCCTTTGCAAAGAGCACACTTAGTAAATTACTCCTGAGTTAATCTTTGCTGTTTATCACCGTACCATTTAAGTATGCCATTAATAATAATGCATTTCCTTCACCTTTTAGGTGATGTTACTAACATACTGTCCTGTCTCCATTTGCATTTTACAATGTAAAGCAATTCATATGTGAAAAGCACTGAGTATGTGCAGAAATTGGATTGCAGATTATCTAAATAGATATCGGTAAAAAAGTAACTGTAAAGGCAGTGGAAAGAGCATAGGAACTTGGTGGCAGTGGCAAGAATAGCTTTTGGTGACCTTATTCTCTTGTTTTGTTTTGCCTTTTGTCTTTGTACTCTCCTGCTTCATAAGCATCACCATTTCTTTAACTTTTGAAACCAGTAGGACATTAAGGATAGGATAAATGTTCTCTTGTTCTTCCCAGTTCATTTCTAGAGAAGGCCCATCTCAAGAGCATGCAATGTGAGATCTTAAGTGCAGTCTATCCTAAGAGTGCAAGTGCACAAAGCAATCTTAATTGTAGCTTTTCTAATTTTAGTGTGAGTTTGTAACCCTAAAGTTCTTTCTACGTGTGGTTAAAAATAAAACTAGTGCAAACATTACAGAGTGGTTCGACTCCTTCTTACTGTTACTGGTGTGGGTGATCTGTTGGGTTGAAACATGTTTGCAAAGACCTTTGCCTTTTAAACTAATGTAGTAATGCCAATGGCAGTAGGAAATGGACTAGCACTGGAGGAGATGGATGTTTTGCCAGTGAGTTCATCGGCAAACTCCGATGAACAGACTCCAAGAATCCAGGCTTTCCTCAGCTTTGGGAGACACAGGGCTGCAGATGTGAGCCAAGCTCTGAATTTCTTTGCCCAGCCTTTGTCCCTTTCCTTCCTAGTTCTTTATAAAATTCTCCTAGTTGTCTTATACTTTCCCCTTGCTTTGCCTGAATGTTTCATTCTGATTGTATGCTTTCCATCTCCGCATTGTCCACACACTAGCAGGAAAGTTTGTGTAAATAAAGGAGTGCTAGTTAAATTGCATGCTTTAGATCACTTGGAGGACATTGAGTTTCTTTATGGGAATGATGTGTACACGGTCTAGTCAGGTCTCAGGAGGTGGATGATGGACTCTTTAAAAAAATCTTCTTATATAGTCAGCCTCAGTTGGTGACTTTGGCCTTTATTTTTCCTCAAGACCCATATATTAAGGGCATGATTAAGTGGATTTGTATATCGATAAGGACTTGTTCTTAAGTAGGAATTTATCTTTTTTTTTAAAAAAATAGCTTATTCTCAAAATTTGAAGGCAACTAGAGCGACTCAGAAAAAGGAGTCTTCACTTGCTCAAAAATTGCTAGACACAAACCTGTTTTTCCATCTCCCTCTCTCCCAGCTGATTCAGGTTAAAATGATATCTGCTCGAGGCAGGCATCCAGCGTGTTTCATCTTGGATTCAGTTTGGTGAAGTTAAGTGCAACTGAAGAAGCTAGGTCTTAGGATGTAAAGTGTTGTGAAGCCCTAATATAAATTAGGTTGCTCAGTCTTGTATTGGAAAAAAAAAAGTGTGTACTTTGTTCTCCTCTGCACACCTAGCAGAGCGGGAAGGTGTAGCAGTAAATAATCACCAGTGATAGGATACAGTGGTTTAGGGAGAAGCCCCATTACACCTGGGACTACCCAGAGAAAGGTAGTATCATATCTTGTATGTTGCGCTGTAATGACTTGGTTTTGACTGATGCCCTGGGAAGGAAAGCTAGGTAATTTCCCTGAACTACAAAAACTGCTGGGGAGTTTAATTTGAATAATGTGGGAATTTTTTGCACCCCAAATATGTGGCTTTAGCTTTTGCAGCCTTGTTAGCTAAAAAACCCCAAGTGGAATCCAAGCTCCTTTATTGTGTGGTGCTTCTGATTATTGCTAATAAGTAGTGTTGTTTGTCTTGCCTTTTCTAGATAATCGAGTCCTTCATGATAGTATGTTAAATATAGCATCCTGTGCCACAGCAGCAAGACTTTTTATGGCTTTAAAATGATGGATAATGCTGTGCTACCATCTTATCTTGGGTCATGACTTTGTGGTCACTTGACACTTCTGTCAGTGTCAGGTGTCAGTAACAGCAATTACTTTTGTGCAAAATAATATCTATTTTCATTGCCTCTTGTGCAGTTTAGCAATTGGAGGTCTGAGTGGACTGCAACATCCAATTGGGATTTCTGCAGGAGCAGTATTTGGATGACACTATGTATGCTGTGATTTCTTCCCCGCCCCTTTATTTTAAGATTGAATGATTTTTAGTTGGTATTCAGTTGTTTTTCATCTGACAATTTCTAGTTTAAGGTTGGGGTTTGGTTTTAGGGTTTTTTATCCTTCTGTTCCCCTAAAAGCTATTCTGTGTGGCAGTAGCTACAAAGCTGCAGATTACCATCTGCTGTTTGATGTCCAATGAGAGCAGTAGCCACACATGGTTTATAGCTCTTCTGATATTGCATGGAAGCAGTTTAAAGATTCATTAAATTTAGTGAAGTTTAGATTTGAGTCACTGGGGTTGTATCACAACGTTGTGTTGTTAATAGTCCAAGCTGTTCCTGCCTTGAGTTTTCTGTTGGTGGGTTTTTTCTTTTTTCAGAGTGATGATGTCAAACTTTCTGCAAAGAGAGCTTTGTTAAGGGCGCAACTTGCTGGAATGCTTTTTTGATGATTTTTTTCAGCTTCAAATGGCTTTTTCCCCCCTGTTAATTCTCTGTATATGTACAATGCTATTATTCAGTGGAATATTTATATGCATGTAAGCTGCAGTCCTCTCATTCGAGTGTAGAATTTGTATTTTAAGATAACCAAATTGTGTGGAATAGGTAAATGGTCCTTAGTGCATATTAATTGTCATTTCAAAGCCTTTGATAACCTACACAAGAGCATGGCACACTTGTATCTGCTCCATAGGCACTTATATCTGAAAATGCTTTACTAACATAGTGTACAGCAGGTGAGGAGCTCTGTTAGTCAACTGTTGTAGTCTGGGAAAAGGACCTGCTTTCATGTGTGCCTGTGAGCCTTTCATGCTAATGTCACTCAGGTAGTATCTACCAGCTTTGCCTTGTAGCCTTAAGCATGGCTTTAATAATATTGCTACTATGTATTAGTTGATTAACCTTTTCTTAGATGTTAATTATGTCTCAGAATACAAAACTAATTCATGTTTTATAATCCTTTGAAGTAACTGTTTACTACAGATTCCAATTTAAGTGATTTAACTTCTGTCTTATCTGTATGATTTTAACTGTGTATTTCATCTCCTCCAGTTGTTCTGGTAGGTGTTTCAGACTCTTAGAAATTCTAACAGGCTTTATGTCTGATATTTTTTTGTTTTACTCAGAAAGTTTTATATGGAAAAAGGTTTTTCTCATTTAAAAAAACCCCCAACAGGCCACCATAAAAACAACCAAAACCCCAGTTTCCTTCAGGAGGGGTGTCGAAGGTGTAAATGCAGGCACTTAGCTGCCATGTGCACCTCAGAAAATCTTCAGTTTTCATTATATTGTAATGCTTCTGAGCTTTTTCTTATACTCTTGTCTTCAGCAAAACCCTCATTTCACTTAAACATTGCCTTATCTTGTAGGTGATCCAATAGTTTGAAGGGAAGGCTCTGAGTCTGTTCTTCAGCCAGCTTCTATCCTGTGCTTCATCTTTCAAAGAGGGCACATTCAATCTTAGTGTCATTAATACAGAAATGACTTCATGTGTTAGTTGTAGTGCTAATCCTAACATTCTGGTCTTTACTAAAGCAGATAGCTGAGACAATCACATCCCTTGCCATGTTAGGAGCAGCAGACTTGTGTATAAACTGTCATCTTAAATGCACTTTCTTAGTTGTACTGTATTTCTCATTTGCTTTTACAAAATCTGATTGTATCGAAATATGTTGTTTTCTCTCTGGCACAGCGAGGGATATCTATATATTATAAATATCTTGTTTAATATGGTAACATAGAAAGAGATGTGCTACTTTGTTATAGGAGAACCTTTTCTAGTATTAGATCAAAAGCTGGACAGGGGAAAAAAATTAAACCATGACTATATGCATTATCCTAAAAATGTCTTTAAGTGGTTAAAGTTCTGTTACTTTGAGTTATTTTTTCCTCATTTGGGGTCCTTATCGGCTGCCTTACAGGAATCAGAAGACTTGAATTGGAAAATAAGTAATCTTGGGAGAAATCATGATTACTCTGTTAGTCAGGAACAGACCACTGTGATGAACTAAGTGCTACAAACTGTGTTATGCTAACTGTGCTGTAATTACGTGGCTGCCTCTACTACTGGAAGACCATTGCAATGCAAATACTCAGAGGCTGAAACTTTAATATACAAACATGTGCAATTAATTGGCTTGAGTTAAACTTACATTTGCATTATGAGGACTAAACAAGTAATTTAAATTAATGTGTCCTCTGTGCTGTGAGAACAGTCTGTGAAAGAGTAATTTCCATTAATTCCCTGTTCTCATGTGGGAATAAATTTATGTGCCTTTGGGTCCTTTCAAGGATATGCTCCTTGTGGGGAGTTCTGGTAGGATCAGCCACCTTGTGTTGGGCCAAAATTAACTTAAAAAGAAGGTGCTCTTGATAGTCAAAACCAGTTGGCTTGGAGCAAGAACATACTAGTTTTCTTAGTGTGTGCTGTTATGTTCTTGCTAAGCTGACCTACTCTCTGTAAATTCACATAAGGGGCCTTGCTGTATTGCCAGCATCCCTTCACTGCTGTTTTATTAAGTATTGCCTCGAGACAATATTTTATAGTTCAATTCAATCCCTTAGTCACCTATATCAAAAGCTTGTGGCATTTAATGCGAGCTTCAGCAAAGGACAGCAAATCTGTACCTTCTTGGAGAGCATTATGAAATCACAAGGGACGGTTCATAAGTCTGTAGTAAATAATGTGAGTTTTTGCTTCTAAGGGTTGTTTTTTTAACCTCTGTCCCTGTATGGGATTGGAGAATATTTGTAAATAAGCTTTTATCCGTAAATAAGTTTATGGATCAGACCAACTTTTAGACATGACTTTGTAGGGCTGCATAAATAAGTATGGTTGAACTGAATTGTTCACCTAAATGATGTTGTAGTTGTGTTTTTCAAAGAAAAGTGGTTTTTGCAAAATTATGGTTGGTTGTGGTGAGACACATGTAATTCAACAAGAATATGATCTCTGACAGTAAACAGTAAGCCCCATGTGAAACACTGACCTTTGCATCCCAAATATGATCTCATCCTGACCTAGCTTGCATTTGTCTTCCTCCTTGTGCAATTGCTCATTTGTCAGTGATTCATATCACATCACTATATATCGCCTTTGTTCTATTAGATAAAGAAGTATTCTCTTACAGCTAGATGAATGCTTGAGCAAACCAAATATTCAGGAAAAGTGGTTTTTCATAAGTCACTGTCATGTAAATTCATGCCTCTGCTAAAGCTAGTGAGTGAAGCTTTATTGAACAATTGCTAAGTAAAACATCTTTTCTGAATATTGTTTTAAAGAAATCTCTGAATTCTGAGAGAGTGTAACTCGAAAAGAGCATGTGGCAAGTCACTTGTGGCCATGTGTTGGTGAAAATGTCTTTGTTCTGTCTTTGAGATGCTGAACTAAGAATGGATATAGATTAACAAGAGCAGTTGGTCTTCAATTCTGCATTTACTATCTGCTATTTAAAGACATGTCTCATAGTCCAAGAATTACCAGAATTCTAATATTTATAAATATGGATCTTTTCATATAAATAACTGATGTCTACATATGAGACAGCGGTCTCTTAACTTACAGTAGCCATTACCTTCTTTAATTGTGGACCAGGACAACCTTGTACTGATGGCTATTTGGGCACAAAATAGGGACTCTCACAGAGAATGCAGACTTGAACTTGAAGTGAGACAGCAGATAAATTAAACAGAAAGAGATGGATGAAAAGTATAATATTTAGCAAGCGAAGGAGAAATTATTTTTGTTTCTTATTCTATAATGTATTTGCCAATACATATATGTAGCAGCTACTTTCAGGTAAAGACATGTCAGATTTGTCTCTGCTTTTGCTGTAAGATTCAGGGTTTTACTGGTATTCAGTACGAGGTCCTGTCTCCCCAGGTTTGTGGATTAGTGCTTTACAGAATTAATGAGAAACATGCAGTTCTGAACATGCCAACAAATGTATTTCAGATCAGGC
Organism: Porphyrio hochstetteri; assembly: GCA_020800305.1. Taxonomy (NCBI): domain Eukaryota; kingdom Metazoa; phylum Chordata; class Aves; order Gruiformes; family Rallidae; genus Porphyrio; species Porphyrio hochstetteri. The sequence continues at coordinate 16,721,663 of CM036910.1, read as the reverse complement.
TTTCACTGAAATGAAAGATTCAAGTCTCTCTCAAATGCAAGGTTTGTCACAAGGCTAGAAACCCAGGCTTCTGGCTCTGTGTGTTGGTGTACTAATGTAGGGGTGAATTTAGCAAACACTGGGTTCTTGTGTGGCGTTTGAGTTACGGCACTCTCAACTTCATATCCAGTGATAGCATCTGTCCTGATGAAAGAATATTGCAAAATCAGCTCAAATATGCTGTATGTTTGGGCTGTAATACAGAAATGGGAGAAAGGCTTGCCAGCTGCCCCTGAACAGCATTGTAGCTTAATGCCTGAATCCACATGTTATCAACAGATAGTGTTAAAATATTTACAGGCTTCTGAAAGGTTAAACAGCTGCCGTAGAAGAGCTGCTTTAATTACTGAGCCATGTAAGAAGGAAAAAGTAACCAAAACATGCACGTGTCTCAACAGTACAGATAAGCTGCTCAGTGGGGTTGGTTTTTTTTAATAAATCATCTGTTCAGATAATTTTTCCAATTTATGTTTTAGTAAATGGGAGGCTACAGTAGAGGAAGATGGAAGATAATACAAGAAACACCAAGAAATGAAAACTCAGTTTGGTTCTTGTTACCATAAATGCTGTTTTATGTTTCCCATCTCACTAAGGCTCCTCCGTGCACCTGATAATTAATCTAAACATTAGCTCTTAGATTTCTGTGCTGATCAAATATTTGTGTGTGGTGATGCCTTGTCTGACATTTAAAGCATTTATGATGGTCATTTTGTCTGACGTATGATTGAGGATTGCGTGTAGCTATAGTAAGCAATAAGAATAAGCGGCATTAAATAGTTGTTTGATCATTGACTAATACTACTAAGAAACTGCAGCTGTCTAAAATTAGGAATTAAATTTAACTGAAAGAATGGCTAATTATGCTAGTATCTTAAAGCAGAGCATGTTTTAAAACAATAAGAATATTTAACAGGTTAAATTCCAAAGGCTGTAAAGGCTGTTGAATGTGTTATCTAAAGGATATTTGAGGGAGACATAAGCAAAACCTTGAAATAAATTAATGGTTGAATACTTCTCTTACATAGCACAGAGAATATAAAAACAAAGCAGATGTTAAGCCTTTGCTTACCTAATAGACACCAATTTAACGTAGCAAATACACTTTTATTTAAATAACCAGACTTAGTAATTCTGACTTGTAGACTGAAGTTTTGGGCGAGCTGGGAGTGGATAGGGAAGAAGACAAGTCTTTGAAGGACATATTCCTGAAGTCTGAATGAAAACAGTGAATGAGTTTGCTTTTAATTATTAATGTTGGGAGAATTGGTACTGTTTTTATTGTCAATTACAATTCATCAGAATCTGCCAAAGAACATGTTTCAGTATCCTATAAGACAGTTAAAAAGTAATAAGGAAGTGACGGCAGAGATTGGAAAGGTAGCACTTGCCTTGGAAATTTAGCAGTAATGCTCGAAATGTATATAAAGTGAAAATGAAGCAGTTTGACTTCTTTAATAAGATAGCAAGATTATTCTTTTCATATTAGTAATAATTTTAGGAAAACAGTGTACCTTCCTATGGTTTATTGCCAGTTTTTACTTGGGATATGGAAGGAGAATTTAGGAACTGGAAAAAAAGTTCTAAAAGTTATTGAAATTTCTTATTCAAAAAGCATCATGCAAAAGGAGTCATTGCTTGGCTTCTGTGGAAGACTGACCAGAAATGTTAACTGACAATATATGTGGGACATCAGCCCAGAGTTTCTAGTGATGTAATTCTCCTATGTTTTGTAGGAAGTGGTCATGGTAGATGCAGGCTGCTTGGAAGTCACCTCACCAACTCTGCCAATAAATGTTTTCCTAATGCATTTATTTATGTCAAACTTGGTATTCATTCACCTATGCTTTTGCTGAATTTAGGACTGAAGCTTCATGGAAACTGTAGGCTAAATGGTTTAGCATGTTCTGAGAAGTAAGGAGGGAAAGGTTTTATTTGATGTTCCTAAATTATTTTTTTAAAAACAATTTTGGTTAAATCTGTGGTGTTTGCATGCTGTAAAGAGCAAACTTGGATTTTGGGAGAGAAAACACTGTGATGAAAAGGATGGTCTTTTAGTATTTGTTGTGTATAATAATATAAAATAAAAAAAAAGTTTCAAAAATTGTCAGGAATACAGTTGGCTCAGGTGCAACTGCATATGGTTCTGTTTAACTAGATTCATCCCATGGGTGGCATCACTCATACCAGTTCCAAGCTACAAGGCTGTATTTGTCTTGTCATTCAAAACCAACAACAAACAAAAAGAGCAAGAAAAATAGAGGCCTTGCTTCCATTTTAGTAAGAAAACTCTTCCAGTCTGTTTTTCCAGTTTTATTTGGGATCCGTGGTAGAAAGGAAATTGAATAACAGCTCTCAAATAATTGTCTTTTTCTTTAACCTAAGGTTAAGTAAATTTAGTCATGATTGACAGCTTTAGGTTTATTTTGGTATAATTCTCTATGCTAAATGGAATTTTTTAACTTGTCCCAACATAATTGTTTGTATTATGATTCACAGTAACTCCTACCCTCCCCCCCTTTTTTTTTCTGTTAATTCCAGAAGTGGGACAGAATGCTTGTGTGAATTTTGGAGGGGAAAAGAAAAAAATTTTTGATTACTTGCCAGGACCCTTCTTCCTGATCAGCAGCTGATTCAAAGATTAGCATTGTGATTAAAATTAAAAGTTGTGCTCAAAGGTGATTCCCTTGATAAGTAGAATTGATTGAGTGATTTTATAAAGGCAATTTAGCTAGTTTAGAACGGTTTCTCCTGAAGTCTTTTATTAATTCTAACTGTAGTATTTCTGCTATAACGAATCTTAATGTTTTATTTTGGCATTTTACAGATTTGAAAGGTTCACAGAAAGCATAAACACTTTGATGTACTTCAGAATAAAGGCTGTTAGGAGATCTCGTGCTGAAAACGTTGCCTTTTACATCTGAAAACATGAAGAGGAAAAAGCTCCCTTAAAACAAACCTTCTAATCCCCCGATGAATAGTTTATCTCAAGCACTGAGAAATGTTCCACCAGCCTGTATTATGCAGACTACTTCAATTAGTTTTAAGACTATTAAACTCACCAGTGATCTAAAGGCAGTGTTGAACGCTTAAGTTCCTAATGTTACTTTCTGTAGGTCTAATTCGGCCTTAACACCAAGGGCTTGTTCTTATTTTCAGTGCCATGCTTGGGGATGGGGGATTAGTTACCATAATGCCAGTGCCAGCGAGATTTTACGGTAGGGCTTCTATGCTGAAATCCACTTTGAAGGTTGACTGACTGCTAGGCACAGTAGTCAGCCCAGGTTGGCTGTTCTGTGACTGAATGTTAAATTTAACGACTTCAAACAACTGTCTTGTCAAACAAGTCGGGCTTGTCTGACAGTGGGACTCTGAACTGCCCTGCGGGGAATTTTTGCCTTTAGACCCAGGAATGTGACACTGCAAATAGCCTCGGGTGGATCCAGCTTTTGTTTTTAGCAACTAATACTTCCTGAACGTAGTTCTAAAAAAACTTGGACTGAGCTTTGCCCTTCTAGTTGTGTGTGTCTGCTCAAAGCCTTAGCCGAAATGGAAGTTATTGATGTATAAATATATAATGTCGACTTGAAACCTTGGGTAAACGTGGCTGTACCCTGCAGCACCAGCCAAAAGGCTTTTGGTGGGAGAAACGCAGTGCCAGCTTTGTGTAAAATGTTTTCATTTAAGTCTGAGTAAGCTGTAAGAGTTCGATGGTACCTGGCTTCTTGTGAATTTTAAAAGTGTTATTACTCGTACAAAAAATTCTTGTTGAACTTCTTGCATAGGCAAGGACTGGGTTAGAACATTCATTTCATCAGTCGTCTTAAAAAGTAGAGAAAGCTATTACAATTTCTAGATAATTCAGTGTATCGAAGACAAGAGCATGTCCCACCTTAGTGTAGATTTTGGGTTTAGTATCGTTTCACTTCATTGCCTTGAATCAGAGTGTCATTTCTGTCAGAAGGGCATTAGACTAGAGCTCCTCATTGCTGTTGGCTTTGGTGTTATTAGATGCTAATGTTGGTGGTAGCATGGAGAGCTTGTCTCCCAGTTCTGTTAAATCTAAAGATGGCCTTTCTGGAGTTTGTTTTTTATATATGCACACACACGCTGCAACTACCAAAATGTTAACTTCATCAGGAACATGCTATCTGCTTGTCAGTATTTAGCCACAGCATTGCTGTGCATACTGTAGGCTGGTTTTATTTAAGAACTTTTTCTCTTTTCAGAATTGTGCTGTGTTGGTAAAGGAAAAAAATCCACCCTTTTCTGGATGTTTTGTGGTGATGGTTTCTTGTGTGTATGTGTAGCTTCTGGTCTTTATTTTCTTATTACTTATTTTTAGGTGCCTGTTAGAAACATCATACTGCTCAGGCCTGGAAATCTTTCTTTTTAAAATATAAAGAGCTATGACAACTATTAATGTGTCAAGAGGATCTCATGAAAATGGAGAATGGAGGCCTAAAGGGCAGTGTGTTGTGTTGCTGGGCTGGTTCTTTCTTTGTTGGCTTTTTGTTGTGTTGTTTTCTTGGCTTTTTTTTTTAAAAAAGGTAACCAGAAGTATTTAAGGAGGGGAAGGAACAAGGAAATATTTTTACTTTTGAGTGCTCTGAGCTACGTCTGATTTAATAGGCCTAAAATATTTCTTCATTAGTGCAGGTGAATGACTGTTACTTTAGCAGCTTCACCAGCCTTCCTTTCAGTGTGTTGAGCTGGGAAGCCTGAGCTTAGGCTCTGCAGACTTCTGGCTACCACTGTGAAGAGAAACACCTAACTTAGGTTGCATTTTAGCTTCTTGCAATTTCAAGCTACAGATAATTTATCTTCTGGAAGTTTTAAGGTGTGCGGTTTCTATATATGAATTATTAAAGTCAGATACAGAAATGTCCTGCACAAAAGCTAGGCAAGTTTCACAGGTAAATAAATTAAATGCTTAGGCTTGTGACTTAGCTGCAAAGTTTTGAAAATCAACGTTTTCTTACCTTCTTGTGATTGGGAAGTTGTAGCTGGTTAAAGTGTTTTTAATACCACATACAGCTTCTTTCTGCCTTTATTGCTATTGTACAAATAAAAAATTTCCTTCTGCATTTCTTGCTGATCTCTCAGGGCATATCTGCAGGGTGTGCATAGCAGGGCTGGGAAAGAGCACCAGCCTAAAACTGGTTTATCACAGTTTGCCCTTCTGGTGTGTTATCCAAACATACATTGCTTTGTGAGCTGTGCTTTGAAAGCATGGTACAGCTGCAAGTAGCACCACAGAAAACAATGTGGAGCGGTTGTCTGACATGCAGCCTCCAGCTACCTGTCTGCAGAATGGCAACAAACGGGTAGTAACGAAAGTAGAGACTAAGATAACATACTCCATCAATTACATTGCTTTTACTGGTAATAAGGCTTCTGAATATTTGAGATGCTTTATTATTGTCTGGCCAAGTTACACTGCCTTGTTAGGAGGACTGCAGGTGTAATGGAGTAGCTGATGATTTGTTATCAATCAGTTTGAGCTGGGGTTCAAGTTCACCGATGTGTTCCTCTTGGTAGCAACACACATCTGAAGTATTGCTGTACCCATGGGATGCAGCTTTCTGCCACATGGTAACACGTATTTGTCAGATTGCAACCTGTACTGGCTTGGAAAGTTGATCTGGCACTGAAGAACACAAATGTATTCATTTTAAAATTAGGTCAATTTGTGTTCTGTTGTTAATGTGGTTTACCACTTCTGCCATGAGAGAATAGAGGATAGTTGAAAAAGGTTGGTGGGAAGACAACAAATAAATTCTAAAATCCACTGAATTTAAATTTCAGATTGAATGTCAGCAGATGACCTCAAAAAAACCCCAATTTGAGTTCAAGGTAAAGATGCTGGGTAGGATAATTGCCATGTACATGGTGCACAGGAGGAAGCTGATACCTGTTGCCAGTGTCTTTTTATTACAAAATTAGGATTTTGTGTAGTTTGCCATGGATAGCATCAACAATTGTAAGTTTCCTTTCTTAAAACTACTTCAGTACAGTGTTGATTTCTTGCATTTGTTAACAGGTGACTGACTGGTGCATGGGGTCTGGGCTGATTCCTGCTAATAAATTAAAAGGAAAACCTGGGCCAGATTCAGAGTTTGAAAGCTGGTTTTAACTTCTGTTTCTAATGTATTTGAAATAACTTGTGTATTTTAATTTTTAGCAAAGCAGTTAAATATTTGTTCACTTTTTCCTAGATTATTGTCCTTCTAGTTTTTAACTCTTCATTTCTGTTCGTTTCTGGAAAGGTGGCATTCTTTGGTTGTGTGGTTTTTGAGAGATTTATTTCTTAAGTGCTTCTTATGTTGCTAAGTGATCTTGTTTACTTTTTTCCCCTCAATTTTTGATTTTTTTTTTTCTTCTCCAAGTGGTGTTGAATTAGTGCTATTGCCTGGAATGAAATCTCTAGATTTGACTTAGAATGAGTCAACTGTTGTGTAAGCTGTTTTCTACTGGCACATACCAGTAGTGCTACCTGGTATTTTGATACCAAAGCAGATTGTTTTAATAACTTTGAATAATATATAATTGGCTGACAGGGGATTGAGGTAGAAGAGAGTTGGGTTAAATAGAGCATGGCAAGTAACACTCACGCAGTCCTGCAGTTCTTGGTTTTTATCAGAATTAGGAGGAGTTTCGGTGGTGAAGTGAGCTGAGCAGGATGTGCGCTACAGGGAAGCAAATACGTTTGGGCTTTTATAACAACTGTGGCCTACTATTGTCTCCTACATAATCACTTTTTCTCCCATGCTTTATCTGCCAGGGTTCTCTTACCAATAGCGTTTTTAAGGCATTATAGCTTAAGGATAAGGAGGTTTAATTTACTCCTAAATCTGAAACTGAATTATTGTAATTAAAAAGGAGAAAGCAGACATTTTATCAAATTTTGCCTGTTCTCCCTTTTCCCTTCTCTCATCCATAACCTTTTGTTAAAGCAATTTTAAGTCATCTGATAGTGATGATATTTTCACAGTTTTCTTGATGATACATGACCAAGAAAAATGAGTTTTCTTACAAAAGTTTAATGTCAACAACTAGTTACAAGCCTCAGCTGTGTCAACAAATTATTTTAACTTTGAAATATGAATATTAACAGTCTAGTAATTTTGATTATTTAATGAAGAACTTGCTCATGTCAAGAAAGAAATGAAGCCATTTGTTCAAGTGGGGGAAAAAGTCAAATGGTTTCTGCATGTGCATGGGTATCATCATTAGAGGCACGGGCACATGCATGTGGCAAAGTTTCTATTGGTAACTTTGTCATGGATGCTATTGCTTTGTCCTTTGTAGCCCGAGCTATATTGTAATCGCTGTAATTGTATCCCAGTTTTCCTCATCTTTGTGAAATAATTTGCATCTGGCTAAAATAACTTGCTGTGAATTACAAGAAAGTTAAAGCTTTAAATCTGTGAACATTTTAAAAAAGCCATAATGTCCGAAGACAGCATCTTCTGCTACTTCCAGCTTGTCTTTCTTCTTGCTCATCTCTTGGTTTGATTTTTCAAGGTGTCTGATGGCTGCATCTGAGAAATGTGTACTCTATACTCACCTGGTCAAGATAATCTGTAGTTTAAACCAGTAGTTTTGAAACCTTGAATTTATTCTTCGCAGTTTTCTGAATTCTGTATGTTTCAGTTTCTCCTTGAGGACAGTTAATAGGTATGTCTGAGATAACTGGTACTTCAGTGCGTATTAGACACAAGGAGAAGGCTGTACACACAGGACTACTTTGACAAATTTTTAACAGAAAAAGAAAGGGAGTGATGACTTAAAGAAAACCATTGATGGGGAATAAAAGTAGAGATGAGAAGAAATATTATGAAGGAGGGAGAGATTAAGTGGAAGGGGGGAATAAGACAATTAGGGAAGAGGAAGAAAATGCAGTAAAGGCAGTGGAAGCAAATAATCAGACCCTCTAGCTGAGGGTTTTATTTGGCATCTCTTGTATCTGAAGACATTTAATCTATAATTAATAGTGATAGTGAAGTAAACTCTGGGTGTTTCTGACACTTGGTTGATTTAAAGTGGTCTTTCAGGATATGGAGAAGGGTAAAGTCTTGCATGAGTGGGGGATCCCCATGCTTTGTAACTCCTGTACTTGGTGTGGAAAGATGGTCTGAGAAGTTTTGCAGCATTTCATATTCTGGGTTTTAATTTTTATTTTATTCTTTTATTTGTTTTTAATTGTGTTATGTTTTTTCCCTCTGAGAGGCTCTTTTATAGGTAGCTGTTTTGCACTGACTGGACTCTGTGTGTCTTGGCGACTCTTTCTTTTACATTGACATTGCCCCAGAATACTGTGTGTGTTAGAGTTATTCACAGATTGGTCCTTGGTTTTAATGCTGCAGGGAAATAATCTGTTACTTGGGTACATCTGTGGTAATATCAAGGAAACAAGCAGAAAGAAGGAGATACAGAAAAGGGAAAAGAGAAGGGTGAACAAAAAAGTCTGAAACTTTTGCAAAATTTTATATATTGTGGAGTATATTTTAAATTACTTCTAAATCTGTAATGCTTTAGGCAAATATTCTAATTTATGTTGAAAATTATAACATAGAATATGGGACTGCATAGATGTATATTAATGGATGTGACTGTGCAGTCCTTGTGGAGGTATATGTTAGCTGTTGGCTGGCAGCTTGATTTTGAAAAATAAGTAGAAAGTGAGACTATCACAAATGACATATTTTGACAAGAATTTTCCTGCGGGGGTTTGTGGTGGTCTAGTATCTGTTCTCCCTGATGGCACAGAACACAGTACCCAGCCCTGAGGAACAAACTTTCTCTTTATGAACAGTATCTGTCTGCTCTTCTAAAAACAAGTAGGAAGCCTAAATTTAAATCCCTATCTCTTTATAGTTATCTAGTATAGACATCACATGAAAGTGTTCTCCTTTCCCCCATCTGTAAGCCACTTTAGGCCTTCAGATGGGAAACTGTGAAAAGGGAGACGAAACTATTAGAGGTACCTACAACTACCTGAAGGGAGGTTATAGAGAGGTAGGTGATGGTCTATTCAGTCAGGTGACAGGTGATAGGACAAGGGGGAATGGCATGAAGCTGTGCCAGGGCAGGTTTAGATTGGATGTTAGGAAAAAATTTTTTACTGAAAGAGTTGTCAGGGCCTGGAACAGGCTGCCCAGGGAGGTGGTCGAGTCACCTTCCCTGGATGTGTTCAAAAAAAGGGTAGATGAAGTACTTAGGGATATGGTTTAGTTTAGGATGTGAATGGTTGGACTTGATGATCTTAAAGGTCTTTTCTAACCTTGTGATTCTATGATTCTGTGATTCTGTTGTTCAGGTTCATTAGACAGTACAGTGGCAGCAACCAGTGCCTCGGGCTTCTGAAGTTGCATTGGTAATGACATTGCATCTTCAGTCAAAAGACAGTTAACTAGTCATACTACAGTAAAGCTGAGTTTTATAGTGTTTTCACTAAAACTGAACTTGTTTTCCTTGATAATGCCAGGTGTGGTACTCCCACACTGTAGCCATCCAGTTACAAAGTGGATTGAGTGGAATTTTCTGAAACAATATGTGGAAAAAACTCCTTAGCATCCTTCTCCAGCTCCTCAGGGTATGTCTTTTTTCTAAGCAAGTTTATATTACAAGGTGGCTCCTTCAGACCATATTCTTAATGTCACTTGTGTCTGTTCTGTGTTAGAACATCCTGTTGTACTTATCTCATAGTGGCCTGGGGTAAATGACAAACACAGGTGGTTTTGGAAATACCTTGGACATGATTTCAGGTTTAAGACTACCAAACAGGAAGATAATTTGTCTGTTTGCCTTGGGCTTGCCCAGGTATGACCCTAAATGTGACAACATTGTAACAATGTGGCATAAAAGAAGGCTCATTATTACAACAGATAGATTAGTAGCAGCTAAAAGAAACATTTTATTTTTTTCTTAATGTTATCTTAGCTCTAAGTTACCAACATCTAATCAGCCAAACGCTCCTCACGTACTTAATTCTTGCTTTTCCAAGTTTTGTCTGTTTGACAGTCCTACAGCTTCTAGTGTCTGTCCTCCGTGATGGCACAGTACCCAGCCCTCAGGAAGTGCTGGTCACGAACAGAGTCTCTGTGTTCTAAAAACAACTAGGAAGCCTAAATTTAAATTCCTGTATCTTTTATAGATATCTAGAGAAGTCACAGGCTCTGCATTGTCCCTTGGAACACTTCAGCTGGTTCTAATCTGCTAGCTGCCATATTGATCAATGAATGAAGCAAAAAGCACATTATTTTGTGATTACAATTGTTATTGGAGTTCTATAATTTTATAAGCCACAGAGAGTGATGTGTACTAATGCCTGTGCTATCAAGACTAGTGCATACTAGTGATTTTGTAAAGCTGGTATGTATTATACTGGAGAGTAAATAAAGATTGCTGGCAGGGGTAGAAGCTGAAATGTTTTGGTTGGCATTGGTACCAGGAAGTGGAAGCACAGGAATTAATGAATAGAGCAAGAATGTCACAAGCACAACATGGCTGAGGATTTCAAAGGACATGTGGGGGGTTTGGTTTTAGTTTGGAAAAATCTGCATATTCCCTCCATTCTCCCAGTTGAGGTGCGTTAAATACAAATTGCCTATTCAAGTTAGTACTAAGAGTTGTTGACAGATGACCATAAGTGTAATAGTGCCTAACGTTTTCCTCTTCTTTTTTTTTCAGAAAGATCCAGATTACCTGAAGCTCTGGTTGGATAGTTTTGTTTCCAGCTATGAACAATTTCTGGATGTGGACTTTGAGAAGCTGCCAACTAGGTATGTAGAATTACAGACCTGTCCATCTTTGCTTTGTATCTTAAACAGACCTGGCTGAGAGCCCTGTCTTGTTCAACAGCAATACAGCCTTTAAAGCAATGGAAGATTTTTAGTTGTTGAGTGGCAGTCCCATTCTTTTGAAGGTCAGTTTGGGTTGGGAATGATGAAACTAGGCAAATACTGGTATTTGCATTATATCAGGAGATGGCATGACTGTTGACTTGGTTTTGCTGATGAAAATATAATGATTATTCCTTGTACACTTCTTGAATAAGTATTCATTACATGTTGCTTATGGAAGTATTAGTGTTTGGTATCTGCATCAGCAGGGACTGAATAGAAGAATAGGTAAAGAGTTTTGTGATTATTATAGGGATTGCTTCAAGATTAAGGGTGAGATGAAATGCTTAATGAAAGATTTGGACCTCAGCTGAAAACCTCTTAAAAAATGAAAATATGCAGAAATTATAGACTTTAAAGTGCTTTCTCTGCATCCATGAAGACTGAAATTCAGGGCGAGAATATTGCTGACTTCAGACATGTTGCTGACCACAAGTTCTCAGATATAATCATGAGGTGGTATTGAAGTCTAATTTTAGAGTTCCATATTTAGTATTATGAATTTGTCTGCTGGCTTAACCCAGCAGAGAGCTAAAACAACCACACAGCCATTCACTCACTCCCCACCCCCTTGGTGAGATGCAGGAGAGAATTGAAGAGGAAAAAGGTAAAACTCAGAGGTTGAGGTAAAGTTTCATAGGACAGAAAAGGAAGACAATAATAGTACTGATAAAATAATATGCAAAACAAGTGATGCACAGCACAGTTGCTCTCCACTACTGATGCTCAGCTATTTCCTGGGCCACATCGCCTCCTGGCCATCTCCCCCCATTTATATACGGATCATGACATCATATGGTATGGAATATGCCCTGGCTGTGTCTTCTAGCTTGGGTCCCCCCACCTTCTCGATGGCAGGGTGGTGTGAGAAGCTGAAAAGTCCTTGACTGCTTGGGAACAACTAAAAACATCAGTGTGTTATCAACACTATTCTCATCCTAAATCCAAAACACAGCACTGCACCAGCTGCTAGGAAGAAAATGAACTATAGTCCAGCCAAACCAGGACAAAGGCTAACTTGGCAAAGGAGGAATAGAAACTTAGGCACTGAATGTTTTCTTTTGCTTTTGAGATACTTTCATGAGTTATGAGTTCTAAGAAAAAACAGATGTTATAGCATTCAGAAACCATGAGAACTGTGTTATGGCTGATAACCACTACTCGTGTTTGAATGCAGAGAATAGCTCTCCCTGCATGATGGCTGCAGTCCAAGCCCTCTTGAAATCAATGGAAATTCTTTAATGGGCTTTGGATCAGATCCTGTTTAAAGTGTAAACGATAGCCTCTACTGTTAAAAGGAAATGAAGAATGCTGTAACTGGATCTCAGTGGATAAAACCTGTTTTCTTCTGCTCTCTGTATTAATTACATTTTTCCTCATATTGCCTGTACGAATACGAAATATACAGTGCAATTACCAGTAAGTGTGACCCTCTAGTTAATTCTGTGTTCTTTCAGAAGACCTGTTTTCTCTGTGATGTCAAGAATGCATCTTACCCTGTTAAGGAAAAAGGATTAAGCTTTGACACAGTATCTTTAAGATACTAATTAATATTGAAATCTGAACAGGACAAGAGAAGATCTTGGTACTTTGGGTTTTTTAAGTGGTTTTTGTTTACGTGTTCATGGGGTTTTGGTGGGTTTTTTTACGTCAACATAAGGAAATAAAACCAAACATGAAGGTTAATTGTGCAGAACAATAGCAGCATATTCATTGGGCTAAATGATGGTTTTGTGAGCATAAAAATAATGTATTTTTCTGAGGTTAATGACAGGATTAGTGATTTAGTCTGGAAGACTAGACCCACATGGATTTAGACCCATTTGTGTAACAGATGTAGAGAAACTGTATCAAAACAACATAGGGATGAAGGCAGATCATTCTTGTGCTTTGATGGCTGGATTAATCATTACACTGTTTGAGAGCAGATATTAAAATTGTCAAACAATGGCAGTTTCTGACTGTATTTGCATTTGTGATTATAATCAGCCGTATGAAAAGCAGCATCTTTCTGGGGTTTGTCAGTTTATATTACAGGCAGTTACCCAGTGGAACTGATATTACTGAGCCTGCAAAAAAGAACAAGTAGGTCAGGGTGGAACCACCAAATGCTGATTTCCAGTCACTCTTCTCTTGGGGCCGTAGGACCCTGTGGACTCTACTTTTTTTACTGGAGTTGCTTATTAAATAACTATTTCTGTATTTTGGTCTTCGAAATATTTTATGATGTTAGCTAAAATGAGAAACTGAGTGGACTAATGCATTGGTTTTTTTCCTTATATAAATCTTGGTATGCTTTACAGCTGTATGCCTGAAAGACCTTGTATACTGAAGGGCGAATGCCAGGAAAAAGTGAGAAACTGTAGGGAGAAGAAAGCTTGCACAGATTTCTGGACAAAACTAACTTTTGGGGAGATAGGCATGAAGTCTTGTGTCAATATAAAACATATGTGTTGTTTTTAGCATTGAAGAAAACACCACTTAAGAAATGTAATGAAACTATTTGTGGTGGGGTTTTTTTGCCTGAAAGGACTCTTTAATTGGCACTGTCACTTGCTGATTTAACTGATAAGAGTATTTCTTCTATAAATTTAAATACATAACTTCCTGAAATCTGTTCTGGAAATCTGAAACATTCTACATAATGCAGAATTAGGAAATCTCTAAATATAGAGGATGAGTATATCGAGTGGTAGGATTTGACTGTATAAGTAGAGCTTATACAGTTATGCAGCTTATAGGCTTGTACAGCTTCAGTTTTACCTCAATCTTTATGCATCTATATTTTTAAGTGGAATGGTTCATTAATTGGGTTTTCAGTTATTTTACTGAAAAGGTGAAAATAGCTATGCTGACAGCTTTGAGCATTGAGCACAAAAGATTAGAGCACCTGTGAGTCCTTTCCCTAAAAACATTTATTCATCTCATATGTATTTACTGTGAAAAGGATAAAACCTCTGCCAGCTGGTGAGAGGTTTTTTCCCCATCATTGAAGAATTGTCATTTGGTTTAAAGCTTTCAGAAACAACAGATGCCTCCACTGTTTTCATGTTCTTTTTCTGGTTTTGGTTTGCATGATCTTGAGCAAAGGCGCTTAAAGGACGCTCGTGCAATGTACCATGGAAACTGTACTTTGTTGATTTACTGACTTCAAACCCACATGAAAATGATGCAGGAATCATGATAGGAATGCTGATTACATGGTTTCGTGGCTGTTGAAAAGAAAAGCCTGTTTTTCTACAGCACTTTGTTCCAAAGCGCTTACTACTGGCAGAGGAGAGTTTGAAAGTCCAGGTGTATGAGTTTGAGTTGTCAGAGGTGAATACAATTTAGAGACTGACTTAACTTCCCTTCTGACACCTGAGCTGGAAGTTTATATTGCTGCATGGCCATGTTAGTGTAGTGCTAGGAAATGGTAAATAAAAAGAACCCATAAGCGTCAACATCTTTCTCGTGGTTTTGAGGTAGGGCACCAGCAGTCCAATAAGAACATCGGTTAATATAGGTATGAATTTGGGGGATTTTTTTTCCCCCTTTCTATTGTAATACTTACACAGCTAGTCTCATCAGGGAAAAAAATGATACTACGTGTCCACAAACTTAACTTCTAGATTTTAGTGGTGATTTAGTAGTAATTTGCTCCAGGGTGAAAAGAAGTTTGATCATTTATAATATATTCAGTTTGGAGTAATCCCAATTAGTATTCCTTGTGCCAGTCTTTCATAAGGCATTAAATTCTCATGGGTTGTGCAATAGCTCAGACAGCTACTGCGGAGAAAACATTCTTTGGGACTTGAGGCATGAAGGGTATGCTGCTGGCTTTCTTGTAAAGCATTTTATCATCTTACTGAAAAAGGCTTATTGGCCATTTTAGGGAAATTATTTCTGGATATATGATTTCAGCTGTCAAAAACTAATGGTCTTCCTAATACAAAGATAGTGAGTTACCAGATTATAAGGAGCATGCTTATAGTCCCAGAAGGTATGGATCTGCTGGCATCTTGAGGGGCGGATATTGCTACTGAGGAAATTAGAAGTAGTTTTTGTCAGTTGTGTTGGAAAAAAGCATCTGTTCTAAGTTTTGTGGTTAGTGTCTCTCTCAGTTCAGAGTCTAGCCCATATAAAATTTGTGTTAAGACTCTGAATCCCTTGAGCTTCTGAATCCCAGGACCTGAAAGGCAAACTGCACAATTCTGTGAAGAGACAAGGGCATGAACAGTATTTGGTCCTGTATATACATATAGTAGCACTTGTTTACTAGGATGTGGGAGCTTGCTGTCATTTATACGTGTCCAGTTGTTTTAATAAACTTGATCTCAGTTTTTCCCTTCTATATATGCTTCCTTGTCAACTTTAGAAGCTAAACAATTTGTTTCTCATTTCCCTCAAGTAATTGGTGTCATGGTGTTTAGTGTCAGTCACTGCATTTCTCCATACTTTCTCATGCTTATTCTCACACAGGTATATGTATGCAAAAGTGTTGTGTTAGTGAGTTTGGAAGATAGCTGAATTTATTTGTAGCAGTTTTCCCCTGGCTTTGGCCATGTCATCATATATTCTGTACTGTTGCTGAAATGGTTTCTATAAGGCTGTTCCTGGAGCATTGGCTTAGCCACTGGTTTATCTGTGATATTTGTCTCCATTTTTCTTTTGTTCTTCTTGTTCTCTTTCTATTTCTAAAAATGTTTCAGTTTAGCAAAAACAATAAGCAAGAGTACATAATGTTCTTCAGGGCCATTGCTGGCCTTGGTAATGCCACTGTTAAATTGGCATTTAACACCAATGTATCAGACTCTTTTTTTGTCTCCTGAAAGTAATTCAGTAGCAGAAAAAAACCCAACAAACCCTCTTTGCTGTGTTTAATGATATCCAGAAACTAATATGGATGGGTCAGCTTTTCATGCAAAAAACCCTGTGACAAGAGTCAGATGGATTCTTCTGGGAGCTGCTTCTCCTGCACATTCATTCAGATGCTGATTTTCAAGTCTGCCTTTATTTACTCTTACTGCAGACAGCTTTCTCTATGCATTTAATCTTAATTTGTACAGCTTTTTGTAATTCATAGAGGACAGACATGAGGTTCTTTGTGGATGAATGCCAGCTGGTCTTCCATAACTATTTAAAAGTGTCCAAATAAATGAGATGCCAATTACTAATCTTCAGTATAAGGGTGAAAATGTTCCCTTCATGTTTTGTTTTCACATTTCGTTCCATTGTGGCCATCTTTTTCCTTATTTAGGGACTTCCCAGGCCACCATGGCAGTTAAGGCAGATTGTTGCATGGAGGAGCATTTAGGAATCCACTTAATGAATTTTTAGCACCTTTTCTTTTTTTCCAATGCAATTCATTACTCAGGAAAAGGAATTTCAAGCTGGCATATTGCCACCAGGCATATCCTTCTGGTTCATTGGAAAGTGTTTAGGAGCTGTCAGTTCAGTAAGCATTCTTACAGAGAGAGCTGTATTGGAAGACTACATGAGGATGCTGAAATTGATAGGTCACGTCATTTGCTGGATACCAGTTTTTTGTGTGGTTTTTCTCTTTAGGGTGGATGACATTCCTCCAGGAATATCACTGCTTCCTGATAACATTCTTCAGGTCCTCAGGCTCCAGCTGCTACAGTGTGTCCAGAAGATGTCAGATGGCCTAGAAGAGCAGCAGCAGGCTCTGTCACTTTTACTTGTGAAATTCTTTATCATCCTTTGCAGGTATTTGTTCTGATTGTTACCTCAGCAATGCTGTTGTTTAGTTTAAGAAATCTTATGTAGTCTATAAATGTAGGTTCTAATGACACATGCAATGTGACTTGACGCTTTCTGGTAGAAAGGGAGAAATGCTGCTTCTCAGGATCTTGACAATAAAGGAAGAGTGAATAAATGGGGGGGGGGGGGGGGGGGGAAGGATGCAATCATTTTAGCAGTATTGTTTGCCAGGAGAAATGGAATAGAAGGGATTAGACACTAAATTCCTTGTAATTACATAAATCTGTGGGAATTAAAGGCACAATCTAACAAGTGTTAGATAGGAAATAAGGAGGGAGAGAGAATTGTACAGGAAGAACTGTTTCACATTCTTAACATGCTTATAATTCCATAAACAGCTTAGGAAACTGACTTAATATGCTATTAATGCAACTGGCTTCCTTCTGAAATCTGTGCCTTATCTTGTAATTCTGTTGAAGCAGGTGAACAAACTGTTTTTAGGGATATATTTCTCGCTATTTTTTAAGTCTTGTGTTGTAAACTGTATGAAGAGAGGAAAGGGGGTAAAATACAATAAGGAGTCTCCTTTTCTGAGGAGTATTTGAAGCAGGATTTTTTTAAGTCCTTTGGCTCTCCTTACCCCTGAAACAATGCAAAGTGCTGTAGACCAGTATTTAAGTATCTTGGAATATTATTTATACAGTGTGTAGATGGTGGTAATGTATTTCAGAATTACAATCTATTGTCAGTCTTACTTAACTAATGAAAAGTTCTGTCATCACTTCAGAATCTGATCTTTGACTTGTTCTCAAGACTGAGAATTAACATATGCATGCTATTTCTTTGTTATTGCTGATTTCTTTAAGTTCTAAAATAATTTGTTAGATACTTGTTTTCCTTGGGAGAACTTTCAGTAAATAAATGCTTCCAGGTAATACATTTCTTAAAGTTTTAGGAAGTGTATGAGCTAATAATGTGGGAGAAGTGGAGGTTATCTTATCAGATGCCGTTTTTGAGCTTTCTATTTAGAGAGTCCTGGGAATCTGCTTAACCTCTGAAACCCCAAATTCCAGACAGAACTAGCATACAGCAGAGTGACTTGGACCTCTCTTTTTCCTTCCTGTTAGATGAAAGCTTCTGAGCTCTGCTGCTGTGACAGAAATAAACATTTGAGTACATGTGGTCTTTTGGAGAGTATTTTTGAAATGCTGATGTACTTTTGTAAGAAAATTGACAGAATGCTAAAACAAACATTGTTTCAGCTCCTCTCAAATAGTACACTGTGTACATTGCTGTGGTTTTTATGTTGTCTTCATAGAAATTTGGCTAATGTGGAAGAGATTGGGATGTGTTCATACATTAACCATGTTATCACCATGACAACGTTATACATTCAACAGGTACGTGATTAACAATTCTCATCTGTTACTTTTGCTATCTGATACTTCCTGCTCCTGCATACCTAATACACTTTTTCAATAACAGTGTTGTTTGGGGGAAAAATTTGTGGGCTCAAAACTGTTCTGGAGAAGATCAAGGTTAATTTTCAACTTCTAGAAATCGTCTGACCACAGCTTGCTTTTTTTTCTTCAGTTAAAAAGCAAAACAAAGGAAAAAGAAGTGGCAGATCAGACCCCTATAGAAGAATTTGTGAGACATGCATTGGCTTTTTGTGAAAGTCTCTACGATCCATATCGAAACTGGAGGCAGCGAATTGCAGGGTATGTGTGGGCTAGGACAGGATTATAAATACTGTGGTTTATGACTTTAAACAATATGTAAAGTTTGACAGAACTGCTGCTGCCTGATGTCAAACTAAAATAAAAAGTAGTTACACGTATATTCTTCTGCTGTTGCATTTTACAGCTGTTAGAATTGATAACCTTGAGCTGTTGATTTGATACTGTGTTTTTTTAGAATTTTTTCACTCTTAATATAGTGTTTAGAATAACGTTAATTCTTCTACCAAGATTAGCATCATGCAGTAGGTGTGTTTGAAACAGAATTTCATTGCCAGCAAAGTTGTCAGAGTACTGGTATATCCTGTTCCATTTAGTAGAAAGCTGAGTTGTGAGGCTTTTTGAAAGGTGGGAAGAGCAGAGAGCTATGAAATGGGCTTTCCAAGAAGCTTAATTTCTGTCATTCTAGGCACAGACCCTGTTCTTTGGAGCTCTTAGTGATTCACTTTATCTGCTATAACTGGCTCTTCAGGGACCTCTTAAAATTTTCCGTGAGATTTTTTTTTTTTCATTTACACTTCTCCCTTAATAGTCCCAAATTAATTACAAAGTTAAATGTACATAATTTTGTACAGTTAAGGTGTTTCTCTGCTGTGTGTACAAGGACTGAAGTTGTTGTTTGCTCCTTGCTGCTGTTATTCAGAGCTCCTTTGCCTTTTGTTCCTCAATTTTATTTCCATCAGGACCATTTTGACATGCATCAAACATTGGCCCTCTGCATGCAAATAACTAAAGGCATGGAAAGATGGTATCTCCTGTTACCTAGCTGTGTAAAACCTCAGGTCCATTCTCACAGCGTGCGTTCTGTAGAGCTAGCACAGTGTCTGTGCCTTTACGCTAGCTCTGGGACTTGCATTTGTGCAGCAAGTCGCTTACCTGACTGTGCAGTCAGAGTGGGGATCATGTGAGCTGTGTACCTTGGCTGCTGGGGTTTCATTGCAGCTGGAAACCTGCAGTGTACCATAACAGCTTGAGTCATTGTGCACAAAGTTTTAAGGAGCGTGTAAAGATCATCACTTGTGGTATTTTTGTGCAGTATGAAAATTCCCCTTTCCTAGAACAGAGCATGGTGCCAGTTCTCCCATATGGCCTGCCAGTGTGCTGCTAAGCTCTTTTCAGATTAAGTATAGGTGATGCCAGCATATCTCATGGTATCTTAGAGTATAAGTACTTGAAATCAATGAATTCACAATCAATGAAGCTGCAGAATTCGGTAATGAATATAATCACACCACAGAAAAGTGTTATGCTTTCTGAAACTGGATATGATTTAAATACCTTTTAAAAACTCTAATGTATTTACTGGGAGTCTAGAAGTTTAAATTTGGGGATATAGTAAGATGTGTGTAGTTGTAAATGACCAACTTCCATTGCTTTCTGCTTTCAAAAACTGGCCCATTTTTCTAAACTAGTGGAACAAGGAAGCCAAAAAGGACAGGATAGGTAGACCTAGTTGAATAAGGACAAAATAAGTTCTTGAGAATTCACCATATAGATATGTTGCACCTTTGAAAAGAAGTATATAAATATGTCAATAGAATGATACCCCTTTAATTTGATGTCTGTGTGGTAGTGACTTGGTTACAATAAGCAAGGACTTTAAAAACAAAGCAAACATAAACCATACTGTAAAAAATTAAGTTATTTCTAGAAACAGAACAGTACTTAAGGATTAGCTATGATTTCATTTTCTTTGGGATGAAATGCTACTTTTTTTGGTTCTGTACATAAAAGATAACTTCTGATTTTTGGCAATTTTCTGTTATGAAGTCACAAATTAGTAAGTCATAAACAAAGGTATATCTAACTTCTTTGGTATATCTGTTTCAATGTAATTGCAGACATTTCCTTAGTACAGTTGAAAAGAGCAGACAGAAGTATAAACCAGCTTCTCTCACTGTTGAGTTTGTCCCTTTCTTTTACCGTAAGTATTAACAACAGCATGTTTAAAAATAGTCATCTTTGGAGGAGTGGACTTAGTGATTGCAAGTTCCTTTTCCCTAAGAATGCCTGATAAATGTAAAAGCCCCTTACTTGCTTTCTGAGGCTGAATGGAGTGGGTTGCTTTGTTCACTTATGTTTTGCTCTGAGCATCACTATCTTGCCATTCTGACTCATCTTTGAAAGCGTGGGCTTTTTCAGACTCTCTTTCAGTGCCTAATGTGGTTTAATGGGGTTGGTTCTGTGAATTGCTAACTTTCCATTTGTTAAGTTGCATACAGTGATTGTATGTACTATTCCTGTGGCAACTGTAATGACAACTCATATAGAAAAATAATCTTAGGAAAGTGTTCATGCATTTTTGTCTCTTAATATGATTTAACAGCTAGAAAGAAGGAAGCTCAGTGCCATTCAACTAGCAAATGCTCCTTGGACTGGAGTTTGGGAAACTAGTCTGTTTTGTCTCTGGTTAAGTCATTAAATACTGTGATGGCTATGTTGGAATTTATATGTTCTTACCATTACAGATCGGTTGTGTGGAAAAGGAGGACTTCTGTGGCCATGTTCTGTACTTAAATCTTGGGAAAGTGGGATGTCCAGCTAGTTTGCCACTTCAGCACACTGAAGTGCTTCATGCTTTCGTCAATGCCAATAGAACTGAAGAGCAGGAATATGCTGGAGGGGTGGGGGTATTGGTGAAATCATTCCTTTTTGCAGCTCTCTAACTCAGCTTTAACTGAAAATAAAAAAGGAAGGCTCTATTCCTAGAGTGGTAGCACATATGAACTTGGTTTCTCTAGGTTTGAGTCGTATACTCATCCTGTTCCTTGAGATTCCCTCTCTGTGTACATAAAATAGGCTAGTTGCCAAAAAGGCCAAAGATCTGATGCCAGTAAAATGCCATTTATCTTTGTGCCAGAGCACTGGAAACCCACTCTAAAAGCTGCTACTGAGAAATGTCATCAGCACCCGCCCCGTTCAGTACATTGGATTCTGGATCCTCCTAAAGCCCTTAGATATTAAATACTGTGACTGAGCTACAAGTGTACTAATTAGCTGGCAGATACTCATCTGCTGGTTGGCCAACTGGCAGGAAAGACAGAATGAGAAATTGCTGAGTGTGTGCTTCAGACATTCTGCCACAGCAGCATTAATTTGAGGCTTTTTTGGTCTACCCAGCCTAATGATCTATTTGCAATCTGCTAGGTATTGCTCTTTTGAATTTGTGTGAGGTTCTGACAGTGTCACCATCTAAGCTTGCTTTCCTTTGAAGACAGAATTTAAAAAATAGCTGTGCACTTTTCTTTTAAAACAAGCTTATATGTTCAGTATAGTCAGAAATCTTACTTGCTGATAGCCAGTAATTGTCTTAAAGGTTATATTGTTGTAATAAATATAAAATTCTTGCATTTTCAGTTTATTGTTTGTTTGAAATATCAGTTTTTACAGATTCAAGTCATTATCAGTTCTATCTCATAAAGCTATTGATAGCTTTACACTGGTTAAGTCCAAATAAAATAATCCTTTGTAGTTTGTTGTAGCTACTTTGTCCAGTGTTATTGCTATAGCAACAATATCCCCATTATATCTGTTGCTAAGAAGAGTTCCTGAGGCTGTTTATAAATAATTTATATCAGATACAGCATGAGAAGACATGCAGGATAATTGTCTTTAAAGAAGACTATTTGTAGAAAGGTTACAGACCTACACAGGCTTCCCTGGGAAGTTTGGTTTAAAGGCAGCGAGCTCAGGAGCTGTTTTTCTGAGCTACCTGCCTGCGTATGGTATTGGACTTTCTGTGTCAAAATGGCTATAACCTTTGTCATGCTTGCAGACTGCATATTAATGTGTCCTTCTATTTCTCAGTAGTGCGGCTCATTTTACATTACAGATCAGATCAGCAGTTGTTTGTCTATAGTTCTGTCAGCCTGCACGAAAAGTTTTATGCAAAGCTGAAGGCCTGGCCCTGCAAATTCCTGATAAACGTGGTCTTTAACACTGGGATTGATGTATTTTTGTCCAATTTGTATAAAAGTGGAGACTATATAGTTGATTATTTTTTTATTTGCATGATGGCAGGAAGCTTTTTTAGTGTTTTGTATGGTGAGTTTTTATGAGAGGAAAAACTTTGTGTAATTTATGACCAAAGTAAGAAATTCTTCTCTGTTTTGTTTACTCCAATCAGAATGCTTTCAAGAAAGTGAACATCTCAAGGAAAGCCTAAAATGTTGCCTGCTACATCTCTTTGGAGCTATTGTGGCTGGTGGTCAGGTAAGGAAGTTTTACACTCTGAAGCCTCCAAATGCCTGTTTGTTATTTAAGGCTTAGAAATATCCCAAAATCCCGTAATGAGAAGAATTTGTTACTGGCTCTGATTTTTGTCTTACGAAGTTTGGGGTCAATCTGTGCAATAGTATCTCGCTGCTAAAAGCTGGGTCCTGCTTTCAAGCAACAATAGAATTTTGCTGTCTACATAACTACGCTTTCGTAAGAATGTACTGCAGTCTTAAAGAAAATGTGTGTAACTAGATCAGGAGTTTCCTCCTGAAAACATGTAAACTTTGTATCAACACATGAAATACGGAAATAGCTTACTTCCAACAGTGGGAATTAAGCTAGATTAAAGCAGCACGGGGCCTTTATAGTTTCAAAACTGTTTAAAATATTTGAAAGAACGTGAAGAAAAGATATTCATCATCAGCAAAGCCAACATCTACTCTCTTGGCTGACTTCTGTAATGTGCTACTTAGTTTGGTCACAAGAAAATGGTACTTCTGGTGGTCCAGAAAAGAGAGCGTTTTTAAATGTTAGGAAGTGGCAGTCAGGTGCTCCATCAGGGAAGACAGCTGAGGCTGAGTGTGATGACCAGGCAGGCAGAGGCAGTTGGCTTCACTGGCAAAAGGTGCAATCTTATCACCTGACCAAGGTGATCAGAGCAGGTCTGGTGGTAGTACCAGGGTCAGCCAGCCCAGATGACGGTGCAAGCCTGTAATGCTGAAGCCTGAGATCAAGTCGGGAAGTCTGATGAGCACGACAGGGTGGGGACTTGGTCTAGTGATAGTAACGGGGTCAGCCAAGGGCTGCATTGCCGGTGGTTGCCAAGCCCATCCATAGTGATGAGGCAGGTCTAAGGCCAAACTGGGCAGTCAAATCTGTGGAGTGGGTTCAGGGCTGTATGTGGCCAGCCATGGGGAATGCAGTTCAGGCAGGTGAAGGTTGAGATCCAGAGCCTGACGGCAGCTGTCAAGAAAGGGCAGGACTCCCTCAAAGCTTCTAGGCTGGGTTGCTGCCCCACATTTAAGGTGGCTCTGAGCCCATGCAGTCAGATCCCCAGGGAGAGGGGTGAGGGAAATGCACTCAGGACCCAGAAAAATGTTTAGCTATTAAGTTATTTTTAAAAAATTTAAAGTATCATGGATTTCATGATCTAAAATGAAAATTCAAATGAAGGTTCAAATTAGCAGTTTATCAAGGCTTACCTTGTAAGAGTTTGGTAACATGGATTTAAATTTATGTTTCCCTTTTCCCTGTAGGCATCCTCCTTGAAAAAGAAAGGCTAGTTAAGGGGACAAGATAGGCTGCATTTCATCTGTAGGCATCAGTGTAATCCAACTATAATGTTTCATATTTAACAAATACAGGGCATTAACAGGGGTAATACTGTATGATTTAGGTAGCTCAAAACTGCTGGTTTGAAGATGGTTGGTTTTATTAATTTATTTTTTCCTTAATCTTTTTTCCTCTGTGGGTTTCAGAGGAATGCTCTTCAAGCAGTATCTCCTGCCACCATGGAAGTCTTGATGCGTGTTTTAGCAGACTGTGACAACTGGGATGACAGGAACCCTGAGGAAGTGAGCAGGAAGGCAGAGCTGACTCTGAAGTGCCTGACAGAAGTTGTCCATATCCTTCTGACCAGCAGTTCTGACCAGCGGCAAGTGGAGACGAGTACAATATTGGAGAACTATTTCAAGTTGCTTAATTCAGACCATTCAGCTTTACCTAATGCAAGGCGGTGCAGGCAGTGGGAGAGCAGGTTCATAGCACTGCAGATCCAAATGCTGAGTGAGTACCCAAATGTACAGTTCCTTTAAATATCTTTTGATAATAACTCTGAAGCAGGTAATGATTGAACCATGGTCGTAATATAACAGTGTTCTACCAAAAAAAGTTCACTTGGTTAGCCAATTGAAAAATTTCAAATGTTTCTTCATTGATGTGACTTTAGATGTATTGTTTAATCACTCACTACAAAAAAAAAGACGCAGAAGAAACTGTATTGGATTGCTATAATTCAAACAGTTTGTCCAAGTTCATGGACTGACATTCTCTGTTTAAAAAAAACCAACCCACAAAACCAAACCAACACTTTTCCTATGCAACAGCTGACACTCATTGGCACCTTAATAGCAGAATAAGATGGGACTAGAATAAAATACCCATATGGTGCCTGTTTTGTGGTAGTTCACTTCTCAAATGGTGTTATCATAGACATTGGCCAAAAGTGATGGTCTGAAACAGTCATTGACTAAGAATTCAGAATTTGGAGGTTTTTTCCTACTTTGTTCAGAATGGGAAATAAAATTCTTTTCCCAAATTTCCAAGGAAATTGAGGAATAGTACTGAGGCAATGAAGAATGCTTACAGTATAAGACTGCTGTAGAATACAGAGTAATTGCTTGATGCGGAGACAGGTGCTTGCATGTTTAAGTAAAAGGCATGCTGCTTGTGTACTCACAACTTAAACAGAGCCCCAAAGCAATCAAAGATACTTGGTAGGTGAATTTTTCTCTAGGTATAGTAGGCTACATGATAATTTTTACAGCATCAAAATATTTAGCTTTAGGCCTTGTGCTCTGTGCTTAAAACACACATCATTCTTGATCAAAGAATTCACAGCAAACAGTTTGTTGTGTAATTTCCCCTTCATGTTTGCTATGCAATGTGCAGAAAGAATGCTTGATGGATTTGGGAAATGTTTTGTCTTTGATGCCAGTTCTGTTTTCATTTTATAGATACCATCACAGCCATGTTAGACTGCACAGATAGGCCTGTTCTGCAGGCAATTTTCCTTAACAGTAACTGCTTTGAGCATCTCATTCGACTGTTGCAGAACTGCAAGGTAAATTTTCCCTTATCAGCATATTTTTAACAAAACCTGTCTTGTAATTTTGCAGGTATATTAGTTACCTTTATATCTTCCTTTAAAATTAGATGCAATTTTATAATGTCTGTATAGTGGAAGGAAAACTTGGGATTGTTTAGAGCCACTAATGCCATGAAAAACCTGAAATATCTAAGTTGCTCTAATTTATTTTATTTATTCCTAATGAAATAGAGGTATTTCTTGTCTGTCTTGTGGTTAAAGCAATGAATGCTTGTTTTGAGTCCTGAGCAAAATACCTTTACTGACGCTGCTCAAATCTCTAAAATCTGCTAAGGTAGTTACTAGAATCAATCCCCACCCACCCCTTTTTTGGGGTTTTTTTGGGTTTTTTTTTTTTTTTTTTTAATTTTCTGTCACTGGATTGCTAGGGAGTTGCTTGCAACTGCTGCCAGGTGGAGGTCCGAACTCTAATTTCAGAGGCATATTTTTCCATTTTACAGACTTTGCTGGTTTGCCTTTGTGTTTCTAAATATTTGAGTCTTGTGTAGCTGACACAAAAGCTGTTACAAATGTTCTTTGATTGTTGTTCTGTGTAGGATTTAGTGTTTACATAGATGCTAGGTTTTTCATCCCAATCCCAGATGGTCATAATTTGCAAGCTAGTGTCTTCCACTTGCTGCTCTGTAGACTTCATTTTTTCGTGCATAAGAATATAGATATAATGTAAATCTATGGAATATTTTATTTATCTTTTAGTGACATGTTGGTGAGGTAGCTATTTTGAGCTCTTCTAAAACTAGATAATGTTAGCTACAGTGTGTAATTTGATTCAGATCCTTTTAGATTTTGGATTAGACCATATTTCAGTGCAGTGATATATTAAAAACAAATGTGCTTGGATTATGTCATAACTCTAGTTATCATCAGTGGCAGAATGCCGACTGACTTGAAGTTTTTAAAATAGTGTTTGTAGTTGTTTTATCTTCTGAAAATACATTGATTGACGTTTCCATTCTCCTCCTCTGTTTGGGAGTTCGTGCCTATTTTTGTACTGACCTTGTACTGTATAAAAAAATTTCTTTTTTAGCTGCTTCTTAAGTCATTGGGCAGTGTGATGTTTACCTGTTCATGGAGACTGTAGTTAGAGTGGAATAAACAAGTGGTGGAATTTAAGACAGCAGGAACAGCTACTCTATTTTTGCAGCTTGCTCCTTTTATTTTTACTCTGCTTGTATGTATGTCATAAGATAGGCTCTTTTGAGGGGGTTTTTCCTGTGATAGTCTCACAAGCTACTGTAACTGATTGGATATCGCTGCTGCCAGTTTGCTACATATTGGGTTTTTTTAATCTTTCACAGTGAAAATACCCCCAAGGATGAGAAGTGGGGAGAGGGTGGGGGTTAGGAAGGTGTTTTATATTTGTATTTTCCAATATATTGTATCTCTGTTCCTTTTTCAAAGCCAAATAGCAAAGGTTAATGTAGCTGTGGAATTAGGCTTTCTCCTTATTAGACTCTGGTTTTAGATATTTCTTCTTTACTGATTAAAATCTTGCTACTGGATTCATGAACAAGCTGTGTAAAGCACAGTTCTGCAGCTCTGCAGGTAGTGGGAGTCCAGACACACATCTGAAACTCAGGAAGCTATTGGATGATCTTTTGAAGTTTAAGAAATTTCCATGGAAAGGAAGGGTAAAGAAAATCCATACTGCTGTTTCTGCTATGGATATCCCTCGAGGTGTTAAGGACATACTTCTAGTCATACTTCCTAGTCATTTGCAGTTCAACGGCCTTATAAAATTTTAATCTTTTTTTCATATTTACTGTCTTTAAGGCTTATGGGCAAGCTCTTTTCTTAACTTTGCTCTAGGGCTAAAGATCTGCCCAAAGGCTTTTCAAAACTGCTTGGTTGAGTTTTGATGATCTGAATGTTGCTTTTTGCCTGTGACATCTCAAAAGAGGGACTTTATTTTCAAGGTATCAGGAGGTGCTTATTCTGTGTCATTTAACAAGCTCCTTTCTCAGTCCTGAATCTTTTCTCATTTGTTAAACTCTCCTAGAGGTCAGACTGAGCAAAGCACATTGGCATCTAGCAGTTTGCCTTGTTAAAAAAAAAAAAAAAAATCCAAAAATATCTAAACAGCTTTTAAATAGCAGAATTTAAACCATATGGGCATTGTAATAAAAATCTGTTTTTCTATTTTATGTGTATTATCAGAATTGAAGTAACTTGCATGAAAAATTTAATGTGGGTGGCTTTGGGGTTTTTTTGCACATCTGCCTTTGCTTCTGTTGAATGTTCCTATTTCCACTTGTTAATGTTATAAACCCCTGAGGGGCATTATACTGATTCTGCAGTGCTAATGTATTTTCAGAATGACTTGTGTTTCTATGTGCTCTCACACCTATGTAAGACAAAGTAGTATCTTGATTGTTGTCTTCCTGTTTGCCTGAACATATGAAATTAATTTTCTTAGGCTGCTCTTCAGAGACACTACCTAGGAGATAACGGAACAGCATGTAACGGGGCGGGGAGGAGGAGAACAAATGCTTAGTTTTGGGCCCAGTAAAGGATAGTGTTGTTCTTTTTTTCAGAGGGACACTTAAAACAGTTTGCTCACCAAATAGAAACACCTCAATAGAATTTAAAAACAGAAGATAAATTTTAGTCCTGATTTAGACTGCAGCTAAACTGCACACAAAGTGACTGCAATCAATTATGAAGATACTTGGCTGACTCTTAAATTTGCAAATTCAGGAACTGACTTAGAATCTAGCTGCTATACACAGAGCAGTTTCTTAGCTG
Organism: Porphyrio hochstetteri; assembly: GCA_020800305.1. NCBI lineage: Eukaryota > Metazoa > Chordata > Aves > Gruiformes > Rallidae > Porphyrio > Porphyrio hochstetteri. The sequence continues at coordinate 16,693,428 of CM036910.1, read as the reverse complement.
AAGATGCAATATAGGTGTATGTTTGACATAAATATCAGGCAGGCTGTAAATAGCTTTAGGATGGCAGCAGGGGTATCTTACCCTTTTTCCTGTCCTAAAGACTATGTGCCCCAGAATTTCTGCTGCTGTTTAGAGATTGAAATGTTCTCTTCAGCTTCAACTGTGATGAAACTCAAGTAAAAAATTGTGAAATGATACCATTTCTTTGCAAATGCCCTGCTGTAGTCTTAATTTTTTAAAAGTAAATGTTTGAGAACCTCCTGTCATATTGCATATTCTAAATTATATCGGAGCAGTCACCGGTATAAATTCCAGATGGACACAGCAATTACATTATTTCATTTAAATCTGGGGAGGGAGGGGAAGTGATTACTATTTAGCAAAAATCCAATGTAATCTTCAGTACTGTAAGAATTAAGAGGACCATGTCTCACCAGTGTGAGAACTCTTATTTTTACTACTTTTTTTTACTTCTCTATATTTTTTTTCTTTTCTTTGTATGTGAGATACAAATTCAAGGCAGCCTCCACAGGTTTGGCTGCAGGTAATGGTTTAATGCAATTATTTCCATTATTCTTGTCTCTAACAGCTGTTTTTAAATGCTAACAATAAAGTGGCAGACAAGAGTGAGAAAGACCTTGCCAACAAATTACTGACAGAAATGAATGAGGACCAGGTACCTACCTAACCTGTATTTTGCTTCAACTGAAGTCAAGACACAATCACAGGAAAACTGATTCCTGTCCTTCACCTTAGCCATCCTCTTTAAGCATTCTGCAGTAAGAGGAAGTTGTGTTGCTGCACACATCAGTATTTCCTGTTTTTTGAAAATAATTTTTCTGAGTAACAGATTGAATTCAACCTCAGTTTTATTTATCTGCATCAAATTGCAGACATTTGCAATAGATTTGAGCCTCAGTTATGCTTTTACGGAAAAGGTGAAGTACATGAATGGAATCCAAAGAAATTCTGTCAACCTGGTGGTGATTCCTCTCCCCACCCCCTTTCCCTTTCCTTTCCTCTTTTTTGCTGCTTTGTCTCAGCACTTGTGGTGGTTTGGATTCTGGGGCCTTGTTTGTGAATCTCAATGGTTGTGTTTGATGTCCTGATTCTTTGCTTGTCATCAAGAACAGATGTTCACAAAACAATGGACAGGCTGAATCAGGGAGGTAGGAATAGCCTGTTGCTTTAATTTTTGCAAAATGTTGTGAAAGTTTCAAACTTTGTATTAATTTTACAGTAGAATGATTTTTTTCTGATTAAAAATGCAAAGAAATGCTAAATAAAAGTGATGGTAATCTACAAATTGTGATTCTAACTAATAGCTTTGGCTTCTTTAGAAACTCAGTGTGACACTAACTGCATGTAAATGTTTCTTCATGTCTAACAGTCTTCTGATTTTTGACACTTCATTGTAGAAATGTCTGACATGCACATTGTATTTCAGAGGTGGCGAAACAGTTTGTTTGCTTGCAGAGTTAGGATTACAGATGGATGCGAAATATTGTGCCAACACTTTTGTCCTTCAAACCACTATAGATATATCAATATAAACAAGAATGATAGAAAAAACCCTCAAAAGATGACTTAAATTGGAAAAAGATGCTGATTAATGGAATGAGACTATGGATGAGGCAACCACTTTACTGTGCTGGTGTGACTTATCTCTTATAATTTGTGTGTGTGTGTGTGTTGTGTTGGTGTGTAGGGATTTGGACGGAAAAGAAAGCACTTTCTATGAACTGCAGGTGCCTGATTGTCCAGCAGCACACACACACATACTGCAAGAGGTTTCCTAATTGTTTTCCTCCCTCCCTCTTGAGGTTGTCCATTAGCCGCATGAGGAAAACCAGTTTGTCCATCAGAGTATTTGAGGTGCAATGTGTGTTGTGAATGCTTCTCTCCTCTTGAAGTGTGTGGCTGGTTGTCTACTGCTACGTATTCCTTGTAGGTCGTGGGGTTACGAAATCTTGACTGGTTGGAAGATGATTTTTTGAAGCATGTTAGCAAACTCTTCATTTCCCTTCTGGCCAGAGGGCACAGTATAGTTTTTTGGAGTTGAACTGTCTTTGCTCATTAAGTAGCTTATGTACCTGCTACTTTTTAGGTGTTTCAGGGACATCTAGACCGCTTGGCAGTATCAACCATTCAGGCCCTCACAGCAGTAATGCACAAGTCTCCAGCTGCTAAGGTAAGAGGTCTGTTTGTAGTATGCTTCTTGATCCTGTTTCAAATTAGTGGTTTTGATCACAATACCGTGACAAATTTTGCTGAGCAGATTGTAGCCGTGCCGTCCTGCCAGATAGGAATAGCTGATCAGCATTGCTTATCCGTTTGTATGTGTCTAATGGCTGGACACTGAGCCATCTTTCCATTAAAACTGGAAGATCAGCATGTTAATGGCATTTGGAACTTTTGTAAAGGAAGCACATCCTCTGTTGTGACGTGAAAATGTGGGGTAGAATTAATGGTTATTTGCAGGAATTTTCAGACAGACATTTGTTGTAGTTTTATCGTGGATTTAAATTAACCTGGGATCGTATTGCTGTCCAGAAGGGATGTGGATGCACAGTGGAGTGTAAAGAAAGAACAGGAGTCACCTGATTTGGTTGCCAGTTGTAGTAGAGTCTGAGTGAGAAAAACCAGTCAGTTATGCTCTCCAGGGTGCTACTTGGAGTGCTCACTGAGTCAGGAAAGCCTGGGAAGAGTTGTTTGTGGAGGTGGGAACTGGCTGTGATTCACTAAGGGTCAATAAAGTTTTCAGTTGTGCTTCCACTGCGACATATGCTGGGGTTTTTTTCCATATTTACTTACACAATCATCTTGCTTTTACTGACAGATGCAGCCTTTTAAAAAAAATAAAAGTCTTACTTTCAGTGCAGAATACAGTTGGGAGTATCCATTCTATATGATGTATTGGGTGTTTGCTAGCAGAATAAATGGGTGCTACAGCTTGGATTTTGGTGCTTGATTAATTTTTTCTACATGTGAAATCAATTAGTTTTCAGAAAACTTCGTTGGAATGCTTTTCTGCTTTTTGAAGTGTTTAGGGTGGGTGGGTTTTAATCAAGCTGGTATAGGAAAATCTTTCACTCTGAAATTAGTATTTGAATACTTCTAACACTTCTGCTCCTCAGTGTAATAATTTCATGCTGTAATTTGCATTTAAAAATAAAGCTATTAGTTTTTTGTGATAGAATTAGTATTTTGATTATACCAAGGCAATTATCTTGTGTAGGTCATTATTAAAAGATAACTTGGATCTTTTATTTGTCATCTGTGTGCTGCAGTAAGATCCTTCTCACCTGCAGCATTCTAGAGATAGCACAATGGACATATTATCAAAAAGAGTTCTCTAGCATTCTAATGATTTTGTGTTAAATTAGACAGGATCTTTTTTGGTCTATTTTGTTAGTGAGACTGGAATTTTTATCCTCAGGAGGTCTTCAAGGAGAGGATTGGTTATGCACACATATATGAGGTACTAAAATCGCTGGGTCAACCCTCACGGGAATTGCTGGAAGAACTCATGAATATGGTGAGATGTGCTTGCCTTGAAAGCTAAAATGCTTACTTCTTTTAAACAGTACCACTAGCCCTAGATTATTGTATTTTATTTTATTTTATTTCATATCTGAGTTCTCTGCTGTCTTTCAGGCTGTTGAAGGTGACCACATGGCTGTTGGAATCCTAGGCATTAGTAATGTCCAGCCCTTATTGCTGCTTATCCAGTGGCTTCCAGAACTTGAGTCTCACGACCTGCAGATTTTCATCTCAAATTGGTTGAGGCAAATCTGCTGTATTAACAGACAGAGTCGTTCCACGTGTGTCAATGCAAATATGGTCATCCGCATCATCGAGACACTAAAATCCCACTCCGCACTCCATTGCACTTGTGCAGAGAATCTGATTGTGCTTCTGGGCTCTTTGGGGAGCCAGTCAGTGAGCTCAGAAGAACTGCTTCAACTAATACGGCTCCTGAGGACTGAGGAACCAAAGCGTGCTCACCCTTACGTTGTTCCAGTGATGCGAGCCATTCTGGCAATGGCCCGGAAGCAGGGCATGGCTAGTGCCTTGCAGTATTTCAACTTGTGCCACAGCATGGCTGGAATTGCTGTCCCATCAATTCATAAGTGGCCAGGCTCCGCATTTTCTTTCAATGCTTGGCTCTGCCTTGATCAGGATCGGGTGGACCCTAGCACAACTAGCAAAAGTGGCAAGCGGAAGCAACTCTATAGGTATAGTTACTGTAACTGCTTCACCAGCATGAATCTAGGTCATCTGTTCCCTGTGGCATATGGTACCCTCTGACATGCCATACTTCTGCTTATCTTCATAGAGGGCAACATATATTGCTGAGTTTGAGAAAGGGAGCAGTTTCATCTGTCACCAGAGCCAAGCTGTGTTACAGAAATAAGCGTGTAATTTCTCAGTTACAATATTGTCTTGTCTACGGTTTCAATATCCACAGCTCCTAATTTTGTTAAACCACCAAACCCTCCCCCTGCCCCCCAAAAAAGCCCACCCGAAACCAGAATAGCCTTTTCATTGTTTTCTGTATATGTAATGAAATCTTTTTTCTATATGAGAGTGCATTGAAAAGGACACCTTCATTTGCTTAAATAAGACATCGACATGGATGGTTCTTGGTATAATTTAACTTTCTGGGTAGTAATGTTGAGTACCAAACAAAATCTAGAATGGGGGAATTCTCACTGAAGAATCTCTTGCTCCCTTCAGTCCATTTTACTGCACTGTGGTTTCAGGGGAAATGTTGAAGAATGCAATTCCAGTGATAACAGAACTCATATTTTCCAAACCTGTGTGCCGTAGCACGTTACTTCCATTTATTAATAAGCAGTGGTGACAGGTAGAGACCTCTTGGGTTTCTGTGGCTGCCTTGTGTATCTGTATAGCAGAGCCCTGATGAAGGATGCCACCTAATAACCACCACAATTCTGTTCCCAGAGTTCATCAGTTTGTCCCATTAAAGATCTTCAGTAGGCTGTAGTTGCAGAAAACTGGGGTGGTGTTGCACTGCAAAGTTAAGAAGCTGCAGTTGAATTTCAGTGTTAGACCAACAACTAATTTTCTATTTTACCATTTTTAAGACATTATTCTAGTTTTGGGGAGCTAAAATAGTAGTGTATTAAAATTAATAAAGAAAAAAAAGGAAATGTTTAAAATTCCAGTTTCAGCTTGACATGCTAAGCACACACACAACTGAACTAAATCATTAAAGGTTGATCTAACTGGTATGTTTTACAGTGCTCAGTTGTAGGACAACTTATATCTGTTGAGGCTGTCTAAAATATTCATGCTTTCTGTGCATGTATATTTGTGTTTTCCATTGATAGATACAGGTATTTGATAGTACAGTAGTTAATGTACCCACTTGAAATAATGGTGCCTAAGGGTGTATACTAAGTTTGGATAGTAGTTCAGAATTTCTTTAAAAGTGCAAGTTTTCTTGAGGCAAAGCTGTGCTTGAAGGACATATTTGTAGATAGCTGCTTACAGCTGATTTTCTTCATTACGTGAGTGAAATAAGATTAACTATATTTACATTTTCACTAAGATAAGGTTCTTGCTGGTAGATAATTGTGCATAAAAACAGTCATGATGTTTATTGTATCATCAGAGTTTTAATGCAGATTTCTCTATAACATTGAAGGTGGAACTTTCTGCACTTTCTAGAAGAGTTCATCCATATGTTGTTCTGGTCTTTCAAATACGTAGTATCTCAACAATATATCTACACTGCAGTGCAAAGCAAGGCAAATGGAAGAAGACATATGTACGAATTGTAACAGTAGCATCATAAATCTGCATGCAATATTGGCAGCTTCGCCAGGGCTGGTGAACACAATTTAATTGATAGATAGCAGCACAGCTTGCAGACCAGTCTCCTCTTGATTACAATATTGGAGCTTCCAGGGACTGCGCAGGCAGGACTTTGTGTGGGGCACGCTGGAGCATTACTTGTGCAGACTGACGTTGTGTTTTCATGTAATAATGGATGGGTACAAGCTGCTATGAGAGCTCTGTGGATCACCTTTGGCCTGCATGTCCCGTGCCTTGGTGTCCTTTCTTTGAGACAGTTCTTGGTCTTGGGTTTTTTTGGAACAAGAGTACAGCCAGCCAGTCACATATTGGACAAGTGACAATAGGCTTTAGTTGGTTCTCTCCCTAGTGAACGTAGTGTTAGGTGACTGCCAACAGTTTTGAAGTCCTTGATTGTGTGTTGTGTTGTCTTTTCCTGTAGCTTTTTTACAGGAAGCGGTATGGGATTTGAAGCCTTTATCACATGCTCTGGAGTATTGGTGGTTGCAGTTTGCACAAAGAGGGAATATGCAACGGTGATGCTGCCTGACCATTGTTTTTTTGACTCTCTCTGGGTAAGATGTGAAACTGAAAAACATTTTGGGTAGTATAGTACTGTTAGCTCAGCAGTCAAAGGTAAATTGTGTTTTACAAATGGTCTATTTTATATTATTTAAATAACTCATTGCATAAGAACAGAACTAATCTCACATATTGCAAGCAATTTCCATATTGATTATTGGCTTATTGAATTAAATTATGCATATTTTATTAGGCATTTGTTATTGATAAGCATCATGCTTAAAGGTGTTTTAACATGCAGATTTTTTTTAGTATTGTAACAAGCATAGGTGCCTGTGGTGCTATGTGAATGAATAAAATATGCTACTATGTTTCTGCCTTGCCCTTTTCTATTGCCACACTTAAGAACCGATGTGCATTACTGGGTAAGAGCTTTATCTCTTAAAAAAACTGTTTACTTGTAAGCTGTGTGGAAGCAACTGATAGGCAGACTTATCTTTTTGTTGATGTTTTGGATTTATTTTCTTAAGTTATTTCTTCGCCAGATTAGTAGTTGCAAACTAAATATTTCCCTATATTTATTTCACTAATTCTTAATAATGACTTAATTATTCTACATTGTTTAACCAGCACAACATAACTATTGTTCACATGCCTGGAAAGAGGCCCTTTGGTCAGAGCCTTGTGTACATCTACGTCAATGGACAGCAGAAGGTCTCTGCCCCACTTCGCTTCCCTGCCATGAATGAAGTAAGATCACCTTCTGAGCCATACCCCTGTTCTGATGAGCTCTCGTAGAACAATATAGCTGGCTTTTTTAATTTGGAAATTGCGTAGGAGTTTAAGATAGCCTAGTGGTAATAAGCTTCTGTTCAACTTTGAACAATTTCCAGAGTATCAGTTTGGAGTATAATTAACCAATAATTAATGACTGTTCAGTTATCTCAATATGAAAACAAAACAAAAACCAGATTACCTTGATTAGATTGTGGGGACTTTCCTCAAAATAACTACCTGACCATACTGACAAATGTGTGAGTAAATCATAATAGATCACAGCTCTTACAGTAGGATTTATGTGACAATGAGAAATACTCCCTTTTGTTTTCAGAAGTAACTTTTTTTTTTTGCTGTATGTACTTTTTGTGTATGTTCCCTTAATACCTTAATCTCATGCCTGCTTTGTTAGCTGGATAAGCAGTTTACATGCAGTTAATCTAACCATTTTGAATGTGGTTTGAGTGTTAAAAAACAAACAACCCCCCAAAATCATATGAGCCATCAAAATGTTTAGTTTTCTTGGTAAGCATTGTCCAATCTTTTTTGAACACACATATTTTATACTGGGACACAATGCTGAACGTTCTTCCCTCTCTTCTAAGTTCTAATTTGATATTTTTTAAATATGTTGAGTAAATGCTTAAGTTGGGCTCAGTCATGGTAAAATCCATGTAACACTTGAAAAAATAGTCAATATAACTTCCATTATGAGACAAAACCCTGGACTTTGCTCATCTGTAGACTAAGCTCTCAAGGAAGCTAAAAATAAGGTGAGTAAGCTTCCCACGACAGCATCTATTTCACAGAATCACAGAATAATAAGGTTGGAAAAGACCTTTAAGATCGAGTCCAACCATTCACATCCTAAACTAAACCATATCCCTAAGTACTTCATCTGCCCTTTTTTTGAACACAACCAGGGAAGGTGACTCGACCACCTCCCTGGGCAGCCTGTTCCAGGCCCTGACAACTCTTACAGGAAAAAATTTTTTCCTAACATCCAATCTAAACCTGCCCTGGCCCAGCTTCATGCCATTCCCCCTTGTCCTATCACCCATCACCTGGCTGAATAGACCATCACCTACCTCTCTATAACCTCCCTTCAGGTAATTGTAGGTGGTGATAAGGTCTCCCCTCAGCCTCCTCTTCTCTAGGCTAAACAGCCCCAGCTCCCTCAGCCGCTCCTCATAGGATTTGCCCTCCAGCCCCTTCCCCAGCCTGGTTGCCCTTCTCTGGACTCGCTCCAGGACCTCAATGTCCTTCTTGTGGTGAGGAGCCCAGAACTGGACCCAGTACTCGAGGTACGGCCTCACCAATGCCGAGTACAGGGGCACAATCACCTCCCTAGACCTACTGGCCACACTGTTTTTGATACAAGCCAAGATGCCATTGGCCTTCTTGGCTGCCTGAGCACACTGCTGACTCATATTCAGTCTGCAGTCAACCAACACCCCCAGGTCCTTCTCTGCCTGACAGCTCTTCAGCCAGTCCCCTCCAAGCCTGTAGCACTGCATGGGGTTGTTATGTCCCATGTGCAGCACTCTACACTTGGCCTTGTTAAACTTCATCCCATTGGACTCAGCCCATTGGTCCAGTCTGTTCAGATCCCTCTGAAGAGCCTCCCTACCCTCAGGCAGATCAACACTTCCTCCTAGTTTAGTGTCATCTGCAAACTTAGTGAGGGAGCATTCAATCCCTTCGTCGAGGTCATTGATAAAGATGTTGAACAAGACTGGACCCAGGACTGAGCCCTGGGGGACGCCACTCGTGACTGGCCTCCAGCTGGATTTTGTTCCATTCACCACCACCCTCTGGGCTCGGCCATCCAGCCAGTTTTTAACCCAGCTGAGGGTCCACCTGTCAAGGCCAGTGGCAGCCAGTTTCTCAGTCAGAATGCTGTGAGAAACTGTGTCAAAGGCTTTACCAAAGTCCAGGTAGATCACATCCACAGCCTTCCCCTCGTCCATTAAGCGGGTCACCTTGAGTGGAATAACTGAAATGAGAAATGTACAGTAGCAGATATGCTGGTTCTCTATTCTGAAATACAATCCAGAAGAGGAGTGTTTACTTAGGGTATCTGGAGCACTGTCTTTTCTGGCTTTGCCACTGCTAGAGGTCACACAATAGTTGAGGTGGCTATTAATTGGAGAAAGGACACTCTTGGCTGTTGTGGAAAGTATATGCTCTCTGACCTACTGTGCTGGATTACTTTTCTAGGGTGTGGCAGAACTTGTTGCTTTTAATTTATTTAGTTCAGATTTTCCAGAGATAGTCTTCAGGTTTGCTTTGTAAACTGTGAAAAAAGGAGGCTACATTTACACAATATGGTTTTGTTTTCTTTCTTCCATGCCTGACTCTCCAGTCTTTTACTTCTTGCTGCATTGGTTCAGCTGGTCAAAGAACAACTACTCCTCCTCCATCTCAGATACCAGATCCGCCTTTTTCCTCCCCTATTATGCCCCATCGGACATCACTTGGGGGCATTCTCTCTACAGGAAGTTGGGGAGGGATGCTTGGAAAACCAGAGCTCATCACCAAAATGATCTCAGCGGGAACACAGGACAGTGAATGGGGGTGTCCAACATCTTTGGAGGGTCAACTTGGATCAGTTATCATCTTTCATGAAGCACTGCAACCTCCTCAGGTGAAAGCATTATATTTAGCAGGTAAGTGGTGATTGCGCTGGTTTTAGTGGAATAAAAGGGATGAGTTATGGAAAAGACTCCTCTGGGCTTTGCTGTACACAGACACATAATGAAGAAGGATACAATCCAGAAGAGTTGTGGAGCTGACCTTAGTGACAGGGCATTAAAAGTTTAAAACAGAATGATAAATAGTTTATGAAGTTTTACTTAAAATATTATGTTTGCATAAACTCACCTATTTACACTTAAAATAGACGTGCCAAAATCAAAATGTGAGGGAATATTTTCAGTTCCTGATCTTTGTTACTGTTTGCCTACATGTGAGTTTACAGTTGAGACACTTAAAGTATTGTCCTTGTTTTGATAGGCCACTTAAAGGTGATTTGTGCTTGAGGATTTTCCCACAAGAAGCAATAGTTAAGGGTTCATTTTAAAACATTCTGATAAGCTGTGTCTTACAGTTCAGGGTGTTAAGTGATTAGGTTCTGTAATGACTTGAAAGTCTTAGAGATTAGCATAAAACCACTTCCATCATTTAAAGGAAATTGGTTAGCTTAGTGATACAAAATATCTGGAAGATTACTTATTTTCTGGACACTTGGACTTGATGACAGAGATTGGTGTCAATATGAAAAAGATACTTGTAAACACAGAAGCCTTAGAGCTGATTGAATATATAAAAGATTCTTCTTTGTGTAGTGCAGCTTTTTATCAAGAATTTATCCCTAAGCAGACCCTATGAACTGAATGATTTAAGTCAGAGTACTTCGAAGCATTTTTCAAATAGGTGTGGTTCTGAGTGTCGTATTTGTTATTGCCACAAAGTTTAGTAGTATAAAATTTGTGGAGGTCAGCATTTCTATTGAGTGGACTCTTAAATATGTTATTTATATAAATTATATTTATTTATATTTTTAATAGGTCCAAACTGTTTAACTCCATGGAAGTCTCAAGAAGCTGAAGTAGCAGACCTCCCCAGTAAGGTGCTGCTTCATTATACACCAAAGGTATGAAACAATACATAATTTCTCTCTGATTACACAGTGTGCAGTAATTTCAGTATATGTTCTAGATAGTCTTTCTTCTTTTGCCATTTCATAAACCAGGTGAGCCTTCCATCTTTATGCTGGGGTTGTTATGGGAAGATCAGGAGCAGTGAGAGGTTTCTTAAACTGTAGCCCTGCGCAGAGATAATAGATTTTGTTCTTGTTTGGCAGAAGGACAGAATTATTTTGTACAATTGTGAATGTCAAACCTAAGATAACATATGATGATCCAGGGATTCCAAATTGTTTAATAGTTTAATGTGAATGCAATGGTACTAAGTTTCTGAAACCTGTTATGTGTCATTCAGAAATCTTAGGTGTTCAAGCATCTGTAAGCTGTTTCCTAAATCATATTATAGCTTCTTCATTTGTTTAACAGGCCTGCAGAAACCCAATTTGTCTTGACCTGTCTCCAAATCTTTTACATGGAAGACTAACTGGAAACAAAGTAGTGAACTGGGACATCAAGGTAATGTCTGAAGAAGCTGAACCTGATGTAAATATGACAGTGGCTGTATATGTTTATGTAACTTTTTGAATGCCTGAAAGTATCATCGTAATGCAAATGACATTGTGTGGTTACAGCATGTTTTTGTAATGAGAATTAATGTGTTAATCCTGTACCTGGAGTAGTATTATGTTACATGTATTGAGAACTTAGAAGGGCTACTGCTCTTTAGGGCATTGAGATCTTCTGTGGCAGCTGCTTCTCTTCATAATCTGTTCGATGCCTGTTATGTGTTGAAAGCATTTTGTCATCTCTAGAAGATGCTGTCATGGGTTTCTTGCAGTCTTAAACTCTGAATGAGATCCAGATTTGTAGGGTTAACACTTTGGAATTTTGCTGTATTAGTCATGTAATAAAAAGTAAGTTATTGAATTGCAGAACGACTTCAGCAAAAACCAAGGTGTGGAGTTAAAGTACTGCAAAAAGGACTAAAAGATTTTGCAGTCCAAAAGCCTCATTTTAGTGGATATTTGGTGTTTTCTCTGAAGTGCTAGAACTTATTCTGTGTCTGCTGTACACTAATTGTTTCATATTTTTTCCTTATTGTTGGATATATTGGGGTACCTGATTCTTACAGTCTATGCAAATTGTCTTTGTTAATTTTCACTAGTGGTTGTAAACACAGCAATATTCTATACTAGTACTGGAGCTTGAAATTTAATACTTTCTGGGTAAAAGTGTTTTCTAGTCTCCTGCTGAAGTATTCTGTTATAGCAGAACTGTCTGTATTTTGTGTTCTTAACCAACACATGGTGTCCTTATGTTTTTATTTTGGTTAATCAGTTAAATTCTTAGTCTCATGACACTGAAATTTCAGATCTGACTTTATAGTATAGAATTAAAACTGACAATTTTGTCAATGCTGCCAGTGAGATTTAGTATTAGGCTTGGTGCTCCATTTCGGCAAGTTACATGTACATTAGGTTCTTCTGTGTAAAATAGCATATGCTTGTCTGCTTGCTGGTTCATGGAGAGGAGGAGGAAACCCTGAAATTCACAACAGTTTAATAAATATCTTTGTGTACCTGTCTGCTTATTTGTTCCCTGGTCACTAACACATATTAGTATCAAAAGTCAAAGCCAGGCTTATCTCTGTGCATGAGGAAGTCAAGTTATTTGCGTTATCAGAGTTTGATCAAGAAACAGTGAAATAAATAAGGATTTATTTGTTTTGGATAGAATACATCCAATTCTGGTTTATAGACAGAGTCTTTGGTGAAGGACTTTCAGCTTTGAGGAAAAAAATAAAATCCAAAATCTGAGTATAGAAAACTTGTTGCTAGAATACCAAATCTTGTTTTGTCATCAGGAAAAACGTATGAGCAAATAAATACAAACAGGGTTTTTTTTCCTGAGCAGTGATCAGTCAACTGTGCTAGCAAGCTAAATAATAAGGCAATATTGTTGGAGCTGTACTGTGCACATGCTGACTTGTGGAGAATTAATATTAAGAAAATTCAGACCATTGCTAGTTTATTTTGCTATGATATGAATAGTTTGAAAATACTATAGTTTCTTCTCACCCAGTAGTGGGAAGAGTGGTGGTTGAGGAATGTTTACGTCTCTACCTTTATGGGAAGGCATATTGTGAGTGCAAGTTTTAGGAGAATCCTTCATTAACAAACATGATGGGGTTTAGCACCCTCTTGAGGTCTTCGTGTAGAGTGAGGAAAAAACGCAGGAGCTGGTGAGGAGCTTAGGAGCAGACAGGTACAGCCTAGAAGGAGCTACAGTTACTGCTGTTGAGACAAATCCTGTTTTTCAACTTTAAATGTATTTGTTTCCAAAAGCTGCAGGTCTGTGGTCTCTCTTGCTTTGGTCCATAAACATAGAAATCCTCATCTATGAGATAAATTTTGTGGATTTAAAAGACTTTCTTAGTTTAACTGGTTTTGTTTTGATAAGTGTGGACTGGAGAGGGGACATCATAAAGACACGTGGAGCAGAGTGACAATTGAAAAAGTAGAAAATGATGGAAAAAAGGATGATTTTCTCTTCTACTCCCCAACGTTTGTAACTGGGAAGGTAGAGTAGGTATCCCATGTTAATAGACAGGCGTCTAGGATGGTAGGTTTTTTGGCTGTTAACATTTTGCTACACAATTGTTTTTATTGGACTAACCTGGACAACTTGACTGGCTAGCTTGCTGAGAGCCTTATTTCTAAGTGGTACTGTGAATCACTACTACAGATCTTGTGATGTGAATGTGTTACACCTTACTACAAGAATCATTGTTCCAAAGTCTTACACTATCCATGCTTGTGAGGAAGTGAGAAAAAAGGGGGCTTAGGAGACTGGAATCTTAAAAAGAGGCTTGGAATTGAGTGATGTGAAAAGTGGCTTTAAAAAACAATAATACATTTTATTAATTTGACTGCCTGAATTTGAAAACTTTCAGGAATATGATTAAAGAACAGAATTGTATAATCTTTCCTTACTGCTTGCTGCAAGTCACTTAGAAATTAGAAAAATGTGGTTTTTATGTTTTTTTCAAATATATTTAGCAGAAGATTATTTCTAAGACTTGTATCCTTTGGTTTTCCATGTTTATGTGGAGGGAGTAGGATGGAAATGTAAAAATGTGCCTTCAAAATGAGCTGACAGGGAAGGCATGTGTGTAATTGCAGTGTCTGAAGAACAGTGGTGGTGTTAAACACAGTTTTTTAAACTAGTTTAAGTGGCATGTGAAACATTCTGATTAACACAGAATCACAGAATCATAGGGATTGGAAGGGACCTCAAGAGATCACCAGGTCCAACCCCCCTGCCAAAGCAGGTTAATATATATGTATTAATGGACTGTATCAATAAAGAAGCAGAAAGTTTCTCCTTCTTTCCTGTTACTTCAACTGCAAACATTCCTTAGTTGTTGAGAAATAGTCAGGCAAACAGAAAACTAGTGCTAAAAAGTTAAAGAACAAGCAATAACCCTCCTTGTACAAGATAACGAGGGAATTTTAGTCAGACAGTTTTGATGAGCTCACTTTATTGGCCTCTGCAATATAACTTGTGTGTAAGATTCCTCTTATTTGGAGTAAATTTCTGTTACATAGTTCAGAGGATTATCTTTATGGTGACTTTTTTTCCTCCTTTTTATCTTGATTTAGGATATGATAAACTGTATTGGTGGAATAAATGTGTTGTTTCCGCTGCTGGAGCAGATCAGTTTTCTTGGAGGACAGATACCTGGGAGGTCTGAAGGGGAAGCTCTACGTCCAGAACTAGTGACGCCTGTAGAGGGAGACTGGGTGGTGTTGTCGTCCACAAAAGCGTCAGGTAGGAAAGTACAGTTGAGCTGCAGTAACTGTTGAGCTTGATGTTAAAAGTCCTCCTTTGAATGACAGAAAGCTGTTTTATTGTGTGCTGGCTTTTCTGGAGTACCCATGTTAAGCTGTTCCTGGATATCTAACGTGAATACTGACTACCAGTTCAGTACTATTTAAATTAAGTTACCAACAGCTTTAAAACACAGCAGTATTTAATAGCATTATTTTTCTTTTCTTGACGTACTACTACATTAATGTAAAGTATGCAGCTTTCAGATTTCTGTTTCAAAAAGTTTGCTTTGATTATTCTGAGAAATTGTTCGATGCAAAGCATACTGTAATCAATAGGAGAAGCTTTCCTACGATTTGAGTGCTGGGTCAGACAGCCACACATCAGAACAGTAATGTACACTAATGTTCAGCCTTTAACCAAGCTTTATTTTCTTAAGAAAATGTTCAGACTCCTATGCCTTCCACAGAGTCAGGCTTTAATGTTAAAATTTAATTAAAAAAAAAAAAGGAAGCTTCAAGAATAGATTTAATTTTTTTAAAACTGTGCTAATATTGGGAATGAACTTTGATTTTTGAAGAGGAACCACTGGGAAATCAGCTTGTTTGTTTTGAATATTAAATGGAGGAGTAAACTGTAAAAAATACAATTTTTTAAAAAAACTAAAAAAATTCCTAGTATTAGTTGGTAACTACCTAGGGAGAGTAACTGCAGCATGTGCAAAATATTGGAACTGGAAGAAGTTTATCTGTAACTTACAGTTGCGTGGATGAAGTAGCTGAAGTCACAACTGGGGTCGCTTTGCCCTGGAGAGGCATGGAGTGACTATGACTCTGCACTGGAAAAAATTTAAAGGCAGCCTACAGCTAGGGAACACACAGAAAAGGAATTGAAAAGCTCAGGTTATAGTGAAGAATACAGACACTTAATTTTACATCTTCCCATCTGCTTTTATGCAGTGGTCCAAGAATAAACCATGAGGCTTTTGCTGTCATTCTGTTTTGCAGAAGCACGCTTGGAGAAGAATATTGTTGCAACTTTCATCTTGATGATAAAACACTTTATCCAGAGACACCATGTTAATCAGGAAAATCTTATTCACGCCCACGGAGTTGCCACACTGGGAGTCTTGTTACAGAAGGTGAGCAAATTGGAGAAACATCCTTGGTCAGGACACAAGGGTCTTCAAAGGTTTCCTTAGTACAAACATTTTTTCTCATGTACCTGAAAACAGAAAGGTGTGAGGAGTTGGTCTTGATGTACAAATTAAAGCATTGTATTTTGTGGGTTTTTGTGTTTTGGTTTTTTGTTGTTACAGATATGTATTGTATGATCAGTCAAACTAGACTGTTGTAGAAGGTAAATGAATCTCAATGTTTTATTTTTTTCTTTAATGGAATTTATTAGACTATTCACTATTTTGAGTGCTAACAGCTATTGTTGTTTGGAAAGGTGCCGAGCAACTTAATGGATGTGAATGTACTGATGGCTGTACAGTTGTTGATAGAACAAGTCTCAGTAGAAAAGAATGTGCAGCTTTTGCAACAGATGTATCAACACTTACTTTTTGACTTCAGTATCTGGAACAGTGGGGACTTTCCATTCAGAATTGGTGAGCTCTTGGACTTGGACAACTGTGCAAAGACACAGTACTCTGCATTTGACATAATCTTTAGGTTCTAATAGGAAACTATTTTTTAGGACATATACAATATCTTTCTACAATCATCAAAGACAGCAGAAGACTATTCAGAAAGAAATATGGTGTGCAGTTTCTTCTAGACACACTCAGGATTTATTATGGGTATGAGTTTCACCTCTTCTAACTCCTCACTTATTGTATCTGGCTGTTGGGGGTTTTTTCCACATCACCCTAGTGAGAAAACTAATAAATACAGCTGTGGATTGGCTTTTGGTGGATGATTTCATTTTCAAAGTGGCTTTTTTTTGTCTATTTGACTTGCTACTTTTGCTTTACTTAAGTTTTATATAATCCTATCATAAAAATTAATGGCAGCGATACTAGAAGTTCTTGGAAGAGACATGCAAAATTGAAGGACTTATCAACAATGTTAATTAAGTCATAGATCGTTATCATGAAAAGAGAGGGTATAATTTTAAGTTCTTTAGTATCATTGTAGAATTTCAAGTGGATCTTTTTTAGGAATTTAAAATTTTAGTTCTCAGTTCTGGTGATTTGTATCTGCTTATGAATACAGTTGTACTACTGAAGAAGACTGGCTAGAGACCTTGCTCTTCCCTTTAGAGGGTGGGAAGTGGAAACTTAAATCCTGACCTGTATCTAGGTCACCATAAGTCTACGTTTCAGGGCTTTTATAGACTTGGCAAGTCTGACCAACTGTTGCTTATTACTATTCAAGTTGCCTTACTTCAGTAGGAATTGATAGTTTGTGCCATGATATCTTGGTAGATGAAAAATTACAAATCTAGCACGGTTAAATTGTTATTAATGAATTATGAAGAACTTCCTTAGGTTGCTTTTCCTGTGTGTTGGTGTGTAGGAGTGGCTGTAAAGACAGTGATTTGGCTTCTGATGACCTAAGAACGATACGGACATCCCTCTATGGTCTGATCAAATATTTCCTGAGCAAAGGTGGAACACATGAAGAAATACAGAGCATTGTAGGATACATAGCTGCCACCAGTGAAGAGGAGCAGGTATCAAATATAGCATGAATTAAATGGTACAGGTTTCAGTTTTGCTTCTTGGTGTTTAGAAATCTTGTCTTGTTCCCTTAGAGAGTGGAACAAAAAAGAAAAAGATCATGAGCAAAGTGTTCCTTGACATGTGGTTCTGTTTAGATGTAGCTGAGGCAGGTTATAGAAGCACACTGGAAACTTGACAAAGTGCTGTGCAGGTGACAATACTTTTACCATGTTTTCTGTTGGGTTTTTTCTCCCCTCCTGAAGAAGTCGGATAACACTTGATGTGTAATACTGCTATTAGAAAAGTTCCCTCAGTTTACAAAATCAAGTGACATCATCTGAACAGAAGTATAATGATGCGGTTTCTATTTTGTAGACATCAACAGAAGTTGAGCTTGCTTTTTAGCTGTACTTACTGTTTGAGAAGGGTTCTATATATAGAAAAAGGTATTTAAAAAATCTGATTTTAAATGTGGTAGTATTGGGCAGACAAAATGTCTATTTAATAACAAGTGAAGGGTAAAATTCAAAAAGCCAAGAAAATTTTCCCTGAACAGAACATGAAGTCTGAGGATTAATTTAATTGTCTTAATTTTGTAGCTCTGTGGAATTCTGGATGTTCTCTTCAGCCTGCTTCATTGCAGCCCAACCCCAGACCAGCTTTTTTTATTGCTTTTTGAACCAGGGAATGCTGATATTCTTTACGCTCTGTTATTGCATCAAAGATACTCTGACAGGCTTAGAGAACTTGTCTTCAAGGTAATTAATTGAATTGTATGTTCTTAATATATTTGTACTTTTTGGTGGTCTAACTGCAGAAATGTATACAATTGCAAAGATACCAATCAGTTTTGTTATGTTGGCAAGATGTTATTGTTTACTGCCATAGTCACAGTGGAATTAGTGTTCCCTTGAAGTATTTGGATCTTTAAAAAGGAAAAAAAATACCAACCCAGTCCATCTTGTTTGGATTAGCTTACAAAATGAACTTTTTTAAAAACAGCAGACCAGTGTCTTGTATCATGAACAAGTATGTTTAAGAGGTCTGGGTGTTCCCTTCTGTTTATTTTGCATTTGTGTGCACTTTTTCTTGCAGATTGTAGAAGAGATGCTGAAATGTACTAAAGTTTATGAACGTAGCAAGCATCGGATGAGACTCAGAGAAGTGGGCTACTCTGGACTGGGGCTCCTGCTGAATGAATCAACAGTTACTGTTTCTTTTATTAAAAACCTTCTTAACCAAGTACTGTATGCAGGTAATTAGCAAGCATTATGTCTACCATTAGTAAACTTGTGCTGCTGAGAGGCAGACATACGTGGTATTTTTTGTTCAGGAAAACCAGAGCTGTTACCTTACAGAGCTGTTCTAGTCAAACTTCACATTAGGCTCAACTAACAGTTTCTTAGTTCCCTAAAATTTGTTCCCTTTACTACCCCTAGATGTACATGTGATCTTTGCAGCTTTTTTTAATACTTAGCTGTTATATTCTCTTCCATGATGTCATTTGTGTTGTTTTTTCTTTCTCCCCTACAGATCCTGCTGTGAATTATAAAGATCTCCTGGCTGTAGTACATCTGGCGCATAGATCAGATGTAAACATGAGAGTGGTTATCTGTAGAAAGGTTAGTTGTCATCTTTAAAACTGGAATACTGTCCTTTAAGCTCATAAGCTGTGCAGTGTGAGATCTTCATTATTTATCTGAGACGCAGTGGCAGTATTTGTTGCTATTTTCTTTCACAATGCTGCAAGTTAAACATGAAGCCCATCTGTCACTTAATGTTGAATTTTATGTATTGAACTCCTTTTAAAAACTGAAACAAAAATCAGAGCCTCTATCATGATTCTCAGAGAGCTTGTATTGTCTACAAGTAGACTCCTTGAAATACTGAGTTTTCTCCAAGGATGCTTAAGACCGTGATCATAGCTTTGTATTCTTAATATGTTATTTTGATAGAACATATTATCACAGAATCACAGAATTGTAGGGGTTGGAAGGGACCTCGAGAGATCATCGGGTCCAACCCCCCTGCCAAAGCAGGCTCCCTAGCTCATATTGCTCAGATAGGCGTCCAGGCAGGTCTTGAATATCTCCAGTGAAGGAGACTCCACCACCCCCCTGGGCAGCCTATTCCAGTGCTCAGTCACCCTCACTGTGAAAAAGTTCTTCCGCATGTTGGTGCGGAACTTCCTATGCTCCAACTTGCAGCCATTGCCCCTTGTCCTATCCCCACAGACCACTGAAAAGGGGCTGGCTGATTCCCCCTGCATCCCCTGCTTCAGATAATTATAAACTTTGATTAGGTCCCCCCTTAGTCTTCTCTTCTCAAGGCTGAACAGTCCCAGCTTACTCAGCCTTTCCTCATAGGGGAGATGCTCTAGGCCCTTAATCATCTTCGTAGCCCTTCTTTGGACTCTTTCCAGGAGATCCCTGTCCTTTTTATACCAAGGAGCCCAGAACTGGACACAATACTCCAGGTGGGGCCTGACCAGGGCAGAGTAGAGAGGGAGGATCACCTCCTTTGACCTGCTGGCTACACTCCTCCTGATGCATCCCAGGATCCCATTGGCTCTCTTGGCCACTGAGGCACACTGCTGGCTCATGGCCAACCTGTCATCTACCAGGACCCCCAGGTCCTTCTCCACTGAGCTCTTCTCCAGCAGGTCATCCCCCAGCCTGTACTGATACAAACAGTTGTTCCTTCCCAGGTGCAAGACTTTACACTTGCTTTTGTTGAACTTCATCTGGTTTCTCACTGCCCAGCTCTCCAGCCTGTCCAGGTCTCTCTGGATGGCAGCGCAGTGCTCCTGCGTGTCAGCCACTCCTCCCAGCTTTGTATCATCGGCGTACTTGCTGAGGGTGGATGTTATTCCCTCATCAAGATCGTCAATGAAGATATTAAACAGGACTGGACCCAACACTGAGCCCTGGGGAACACCGCTGGTAACAGGCCTCCAGTCAGATTCTACTCCACGAATCACAACCCTCTGGGTTCGGTCCGACAGCCAATTCTCAACCCACCTCACTGTCCACTCATCTATCCCATGCTTTCTCAGCTTTGCTATCAGGATGTCATGGGAGACAGTATCAAAGGCCTTGCTGAAGTCAAGGTAGATGACATCCACTGCTCTCCCTCCATCTACCCAGCCTGTCATGAGATCGTAGAAGGCTATGAGGTTGGTCGAGCACGATTTCCCCTTAGTGAATCCATGCTGACTACTCCTCATGACCTTCTTCTCTTCCAATTGCTTGGAGATGGCATCCAGAACAAGCTGTTCCATTACCTTTCCAGGGGCAGAGGTGAGGCTGACTGGCCTATAGTTACTAGGTTCCTCCTTCTTGCCCTTTTTAAAGACTGGAGTGACATTGGCTATCCTCCAGTCTTCAGGCACTTCTCCTGTCCTCCAAGACCTGTCGAAGATGATAGAGAGCGGCTCAGCAATCACCTCCGCCAGCTCCCTCAGCACACGTGGATGTAACCCATCTGGGCCCATGGATTTGTGTGCATTAATCCCTTTGAGCCGCTCCTGGACCTCCCCTACTTGAACCAGAGGGAAATTCTTCATTTCCCAATCAGTCCTACTCTCATCCAGTGTCTGTGGGTCCCGGGGGGCCTTTGAAGTGAAGACCGAAGCAAAGGCGGCATTCAATATCTCCACTTTCTCAGCATCCCCCGTAACCAGGACACCCTCCTTATTCAGCAAGGGACCTACATTATCCCTGGACATCCTCTTACTGTTCACGTGTCTAAAAAACCCCTTTTTATTATCCTTTATGTCCCTTGCCAGCTTAATTTCCAAGAGGGCTTTAGCCTTCCTAGTTGCATCCCTACAGGCCCTGACCACATTCCTGTATTCTTCCCAGGTGCTCAGACCCTTTTTCCACGATTCATAGATCTTCTGCTTCTCTTTGAGTTTGCTCAATAGCTCCCTGTTCATCCATGCAGGTCTTCTGCCTCTCTTTCCCCATTTCCTCCTCAAAGGGATGCATCGTTCCTGTGCTTGGAAGAAGTGCTGTTTGAATGCTAGCCAGCTCTCGCAGGCTCCCATTCCTTCAAACAGCGTAGCCCACGGGATAGCCCCCATTAAGTGGCGGAGGAGATCAAAGTTAGCTCTACCAAAATTCAGGGTAGCTATCCTACTTTTTGGCTTGCTTCTTCCACCCAGGATCATGAACTGAACCATTTCATGGTCGCTTTGCCCTAAGCTGCCCCCGACCTTCACTTCCCTAACAAGTCCATCCTTGTTAGTGAAAACAAGGTCCAGCAGCCGCCCTCCCCTTGTGGGCTCCTGCACCATCTGTAGCAGGAAATTGTCTTCAACACACTGCAGAAATTGTCTGGACTGCATACGACTGGCCGTATTGCTTGCCCAGCAAATATCTGGGTAGTTGAAGTCCCCCATAAGGATCAGTGCCCGGGAACTTGAGGCTACTTCTAACTGTTTATGGAATGCGTTATCTACCTGCTCCTCTTGATCAGGGGGCCTATAGCACACTCCCACAACAATGTCCCCCATACCGGTTTGCCCCTTGATTTTAACCCACAAGCACTCGACAGAAGGTTCATCCTTCCCCAGGTGGAGCTCAACACATTCTAGGTGCTCTCTCACATAAAGAGCAACTCCTCCACCTCGCTTCCCTAGCCTGTCTTTCCTAAAAAGCACATAGCCATCCATGACAGTGTGCCAGTCGTCCAGGTTGTCCCACCACGTCTCTGTGATTGCGATGAGATCGTGGCCCTGCGACCGCACAATGATCTCTAGTTCTTCTTGTTTGTTCCCCATGCTACGTGCATTTGTGTAAAGACAGTTCAGTGGTGAAGCAGATGTAGGTATCCTCAACGGCCCACAGCGAGATTTCTGACAGGGGACTGGCAAAAGTGGCTCCACAGAGGAGTACTCAGGGCAGTCCACAGAATTTTCCCTACTCTCACGTGGAAAAACGTCCCCAAGTCCACGATTGTGCTGTTGGTATTTACCTCTTCCCACCGTCAACTCCCGTTGTGTCTCCCGAAGCCTAACCCTGGCAGCCGCCTTAATATCCCCTTCCCCCTTCCTAACTAGTTTAAAGCACGATCGATGAGCCCTGCTATCTCCTGGGCGAGGATCCCCTTTCCTTTATAGGACAGGTGAGCCCCATTAGCAGTACTCATGCCAGGAGCAGAGTACACCATCCCTTGGTTAAAGAATCCAAAGTTCTTGCGCCGGCACCAGCCTTTTAACCACACATTCAACTCGTGGGTTATCCTGTCCTGCTCTGAGCCCCTCCTCCCACAAGTGGGGATAGAGCAGAATATTATTTGGGCTCCCCCCCCCCTCAACAGAGCGCCCCAGGTCCCGGAATTCCCTTTTGACAGCTTGCAGGCTACACTTTGTGATTGCGTCCCTGCCTGCTTAAACTATCAGTAAGGGATAATAGTCAGTGGATCTTACCAGGCCTGGTAGCCTTCTGGTAATATCCCTGACCCGGGCTCCAG
Source organism: Porphyrio hochstetteri (assembly GCA_020800305.1). Taxonomy (NCBI): domain Eukaryota; kingdom Metazoa; phylum Chordata; class Aves; order Gruiformes; family Rallidae; genus Porphyrio; species Porphyrio hochstetteri. Next base: position 16,670,685 of record CM036910.1, on the reverse strand, counting down.
GGAGGCAACACACCTCCCTGCGTGTAGGGTCTGGCCTACATATAGGCCCTTCTGTCCCTCTGAGAAGGGAATCTCCTCCTACGACTACCTTCCTCTCTTGCCTAACAGAGGCAGTCTCAAGGCGTGCAGATGACCGCCTCACTCTAGGCCTCCGCTTTCTCTGAGGCAGAGGGGCTCCATTCATCTCCTCAGGTACCTCCTCCTCAACTGTCAGGGCCCCAAACCTGTTGCTCAGGGACACCTGAGGGGGTGGGGTAGGTAGGCAGGGGGAGTGCCTGAGACGCCGAGTCGGGACTGTCTTCCAGGCCTCCTCGGGGTTTGGGTCACTCCCATTAACCTGGCACGGGCAGTGAGGGGGGACCGTCTTCAGGTGTGAGGTGTCATCCCGACTGTCTTTCTTTTGGGACACCAGGGAGCTACTCCACCAGTCAATCTCTCGCTCGCAGTCCCTGATCACCCGCAGTCTTTCAACCTCTTCCTTTAGTTGTACCACCAAAGCAAGCAGGTCATCGACCTGCTCACACCTCAGACAGGCTAGGTGTTTGCCTCTTATCCCAGGCAACTGCAGGCTCTGGCATTCCCTGCAGCCTGAGACCTGGACCGCAGCATCCCTACGCAGGCCCTCCATCGGGGTTGCCCGAGATTTGCAGGGGGAACCTCTGCGCCTGGTGGAGACCATGGTTAGCTGAGCACACAGCAGACAGGGAACCCTCAGCTCGCCCTTTTGTACTCTGCGAGCCGGTCCTCTGAGTATACCCCCTCAGCAAACTAGGAGGGGAGGCTTGCTCGGCCCGCTTGCTCTGCCTGCGCGAACTGCCTCGCTAACTGCCGCGCCACGCCCTTCTGACGCGCCACGCCCTGTTTGCCCGTCCTGGTCGCCGCGCTCCGGGTCGCCGCGCTCCCAGAGGCCTCTCTTGTATGGAGAGGGATAATTCCTGTCGCCCTTAGCTCCGCCCCCGATGAGTCACCGCTCCGGGCAGTGCAGGGGACGAACAATGGCTGTTAATGGGTGCTGATGGCCACTGATGGGTGCACCTCTGCCTCTCTCCTTTTGATCTTAGATGCTTTTTGTTAGTTGCCCTCGCGGATCTATGTCCGGGGGTTGTTGCTCGCAGAAAGGGGGTCCCTCGACGGAGTCTCCCGCTTCAGAGCCCTGCTCCTCAGCAGCAAAAAAGTTCAAAAGAGTGGTTGTGGATGCAGGGAAGAAACAGTGACTTTCTGAAACTGAGTGATCTTTGGCTTCTACGACTGAAACTAATTAGTAGTACCAAATGTAGCTGGGAGGCACTGTATTGTCTGTTCAGGTTTCTCAAAGTGAAAAAAGTTAAACATTAATATCAGCAAGCTATTAATGCCCTTTTAAAATTGTATCTATGTAATAGATCATAAACAAGCATGCTCTCTGTACTAGATTTTTTTTGTAGACTAGTGGCTAAATAGAATTATTTGTTGTGCTTTTGCAGGCATTATTGTGGAAAAGTGGCTGAAATATGCACACTTACCAGTATGCTTTGATCGTTTTGATAGTCTTTCTTCCCTACTCCTGAGATTTTTTTTTTTTTTCTCAATTGTATTTCTAAATGAGAGAAACTATTTTGTCACTTGTTTGCTTATTATTCAACTGATCGTGGCTTTTTTACAAGGTTCTGAAAAAGGGAAAAAACCTTGGAAGATTGTAAATGGTCTAATTGAAATGCCAGTATGAATGCAGTTGTGAGCTGAACTTAATGTGCAGGTATTGGATATCTTCCCCTATCCTTAGGTTTTGCACCTTTTGCATTCCCAATTGGATGCAGCACAACAGATTTCTCAGCAACTGGGCTGGCAGGACACGTTGATTAGACTATTCCTGAAAGAGAACTCGGAGGTGCAGATTGGCTTTAAAGAGAACCGAGCCGATTCCTCAAGGGAAGAGGAGAAAAAGCCTCCTGCTGAAGAGCTTCAGAAACATCAACCTGATAAGACAGAGGGAGACAAAACTGGCAGCTTTGCATCTGTTAATGGTCTGTTTGATCGGTGGAGCCTAGAAGACAACAAATCCCTGGATGTCCCCGCTCATTTCTCTGTCATTCCACTGGAAGATGCATCCATGGCAGAGTTGTCTTTTAGGTCGGAGGACCGAGAAGGATTGTGGCATAGTAATCCTTCACATTTGAGTCTAGATCTGTCCAGCATTGATTCTTATGAACTGGGTGATGTTGTGAATCAGATGACAGATAGCCAGCCCAGCACACCATCACCTGTGGAGACGACAAAATCATTCTCTGGGCAGCCCGACAAAGAGCTGGGCAATACAAATGATGTGGGTTTCACTGCCGATCTGTCTTTATTTGAAAACCAAGGAGTAAGTAATTCACTCCCTATGAATGTCTGCAAGTCCTCTTTATTTTTTGAAATCTTATCCCTGATGGATAACTATTTTCCTCTGCCCCCCCGCCCCGCATCTTCCAAACCTGTTTTATAGTGAGTAGGACCATTTCCTTTTGTAATGTGTCTAGTTGGAATAGCACTGATTTAAAAAAAAAAAATCATCCAAAACACAAACAAAGAAGAAACTACACCTTCCCGCCCCCCTTATCTTTCAGAGGAAGCATGGGAGCAGACTTGCTGCAAAAAAATCCTGAGTAGCTAAAGGTCAGATTGAAATAGTGATATAGAAGCCAAGTCAGTATGTGGTGTGACATGCAAGCAAATCACAGTCTCATATTTCTGTTATTTAGCAATTGGACTTAAGACTGTAAAGTTTTAAAAAATGTTTAAACATGCAAGGAAAGGGACTGTGATGAGGAAGAAACATTTTGAAGGTTTTCTAGACTACAAGGACTGGAAATATTTCTCCTCTTTTGTAGGGGGGTGACAGTGAACTCATACAGTTACTTACAGACATCCTACTGTGTATAATGTGGAAGGGCATTGAAAAATCTGATGACGCTGCTTGGACTGAGAGAGGACAGGTGTTTTCTGCACTGACCAAACTGGGCATATCTAATGAGTTGCTGCGACCTTCTGATGAGATAAAACTCAAGTGAGTGTACAGCTCAAGGATGGGCTCTTTCATCCCTTTTGAGGAAAACGAGAAAATGAGGTGCATTAGTGAAGCTGGAAAGGGGCAGGTGTTTGCCAGCAACATGTATATTTCTTTGCTCTCTCTTCATATACTGTTAGTAGTATATTCCACTACTTATTTAATAGTGTCATGTGGCCGTAAGGTTTTGAAACTGAATTGCTGGTTCCATGAGCAACCCAAAATCTCTTTTAGTTCATTGGCTTATCAAGAAGACAGCAGCTGTGTACCTGCAGACTAAGAGATTCAATTAAATACTTAAGTGGCTTTTAAAAAATCCAATTATACTTAGGACGTGCAATAATTACTCTGGGATTTTGTTTTCCGTGCAGCTTGCTGGAGAAGATGTTAGAATGGTCAGTCACTGAAAACAGAGATTCAAAAGCTCTCCCTACACATGCTGAAAACGCCTTCAAGCTCTTGCTAATTGTACAAGATTTCCTGCAGGCAGAAGGACTTGTTAATTCAAATTTATGGACAGAAAAGGTACAGTAACTGCAGAATGGAATTACTGTGTATAGGCTGAAGTAACAATGAAAAGGTGTCAGCTTGGATGCTGTCATCCCTTCTTGGCATATGGTTTTAAACTATAGATATTAAAGTAAGGGTTCATAGTGGAATTGCCCCTGAATGAGTAAAAAAGTGTAAACACTTACTACAGGGAGTATTGTTAATTTTATAGTTAAATAGGCCTAGCAGTAGTACTCTATTGGAAATCAAGTTCTCTTCATATTGGAGAAATGTTTAGAAAATGTAGGGGCTAATGAAACAATGTCAGTTGTAGCCTAAGCAGATCTTGCAACATGTATCAATGTGTATGACTCCTGTATGTCCTAAATAAAGGACCAGCTAAAACTCGGAGTTGTAAGCTGAGAAATGTCACTTCTGGGCATTGACCCATATTGGAGTTTGAAGTGGTTTTGTGCGTGTATATGCAAATAGCTCCATTTTATATATCAGACTCACTAAGTAGTACGGCAAAGAAACTTTCTGTCATCTGGCAGTTTCTCCTGGCTTCTTGACATATGTTGCAGACACCCATAATTTGCCGCAACATTTTTGTTATTTCTGGCAGTGGTCTTGCTTCCTTCATTGAGTTGTCACTGCTTTTCCATTTTTAAGGCTAAAGGGGAGAGAGGCATTAGATGGAAACCAACACTGTCTCACAAGTCCTTAAAAAATAAGGTGCTTTTTAAGACTACTATTTTTTTGGAGGGCGGCGGGTGGAGAAATTACAGTGTTAAGTGTCAGCAACACAGTGATTCCCAAGCTGTTCTCCAAAATACCTGCCTACAAGTAAACATAGCTTGATCTTAAATTTTTTAATGGTTCCCTTTTTGAAAGTCTCCTCTTGGTAAAAGCTTTGTCTTCTCCTGTGATCTAGCTTTGTGAAATCTAATTAGAAATGAGATCTGAACTTTGGAGTAATGAGAGTTGTGCTTATTACCAACTCTGAATTGAAAATTAACACTACTTTCATAAATTACCTTCCACTGTGCCTGGGGAGAATTTATGACATGGTAATGTTCTAAGGAGGGAAAGCTTTAGTTTGCCACAGAAGCATTCATGTGATTCTGGGGCTTAACAAAATAATTATTTTAGATGTAAATAATTTATTAGCGAATGCATCAAGATATATTAGTTTTAAGCAAACGTGCCTGGGTAGTGAAATGTTCAATGTGCCTTGTGCATACATATCTTTCACTAGGTTTGTATCACTTCTGATATTGAAATACTGACAGAAGGGAGTGCTTCTTAAGGTTTTTTTATTTTTTTAAAAGACATTAATAGTTGTTATGAAGTTTCATGCATTTCATTGAATTGGAGAGATAGAGAGAGAGAGAGAGAGAGAGAGAGAGATCTATATATATCTATATATCTATATCTATATATATCATATATATATATATATGAAAGAAGCCTTGTTTTCCTTCTCGGAGCACTGTGCATATTGCTATTGCTGGTAAGTTATACCAGCATTGCACTTTAATCATTAAAAATACAAGGCAGAAGAATGAAATAAAGTCCTATATATACTGAACCTAGAAATTACAAGATGGTATGGCATCTGTGCTATTAATAATCCTGCTCGTGGAGTCTCTTTTCTGAGGAAGTGGCATTTACTGGAGTTAAATTTACAGCAAAAACATAAGCATATATATTATATGCTGGTTTGAGCTTTTTTCAGGAGAGATCCTTCCGTTAACATGCTGGGCTAGGTAGTTTTTTCTGGTCAGGAATTGTTTCAAATGACTGGTTTAACTGCAGTGTTCTGGGATTATTTGAAATTACTGTGTCTTCAGCTGGAATAGCTGTCATTAGTTTTATTTCATGCAAATCTTCTGTTTATCCAATAGCTCCTGGAAGAACTGGTGACTCTCATGGACAGCCTGTCAGTCTGGTACTCTGCTGGCCTAGAAGTAACCAGGCTTTCACAGCTGCAAGTCCAGTTGCTCCTTGGATTCATTGCACAAGATAATTTACAGGTTAGTTGCAAATTCCTGCAATTTGTACTGTGTTTAAAACACACATTTGATGTAACTGTTGCAGTTTATGGGGAAGCTGCTCATACCAGTGAGCAGACTGATGGAAGCCCTTCATACTACTGTAGGGAAGATATTCTCTTGGTTCTTACCATATGCAAATTTGCCCCTACAATCCTGTCAGTGTCTACCTCCGAAGCACGAGAAGAGAGGTGGAGGGCAAGTAAGATAGCAATTCTGATAGTGACTCTTTGTTAGTAGCATAAAATACATGTATTGGCGGTTTCTGGTTTGCGTACATGAAGTGCACATGTACCCAGACTGTTCTGCTGAATCAACACTTGGAACAATGCTGTTAGAGCTGTGCCTGGGGTATGAGCCCTTCAGTAAAGCTGGGATTGTTAATTTATGCATGTGACTCTTAACGCAGCGCTGTGGCTTTGAGGTTGCAGATGACTCTGGTCATCACAGGAGGAATAAGTGATCAGTGCCCATATTTGATGCCTCTGTGTGTGACTTCAGGCCACCTGTGATGCAGCCAGGATACGTACATACTCCTGTGTTAAAAAGATAGGTGCTCGAAATTACTGTTTTGTGGATTGTGTTTATTTTTTGTTGTTTGTCTGTGTAGGTCTGTGCTATGGCAGCAGCAAAGCTAAACACTCTCCTTCAGACCAAAGTGATTGAGAGCCAGCCTGAAGCATGCTACCTCTTGGGGAAGCTGGAAGGCATCTTGAGTAGATCAATTGAAGAGAAGACAGAAACCTACTCATTTTTGATTCCCCTTGTTCGGACGTTGGTATCCAAGATTTATGAACTTCTCTTCATGAACCTGCATCTCCCTTCCTTGCCTCCTACCAATGGCAGCCCATCTTTCTTTGAGGATTTTCAAGAATACTGCAGCTCTGATGAGTGGCAAGTTTATATTGACAAATATGTAAGTGGTGGATTATTTTTGTATCCTTTTCCCCCCCCCTCTTTTTAGTCACGAAAGCAGAGGAACTCATTCAGAAGTCATGTGCTTTTCACTTTGTTTTGGTGGAACCAGATTATTCCAAATATGAAGCAGTATGAAGAGAATTCATTCGGACATGATCAAGAGCAGATGGCAATTTACTGGAAAGATTGTTATGAAGCATTTATGGTGAACATGCACAAGCGAGACCGGGAGAGAGGAGAAAGTAAGCTTAAGTTTCAGGTAAGGTTTTGAGTAAATGCAAAGCTCTCCTAAGAGAAACATCTCAGGAGTTACCTTCTAAAAGATGGGGAAACTGACTTCCAGAATGTTCCAGTTCAAGTGATTGCAGACAGGTTGATTACTTTAGGTAGTCACACTGCTGATAAAACCTTACTCTTGTAGGATATGCATTTTAATTCCGTTCTTTCTAAGAGTCTTATCTGCAAGCAGAGCTACTTCAGGACAGTAGGCCTTTCTCATTGTACAGCAAACTGGAATTATGCTCTGCTATAAACTGTGTCGTCTTTTACTCTGATTTATATTGTGAATTATTAAAACTTCTTCCCCGTTATGCAGTGAGTCAGTTTGAGGGTGTTTTTTTAATGTTCAACTTTTATTTTTAACCCTACTTCAATACAATGAAAACATTTAAAATGGTGAACAGTGCCTATGTAATCTGTGGAAGAACTGTTTCTGAACTGACCTTTCTATATAAGTTTCAGGCTTAGTTTAAGCATTAGAATTAACTGGTAGTTACCACAAACCCCATAGCTAAGTTACGTTTCTTTTGTTTTCCCTTCCCAAAATAATAAGGCTCCTGGTAGTAAATCTTTTTTTTTATTCAAGTAGCTAAAGGAAGAATACTGTGAGTTGCATTCTAGAATACCAGAGTTTACAGAAAAATCCAACCTATTACAATAGGATTTCCAATGCTGACAACTTTTCTGATTATGAAAAATTCAACATTGATAATGCTTTCTTCAAATCCTTGGTTTGAAGTTTGGTGCCATTTCTTCCAGTACTAAGCTTTTAAAAATTTATCTCATAAACATTGACTTGTTTTTTAAAGTTTTAACTGCTAGACCTCTCTTGTTCCTTCATAATTTATCATAATTCTTGTTAAGTTGTAAGACTGTTTTTAAAAGATGAGTTATTTCTTTGCTAGATTTACTTTTAATGGCCTTTCAGGAGCATTTTGTGGAACCGTTCAGCAGAAAGGCTCGACAGGAAAATCTGCGCTACAACAGTATGCTAAAGCAACTTAATAGTCAACACACAGCTACCCTGAGACAGTGGAGAGCAGCCCAGCTTTACTTGCGCTCTGAACGTGGTCCTTGGTCTGAAATGTAAGAGTTGAAGTTCTTAATTCAAACTGTATATGCTGCTTAAAAGGAATTTGCTCACAGGACTGTTTCATATGGTTAGCACCTTGTCATATTGACTGGTAACCATTCTTGAAATGTGCAGCTAATATTGAATTGCCCCTTTTGTAGTGTTTTCTGCGTTTCATTATCAAAATACAAGGTTGGAAGTGTAATGCTTAGCTGGTTACCTGGATACTAGATTTTCTTGCCAAGTTACAAATAAAAGTAAGTTATCAATAAACTCAAAAACTTCTTGAAGAGATCCTATGGATTGGTGGTGCCATTGGAAAAAAGAGAATAGACTTGTTGATAAAGACCCCGAGGTTTTATGCATTGATCTAACTTCAATCTAAAGGAATACATGTTGTCTCTCTTAGCTTTTGGGGAAGTTTTGGGTCAAGATTTTTTTGAAATCTAAAAAGCTGTTTATTCCTTTTATGTTTTACAGTATACAAGTGGATGACCAGTATTTCTTTAAGTGTGTAATCTTTTATAATCAGTTCATTCATTTTGGTCTTTACCTTCTTCTAACTATTTTTATGAATATACTTGTTTTCCTAGGAAACACCATCCTGTTCACTGGAAACTTTCAAATGTGGAAAATTTTTCACGTATGAAACTGAAACTGGTGCAGAATTATAACTTCAACTCTCATCAGGATGCTAGTGACCTGAGAGATAATTTAGGTATTTAATAATTTAATATTTCCTCTATAAGTAAAATGTCTGCCTTAAGAGTGGTGGTTTGACTTGAAACAGTGTATTCCTACTGAGTAGATTTAATTATTTTCCTGTTGTTCATTGAAATGTATATTTTTATTGCCAAAAGAAGATCAAATAACTTTGTTTTAAAATAACCAGTCACATAGTTTTCTTGCATCAGATTATTTTTTCAAGAAAAGGAAATGATGGGATCATTAAGCAGGCACTATTTGTTTGAAAGCTTTTAAATCTTATGACTAAAATGTCTGGGTGTGGAGTGCTTTTTCATGAGTGTGCCAGACAGCTGAGTTAGTGATGTAAACTGTTGTTAGGGGTCTTGGATATCAAGGCTCAAACAAAAAAACCCATACCAATCTTGTAAAGCCAAGTAAGTGAAAACCAAATACAGTGTTTTTTCCATGAATCTACATGCTTTAACAGTGTATGGCAGAACACTGCAAAATACTGTATTGGAGATCTCCACGTCAGAATTCAGCTTAAATTTTCTGGTGCATTTATGTCTTCCCTTTATACTGTCGTGATCTGATATGTATTTCCACATAGTCCAGGGGAGTATTTATAATCTTCTGCTTGCCCCAAAAAGTATTTAAGAAGCCTGATTGCTTCTTATTCAGTTAAAACTAACATTCAAAAGAAGATACACTCAGTAGTTTAACTTTTTAAAAGTGTTGTAGCAAAAAAAGTTTCTGAGTTGAAATGTCTGTTTGACAGGTGTGCACCAGGCCCAGCCCTCCAGTGAGTCTCTGCTTCTGGAGGTGGTGAAGCAGGTGAAAGTGAGTGACTTGGAAGATGATATTCTTGAACTACCAGAAGAAGACACAGCAGCCAGTTCCAATTTGTAAGTACAGCAGAATAGAGCAGTTAAAGTTAGTTTCTGTGCTAGGGATAAGAAATGAGAAAAAACTTTGGAGTTGATTAGCATACAAAGATTCCCTCTTTCTTTGGGCTTCACAGTCCAACCCAGGCCTTTGTGGTAGCTTTGAACATCAGAGAAATTGCAGTTGGATATATTGTCAATAACGAGACATAAAGTACCCCAGGGAAAAGAAGGCAGAACAGATGCTTGTGAGGATCTGTTAGTGATTCACTGCTTACAGTTAATGGGAAGCTGAAGCTGCAGAATTTTTGAGGCTTTTCTGCTATATACATTGGCTATAATTCTCAAGAGGTAGCCTGTGCTGTAAGGGCATAGTCTTGTCCATAAATGACAGGGCCATTCCATATGCCATCACCTGCATGGGATGGCATTAATCTGCTACAGGGTCCTTTGTGTTTAAGAACATTGCAGAGAGAAGAGCTGCTGAGCTTCCTTCATGTCACTTGTGTGACTTGGAGGGGAGAGAAAAAAACCAAGGAGAGGTGGGGGGAAGGATAGGATAAGATATCAAATCTTCACTCCTGTAACTGAGCGTGCGATGCTGTGCGTGCATCTATGTGTGCCTCTAAGTGCCTAGCAATTAAATCAGAAAGGGAAATGTAGCCTTGTGTTTTCATACAATGGGGGTCAAGTCCATTGTGCCTGAAACTGAAATATCAAGCCTGAAGAATGGTGCTGTGAAATGGTGTTTGGTAGTCTAGTCTGAAATATCCAAGACTGCTGATACAAACGGCTTCATGTGATTATTTATGCTGTACTTTTAATGCCATGCAAATTTGATTTGCTGAACTGTACTCTTACCTAAGCAACTGTCTAATCTACCTTACCCTGTAACACTTTGTGGTATTTTTGTAGGGATGAGAAGGATGAGCAAAGTCAGAAAGAAAAGCTAATACTGTCTGAAGACTGTGAACTCATTACAGTAATTGATGTGATACCTGGCAGGCTGGAGATCACTACCCAGCACATCTATTTCTTTGATGGTAGCATTGAAAAAGAAGAAGGTGGGCATGATCAGTATGTCTTTCTTTCCAGTGCCATTCAGCATTCTGTTTTCAGTAGGCTGTTTGGCTTTTTCTTTTTTTTGAGAGTGAGTGTCAAACTAATTGTGAAGACTCAACTTGTACTTGAATATTGTGGTCAGTGACTGGCATACTCCTTCACAATCAAGAATCTGGAACTGTACTTGCTCAGCTGTCAAATTTATTCACTATTCTTAATATTTCTTAAAAAAAAAAACTTGGTAAAAAATTAATTTTGCTGACTAAAAAAAATCACTACCTCTAATTTGCTACTTAAATGGCATATCCTTTCTCACTGACAAATACTGTTTCACTCCTGCACTGATTAAAAAGTAGTAGGAAGTAATGATTAAGTAGCAGTAGTATGTAAACAGTAATACTCTGTTAATTTGGTGAATTTTAATAAAATATACACAGTTGAGTGGGAAAACAGTGAACCGAAATGTTTGACTAGTAATGGTAAAATTGTCAAGAATCAGGAAGTTGGCCTTTTGGGAATTCTAAACATAAAAGCTTCTATTTGAGCCTGTTTAAGAAAGCAAAGGGGCTTGGTTCATATTTTTTTGTCAAAAGAATACATTTATAATGTGTCTTTGATCAGAAAGCAGTAAGCACATTCCATGCTTGGGTCAGATGTTTTGTGCTGCCTCTTTCAGCAGAACAATAGCTGCAGTTAATAATCTTTTCCTAGCAAAATGGGTAATCAAGCCACATGTAAAATTTGCCCCTTTTTAGTAATAACTGGGGTGATTGGAAGTGATACTGCATTATGTTTATATGAAAAGGGTTTTTATATGTTCCAAGTCAGTAATCAAAGTGCTCTTCCTAGGGGTAGGTTTTGATTTCAAATGGCACCTTTCTCAAATTCGAGAGATACACTTACGTCGGTACAACCTGAGGAGGTCAGCTTTGGAGATCTTCCTTACAGATCAAACCAACTATTTCCTCAACTTCAATAAGGAGGTACAGGTTTTTCAAGCTTCCTTGATAAATATATATATATATATATATATATATATAAAAATTAGCACAAGGGTCAAATTCAATCGTTCAGAACAATTATTCAACTAAAACTACATCAGCAGTAATCCAAATATCTTGGCACTCACATCTCTTTAAATAATCTGAGCAAACTAATAACGAAGCAGAGACTTTCTCTTTTACCATTGCCACTTCTATATTCCATGGTTTAGAATTAGTGAACTTTGGAAACACTTTTTGTGAACTTTGTGAGTGTTTTAAGGAAAACGTGGATGTAATTGTATTTGAACAACAGTATTTTGTAGAATACTTCTGGAAAATTATTTTCTGCGTACCAGCTACACACACACACAAAAATCACTTCATAACATGTTACCTTTATATCCTGAGCACGGAAGGATGTAATGTCTATCCATGTCTGAACACTTTACGCAGCAAGTGATAGGAACGTTTACAGTGTAGCTGTGTTCCATTTATTTCACATTTTAATTAGCAGAAAAGTTGTTTACATGTCAGCTTCAATATCCAGATTTTTTTTAAATTAATGCTAACAGGTACAAATTTATTAATCTCTAACAGGTACGAAACAAAGTCTATAGTCGAATATTGTCACTGCGTTCTCCAAACATTTCTGGGACCAGATCTCCACAGGAACTTTTTAAAGCTTCAGGTTTGATGCAGGTATGAGACTAGAGGATTGCTTTGCTTTCCCGAAGGAGTCCTGGATTACTGAATTTACTTCCTCCCCTCTCGGTGTTTAGATGCCAACAGCCAACTTCTGTACCTCCAGTCTGGCCCCTGAACTTTCACATCCATGTTTTTAGAATTGCTGTTTTGTGTTTGCTGTTAGTGAGGTAAATGGGTAGAGCCAGGCTCTGATGTGATTACGGCAAGTGTTCCAACAGGAACAAGATTTATTTCTAGTTTTAGTCCATGATCTTGAGTGCATATTTTGGAACTTACCACTACATGTCAAATAATTTTTCCTCCTACTTTTTCATGATGGAGCTTTCAATAAACACTATATGAAGACTAAGCAGGAAATACGGTCTTAAGGAAATTGGTAATACTGATATCAAAGGAAGATGTCAAGATGTCTGTATAACCCTAAATATAGATACATTTATGAATGTATTTTTCTCTCCTCTCTTTATGCCACAATTACTCTTTTCTCTGAGGGAGGAAACTTTACAAATTACTTTTAAAATACTTAGGTTTTTTCCTTTGCTTACCTAACAATAAAAGATACCATCTTGTATATTTACATAGAGAAAATACTGTCTGTACTGAAATGTCTCCATGCGCTGCAGGCAGATGCTGAGCCCGATTCTGTCTGTCCTTTGCTTTATAATATAATAGTGGAGCAGAGATGCAAGGACATTGTTAGTTTACAAATTCCTGTACTGTTAACCAATGGGAGAACAATTTGAGTTTTGACCTTAGAGCTCTAACGGATTTCAAAGGTCTGTTCCCCTCTTTCTCAGTACCTGTTTACCTGCCTTATTTTTTTGTTTTTTATTTTTGCTTTTCTTCTCCTTTTTTATTCTGAGTTTATTATGCTGCCCTGTATTTAAAACTGTACTGGCATCAATCAGGGACATGATTTCAATGAAACATGGATAGCACAGTCACTGAATTAAAGGGAAAATAAACTCTATTAGGAGTCTTGTGCCTTTCATATGCTGATACTATCCTCTTGCAGATAAATACTGGCAAGACATGTAATTTGCAGTCTTTGATATAGTGACTTCCTTTGTATCTGTTTTTGTCCTTCAGAAATGGGTGAACAGAGAAATATCCAACTTTGACTACCTTATTCAACTGAACACAATGGCAGGACGAACTTACAATGATCTTGCTCAATATCCTGTGGTAATTTATTTTTTTCTTCCCCAAAAAGTATTTATTTTTTCTATTTTGAAAAATGGATTTGTAATCTCAACCAGATCTTTGATTTTTCTCTTAAGTTTCCTTGGATTTTGCGAGATTATACTTCAGAAGAACTGGACCTGAATAATCCTGCAGTCTTCAGGGATCTGTCCAAACCCATAGGAGTGGTAAATGAAAAGAATGCTAAGACTGTGAAAGAGAAGTAAGTGTGTGTGTGTGTGTATTTAGCACCTAGTTATATTTCTCCATCTTTCCTGAGCCTCCAGGCTAATGATACATTTTAAAAATAACATTGTAGCAGTGAAATTTTTAAAAGCAACTTTGATAACATAACAGATGAATTTGCAAATGTTGTTGATTTGTTGTTCCTACTGCATTCAGATTCATTAGCCCATATGGCACCAAAAGGACAAAACTACTGTTGTAAATTTTCAGATGTGGAGATGATAAACTGAAGTGCTGTAGAAGCACTTAATTTAATGGCCCAGCAGCTTGAAGAGACAGGTTGTGTCCAATGTCTGCTTCAGGATAAGGAATGTGAAATAATACTGATGAGTTGAGAGGTAGCATTGATCCCAAATATGGACTATTATCTTTGAAATAAAATTCCTCTGTAGGTAGGAATGACAAATACTTACACCCACACATCAGCGTAGTGATGCTTCCCTTCTTGCTAATGTCTGGAGTGAGTGTGCTGTCATACCAGATCGCACTTGTCAGGCATCCCCCAAACCAGCTTTCTTCTGAAAACTTGGAACATGGAGAATGTTCTTTGAATGATTAGCCTCTATCACTGATTGTGAGTAAAATGGTTCTCTAGTGTGTTTAACTCGATTTCTCTTACTGGTCTTGTGACAGAAGAATATATCAGCCAGATAGTGGCATAGTGCGTTCACCTGTGAAAAAGGAAGTAGGCATGAGTGTTAAATCTCTTCTGAATCCTGCCAGTCACACACACACTTTTTTCTTTCTTTTTGTAACATTTCGGGGTAGTGTCATGAGTCCCTTCAATAATAAATGTTCAGCTTAGTGATGAGAGGTTTTTGTCCAGTGTATAAAGTCATGTGAAATCAGGCCTGTCTTGCTGTTTATCTGCGTTCTGACAGCTGATAGCAAATGCCTAGGGAAGGGCATAAGGCTTCATCTGGTGTCTGTTTCTGTCTTTGAGCAGTCTTTTGCTCAGGGGCGTTCTCAGTCAGAATTGGAATCCTCATGTTTAGTAGAGGTCAGTGTGTTTTTTCTCTTACAGATTGCTGTGATTGTTTCTTTTGTATCCTTACCTCCAATAAGTATAGTGCACATGTAAATCAGCTGTAGTGTCCAGTTATATTTATAAAGAATTGCTTTTTTTTTTAGATATGAGAATTTTGAGGATCCCCTTGGGATAATTGACAAATTTCACTATGGGACACACTATTCAAATGCTGCTGGTGTCATGCATTACCTCATTCGGGTAGAACCTTTCACTACACTTCATATCCAACTTCAAAGCGGCAGGTATGCTCTGAGCAAACAAGCAGCACTATTATTTTTCCTCCTTATCATTTTTCTGAGGGAGTGATGAGACTCTCTAACCCTGGGTGTTCTGATCCACAGATTCGACTGTGCTGACAGGCAGTTCCACTCTATTCCTGCTACCTGGCAGGCACTTATGGACAACCCCAATGATGTCAAGGAACTTATCCCAGAGTTCTTCTACTTCCCAGAGTTCCTGGAGAATCAAAATGGTAAATGGGCAGCTCAGAATATTTTCATAGAAATTCCTGTATTCTTCAGAGGATAATTATTACAACCATTTGTGAATGCTCTAGAACACTTCATATGTAAGCTTTATAGTATGCTTGTAGAAATTACTTTAGTCATCATGCTGGCTTCAAACTATTTAATAAAGACATCAGTTGTGTTATGCAGCATCTTAAACATTGTTTAAAATTGAAACTGGGGGCTTAAGGATGGCTGAAAAGAGTGTTGTTTAAGGTAAAACACCAGAGATGCTTGTTTGGATGTTGGAAAAAGTTAAGTATAGTTAATGGTGATTAAATAGTTAGCAAAGGTCAATACAGATGGATTAATATTTTTTACTGGGTTTATTGGGCGATAGAGTTTGGACATCTTCAAACATGTGAGGTCTCATTTGTTCTAGGCAACCAGCATATTTTCTGTTTGTTACTGTTATCTTCTGATGTAGTGTGACATCACCTGATTTTAGAGCTATGTAAAGTTTCAGTACCTGTCAGAAAGAGGAGGGGAAAAAAAAAAAAGACGCTGTTTCAGTCCTATCTAATGCTGACTGGAAGCATTAGCATCCTACATTCTAATGGGGACTCCTAGCCATTTTTTAGTTCATGTTTATTGCACGGGGAATTGCTTCTCTACCTATTAGACAATTTTACAATGGCTTTGTGTGTTTGTGCTGCTAATTCAGTCTGCAAGCTACAATCTACTATAAGTAATAGTAACTGGAAACAGCCGAGTCATGCTTTCAGTGGTCATTTAAATGCTCAGAGCTGTTCTAAATGAATGCTGGTGGGATTTAACACACCTTGAAATCCATGATTTTACAATCATTTAAAACTTTACATGATTTTTTTCTGATGATTAACCTCATTGAAATGTTTTGGACTCTTAATCCTGGTAAAACAAAACAAATGCAGATTTGTTTACAGATGTATATAAACAATTAATGCTGCTTTTAAGGTTGGAACTTCAGCTTTGAAGTCATTTAGGTGCTTTGGGCAGTTGCTATCCTGTATAATTTAGAAGTTTAAACATTCGGAGCAGAACGTGGCCTCCTGTGTCTGTGGTAGGGTTATTGGAGATTTACATTAAGATTTTTTTCAAAATCCTTCCTTTAAGAAAAGAACATTTTAAAATTTTTATTAAGAAATCAAAATATTTGAAATAATTTGTAGTAACTCTTTAAATTCTCTGTATTATTCACTAGGTTTTAACTTAGGTCAGCTTCAGATATCCAGAGAGGTGGTAAATGATGTCGTTCTCCCCAAATGGGCCCACTCCCCAGAAGACTTCATTTATAAACACAGGAGGGCACTGGTAAGGTCATACTGATGTGTTGTAGTAATGATAAAGAAAGTATACCTGCACACTGTCACTATGGCTTAAGTGAGCTTAAGTAGAGCTTAAGTAGAGCTGGGGTTGCAAATGAAATAAAAGTACCACTGGGACTTCCAGTTAAAAGCACAGTGCATGTCCATAAAACGTTCAAAAAAGGAAAGAGCCTGGAGATACTACAAATCATTGGGGAGTTTGCTGCCCTAGGAAATAAAATGCAGAATTAGGTGGGTTTAGGCAATAAAGCTTCCCTTGCTTTTCATAGGGTATTCCGTATGGTACAAGAGAAGCAGCAGTTTACCTTCCCTTGCACAGTTGCATTTTAATAGTCTGGATGTGCTGTTTCACTCTATTAATTCCCCCATTACCTGGCAGCTACTGTCCTTCACGCACATGGATATCCTTATGCTTTACCCTATATAATGGCACAGGTTTGTGGATACTCTTAGTTTAAGAATTATATATTTTTCACATAAAATAGTAAATACCACTGCCCCCTTCTTGAAGGTACTTTTGTCCTTAAAATTTTTTCCTTCTAGGAATCTGAGTATGTTTCAGCTCATCTTCATGAATGGATAGATTTGATTTTTGGCTACAAGCAGAGGGGACCAGCTGCAGTGGAGGCGCTCAATGTGTTCTATTACTGTACTTACGAAGGTACAAAGCAGTATGCGTGCTTGTCATTGTCATCAGACTTCTGGGTTTTCAGTATTAGACAGAAAACACTTGATTTGTGAGCGTGCCATGCAGTAGCATATGGTGAGACAAGAGAAGTATAGATGAAATGTGGCAGTGTAGCTTGTAATTTATCATAAAATAACCAGAATATTTAATGACTTGATTATTAGTTGTAAACCTGAAATGTTAATAGTTTGGGGGTTTTTTGAAGGAGGAGGTTCAGTTGTGTTTTGTTTCTTTCTTTGATGAAAAGCTTTTGTGGGAAGAGGTTTCCTATGGTTTAGGATTTAAGACAAGTTGCTTAAAAACATCAAATGCTGGGACATGTCAGTCTGTTAATTCCAAAGCCAAATATTGGCTGGCTTTTGTGTGCAACTGATTGCATGCATTGAGTATATTAAATTAAGTTGGTAAGACAAAAGCCTGCAATTCTTGCACTTTACCAATACACTTCAAATTCCATGTGCAGCGTGGTATTTTATATAGAGGCATCATCTGGGGGCTTTTCTGGGGTAAAGGGTGATAATGCTGCAATTAAACTAAGTTTTGCAACATTTGTTGACCATATTGCTTCTCAGTAAGTTCTTTGATTTATGTTCTTTCTCCTTTTTTCTACCCTTCTGATTCTGATTGTGATCCAGGGGCTGTGGATTTGGACGCTTTAACAGATGAGAAAGAAAGAAAAGCTTTAGAAGGGATGATAAACAATTTTGGGCAAACTCCCTGTCAGCTCCTAAAGGTAATGCTCTTTGTTCCCTCTCAGTCAGCCCTTTGTGGTTAAGTACAACTGAGTTACAAAGGGCTTTTGAAAAAAGTGAAAAGGTAATGGTTTGTAATGTTAGGAAAGTTAAGTCTTTGCCACATTACCATTTCTAAAAGTCACACTGGTGGAAATTTAGCATACCATTTTCAAAATAAATTTATTTACTTTAAGAAGGGAAATCAGATCCTTAAGAGTGTTTTCTCATAAGATTCTGAGTATCTTATGTTGAACAAATTGATAAATTTGTCCAATTTGATATTCCTTCAAATATTGTCTCCTAGGAACCCCATCCTCAAAGGCTGTCAGCAGAAGAGGTAGTGCAAAGACTGACTAAAAGTGATACGTCTACTCTGAACCTCTTCCAGCACCTTACTGAACTGAAGTCATTCTTCATAGAGGTAAAAGATGTGTTACTTGAAATTGTTTAAAATTTATTCTGAAACTTCTGATAGTACTTGAAACAAAAGGTCACAATCTAGATAAAAATAAACTTTCTTCCTATTTAAAGAAAATATTTTAAAATGCAATGTGTATAATATCAGCACTGTCTTTTTAGTTAGCTTTACAGAGATTGAATCCCGTAAATTGTGTGGGTGGCAAGTTATCCACCACAGCAAGAAAGCTAAGAATGGCAGTGGTGGTATCTGAGGACTCACTGAACTCAGTAGCTAAACTCGCTAATTCAGGGCAGAGACAGGGTTTAATTTCTGTGTGAACAGAGTATGTGTATACCAGTGCCTTATAGTACTGTACAGACCTGATGTGGGTTCCAGAGGCTTCAGGTCTTACTCTTCACAGGTTCTGAATTTGTCCGTTAGCTCTTTGAGATAATGAGACTAAAACCATGTCCTTTCTCTCAGGGAATCAGTGATGGTGTGCCCATCGTCAAAGCTGTTGTCCCCAGGAATCAGTCACGTTCCTTTATTTCTCAGGGAAGCCCAGAAATCTTGGTGAGTTATATGTGTCAATACTGTTCTTAGACTGCAGACAGTCAACTAGATGTATCTTTTTTATATAACTTGTAAACACTTCTTAACTCTTTCTGTTCAAATGTGTGCCTTTACCCTACAGTGAATGGCACTGGTAAGTATTTGTCTTCTGAAGAAAAGCTGATGAGACAGGGGTGTAAGTTGCGGTGAGGTGGGGTGTAAGTTGCGGTGAGGTGGGGTGTAAGTTGCGGTGAGGTGGGGTGTAAGTTGCGGTGAGGTGGGGTGTAAGTTGCGGTGAGGTGGGGTGTAAGTTGCGGTGAGGTGGGGTGTAAGTTGCGGTGAGGTGGGGTGTAAGTTGCGGTGAGGTGGGGTGTAAGTTGCGGTGAGGTGGGGTGTAAGTTGCGGTGAGGTGGGGTGTAAGTTGCGGTGAGGTGGGGTGTAAGTTGCGGTGAGGTGGGGTGTAAGTTGCGGTGAGGTGGGGTGTAAGTTGCGGTGAGGTGGGGTGTAAGTTGCGGTGAGGTGGGGTGTAAGTTGCGGTGAGGTGGGGTGTAAGTTGCGGTGAGGTGGGGTGTAAGTTGCGGTGAGGTGGGGTGTAAGTTGCGGTGAGGTGGGGTGTAAGTTGCCCACCTGATCCACTTGTGTGGTAGCGATCAATTTCCTCATGCAATACAGTCGAGCTTTAAAATTGCAGGATTGAGTTATTAGTGGTGCCATTATGTTTAGCATAACTTTCTAACCCATATATTAAACTGTACTGTATGTGGAGTATCCATATTCCAAAGGCCTTCAGTGATCCCAAAATTAACTTTTGCATTGACTAATACAGGTGCTGGTACTATGGCAGATGGCCAGGTGATGAAAGGAAAGGGGTGGGGTTTGTATTTACATCTGTATGCATGGTCTGCATCCTGGCCCCTGTGCAGTAATACCTATGTTTTGCAGTAAATACTCTTCTCCAGTATGCTCATTTTTAGGTCAAACTTACTCTCCTAGGCCAAGAGAGTATGTGTATAAATCATTTGGAATTTGGACAGGTCTAAAATGCTCATTGTGCTTTTTCTAAATATCTGAAAATAACCTTGAGTATTTGCATTCCTTTTTTTTTTTTTCTCAGAAACAGAACTGGAGTATATTTTTTTAAGTCTTACTGTATTCTTATGTTAAATATTAATGATTACTGTTTCAAAGAAGAGAAGCAGCAGCTTAAACTGACCCAACTGTAATTACGTGTTTGAGAGGGGTTGCTTTTTTGTCTCTTCCTTGTCTCCCTGTCCCCGCTTTCAACTTCTCTGACCTATCTAGAACATACATGATTCTAACTTGGTGTCTATGTACCATGTGTACATTAACTCATCTGAACTGGATGGGTTTTTTTACTTTGTGGGGGAGGGGTCTGTGTGCTTTTCCATAAATTCTCAAGAAATCTATACTGGATTTTATGCAAACTCCTTTACCATGAAAGGCAGGCAGAAAATATGGCTCTGGATATCACTGATTTCTCTGTCAAACTTTTTTAGGTGACAGCGAGTCTGAACTGCATTATTGGAACTCACGGCTGGCTACCTTATGATAAAAATATCTCCAACTATTTTACGTTCATCAGAGACACCACAGTGACAAATCCCAAGTAAGCAAATGATATGAGGAGGTGCAGATGAATGCATCAGCAGTAATAAAATACAGTAACTGTTCAACAGTCTATGGATTGTACAGTTTCATTGGCTGAGTTTTCACCTAAGAATGCATCTCCTGATGTTCAGGAATATTCTCTCTAATCTGTAATACTGTTCGGTAAGAAATAAGTGGCATTTCAAGGTTCTTCATTCTTGGAGCTACTTCTAATTTTTTTTCTATTTATCAATCATAATAAAATAATCTTGGAATATGAGATGAGCAGTCTTTATATGTTCTTACACTCTAGCACAGGTATTTGGTGGTTACATTTCTTTGGTTTTTTAGAAGATTCCTTTTTTCTTTAATACTTAATAGGTAAATGAGTTATCCATAAAGAATCAAATTGTATAAAGGACTGAGAAGATGTAAGCCACTTACTGATGGCAGTGAGAGTCTTGCCATTATTATTGGGGGCAGAATTTGTTATTTTTTTAGATTTAGCCTCTTCTAAAGATGGAATTTCATACTAATTTTTAAGGATAGAGATGCAAAATACATAGATTTGAGCTAAGGTTACTCCTAACTGCTCATCATTTTGCCTACAGAACACAACGCAACATGAGCGGTCCTTTTGCACCAGGGCTGGAGATCACCTCTAAGTTGTTTGTTGTATCCCATGATGCAAAACTGCTGTTTAGTGGAGGACACTGGGACAATAGCATCAGAGTGACATCTCTTACAAAAGGCAAGCTGATTGGACAGCACATCAGGCACATGGGTCAGTAACCCTTTGTATTGTGAAATGAAAGGTTTCATGTTGCACCTTGACATCTGGTCTTTTTGGAAAGGATTGTAGCAAGTGCACTTGGACACAGGCGTAGCAGTTATAAAGACATGGCAGCCTAGGAACAGAATACTTGACCACAGTTATATGTAAATACTTAAAAATGGGGTTTATTTGGCATTGTAGTGATAGTTTAATATCCTTTCAAAACAAGGATTGACTCCTGTTTTTAGGTAGGAAAGCTGATTAAGTCAGGTTGGTATACCTGGCTGTACAATGACTTCATTGTTCCAATACGGTCTCATCAGCTGCTACCAGAGTAGAAAATTTATGCTGACTGCAGATCAGAATCCATTGTTGACATATTGCATGTGTATAGTTGCTCTGTGGGAAAGTAGTCTTAAATACCTGTATGATAACTTCCTGATTTTTTTTTTTTTTTTTCCTTTATCTAGATATTGTGACCTGCTTGGCAATAGACTACTGTGGAATTCATTTAATTTCAGGCTCCAGAGATACTACCTGTATGATCTGGCAAATAGTTCACCAGGTAGGTTAATTAGGCGTGCTCTGAGAAGCAGTTTCTGAATGTTTTTTTGGTGCTTCTCTGGTTTGCTGTGATGGTTTATTGATTTCCTTTCTTTCAGGTTTTCAGGGAAGATAGTCTACTAAAATTGAGTAGCTGAGTAATTTTGTTAACTCCCATCGTCTTCAGTGTTTGAAATATTCACTATACACATTAGTTACTATATAGGTGGAGTACAGTATTTTAGGGACAAAGGCAAATATTGTCCGTCATTCAACAGATGGAAGAATGGAAGAAGAAACACTCTGCTTGAGACTACTGGAATCAGTCAGAACTGTGTTTATAATTGATGATTTCTACATTTCTAGGCTGCTGTTCACTCCAGTAGTTACATTTTAGCATTGTGCTTCCTCTGCGGGAAATACCGATGACGAGAGGAGGAGTGAGCAGACACATCACGGGTCTGTTGCCTGGATTTGTGCTGGCGTTTTAGAATTTAAATATTGGTCTTATGCATCTCACAACCACTTCTGCTTTGTGAAAGCACGTGTGTCCTTTCACTCAAAATGTGAAGCTATTTCCATTGTTATACACTTTAAATGTTCATTTTTGATTGCTGCGTTACAGACATACAAGTAGGATTAACTGCAGGGGCAAGCTGTCATGTTATGGGCAGTACATTTGATCAGGTCACCTTGTTCTTATCATTAAACTGAAGTCAGCTCATCAAACCAGTACAGTGGCACATAATTGCAGGTGGTTTTGTGGAAGCTGCCTTTATGGTAGGAGTATTTACAATTCTTTAGAAGCACTTCATACCAGTGGTGCATGGTTGAAAAGGTGAGACCCATAGTGCTTGCAACAGTGGGCAGGGTTTTTTGTCTCAAGTAAGGATAAATCTTGGACGTTTTTTAGTTTCTTAGTCTCCTGAGGATGAGATATTGAATTTACTGAAAAGATACTTTGTTTAGAACTACTTTTTCCTAAGACATTAAAACCCCCTCAAAAAGTATCGGATGTGTAAATGATCTTGTATGTATTGTAGATTCTTCTTGTGAGAGTTTTATCATGGTCTCTACAAACGGCAGCAATGGATTATGTACTGTTGCTTCCATTCTACTTGTCCGCTCTCCACTGTTACCTTCTTTCTCAGTTCTGTATTTTAACACTTGTTCCTGCATGTTTTGGGATTTCAGGGCTTGGTTGGCAGGCAAGTTTCTATCACAGGAATGAGAATAGAGTCCTCTGCAGAACTACTTAACTGTACCTTCTCTCGAAGCACAGGTCCTGCCTTAGTGCTGGTTTGCAAATGAGTCTGTAAATGCTGACAGTACAGTCGCTGGAAAAAAGTACTAAGTTTTGTCCCCCTGCAGTTGTGTGGGGAAATTACTATTTTTAATGACCATTCTTGCAAGGTTTCCTTTTCCTTAAT
Source organism: Porphyrio hochstetteri (assembly GCA_020800305.1). Classification (NCBI taxonomy): domain Eukaryota; kingdom Metazoa; phylum Chordata; class Aves; order Gruiformes; family Rallidae; genus Porphyrio; species Porphyrio hochstetteri. The sequence continues at coordinate 16,647,526 of CM036910.1, read as the reverse complement.
TACCGAGAAGGATTATTTCCTTACTTTTCCTTAAGAAATGGAACAGAGTTGCTTTCAGCTTCTTGAAGCTTGGCTGTGAAGATAGTGCTTCACTTCAAGGCAAACTGTAAGAACTGAACAAGCCCAGATACACAAGTGAAGTGGGTGGATGGGTGGGTGAACAACTCCTGTTAGCACTGCTCACTGTGGTCCTTGCACAAATGGACATCTGAAGGGGTAGAAACAAATTGTCTAAGTAAGCCTGTCTTTCCCATCCACATAGAAACTGTATGCTCATTCATTCTTGTGATTTCAGTAAATAGGGCTGCAGTAAATTGAAATTGGAACGGATGAGTTATGCCTTTGGTTTTGGCCTGTGTCAAATATACATCTCTCACAACTTATACTGAAGATACCAGAAATTTATTTTTTGTTTGTCCTTCAGCTGCAAGAGAATGTGTCATTGCACTTTTTGTTACTCTCAGGGAGGAGTGCCTGTAGGCCTGGCACCTAAGCCATTACAGATCCTTTATGGGCATACTGATGAAGTTTCGAGTGTTGGCATCAGCACTGAGCTGGATATGGCTGTGTCAGGATCCAGGGTAAGCATCCTCATATTTCTCCCTTCTTTGCTTCTTCTCTACTCAAACCATAGAGCATGTTTGAAGTTGATTAAGAATAATACAAAAAATGTGACTATTTCACAGTTTTTCTTCAGCCTTGCACATCAAAAGATTTGTGCCATCTCCCTTGTGGCTTGATTAAATCAGACTGTCTCAAACTGCTCTGCACAGCATAGGCCTCAGCTTACAATGTTGTGTTGTTCTGCACAAACGAGCTTTAATGTGTGTGGACTTACTTCTGCCTTACTGTGCTACACCGGCAGGCTGCTGAACTCTGACTCTGTGCTGCACATAATGACTGCTTGTAAATGTGACCTGTGAAATGGCTGGTTTACTGCCTGCCCTTCCCCTCTTGCCCTGTTTGCATCTGGGTTTTTGTATACCTATAGTACATGGCCTCAAGGGGAAGGCTGCTTTGCGTGGAGTTCCTAATGCTCAGGAGTTTTGATCTCCAGTTAAGGATTTATGTGCTTTCAAAATGTTCCCTCTGTATTTCAATTCTCTTTCTCTGTATTCTGGTAACTTAACCTGCTCGGTAACAACTCACTGAATTCGGTCGCTGCAGGATGGGACTGTTATTGTCCGCACTATTCGGAAAGGTCAGTACGTGAGGACTTTGCGACCACCCTGTGAGAGTTCTCTCCTGCTGACTGTTCCCAATCTGGCTGTGTCCTGGGAAGGCCATATAGTTGTCCACACCAGCATAGAAGGAAAGACTACTCTGAAGGTACCTAGGTCCATGGAAATATCTCTGCTTCTTTTGCTGAAGACTTTAATCATAAATGTACCTAACTTTATACTTCTTTCCAAAAGTATTGAGGCTTTTTGAGTATGTTGTGTCTGTTTCCATATTTTTACTAGACAATTTGAGTGAAACTTGATTAAAAGATAAATGACAGACATAATGTGCTCCCATAAGTTTCATGAAATTCTCCTAACACAGTAGCCCAAGTATACACTAATGAATTGTTCTGGGAGAGCTGCTTTGTAAGGGAAAACTAGGAGAAACAAGTTCCACTGTGCACAAAACCAGAGGCTTATAAGTGGAACAGTAAGTTCTCTGTGCAAGATGCCCAGCGACTGCACTGATGTTTCTTAGTGTTGGATTGAAGAGATCTGGAAGATTCACAGTGTAGCTTTGTCTGTTGAATAGCGATGTAGTTCCTTTAATAAGGGTAGAGCTGTTACGATTTCTATGAGCATGAGAAATTTCTTGGAAGACAAGTTTGTTGTATGTAAGGCATGATAGCTTCATTGGGAAGGTGGGGAGAGAAAAGACAGCAAAGAATACCACACTCTTAATCTAGCCCTTTGTGACAGGTTTATTTTTGATCTATTCAGGATAAGAATGCATTACACCTCTATTCTGTCAATGGAAAATTTCTGGGTTCTGAGACTCTGAAAGAGGAAGTGTCAGATATGTGTGTGACTGGCGAGTACATCGTGATGGGCAGCTTACAGGGATTTCTTTCCATACGTGATCTTTACAGGTAACGTATCATCATCAGTAGGTTGTCACTGAGATGCAAATCCAAGGTCTTACTGAGAAATGGTTGTGTAACATGGACTTTGCTTGGTCCTATAGGTGGCAGCCATTGGTTTTTTAGAATGTTCCTGAAAAAAATCTATTGGGAGGGACTAAGATAGGGAGAAAAGAAAAATGAGAGGGCATACCAGACGCCTTTCTTTTGTCATTTATCCCAATTATAGACCTAGAACTGACAGAATTTAGGAAAAGCTGTGTCTGACATCTGCAGGTTTTCATTGTCCCTGTGTCTAATTGTCACTGGGAGCTCAGGAATTTCAGGATCAAGCCTCCTGTAGTTCTGCACTTAATTTTAAACTCCACATACTGCGCTGTTCTATAGAGCTCCATTTCCCCTCCAAATGGGAGCAATCTTTGTCACTTAAGCAGTTGTGGGACTATTGCTACTGTTCTTCAGTGAAAAGTCTTAATTTACTGCTTTACCTATCTATGTCTTTCCTTGTTATTGGAGCTCTGTTCTGTTGTATGATTAGATTGTTTCTTAGGAGCTTACAGTAGCTGAAATGGCAAACTGTGCCCTTGAGAAACCGTTGTACAGAACATCCAGTGGACACCAATTTCAGCTGTGTTGTGACTCTTTGCAGTATGTGCAAACAAATACAATAATGTGCTTTCACTGTCGTTTTTGTTCATTTCAGCCTGAGTCTGAGCACCTCCCCCTTAGCCATGCGACTGCCAATTCATTGTATTTCTGTCACCAAAGAGTATAGCCACATCCTTGTGGGCTTGGAGGACGGCAAGTTGATTATCGTTGGTGTTGGCAAGCCAGCAGAGGTAAAACCCACCATCAAGAACTTTATCTACCGAACAGTGGGAAGCTCACTGATTTCTGCTTTCCAGTTGAGCAAGAGGTCTCCTCTATGGCAGGGTAAATTTAAGAGCAAGTTTCAGTTTTCAGTGGGAAAGAAATAACTTTTGAGACTGCTCTGCTGAAATTTCTCATTAAGAATCAAAGGTATATAGGGATCGCAGATGGGAAGCTCAGCTGGACTAACTTCCAGACTTTATCACTCACATCTGAATAAGCAGTCATAGTAGCTAACCCTTTCTGAACAGGATAGTGTTGTCATCCACTTCTTGATGAAATAATTTTCCAGAAGAAAACTGGATACAAAAGAGAGCAAGCTACTTTATTTTTTACTGTTTCTGTCAGATATATTTTAATATGCATTGACTGACATTGGTGGGGGAGGGAAGTATTACTTCTTTCTGTTAAGAGTCTCTAATTGCAATGCACAAAGAATTGCTTGTGTAGGCTCCCCGTATGCTCTGTGCTCCATATGGTGAATATAAACTTGTTGGTACTGCATATGCAATATCAAATACAGAGCATCCATCTGTCAAATATCCCAATTTTTCTTGTGCAAAACGTAGGTTTTGCTTTAAGTACTTCTCTTCATGACTTTCAAAGTTGAGTTAGCTTAAACCTGCTTCTCTTTATAACCCAGTCTCTGTTGTGCTGCAGTGTATTTATTTGAAAATGTGATTATCACTTTTGCATGACCTTCAGTACATGCCAGAAAAGTGTTTCTTAATTTTATATTTTAACTGTGAAAACAGAGTGTCTTTATTTGCCAGTATTTAAAAACATTGCATAGTTTAATATTTGAACCAGGCTTCACACAATGGTAGTCTGATTTTGCTTGCATTGGATGGGGAGGAGAGATTTCCACTGACGTCCAGTTGGACAGCTTTTTTCCTACTGCAGAATTGACAAAGAGCTGTTTATGATGCGGTTAAACATTTATTTGTAACGGCAGTTTTCAAGCTACTGTCATTTCTAAGCTTCCTATTCCATAGAAAAGATCTTCTGTAGGCTGAAATGTTATGTGTATCTGAAGGCTTTTTGTTTCCTTTTTCCCCCCATTCTTAATCACATCTATTTTTCTAACTATGGAGAAACTATTATGAATGTAGAGGCTTTCCAATTTTATTTTTTTTCAGGATTTTCTGTTTAGAATTCAGATGGTCTGCAAGCTTAATAACCATATAAATAGATCTTAAAAAAAACAACCAAACAACAAACATATAAGGAACAACGTTATTTTCTATTTTTCTATAATGGCATCAACTAATATATTTTAAAAGCATCTGTATGTGGGGTATTTGATTGATTTATTTGTAGTTTGGAAGGAATATATTAATTACTAGTATTTAATCTTTATACAGAAGACAGTATTGTAGTTCTGGGTCTTGATGGTGATACTGATCCTTAGGATGAAGGGAGAGACTGACCCTTACTGTGCATAAAGTGAACCACTGTTTGGTATTAAGTTTAGTGTTTCTACATTGACAGCATCTGGTACAAAGTGAAGTATAACAAATGCTTTTGTATTTTTAACAATTCTCATAGCATTTGGGATGTTGCAGGAGACTGGGGGATTATCACCTGTTAGCATTAAACCCTGTCAGCACTGTGCCTTTTCTAGAACGCTGCTGCTGTGATGAGACAGTTCTTAAGCATGCTGAAGTGGGAGTACTAACTGCTGGGAACTGGGCTCAAACTTGTGCTGTTAAGGCATGCACGGGGTTTCATGGCCTAATCAGCTGCCAGGCCAATCGCTACTGGCCAATCACAAACCGTGTAAATGAAAACAGTTTCTTGCAAATCCTTGTCAGATGGCAGACCCTGCCAGGTGCTGGATTTGATAAGGCCAGTAGTTGCTTTATTATCTGTCTTTGCTCATGGAATAGTCAGTATGAATTATTTCTGGTTTAAGTGTTACTCTGGGCACTTTACCCAGGATTTTTGGAAGACTGTATACATCTGACAACAGAAGATAACCTTTCTCTTTCCTTCACTCTGCCATCACTGCCCTGCATTTTGGCTATCTCTTCCTTTTCACTTCTAGCAATTTCTGTTTGAAATCTCTAAAATAAAATGTCCTTTCCTCTAATTTTGTTCATTTTTGCTTGACATTCTCCTCTTTCTTTTTCCTTCCTATCAAAATAGCAATCTAAACACTGTTTCTAAGCTGTTTGAAATAGGTTAACTAGTAAGTGTACAATACTTGGCAATATCCCTTTAATTGTGAAGAACAGAGAAGACTGATTTAGTGTGGTGTCTGTTGTTTTTTGTCAGTCCCAAGAATCATCCCTACATGTAACTTTTGGTTTGTTTTAAAATATTTTTTGTTGGTGTAATTTTGTTTATGCGGTACATTGTAGTGTCTGCATTTCACCAGAATCAGTGTCTGAATTCCTTTTTAATTTATCCACCTTATCCCTTCCCCCTCCTTTTGTTTCTCTGAATTACTTTTAAACAGATGCGCACAGGTCAGCTTTCCCGAAAGCTGTGGGGATCAAGCAAACGGCTCAGCCAGATTTCATCAGGAGAGACTGAATATAACACTCAAGATTCCAAGTGATTGCTGCTTCTACCTTCTCTCATGGATTCCAGAAACATGTTTAATCTTTTGGTCACTTTAAATGTATATCTCGGCTCTCAGGGGCTTGACTTTTAAGTCTGTTGAAGATGAACCTATGGTTAGAGGTATAGTAATAAGCATATATACTCATGCAAGTTAGCTGGCTTGCATATTTTCCTTAACTCTGACTTGGTCACAGCAGAATCCCTCTCTAAATAGCTGCTAAAATGGTGTTTCGGGAAAAAAGAAAAATTTAAAAAAAACCCAAATAAGCCAACCCCCCCTGCCCCCCAAACCTCTAAACCCACGTTTTCTAATCGAATGTAAGATAAGTAGCATTTGATTTAAACCTGAATAGGACCAGATGCTCCTTGATCACAAAGAAAATATATGGCTTTGCTTTCACAGTGTAAATTGAGTTCTGGCAGCTGCAGTGGTTGCATTCAGAGTTGGGATAGCTGACAGTTATGACCCTTTCAGTATGTTTTTTAGCCAAACAAACAATTTATTGCAATTTGTTCCTGTAAATGGCTATTGCTATCTTCTTTTGTTTAGTTCCACCTTTAGGCTGTTCTGCAAGGAACATCTGTATTGCACTACTTGATTATCAGAAATTATTTAAAGTTCAGGCATGAATAACTTCAAAGGAGTTGAAGGTGGTGAAGGAACTGAAGGAGGTAGGAAACTTGCTGCTGAAATTATTTATATTAAGTAGACTAAGGCATACACCAAGAAATCCCTTAATATATATTTAAGTATGTTGAAGAAATAGAGGGGAAGAATCAATATCTATACTGATCAAAGATCAATCTGGTTCATTAGTAAGGGAACTCCTACAAACAAAAGATAAATTTCCACTGCAAAATCATTTAAACAATTTTGCAGCACAATTTAATTAAATAGCACCTGTTTGTTTCTCAGTTCGCCAAAACAGTGGTTAGCCATCTTGGTTTTTTCTGTAAAAACAAGCTAGGAAACAGACAAAGTATACATTTTCAACATGTATTTAAGACCAAAGGAAAGAAATTCAGATCCTTATGTGTGCTACATCCAACAAAATAACTATGGATTGTGTGGTCTATTTTGGAGAAGCCATTACTGAATGTTTTGGTTTCACGATAACACAATGATGATAAAATGTTGTCCTGTTGTTCTTAAACTTTTATAATGTTGTTAATTTAAATGATAATCCCCATACTGTTGGAAAAACCTCATGCTGAGGGAAAAATACCATTTTTTGGATCGGCAGGTGAAGGTATGTGTGCATGTGTCTATATATGTGTGTATGTTTGTGTGTATATATGTATATACATGTACGTATGTCTGTTAAAAGGAGAAAATACCATGGGGTAAGGGAGATACAGATATAAGGCAGAGCTATAAGCAATTGTTGGCTAGTATGTTCCCTTTTGGCTCCCCTTTTCTTCCCTTTCCCATCACTTTTCTTGTTTTTATTTATTTTCGGAAATGAATGTGTGTGATATCTCCTATAAATGTTATCAGATACTCCCTGTGGCTGGGGAGCTGTTGAACTACCTGAGGCACTCCATAATGTATAATCTCATTTCAGTAACTTTTAGCACAGTATTTATTAACTTCATAGAAATACTAATACCTACTTACCCTGCAAAAGTATAATCTTTACAAATTCTGTTCCTCTCAACTGTTTTCTCCTCCTCGATTTCTTTACTGGAAGGGAGGGGGGCAGGGAGGAAGTCCCTCTTAATGACTGGTTAGCGTGCTTTGTAAAGAAAGTCGTGTCGCTTTTTCTTAACTTTTGTAAATGAAATAATAAATCCAACTAGTGAACAAGTGGGTCTATGCATAGTTGCAATACTCTAATCACTGTGAAAGACTGGATCATCTGGAAAGTTGGGAGAAAATAAGAATTATTTCCCTGAGTTGCTTGCCAAGAGAGTATTAGACTTCCTAAAGTAGAGTGGTGTGTGTTTTGTTCAGACTCCATGTATGTGTAAAAAACCAAAGCAAAACAAAAAACCCACCACATCCCGTAGTTTCAAAAGTTACAGAAGTGAAAAATAATACTCTAAATAAATGGTCTGTTCAGTAAGAGTACTGAGGATACTGTGCAAGTATTAACTGTGTAGATGAGAATGTGAAGTATGTTTGTCTATTATGATTTCATGAAGAAAGGATTTCAGGGGAGCTCTTTCAAGAGTAGTTTGAGGAATTTCTGCTCAGAATGTGAGATTTTTCTGTGTTATGGGAAGTTGAAACCAGAACTAGTTTGGGGCACTGTGCTGATGGGTTTTCTAACTATGTGCATATGGTCTGTTAAATGCATGCATGAGGTTAAGTGTTTACTTGCAGGGGAAGGGTCAGGAAATTATGCTATTTTGGGTGAGCGGAATCAAGTGGAAAAAATGAGGAGATAAGTTTTTTGTAGTGTTTTGTGAGAGCATAGTTTTTGTCACTTGCACAGAAGGGTTTGTGTAAGGGTTTGAAAGCATCCTACTGTGGGTTAGGTATGTTTATGCAACAGTTGAGTTAATGTTTTTAGTACTTCCAATATTACAGAACACTGAATACACTGTGTCAATTTAAGTAAAATATAGCGTAGTTGCAATAATTGGGGATGAAAGAGTTTGTGGTGAAGAGCTTTGACATTTGAGCACCATCTTTTCAGTGCATCGCAAGCAGTAGGTGATCTTCACAAATGCCTGTGACGAGTTTAAACATGGCCAGTTCTTGGGCTCTCAAAATTGAGGCTGGCTTGTGCTCTGCACAAAGCAGCAGCAGAGTGAGGGGGAATACAGGTGAGCTCTGGGCTGCTTCATGCTGCATGCAGAATGGAAGCATTGTTGCCTTTTGATCTCTCATACTTGTAGCTGGGAGGTAGGTATACACCATTTCCCTCTGGAAAGACCCCCCCATAGGCTTGAAGGCCAGCACTTTAGATTTATCTAAAACCAGCTTTAACTAAATAAATGTGAGCATTAGCTGGTATGTTGTTTATTTCAGTTTTAACTTGTATAAGTCTTTTTTTAAAGTAGAAAATAATTTTTCTGGTCCGCAGTTTAGGTTGGTTGACTGCAGTCTGCTATGCAGTGCACTGTGAATTAGGGAACTGACTTGCATAACTTTTTGATTTCCTCAAGTCCATAAAGCTTAGGATCACATTTTGGTTTTCACGTAGTATTGGTGAAATAAGAGTCTCCTCTGGTTTTGTAGTTTTTTGGTTTAAGTGTAAAAAGTAAACCTGTGAGATGAAAGAATTCTGATTAGGAATTCAGAATCAACAAGTCTTAGTGTTTCATACGCTACATTTATCAAGATCTGCTTGGTGGTATCTCATATTTAATTTTTGGAACAAACCTAATGATATTTATCAAAGTTTAAAATGTACTTACCTTTGAAGCTGAGTAAGTAAGTAGGAGTGTAAATATATATATATGAAAGAAATTGAAAACTGGTTTTCTTTTGGTACCTGTATAAAAATGAGATCAAGTAGTTAGCGGTATTGAGCAACTTCTCCCTAGCAGAGTTTCCAGTTTACCAAAGAGTAGTATTTAGAAGACATCTCTCCTTTATTTCAAGTAAAATATTTGTTAGATTTCTCTTTATCAATTTATTTATAACTCTTGATAATATTTTCAGTTGTCCTTTTGTTTATACTAAAGAATCTCATCTAGTCTGTGCAGCTTTTGTACTATATGAGCATTCAGAAAGTGAAATGTTTGCTGTTCAAGTTAGCATCTGACTTAAGTGATTTATTCTTTATCAGCATACTTATTATCTAATACACTGTCATAGGTTATCTAGAAACCACATCCTTTATCATCCATGTACTTTACCAGCACAAAATAATAATCCAAATCTTAACTGCACTTCACCTGATGGTTAATACACATTGTGGAAATTAGGTTTTAGGAAGCCTGTTTGATTAAAAACAAACGAAACAGAAAACCAAAACCAGTAACAAAACAAATAATACTCACATATTACAATTGTTTTGATAATTTGCAACATTGATAGAAACAAGGTTTTTTACCTTGGTACACCTTAGATCTTGGATGTTATCACAAAACACATTTATCAAAGTTTTTACAGGCTTTAAGTTGTCTAGTTAATTGGCTGCTTTATAAGGATCATCTTTAAGGTTGTATTTCTATGTCCTTTAAATGAAGTGCAAAGAGCTAAGTTTCTGCAGTTTAAAAATTCTCTATGAGACTGGTAATAGTCCTGCATGAGTTTGCTTTAAGATAGCCATGCAGAAATCATAAATTAATTTTTATTTGTAATGCACAATGATTAGGTAGGTCTTCTAACTCTTGCCTTAGCCAATGGGAGCTGTATACCTCACTTCCCTAGACCACATCTCCCTCCTCCCTGTTTCCTCTGCAAGTCTTTCCCAGTCTTAATTGACAAAGTCATTAGAAAAATATACATACAGCAACCAAATGCTTCAAAAAGCTTTTTCTGTCTATATTTAATTGAAAACGTGTATTTATGTAGAGATGATGGTATGGCAGGGAGCTTTAGAGCTTAGGGAGGGGAGTAAAGGAGGTGTGAGCCTCCTGCTCCTGCATTGAGGATCTGTGTAGACACTTGCTCTGTATTGTCATCGGAAGGCATGCCTCTCTTCCACTGTTTAAGATGCCTTGCTGGCTAGGTTAGATGCTGAGGCTAGGTGCTGTGATTTATTTTTTCCCTCCCTCCTTTCAAGTAATTCTTTGGAAAAAAGCACATATAAATGCATATCTTATTGTGAAAATAAGGCCTGATCTAATACATAGGTGAAAGCACTAGATTGGGTTATATGTAATTGGGTGGAAATTCGAGCGTGTGCTTCAGTGCTTTCTAGAGTGGGCTTTTTATGCTTTTTGGTTTAAAAACAATGTTGATTTTGGCTGTAAACATGAAATTTGTTAATAGTCTCCTTTGGGGGAAGAGTAATAGGTTCTTGTGGAGTTATATGCATATGGGCTCATTGTATACTAATGTTTGACTCAACTGAAGTGTTTGGAAGATGTCTTTCCTTCCATCCCAATCTCTCCTTATTATTACTAATTGCCCTTGTTAGCACATGCTTTTAAAGGAAGTAAGGGTTTTCTGAAAAGCTACTGCAGTTAAAAAAAAAAAATTGTAAAGTACTAGTGTCCCCTTCTCTGCTATTACAGTCATCAGAAGCCTGATTGCAGAAATGCCTCTGAGTGGCAGCATAGCATGCTCAACACAGTTTGAGTCGAGCATATTCATCTTACTGCAGTCTTGAACACCCCATATGTGAGGAACTCCTTGTAGCATTTCATCAGAGGTACCCTTTGTTCAGTTTTAATCGACCTTTTTTGCATCTGCAGAAGAAACTGGTGTGTCTCTCTTGGTTGCCACTTGTCCAAATGGCACAGACGAAATAAGTGTTTCACTTCAGGGGAGTTCCTCCAGTTGTGTGTTCTTTCTGTTTTCAGCTGCTGGACTTGGAAAATTTGGCAGGTATTTCCAGAGCTTAGGTCTGTGATTATACTCATCACAGACACAATTTCATAACACATCTTCTGTCCCAGAAGCGTGACTGTCAGTATAGATTCTGGGTTAAAGCTGCTAAATTGTTTTGAGATTGAAATATAAACCATCCAGCCATATATATCATGGAGGCCACTTGTTTATTTAGCTTCCTTTGTAGTCAGTATTTTTCTCTTGAGGGAGCCAGAGTTTTTTGCCTTGAAGTAAATTTTTAAAATAAACTTAATCTTGCACCTGACAGTACTGCTTTAGTCAGACGTAGCTGTGAGCTGTTGCTTAAAGGAAGCCATGGGGTGAGGGGTGGGGGGAAATCAAGGAAAACTTAAAATACTTGCTCTGACTCAACCCTTCACTATGCATGGGCAGCTTGATGTAAGATTAGAGAAATGCTGCTTGTAAGACTTACCTCCCTTTGGTCGGTGGTTTGATGGAAGCCGTGACGCTACTCAGTTTGCTTGATGAATCTTTACTAAAGCTAATGAGGGACTGGAAGCAAAAGCCTTACAGCAACAGTCAACCATATCTTCTGGTAATTCTTACAGATTGTGCAATTATGTTATTACAAATGGATTTTTAAATGCCAAAAAATGCCTTTTTAGAGTTAAATGTTAGGTCTGAGGAGTGTTGGAAATACCTACTTTCAAAAATGAGCCTTCAGGCTCTGTAATGAACTTGCTGTCAGTCTTCTGTGCAATATCTTTTTCCCTTCTGGGTGCTTTAAGAGTATACTGTATGTCTTATTTTGTTTTGATCGGTATGTTGTAAGAGTGTGTATATTGGCTAATGATGGATTTTTTCTGTACAGCATGGTGGAAGATGTTTTAAAATTTTGCACTTTTCTAGGATTTGCAAGTTTGTAACCTGACAATTTTTAACATGCACACTTTTGTACATAACTAGCATTGTATATATTTAATGAATCTGAAGCAAATAAAAGTAATTGAATGCATAACTTCTCCCTTTATTAATGTCACATAAATGAAACAAAGTGTGGGAGTACACTGAATGAACAATCCTTTCATTTAGTGGGTAAAGCTAGGCAGCAGGAACAGCCAATTCTGTATCCTGTCTTAATTGTGTTAAGTTTCTTTTTGGAGGGGAAGAAATCAACGTGGATACACAAATGTACAGACACTTTCAGACTAAGAATAGCTATGATTATTCAGGTATTGTAATAAAAATTGTCTTTTGCTGGGAAGGATATATGTCAGAGACATGAATTAGGGTGGGGGAAAGAGCCCACTAATGCATATTTATCTTTCTTTATAAAGCTAAGGTTCTTCACCCACCCTGGGACTAGAAGCATCTATTTTCTCCTTCCTCATCGTCTTCACGTATAGTGACTTTTGCCGAAGAATATGCAAGGCTACAGATTTGGGAGATTACTGTCAGTCAGGAGGAAACTGAAATCTGTTCCAGGCTCATGTTCAGTTGGTTTCTTACCCCTGTAAATAAGAAAAAACACGATGTGAGCTTTAACAGGAGCTAGGACTACTGTGCTTCCATCTGTATGAGGGATAGAATAAGGCTTCCTTATTCATAACAAGCAGAGTTTTGACTCCCTCCCTTGCCTGCATCACGGGATATACATATTAGATTTCTTATTAGTGTTCATATGACTGAAGATGTCGACTTCCCTTGTTCTGGAGTTCAGTGCATTAGGGCCAAACTGGCGTTCCCCTGGGCTTTGGTAACTGAGCTGACTCCTGGGGCTTTTTTCTGTGAACAGTAACTATAGTTGTGAACCATAAGCATCAATGGGTGTAATGCCATAGCACTTGCAGGTAAGTTAGACATCCTTTAGAGTGCTGTCATACTGCCTCCTCCTTTGGAATGTAAAGCAATACTCATGTGTTCTCCAAAGAGAAATGGAAGCAAGGGATCGAGTAACTTCTGATGTGGGGGACAGGCAACATGTGCTAGGGATCTAACAGAAGTCTCTCTTCCTTTCTGTCTGAAGGAGGACATCCATTCAAATGAAGCGCTTACCTCAAAAACAGACGTGCTCCTGTCACTCCTTGCAAAGTGGCTTTGTCTCCTTCCACTAGCAGCATCGCACCTTCCCGCAGGCCCTAATGTAGGTGGAAACATTTAACACTATTTTCAAGCTATTTGAAAGGCTAGAATGCTTATCACAAGCAGATCAGTGTTAGTGCAGCTTGCCATGACTACAAACAAGACTTTCGTGCTCATCTATTTTTAACAAAGATGCCAAGACTAAATTAAGTGAGCTACCTTGCTTTAGAAGCTGGTTTTCTTCTTTATTTTACTTTTCCCTTTTAAAAAGGAAAAAACATTAAGGAGGAAAAGAAAATGTGTTCTTTCCACAATTACTTCCACTACCACCATTCTTAGATCCAGTTTGGGCCAAGCAACAGCCAGCTATGTTTGTTAGTGCACAAACTTTTTATTCCCAGCTCAAGCACAAGGACAGGAAACCCAGAGGTCCAGCTTTCCCAGTTAGGCATGCTCTAATTGCAAACATGCTACTGAATGAGCAAAGTCAGAAACCTAGGGAGTCTGTACTAAAATATAAAGTTAAGAATATCTGCAAAAAGATTGAGGGGGGAGGTATCATGCAATCTGCATGCACCTCATCTACAACATACAACTGGTGGTCGGTAACGTAAGATCAGAAGTGCCTAAACTATTTTGTTTGGCATCAAGGCTCCAAGCATCTAATAGGCAGAATGCATTTAATTTCTTCTAACCTGTCTTCTGCAAGTGAGTGAAATCCAAGGTTGATGCTTTTAGCAAGACTATAACTAACCTTCATGCCCCAATTCTGTAAGTCTTGTGGGGCAGGGGAACCCATGCTGATAGCAAGAATATGTTTAAAGTGTTTACTGTGCCACAGCCATGAGCTTTTTGACTGGGAACTACTACTCACCAGAACTGGAGGGGTGTCTGGTTCTTCATGATACTGACGAATTCTTTCCTCTCTTGTCTCCTGCAATAATGAGCATAGAGTTAGTTGCACGGGCAGTAAAGTAGGACTTGGAGCTATTCAAGTAGTGTGATACTGAGCTATTTCATAACATTAAACAAAGCAGGCATTCTGCTTCCCCTCAAGCAGAATGCTTTCATTAGACTAATGTATTGGAGGAAAGCACAGGATTGACTTTTAATAGCTATGTATTTCACACTTCATCACTAGCAGCAATTGCTGTAGGTTGATCAAATGGAACTTGCATAATTCCAACCCTGAAAAGCCTTAGAACTTCCACTCAGTTGATCCAGGTGGCTTGTTTTAATGCTATCTCTGTGTGTTCATTCTCAGAACAAGAACACTGAGGAAGATAATGTAAGCAAATGCCTGAGATGCTGTCTTCATGAAAGAAGGTAGTGAACTGTGGATTTCCACTGATTAAATATCTGTTTGTTTGTCCTTGAGTAGGTATTGCACTGAAGAATTTTCTTCTGTGAACAGCTCTACCATGTTTTCTGAGAGTTTGCTGCTGAACTGAGCAACAGTAGTTAAAGAAATCAAACCAGAAGGATTTGTTGGTAAGGAAACACAGGAACACAGCAGGGACTTGGTACATCATAGAGCTTCCAGCCTCCTCTCAAAGAAACAGCAAAAGTTATTTATAGGGAAAAGACTGCCTGCTTATCTAGTGACAAGCTGATTAAATGAGTACCTTCAACTTTAGATTCTAAATTCTAGAAGCACACCCTGATCCTCCATCTCTTCAGTGTCCCCTAATTCTTAATGCTTCCTCTAACCATGAAGAAATTTGTATTATAAGGAGGAAAGTATTTGGGCTGTTAAAAGATGCACCGTGGAAACCATTACTTGAGGAATTAGCTCCTGACAAGCTATTCTAGAATCATCTCCTCCATACAGTGGAGATGTCATTCTTTGTGCTTGCTTTTAGCTGTGCCAGTATGTCTGCTTGTTCAGTACTGGGCGTTATGGGCTGTGCTCTCTGCAGGGACACTAGGGCCTAGGTATTTTCTTACACAACAGGTTTGCATGCAATCTCAACATCTCCCTGTTCTAATGGTTCTTTTAGATATTTAAGTCTGTTAATACATGTATTAAGTTAGGTCTTCTCAAGCAACAGGCAAGGCAGACTATTGCAGGACTTCCCAGAAACAGTGTGTTGCGTCTTAACCCTTCAAGTTTCTCTCCATCATCTCTCACAGGCACACACACTGCCCCATTCCATGCCAGGTATGAAGCAACAGTGTTTCAGACATTGCAAAGCTTCTGTTTGTGAAAAACACATTGTTCCACCTCAGTAATATTGTTGCCAACTCCTCTTCCCACTCCAAAGAAGAAAAAAAAAAAAACCAACCCAGCTTTAAGAGGGAGTAAAATGTTACTGTCTCACTGGCATTTCCAGCTGCTCTGGGCAGTTGGACATTCTACAGCTTTGTGAGGCTCTGCAAATGCATGCTGTGGTTACACCTCTGCACCCTCGTTGCTGTGTTAGCTTTGGCATGCTTTACTTACACCCATGTGAGTGCTCTTAGCATCTGGGTCCAGGTAGTGGGGGTTAATATTAAAAGGAACTAAACCTAGGGCCTGCAGGGAAGGCAGATAAACGATTGGCATGTCATTGGTAGTATTGATGCTGATGGTGGCAACATTAGTTCCTGCACTGGATCCCATGTAAGGAATCCCATCCTGAAAGACAAAAGCAATAATTAGTATGCCATATCACAACCAGGAACTGCATTTTATAGCTGCTTTTATCAAACTCAGCAATCGGATCAGGCTTGGACCTTCTAGACCATCTCACTGCTAGCTTTATAGGTGAAAAACAGAACAAGAACTCACGTTTTGAGGTGAGCAGTGCCTTGTATATACATGGTTGTCAGAGAACTAACTGTTGCATGTCCTGTCCTTTCAACTCTGACCCCTTCACAAGAGAGACTGTAAGGTTGTCAGTGCCTATACTGGACTTTGCTCTTAAGAGAGGAGTGACGCATTGCAGTTACAGGAAGTACCTGAAGTAGCTTTTAACTAGCTTCTGAAGAGAGTAGACAAGTGGTTGTCACAGCATCGGCTTACCATGACCAGCCAGTTTAGTGTTAGTTCAGGAATTACTACTGTGGACGTAGTACTATGTGCTATGCTGTATACAGAAGGATTCCACACAAACATGCTAGTAAGTATATAGATAATGCTATCTTGTAAAAGGAAGCTATCTTGAGAGAACTGGTGCTAATGTAGCCAAATAGCTATCTAGACTTCACTTTGAACGTTGTCTGGCTTTTCTACCCAAAACAGGCATTGAATTTACATATACTAAGACAGCCTAGCTAACCTTTCTTCTTGGCAGCTGGCCTTTACAAACATACTGTGCTTGCATAGATCTGCCTCAAGTAGTTTGCAACTCCCCATTGCTAGGGGAACACCTTCCTTCTGTTCCTCTCCATGGATGGCCTATCTTTGCTTTAGGAGATTCACCAGGAAGGGCTCAATGGCATTCATGCATATCAATCCAGGTCAAAGAGGTACCCAAAGTAACGACACTATTTTCAATGTGAACAGGACATTGTCTAAAAGCCATGTATAGATCCAACTTCACTGTCAGTTTATTAGCAGACAACATGCCACAAACACGTCTGTATCAGCAAGATACAAAGTGGGCATCTCAAGCTGAAGAACAGAGTTTCTGGACATAGATTCAACTCTGCACTGCCTTTTTTTTTCCCCCTCTTTTGCTGAAGGGCTTACTTCTAAGGTACTACCCAGCATTGTACATCCCACAGCTTTACAGTCCCCCATCTGGGAATTTGCCCTAGAAAGGCAGATTGCTGACCTTAGTCTTTCCAGGCTTCAGTGACTAATGATGGTCTTATTTGGACACAGATTTCAGGTTGCATGAGATGGCTCAATATTTGAAATATACTTGTCGTGGTTTTGCCCCAGCCAAGGGCCGCACCCCACACAGTCGCTTGTACTTTTAAAAGGAAGGGGGAAGGAAAGTTGGGGGAGGGGGAAACGGGAAGGAAGAAAAGAGGGAACGAAACCACAACCTAGAAACCAGAACCACGCAGGTTGGGATAAGGATAGTTTACTAAACAATAACAGAAAACTAGATATAACAATAACATAAGTTTAAAGCACAAAATAGATGAAACTGGTGATACACAATGCAATTTCTCACCAAACCACACAACTCAGGCCGCACAGCTTACAGCCCGTCCCGGACAACCCAACCGTCCCAAGAAACTGCACGTCCTGGCGTTGTCTCCTCCTCTTCCCCTCAGTCCCCCCTTAAACTGAGCATGACGTAACTGGCATGGAATATCCTCTTTGGCCAGTTCGGATCACCTGTCCTGGCTACGTCCCCTCCTTTCTCACTAGTAAGGAAGTATGCAGAGCTGAGAAAGGTCCTTGATTGCCCGGCAACAACTAGAAACATCAGGGTGCTATCAGCACTGTTCTCATCCTAACACCCAAACATGGCATTCCATCCACTGCTAAAAATAATTAACTCCATCATAGCTGAAACCAGGACAATACTAAAGACAAAGATGTGGAATCAACATAGATTTGTCTGAACAAAAACTTATGCATGAGATCCTACCAGTCAGACTTGGACTGAGTCCTGTAGTTTTTACCTCAAGAACTCTTTTCCTGATCTCTTGTATCAAACTGTTGTCGTAGAGAGCTTTCAGGAGACGGAATGTGTTCCCACCTCCTGCAGAAAGAGAGTCCAGCATAATGACATGCTTTCACCAGCAGTTTTAACAGAAGTCTTTACAGACTCAGCAGGCTCAATGATTTCTGTGCTTTATTCAGGGTAGTATACTGTTCTGAGCAGCAGTAAAAACAGAAGTTCCAGAAGAATGGTCATTGGGCAGGCTCTGGGCTCAGGCTGCAAGTCCTTCTTGCAAGACTGACAAGTCTTACAAGGCTATTTGACAGTGGACTGATACCCAGGAGCATGCTAACAGGACTGTGCTTAGTTTGACCATAGTAGCCCTGAATCTTCTTAGACTTGATAAAGTGATGATACAGCTGTGATAATCATGTTTTGAACACTGAAAATGTTTGTATGAGTAATTTGAAACTTACTGGAGACAAAGTTGCATTAACAAATCTTTCCTTCCCTTCCTACCACTAATTTAGGGTCTTACTGTTCCAAATTAAAGTACTGTTTTCTGTAGTTTCTAATAGTTGCTAGGCACAACGTTTTCATTGTCATCTCTGCAGTGCCAGTTCTGAGCAGCAGTGATCCAGTGTCCTGTACAAACCCTCATCAGGGAGCAAGAAGTAAAACTTACCAATAAATATTGCTTCTGATTTCCTTACAGCTTCCACTGGATCACAAGATTCATGAATGCTGTCCAGCCCATAACCTTAAATGAAAAAGTATTTACCTTTGCCACTTCCATTTGGAGAAAGAACATGGAATGTTTAATCTCCCCCTGCCCTCTTCCCTGAGACAAATGTCTCACCAGACATCCAAGGAAACTTCAGAGAACTTTACCAAAGTAAACCAGAGTATACATTAGTGCAGTGCTTCCACATCCAGCTGTACCAAAGTAAGTGTTTGCTATATGGATATACATGCTCAGTGTCTAAGGATGCAGCATTTCACTCATCAGGTGCGGGTCAAGGCACAAAGTCCCACTAAGCATTACCAGCTAACTAGAAAATAAGAGCAGGGGAAAAGCTGTCAGGCCTTAGCTTGGCTGTGAGTCTGAACAGGAAGTGCCATCTAGCATCACTAGTACAAATATCTGATCTGAGTATTTCTTGGTAATAGTTAAAATGTCTGGCTTTGACAGATGTGCCTTGCTGGGGTTCACTGAGTACAGGAAGTGCCAGGAGAGCCAGAAGAACATGGACATTTGATAGCAGCAATCTTTCCTCAAGACAAGGAGAAAAGTGTGCTGCCCTGGGAAGTGAGTACTGATTATTACTACAGTAACAGGTCCAAAGTTATCCTGAACAGTGATAGCGTAGGCTGCTCTAGAAAGGTCTTTGCTTGACGCAACGCTCAGTTGCTGTTCATCATGGAAATATTTGGCTGGTTGAAGTGCATTATAGTAGCAGTCTTAACTTTATAGCAGTAGTTGTATGGCTTCAGCAGAGGTTTAAGATGTACTGGAAGTGATTAAGGAGGATAAAAAGATGCCACTTAGTATTCAGGAATAAAAACTTCCTCCATGAAGTGGTTAGAAGTGTTGCAACAAGATTTCTTCCAGAGGCCTCTAAAGTACCTACTTGTGGGTAGAAGGCAGCAGACGCCTCCCTGCTGCTCTCGCTCCCGTTGCTGACGGTAACCTGTCAGCTTGCCGCAGCGCTGGCCGAGCCCCTCTCCGCCGCCGTCCGCGGCGCTACCCCCGCTCGAACCCCAGTAGAACAGAAGAAGCAGAGTTGCTCGCCCTCAGGCGTTCGCAGCCCCGTCCCGGTTGGCCACTGCCCGCCCGGGTGCTGCCCACCAAGGCCAGCCCCTGCGGCGCGGCTGCCCCACGGCAAAGGCGGCAGCTGCCCGTGGGGGCCGGCCAGCCTTACCCAAGCTTTCAAACTTCTCCCTCGCCGTCCGGGCATAGGCATCTCGGTCGTGCAGGGCGTAGGGAACGAACAGCACCCGCTTCACCTTCCTGGGAGAAGAGGGGAGAGAGTGCTTGGAGCCGCGGCGGCGGGAGACGGCCCGGGGCAGGCTCCCGCAGCCCCTGCGCAGCGCTTACTCCCCGAGGAAGCTCTTGATGTGCTGCTGGCAGTGGCCCAGGTACCCCCCTCCGTGCAGGGTGGAGTTGGAGACCAGCAGCAGGCGCCGCGGGCACCCCATACCGCCCCGCGCTGTGCTGGCCGGTGGTGCGCGGAGCCCAGCCCGGCCCGCCCCTTCCTGCCCCGCCGGCGGGCCGCGGGGTGGGGCCGAGGCGCCGCCGCTTCTCCCGCCGCCCCGGCCCGGCCATGCTGGACTTCGCCATCTTTGCTGTCACTTTTCTGCTCATCCTGGTGGGCGCCGTGCTCTACCTCTATCCGGTAATGGTGGCGGGGGTGGAGGTCCGCACGGCACGGCCCCCGGTGCAGGCGGGCAGCGAGCGAGCGGCCGCGGGGCCGAGGCCTCACCGCGCCCCGGGCGACCCCGGTCCCTTCCCGCGCCCTGTGGTCTTCGGCGGGGTTTCGGGCCGGCGCTGGCGGTGCCCCCCGCCCCGGGGCCCGCCGGGACGTGGCCGACGCCCGCGGGATCCCTCTTTGCGCAGGGCGTTCCCGGCCGGCCCTCCCCAGCCAGCGGGGCAGCCCTGCCGCACGCTTTGGCACTCCTCGGGTTTTAATGGCCCAGTGAATCCGTGTCAGAAAGGCTTTATCTGCTCACCTCGCAGCGCTGCACGTGTGCAGATATCTCAGGGCAAAGCCTACGTGTCAGATCTACACTGCAAACCTGACCCTGCATATCTGTACGCAGGGATCTTTCATCTAACCAGGTGCATAATTCTGGTTTAGCCAGTGGGCTCAGGCGCACACAGGTGGTTGGCTTCATAAGCCTTAGCGGGTTTGAGGCCTGAAGATGTGGCTTATATCACTTTTGTGCAATAATTGTAAGTAATGCAGCAGTATTGGTGTGGAAAAGCCAGCTTTCCTGCTAGAAAGCTCTGGGGCTTGTATAAATTCTTAAGTTCAGGGAGGATGATGTGTTTCTGTTTACTCTCTAGGCATCTAGACAAGCCTCAGGTATCCCTGGGCTGGCTCCAACTGATGAAAAGTAAGTGCTTTCCGTCTTCATTCACATTCTTCTAGTTCAGCATCGGCAGAAGGTGTTGCTTGTGACCAGATACCATTCCATCTTTCTATTCCTTAGGGATGGCAACCTCCCAGATATCACTGCCAGTACCAGTTTGCACGAGTTCCTGGTGAACCTTCATGAGAAATATGGCCCACTGGTCTCTTTCTGGTTTGGAAGGCGTCTTGTTGTCAGCCTTGGCTCCATTGATCTCCTGAAACAACATATTAACCCCAACCGGTTGTGTAAGTGGCCTTTGTTTTGTCTTTGAATCCATTTGTTCCTTCTGGCCTTGCTGGCCATCTGATGTCAAAGGAAGCCAGGTCTTCATTCCAAGTAGAAAGAAAACAAGAATTAATGTGGTGGGTCAGGTATGTCTCTGGACCTGCTTATTGGACTGGAGTATCAGTGACGGAGAGTTGCTGCTGTCCAGTGGTCATCAAGAAATTAGTGTGCTTGTGTCTTTTACTGTTGTCCTACAGGCAAATGTTTATGGAAAGCACCGTACTCATTAGTCACTCGAAACAGCAAGGCAAAGATCCTGTAGCCACTTGTCATACATGTTAAAAGCAGCTTGAAATACTATTCAAGAGGGTGTACTTTGCTAAATTCAGTCTGAAAACAGCTGTGCTCTTTTGGGATCGCTCCCTTGTGTGATTCAGTGTGGAGGTTTTTAAAGTATTATTTGAAGAAGTTTTTTAACTTTCGGTTTTCTCTGGTGTGTAGAATTTTGTGCTGGAAACATTTAATGGTCTTCCAGACTTGGAAGTGGCCAGTGGTGCTGGTAGCCAAGTTGATCATCTTAGTCCTGGGAAGGTATTCTAATTTATGGTGTAAGCCTCTCAGGTGGGCATTTTTCTTCCTAAGGTGATCACAGGCAATAAGTTAGCTTGGTTGATGTTTGGGTTTACCCTCTTGTTTTACCAGTTTTCATCTTAGAAGGTCGAATGAGGTGCTGTTTGCAGACCTCTGACTGATACTGTAGGCTGTCTTTAGGCACAGGATATCTCAGCATTGCTTTATGCTGGGTTCATGATGGGTAAGTTCCTTTTACAGTTGCATTACAGAGCCAAAAAAAATGGTGAGACTCTAGGGAAGGAGTGGGAGTTAACAAAGATCAGCAAGTCACAGTGGATGGCAATGACACTCCAGAAGGTGGAAACCCACCCTGGAAGATCTGAATGCACTCAAGTGTGTTTGGAGAAAATTGAGCAGAGAGGCACTTTCTCAAAGCTCAGAGAAGTGGTGACACGTGACTGAGCAGGCACGTTCTCAGAAATGGACTGAATTTGGGAGTATCCAGATACTGGAGAAATACAAATACAGTGCCTGTACTTAAATGCAGGAGATTAAGTGACCTGGGCAGCTACAGACTATTGGCAACCTGCTATGCTAAGGGTTAAATGTACCTTTTTAAGGATAGGGATAAATAGGCAATCCATGCCATACCTGGATGATTAGACTTCTAGACAAGGAAAGTGATATAAGTCTGTTTTTGTCAGGGTTTCAGTTCAGAATTTGCTTGGATACTGTTTGGGTCCAGGCAGTGTCCGAAGCTGGAGGTAATGGGATATGAGCAGTGAAAGAGGGAACAAGTCTGGATTGTGTTGAGAAAATGAAATGCTGGGTCAAAGAGGTGAGGTGCAGATAGTGCATCTCATGAAAGTTGGACTCATTGCATTCATAAGTATCAACAGGATCCCAGTGCTAGGAGACTGTTTGTCCTTATGCTTAAAGCAGGGTTTGAATTCGGTGTCTTTTCACGGCCTGTTAAAGGTTGGTTGAGATCTGTTTGCAAGGAGAGAATTCAAAGGAAGTGAAACTTTGCTGCTGGGACTGGCAATTCCTGTGAGAGGCTCTGGGGAGGCAGTCCAGGACTGCGAAGGGTGTGGATGTGAAGAGGGTGGGCTAGTTCAGGATTGCCATGAGCCCCGGGTTCAGACACACACACACTTGGAAAACTCCTATGAGTTGATGTTGCCTTCTGAGCTGGGACAATGAACCTGACACGCATTGAATGCTGGAGATGGAGCTATGGGGTCCTGGTCTGTTTGAGGAGGACAGCTTCATTCTGAGTGCATTTGTGTGCAGGTCCTTTCCATCTGTGATACTCAGTTCTGCTTGGTATCTGTCTCGACTCTCCAGAGTTAGATCGTTTCTCTGTATTTACTCTACAATGGTGTCCAGGACAGCACTCTGAGGTTCTTGGGGTGAGGGAGAGAATTTCCCTGTAAATGGAAGGAACAGCTGAACTGTTGCTGTGCTTCACTAAGAGAACTGAAAAAGTAACCCCAAAGATGTTTTCAAGACAAGGAGAAAAGAAGTAGTCTGTGGCAGCGCTAGCAGGACAGAGCTGTCTCCAAGAACTGGTTTATGTCTCCTGTAGTCATTAGCTTCCCATAGCTGTGGAGAAATAAATAGCTGTTTCCCACACCCTGTGGGGCAGGGCCAGCCCTCAGCAAAGGGCAGCCTGCGCTCTGCAGACTTCACAACAGTGAGTGTATCAGTGATGTGGGACTGCCAGGTTCCATTAGAGACAGGGAGAAAAAAATTAGGCCAATGGCTGATCCTTTTATGTGCACCAGGAGAACTTAGCAGTTCCCACAGGTGACGGTGCTAAGCATCCTCTGGCCTCTCCAAATGCCTCTGCTTGCCAGATTTGCTGTGTGGGCTTTATCACCAGTGATGTGACTTTCTGGCTACCCCAGAACTGTCTCTAGCTCTGCCAGGGCCAGTCAGCTGGGAGCTGTGGCATGAGTAGCTGCAGCCACCCTGTGGCAAAGTAGCTTGGAGGAGGAATTGGCAGCAGCAGCTAGAGTCACACAACAGCCTGCTCCACGTGGAGAGCCACAGGTACCATCTGCTGTGCCAAAAGACACATGCACATACTCCTTGTCATTCAAAGTGCGAGAGAGGGTGAGATTCAGAGCTTAAAAACATGGGAAGGAAAATTACGTGAGAGAAAAACATTTAGGAAAGTACCATGTTCACACCCCTGGCCTCATTAGCTGCCTTTGCATCATCAGGCAGTAAGTCCTCTGCAGGTGGGAATTGTCTCTTGTATGTTTGTCCAGTAGCGTAACGAGGTCCTTATCTCTGCTGGGAATCCTAGATACATCCCCAGTTGGTAGAGTCATATGTGTCTAGCTCAGCCCTGATGTTTCTGCTGCCTCAGAGGTTTCACTTGCCATCTGGGAGAAATAACAGACTGTGATAAATGGTAAAAACATGTCTCTTTAAAAACCCCTGATTGCTGCTTCCAAATAGTTCCTTAAAGATTCTGCCGGTTCCGCAAGACCCACAGAAAAGTTTACAGGAAGGGAAAAGCATGTGCTATGCTTTATTGCACAGTTTTGTACTGTACTTTAGCAAATATATTAAGTAGAGGCCCTCGATGGTGAAATTAAGAGTTAAAAATCTAACTGAAGTGAGCTGTGGATATGGAAGAGGGAGGATGTGTGTTTTTGTCTACTTTGTACACTGTTACAAGCATCTGTGCAGAAGAAAGATGGAAAGTAAGGTGGTTAGAAGTAGAAACCATTCTATAGCTTAGTGGGGCACTGTTTTCTATAAGTGCTTCTCTGCTGGAGGCAGCCCTGACTGAGACAGGTACGTGTTATTTTGGGAAGAGCTCATCAGCAGGGAGCTCAGTGCACGCAAGAGAAATCATGCAGGAGCAGTAGGGTGCCAAGTGAGGTTTGCTGGGGCTGCGAAGTGAGGTAAGGAGTGCATGTAGCAACCTCTGGCTATCTCTCTCATGCGAGCTGAGGCATCTGGAGTGCATAGCCACGGCCAGGGCAGGAGGGCACACCAGCTTCAAGGGGGAATGTGCTAGAGAAGCTGCAGGTCAGGCTGGAGAAGGGGAACAAGCACGCCGCACTCACTGTTGTCACCAAGGCATTGGAACAACCAGATGGGAAGAAGCTTCCAAGGCATTATTACTAATGAGTTAGTTGGCAGGCAACCTCTGTGGGAGTAACTGATCACAGGATGGTATCTTGCCACAGAGACCTTACAGCCCACACTGAGCTAGAGAAGCTTGACACCCCAAAGAGTGTCCCTGAAGGAAGGAGCCATGCCTTGCTCACTTCCCAGAAGTGCCTAATTAAAGTTTGCTGTTTTCATCATCCCTGTGTGGGATCCTGACTTCTAAATGGTGTTTCCTTCATTTTCTTTCAGTGGATCCCTTTGAGACAATGCTGAAGTCCCTCTTGAGGTACCAGTCCAGCTTGAATGGGGATACAGGAGAGAGCCACATGAGGAGAAAGCTGTATGAAAATGGTGTGACCAAGTGCTTGCAAAGTAACTTTGCTCTGATCCAGAAGGTAACTGCCTTTGTAGAGCAGAGAAGCCCTGTGTGGCTCATGGGAAAGTTTGGTGAGAACGGTCACTAGGATAAAGGAGCTGCATTCAAATAAGTACTGGAAATACCAGCATCTGAGACAGCAAACAGCCTCTGCCTGTCCAAGCACAGTGTGATTGTTTGGTTTTCCCTAGTTCCAGTGGGTTAGGGGGAAGGGCTGAGCTTGGTGACTTTTTAAACCAAGTATCAGATGCAGTTAAAGACACTGGAGCACCTGGATTCTAGATTCATTTCCCAGGGTAGGAAGAAGGAGCAAAGAACCAGCTGTTTGAACCACAAGCACGTGAAGAACTGTTCTTTTGACTCAGTCCAGTGGCCAGAATATGATCCATTTTCCCCGTTGGAAGCTAGTAGTACTAAAGGTTTTAAGGTTTCTTTTGTGACAGAGGGAGCAAGAGAGGAAGACACGGCTGCCTCATTGGGGAAAACCTTGGAAAGGGCAAAAGATATGAAACTAAAAGGTTAATATTTAAGTTAACAATGGAAAGAAACCCTGGAAAAAGCATGGTTTCATGCCATAGCTGTGAAAGTGTGGTCTGCCTTAGGAACTGGGTGGGAATGTCTCCAGGGTATGTTTGGTAAATAGGCTGCTGATATTACTGCCAACTAATGATTCCTTCCCTCTCAAGCTGTCAGAAGAGTTGCTAGCCAAATGGCTGTCCCTCCCTGAGGCACAACACGTGCCGCTCTGCCAGCACATGCAGGGTTTTGCCATGAAGTCTGTCACGCAGACAGCTATGGGCAGCAGCTTTGAAGATGACCAGGAAGTCATCCGATTCCGCAGGCACCATGATGCAGTAAGTGTCACAGAGAGCCAGGAAATCATTTCCTATTATATTTTTCCATGCCAACAGCATGCAGCTTGTGTCTGAGTAGAGTTCAATACAAGCTGCTGCTAAGACTTGAACATTAAGCTAACGTTACTCTTAAGAGCTTGAGGGCTCTGCCTCGATTATCCCAAGCTGAAACTACCTGAAAGGTCCTGCTGCTGATCCTGCTGTCGTTAGTCTAAAGTGTTTCCAAAGGATCTGTGGGGATCAGGAACCCAGATCCAATGGCAGCTGAGAGGTGTTTGGTACCTAAGTCAGTTAAACTCTACTGGGAATGCCAGTGGAATGCCTCTGTTTTAGAAAACTTCTGAAGGCTTTGTGACACTGTGGAGAAGGGAAAATCTGAGGAGGTCCCAAGCTGCATCCACATCTGGGGATGTTAAATCTGCTGTTGATAGGGTGGGAAGGAAATGTCCTTCTCCCATTAAAGATTCCCATGCCTTTTTTTCCTACAGTTGCAATTATAATTATTTATTTCATTTCAACTTAGTTTCAGCTATAATAGATGTAGTATCTGGAATGGGAAACAGTGTCCTAAAGAGGAGACCAGTTCTGTATTCACAGGAAGTCTTGATTTCATTTGGTGTTTCATATTTCTGCATAGGGAAGAAGAGTCCCAGCATTCTCAGACTGTGATGAGTGATGGTGCTCCTCTCTCTGTCCTTCTTTCAGATCTGGTCGGAGGTTGGGAAAGGTTTCTTGGATGGGTCCCTTGACAAAAACACGACTAGGAAGAAGCTCTACAAAGATGGTAGGTTCCTTCCAAAATCACAGTCTTCCTCCCACTCTGATTAATACTTAAAGCTTGCTAGTGTATGGAAGTATTTCAATTGCCCAGCTGCATTGACTTTCCTGCAGAGTTGGTAATCATGCCACAAGCTGCCAGATGTGTCCTCCTTACTCTCGCATACAATCATTGTTTTGGAGTTGAGCGACAAGCCTGCCATTGCAAAGGAGGGTGTAGTACTAGTTCTAGGTCTAGTTCTAGGGTCTGTCCAGTCTGGAGGCTGCTAGAGGATCCTGGGAAGTGTCTTGTGCTTGCTCCCTTCCTGTTCTGTTCCCTAGTACCCATTTTTGACCTCTCTCTTGGAGATGGACAGCTGTGTCCAGGTGGAGACACATGGAGCCACTTGACTTGGCCTGTATGGTTATTCTTATGATGTACCATTTGGTGAATGTGCTGCCAGGCTAGAAGAGAGAGGTGCTGCTTTGATGGATACCTTTCACATGTTAGCCTTTGATATGCTTTGAGAAGGTAACATGATTTTCAGGTCTGTTGTGGCAGTGCTTTTATTTCTCTTATATTTCACTGCAAGTTATTTTATTTTTCAGGTTTTCTTTTTTTGTTGTTGTTGATAGTTAAAGCCTTTCATGATTGAATGATGTTACAAAAATAGCCTGTATCCAAACCCAGAGCTTCCTTCTTGATGTTGCTGATTCTGTGGGTTTCAGACCCTGAGGAGAACTATTGCCCCATTAAAATGGGCTTCTCCCATGGGCACTTGTTCAGGACTGTTCCTGAGTTGTAGGGTGATGCATGATACTCTGTATAGTGAGGCTTGGTGTTTAGGTGTGGCTGGCCTTCCTATGCGTAGAGGAGGGAGTTCTAAGATGAAGGAGCTGAACTGGGCCTTGGTAAATCAAGTTTCAGATCCAACTTTTCCGTGTTTCCTTGATAGCCTTGAGTAGGTCATTAACTCAGACACCCAGTGGCATCTAGGTCCCTAACTCCCCCTAGTTCCCACACAGCCATCAGGAGTTTGGCACCCAAATATCTTCAGATATGTGGACTCTTTGTGCCAAAATCCTCCCATATTTTCCCCACCTTCTTCTCTGTCCATGCAGACTCTTCAGCACATGCACCATGCTTGTAGAACTCCTAGCAAAAGGGAGACCATCGGGGCTGTAGGTGTAACGCTTGAGTAATTCTAACACCAGTTGCATGGCCCGCGGCGGAGTTACCTGGCTCAGTCATTTTTTTATGGGGTCTGATTAAACACATTCTCTGATGGGTCAAGGCTGTTTCTTGGCTTTCCCTGTGTGATTTCAGCTCGTAGAGAACATGTCTCAGTTATACCTGTGCGGGTGGCTTTTCAGAGGCAACCTGTCTTACTTGGTTCCTACATTCTCAGCTAAATTGGAGATGCCGCCTTCTGCACTGACGGTAACTTGTAGCAGAGGGTGCTTCTGTAAGCGAGCCCAGCAGGGACAGCTGGTCTGAAAATCTGCTTGTGAAGATGGATTTGCTTCTCTGCAGCAGTCAGGATGACCAGGTTTTAAAGTAAATATTCTTTCTGCTTCCAAAGCTCTGATGGAGATGGAATCCACCTTAAGGAAAGTTACAAAGGAGCGCCGAGGCAAATCATTCAACAGGCATGTCTTCATAGACACTTTGCTGCAGGGGAGCCTGAGCGACCAGCAGGTCTGTGCAGCTGTTACGTCATTACACAGTAGCCTTTGATTAATTTAAGTTTTTGCATTTTAGGTCAGATTCCTTACTAAAGCAGGGTTTCTTGTTCTTTTTCTGTTCCTGCAATGTTTAATTGCATTAGACTTTGGTAGCTTTCCTTGCCACTGCTTTGTTGCTATTTTTAGCGGGTTGGTACTAAGCATGTCTCATGTGCTGTTCCAGTGGAAGTTCTGTGGAGAGTTCAGTCTGTGTCTTCCAGATGTATTTCTTGCTCTCTGCACTAAAGGGATTTTGTGCACTTGAATGGACAATGTACCTTTTTTTTATATATATTTACAGTCTTGTGAACTTGAACTTCATTCTCTGAAGTAGATTTTATTTCCTAGATTCTAGAAGATACAATGATCTTCTCCTTGGCAGGATGCATAATCACTGCTAACCGTAAGTACAGATTGTAGGTAACTTTCCATGCTCAGAATCAGCTGCCTAAAGCCATGTGTGATGATATGAGACTTACTCTAGGCTTATAAAAATTATATTCATCACTGTTTCTCCTGAGCTGCAGATGTATGGAAGTAGCTAATTTTGCAGTGCTCATAGCTAGTGAGTTGAAACTAAACTGTGTTTGACAACCTTCCCAGTCTTTTAGTGAACCTTAGAATCTCATCCCATTGCTTTTTGCTTGCACTCCAGCCCCAGCTAGCTGATGCTAAATTTGATGAATAAGATGTAAGCCACAAAGATCATGACTGTAAAATAGACTCTGGCACATGGGAAGGAAATCAGAGCAGAGTGCTGGAATCTTACTGCCTGTTTTGAATTTCTGGAGGATAGGTGTGTTCCATGCATGGAAGTCTTTCAAGGGAGCTACTTTGAGATTTGCACAAAGATTATGGAAAAAAACAACAAACAAACAAAAAAATCCCACAACCCCCCCAAAAAAACCCAACAAACTTGAGCTATGTAAAATCCCTTATGAAAGGGGCATGATTATAAGGACCTGTATCTCAGCAAGTGTGGTTGGGATGCCAAAGAAAACCCCCAGGTGTAGCCAGAATGTGCAAAGTAAATTTGGCAACTATGATAACGCTCTCCCTGGAGAATGTCCTCCCAAGTACTCCAGGAAGACTGTCGTTTTAAGGGGCTTGACTCCTCAGAGATTCCAGGTAGTTCTCATGAATGTTTGGAGTGGTAGAAACATTTCCTTGTAGCTTCAGGAAAACTCCATCCTACACACTTCTTATGCAAGGTTTATTTTTTGCTCTGGTATTGAAGATAACTTTTGAGTACCTTAGAAAATAGATGCAGGGGGAGAAGTGCTGGCCAACATGCTGCAGAGAGCTGTATTGTTCTTGTCACTCCCTGTCAGGAGCCCCAGATGTTGGCTGTGCAGAGCACTCAGCTGAGATGTGCTGGGGAAGCTCCCTAAATAAGGGAATTTTCTGATGCTTTTGGCAAACCAGCTTTTCATTTGCATCATTGGCCCAATAACCTCGTTCCCCAGGGTTTGCAGTCCCTTCCCAGGGCTGTGAGGTTCAGTCCTCTGCACAGCTCCCTAAGCTTCTCATAACATTGCAAAGAGAGCTGTAGCTTGCAGAGTCTCTTTGTTACACAGGAGTTCAGCCACTACTCCTGTCACTGAATACAGAATCAGTACAGTCTGATGTGAACAGAGCTCACTCTTCTGGGTCAAAAACTAATGTTGCAAATACAGGAAGTAAGAAAACTGAATGCAGCTTGCAAAGGATTGGATTTTCTGGGTTCAGTCTTGTCTTGATTTCTTCACCAGTGTGTACCTGGGCAGTCTACTTCCTGACCACCTCAGAGGATGTTCAGCAGAATCTGTGCAAGGAGATGGACCGTGTTCTGGGGAAGGGACCAATTACACATGAGAAAATCGAGCAGCTCAGGTGGGTTCCATGGGAAGAACTGCAGAGGAAGGTTATCTCGTATGGTGGGGACAGAGTATTCATGTGTTAAGCCTGATGCCCAGCCTACACTGGGCCAGGAGAAGGCAATGAAAAGTTACTCCCTCCTTTTCTTCTAGAAGTGATCAAACCACAGGATGACTTACAGCACAGAGTGCCTCTGCTGTAGCTCCAGACATCGGGGAGGAACCCTTTAGGTTCATCAGCAGAGGAGAGCACTGAATCAGTGCCCTGGCTGCCAGGCCAAAACTGTTTGCTTACTGTCTTGTTTGGTTTCTGTCCTAGTTTTCCAAAAGGTAGAGGTGATCAGTCATTTTAATGGATGGATACATGTTACACATATTTAGAGAGAAAGGATGAAATAATCTTCTTTTCAAAGGACCACAGAATTATGATGATGACTGGTCAACAGTGTGCCTTTATTTTTCATGCATCTTGTATTTGGACTCTACTGTTAGAGTTTCAGTGAGGAGTACTGAGCATGTGGGTTTCTTGCTGCTTCTTGTATGAGTGAGAGGTCCAGGAAAAGGGGTGCTGTGTTCATGCTTTTTAGCAGAGTTAGTTGATTTAAAATCTGAAAGTAGTGTGGTGAAGAGAGATTTTGATAGCCCTCCCTAAAAGCTGATAAGGAAATGTAGTGCTTCTTGCAAAGATGCTGGGGCTCCTTGCCAGGAAAAAAGGGAAAAACCCCCCCAAAACCAGTGCCTCAGCGTGGCTTGAGTCAGCTCCAGGGGCAGGCTGTGACCCTCAATGCCACAGGTGACTCAGGTCTCCTTGCTGCCGAAGGACACGGACAAGCTTCTCCCTGGGGGGTTAAACTAACCAAGTCTTACTGGTTGCAGATATTGTCGGCAGGTCCTGTGTGAGACAGTGCGAACAGCAAAGCTTACTCCCATTGCTGCACAGCTGCAGGAGCTGGAGGGCAGAGTCGACCAACATACTATCCCCAAAGAGGTAGGGCAGTACTGGGAGCACTGGGCCATCCCCTTTCCTGGAGGGGAATTTGCCATTTCCTCCTCTTCCCGCTGAGGGGTGAGGCAGGAAGGCCGTTTCTTCTGACACTGTTAAACCTGAGCAGCTGCTCTGTCATCTGAAAGTACAGCTTAGCTCAAAGTTTGCCCTCCATTTCCTCTGCAGGAGGGGCTCTGAGAATTCACCTTCTCTTCCTGAGCAGATTTGCTTCCGGTTCTGGGTCCTCCAGGGATAAATCATCTTTTGAAGGGGCTTATGGGTTCAGTTGTGCATAAAGGACCATGATTTCAGGCCTGCTCATGTAACCCATATTTCCCCACACAGAGTGGTACCTTCTGTTGCAGAGAATAAAGGAGTCCATTCGTACGTGCTAGCAAGCATTGAGGAATGGGATCAGACCCTTGCTACCTACCAACGGTTGCAGCATGGGCCTTAGAAGTTAAAATCCTAACATCTGGGCATGGATTTTAGAAATCCGTAGATGAATATAGCATATTATCTTTATAATCCACCTCACAGACATGAGTAGTCTATGGGATAATTGCCATCCAGCAGGGCTGTCCAGATGTGTCTTGAATTGTGCATTTCTTTCTGCTCTGACATATGTTTCCTAATTTTCTTTGCAGACACTTGTGCTTTATGCTCTTGGTGTGATGCTGCAGGATAGATCATCCTGGCCATCACCATACAAGTAGGTAGAATAGAGACTTTTATTGCAACTAATTCCTTTCCTTTTTTTAAGTTAATATTCTTTAGATCTTACAGCACAGCCTGGTTGGCTGCAGGGCCTGCCTTAAGCAGATCTTGAATATGAAAGGGAGTCTGTAAGAAGATCAGTTTATGAAAATCTTTGTTTGTGTGTCTCCATGGGTGGGATTGTGGGGCAGTTCAAGCCATGAGCCTCTCATGCTCCAGTCGTGTGTGTATGTATTAGAGTTTAATAACAATTTTTGTGCACACACACACACACACACACAGAGACAGAGCTTCCCTAGCAAATGCTGGTAGATTCTTTGTAAGGCTGTCTGTGAGAGAGAAACAGTGATTTGTATGGCTTTGGAATGACTGCTTGTCATCGTGAAACAGGGATGCCAGGGAGGAAATGTTAGTCTGGAGTTTTGTTTTTTTCAGGGGGAAGGGAAATGCTACTTCATTATTTCTGTCTGTGGAAACAAAACTGGATCTAGGCCAGTATTCCATACTTTTTGAAGAAAAAAATCTGCTGTAGCTTCCTGTAGCCTCCAGGTGGCAAGTATTAACGTGCATCTGACTTGACTTAATTTAGGCTGGGGAAAAAATGTGGGTCAGTTATTCTAGACAGAGAGAGCAGACAGTTGAGATTTAGGAGAAAGAATAGAGCCGTTAGAACAGCTCTTTTCTCCTGCAGGTGTAGAAAAGAGCCAGGCATCGATGCACCGATCCATGAGCATCTTGGCAGGGACTACGCACTAGGATAGGACACTCGCTGTTTAGGAAGGGTTTGCTGAGTCCTCGTGGGAGGGACAGTGAGGACTGCTGTGAACATGTGTTTACTCCAAGGAGAAGGAGACTGAGATGTAGCTTGAGGTAGATGTATATTTCTGTGATGGAGATAGGAGATCAGCTCTTCGTGGTCCTTTCACGTGCCTGCAGTGCAAAGCCAGTGTGCATTGCAGTTTGCCCTCTGTGCTGGTTTTGCTAGGCAGCTGCATTTTCTTTCCTATTCCATCTGTAATTTGCCACTCCAGTTCAAGGGGAATGTAAGTTTGATACTGCTTTAACTGAGGATCAGCACCCACACGCCTTGGTAGAAGCAAAGCTTGGATCTTTAGGCAGCAAGCCAAAGTCTTGAAGTATAAGCAGAAATATTTAGCAGAAAGTGGAAAAGAACTGCCTTCCATCCACCAAATTTCCTGCTTGGTTTGGGTTTTTTAATCTATTTAAATTGAATTGTATTTTATTAGTCTCCCTGTGGTTAACTGATTATGGGAACCTTGTTTTAACTTATGCCAGCCCAGGATAATAGTTTTCTGACAGCTTTCACCATCCTAATGCTGGAAACTACTTTTCTCACTTGAATGAGTCACCAGCTTCCCTCCTCCAGCACATACACACACCAGCCGCTTGAAGAGAAGCGTGAGGGGCAAGGAGAAAAGGGAAATATTTTTGGAAGTGCGAGAGGAAGGCTCATGGGGGAGAGAGAGACAGAGAGAGGGGGAGACAAATCAGATTGTGCATGCCCTGGAGAGGAATAGAGGGCAGGTAGCAGCATCAGTCCACTCAGCTGTGTACTCAAGCTAAATACCCACTGCTGAGAGGTAATACGTATTAGTTCCAGCCCCGTGCCACACTAACTCACTTTATCGGCATTTTGACCAAGCTGGGACACAGCTGACCAGCTGGGAACATAGATGGAGTGGAGGCGCAATTGCCTTCATGTATCTGTGTGGAATTAATTACCCAGCATGATTCAGAGAAAGCAAATTAGTGTGATGCTGCCTTTTGTTGCCAGTTTCTTATTCGTGTGTGTGCACACATGTCCAAGGAAAGAGCCCTGTGCCCACACAGAAAGCCTCAGTGTATCTTGTCTTTCATAGGTTTGACCCAGAGAGATTCAATGAGGAATCAGCCATGAAAAACCTCTCCTTGTTGGGTTTTTCAGGAAGCCAGGAGTGCCCGGAGTTGAGGTGAGCATAGGGAAGGAGACCTTCATGTATCTCTGTGGCAGACAGGAGAAGGTGCTTTCAGCCTCCTTCTGTTACTGCTGTCCAAGCTGGCAGTTGTCCTTTGCCAGATTTATACATCGTAGCAAGATTTTTACTCTTTTTTCCCTGCCTCTTCCCTTAGGTTTGCCTACATGGTGGCTACAGTTCTGCTGAGTGTCCTGGTAAGGAAACTGTATCTTCACCCAGTGAAAGGACAAGTCATGGAGACCAAATACGAGCTGGTAACCTCACCAAAGGAGGAAGCCTGGATAACGGTGTCTAAGAGAAGCTAAGATCAAGAAAAAGAAGGGGCTAAAAGCACCAGCAGTGAAGTTCTGAGCAAGGGTCTTAGGGGGAATCACACTGGTGCCACACTGACTCAGCCAAGGAATTTTACACACAGATTTTGTTACCTTACGCATTTTTAACCACATGCCTTTCTTGGGTACTTTTTCTAACTCAACCAGTAGTCATATTAAAGTAGATCTAATCTGTATGCCTTTTTTACTTTTGATATTGGATGTCTGGCCAAACCATTGCAAAGAAAGCAACAAAACCTCTGTGGTGTCTATTGGGTGCCAGCTAGTCAAAGACCAGATCTCTGGTTAATCCAGCCCCTTCCCAAAAGCAGCCAGGGCTGGATAAGAGTGCCTCTCTTATCCATTGGGCTGCTTTTCAGGGACCCTAGCTCGATAAGACCTTGGAGACACAAGGACAAAGTCTTTCTCTATATATAGGTATTTTTATTCAAAGTGTCTTTCCTTCCCTTGAGCTACAGCTATAACTGTCAAGAAGAGCAGATATATCTCGTGAAAAGTATGTGTGAGAGAGAAAGAGAGAGAGAAACAAAGTGGAGCAGGGATTGCACCGATGGTTCTCGTGCTGTGTAACCTTGACATGCTGTGAGGTTGCAAGAGAAAGGATGGCTGAGAAATGCTAGTAAACCATGAGGAATAAAATTGGTTTGACCCCTGAGAAAACAGAAGCATCAGTAATAATATAATGAAATGAAATAAAACCACAGAACAAAGCCCTGAGAAAGGGATTCTTTATCCCGTCAGTTCTGAGGGCAGTGTCTAATCTAATCAGCATCAGAAATTGATGACAGATGCTTGCAATTCATTCAACACTAGGTCAGCATGAGACTGGTCATGCAAATACTGGGAAAGGAGAGTGCTGATTTTATAGGGCTCTGGATTAATGCTGTACGTAATAACTTAAAAGCCTTTCCAAGAATCCCTTTCCTCCTCCAAAGCAGGTGCCAGCCAAAGCAGCATTGCAGGCCACATGTTCACATGCTTTTCCCTGCTTCTTTCTTTGTCTTTTGGCCACTGCAGGCCAGCTCCTGAAGGATTTTTCAGAGCCCCACTGAATGGCTTGTGAGGCAAGAACCTCACCCCATCGTCTCATTGGAGTAATTGCCATCCGACTTCCTTCTCAGGTTGTGGGTCTCTCCCTTACACGTGATCACCTTGTACCTGATCTTTGTAAGTCCTACTTATCCACTGGGTCCGGTTCCTCACCCCTTCCCACCCCAGGCTGTGTGGCGGTGGGTGAGGTGTTGCTCGGCCTGCAGCTGTGCGTGCCTGAGCTGCTCTTGCACATGGCTGCTGATGCAGCACAGAGCAGGCCAGGAGTGTGTGGCTCCCATTAGAGCAGCTTTACTGCCTCTGCAGACAGGACCCACTTTACACAGGGACACATGCCTAGTGGCTGTAATTCCCAATTCTGGAGACACTGTTCTTTTCACTGGCACCTCCCGAGCCAGGAAGTGTGCTGGTCTTCTAAAAAAACCCTGTTTTGGCTCTTGTATTGCTGCCAAGTGCCAGCCTGAATGCAGTCCTGTTGGCTCTTATGGGGTTAACATCAGATGCCAGCCTCTCTGGGCACCAGACAAAGAAAATTCTGCTCTTGGGTTTAATGTGTCAGCTCTGCTTTTGGTGGAGCTATAGAGATTCGGATCCTCTCCAGTGCAGTTTGTGTTGGGGGAGAGGTGAGACGGAGATGCTGTTCTAGTGTTTATTGTCTGCTGGGCAGAAAAAGGAGGGTTTGTGCAGTTCAGCTTGCTGCCACTCTTGCATTGATTTTTATAATGAACTGCAAGAAAGCTCTTGCTAATCTGACCTCCCTTTAACTGAAGGTTGGTCCCCAGATGGCAATTCATGTTAGGCTTTGCTTCACTGCTTATGCAAAAGGCCTGTTTTTCTTGAAGGTTGCAGATGTTTCCTAAACCTTCCAGAGAAATCAGTGCAGTAAAGGATTTTACTTTCAAGCATCCCTGGTGTGCAGAGGAGGCAAAATGGAGGCTAATTTATTGCCTTCTTGGGGAAAAAATAGTAGGATAGCACTTCCCTGCTAGGAACCGGACAAGGAATAGTGAGCTGACTTCTATAATTGAGTAGCAAAGATCTACTTTCTTGCAGCCGTGTTGTAGGAGTGAAGCTTTCAGACACCAAAAAGCTTCCCACGTGTAATTGTTTAGATTTCTGTTACAGTATTCCTCTGCCTTGTGGGAGCTGTATGGGCCAGCTGTCTCGCAACAGCCCTCCCCAGTTACAGGACTCAAAAATGGGAGTGATTCCACATAATTTGTTAAAAATTTTCTGTCAGGCTGTACAAGTATCGCATCCTGTAAGACTGTGGTGTCAGTCCAGGCCAGTAACCAAGCATCCTGCAGGAGTCCTGCAACTGGTATGAGAGAAGAAGGAGGCCCAAAGTGCTGGAGAAAGCCAACCAGTAGTTCCTGTTTGCTCAAAACTGCTGTCAAAAACTCCTCCTGATGCATTGGTTAAGGAAATGTGTTGGGCATGGAGGGAAAGGAGGAGGGCAAGGCGCTCTCAAGCATTTGCTGTGCACCTCTCGGGAGTGACACTGAGGTCACAGCCACGTTGTTTGCTGAAGTCTGTTAAGTTTCCATTCTTCACTCTGTGTGCACTGGTCATTTTACACAGCCTAACTATCAAGGTTTAGCACAACATTCATACGCCCAGCTGTGGATCCTTTTCTTGTACAGCACCTCTTTTTTTTTTGTATGGGGGTGGTCATGGGTCAGAGCTTTCTTGTGAAGTTTTAATCTATCTTTTGGAAGCATGAAATACCAGTTTTGTCCCATTTCTGCCCCAGTCAATAGAGAATAGTGTTTTGTCAGTCCTGATGCTCAGACCCACACTCTAAGGACACATCTAAGGCCTAGAGATCCCTTCTGGCTGTAACACAGGGGTGTAGGCAAGCATTGCAACCCATGGAAAAATATGCCTTAGTCTAGGAACAAAGCCAAGAGGGGGAGGTTGCTTCTATAATATAGGGAATTATTGCATTTTATGCTTTGTATTCCTGCTATACACCAGAAAGCTGCTTCACAGATTCCACAGGATGGTTTTGAAGAGCATACAAAGAAGCTGTCATATCGTTCCTTCAACTTACTGTAGAGAGGGCTACAAAACCGATGGAAGGTAAGAGACTAAATATATCCCTGTGCCTCTGCAACCTGCTGCTCAGAAGCAGGCAGCCAGCGCAGGGGCTGGGAGCAGTCAGGCCATCGCTAATTGACTGTCATGGCTGTTTCTGGCTTGGAAAGCCTTATACTTTTGCTCCTTGTACTGGTGGCAACTGGTGAGACAGTTGTTAACGTAACTTGGAGCAGAGCAGAGAAGTTATTGAGCTAGCCTCCCACTGCCTTCAAAACATCTAGGAATGGTGTTGCCTCTAGAGTTTAATTAATCTGGGCTGCATATAGAGCCATTATTGCAAATTAGTAATATCCTGTTCCCAGCAGTTTAAGGACTTGCTGATAATGGTTGTGGCATGCAGCAAAGAGTTGAGGGCTGTATGTTTTATTTTCCATCATTAAATGGAAAGGATGATCTTGGCAACTTCTGTCCTACTCGCTGCAAAAGTAAATGTTGGTTGCTGGGCAGAGTGGACGTTTGCTGATTTAAAATGCCTTGGGCAGCCCTTGTGCCAGCTCCACTGTTAGCTGTTCAGTTACATGAACCTGGAGCTGCTGGGAATCCAAACTGGGATAAGACTATATCTATCACACCTGCCTAGTTTGTTCATGAACATTTTGGTACTGCTTATCTCACAGGTAAGTAGCGCTGCCTTCTCACTCTTTCTGTCTCGGGTACCGTGCACGCGTTCTCACTGACAGCAGGAGATAATTTGTAGTCTCACCACT
Source organism: Porphyrio hochstetteri (assembly GCA_020800305.1). Lineage (NCBI taxonomy): Eukaryota > Metazoa > Chordata > Aves > Gruiformes > Rallidae > Porphyrio > Porphyrio hochstetteri. The sequence continues at coordinate 16,609,467 of CM036910.1, read as the reverse complement.
CAGTAGGGCCACTGATTACTTTCATAAGGTTTCTGTTAATGCTACAGAAGGGGCTCCCTGACACTGACCCTCAGATACAGATATATCCTGATCAGCAGAGTGAAGTCTACAGTTGATTGACTTCCTTCCTGTGCTTGGATCCTCTTGTAGGTGTGGGACAAAAGGAATGGGGTAGAGCAGTACCTTCATGAAAGCACTTTGAGGATACAGGACTTCCCCCATGTTCCTACCCCTTTTACCAAGAGTGATAGGGAAGGGGAAAAAAAGCTTCTAATGAGAAGGAAAATATTACTTACAGGTTATGCCACCAGGAAGTGGAACTGTTGTAATTACCATGGCAGCTCTTGCTGCTGCTTTCTACTTGTCTAAAGCAGGAATTGCTGGAAAATATTCCAGGCATCTTTCTCTGGAGCCTAGGAATATGTACCCATCTTGGCATCTCAGGACTGGTTTTTAGCAATCACTTTTCAACTAAACAAAAGGCCCATTTGACATCTCTTAGAATTCAATGCCAGGTTTTTGGTGGTAGCAGACGGGGAAGAGGAACTACCACATGCAGGAAAAAAAAATGAAGAAAATGTTCCTCACATATGGAGGGTGGGGAAGGAGAGAAGATAAGTGTTTCCATGGTAACATTCCTTGAAGATAAGTATTTTTAAATCTGTGTGAATTTTAGCATTCCAAACACAGTTGTGTTTCCCACAAAAAGATTTGGGGGAGGGCTGGAGTGGAAAGATTTTTTTCCACCCCCTACTTTTTCAGGTCATTCCTATTTATTTTACAGAGGATCCTGAACTCAGGATAAGCTAAGTTCTTGCAATTGCTCTGATGTTAATGCTCCTTCCAGGAGGCAAAAAGCATCAGTCATAGCTCTGTATCTGCACCAGCATCTCTGGCACTAGCACTTGATCATCTCTTTTATGAGAAAAGTAGTTTAAATAGATCAATGCTAGGCCAATAAAAAGTCACAAGGACAAATCTTGCAGGATTCCATATTAAAACCAGAGTAACTTGGAGCAAAATCTTAATTGTAATTGGCATAGAGAGAAGTGATAGTAGTGGTAATAAGGTAGCTGAGGCCTCTTGCTTTGGCCAGAGAGGAAATTATATAGAACTGAAAGGGTAGAGGAACCAGGTAAAATGTGAATGTGGTGTGTGTTTTGGTTACCTTGATGGCAGGGAGTGAAACATCACTGCAAGGGGGCAAGTGATGCTCCAGTGACACCATTAGGCAGGAAATGTTTGCTCTTTATATGGACTTTCAGTGCTGGACCACCTCTGAGCCTCTCTGAAACTTCTCTGCTCCAGTCTCTGCAGTGCTGAGCAACTCACGGGCACTGGCGCGCTCTGTTCCCACCTCCCTGCTGGCATCCAGGCAGGTCAGCTCTGTCACAAGCCTGGCAGTGAGACATCCAATGCTGTGCCTGCTTGGCTGCCAACTTTCTAGTCTCACCAAAAAAGACTTTTTTTTTTTTTTTAGCAGTCGCTTCCAACTCTGTAATGACTCAGACACTGCAGCAAGGGTAAAGCGATCATCTTCCCCTTCAGAGCTTTACAGCAGAAGGCCCTGGGTATCCTCTAAAAGAGAGCTTGCTGGGTCCAGCCATCAGCAGGATTCAGTTCTTTAATTTAACTGATGGAATGAGATGCTCCAGCAGTGCTGTGTATTTGCTGGCTCAGGGGCTGTGTTTCAGCAATAGACTAAATGATTCCTATAAGTACTTTGTGTTCAGCGGCCTTGGGGAGGGGAGGCTTGGAGGGAATTAATAGTCATAGATAAAAGAGAAGGTGCTATTCACACATTAAAGCTCTTGCCCTGACCAAATTTCCCTAGGCCATGAATCTAGGAAAGGAAAAAAAATCTGTTGCAACAGTAAGGGAAAATCAGCAAGTCCTATTTGGCCATTTATCTTTTGGGGTGAGAGAGAGGAAGCAAATAAAGGTGTCTGAAAAAGTGAAGTTCACATTGTCAAAGTGTGGAAACAGGCACCTGGGGGTATTGCTTCATATTGGTCAAGGCCCTAATACAGAATAAGCAAGGCTTAGATCTAGCTAAGGTGACTATTACCCCTGTCAACTTCCCCACATCTTCCTTGGCAAAATCTGCTGCCAGCATGGAAAAAAGGTGTACTTTTCTTGTCCCTGTTGGATCAGCTATTGGAATTCGCTGCTGTCAGATACATTATTTTTAATTCTGCCCTGACATCAGCAGTAACATGGAAATACATACTCTGGCTTTATAGTTCCTTGGGCTGAAACTGACTTGCTCATGCAGGACTTGTTAGGTGTGAGTTATGACTATATATATCATGTTTATTCTATCCCTTTCTTTAAGACCACTGGTATTTTGTACTGCAGACTGATGCTCTAGCTCCGTGTGTTTGCCTTACAGCCAAACCCTGCAAGGTGAAGGAACTCTGCATCCTCAGGTGCTTGTAAGTCAGGCTGGTACAGTGACAGGGTTTGGGGCACCACAGGCGTTAGACAGCAGTGACTGAATTGCTGCTGCATGGGGAGCAAAAGAACTGCCACTTTGTTACAACATGTATGAGTGTGGTCACACAGCTCTAAGCTTCTACAGCTTCCAGGCCTCAAAGCCCTGCCTTCCGGCAGCTTGGCTGCCACCTGTCACTGGCCTGCTCAGGGGGAAAGCAGGTTGCCCACTGTGTGGCAGATTGGTTTCTGAACATGCCTTGGCTCTGTAATTTGACTGGCCTGCTTCTGCAACTCTTCAGGAGTCTGAATGGCGGAAAGGTGCTTTGGGAGGGGAGGAGTGAGCTGTGCGAGTTAATGGGAGCTGACAGGGACGCTTGCAAGAATGCACCATTGCGTGTGATAGAAATCCAGCTGGACTAATGTCTGCAGCTGCCCCGTGTTCATTGGTGAGCAAGGTATTTGGGAACAGGGAGTGCTCGTGAAGCACTTAGTCCTTCTGCAGCACAGGATTCATGTTAAATTTGCCGCATCCTGTGCCTTGATTTGGTGGTACTGCAAAAGGATTGCTTGCTAACGGCTGCTGGGTGCAGCGTGGGCCGGGGCCTGCTGACTGCTGCCTGTGGTCGCAGGGGATACATTGACCTACCGTGGTTGCACTTACATCTTAGTTGTGGATTTCAGTCACTAGAAAACAAATTTTCAAAGCTGTTTAAAAATATTTGGATTTTGAATATTGCAGTAAGCATTGGCTCTTTAAATGCCTAATGTCTTTGTGAGTTGAGTATTGCCATAATGCAAAGAAAAAGCAAATGATACAGAGGGTTTGCTGGGTCAGGCCTCCGGTTCCGTATCCCAGCAGTGATAACTGTTGCTATATATACACCATAGTTCATAGCAAAGCTCTTTTGTGCCTGAGGAAGCTTGATGGTGACTTTTACATAGTAAAGGTAAAAAAATCCACAAACATAGCACCCACATTAGCCTTTATGTATTTTATGGCTGTTCTGTTCCAGTGTGGTAAACTGAGCTGAGCAATCACATTTTCTCAATTACCCTCAGGAACTGGAAATCCTTATCACCTCTGTGTTTCTTTCTCCCACTACTGCAGCACTGGTCTTGAAATTGTCACCATAGCTAAAAATCTTCATTCTGTAAATTAAACTGTGATTTAAAAAAAAATTTACTGTGCAGCCTCCTCATAAAACTCCATCAAGTCTTTTGCTGATGTGACTCACTCAATTACTCATGTGGGCAGACATTCAGATAATAAAAGTAGTTAATGGAAAGCTGTGAGAAATACTGCTGGTTCCTGAGGAGGCAGGGGAGGGGGAAGGCTTCTGCGGGTGTTTTATCCTAACTGCTGCTGAATACACTGAGCTCCCAGACATTTTTTTTAAGATAAGGATTTCTCCATTCTGCTTTTTCCTTTGTATAAAAACAGCTTGAAAATCAGATTGGCAGTAGAGGAACAAAAGTACACCAGCTGTATGTTTGCTCTTCTGCTCCTCTTCCTACATATTAGAGATGATAGCCAGTCTGTGCCCTGGAATAATCTCTTTATCCTAGTGAAGTACATACTTAAACAACACTCAGTACTCTAATGAACTCTGGCTTCCTGAATCAAGGACTACAGCTACCAAGTGGCTAAATGAGCCCTTAGGTTGGAGGTGTCACATATACTGACAAAGACCAGATTTTTCTGGAATAAATAATGGGCCTTTGAGATTTGGTGGGAGAGAGGTCAGGTAATACAATCTGAAGGCGGATTTCAATGACATTTCAGTGCATGCATGTTGGAGGAATGTGGCACTTTGAAGTTGGTGAGGCTGAAAGTTACTAAAGAGTAGAAAGATACCATTTTGCTGCAAGACCCCTGCCTTACACAATGAAATTATACATATATGATGGCTTCAAAGAGACTTAGAATTAAGCCAAAACTGGAACTAGTGGAAGTGGACAAACTGATTAATGCTGAGGGCTAGCTGGCACTTGGAAAACAACCAGAGCAGTTAACTTTTGGTTGTGTAGCTCTGAAGCTGCGAGGTTTTTGAAGGACGTGATACAAATGGCTGTGCGAGTCCCTTCCAATAACAGTGATGGGTGTGAAAATGGAGAGGACACAAGGATGTGCTCATTCCTTGTGCAAGATGGGCTGGGAGGAAGACTATGGCTTGGCTTGTAAAATAGAGCTTCTGGCACACAGAAGTAATGCATGGGTGTTGAGGCTGTGGACCTGAGAAAGCAAGCTGTCAGATTATATTTAGCAAATATGTGCTGCAGAAAGCACAGAGAGGGAAGGGGAGGAACTAACGAGTAGCTGGGCCCCATAGGCAGTGAGCACACAGCAAGGATAAGGCTGTTTAGAGAGGATGAATTGCATTGGTGTTCCTGATTCTAATACATCTCTGTGTGAGCCCAGGGTTCCACAGAGACGTGTATGATTACTTTGAACAGCAGAGCTCAGCTTTATTCACCCTTCAGTAATGGCTCAAGCCTGGGCTCCATTAGGTGAAGGGGGACCATCCTGCGGCCTTCCAGCCATTCACCGCTGGCCCCACACCAGGCATGTCTCCCACAGCAATCCCAGTCCCTAGCTGGGGGAGCAGTGGTCTGATAGGGGCTTTTGAAACTAATGTCACAAGCTGCTGTACACCCCAGCTGCATACCCAGCTCAGTCCCAATCCACCAAAAGCATGTTAGCTAAGGTGGGCACCTGCAAAATAGGTTAAGTACATTCCCCATTTGAATTCAGGGGTATGACCACCTCCCTCCATTGTGTTCCCTGGAAAACCCAATCCTAAAGAGACAGAGATGGAAGAAAAATCCTTATACCTGTATGAGACAGATCAAACCTTGTGTGCTGACACGACAGTCAGTGGTTTGGGTCCTGTTTTATATTCAAGGGTGCAGAGGTTGTGCCTTGGACTAGTCTGTAGCAGGCTGGGTACAGCTCAGGCTCTAGCTCTTTCCTGCTAAAAGCTCACTCATATAATTCAGGGATGTCTTTGCCTTTGAAATAAATGAGTCCTTTAAGCTCCTTCTCAGAGGAGACAGTGCGGGGAGGCCTGGCTGCCTTCCGCACATAAATATTCTGTCAAACCAGATTCAGGCTGAGGTGGGTGAAGCTGCTGTGACTGATGGGGAGCCATCAGTCTCTATCTCTTGCTAGGCAGTACTGTATTGTTGAGATTCATGCTGCTACCATACTGTCAAAAATAGCTGTGGGTGAGAGAAAGGGCTGAAATGCTTCCACGTGTGAGCCACACAGGACAGAGGAGTTAGAAGGAGAGAGATGCAAACTGTAAGTGAACAGAAGCTGTGCAGAGAGGAGCGACATTCACAGCCTTGTGAAAGGGGATTACTTGACCAGACGGTTGATGGAAAGAGGAAAGATGACTTCACAGATGTGATTTATTATCTTTCCCATGCAAGGGAGTTATGCTAATTCCAGGAACAACACGCGTTTGTTTTGTGGCTCCTAAGAATATGCAAGGCCATAAAAAACTTTTTAAAGTGGTTTATGTGGTTTACAAGCATGATTGTAAACAGGACAGGATTAGAAAAACTCCAGGGGGCAAGTTCCTGGAGTTATGTGAGTACCTAAAAATCTGAACTTTAATTCCATACAGGGAAAAACGAAGATTCTAACAGTTGTAGCAACAAAGCAAACTTGCAAATGAGAAAAAAGCATGAGAAGGCCAGTCTGTAGTGAGCCGGAATCAAAAGTTGAGAGAGGATGAATTTTCCCACATGCTGTAGCAGAACGTTAACTCCATTATCAACCTTTCAGGGTCTGTCTCCTCAGCAGCCACATCAGACCCTACCTGGAGGATGTCACAAGGATCAGGACATGGTGGGAAAGGACCGGCAGTTGGTCTGGGCTGGCATCTTTGAGAAAGAACACTGGCAGGAAAGAAAAACAAATTAAAGTGGTTCCTTCCTCCCCCACCTCACAGTGCTTTGTTGTTAGAACCCTTGGAGGGAAACTGATGAGCAACTATGCTTTGTGCTGCCTCCTCTTTGAGACCATTTGTTGCCTGTTTTCTTTTAAAGTCTGAAATGTTAGAAAGAGATCATTATTTTTCCTATTTAGCTTGACCTCTTCCTCCCTTGAAGAGTTTCTCCCCTTGTACTCGCTCTGTCCTTCTCACACAGTACTGTATTGAAATAAAGTTCAAGTAAAAATTGAATTCCTAGAAAAAAGCTTGGTATTTAGAATGAGCCATGTCCTAGAACAGACAGTCTGAATCTCTGCAACATGTCCTGACCCTCTCCGGAGGTGTGGTGAGGTATCGATCCTGTACTACCTCTGTCTGAGGTGAATCTGAAATAGCAATGTGAGGGCAAATGCCTCCGTGAGATGCAAACTACCCCATGGGTCACTTCTCCTACCCTTTGTGCGGTTAGTGGCTTCGCCCAGATGTGGTTTCTCATAAGCAGAGAGGTTATCTGTGGTTATAGTCTCGATCACCCAGCAAGCTGTTGAAAGCCCAAGGAAGCAGGAGGAGAATGTGCAGCTGCAGGGTGTGTGGGTTTTTCATTCTGTTTTACACTGAGGACTGTAGGTTGAGTGTTTAAGATGCCTCAGGATCAGCTGCAGCACTGGACGTGTCTGAGCTGCATTCTGCTCTGGGAGGCCACCCCAGCATTCTGGAACAGACGTGGGAGTTAAATAAGCTGCTGTTTGCTTCAGGTGCTTCGGGTTATGAGACTAGCAAAGACCCGCCATCCAGCCAGATCCAGACACTATGTGAAGCAAGCAGGATGGCAGGACTTTGTTGAGGCAGTGCAAGTACATCAGTTACAGACTATTTTCTTCAATCTTCCCTCCCTTTGCCATCCCTCCAGTAAGTGTTACCAACTGGCTAAGGGGCATGGGCCTATGTGTATGATCAGTAGGCATGACTGTCTGTTGGTGTCAGAATCCTTTGTCCTTTATCCAGCTGCAAATCTGCTCAGCTCTGTGTGAGGCAGCTAGCACAGGGATTTGGGGGTTTTGTTTCTACCATTCACAAAATGTGGAAAAAATTAAAAAAAAGGGGGGGGTGAAGGGGGTAGGGGGGAACTCAGAAATGGGAACCTCATAAAACTAGAGCAGAGATATTTACACAAGTGACCTGAAAGCCTGCAGCAGCATCTGTCAGAGATCTGACCTGGTCATCTGTCTCAAAGGGATGTTTACTCACATACCCTGATGTGGTGATTGTGCTGTTCAGTTTTCCATACAGCAAAGAAAACGGAAGAGGCTTTTGACTGTGATTTCTTACTGTGGTGCCAAAAATAGGTGGCCTTTGAGCTATTATTACTTTTATTTAATTAAGAATTGGTAATTCAAACTGTGGTATGTGGGACATGCACACAGTGCCCAGCTGCAAGACTGCACGTAACCAAAGGATGTGCTTGTCTCTGCAAGTTTTGGTGAGCAGGGGATTCCCATGGGTGGTTGGCAGAGGTAAAAACCTAACATGTGTGAGAGAACTTAGAAGAATTATGGTCTCTCCGTGCTTTTGGATCATGACCTCTAACCTGGAGTGTCCAGCTAGGTGCTTGCCTTTCTATTTTCTGGTGACTGTTTGGACAGCATGTTCAAGTGGAAAATATGTTTGCTTCCTAGTCTTGGAGGTATTGATCTTGCACAAAAGGATGTAAAAAAAGTTGGAAAAGTTAAAGTAAAGGGAGTATAAAAACTTAAAATTAGTTTAGCACATCAGTTGACAGATAGGGAAGTCATTTATGTAAATTTAGGGAAGTGATAGTTGCATTCAGTTGGTCTAATTTGAACACTTTATAATTATTTTTTTTGTGTGTACAGAGGATTATAGGATGGCCATTATTCTGACAGGAGGGCTCTTCATATTTAAATTTAAATCCCCAAAGAGTACCCTATTAAAATGTAAACACGCTGTGATAACAAGCACCTAATTATGCAGTTCAGTCCAGCTCCTCTGGTGAGCAGCTATGTGCACATATTTCAGATAATCCTTTTTCTTAGACACTAAAAATTGCTAGCAGAACCATTGAGAGGCCAAGAGGTGCCTGACTCCCAGGTGGGAGCTCCCCGTAAGAAATCTGCTGATGCTGAGTGCAGATCTGAGAACAGACGGGCTCTTGCAGGTTTCCGCTGAAAGCAGGCCCTGATGGCACCCAAAAGCCCAGAGAGAATTAGCCCAGAGACCCAATGAGCAGTTCCCCCCTCCCTACAGTCTGCTGCTACTAATCTAAGATAAAACTCCTAACAGTGTCTTTGGAGAATCTTCCTCTTTACATCTTGACAGCTTTGTCCTTTTGCCAAGAGAAAGAACAGTGCAGGTTTGCTGGGGAGCTGTCAAATGCCACCTTGACTTCACACCTGAAAAGCAAATGAATGAAGAGAGAAGGGAAGCCTCAGCCCACCTCCAGCATGGCACAAGCACGAAGAGACCTGGGAGCGTGCGTGTGAGCAACCCCTGGAGCTGTGGCAGCAGCAGCAGCAGATGTGACATTGCTGCTGATGTAGCTGAAGCTACTGCAGAGGAGGGAGTGTGAGGCCTGTTACCGAAGTGTGAAGGTGTTACTCTTCAGTTGCAGGCATGAGGGTGAGGTGGAAGCCTGGCCATGGCTGATTCTTGGAGGTGTGGGACAAGGCTTGGAGCTCCACGTGGTACAGCAGCCCTTCATGAGTTGATTTGGTTGGCTTTTCTTCTCAGAGCCCTTGCAGCAAAGGCTCAGATCACTTCAAATGGTGCATTATCAATCAGCAGGGGGGCTGAGAATAGGTTCCTTCTTTAACTACAGCAAAATGAGTAATTTTGGGTGTATAACTTGTGGTTTATGAAATCTGGGGGGTAGAAGGCACCATGAGTGAGGCTGCATGACACTCACGTCTTCAGTCCTTGTTCTATGGCATGTAGTGACTGTATCCATTCTGGAGAGCTGCAGGCATCCTGACACCACGCTAGCACAGTGCTACGCTGGAGTGTGGGACAGAGTACGGGTGCTCTTAAGCAGTCACTCCTCTTCTCCCCACATACATTGTAGTGGGGGTCTCTAGCAAGGTGTTTGCCATTCTTAAGCCTTTCTGTGAGATTAAAACTACCATAGCTGTAAATTATGAGTTACCCTTAGAACTTGAAACGGCCTGCAGAAAAATTAAACCACAGAATTGAGTCGCTGAAGTTGTGAATTTTAGCCCACATTTAAAAATGAGAGAAAAATGTTTCACACATGAGGGTTTTAAAGCAGAATGAACACTGTGCCTGACTCATCCTTCACATGGGAGAACTGAGCAAGCTAAGAGGAAACGTCTCCAGGGCAGGGACTTCTCATTTTTCTTTCTGGGAAGAAACTTAGAAGGACCAACCCAAAGACTAGTTTGTGGCCTGACCCCACCAGGTGTCTGTAATCTGTGGGTAATGCTAGCAGTCACCTGGAGGCCAGCCATACCTAGCTGGGTGCCTCTGCAACAGCTTTCCAGGCATGAGAACAACTGTTCCTGTAGTACTGGGTTGGTGCCTGAGTACAGAAGTGCTGGATCTCCTCTAGCTGGTGACTACTACGGAAGCGGCTGTAGCACAATAGCTGGGAAAATACCAGGCTGTTTTATCAGATGTCACATAACCCAGGGATGCACCAGAGAGGCAGCAGGAGCTCTGTGGAGCCTCATGGAAACATGAGGTGAGTAATCACAGCTGCAGTTCATTGCAAAGAGACAAAGGGGCTCCCCTACAGAAAGCTGGGACACCTCTGCTGAGAGGGCTGAGGGAGGTGGAGAAAGGCTACTTTTAGGCTCAGGTGAGGGAATTCAGTGGGAAAGCCTTCCACATTCCTTTAAGGGTGGGCATTTTCATCACAACTGTGGAGGTACTGGAGAATTTGCCTGGGACATAAAGTCCGTGTTAAGGCCAGAAACCGACCGAACAGACCTCCCAACTGACGGCTGCAGCCGCGGGGCTGCCCTTCCTTGGTTTCTGCTGACCCTTCGTTACTCGCTTTTCTCTGTTCATGTTGAAAAGCTGACACCTGAGCGGCTGCGGAGTTACCCTTCCTCTCGCCCCGTACAACGGCAGCTTTTCAGGGAGAATCCACACTTTGCTCTTCCTCTGCCGGCCAGAGCTGAGCAGCAGCTACGCTAAAAGCGGGAGGGTCCGACCCTGGCTCACATCGGGGCCCCGGACAAAGGTTCCGGCGATCGCGGCCGCGCTGCCAGCGAGCCGCCGCTGAGTATTTAACGCGAAGCGCTGAAGAGAAGCCGAGCCCTCCTAAAGCGACACCGCGTTCTTTGGTGCTGGCCCTCCGGGCCGGCCCGCTCCCGGGGCGAGACTGCAGCGGCCGAGCCCCCACACGCAAGCGGCCACTACAGACACCCAACAGAACATCGCCCGCCCCAGCAGGCTTTCTCACGGGATGCTCACAGGCAGGGCCCCGGGGCCCGGCGCGGAGGCAAAGCCCCTCTCCCTCCCCGCCCCCCGATGCCGCGCTCCGCCAGGCCGGAAGTGGGGCGAGGGGGAGCGCGTGGGAGCGCGTGGGGGCGGGCGCATGCGCAGGAGGTGTTGCCTGGCCGCGCCCCGCCCCCGCCGCGGTGGGGGTCTGGCGCGCGCTCCCTGCCCGCGGCGCGAGGCTGGGCCCGGGCGGCGGGTAGCGCCGTGGGGTGGGGGGCGTGCGTGCGGCGCGAGTGCGCGCGCGCGGAGAGGGCAGGGGGTGGAGGGGGGAGAGGAGGACGGACGGACAGGCGGACGGGGTGAGAGGATGTGAAGATGGCGGAGCTGCAGATGCTGCTGGAGGAGGAGATCCCGGGGGGGCGCCGGGCCCTGTTCGACAGCTACACGAACCTGGAGCGGGTGGCCGAGTACTGCGAGACCAACTACATTCAGGTGCGGCGGGCGGGGCGGGGCGGGGCGCGCGCAGGCTAACGGTCGCCGGCCCCGTCTAACGGTCGCCGGCCCCGCGGCGCTGAGGCGGCCGCAGCGGCGGGGATTCGGCACGGAGCATCTCCCGCTGCCGAGGGTCGCGTCTTCATCCGCCGCTCGATGTGGGGCTGTCGCCGCTGCCCGGACCCGGGGCCGGCGGGCGCCCTCGGCTCGCTGTGGGGCGGCCGGGTGAGGGAAGCCGGGTCGTGCCTCCCTGTCCCCTTAGCGGTGGGGGGGTGACAGGCGGGTGGCACCGGCTGCTGCAGCCCGGGGAGGAGGAAAGCTGGTTCACCTCCGGAATGAGCTACCCCGGCGTGACGAGGCATTAAAATATTTAATCTATTTCTAAATTAAATTCATTCCACTTTATGAGTGCGTTGAACATTAATTTCGGATCTTGCCTCCATTGCTCCTTTTTGCTCCCTTCCCACCTTCTGCTCTCCTTTGCTGACGGCGCTGGGATGATGTGACAAACTGAGAAGATATCTGACTCCTGCAAATACAGTATTTGTGCTTGTTAATTTAGAGCACGGCGACATATGTTTTAATTACGATGTGCCTGTCAGTTTGTATTTCCCTTGCCGAGCAGGGCTGCGGTATTCGATAGGATGGGCAGCTACCAAGTGGTAGGTGCAGGATGAAAGCATGATGTAGTAGAGATCGTACAGAATTAGGGAGAAAGAGATTAAGCGCAAGTTGCTACTGCAGTGTGTGATTTTTGTGGTGACCACTCTGAAGCCAGCTTAGTGTTAGGACATAGGGTTTTTTTCCTTTCTTTCTTGCTCTACTAGGAAGAGAAGCAAAATATAGTCACTTTAGTTTGATAGTGATTGTAGGGCCAAAGGAAAGACTGTCCCCCAAAAACAAACAAAAAAGAAAAAAAATCATGTTAGCTGTGGGTCATTCATAAGAAAGGTCTTAATATACAGGAAGGAAAGGGAAGGACACATGGGTTTGTGATGTCAAGAGAAGTACAAAGGGTCCCAGTTTTATTTTGGCTTTCAGTTCCCTAAGTGGAGAGTGCTCGTCTGTTTCCAGAGGGCAAGTGGGGATGAGATTTGTGGTGAGATTATTCTATCAGTGAAAATAGAAAAGAATATTTATTGAGTGACAGAGTACTTAAAATGTCGCTTTGAGAGCTCTGTTTCTTTTGAGATGTTGAATGACCAACTGCTCTTTAGAGAAAAGACTTTGCATATTTTGTATGATTTACAAAACATGTCAATTACAGTGAAATTATATAGATATATTTTGTTATGTAATAACTTTTCCTATGCTGAGTTAGTGTGATTTGCATTCTTTAAGAGAATTATATTGAAATATTTTCTTACAGTCTAAGCCTGATGTACCTAATCTATCGTTTTTTGAAAATTGGGAAACTGATTTTTCTGGAGTAGGGGAGAGGAGTCTTGTGAGGCAGAACCGGATGGGAACATTTTTTTGTTCTCTGACCTTTTTTGTATTCTTTGCATAAACCAAAGTTTATAAAAATCTGTGCTGAACAGCTCTGCTTTTATTATTCTAATAAAAGCTACAGAGGAGGCTTCCATGCTGTTTTGTGCAAATACAGAACGAGAAAAGACTGTTATTGCCCCAGCCAGCATACAGTCCATAAAGACTGTCTAAGATAATAGGAGATGGATACAGACAGATGGTGAGTGAAGGAAAAGAATGAGGCACTCTTGGTCAGCCTGATGGATTCTGGCCACCACACAGCAATACCCCGACTGTTGGCAATTTATCCAAGCATCATGACAACAGAGAGCTCTAAGGGGGAGGTGAGAATGAAATTGTGTTGTGAGTATTGGCTGTGAGGTGTGGTGTGGGTCACAGCATGAATGTGTTTAAATTTTAAACAAGTGGGGAATGGAGGACATAGGGCAGGTAATAGGGCCTGGTCTTTGGAGTTGGATGAGTAGGATTATTGTAGAGAAGAGGGCCAGCATGAGGGCATTCTGGATTTATTGATGTGTGTCCTAGTAACAAATCTGTCAGCCAGCCTACCCCACCTTCACAGTGCCAGAGCTACAGAAACTCCTGCACAGATCTGTATATAAAGCTGATTTTTTCTTCTCTGCAAAGACAGGAATAGGTAAATGAGTATAAATATTGGTATAGTTGGATGTTGGTGGTTTTGTTGCCAATAGCGATTATTGTTCTAAAGCTATTGTGTCCAAATCAGTCCAAATTATATTCCAAAAAGCTAGTATCATATTTTGTTGCAAAGATGGGCTCGTGGTTGCGCCGAAGTGTGTGGAAGAGTAATTGTCCAGAAAGTAATGTAGCAAAGACAGACTAATTCTACTGTAATCCTTAGTGTTTCCTTGTTGACAAGAGGTTTTGTTGTGGGTGTTCTTGAGATTTCCTAGAGATGGCTCAGAGCGTGACTGAGATGTGAACTTATCTGCAGGATGGTAGGCAATGCAGCCATGAGGGCACTGAAGGCGTTGCATTGGCCCATATTTTTCAGTAGATGAACCGCTTCCTTTTGTTACTGTGCCAGTTGATGCTTTGAGGTTTTATTGTTAAATGCAAAAATTGTTGCAAAAGTCAGTGAAGGCAAAAGTCAGTTCAACAGATAATTTGAAGTTTGGTGCTAAGGTGAATGTGTTTTTTCTCTCTTTACCCTGCTAACAACATCATAGCAGCTCTAAAATAATAGAACATGCAATATCTTACATGTGGAAATTCCTAATTCATGGTAGTAGAGTTGTGGTTGTTGCAACTCGTTTTACTTCTGTTTATGAAATGAAAAATCTGTTCTTTAAAATTTTGGCAGTGTCCAAACTGAGTGATGTTTTGTGAGCTCCGTTACTTCAGCAATAAGGAATGTTACCCTTCCCTTCAGTTTGTGACACAGTACCGTATCAGTGCACGTCAGTTTATAATTTTGTGAAAAATCATAGGAAATACAGCAGATATATAATAAATGTACCTACAGCAATGAAAGACAAAGGAATACTGTTAGGGCAAAACCAGTACTTTCATTCATTATTCTTCACTGATGGCTGTTCTTTTTAAATTTTCTCACTGGGTAAGTCAGTCTCCCAGCCCTCCAGCCAATCGATTCCCTAGTAAGGTGACGTATTTTTCAAGAGACGCTACTCTGTTAAATAGGAAAATAAATTGATAGAAGAAAAACTTAAACTGTAATTTGAACTTGAATATGACACCAATTAGTCTAATTTCTGTCATTATGATTCTGTTTTAAATAATAATAATAATTCTTCAGTTTTAAGCATAAATGCATAAATTGCTCACTTTAATGTGCTTGTGTTACTATAGAAATCAAGTAACTTTTCTTACCAAAAAGGTCGTCGTCTTCTGATAACTTGGAGAAATCATGCACTTACTTCTACATCACATTTCTTAAAGAGGAGGGGAGGTATTTTTATTGAGGATGATGTTTGTGTGCTGACAGAATGTTAATCACAGGTTAAATTTTATACTGTCTGTTCAGAGCTTTATGCGGTAATGCTGTGTCCTCTGTTAGAGAGTTCTGTCTTAGTCTGAACTGTGCAACAGAGTAATTCTATAAAATTTGATTATCTGAGGTAGTTGATATTATAAAAAATATATTTGCAGTCTGCATTGATTTATCTGGGCAGATAAAAGAGAATATTTTTTTTTATAAAAGAGAATAGTTTTTTTAATAAAAGTTTTATTTATAAAACAGAATAGTTATAATGGAAAGTGTGCTGTGTTTACAAAATTTTGCTATTCCTGCATTGCTTTTGATCAGGAGTATCCTGAAGAGAAGTTCTGGTTACAGCACTGTATGTAACAAAGCCAAGCAAGTATGTGATTTGCACATCTTGTTACTGGTACAACAACATAAATCCCAATGCTGTTTTGGCCTGCCCAGTTTCTCTGTGCTTGTCCCATATAAGCCTATACTGGAATAATCTTTTATGTGTTTCTTTGGATCATTTCTCTTTTTAAAAGAGAGCTTTTAACTTTGTGCAGTGCATGGAGCTTTCTAGAGTAACTGAATGCTTGTGTCCGTTTCTGACTGTTGTGCGGATCAAAAAAAATTACCAGATGGGGCATTTCAGCCATTGACTATCTATCAGGGACAGATTTGAGGTAGGGGAAGTTCCGCCACCAAAGTTGGCGTACAGAACTGAGTGAGAAGCCAAACCTCTGTGCCCTGCTCAGCTTTCAAAAGGGGCATAGGATTTCTGTATGCTGTGTTGTCCAGACTCTTCTAAAAGATTCTGTATTGCTTAGTTTTTCAAGATTATTATGCTTCACTGGTCAGCTCTAGAGGCTGGAAAGGAAGAGTGAGCTTCTGATTTCCTGTCTTTGTAGTCTTCAGGGTGCCATGACTGTATTGCGCTTTATGTACAGACACAGCCTTCTCGTGTTTGAAGGGAAGGATGGGAAGGAGATTTTTATTCCTGTTCTTAATATTCCATCTTTCTGGTTATTAGAAGTGCCAGCTTTCAGCTCCTACACATATCTTTATTTAAAGGGATATAAAGGTGAAAACTACTTGTTTCTCAGCACTACTTCAGTCTGTAGATTGATGAGTTTTATAGTTGTTTTTCACATAGCTGTTAATTTTAAACCTTCTAAACAAAACCATATAGCTCTGGATTTGGAAGCATCTTCTAGGAGGTTGAGTAAGAGGATAAAACCAGTAGCACAGTGGTTTTAAATTACAGAAATGGCGCCCCTTTACAAATACTTACTGGTTATGCCCTTAGTAATATAATGTTAAATTTCTGAGGAGCTACTTCTAATGACTGGTACCAGTACAATACTTTTGTAACTGTATAGGGAATTGCAGGTATTATGGTTTATAAACAAGATAAAGAAATACCTCTAGTCTTTTTACTGACGATGTGTGTCACCTTAACAAAGGCAGCTGAATTAGTTTTCTAAAATTTACTTAACCATCAGAAATGTATCAGAGGAAAGTTGTTTTCAACCTTTCTGTTCTTTAAACTTGTTTCTTTTATAATACATCTTCAGTGAAGAGGTGATTAAGCTTAGCATTAATGGAACACTTGTTCTGCAGGCATGAAAGTGGATATTGATTAGTTCCAGTGAATATTAGTCCAGAACTTCAGGAAGATGCCGACTCTTTAAAAAATGCAAGTCAAACAGTTAGAACGGATATATGGACAATATGCTATAGTGCAGTCAATGAATACATAGGTATATTTGGCCCAGCAGGCTATAGTGGAACTTCATAAAACGTGTATGCATCTAAAATTGAAGTAGTATGCTGTGGTGTGTTAACCTTGACTGTCTGCCAGGTGCCCACCGAGCATCAGGTGTCCACCACTCTGTCCTCAGCAGAACAACAGGAAAAAGTAAGAAAAAAACCCTTGTGGCCTGAGATAATCGGTGAGCCATCTCCCTGTTCTTACTGTCATGGGCAAAATGCCCTCAACTAGGGGAATACCGATTTAATTTAACATGATTAGAAATAGAGTAGAGAACCAAAACCAAAACCCACCACCCCCGTCACCCCTCCCTTCTTCCCAGGCTCAACTTCACTCATTCATTCCCAACTCTTCTACCTCATTCTCCGAAGTGGTGCAGGGGTAATGGGAGTGGGGTTTGCAGTCAGTTCGTAACACTGTGTCTACTGCTCATTCTTCTTTATGCTCTACCCCTGCTCCAGTGTGGGGTCCCTCCCATGGGATACAGTCCTTCACAAAGTGCTTCAACATGGGCCCTTTCCACGGGCTACAGTTCTTCAAGAAATGCTCCATTGTGGGTCCTTCCCAACAGGGTACATTCCTGCAGGAACATACTACTCCAGTGTGGGTCTTCCACAGGCCCTAATTCCTGCCAGAAAACCTGCTCCTGCATGGACTTCCCTCCACAGACTGCAGCTTCTTTCCAGGCATATATACCTGCTGCAGCATAGGGTCCTCCAGAGGCTGCAGTGTGAGTATCTGCTCTGCTGTGGTCCTGTGTCTGCTGCAGGGGGAGAGACTGCCTCACCATGGTCTTTTTCCTCAGCTGCAGAGGAATCTCTGCTCCAGTACCTGGAGCATCTCCTCCCCCTCCTCCTTCTCTGACCTTGATGTCTGCAGAGTTGTTTCTCTCATTTTTCTCACTCCTCTCTCTCAGATGCTTTACAGTATTTTCCCCCTTTTCTTAAATACGTTATCACAGAGGCATCACCAGCATTGCTGAGTGGCTCAGCTTTGGCTAGTGGTGGGTCTGTTTTGGAGCTGGCTTAGAACTGGCTCTGACATTGGGGCAGGTCATGATCTCTTCTTAGAGAGGCCACCCCTGCAGCCACCCTGCCACCAAGACCTTGCCATACAACTCCCAATACGTATGCCTGAGAGGATATTACACTCCATTTGTGTTAACATTTACTCATGCTTGTCATAATCACTAAATGCCAACAATTAAGTGGAAATGAAGGTTAGCAATTAATAAGACTGTGGCCACTGTTCTTTTGATTTCAAGAATGAAGTGATGCTTTCTGCAGATTTGAAGTAGCTGGCTAAGTGCAAGTATTAGTGTTTTCTTTAGTGTCTCTTTTTCATGTTCAGCCTGCAAGTGATTTCACAGCCTTTTTTCTCCATGTTCCATTAAAGCAGGAGGTGGACATAACTGGGTGGTGGAACCAGTAATAATACTAATGATATTTTTGGCTTTTTCTTTCCTCTTCCCCTTTTACTTACTGTATCACCAAATGCCTGAGCTTTAAGAATCTGATAATTTAAAGGAAGGTTGGCAGATACTTTTGCTTGAAGAAGGAAGTTAGATAGCCTCCCCTGCATCATCAGGATATATGAAAGAAAAATATTTTCAAGTGACATCGGACATTTCCAACATTTGTTGCAAAATTAGAAACAAGTACTTAAAGGATGTTGTTTATGTGTCTTTGATTCTAATTTTCTGAAATAAAATTCCATATTAGTAGTTTAGTCACAATATATGCCCATCAGAGTTGTAACTATGTGAAATAGTTACACAAACTCTTATTGCATGTATCTCTATACTTATGGTTGCTAGCTTAGTAAGTTTAGTGAGGATAAATCTAGATATAGGACCATCTTGTCTGTTTCCTTTTAAGTAAGTTAATTTATCTGGCAGAGTTGGTAAAGTATTTATCACTCAACCAATCTACTTTTCCTTTGCATTAGCTGTGCTGTGTTTTGCCAGGAAAGCTAATTTAATGCATTTAACAGTGTCACGAGTTCAGGAAGAGTAGGATTGATTCCCTGTTGAGTGGATGTGGAAATAGCATGAGGTATTTTATTAGTGGTGTTGGGAGTTGCTGGTGGTAATAACATGAAAATAATATTTGTAAATATGCAAGTTGCTAATACAAAGTAAGTGTTGTAACCCTAAATGTTAGTTGCAAGTGACATTCTAGTAATCTCCTCCTATAGTTTATTTTCAGATTGTGGTTATTGAATAATATTGATCAAGAATTGTAATTCAGAGTAGCAAGCTTCTGCATCCTACAGTTAATAAGCTCTCTAAAATTTATTGCTCATGTTTTACTTGCGTTCACAGTCATTAATCTTTGTGGCTTAGTGCTGTAGGTTTTAAGACAGGAAGTGGTACACCACCGTGGTGCACCATGTAAGACAAGAGCGTCTCCAGTCAGTGCTTTGAGCAAGTAAAATCTCACTCTGTTAGGGTAAGCAAAACATTTTATTGGAGAAGAAAACATTGATTGAAGTACCATGTTTTGCAGCAAATTTTCAGCAGTTTATGTGGAGCAGTCTGTATGGAGCACCTCCCCTGTTGGAGGCTTTTTAGCGGATAGTGGGCACGTGAGCAATCCAGCCTTTGAATTGTAAGTACTGCGTGCGCGCTTTAAGGCTTGTAGCCAATCACAGAGTGTATTGGGCTGTGTGATCGTATGTGCTCAACCAATAGGGGCCGGATGCGTGCACACGGCGGGGGTGGAGCTCTCCAGATGCGAGCACATGGCACGGGACTACATAAGTGGACAAACGGTTTGAGTAAACGGCATTCACCTGATCATATTGGTCTCTGTGTGTATGTCTGGATCTCCCGCACTCCCCTGTGAGGGCAGGCCGAGAGTTGGGAGTGCAGAAGAGAAAGCTCTGGGGAGACTTTATAGTGGCCTTCCAGAATCTGAAGAAGCCTACAGGAAGGCTGGGGAAGGACTTTTTACAAGGGCATGTAACGATAGGATGAGAGGTAATGGCTATGAACTGGAAGAGGGTAGATTTAGATTAGATAAAAGGAAGAAATTTTTCACTGCGAGGGTGGTGAGACACTGGCAGAGAAGCTGTGGATGCCCCCTCCCTGACAGTATTCAGGGGCGGGCTGGATGGGTCTTTGAGCACCTTAGTCTAGTGGGAGGTGTCCCTGCCCATAGCAGGGGGATTGGAACAAGATGATCTCTAAGGTCCCTTCAAACCCAAACCATTCCTTGAATCTATGTCTAGAGTCTGCTGAGCCATTTTACCTGGATTTTGTTTTCAAATATTATGCTTTCACAGCTGACCATGCTCCTGAAACTACCCTCTTGCTTTATCTGTGTTTTGTAAAGTTTGTTGGATACCCTTACCCGGAACTTTAGTCACTGGGCTTCCCATACCCTATGAAGCAAAACTGCATGTCAGTAGATGAAGCATGTAATCGCAGCACCCTGAATTTAGGTGCATTTCATCTTCTCAAAGTTCTCACAGGTTAGGTTGGCAGTTTTTTCTCAGTGTGAATGAACGAATGTATTCTTGCAAATGAGTCGTGCCTATTTCAGTGAGAAATTTTAATTTTTTGGTTCCCAGGTGCAATGAACAAGTTGCTCTATCAAATTTACAATGATATGCTCTGAACTCTGGACTCTACATATGCTATTCACTTTTTACTGTAGCTTATTTCCCAGTAGATGTCATTGTAATATCTATTCTTAATTGTCTTTCAGTTTGAAATATAAGTGCTTGTTTTATTATTATTGGCTTAGTGTTACTATGATGAAGTTGTTTTATGCTCAGTGAATTGCACAGAGAGGAAGAAATATTATTTGGTTTGAGTTTTTGGTAGCCTGTATGTGTTTGTTATACACATAGCTAAAGCTGTTTTTCTGCAGAACTCCTAAATACAGTATTTTGTCTTAAAGTCAGAAAGTCTTCTAGGTAAATGCAGATGTTATTGTTAGGGTACTTTGTGATTTTATTGTGAATTTAAAATTTTAATATATATGAACTCTGTCAAAATTCTTGGTAATAATTATGGGGTCTTTTGCCTATTTTTGAGCCAGCTGCTGTTTTGTCAAAGGTGATTTATACTATGGATCATATCTGTTTTTTAAAACTATACTCTTAGAAGATCATATAATGGCAATTAAAATGCTACTTCAGATTTTAAGGAATCCTGAGATGCTTTTGTTTGAAGATGCTTATTTCAACCTGCATGCTATCATTATTAAAATTATTTTAATTTTCAAAGTTCACAAGAACTATTTCCTATATCGGGAACTATTGTTCTTATATATTTTTATGACTGTCATATGACTTATTTTGGAAATAAATGATAAAAGAAGTTGATGAACCTAATCTTTGATGTTTTATGGGCAAATTCTTGGAAGGTTAACATTGGTATTAAGCAGATATTAATTCCTATGATTCTTTTTCTTAATCTTTTTGGTAAAGGATTAGGATAAACCTTGCAAGAATTTCAGTGTGATTTTGTTTTTTAGTGTTTGTATAAACAAGTTCACTGGGTTCAAGGAAGGAAAAGAAAGTTACTTAAATTTTTATTTTAGAGTTGAAGGAAATCATAGCTATGTAGAACAAAAATTAGGATTTTTTGCTTTGGAGTGACTTAGAAGTCATCTATCTTGGAGGGGTTGCCAAGGTTAAGACAGACTATGCTCTGCGTTAAGACTGCTTCCATAAAGAAAAAAGATGGGACATTGTCATAGGAGACTCCTTTCTGAAGGGAACTGAAAGTCCAATCTGCAAACCAGACCCACTACTTAAGGAAGTCTGCTACGTCACTGAGGCCCAGGTTAAAAATGTGAAGAGAAAGCTTCCTACCCTTGTATAGCCCTCAGATTATTATTCATTACTGATTTTTAAGGTAGTGAGTGATGAAATTGCAACAGGAAGTCTGAGAGCAGTCAAGAGAGACTTAAGGGCCTTGGGATGATTGGTTAAGGGATCAGGAGCACAAGTAGTGTTCTCGTCTATCCTTCCAGTTGTAGAGAATGATGAAGGAAGAAACAGGAAGAGGCAGCAAAGCAATACCTGGCTCTGAGCCTGGTGTCACTGGCAGAATTTTTGGGGTTATTGATCATGGGTCAGTCTACATGACACCGGGCCTGCTGGTAACAGATGGGGTACACTTCTCTCAAAAAGATAAAAGTATCTTTACACAGGAATTAGTAGGACTCATTGAAACCGCTTTAAACTAGTTTTGAAGGAGGAGAAAGATAGAAATAGGGTCTTTAGAGGTAAGCCTGGGGGCCACATGACAAGATTTTGAGGGATGGTTTGCAGGCAAGGTCCTTTGGCCTGCTCTCTCAGTGGAGGTAGAGGATGGAGATCCATGTGGCAGCAAAGACACAAGGGTTATTGATGTGTCACAAACCATAGAAGTGCCTGAGAATGGTTATGTAAGAATTAGGACTTCTTCCCCCAAGGTGGTGGCAGGATCAGCAGCCAAACTGAAGTGCATCTCCACCAATGCATGCAGCATGGGCAACAACAGGAGGAGCTGGAAGCTGTTGTGCAGCTGGAAAACTGTTCTGTTGTTGCCATCGTGGTAACATGGTGGGATGACTCGCACAACTAGAGTGCTGCAAGGGATGACTGTAGACTCTTTAGGAGGGACAGGCAAGGAAGGAGCAGCGGTGGGGTGGCCCTATGTGTTCCGGAGTGTTTTGATTGTCTAGAGTTAGTGATGATGACAATAGGATTGAGTGCTTATGGGAAAGAATCAGGGAGATCAACAAGGCAGGTATGGTGGGATGATGTTACAGACCACCCAACCAGGATGAAGAGGCAGATGAAATATTCTATAAGCAGCTAGGCCTTATTTTTGGAGGAGACTCTTAACTTACCATGTATCTGCTGGAAATACAATTCTATATAGTCTGTCTCACAGAACAATTAAAGTCTGTTCTTGGTATGGCTTATCTGGACATATAGGGATGTATAAGCGTAGCTGAAATAGTATTGTTGAGTCTGATATATTTTTCAAAGAGAAAATGTTATTCTGTTTAAAACCCAAAATATACAAAGCCATTACTAAGTATGAATTCAAAGCACACTTTGTCTTGATTTGCTTTAATAATAAACATTACATACTATGTGTTTACTGAATATACAGTGCAAACTCTCAAAATTATTTAAAACAATGTCCTTTTAAACTGTAAGTTTGAGAGGTGTTGGATATAGCAAAGTTTGGAATTCACCCTAATTTTTTAACTAGATGGTAAGATTTTACGTTGCTGTGAGTAGTGGAGCTTGTTTATAGCTTTGTGTGTGAGGCAGAATGTTTGCTGCAGACTGCAAAAATTTATCTTCCTACGTTTTTGTTGGGTAAACACAGGTCTGCTGCAACTTGTGGAGAATGTAAACCTGTTAAATATCCCAAATTAAACAGCTATTCTTGAATCATTTAATATACATTTATTTATCTGTCTGGAGAGTTTGAGTCGGGAGGCAAGAACAAAGTATTTAACCAAAAGGAGAAAAAAACCCCCTTCTTATATAAAAAAATATTAAAGATTTCATGCCATTGTGGAAAGTTTCCGGTAATTTTTGCTATTTATAAATATATCTCAAAGGAGAAATAGTAAAAACAAAAGCCAACCACTTATCCCCCACCCCACAAACAGCAAAATTGGAGACTAATGTGGATGACAGAGTATCAGCAAGATTGAAGAATGCCCAGATGAGCATAACCTTGAAAATGGAGCTGTTATTTTTGGCATATTGTTATTTTATAAGAATATGCAAATAAAGTTGTGAAAAGTATAAACTGTGTACACTGGTTTTCCACTTTTCTTGGGTAAAGTACATGGATACTAAATTCAGTTTGATAGGTAATGCTTCTTAACAAAATCTGTGGAATTACTGACGTGAGTTAAGGCTCAGAATTTAATGGTATTCTAAAAAGGCTAAACATTTTAAACAAATAGTGAGAATCTAAGCAGCTTTATGTCTTTTTCATATGTTTTTGCCTTGCATTTATTCTGAATTTGTCCATGATGAAGTTTTATGCCCATTATTATATGAAGTGTTTTGTATTGTCCACTGTAATTGATTTCACTGGATTATTTAGGATATTGGTTCTATTTAGGATACAGAAACTACATTATTATATAGCATATCTCCTGTATCCTTTGAAATGCTTACTGCACAAATTTGTGTTGGTCTTTCAAGAAGAAGGAATTATCTTCAATGATTTCAGCCTGTTTGTCTTCATGGGTGTGATTTTCCTAAGGGCACGGAGTGACTCTCAGAAGGGGCAGAACGACTGAGCATGCAGAAGGCCTGAGAAGCAAGCTCTGGTGAAAGAGTAGTGTGTAGCCTGCCTAAACTAGTGACGATGTTGTTTTTGCAGCCTCTTTTGTCATGTTCTCAGTGCATTGTCATAATAGCAATCTTTTCCTAAAACAAAGAAGAAATTCTTTCTGACTATATGTTCATCTGTAAAAATCTGTCAATATGGATAATAGAAGGTTGAAAGTTTTCTGTAGACTCTGGATCTCTGTTACAGCTATCTGTCAGTGATAATAATTAAACTGTCTTCAAATTAAGGACACTTGATGGGGTGAGTTAATAGGACTATTGTAAATCATTACCATGTTGTGATCTGCTTAAAACTTAAATTTTAGTTTTTTTAAAAATACTTGTGCAGTCTTTACATTTTTAAAATTGGAAAAATAATACAGTATAAGAAGATTAATCCAGTTTTGATGACTGAAGCAAGAGGGGGGTGATAAAAAGTCTAATTTTTGTTTTTTCTCTTCTGTATACATGTCTAAACTAATATATACCAAATGCAGAGATCCTTGAAAACAAAATTTTTCCCTGTAATAAGCCTGTTCTAAACATTTGTAGCATATTAAGACACCTCATATAAGTAAAGTTTATAAATTGAATGTATTATGCAAGATAGGCCCTGACTCGGCTGGCCCTGTGTAAAGCCAGGAGTTGGACTTGATGATCCTTAGGGGTCCCTTCCAACTCAGGATATTCTGTGATTCTGTGAATTCTATGACCCTCAGCTGGGTTAAAAACTGGTTGGATGGCTGAGCCCAGAGGGTGGTGGTGAATGGAACAAAATCCAGCTGGAGGCCAGTCACGAGTGGCGTCCCCCAGGGCTCAGTCCTGGGTCCAGTCTTGTTCAACATCTTTATCAATGATCTCGACGAAGGGATTGAATGCTCCCTCACTAAGTTTGCAGATGACACTAAACTAGGAGGAAGTGTTGATCTGCCTGAGGGTAGGGAGGCTCTTCAGAGGGATCTGAACAGACTGGACCAATGGGCTGAGTCCAATGGGATGAAGTTTAACAAGGCCAAGTGTAGAGTGCTGCACATGGGACATAATAACCCCATGCAGCGCTACAGGCTTGGGGGAGACTGGCTGGAGAGCTGTCAGGCAGAGAAGGACCTGGGGGTGTTGGTTGACTGCAGGCTGAATATTAGTCAGCAGTGTGCTCAGGCGGCCAAGAAGGCCAATGGCATCTTGGCTTGTATCAAAAACAGTGTAGCCAGTAGGTCTAGGGAGGTGATTGTGCCCCTGTACTCGGCATTGGTGAGGCCGCACCTTGAGTACTGTGTCCAGTTCTGGGCTCCTCACCACAAGAAGGACATTGAGGTCCTGGAGCGAGTCCAGAGAAGGGCAACCAGGCTGGGGAAGGGGCTGGAGGGCAAATCCTATGAGGAGCGGCTGAGGGAGCTGGGGCTGTTTAGCCTAGAGAAGAGGAGGCTGAGGGGAGACCTTGTCATCGCCTACAATTACCTGAAGGGAGGTTATAGAGAGGTAGGTGATGGTCTCTTCAGCCAGGTGACAGGTGATAGGACAAGGGGGAATGGCATGAAGCTGTGCCAGGGCAGGTTTAGATTGGATGTTAGGAAAAAATTTTTTCCTGTAAGAGTTGTCAGGGCCTGGAACAGGCTGCCCAGGGAGGTGGTGGAGTCACCTTCCCTGGATGTGTTCAAAAAAAGGGGTAGATGAAGTACTTAGGGATATGGTTTAGTTTAGTATGTGAATGGTTGGACTTGATGATCTTAAAGGTCTTTTCCAACCTTATTATTCTGTGATTCTGTGAATTATCTCACTTGTTTAACAGGTGGATGAATAATGCTGTGATATAAATTAACCATTTATACATCCATATAAAGAAGAAATTTTTCATTAAGCTAACAAGTAGGGAATACTGTGCCAGTAATCACCTAGCTCTCTAGAAAGGCTGTGTTTAGAAGTACTGTAAAGAGAAGGGGATTCTGCTTTTGCTTATTTTCTTACAATGAACAAAGGTTACTATTTTCCTTCTATTTCACTTTCATTAAATTTTAAGCACCAATTTTAGATCTGAAGTTCAAGGTTCAGTTGGGGATGTAGTGCAGAGTTACTACATAAGTATGACTTCATTTTTTTGTTTGTTTGTTTCTGTTAGGGAGAGAAAGGATAGTCTGTCTGTGATAGTTTTTGAACTGATTTGATTTTAGTTTTCAGGCCTCTTGGCATTACCCCATGGTAGGTACTACATGCAGTGAAACTGTCACAGCAGGTTCAAAAGCCCAAAATTCTGAAAATGACAGTTGTTGTTTAGGCTCTGCTTTTTGGCTAATCAAATAGATGCCATTCTTTTCATTACACGCCTCTGCACAAAGCAATCACAACTTGAGCAGTCAGCTGCTTCTACCTGATACTTTTGGTTTTAAGAAACACAACATAGCTCTTACATGATGCTTTTTGTCTCTAAAATCTCATACTTCACAAATCAGAGTAAGTACTACTTTTGTTTACAAACAGTGGAAGGAGATTTTTTTATCAAGGATATTTTGGGTTGCATTCCATATGCACTTATGGCTGTGTTTGAACACAGTCCTTCAAGAATTATTTGCATATATTTCTTCTACTGAATTTAGGGAGGAAAAAGGGTGGTATTTTCTGTGTTTCAAGGAGAAGCTGTTCAGTAAGATGACTGGAAGATGGTATTACAAAAAAGCCAATTGCGCATGTCTAGGAAAGTGGAGGATTAGAGATTATGCCATTGGTGGACATCCTGCAAAATGGAAAGAATTGCTTGTCTAAAAAGCAATTTGCTTTCTCTGTGCCTCTTTGTCTGAAATCTTCCCTATCATTCATATCTTAAAACTCTCCTTTTTAAAATTTTTTTGTTGTTTCATTTATTGCCATAACTAGATAGGTAGAGAGGTGGTAGTATTTAAAGAAAAGGTCATTTGTGCAGCACTTTAATTCATTAGGGTATAGAGGAAAGACTTTTTTATGATGGTAGTAGAACTTGCTGGATATACACTTGTAACAATCAATACGACAACTTGAAAACAAATGAAGTCACATTAAAAAAATGAAAGAATGCAAGAGAACCTTTTGTGACATAGAAAAGACAGCATTTGAAATATTCTTACTTTGTTGCATCTCTCTAATGTTTCTGCTCTTGCAAAAGCAAAGAGCTGCCGGAACATGAACACTGTTGAAATTGGGTGAGTAAGTGAAGTTTGAGAATCTCATTCTGTGTTACGGTAAATGTAAACACAAAGGTGGGGATCCTTCATATCCTGCAAAGCAGCACAGAACTGCTGTGAGAGGAGTCTTGTGTTCTTTCACAAGTTGGCAGTGTTGCTTTCTATTTTTATCCTATAATCTTTCACTTCTGTAACTTCAGTGTAAGACTGTCATGCTATCTAAACCTAATGGTGTGAATAGTCACTACGTTACAATATAGCGCTTATAGGTATGCTTCTAAGTTGTAGGCATGCTGTTGGTGCCCTTTGAGTAGGCTGGCTTCAGTACTCCACATAATGCTTCCATCCTTAGTGATGTATTTTATGGCTGAGAGCTCTTGCCATTGTGAGAGTTACCAGAATGTGTAAAACTATCTGGTATTGCTGCTGGATTTGGATATGCTCAAATTAGGCCTATATGGGGAACAGCATAATAATTCTTAACTGCAGGGTTAAAGTTACTCTTTTACTGAAATATTTGTGACCCAATTTAGATTGTATTGTAGGAAGGAGTTGTAGTCTGTATATGTCTTTTCTCTGAAAATTGTGTGTAAACATTTACTTTTAAGACTATTGCATCCAAATAAGTTAATTAGTAGGAATTTTTTAGGTGAGGATAATAATGGATTGATTTACTTCATGAAAGTTCTGAGTTTAAGTTTTGTTCGGCTACTCTGGATGTGGCTGTTGTAGGGGAAAAATAACAGTACATTTTTAGTTTTTGCCAGGATGTCTGTGACAGATGGTGTCTTGCCTGTCCAATATGAATTCTTCCCACTCCATAAATATTGGTTGGAGGGAAAAAAATTGTGTTCCATAGCATTAAAAAAAAAAAGTGTCCTTGTCCTGGCTTCAGCTACGATGGAGTTAATTTTTTTTAGCAGCGGATGGAATGCCATGTTTGGGTGTTAGGATGAGAACAGTGCTGATAGCACCCTGATGTTTCAGGTTGTTGCCAAGCAATCAAGGACCTTTCTCAGTTCTTCATACTTCCCTACTAATGAGAAAGGAGGGGACACAGCCAGGACAGGTGACCCGAATTGGCCAAAGAGGATATTCCATGCCAGTTGCGTCGTGCTCAGTATAAAGGGGGACTGAGGGGAAGAGGAGGAGACAACGCCAGGATGTGCAGTTTCTGGGGACGGTCGGGTTCCGGGACGGCTCTAGGCTGTGCGGCCTGAGTTGTGTGGTTTGGTGAGAAACTGCATTGTGTATCACCAGTTTCATATATTTTGTGCTTTAAACTCCTGTTATTGTTATATCTAGTTTTCTGCTATTGTTTAGTAAACTATCCTTATCCCAACCTGCGTGGTTCTGGTTTCTAGGTTGTGGTTTCTTTTCCTCCTTTCTTCCTTCCCTCTTCCCCCTCCCCCACCTTTCCTTCCCTCTTCCTTTTAAAAGTACAAGCGACTGTGTGGGGTGGGGCCCTCAGCTGGGGCAAAACCACGACAGTCCTGGTTGCTATAGGAGTGACTAAGGGATATTTATACAGGTATTGGGCAGAACACCACTAGTATGGGCAGAAATAGAATCTGAAAAAATCTAAAAGGTCCTGGTTGAAGCCTGGCTGACATCAGACAAACAGAGGAAACAAAAAATGTATACATGTTTGGGGGGAATAATGTTAAAATAGTCCATGCAAGTGCTTTTGTGGTAAAAAAAAGTTCTTTACTGGAAGCTGAGGTCTGGAACATAGAAGTACAGAATAGTTCGGGTTGGAAGGGACCTTAAAGCTCATGTACTTCCAACGCCCCTGCCATGGGCAGGGACACCCTCCACTAGACCAGGTTGCCCAAAGGCTCATCGAGCCTGGCCTTGAACACTTCCAAGGAGGGATCATCCACAGCTTTTCTGGGCAACTTGTGCCAGTGTCTCACCACCCTCACGGAAAAGAATTTTTCCTAATACCCGACCTAAATCTACCCACCTTCAGCTTAAGACCATTACTCCTTGTGCTGTCACAACATGCTCTTGTATAAAGTCCCTCTCCATCTTTATTGCAGGCCCCCTTTAGGTACCAGAAGGCTGCTATAAGGTCTTCCTGGAGACCTTATTGGGCAGAACTCCAGGCTGAACAACCCCCAACTCTCAGCCTGTGTTCATGGGAGAGGTGCTGCAACCCTCCAGTCATCTTTATGGCCTTCCCCTGGAGTCACTCCAACAGGTCTGTGTCTTTCTTGTGCTGGGGACCCCAGAGCTGGATCCAGAACTCCAGGTGAGGTCTCATGAGAGCAGAGGAGGAGAATCACTTCCCTCCACTTTGGCACATGATTAATACGTGTGCAAAGACAGGCAGCTGACAAGTTTTGAACAGTACAGAATAATACTCTATACTACTTTCAGAGACCTTAATGATTCATGTATCTGTACTTTCTTGAAACACCCTTTCAGCTTTTGTGAAAGCAAACTTTATTGGCACAGAGTTGGAAGAACTTACTGTGCCATTGTATGTGCTGCTTATCTTTCATTTTATAATTGTTGTCAAGTTTATAGAGCTCTGTCTTGTGTCGGATCCCAAATAATTTGATTGTCTGATTCTTTGCAGTGTATGCTAATAGAACTATGTCCTTGGCTGCTGCCTCTATATAAAGTCCTGTTCAGAGATTTGCTCCTGGATGTAACTGGGGTATTGATGAAGTTGTGTTTTTCAGAGTCTTAGCATGTAATTTTGTGTGGCATTCATACAAGTTATATGTAAGTGCTGTCTGCAACTAACTTTTAAATGTTAGAACAAAGGAACTTCAACCTTTTAGAAATAGAAGCTCTTGTTTGGTGTTGCTGGCGTTCTCATGGGGTTAGTCATGTTTGTTTCAGTTTATTAACCTCCTGTGCTCTTGATTCAAAGAAGGTATTTGGCACATTATTTACTTTCTTTATGTGAATGAGTAAAAACAACCATGTAGAACTCATAGAAAGTTATGCCGAGGTATCCAGTTTCATCATTTTAGTGATCAAGTAATAACATTTTGCTTTTAGACAGGAATCTTAAACATTCACTGTATGAAATCCTTCATACTGTTCTGAAGGAATTCTGAGGAAAATGCAGTCTCTTCAGGCTTATACTGACTTGATGTTCTGAACTATGATACTTTGTAGCTAAGCAAGAGGATCCTTACCACTGATAGGTTATGTGTTTCAAGCTCTGGCTTTTTCTTTAGCAAACAGAAAATTCTCCAGATTGCCACAGAGACACTCTGAAACACTCTGTGGCCTGTAATACAGTGACAGTGTTTTCCAGCCTGGGAAATGTTAATATTATTATATGTGGAGAAAAACTGCCCATATCATTGGAGTTTTTTATCAACCATATTGGTTTTTAAACCTCTGTGAGATACATGTTAATTCTTAGAAGAAATAATTAGCTGATTTGCAGAACGAAATATTCTTTAAATTTTGAGGACATAACTATTACAGTTGCAGTGTAGCTAACATGAGAGATTAAATGCACATCCTTTTATAAATGTAAAAATCTTTATATTGCTTTAAAAAAAATGAGTTACCACTGGCACAGAATAGTCTCTGGGCAGTAAACACTGCAGTAAGTGCTTATTGTGCATATAGGTCATGTTTATGAAAATGTGTGTGTAAAATACAGATCTCGCTAGAAATAATTACAGAAAACTTGATGCTGCAGTGTTAAGTTATATGCTGCAGGTTGAATATAGTGGCTTTGCTTGTTGTTCTTGAGCTACATAGCAATTGGCAGAAGATTTACTTCTAATTTTGAAGAAAATAGACCAAAACTGCTGATTAAACTGGGAAGGGAATAACTGCTAATTACAGTGCCTGCAAAAAAAGGGTTTCTTCTGCTTATTTTCTGAGATTCTTAATTTTAGCAGCATAGCAAAGTTGGAGTCTAGTTAAAATGAAAAGCCACCTGCAACTTTCTGTGTTTTTATGGGTTAACAACTGTATTTCAAACATGAACAAAATTGAAGAACTTCTGAAAGACCCTTATTTCTAGCAGGCTACCCTTCGGAATTAGTCTGGGACTCCTCTCTTGAGGACTTGACTTTTATATGTATAAAATGTTCACTAGTTTCTCAAGGAGTGCAGAACAGATTGAGAGTTTGGCTAACAGTCTCTTCTTAAGAGGCTAGAATCACATCCTCACTCTACATGTATTGTGGTTTTTTCCAGTGCTATGGTAACGTGAGCAACAGGTTGTAAAAACAGTCTTTGCCAGAAAAGTATCAGATACCACTCTTGGGGCATATAGGGACCAAAGAATAAGAAAGGACTGGTTTTTCTTAACAGTTTTCAAAGTGATTTTTTACTAACTTTCTTTCACTTTCTTTCACGCGATGGTTCCTTTAGTTAGACTTCATCCTTGGTTCAGTTATGACTGGGTACCATGAGTGTTATGGCCACCTTCAGCAGATGGGTAGTACAGCAGAGGTCACCTTTCAGCAGACTGAACATGGTGATCAAGAACAAATCAAACTTGTCTGCTTTGTTCTGCTCGCCTTCTGGCAAGCCCTTCCAGTGCAGGCAAGGAAAAAGGCCTGTGAGTTGCATGGACTGTTGTGATTTTTCAGAGTCAGATGAGAGTATATTTGTGCCTGGTCATGTAGTGGGTTGCAAATGTGAATTTTGGGTTAAGACTGGCATTTGTGATGATGTAGCATTGGAGGAGCTAGAGACTTTGGCTTTTAGATCATTCCACGATAGGCAAGGAAGGCTGTCCTATTTCTTTAAAGGAGAAAAAAAAAGTGAGAGAGATTGGGATTGGGGAACCTTTCATGCAGAAATGCAGGGAAACCTCTTCTGACTCTTTTTTTTTTTTTTTTTTTTTTTTTTTTTAGTTCTGTGCCTTAGAGCTGATAACTGCCACTGCAGCTCTCCCAGGCTCTGCTAATTTGAGCATAAATCTCTAGGTTTCATAGTTCAAATATGTTGGCATATTCTGTTGCCTCCCAGAGGAGTATTGTATGTTGCAACTGTTTTATGAAGGTTTCTTATTTTGATCTCTACTTTTTTATACGTTTTGGTTTTTTTTTTTCTGTCATATTGTGGGCATGTATCTGAAGACAAATTATTCCTTTCAGTATGGCTGAATTTGCAGCAGCTTTAAAAAGTGCCAAGTAAGAATAATTTCAAATTTAGAGTTAACTGATTGCTGTCAAGGTATATGTGTAATCGAAGTGTGGTTATTTCCTAGAAATGGAAGAGTGATTATGCAAATTCCTGCTCCCAGTTAGTTTAAGCCCTCTCCTCTGTCTACTATCTTTGAAATGACATACTTCTGTTACCTGGCAGCTATGACACTTTATTTCTCTCGAAGCTTTTTTTTTAAGCCATAGTTACCAAAGGTAGCTCCATTGAAATAAAAATAACTTCTAGAACAATAAAATTTTGGGGTGTGCTTATGTGAGGAAGTAGGGACAGGGAATGGCAGTGGAAAGACTTGTGTTAGTTGGTGAGACAATGTGGGAAGAATTCTGAGGATAACAGGATTGTATTTACTGTGGAGGGACAGCAGAGGCTTTCCATCAGCTTGTGTTCCTTGAGCTACCTTACTACTTTTACGCTGCCTGCTGAAATGGGACTGTGCACCACTGCTCAATGGCAGCCTGATGTGGTTGTGGTAACAGATGCGGGGTCATCTCCATGTTTGCCTGCTTCTCTTTTAGGAGCTATTGGCTGAATAGGGCGTATATCTTCCCTTCATATGCTGCAGTTACAGTCTGGCAATTACAAGCTGTCCTGCCATCTGACTAATTGCTTTAGTACATGAGGCTGTAAACTGTGATGGTGGATGACATGGCTGCACATCCTACTTAGCTTTTCTTCCTATGAGATTGTAATGTCTGGCAGTGGACACTTGGAAGCAGAGGCTGCTTCTACTGCCACAGATAACTCCACTGTGATTCTAAATTAAAACCATTAGTTGGTCCTAGTTGTTGCTGTGTAAAGAATTGAGAATTTATAGTGGAATGAAGAAACTGGCAAAGATGGGGAATAACTCAGTTGTTACATAAACCCCTGTGACTAGATAATGTTTTGGGATGCTGAAATAGACATTCTTTCTTAGAAATGGTAGGTTTTGTCAGATTTTTTGAGAGATAAAGTCTGTTCATTAGGTAAAGCTAAGAAGACAATTGGTACAAATAATCATTTTTGTATAGCAGAATGTAATTACTGTATGATTGTAGCTAACTTCATAAGGCCATTTTGCAAATGCTATAATGACTTGTTTTATTTTTATCAAGTAGCTGTAAAATCAATTTTGAGCTGAATTGAATTAATCAGTAGTTTTTACCTGTACATTAGGTGAAAACTGCACACTAAAGCATTGTTGGTGTATGAAGAATTATAGGACAGCAGATACACGAGATGATAGAGTTAAGCCTGTGGATCTTTGTTGTTTGAGATTTTGTTCAGCACATTAGCATTGGTGTAGTCTCTTATGGCATAGTCTTGGCCACAAATATGTTGATTTTGTACTGGTATTAAAACCAAAATTGGCCTTGCATTTGGAACTCAATAATAATTACGTTGTTGTATGAACTAGAAAATGATCCAATTCTCCCAGCTGCATTACCGCAGAAGAGCTAACACATTAAGGTGAAGCCTGCATTGATTAATGGAATGAGCAGTGAGTCTTAAATGCAACGGGGAATAGGTTTCTCTCACTGCTGCTTACTTCTAAAGCAAGAGCTACATTTGATACTGTAAAGCAGTGATGAGTAACTATTAATACAGCTACATGTTAACTACATTACAGATGCAAATACACTGGGTTGCTATCATGCTGTTCAGTTTCTTATGAAATATCATGTAAAACTAATTTATATGTTGAACAATCTTTATAATAATCTTGTCTAGTAGGTTTATATGAATGCATCATGCTCTGTTTTTTTGGG
Source organism: Porphyrio hochstetteri (assembly GCA_020800305.1). Lineage (NCBI taxonomy): Eukaryota > Metazoa > Chordata > Aves > Gruiformes > Rallidae > Porphyrio > Porphyrio hochstetteri. Next base: position 16,575,610 of record CM036910.1, on the reverse strand, counting down.
TTTTGGGGTTTTTTTTGGTTTGGGTGGTGTTTTGTTTGGTCAGGGTTTTTTTTGGGGGGGGGGTTGGGGTTTTGGGGTTTTTTTTGCTATACAGGACTTTGGTTTTACTTTCAGAGAATAGGAACTTGCCAGTTTTGGAGAGCAGGAAATTTGCATGTGAAAATTGGTTGTCTGTGGTTGTGAATGTATGGAAATAAATGCTAAGTTTGATCCTGGTGACAATTAAGGGAAGCAGATGACAGATTTGTTGCAGTGATGCTGGCAGCATGAGAACAGGGATGCAAGTGATTAGATGTCAGGAAAGCTTCCTTGTCCACCGCTATTTATCATTTGTTAGTTTTGCCCTCACTGGCAGCCTCGAATGCAGGATCTATTTTTAAAGAGCTGCTTTTCCATGTAGGAGGTTAGACTTTGTGTACATTTTTTTGAAAGGTAGCTTCCCTAGCTGTTAATCAAACCTGTATTTTGAGGCTCAGCACAGAAATGAAAATATCAAATGAATCAACTGCGATGAAAACCAAAGACTTCCAACTTAATGCGAATGACCTGATATTTATTGATGCTGAGTTTCAGCCGGCTTAAAAATCAGAAAGACACATTTATGATCAGGAAATTCTAGTGACATTTAGTGCATCATCACAGTTTCTTAGTAACCTGAAAACCAGAACAACCTGGTGTAAAAGACTTTACAGAACCATGAATACTGAGCATATTCCTCAGCTAGTATGCTTGTTATTAGCATGCAGATAAATTAAGCCAAATTATAATAATAATGTAATAACAAATGGAAATAACCTTAATTGTATTTATATGCATATTGGTGGAATATGATGAATACAATTAACCTTGCATTTGGAAATGGCTTTTCTTTCTAAATATCACATTTATTATTTGCTCTTTGAATGCGGTTTGACTTATAAAATCTAATGATAGCTTTTATGCAGTGTTAATTATAAAATGGGTATCTTCTGTAATACTTGTTTGTCCTAAATTCCAAAGTTCCTTATGCAGCTTTATTGATTGCTGTGCTTAGATTACTGTGTGAGCTCAGCTCCAAAGGTGATGTGATTTGATTTCAAATATAGAGAATTCATAGTACTATGAGAGTAGTTGTAATCCCCTTTCTTTTGAGTTGTATTCAAAAGAATCTACTTCACATTTAAAGGTATTTAAATTTTAAGAGCACTTTGTGTAAACAGCAAGTTAAATGCTTTCATTTAGGTGATGAGGAGAGACTTTGGATGCAACTGTGAAGAAAGGTACTTTTCAATTTCAGAGATGTTTATAATGTTTTATGGATTAGGTGCCTGACTGTAACCCCTCTCTGTGTCTGGAGGGTCCACCAACAACTCAAGTTTCATTGTAGTGCTGATTCTTACATTTGGTATTGTCACTTCTGAGAGTAGTTCACTAGTAGACTAGGAGTTTAACGTGATCCATTCTTCACAGATGGGACAGTTGTCAAGCAGGTTACTTTAATTACAGTTACCTGTCCAGATAAGATCATGTTAAAATTATTGTGAAGTAAAAAATTTCCACCTCCAAAGTCTAGAGCTGCCATTTCTACTAGGTTGTAAGTGGAATTACCAGTTCCATTAATCTTGTTGCTTCCCCTGTTGCGTGATCTCGGTGCATCTTGCTGCTTCTGTATTATTTTGACTATAGAATAATAGAAAGTTGTCAGAGAACTTACCAGCGGGTTTGTTGAAAGATATGTGTGAAGAAGCACTTCCTGTTCATATCTGAAATGTTCTTTGGTTACATTTCTTAAAATTTGATTAATTTATAATGTTTAGGGTATGGAGAATTTATAAATGGGCAACATAACTACCATCTCTCCTTGATTTTAAAATTTGAGTAGGATCACAAAGCAATCAAGCTAGCCTTCTCTCTTCCTAAAGTAACAGCAGCAATAATTACATGAATGAGCAATTATATAGAGAAAAATGTTACAAATTGGGATGAATAGTTTAGAGATGATTGTATTACATTTGACAGAGAACAAAAAAATCTCCCCCCACGCCAAGTACTTTGGAGCTCTGGTTATACTAAGAACATGCCAACTGGGTTTCTTCCTTTGTTTGGTGCACTAATAGAATACTTGGATCTTCCCGCACATGGGAAAGGGAAATTCTGAGGTTTTCTGGTAGTTCTATGGCATTTGTTTTTTCAGGAGCTCTGGGAAATCTCATTTCCTTCTGTTCTAATATGCCAGTGATTGCTGCTTCTTTTTCATGCTTTTTTCAACTGCATGTTATAACCCAACTATGTGTGAATTGTATGGTATGTGTTTTTCATGCTGAGAACAAGCGGTTCTGGTAGTAAAGGAGTAGTAGATATTCGTTAGCAAGTAACCATTTAATGCGGTAGCTTTTAAAAGAGGAAGCTATTGTATTTTTCACTGACAGTTATGTAACTTTCTGGCATGATTTTGGCATAATTATTGGATTAATGATGCTCAGTTTTCTTCTCAATCATTTTTTCTAGCTTATGAAAGGACCTCAGAAAGTACTTGGATGGGCTAAGCAAATACCATCTGTGCAGTTGAATAAATGTGTGTAAAATATTTAATTATGTATGAGGCTTTCAGTATCTTCAAGGAATTCAGCAACAATTAAAATGGAAAGGATGATATAAAAGCTCAATCTTCTATCTTTCACAGGAAAACTGAAGTGTGCTTTGTCAGGATCACAGTTGGACACATTTTGTACTGAATAATGCAAGCTCGTTGAACTCTGTGGCATACAGTTTTGTTCTTGAGGCTTCTTGAAGCTCATGCAACCTCAACAGAAAGCAGAGGGGTTTTGCTTGTTAGTCTTAGGACAAATGTCTGCTAGGGTTTCTATTAACAGTAATCAAAAGACACAACTGTTATATTGATTAAATGAAACTGATTTTCTGCCTCATTCTTAAAATTTCACTGATACTTTTTTGTTATGTCTATAAAATATGAGTTTCATTTCACTAAACAATACTGTTTTGAACAATAGCAAGAGATGCTGTATATGTTGGGGGAAGTATGATTAGATTCTGGACACACCTTTCAGTGTATTTAGTCCCATGTCAAACTGTTTAACCTCAGCTTTCCACTTCAACAATTAAATATGTCTGTGTAAATGCATTGTATGCTGAAGAATCGTTTTGAGTATGAACTGAGATTTTTCCATTCAGAATGAATTTTTCTGAGTTTTTAGGTTTATGCTAGTTGTGAGTGATAATAGGCTCAGGAATGAAAAACCGTTAGGTTTTTTCCTCCCTCTCTATTCAATATGAAGTATTAATCTTGGAAGATTTTTTTTCTGTATTTATATTAAAGGCAACAACTGGTGTTAATCTTCTGTAATAAGAAACATAATTTTTAATCAACTCATAGGTCCAGAGTTTTTGGATCATCTAATAGCAAGTGTTGTGTAAATTTTGAAAACTGAAAACTTTGAACTTCCAAGTTGATGAGGACTAGTGGTTAAATAGCAATAATGTTTTTTTTTAGAACTTGAGCAGGAAAAACCTCGCTTCAGCAACCAACTAAACTGCCAGCAATTTTAGTGCTGCTTTTCATATACCACTTTCAGATCTCTTTTAGTTAATTAGCTCTTTCCAATTCATAAGAGCTGTGTTTTTCTTTTTTAACATGTTGCTGTCTTTTGAAGCCTTTCCTTTTTGTCTAATTTGGTAGCATTTGTAGCATTTGGTAGCATTTCTTCTTTCATCTGCTTGGGTTGATACTTTGTAAATTTTGGTATAGTACTCCTGTTGCTAGCATCCTTTGTTTCCTTGTAGAATTTCTTTCTGCAGTAACAGCTGGTTTTTTGTACAACATTGTTAAAGTTATTAACAGTGGCATAACAGACAATTGTTATATTCTGTTTGATTTCACTTTGCAGTAGAAGAATATATTAAATTCTTGTTTCCTTTCTAGTCCTGCTTTTTGTGCTCCATGTGCATGTAAGATTTCCCTTTACCATTTTTTGCCATTTTGCATACCTTACTGCAAATTTTATCCTCTCACCTGCCCAATACTCTCAATTTAAAATAGTATTTTTCTTCTTTGTAACTTCTTTTTATCTTTCTTGTAGAAATACAAATTTTCTATTTCCCTAGGCAGGACAAAAAACATAGAGAGGTTTAATTCCTAAAGTAAAAGGATATCTTCTGTAGTCAGCACTCCAGGTCATTCCTTATTCATATCTGGTAATGTAATTGTGCTATGCAAATGGAACTTCCAGAGTAGCTAGAAAGAAGTGGTGCCTAGGCTTTGCATCCTGATACTGAAAGTAGTCATTTTAGCACTTGATGCAGGTTGATTTTCACATCCTTTCTAATGTTAGCAATTTGCATTATGCAATCTAATATTAAAACGAGAAATATTGTCAGGTGATTTGAATCCTCATTCCTGAGCTGTGTTAGACTTGGTGTCCATCTTTCTTTGGACTGGCATATGGAACTGGAAACTAAAAGCAAGCACATACTTATGTGCTGTGTATGGAACACGTGTTTTCTGACTGAATTTGAAGTCTGTGCATTCATAGGTGACTTGAATGACTTTGATCATCTCCTGTTATCTAAGAGCCCCAGCTTTGTGTAGAGTAGTCACCATAATCTATGCTCTGGCTCGTAGACTGGATCTGTGAAATATTTCCATCTAGTCTATAGTTTTGTTTTGTTTTCTGAAGGTGGCAAAAGAATGTTTTAGCAGGGAGTGCTTCCTCCTGTAAATGGAAATAATTTTCCAGGGGGAGAGCTGGGCAGAGCAGTGGGTGCTGCTGTGTCTAGATGCCTGAGGCATCTCTTCAAGCTGCAGCAGAGGTAGCCTCTTCCAGTAGTAGCTGACACCATCCTCCCCCCATATGTGGCTGGCAGGAGCATCAGATGAGCTCTCTGTGGTGAATTAAAATGGTGCTCTCACTGCTGAGAGCAGGAGAAAAGGATGCTGCTTTGTGATTCAGCATGGACCACCTGCTGTGTTCATTGTGTGGAAAAAAATCTTATACAGAATAGATGCTAAACTGCTGCTGGATAATGTGGGCACAGACGACATAATGATCGAAACATTTTATCTTTTTAAGGCTGTGAAGATGATCCAGCTGTGATGCCAAAGTGCAGTCTTAACATTGTTTGAAAAGCCAAATCTGGAAGTTTGAGGTGGAGATGCAGCAGCATTCTTAATACAGTTAATGTAAAAATATTTAGGGGAAACAAGGGAATCACTGTGCATAAGTCTTGTGAGAAAGAATTTTAGGTAGTGGAGGACTAGCAAAACTGCGATGATGCCTGCTTTCCAGCACTTGTTCCTTTTCTCTAGGAAGCAGAGCAACTCTGCGTAGTTCTTCCCTCTTTATTCTTGATTGCCTGCTTTCATGTGCCTCAGTGGCTGTGCAGTGGTTTGGGTGTGGGAAAACTCATAATTTGCTTCATGGATCAGGTAATTTTCATTTGGGACTTCTCCGTCTGGTCTAATTCAGTACAGCAAAGAGAGTGTGCAGTTTGTCTTGGGGACTTCTACTTGCACAGGTACTGCTGCTGAAACTAGAGCCTGAGTCTCCATAATAGCACAATTCGTTGCTCAAACCATAAACGTATTTGTTCTTTCCTTGTGGTGTCTACTTAGTTTTGCTAGCACAAGTGTTTGCAAGTTTGCATGGCAGTGAAGATAATGGAATTGATTAGAATTTAAAATAACCATTAAGTTATTTGTAAACTAGATTAGGTACTCAGTCCTCCTTGGAGCCCTACAAATACGGTACTGTCACAAATGAAAAGATGTGTTAGGACTAGGAATGAGACACTGCCTATGTTGGCAGTGTTGTAGAAGAAGACATGTCACACAATGGCTTTGATTTCCTAAATCTAATATTCATTAAAAAAAGTACAGGTGTGGCTGATTTAACAGTTGGAAGCACAGCTTCCCTGCGAGTAGTGTGTGTAGAGATGGAGTGTGATGTCCTTTCTTTTTTCTTTTTTTTTTTTAATAATCATGCAGAATTTTTGTGCATGGATGCTAAAGATGTTTAAAAACTTTAAAATGGAGAGATACACAGTGGTCTGTTTCATGGCATCTAATTTAGGTCAGAGCACTGAAAGCATACTTGCTACTGGCTCTTAACCACGTTGACTGCAGTGTTTCTGAGAACTGAAAGACTTCAAGGACTGTGATTAATATCCAAGGACTGTGTATTCACAGTAATACACAGTCGTGTAATTAACATAGTAGAATATGTGACTCTTGTTTTCAATATTCTATATTTCAATTTCCATAGGTTACTGAAACTTCTAGAGAGGCTATCAGTGTGATTAGGCCCAAATGAGTATATTTGTCTTTGACTAGAGATTTTTGGTAGGTGTGGATATTGAAATAACTTTTTGCATGTCTAACAGCTGTGAACCATATTGGCTGGTGTTCTGAAGATCAGAGTATGAAATCTGTGTCTGATGAGGGTTATGTTTGAATTTGATTTATTGATAACTTGAAATCATTATTTTATTTACAGAAATCCCTTTAGTTACATATTTACAATACTTAGTTAGCATAGCATTTAGTTGTCTAGATCTGTTGCTGGCTTTGAGCATGGCAGCAGCTGTATGCAATATAATTTGATGTCCTTGGGGAGTGTAGATGAAGAGCTTGTTACATAGGAGCATAAGATACCAATTCTCAAAATCTACTTTCAAAATTAAAAGTTAAGATTTCATACTAAACTCAACTTAGTATTTCAAGACAAATATTAACTGACATTTAGTTTTACATCTCCATGAGGGAACTTTGGATTTACTCTAAGTATTCCAGACTGTTTTTCCTCACTGTTATATTCCTCATTGAGACCCAAGGTTTCACTTTAGAAAGTTTTAGGGTGAACTTGATTGTTTTAAAATGCCGTCATTTTTTTGTTGTTGTTTTGAATTGCCTTGACAATAAGTAGCTTCAAATAGTAATTTTAATTTTAAATGCAATATATTCTGCATCTTTTTAGTATACAGGGAGAAAGTTCAAACTGTAATTTTGTGGTGCCAAGCACGAGTGGAGTTTGCTTCAGAGAATTTGGGGCCCTCTGTATAAAGGCATGCAGAGCCAATCGCAGTTATTTAGGTTATCAGTCCAAATACACAAACTAGGCTTCTCACTGAAAAGGAGTTTTGTGGTGATGACAGTTCTTAAATGTGTTTATTGGATTGTTGTTTTGTGAAATTTTTATTGTGTTTGGACATTGAAAAGCCACTTCCTTTTTGGTTTGAACTGGTATGAGTGAAGGTGACTCAAATTTAGTTATTAGGTTACATCATTGGAAGGTCTAGCTCTGAACACATATCCATATTTTTGCTTCTTTAAACAGTAAAAGCAGTAAAACTGTAACAGAGGCTCATAATTTCTAAAATGATAGATTATTTTCCTTTTGTTCTCAACCACTTCAGCTGTTAATGAAAAAATACTGTGTTTGCTGGCGTCTTCCAGCTATTCTGGATGTACAGTGTGCTAATGTAAATCAGCAGTTTCTGCTTCTGTAAATAGACTTCCTCAGCAGCTGCAGAGCCAAACTGAAAATCATTTTTATTATTGCCATTCATAAATTGTTTGAAGGTGTCCAGTGGTATGGATGTCTGCTGTAGTGATATTTGCAGATTGAGCTGAGGTGATGAGTAGAGAGAAGGAAAGAAGAGTGTGCATTTATAAGCCAACAGTGTGAGAGTGGAGGCAAAGAGCTCTTCATTTGCGAGTCCTTAGGCTCTTAGGTCCTTTATATAAAAGATGTGCTTGCCACATGCTGGCTAAAAGTAATGAGCTCTTACATGGGATCTGGGGACAGCATTTATCTAACATCTTTGTAGCTGGATGTAAAGCAGCCTTTACAAGCGTACTCTGTTGCGGAACATCATTGTATTGTGCCCTAAGGAGTTGTCTCCTAAAGTTTTCAGTTCCTTCTGCTGCTGGGTCTGGTTTTGTCAGCTGCACGGAAAAGAAACAGCCAGAAAAGAATGCTTTACCTTTAACAGCATTCCCCCCTCCTGCACCATGGTATCGTGGTGGGATCCCTTACATGGCTGAGCAGCAACTGCTGCTCTCCTCCTTTCTAGAAGCAGACTAGGAAGTGGTACCCCGTGTGGTCTGCAAGAAGGAACGCTAACAGGCTACCCAAGTTACCATTGTTTTTTGTGGACACAGGAGAGGTTCTCAGGAAAGGAAAAGTATTGAGACTCTTTCATGTGAGCATTTAATGGAAGTCGTGTGTCTGTGTTTACATGCATGGTTGTTTTGGGTTGTTTTGTGGGCTTGTCTGTTTTCTTGAAAGCTAACAGTTGTCTTTTAAAGGTCTTACCAGAAGGTCATGGGAAATATCTTGGGCTGTAATGATTATTTTCCTGAAATAGATACATGCTTATTTTCAGTGTTTCCCAAAGTATGTATAGTAAAACGGATGGTAGATTCAGCTTGTGCCAAAAAATTCGGACTGTTATGTTCTCTCTCTAATAAAAGCACGTTTCGTGAACCTTGATGCCCAACCTCTGTGAATAATATATAAAGGAAAGGAAATTATGAACTATAGTATTACAATGGCAAGTGGGAGTAGAGAATGCTTGTCAACTGTTGCTTTAGAAACTGCACCATCAGTCTGTGAGGGGCTAAAGATCACCTTAAAGTGACATTCAGTGTATGCCAAAGCCTTAGAAATCGGAAAGTTTCTTACCATCTTAATTGTGTGTTTTACCAGTGCTTTAATCTGTATTCTTTGTACTGAATTAGATCTTGATGATGCTAAGTATTTTTCAAGGAGAAACAGAATCCTGACAAATAGTCTTAGCTTTTTATTTTTAATACTGTTTGAAATGTATGTATGTTTTCAAACATCTGATGGATGTCTCCTGGCTTGATAGCCTAAATGTTTTTTAGATGCTCTACTACTAGAAAAATGGATCATACTAATTCTTCAAAGAAGAAAATAGTGACAACATGAAAAAACGCAAAATGTGTTTAAAAAGAAAACACAGACTTGTTCTTTTTAAAAATGATTCCTCTCACGTTTTATTCAGGTACCATTTAAAGGGAGCAGTTGTAGTTCATTCACTGTGAATGATCATTTGTGGCATTAATTAGGTCTAAATAATTGGGAGACACGAAGAGTATGGTATTTGGCAGATCCTTGCAGGCTGTTACGAGATATAATTGAAGTACAGAAGTTCAGAAGAACTAAAGAGTAAGTATCTGGGAGTGCTTTTAACGTTTACTGCATTTTAAGTATTTTAAGAAAAGATGAGCAGGTTGTTCCTTTTATAAGGTATAGAAACTCTTCAATGAATGAAAAGGAGGAAAAATGGTAACTGGTATAGAATTAGTTTCACTTGTGTCATTCTTTGTCCTTCATAAACAGGCAGGAATTAATTCCAAGAATCTTTGTGAGAGAGTTTACTAAATAAACCTTTTATTTCTGCTTTTAGTCAGCAGATAAGCAGCGAGCCCTGGAAGAAACCAAAGCCTACACAACCCAGTCATTAGCAAGCGTAGCCTATCTTATCAACACTTTGGCCAACAATGTTCTCCAAATGCTGGATATCCAAGCATCCCAACTTCGACGCATGGAATCTTCAATCAATCACATTTCACAAGTGAGACTTTCCCTGATTCCTTTCCTCTTCCCCCCACCCTTCCCCATTACTATGCAAGTAAAACTCTCACCTGACATTTTGTGAATGAGAATAATAGTCGCATGTAAAACAGAAGGACGCACTACTTCTCATGTTATTTCTGGGAATGGGTCCCATTATGTGATTGTGTATATGTGTTACTATGAGCATTTTATATAGGACAAGATTAAATGTATTCTTGGACAGTTTATTGTTTGAAGAGGTGTCCATTCTGTGTAAGTGAAAAGCGCAGAAAAATGACAAATGGAAAAATCAGAGTATTATGTTAAGGGACAGGTTAAGCTTTCCAGCTCTTATTTGGTATTTATTGGCTACTGGCACTTAAAATTAAAAAAAAAAAATTGATAGTTTGTTGAAAACAATACTTGTCATCCTTTTACTTTTCCTATCACTATAATACTGCAATTCTATTGACAGAAGCATAGATGACAAAAAAAGTTTGCTCCTGGCTTTTCTTAATAAAATGTACTTTACAATGACATGAACAGAAGGCAAAATTATTGTTTCAAGTTTGTGTATGGCCGCAGAACTCCTGCCATTGTTTGCAGTTTTTTCTGAGCAGCAATGAACTAAGCTACTGTTACCAGGAGTTGATGTCCCATCCACCCTAATGATGAGAGAATTTTGACTGCCAGAATGGAGTGAGGGTGGATGATAGATTTATTGGGCGTTTATATGCCAGTGATGGATTAAAAGAGAAATAAAGAGCCTTGATACTGCACTTTCTGTTTTTCTATTATGGGAGATTTGGTTGGCATCGTTACTGAAATATTTGTGTTTTATTTGACCAAAACATTTTGGCTACTGGCGTTTCTTGATCTCCATGTGGTAATGTCATAAATTAAAACAAAGAATATTGTAGCTCTTAGACATTTGAAAGTAGGGGCTCTGTATGGTATGAAATATGCAGGTTGAGCTGATCTGTTAACTTGCTTGTACTGAAAGGATTGCTAAACTAATACAGGTTTGAACCATCAAAAAAGTGAATAAATTTATGCTATCTTCATGGGCTGATTTGGTTCTCTGAGGTGTCAGTTGAACTCCAGAAGAGGTGCAAAGGAAGGGATAGGGAGGATTTTCTCTTTTGATAGTAGATTGCTATTAGATTGCCTAAGTTATCTCATGCAACTGTATCCTCAAAAATAGGCTGAGAAGTTTGATTTCTTCTGCGCACACTTTTTGTTAAGCTGTGGGGAAGTAATTTTTTTTTTTTGTTGCCAGAAAGTATCACAGATTACTCTGTGTGTGCATGTATTTGTGCTGTATAAATGCTGTGTATGTATATGTCTGTGTGTGCTTGTGTGTGTACATAAAAGCTTCTTGACAGACTAGTGCCAGTTGACAAGTATTTCAACTATTTCAGAGCCTGAAGCAAAAGACGGTATATGAATAAAAATCAAGAGTTCAATGGATTTTGCATTTTATAGATGTGGAAAGCTCATTTTGTCACATAATTTCTGTAAAGTAGCTTTTGGGGAAAGGACCATATAATTTTAAGTTTTTTCCTTCTGCGAAGCTGAGATTTATGCAGATTGAGGTGCTGGGTTAGATTGTCTTTGGCACTTATACATAATGGCTAGTTATTTAAAATGGAGCACTAAATTACCAGCAGCAAACACCTACTGAAGGTGTATGTATCTGCCAGAATTCATAGGCTGCACTTGAACAACCAAAATAAGTTGTTTGGTTTTGTTTTTTATATATCACAGTAAAATTGAAATTTAAGGCTGAGGTTTTTGTTTACTTTGGTTTGGGTGTTTTTGAGTCTGTATCATCCATATGTAGGATGCTCCTCAAATCTTCATGGAAGAAATGATATCAGAGGAACAGGCAGTATTTGAATTTTGGATATTGCATACACCAAGGAATTTTCTGAAGTCTAATACACTATGTTCTGAAATGCCTTTATCAGTGTTGTAGATGGTTATATTATCTGTCTTAATTTTAGTGGTGGTTTTTCTTTTAAAAATTAATTTATTTTTGTCACAGTTTCTGTGTCGTAATCCAGTTTCTCAAAAATAAATTACATGTACTTCTCCTGGAACAAGCCTAATCTGCAGAAGACTTCCTTGGGCTTTATGTGGGGTGTAAAGCTTAGTGGACTGTTTCTAGTACCACTAAAAATGCCTCATGGTAAATACTGCATTGCTAAATTATTATTTCAGTCAGTGTCACTTGAAATGATGTCAGTAATGTAGAACAGAAAACAGGTTGGTTGTTACCATCTGCTTGCAGTGCATTATGCATTAATGCTTTGCTCAATAGGTATTGGTATTTAGGGTTAGAAAACACTAATGCAAATTATGGTATCTGGATGTGTAATCCTGCTTTTAATTCTTATTTGGAATGCCGTATGTTCTCCAAAGAAGGGACCAGAATCATTTGGCTTCCCAGTAAGAAAACTTTTTCAGAAAAGTTTGTTTTATTCCATCGTAGCTCAAGCTGGAAGAGATGTGATTAGCTTTAGAAGAATATTCTTGTTCTCTGTTCATTGACTGAATGCCAGTTTATATAACTTTCTGTGTTTTCTTCTAAATGCCGACTTAATCAAAGAGCTGAAAAGGAAGTTGATAATCATTCGTGGGTTTTTAGATTATATATAGGTCCTGAATTAGAAAATTGTTACTACAAAAACTATTTTTATGCAAGCGATTAAGTCCTATTGGTTTAAAATTTAGGATTATTTTGCTTTGGTCTGAAAGCTGATGAATCTAGTCTTATTTGCCTTCTTGAACCATGTCCAGAACTAGATGATAGGCAGTTTTTCATATTTGGATGAAAATATAAATCTTAAATACATATCATCTGTATAAATATTTATACTTGTTTAAAAAATTGTGTTAAAGTTAACAGACACTAAAATGTTGCAGCCGTCCAAATTCTTTAAATTAATCTGGCAGGTTTTCAGGTTTTAATATTTGCATGATGAGAAATATTTTTTTCAGGTTTAGCTATAGAATGCTGTTAGTTAGCAAGGTCACCTTAAAACTCGTCTCTGTTGCTATTTGTATGAACAAGCTTGGTATCACAAAGATGAGTGGGAGTGATGAGCTATCTCCAGTGGCATTGCACAATGGAGAAATCTGCATCATCCTCTTACAGAATCTGACTCCCATGATACTGTTTGTGAGAATAGGCATTGAACAGACTGCAAACTTGAACTTCTTTGTAGTTGGCATGTGTCGCTTAGCTGAAGTGTAGTAATGTGTGAGCTGCTTGGTTTCTGTAGGGAAGTCCACCTGGACATTCATTCCACTTGTAAGTCAGTAAAGGCTTGTAACTGTTTTCAGTTCTCCTATTCTTGCAATTTGCAAGAATACCAAAATGCTTTTAAAAATGGTAACGCAAGTCTAATTTTCCACAGTATATATTACCTGTTTATAGACCAAGTAGCTTTTCAACATTTTTGTATCATTATGACCTCTTTCTTTGTGTATAAATTACATACAACTCTAGTTGAGGCAATTAATGTCACATTTCTAATATGTCAAAATGAGTGTTATTAATTTTAAAGCAATAGTTCAGACTTCAAAGTAATTTGCAATTAGTTTGTTTAAATTCTCTCAAATTAGACTTCAAAGAATAAAGCCCAGCAACATGATTAAGTAACGTTTTCTTCGAAGTTTTTTTTAACTGAATTTTAAAAGCCCAGAGTAACAGACTGACAGTACATTGATAACTTTAGAGTGTTTTGAGAAGAGGTAGAAATCAAGGCTTCTGGAGCCTTTTATTTCTGAAATTTCACTATAGTTTAGACTTTGAGAGTGCTGTCATGGTTTAACCTCAGCCAGAAACTAAGCACCACACAGCCACTTGCTCACTCTCCCCCAGCAGGTTGTGGGGAGCGAATCGGAAGGGTAAAACAAAGAAAACTTACGGGTTAAGATAAAAACAGTGTGAAGAACTGTAATATAATGTAATGATGATGTAATGAAAAGGAAAATAATAGAGAGAAATAAAACCCAGGAAAGAGAAGTGATACACATGAAAACAATTGCTCACCACCAACCTTTTGATTGATGCCCAGAGAGTCCTTGGGCAGTGCTCCCCTACCAACCTCCCCCATATGGAATATCCCTTTGGTTACCTGTCCTGCCTGTGTCCCTTCCCAAATTCATGTGCACCCCTAGCCTACTCACTGGTGGAGTGGGGTGAGAAGCAGGAAAAGCCTTGGCTCTGTGTGAGCACTGCTCAGCAATAATGAAAACATCTCCCTGTTATCAGTGCTGCTTTCAGCACAAATCCAAAACCCATCCCCTACTAGCTACTGTGAAGAAAATTAACTCAGTCCCAGCCAAAACCAGCACAAGTGCTCATTTACTACTTAAAGATTTTTTACCTGGAGTGAGAAGAGTTTCCCAGAACTCTTGAGTTCAGTGACTTTTAAGTGAAATACTTAATAGATTTAACTTCAGAATCCCAGCAATGATTTAATATTTTTCCTATTTTAATTATTACTAATTTTGAGGCTGTTTGTATTGAATTCAGTATGGAAACTTCATGTTTCAAAATGGCCAGGAAATTCCTAGTAGAAAAAAAATGCAGGAGTTTATACATTTTTTCCCCTTAAGCTTACAACCCTGCTTTATTGCAGGCAGGTTGGAAAGTATAAGAAAAGATGATAACAACGAACCTAGCCTCTAAGTGTTATTTAAAAGCTCTTCCTTTTAAATGAGCTTTTAAAAGGCAATAGAGCTATGGGGTAAAAAATGTGTAATAATGCTGTCAGAAGTCTGAAATTTCTTGTTAGAAATTTTAAGTTATAGAAGGGCACAGTGTATCCCATCTGCTTTCCCTGACAGACTTTCCAAGCCAGGTGTTTCGTTAGTCCAGCTCTAGCCTCAAAAACTTCTCAGCAGAAATTTCTGAACTTCTGAATAAATATTCTGCTAGCATTCCTCTGACTCACTGAAGGGATTTATGCTAGCACTGGAGGCAATAATTACCTATGTGTTGAGGATAAATGTTTTCATTTTCTTTAGTAGCAGGTTAATCTTTGTTCCTTCCTCTACTAATCAAATATCTCAGTGTTCCACTGTTTTATAGTTGTCTTAAGATTTTATGACTCCAGCAGTCTACCAAGCAAGAAAATAACAATTTTTTGAAAAGACCTGTCAGTAGAATGCTTTTCAATACAATATTAGGAGTATGTACCAGAATTAGGGGCTGGTGTTACACTTAGTTGTTCCATAGCTTTTCAAGGTAAAAGAGATGTTCTGAATCATCATGCAAGAGAGTTCCGATTAGATGAGCTTCAGGTTTTAATTAGGTTTTATGCATTTCATTGTTTGTCACTGTGGTCATGCGTCACTGATCACCATGGTCTTCAAGGAAACCAGTTGTACTTGCAACTCTTATGAATAATTAAAAAAAACCCCACCATGCTTTTCATTCACAGAAACAAGTTTCCACAGTGCCAGGATGCCATTGATATGATAACATGTGCATTAAATACCTGTACTGACACTGTATTTGTAGATAAAGATGTACTTTTAGTTTTTTCTTATGCAGCTAAAGTTACAGGGGTCAACCACTTGAAACGTGGGGAAAGGTAGAAATGATCCTACCAACACTGCACTAATTACTATACTGTCTTTCTGATTTGTAGATTGAAATTAAGGCTTTGAGAGTGTAGAGTCCAAGGCATAAGTTAGCTTTGAATAACCAGATTCAGACCCATAAGATTTTGATGTTTCAGTACATTTGAAACATCATACAGCATTTGAGGTGCAGTTGCTGTTGCAGCTAAGGTTGTTTAACATTCTAGCAAATGGCATCGGAGCCCTTTGAGACAACATACAGGAGTCAGTGTAATGTTTCTGCTGTTCTCTAGTGTCTGGATCACAGATGAAGTCTGAGATAATTGTAGAGATTGAATTCTTCAGTGGTATTAAACATGAGATGATCCTCCAAATTGCTGGTGTTGCCTACCACTAGCTCATCAAGAAAGTATGTGCTTTCTAACTCTGCCACAGGAAGTGAGGATTCTGTCAGCGGTCTCTTTGGTATGACTGCTACTTGTTTCAGAACCCCTCCTTCCGCTGTGGTGCAGCAGCAAAGGTCTGGCACAGAGAAGGGTTACAAACCAGTGATGGAAGATAAATACTGAATCTTACCCTGATGCAGAATGGTACACTTCTGGTGCCCTGGCCTGGAACACATTCATGTGCTCTGTTCTGCACTGGTGCTTGTACAATCAGTAATACCGTTAGACCTGTGAAGATCTGTGCGCTGTAGTACTGGGGGATAGTATATAGACCTAGTCATACAGAGCTTCAGGAAGGACTTCGGCAGAATTGGTTGGAGTGTGGTTTAGTTGTTAAGCAGTCATAGAAATATCTGTGTTTCTGTTAACCTTATATGAACTGTGAATTTCTGCAAAGAAATATATATAAAATATATTAAAAAAATTTATATATTGATCAAATCTGGGTAGGTTTTTGTGGGGGTGATGGAGGATGTGTCTCTGATAATCTAACTGTTGCTATTAAATTTTAAATCATTGCTCAATGAACTCATGCTTTCCAAAGAGAAGGTTGCCAACATATTTTGACCTTGAATAATCTATTTTTCTGTAGCTTTGTTTTAAGAAATAGCTGTGCAGTTTTAGTAGAAACGTTACAGTTCTAGGCAGGTGGTACTAGAGGTGACAGAAATATACATGACAAAGCTGTATGTAGTGCTTAATTTTAGCAAAGTTGCAAGATGTTGAAAATATGTTGCCAGGAAATACTAGGTAATCTTGATAGATAGTAATTTAAGCTTCCATATAGTGCCCTGATATTCATGGAAATTCTTCTCTTGAAATAATGTGAAGAAGCAAGTTCTTGAAACTATTTTTTTTGTTGGGTTTGGTTTTGGTGGTGTTTTTTTTGGGGGGGAAGTATTGTTAGTTTTAAAGGGTGTAATGATTGCACAAGGTAATGAAGGGTCTGTTTTGCTTGTTTTGCAACCAATCCTACTTCCCCCTCTGTCCCTGCCTACACCAAAGTAAAATTTTTTAAAATTGTGTTATGAAAATGAATTGTCATTTGTATGTGTTCCTTAGTTATTACAGAGCCTGCCTACTAACTGTGAAAAGTCTTTCTTGGTACCATTCATAATCACTATAGTGGTAACAAGAAATTCTATAAATATTTAGAAACCCTAATGGTGGTCATTCTGTCTGTTTTCTTCTTTTTGCCCCATAGCTAAAATATTTGTTCACACCTCTGGCAAATTACCTGTAACAAAAGCTGCTTTGTGAGCAAGGAATTATTTTTGTTTTAAATGATTCAAACAACTCCACATGCCATGATTTGTGAGGTTTTGTTTTCCTGGAAGGGATAGATAGACTTTCTGGTACTTTTCCTAGTATTGCTACCAAACAAGATTTAAGTACATGATTTTAGGCAATGAATTTTCAGCAGGGCTTTGTCTTAGACTAGATGTTCTCCTATGGTAAAATGCAGAGGGAGGAATTTTCAGTGTGAGCCTTAGGCATTCCAAGTGAAGGCAGAGGGTTTAGCCATTGACTTCACTGTGGATAAATTAGTACTGAGCATCTTCTAAAATCTGATCATTGCTTTCTGATGGGTGATATGTAATGCCTGAAATACCTTGTTGATTATCTGACTGACATTTTATTCTATCATGACTACCAGTCCTAGTTCTGTAAACTCTTTTACAGTGTAAGAAAACCAGCTTATGATTGGCTTTTCAGGTCATAAAAGTTAAGGTTTCTTAAGGTATCTTTGCACTTCATCTTTTTGGAGGGTGTTTCAAAGAGTAACTTAGAGAGCAATTGTAAAATTAAGGAGAATAATTGAGAGAATTGTATAAAATGGTGTCAGTAAGCTAATGGGAACTAGTAGGAATGGAAAGGAGAATGAAAAGGAGAAGGAATTTTGCTGAACTGGAAAGAATGAGAGTAACAGAAAACCCAAAGAACTTGTGGCTATTACTGTGGGTTCAGAGGTGGCAAGTTCAACAGTAAATTGAAGAGAGATGGTGTAAGCAAGTGTATGTAGTGATATGTTTAGCACAGTGTACAGAGATCTTTGAAACGTTGGAACTGATTCAGTTTTTTTTTATCTATACTGACTTTATTCAAATGCATACCACTGTTAGTAAATACACTGCGTCTTTTGTAGACGGTGGACATTCACAAAGAGAAAGTTGCTAGAAGAGAAATTGGTATCTTGACTACAAACAAAAACACCTCAAGAACTCACAAAATCATTGCACCAGCTAACTTGGAGCGACCAGTTCGCTACATCAGGAAACCTATTGATTATACAATTCTAGATGATATTGGACATGGAGTGAAGGTAGGTGACATTGTTAAAACAGCCAAACTTCAAATACATTGTCTTTTGTATATTTTCAAAATAACCTGATGCTTTTCACAGTAATATACCAGTTTCTCCTTGCCTGGCCAGTGTGCTTATAAACATGAGAGGAGTCCTGTCCAATTTGCAGTTGCCCCTTCCCGTTCCCTTGCCCCAGTGTTTGTAAACCTTGCAAACCCACTGAATCTTATTTCTGAGGATATTTGGGACTATGGATCTCACCTTTTAAAATGGTTCTGAATACCTACTTCTGTGATGATTCTGTTATTGTTGGAATGAGTTGACAGGGATATACCTGTGGACTGAAATGTTAATCACCATCACTTCTTGGCCTGAATTAGCACCACAAAGTAGGATCCAGCTGTAGCTGCCATTAGTTTACTTTGAAGCTCACCCAAAGAAAGGGTTTGCATAAGAAGTGTTATGTGCTCCCTTTTCTTCTTTCTGTCAGTCACTTATACCCATATCCTGTGATGTGCTTTGTTAAAGGGAGCTCTCCACAACTTTTGTGCCATATGGGGTTTCAGAATGGGAGTATTGCTGCAAGGATTGAAGCCAGCTGGTTCTCCCTTTTAAGGCTAGGAAAAAAGAAGGAATTTCAGGGCAAAGATCAGACTGAGACGCAATTGGTGGCTGTTGTATGCAAGTGTTAGATCAGGGTACACAACAGCAGTAATATAATGTGTGAGATTAGATGTGCATTTTTAAAAGGCACGTCCTGAGTGTAAACGCAGTGTCAGCAGGTGTGAGCTCATTGTTAGCTTGTGCTGCCAGGAAGGCAAATACGGAAATGAGGACATTGACAGTGTTAAAGTTCCAGGAGAAGGAAGGTAAATAACACAAAGTGGTATCTTTTTTAAATGCCAAACTAACAAATTTGTAAACCAGCTAAGTAGCAGTAAGGCAAGATGCTTCTTCCAGTCAAAGTACACCAGAATTTCTTTTGCTTGGTACCTAACTGTCTCAGGTTACCTATGTTTCTCAATTTGGACTGACTGGACAGTTGTTTAAAAGGCAGTTTGTTGAACCAAACTCTTAAAATCCGAATTTTGAATAGTGGTATTAAAATACCTTTCCCAAGCAATTTTACTCAATTTCTTCTTGCCATTCAACCTCAGTTTGTAACCCTAAGCAGTTTTAAAAAAAAGACAAGTGACTAAGCTTGATTTGGAAAACCAAACCAAAGGGATAAAACCATACCAACGGGGAAAAAAAACCACCCCAAAACACAAACCAACATTAATAGCTACTATTTTGAGCAGGAAAATATTATCAGTCTTGTATTTAAAATCTGCCAGTTACTATAAATTTTGAATTTATGCAGGTCAGCAGAACTCCTGGATATGGATGGAGCATATTAACCTGTAGGATTTCTGTTGCTAATATTTTAATGATTGATTTTGTTTTAATGAGATTATTTTAAAACTCATTAAAGAATACATTTTAATTGCTCTGCGGCACAATCTTATTTACACTGGCTCTAAACCATAATTGGTATCCCACTTCCCTCAATCTAGCAGAGTCATACTCACTGTGATGCAATGAATTATGTTCTTCTGAAAGAACGTAGTTCATCCAATGGATGATGACTCAGATGTCTATTTGCATCCATTTGTTATACTCGTGATATGCTTGAAACATTTTACAATGTACTATATTTATCTAGAAAATGAAAAAGTACTATGCACTTGTGAAACAAGTGGAGAACTTAACATGGTGCTGTCCTTAACATTAAGATCCATAGATTTGTTCCATAGATCTGTTCCAATGAGGTTAATCCTATGTTCAACACAAAAGAGCAAACCGCTGTCTTGCTGATGGGGAGAAGTGACCAGTTGTGCTTATGAACCTATTGTTTCTGTTTTGCTTGAGTAACTGAAGATCTGTTTTAACATTTCTGGATGGAGAACAAAGAGGAAAAAAAACCTGTAGAAGCTTTAAATTTGCCTATTTGTGGCTCCTTATTGCTTGAGCTGTGGCATTTTCCATTATGAGTAGTCATAAGTTATCGGATAAATAGCATTAAAGTTCCAGTTAGCACAGGGTGCCTTTGTCTGCATTCTTTGTCCCTTCCCTATTTTTTTGGCTAGGCTATAGGGCTTCCCCTCTAGTACTTGGACCAGAATTATGCATTCTCAGGACAGTCAAAGAGCTAATGCAGTAAACATTCATTGCAACCCCTTTGGAAGATGGCAAACTAGACAGAGACTAGTAGAGGAGAAAAAGGGAGCATTTTTGGCCAAGAAATCCACTATGACATGTTGAGAGTAGGGTAGGCACTTGAGCACCTATTCAGTCCATTCAGAAATGCAAAGTATCAGTGGACATCATCTTTAGAAGAACAGGTACTCTACAATATGGTTTCTTAATAGGCGAGAGAGAATTTCAGTACCGCTGGATCATTCCTCCTCATCTACCCTCCCTGATGCTACAAAGCTGTAGAAGTCTAAAGAACCTTTTGTCTGAAAGAGACTTGCTTTCAATTTTTTCAAATGTTTCCTGAGTTACAAAGTTGTCCAAAGAGTTCTTCACTGAAGGGGATAAAAAGAAAAAAAAATTGATCCATTCAAAGTGGTGTGTATTAAGTCAGCGTAGTTACCAAACAGTGCTGCTAAGGAAAAGTCTTGGCTCATGGACCTTCTACTGTAACAGGCCACTCTGGCCAGTACAGGAAAACCTGATTTCTCAGTGTAGCTGTACGAAGCAAAGACCATTGTGGTTAATAAATTCAGAGAACTTTAAGCTCAAAGACAGGAGATTTTCTAGTAAATCAAATTGTTTGCTTTTAAATAGATTAGGGTCTATTTATGATTGAAATAGATGAAACGGAATAGTTATTCTGGATGTTCCACTATTGAGCTTCTGCATCTTTAATGTTTGTTACTGCAAAAAGTGTGACAAATGTAAACACATCTTTAGAGTATCTGAAATGAAAACAGATGAAATAATATTGAAATGGAAGGACTAGTATTTTTGAAAAAAATATAATAGGGGAAGAAGATACATGGTATCATGCCAGTAAGATGTAGGACTTAATATAAAAAAGCTAGTACTTAGGCTTTAAAATAAGATTTTGCTCTTGGTAATGCCTTAATATATAGTTCAGATAATACTGATCTGTGGTGCAGTTTTAATCTGGAGTGCTTACATTTCATCAGATATAATGATTTCTTCTTGATCTTTGTTTAAAAAAAATCTCATAGCATTAGGTTAAGTTAACTAACAGTATTGTCTAGGAAAGAACGTATATTCTGGAGGCTTCCCTTTCAGCTAGGTGTAAATATTCTAATGTATGTAACAATATACATGAGCTCAGGGTATTGTATTGATATGGCTGTTCTTTGACAGCACAAATTAATTAATCTCTGAAGGTAATCCATCTAGACTTCATGATCCTTTCTGAAAGAAGCTGAATTTTGTTAGCGCTGCAAGAACTTCAACAAACAGTGTACAAGAATTTCCACATTACTTTTAAGGTGTTAACCTAAAGGCTTTGTGGTCAATGTATATTAAAAATTTCAGCTTGAAAATCTTTTGTTCATGACACATTCTGCTTTAATCACTCTTTCTATGATCTACTGATACATTATTTTGTTAATGCTGAATGCTTAACCTTTTTCTTTCTTTTTCCTTTCTCTTCATATCCTGAAGTTCCAACTAACCTTTCAATGCTTTTTTTCCTTACCTCTTTTATTTGCTCCATTTATGCATTAAGTGGTTGCTTAGATTTAAGGTAAGAAACCCCAGGGCTGGATTTCCATTCTTACTCTTCTGAGACTATTACATATGGGGAGATGATTAACCTGAATTATTACTGACTGTGTAAAACAACACACACTCTCCTTCCTGTGTATCAGACCTTCTGTTGAATTATTTCACTGCAGATAAACATTTTGTGATATAAATTCATGTATTTATGTAAAGAAGCTAACATAGTTAATTTTAAAAGCTTTGTGGCGAAATATTAACTGGCTTTAACGTATCTACCAGATCATTTACAAGGGAGGAATGTTGTACTAGCCTTGTGTTGACAAAAAGTTACAGTGAATAGATAGTGGCTGAATATGAGCCTCCCCCTGTGTAATAATCTGTTTATCCTATATACGGTGTAAGTTATTATTTGATTGGGATTAATGTTTCAGTGTGAGGTTGCTCAGATTATGGGCTCCAAAGGTGTGTAACAAATTCAAATCTGTATATTATTTTTTAAAGTTGCAGTATCCCAAGTTTTTTTTCAGAAACCACAACACTACTGGCAGGCACTATTATGTGGAAATACTCACAAGTTTGATAGTTGTGTAAACTATTCAACAGCACTTAAAATTACAAGTTAAGTGACTGTGTAGTTGAATACTAAATGAATAGTACATCAAAGAACTCAGACTGAAGTATGTCAAATTGTAAAGGATGTTGAAGAGGTTTAAATGCTAGTAGCCTTAGTGGGTGCAGAAGTGGCAGCAGATTACTTGGACAAGCAGTTAAGTGAAGTTACGGGAATCTATGTTGGAGTTCATAGCATATAAATTGCAAGGTTATAACCTTTGTTGAATATCGTGATTTCATCCTCAGTTGGTTTGGGGAAAGAGGGAAATCTTTTTTTTTTTTTTTTTTAGTAGCAGCTGCCAGAGTTTTAGAGAGGGGACTGTGTTTTAGAACATAGAATTCTAATATGTAGTTTGAGTATATTAATTAAATGAAGTTCCAAGTTCATGTGAAATATTTTTCATGACTAAGTATTTTTTATGACTGGAAAAAGCTAAAAAATACCTCCCAAAAAGCCAAATCTGTACATTTCTGAAAATAATGCCTGTAAAACCAGGTATTACTGCATATACTGTAGTGATGACCCTATGGAATTGGCCAGATGGTACTTTTAGTAAGGTGTTTAAATGTTTGTAGCATATCTGATCACAACAGAAAATGTTTAATAAATGAGACATTTCTTACATGTCATTTGAAATTTACTTTTACACCTGTGTGAGGTACAGTATTTCAAGTCATATAGTGTTTAAAATTTTTTTATTTAAGAATTCCAAAATATATCTTTTCCCTGGCTCACTCTGTTTATCCACACAAAATGGATGCTTCTGTGTTGAATATTCCTTATTCTGGGCAGAGTTCATATTGTATGATGGTTTTCTCAGGGGTCTTAAACAATTTTCAAACACCTTTTTCTTTGTTGCTCTCTGCAGTTGCTGTTATAAACAAGTAATGACCACTCTAAAAAAAAACCCAAAAACCTAAAAACTGTACAATTATAGATTATGTGTGGACTGTCCTATCTGTGGGTCATCTGCAGTGGTTCTAAGGGACTCTTCAGCTTTTCAGATTTATTTTTTTTTCTATGTTTATGTTTGGAATGGAAGTAACTCCAGTTTTCTATAGTAGTTTTCTATAGTGAACCTGATCAGAAATTTGATTTGGTAAATCACAAGATATCACTCAACTTCTCAGTACCAAAATCATGAGGGTTTAAAAGAAAAAAAAAGATGAAAAGCAGCACAGCATCTCTCCATGGACATGAGTTACTGAGTCTCGCTATAGTCACCACGCATCAGCCTGACAGGAGAAAACTAAAAGGTGGCTACTAAGCCTAGACCGGTGTGACTAATCATTTTACTTCCTTTAGGAGAGATGGCATATAAAGTGTATAGTCTGGTCATTTGTTTTTCATGGCTGCAAAGAAACTGCGGTTTTAACTAACACAGTATTAATCTGACTGGCTCTATCACGGCTAACTGTGCTTGTGGCTGGTAGCTTACATTTAAATTTTTAAACAGATTACTAAGAAAGTCAGGAGTATCTGTATCATTGCCTGTCAGCAATACAATTGAAAATGACATTGCTTAAGCCTCCTTGTATTTACCAGACTTGGTTCTTCTATTACTTTATGTAAATGGATGTGGTAAAACCAAGTCAACTCATTTGCTGAAGGTTCTACTTGTCATTTGCCAAGACGGTTGAAATTTAGACATTTCACTTCCATATCAACTGGTTAATCAGCTAACAAATACATGGATTAATTATATGTGCAGAGTAAGCATTCAGGTGGCTGAGCACAGCCTGAAAGGAATTTACTTTGAGGTAGCAGATGATGGGCCAAAAGTCTATTCATCTTCTCTGTAGCATTTACAGGATGAAGCAAGGCATAGAAAGGTAGTTTCCATTCAGCCTTAGGTTGTGTTTATTGGAGTCAGGTATGAAATTGCTCCAGAAAGTTGGATAGCTGCCTGAAGTTTCTGATTATAGTCCATGGTACATCACTGAGGGGACGCCATTTCTTACTAGATTTTGGGCAGAAGATTATTTTTTCGACATCCTGAAAGTTCTAGAAAATCTGATGTGACCATAAAGCACCACTTCAAAAATTCTTGGCTGAGGCTAACTTTGGCTTTGGAAAGCAGCTCCTATTGTGTGGAGTATCTGGTATTCGGGATTTTTGGGGGGAAGACAAAAACCAACAAATCACACATTGTTGTGGTAATTGAACTGACAATGAGGTGTTCCTCAGAAAATTAAAAATGTGGGGTGAAATTGTTCTTGCAGGTAAGCGCCTCCTCACAGGAATGTAAATGCACAACACATTGGTGCAAATACTTGTTGCATGTCTGATGACCAGCTCTTCTATCTGACCAACTATGGATTTTTTCAGTTGTTCTTCCACAGATTTTTTGCTCATGAAAACATTCCCAAGAATTGAATTGAATGAACTGCAGGACTTCTCAGTTTAAGCCAGTTTATTTCACCACAGATTTCTTATACTGTGGAGCGCTAAAGAAGCTCAATCTGTTAAATGTTTATGAAAATGTAACTATGAAGGAAACTCAGTCATACGTAGGACCCTAGGAAGGTGATTTAATCACTGCAATCTATGGAAAACTAGTTGTCAAAAATGGAAATTGAATGAATAAGCCTTAATTATTTTCGAAGGGCTCTAGTCAGTCCTGTGTCATGTCTTGAAGTTGTCAGATGTTACTTTTCTAAAACTTATGCTGTAGCTCAATACATAAAATATTGGATGAAATATGGTAAAACAGTATGGTCCATAGTGGCTATACAGTTCATTTTACAGTTGTTACCATGGAGCTGGATCTCAGCCCATCCTCCAGGATGTGCTTGTTACTTACAAAGGATCTGCTTATTTTGTTTATGCAGTTTCTTCTTTGGCAAATTTCAAATTCCAGCTGCAGTGTTGACAGTTACAGCTTTGGTAGAACATATTTTCTTCTGTAGTGCAGGTGCTTGCTAATTCACCTATAAAAAGGTTCTGGAAGTTACCTACTGGAAGAAAAAAAAAGCAGCTTATCAAAGATCCCCTTGGATTATTTGGTGTTTCTCCATGTAATTTCAGTTGGTAGTATTTTCTACTTTTCTGCTTCTGAGGGAAGAGGCAAAAAAAGAATTGGAAAAATCCCAGCATGCGTTCTGCATAGACCCTGTGCCCCTGGGCGCTACTTCTGTGTTCACAGGGTTGTTGTCCTGCGTTTAGCACAGTCAACTGGTTGGTTGGTGGCTTTCCCTGAGACTTGTGCCCAAATCATTACTGCCTCTCTTTAATTTTATTTTTTTTTTTTTAGCACAGTGGCTAGCTGTTCTGGCAGTTGTGAGCAAAAGCAGACGTACCCCTTTGTGTTTCTGGTTCTAGACTCCGTTTTTCCACACAGTTTCCTAAAAGAATTTGCAAGCTCTTAACTACAAACCAACCACAGGTCTGTGGGGTCCTGCAGCCTGTAGTCAAACAAACTACCAGCAGATGCATTCCTCTGCCTTCACCCTCTTATTAACTGGTTGTATCTGGGTAGTTCCAGCTGTGTGGAGCTATGGAAAATGTTGTCAGAAACAGTGTGACTTCTGGCAAATGTGTGCAGATGACGATTTGTGTATGTAAATTGAACAACATATGTGCATATGGGAAAAGGCAATAAAGTTTTGCAAGAGAGGGGCACTAATGGTTTTCCTTCCCCTCCACCTCCCCCAGAAGAAGTCATCAGAGAAGGGGACAATTGGAAACATCACAGTGTTTGTATCTCAACTGAGGTTGCAACCTTTATAGTTTTAAATTTTCTTCTTCTTTTGTTTTTCTTTTCTTTGCCTTTCTGTAAGGAAGTCTGTAACCTTTTCTAGTGTCTTGCATGATCTTGTTTCCACAGACCTGTCCATTTTGACCAGAACTGTTGGACTAATTTTTCATTCTTAATTTTTCTGCGATTATTTGGACATAAGTCAAAGGGGAAGTGACTCAAATAGGATTGTTTCATTTACAGTAGCTGATCTTTCATGGCTAAAAAAGGATCAGTTTTTATTTGGCCAGATTCTCTAAAGCTTTCTTCCCTTCCATGCCAAGGATATGTTTATTCGCAGTGTTAAGGAAAGTAACTAGTAGTCACCGGAGTTCTGCATTAGTCAGGCACGTATTGTTTCCACTTCGTAGTGTCTGCTGTGTGATGTCACTGCATCCTTCACCTCTGCTGTTCTTCCTTTTCATTGGAGCTCTAGTCCAGTGGAAGCCTAAAACTTCATTTTTCTTTGTGTGTTTATTTGATTGCATACAAATAATAAGATTCTTTATGGTTAAATATGTGACATTTTATGTTAACTGTAAAGTGATAGCTAGTGGTTACATCATCTTGTCAGAAACAATAGTGTAGCCAGCTAAAACACCTAAATGATCTATTTAGAGGCACACAGATTGGTCTAAGTCTGCTATCAGTTAAAGACGTCCAAATCACACTAGGCTCAGTGGCCTTTTTGAAATATAGTAGGTGACTATGAAGGGAGTGGTTAATGAAGTAGGTGTTTGTGTGTGTTTGTGGAGGTTTTTTGGATAACTCAAATAGGTACATGGGTGAAACAGGCATCTTTAACGAAAGAGGAAATCTAGGGGGTGCTGCAACTTTAAAAAAAATATGAGATTTTGTGCTATTTCTTAATGTTCCGTGTATAGAATAAAATATACTTCATTTTACACTTTCCCTCTTCCTTCAAGTAGTTGTAGTTCAGTGCTTACCTCATCCCTCACTTAAATTAACATTAGATTTCTTGTTGCTTAGAGTTGGCTTAAAGGACTTTATAATGCTGTGCAAATGAATTTTGTCTTAAATTGACATTACAAAGTACTCTTGTGCAACTAAATCCAAACATCTCGCTTTGAATCTGACAAAAAAACCCTTCCAATGCTTGTTTTTCTTTTCCTCCCAGCAGATTGAAAATGTGATAGTACTGGGATCACATAGAGCCAGGGAATCACGTTTCAGTGGATTAGAATACTGAATATATTACTCCTTACTCTGTTCTCAATACTTATCAGTTCACAAATTTAAACATTGCCAGGGCTTTAAGCAAGTTATTATAGTAAAATTTTAAAAGAGTAATTTGCCTTTAATGATGTTTGCAAATACTCTTAATGCCTTGATCACTCTGCCTTATTTATATGGGAGGTGGGGGCAGTAGGCGAGGCTTCAGTTTTGGAAGTAGGAAACTGTGAAATAGAGCATGACAGGAGCAGCAGCAGAAGGGATGTAAGCATGCTTATTTAGGTTTGTTGAATAGCTCTGTGTCTAAGCAATAGTTTGAGCATTCATAAATCAAAGCTGTTCAGATGACTTGTAAGAAGACCATGTACTCATTTCTGTAAGGGTGCATGCTTTGAAAGAATTGTGCTTGGCTGGCAATATACAGATAAGTAAATTGCCTTCATTGGTAACAATTGTTTATGATTCTTTCATTGATCAATCAGACAGGAATGCTGATGAGGTTTTTTTAAAAGAAATTAAGAGTCAATTCTTGTATATAAAAGTATTATTATTTTAACCTGAAAGAGGGGAAGGGACAACTACAATTGCATCCCATCACATCAATGCTAAATGTTTTATGGATACTTAGAGATTAAATTCCTACAGATTTGGAGGGTGGGGGGGAAAGTCTTTGTATTTTTTGCCATGTATTTTTCTCTCTCTGTTTTAATATACATTGTGCTGTGAAAATATGAAAACATTAATGAATAATATTTGGAGATTACTTTGACTTCTCCATGTTTCTATTAATTACATTGAATTGTGGCCTATTAGATAAACATTAGCATTTTTAAAGAATATTCAAACATATTTTTTTCAAATTTACCATTCAGTAATGCAACTTGAAATTCCTGCCTTTATCTCAGATGATGACTGGGAGTTCTAACCAGGTTAGATACCAGTGTCTGTATTGTCAGTGACATACAATGCTTATGTGATAGCCTAAAGGCAAATTGACTTTTTTGCACATACAGTTTTAAAAAACCCAATGTAATAAAGAGTCCTTTGAGCACAACTCTTGACTTCTAGCAGAGTGGAAATTGCATATAAAATGCATGGCCTCTCAATTTTTTTGTTCGTTTAAACCTTCCCCTACTTAGAGTTTATTGCTGACGGCATCTCAGTGTCTCTTTCCCCAGAAGCTGAGCTTAGTGAAGGCCGTTTTTCTCCCCATTCTTTCATGCAGGTCAGCACACAGAATATGAAGATGGGTGGTCTGCCTCGTACAACACCACCCACCCAGAAGCCTCCAAGTCCACCGATGTCAGGAAAAGGAACTATTGGGTAAGTGCAGTCACAAAATGCCTAAATAGCTTTGGTGAACAGAAGGAAAAAAACAAATAATCTTTCTGTTGTGTGGGGGCTTTGGTGTTTGTTTTGGTTTTTGTTTTAACCATTCACAAAGGTCAAGAGGTGTTATATCAGTATTCTTTAAACTGATCATGTCTTATTTATGATCTAGCACATTTCTGCCAGAAGACAGTGGACATCAGCAGCCTTTCCCAACAGGAACCTTTTTATCATTGCAGAACACTTACAAATACATACTTTAGAGTAAAAAGGCATTAACTGTGCTGCTTGGACAGGTGATGCTAAACAACTGGAAAATAAGTATGTGGCACTGCTCAATAAATATTTGCACTGTGTGTGATAAAGGTACTTTCCTGTTAAGTCTATGAACTTGGCTTTGAGCTTAGGAAAATGTTACAAATGAAATGAATGCTGTTGGCAAATATGTGATATACATACAGACTTTATGTGGTGCTTTATTTTAAAACAAGATATGGATTACTTTTAAAACAAGAATGGGATTTGCAACACAGAATTTATTAATAGGAAGACTGAAGTACATGAAGAACATACTGACTGAATTGTTCTTTCTCATCCTGTAAAGTAGATACCAAAAACTTACAAAAAACCAATTTTAGCCCTCATTACTGATTAGCATATAGCTGTATTTTAACAAATGAAAAATCGTTGGTTTTGCCTGTATTATCGTAACTTGCTTCTGAAATATTTTTGTTCTTGTGTAGACGTCACTCTCCCTATCGTACGTTGGAGCCAGTGCGTCCTCCTGTGGTACCAAACGACTACGTGCCTAGCCCAACACGCAATATGGCTCCCTCACAACAGAGCCCTGTTAGAACAGCTTCTGTGAATCAGAGGAATCGCACATACAGGTATTCAGTGTATCCTGTACAAAGTGTGGTTAGTATGGCATAAGCATATGGACAAAAAATGCTATGATAGATATCAAGTCCGTCTGCACCTCTACAGTGGAGCTTGCTAATTCCTGACGTGGGCTGGGAATGTCATTTGGTACGATGAGAATGTGCTCCAATAAAACCAGAGTAGTGGATCATGTTAAGATTGTTCACTTAATCCTTTAGTCTCCTTAATTTTAGTGCTACCACTTAATTACAGCACTTAATGAATTACTAAAATTGTGCTGTCTCTGAAGTAGGTAAATTGTAATATTATTTTATGAATGAGGAAAAGACTTTGTAGACAACTTGTCTCCTACATGTTGAAGGACTGTGTAGTATGCTAATAGTTCGCACTTTTGTTTGAATAGTCTGTTTATTAATGATTGAGTAGCTGAGAAAGAGCGGTGCACTTTGAGGATACTGATAGCTTCAAACACAATAAAACTGAACTGTATTAGCAAAGGTTCTGCAGAAGGCTAGCCTTTCTTCTAGGATAATAGGAGTTTCATCATGTGACAGGTGTAAATACTTCCCTTGACATCTTTACTTTTTAAACATCATAAGTACTTGAGGATGGCTGAATAAATGGACTTAAAATATGAAAAAATCAGATTTCAGTAATCTCATATGAAAGCATATAAATCGGAGTCTAAACACTATATGTTTACAGATATAGGAAAAAGGTCTGTATTTGCTTAGTCAGGGTTTAACAATATTGAAATGACGTGCTTTGAAAGAGGGTTCTGAAAATGTGTTGTGCAAGTTCACTGAGACTAACTGAAAAATCTGTTCTGTTGTAGTCAAAGTGAAGAGATTTAGGAAAACAAAGTTTTGTATAGGTCTGTGTCTTCCTTGTTTCTTTTCTCTTGTTTCTGTTTACTTCTCTGAGTTAGTAAGGTGCTATATCTTATGTCTCAGCATGTACAGCAGCATATTCATGTCCTGTGTTATTTTGGTTTCTTACAGCAGCAGTGGGAGTAGTGGAGGAAGCCACCCAAGCAGTCGGAGCAGTAGTCGAGAGAACAGTGGAAGTGGAAGTGTAGGTGTTCCTATTGCTGTTCCCACACCATCTCCTCCCAGTGTCTATCCAGGTAAATGGAAACTTGCTGCTCCTTTTTCTGACTCGACCTTAATCTTTAGCACTTCTAAACACCAAGAGAAGTCTCCAAGTGTATTACTTAGAAACATACAAGCCTTGAAAATTGCTTTCTGTTGATCCAATGAGTTCAAAACAAGTAGCATCTTTTCTAGGAGTATCTAATGTGCTCTAATGCTTGTTTTATATATCAATTTGTTTATCAGAATGTTTTGCCTGGCTGCCTGTATGTGACTAGGTAGGACGCACCACCTTTTGCTGTGAGCTGGAGGAAACTTCTCCCTTGTCCTTTTAAGCAATTTTTTTTTCATTTGCTGTTCATGAACATACATTGAAGTATTTTTCTAGCTGAAACGAGAGGCAGGCATAGAGTAAATAAATAAGAGCTGTCACAAAAAGACTACTTGTTCAATGTAGTCGCCCTAGTCTTTCCAGAAATAGGAAGTGCTATTAGTACTCCTTTTTCCTTTGCTCAGCCCTTTCAGTGAAGAATAGTGTACAGTGTTGGTTTGCAGTGTGATCTGAAATACATGATGCTTCTGAACCAAAGAACTGGAAATGTTTGCCTTCCCCCTTCTCTATATTTTCTAAGTCATATCAAAGCTAAGGGCAGCTGTGGTGCAGATAGAAGCGTAAATAATGAGGTGTAAAGCCATCTTTCAAAAGTAATCATTTTCATTGAAAAGTTCTGCATTCTTCCCTTCAGACCTGGAAAGAAGTGGATTTGCTTGACCCTCATTTATTGTCTACATGGGAATGAACCTTTCTTTAACAGCTCCATTTTTCTCTCATCTCCTTGTGCACTCTAAAATACTATGCAGCTAATAAATAGCTAACACCGAATAGCGGAAGGCTTTCTTTAATCCTTGCTAACATATCTCCTTATTAACTCCACCTCTTCCTCCTCTCTTCACTTAGCCCCTGCTGGCTCGGCTGGCACTTCTCCCCTTCCTGCTACCTCTGCTCCTGCCCCCACTCCTCCTGCTCCTGCCCCTTCCTCCGCTGCCCCAGATGCTGCTGCTGCTGCTGCAGGAGCTCAGCCCCTTGCTGATGGCTTCACCTCTCCAACTCCCCCTGCTGTTTCTTCCACACCCTCTGCAGGTGAGTGTCTGCTCCAGCTGCTGGGCAGATGAACCCAGATGTGACCACGATCCAGGGCTTTTCAAAGTCACCTCAGAAGCAGTGATTTTTTTACTATCCCAACTGAACAGTTGAACATAATGGGTTTAGTAGACAATTCAAGGTGTGCTGGTTTTATAAACAGTAATCATGTAATTTAAAAATTTTATTGTTTTTACATATATATATGTATTACATTATAATTGTATTACCACTTGGCTACTGAGAATCTCATAGAATAATTATGTTTGGGGGGTACCAGCAATGTTAGTTCTGAGTCTGATCATTCTCTTCCAGTAATGGAATCAAAAAGATGTGCATCTAGCATAGTATAATTCATATGACTTGTTTTTTCATTGCTTTCAAATGACAAGTTAATGAACCGATAGAGAGCGCTATATTTTGTGTTCAATGTCAAGTAAAATATTCAGGTATTTTAATGAAGACCACTATTAAGGATTTTGTTTTGATAGGTAGTACCTCTGGTGTATATTACAACTTGCTTTTTTAATGCTTATGAAATTACCCTACACTTTTCATTTTCTCATATGCTGAAGTTGCAGTATATAGCACTTTTCTATATCAGCTTCTGATGAGTTACAACTGTATTGTAAAGATCTCCTTTAGAAAGCCAAATTCATGTATAGCTACTTACATGCTTTGTTACTTCCACACCATTATGGTCAGATGGTTTCTGTGTTTACCAGTGTTGGTCTCTCTTAATAAGAATTTCACCAGCTTCTTGAAATCGTATTTGGTTTAAGGTGCCTTGACTCATAAAATTGGAAAATACTTCGACTATGACTGGAAGCTTCAAAATTGTGAAGAAATTGGTATAAAAAAATCTTGATGTTTAAACTATTTTCATGTTTAGATGATGAGATGTGTAATATGTGGCCTTAATTAGTTTTCCATTTTTGATGCACTTGTCAGTATCTCAGGTCTTAAGCCATATTGCTTCTGTATTTTTGACAAGTCAAAATCAAGTAAGGATTAATATTTTAATGGCTAGAAATTCACATTCATAATTCCACAAGAGAAATTCCAGGTTACTTAACTGTTTTTTAAGTTCTTTTGTTTCTTTGTGCTGTTAGTGAGGTTGCTTGCATGGCTTCTCTGAAATGAAGTATTTAAAGAGAGTGGATACCTTACTGCTTATGGGGTTGCAATTTTTGATCCTTAAGGAACTCTTACTCCTGTTTCTTCTCCCTTCTCTCCAATCACCACCGATTTCTACCAGTGCATTAAGTAACAGGGAGACAGTCCTATTGGAAAGATACATTAGAAAAAACGTGAAGAAGCCTCTAAACTAGATGGATTGTTTATTAACTGCTCTCCTTCCTCATGCATTTTTGAGATGTACGTATGTGTACAAAGGAGGAATGTATTCATGTGTCTGTTCTTAGAAGCAAGTAACAGAGCAAGCAACTTGCATTTTATTTACTAATTTAGTGTGAAGCTTTGCAAAGCAATCAAAGCGTAGTGGATAACAAGGCAGGTTTTAAAAAAGTGCATATTCATTTGTTTTGTTTCCCTTTTTACTTCCCTACACGCATGTCTCCTCAAGCACAGTGACCTTCCCTTCTTCCCTGGTTTTCTTGTAGACTCTGAAATTTACCTCTTGTACAAATGGTGGAGGCAGAATCGTTAGGGAGGGTAATAACCCGTAGGGGTATAGTAAATCCAGCTTACTGTTACATGCAGTATATAAATGGGAGAACTTTATGTGAGCACAGAAGATAGCTTAATGGTTTTGCTTCATATATTGCTTGCTTAAATTCAGGATTAATTATTTTGACACAGGAAGTGGTTAAAATGCAAAGCAAGATTTTCAGGAGTCATATCAATTGACAGCTCCCAGAAGAGGGTCTTTGAGTGTAATTTCATTTATTTCAACCTTCAGTGTCTGTGTCTTCTTCCCAGATGATTCGCTGTGTATTTACTGAATAGCACTAGGATTGTTACTATTGGGTTTTGCAGTTGTAGAAGGTAACAGCTTTGCAACTTGGAAATGGCGTACAGTCAGTTTGCATGTGTATGTTGCCTAATTGCTGGGCTATGAGGTGTTACTTTCTTGCAGGTTTATAAACAACTACATTTGCAAGAAGTTATGATACCTTGGATAAATGGACAACTGGGAATTATCTTCTTTCATTTTGAAACTTTATGGCTTAGGCACCTTTGTATTTTCATCCTGGCTTTTGTGAGCAGTACTGAGTACAGGCAGTTGGGAGAGGTTTTTTTGGTGATGTATTGAGACATCCATTGTCCTGCCTGACTCCTCCTAGGCTACGGACTGTCTTTAAAAAAACCCCCATAAAACCCCATTTCCAAGCCTTTTGAGTCTTTAAATGCAGGTATAAAAAAGGCAGGTGTGATTCTTCTCTTTGCTAATGCATTTCTCCTTCTCACATAGGTCACCCAGTTCAGTTCTACAGCATGAACAGGCCTGCATCTCGACACACACCCCCAACAATAGGGGGATCTTTGCCATATCGGCGTCCTCCTTCGATCACATCACAGACAAGCCTTCAGAACCAGATGAATGGAGGACCATTTTATAATCAGAACCCAGGTAAGAAAGGGTTTCTGCTCTCTTGAATTCAGCACAGTGGTGAATGGAGTGACCTTCAGATCTCTGAAATCCTATGTTCTGTTTGCATTGCAGATCTTGCAGTTAGTGTCAGGTAACTTCCAGTATGTTGCTGGTAGCTGTGCCAAAGCTATAGTCCAAGTACAGAGTGTTCAGCTTCCATTATAGCAAGCACCTTAAAACAACACTGTCTTTGTTGCCAAATAAATTACTTTTAATCTCGTGTCCCTGTTAGATAAGCTGTAGTCCTTCATTACATCGTGTGTCACGTATCTGCTTTGGTGTGGCATGGCCATTTGATTTTGCACCAGAAGACTGATTCCTCATTAATCAGTCTTTATCTTGTATTCTTTTTCCTTTGGATTAATGGACAGTTCAAGAAATTGCACTTGTTATACAAGGGGTAAGTATTAGACACCTTGGAGACATCAGTGGTGTATGGTTTGGGATGCATGGGAGCTGTGTCATCTGCTAAGTCCACAGGTGATGCTATTTTAATGGATGACCTGTCTTTAAAATGCAGGGTGAGATGTTAACAAGGGGTGGTGTGTCCTGTGTATCAGGCAGAACACAGAATTTTATCTAAGGAGTCCTTTTCTCCATGTTACTGATGCAACGTGAAGGTTTTGATGCCAGAGTAGGACAGCTTTTCTTTTTAGACAAGGCTACAGAAAGATGCAGGGACATACAGAGGGACTGAAGGCTCCTTGTTTGGAAATACCCTATTACCAGCAAGACTGAATTTTGACTTGTAAGCAGTACAGTGCATTTGTGTTTTGTGGTTATGATAGGTTTTGGTGTGGGTTTGTTTGGGGGTTTTTTTAAATTGAGCTCTGAACTTGGCATTAGGTCAAATGCTGCAGTCTGCATTTAAGGAATTTGATCGGGTTCAAATATTACAGCTTGTGAGCTACTCTGCAGAGAGATGATGTGTCTGCTTAACTTGAGAAGGAAATGGATGGCCTTTCTCAAGGGGGGGTGGAAGAAGTTATCTGACTAAATTGCAGCCCAGCTGCCTGAAATATGTAGTATTTGTTAAGCACATTATGTGCATTCTGAAGGCTGAAGGGAAATAGACGAGAAGGAAAGGGTAATAGCAACAAAAGAAACCTCTTGGGATTACCTTTGCAGTAAAGAGGATTTTCAGTATATCCAGAGAGTTTCTGACAACCGCTGTGCATTTCTGCTTTAGCTCTGCGAGCTACCATTGCATTGTTAATAGGTAATCACAGAAGATGCCAAATGGATTTAAATAAGTTACATAACCACAATTCAGTCTGTTGTCTCCAAAAATAAAATAATGATTATGGTGATTAGTAGTCACTTGAGCTGTAAATCACAAACTAAATACTTCAGTTATGCTGGCATAGTTGAAACACCACAAATAAGCAGTTGTAGCAAGAGCCTTTTTTATATACCTAGCAGCATACAGAAGTTATGAGCTTTGCAGTTAGACCGAACCAAGTTTTTTTGGCCTGCACCTTGACAGGAGAGGATGCTCAAGCATGCATAATTAATGAAGACACTAAGAACAGAGGGACTGTTGTGTCTGTAAGGAGCAGGGTTGGTAGTGACAGGACAGGGCCCACAATTGTTTCTCAGCATTTCTGAAGAGAGGGAGAAAATGCAAACCAAAGAGATGAAAAGAGATCTTACCACAGGCAGGAGTGTGCCAGCTATGGCTTGTTCTTCTTTGCAGGCTGTTTGGCAATAAAGCAGTACTGTTTTTTCCACTTCTATTTTTTAGTATGTTGGCATGGTCATTTTTGTTTATTCACTTCACAGGAGAATGAAAGATAATACAATTTCTTCATGGTGAGACCTTTTTAACAACCGAAACAAAAACATTAAAAAATGCAGACCTCATGTGATCTCAGCATGTGTCTGTCCCAAAGCCATTCTTGCCAGCCATGCCACCTAACTGGTGTTCTGACTTTGCAACCTAAGATACCAGTGTCTAGGCAGTAGAAAGCTCGGCACAGGTAAATTACCCTATGGGAGAAACTGACCAAGTATTGAGATGGTGGTCTGCACTACACACAGTTTGCTTAGCTAAATTCTTACCAGGGTGAAGCAGTCCCGTGGAAGGTGCTCTTCAGCATTACTGAATTAGCTGTGCAGGCACATTCAACCTACCGATGGTCTATATGGAAGGAAGCTGGGAGTGCATGTTTAAGGTGGTGTTTATCTTAGCTTTTGAGACAGCAGAGGTACAGTAAAATTCTTCTGATGCTCTTTATCAACAAATGTCATTATTGATAAAATATTTATTGCATTGGCTCCTAAAGGTCAAAATAGCTTAGAGTTGGTTATGTGTCATACAGAGAGTATAACGTGTAAGTCCCTGCGCTGTGCCTGGACCGAAGCACAAACCGAATGCTTAATAGAAGCAAGGAATGATGTCAGCTAGTGTTAGCATCGCTGCTTGGATTAAACTACACAAGCCAAGCTAAACAAACTAAAGGGATATTTTTTGTATTTGCTTGGAGTGCTTGTCTAGAGTGATTTATTTTTCTACACGGAAAGCCTCATTATTTCTCCCAAAGAAATATACATAGCACACAAAGTATGCTGAAGGGACCTAGGAAACCGAAGCTAGTCTCGTGTGATAGATGTGAGCTGTATGAATCCACATGATGCTGAATACAGGAAACCTTTTGAAACTGAACATTTTTATAGCATATATAATTAAAAAGGAAGGGACTTCGTAGTTACACAAGAATGCTGAATTCATGAATATTACTGCATTTCAGTAGGACTGCAAATTCAAATTCCCTTTTCCTGCTTTGAAAAAATGCAAGACTGAATCTTTTTCCAGCTACTGTGGTTACACTCAAAGGAATAACTACTCTTAGAGGTCACGTCATTCAAGTCACAGAAGCTCTAATTAGAAATGTATTTCAGTTTTTTCTCAAGAAATATCAATTAAAGGATGAGATAATGGAGCTTGCTTTATATGGAAGTACAAGGATATTTTGGCAACAAAAAGGATGGTTGCTGTGTTGTGGTTTTTGTTTGGGGTGTGTCAATGTGAAAAGAATGTGAATGCAAAGGACAGAAGAAATTCTGAGACGTGAATTTTAAATGCCTTGGAGTTCTTTTCATTTGCTATGATGATGTAAATTAACTCTGAAAAGTGCTACATCACACCTGGCAGTTTTCTTACCGGCTCTGGAATTGCTGTAAAATTTATTTAAGGTGTGTTCTGCAAGCTGAATAAATGTACTGTTACAATGAAGTGTAGACCTTTTCCCCCTCATTCTTTTGGACACGGCTACATGTTGTATGTCACTACTAACAAGAAGATGATTTACTTGTGCTTCTCTTAACGTGTATTCTGAAAAATAACCTTGTAACTTCCTTAAAGAATATTACTGCATTAATCTTGCAGAGTGATACTAAAACTAGATAAAACTAGTTATCTAGTTTTGGGGTTTTGTTTGTTTGTTTATTTGTTTTTGAAAGTAACTAGATAATGGAAACTTTCATTCCTGGCTTAAACCACAGTTCAGTGTTGTAACCTTTGCAGCTTGTTGAGAGTGTTGTCTTTACATGTGAACTCACACGTTGTACAAAGATAGCTCTTCTGGTACCAGTAAAGGGCTGTTCAGAGCTCAGTGCAGCGCGCTGCGGGGCCAGGGGTGAAGGAGACGGGACAGCACGTCCGGAACAGGCCCTGTGCTTTGGCGGCAGCACCCTGCACGTTTTGCTGTACCAGTAAGGCCAGAAGTCCTGCATCCTCAACGGGTGCACAGTTCTCAAGGGAAACTTTTTCTTTTTGCCTAAAACAACCGCCTTGTTTGATGGGGTTTTTTGGCCTACGTTTTGGATAAAAGTAGTTCTATCCATTTTCATTACTAAGGATTTGTGGATGCTGTTGCAGAAGTCGCCTCTAAAATATCAATTTGATCTGAAAGGTGGAGGACGATGGGGAGAGAATCCTCTTGATGTATCTGTTAGGTCTAGTCATTAAGTGCTATAACGCTGCAGTAATAAATTTCAACTTAGGGGAATCTCACAGTCAGATCAGGAAAATACTTCAGCATAGATTCTTCGTCTTAGGAAAAAGAGCTAGGTTGGAAAGTTAAGAAATAGAGAAATCTCCTTGAAGTAAGGACTAGGAATATGCTCAGACCCCCAAGCCACTCTTCTTTGAATGTCAGCCCTTTTATCTCAGCTTCTTGGCAGACTGCTACCCTGTCTGAGTGATGATGATGGCTACTTTCCTGTTTGCTGCTTTGTTGTGTTTCTAACTGAATGCCTCTCTCTCTTTTTAATTTCTGTGGCAGCATCCCTTGCTCCTCCTCCCCCCTCCATCCTACAGGTAACTCCACAGTTACCGCTAATGGGATTTGTGGCCAGAGTTCAAGAGAACAGTAAGTTTGCTGCTTCCTTGTGCTATGATTTATTACTTTTGTTTTGAGTGAATGAAAGATTTGTCTGTCTATAGCCAGAATTCTGCTTTCTAACTGCCTCTGTGAGTTTGTCTGAAATTGTGATGGGAGGGAAAAGGAAGTAATTTTATTGAAGGAATCTCATCTTTCCCTCTCTGAAGTTTATTATCTCTAGTATATTTCCACAAGTTCTAACTGTTGGTCCCAGTACACCTACTTGGGATGGGGTATTACTTCAACCTGCTGCCTCGGTTCTAGAGACTTCTTCGTGGTTACACTATTGCTTATTTTCAGTTTCAGATACGCCTCCCCCACCACCGCCTGTGGACGAGCCAGTGTTTGATGAATCTCCACCTCCACCCCCACCTCCAGAGGATTATGAGGAGGAGGAAGCAGCAGTGGTGGAGTACAGCGATCCATATGCTGAAGAGGACCCTCCTTGGGCACCAAGGACCTACTTAGAAAAGGGTGGGTTTAGAGCTAGTAGAGATGATAGGGTTGTGCCTGTAACAACATCTCGGATAACCTCCTGCCATCCCGCTTTGAACAGAGTCTGCCTAGACTCCTTTGTAGGCAGTAGTTGGTGGTATGGTAGAGATGCTCTTCCAAATGGCAACTTAATGAAAGTTAAGCTACTCTTCTGACTCTGACTCTTTCACCCCTTTCTCCACAAAGCCAAGATAATGATTAGCTGGCTAATGACATCTTTTTAAAATCCTTTGTAATCTACTTAACGCTCACTTTTCACTGGTCTGCTTAGTCCTAGTAATCAAACTCCTATGAGGTCAAAAACAAATGGATCAGTGCTGCAATTGCACTTTAACTTGGAACATACAGGTGTGTCTGGAGAAGTGCTGCAGTATGTGTGTGGGGCTTTGGAAGCTGCAGTGCTGCATGAGTGTGGGGCTGTACTAAGCTAAAAAGTGCTGGCTCTGTGTAGGACTGATTAGGTGAGGCATTGCTGTGTGGCTGCCATCTAGATGTCTTCCAGCTCTGAAGCAGATGTGTGAAAACGTGCTGCAGTAAAACTACGGGTAAAATAAACTGAGCAGGTAAATGGCTTAGGGGTGCTTGAATATGAAAAAATGTACTGCCCGGTGTATCTGATCACAGAATTGTAGGGGCTGGAAGGGACCTCCAGAAATCATTGGGTCCAACCCCCCTGCCAAAGCAGGTTCCCTAGGAATGTTGCAAAGCATCCAAGCATGTCAGCTGAGTGACTATTGGACACAAACCCAGTGCAGGATGTGAGGGAAGGAGGAAAAAAAAAGTATGGAAAAGGCACTTTCTGCCAGCTTCAGTCCAAAGAAAATACACTATTCCTGAGGGAGATGGAGGAGTACGTGGGAGTTTTTTTCATTATTTCCACACCCTTTGTTATTACCACCTTTGGCATGTTTAGTGCAAGGAGTACCCAGGCCTTGCTGACAGGCTAAGACCATTTGTCAGACAGTGGCTGACTTGCAGGGTGTTTATGTGACTCACTTTATGTATTGACCTCTCCACACCCCTGACTGAGAGCAAGTGTCACTATTATTCTGTTGATGCTCACAGGCTCTGTTTGATTAAAAGTCATTTCAGTTTGTTCTTGTCAGGGAAGCATATTGCCATGACGGAAAACAGAGGGGGGAAAAAAAATAAATTAGGATCTCCTGT
This sequence comes from Porphyrio hochstetteri, assembly GCA_020800305.1. Lineage (NCBI taxonomy): Eukaryota > Metazoa > Chordata > Aves > Gruiformes > Rallidae > Porphyrio > Porphyrio hochstetteri. The sequence continues at coordinate 16,535,289 of CM036910.1, read as the reverse complement.
CCAAAGTGCTGGTCTTGCTGTGCAGCTTGGAGAATGTTCCTGATTACTGGTATTAGTTACCTGCCCTCGCAAAGTCAGTTTTTGGAGTGGGGTAGGGTTCCTGATGGTGTATCTCTTTCTTTGGGGAAATTTCTCAAACTGGGAGCAGTACAAGTCATTTTGGCAAATATTGCATGTGCTACAATACTTAATAATAATCTTTTAAGAATAGAAGAGACAGGACAAGGGGCAATGGCTTCAAGTTGGAGCACAGGAAGTTCCGCACCAACATGCGGAAGAACTTTTACACAGTGAGGGTGACAGAGCCCTGGGACAGGCTGCCCAGGGGGATGTGGAGTCTCCTTCTCTGGAGATATTCAAGACCTGTCTGGACAACTGCTTGTGCGATCTGTCCTAGGGAACCTGCTTTGGCGGGGGGTTGGACTTGATCTCTTGAGGTCCCTTCCAACCCGTTTGATTCTGTGAAGAGTTAAAGTGGTGCTGGTGCCTTTGCTTCAAAGCATGAGCTGTTACAAAAGGGGTTGGACAGCAGGTCATTCCACACATAGAGGTGAGGCAGTGCAGTTCTCTGAGCCTGCCTTGAATGTTGGAGATCTTTGTGGGAGGTAGGTTGATTTTCCACCTCCTCCCTGTACCTCTCCTAACAGTCATCTTATGTTCTTTCCTAGTGGTGGCGATCTATGACTACACGAAGGACAAAGAAGATGAGCTCTCATTTCAGGAAGGTGCCATCATTTATGTCATCAAGAAAAATGATGACGGCTGGTATGAGGGAGTCATGAATGGAGTGACAGGGCTCTTCCCAGGGAACTATGTGGAGTCAATCATGCATTACTCAGAGTGACGACTAGAGGACCGAGCACTGCATCTCCTGCTGCAGGAGCTGTCAGGGCTTCCCAGATCTCCACCAGCCTTTGAGGCCCCATCCAGTATAACTGAATGAAGGATAATTGTAACAACCACTCTTTCGGGGTTTTTTTGGGGGGGTTGTTGTTTTCTTTGGATTTTTTCTTCTTTTTTTTTTTTTTTTTTGTCCCTCCCCCTTCATTATAAAGAAATAGTGATTTGAGTTGTTTGAACAAATGGCTCTTCCAGCTGCCAGCAGAGGCTATCCTGAGCCATTGGACATTGAATTAAGCTGACCCATTCAGATGTAACAAACTTGAGTAGCTGATGCTTCACTTGAATTCCGACTTCTGACAGGCTTTGGGATCTGTCTCAGGAATCCTGCGTGTGCCCCTTGTGGTACTTCCCGTGGCAGCAGTGCCTGGCGCTTGGGATGTCCTGGATGCTTGCGTTGAAGGGTTACTGGCCAGTGGACATCCCTCCTGTTTCTACACTACACTCCTGTGCAGCCAGAAGAATAGTCATGTGAGATCATGCGCTGCAGTTTCTGCACAGAGCCATTCCTGTAGCTGACTTCCAGATAGTTGGATACATCTTTAGCATAAACACTGCTGCAGCTGCTCTGCACATGTAGGCTGATGCAGGGGCACAGAGCTGGCTTTCATTCACTCACCTTTCAGTTTAGACAATTAAGATGGCTGCAGCCCAGCCCCACTCCCCCCCACCCCCCCCGTTTCCTCATCTTTTGAATGCCACAGATTTGGTTTGTGTTCTGCACTGATATAAATGTGCTCCTCTCTGCAGCCAGCTACTTGCAGTGGGTGCTGCTGGTTTGAACAAGTACTCATGGTGAAGGCAAAACAAAAGTTTTTGGGTCCTTCTGGGGTCTGAGGATAAACCCAAGGGGCTGTGAGCTAAAGTTCAAATCTACTCATGCCTGCTTGCACTAGAGAAACCTAACCCCAATTTTAGTCTTATGCACAATGTAATCTTAAAAATCCGATCAGGTATTGTAAATTGGCTATTTTCTACTTGATGACTAGATTTGCATATGTACTGTGAGAGCCCTGTGCAGAGGCAGGACAAACGGCAATTGTCGTCTTCATGTCTGTTGCCAAAATCTCTTCAGTGGAAGTAAAAAGGGCTGTTGTGTGTACTGGTTTCCCATGGAAATCCAAGCAGTAACTAGTAGTAGTCCTAGTTCTTCCCCCAGCCCACTCCATTGTTTATTATAAAGAAATTTTGAGCTGTACCTGGGGTGGAGTAATACCAAGTGAAGGGTCTGTAGCCCCTTGTGCTGATAGTTTGCTTTTTAGTCTAGTCTCAGTTAAAAATGCTGCTTGGTGGTTCTGCCTAGCAGATCCGTGTAAAGGGACGGCGGTACTAGTCTGCCCTTAGGAAGGACTAAATGTTACCTTTGGGAAACGGCAGCATTAAGAGTGAACCAGTAACACCTCCCGTTGCAGGCCTGTTTGTTAGCCTGCGAAGTGAGCTGCCCCTGTATTTTGAGCGCCTTCCAGGACACGGCATCCTCCTGGACAAAGTTTGACTGTCGCCTGGCCAAGTTCCAGCTGGTACCAACAAACAGTAGTGTCTCAAAGGAAGACAGTGCTGCAGCTGTCGTCTAAGGCCTGTGTAACACAGCGGTGCACAAGAGTGCTGCTGGGGCTGGGTTTGTGATGATACTGGCACCAAAACAGGTAACTGACCCAATCCCCTTGCTTGGCAATTAGTGCAGTATTAGGGCGGAGGTGCAGTTTGGTGCAAACCTGGGCAGGGAGGTGCCATAGCTACTTGTGGGGGAGGAAGGGTGGGAAAGAAGAAACAGATGAGGTATGTTGCAGGTGTGAGCTTGGGGAAGAGTGTGTGCGTTAACTCCTGTGACACTGCATAAGCAATGAGTTTGGTTTAAGCCTCCAGGAGGTACAAATTTGAACAATCAGGTGCAAAGATAGATGTTACTTTCTCCCCTGCTCAGTCTACAGCTCTTACCCAAGACACTGTTGTTTCTGGAAGCTGACAGTGTTACTGTTTGGGATGAGCATTAGCCAGAAGGGATACCCTTCTACCTTCCTCCCTGAAAACGCTTGTCTGGCAGCAAGACCAACCCAAACAGCCATGTTCGGTTCCCTCAGCCTGTGGTTCCTCTGGGTGCAAGCCTAGAACCACCAGTTGTGCAGTCATGAGTGGGATAGGGCAGGTCTGCACCTTGTGCGCAGGGCAGTGATGCGTGCAGCCTGGCAACTGAGCAGCAGTATTGCACAAGCGTTTGGTGCTCACAGTGGCACTGTGTTTTCTAGGACAATCCCAGTTTTCCCTTGCCTGGGGTATGCACGTGGTAAAGACTGCACACAACTGCATCGGAGCACGCAGCTTAGTGAGGTACTAAATGACAGCTGAGCCTCCCTGTGCACCTGTGTGCCAACTGGGAGTGTGTACTGCCACTGCCTGTGATGCACACACCTGTCCTTAATCTTGTCAGCTGGGTGCTCGTTGTGTGTTTTGTGGTGTCAGAGCAGAGCACTGTAAACGCAGGGAAGTGCTGGGCTTGTCAGGCTGCAAGTGGAATGCGTACAGCTCCTTCAAGAGCTGGCTGTGGTCTGCTGGGCCAGGGGTTAGTTTGGTCCCTGCAAGAGCTGCTGTGGCTGGAATCTTTGGGTCACCTCCAGCTGGTTTTATGCTTTATTACACAGTACTAATGTAAAGAAATTTGTTTAGTTTTATGCATATTTTTTATTTTGTACAGATTTTAATTCTGTGGCTTGTTTGGGGATGATGTGGTATAATGGTCAGAGACCAGGTGAAGGTAAACAGGCTTTGTATATTAATGTTACATAGACTGCATGCTAGTAAAGTCAGTGAGGGCTGTGTTTCCCATTTTGTCCCTTGTACTTCTCCAAAAATCTTCCTCTCCTCCCCTTTTAATATCCATGTTTACTTTAAAAGGGGGTGGAGAATGGAGGGGTGGGTGGGGAGAGAAACATGTCAGTAATTCCAATAGGTGTGCATCTCTTCCCCATGTTCTGCTGCCACAGCTGAAGGTGCCAGCAGCACAGGCTGTGAGTGTGCATGAGAGGCGGGGACAGAGACAGACCAGAGCAGGCCAAAGAGTGCTGTGTGGCCAAAACACTCATGGGTCTCCCTTTGTGAGCACTGCCTTAGCCCAGCCAGCTGCTTCCATTGTGCACAGAAATTGGTCAGCATCCTGTAGCAGTGTATGTTGCTTTGGTTTCCTGTCAGAGATGACTTCTTTGCTCCTGGCCCCAGGCTCAAAGCTATTAACTACAGCTGCCCCTGTGCCTGTGTGAGAGGTGGGGTGACCAAGTCTGTCCCCATCAAGTGCTGAAGCAGGTTGATTTGGTGCCTTCAGCCTGAGGCAAGGTAGAGGTTGCATGTGTCTCACCTTTGTTGCTGAAAGTGGCTGGAGATTGCTGCTGGTTTGAACCACAGCTCCCCATTGTTGCAGCAGGCTGAGGGGCTCACTAGTGGGTGCTGGGAAGGCTTAGACCCAGCTAGTTCTTGCTGGAACAGTTTGTTCTCCTTCCATAGATCCTGGACATTTTCTTTCTTTGCTGCTGAGGGTTCTTGGTACAAGCCAAAGTTGACATTGGCAGTGTTGCAGCTTCTGAAAAACAGGACTTCTACTTAGGGTGTTTCAGTTGATCATGAAAAGTGGGACAGCAGCAGGACTGATGCTGCTTCCCTGGCAGAGGGCAGGCTGCCAGCTGTGTGTGTATCAGGCTGGCAGTGGAGGATGGTTGTGTACTGATACGAACTTGTGCTTCTGTGGTATCTCCCACCTGTGCTTGACAGTGAGTTAATGCTGTGCTCTGCTCTTCCCAACACTTTCCACCACTTCTAGCAAGCGCAGTAGGTGTGCCTCTGCTGGAAACGACCTCTCTTTTTATTAGGCTTAAGTCAAAAGCAACACTTATGTGATGTGTTGCTTCCTGGAAAGAATGGGGCTTAATGTGGGTTGATAAACTGAGGGCATTTACAGGGCTTCTGCTTCCAGAGGTGGGACAGGACATCCTGTGACACAGGTGGCGGCTGTATTCTCTGCAGGACAACTTGATGGACACTGCCCAAGGATTCTGTTGGAGTGGTACTTGCACTGAGGGTACAGGAGTCACTGAGGGAGCTCATGAAGCAGAGACTTCAGGTCCTATGTTAACAACAGTAGCAGTGAGAAAGGTACAGTGCTGTTGCGGTCACTAAAGCGAGTCCCTGCTCTAGAGATGTGTTACAAACCAAGCGCTCAAAGGCAGAAGGCATACAGCTATAGGGCACTGAGTCCAAGTACTTACCGTGCTTACAGGTACCTTCCCCACCTTTTGGCATCTCAGTATTGGGCACTGACTGCTACTTTTGTGGATACACAGAGGTCAGAATAGTCAAGAAGGGGACAGTGGGTGATGGCTGGTTGGTTTGTCCATCACACCCCCCCCAGGCAGCTGAAGTCAGTGTGTAGTAAGTCTTATTAATCTACTTTTGATTTTGAAACTACAAGACTAGTGGGACCCCCACCTCAGGTCCATAGAAGGCTGCTGAAAGCTTGATCAAGTTTTGCCAACTGCTGTTTAAAAAAAGATAATTCACAGACCATGGTGTTCTACTTCCCTTCAACCCCCAGCCCAGACGTGTGTTTTGTGCAATGTCCTGCCCCTGCAGGAAGCCTTCTTTCCTTTGGTACTCCAACCATACTGATTTATTAGCACCGAACATAGTACAGAACAGTGAAGTAGGCAGCAGCCCATTGCCCAGAGGTAAGCCTGCCCCCGCGTCCTGCTGAGCGTGGCGACTGCTGAAATGTGTGCGGTGCATTTGTTCCTGTTAACACCTCAGAAGAATCCTACCACTGCTGACTGATGAGGAAGAGCTGTGTACAAATTCACTTCCATTACAGCGCCTTGCTAAAGTGCTGACATGTCTGAGGTGTTTTTTTTTGTAAAGAAGTGCTTCTTTTCACATTTGAAAAAGTGTCTTTTGCAACTTGCATGGACAAGGACAAGTACTTTCTATGAAGTCTCTGGAAATGTCAGTGTCTAACATGGAATTTGTCCATGCCCTTTTCTCTGAAAGCAGAGACCCCCCTTCGGTTTGCAGTCAGAGGAGCAGCACACTGCGCTTTTGCTTTTGGCGCTGCTGATGCAGAGCAGTGAGTGCAGAGCCCACTGTAAATGACCAAGCCCGCAGGACTCTGGGGAGCTGTATGCCGCCAGTAACGTTTTAGTGTGTGTGCCATTCGAACCACCTTCCAATGAGTGCAAAACCCAATTTTTAAATTTTTTTAATTGTACTTGGAATTAACTGTTGCTGTGTACTAAACCCTCTTGTTACAAGCCCTAAATAAAAAGAACAAAGCACACACCTTGTGTTGTGTAAGCGTGCCCCTGCCGCGTTACCTTCCTCCTTTTGGCTACAGACAGCAAGGCCTGTGTGTGCAGGAGCCCTGTCCCCAAGCAGCTTGGAGCACAGCCCTTCCCACAGCAAAGGTATGGCACTGGCACCTGGCCTCCACTCCTGTACGACCGCTCATCTCCTGTCGTCGCCACAAACCTCTGCTGTGAAAGCTGATGACTGATGTGAGGCCAGCCTGCGAGCACAGCCCAGGAGGAGGTGAAGAGAGCTGAATCCTCTCCCAGGGACCCCAGAGAGGGGCCGCAGCAACACTTACCAGCCATCAGCTGTTCTTGCCTGAGCAGGGCTGTACCGGACTCTGCACACCTGAGGGAGGAGGCGGCAGATGGAAAAGGTGAGCCTTCACTCTGGGTCCTCTTTAGACCTGAAACTGGTGTGCCCCATGTTAATGGTACAGCCAGCTCTGACCCACTGGAAAGAACTGTGCAAGGAAACAATAAAGAGCAGTTTTATTGAGAGCGAGCATATAAACGGTAACCTGTGGGCCATCAGACACGTGATCCCTACAGGGGGGAACCACTGATGCCCTGAGAACATAGTGTGGGCTCTGAAGTCATGAAAAATGAAAAGGGCAAGACAGGATTAAAACAGAATATTAAATTTAACTACATCTTTATTGAATTGTGCATATTCCATTGTATAATGATCTATATTGGGTACTCTATAATGTATTTTTCTTGTCCTCTCCCATGCTTAAAAAAGTATATTTATACATATATTTATATATATTTATAATATGGCAAAGCTCCCCTTAACCTGAAGCTATCAGTCTAAAAGAGCTTTGATTTTTCTTTTTGGAAAGGGAAGAAGAGGGGAGGCAATCCCATTGAAAGATAAAATGTGCAATTTTCTTTTTAAAGCAGTAAACATGAATGTATTTACAGCACTCAGCACAAGTTTGCCGCACAGACAAATTCATCATTGCAATGACACTTTTTTCTTACACTTGCATCCCCAGTATTATACACAATTATCACCAGTGGCTGCTAACAGTTAGTGTAAGCCATAGAACAAACCGCTGCTCCAGTTAATTTCTGGTCCACTGCAGTCCACTAGAAGGAGACCTAAGATTTGCACTTACATCTTGTGACAAAGCATTTAGTTTTCCTTTCAGGAGTACAGGCTTTACAGCGCTGCACCAGAGCCGGCGCAGGGAGCCCTGGGCACAGGTTCGTTTGCTAAGCTGTCCTCTGCCCCACTCCCTGCAGATGGGTACCCAGTTACTGGCGCAGGCTGAAGGTGAGAGATGCACAAATGACAGTGGCAGCCCTGGGCCTTGCACGCAGCTCCAGCACCTCGGCCTCAGGAGAGGGTGGTGCGGGCACATCTGCCTACCTGGAAGTTAGGTCTGGATGCATCTTTGGCATCTTGGGAAAGGTGCGAGGAAGCTATTGAAGAGCTGGTTCAGTTCCTATGTCTCCTAAAAGACAAGTCACCTTTACACATTAGGTTGGGGGGGGGTGTTCCAGAATCTGTTACACTCTAGTTCCTGCTCCTCCAACTTCTCTAGCTCTTCTCACCCAAAATAGATGCTGCTGATGAGCAGAGCTCACCAAGCCCTTGCCCTGTTGAGTGCCTTGGAGCGCACCAAGTAGCCATCAACCCAAATCACTATTGTTCCCACGTTAGTGGCAATTGAATTGACATGGTGAGGGATGAGCATGTTTTGCTACCGCATTTGCGGTTTAGTGTCTTAAATGTTTCAAAAGCAGACAAGGCCTGTGACTCACTGGATCACAGTATCAGGGAGTGCTGACCCCTGCAATGTAGTGCTGGTTTTGTCAGTCCTCATGAGTGTTTTTTTTTTTTTTAATTGAAGGAGAAGAAGAATTCAGAAAAGAAAATTACTCCTTACAATTCCAAAATAAAAGCTTAAAATACCAACTGGGACATTACAAACACATAGAAGAGAAACTATCCCTGTAGTGTTAAACCCTCTCTGGTTTGGAGCCTGCCCTAATCCTGTGAGGGAACGCAAAGCTAAACACCAGGAGGAGCCACAAACAAACCGGCTTTGGGAAAATACCTCCTCTTCCAAAAAGGAAAGATTCCCCTCACCTCCAAGTGCGGAGCACTGTTTGAACAAGTACCTAACCTTTACCATAACAATGAAAAAAAGGAAAAAAACCCAAAACCAACCCAAACAAACAAACAAAATCCCAACCCTCCAGCAAACTTGCATATTCTGGCTGCATTCTCACTACCTTCTATCAGGCATTTACATCACTTTCCTGAAGCACAACTGATTTGTATTTCAAGTAAAGTAATACAGCAAGACCCATTTATAATCTTACTTTAAAAAAGAAAGGAATTTACCTGCAAGGTACCACTGAAGTAAAACAACTTATTTCTATGCAGTTTTCTGTAATAATCAGAAAATTTTCTCTTTTGCCCTTCTGCTGTTGAAACGGCACTTTTGGTTCTTTTAACTGTGGAAAAAATAATTGCAATTCAGAGGAAAACTGGCCACACTTTATCTTTTAGCTGATTCGAGTTACTGGGTTGCCTAAGGGCACAGAAAGAAGAAATTAGAAAACCTTTAAATGTGCAAGTCCAGAGCAGTAAATCTTAAAATGCACTTGTTGAAGTAACTGCTCCCTCTCCCATCAGACCTGAAATCAAAGCGATCTAGGTACCCTCACTTTGTTTCCCTGATGTGTCAGTCACTGCAGACTGCCTTCAGGAGAGGAGCTCTTTGGCTTTGAGGTCGTACACCAAGTCAGAGCAAGCGGTGGTGGCTTGACACAGGGAGGAAACCACTGCACAGGGCAAAGCAGGAGCCTTCCTCTCCCACAGAAAAGAATAGGATTGTTTTATTGTGAGACTTGTGCCCAAATTCCTCCCCCAGCCCCACCTTTTGAAAAACTAAATGGAACCCTGGGCACATCCACCTCAAACTGCTACCTGTTGTTCAGGACCTGTGGTTTTGGGTTTTTTAGAGTTTCTCCTCTAAGATTAGTGCTGATATAAGAACCTAGTTTTCCCTCACAAAGCAATTCCCCAATACCTAAATCATGATGAAAGTGTTGGAGAAGAGCAGCTCCCTGCTTTCTGTACCTGTGCTGCAGGCACAGAGAAACCTGGCTGGACCAGACTAAGGAATACAGCTGTCTACTGTCAGCTGCCCCTGCAGCAGTGGGGTCTTCCTCAACTCCCTCCTTAACAAGTGTCACAAGCCATATGCTTCATCATCTACCACAACCTACAGCTGTGCTCTCCTAGTACTTCAGGATCAAAGCATCTGCTATCTTGGTGTCCAGAACATGAAAGCTCAGATCTCAGACGCTCATTTTAATAGCGCCAAAAAAATTACAGCCCATGTTTCTGGCAAGAAGCTTCTTGCTGTGTCTCTCAGATCTGGGCTCCTTTTCAGATTTAAAGAAATGCAATGGTGCAGCTGCAACACCAGTGCACGTGGGGACAAATCACTTGCAAATAAGGCGTAAATATTTATTGTCACAAACCCCAGTAAATATGCTGGAAAAGCAAGCTATAATGAGAGGTCTCATAAGATGAAAAGGCAACTAGGTTGCCTGAACCAAGCTGCAGCCACTCACTGGATTTCCGTGTCACCACTGGCTTAGCAAGTGAGTTCTCACAGGAAGGAATACAGGGTGCCACCTTTGCTGACACTCTTTTTGCTGCAAACTTAAAAGTTCTGTCTCCCAGCAAGCTGTGCAGCAGCAAGCACAGATTCACTGGCTGGGGAGAGATGTTGGCTAAATGAAGTTGGGCACAGGAAAATGAGAACAAAGCTCAAATGCTTCTAAGAAACCGTACTCAAACCATCGCCCTGCAGCGTCCACAGCCCTAAGGTACCCGCACTAAATGAACAAAAGAAAAAGGGCTGGGACTGACACACACCAGTGAAGCTGTCTGGGGGGTGAAAGAAACAGATGGGGCAAGCAGAATTTTCCCTGACTGCTCTGATCTGGCAGCACATGCTGTGTCAGCCCAGATGCATCTTGCCAGGGAAGAGGAGAACACGTCCACTTACCTATCACAAGTAACAGCTGGAGAGTTACGACTCCATCTGCGCATGTTGGCTCCAGTGGTGGGTACGAGCCCCGGGAGCTGCGTACAGTGTAAAGCAGCAGGAGGACCAATGTTGAAAGTTACAGCACCCATGAACCGCAGTGTAGCTAAACAACCTTCCTGCAAAGTTATTCACCAGCTACACTGAGCATGCTTAAAATCAACAATACAGATGCTTTTAAGGACACTTTGTAAGCGCAAAAATAGTAGAAACAAAACTTTGTGAACAATTTGAAAGATACAAAAAAGTGCCTTTCCACAGCAGTGCTTTAAAAATGCACACAATGGTATATACTCTTATTGCTCAAAAAAACTAGTCTGAAATATTAAAACAATTTCCAGAGGTGCTGAAACAGATTTTCTAAAAAATCATATGAAACAGGTCAGCAGAGACAGCACCATTAATTTTTCTCTTTTCATGATGATGTACTAATTTAAAACTATATATAGATGTGTCATTTCCCCCTCTAATTCACAAAGCTTTTTTTCCTGTTCATAAATTATTCAAAGACCTTTATTTTATTATTTGAATTTAAAAAAAACCCTACTATAAAAAAAAGGAACAGGGGACACTGTCACAATAGTTCTTAAATCTGCCAGTCTTACTTGCTCTAATGAGAGATTATTTTACATCATCTTTACACACTTGAGGATACTGTAAGGTCAAGCTTCTTTCTTCGTTTCCTTCTTTGGGGGAAGGAAAGCATTTAAAGTTTGCTTCTGGAGAAAAGGAAAACAGTAAAACCATTTGCCATCTGAGCTGTGACAGTATCCCCATGGTGATGAGGGAACGTGTAACAACCGAAGGTGGGGTAGGTACAATCCAAGCATTTTAGTTACTTCACAAAGGTTGTGTACCACTACCCTGTAATGAACATGCACGATACACAGACAACTTACACTAACTATGCTACCTTATCACAACGCCCCAAAGCGTGGGTAAGACTGTACAGTCAGGCTACTGAAGTACAAGAAAAGGGGCTCTAGTCCTTGACCCCGAGATTGGCTGTGAAGTGGTGGCAAACAAAAAACCTGAAGCCACTGCAATGGTCTATTTCCTACTTACACCGGCCCCTTAGTTATTAGCAAATGTCGTTGCCTCTCAAGGTTGGGTTTTTTTTCCAGTCTTCTCCTGCAGCTGCTAGAAGTGCAACTTGAGAACTAACAGGTTTATGCAATGGGTGCAGTCTCTGGCAGGTCAAAGAAAACACAGAGAATTCCCACTGTGCTTGGCCTGAAGGTACCACTCCCTTCTCTTTTTTGAGAGGGGAAGGCTTCCTGACAGTTGCATAAGAATTACAAACAGTATCTTCTTTAAATGCTTCCAGACACTTGTATTTGTAAAGATAAATACATCAGGCACAGACAAGGCAAGGCTGTACGCTGTGTATGGTTGTGTGAGAACATGGTGCTCTTTACAGAAACCTACCTGTTCCTCCGGGGACAGAATTACACACACAAGTGGGGTATCGCCTGCGTCACCTCGTGGGGCAGTAGCCATTGCAGGAGTCCTGGCAGCTTTCAGAAGGGATTAACACAAATATATTCATCTCGAGCCATAGAAACAAATGATTAAGCCTACTATAAAGTCAGAATGCATAATGGATTGGAATAATATATATTTATCCTACTTACTGCATGGACAAATAACTTTGAAATGATTTGTAGCAGTGAATATTATTAAACTATTTGGAAGGGGAGGCTCTTTATAGTATAAATATATTTCACTCCAGCCCACTATATATAAAATCTATTTTTTTCCTCAGAACATACTTATTTTCAGTAGTATTATTACCAGAATGTTTTGGTATGTTGCATCTGCACTTTTCAAGCAGTGGCCAATGTAGAGGTGCTAGCAAAACACCTCAGCTCTGCACATTTTACCCACCACAAACTGTCAAGAGGTTTGTGTTTGTGGGTTTTTTGTAGTTTGTTGGTTGGGTTTATTTTCCTTCCTTTATTTAAAGTGCCCCCAACATCTTCACCTTTGTGGTAAGATCTGACTAGTTACAGAGTCCCATTCCAGAGAATATAGTGACTGAAACAATAAATACGGTTCTACAAAAACATTCTGGTTATCTTCTATAATTGCGACGCAATATATCACAATATATTATATACCTACACTTATAATACATGCACAACATGTCTCACATGGACAGACACCACAAAAAATTGTCTCCCTCCCTCCCCTAAATGCAGGAAAGTAAGAAAATGGGCTTTTGGTCCAATCCATACGACAGCTGAAAGAAACTGAAACGATAAGTTAATGCCTCTCTACCCACCTTTCCCAATAAAATATCAACGCCCCAAGCCCCCGACTTTTTCGGCCTAGCCATGAAAGGGGAATGTCTTTACATTTAGCCTTCGCTACAGTTTGAGATCACCTCTTTCAGTGGGGCCACCATCCACACCCCCACACTCTCTCCAAGTGCGCAAAAGCACAGGTTGGCTGATCACGGAGGGGCCCACAAGTCACAGAGAGCACCGGCCCCTGGGGACTGACTACCAGTCCCGTGACAGCTTGGTGTTCTGATCCCTTTTGGGAGGTGCAGGGGGTGGCCCCCTCCGTAACGTTGCATAGCCAGATATGTGACTGCCCCCAAAGCTGCTTGTCTTCTGCTGGTCAGCCAGCAGCTCCGGTGGAGGTGGAGGCAGGGCCATGTCATCCATGGTGGCTGTGGGCTCTGTTCGGGACACGCGCGCAGAGGAGAGGGAGCCGTGCCGGGTGATGGATTTCCGCTGCAGCGTCCGGTTGAGGTCTGCCAGGAAGCCCGGCTGAACGCTAAGGCTGGACTTGGGAGAAGTGGGCACTGGGGGGCTAGCTGGCCCTGGCGGCTCCGTGACCTCTGCCTGCGTCAGTCGAGTGCTGTCATTGCGCTTGGGACGTGTGGGTGGTGGAGCTTTTTTCACAGATGGTTTTGACCACGCTTGAGGTTGGGGATTGACAACAGCAACTTTTGGGGAGGTGCTGCCTGAAAACACAGATGGGATCTCAACTGGTGGGAGAGGAAGATCTATTTCAGGTGGTGGCGGTGGAAAGTCTGAATCAGATGGTGGTGAAGGGAACTCAACCACGGGTTCCTTCCCAGACACACACAGAGCAGGAGCCTTGGGTGGGATCCCTCCTTGTGGAAGGACAATGGGCAGGCTCACCCCTGAAAGGTTGAGCTTTCCTGGCTTTGGAGGGGCTGCAGGAGGCGATGACTCCTTGGAAGGAGACCCTGATGGCTCTGGTGGGTGTGCAAATTTGCTGACAAGGCGGTCCACTGAAGGTCTCTTGGACTCATGATACTCAGCAGAGCTGCTAGACTTGATGCTGGAGTTTCGCTGAGGTGTTGGAGGCGGTTTCTTCCCCCCAGGGCTTGATGTCTTGCTGGTCTTTTTGACTGGAGACCCTGATTTTTCAGGGGGGGGAGAACCTGCAGAGGAAGCGGGGGAAGGAGGTGGAGGAGGAAACACTAAGCTGCTCTCTGGTGGAGGAGGGGGGAAATCCGGTGAGGGAGCAGAAGCAGGCTGCCATTTGGGCTTTGCCTTCACTGCTGGAGGTGACTGTGGAGCCACACTCAGTGGAAGGGGTTTCAGAGGCTGGGGCTCGATGGGAGGTGGGGTGGGAGGAGGTGGGAACTGGCTAACTATCTGTTTCACCACTGATGGCACTGGGGACTGAGGGGATGGAGGAGGCTTCGCAGAGAAACTCTGCTGCTTTGGGAATGTAGGGGGGGGAGTGGGGCCAGGAGGGGCTGGGGGCAGTGGAGGCACCTGGGGAGAGGTGACACTTGGTTGTTTCTTTATTGCAAGGGGTAAGGGAGCTGGCACAGGGGGGGTGACATATGAGACCCCTGGTGACGCTGCCTTCCCACTAGGCTGCGGTGGAAGAGCTGCCATGACAGGTTTTGGGGGTGCCTGGGGGGGTGGGGGGGCAGGCACAGGGGGTGGGGGTGGTGGCAATGAGGAGGTGGCAGCGGCAGTGGCCTGGCTTGTATTTGGTTGAACCTGATGGAGTTTAGGGGGTGGTGGTGGCGGTGTGAACTGTGGCACAGAGGGGGCACAAGGTGCCGGCTTCAGTTGTGCCATGGCCGAACCTGGTGTGGGGGGAGGTGGTGGAGGTGGTGGAGGTGGCATGACCCCATTGGGGGGCACCAATATCTGAGGCTTTCCTGAGGGCGGGGGGGGCAGGGGGGCCTGCTGTGAAGCAGGAGCTTTGGAGAAAGGCCCACCATGCTGGGCAGCATTCTGCAACCTGGTGATGGTGCTGTATTTGACAAACATGGCGGCGGGCGAGACCGCAGATGGAGCGGCCTGGCTGGGGAGTGGGGGTGGGGGTGGGGGAGGGGGGGGAGGAGGAGGAGGAGGTGGGGGTGGTGGGGGCGGCAACGGGGGGGATGGCTGTGATGCTGCATATGGGGTCGCCACTTTTGTCTGTGGGGACACAGGAGGTGCGAGAGACACGAAGGGCCGACCTGCAGGCTCTGCTCGGGCCTATTGGGAAGGGTTTTTTTAGTGAAAGTGGAAAGGAAGAAAAAGAAAGAGAGAAGAGGGGGGGAGGGAGGGAGACAAAGAGATTATAAAGTCAAGGTCTGAATGTGCCTGTCATTAAAAATTAAGTGGCAGATCACAGCATGCAGGAAGTATTAGCAAAACGATGCAGCAAGAGACAACTCCGTACAGGGACAAGACTGGGCCGTGCAGCCTGACTGGGCAGGCAGGGAGGGGAGCTGGGAAGAACCAGTGGAGCCAGGTCTTCTCCAAGCTTGGCTGAATGGCAGGGAGAGAATACACCAGCCTGGGCACTTCCGTGGGGCAGACAGCTGCACCCAGGGAGAATCCTGGTCCTCTGGGCAAGTACAACGACCCAAACAGAGCCAGAGTGCAGCATGCCATGATGGGGGCATCAGGCAGAACAAGAGACTCTGCAGACACCTCCTTGGATCGGTAAGACTAGAGTTAAGACATATGTGGCCTCCCAGAGCACCTGTCGAGCCTTTACATTGGTTAGCTCAGGCCTCACACTGTTCAGTGTTACAAAATGCAGAAATCCTGAACTGCTCTAACACACGTGAAGAGCAAGCTCTATGCAAGAATGCTACTGAGATCCACATGCTCTGATATCCAAACTGGCAAGGGAAAATATAAGGAAAAAGAGGGAGAACTGAAAGAAATCTTGAGACATCTGCAAAAGCCAGTTAGCTTGGGAAAGAAAAGCTCTACATGCAGCTATTATCTTAAGCAGAAAAAGAAAGGACAGTCAGGGAGAAAGTGACTAATGGAAGGAGTGCTGGGAAAGCAGCAGGCAATGTTTTATTCACTGGGTTTCATGTAAGTTAAATTGTTTCTTTAAAGTTGTAAGCCTACATTCCTGTTAAAAAACTAAAAAGGTAATTGGATTTCTCAAGTTTATAAACATCCTCCTACTACACAGTGGGTTGGCTACAAGTCAAGTTATGAATTTCACAGACCACAGCATAGAAACATGCATTAGAAACACAATGCCAGCGTGGCAACTGACCACACCAGGCACTTTACTTCATTAGTAGGTACTTCACCACAAGTTAGCCCAGTTATGCTCCTTGGCACTGCCTGAGCAGGTTTGCCTATCGCTCTGTTCTGAACACAGACACGCGGAACACCACCAAAAGGATTAGAGTCAGAAAGAACACCGTGATTTACAGCACACAGGGGTGTGTCTCTACCTGTCACATTAGGTCTGGAAGGCAAGAGTATGACAAAGTTCTGAAGCTAAATCAGGGTGTTCACATAACAAAATGAGAGAAATCTTCATCTCTTGCAGGTGTTAGTCTGTAAATTACCATTCTCCCAATCACCCAGGTTAATGAGTTTTCAACTAGCACCACCTGACCTTAAGTGTGCCCTGTACAAGGCACCACGGGTGTGCTGACCTTAGCTGTGCTGAGCTTCACTTTTGACACCTGAGACAGCAAAAGGCAACAGGAGAAAGAAAAGCGGCATAAAACAGAGAGAGGGAGACCAAGGCACAACAGAACATCTATCCCTGAATGAGCAGACCGTGGAGAATCTGGCATTGGTCACTTAAAGCACACACAGTGAGCACGCACTTTGATGCCTGTTTTAGCATCCTATTTGAAATAATGTATTTAACAAACAAAATGAGACATGATGAGCTCTTCACTGCCCAGTTACGAAGAATGGGAACAGACAAATAAATTCTTTGGACAAACAGGAATTTTCAAATTACAAAATGGACAGACTACTTGCATTTTAGGAAAGGATGTCTTTTTAAATCTTAGGTACGTATGAAACAGAGAGGAATTATCCTCATATCCACTGAAGACAGTCATTTTCAGTGAGGAAATTAAACACTTGGGACTAGGAAAAGAATATTGTGCATCTCAGGAGGGAGAGCCCCTCCCATCTCCACAGAATCAAATTAAATTGCCACAACCAGAAACATTCAGTGATACTTTGTTTACAGAAGAACTTGGAAACAGATCATTGTCCTTGTTCATCCTTATAACCACAGGATGTTTCTTCTGGGTGTCTTAAAAAATACTTACTGCATACTATCAATTGACATTTGTAACACACACCTTAACAACTACCAGGAACTCTCAGCAATGCTATACAGAGAATATAAAATAACAACTGCACACGGCTTCTTTTTTTTACGCTGTTTTTCCTAAGAAAATAAACTTTTGCAATTGAACTGTTTGCTATCTCTTTTCCCACACTGGTTGCTTTTGGATTGATTAGCAAATTTTAGCAAATACGACAGATCATCAGAAATCTCAGTGTCTTTTCAACTTCAATAAATTGTTCTTAAGTTACTGGCACCTGGCAAATGAGGGAAAAGCAGACAGAACTCACCCATTTTTAACCTGTTGAGAAGTTAGTCACTGGCTGACCAGTACAACATGCTGGCTGGCTGGCCAGCCAATGTCATCTCCCTGCTGAGACAAAGCACGCTCTGTTCTGCCCTGCTTGCTGCGAGGATGAGACAAGGGCCACAAGGGAGAAGAGAGCTGTTGCAGAGGGGAAGGGACATGCTGGACAAGTCTCCATTAATTCTGCCACTTGTACCAACCTGCCTGTATGAACTTCTTAAAGCAGCTCTGCCACCAAAGTGCTGTGTAACTACCTCTGAAATAACTGTTTGGAGACTAATCTGCCAAAACCAGCATGTCTGAATACTTTACTATTAAAATGGCTTTAATCAGATAACATAAAACTTCTTGGGGTTTATTTAAATGATCAACTGCCAGCAGCACTGTGGACTTGATAAGAACAACAGTGATCTCACTGTGGGAAACTTCAAACTTTTCTCTAAAAGCAACATTTTCATATTAAAACCAGAATTTTAGGAAACAGCAATATGACAATTCTCATAGCAGTACTCTTTCACCTCTGTCAGATACATGCTAGACAGACTCAAATGCCGTATCTTTTGCATCTACTGCACCCCTGCAGAAATGCTGCACCCTGTACACATACACAAGCCATCTGCTAATGAACATGCACCAGGTATCGCACTCATGCAGTAGAAAGATTTGGATTACAATTTAGCAAGCTACATTCCTGGGCTGAGTACTACATTGCTATTAGAACCAGACAGTTTCCGAGCCAGCAGGCACTGCAGAAGTGATGAATCCCAGAGGATGCAGCCATGTCAGCTTTCACAGCGTGCCACGTGCTTTCTTATTTGAAAATGTGAAGTGGCTTCTTATTTTTGGTTATTTATCTGATGAACCAATGCCAGGTGCAGTGACCCATGGTCTGAGTTTTAAAAAGCTTGCTTCACTAGCATTTCTCAGACCTAGGGGCTGAGAAAGATTCAGAACTGACAGCAGTGAAGACAGCTTTTCAGAGCATCCTGCAGCATACTCCCACACCTAACTGCTGCAATTAGTACCTTGTTCAGTAACCTGGAAATTCCTTTGAATCTGACAACAAACCAGCTTAAGTGGCAATTCTGCTGTGTTTGGAAGTATTCCCCAGGAACTACACCAGTGAACTACCACAAAGGACAGAAAACTAACCAACCACAACAGACCTGAGCCCCAGCTTTCACTGGGTTAAAATCTTCAGTAACTCCACCAGCAACAAGAGATACCAAATCAGCCTCAATCCACAACTGCTGCCAATTTTAGTACTTCTGCTTTGACCGTATCTATGGTCACTGTTACCATTTCTTAAATAGCTAGACCTGCCTTCAGGTCTCAGTTACATCTTCACAAGGGAAAGATGTGGCTAGTTAACTGGAGAAAGATCTTAGTGAAAGAATGTCATTCAACTTGTTAACAGCTGATCTTTTTATTTTGTCTTTATTCAACATTAATTAATAGGATTCTATGGGAAGGGCTGTATTGTGCTTTCAAAGAACAGAGGCCTTCTCTACACACAAATAAAAGCAACAACGGAAGGTGTCAGGATTGAAATCCCTGAAAAAGTGTCTCCTGAAAAAACAATTATATGGCAGTGTATGTCAATAACAGAGTAAAAAAGAGAAGAAATCCCACTCAAGACAGAGGTGGAAGGGGTATCACTGTCTCATACATTTTGTTGGACGTTGGTTCTCAAAACTAAAGTCTTCTTGTTACCTTGCTGGATTCCTCCAGTTGAGTGCCTCGTTTCCAGGCCTCGGAGAACATGGAGCTGACAATACTTTGGGAACGGACATGTCCAGCTGGCTGGGTATCAGAAACTCCACTGTCAGACTGATTAGAATGATTTGATTGAGATTCTGTTTAGAAGAAAGTTAATAAACAGTTAGCCAGTGTTTCTGAAAGCAAGAATAAAGTTGGCGTGACATTTATTTGTCACACTTGTTAAAGATGTTATCCCACCAAAGGACATTGTTCCCACTAACTACTGCATGAGCTCTAGCTCGCATTCAGACCACTGCTTTCTGGAAAACAGTGCAACAGATCCCTCATATTCACTAAATTTGAAGCTCCAAAAAGGCGATGGTCTGTCAGATACGTTGCAAAGAAAAACACACTGCAGTTGTATAGGTTCTGAAACCCTCAACACTTCCTGCATGTTGGGAAAAACACATACAGCCTGCTCCCTCCAGCACTCCTTCCCAGCACAACCTTAGAAATAGACACTGGGCCGTAGGCTCAGGACAGGCAAACTACACCAGCTGAGGCAACAGCCTGCTTCTGACTGCTCCATTCCTTAAGGGAAGAGAAGGAACGATGTGCATCCTGCAACTGGCAAACGCAAATGATGCTCTAGGGCCACAGGGTAACTTGAAAATGCCAGACCAGTTTATCCAGCTTGGCACCTGCTTTCAGTGTAGCCCCAAGCTGTCCTAGGGAAAAAAGGTGGCATGTAGGCACGGGCTGGACTGGAGCTCTGGCAGAACATGCATGGCTGGTGGGCTGTGGCACAGCTCCTCACCACAAGAGAAACTGCATTAAGTAAATGCCCAGCTTGAATGGAAAACATTGTCAGTAACCAAGAATTTACTGTTATACCTGGTAAGCTGTTCCACACACATGAAAACAGATGGCACCTTCCCAGTGAGGCTGAGCCTGCTTAGCTCGTTCTCACAGGCTACTTTTTGAGCATTTCCAACTCAGTAGCAAAGCCTCCTGACCCGTACCTGTGATGGGCAAAAGGCTTTCACATGATAACCTGTTTTCAATACTGACACCTGCCCCTGAAGGTTCAGAATAACCTGGCAGAGTGCCAGTCAGATCTCAACAGTGAAATGAGACTATATAAACCATTCATAAACCAGTCCCAGTTCTGCTGAGAGGTAAACAGGAGCATATTACTGCAGGCATATACAGTTTGACATAGGAACAGAAACAGCATTGTCAAAGTTTGTCTCTAAAGAGATTGCGTGGATCTTTGCCATTGGGCAGGGGCTATTTCTCATTTTCCCATTTCAAATATTTCAGTCAAAAAAGCAGTTTATGAGATATGCCTGTAGCTCTCTAGGCATCATTCAAACATAGATTTTATTTCTTTTTCCAGACAGGTGAAGACACAGACATCAGGAATTTGAAAGGAAGCTTCCTCTTCTCAGTATCAGAAACACATTCTTTTTTGGAGGTGAAGAAGAAAGCACTGTATGTTCCAAATGCCTACACCACTGCAATTAATATAATAAGTTTGCGTGTGTGTGTGTGCGTTAAATATAGTGTTGATGTTTTAGACTAAACAGAGCATGAAAGACTTTGGAAAAACAGCCCATTTCTTGTGATAAGTTTCTCTTGAGGTCTTCAGAAAGCAGCTGATAAAAAGGTAATACATCTAAGAGGTAATTAAATCTTTCTATTATGAGACAGATGACATTATTACCTGGCAAACTAGATGAGCTGGAGCCTGACTTGATACTGGAGCTAGACAAGGAAGTCCAGTCATATGCCGATTCTGTTCTCTTCAATGCTTCCTGATAGTTCATGTATAGTTGCTTCCCATACTAAGCAAAACGACAAATTTAAAGACTGTTTAGCCTGTGTACCCTTTGCAGACTCTTGAGCTCCACCTCCAGCTTCTCTATTCCACCATTTTTTCTCCTCAGAGAGAAACAACAGGCTCCTTGTTAAGGAGCTCAGGCAATATTAATTTGGTGCAAATTTAATTTTATTTAATGAAAGTGGCAACTCCCCCCAACCTTTTGGTTTTTTATTACTGGATTGTTGAAAGAAAGGAAAACAGTTACTTATGCTAGAAGATGTAACATCGAGCAAGAAATAGGCCAATGAATAAACTAAGCCAACCCGCGGAACTCAGAAAACAATTCTGGTTTCTCACTTCCCTTCTTTTCCCATAAGCCTTCTTTATAAAATCTGTAAGGGAGCTGGATAAAATCTACCCAGGATGGCAGTTAGAACTTCATCATGTTACAAAGAGGTGGAGCAGAAACAAGAAGAAAGGACCCAATTACTGAATTATCATAACAGCAAAGCCTAACAATTTTGCTAGGGAATGAAATATGTAAGATGACTGTACAGTTCATGTTCAGATTAGTTAAACAGTGGTAAGTCAGATGTAGCATGTATTTTTCTAAGTAACTGGAAATGTTTCCAAATAGATCCTAATAACAACTTGTGACAACAGTGCAAGGCTGACTAGAGGAGGTTACCTTAGCAATGCGAATGCCATTGATCCATTGGTGTAGGGTTCTTACATCATCACAGCAAAGATACTTGATATACTGGGATTTCTTCTGGATCTGAGGATGCTGCAGAAAAATTGTTAATCCTCATCAGTATAAGAGTAGCTGGGAATGCAACAGAAGTTGAGGTCCACACACTGTTGAGGTCCGTACAAACTTAATGCTGGAAGCTCTTCAACAGCAGTCTGTATTTTTAGCCCCCTTAAAACGTTTACCAGTATTTCAGGTGGCGGTAGTGGGGCTTGCTTCACACACAGTTTGGCAGTGTCCAGTGTGCACTCATTTCAGGTTTGAAATGTTAAGAAAGGGTGAATCTTTCTGTATTTTAGTACTTAGTATTTCTACCTACCAACAAAGTCTTCTGTACCTGTAAAGCTCTTTAGAAGTCTTTACACTCCCAAGTCAAGTGGTCAGAACAGTCTCAGCTTGTAAAGACCTTTCCTAAACACAAGCAAAGTGTAGAATTGTTTCCTTTCACTGCCCTAGGGACTAAGTCACCACTTGAGGGAGGCAACTAACATATTTCACCTTCCTCTCACATCAAAACAAACTGGAGGAAAAACACACACACACACTGGTCCTCTCTGCTCTTCTATGTACTGAGTGAGGGATGCCACAAATGACATGCTGTTAAGCACAATTCCATTGCAGCTTGTAGAGCCTTTAAGGTGCTCACCCTACTGATACAGGGCCACTGTCTAAAATACTTGCTGCTCCCAAGCACATGTATATAAAAAGAAAAGGTGCTATATTTATCCATTCAGAAGTCAAGAAAGAAATTTTGTGGGTTTTTTAAAAATCAGACACTGGAAATCATTCTGGAAATGTTACTATTCAGTTGTTTCCTGTCCATGCTGTAGAAGTTACGTCTCACAGATGTCATGGAAAATCTGAATACTCAAGTTCTTACCATTTTCCTCTGTTTATTTACAGTTCAGTGACACAGAGTTTCACTAGATGATCATGGGTATTTAGGTTTTACTGAAGACTGTCTGAAACATAAGAACTTTTGTTCTCTTTTCAGAATATTTTCTCTGTTGTCTTCCAAACATATTACAAAATGAACACGAACATGTTTATCTCCATAAACAGAATATGTATCTGTACCCATTATAATTGTTTTAAATTTTCCCTACCAGCCTCTTTCATACACATTACAGAACAAAGTGTCTATACAAGCACAAAAAATTACTTCACCAACAAGTCATCTTTTTCCTGGACTTGTAAAAAATTGTGCCTACACAGAAATAGAAGCACCTCCCAGAAATCTAGTATTTAGGGCCAAGGAGCTAATATTATATACTGTCTTGCACAGTAAAGGTTCGAAACAATCAAAGCGAGCAAACATGTAAAGGCAAATCCATTCTGGACTTCAGTGAGAATTGAAGTCTAGAATCCACCCTGGACTTCAGTGAACCTTTGAGTTTGTATGTGCCATTTGCCTCTACAAAAACACACTCTTATTTTGGAGATGTCTTCCAGTTTAGTGAATCTTTGTGGCACAAAACTGAATTTCTATTAAAAAAACAAACCTG
Source organism: Porphyrio hochstetteri (assembly GCA_020800305.1). NCBI lineage: Eukaryota > Metazoa > Chordata > Aves > Gruiformes > Rallidae > Porphyrio > Porphyrio hochstetteri. Next base: position 16,512,342 of record CM036910.1, on the reverse strand, counting down.
TATGACTTCTGTGCATTGGTACTAATATAAGCCACTGATGTAACGTTTTAAAAGTTGAGGCAGGCAGAACTCAGTCCTGCTTAATACGGAAATTTGGTGATTCATCAGTTCCACACTGAGAACTTAGAACCTGAGTTATCTGACTAATTCTACCCCATTGATATACTTAGATAAGCCAGTAAGGGACAATTTAGACACAGTAAAATTAGACTTTAACATTTTAATGTCTTCATTTATGCTCAGAATGGCAATACTTTTAAAAAGTGCTTAGATAAGACTCAGTCTGGATTACTCTGTGTGGTCAACAAGTCTGAAAAAAAAAATTCACTATTAACCTGTCCAATCGATGTGGATGACATGTAAGCAGAAGAAACACTGACATTTTTGCTTTTAATTGCATTCATTTATCTGCACCAATGACCTATAAGAACATAGAAAACATTCCCAGTTTCAGCTGTATGCTTTCTCCCTAAATATCACGTCCCATATTTGATATTCAGTGTCTGCCTTGCAGTGGGTTCAAATGCATGTTGGTCTGTCTATTTTAAGATGACATCCTTTTTTCATGCAGGGGAGAGGCAGCCACACACTCCAGGCACATAAAACATTATAATGTTACAGAGACATGCAACACCACAGGAGCTACAAATTGGGGAAGGTAAGAGGTCAAAGGAAAACTGTAAGTGCAACTACAACTATTTCTTGTTACTTGCAGCATTTTCAAATCCTTCCAGACACTTAACTTGCTATGAGCATACTGTGAAAACCTGCTTTAAAATAGCTTTGTAGCTAGCTATCCTGCAGGAACTGACACCATTTTGAACACTGTGTGGGAGTCAAGAAAGATTGGTTGGGAGATGAGTTGACAATTTAAAATAACTTGAAGAACTCAAGTTATTAATCTCACAGTTTAAGATCAGGTCACTGCTGTCATACCATTTTTTTCCTACCTGCTCTCTCTACCTGTCCTTTAAACTCCTACGTTTCTTCCCAACAGCATCCCCTCTGCCTCAGGTTGAGCAATATGGTCAGACTTGACTCTCTAATACCAACTTCTGCAGAACTCTGGACCTACCTTCAAAGAAGATGGCAACTCCCTAAAGTTAGCATTATGAGGGTTATTATCTCACTGAACCTGAGTGGCTGTAACGTATAGAGTTGTCAAAGGAACAAAAAGAATGTAGTGGTTTAGAGTGTGATGAACATACTCTGGAACTCAGCAGTCTGAAAGTTAAGACAATTCAGGGCAATATGAAAACATTTACAAAGTCATGAGTAGCATGGAGAACTGGCGACAATTGCTCACCAACTGTTCACTTCCTGTTTGAGAACTAGGGGAAAATGAAATGAAAAGCAACTGATGGCTCACAACAAGGGAAAGATTATACAAGATGTACCCAGCTGCTGCAGCATTCTAAAAGTTTCTTGGAATCCCACAAGAGAAAGGGTATACTCAAAGAGTAAGGATGCACCTACGGCTATTTAACATCCAAGATACACTCCCTGGCTCTCTGAATTTCTAATGGCTGAAAAAATAGGCTGTGGAAGTATTTCTTCATGACTGCTCTGTACTTGTAATGTTTTTCATACACAGTTTATAAAGAAAGGCCGCTGCTGCACTCTGTGTTCTTCTTCCCTGCCCCTGCCACCCTCCCCCCAGTCCATGTGGATCTTCTGGCAGGAAGAGGAAATCTGTCAGCTTGATGGGGAAGAAAGTGATTCATAGCCATTTCTTCCCTCTGCACTAGTCCCCACATGGCATTTTCTCATTTTTTGGTCTACCTGTCAAGGATGGTCATTACAACAACTCCAGAAAAAAATTTACTTAAACCTAGCTTTCTCATCGTCTCTCTAACTTACGGCAATTTAGATTTCTCATGTGTAGAATGAAAACAGTTTAGAGATTCATCCTGAAAACTGACAGGTGGAGTTTTGTTATATTTGTTATATTACTAGAGAGAGTGTACTCTCAATTATAACCTCCCCCAAGATTAATATTATGTTAATCAGCTTTTGCTCACAATTAGAAAGTGTATAAATTATAAGGGACTAAGATTAGTGTGGAAACATTTCAAGCTCTTTAATTGCTGTTTTCAGTACGAGAACTTTTAAAACAATTAACGTTACCTTCAGCACTAAACAATAGTCTGTCGGTGCTTTGTATTTGTTGCGATAGTCCTGTCCATAGTAAACATTGACATGATCTAGCTGTAGAAAGCACACCAGATCCCGTGAGACCTATAAAAAAAAAAATACATCACAAAACCACACACACTGAGGAAATCTTAACTAATGTTAAGATCCAATCTGGTTAAGGTCTACTATTAGCTTAAAGCTACTAGTTTAACTACTAATATAAGAAAAAGATACAGCTGTGCACAAACTCTTGCATTAGATCTTCATTATTAACCAGTCATTAATAACCAGTATACCCTTTTCCAAATTCAGTCTATTCTTTTTAGTTTTTGCCTGCATTTTGCCTGACACTACTAAGGTTCATTTAGAGTATCAGGAGAAGCTAAATAGGACTGGTTGACTGGGAACTTTTTAACAGCTGTTGGTTACATTTAATCTTGGTAATAATCAAGGTGTCCAAGTTCCAGTGTGACTGTGAGTAAAATTCTACTGATTTTTGGCAAGGATTGTAGGGTACTGAATTTCAACAGGCTATACTTCATATAGTGTTGTAATGCAGCAGAACACTGTGGAAAGAATATGGGAGATGTATGCAGCTCTAAAGGAAACCAACGCGCTGACAGAGATTTCCTCTTCATTGCCAGCTGTGTGGGAAGTAGACTTCTGGTACTGGGGATCAGTTGATGATGTCAAGACTGATGGATTCATGGACAACTTGAACCCAGAGTAGTTCAGCCTTGAAGCTATAATGCATTTTCAGCAGCTTTCTATTTACTTTTCATTATTAATACTCACAGAACAGCGGTGACACTGAGGAAACAGTATTATATATAGCAGCTTCAAAAAACAGCACAAATTGGTCAAAAGGAATCGTATTTATATGAACTGACTGAACCAAAGAAATTATGCACACTGATTGTAGAATTGGTCTGATGTTTTATGATTGGCATTTGTAATGCAAGTCAGTCCCTCCTGAATTCTGCTGGAGAAAGGAAAGCCTCTTAACTGCACACCTAACTCCACGCTCACTCACAAAGCTGACCTTTGTCATCATGTATTTTTGAATTTGGGTTACATGCTTCACATCAAGTGCTATGACAGTAATTTCCACAATAAACGCTGCACTTGTAATTAAGGGATGGAGCACTAGGCAACACACAGGTAAGGCAAAATTTAAGGCTGACTCTTGCATGCATAACTTACCAGCAATTGCTCTTAAACAACATACCTTTGCCTTCCCTTTAGGGACATAGTAGATTCCAGAAGCTCGAAGAAGAAAGTAACGTTTCTTCCAAGACTTCTTGCCATCCTCTTTCAGCCACAAAACTCCCTCAATCTCTGGCACGGTCACAGAACTTCCACAGAAGCATTCCTGCCAATAAACACAATAGTTTGGGAAGAAAGAAAGCCAGAACATAGAGTAGTTTGCTCTTAATGACCAAAATTCTGAAATTCTTTATCTAAGGAATGCTCACATAACAGGGACAGACCTTTTTTCATGCATTCATACGAATTAGAGATTAAATGCAGAAGCTATAATGTAATTCAAACACAACAGGGGATCTTGTAATTTCCTCAGGGCAAGAATGACAACAAAAATATTAGCAGCTCCCTATCAGTAATAGATCCCCCAGTGGCTTTACTGGCTTTATAGTCACGAGGTCACCTTATAGATAAAGTCTCATAAGCCTAACTATACAAAAAATCTAATTACACAGCCACCTGATACAGCTATAATTAATTTCATTAGTACTTTGTTGCTACTAACTGCCAACCCTATAAATAGAACCTTCATAGAAGTTACAAAGAGCTAACAGAGGAAAACAAATGTTTTAAATACACTCCAGATTATTAAGCAGCACAGAGGTTTACTGAGTAATCCTAGAAGATAGAAAGAATTAGAATTACAGCATGCACATCATGGCTTCAAGCATGTTTTTGATCCACTGTATTCACATAACTACTTATTAAAACACATATTAATAGTATACTAAGAGCATGCATATGCTACTCATAAGTGAAAATGTATTAATTATAATTCAAAATTAAATACAAAAATACTTCTTTTTTTTGTAACTATTGAAAACATAATCATTATTCAGAAAATCAAGTGGAAGTTATGACACCAGCATGGGTATGTCTCTACAAAATGTCACAAAAGCCATTCAGTTTTCAGCTTTTGGAGGCCAAGTTTACTGTTGCTTTATTTGCTTCACACTTTCTGGTTGTCCTTAGTTCTATAAACTATTTCAAGTGTTAGATATTAATTGGCTTTCTTCTCTGTCACTGCTTTTAAAAATTTAATATTTGGTCATTTATTTTAAAATGTAATATAAACAATTTTTAACTACTTTCTTACTGTCAAAATTTAAAATATTAACATAGGTAATTCACTGAATTAGTGCTATGGAATTTTGTAGGGAATCATCATTTGGAGAATACTAGTAAAATACCTACCACCACAGGTCCAAACCAAAGTGACTATTCTGCAAATCAACTGGTTGTAGCCACAGTTAGAGGTAACCTCATTTTGTTTATCACTGTGTATGGTTACACACATGTGTCTATTTATTAATAACTAAATAATTTCAGCTATTAAACAAAGACACCTTTTCATTAACTGACCATATCTGAAAGAGTGTAACATCAAAACAGCCACCTCAAACATAACATACTCCACTCACAGTTGTGCCAGAATTACATTCAGCTCCATCCATCAATTTCAATCACCACAACCTTTTAGAGTTCACTGAAATGACTAGTATGCCCTTGTTGTTTGCAGTCTTACCTCTAGCAGCACCTCTTTATTTCTGTCTGCCATCTCAGAGGTTTCTTTCTTCCCCAGAAGATAGTTCTGTAACAAGAGAAAGCTTAATATTTCTATAGGCATTCTGAAATCAAGCCAAATAACATTTCTCATTTAACTTACTTCAGCAGTAAGAAAAAACACAGCCGTTCTCCTATCCAAGAACAATACATTAATTGAACAAACCTTTGTAGTCCTATTGAAACTGTCAGGCCACTAAATAATACATGGAACTAAGTTATAATCCCCTTTTCCAGAAGTATCAATCATTTCATAGTCTACAGCTTCAAAACAACACTGTCTTGGCTTTCTACATAACAAACAGCTGCCTGGTACAATGTATCCAGAAGTGAAAATACTATGAACTTGAAAAATTCCACCTAAAAATATTTTGTTAAAAACAGAGATCTTGAAAACATGGAACATACCACCTTTATTTATGTGTTCAAAGCAGCACACAGAGAAGCATTTACTTCATTCCACCACACCCTGAGAGATTTGCTGAATAACAATATATTTTTGTTAGGAATTACTAAATACTCAATTGTCTTCTTAAAAGGAACTAACTACACATAGGTACAGTATATTATTTAGTAAGCTTTTTTACAAGTCTTCTTCAACTTGGAAAGGACTGGGACAATGAAAATCTTCAGCTTCCCAACCCCTAGCTCTATATACTGGAAAAATACCAATATTCACAAACTTTAGCCATATTCAGGAGAAATATTTGGGATTTTCTGGTACTACACATTTTGTTGACAGTGCCTACTGCATGTAGAAATTACTACATAGAAGCCATACAGAAGTAAAAATAATCTAAACCCCTAGAAGGGAATACATTAAGTAAGAGTTAAGAGAAAGATCAAGTTATACTATATCCAGGTTTTTTCAAGTCAAATTCTTCTGAAAGACATCTTCTGTATTTCTGTTTCGTTTCCTCCACTGCCTCATAGTACTGGGCTGCTGCTGGGTATTGAAACTGCAGCTAATATTTAGGAAGAGAGGCCTTTGAGGCCATTTGAGAGAAGAAATGGGGTCTTTGGTCTCCTAGTCAGGGAACAGGGGAAACAGGTGAATAGAGGGCAGGTGCCAGCTTCCACACAGGACGCACGCTCTCTTCACTTGTAATTTGACCATGGAGTAGCTATTCTCTTCAATTTTCTCTTCTCCTTTTTGCCAGCAATGTAAGAATGTGAAGAGTCACTGCTATTAGTAGTATCTGTCAACACCCTTCTTGCCTATTTACATATTCAAACAGCACTAAGTATTGGTGTAAATGCCACAAAATTGGTTGCCCCAATCTCTGTTAAAATTACTCATAAACACATCAGCGAACAGATTGCTTCAGCTCTAGGTTTCTTGCTAGGGGCTTGATTTTATGCCGATGACAGTGTGGATGTACAGAGTGCTGAAATGAAAGGTTGCCTGGCATTTTAACACACACACACAATTACCAAAATAAAAGTACAGAAATGAATGCTACCAAAAAAGTACAAAGCTCCAATCAGGCCTGTGTGCCTGCGCACACACACACACACAATTACCTGGGGATTCTTGAACAGCGCGTACTTCTCTATGCGCTCCACAAACATCAGCTTGTTTTGACTATCTCTCGTCCAGTTCAGAAGATTTTCAACTAGATTTTCATGATCTTCAAAGATCCTTTCTGCAGCCATAACAAGACAGAAAATACATTTAAATCTGGCACATTTTGTGATAGAAACTATTCTGTGGCCATATCTGTGAGACAAGGCATATATGGACAGAAAAAAGTCCAAGGTCTACTAAAAGGGGGAAGAAACTTACACTGAGAAACTTAAAGGACTTAGTCAACTTTCAGACATGCCTGATTTAATTTTACACATACATTTCCTCAACACTCTCACTTCCCTTTCTTCAGACTTGTATGAAGTGTTTGTTGTCTTTTTTCACCTTACAAAGCCTACCATCCTACACGGACACAGCAGTCTCAAATGACACCATTTCAAATGTGATGAGTACAAATAAGGTTAGGATCAACAGAAAATACTTTTTATAAAGAGGAAGATGCACAGTAAGGTTTTTACCCCTCCTCTCTTTCTTCCATTAGGAACACATCAAACCCAAGAGACTCAGTGACATCAGTAAAATTTCTATATTATACCTTAGAATTTAGACATGCTTTTAATACAAATGGAAAACAACCCCAACGTTCCCAGATCATTCTGAAATCTCATTTGTGAGCTTTATTACCTAAATGAACATTTACTAAAACAATCACCAGGATAATGTACATTACAAAGACAAGACTTTAAAACATTCTGAGGATTTATATTACATCAAAATATAAGAATTAAATGTTTATAACTATTACTTACCCATTTGCAATTCAGAGATGGTTTCCACCAATGACCAGTCTAAACTGTAACCACAGTGTGATTTGTCCATTAGATTGTCTAATACTTGTCTCACTGTCTGCCTTTCATCTACCATCATTGTTTTTGAGCTGTCATCAGACATGTGGACTCTGATCACCAGCTATTAAGCAGAAAATTCGGAAAAAAAAGGACAGGTTTCCCACATTTCAAATTAAAACATGTTTTTTAAGATCTTATTTCTTATTTGTGTTAAGTAGCATAAAATATTAAGTTCAATCAAAACACTTCCTCAAAACTTAAAAGCCATAAATCATGTCAAGATATTTGTAACATGGTCTTCCCAATATAACAACAACATGCTTTAGTTGTGTGTTAAGGAGGAAAAAAAATCCCTTCCACCAAAGGGTCCTGTTCTGATCAATAATGTGCCACTGTGACAATTTTTCTCACATACCTTGGTGGAATACAGACGTAGAGTTCTGCACAAACTTTTATAGAATCAGGATTTTTCAGATTTGCACTTCAAGCTTTCTGCCTGCTTCCTCCAGGACTACGTAAACAATATAACCTATACTTAATCTTCTTTTTCTGAGGAGTATGAAGTGTTAGTGAGAAAGAAATTTGCTTTTAAAGAACAATGGCTTTAAAGAGGTCACTGTTCAGAAAGAAAAATGCAGCCCTTTTATAACCAAAAAAACTTAAGGAAATAGGTTATTCTTGATGATCATTTTGCTTCCTCTTTCTTTTTTTTCAGCTGGAAAGTTAAAATGTACTAGTTGTAATATAATGGTTGGCCTGTTAATTTCTCACCTCTAGCCAGGACAGTTTTTCAGCTTTTGATATATAAATACTAATGTAAAAGGCATTTTAATCTACCAAAATCTCCAAATATACTAAAAATGGATACACTTTAACTTCTTTAATAATGCATAAAGTAATTTCAGCAGACTTTCTCTACTTGGAAACCCATGTCTGTAGCCAGAAATGCTTGTATTCCATTTCTCACTGGAAAATTCTGCTATGCATAATGGGAAGTGTTGTTAAGAAAACAGACCCTAATTTTAACTATGTGACTGCTTAATATACAAAGACAATCTCAGGAGGCTGGACCTTCATTTCAGCTCTGGGTAGAAGCTGGCAAAGTCTTCTCAATGTGCACTAGCTGCAAAATAAGCTATTCCTTAAGAAAAGCAATGTTATTCCATATGCTAGGATTTTCTTAGTAACGTCCGGTCTAGATGAGAAAGTACATTATCACTCAGAACACTACAGTATTCTTATTTTATTTAGGGCAACAGACACAAATGAGAGGAATTTTGTTGGTATTTTCCAGGTGAATATGAATAAAACAAAGATCTTACAAACCAGTATAAATAGTTTACCTTTTTTACTTGTGCCTCTTTAATCTTCTCTAACGCAACCCTAATCTTCTCAGCTTTGAGTTTAGCAGCCTGTTCCTCCTAAGGGGACACAACACACAGAATTCCATTTAACACAAATGTCAGTCTGGTTTTAGTGGATTTAAATTTGACGTTACTGTGCTTTAAAACACGAATTGACATGCTGATTTACCCACCTATAAATCCTCATCTATTTCTTAATGAGGAAGATGACCATTACTTTTAAGTAATGTGTCTCTTTATATAAATATAAAACTTTTAGAAATACAAGTGTCTTTATCTCCAAAAGAACAAAATAGAGGTATATATTTTGTATAGACACAGTTGGAATTTCTCTGTTCTTCAGAATTGCAAGTGGCCTTGTACATTCCTACATAACATTTTCAGCATATCATGTATTTACAGTCATAGATTTGGACAACACATATTCAATAAGAGTGTACAACTGAGTACACCCGATAGATTTTTGGCTGATCAACATGAAACATAAAATAGCACACTGAGAAGTATCAGAATTTAACAGCACACAAAGTATGGAAAACAAATCCTGTAAATAGGATTCCTCACTACGTGAATTGATTTGGAAGACTTTTAATCCCTTTGCAGTAAGTAGCTTGAATGCTCCCTTTATTTTTACTAAATCCAGGCTATATTTCTCCTTGCTTTAAATATTTTAAGAAACATAAAGCAAACAAGCATTCTTTTCTTTGATGGTCTTTTAAGTAATCTCTTCTTGTTACAGTTGGAAATGCATTAAAAATTCAGATAATTTAAATTTATTCTTTCTGTTGATACTAAAGAAAACTATATTGGAAGACTAGCATTACTGCTTTTTAATTTCTGAAGATTATTGGTATTTCTATTGAAAGTGGATTTGAAATACACAGCTAAACAAGCAGCCATTCGTTTTAAGATGCAATATTCAGGTTTCATGTTTTAGAAATCTTAAATTGTGGATGTTCATTGTGACCAATATTGAAAAGCATCGTAATGATTTTTAAAATTCTAAAACAAACATATAAAACAAACAAATCCCCTCCAAAATATTTTAAAAAATCATTAGAAAAGAAAGATTAAGATTTTTCTTGGATCAAAAGTAGCACAGCCCATCACAATGACACCCAGCATGCCATAGCTATTTACTTCTGCATTGCTTCCTTGTATGAATGCAACTTTTGGTTTCTTTACCATGTGTGTAGATGGCTGCTTTTCCTGTAAAAGTCAAGATTCAGCTATACTGAAATTCACAGAGTTTAAGTTTTCCACTTCTCAGTGATTTACGAATATTCTTATCAACTGCTAAAGGATATTCCCTATACTACTTACTGTACTCTTACTTGCTCCCTCATATCTGTGACCATACTATGCACGAGAAAAAAAAATCACCTAGACAGGACAACCGGCTGCCTCATGAGAAACATAATCCTTCCTAATAAAATGAACCAGTAAATTGAAACAACAAGCAGAAGTAATGTAAACTTGAAACATTATCTGGGAACTCAATTACCTAGGAACGTAGGTTTCTATTAGTCTACCACCACAACTATGGTGGTATCATATAGCACAGAAAGGTTAAATCAGGTTAGCATTCTAGATTTAAAGAAGTGCCATGATACCAAGATTCATTTAAATGTAATTCACAGCTAGAATTCTAAAATATTCTTCTTCCTTACCATTAACCGTTTTCATCTGTAGAAATAAACTATTACTAAAAACCAAGGTTTTAAATACTTGGACGTTTCTAACCAGGATGCTGTGCACCTGTATGGTATGAAATCGGTAAGAGCAAAAGACTTTTTTTTTTTAAATCACACATTTGGAGAAACTGTAATTTATAGTTCAAAAAAGCTGGTCATTAATCCAACCATAAACCTTTATTGCTGTACAAAGGGTAACAGCACATTTAGTTTTGCTCTTCACTAAAGTCAAGCAGCACAATTTTCCACCCCATTTGACTGTACACCTGTGCAATGCATCTACCTACAAGAAACCCCAGCAGCAGCACTTTACAGCCACAGCGCACACGCACATGCAGCAACGAGACAGCAAGCAACAAGGAATCAGCTGTCAGGCTCTCATATAGCTGTATCAACACAGTTGAGGTATCTTTGCTGATCTCACAGCTTGTAATTCATCATTCCCTAAAATGCTTTAAAATATAAATGTGTAAACCAAAAAGGATTTTAAGGATTTACTATTTTAACACCTACCAATTACTTTTCATCTCCCACTCACTTTTATTGTAGATCAGGATTTCTTAAACTTTACTGGAGTTTAACAAAGTTGGTTTAATTTTAAATAAAATTCACAATTACGATTATAAAAATAAGAACCAGTTTCAACCAGCAACAATTTATAGAAAGAGGACTGAATCTACTTACTGGAAATGCAGAGAGGAAATGGAAGCAAGAATGGGAAATTTCTCAAAGTACATAGTAGTCAAGGATTTTAAAATATTAAAATTTTGCTTTATAGTTAGTGCTCAGGCCGCTGTTGCATCATTACTGAGGTGATAAACATCACTGAAGCAGGAAGAGTAACTATTTTAATTACTTAATAAAATAATTTAATAACTAAAGAATTCTTCAGAATTCGCAACACTACTCCTCTCGTAATGGTGCAAGAAAACAGCCATCCACATCCATTCCGCATCAAAGCCACACCAAAACTGCATCCAGACACAAACACCAGCTCTCTTCTCCCCTGTACATGGAACCAACACAACTCCTTGATGGGAAGAAGCATGTGCAATCCATCAGCTCATATTAAACTAACAACATTTCTCATTGCACACAGAAAAAGGTGACAGGTGGCGGAGAGAGACAACTTCAACTGTAAATCATTCAACACCACAAACCAACAAGGCCAAAACGTGGAGTTCAATCACATTTCACTTCAGTATTTATTTCCCCTTTGGTAGTAAACAAGTTAAGTTACCCAAGGGTCAGATACATGCGTATAAATGGCAGGACTGTTGCCTAGGTCATGGTTTCTCAAGTGGCATATACCAGTGTAAATCCCTGATAGAGCTGATACACCTCCCTCACACAGCATTACACTTCTCAGTTACAGCAGTCACAAAGCTGCTGTGGCCACACTGACAATTCAGGGAGGGATCTGATCTGGTTGAAACTTAAATCAGCAGAAAGGTTTGGCAGAATCCACTCACTCCTCTGTAAGACTACCTTTGTGGTCAGGTACACGCTATGTAAAATCATAAAGGTAATACATATGTATACCCACATACGTTCATGACTTTCCTTTCTATTTTTATAACAAAACTCAATTTTTGTAACTTTAGCCTATGCTGGAATACTGGAAAGAATAACCACCAAAAAGCTAAAGTTAAGATTTCCTTATTAAAACAACAATCACTGTCTCCTGCACCAGTTTCCAGTTAAAAGTGTAGTTAAATATATCCTGTGTTTTAACATTAAATATGTGAGACGTGGGCTCTGACTGAGCTGACCTTGCTCAAATGACTTCATGCCTCACATTTCTAGGTTGGAGTTTTATTTTTTGTTTCACTGTACATTTTTAAAGTGTCATTAACTGATGCCTTTTGCAGAGATGACAGGCAGAATGGAAAAAAAAGTGGAAAACAAATCACTTAAAGGTTACAGTACGTAAGAAAGCTAGTAATTAAATGGTAAGAGGTGAGTGACAAAGTCCATATTTCACTTAAGTTATCAGGGTAGATACACAGATCACAAGATGCATAAAAGAAGAAATTTCTTTTATGTTTAATATTTGATATTTTTCTCTGAAGTATTTCTTTGAATGCAGGTAAGAAGGTAACTAAATACACACATAGCATTGACTTCTGAAGGACCAGAAGCAAAAACTTGCTGAGGGCATGTTCTGTCCCATTATCCAGATCCTTCATGAAGATGGTACAGGACCGGACACATCACCGCCCCCTCGGATACACTGCTAGTTACTGCCCTCCAATTAGATGTGAAGCCACTGATCACCATCCTCTGGACCCAACCATTCAGCCAGTTTTCAGTCCACATCAATGTCCACTTATCCCATCCATCAACAGCTTATCTACGAGCTGAGTGAAAGACAGTGCCAAGATGATGCACTGGAGTGGTGCTGGAATTGGGCAGCAATTGGAGGTCAACAAGAAAAGAATGAAGTACTAGCTATTTGGGAATAGAAGGCACAACATTCATTCTTTCCTCCAGATGTTCACATACGTATCTGAAGCATTACATGATTAAACCATTATCATTTGGCTTCCTGAATGTAGTTTCAACTTTACATGCATCAGAATGGTAGAAGAAATGGTAACAGCAAAAGCCAACACATTACTTTTCGTTTTCCTGTATCAAGCTGGGATATATTTGAGCTGTGAATACTCTCTCAAAATTATTTGCATGTGCTCTATACTTCACAGCCATAAGCTTAGTTTTCAGTATTCATTTGATGGTTTAATTAAAACTCCATTGGGAAACAAGTTTGCAAATTTGACACCAAAGATACATTGCTCTAATTTCAATATTTGGTAACTTCTCTGATATACTTTCACGTCGTTCTGTTTTCAAAAAAAAAAGGGGGGGAGGATTGAATACCATATGAACAATAAGACATGGAATTATGTGCTTTGTGATGAAGAGAAAGTGAAGAGACCACAATTAACAGACCATTTGCTGTGACGAGATCTGCTCTATGTTGCAACAGAAACTGTGTGCGTTTGTAATACAAAAGGAATCTGGTCTATGACCAGAATTTTTACAATTAGTTACTTTACCAGAGGACAAAAATTACATTAACATTCGACCGAAATGTCTCTAATCTAAATACAAGAGGTCAACAGATCAAAGAAGCGGAAGAATCGATGAAGCAGTAAGACACTAAGAAATAATTGAGACACCAGACACACCAGCACAGACCTGCACCATGATCCTACAGTTAACTGATCTAAATACCTTGCCACAATTGCAGGGAAATGCCCCATTTCTTGGGACTGCTTCTCTCATACTCAAGCTTACGTAATGTCACAGCAAGCTGAAGAGATCTAAGCAGCAAATTTCCATTCCATTATTGTAATGAAGGTATTTCTCTTTGCAGAAGGTCAGAAGAAAGCCAGTAAGTATCCATACCAGGACTGTGTGCTCCACAGTCAGAAGTAGATGATAGAGCTGTACTGAGACAGGCCTATGCACTATCCTCAGCACATCAGCATGCTCACCATAAGCATCTGACTCCGTGTCCATAAGCCAAGACAAAGATTTGTAAATCCAAACATTTAAATATTAGAATCACTGGTATGAGGTCCTATTACACAATGGACTTTATGCATTTGATTTTTTTAACTCAAGTTCCATATGCTAATCAACACTCATCCCATATATAAACCAGAAGAGATGATATGAAAACACACAGAGATGAAAGAGAAAATCAGCTACTGTTAATCTATTTGCAATCAAGCAAGGTTTGCTGGCTTGGTGCCTGTTTGTGTTACTGGGTATGCAGGGCTAAGGAGCTGCATTTGGAACAAGGGAAGAGGTACGGACTTATGCTCTAAGCAAAACAGTCACAAGAGCAGAAAAATGCTTGCTTTTGGCTGTTTAGACTCCTCTAGCAGACAGCCTGGAAAACCTATTGTAAAGATGCATGCTAACCATTTTGAGGAGAATGTTAAGGTATTTAAGAAAAAGAAGTTAACTAGTTCTAAACTTTTATTGGGAAATAAGAGACTACTTATGCTCACACACTATCCTTACTGTTTTGAAGTTGCCAAGGTACATTTTGTGAATTCAGGCTTGCCTGAGGTTTCTCCTCTAGACTGTCTATTTTAGAAAAATAACCCAAGGAGTGGTTTGCAGCAGGTCATACTATTAGACATATCTGACATCTCAGCTACTGAACATTCAAAGTTTTCTCAACGTTTAGCTGTTATGCTCCTCATGCCAACTTGCTTTTTCACCAAGATTTACAGCTTACACCAAATCCCTCCCACTCTAGTTTCAAAAGGAAAAATGCATAGAAAATGTAATTCTTAAACCAAATTGGAATTTGCACTTGGTACATTACTGACCTCTTGCCTCTAAAGGAAATTAATTTATAATCAGAATTTGTATATACCTGGCTCATTACACCACTGCCTTACTAAGATATTCTCCCCACATTATATCAAGACGCATTCAAAATGTTAAAAAAAAATTCCCGTTACTTACTACTACGTATCTTCAACACAAGAAAACTTGTTTTAAGGTTACTACTGCCTTTTAACAGTATTAAATATTCCCATGTACTTTCCACAGCTGTGGTTATTTTCTTTCTTTTAAACTAGTGAATGGAAACAGGAATAAAAGAATTTATAGCTCAGTACATTTTCTTTTCAGCTGAGGCATTTTCCCAAGAACTTGAACACTTTGATAAATGCAGAAACAAACAATAAAATTCAACCGTTAAAAGCACCTTGTACAATCAGAAAATCATCTAAGTAAATGCACAAGTTCTCGGAAAGGGCAGGAGGAGCACTGCACACACCAAATGCATTCTTTCTACACAGAAATAGTCACATACAGGTGGAAAGAAGAAGCATCACCTTGGTCAGCAAATGAGAAGGCTTTCCTGCAATGTTTCTCAGAAGGAGGGAGGTTTCCCTGTCCAAATAGGAGTGCTTGTGCAGAAAGAAAGAGAAAGAACATAAGTCAAAAGAAGTCAGTATAGTAATTTTATAGTGTCTTGATTACAGAAGATAAAGTATAGTTTAAGGGGAAAAAAAAAACCCCAAACCACCAAACCCTACGTCATCACTTTATTTCCCTCCCATAAACACATGAACATTCCCAAACACTATAAGGCTAACACGCTAATGTAAAAGCAGTTGTGCTAATAGAGGACGCTATTTTAATCTTCCCTTGTACAAAAAGTCACACAACAGAATTAAAAAAATATTTGCTTACCTGCTACTGTTTTCTTTTCTGCAAGAAACAACTTATTTTTAAAGACATTTAGAACTATAAAAGAAAACATGCATTTACAATGCTTTTCAAAATCCAGCCCAGTCTTCTAAAACTAAATGTTCTACCTTTGTTATGCAAACATATGCAAGCAGAAAGCCACTAAAAACTGGTTAAAAATCCTAGACACAAGGAACTGGTTTCACACTTTCTACATTGACTGTTGCTTCTATAGCTAAAGAAAAAAGACATTACTACAATAATTCGAACCTGACCTTTTTTTAAAACAAAAAAAGCACAAAAAACCCCACCAAAACCAAAAAGATTTAAGTCTCTCTCTTCCATTGTACAGGTCAAATTATATGTTCCAGTAAATTTAAAACAAATCCCTGTACTTCTGGAAGAGGAGTCAGCAAAAAATATTTTTTAATCTGTTTAAAATGTAGTAGCAACTAGTAGAGAAGAACTTCTCAAAAGGCAAAAATCAGTTCATGACAGTTAACAGTGATTATCTTCTCCACCTTCTGCTAATAGGGGAACAAAACCATCAGCCCATGGGAATTGGCAGAACCAGAGTCAGAAATCTGCTAAGGAAATTAGGTTAATACTGTGGCACTTAAGAGCATTAAGTATATATCCTGTGTACCACCACTCTACTGAAATTTTATCTCATGTAGCTGCATCTGTCTCAGTCTTATTTGCATTGACTGGTCCGATGCTGTCTAGAACAAGGTTTCATAACAGAGCAGCCTGCTATACTCTTACTTAATAGCTAGCAGTACAGAATTCCCATCTGTCTCCTGAAAAAAAGGAAGAGCCCATATCTACAACTTCATAGAAGGCAATATCAAATAGTCTGGTGAGTACAGTTCCTCCAGGATGAGTCTACTTGATGTGACTGCCATGTGCTGGGATGAATAATCAAAGCTTGCCGGAGATCCTTAAGAGTCGCAGCTCAGAAAAGATTCTACACATCATCTGAAGAAAAACCTCGGCTTCAGCCTAAGCTCCACCTGGTACTTGGCCACTAGTAAGACAGGTTATGCTACAGACTGAATGAAGATTTTTCAGCCTGCAGAGTAATTACCATCTGTGTCTACATCATACATTTTAGAAGCACAGCAGTGCTGCCTAAAAATTTTCCACACCTCAAGCACAAGCTGAGAAGAGATTCGTGATGCAGGACCTGGTATAATTAAAAGGTTTCATGTATTGTTTACAGTCATACAGAATCCTCAGATTAGACTTTTTGATCCACATAATTATATCATTCAGGAGCAAGGAACTAATCCATTCTGCTGCTTGTACATACACAGGATTTCCAGCAACCTTAATGATAGCCTTTCTTAGTATCATTGAAGAACAGCTCATTTACTCAGCCTGAGGTGATACTAACATTGCTGACAAATAATACAGCTTTGTTTAACCTGTAGGTAAACATCCTCTTTTTATGATTTCTGCTAGGTGCATGCTTACTGATTTGTATCCCTTCCTACACAGAAGCTCTACCCTCACACACTCAGTTCAGAATGGTCTCATTACAACACATTTCTACAGAACTTCTGGAATAAATTAGTTGGCGTGATCCAAAGCTCAAAAACATATATAAAACCTAAAGGCAACTTGAAGGAAACTCTTTAAAGAGTTTCTTCATAACGTTCTTGTCAGGCATCATGGACTCCAATTAATATAGGTCACACTTTATTGGCAAATGGGGTACTGTAGTAGAAAGAATATCACACTGTACATTGCAGCCTCTTTCTTAGGGTCTAGACATTTTCCTTAGCTTAGCAGTCAACAATAGTGTCAGGATAAAGAGGAGATACTGGATTTCTCCTTAAAGGAAATGTTATTTTGCTGGAGAAGAGTTCTCCTACAGAGCAGCTCACACCAGACTGTTCAACCTTCTTCCTATTGGTCATTTTGATTGTGGTCATCTTGCATTTAAGTACAGTGGAAATTTCCTCCACAAGGGATTGCCATGTGTTTCTTATAAAATAACCACCGGGAACCTCATTAGTACTGCTTTCCAGTTGTACAGCACAATATGAAAACAGATAGCTACAGGAAAATTATTCAGGAAATCAAGAACGATGGAATTTCATGGGAACAGGTATTGGCCAGAGAAATGTGAAATAGCAGTGTGATGACAACCACCTATGTGAATTTGAGCTTGAAAGACATGTCTAGAATCAAGAAAGCAACAGTTCTTAGCCAGATACCTTTTGGGTATGGCTCCTTTGTACTGTGTAACATGTTCTGCACTATTGCAGATACCTAGAAGTTAGAATGAGCAGAAAAGGCAAAGCAACAGGAAAGTCCAGGAAAAACTAGGAATTACAGCTTGGCTAAACAACAACTATATGCATGTAACATTTTTTAAATATTTGACCTGCAGAAATCATTAGAGAAAGAAAAATGTGAAGTTTCATTTACAACAATGTGTTACTCTTTCACAACACACAGTTTTAAAACAGTTTTAAAACACTTAATCTATTTCAAAGGAAAGACTTAATCTCAAACATTAATCTTTGACATGAAGAGATTATGTCCTTTTATAAAGGTTCCTAGGAATATTCTATTGTTTAGGGGCAGATAAATAGCTTTCCTTAAGATACTACAATCCATCCCATTGGATCACACAGAGGACCTAAATAACCCACTCCTCTCTACTTACAGAATGCTTTGGATTGGAAGGGACCTCAAAGATCACCTAGATCCAATCCCCCTGCCATGGGCAGGGACACCCTTCCCAAGCTTGACTATATATCAGAGCCCTGAAAATGTAAATTCCTGGTACTTCCAAATAAATTAACCAAATGTTCTGTCCCAAGTATGTTCCTGCACTAAAAGTAACAGCAATGAAATACAAGAAAACAAACAAAAAAATTTATTACTCCTATGAAAACATTTCTACTCTTCCACTATGAAAAGTAGCTCTTCTACCTCCACCTGCCCCTATAAAAACAATGAGAACTCATGCCCTGGAAACAAACAAACAAAAGTCTCTCCCCCACTGCATCATCTTGGGTTCATTTAGGATATAAAACCAATTCCAATTACACAAAATAGTACATCCTGTTCCCCCCACCCTACTGGTACCTCCCAGTGAAAGGCTACCATTTCTCATAATGGCTATTTCAAATTTATTTTAAATTGTCACACAGGCAGAATACTGAAATATTCTTGGAAGGTAAAAGTAGTTTGAAACCTCATGAAAGCATAAAAATTTGACAAAAGCTCCAGCGAAGGCAAAAATGTGCAGATCTTTATACTAAGCATGAAGTTATGCAAGAGCTAGGTTGTAACATTTTTGCTGTATTCACTAAAATGCTCAGTAAAGCTTATTCAACATGAATAACACTGAGTTAAAGACTTGATGCCCAATAAAGAACCACATACTTCTAGTCCAGCACTTAACTAGGGGCGTAAACCCAAACTGTATATACCACCTGTACAGTCCAAAGCTAGTTTTAATTCTTTAATCTTACTATAGGGCTTTTAAAAGCTGTATCTTTTATGTATAGGATAGCTTTCTCAATAAAATCAAGCCAGTTACAGCCATACCTTTTAATAAATTTTTTCTATCAATGACTAATGCAAATACAGTGCAAATGAAAAAGTTTCATGAAATTATTTCCACTACATGTAGAAAAAAAAAAAATCACTTATTAGGCATTAGCAAATATTGAAATTTTCTACTAAAAGCGGATCTATAAAACCACTTTGTCAATAAAAACCCAAAACAACACATGCTTTGATATTCTAAATGCCGAGACCCAAAACCCACTTAGGCTTCCCAGTTAATCTAACACCATGTCTGCTCAGGCATAACTCAGAATACTGTAGACTGCTGTGCCTCCAGGAAGGGAAATAGGACAGGACTTTGAAAGGATTCTTAAGATGCAATAAGAAAATTTTCCTCCTTGTAACATCAGCAAATCTTGTAATTTGCACTTCCACAGACACTGGTTAGGTGACGAATCAGTCTCTATAAACTGCTACAAGACTCCAACACTAACACTGGACATGCCATTACAGTAGCTTTGCTGGAGACTGAATCTCACAAAGTTTGTTTCTTTATAATCTTCAGAAGACACTCTTTCACGAAAAAAGCTAATACAAAGCCTACCATCAAGTATCGAATATACTTGCAACTTCTTTTAATGTCAAAAATCATCTCTTTTGGGGCCAATTTTTACACAGTGCATAAAAGCTCTTCAATTATATTGTAGTGCTTCCTCATAATAAGAATCAGACTTTGAACTAAGTTTCTGAAATTCAATTTTCTTCAAAAGACCTTGACAAAGGAAAAAAGAGCAGAAATTGTCAATAGGAAAATGATGGTTTTAACTCATTTTATACAAATAATATAAGCAGACACTGCAAGGATAACTGTTTTGGACTGTTTTCTACTATAAATCCCATCAGCAATTACTTCAAGTCACACTGAAAACTATGGATAATATTAATAATTAAAAACATCCTCCTCCTCCTCAAAATACTAAAAATGATAAGCTGATCAGAACTTCCTAGAAAATAAAATTTATATTTTTCAAGGGATAACAACACAGCTGTCCACAAAAGTATAAAGTACAGAAACATTCTTACATTAACAAATGGGGTATGATTATCAAAATATCAGAACAAAAAAGCATATAAATAAGCCTACTCATGTCTCCATAACAAACTTTAGCTCACAGAGATAATCACAAGATAGAAAACTAGATCTGAGTAAAAATACCAGCACCTAGAACTTCTCAACATTAGGAAAAATATAAATAGTTTTTATGCGTAGTTCATTCAGCAAAGACAGCTAGCCTATAAAAACATGAAATATAGTCCTGCTCCAAATTATGCTTTAGACTTCAAAGATTTCCTCCTACATCCTTTCTGTAAAGGCAGGAATGTAACATCCATTATCTTCAGCCACAAATACCAGAAGTTCACCGATCAGCTACTGAACACTGCATTTTACAGTGCTTTCAAATAACTCATGAGCAGGTAGCTGCTTATGCCAGCGATTTTTTTCCAATGTTGAAACATTTTCATACCTATCACCAATCCTACATCTATAAAACATGTTTGCTAAACATGACAGAACAGATGGACTACCAGGAAAATGGAAACACCTTTCAGATTTTCAGAGTGTCAGAGGCTGCACTATACTAAGCAACAATAGCCTAAAACTCAGTATTTTCTCCTGTATTATCCTTGCCAGTTCCTTTATGGAAGTTTAATGATACTTTAATTCTTGAGGTTCTGAGGTCTTAGGATACAAGCCAGGTAAAAAAAAAAACCAAAACAAAGAACACCCCACACCCCTGCCAAACCAAAACCAAACTGAAATTATTTCTAAACTAACACTGAATTATTGGGTGTCAAATACATTCTTTACACTGTCAAATTTTACAAACAATGGAAAAAAAAAGTATGGGAGAAATGTAAGAAAGTGTAAGAAACTTAATCAAAAAATGACCTGGCAATATTCTAAGGTATTTTGTGTTATTGTTCTAATGCCTTAAATATGTTAACTTGAGCAAATATTTTTTAACCTGCAGATAATATTTAACAAGAAAGGAGTTTTTCTATGTATGTGCAACAGAACAGTTTACTTCAGTGCATCAAGGAAAAAAAAAATAGTGACAAGGTACCAATGACTTATGTACATAAATATTGTGCCATGTTTCTTGCAAAACATTAAATACTTAACATTAACACAGACATCTAATTAAACCAGCTGGTGGCACTCTTGTGCCACTATTTTGGATTCATTATGACAACTGAGAAACATAACAAAAGTCTTTCTTAAAAGCCTCCTTCTGATAGAAACCAAGTAAGCAGGTAAGAGGTGGTTAAAAGACACGTAGATGTGGTGCTTGGGGACATGGTCTACTGGCAGACTTGGCAGTGTTAATGGTTGGACTTGATCTTAAAGGTTTTCTCCAACCTAAACAATTCTAAGATTTACTCCATGATTTTATGACTGCCATGAGTAATCATACTTCACAAAATATTAAGTATATTTTAAGTAGCCTTGCTCAATTAGCAACTAGAAAACAGGCAATGACCAAATTAAAGAAGAATAAAACGCTTGATTTAACTATATCCTTTGTTACCTTAATGCCCTGTTCAGATACTAATGAATTAAACTCAAGCCACTGATGTGATTTTTCTGTTGCAGGCAAATTGACACAACTATTGACATAAACAGAAGCCACACAAGCATATCATCATAACTTACAGCAGTCAATTCAGCTTCCTCTTCTGGAAAGTTAATGGGATGCTTGGACTAATTGATGGCATGTCCCATAGAAACAGTAAAAATGTAGGAAAATGGGGAAGGGAAAGGAGGGAAGGGAGGGAAGGGAGGGAAGGGAGGGAAGGGAGGGAAGGGAGGGAAGGGAGGGAAGGGAGGGAAGGGAGGGAAGGGAGGGAAGGGAGGGAAGGGAGGGAAGGGAGGGAAGGGAGGGAAGGGAGGGAAGGGAGGGAAGGGAGGGAAGGGAGGGAAAGGAGGGAAAGGAGGGAAAGGAGGGAAAGGAGGGAAAGGAGGGAAAGGAGGGAAAGGAGGGAAAGGAGGGAAAGGAGGGAAAGGAGGGAAAGGAGGGAAAGGAGGGAAAGGAGGGAAAGGAGGGAAAGGAGGGAAAGGAGGGAAAGGAGGGAAAGGAGGGAAAGGAGGGAAAGGAGGGAAAGGAGGGAAAGGAGGGAAAGGAGGGAAAGGAGGGAAAGGAGGGAAAGGAGGGAAGGGAGGGAAGGGAGGGAAGGGAGGGAAGGGAGGGAAGGGAGGGAAGGGAGGGAAGGGAGGGAAGGGAGGGAAGGGAGGGAAGGGAAGAGAAAGAAAGGCTTTATTATTGCTTAGAAGAGGGAATAAAAAAGCAGTGATGGCAGTTAACTCAAGCAAAAGAAACAAAACTAGATTAAGAAGTTGCAGTGTCCAAATTTCTTATGGACAAAAGATAAATAACTTGCAGACAAGAGGAGATTCAAGCTCCCTCCCTTGGGAAGGAAGAAGATAGGATACTGGTATGTTTTTGACCACAGTAAGAGGGAAAATATTCAATCTCATCTGCAGGCTCTCAATACACTTTTTCTATCTCTGTTGAAATGCATCACAAGATAAACCCAGGTAACATTCTATTTGCACAACCACTTGCTCACTACGCCAATAATTGAAAGTTAAATTCTCTAAATACTATACAAACAGATAAAAACATACTGTCGCTTTACACAAGCCAGTTCTTCCATACTAGTAAATAAACAATACAATACACTCTGGTGACAATTGCTAAGTACATATAACAAGAATGTCCATTTAGTAGAGATTTATCTTACTTCCAGCTGGTCATACTATTTTAGCTCTGTGCACCTTCATAGTGTAATTTGATTTGAAAAGGAATGAAAAAGAGATTTCAGTATTTCCATAATCTTCAGTAAGGGAAGGAAAAAACCCAAACAACCCCATCTGTGGCTCAGGACAAAAATGTTCATGATAGTGACAAACTTCTTACTGTGAAGTTGTTAAAGGATAAAAATTTTAATGTTATGCTAAGAAAAGGCAGAGTGCTTCAGATTTCCACTGTTATCCAATGCTTGCTCCATTGCTTTCAAAGGTACAGAATCATTTGTTTCAGGCCTGTTACTTTTGGTAACCAACTTGCACAGTTAAGGTTTGACAGATGCAAAAAAATCCACAGTTTATTCTTACCAAATTCTCAGAAAAGGAAAATACACACTTAGAAACCAAAGCAGTAGCATTAGATAATGGAGCTGCCTGATAATTCCACATACAAATTGGGTTCTCAGTTGCTTATAAAAATTTTGCCAAGCTATAACCACCAAAACAGAAATTTTCCATCATGGATTACTCTTATAGGAGGATTACTAGTCATTTACATTTGACAAAGTATTGCCAGGAGAGAACTCATTTAAAATATAGATAGTTTTAAAGAACTCTGCACGTCAGACCATGAAATAGATTACTGGCAAAGGCATCCTCAAAAACCTGCTTTGTGCTGTCCCACAGAAGTTACCCAAATTTGTCTGAGCATAAACCTTTAGAATTAAAACTGTACTCCATAAAGCCTGAGTGAAGCCTTGCACATCACAAGTAAAATTAAAAAAATAATAAATCCCGGCTGTACCCTCTCTCAGAGCACTGCCCGGCCCTTCCACTGGTCTGCACGCGACTAACCGCAAACAAGGGACTGGTCAAATTTGAGAATGCCGGGGCCCAGGGCAGGAGAGTACAGCAGCCTTCTTGAAATTGCAATGCCTGGCTGCTGCAGATCATATTGGAGCCAGACATGGGAAGTGAGAATTTGGAGCTATTACTCTGTGCTCCCAAGTGGCTAAGCCTCCTCCTGGAACTCATGCAACTCCATCTCACTGCAGGCAACTGGAATTTCCTAACTTTAAGTGTTCAACTTTGCAACTTAAAAAAAACAAAAAAAAGAAACCAGGGCAAAAAAGTCATTTACTCCAAGTATTTTTTAACTACTGGGGATGCTTATAACTTCATGTTAGTTCTGGCAGTTACAGTCTAAACCTTTTGAAATTCATTGCAACTTAAGAAACACATCTGTGGACATGTCAAATTAAGAAGCTGCTACACCACGTGCATGAGGTGCACTACTCACTAGTCCCTACACACGACTCAGGTCAGATGGTGACGCTGCCCTATCAAACACAAGTTCCTTGGGAAGCACCAGAAAAGAAAGGATTGCAAAAGCTAGTAAACATTACACTTCAAGCTTAGTTTCACTACTGGTTTTAAGAAACAAGACTAAATTGCCACAAGAAAGTAGCAGTCTCAACCTGCCCCCAACCATGGGCTCTAATTTCTCTTTTGCGTGGACAGCAGTGATTTTAACCATGTGCTCCAGTGGATCAATGAACAATTAATTCAGAAGGATTATTTTTTAGGGAGACCACAAAGCTGATCCAAATTGCTAGGCAGCTGCACAAATACTAGTTTCAATACAAGATGGAGCAAGACTGCCCAATTCAGCTGTAGCATGGACCGAACATGACATCCCAAATAAAGATTGTCTGCAGGGAGCAGGTTTCAAGCAATGGTGTTTCTTTTAAGAAAAAATAAATTCATGGAAAATCAGATCATATTTGATCTGTCCAAAAAGACATCCTAAAATCAAACACAAGAAGAGAATGGCTGTAGACAACTGGGGAGTTATAAGTAACAAATCTACCCCTTTTGGTGAAAAGCAGATTAAGCTATAAAAAGAATTCAACATGCATTCAAAAAATCACAGACTGGTTTGGGTTGGAAAGGACCTTAAAAATCATCTGGTTCCAAGCCCCCTGCCATGGTCAGGGACACCCTCCACTAGACCAGGTTGCCCAAGGTGGCCTTGAACACTGCCAGGGAGGGGGCAGCCACAGCTTCTCTGGGCAGCCTGTGCCAGGGCCTCAGAACCCCCATAGAGAAGATTTTTCTTCCCTAATATCTACTCTAACTCTATCCACCTTCAGCTTAACATCATTAACTCCTGTTCCATCATATTCATACAGGAAACTACTGATGTGGCTGGTCTAAAATCTTGAGTAACTTTTACAAACACAGGACATGTAAATATCTCACATAGGAAGCTGTAAACACGGCTGTAAATCTGGTTAACTAAAAATGAAGGGTTTTCTTTGTGTTTGCAGACAACTTTTATTATATTATAGCACACTAAACACTGATTGGTATGTGCAAAACTGACACAGCTAGAAGGCCAGTTCTCAGTTGTTTCTTCAGAACATTAAGTCTCATATTCTGGATTCAAACTCCTTTACAAACCTGGCTAAACCTCGTTTGAATCCTGTAAGTTAGAAGTATAGGCAGCTGAGGAAAAGAGAAGAAAAGAGTTTAATATTCCACAATTGGCTGCTGTGTTCTTAATTTCTATCATCTGTTCCAAATTTGATTTTTGGCAAACTGAAGTAAGGACAAACAAGTAATCTGTTGCTAATTTCCTACAGATGTAGCATTTCTCTTCCCTAATCTAATTAGATGTTGCAGAAAAAGTAAAGGAATTTGTATTGGGTTTAAATGGACCAGTGTATCTACACTGGTTTGTTTAAAAGCTCCATTAATCAGTCAAAACTTGTCGAGTGGTATCTTCACTGAAAACTGCAACCAAAGCATACAACTCCCTGCAGTCTTGACAAAATTGATAACAGTGTAAGGTAAAAATTCTCATTTCTCAACTCAGGTTAGTGGCTTAGTCCAAGACTGCTTCTTCTGACATGTATTTGCCCTGGGTTTACTTGGTCATTGATTTATGGTATTTTATCTCTTGCAGATAAATCTAGTAAGAGTTCCAATCTCTGAGCAACCATTTTCTGAGCTTGATACAATTTTTTCCTCAATAAATCCCATTATAAACAAAAGCATTCTTCTAAAGTGTGGTGTAACCAGCATGAAAACAGTGAGATTTATTTTAAAGTATATTTACACAACACCCAACTCAAACTGCCTTCTACAGCTGATGAAGTCTATGACAGCAACTTCTCTAACCAATGCATGTGAAGAAGCCAGAGAGGAAGCTAAAAGGATAAAAAAAGGTCACTGGACTTCAGACAGCTTCTATCAGCAACAGCAGCTGTTCTACTATTAGCATTTCTAATCAAAATAGCAGATGTACATACATACACACACAGAAGCCAATCATTTTAAGAGGGTACCAGCTCAGCTGACTACCACTGCCACTAGCTCACATTCTTTTCTTCTAATAGACAAGAGTCTACTGCAACTGGGAAAAAAAGGCTGGCAAACCTTGGAACTGTGTGCCTTCACCTTACAGGAGTCAGAACGGCTAAAGAACAGACCCCAAGTGTTTGGTATCTCCAGAAGAACACAATGGAAGAACGGACAAGCACACCACAGGCAAATTGTGATGGATACATATGGCTTTGCTGGAGAAACTCACCTCACTAATGCCATACGCAAGGGGCCACCACGAAAGTTCCTGAAGCAGCAGTTTTGCAGATAAATGTATTTGGGACCACAGAATTTGAGTCATTCAGTTACAGAACCACCAGAAAGAACAGAATTCAGGCACAGACAACGCCTTCGGTGTTCATACTTAACAAAATACACCATAACTCTAATTTTTGAGTTGATACCAGCTTTGCCAGCCACTTGTATAAAACAGGATGTGTATCATACTGTCCATTTTCCTGTTCCTTCCAGGGAGGAAACTTTTTAGCTTATTCACCTGTGTGAGGCAAAGTTGACAGGCAATCTCAGAAGATACGTATATTTTTATATGTTTTATGGTTCCTTCTACACTTTAATTAGTGACCTCCTATGTGAAAAGAAAGTTACTGGGTAAATCTAAAATTCATGGCTATGAAGCAAGTCAGATACCCAGTAGAAGAATCAAGATTTACCATACAAGGAAAATATTCAGTCTCATTTCCCTTTCAGTTATTTTAAATCTATATACCCAATTTTTAAACCTACAATTCCATGCATGTGCAGTAATATAAACTTTTAGAACTTCTCCCTTAGATGTCAATTTAAATTTCTTACCAAAATAAAAAATAAACCCTTCCCATAATTTGCTTTGCAGTTTCCATAAGCATACTGTGAAAAAGAAAAAATCAAATGCTGGTTCTGCAGGCACTGAGCAGAGTGGATTAGTAATCTTTGGGTTCCAATGCACCATATGATGAAAGCTGCTTTAAGTCATACATAAATTAATAATAAATACCCAAGCACACTTAATAACCAAAATACGTAAGTATGGTTTATATTTCATAAACTGATATCTTTATCTCAGAAGATGTTTTGAAAGCCTCCAAAGATCTGGCAAGTAAAGAGTCATGTTTACATGTATTTCGAGAATATTTGAAAACTGGATGGATCATACTTCTTATGTCAACAAAATTAGAAGCCAAAGGAATGATTTAAGATTATAGATACACACAATTTTCCTTTACTGCTGACTTATGAAAAAATACTTTGGGACTAATAATTGAGGAAAAAAGAAAGAGGAAGAGATGGTGTAATTGTGATTCAAATTAAGTCTTTTCACAAATATTTTCAGCTTAGGAAAAGGATAACTGGAAACACTCCAGAATATACTTTGTACACAAAACTAAAAACATAACAGAACTGGCAGACAATGAAAACAACCTAATTTTTTTTAAAGAAGCCTTAGAAGAAACACAAAACAAATGTCTGTCATGCCTTGTTTGTTGCATTTCTGTGACTACTCTCACAAACTGGAGACTAAAATCCTTAGCATGTGCTAACCACACAAAACACGGAATATAAGGAAAAGTACTCAAACCTTAAGCTCCTAAAATACAAGGTCAAATAATGCTCTATTCCTACAGGAGCTAAAATAGACCACAACTGTTCTTTAAATCAACTACAAATAGTTGATGAAGTTCAACTATCCAGCTCTATTTTAAGATACTGTTGCCTACCAAAACCTGACAGTATTAGTGTTGATTTCTCTGAAACAGAAACAGTTAACTGCATTTTCACACAATGTAACATTTAGTAATCACACATAAACCACCACCTACAATAGCCTTTAAAGGATAGAAAGGCATCTGTGTTGTGCTACTGTGCAGCAATTATCATTTTACTGACTTGTCCTACAAGAACCAGGGTAAAACTCCTATGGAACACAAACTTTGTCTTTCCTTAACACCCACTGCAAATTTTCCACTTTAGTCCACAAGAGTTATTAGCCAATACAGATTTGTCTGTGTGTCATCAACTTAATCACAGCCCTTGCGAGCTTACACACTCCCAATGCTCCCTTGTTTTCCCTGAAAGAAATACTAAAGTTCACTCTATACTGCTACTTTCTCTGCCCAATGAGGCAAAGAACCTGTAGTTTTAATGCACTGTCAGTCCCCTATCATGATTTTCACAACTTATTGATCAAGTCTAAAACTATAATGAATTTAAATAAAAGCTAAAAAAAAAATAATTAAAAAATCATGTAGCATTACCCACTGCTAAATTTTGCATTATTTTTGTACTTAAGTGAGAATCTCTCAGCTGTGTAAACTGGGTTACAGACAAAGAAGTCCATCATGCTAGGAGGGAGGGGGAGTGATGCTGTACTTTGCCAGACCAGATGGCAAGCTTCAAACTTATCTGCAACCTTCAACGACTGTCCATGAATGGACCCTTTCGCTAATCAGACATAACTACATGAACATGATCACCGCAGTTCTTACTTTCTTCTATTGCTCTAGCACAGATAACTGAAAATAGAGATAACTTCTTGGTGGCAGAGGGACTAAAGAAGGAAGGAAAAAGGAAGCATATGTGGACAGAAGGGACAAGTTAGTCATACAGTCATCACCTCCTCCACCAATACTCATGCTATTACATCACTCATTCCATCTTCAAGGGAAGTATCGCACATGCAGAAACCAAGATTTAAAGTATGAGAGACTGATCACACAACAAAAATGCACAAAAGAGAAAAAAGTAACCTATCAATTTAAGGAAAAACACTGCTCAAGGAAGGATTTGGTAAGTATATTTATGAAAGGCAAATTTCAATCTAGCAAAAACTATGGGGAATTGGGGTGGGGTGGAAAAACTTTTCTTATTCAGCAATGCTTAGAAGACTGAAGACAAGAACATAAGTGCAGACAACACTTAGTATCATCAAGGCAAGATCACAGGACTACAAAGCAATAGTCTTTGAAGACATTAATGTTCACAGCATCCCAAGAGATAAGGTTAAGAATTGTTAAGATAGGGAGAAAGTTAAACAAATCATTATGCAACTAATAAAACCATAAATTTAGACAACCCAGGGAATTCCAGTCAACTCCCCTCAAAGCACCATAATGACAAATTCAGAAACAGAACAACCGTGATGTTCCTGGCCAACAGGACCACCAAGAGTTATCACCTGTCATGATGCTGGTATACCTTCAGGCCCAAAAGGTCCTATAGTACAGCACTAAGGTGCCTGTTCAATTGCCCAGGCAGAAGACTTAGCCTATTACCACCTATAGGTATATTCCTGCTCTCTCTTCCAGCCTTCAATTCTTGGCTACAACCCCTCTGCTGCACATCAGCACACAGCAGACCCCCTGAGCCTACGTAATTCACCCAAATAACACAGAAGGAGCCTCAGAATACAAGTGGTAAGTTTTGGTGTTCTGAATACCAGTAAATACCAAAGCTGGTGGGAAGAAAGAAGGAAGGAAAGGGAGGTCCTATCCTCCCACTTTTGGTGGCTATGGAATTACAACCACTTTCCATAACATAGTATCATACAATATCCTGAGTTGGAAGGGACCCATAAGGATCAAATCCAACTCCTGGGTCCACACAGGGCCAGCCAAGTCAGAGCATGGGACTGAATGCATCATCCAGATGCTTCTTGAACTCAATCAAGCTCAGTACTGTGACCACTTCCCTGGGGAGCCTGTTCCAGTGCACAAACACCCTCTCAGTAAAAAGCCTCTTTCTAGCATCCAGCCTAAGCCCTCCCCGTCATAGCTTCATGCTCTTCCCTCGGAAGTGGTCACTAAAGAGAGGAGATCAGCACCTGTCCTTTTGCTCCCCAAGTGGTGACATTTGTCACTACTATCAGTCAGAAAGTATATTAGACTATACATACCTTCAGTGGGCCATGTATGACAGTTTTTATAGGATTTCCCAACAATTCCAGGTCAGCAAAATTATTATTTTTTTAAGATAAGAAATTAAGCTTTGCAGTTATTACTTCAGTATTCATTTTCAGACAAGCATTTTCTCCTACCAAAACATCTTCTATTTTACTTAATGTTATGTACCTCCTCCTGTGATTCCAATAAAACTAGGTTGTGGAAGAAAAGTTGACTTTTTCAAGTCCCTATACTGCCTGAAGAGAACAGAAAGGATGGGTCAAAAGGGCAGAGCTGCCAAGTCACTGACCTCTTTCATAAGAGCCACAGCAGCAAAGAAAAAATTTAAAGGTCAGCTCAACTACAGTCTCAAGGAAGCCAGGCTAAAAGAACAGAGTTAACTTAAAGTACTATGTGAGAATAACAAACCTCAAAATGGATCTGCTATAGCCATGAAGAAATAGCCTTTCCCAGTTTCTGCATAAAAAAACCCAACAGCTTTTTCTTTTTCCTACATTGGCACTGTTATCTTCTTCAAAAGTTACTTTCTCAAAGGGATGTCCTCCATTAGAAATAGCACCACTGAGTCACCTGTGTGGGTGGGAGGGTAGGCTTCAGTCATACTAGGAAAAAGTGGTTTGGTTTGTAAGTTAACCATGAAGATTAATAAGCTCTGAGCAATAGTTTTCATGCACTAAATGAATGAACAAGGAAATCAACTCTGTTTGCACTCAGTGATTCTACCAAAGATTCTGCCCATAAGGTGAGTTTCATTTAACCACCATCACAGAATCTGACATAAACTCCAAACAAATGTGATTTTCCCCTTTTCTTCTTCACCAATGATAAGGAAAAAAAAAAGTTGTTTCACAGTAAGAAGTCCTACCCCATCACATAATGGTTTTAATACTGAATTGTTAAATACCAACTCTGTAACCTTGGGTGTTGCAGTTTTGCGTAGCTGGGTGCTGGGAGAGAACGGGGGCTGCAGAAATGGCTGTTGTAAGGAGCTGCTGGAGTGCTCTGCTGGCCCCAGACTGTAAACACTGGCCAACTCAGGCCAAAGTTGCCGAGCCAATTGGTGCTGGTCACAGTGCCTCTGGGAATCACATATAGGAGAAAAAAACCCGAAGCCACTGCATTTTGCCACCAGAGAAAGGAGTGAGGAGATGTAACGAGCTGTGCAGACACCAAGGCCGGGGAGGAGGCACCCCAGGTGCTGGAGAGAAAGATGCCCCTGTAGCCTGTGGAGAAACCCCATGGAAAAGGCCGAGACCCCACCTGTAGCCCGTGGAGAGGCTCCACGCTGGATTGAGCAGGTGGAGACATAGAGAAGATGCTGTGACCCTACGTTGGAGCAAGCCCCTGCCAGCACTTGCAGCCATGAAGAGAATGAGCGAGAGAGAGAGAATTGTGCTGGAACAGGTTTCCTGTGGGGAGGCTTGTGACCCCGTGGAGGACTGGGACTGAGAGACATTGTGATTTATTGCTGCCTGCCATAGCAGTGATCCACTGCGGGGCAGCTGATGAAAGAGAAAAGGCCCTGTGGGAAAGGACTCACATTGGAGAAGTTCCTGGAGGACTGTCTCCTGTGGGTGGTACTCCATGGTGCAGTGGGGGGAGGGTGTGGAATGAATGACACCCCCACGGCCGAGAAGGAAACCAACTTGCAAGGAACCAACCGAAGCCCCCATTTTCCCAGTCTCTGCATCCCCTGTGCCACGATGGGGGGAAAGAAGGGAGTGAAATCATGACTAGAGTGAAATCTGCTAAGAAGGGAGCGGGGGGGAGGTAGAGGTGTTTTTAGATCTGGAAAACAGCTCATGAGGAAGTGACTGAGAACCCCATTTTTCTCAGTCCCTGCCCCCCACCATGCCACAATGCTGGGGGGGGGGGGGAGGAAGAAGGGAGCAAGATCATGACTAAAGGGAAGTCTGCTGAGAATGGGGGGGGGGGGGAAGGTGCTACCAAGAACCACATTCCCCCAGTCCCTGCCCTCCCTGTGCCACAATGGGAGGGAAGAAGGGAGCAAAAACCCTGACTAAAGTCTACTAAGGAGGAACTGGTGGGGGGAAAGCTTTTTAAGATCTGGTCATGTTGTTTTAAAATTTGGTTGCGCTCCCGACTCTGATTTCACTGTTTCTGTGGTGTAGTGTAATAAATTAGATAGTTTTCTTTCCTTCACTCTGTGTTGAGTCTGTGTTGCCCATGTCGTTGATGACAGGATGATCTCTCCCTGTCCTTACACTGATTCCTAAGCCTCTCAGTATATATTTTCTCCCTGTCCAACTACAAAGGGGAGTGATAGACCAACTTTGGTGGGCATCTGGCCTCCAGCCAGGGCTAAACCACCACACTGGGAAAAATTTCTCAGAGTTGAGCACCTTTCTCATGCTACTGAAATGAAAAAGACCAGAGCAAAAACAATGCAGGCTTCTGCTCTCAAGAGCACAGCAGAATTTGGCTCAAATTACCAAAATTTTCTGGTTACTACCTTCAAAGGAATCATTCTTATCAACTTATCTGGGCAGAAGAACAAGGACCATATTCTCACAAGAAGCAATCACTGGGTTTACAAAGGCACCTCTCATGTCTTTGTGAGAAAAGCTTTTCAGGGTGATTTGGAGCCCTGCAGTCAGGGCTAAAAGCTCAGCAAGCAACTGAGGAAGCAACTGCAACACTTGCAGAAACAGAGTTTAGCTTCCCCTGAAGACAAAGTAACTTCTTGACCTCAGACTCTTGATTCACTAACATCAAGTTACTTAAGTGTATCATGATTACTTATATACCATGCTAAGAACTAAAAAATGGGGAGACAAGAAGGGCAACCTTACTGATGCCTCAAGCATATTGTTCCTGAAGTAAGACAAGCTGAGATCTAATGGAACACCTGCAAAGTCAACTGCAGAAAACATCCTGCACTATTAAAAATTAAGAAATGCAAAATTCAAGTCTTCTGTGCTATGCAAGTTACAGATGTGATTAATTCAAGTGAATAAGCTGTTTAGCCTGAGGAGAGACAAAAATGCAATACTGCCTAACTTTCCACACAAAAAGAAAAAAAATCAGCATAAGAGATTAAAAAAAATACTTTGTCATACTAGAGAAAGAAAATGATTGACAAGCAAACAAAAATACAATCAATGATTGTCACAAGCTGGCCCCAACTCTTAGGCCCACAGCAATAATGCAGAGGTTTGCATTTTAACTTTTCAATGACAAAAGGACACATTTCCATCTACTATTTTTTGCTTCAGTCAATACAAATCTCCAATAAAAATATTCAGAACATCAACTTTTTATATATAAAGAACATTTACCTAAACTGTCACTCATTTCTCACCATTTCAAATGACCTTGATGAGTTGATCATTAGACTGACAAGCCTGCATCATTCACACTTTATATCAGATGAACTTTTGCTGCAGATGAGTAGAGGCATGTTCTCAGCACAGCCCATTCAAATGAGAGTTAATTATTGATTAGAATAAATTCAAGCTTGTTTCAGTTTTCTACTGTAAAACATGCATATTAGTACAACTGACTTTTGAACAGGCCAGGTTTCTGTTTCAGAGAGTATTTCTATGAAACAGTTTCTAGCTTAAGTTCTTTAAATTCACTGGAGTGTTTTTCCCATCTCCTCACATAAGTCACCAGCATTTCAAATGTCCCCCAAACTGGTTGCGTTTTCACTTATAAGCTTCCCCTCTGGTTGAGCACTAGCACTGAAATACCACATGAATATTTGCTGTCGCTGTATCATAGCCCAGGTGTTTTCCTGTGTTGTGCATTGTCTTAATGAGTTCTACCTGTCATACATTAAACAAGAATATTAAGTAGCAACAAACTACAGGTACAATATAGCTTCAGATAGGCACTCAAATTGCTCTGTGTGTTTCAGGTAATAGGAACGTAGACTTGTCAGTTGAACTTTCTTTTTTCCTACACCTTTGTGCTCCACAAGTTTAAATTAAAAGCAATATATATTTACTTAGAATAGAACCATTAACTATAAAATATTAAAATCCATGACTGGCTTAGGAGGAGGAAGAAATTAGGACACCCCTAAAAAAGTACACATTCTTTAAAAAAGATTCCTTGCAAACAAAACCAGGGAAGTAAGTAGATACAGCATGTGCAGTTCATGCAAAAGTAATGGACTTGATCTTTAATCAACCTTAATGTACTGAAGATGTCTGGTTAGGAGAGATGGGGGGGCAAGGGTGTGTGTGTGAGAAAAGTAGTTTAAAGGGAAAAAAAACCCTAACCAAACTAAAATCTTGACTTAATGACACCCTACCTCAGTGATTGGTTGCCCTTGCGATGTCAAGTCCAGTTCTTGAGGTCTCGTCACCTTATCAATATCCAAGGAGTCCATGCTGGAAGCTGCAGAGGTTATGCTGGAACAGGAGGAGTTACTGATTGAGCGCACCTCAGCATCACTCACTGTGCCAGCAGATGCTGTCCTCCTGTGCTGAGCAGTAACCACTGGTTTGGTGTCTTCTGCAACAGACTGTTGGGCTGCCTCATCCATGCTCAAAGAGGCCTTCTCTAACTGTGCAGTGATGTCATCCAAAGATATGTTGGCATGTGATGGTTTAGCCACCTTACCAGATGAGGAGGATAATCCTTTCACGCTGCTGTGCTTAGTAGAATGTCGGCTAGCAGGTGGTTTCTGAGCTTTGGATTCTGTGGCAAGGTGTTTCACCACAGCATTGTTTGCTGAATGAGACCCAATGCTGCTGAGCTCCTGCTCTATGGAACAGAGATCAGCCATGAGGGCATCTAGATCCACAGACTCCCCCTGATTCAGGGCTTCTGCAAGAAACAAGAGTTTTCAGTATGCGTAGTTACTTAATTTGTCTGTGTAATTCTTCACTTTGCTCCCGTACCCTAACTGTTCAATTTGATAATACAAAGGAAGCTCTATTTTCTTTTCGCATCTGTACTGCAAAAATCTCTGCTCACCGCTAAGCACAAATTTTTCTGCATTACTACTCTTGACCAGTCTAAGAGCAACTAGAAAAAACCAAAACTACTATTTGGGCTAAATGCATTTGCCAACAGAAGAAATATTTGAATGGTCAGATTACAGCTGAAAACTCTGAACTGTCCTATGAAAACAATCTAAACCTACATTTGTATAATATTACACCTCAACTTTTCAAAAAAGCATCAGTGTTTTCCTAGGCATTTTCTGCTACATCAATGCAAGGTATGCGACTTCCTTTAAAAAAAAAAAGCAAAATTATACACATATTCAAGCCTTTAAATTAAGGATCCCTGTACTACAACCAAGGGAGGCTATTTAAGAAAAGGAAAGGCATGATTTGTGTTTAACATGAAAGCATTCTGTTGCTACATTCCTGCACCCTCTCCAATGAAGAAAGATGCTCTTTCTCCCTGTTTAACAGATACAGATCAATTAATTTCTTCCTTAGACCAGATCCTAGAACATCTATTTCTGTACAAACTCTAGATTCCAGTTCTCATATACTAGGTGCTTTAAAAGATACTGCTTTAGGATACTTAAAATTCTGTGCCACTGAGAAGTGATACCTATCAGCAACATTCTCACTTCAGCCAGAAGTGTGTTTAAATGTTTTTATATTTCACAATGTTCACATTTATAGCTGGAACAGGTTGCTTGTTCCAAACAACATTTGAGGGGATAAATAATTCAACAAACCATTTAAATTGTACATGGAGAAGCGATATGAGAAGTTGGCAAGGTTGGTTTCCTGACGGAGAGGTGATCTCTTCACTGGTGCCACAGGCTTGTCAGTGTCCAAACTCTGAAAAAGAAAAGAGTAAAGATTGACAATGAACTGAACACGCAAATCTTCAAGATGAACTAATTTTCTCTAAGAAAAAAAAATATAAAATCCATAGCTCTTTTTCAGACTTTAGAGAGAAAACATACAATCTCAGTGATTTAGCTTCAGATATTTGATGGAGAAAACATTAAGACTATTTTTTTCCCCACAATCAGAAGGACTGAAGCATACACCAAATGCATTTAAAAATGGTGTTACATACTAGCTTATTTTGAAATACAGGCAACTGGCTTACCCACAACAACTTTTCCACAGCAAATTGCCCAAGTATCTAAATACTTTCAAATTGTGGCACCCTCTAGAAGAATTGCATTGTTAGATTAGGAGTATAATCACAGCATAAGGATACAAAAGCATTCAATGAAGAATTTTAAAGTGTTTTAATTTGGCTAAACTCTGACATTTTTCTCAAAAAAAAGCTAAATTGTGAAAGAAAACCTTAGCCAGTTTGGTGGGGTTTTTTTTAAGAAAGACAAATATAGGAAAAAAGGGAAAAGAAGACATCTTTCTGCCTAATACATTGGATTGTTATGTTACAAAGACTAATATGGGTATAATATTACAATAAATACCAGCATTTTTTCTAAGTAGCAAGTGAAGGGCACTATGATCCAGGTGGTGACCCAAGAGGTGCATGACAAGGTCTGGAGCTGCTGTCCTTGAGTGCTAAGTGCTTATGGGGAAATCTAGCTCTTGATGTCACTGAGGCTTGACAGGCCTGCAGAGGTTTGAATTTAATCAATGCTTGTAATGATAAAGGTTTCCTGAAGATAGGCTTGCCTGAAAGAAAAAGTATCTTCTAGCTTGAAATAGAACAATATTTCTCACCTAAGCCTTTTAATTTCCATTTCAACATCTTTATTCAAGCCTTTGATAGAAATCAAATGCACTGTTGTTTTCCTCTAACTTTTTTCTTTTTTGCTGAACTCTCTTCTCTCCTCATTGTGGCCTGAACTTAAAAACCAAAAAATCACTTCATTAGTCAATCATCACTTAAGGAGAAGCCAATGATTCAGTCTTGTCTTTCAATGGGTGGAAAAACCCTCACCTCTAGTATATATCTGGTGGAGCTTACATATTGTCCCACGCAATATAGCTGAAAAAAATCAAAAATAGTAGTAGTAATAATAATAATTTTAAAATTATAACTATAACCCAAAAGGCAGCAGTGAAACTGAAGACAGAAGAGGTAAATTAGGGATCTTCAGACTGAACCTGTTTACTGCTACAAAAGATTTTCGGTAAAGCAAATACATTCTGATTAAAAGTACCTAAAATGTGTTTTACTGAATCTAGCAATAATTACTTCACATCAGAAACACACCTGATATGCTTTCACACTATTATCAGAGCACAGTCTTTATAACTCATTATGATGTTAAACTAGCAGCTTGGAAAACTGCCGAAAACTGCAACAGCACCAAAAGCTGAGTTCTGAATGAACATGAGAAGCAAGGTAAGATTTTCTTAATTTAACCTACCCCACAGGGCAGGACAAATGTTAATGCACTCTGCATCAATGCCAAACACTGCTCTCATGTGCTACAAATTTTGTGACCCCACTTTATAATGCTTTTATTAGACCAACAGTGTAAGAGGCCAAAATGAATTCAAATCATCTCATGGGCATCTTAACAATTACAAATCTTTTAAAAAGCATTTCCATTTGGAAAGGAATCTGGGTCTGACTCTTAAACCCCTCAAATAAACATTTAGGAAATCTATAAAGGAAGTTAAAGTTCAAGGAACTCAGGGACAAACCCCTTTTCCTCCTGCTTTTATAGTTCAGCTCTAAAATAGCAACAAATGCTGAGACTACAGGAGAATGTACTTTGGAGCTCATTGGCTCTAATCACCCCCCTTTCTTGGAACTGCTGCATTAAGGCACAATCACTATCCAAACAACGACACAAGTAACTGCATTAATTTATTTATACAAAACTATGTAAGGTCAATCAAAGTTTTGGGGGAAACACCAGTTATCAGTAGTCCCAAGAGACAGATGGGCAATTGTCAGGCTATGCTGCAAGACTGTGTTGCATAGCAATATGAAACTGAGAAAGAAATATGAGGGTCCTCCCATTAACTACCTGATAGCAGTCTTCAAGAATTATGTATGGATTAGCACACAAATTGAGACATCACCAACAAGTCTGTACATTAACGGTGTAGCTGTAAGCCCCAAGTAAAGTATGTTTCTATTTCTAGGCTGCTCATACCTGAAGAAAATAGGGCAGAGAAGAAAAGGCTTAAGACCAATCACCCATCATGCTCCCCTGTGAAGATTCTCTAGGGGTAATTTACAGAGCCCATGCCTTCAAAACTGCTCACACCATTTAAAATCATTCATAGGAAGTTAAAAAAAAAAAAAAAACCAGTAAAAATTACAAAAATCTGTCACACTGTTTTCTAGTCATCTCAAAAGGTAGGATTCTTTATGGCTCTGCATGCACAAGTTCAAAGCAAAAAGATCATTTTCCCTTAGAATGCTATCTACATTTAGCTCTTGCAGGCAAATATTTAACCAGAAGATACGAGATGAGCCTGAATTTGAAATCCTGCCACGTGATTAGCTTGATTTTCCTTCAGTCTTTGGATAAAATGAAGATGATAAAAGCTGCCTCTTCATTAGCTTAATGAAACTTAAGGTATCATACCTTTGCTAAAGTTTACATGACAAAGAAGGAGAAGATGAAATACAGAATTCAGGAGGACCAGTTTACAGAGTGGGCAGTCAGAGAGAAATGGCCTATCACCCCAGGAGTCTGGCACAGCATGCAGAATGCAAGATCTGCTTGTGAAGGAAAAGGACTAGAAAGAAAAAGTGCCAAAAGAAGATGTCCTATCAGCTGCATTTCTGATGCAGGAAGAGTAATCGGGAATAATGGCGAGTCCTGTAGGGGGTATCAGGGCACCTTAGCACAGCAGCAGCAGCATTCACAATTTCTTGTTCCTTATTGCTGTGCAGGTACAACAAATAAATGCTCTCATAGCTGGACAATGTCCAAACACATGTTTGGAGATACAGTCTCTCTCCAGCCAGCTAAAGTCAGAGTTTCTCTATATACATGAGGACAGAATACCAATTCCATTGTTGTCATTCAAAGGAAACACACCCTTTGGGCAAGGTCAAATTAGCAGGCTGTAAAAAATTAATTTAACAACTTTGACATGGGGAAAGAAAGGCAATTTTGAAATCTTTAAGAGTACTGAGCTGGTCACATTTATGAAGAATTTTTCTGTGAGTTGGCAGAAACCTCCCTAACCTGTGTGATCTTGTCCAGTTCCCCCAGCCAGGCCCCAAACATCTTGTCCAAATCCTGATCT
This sequence comes from Porphyrio hochstetteri, assembly GCA_020800305.1. NCBI lineage: Eukaryota > Metazoa > Chordata > Aves > Gruiformes > Rallidae > Porphyrio > Porphyrio hochstetteri. The sequence goes on along the minus strand of CM036910.1, from coordinate 16,472,964 downwards.
TCCTTATCACTGTCTTCTTCTGCACCATGGTCAAGTTCTTCATCTGATAATTGCTCCATCTAGAAAAAAACCAAGAACACACACGTCAAAACATTTCATATTCAAATTGAATCAGTGTCTAAGAAAACTGGTGTCAGCTACTGAGTTCCTGAAAAAGTATTCTGAAGTCAAAGCACATGTCTGCCCATAAGCTTCATAAAAATTGCAGTTCATTATCCTGCTCACAAGTAAAGATAATTCCAAAGCCATTATTGCAGCTTACCTTTGTCAGAACCATGCAGAAAAAGATAAAGAACAGAATCCACAGAATTTAATACACCATCAGAAATTACTTCATGCTAGCCTTGCATGTGCATTCATTGCCAGCTATTGTTGGCAAAGTCTAGTGACTTTACATTACAAAAATTCAACTCTTGTCCAAGGAATTCAGCTGACCACAGTTAAGCAACATCATTCAACCCACAGGAAGTACAGTCTCACTGCACTGCAAATAGCTGACTCTACACATCTGTAAATAGTAATGCTTAAACAGACCACAGAGAATGCCAGCGATACATCCCATGAGACAGTTTAAATCTTGGACACTGTCCAGATCCCTTCAGTGATACTGCGCAATTTTTACCAAACAAAGAAACTCCTCTCTGGAAGTGGAGTCACCATTACAGCTATCAGACTCTCCTTCATTGAAGAAATCTGAGTAACCAAGATAGACTTAAGTGGTCTCCAAAAGTTATTTGTTATCACCTCAAAGGAAATTAATCTTTTGTTAAGCAAGACTCCAGTCGCTTTCCCAAACGTGTCTCCCATGCCCCTTATGTAGGGCTAAGAAACGCATGCCTTCCTGCGTACATCCACACTGTTAAACCTGGGATCTGGTTCAGAATGAATATGTACATGCTTGGAGGGGAAATGACACAGGGAACAATTTGGGAGTGATCTGGCACGACAGAGGAGTAAATGTCCAGAAAACGGATTGTGACCAAGAGCTACACAAAATATTCGCCAAGTCCCGTACAGCTTGACTTGCTCCGGTCAGCGGGCTACAAAGTAACTTGCTACATAGCCTTCCAAAAGCACCAGTTTACAGTCTGCGGACTCAACAGTAAGCCTTCTGAATGCCACTCTTCAGAGAAAGAAAAAGCTTGGTCTGAAAGACACCACAGTGTTGCAGAGCTGAAATGATGAGAGATACTACAAAAGATTACAAAGGTGATCCCAGAGAAAAACTGTTCAATCTGGTTTTGACTTTATATTACAATAGTTCATGCAAAAAACCTCCATGATTTAAAATATCCCTTCCTTCTATTTATATATTATTTATATTTCACTTTACCTTGACAACATAATCAGAAAACAGAAGACTTCAGAGGTGATCTACAATTCTGAGGTCAGCACAAGCCAATAGCTCCCATAGACAAAAGACACTGCCATCCCGTTGCCCTAGGCAAAGCCACTTCAGTCTTCTACTGGGATTTTACTTTTGTGGGATGGAGCAATGCAGCTGCTTACCTTAAAAGGGGCGAGAATATCAAAGCTAACCAGGCACAGCATACTGCACTGAGCAAACACTGAACACATTAATCTGAATCTCATTTCCTCTGACACTTGCTTTGAGTCCTCTATAGTACTTCCAGTATTCCAAGGAAAGGAAGGAAGTGCTTCCTAAAATAAAATGCCAATAGGCTTATGGAATGGAGCTGCATCCTGCACCAGGAGTGCATCAGTTTTTATGTTCTATAAGTCAGGCATGCCTCTCCCTGCAAGATTCCTCTCCATGATGTCACCTGAAAGCCCTCCCACATCCAGAAATGGACACAGCAACTCATACTCTGCCTCAACTTCTGCAAAACAAACAGAAGCTGGATTCCACTTTAACACCTCCTTAAAGCTTTGTTTTACTACTCCTTCCTTAGGTTTTTACATAAACAAGAAATAAGAGTAAATTCAAGACAAAACTCATTACACTTAAGGTGACATGGCCAAACCACTTAACAGTGCTTGCATCTGACAACAGAGCATTTCTCAATCTCTAGATACACTTGAAGAATTTTTATTTGAAGGCTAAGGGAAGCTACTAAAAGCATGCCTTAGGAAATATGACTATGAGCTGGCAACCCAAATAAATGAAAACTGTGATATAAAACAGAGTTCAGTGTTTACAGATCCTTTACACTGTGCTACCCTTCCCCTCTGAGCTGTTTTTGCCACTTACTCTACAGTTAATTGGGGCCTGTTTTGCAGTGCATTCATTCTATGGCACTGTTCACAATACATCTTTTCATTAAGAGATTACATTGTTCATTTTACTAATATTTCTGAGGATCTAACCTGTGGAAAGAAACCAGCGTTCTCCACTTCCTATAAACTATTGCTTTAGCTATTTTCACTTGGCATCAGAGACACTGCTTCAGTTCCAGTTACTCTGAAGACAGAATTAGCAGCCTAAAGAAAACTTTTTACAAGTAAAGTACTGTTGTGTCAGCAAGTCTGGCACTAAACCCTGTAGTATTTGCCAGCCCCTTGTAGTCCCCACCCAGGCTTCCTAACGTCAGCTGCATTTCCCATGAGCCTGTCAACGTTTGCTTGCAAAAGGCACACAGAGGATAGTGTCTCACTTAAGAAACAGTGAATATTAACATGATAGTTCTGTAAAAGCACAGAACTATCTTAGCACAAGCTCCACTACTGCAAGGAGAATCCCAAACAGCATTAATTAAAGGATTAATTCAATAAAGTAAGGCAGAGGCAAAATGCTTAGATAGCAGTATCTGAACATTTTAGCATAAGAACTCAAAACAGTAACAACTCAAAAAGAGTGCAGATTCCAAACAGAAAGCTTGACATTTTCCTTTTTACAGCCATTTTTCTCTCTCACAGTTGTTAATCACAGCAAACATGCACCGTACTTCAGCAAATCACATAGGTACTGGGAGTTATCTCATCTTTCAAGGATATAACATTTTTCTTTAGAAAGAAAAAATAGCCTAAGTTTAAATGGGGGGATGTGTGTTTTGTTGTTTGGGTTTTTTTAAGGAGTCATTTAGAACTATATCAGATCTAAGAAATGGAAAAAGAGTAGCTGTTCTAGCCTGACACCATAAAGAAAGCCACTTAACACTCCTAAAGTATTTGCAGGATAGAAGAGTTTAAGTAACTGCTGCTTCTGTTTAGCTCACATCATGTGAGGTGCCAAAGTAATTTTAAGATTCAGGTTATTTTTCAACACTTCACCTTCTATTCTGTTCAAGTGTATCTCAGAACTGAACTTAAATGACTATAAGCAGTACCACTCTGGGATACCTGGATCAAATAAGGTACCAAGATGGTATAGTCTTCCATATGCAAGTAAGGCTTCCTGCACTAAAGTGTGGCCTACATACTACTTGATTATCTACTATGGACTTTGAAATGTTATTTAAACAGGCAGACCTGTAATCCTTGTAAACTTTTAGTATGCAAGGTCAAGCATGAGATTGTGTGATACCAAATCACACGAAGAAAGATGAAAAGCCCAAGAACAATATTTCAAATATACCAGTTCGTAATTTTCAAGAAAGATACCACTGCAAAACTGTGAAACTAACAAATTGTTGTCATCAGAAACCAACAGCTTTGGGACAGAGGTAAGTTATAATCGTAAGTGTACTTAAAAGTGTCTTTCACTGCAGACTTTTACTTTGAGGTGTTACTACCTTAAATCAGTTACTATCTTGAACCCAGTTCAAGACAACAGGAAATTTATTAATAATATTTCCTTATAGTGAAGATGTTCTGCACTGAAAAAAGTACTTGTAAAAGAATGAGACTGCAGGATTTGCCTACATCATACAATGATGGAAAGATTATCAGATAAACAAAACCAGAATTCTGAGTCCAAATGGAAATGCCACTGCCCTTAGAGGGTCAGCAACAAGAATGTGTTCATTCATTATGATTTCAGAAGCACTTTAACAAGCATTTTGAACCAGAGATGCTGAAGTACGTTCAAAGACAACAGACAGCATAAAACCACAAAATGAAAACAAACCATCTTTCTTTCAGGCAACTGATGTTTTCACTCCTAACCTTCCTTATTATTTAAACACAAGCTTGTACAAGCTCATGCTTGTTAGTGAACTAAGGATTTTCCTCCTTAAAACAGTGACAGAATTTTTTACAAATCTATTATAGGGATGCACACACAAACATTCAAAGCACCATCTGAACAAGTAACTGGATTTCTGCATTATAAAATCTAGCCTCAGGAACCAAATGAAACTATATATAGATATCTATCATAATCTTGTTGGGAACACATACTCTGTTTGGAGCTGGTTTGGAAGTCAGAGATGTTCTTCCACTCCTGATCATCAGTGTGTTATCACCAATATCCATTTCTGCTTAAGAAGTTGTGCACAACAGAACACTACAGTACTGTACAAGCACATCAGCATAGTGTGCACACATAAATACAAAAGTAAGACCCCAGTGGGTTTTCATCTCTAATACTTCTTCACCTGACTGCTTGAAGAAATAAGGTTACTTACACAAGAAAAAAAAATAATTGAAATACTTCCACAAAACTGACAGCCAAAGCTCACATCCACATTTATGCACATCTTCTTAAGGTTCTAGTAAATAATAAGAGGTACTTTGAGCACATAAATTTTTTCATATTAATACTCTGTCTACGTGGTGGTGACTAACAAAATCCAGCATGTTTTTCAGCAAAAAATATGAAAGTCTTATGCCGTAACTAACACTAACATTTCTCCTCTGATTAATACTGTAGCACACTGACCAACAAGACAGTGCAGATCATTTGCTGTAGGATTTCCATGTTTCTTCTTAGTAAGCATAAAATACTCTGAAATTAACTCCTCCAGAAAAGAGATTTGGAGGGTGATTAGAAAATTATGGGAAATCTTTTGTGTGTTACCCAGTGTCTTATAACCCAGTTCACATTAAGAGTAATCTAGATGAAAACCTGAATAAAAGAGCATTTGTTTTCTTTTAGCTTCAGTTAGCATAGGTACTAGCTGAATATATCCCAAGGCTACTATAGCACCTGGACATTCCAACGGTTCTCAAATTCAAAACCTGAGGTACAAATCTGTCAGCCAAAATATTCAAATTCAAAACATCCCAAATAAAAATCCTATGTCAAGTGAAAGCCTCCTTCAAGATACTATTTTGAGCCAACTTTGAGGGTTTTTTTCTTTTTTAAAACCACGCTTCAGACAATAGTTTTCCAGGCTTGGAAGTCACAGGACATGGTGAAAACACACTACGTGCCTGATAAAAGATAAAATTTTAACCACTATTAGAGCAAAGACCTTCTATAACCAGTAAGCCCACATTGCTGAAATTACTCAGGCAACTGGTCTAGATTGCAGAAATCCAGCAATTATGAAAACCAGTCATCCTCACTGTAAGGCCTCATTCTCATGTTTGCTGAAGATGCAAAGCTGGCCAGCCCACAATATTCCCTCCCTCACCCACTGATCTGTGGGACATGCAAGAATGTATCTTTGAAAACACGGAAAAGAAATCTTTGCATCTGAAAATGCATGTTTTTAATTACAGACAGGCTACAGTTTCGATAAAAGATCAATTAAAAGCTGCTGAAAGTAACAGAGTCAATCATATATAGCATGATTTCAAACACTACTCCCAAAATTAAGCACATGCCTCTACAAGAACTTGCCTTTGCCTCTAGCTGTTTGTAATTTAAGCCCACTCTTAAAAATATTTTTCTTTACATTATCTCTGTTTTCAACATAAATATTTACAGCAACACAAGCAAACACATAACTAACAAACTTCAGTAATTGCTAATGAAACAATTGTTGAAAAAGCAACTGGAAGAAAAGGCTTAATGAGATGGTAACATCAAAGCAAACTCACTGTTCCTAGAATCCCCTAAAATACATCAGTGCTGTATACAGTAAATACAGGTTTTCTAAATCTCAGTGCCGTTCATGAGAGCACTGTTAGCCCCCCTTTCGGTTATAACAAGGTGTTCTGACCAGGCAAGTCAAACACACCACACTTGCTCCCTGGGTCTTCAACAGATTCAGCAACAAATCTTTAGAATGACGCAGACCACGTGCTAAGCAGGGATATGACAACACAGTACATAAATATGAAAGAATAAAGCTCTTTTTTGCAAGCAGTGTGAAGAAATAGAAAAACGTAATTACATTCACATCTACCACAGCTACTGACCCCCTTTGTATTCAATCAAAACTTGTATAATACCCCTTTAACTTTAGTTGACACAAGCACCCACAATTTCCCAAGATAAACAAATGGAAAATACTCGAATGTTTATTTCATAATCTTGATTTCTAACAAACAATGGGAAATACTTCTAATGTCCCACAGCAAATTCCCCCCCCCCGCCCTAAATACCAATCCACATATCCCTTCTTTGGTTGAAAGCTTGAAAAGTGAAACGCGAAGTGGGTCAAGCAGAAGTATATCCTATACTTTCCAGGGCTGGTTTCTCATTAAGCTGTCTTTGTATTATTATCACTGCTATTTATACTGACACTCGCTTCCCAGAATTGCAGCCTGAAATTTAAAACTAGCCTGCATAGGATGACCCCTTGTATATTGAAACATGTCTAAAAGATCTTTCTTCTTGTAAGACAGGGGACACAAAAATTACTGAAATGCCTAGTGAAGAATCTAATTGCATCTGAAATTTGCACTGCTGAGAAGGCACACAGTAAAACCTTTATTTCCTCCAATATATTTCAATGCATGTCTCACATCTAGCCAAACAGATGTTGCCTTGAAAAGAAGAGGCTTTATCAACCACTGTGCCCCATTTCCTGAATCAATACTCCAGCCAGAGTACCCAAGTGGACATTAAATTAATTCCCATAAAAAGAGCATCCTAGATTACATCATGTCTCACAGCAGATTCTTTATGAAGACAACCTGAAGACACCTCTAAAAGACTGCTTAGCCAGAGACCATGAAAACAAAAGTTCCAATAGATCTTTCTTAAGGAGAGGATAAAAATAAAATAGAGGTGTTCTCTAAAACAATGACACTCATTAGCTGCAGAAGTAAACATCTTAGTCTTACCACCTAAGACTAGAGAATTTTCAGTGTGATAAAAGAGTAAGATTACGAAAGCATGGAAAATGTATAGCTGTAAATCTGTTTTAAAGTACTGTCTGTCTTCAGTAGGCAGAGAGATGTACTTAAAAACATACATTAGCTTATTTTACAGAATCTACTTTATACAGTTATAACACAAACACTATTGCAACATCTCTTTCCATTCAGTTTGGAACAACATCCAAAGAAAGAATAACAAACATTAACAAGTTGATGCAGAAAGAGGCAGAACTAAGTTGAAGGCTGGAATTTCAATAAATTAGTACCTGCAAATAATTTTTTAAATATAACTAATCTTTTAAAAATATTAGTAGGAAGTTGACAGAGGATACATTTGGTATTATGAATGAAACAAAAGTGTCTTAGAGCAGCTGCAACCACGAAAAGAGACAGCTAGATGTCTAAAATTTATTTCATAGTAAATTAAGCTTTATTACAAAATTTGAGAGCATACAAATTCAAAGCTTTAAGGGGGTTATTTGTGTTTGACTCCAGACAACATATAGTTTGAATATGCTCATGACAGTATTGGAAGAGGACAAATACACAATCAGGTTAATCTGTCTTAGACCTTTTTTTGATAAATATCAATCTCTTTCTTACCTTCTGAAGAAGCACAAGTGACTTTCAACAAGTTCTGCTAATTCAGCCCTAAGTTTTCTTTCAGAAGAATCCTCAGGGTTACACTTCATACATGTTGCAGGCTAAGAAAATCCCAGGTTGAAGGCTGATGGAGCATCAACACTAAGTGAAAAATGACTAAGTAAAATAAATTTCAGATGTCTCTAAGAGGTGCTTCTTCGTTCACATAAATTAGGGAAAAGGAAAGTCTTCAAACATTTCTGCCAACTTGATCTGAGGGTTAGAGGTGGAACAGATTTCAGCCAACTCTAGTCCCTGGTTTAGGTACACTGCGAGACAAGACTATGCAAGCATCTCAGAGGATTTCCTACGTCAGGCCACTGGCTCCCTTGCGTTGCTCTCCCAATTCTAGCTATGGCCACATATTTCAGGAAAACTAACACCCCTAAATATTTTTCGAATTGTGAAGAGGAAGGAGGGAGGAGATGTGCAGTGCTGTTCGGAAAAAGATAAAGATTCCTGATCACAGCAGACAACTCACTTAAGTCCTGAAGCATAATAATCAATTATATTACAGTTATTATCCTAATATACAACTGCAAACAATTTGAGAACACCAAGGGCAATGCAGGCCAATCCTTTTGTCCCCAGAGTACATAAAGGAAGTGGATGAGAGATTCAGTACACATCTCCTAATGATGTGGTAGAGTCACACACACGGATCAGCCAGCTTGAAGCTCCACTGCAGCTTATGTAAAACCTTTAGAAAAGAAACTTAAGAACTTCGATGTCTGAACTTTTGCTGAAACTTCCCAATGGCTTAATGATTCAAGTAACAATTAAAGCCTTTAACAGCCTCGTATGCATTTATCATGAAAACTGCACCAGACATGTTGGAAGAATGAAGAAAGGAATATTTCCATTTTTCAGGTAAGGGCTGAGGTAAGGAATGCAAAAACAAATTGCTTGTGGTTCACGAAAACTGAACAAGAAAGACTGCTTACATCCTTAAATGTACCTTCAGCAATATTCTGGATGAAACAACAAACTATAAAATCTGACTAAAAAAGCACAGAAATGTTCCTGGTATTTTACATAACCAGTTAAAGGATTCTATTTTGCAATAAGCACACAACATTCAGACACACCATTAGAAACTGTTCAAATGATGATCCAAACGGTCTAACACATTTTTCAAATAAAGCAGCACCTAATTCTACTATGCCTCACTTGTCCCTCTCTTTCCTCTATAGCTGCTAATGTTGACTCAATGATAACAGAAGAAGAAAAAAAGCCCCAAACACACAAGCAGCAACACAACAAAAGTAAAGCTCTTATTTTGTACCAGGTCCAGAACCCTTCAAAAGAAGGACTCAACTGAGACGTGAGCAAAGCATCTTTCTGTGATGCAGATACACTTCCTTCCATCTCCCTCTCAGTCAGTACACAGATCCATGCCTGTCCTCGCTCTCCAAAATGCAGATTGCATTGACAACTCTGTTTGCAGGTAATGCAAAGAGGTGTGTGACTGGAAAGGAAACCTAGCTATCAGCAAACTTCTTAATTCAAGATCAGCAGGTGAATGGACCAAGATGTGCACTCTGTACAAGGAAATGTCTCAATACATGGAGAGAGACACGGCATGAAAGAACATCTTTATATACATCCATAGTTAAACTCAAAGGGCACTGAAAAACACTTGTCAGCTGCATGTAAAGGAAGCTACTTTACTACCAACACTAAACTAAACACTAATTTAATGTCACAACAGAAGCAGATGAGACTAGCCTGTGCACAGCTGATGTACATGCAAGCCATTCTGGCCACTCACTGAACGATAGCTCCATAGATATCTAACCACCAAATACACTGCCATAGGGATCTTCTCTTCAATCCAGTAAAGTACTAAAAGGCACAATAAATAATTCTGAGGTTACTTGCCTCTTGCAACTTCATCCATTCCAGAAAAGATTATGTAGTCTCTTTTCCACATCGACAGACCAAGAATGGCAATTAATTTTGTTACAATTTCAGGCCTTATGCATAGATCCCAGGAAACACCCAAGTATTCTTGTAGCTATGGCCCAGTAATAACAATCACCAGGCTAAAAGCAGCATTTTTAGGCTCATCCTGCACTTGGGAAGGGAAGAAGCACTTGCTAACCCATCACTATAAAATTCACATCCATTTACAGACCAGTCTATTGTGCCTGTACAGAGACTTTTTCCATCAGAAATAAATACTCAAAGTCATTACTACACATACACTATGCTGTCTTTCAACTATAAGAAAGCAAAATAAAACAAGCAACTGCCAACTACCTGTAAAAGCCGGACATCTTAACAGTGCTTACAGAACATGATGTATAAGAAAGATCAAGCCAATCAGGAGGAAGGAGGCGCAAGAAAATCATTTAGGTCATAGGTCAAATCACAATGCAGATGAGAGTATTCAGTCATAGGACTCTAAGCTACTCTATGCTTTAGTTCAGTTAAAATCTAGTTTTTCACTCAAGGGACCCTCTCACCTTCTCAAAGGTTAAAAATAATCATAATGCCAATGCTCACTTGAGATAGCACACCAGACACTGGCCATCTGTGTGACAGGGATACTACCTAGACACAGATGATGTTGCCAAACCCCTTTCAACAAGGACCTAGTAGCAGCCTATGAAACATGGTTCAAAAAACTGAAAGAGTAGTGCCTTAGCTACGATAAATAAAGAACATTCTTCATAGGCTGCTTTACATAAACTTTTGTATCAGGGTATGTAATTCTTTACATTAACCTCAGCTGCAATAGGCTGGAAATTGATTTAAGATTTCCAGTAAGAATTAAGATTACACTGGGAAGAGTTGTATCTCACTGTAGCTGAAAAAAAATAAATTAAAACATACAGTATTTTTCAGAAAACTCACAAATGAATGTTAAAGTACATAGATGTTTCATTCTTAGCATTTACAAGTCAAAGCACTTTCTTGCCAACGAGAAAGACTGACATGGGCACTGGACAGAGATGAGTCCTAGCAATCAAGACCGTAAAGAAAGTCTGGAATTAGGAGGAATGGGGCGGTTTTCTATGACAGTAAATTTCATTGTCACACAATGAGATCTGGGAGCAACTACGTGGCATAAAAAGGAGAAAACACAGACAAGTTCTGCACAATATGGATATGGATGGAAAAAATTATTTAAAATTCTACAACTGTAGGTTAACCACTGCTTCGAGAGTATACTTTACCAGAAGCTTCCTTTGGGTTTTGCAAGTGATTAGGCACAACTGCAGATCCCCATAAACCGTATGTGCAAAACCAAGACAGTCAATTTTTTGCTGCTTAAACTGCAACTCACCATTTTGCTTGTTGATACTGGAAGAATTCTAGTTGTGTTTTGACAACCACAGCAAGCAAGGAAAAATAAAGTAAAATCACCCCTTGCAGGAAGTTCTACATTTGCACATCTCTTCCCAGCATTTCCCTGTTTCTCAAAAAGCGAGAGAGAAGCTGTTCCAGAAGCAGTCTCAATCCCCAAAGCAACTTCTGAGACACCCTGGTTGAGCGGGGTGCCAATTCCACCACCGCTATTCTCCAGTACAGCCTGCACAAATAGCTGAAGAGAACAAAGTCTGTAAGCAGATGTAGAAAGGTGTGTTCATCACTGATAAAGGCTGAAAATAAAACTCAATTCTTATTTGCCGTTTTAGCAAAATGGCATTGAAAAACTCTCTCCAAAGTCTCTGAAAAAACAAAGAACACCAACAACATTTCTCCCTGGAATTCTTCTTTTTAATCCTTTCCTCACATGCGATTTTGCTTCTACTGTCAATTCAACATTTTCTCTCTGGAAGGATGGTTTAATTGTCTTGAACCAAGAAGTCCACATAACAAACCAGTATCAGCAGTTTGAGATACATGACACAGACTAACAGAAAGCTGAGCATTGTTTACTGAGCACTGATTTTAATATCTGGTTTATAAGCCTCATGAAACATTTTTAAAAAATTACATTTTTATACTTAAGATATGCTCAAAGATATATATTAATACTGAAAAGCTGCATTGCTTCAGTTTCTAAACGAATCTTGGCAGCAGAGAGCAAAGGAGGAAGAACACCAGTTCTGGACTGTACTCTCTGGAAAAAAGCACTTAAAGCAAGAAGGCAGCCTTAACATAAAAAAGTTATGTTATGACAAAGGTTAGAGCAGTCCAAAAGCCAGTTAAGCACCAGCTGATGCATACCAAAAGGACTTTATCCAGAATTCCTTGTAGAAGTTAAGACTAAATACAAACATTTAACACAGAATCAAAGTTTTAAAGCACACAATACTGAAAAAGTAAGAAAATCAGCTTCCATAGCAAAAAAGAAAAAAAGTGCAAATCATGCCACTGAGGAAACAATAATGGAATTTCTATACTGTAGAACAACCATGGAAGACAGGGCTAACAGCTGGGTCTTGTTAAAGAAGGACTTTAAACAGAAGGATTTAAATTCATGGGATTAGGCCAGCATTCCTAAGAAACACTATTCAGATCCTAAGCTGCAGAGGCCTTGTCTAAACAGCTCAACACCTGAGTCACATAAACAACTACTGTAAAGTCTGCTGCCACCACACTTGGTAGATTTGTGAACGGAACTTTTCTTGTATCTGAAAGCTAAAGACAGGAGAGTGCTTTGCTACTGCAATTGCAGGGAAAAAATAAACCAACACTAACAAACTTACATTTCAAGATTTTCCCAAAAAGTTTCTTGCTTAAAACACCACACAAACTTTTAAAGTAATGATGTTTTTACTCAATGAAGAATAATTCTAAACAGGTGGCTGAGTGCAGCTATTATACGCACAGACATATATGCACTGTGCATTATGTTACCTATCACTGCTTATAATTTACCCAGTCCACATTCAAGTTTCCCAGGAAAAGCAAAGCTGGGAGCAGGTTGCCTGATATGCTGAAGGTAGCAGATGATTTGTGCTTGCCCCTTCAGAAACACACTGGGTTGTGCATTCCCAACAGTTCCAGACACATGGGAAAGGAGGGGTGGCTGCAGCACATGCTTCCTCCTTTTTCCTTCCTATCCTCTCCTGAGATAAATATACCACCTGTATATACCAGCTGAGCACCAAAATGTTAAGGTACTTCCAATACCAAATCCTTCAATTTGACCTATGCACAGCAGCATGCTATTGCAAAAGAGCCTCCTAGCTGCATTACTCTGCATGATCAACTCATTCATCAAATACAAGCGAGGTAAATCTAGACTCATTCTTAGCAAAGCATTTGAGAAATTCAAGCCAATTATTACTGTTATTGGTACTTAAGAGCTGTAGAATATTAAAAAAGAAACCCAACAAAACCACTCAAACCAATGCTATTTAAAGCTTATACATTTTAAATGCTTTTTAGTACTTTTCATGTATCAAGTTAACCCCTAGAGAAAGCTACATTTAAACAGAAGTGAGAACAATTTGGGGAAGTAAAGCATTATCATCCCTCAACACATCAGTAATTCTCATTTCAGGAAACTTCCAGTGTTAACTCTGTAGCACTGAGGCAAAAAAACCACATCATGCCCACTGCATTACAGACAACTTTCAAATTAGAAGCTAATAGAGAAATGGTGTTTTCCTTGTTGCACTTCCTCACTTCATGTCTAGAAGTGTTGGTCAGTCATTTCTGGAAGCTAAAAAATTACTTCACAAGCACTGGACCTTGCATATATTTGTGGAATTGTTGCTCTCATAACTAAGCATGTCTGTGCTTGTAAACACATGTCTGTATAAAATTTTAAAATATATTATTTATAAAATAATAAAACTCTCTTGCCAATGTAATTATTTATTCACCAAAGCAGCCTGTAGGTATTTACAACATTTAAACATTTGTGCGTGACCAAAGGCTCTGTTAAAACACATCACAGGCATAATGACATAAAGGTACAAATGAATAGTTGTTGCAACACAAATTCCACTAAAAAGCAAGATTTGAAAGGAAGGGCTTACACTTGAACAGACCTTTATGTGTAGCACAGTTTTCCCAAATTATCAGGAACAAACAAGACATTCTTCCCATAGATGTAAACACTCTGGCTGCATTAAATGGTACGAAGAAATGGCACAAAGATGTGTCTGGGGAAGTTCATATTACACGCTGGAAAAAAGTTCTTCACTGGAACAAGCTCCCAGGGAAATGGTTATGGCACCAAACGTGTCAGAGTTCAAGAAGCATCTGGACAACTTTCAGTCATACTTTTTAGTTGTAGGTAGTCCTGTGAGGAGCAGGGAGTCAGATTTGGTCTTTATGGGTCCCATCCAACTTGAGATATTCATAGAATATCTCATTTGGGTACAGCCATAATTGTGAAGTTTATTACCAATTCCATAAAGTCACTTCAACTTTTCACTGTCCAAAACACACGTTAACTAGTTGATAAAGGGTGCCACCCTGGCCAGCACAGGAAAGATTCTGCAGTCGTCATACAAGTCACAATACCGAAATTCACCTTTGTTTCAAAATCTGTATGTGGCTTCAGACGTTCCCACACAATCTGCCGACAGCACTAGCACGCAGCTAACTGCCTCTGACTACCACGAGCAACGAGAAAGACATGGAGTGACCAGCTCCAGACACACAAGCAGAGCACCCTTCCTCCTACATCTCTTCACAGCCTTCCAGACTACAGTACGTTCTTTATAAACCACTACATGCGAATAAGGACATCTGTGTTTTGGGTGGGGAGGGTAGTGTTGGGTTTTGGAAAACAAACAAACAAAAACCAACCAAACCCATCAAGAAACAAACATGAATGCTTAATATCGTACCACAGTATTTTAAGAAACACCTACCATCAAATTCTTTCAGAATAATACTTGGACATAATTTAATACTTAAAGAAATAAAAAACTAACCTCAAAATCCCAAGCAAGGAATACTGTGTAACAACCAGATATTAACAGTGCCAAGCTAAGTCAGGAGTACTAAAGGCAAAGTGAGAATTTTCTAATTTTTTCCCCACATTGCCAGAGACAAGACTTCAGAATTCCTTTGGAATGACACTTTAAAAATACTTCCTGATAGACCTTTACTTAGAGACTTACAAGAACACTCTGCTGTAGATCTCCGAGTACCTTAGCTGTAGACTTTCAAATAGAACCCTGATTTCAACTACAGCCAATTTTTTGTTTTTTCAGTGTACCAGGGTACAGCCAACTATAGTCTCACTGTGGCTTTTCACAACACTGCAAAATGGCTTGTTGTGGTTGAAAGCAGGGTCTCTGTCTTCCCAATATCTGGCTCTAATGGTGACTGTGAAACATATATACTGTATTCATTATTATTTTGTTACATGAGAATCAAACCCTCAAACTTGAAAAACAAGCAAGCAACAGTCTGTCAAGAAAGAAGTGTCTCTGCCTCTTACTATCATCTCATCTTAATACAAGTAGCCATCAAGGCTCATTCTTTCCTGAATTCAATGGAAAATGGAAATCTTTGCAAGAAGACTAACTTCAGGATGACTTTTCTCAACTAGTCAATTATTTTAATTCCTTCATCTTCCCTGCTACAAATATAACAATACCACCAAAATATTATTTAAACAAAGAAAACCAAACAACAAAAAAAACCCTCATAACTGCAATATTGTTAAAACCACAACCTTTTATAGATGTATTATTTTATTATTAACACAACCTCACTTTTTTCCTACGGAACATAAAAATTTATACCCTCAATGTAATTGCTTTCATACAAGCGTCAAAATCAGTTAGAAAAATGGGGCTAAAACCAAGCTTATACCACACCGCAGACTGAATTTGCATTATGCTCAAAGAGCCATGCCCTTCCTAAGGCAAACTACTACCTCAGCTGACAGTATCACTGCAGCTAACCTCAGTTCCTTTCCAAAATACTTAAGCCTGTGTCTGCAAAGCTGATCACCAGTGCTGTCATTTCCTTCAGTAGAATTTGGAAAGCAGCAGGAAACACGGCTCAAAAAACACAGCAATATCTGGCATACACAAACAAAACGGAATCTGCTGTTTGGTGCCATCCCATTTTTGAAGTCTACGTATGCTCTCCTGCAACTTAACCTTAGGGAACTCCTCCCAGGATTTAGGGTATTCTCACAGATTAATATTTTTCTGGTATATAGAACCAGGACAAACTCTTATTCTAGACATAGATTCCTTTGGCAGGACTAGGGGAGGAGGTTATATCTAGTTCACAGAAAATTAGGTCACCCACTTTATAAGCAAATAGAAACTGCATGTTGAAGTTTGTAACCATTTCAAAAGGCACTCTCCCTCAAGAGAAATTTGGGATAGATTTATTGCAAGTTCTGCATGCAGCTAAATTCATTCTAAATGCAGGAGGAAGGAAGTTCGCATTTACAACCATAGTGAAACAAAACCCCATTATATCATCTTAACAGCTGTGTAACAATTTGGCAAGCCTCATAGTGAAGTTTTTTTTCTGAACATCCCAAAAGAACAATTATTTTTGTTTCCTCAAAAATATATTTGTTGGTATAAAGACCTCTCTAAGGATTGAGGGAGATGAATAAACTACAGAATACAACACTAAAACTGGAACGTGTACCACAGTAACTATTTTTGCTGCTAAAGCAGCTGTACTGAGTTGACCACACTGTAAAAGGAATGTCATTCGTGACACTAGAAAATGGTAATTACTTGGACCACATTCACATCTTGTTAAGGACAAGGGTTGGCAAGAAAGATCTGATCTGCATTAATCACTGTAGCCAAAATGAGCCACAAAGCAGCAAAAGTAGCTATTTTAAATGTAGGTGACAGCAACCAGTTTAAAAGCCACATTACAATGTCTCTTAATTCATTAACACCTCAGTACTTACAAGCAAAATAATTTCCAAGTCTTGTCTATTGCACTATGAAAAAGTTTATGCAGATGCAGACGTTTGTGGAACATTCCATGAGCCTACCATCTTATTTCACCAACTGCTAACAGTGAGGAGTGATCTGGCTGGAAGATTTTTTTTTAAATTTCCTTTTTTGGTAGAAAATATTATTATGCTTGAATCTTAGCTATCTTAATTAAATCAAAAAAGCAGCACCATGAAAGGATTTACAGTGAAGCTTAAAAAAGAGAAAAAATATTTCTTTGCTTTTATTACTTTTCTATCTTCTTTCAGACCTCTAAATGGTCATTCAGGTGTGAGTCTTGCTGGAAACTTCTTCCTATTGTCTTTCCAAAGGATTTATAAAGTTTTGCTGATAGGAGCTGCAGCCTAGCATAGTTTAAAGGGCTAGCTTGTGACAAATCAGAACAGGTTTACAAGCAATAAATAAATACATACATTTTGCAGAGTTATATATTTCATTCCCCTGGGAGCTTCCTGCACATTCTCCCTGCATATAATATATAATTAAATTCCTTATGTATATTTATCTCTAACTTCTGCCAGGGACCACATACAGACTGTAAAGGAATGTTGAATTTGATAGTACCACATATCTGTCTCCATCAGCAGAAAGGGAACGCTAGAATGAAATGGAGCAACTTCTTTGGAGGTCCCAAAATCTACACTGGTGATGGACTTCATCCACCTTCATCCTTCACAATTAGAGATGTCATTCCATCTCAAAAGATGAGTTATTACAACTCTTACATTACCACTTCCTTTCTGCTTTTCATTCAGAAGACACATGTTAAAGTGAATTCATAACAAGTCAGGGCATCTCATCTTGTTCACTTCCATCACAGCATGTAGTTCACTTGACTAGCTATAGAGCCTGCAGAGGGATGGGCAGAGAACATGGTCCTGCAGCTAGAAATGCAGGGGTTTTGTCAAGGTATCCCCTGACATTAATTTCCCATCTCCATTTCCTCAATATTATACATAGACCTAAAACTATAAATCAATTATTTTTAGGAAGACTTTTGGCAATAGAACAGGACTCGTGCCACACAGACTTCAAATTAAAATGTTTCATGAGGAAAATGGGTTTTCACACTGCAGCCTGATAAAAGGCAAGTTGATTGGTTCTAAGCATACACACGGGAAGTTAACTTTGGGCCTTTAAGATAAAGTAATAGAGGAAGTAACAGAGTCCACCCTAAGCCAAACAAAGCATCTGATTTTTCATAGCTCGTAGATGTATTAGGAAAGGAATAAAAGATTGAATCATTATTTGTTACTCAGTGGCTGGAAGGGTTTGACATAATTCAAAGTAAGTTTTTAAATGGGTCAAATAATAACAAAGTATTTCATTAAAAAAAAATCCACCAACATCTGAGCTATGTATCTAGATTTAACAATCCCAAACAAGCATTTCTGCTGCAGATAGTCTCTACATACTTTTGTATAAACAGTAACATCAAGAATTTGATTGCCAAATTGATTTTGCAGGTTGCAGTGGGGCAAAAATCAGACATCAAATCAGGTCAAGGACAACCCAAACATTCAATAAAGTAAAAAAAAAAAAAAAGTTTAGGAAAATCCACTATGCTTGTTCATACCACTATGTAAAATATTTCAGATGCCTCAACCCTAGGATATAATTTAAAAAAAAAAAAAATTAAATCTAGTTAACAATGCCATGTCCAAACACAGAAAACATCCACAAGTTCAGTTCACAGGACATGCTATATAAAGTCAGATGAAAGATATTAACAAAGCAGTTCAAAAATTCTATAAAATTAATTTTCACTAATTAGGCTTTTCCCCACTGTCAAGTCCTGCAAAAGCCTTTAAAACTGCTAAAGTGACTAATTCTGATCACTTCATTACAGTATTGAAAGTTTGTTGACAAAGCTTCAACATAAGTATAAACACATCCTCACACTACCCCCCTGAATCAACTGCTGAAGGGAATCAGAAGACCCCTCCTCCCCTTCATAAGTAATAAGGTTAAGACTACATTGCCTGCAGGGTGCAACAGACAATCCAAGCAAATCAGATATGCAAAGTTAGAAAATCCAAGTTTCTCTGTATATCTTCCAATTCACCTAAAACAAATTAGATCTTTTCCAAAACAACCCAGCATTAATGAGACAATAAACATTAGATTTACATACAAAAGATAGTATGCTATTTCAAATTTAATTTTACAAGTCAAAGACTGGAAGAAAAACTTCAAATAGCTTCTTCCTAAAAATAAAACAAAAAAAGCCCAAAACCCAAAACATACACACACACCCCCCCAAACTAACCCCACCCAAGCAACAACTAAATAAACCCCAACTGTGAGACTCCTCACCCCTTTTCAAGTAAAGAAAAGCAAATGAGACAAAGCACCATCTGTAGGAAAAAGAAAAACAAGCCCAAAAGTCAGTGGAAGAAATTTGGGGAAGAGTTCCACACATTGCTGCTGTTGAAGTGCAAAACATTGCTGATCACATGGACCAAGGATGGATTTCTAGTACTCACTGCTATAACTTTCTAGCTGCAACTGTATTAGAGAGGGCAGAAAATTAGAAAGGAATAACCCAACAGCTGTACTTTTATTTACACCAGTATACTTTTTGCACACTTGCTCATAAAAAGCACTATATAAGACAGATGGTATTGCCAACATAATCCATTACTAAGGGCTCTCAAATACTTAACTCTCAATAAATAAGTCTCTAGGACATTTATACACAGAACACAAGTTCTGAGGTTGGGTTTGGGTTTTTTTATTAAACTATCTGTACACAAGGTCAGTTATAAATTGGTGAAGCCAAACAACTGTATGAGAAGTGGCGATTTGGAATTCTGTTGAAAATGCTGGTTTGCATTTGACAGAAATCCTGCAACAGACTTTTAAGGATGATACAAATAAACAGAGGAAGAAAATGGGGAGGTGGGGAGTGCAATTTTCCCATGATATTCAGGAAAGTCACACACACAGTGACTACCAGGAATCCATGCCTGGCTGTGGGCACTATTTCTGTGTCACTGCCTCTATCCATTCAGTTCAATCAGTTATGAGATCTGGAGATGAAACAGCTCAGTGCCCCACTACATGATTTATTAAGAAATACCTGTATAAAACCAGGATGCATTCAGACCTTGTTTATTCCTGGTGCTTTCATGTGACGCCACAAGATTCTCTCAGAACAAAACAATTAAAAGAGCATTATATCTGTGTAGTCACTCACAGCCTTCTGTGGTAAGTAGCAAGGTCAATTCTAGCAATATCTCTTTCCAGCTCTATTATTCCTGACAGTTTGTATTCTTTAAAATGCAAATCACAGAAAGCAAATTCTCAGCCCCTTTTTCAATTCTTATGCATCATCTAAAGAATTTCTCACAGATGAAGAGAATATGCATAAAGCATCAGACTAGCACAGCTAATTATACTATCCAATTTTCCCCCTCCCTTCTGCATTTTGAGACGGGGAACAGTAAGAACAATATTCTGTCCAGTTATCAGTGGACACAATACTTCTTGTGGGGCAACAAAACTTAGGAGCTCACCTGCAAACATAAGCCTGAGTATAGGAAGGAATTGAGCACAGGAAAAAGGATTTTCTATCTATCCATTTTAAATCAAACAGTATTTTCCAAAACAAACATTTTAAGACCAATACTGAAAAAGAAGACAAGAGCCCCCCCACCCCCAGCTTAAAAAATTACTTGCTGTCTGCAACTCAACTGGAGAACTGGAATACTGTATAAAGAAAAACACCCATGCATGTATGAAGACAGCAGAAAAGGTGTGGTTCAAAAATGCAAAGGACAGCACTTATTCCATAATATAATGCTTCCTCTGTGGCAAACTTAGCTTCCTCTATTTTAAATAGTGTCCTATTCCTCAAGACACTATAAAAGATCAGCAATACGGAGCAGGCAGAAATAGAGAGTCATAGATACTTTTTTCAGTGCTTATCTTGCTCATCCTCGGAAAGCAAAACATCAGTTAGTTTCAAACAGATGTTCTATAAAATATTTTAAGCATAGTAGCAATATAAATATGAAAACTATAGTTATCAATTTGTATTCTGTTAAATACCAGGCTTACTGCAAGCATACCTAATGATAGTAAGATCATCACTATTTACTAGTGTTGAAATACAAGCCTCAAACCGTATGTTCAAACTACTTCAGTGAAACTACAGATAATTCTTCATGCACACAGGACCAGAGGGCATTTAGATGTTAGTAACCACGTCACAGATGCAAGCAGAACAAATGAAAGTAGTGAACTAAGGGCTTGTTTGACTGGACCTTCAATTCCCCCACAAAGTAGTGTTCTTTAGTTTAACAGGTGATTCTATCACAGGACCACAGTTACATGCAATGAGTCAAGTTACAAACAATTTTAACTTTTCTTTTCAAAAAAAGGAAAAACATTGTAATTGGTTAACCACCTATGTATACCTAATTTATTAAAAACCAAACTTCATACACTACATACCACTGTTTTGAACAATGGCTGTCACTATACTCCAAAGAGTTTAATATTTCAGTTTGAGTGTCTTGGAATAAATAGACACAATAAAAGGTGATGATTTAAGATGTATACTTTATATACAGCATCCAGATACAAAACAATATATTTAATCATACTGCAAAACCAAAAAGCCCTGCTTTTGAATATATGTTAGTTCCATATTCCTACCAATAATGCAGCTTGAACCATGCTAAAACACCAACATTTCAAGGAAAGCAATCCAGCAACAGTCATTTTAGGAATGAAGAAGCAGCTGCTGAGCTTATCAGTAGGCTATGCCTTCTCAGCTCTCATGGCACATCATGATATATACTGAAAGCATGTGCAGTTGTAAACCCAAATATTTAAATCCAAGCTGGAAGGCAAAAAGAATGCAGACAACATAGGTCAGCTGCAATTTTAACATTTTTGTAAGGGAACAACTGACCCTTTATCTTGCTTTTCAGCTCCACAGTAGAAAAATAAAGGATTTGGGCAGCTTTAACGGCAAACATGTACTGCACAAGACAAATCAAGATCTTGTAATGTTTTATCATGTTTCATCAGATCACATATATACAAGTGGTGTTCTCAAATGCTCACAGCCTGTCAAGAGTTGCATAAAAGAGTATGCAAGACTACCCTTATCTCAGAAAGCTAATAATCAGCATAAATACAGAAAAGTAAAAAGTTCTGGCCTTCTAGTTTCAGGTGAGATACATTTTAAACAAAAGGAAGATCATGTACTTTCAAGATTAAAAAAAAAAAAAATAACGTAGATGTGTAATTCAAACTCAGAAGGTAGCAGTTTTATTACACTCCACAAAATGAAGGAACTGAACAGTCTTACAAAGACACCGCTTTAAAGCAGATTCTGCTGTTTTATAAACACTTCATACCTATTTTATTACTGTTTTCAGGTTCAATTCTCATTTCTCAAATGCTAATGCACCTCTTTCTTTACAGTGTACAATGACATGAGGTTGGCCCATGGTCAGTTTACACAAGGACATAACAATTTGTGTTGTCATCTTCCAAATAAGAAAGTATGCACTTCACAAGATTTAATGGAAAATAATTGTCAGAAGGTAATAGATATGAGTAATAATTAGAAAATACACAGACAATACAATAACATGCTTTATGTACTGCACTCACAGCAGCCAGAAAGGTGCCAGAAAAGCCCCTAACGGCAGTTTAATTTAAATTCTTTTCATGACAATGGTAACAGACAGCCTATTCTGTACACTAAATTGAAGTAGCTTGTGTTAAGTGGCAATGTTTATTTCGTACACTATGTATATTCTAAGTTTAAAGGCCACACAAACCTTGTGTATTCTAGGCCCAGAAAAAAAAGATACACAAAATCTTTCCCCAGTTTTTTGGGCATAACAGTCTGCCCAACCTAACTTCCTACCTGACACCTGAAAATATATTAACTACCTAATCTTCATTTTTCTGAAGTATCAAGTGACACCTCTTTTCAAAGAGAGATATGCCCAAGCAAATCATCACATTTCAGAAATGAAACCACTAAAGCTGGAAGTGCACAGTCTAAAAATACTTTGTTTGCTCTACACTGGACTTTCAACCCTACAACGCACACTAGTCATTCCAGGAATATTCCATTCCAGTTGATAAAAGATAATTTAAGATTTTTCATTACAAAGTCATAATAACTAATTCCAAGGTTTGGTTTTTGTTTTGTTTTTTAATTGTTGTTATTTCTGAGGACCTTCTGAAGCACAGATTCAAGGTAAATAGCAAAAAGCAGTATCAAAATAGAAAGTTTAACTTACTTATAAGCACTTCGGTGAGGGTTTTAGGAGATTCATTTTCAATAGTACTTTTAACATGAAAGTCTCTGATTTTCACTAACTGGGATAGCAAGCACAAAAGGTTAAGCTGTTTGCTACACTATCAAATGCAGTTTGACACTGAGCAATCTTCATAAAGACACTATGTTTCACTTTAAGAACTGTCATGTGGATATTTCACTCATATCCCTATTGCTTCAATTTTCTGCTCTGCCAGCTGCCAGAAGGGAAGACAACATTCCCACTTTTCTATGGGGCCCTCCTTCTTCCATGTAATTGGTGAAAATGAGACGTCTCACTTCTGCGATCCTTCTTAGAGGGAATCTCTGAGGTCCCTAACCCAGAATAACTGAACATTTCTTTAGGAAAACAATTATTTTCCTTCCTCCCTGGGCAGAAATTTATTGATGGTACACACACCAACCTGCCAAACAGCCTTTCAGTTTCACAGAACTGATCATAAAATGTCACTAAGTTACTTATTGATAGACGGACCTGAGTAGAGGTGAAAGAAAAAGTGATCTTCTGTTACTCAGTCCAGGCAGAGCTGCTCTGCCCCGTGATCTGCTCACAGACCGCCAAAGGAATCCACAAGTTTTAGTCAGTATTACCACCTTGCAAAGGTTACAAATGAGTGAAAACTACAGGCTTCCACACCCCTCCATCCCCCAAACAAAATGACCCTGTTTAATAGATACAAATGCTTCTAAGCCCTCAGACGCAACGACGGACTAAAATCCAAAGTACTTAGAAATGTTGGTCACTGATACGTACAACAAACTTGCAGAGGGCTTTCCGGGAATAGCGTGCAATCACACTTGTTTTTATCAAAGCCACTCAGAACTACATGTCCCAATAAAAGGTCAGTTTCTTAAGTTACGCATTAAAGAGATAAACGACAACATCCTTGGAGAACAGAGGTCTGTAAGGCACTTTTCTTTAAAGGCTCAGAACTTAAGGTTTTTTTCACTACAAGAGTTTTTTTTAAATGCATTATAAAATACATTTATACAAAAGATCTTTAGTCACCTGTGAATAGGAATGATTGCAGACACCTAGGAAGTCCCAACTTGCATTAATATATTAAATGAAAATAGATGCAAACAATGATTAACTCAATTTAAAATGGTGTGACAAGATCACGGTGATCCTTCTAGCAAGGAGAAAAGCAGGAAGCAATACTAAGGATAAACAGAGCTTGGAATGCTTGGCTTCTGGCACAGAATCAAAAATCCTATGCAAGATGCTTCATCACTACACAGGCATGAACTAGGCATGTCAGGATAAAGCCGAAAACAACCATACATGAGCGGGAAGCTGCCTAGGAACAGCCAACAGCACAGTACCAAAGACATTGTAAGTCC
Source organism: Porphyrio hochstetteri (assembly GCA_020800305.1). NCBI lineage: Eukaryota > Metazoa > Chordata > Aves > Gruiformes > Rallidae > Porphyrio > Porphyrio hochstetteri. Next base: position 16,448,694 of record CM036910.1, on the reverse strand, counting down.
AGACAAAACCCTCTCACAGAAGAACTGCGAGGAACCTCCCTAGGCAGAAACCATTACCCTAATTCTGAAGGAAGCTGGAGTAGATATTCCATTTATTTCACTAAAGGTGCCTTGTTCTTGAAGACAGTGTTTTGGAGTTAACACAAATTTAAGAAATTCAAATCTTAATTTCTCTTTGAATATTCCAAGACAACGATGAGAGAAAACACTGCCATAATCGTAATGAAATGGTCTCACATTGGTTAACGAGTAAGTATGTTCCCAACTAATTTAATACTTCTTGTTCTAAACCGTAAAGAAGTAACAAGCAGTAAGTTCAGACACAAAGCAGAAAAATCCACAGGATTAAAATTAAGGCAATCAGTGTGTAAATACAGTATTTCTGCAAAGCTAATAAACTTGCCATGCCAATTTCACTGTTGCAAGATCATCAATAAGCAGCAAAAAAAAAAAAATCAGTCTTATAAGATGTTTGAAAACTGTTTTCAATATTAAGCTAGAACTCATCCCAGTTCTGTAAATCAGCTTGCCTAAATAAGTATAGATAACATTAGTGATCTGGGTGTGAAAACTAATTCATTTAGAACACCATAGTGCAAAGTATTTCCTAAAACAGATTCTGAAACCCTGGATAGGTGCCTTTTAATACTCATAAGATGCAAATAGCAGCCTGGAAGGGAATTAGTCTTCATTTTTAAAATATACTTTTACATCCCAGAGATAAAAGAACCTTTAATTTTCAAAACTATGTAATCAAGGTCCAAGAAGATGTACACAAGGATGTAGCTTCTCCCCCTCTCAACAGCCCCCCAAAGGTAGAACGTTTTACTGCACCACATGCCTTCAATTTTGCCAATTTGGCATGCTGCGGATCATGCTGTAGACTGAATCACAGAACTTATGTGGATTAAATCTCACCAGTCTCTTTTTTAGCGCATTTTTACTACTCAGAGTTTAGCGATCACTAAAGCTAAATAAACCTTATGGATATTTCTTCCAGGAAAAACATAAGGGCAAAAAGCATTTGATCTCCATGGCTTCTCTTTTGCTCTTATTAGTACCATTTCATTAAGGGACACACTAGAAAAAACAGAGTGGAACATAGAGTTCTTGAGATTGGGTCATTGCTGTCAGAGATGCACACAGGGAGAACTGAAAACCTGTGGCTAAACCAGGTGTAGCAAATGCATCTGTATAGAGATCAATGATGGGAAGAAGTCTATAAACAATGGAACTTTACTTCCTCCTATAAACTCACACAGTTTTTGCTAATGCTATATTCTATAGCATCTATAACAAAGTCTATCAGCGGCATCTCAGCATGAAGAGGTGGAAAACAGTAGAGATGGAAAGACAGCATTTATGTGCACAAGCTGTTTCCTCCTGAACGTTGTCTTTTCTCTAATGGTATATCACAAAGATCAATTCAGCAACTTCAGAGTTAAACCGAAGTGTCCCACTACCCATCTACAAGCCCTCTGACAGAGAAAAATCTGTCAAATATAGTTTCAATATAATTTATCAGCTATTAAACCAATCAAAAAGGAATTTTAGACAAAGAGATATTTCATTATAATAATTAAATTATTTTAAAGAAATCCATAGACATAAAAAAAACACCAAATAAATTTTTTCCATCACTGGTTGAAACAATACAGTTGGGGCAAAAGTATCTTGACACCATCTGTAAATTCCAAAAAGAATTAAATTCTACACCAAAAGCCCTTTATGAATTCTATGTTATAAAGGTAGTATTTCTCACAGCATGCAGTAACTCAACTTTTAATGTTGTGCTTAACTCAGCATGCAATTTTATGACATATCAAAGGATTTAACTGCAAAGGTGACAGAGTAACAAGTCAACCATTTGTGACTAAATTATTTTAGTATCAATGCTTGATACATATTCATTATCTGACCTTCTAGCAATATTTAATGACACAGCCTTCAAAATCTAATTTTACAAGCAGATGATGTTAAGTTTACCAATTACTGTTTCAGTAAGGCTAATAAGTCTTTTGGACACATCCAAAAACGTTTTTGCTTTGCTGATGGCTAACTGGATTTCCAAAAATAAAGTAACATTCTGCACAGAGTAACCCTTTCCCAGTACTTCCTCAAGGAAGCTACAGTTTTTCACAAGTCACTGATACGCGACAGTAGAATCATAGAAGCAGACACTTCTTGCTTCACAACAGTTCTAGTCTGGGGGAGTCCTTTTACCAAGACTCTGTAACCAAGTTCAGACATTAAGACTATGATCACACAATTAACTACTTATTAACTCTTATTACCCGTTAACTAATTAACAAGATAGCTGTTCTTAAAGCAGAAAAGTGGTATCATGACAGAATTCACATCTGGATGAAGTCTACATTGTAAAGTGACAAGCTCTGCTTGGGCCTTTTCTTTAGGGAGCAAACTACTAACTGTTGCTTTCTACTGGAAGGGCCACAAAGGCAACAATTAAGATAAAACAATTATGAGAAGTAATTGTATTGCACATCTCAACTCTAAGCACTGTGCAGTTACACTATTTGGTTTTCTTTAGCCCAGCATTAAGGAAAAAAAAAAGATATGCCAGGAATACTACAGGGCCTAAAAATACAGTAAATCATTAGGTCTTTGGGGAAAGGGAAGGTCAGGATGAGATAACCACAGCACTGGCAATAGTGAAGGACCCCAAGTCAGTTACAGGCAGGGGAATTCAACTCTATTGCACAAACAGGAGTTTCTGCCAGTCCCCATGCAACTGCTGCCCAAGCTTTCTGAAGGGTTAAGTTGTCCGAGCGGATGAAGGATGCCGATTAGCCTCCCCCCAGCCTCTTTCTGTATACATGTTTTATTTCATGTATTTTTTCACTTCATACATGCATTTTAGAGAAATGATCAGGTTCTCTAATCAATTTCTTCTAGACTTTTTTACATGAAAGTGCAATACTGATACAATTAATAAACTGATAGAGCCATGAAACTGGAAAATTATGTCTTACCTTGCTCCTGTTTCTTTCTAACCCTGATATGCTAGAAATCAGCTACTCTGCTGTAATAAACAGTAGGATATAGTACGGTCTTTTGGAGTTGTGCTTAAGCAGAAGAGCAGTTTTGGTAAATGAACACAACGCATTGACAGAGTATACTGATGGCCTTACAGAATACAAGACCATTCCAGAAGTTACATTCCAATAAGAGATGATATTTAAGGCAATTTTCACACAGGATGAGACCAATCTTCATTCAGTTTACCATTCATTCCATGGAACATCAGTGCATTTTTATCAGCAACAACTTGAGTTCTCGTACACTTTAAAATATTTACTCAATAAAAGCAAATATCCCGTAATAGTTCTGCTACTGTCTGTATTAACACCCTCAACCAGACTCCCTAAAATATTTCTGCATAAGACCTTTCACCTTACACACTCCGCTCCTAAAAAGCAAGACCAGAGGCAACAAAGATGATTGATAATGAATCTGATGAATTTCTGAGACTAGAACTTCAGAAACAGGTAAAAATTAAGTTCTATAACCAAAAAGCTTAAATGTTATTTTTATGGTAGCTCTGGAATCCCTCCTACTTCCCAGCCCTCTCTATAGAATTCAACTAACTCATTATGAAATAAGATGGTAAAAAAAAAGTATTTCCAAACACTTAACCTCAGACCAGCTTCAAATTCTTGCGGATGTTGTCTTCTGCCACATAATTCCTAATAAACTGAGTGACAGCTCACAGAACAAGGTATTCAAGTGTTCTTCATAAACTAAAAGAAAGCAAGCTCAACAAAAATATTATTCTATGTAACATCTTAAACACATCAACTAAAGCCTGTCCTAAGCTTTAGTTACTACTTAAGACAAAATAGAAAAGTGATTTTAACTCATTGAAAAGTCAGAGAATATCAGTCAATGTATCTGGACCAAGCTGCATCAAAAGTATGCTGCAGATGCTTTTCTTAGTCTATAAGATTTTCAACTATGAGGTTGGCAACCACAGTCCCGGGGAAGATCATGAAAAGGGTCATCTTGGGAGCTATCATGCAGTCTTGTTCAACATCTTTATCAATGATCTCGACGAAGGGATTGAATGCTCCCTCACTAAGTTTGCAGATGACACTAAACTAGGAGGAAGTGTTGATCTGCCTGAGGGTAGGGAGGCTCTTCAGAGGGATCTGAACAGAATGGACTGATGGGCTGAGACCAATGGGATGAAGTTTAACAAGGCCAAGTGTAGAGTGCTGCACATGGGACATAACAACCCCAAGCAGTGCTACAGGCCTGGGAGAGACTGGCTGGAGAGCTGTCAGGCAGAGAAAGACCTGGGGGTGTTGGTTGACTGCAGACTGAATATGAGTCAGCAGTGTGCTCAGGCGGCCAAGAAGGCCAATGGCATCTTGGCTTGTATCAAAAACAGTGTGGCCAGTAGGTCTAGGGAGGTGATTGTGCCCCTGTACTCGGCATTGGTGAGGCCACACCTCAAGTACTGTGTCCAGTTCTGGGCTCCTCACCATAAGAAGGACATTGAGGTCCTGGAGCGAGTCCAGAGAAGGGCAACCAGGCTGGGGAAGGGGCTGGAGGGCAAATCCTATGAGGAGCAGCTGAGGGAGCTGGGGCTGTTTAGCTTAGAGAAGAGGAGGCTGAGGGGAGACCTTATCAACACCTACAACTACCTGAAGGGAGGTTGTAGATATGTGGGCGATGGTCTCTTGAACCAGGTGACAGGCAATAGGACAAGGGGGAATGGCATGAAGCTGGGCCAGGGCAGGTTTAGATTGGATGTTAGGAAAAAATTTTTTACTGAGAGTTGTCAGGGCCTGGAACAGGCTGCCCAGGGAGGTGGTGGAGTCACCTTCCCTGGATGTGTTCAAAAAAAGGGTAGATGAGGTACTTAGGGATATGGTTTATCTTAGGACCCGAACGGTTGGACTTGATGATCTTCAGAGGTCTTTTCCAACCTTGTGATTCTGCATGTGACTCTGTGTGAACCATCAAGGAATTTTACTGGTCTTTTTCACAGGGACTGATATGCTTAATTGGATAGTGATTACTAATTTCTGGTATTAACCTCTTGAAAATAATATGCCATTTTCAATGAACACAGGTTTTTAAGTGATGATAATGCTTGCATATTGAAAAGAAGAAACTTAAATCCCTTGACAATGTAAAGAACAATTATAACAGGCAATTATTGGGCAAGTTTCTTCACTGGCATTCCCTAACCTTGTAGGCATTACTAAAGGTAGAGAACATTCAACGTATGTACTCACTCAAAATCTGACTGCCGATTATGATAGAGATATTTTTTGAATCCTTAAAAGGATTTACTCGGTATGACAACTTTGGTTTTGTAACAGTTACACTTCCTTAAACAAAATTAAAGTTCCACACAGAAATACATTAAAAGTGACTACTCAGCAGTCTGCTGTCATTTCTCCATATTATTAAACCTTAGCAATAAAAAAAAAAAAGGATCTGCATTGCCTTTTCATCCAAGATTGCATAATTCAGCTGTAAATCAACGTATGTTTTCTTCTAGCAATTGCAGAGAAAGGGTGTGAAACGTCACAAAATAAGCATCCATCAGAGTTTGGTTTATTGTTGGAGGCTGAAATACAAGCTGGACATTTTTGGCTTTGGTAAGTGTAATGAGTTCTAGATTTAATCTGTGAGGTCCCCCGTACAAACAGATGTTAATGGAAAGCTGTGAAGTACATTATTTCAGTTCTACTTGAAAATTCAGTAATACAATACACTATTGTTTAACATAACAGAAAAGTCAGTGTAATTATTTTGCAACTTTTGGCTTCATTTGTAACACAAGTGATTCTGATTTTTCTACTATTAAGAATGTGATCTAAATTACTTAATGGCTGGGATCTTCAGCACTATTCTTCTCAGTATTTGCCTATCTGGCTTAATCACTCGGATTTAACTCTGCCCCAGTTTGATGGAATTCTTTTTCCCCCCACCAGTGGCTGAAAAACATTTGAAGAAGGAAGGCAAGTTGTACAACCAGAAAAGATTACATTAATACAGCATAAAGATGTTAAGTTAGGAGTAGAAAGAAATAACTATTTCTGGCTAGAAAACCTAGCTGATTTTATTAAAAATCTTGATGCTGAAGGGATCGAAGAGCACATGCTTATATTCTTGTAGAATTCAAATAAAGAAGCAACACAATTCGCTTTACAGCTAAAAAAATACAAATCAGTGGTTTGGGGGAAGGGAGAAGCGAAGCAGTACACGCATATTCTGATATATGGAAGACTGAGACACCCTCTTGAAAAATAAAGCCTCTTAAAAGCAATTTTACGGAACCATTACCTACAAAAGTTACCGTCACAGTCACATACGCTTCTTTAAACCAACAGGTGTTCTCTGTATACTATGGCTTACTTTATTAAGAAAGGAACACACTGCAATATACAAGAAGTTGAAAACAGTTTATGTTATAGAATCATAGAACGGCTTGCATTAGAAGGGGCCTCAAAGACCATCTAGTCCCAACCCCCTGCCATGGGCAGGGACAGCCTCCACTAGACCAGGTTGCCCAAAGTCCCACCCAGCATGGCCCCAAACGCTGCCATGGAGGGGGCAGCCACAGCTTCTCCAGGCAACCCAGGATACGGCTGACGTGTTGCTGTCTCATGTTAAGCTTCTCATCCACCAACACCCCCAAGTCCTTCTATTCAGGGCTGATCTCAAATCTAGTCAATGCACTAGTCCCTTGGAGAAAAAATAACCAAACTATTTCAAATTCAAACCTGAAGACAATGGTCTCAAGTTATTATAGAATCTTTAAACTGCCTTCCTTGGATAAAGTTTATCAGCGTTCCTTTTCACATGATTTTTATATTCCTTTAAGATACCAACATCTGGTAATGCACACTGCTTTCCTGAATTACGGCTTATCACTTAGCAATACCTCTCTCTCTGTCATCCCATGCTGAGTCAGAGAAACAGTAGTAGAAAGACTTTTCTTTAAAAAAAAAAAAAGCCATTTTAAGAAAACATCTATCTGAAAAAAACTTATAGGATGGCAATAAATTCCTTAGTGTCACTTACCTCCTTGTTCTATAAAAGCAAAGAGCCTCCCTAATGTAGATTTCCGTAAGTTGATTTGAGTGTCACCCACCAATATGGAGAACCACATAGCAATTTAGGTTCAGAAAAACACAAAGGATACCAGTGCATTAAATATGGGCACGTCTACACCTTTATATAACTTACATGTTAAATATTCCCCAGAACTGGAATTTATGATCTATACTTTTGCTATTTAAGATGAGTTAGCAAGTGATTTTACTTCTCCTCTATTTTGATAGGGAACTTCTCAACAGAGAAAAGCTGATTAAACAGTAAAATAGGAAGATTTGCTGGTTTAAACGTATTGTTTTATTAAACATCTAAATTCAGTTATCAATAAACATCTAAATTATTTTTTCTGCTCAAAGGTGTTTCACAAGCTATTATGTCCCTGATTTGTTTAAAATTAAGTGGGTGTGATTCTACAGTCTCAAGAAACACTAGTTCCCCATTCCTCCACCATATGAATGGCAATGTAAAAACATTACCCATATGAAATAATATACTTGTGCCAGAGTACTTATATTTGCCCAGTAAAAGAGAAATTACACTCCATGTACTACTGTTTGTCCCCTTCTTAACACCTGTAACCAGGTAAAAACAAAATTTAAAATATTGGAAGCGCTAGTAAAAAGGCAAAGGAGTGCCCAGACATGCAGGTGGCTACTTTCTGCCGCACAAGATAACAAACCCAAAAGAAACAAAACCTTCCAAAATGAACAGGTGAGTCATTGGCTTCTTAAAACAACTAGCATTAAGGCAGGAGAAAAAGTAAGTACACCTATATGCATTTTACATGGGTCATGTGACACTCAGGTGCACATACATTCCTCCTTCCCCTCCCACCATCAATGATTTTCCACATGCCAAAAAACCCAATATACCACTCCTCCCACCTTCATGAAAACCGATGTGGACACCAGCCCTCCTCGGGAGGCTCTTCATAAGCCAGCCTGCCCTCGCTAAGTTGCGTGGCTAAAAAGCTTAAAAGATTTCAGGTTTTCTGATTGTTTTTTAATTTAAATATTGTAACGAACAAACCAAAGCAGTCATTCCTTTCTGCACAAGGGAAGAGGATTTGAGCGTGTTTTGTTCCCCAGGTCGACCAGAGAGCCCTGGCGATGCCTGTGCAGGGGACTCGACTGCCTGCAGCTCCACAGGGTGGAGACTCACCCAAGCTGACATTGTCTGGATGCCACAGGCTACATCCCTCGCGCATCCCGGCTTACTTCCCAGCCCCTTCAGAGGCATGCCTTCCACGGGGGAATGCCGGGGACACACGCAAAACCTCCACCAGTCACCAGCATTGCAAAACCCGCTCTGAAAATTCACCCGACGGTGACTGGGGTGTGGAGGGGCGCAAGACACAGAACACGGGCCGTCAAATCCTCGCCCCCTCACCCTCTTTCGCCTCGGTCCTCCCCGCCCAGCCCAGCCCCCGGTCGCGACAGTCCCTCAGCGGCCCCCGCCCCGCCACCAAGCTGAGGAAAAGCCGCAGGAATCGCCGCTACCCGCCCGCCCCCCACCCGGCAGACACCCGTCTGCTCTCCCACTGCCACCGCCCCCTACCCCCAGCCCCGGGCGTTGCGGTGGCGGAGCCCACCCACCCCCACCCCCACAAAAAGAAAATAAAATGACAAGAAGGCGGCTCAGCCACTCACCTCGCCCCGGGGAAGCCCCCGGCGGGCTGGCGGGCAGCGGCGACCCCCGCCCAAAACAGAAGGCCGAGGCGGTGGGCACACTCCCTCTCGCTGGCGGCGGCAGCACCCAGACTCGACTCCGCTTGCAGACCCCCGCGGCGGCGGTGGCTGGTGGTGCTGCTGCTCCTCGCGCCGCTGCTAATGGTGGCCGCCGATACCGGCTCCCACACAGCCGCTCCCTTCCTTTCCCGTTTCTTGTTTCCGCCAAGCGCGGAACCGCCTCCGCCCGGCAGCCGGAGCACGTCCCTAACCCAGCCACGGAGACACCGCTCCCTCCACGCCGCTCCCGCCCCAGCTCCCGACGCCGCTCCGGACTCCCCCCGCCGCTCACTTCCGGCGCGCAGGCCGCGCCTCGCCTCGCTCCGCCCCGCCGGGCCCACCGCCAGCGCCCCGGGGGGCGGCGAGAGCCCCGCGGAGCCGGGGCAGCCGTTGGGCGCGCGGGGAGCGGTTGGGCGCGCGGGGAGCGGTTGGGCGCGGCGCCGGGGCTCGCCGAGGAGCGCTGCCGCCCCCGGGGGCTCCCAGACAGGCGGTCGCGGTACCGTGCCGACCGGATCCGCGCGGACCCGGCGAGCGCGCGTTCGCCGGGCCGTGTCCCGGGCGGCCCGCGGCACGTAAGGCACGGTGCGGCTCCCTGGGCGGGAAAGCCGGTCCGCTGCAGGCGGCACGCTCCCACCCTCAGCTCCTACGGACGCCTCTGTCGCGTGCCCCCGCAGCGCCTGCCCGGGGCCGGCCCCGCTGGGAGTTACCCTGGCTTCTCGCCCTACCGCAACACCAGGGCCGAAATCGCCATTTTAAAAATTATTTACAGCCCGGGGTAAACCCCGGGTGCTACGGCAGGTAGTGCCCCGCGAGAGGAGATTCGCTTCGGGAGTTTATTGTGTGGGTGTGCTGGGCTCGAGCCGCGGCGCAGCGGGGGCGGCGTTCGCGCTGCCCCTGGGCGGGAGGTACAGGAGTCCCCCCCCTTCGCTGGAGCTACTCCTCTGCCAGGCCGGGCAGAGTATGTTTTACATCAGGTTCTACCTGTCAGTATTTGACAAAAACAAAGCTTCAGTCAGCTAAAACACAGTATTTTCCATAAGTGAGAACAATTACGCAAAATCATGCTAGCTGCTTTACTTCGGTAAATGCCACTGCACCCAGTGAGGTTTTAAACTAGGTCAAAATCAACGTGAAGAGGCAGCTTAAAATACAAGCCAGTACACAGAAGCAATTGTCATGTGTACAGACACTTAAGTCACTTGAAAGACAAAGCTTACACATACAATTCTCATGCATATAGCAAGGAAGTCTTTGCTATACAAATTAGCCTTTGCATGTAGTCATTTCCAAGTTTCCAGCAATATAATAAAATGATGACAATTAACAAGCGTTCCACAATTCGTAACTGTCTGGGCTCACATTATTTAATAGAAGTGGTAAGTGCCATTCTGCAGTGAGAGTGAGCTAGCAATAGCTATGAATCTGATGTTATCAGGTTTAGATTGTGTTTCTAGGTTGTACTAATCCCACCATGCTCTCCCAAAGGTCCTCTGTGACCAAGAGGGGATTAAAATTACACCTTCCCCAGAAGCAGACTCAAGATTCATGGAGTATGCAGTGAGTACCTGGGCAGTACAAGGAGCAACTTGGGTGTGCCATGCCCAGGTTCATCCTGTACTGGCAGCTCCAGTTACACCTAACCCAGCACAGAAGTGCTGCCAAGCCATGGTCAACACCACAGCAGCTCAGGAACTGCATGGCCCTGAAGTGTGCAAAGCTTCATACACTCCACTATTAACTTGTATCAAAAGGAAAAAGAGGCTGCAGCTGTCTGATGCAAACCCTGCTTCTGGTGCATGGAAATATTATTCCTTGATACCAAACTTGCTAAACTGCCCTGAGCCTAAGCAGAGAACAGACACCACAGTTAATTTAATGCAGGGTAGAGATCAGAGCCAGATCGTTTTAACTTCGAGGACCAGATTGGATCTATGTGCATCCTACAGAACCACTTTTCAATTATATACATTGGTTACTAATGTAAAATGATCCCCCAGGCCAGGGAAATAGTACATACCTGCAGTAGATACTAGGTAAAGTTTTCAAAGTAGTACAGTGGATGTAATCATACACGTGCAATAAAATTAACATGTCATGAACTAATAAAAATAGTTGAGTATTTTGAGTAGGTTAAAAGGTCAGTTTAAATGTATATCTGCTTCCAAATGAGAAAGGATAAAATGGATTGTTGTTTTTAATCAGGGCAATAATTCCATGGCTAATGACCCTTCCTTCTCTCTAAATGTTGTCTGTCAATCTTAATTTTAAATACGGCTAAGGAGCATTGGTAACTGAGCTGAACTTTGAAACCTTCAAAGGTTTTATTCTCTGCATTTAAATAACTCTGATTAAGGAAACAAATCAACAAAGGCTACATAGGCTTTTGGATCATTAGGCAGTTGGGGCAATTTCCATAAAGGGCACAGCAGGCAACAGCTGGATATATGAGAGTTCAAAATTTAAAAAAACCCCAATGAATCCACAAAAAAACAACACAAAACCCACACAACCTCCATCTTGTTTTGCTTTGTTGGACCTAAGAAGGCTCAGTGACTGGTGTGGCACAAATTTCACATTTTGGTGAAGACTGGCTGGTTCTGATCCAGATTCTGTATCACTAAAGCCTCTGTGTGTGTGCGCACATATAGTTACACCTCTCTATACATACAGCTCTCCCATCACCTGTGACCCCTGCCAGCTCTAACAAGGAGAAGAGTGGTCTGACTGCTTCCATCCTCTTCTTTATCAAATTTTTGCCAACTACAGTGTTCAAGGTACAAAACCATTAAAAAGCCTTTCCTGTGCATCGATAGCTTGCTCAACCTATACTGCATCTCTGCTCAGCTAGCTATAATGGCATTTCCAAATGGGGCTTATGACAAAGTATTACAGCATTTCTTAACAGGTACAGCACCCATAGCCATTAACGTAAATAATTCAGCTCATCCAGCCTATATGTTAAAAATGTCTTTTTCTCAGAGTAAACAAGAATGTCTTTGAAGAGGATCTGACCTTGGAACAACAGGTGTAATGACAACAGTAGCCCGTAACAGGAATGCAGAGTTGGACAGGAGCTGCTCAGGTTTCAAGCCAGCCAGCACGATACATAATCCATTGCAGAAACCACTCATGTTGTAGGTTAGGGCTGCTGAGCTTTCTCAGGGCTACTGTTCTGCCTAGGAAAGGCTGCTGCTCTTTCAATGTGGGAACAAGTTCAAATAGAGGAGCACCACAAACAGTGGAATGAATACGCTTTTCTGAACTCACTTCTTCAGTGTAAGTCAGGAAAATCTTGACTAATTCCAGCCAAGCTACTCCTGATTTACAGTGGGATGACAGATCTGACTCCAAAGCACCGGACGGCTGCGAACAATGAAAACATGACCACTCTCTTCTTTATGTACTTCCCCCTCATTCCACCTCTGAACTAGAGAAGTACTATGTTCCCATTTCTCTGGCGACAATTTAAAGCACACAGAGTAAGCTACCTCCCTGCAGTCAGAAAGGAAACCTCATTCATAGCCAAAGCACAGACTCATTTACTTTAATACTGTCCTTATGGAAATGCCAGCATTACTATAATGCAGACTAGCAAAAAATCTACCTATAGCATTCATTATCTTTATTACTCCTTGTAGTGAAAATTCAAACCATCTCACCCCACATCTCAACAAATCAGTGGGGCTAACACATGGCAAGAAAACATTTCTTCTTGACCCTCAAAGCAATCAGCTTATGTTGCTGAAGCAGGAAGCTTGTTTGTCCCCTGCATTGTTTTAATCTAGTGCATGCAGCTGCAAATGTTATCTTTGCTCACAAAGCTTCCTAAATCCCTTTTTTAATTCTACTAAACTCTGCCATGATGACTGCCTATGGCAATTGGATTCCATAGATAGAAAATATACTGTGTGAAATAGTAATGAAAATGTGTCCTGGAAGGTTTTACCCTGTGACTTGGGGCATAGAGGCTGCAATTAACTGACTTCACTAGACACTTGCTGTAGTTTCAGCTTATGTGAAGTTCCCCTTTCCACCATGACTTGTATCACCCCCCATTAGTCTTCATTCCACACAGCTGATTCCATGGTTCCTTTTTAGATCCCCTGAGGAAAATACTGCCCCTCACAAATGTGTCCTGAACACCTGTGCAGTCATGCACATAAATATAGTGAAGCAACAGCACACACAAAGATTAGGGTATTTCAGTATACAGGGGCTCCCTGGATTCTCCTCCCAGGCTCAAGTCAGTGATTGATTTTAATGGGAGCAGGGCTGAGCTAATGCTGGCACTTTGGAAAATCCCACCCAAGGGATTCAGTGATAATGAAAGTGCCTGGGGCAGGTTAACTGAGGGGCATTTCCACTAATGGGGAACGGCACAGTTGTCTTTATTAATTTTCCTTCTCCAAAGTGCAATTAGAACATATGTATTTTTCATATCTTTAGAGATGAAGTATTCTAAAATATGTCTGTTTCTAGAGATTCTCACTGAGAGGCAGGTGAGTGGCTTTTTGCAGCACAGTTACAGACCTTAAGATCTATCACACCCCCAAGATCTATTAATATGCTCTAGCTGATTTTTTTTTTCCTTCTTCTGACTTAACATGATTACATGGGAAAACAATGTAGCTGTGGGTCCCAACCCCAGTAGTTGCACTGACCATTCATAAAACATAAACCAAGAGGTTTCCTCATCATCTTGGAGATGGGAGGAGCCAATACTTTTCCATCTGACAGTACCTTTAAAACCAAGAGAAAAATTCTCAGTGGTAAAGATGAATTGGAAAAGGATCATTAGCGTAGGAGGAAAAAAGAAAAGGGGACATGCAAGAGGGATGGTGTAAACATGGACTCTGTCATGGTCAGGTTTTGGAGAAGACATTACATGATAAGGATGGCCAGTCTAAAAGAAGAGGCCAAAGCTATGGCAACAGCTTTGCCGACAACTCTGCAAGTAAATCCAGCCTTGAGTTCTCTCTGCTTTCTTTGAGTGATGCCTCTGAAATTTATGAGATCGCTCATAAGAATTACGAGATTCTGACAGATAATTTCTTACTACTTTCCACACATTCATTCAAATAACACTAGAATTTTCAGCATAGGAGCAAACATCACACAACTTCAAAAGTATTAAAACATCCTGATTTGCATGGTGTAATGGCAGAGGTTTGGTCACTACCGTCTCGGTGAAGTGACAGAAGTATACCAGAGGTTTTTCAGTCATTAGAACCATTGCTTTACATTAAAAAAAAAACCAAACTCCACAATACATTTAAATACAATGGGAGGTGAGTGGCAGAGTGCAGTGGGAAAATAAATTTGGTTTGTTTCTGCTTGCTACTTCTATTTGGCAGCTCAAATTTGTCTTGTAGTTCTGACAAAAAGTTCTTCTCTTGCAATGACCTTTTCAATATGGCCTTACTGACTCTTCAGGCACAATGGCACTGCTTGGTATCAAACTGGAAGAGTCACAGGATAATTCAGATGTCTGGATTAGGTGTTTCTTTGTGACAGGCTGGAAAGTGCTTCTCAGAAGGGCTTGGGATTTACCAAATAATGTATAAAAGCAGTAACAAATAGTCATTTATCTTTTGGATTAGTTTTAGCCTTCCATTTTTACTTCCTCCATGACAACATTTCTCACTGTACACTGAAAAGGTTCTGTTTCACATCACTGCAGCAGTGATGCGTTTCGCTTACCAAGTTTGAAAATGTTCAACATTTTCACATAAATGTTAAAAATGTCTTTCCTTCAAAACCAAGCCCCTTACATGTAGATAATCCTTATTACAGAATAATTACCTGCTAAATATGATTTAATAATGTTTAAAGTATAAATTATTTTATAAACATGCAATTAAAAAAAAAGTTGTCAGTCACATGGCTGAGATAGAATTTGGGAGATTCTGCTGCACTGTGAAAATCCAATATACTACAGTTAGCTTCCTTTCTTCACAGAGTGAAATCTTTTCAATTCAAACTCATTATGCACTGGCCATAATTGCAGGGGGAAGCTTTGCATATACGTACTGCAGCAGTGAAGTGCAGTTTCTGGAGCTGCAGGGATAGATATACACATCTCTGGTATACTCAGTGCTGGCACTGCTCTTTGTTTTTCTAGTTACTATTAACTGTTCTTTCCCAGCTATCTTCAGCCACGTCTTGTTCTCGGATCTCATCCTGGATGGTGACTTGCTCAAGTGGACTTTTTACTTTCAGGAGCCAGCTGGCACTGATCAAGTTGCAAGACTGGGTAGAAAGTGCTGCTTTCTCCAGGAGTAACATGTGATTTAACTGTACCAAATGTTTACAGAGCACAACTATTTTTTTCCTCTAATTTTTGTGCATATGTGAAGTATTTGACATATGTCTTGTAAAGCATACATTAGGATTTACTGGAATTTGTCTTGACCACTTAAGTGGCATTGGCTGGGGTTGTCACATTTTTTTATTTCTAAGAAGTAAACTGGTGCAGTTGTTCTGTAACTAGCAAGTGACTGAAAACAGTTGTGTGAAGCTTCAGATTCTTTTAGGAACAGCTGTAAATAAATGGACAGTAGATTTATAAACACAAAACTTCAGGGTTTTTCTCATTGTATTTTGAAGCTTTTACATTTCACTTTGAGGCTCTCATTATGGAGTCAAAAGTGGAATATAAACATTTCAACACGGTCTGTGTGATATTTCTGGACTTAAAGTCATTATTTTTCAAATCGTTTTAGAGATGAAGTAGGAAAAATTAAATGGCACTTCAGAAAAACTTTGAAGATTCTTTTAGTTACAATTTGATGGGTAAAAATGCAAACAATCCTAATCAGTAATTCTTTGTGATAAAATTTCCTTCTTGAATCTTGCTGTGTTCTTTTGAGGAAGATTACTTGGCAGCATCTGTTTCAGAAAACTCAGCTGCCTTCGCTATCAGTGTGATTTCTCTCAGTCTGAGACACACACATGCAGTGTCATACACAGGTACACCCATATGCATAAGGTGTGTTGGCATGTAATTTGTACTGAAGTACTCAGGGATTACCTCTAACTAAATGAGGAGTGGGATTAAGTGAACATATGGTGTTAAGAAAGCTGGAAATAAAATCCCTGTACATCTTACTCTGCCACACTTATATTGTTTATTACAGGATTACTTCTGAGTCTGTATGGACAGGCTTTCTGAGGAGGGAATTGACAGGCATAAGATTTCACAGGTTAGTACTGCTTACGAGGGAAATCCTGCAAAATTATACTGTCCAGGTGGAAGGTACTTTGTCTTCACTTGGACTGCATCAGTAAGTTTGTGAAGAGAAAAAGACCTTGTTGTTTCTTTGGAGTCATCATACTGAGGCAGGTAACTTTTCTGCAAGTCAGACAGTCATAACTAGATGCTGCATTCTTAATAAAGGTATTTATGTAAGTGTGACTGCAAAGCTCATAAACCTACACTAAATTGACAGATTTTTAGCCAGAAAAAAATCCTATAAATTTACTTTGAAGTTATTTGTGATATTAGACTTAAAACTCACAATTTTCCTTATTGTTTACCTGACAGGCATAAAATAGAGACAAAAAACTTGCAATGTATCACATATATAGGAGCAGTAGCAAACTAGATATCACTGTGAAAATAGCTTCAAAGCCTACTTTCCCCCCAGCGACTGTATGTCTATGCATTTAGCTAGCATAGCCAGTTTGCCTTTAGCAAACTTAGTGAATTCCTCCAGACTGTAATTTGGAAGTCACCCTAACGGCACTTCTCTTTCTAGAGCCGGGTGTATGCATTGTTCTTCTGCAGTCTTTTATCCACCATCTTCTCCCAGACATTCATTCACATTATCCAATTGCCCAGCAGACCCTCTTCACATAATTTTCCAATCCTCATAAAACTCAAAGTCTAACCACTTCCTCCTCATCCACTGACCAGCTGTCCTCTTCTCCTATAAGTACAAGCTATCTTCTCCTTTGTGTCCTATAGTAAACTCCCTGGACAAACACATGAAGCCACTGTGTGCTCCCCTACAGTCCTCTTCCATATGTACTCTATTTTGACATCTGTGAAGTTGATAACGCCACCACAGCAACCAGTGAGAATACGTCTCAAAATAGCAATCTGGCAGTGCTTACAGTGCACAAAAATCAATGTGTGCAACTGCCTGGTTTTGCTTTCGCTATTCTTGGCCTTCCCTTCCCATTTCCTCCACTGGATTTTCTTCCACTTTTTGTATTGTGTCAAAACCGACTGTCAGCTCCTCAGTAAGATGTAGGTCCCCTGCCACATCTGAATACGTGACATAAAAGAGCACTGAGAGCAGAGCCAGGACCTGGGTAACCACACCCAGACTGCTGCCCAGGGTGGCAATACTGACTCACACAGCAGGCAGCAGATCCCATGTATCCAGGATGCAGCAGCTGTACAACAGCTACCCTGACGGCCAACATGCAGCAGTACACCTCATGCCACTGGACACAGGGGATAGTTGATCTGGTTAACGTGGCCAGACTGACGACACACAGACATTGAGCTACCTGACCAGAGTAACAGTTCCCACAAGCTGCTTCAGCAGTTGCAGAAGAACAGCCCCATGCACCTTCTTCTAGCAAGACAACTATTTTTTTTTTTCCACAATAGCTGTGTCCTGTTACACTACAAACAATAAATAATACAAAAGAAACCTGGTCTTTCCAGGGACTTACCCCTGCCAATTTATAAAAGCACTGGAGAACACTCAAGATGACCAGCTATGCTCCAGTCTCACCAAGAAAGGGGCCCAGGTTTCAGCTGGAGATCTGCCCCTAGAACCAGGTTGTGGTGCCATGGTGGGGGTCATAGATCTCTGCACAGCAGCAGCAGGCAGGTATCCTGCACTGCCCACTCCTCTTCTAGGCCTGGTGGGGGGAAGCAGCTTGATGGGGAGTGCCAGGCCCTTTCTGGCTGCAAAAAGATATGGCAAAGCCCTTAATACAATGACTACTCCCCAAGCAGCTCCCCTCTGCCACAGCTAAAAAAAGTGATGGTGAGCAAACTCTGCGCAGCTGGACTAGGAGAACAGTGATGACCACAGCTGCATCTCCTTTAAATAGTTTATGAGTGGTGCTCCCCTCGTTGGTTTTTTTGTTTTGCAACCAATCAGAAATCAGCCCCAGCAGCACCCCATATGTTCTTTGTCTTTTGTTTGCTTGGGCATGTTTATTGTATGGGTTTACTTAGGATCCAACTCTGACTATGTTTGTTGTGTACACTGTCAAAGACATGAGACTGAGTCCCACACCTATGATCATGTATTGAAAGTCAGAAAAATGAGAGTATGATCTTTTCTGAGCTATTCTTACACCACTGTAAACAATTTCAGCTAGCTAAATAGAAATCCTGCCACTAAATACAAGTGTCAGATTGCAACCAGTCCTCAGCACACCAAGACCACATCACTGTAGTGCCAGATTTCCCTTTCAGTGAGTAACCTGGTAGTGACTTGTGTTAAGCAGCTGTTGTTACCTAGTCCCGGCTCATCTGATTGCCTTTGTGCTGACCCACCTTTTGGCATGTCACAGTGGACTCATGGGAACCCTTGGGCATACTGATGGAAGAAGCATAACTGCTTTTCCAGAAGAGAATGTAGCCAGAGCCTGAATTACTTCTGGTCAGAATGTGGTGTGCAGGACAGTCTAAGAAAGATGTACTGAACCTCACGCCTATGCCTTGGAAACAAATCTCCTTTCAAAAGGCTTCAAAGAGATAAAGTCTCCCTCTGATACATCCTTAGGTCTCCAAAATCTTCCCTAACCCCTCATGCCCCCTCACCGTCTTCCTCTTGCTCTCTGAAAGGTGTGTCTAATTTATTTTTCTTTCTGTAGAGCCCATGGTGAGACATCTTGGTCTGCAACATCCACTCCAGTGTGAAGGTTCAAACTATTTGAAACCTCCCATAAATGCTTTTTGCTTTTAAGATTTCTCAATCCAAATGGCTCCCTAAGTGTTAAAGTGTTTATTGCCTTCTTTGAACCTAAAGCATCTGCAGATGGTAAGGAGATGTATGCAAGCAACACATACTGCTAATTCTCTCCGATAGTCTAAAATTAAGGCTAAGACCACTAAAAGCGTGTGCCATTATATGAGTATCAATCAGAGAAAAGAAATTTTGGCAGCATTTATAACTAATATATATGAGAGTGTTCTAAGAAGAAAGTATTTTGGTTACTGCAACTAATACTGAACTAATACCATAAGCTATATAGGTTAAAGTATATTTGTTTTCCTTTGTATTTGTCGTCCCCTCAGTAGGACAATGTTTTTGAACAGTTGGCAAATTCAATCTAACAGACCTGGAACCTTGTGCCACATTCATCCTCTTCCTTTCTGTTCAAGTATCACATGGGATGAACACAATAAATCTAGACTAGAGTTGAGAACCAGTGCTTATTTTTAATTTTCTGGTGTTATTTAGGTTGTGGTACAGTTCAAATATGGCTGGAACCCAGTGTGTGTACTTAACTCTGCTATGTATTCAACTTTGTCTTTCCCACTGAAATGTGTCATCTGTACTAAAGAGAACAGTTTTGCAGCACAAATTCCCTTCTGTCTAAGTAGCAATTGCTGTATAAGAATGAGGTCACTCTCCTTGTAAGGAACATTTTTGAACACGTTTATGAAATAACTTATTCTGCATAAAAATAAAAAGGAATATTTAAAATTGATGTGGTGGTGTCGTTTGCTTCTGCAAAATCACCCTTAAATGAGTCCTTACAACAGCATGCAAAATACGGCTGGAAGGGAGTAGGCCAAGGGTACTTCTTAATGGAAACAATGTTCTGCTAAAGCTGAAGCAGAACTGCATGACCCTAGAAAAGGTCTCAAGCCTGGCTGCCTAAAGGTAGGAATCTATGTGTCAGTGACTAAATAAAATGACCTGATTTTCCAAAATGGTTGGTAAGCACCCACATTTCTCATTGAAATCAACAGGCATTGCATATGCTTAACACCTTGGAAAATGAGGCCACTTATATGTAGGAGTTTAACTATGACATTTGGAGCTTAAATTTCACCTCCTAAAGTTAAAATATTAAGGTAGAATATCTAAAGCCTATTTTAAGGTAGGGTGTCTGATCTAATGGTAGAAGTTACAGTTAACAAAGAGAGAAAAGTGCTACACTGACCTTCCCCCGCTTCCAGAAATATTACCCGTATACTGAGGTACCTTAGCTGTAGCCTAGGTTTCTAGCAGAGAAACCTGTTTAGAGAACATTTCCTGGAAACTCTTCTGACAGCAATGTTAGTCATGGATATGAGCCTCAATGGCCAGTGTTTTCACAAGCAAAACCCTGTTTGAATGCAACTGTTACCAAAATAATCATTTTGCTATTCAGTCTGTTTGGTTTTAAATTATAGCAGGAAAAGTAGCTGTGCAGCTTCCATTCTGGGCAGAAGTACCAGGCCCCTGTGAGAA
This sequence comes from Porphyrio hochstetteri, assembly GCA_020800305.1. Classification (NCBI taxonomy): domain Eukaryota; kingdom Metazoa; phylum Chordata; class Aves; order Gruiformes; family Rallidae; genus Porphyrio; species Porphyrio hochstetteri. Next base: position 16,428,440 of record CM036910.1, on the reverse strand, counting down.
ATGCTGCATGCCTGGAGTCTCAGTGCTCTGCTGACTTCTTGTCTGGACTTCCAAGTTGGGGAAGGCCAAGGGTTCTGAGGAAAGGACCTCTCATGGGCAGTTCATTCAATCACACTGCACATGTCCTTTTCCTGTAAATACCCAGACAAAAGTAAAACCAAAAGAGTTTCCCTGCTGCTAATTCATGAAATAGAAACTACTTGCTCCTCACTGCTTGGCCTGGAAGGTTAATAGGTGAGCAGATCTCCTTTTCTGGCAACCAGTGCTATAGCAACTGGCCCCTCTTGAGGGAACAGAAGGAGAGGTACTGGGTCTTAGACTCCACTTCGCTCTGAAACAAGATCAAGGACCACTTCCCTCCAGTCCCTAAGATCCTTGTGCCTGCATTTTTACCAGAAAAAATCATTGTGCAGTAAGGTGGAACCTGGCTTTATCTTCCTGTTTGTTCCATGGTGCATTAAAGGAGAGCACTAAGTAGCCACAGCACTGCTTTGCCAATCACCACCATACATTAGAGTCCATTCTTTCACCCTTATGAAAGAGTAATGACTGTGACTTCAGACATTAATCAGAGCATCATACACAGCTCATGGCAGCAAGCCTTTATCAATGCAGAATCCCAGCCTTTCTTGGATACACTGGCCTGTGTTAAGGTACTGTGAGTACCAGCAAAACCATGAACAAGTCTCAGCAGTGCTGGGTAGCTGGTTCAGGGCCTAGCAGCAGCAGCACTGCAACCACTGGGTTGTGAAGATTGTCCTCTGTGGCTAGTTTAAAGCTAAGATTGGAGTTACAGTGCTTCTGGAGGCTCAGTGATGCTTGTGCATCTGTAGAGCTATCTTTAGTATGAACTTCCAGCATGTAGCCCATTTATTTTGCAAGTTACAAAAAGAAAAAACTCCCTTGAACAAATTCAAGCTCTTTCAAAGAATTTATCTCATAACCACTCTTTATTTTTAAATGTCCTGGCAATCATGAGATTCCTACACACAGTATTTTCTGTTTATTTCCCCTCAGGCCCAAGATCTGGCAGTCACAGCTCCCCTCCCTGGTTTGTCTGGTGGAGGGGAATTGAAGATTGCTACAATGCTGTATTTCTGTGTGGCCCGAAAACAGTTTAGATGGCAAGCCCTGCAGAGAGATTGCAGGGCTCCGAATGTTATTATTTACATACCATTTGGACAGTGCCCATGGTAGAAAGTCCTTTATCTTCTGGAGGCCAACACTTCCTCAGTTGTGTAAACATGCTCTCAGAACGCAGGCAGCTGTGCTCAGATCACCACTGTGCTATCCACAAGTGTGGAAGTCTGGGCTTCATGTGTCCTGCAAAGCCCTCACTCCAACCCACTTTGGTTAGGAAAGACTCTTGCTGATTTTAATGGACTTTGGACCAGATCTTGCCTGTGCGAAGCAGTGTATGTCTGTGTGACCCAGATTCAAGAATGAGTCTGCTGGGTATATTTCCAGGTAGAGACTGAGTACTGGTGGGGACCACGATGACAGTGCAGTCTCCCTGAGGAAGCTCTCAGTGCTTTGCAGATCTGTGATTTGCCTCAAGCCATAACCTGCATCTTCAGAAATCTTTCTGACATCGAGTAATTTATCCTTTCAATACATTTTCAAGAAAACTCTATGACTAGTTTCTAGCAAAAGAAATGGCCAGAGAAACAGGGTTGTATTTGCAGGTGAAGAGCTCCCAAAGAGTGTGAAAAACACTCCTCTGTGGAAAAAAAATAAGGCTTCTACTTACTTTTATCCACAAGCAATTTTGTCTGAAAGCCAGAATTAAAACTCAGAAGTTCCTGGCTTAGACCAAAACCCCAATGTGGGATAGCATTTCATTACAGAAGTTACTTATCTACCAAAACTATTTAAAGACACGAGTGTTATCTGTGGCTTGAATGAATCATCTCTGTCACACAGCCTGTCTCCCGAATGAGAGATTAATGCAGAATATAGCTTCCTGACAGGCAAGAAGTGTAGTATGAATTTTCTTAATTCTTGTGGTAAGAAGTAAAGCCAAGTAATTGCACAATGCCTGGCATGTTGGGGCACTGTCAGCCAAAAATATCTCAGCTGAGGCTGCTCATTGTGCCAGTCTTGATAGATGGAAATGGGCAAGAGAACCTCCTGTCACGCCCCAACATCCAAGCCTACCATGCCAAAAAGGGAGAATAACCAAGATGTTGGACATTCAGCAGAGAGGAGGCAGCTTGCACCCTTCCTGCCAAACTTTTGAGCTCTTTCAAGAAAAAATGAGAGTGCAGGAAAAGCAGGGCAACATGGGGAGATAGAGCAAACACATGGAATGGCAACACCAAAGATGCTGGTGGAGGTGCAGGGACAGAATGGCAGAAAATGTGGCAGGTTGCATTGGCATTTGCAGCCTTGTGTGCTCAGTCAGTCCCAGGCACCTTGACCACACACAGCAGGCACACAGACAAGGGCACAGCAAGACCTGACCGCAGAACATCCTCCTCAGGCTCCTGTCATGCTGCCAAGGTGCAAATATAGTGCATTGCTCTTCGTGCACATTCACAGAGGAAGGGAGCTTGCAACAATGAGCCAGGGTAAGATTTTACTTGTTTAACTTGAAGGAAGAAGGTCACTGCACATATCTTTTGTCTCCCCAGATGAGGCTGCCTCGTCTGCTCTGCTATTTGTATAGCCGTCTGTGCAGCTGAAATATTTGCATTTTTTTCCTGGGCCCTGCAGCCAGTGCACCACTGTTTGAGCTGGGAGGGTGCCAGACTCTTACTCAGTTGTAAGACTGAGCTGGTGATCTAGTTGGCTTTGTTTTGTCGGCCGAAGCAGCAAGATAGCAGACACCACTACCAAGATCATCAAAGACAACACTCACTCTTAAGAAAAAAGAAGAAGCTTGGTCATAAATTGCACCATAAATCTATTTCTAGCCAAAAATAATAGCTGTTTTTATCAGAACATGTACGCTAGAAAAAAGTCAGGGTGTGACCCACTCTTGTTGGATGATATGATGTGCTGCTGTTAGTAATGATAAGATTGGAGCCATATGGGATCTCCAGAAGATGATGTGCTAATTATGAGTTAATGTGATCAGTTCGTATGGGCCTAATGACTGGCTCTCTAGTGCTGCTGTACAGTTTACTCCCCAGCAGATCAACTATGTGTGAGAACTTCAGAGATAAATACAGGAATTTGCTATTGAAAGAAAAAGGAATCTGTGGGCTCACTCAGATTTTTCACCGCAAACTGGTGATGGGGTGGTTTATTTCAAACCAGAATTGTTCCTGTTCTGGTAGGGGAGAAATTTTTTTTTCTGTATAAGACAGTAGAGCACTGTCTTGTGTGCTAAAGCCTGAGAGTAACAGAACAGGATCAACTCAGTGCAAACATCCCCTGTTTATCTTAGCAGGACATGCAAAGATTATTTTTAATCCTTTGAGTGCTTTGTACCTTTAAGACAGTAATTCTGAAGCCAGGAAGCGCTTACTGTAACATTAAGTATTGATTACTTACAACACAGTTCACATTCAAAGCGTTTTTGTGGTATACTATGGAATTGTTGCAGTTTGTATTTTCACTCAGCCCTTCCTTGAAGGTCTCACGTTTCATTGAACTGATGGGCAGCTTAGAGCTCTGACACACTTCTTGTCCTCAGTCATCCTTATATACTGTTTGGAAGGGCTGGGTGGTAGCTAACATTCCATCCAGTCCCTGATGACACAGGCTCGGCCATTAGAGCTGCGTCAGAGCACGCAATGAAACAACAGTGTACTCACACGACACACTCTGAAGGGCTGCACCAGTCAAGTAGAGCTGTTTAATGCATTTGGTGCATGTTATGTTGGGAGAGTGCACTCAGGATCTAAAAGCACTGCCTGGCAGCTGAGCTTCACCTCATCCTCAGCATGACTAATGAAAATAAGGTGTATATGCCACGCTACAGTAGACATGACAACTGAGACTGTGCCTCAAGACACAGCTGGCCTTCTCCATGTTATTTTTTCCCTCAGTGCTTCTTTAGTCTTTTCATCCAGGCAGCAGGCTGCGTGTGTGTTTTCCCGCAGATATCATTGTTCCCTGCCTTTGAAGCGCCTGCCTGTTGTAGTTTGCTCTTTTCTTCCCTCCTCCCGTGTAACTAGAGGGGCGGGTGCTTTCTAGATAAGGACTGGGAGATGGCTGAATGTATGAAACATACTCAAATAAAATGAAAGCTGGGACTGACCCTTGAAATTTCACTGCAAACATTTTTATGCATGTGCCTTAGTCCACGTCAGAGAGGCTGCTAGTGTTCATTAAGGGTACCTTAATGTGGATGACACAGCAACATGGACACTTTTTTTATGATGATAATGTAACTTGCTTGAGGCTGCTAGTAGGTCACGATAAAGATGTCTAAGAAAGATAGCAAGTTCATGAAGTGTTTCATTTTAAGGGATAGAGAGAATTATTAGTGTCGCAGTTGTAGCCTTTTATATAATTTCATAATGCGTGTGATGTGGCATTTTGAAATTATAACCCTCTTTGTGGCTGACTTTTTGTCATGCACATTATGATCAACAGTCCACCTTTTCCAGACCATTCTCTGGCTGAGTCTGCATAAAGGCTCAGACACCTTTGAAGGGTAAGGAAGTTTAAAGCACAAGACTGTTTTCCAAGAAGAAAGTAAGGTGAGTTTGCCAGATTGAACTAACCAGCTCTGAGGAAGAAATAGTCTGTGTTTCTCCGTCGCTGCAGCGGAAGAGCTGAGACATTCCCAGGCGTGGCCCTGGCAAAGTCCAGTGCCCCTGTATTTCTGGAATGAATGCCAGCTGCCTCCACGTCTTTTCAGTCATATATTGCAACGCTGTACAGTCAAAGGCACCAGGACTTGCAGAGAGCTCTGCCAATGATCTCACAAGAAAGCAATCTAGGACCTCCTAAAAAAAGAGACCCCTGAAAGGGGAGTCACGTTACGAGAGGAGAAAGGAGCCTTTTGACTGAAGACAGAATCTGCAAATTTTTTCACTCCCCCAGGAACTCATGGGCATTTGACCTCAGTCATGTAAATTTAAATCCCTGTAAATTTAGACCTCATCCCCATTGCTTTAAACAAAAATGATGGGCACATGGAAGCATATAGCTGTAACAAGTTCTAGGTCACAGAAAGGGTAAAGACTCAGACCTAAGGGCTCTTGCCACTAGATTCAGCCACAAAACCAACAGAGACATGAAATAAGTTCCAAATCATTGTGTGAACTCAGGAAAACCACTGAATCATTTCTTGGGTTATTTCACTCATCTCTGAATAAGGAAACCTTTTTGTAGGGAGGAGCTTAGCTTAGAGATCCATGGAAAGCTCCTTATCCTCAGAAAGAAAATCTGACAAACATGTGACAGTGCTGTCATGTACACAAAAAAACCAGCCCGAAGCCCAACTGCCCCAAAGTAGGCTTGTAAATAACCAGCAACTTTCAGAGAGGATACAAAAATCAACGTTATCTTCACACATACAGGATGGCCCTTTTGAGGCTCAGCCACCAAACATGACCTTGTAAAAACATTACATTCATATGAAAATCAAATTTGGACACTAGTAAGCATGGTTGGAAAATTACACTTGATAAGGCAGATCAAGAAGCATTGGACTGTTAATCTCTTATCCCTTCAAAGACCTCATCCACTTGGAAATGAAAATCCATTGTTACAACGGCAGGGAATCCACCTTGTCAGTGGATTAACTGCTGGCTACCTAAAGTCCTTTGTTCATATGCCAAAGCCTGTGCAAGATAGTGCCCTCTCTTCTCCCTCCCAAAATGCTGCTGGAGATAAAGTAAGCAACTGCTTCCTGAGAGCTTCTACTGCCCGCAGGCCATCCTCTCTCAGCCACCTGTGAAACCAGTCATTTTACCTTCTCTAACACTTCCTGCAGCGGAAGGCAGGTTCATACAGGCTCCCCTGGTCTGCCCTTGCATATCTCTCTCTCCCCTTTCAACTGCACTAATACCTTTGCCTGATATTTTTGTTTAAGTGGGCTACAAATCAATGCACACCCTACCTAGGCGTCCAAAAGTGATCCTACCCTACAAGGCAGGGGTCCAAGCATCACTACCACATTGCTCCATATTCCAGTGTTTGCCTACATAGTTCAGGGACACCATCTGTCCCTTCCCTCACCTCTCCTAGGCTCGTTCCAATCCCCACCCACCCACACCTTAATCTAATATCTGGCATTTAGATTTGACTGACTTTTGAAGTAAATGGGTCATGTTATTAGCATAGGCTGCTGGGTTGTGATTGCAGTTCTTTGCATGCTGAGTCACCCTGGCAGCAGATGTCATCTGCTTCTCATTTGAGGGAGAGGCACACAGTGAATTAAAAATGCAATGTGCACTGCTAAAACCTTATACAGCTGTATTCAGCAGGGATGAGTGGGAGTAACAAGACAGTCAAATTACACGGGGTTCTACTATGAAAGCAGAAATTCACGGGAAAAGCTTTTGTACAAGCACAAAGTTCAGTTCTCCACGTGTGCTGCAGTGAGCTGGCTAAATATAGAACACCCAAACCATTGGAAAGGCAAAGGAAATGGAGACCCAGGAAAATAAGTCACTGATGGTGATGCAGGAAATACTTGTGAATTAAACCATTTCCGCTGTAGCCTTTGTAATGTTCTCAAGACGACTGCAGTGGTAAAAAATGAGTCATTCCTGGGCATGAGCGTAACATTGGCTTGACATTGTTGACAAGGGATCACAAGGGAACTGTGTGGCAGTAGGGTAAACTATGTTTGTTTTTACAGACATGTATATAAATACACATCACTAGAAAATCAAAGCAACAGCCACAACAGACCAAAGGCTTTCTGCAGGAGACAGAGAGCCTAATTCCCTGGGAGCCAGTGACCTCAGCTGCTATCAGAGCTGAGAACGTCACTCGCTGTCAAGACCTGACCCAGAAGAAAGGAAATCAGAGCTGCCTTTAGTTATTGCGGCACATTGGGCTTCACCAGCTGCAACTAGGGTTAGTGAACTGCAAGTCAGCTTCCAGAGGCACCAATCTCATCAGCCCTCCCTCAGAATCAGGCATGTTTGTGTCCCTGAAAATCTATCAAGACCACTGCAAAAACAAGGTCCTTTGTATGTGGCTCAAGCTGCTGAAGTGGAAGAGACACCCTGAGTAAGCACAGGTCAAATGGGGTTAAGCTTCCTTTCTTGAGTTATCTGGAAAGGATTACGAGTCCAGCAACAGCACTGGCCATCAAATGTGCTCAGATTTCTCAGCTGAACTTGTGGTATCTTCCAGCAAAAAGCTTGGGGTTTGCTCCTCTAAATGTACTTGTGCTTGTAGGTGTTTATGCCGCTTACTGGCATAAACGGAATGTCAATGTCAATGGCAGTTGACATTGGAAAACCCCCCCACTTCTAGGCTTGTATGTGTTGAAAAGAGGGAAGTTTTTACTTAAGTTTTTACTGCTGCCGTTTTTCACACAAAATAAATCAATAGTTTTCTACTGGATTGAAACTTCTGCAAGTGCGGACTGTTGGATGACTGGCTGGGTTCACAGTTACACCCCTGTTTCGCTCTTCCTACATGGCCCTGCAAATTCTGAAAGCAAAACTTTTAAACCTTGAAACATTCTTGGTTGTCACTGTAATATTTCTGCCTATTTCCTGTCCCTCTAAATCACCTTCAGCCCAGTAGTTTACTCTGATTTACATCAACAGGATTTCAGGAGAGGGAGGCTCAGCACCATTTTGTCTTTTATGACCTTTAAGATGAAGATTTTAAATGTTTTTGTAAGATTAACAAAAAAGATTTCTAGGGCTAACTAGGGGATTTGGAATGCCTAGTTCTAATGAACAAGATTTGAGGCAGTAATTTCCCAGAAGGTGGCTTGGAAATGCCTGCCACATGACACAGAAAAACCCCCAAATCTGGGATACTCACAGATGAGGTTTGTACAGCTTCAACTTCCCACAGCCCACCTCTGTGCTGACACAGCCCCTGCAGGAGCCAGGCTCTCAGGGCTTCCCCACATACTGGTGGGAGCCAAATTTCACACAGCAGAACTGGAAAGCACTTCAGATCCAACCATGAGCTTTGGATTATTTTAATTCTGTGGGTTTTTTTCTGCTGAGATCTATTAATTAGGACCTTAGACTAGACTGGAGAAAAACAATCTTACGAAAATAGACTCCAGGGAGCTATCTCAGTTGGGAAAAAAAACAAATTAGCTCATGGGTGACTTCTGTCTTCTTTTCCAATATTTGCTCTCTCATGGCTTTGGAGTCTGTTTCATGTTTACCAAAATAAAACCTGTAATATACTGAAATCAAAGTTCTTTTAAGTAATTTAAGAAAGTGCGCAACAGGTTTCTTCTTCAAATAGTCACAGATTACAGGGTCCTGCCTCTGAAATTTCTCTGGAGAGAATGACACAGCCTGCAACTTGCCCTATATTTCCAGCATTTTATTCTGCCAAAGGCAGAACACAAGATTGGCCGCAGTGCCCTTCTCCTGCCACAGGGCTGTAGTTGCTGCCACCCTCTCAGTCTGGGTGGATCACTGGAATAGAGTCCCCTGCACCAGAGTGATCCAGAATCAAACCTGGTGCAGCAGAGAGGAGGCATTCACATGCAGCGTTTTGGTTTGAGGCCCAGTCTGAATACTTTTCATTAATACGATGCTTGAATTCAGTAACAAGCAGCAAGTGTTAAAAATTACCAGCCCAGTTTCTAATACACTCCTTCCTGGTGAGATGTGCTGTACGTGGTGGTGTTACATGGCTTGATTACATAGCACAGTTGAGTCCCGTGACACTATCTGTATTATCAGGGAAGAATTGCCCAGGAAACAAAACCTTGAGTCACATTCAGTCTTGGTGGAAGCATCTGCATCTTCATTCTATTTGATTATTTATTTTGCAGCCCAGAGTAGCAGCCTAATCAGAACTCCCTGTCTTCATTGCTTAACTGACAACTTTCTCCACTCAGCCTCTCCTTCTGAGGGCTTTACTTACATCAAAAAAGAGGATGCAGATGTTCTTCAAAAATGCCAGTTACCTAAGCCTTGCTACCTGTTAGGGGATATGGGAAAGCATAAGACTGCAGTACAGTTAAATCAACATACAATGTGTTTGGTAGGTTATTTGTTGCAATTTCCTTTTCTCTCTCCAGGTATTTGTATTCAGTGTCTCTGCATCTGAGTGTTTTAAACATCCGGTGCATGATTTTCTATATTCATTCAGCTCTCAGAGTTAGATCACTGACAGGAGAAAGTAAGAAAAATCATGTACTCAGATAAAGACAGTTTAACAGGGAAAGCAAAAGCCACACACACAAGTAAAGCAAACCAAACAAAGGAATTCATTCCCTACTTCCCCTGGGCAAGCAGGTGTGCAGCCATCTCCATGAGAGCACGGCTCCATCATGTATAACCGTCACTTGGGAAGATAAACGCCATTGCTGCAAACACTGCTGCTCACACCCCATCCTTCCTTTTCCCCAAGCCCCTTATAAGCTGAGCATGATGTCATATGGCATGGAATATCCCTTTGCTCAGTTGGGGTCAGCTGTCCTGGCTGTGTCCCCTCCCAGTTCCTTGTGAACCCCCACCTGCTCACTGGTGAGGTGGGGTGAGGAGCAGAAAAGGCCTTAGCTCTGTGAGTTCTGCTCAACAACAACATGAACACCTCCATATAACAAAAATACCTCTATAGCTTCAACTCTGTTTCCAGTACAAATCCAAAACACAGCCCCACACCAGCTACTACAGAGAAAATTAACTCTATCTGAGATGAAACCAGGACAGCTGGGAGGTGTCTGATTATCTTCTGTGAAGTAACTGGAGGTGTCACAAAAAGGAATTCAGTCTGCTCTGAACATGGCCTGCGCTGTCAGTAGCAAATGTGAGACAAGCTGCAAGCTCAAATGCCTGCTCTCTTGCGAAAGGGCTTAGTAAGAACATAGAAATTCAGTCAGTGGGGAGATGAGAAAGCCCCTGATGCCAGCAAACTGGTAAAGCTTATACAGCGCTCCTCAATCACTCTTGCTCTCTCATATTAGAGATACAGAGGTTACAGTTTTGCAAGAGTCCTCGGAGATTACATGGTTGTCAAGAAATTTAAACATCCACTAAAAGTAAATTGGCCCTAACTACTGCTTTCAGAGAGAATGCTTCCTTCTCCTCCCTTTTCTCTTCATCTTACAAAACCAACATGGCCAAATTTATGATTTGAAGTGAGAGGCCCTAGTTTAAATTTAGAGCCATAGGAAACCATGTAAACTTTCAGCACAAGAAAAACTGACTGACACAGTCCTCGTGGGTTTATAGGGCAGCACCAAAGCTAGCTCACAAAGTATCCAGCATTTCAAATAGCTCATTCAGAAAAATCTGTGTACTACATTCTGGAGGGAGTCAAATCCTGTTTGCCTTTTGGGAGTTGTCACATTGAAGCCAATTGGATTACTCATTTGTTTGAGGCAAGCAGGATTTAACCCTCCAAGAAATAAAATGGATTTGCTAAATGAAAAGGATTAGATTTTTCTATATAATGCTGTGTTAAAAAAAAAAAAAAAACCAAAAGGCAACTCTCCTCCCTCTCTTTTTTTTTGGTGCAATATGACCGAGAAGCTGAACAGGACTCTTCTGTGTCCTATGCATCTTAATTTTAGTTGCCAGGTTCTTTCCATGTTTAAATCTGCATGCTAATGCTAAATGCCTCTCAGTATGCTGGTCATACTGGGCTGAATCATTTTGTAGTGTGGATCCGCTCTTTTGCTCTGGTGTTTCTGTTGTTTGGTCTCATATCCAGACTAATTTGCAGTGGATCTAAAGGTGGGCAGAGTTTATGATTTGGCAGCACTAGGGGCTCATGAGCCAGCTGCAGGTTTTTGCCATTCTTAGGAGGAGCTGATGCTGGAAAATAGGCTGCCTGTGGCCATTCCAGGTCTTAGTCTGACTGAGTCTGACTTGTTCAGCACAGAAACAACCTCTGTGTCAAAGTAGGGGATAGTTAGGCAACAGGTTCCTTTATACTGAAAGAAATTTCATCCCCCAAATTGGTGTGCATGAGGGAGGAATGTTGCCTTCCTATGAATGGATAACTGCATGTCTAGAGTTAAAGAAATCGCAGCCACATTGCACCACAATGTCATCCTTCCGTCATCCTTCCTGCACACCCAGGACAAAAATCACTGAGCAATCCTACATTTCCATGATCTTCCTGGAAGATGTACATGCTTCCAGGTGCATCCTTTTTCATTGTCAGTGTGTACTGGGCTTCTGCTCTGCCACAGGGGTGGCAGCCCCTGGCTTGGGAAGTTGAGCTCTGTACAGGCAGGAGGAGACAGATCCAGCCCTCGTCCCTGCTGCTGTTACAGAAGCAGGGAAGGGCAGCCCCTCTGAGACACACCTGGTGGGCAGGGTGATACCATCCAGAACCACCTTCAGGCTGAAGGTAACCACCAGATTAAGGCAGCTTGCCTGGTAGTCTCTGCATTTAGACCCTGATGTGGCTCAGTAACCTTCCCTTTTTTTGCTAGAGCTGTGTTGTATTATGAATTTGCTCCTCCTAGCACTTACAGTCTGTTCTGAAACCTGAAACTCTGAGCATAAATTTGGAGCAGCATTTGTACCACTTGTAATGAAAATTCTCTATGCTTCGGTATAACGCCTTACAGTAGTGTCAGATTTATGCTTCTTCTCAAGACAGCGGGCAATATTCAAATGAGTGAGATGAGGTCTGGCAGAATTATAAGGACCTCTGTTTGAAAGACCCCACACAGATCCAGAAGTACTTCTCTTCTGACAATATATGTAACATGAGATTCACAGAGAGAGGAACAGACATTCCTAATTTTGGTAGGAATGTTTCTGAATCTGATTGGTACGAATCTGTTCCTGATTGTAATGCAATCTCTGAATTAGTTTTTATTCCTTCCCCAATTCAGAGAGACCCAACAGAGGAGTGGTTTCACGGTAGATAGTCTCTTCAATCAGTGCTAAAATCTTTTGGATGTTATGACAGTCCTTACCAAGATTCAACACAGGATGAGACAGCATATATGGGGAAGAGATTTACATGGACATTAGTTCTCTATATAAATCTGTCTCCCTCCTAAAAAAACAGCTGGGAGCTCCACAGACCCAGGACAGACACAGGACACAGAGGGTAGAAGATTTATTATTTCTTCTAATACTTTAGCAATGATGTTATTTATCTGCCGAATGACAGACATCTTGGTGGCAAGGATTTCATGCTCAACCAGACTGTCATTTGAAGTAGCCTGAAAAGTTTGCAATCTCCTATGCAAATAAAAGGAAGAGAGAAAAGTTTGCACAGCAACAGCTGTAACACATGAAGAGCAAAACAAATTCCACTCTGGCAAGGGAATTCCCCTCTGAGTCCAGCTCCTACAGTTTGCACAGCAGATTGATAACCTGTTTTCCCCTCCAAAAAGACTCCCCTTTTGGACATGCAGATAGCAAGGAGAAGCAAAAGGGATTAATGAGAAGCAAGTGAGGTCGAAGATGGGTGTTCTGAACGAGCTGAATGATCAAACTTAGCTGCAAGCTAAATTCAGGTTAGTGTAATAGAGCCCTCAGACTACAGCACTTTTTCATGTTGCTGCACAGGCAGCTGAAGCCCAAGGCCTCTGTTACAGAGAAACAGACAGTGTGGCATTGCTTATACGTCTGCTGTACTAATTATTTTTGCCCAGCTGCTGCATAAAACATCTGCTCTCTGATGACAGTCCAGGTTGTCGTGTCATCAGACAAGGTCTCAGGAAAAGGCAGCTTTCCTCCCATGAATCTCTAAAAACCTCATAGACAGAAGGTAAAGAAGTCCAGTCAGAGAAAAGCTCTCATCTTGTCATGACAAGTGCTTATCCTTATTTCAAAGGAACAAGGGAAGCATTGGGTGTGAAGGGATGCAGCAGCTGGTGGGAGTGAGAAGAGAGGCTCTGTAAAATGTGGGAAATGATCTGCTCTGCTGGATCTCCTCAGACATGAGGAGAGAGCTACATGAGGAGAGAGCTGTGCCCACCCACAGCCAGCATCAAGGGTGCTTGTGGGACAAGCTCTTGCCCAGCCAAGCACTGCCTGTCCCTGCAGCCCAGGTAGGTCTCAGGCATTTGCCCCCGCAGGGTTCCCCTTCTGTGGTCTAATGCTCTGAGGCACAGAGGCACCAGCAGCTGCACAGGCAAAGCCCTCTTGAAGATTGGTCTCATCTACATTCAAAGCCAGATATAGGCAATGCTGCCGGGGGATTGCATTAAACTATGTACTTTTTCTTCTAATCTATCAGAAGGCTTTGCCAAGGTATCTTAGGTATCTTCAAATGCAGCAGAACTACCTGGTATTCTTGGACCTTACTAGTGTCCTTACCTCCTGTAAATTACAGGAAGGGTGAGCGACACAGTGTGTGCATTATCTTCTAAAGAGGCTTTTTATTATAGCAGTGCCAAGCTAGGAGAGAGCATGAAAAGAGCAAAGCAGGCAGTGACTATTATTTGAGTTGTTGTGCTGTTCAAGGCTTGAAAAGGGTTGCTCTGGGCCATTGTCAAACGACCCTGGCTTTCAGTGCGGCTTGGTGCATATTCCCCAGTTGAGGGCTGCTGGGCTGAATCCAGCCCTAAGTCTTTGAGAAAAAGGGCTGTTGTGATGAGTGACATGCAACTTTTTTCTGTATGGAAATATTGAGACAGGAGTAGTTTTAAAAAAATAGGTCAGAGTATTTCTATTTTAAGTATGTGTCAAGAAATAAAGAAGTGCTGCTTGTTTTTTCTGGTTTGCATTTCAGCATTGGTGAGGAGTGTCACAATGACGGTGCCAGAGCTGGACTGGCAGCCTCAACTCCAGGGCACCCCCTACGGAGTGAGGCCACCTGGGGCTGCCCTGTGGTGCTCCTGGGGAGAAGCCGTATGCTCAGGAAGATGTTCACAATAGGGAAGAAATGCTCTCACAGTTTTTGCTTTCCTGATGCTAAATACCTGCCAGGCTGCTCTGGAATAAAATAAAGCATAGCATCAGATCAAGTTCACTAATAGCAAAATCCTATTAACTCTGCGTTTCTCACCATACAAAGGCTAGTCATGGGATCCTCGTTAACACTACTCTCATTCTGCAGAGCAGATCTTATTTTACATTCTTGGGGCCAGACACTCAGATGATGTAAGTAAGTATGTCTCCAAGTGGTAGCTACCCCGATTTATACTAGCTGCAATGCTGACCCTCTGTTAATTGCACTCGTTACAATTCTTTGGAATTTCTCTTGCCACAGACTGCAATAAAAAAGCATTTTCTGGTGGTAAAAGGTCAGTAAACAGATCTGAGATGAAACAATCTCATTGTGATTATGGTTAGGCTTTTAGAACAATTTTGTCCTTCCACAAACATAACACATGGCCTGCCTAGGAGTTCTGAACAAATACACTTGTGCACAATAATTACAAATTAAACAGTAAACAGTAAACTGTTTCTCCTTTTAAGCACAATTGTTATTCCTGACCTTAAATCTTTCCGTCTACATGCAATTCATCCTCCTAGGAGCTGCTGCTGATTACTTGCCTCTTTCCTTCACTCATGGCTTATAAAACCATCCTGAGGGCAATGCCTGTTAATTTCTAATTTAGCCTGGTTTAACTAGCCCAGTTGTTCAGCAACCCTTAGACAGACAGAACTAGATTTCTGGGCTTCTCCTCAAGTCAGCTGCAATCAGGCTGAAGGTGAATAGCCTGTAATCATTTAAGTGCAGTATCAATTTACAGGCCTGTGCCTGCATTCTTCCTGGAGCTGGACAGTTTGGCAGGGGAAGACATGTCCCAGGTGGCAGGGGCAAACAGCCACTCCAGCTTGTACAGAACAGCTCAGCTTCCTGGCCTGAACTGGTCGGGTTTTCCATAGAGCGCCGTCATTGTTCCAACCTCATCTGCTGTTCCCGTGGGGAAAGGCTGAACCAGCTGTCTGGGAACCACAGGCTTGTGTGTCCCTGCACGGGGCAGCCTCAGGACAAGCACCCTCACCCACGTGGCCTGCAGGGTTTGTCCTGAGGCCAGCCAGTGTAGGCCACCCTGCAGACTGGTGGTGAGGAGTTACACAACAGCCTATGACAGTGGTGGGCAGCCCAGCAGGAGAGCAGCAGCGCACTTGAGCTGCTCTGAGCATTGAGATACTCTGTGCCTTTGGTGTCTCCTCTTTGCCTGCCATGGTGCCCCCTTCCATTTATGTCCCCATTCTCTGAGATACATGCGGGAGAGGCTCAGACATAGACCCTGCAAAGGGCAGATACTGTCCCATCCAAACCTGCATCTGCCCCACCAAGTGAAGCTTACCATGCTATTAATATCCTGTGTTCCTTCATGGCCACCTTGTTTAGGCGCCAGTACTTTTTACACAGCTCAGAGCCTGCTCCAGACCTATGGAAGCCATGCACACAAGTGCCTGTCAGGCAGCTTGCTATGCGGTCATCTCACACTTCAGAGCATGGGCTGTCATTTTGCTTGACTGGAGGCTGTTTCTCTTACTCTGACCTTCCCAGTGAGCATTTCCAGTAATCACCAGAGATTTCTTATGGCACTACCAAGCGGGTGGCAGAAGCAGTCCCTTTATTTGGAACACACACACATATTCATTAGTCTTCAGAAAGAAAGAGAACTAAAATCAGCAGCAGACATTACTCCTTAAGATTTCCTCCCTAGATTTCTAACTCAATGGTATGTAATGAAAAGAGACTTTGTAAAACAGAATGAAAATAATTAGATCCCTTTTTTGCATCTAAATTGATGCAGATACTATAAACAAGCACTAGTCTAAGAACTGCACAGGCATGTGAAATTTCAGAGTCACTTCAGATTTTACAAATCACAAAATCCACCCTGGATTTTCATCAGAAGTATTAGCATTGATTTCTTACTAAAACTCCATCTAGTTGCATAAGGGAATACATTTAATATTCTCTTTCCCTGTTTTGGGTTCTAGTCCTTTGGCCATGCTCATGAAGGTATGATTTATTTGTCCTTGTAAGAACCTGTAATTAAAGTACAGATTGATTACACAACGTCTGACATAGCTGCAGACTCTCGGCATTGCAAGTCAGTTTTCAACCTGAGGAGAATGGCACAGCTGAGACTGCATATGGTTTAGTGTTGAATGGGAAGAATTTATGGGAGATACTTGGAAGCAGAAATCAGATTGAAAGGGAGAATTATTATTTTTTGCTTGCCTAAATATGAATGTAAATAAAGCCGTACATAAATTTTCTGCATTAGTTGAGGGAAAGGATTATGAACACTTCTTCTAAGTGATGGCATTATTAAATGCTCACCTGACATGTGAAAAGCTTTATTCTGTGATTTAAAAAAATGATGTGCTTATTAGACCAAACCAACCTGTATTATTGCAAATGTTTGCCACATCCACAGAAAATAATCAGAACACAATCGAATGTGGAGCCTTCGACTGGCATATGAATAGGTCTGAATTCCTTCTTTGGGGTAAAGTTTCAAAAAACACCAGAGAGTGTAATCAATGTAACAGCAGGACTAACCCATCAGTAAAGCACAGAGTATTTGTTCAGGCACTGCAAACACATTTGAATACAGAAACATATTTCAGCCTCAGGCTTCTGAGACACGCTTATATAGAATGGGGAGAAAATGGCTTTAAAATGTCAGCTACCTAGATGGTCTTTCTACTAACCTGAATCTATTTTGCCTGCAGATCTGGATTTACCTGTGTCATAAGAAATGATGGAAAGCCTTTGCTGGGAGTTATTAAGAAAAATGCAGAGGCTGAATTCAGTCCTTTTCCTGTCCAACACTTGCTGAGACTTTATTAGCTGGCATTGTTCACATCTGCTTATGGGGAGCACACCAGAGGAGCATGTGATCCAGCTGTTGCTATGGTATCTAGTGAGATTTTAAGAGAACAACAGAAGAAACAGTGGCAAGAACCCTTCCAGCTGACACCTGAGTTAAAGGGACATTGCCAAAAAGGATGAGAGGAACATACTTAACCTATATTTGTCAGATTTTTTCTGAAGGAATTGAGTATTTAGCTCTCCAGTGAGAGCTAAGAGCACCTGCAGCCTCTGGGGCAAAGGATAGGAATACCAATAATAACATCATGTGATTTCTTTTTAAATGCCTCCTTCATTTAGCAGAATGACATCTGCTTTAAACTGAGCTCTGAAAACATTCCGTAAGCGTAGCTCATCACCAGTGCAATAGGATAAGCAACTAGTTCTTTGCAGAAATCAATGGGTAGGTGGGGGCACAACAGCTGGCACCTCGAACCAACTTTTCCTTGTCTCACCCTCATTCTTACCAGACAGTAGAAAGGCATCAAAACCTTGTTCCCTAGATACGTCTCGAAACAATACTGCTCACCCTAATGTCCTACTGATACATTATGAATACAGACTATCAGAAAAACAGACCTACACAATGAAGAACACACAAAAATTCATTTTGGGGACTTCTTCCATCTTCTTCAGACAGAGGTTTTCTAAGAGCTGTCAACTAATAAGCAATGAAAATCCAACTAGCACAATACTCAGGGTTTTGTGAGGCAGCCAGCAATTTGCAGCCTGCAAAAGCCTCAG
This sequence comes from Porphyrio hochstetteri, assembly GCA_020800305.1. NCBI lineage: Eukaryota > Metazoa > Chordata > Aves > Gruiformes > Rallidae > Porphyrio > Porphyrio hochstetteri. Next base: position 16,410,872 of record CM036910.1, on the reverse strand, counting down.
GAGACTGGGCTTTCCTCCCATTTCTGCTGGTACTTCCCCTCAGCGGGTCAGTCAGAAATACTGGGATTACTGTTATGGCTCTGTTTCACGCCTGTTGTCAGCCAGGCTCAGGCTGTGATAATCTGTTTTGTGAAAGTGAAAACAATGTATTACGTATGGAACATCCCTTGCTCTGGGCTCTGGAAGACATCCATGGGTAAAAAAGCACCTATTTGAGATGATGTCATATTTGGTCATAAAGTGGCTGTGAAGCAGCTGTCCTTGCTCCTGAGCAAGTTTTCTGTTTCTGCCATCCCATCCTTGAAGTCTCAGGACTACTTCCTATGCCTGGACGTTAACCTGCAGCCACCTGGCATGCTCTGAGGTGGAGGGACTGTGAGGCAAAAGCCCAATAGAGGCCAGAGCGATGAGCACCCAGGGAGATCAATCTGCCATGTCGCTCTACCCACCTGCCCAGGGGAGGCTATAAATGTCCCCATTTAGTGCCTGTCCCTCCCCTCTGCCATGGCGTGGTTGTGGGTGACTGTAGCAGTGTTCAGGAGAACTTAGAGAACTTCTCTCTGTGTGGTGCCCTTGACAGTTCCTCGGAACCAGTGTACGGAGGAGTGCCAGTGACCTACCAGCTGGGAAGAGCTGAGGTTTGTCATTTCACCTAGTTGTGGATGAAGATTCAAGGGAGGCTGATTTTGTCCTGATCTTCCTCCATTTCTAGCTTTAGCCTTGATGATGATAACCTCTGAGGGCCACCACCATATCCATTGTGTAGCTGCAGCACTGCTGTGTATTCATTGCAAAGAGAGACCAGACATGATGCTAATGAAATAATAATGCATGCTGTGTGAACAAAACCAATCAAGGAATCTACAGAGATAGTCTGCTCTGCCAAAGCTGGGAGAGGGCTTAAAAACATATTTCTTCTCCCTGGTTCCTTTTGAATATTATAGACTTCATGAATTAATCAGAAGAATACTTGGAGCAGTAGGTGGAGATATGAGTGGCTGTTTATGTTCAGCAGGAACACAAAATGCTTTGTAAAACTAATCTATAAAACAAAGACTTGCAAGAATTGTGTGCAGTTTAATAGCTCACTTACAGAACTTGATGCCAGAATATGCACAGCCTGATAACACAGGCCTTCTTTCTCCCCTGACAGAATATGAACAACTTAAGATTATTTTTTCTTTCAACCAGAAATCTCTTGCTATGACCCAGTCAAATATTATCATCCTAGAATGAATTACCCTGCAAACGAAACCAGGAGACAGCGCACTCTGCACAAGGAGTCCTGCTATGCACATGTGACAGGACAGCAGGGCTGGGCTAAGAGCTTGGATAAGAAGAAGTGGCTCTCATAACCTTCCAAGATATTTCTTATAATTGGCCTCTGAAAGTTCATCTGCTAATTCCACAGTAAATGGAGGCTGTAACTTTTAGTAACATGGAAAGAGGCACTTCATGGCAACACTCCTCAGTTCAGCAGTGCCAACAAGCCAGCTTATCAAAATGCTGATAAAGCACCCACAGAAAAGAAGTTTGGGAACTTCTGCCAAGGGGCCGTTCAGCGCGCTGGTGAATGGAGTGAGCAGAGGCAGGAACTGCAGCTAGCGAGGCTGCTGCCTTGGTCGCGTGGGCACCTCGCTCTGCCCCTAACATCCAGCTCCTCTTCCACTGCGTCTGGCACTAAACCTGTGTTTGCAAACTTCTCCCTGTCTATTCCCATGGAATACTAATGTCTGTCTTTTTCCTTGCTTTGATTAATTTTAAGACAAAATCACGGCCTTCCCTCAGAAAGGGAGACCTTTGGCAGGGACACTACAGGAGGTGCGAAATTTTCTGTAATACCCAGTTCTTATCTTTCTTTTTTATAGAGAAGCTATTTAATTGCACTGTCTATTGGTGTCACAAATAACTATTTCTAGTCTGTTTTTTCTTTGTCTATGTATTCTTTGCCTAAAAATTTCCACAAGCAAAAGTGTTTTTAAATTAAAAAAGCTATTTAACCATGAAAATTTTCTCTGCCTTCTGTTTCTTGGAACTTCTGTTTCATGGACTTCTCTTCCCACATCTTCTACACCTTTCCATTTGCCCTTCTGTGCTTCACTCAGCCTATGTATTAGTGTGATCTCACTTCTGGTACGGTTCTTAGTAATTTCCTCCTTGCAATCCCATTTGCCTCCATTCCCAAGCAGCCAGCTCGCCACAGCCCTCCATATGCAGTAGGCTCCTATTGCCTTTTCCACAGGTACCATGAGAGGTCACAAATGTATCTATTGATCCAACCATCTCGTCAGTGGCTGTTCAGCTGCAGAGATCTCAGTCACTCATTATTCCAATGGGCATGTGGAATAGAAACCTATTGACATGGGAGAATATGAAGGTCTAGATTGGCAGAAGCAATCTAGTCAAAGGTGACACCATGCATGCCTTCTGTGTCCCCAAATATATCCTCATGTCTGTTTTAAATTTCTACACGTTTGGAGACGAAGGATATTACTCTCAGTAACAATTTGCTTGGGAAACATGATTTGTAGTCTCACTGGTTTAGTGAACATTGCTCATTTCCCTAACTTATTTCTGTAGCTACATTTTTATTAAGATGCCGAGAGTGTCTTGACGATGAGGTAGAATCCCAGGGATTAAAATTAACACCAACATGGTTTCCCTGGAGATTTCAGAACACGAAAGGGCAAAATGCTGGTATACAGAAGGCGAACCTCTGTTATGGCAACGTGTCCACAGCTGTTACAAGGGGAGGCAAAGCCTTGCAAAGTGAGGTCAATAAACCAGACAGTAAATCAAGCTTATTAAAGTCATGACTGGTGAACTACATTAAAACGTTATCTGGGAAATGTATGACAGCCATGGATGAAATAACTTTTGTCTCAGGAAGGAGAGTGGGAGCAGACATTTAATCTGCTGAGAAGCAGGGAAGAAACACTGAATATTGATACTTTGGGAACTGTGAATGGACTAAATGACACTGAGAGTCAGAGGCAAACCAATGCGTAGTGACAACACACACACAAGGCTCCGTTTAAAAGTTCTTATGTGATACAAATGGAAATGAAGCATTGTGAAGAGGCTTGTTCTTGTGGAGAATCTCCCGCTCTTTTTTTAAAATGTGTTTTATAGTTTAGAGCTCATAGTGTGTTTTGTTCACCAAATGTACCTAACTATCACCCAGTGAGAAGCAATATTAAATTTTTTTCAATGCAGACAGCAGGTGATATTGAGAAAGGATTCTGAGCATGATGGCAGGGGACTTACATTTGTTGAATCTTTGTACCAACGTTCACATATGGCTTTCCGAATTAGCTCAGATACTCCTGCTTGGAACCTGAATTTCAGTTAGTTCAATTTACAATAACTAATAGCAGTTAGAAAAGATAAATAATAGATTTAGCAAGTCAAATTATTCTCTTTATAAATACTCTCAATAGGACTGAAATCTGGTAACCGAATGTGGTGATTTACTTAAAAAGTAAGCGGGCAGCTGGCTGGTTTATCAGAAACAAATGATCCTTCCCCAGTACTTGCTCACTTCCTCTGAAAGCTGTAACTGTTGCTGTTTTGCAGCAGATACTCTGAATACAAAGAACAAAGTATAAATGGCTGTGTTCCAGGCACACATGGTAGTAGCTTTGTTATGAGCTAACTACACACTATGTGAGGCAGTGGTTTTAAGGAGCACTAATAGCTCTTATTAGACAAATATAATTGGAAAAACAGGCAAGTTTTCTTCAAGTTGAGAACAAAAGCAGTTGCCCTCAAAGTTAAACACAGGTTGAGAACAATTGATATGAATTTAATTTCCAAATCTCTGTAAGACTCTTAGTTCCAAATAGCCTTAAGACTTATTGTACAGCACTTAAGGTACAAAACGCACTCAGCTGACACAAGAGTACTGTGGTTTCAACCCCAAAGATCCCAGGCATCTTTAAAACGTATTCCTTACAGCCTATGGCTATGAATAAACTGTCTTTGATAGCTGGGTTTCAGTTCAGGCTTGCTCTGCAAGTTGAGTGCTATGGAGAGCTATAGAAATCTGCAGAAACAAGACCAAACTGGAAGGAGCACAAATTAGAAGAGGAAAAGGAGGGATGTGCCAATGAGCTCTGTAACCTGTTTCTTCCCTGGAGGGTGCTTGCAGTGCACTACCATGGAGAGTTCACTGCTCTGTACATACAGAAATTTCAAAGATGTTATGTGTTGCCCTCAGTTACTGGAAACCTCTTCGGAAGCAAAGGAGTCATCCATCCTAAAAACATTAACACTGGCAGATCCAGTCCAAGTCCTTTGATCAAATAGTGACAGCCCAAAATATTACTGAGTGGCGCCAGCTCTATCCTGTGCTTCAAGTGACCAGCAAAGCACCATTATTTGAATTACACATTTGGTCCCCAGGCTGCATTAACAGAGCTCACCCTTCATATCCCTAAAAGCAGTAGATGAAATTAAGAGGAACACAAACGCAGGGGAAAGAGAAGAGCTCTACCAAATGAGAAAAGACGTATGAGACTTTGTTTCTCCTGAGAATGCTGTCTGCCAGGTTGGTATAAAATGCTGATGTTCAAACACCTCCTCAATTAGAGTTCAGGCTGTACAACAGCACTTAGCTAACATGCTTCTGAATGTAAAAGAACACTACTGTCTGTAGGACTTCCATGCTCCAATGGTATCTAGCCATTACCATCAAATCGTAGAATCAGGAACAACCAAAGATCACGCAGCAACATCTGTAGGATCCAGAAGTGGCATGAGAGCCATTTATAATCATTCCACTGTTGTAAGTTCTATAACATATCACACCAAGGTTTTCTGCAGATGCCACAAGCACAAGGAAACAACAAAAACAAAGGAGAAAGGAGGCAGTAGAACTTAAAAAACTGTGTTCAGTAACATCTGCTCTTTGCAAGTCACTATTGTGTACACACACTCACTCATCTTCTCTGTCTCTTCTAAGTCAAAGACTAAATCAGATTCAGCCAGAAGGTGGCCTAATTAGATTGCTTTTATAGTCAAGGTAGCACCACCCGGAGTCATTAACACTATAAATTGTAGGCGTCCTTTCATGAAAGAACACTACAGTGCTTGATGATCAGAGGAGGCAGAGCTGAGTTGCTTTAGAAATCAAGGGAGAAGGAATCAGAAGAGCATGGGAGACTTCTGGGGTTGCATCTCAGAAGGCTTTATGAAACATTATGTATTAAGAATACAATGGTGTCTTAAACAACAGAAAACATCATCATGGAGAGCATTTATGCTTTATGGATTCATCATGAATTTTTAGGCTCTAAATATATCTTTGTTTTCAAAACAGAGAGGGTAGAAAAAGGAAAGGTTTCTCATGTATATGATATTTTTAATACCAAACATTGCTCTATGGATATCTTATCAAAATGCCTGAATCATGCATAGTTCCTGGCTCCTCATTCCTCTGAGACAGTTCCAGTGTGACACAGGAGCACAGGAGACAGAGACAGTATCTTTGACTATTACTGCTGCTCTTCAGAAGTATAAAAGCACTAAGACTTTGCACAGCAAACCCCTCAGCGGGGACTGGTGCTATGGCATGGCCAACTTTAACCACTTTTGCACAGTCCAATTGAAAAAGACCCTGGTATTTAACATTATGTGAAATTAAGGCCTTGTTTCCATGCATCTACAGATGCATCCAGAAACCAAGCCACTATTCAAAGAATGTACTTGCCAGGAGCTTTATTCACAAAGAGCTCAACTGTCAGAAGTCTGACACACGGAAGAGCACAATGGCAACAAATAGATGTGCAGGTTAGTTACTCTGTATGTGAAGCAGGCATGAACTAGAAAATTGATCTAGATATAGGAGAGCATGTGGGAGAAAGAGAAAGGCACAAATGTAGGACCATGTCTGAGAATGGAATAGAAAATTACCTAGACAACTTATTTTAAGTAGCATTTTTCATTAGAAAGCCAACACAGCTATAGATCAGAGAACTGAAATTCCATATAAAGGATATTATTTGCATAACTCAAATTTCCAAATGATGGAAGTATGGGATCTTTTTAAGATTCACAAGAGCTGCATGACCCTGCCACAGCTCCCATCATGTGGCAGATGATCATCCATCATCCCAGGCAAGAAGAGAGTTCTGTTTTTTGCAGTGTGGGAGTTGATTTTGATGCCTGGGGGAAAAATATATATATAATGCCTGGGGAGTGCATTCAACATGAAGTTAACCTCTTTTCACAGAGCAGTAATGACCATGAAGATGACACTGAAAGCCAAACTCTGCAGCCTGTATCAAGACACAGTGGTGAGATAAAAGAATGAGCCTGGAAGAAATGGGTTTTGAGAAAAATGAGGCAGTTTTGGTATGATCAGGCTTCCTAAGCAATAAATTATGTGGTCATTTTGAAAATTATTTTTCAAGAAAATGGTGCAAATTGGATGTTTTGGTATTTTTCTTTTGGTTCCATTTCCCTTTGCATCTCCACTGTTAAATGCCATACAGTTTGAAGTAAATAATAGTCAGTTCCACCGTGTTCACCAAAGGTATTACAAAGCACAGAAGGGTTGTCATGGAGACAGAAATTCTTAAGTGAGGCAATCGAATCCCTAAAATATTTAAGCCACACTTACTCTGCAGGACAAACATGAGTGGAATATTTGCAACAAGAAGCTACATTGGAATTTCTCATGTTGAAATTGAAAAGGAAAATAAACCAAAACCCATCACATGAAATAAAACCAAGTGCCTGGTAGATGTGTTTAAATGAGACCAAGAATGTGCACAGCCACTTTCACGTCTACATAAGGACACGTCAATGCATCGCAGGACAAGAAATGCTCACAGCTACACCTGTGATTTCCACCTGCTTCCTGGCTGAAGTGGTGCAATGTGTCTTTTCTGATGAAGAAAGAAGGTTTCTCTGGGGGTTCAAATCATCAAGAAGAAAAAACTGTATTTTCATTTTGTCTGCCATTTCTTTTTGAGTCACTGCTTAACTTGTTGAGATGAGGCAGTGAGTTGGTAATACACAAAGGGATATGTTCCTTGTGAGAGGACACTAATGAGGTAGCTCAGACCCACAAAAATCTAATTCCTACCTGGTGTTGTTTTAATACCAACTCTTCTCAGACCCGAAATAATACAAGGAGCAGCTGCCAGAGGCAATCTTTTGATCACCTTTTCCATCACATTTAATTAAGCTAACTTTGACCTGCTAATTATATCTACAAGCAAAAGGGATGTGTTTTGTGGGACAAAAATTGGATAGCTGAACTCAAAGTGAACTCATGAGCCTATGACCATCACTGCTGGGAGGTATTACGATACAAATTTTGACCAGGTTTCCAGTCTTTCTCATTACTCTTGGCCCTTATTTCTCCTTTCTGACAGGTTTCTTCTTCTCCTCTCTTTGTACCCTCTACTAATTTCCTCTTCTCACTTTGCAATAAGCAGTAAGAGGAGAATACCAAGGAGTCAGAGGAAAGGAGCAAAACACTAGCTGAAAAAAGAAAGCAGAATTGGAAATCTGAACAGATGTCTCGAGCAAAACTCCTATGAACCTTTACTGGGATATCTGCCCAAGTAAGGGAGCATGAAGAGGGCAGGAAATGGCCTAGAGAGATCTTTAAAATATTGCAGAGCTTGTAGTTAATTCAGATCAAGTGTTCCTGGGGACAGTTTGTGGTAATGAGGAGAATGTACTGAAGGTGTAGGAGGGACACATAGTTATTGCAATATCGCTGCTTTCCCAGGCTCTCTCGAGTCTGTCATTTTGAGAGCTCTGTTTTAACCCTCAGGAGAACATCAAGTGGAAAATAAAAAGGTTCAGTGTGAGATAATTTATGGCAGGCCAAATACCAAATTTATACATTTGGCTTAATAATAAATACCCCCACTCATTAATGCAACTTCCAAAAGTTGCTGATAAAGAAGCCCTGCATTCCCTGAAAACACTAAATGGTTAGAGGGCTGCAGCTCTGACAGCTAATATCCTCAGCATGTCTCATCGCCTCCTGTTGCTAATTGACAGAGAAAAGGAGGAGATGGGCAGATGGTTCCTCATCTGATAGCTGGTCTACCCACACACAAAACACATAGCTGATACTTGTCATGTGATGCAGGGGAATCTGGAACACTGAATTTGTCCCACCTTGGCACCCCCACATAAATTTGTGTCCTCCTTTAATCCTGGCTTACTCTTCCTTCCGTAGCCAGCTCCAACTTCCTCTCCTCATTTTCATGACTCTCAATGTTTCAAACACTGCACCTCTGTTTTTCCTTTCTCATTTCTGATAAAGGCTCCTCCAGGTCTCTCAAACAACATCAAGTTGTTTTTAGCATGGAGTTTACAGTTCCTGGTAGCAGCTTGCACCTTCTCTCCTTCACATGCTCCACTTCTCTCTCCTCTTTATTCTTATTCTGCTCCACGATCTCTCTTTCAGAAAGCATTTACAGCAATGCAGATCCCCCAAAATACATGACTGTCACAGCACTTGTTCTGTTATTTTGTGGAAGGCTCTCACAAATTTGAAAATGCAGTGGTTATCTCACACAGCTCAGGGAGCTCATTGGCTTTTCAAAGCACTGACCTCCGTATATGTGCAGATTAAATGCAAGGATCCACTTTTCAAGACATGCACAGCGGGGCTTCAGGGGAACAAGTGAGCAATTATACAGTGACTTTACCAGTGTAAGAGTGTTATGGGTCCTCTGTATGGGCTACTGAAGTATTCCAAGAGTAGTCAGGGTGCATTTTGTTCTGAGTACAAAGGCCTTCCACTCCCATGCACTCCTGATGCTATTCCTGCACCCTGGGGGCAACGCAACAGATGAGCAGCATCACCCTGTTCACCATCAGCCTTTATTCCACAAGGTTAGTCCAAGCAGTGGCTGTGAGGGTGACAGCCCTCTGTCCTTGGGATGTGCAGCACAGACAAGCCTGGATTTTACAGTTCACACCAGTCGCTACAGTCCTTGCACAGTCTTAAGGTTGATGGAGCTTTGGAGCAGGGTCACACGGTGACTGAGCAGGCTGTAGCACAAAGATGGCACTACTCAAACAGTTATGCAAATAATAAAAAGGCTTAGACAACACATGCAGCTCTCACAAAGAACTCTTCTCCTCTACACATGCAAACACTGTAATTTTGGTATTATGCTGTTCCAGTAATGGATCATTTGGTAATCATTCATTAGCTGAAGCACTCACGTCCAACAGCAGCACAGTATCTCATCTCTGCACCTTCAGAAACCCTCAAGAGATGATTAAAAACCCCAAAGCCCTCAGAAATCTCAGCCTGGGAATCCTTTTGTTTTAAATGAAACTACACACAAATTTTTCCCTGAAATGCTCAGCTTGTTCTGAAAGCCTGTTTAAATCAAATACAGATACACTCTATTCTTTCTGCAGAGCCATTTGTCTGCTCAGAGACAGAGAAAAGAGTTTTGCAATGTACGTGCATGCACATCTCCCCATAAAACACACTCCACACCCAGGGCTGTGATCAGTTGAGTGTCCCTGAGACTGAGATATTTTAATAACGCTGCAGCTTTTTGGAAGAGAAAGAAGGGGAGGAAGTGGAGAAGGCATGAGAGGCAGAAAAAAGATTCTTCATTATAGGGATGACATTTACAAATACCATTCCCTTTGGGTGAGGTTACATTTAAGCTAAACAGCTCAGACAATATTAAAACTGAGATGAGGCTATATTTCTGGAGTGCTTTTCTTCTGAGGAACCTGAAACACTTTCAGAGAAGCATGAATTAAGCCTCACAGCAGCAGCTTGTATGAAGCAACAATTACTCTCCATTTAGTAGATGGGCTATAAAAAAGCAAAGACATCATGCAAGTGGTTCAAGGGTGTAAAGGAAGTCTGTGGCACAGGACAGAAATAGAATCCAGACCTCTTGACTCCTGGAATTGTACTTGAACCACAAACTCACTTACTGCCTTAAATATTTGAGAAGTTGAAAGCCACGCAGCATCAACAAGTCAAAGATCTGAGCGATGCTTGCCTTAGATTTTGTAAGTATATACCTAAAATAATATATGCATAGACAGGAAAAGATAATTACCTGGGGCATTACATAGTAAGGGTACTAAAAGCGTCAAATTTGTTTTCTTCCCTGGTGTGCTGCTGGAGTAGGACTCCCTGAGTTCATCCATGTTCCCAGCTGGGAAAAGATTTCAGGAAATGGGGTTAGGAGAGGCCAGTTAGAGCATGTTTGTTGACCTGGCCCTTTTTTACTTCAATCAATGAGATATTTACAAGAAAAATAAATAAATATGCAGAAGTGTTTTGTGCTTTGATAAAGCTGATGTTACAGGGAGAATGCAGGAGCAAAGGGCGAGCTTTTGTATCTGCAGTAAAAGCTTCTACAGGGCTTAAAATAAGATGTCAAATTGTAACAAAGGTTGTTGCTTATTTTTGGTTTTGAGTGGAGACATGGCAGCAAAGATCACCTATTTCTGAGTGCAATTCTTCAGTGTTAAACAGGAAAGGCTACCCTGAAGAGACATTTCTAAAATGAAAAGTTGCCTGTGTTTTCACTGTTAATGTTTAAAATCTGTCTTCTTGGCTCAATTCACCACTTGAAAGCATCATACAAAGAAGGCAATTTTAAACAAGTCTAACCTTTTTTCATGACTAAGGAAAAAATCCAGTCATGTTTTCCAGTGTTTGATCACTGTGCAGGTTTGTGTGACACTGGCTATTTGCTTTTGGTCTGAAAGAAGGCCCTTTACAGACTGGTATGTGCCCTTTACCGAGATTATCTTCAAATTCTGAGACACAGCTGCAACTCCAGTACTGTTGGTTTGGTTGGAAGGCATTCGTTTCAAAACCAGGGAGAGAGAGAAAACATTTGCCTCCCTGAAGTGGTTAGTCTTGGGAGAAAACTAGTAACATTAAATGAAGAGGAAGAGAAAAAGGAAACACCTCTTGCTTTTCTTTTTCTTTTTCCTTTTATTTTCTTTTTCTTTGTTTGTTCTTTGTTTGTTTTATTTGTCTGAATGCATTTGTGTTCTGGGTCCTGATTTCTAGCTTCACTGTTTTACAGTGGTACTTTAAAAAATACATAATATATTCTTTTTAATTGCCCGTGTCCCTTAGTGAGCAGCCTATTGCACTCAGCAACACACCAAATTAAACAAGGCTCCAATACTTCAAAAAATAGTGTTCCAGCTCAGAGATATGCAGAAAAAGGCCAATTTCTGGGCAGCTCCTTGGACCTGGAAGAACTGCTCTTCAAACAGGGGTAAAGACAGACCTGTTTTTTGCCTCATTCCAAAGGAAAGGAGAGCTGGCCTGTTGTGGGACTCCAGTCCAAGCCTAACATCTGGATGCCAGCATTTGTCCCCACACTAAGGCTGTTCCTGTTTTTGTTTATACATATATGCAGTAAGATACACACCAACAAATGTGAAGGGAAGAGAACCAGCACAAGACCAAGCTACCAGAACAGCCACATCCATTAGACATCTCCCCAGAGCAGAATTGCCATCCCTCATTAAGCTGTGCCATTACTTGCTATTATTACTAAGTTTATATAGCTTCATTGGGGTTTTCCATCTGTACAGGAGCACAATGTCTAAGGATTTGCTGGGGGATGGGTTAGATTCATTTTCAAATCAGAAATAATCTTTGCTAGGCAGGCAGGCAGTTGAGGATAATTTCTATTAAAAAGAAAATGCACAGTCAGATACACTTGAGTAGCAGCCCACAAAACAGACTCATGCATCACTGGCTTCTGAAATGTCCTTTCCCAAAGCCCCATCCTGACACTGCACTGTGTGATTTGAGGGCTGTACCCTCGTTGTGCTTATTCTGTGGGCTGCAGGTTCAAAAATAATGCTGTTTTGCTGGTCAGAATCATTCATACCTTTAATGTATAATGCTCATTATAGTCCTGCAAGCAGGTGAACCTCCAAGCTGCAATTCCTTAAAGTCTAATGGCAACATGAACTACTGGATTTACTAATGAGATGTTACAGGAAACTGATAGAAGTGATTTGTACAGAGCAGTAATCTGCCAAGATAAAATAAACATGGGGTTGAACCTTTGTACAAAACTCACTGCTAACCTGAAACAAGCTTTTTGTCATATGTTATCTGTTTGTAATTAGGGGAAATGTAGTACAGGGCAGGTTTTCTAAACAGTGTGTATTTGTCTCTGTCTTACAGCTGCAATTCTGTAGCTCAAAAATGGACTGGAATTTCACAAACCTGAACTGACAATAAGAGAGTCTAAAGGCATACAAAGAAAGGTCTGTGTTCATAGCATTAAAGGGTATGTTCTTTGCTGCTGTGGTACTGTGACTCAAATCACTAAGGTGCTGAAAAGCCATAGGGACTCCCTTGCTGCATGGGTCTGCACTTGCACCAAGACAGTGATGACATTGTAGCGTGACACATCAGTGTACTCAGAGGTAGCACCGAATAGTGAGAAAAGGTCACACTGTATGTGGTTCAAAGCCAGTGGAAAACAGTACCTTGAAGATATCCACTGCACTTGGCAGAGGAGACCAAAGTACATGGTCCACTACAGCACTCAGCAGAACAAGCATTTGTTCCTCTGTTAAAGTTACTGCTGTTTTTTGGTGTGGTACCAAAAAGACAGGAAGAACAGGGATCATTTCCAGTGGGATTTTTGTTTTTCACCTTAGTAGCACAATCCCATTCTTTTAAAAGACATTTGATTATTAACTTTGTGGGTAAAAGCCAGTGAATGATATTTCATTTATGCTTTACAGTTTAGCAGCCATTTTCATCATGTTGGTCACTCAGAGAAATCCTCCCTGATACTGCCATTGGGCAATTTTGTTTCCATATAATTTCCAGAAGTTGCAGAATAGCTGAAATACATCTGTTACCTATGGTTATCTTGACATGTCCTATTACTTGCACTGCAATCATGACTAGGTGACCCGGCACAGATTGTGTTCCTCTGGGCTGGCTCATTCTTAACTCAGAAATAGACTTGCATGAAGAGTTGTGAAAAATGAAAGAAGAAAGAGTGAAGAAGACCACTGAGGCTTTCAAGCCCAACTCCTCGGAGTTCTCACCATGAAAAGACACAGCAGTGTTTTCCTCTGTTGCCATGGCATTCTACAAACAACTCCAGCACACTAGCTAGAAATGAAGTGGGCAAACATCTAAAAGTTTGGCAGTTTGAATAAACATCTGCGAGGATCTGGCTGGACTTGGGGACAGGATGTCCTTTGCAAAAGAAACCACAGAAATTGGTAGAGACACACCCCTTTTCTAAGGGTCTCTGCAGAGTCTAGAGGAAAGGGTATGAAGCAAGTAAGATGTATATCCAAAAGAGGAGAGAGATGGGGGAGTGGCTGGAAAAAAGTGTCCTATGGTGGGGAGTCCTGTGCAGGGCAGAAAGGTAGAAGGGAACAGAAACCAGATGAATGCAGGAGGCCAGAGAAAGAGCTGTTCACTATTTCACAAAGAGCAGGATGTATATTATATTGCAGATGACAACTGCAGTGCTTTATGTATCACGTGTGATCACACAAGCACCAGCATCTTCCCAGAGAATCTCTAAAACGGTTCCAAGCCTGTGGTCTTGGAGAAAGGCAGGTTCCTGAAAGGTATTCCCAGATGCTAGAGAAGCAGGAACCACAGAGCTGTAAGCTGAAGATACTAATGATCTACAGTCTGTGCAAAACTTAAAGAGTTCATTTAGGAAATCACTGGGGGCAGAGAGAAGCAGAATGAATCCTGCTGCAACATTAAATCATAAATAGCTGAAGTTGTCTGACTTTCCCAAGGCTACTCTTATTTCTGTTCCTAAAGTTTCCTATCACAGGTTATACAAGAGTTTAAATCAGCCTTTTGGGTTGGGATGGGCATTGTTTTTTTGAATAAGCACTACATATAATAAGACATACATTGCTTCAGGTAGTCCCTCCCTTTCCAGAAAGAAGTGCTGCTGAGAAGGGACACCCAGTGATCACAGTGATGGTGGGGCCACTGGCCAACCCCCGTTCCTGCGTGACTTGGCTAACTGTGGCAGTCAGATGCTTTGCATCTGCTTTGCATCTGTGTGCTCCCATTCTTGTGCTCTTATGTACACATCCTGGTCTCAGCTGAGGCTGGGAGCAGGAATAACCCAAAATACCACAACAGCTGTTTTGTTGGATTTCATGGAACTAAAACCCAGGAGTACTGGAAATCTTCAAATAAAGCTAAGAAACTTCCAGATGTAAGAGCCCTAAGTGCTTGTGGAGAAGCAATGTTTGGCTAGTAAGTCTGCCACTTGCCATTTGATTTATAATAAATATATAATAACTTGTTAAATACCACAGTAATTAATGAGAACGTTAATGCATGATTTGGTGGTCAAAGGGTGTGTAATTTCATTGGAGGACCACAATCAACCTGACTCCATACAGGGTGTCCTTCCCTGAATTAAAAAATTCCAAAACTGAGAGCAGTCTGTACTAAAAACATTCATGACTTTGACAAGCCAGTGAGCAAGTGCCGTGATGCTCAAAGCTACGTGTGACGTGTAGCATGTTAATTTTACCAGACAGTGAAGGAACCTCCTTTTACGTGAAGTATTTCAAAGAAAACCAGGTCATTTTTTCCACAGGTGGCAGGATGCTGTGCGCAAATATTCTCCCTACATTTATGGTCTTACAGTAAGGTGAAGAGACTTCACCTACAAAAGATTCACAAAGCTTTCCAAGTGCCATAACTCTTCACTGTGATGTGTTACACGCTTTCTAATAGGTAGAAAAAGGGGCATGAGGAAATTATGATCCTAAACAGGATTTGTATACCACCCAAACCACTCGAGAGAGCTGTCTAACCAGTTAAAAACCTCCAGCCCTAGAGATGGAAACCTGTGGTCAGTCTGCTGCTCTGCTTGGGCATTCTTATCTTTAGAGAGCTTTCCCTAAATCCAGTCTCGCTTGCTGCAGTGCAATCCCATGACTATTTGCCTTGCCTACGACAAACATGGAGGACACGTGATTTCCTTCCTCTTCGCAGCAGCCTTTTGTCTTCTCAACAACTGCTGTTCCCCACTCAGTCAGTGCCCTCTTCTCTGAGGAAACACATCCTCCAATCCTTTCCAGACTTCTGGCAGATGTTACTGCGCTCCTGTCGCCCCTGTCCAGCTGGGCACATCTTCCTGGCTACATAGTGCCCCAGCCACCGCTTGCTACTTTAGCTAAGGCCCTACTGATGCAGAACCAGACTGAAGGGTGACTTCACGTAACTTTCAGCCCAGTCTCCCAGTTTCTCATATTAGTGATCTGTGTTTAGCCTGTGATCCAGGAGTGGGTCCTTACAGATCCTTTTTATTCTGGTGCAGAGCTGCTGCCTCACCCGTTGTTCCTCGCTGCATGCTCGTGCTGCAGACTACCCTACATGGCCACTGAGCCTTGTACTTCATGGGCTTTCTGTCATACCGGCCCTACAGTTCATTTGGTTTCCTACCCCCCAACTCGCCTGCAGTCCCTCCCACCCAGGGCTGTGTGGAAATTTAAAAAGCAGACTCTATGCATCATCCAAGTTACTAATGACAGGAATGATCAGTGCCAGGCCAGACCAGACTCCTGGGGAACTCAGAACCGAGAAGCTCACTTTATCTTTCTATTTTGACAGCAAATTGTCTGTAACTACTGAGCCTTGTTTCCAATCAGTATGATACTCACTTTTCAGCTGGCTGTATTTCTCTTCCTTGCTTACATAAAGTTCTGCCAAAAGCCTTCTGAAAATCAAGATATATGGCATTTACTGCTTCTCCCTGTCAGTGTGGTAAGGATTACCTCATCAAATGCTGAAATTAGATGGTTTGACACAGTCTGTTCTTTAGAAAGCCATGGTTTTTTCCTCTAGGTACTTATGAATAATGGCTTGAGTAATTTTTCCAGTATTTTTGCAGGAACTGAAATAAGCTGATGTCTCTATAATGCTCTGACTCTTCGTTCTCCCTTTTTAAAAGAAAAGAATTACATTTGCCCTCTTCCCTTATTTGATAGCTCACCTTTCAATAAGAGAACCACAAATGGTTCTGAAATTATATCAGGTAATCCTCCACGTATTCTGGGCTGTAATTCATTAATCCCAGTTCATTTGAATATGGTCAGCTTCTTTATGCTCTTTGCAACCCATTCTCTCCTTATCCCAGGTGCAGATCATACCACTTTGCTGTGGTGTCAGTTGTGTTGGTTACCCACCTGCAGCTGGCCACGAGGCCAGCATCTTAACTGTATAGCAAGAAGAGCTCTAGGCCTCCCGTTTCTTCAGCATTATTGTAGAGACATTTTCTGCCAGACTGCATCACGGCGCGGATGCCTCTCAAGGTTTGTTATCAGTGTGTGGTATCTGATGCAAGGTGCACAGAGTGCTTTTCAAAGTTTTCAAAAATTGGCAGCATCTCCAACTGCTAAAGTCTCTTGTGCTTCTCGTCCCCATCAAGATAAAACAGTCTCGTATCATCAGGGTTTTCACAAATGCTAGAGAGAGCGCTACTTATGTCACACATTATAGGCACACCGGATCTTCTTGGGAAACATACATCTGTCGCCATGGGTTTTTAGCCAACCCCATTAAAGTGCTTTTACCCAGGTCTATATCACCATTGCCAACGGCCTAGTGTACCACAACTGTATTTTTCTGAAACTGTGCTCCATTTGAACACATCTGCTACCTAATAGCAAAGATGGCTTTGAAAACTTAGATGACAAACTAGAGAAGACTTGTGCACCTGTGGTGAGAGGGCACACTCAGAAGGCTTTAGGCCTTATGGTTTCAAGAGCCAAACTTAGCGTATTTTTTCAAGTTCTGAACCATTTGGATTCGAAACTTATCTTAAACCTTTAAGCTAGTTCCTACACCTACGACATGTGAGATGATATGCCTGGAAGTCATCAAAATTCAGCCTGTTTCTGTCTTACTTGAAAAATAGTGATGCTGACAGAACAACCACAAATGAAATAACAAATCAACAAGCTAATCTACATCCTTCCAGCATCACTTCCTAAAATGTGATGTAACCACATAAGCATACCACAACCTACAGCTTACATGTCTCACAGAAAACCTGAGCACCTGCAAACGTTGGGGAGTGCACACCTAAAGTTTAAATTTGCAGCTTTACAATAGCTGAAGAACACATACATCTCTTTCCTTGCTTTCATGTTCTGTCCAGAACCAGAAGAAGGATTTGCTAGTTATAAAAAAAAAGAAAAAGAAAAAAAAAAAAAGGATAAAAAAGCTTTAAGACATTTCTGCCCAGGACAGAATACAGCAGTAACCAAAATGTGAGGAGACAGTTTTCGCACATGGTCTGCAGTCCAGGCTTATCAGCTTAAAAAAATTCAAGAGATCAAATAATGAGCTGGTATGAAATCCTGGCCCAATGAAAACCATGGCAAAACTCCCATTGATTTTTCTGGGGCCAGGATTTCAATCTGGACAAACTGTGTCCAAATGCTGACCTTTTTTAAAAAGCAGCAAATGTCATGCAGCATTTTGTGCATGAATACATTCCTTCTTATGAAGACAGGCTGAGAGAGGTTATTCAGCCTGGAGAAGATAAGGCTCTGGGGAGACCTTATAGCAGCCTTCCAGTACCTAAAGGGGCCAAGAGGAAAGCTGGAGAAGGGCTGTTTGCAAGGGCAGGTAGTGATAGGGCCAGGAGCAGTGGCTATAAACTGAAAGAGGGCAGATTTAGATTAGATATTAGGAAGAAATTTTTTACTGTGAGGGTGCTGCAACACTAGAACAGGCTGCTCAGAGATGTTGTGGATGTCCTCTTCATGGAAGTGTTCAAGGCCAGGTTGGATGGGGCTTTGTGCAACCTGGTCTAGTGGAGGGTGTCCCTGCCCATGGCAGAGAGCTGGGGTTAGTTATCTTTGAGGTCCCTTCCAACACAAACTATTCAGTGATTATATGATATTCAGACAAGCTGGAATGTTTATGGGCAAAGAAATACACATGGGGTGACTTTGCTATCAGGTCAAAATGGTCTCTGGAAGATACTGTAGTTGAAAAGAATGGACAAAGGAATGCACTACAGTGCAGGCAGATAGGAGCCAAGTCGGGTCCTTGGTAGAGTTACGGATGAGAGCCCATGACTCCCTAGATCCATGAGACTTATTTTATTCTCAGGAAGACACAATGAGCTCAAATGCTACTCAGCAACAGAAGTGGATTCTCTGTTGTAGAAATTAACAGAGGCTGGTGCTCTTTGGAAGAGATGAGTATGACTCAGGTTTTCTGGAACTCACACAAACTCAGACGCAGCACCTTGGCCCCAGATGGTTTGGTCTCTCCCAGCTGCTTAGCCCACAGTCACTGCTCTCCTTCAGTGGATGGGACAGTGACAGTCATTCTTAATGTGTCTGCAAACTGGGTCTTGACTGTGGAGTTGTTCCTTCTGCTTTGAAATCTATATCGCTCTCTTAAATTTAAAGTAATATTTTCCCACTTTAGCTAATGACAGCTGAACAATATACTCCACATTAGACTGCCTGTTCATGCCTGACTTGTGTACAGTGTGTACTCTTCTCACTTCCTTCTAGTGTTTACATCCAGGTTGCAGCAAGAATTCAAGTGCTCCTGTGCTGTCTCTTGCTCTCCCCACCTTTGTAGGCTTCTGCCTGTCCAGAACTGATGTTGGCTCTAGCGCTCTGATATTAGCTTAAGTTCAATGCATTACTTTAAGGTAACGAACAAATGAAAAGTAGTGTAACTTATCCTCAGGGACAAGAGGAAGAGCCAAGAGCAGATGTTGAAATATCAGCATGATGATGTCAGTTAAACCCTTTTACAAAACAGTCAACTGGAAAGACTGAAAAGGAAAGTTGCGCTTTTCCTCCAATACAGGTCAAATGCAGAGCAATACAATCTATCTTCCTCCTTCCCATCCTTGCAGGGCTACAAAGATTGTGCTTTTTCAAGTAGTTTCCCTGATACAATCAATGATTATACCTTCTTCACATTGGTTTACTGCTCTCACACTGTTAATCCTCTCTAGGCCTTCAGAAAAAGAGGAATCCATTTCTACCAGCTTTATTAATGCAGTGCAATTTTCCCAGACCCAGAGCTGAATGAATTGTTTATGGTAATAAGTGATTCGTTTAATTTAGTCCATTTTTTCCTACTTGTGACCTGACCATCACATCATCCTGACTTCTGTGTTTGTAGAATTAATTGTAAACATTCACTAAACAGATTATATGGATACATTTCAATTTACGAGCTGTTTGCAGAACAATGTCTTTGAAAACACCCAATTTATTTTTCACCCACAAGGGTATGTGGCTGGTTGCCTAATTCATGTGCCATTATTTCTGACAGAGAAACTTAAACTTTTAAAAGAGGAGAAGAATGATGGAAGCATATTGGTTACTGAATAGATAATGCCCCTGTATGATGATCGTCCAGATTAATACTAATCTGTGGTAAAAAATATTTACTAAATGTTTAGAACTCAGCATCTTAAACCAATGTGACCCCTGGAAACTAGGAGTGAGAGCTAATCATGAGAACAGTCATGAATTACTGCCTTCTAGTTCCAAAAGCTCTGCTGCTCACTAATTTGTCTTTCATCCTGGAGGGCTGCTCTGTGAGCATGTCCAAGGATATTACGATAATACAAACACCATATACAACTAATCACGTAAATTTGACTAATACTAATTAAGGAAATTTGAATGAACAGACAAAATGTTATATAGAATAATTTGCTTTTTTAAAAAAGGATTTACAAAATCACCTGCAATTATGAAAGGAGGATTGACTTAATGGTTGTCTTACTGATATGCCATGTGGACACTTGGGAGACTTGTGAGAATATTTCTTAATAAAAAGTGTGTGCAAGTACCTTAAGAGGTAGAATTAGGGATAGTGGAATTATCACCGATAATCTGTTGGAACCAAGGAAAAATGGCACCAGAAAACTTCGCATTTCTGAGGCATAAAAGTAAAAGATCAGAAATTTAATCATGAACTCCAATTTTATCATAAAACCTTAGTAGACACAGCTACAAAAATGTGCCTTAATTTTTATAAACTCTCAGACTGTCCTGAAGTCAGCAAACCCAGAGTTTTTACATTGCCTTTAATAACCTCCAAAGCTTAGTGAGATATTAAAATTTGATGGTATTTTATTATCATCTGCAAGATTATCCAGACAGCTGCAATAAGCAATATGTAGCAGGACCTTTTCAGGGTTAAATTTTGTGACAGGAAGAGATGAGATTATTCTGGTTTTATTATAAAGAAATCCATATATATCCATATATATGATCATATATATCCATATATATATGAGATAGCAGCAATGTGAAGTGGAAGCCCGTGTACCTAGCTTTCTATTCCTAAGAGTTCCCTACTGGCTCAGATACAAATTTCCTTTTTCTAGCACATGGTGTTTGGTTGTCTAGTCAGTTTTGGGATAAATTCTGGTTTAGCATCTGGTTTAGCCAGTAAGAATAACACACCAAATCTGCAGTCTGCTGTCTTCCATGAGCCCTTTAGCGGTGGTTGTACAGATTAGCTATGTATGTGGGGCACCAATACTTGTTGGTTCTGTGTCCTAAGATACATTAGGGGAAACACCAGGACATTCAGCACCCAGGTGGCTCCCCAATGGACTTTATGGCTTGCACCAGTAGACAGAGTGGCCTCTGAAGTAGAGCATGGAATTTTTTTCTGTTTCTTGTGTGGATGTGATTTCCTATAAACCGTATGATTTTTTTCTCCTCCTCTTTAAACCAGCAAGGATTCCTATCCTCTGAACCCACAAAGGTCTTTGTAAACAGCAAAATGGTTATTTTCAATTTCCTGTTTAAAGGAATAGCTTAAAGGAATGCTGACACGTTGAATGAAATCAGGATTTCTTTTCTAAGAAAAAATTCATTATAAAATTAATAAGTACTTTTCAAAATTCACATGCATATCCAAATGAGTAAGCAGATGCTTCTTACTGGGGTTTGAAAAGGACTTCCTCCTTTTTTAGGCACTTTAACAGTTAAGAATCAGGAATTTTGGTCCCCAGTTCCTGTGTGGAAATATTTAAAACTCTTTCTAATATATTTATGATGTTTTCCTATGCAGCCCAGCACAAACATCGCCAGTGTGCTATGACTCAGTACTTTTTTTGAAGTGGCAGAAATACAATGAAAAGCCTGTTTCTCATAGTATTTTGGCAGAAAACAACTCTGTGGGCTGGTGTTGGCAATGCCACAGTCTAAGAATAGGGCACTTCTCAGGCAGAAAGTTGTTGAATTTGGACATAAGCTAGGTTTGTCTAGGCGTAAAGAAGCCACTGTCTTCAGGGAAAGGAATAATTTGGAAATGCTTATTCTACAAGTTAGAGTGTGTTAGTGTCTACCAAAATAATTATTTCCTGTGACAGCTACTCAGAATGAGGTAATCTCAAAGAATATATTCCATTGTACGAGCGAGGTGGCTGGGCAGCCCCTCCGACACTTCCTCAAAGGGGCTCTCATTGTATGGAGTGCTCTGTTCTAGTTTCCATTGTTCACAAACATGAGTAATGCTTCCTTCCAAGTTTGTGCAAGTGGGAAGAACTGTAAATGGATGGTGCTTCACTGTACATACACCACTACCACCTTTACAAAATGTAGCATTTGAGTGAGACAAAAAGTAACACAGCAATGAGGAAGTGAAAGAGTTAAAGCTTTTAAAAATGGGCCTGATTGTGGCTGCCTTAAAACCTAATATTCTGAGCTAAGCCTGGGCTGTCCTGGTTCTGCTGAACCCTGTGGAGGTGGAAGTGTTTTCCCTAGCTACAGCTTTACCCATAAATACAGGCTATATAGATTGTTCTCTACAAATAAAAGCAATGCAGACAATTTCCTGGAAACCCCAGCTAGAGCATTCCCTTACTAAGGGTAATGTTTGCCAAGTGACTCAAGAGTCTACACCACCAGTTTGATTTCATTCTTATTTCACCCTAGGGCTCTGGTTTCCTGATTATCCATACTGTTCACGTGCTGCTTTTGGCAGCAATAATTGTGGTCAATTGTTTCTCTCCAAAAGGAGAGGCTTGGCACAGCCAGCTCCGAGCAGATGATACTGGATGTGTACCTCCCAGGCTTGGACTCCTGCTCTATGTGACTGCTGTTCAGCACAGCCCCAGAAAGCCTTCCTCCCTCAGCAGACCCTCAAACCTTGCAGGATCCATGACCTCAGATAAGAAAACAGAGCCCCAGGGGGATATTTATGGATCTATGTAACTTTTCTGGATAAGCTGTAGACAGCCAGGTCTGGAACTGGCCTTTTTGCACAAAGCTGAATTCTGAATTTGTCTGCTCAAGATTTCTATGCCTTAAGTTCTCTGGAAGACGCTTTCTCCTACTTAAAATTGTTTGAAGTATTCCTGCAGTGCTCATTCATATATTTTCTTTTCATCAGGATAAAGGAGAGAGAAAGAAATTCTCTCCCTCTCAAAGAATAAGGCATTCTGAACTCACTCATTCACAGGACACCACTGCTATGTTGCCATATCCTTCCTAGCTTTACCTAGGTGGCTATTTCCATCCTTTTCCATACCCCTTTCCTTAGAGCAGGGTAGAAGATCACTAGCCTGTCATTCACTGCAGAAATGGGAGAGCTAGCTCAGCTCCCTCCAGCTATTTGGCAGCAGCTCTAAAACAGAGGCTGACAAGAGCTAAGGATTATTTGTGCAGTTAACAGAAATTATTCTCTGAAAACTCTTTTTATCACAGAACATTTAGCATATACATAGTGACCCGTGGGCTTTATTTCAGGTGTTTCTACCTAAACATCTGACATCTAATGAAGCAGCAACCATATGTCATATAACAGGGAGGTGATAGATGGAGTTAATCACACAGCTTTGAAACAATCCCTGTCTATCGATTAATTCACCTCCTTTGAGACTTGTTTGAACAGTCCAAACCAGGTACAGCCGGAAGAAATGGTTACAACTTTGAAACCTGGATGAGATTTTTAACTTGAAAAGAGGCAGGAACATAAGTGTGTGAACTCCTGCCCCTTTCCCAACCAACACTAATGAACAGCTTCCAGCTATTGGCATTAAAAATAATCAACCTGTCAGGGGAATGTTTCTCTCCCCAAAATGGGGAAGGTTTCCCTCAAGCTCTGTCTCGAATTTATATGTGTTTGATGGTAGCGCTGAGTCCCATGTTAGTGACACATTTATGGGCTGCTATCTTGAGGGCTGGAAACAAAAAATTGACATCTTTCCAAAAAAGAAAGCTCCCTTTCCACCGTGACACTTCACATTAATCTCTGGCCCTAGACGGTTTCTATGTACCAGACATCAGTTGTAACTTTTTAAGGTACAGAAAACCAACTTAAAATTCCCTCTGAAGGACTGTATTGATTTTCACTTCTAAGTGTGATGGTTGTGCTTGTGGTATGAAGGCATTAGGATTCATGAAAAGAAGGGTGTGAAAACTCACAACACAGTGAAAATTAAAGAATGTACAAAGGAAACTACAACATAGAATGGATGCTCTCAGAAAGCTGATTAGATCTGGAAAGCTAGAGACAGGGCTACTTGTAGAGGTTTCTGGCTCTACCACTAACCTGAGGTACGTCCACACGCAGGTCTCTTCAGCTTGCTGTGATTCTGTTCTCCATCTGTAAAGTAAAGATAACAGTGTGTGACTTTATTAACTGTTTCAGGTGACAAATGCAACATAACTCCTTAGGGTTAGCTTCCTGGACACAGAAGTGGGTGAGTAACATTGACCATTCATTGTCTCCCTAGTAAGAAATAACACTGCTATTTGTTAAATTCTATCACTCCATTTCTGCACGTCTACAGCAGCCAGTTAAATCACATTCTCCTTGTAAAAAAGATGTGAATCAACCCTTCATCTGTACCAAGTATACATAGCAATACTGATAGCAAATCGTTACTTGCAGCAGCAATGGAAGAAAAAAGATTTTTAAGATTTGCAGTTGTAGGAAAGAAAGCATTTACTCTAGCAGTTGACAATATACAAGCATACAGAACAAGCAGAATAAAGCCC
Organism: Porphyrio hochstetteri; assembly: GCA_020800305.1. Lineage (NCBI taxonomy): Eukaryota > Metazoa > Chordata > Aves > Gruiformes > Rallidae > Porphyrio > Porphyrio hochstetteri. The sequence continues at coordinate 16,386,860 of CM036910.1, read as the reverse complement.
ACCTAGACTACTCGCTCAAGGTCTATGCTATGATTTTTCATGGTGGGGAAGAAAGAGGAAGATTGTCTCAGACAACTGTGGACTTTAATCTTTGTATGGGGTTGCAACATAGTCCAGGGACTTAGAAGTTAATTGTCTATTGTAGTTAAATGGAAATTTTAGTGACCTACTGTTCTCCCAGTAGACTGGAGTCCTCAGGAATAGATGAATGATAGTATATTGTTGCAATTATTCTTCTTCTATGCACACACATTCTTACTTGCCTGAGAACAGGAGTATGTACTGGGAGCAATTACAGCACTATACAACTTCCAGTGATTGATGTGAGACCTAATTTATTTTAAAATTAGCTTCCAAACTATCCACTTGTTTAATCATAACAAATTTGAAATCTCTTTCTTGACTTTAACAGCTGAACGCTTGGCTCAGGATATGTGGGTCTTTACTTCCTCATTCTTAAACATAAAGACAAACTGGCAGCCAGTTTGGGTTTTCTTGGGACTCTTATAAAGATATGCAGATAATCCCCTGAGAAACCATACTAGATCATATGAGCATTTCTCTAAAACTTGGGACACAGCTCCTGTCAGTGCTTGGTCTAACAGTAAGCATGAAAACCTATGATCAAATGCCTGGACTATCTTATTTACATACTGCTATGAGCAGAAATCCCAAGCCCACAGACTAGATTCCTCTGAATCCTGCAAACCCATTTGCAAACGTCTCCTTTCCTTCTCCTGGACTGCTATTTCAGCCATTTTGTGATGGGATGGAAACCTTTTTCCCAAACACGGCCAAAGTGCATTTTTAGCTCTTTCAGTGCTGTCACAGCTCTAGCTCCACTGAAACTATAATTTTAGTCTGGATTTCCATCGCTGTCACAGCAAGCAGAGCCTGTCTGCCAGTGTACAGAAGACAGACTCAACAGACTGAATGGAAAATGGGATAAGAATAGGAGTGAATGGTGCCTGAATTAATGCTACTGCAGAACACCCTCGGGTAATGCTCAGGGTATAGAAGGAGAGATACTTAGACAGGAGGGAGAATAATAAAAAGTGAAGAGGGCATATGGGGGGACTTTTTCAGGTTTGGGGTTTCTTTTCCCCTAGATAACCTTTCATGTGGTTTGTTCGAAGTGCAAAGTGGCTTGCTGAATGCTGTACCTTCTCCTACCCTCATGATAAGTTTGGCAACCAAAAACCATCATACATGTGAAGTGATAGTACCTAAGTGATCGGAAATGACAGTTTAAATTAGGGCAAGAGCTGCAATTTGGAAAAGGAAAAGAGAGGTACCCTTGGGAACACAATGATGATTTGTACCCTCTTAAAATACTAGAAAATGAAGAAGTGCAGATGAGCCAAGAGCTATTTTGGGGGTGGGAAACGGAAGGGAAGGGGAAGAAAGGGGAAGGAAGGTGGAGGCGAAGGTGAAGGTGAAGGTGAAGGGGAAGAGAAAGGGGAAGGGGAAAGGGAAGGGGAAGGGAAGGGAAGGAGAAGGGGAAGGGGAAGGGGAAGGGAAGGGAAGGGAAGGGAAGGGAAGGGAAGGGAAGGGAAGGGAAGGGAAGGGAAGGGAAGGGAAGGGAAGGGAAGGGAAGGGAAGGGAAGGGAAGGGAAGGGAAGGGAAGGGAAGGGAAGGGAAGGGAAGGGAAGGGAAGGGAAGGGAAGGGAAGGGAAGGGTGCTGTTCCTCTGCACAGAGAGAAATGCTACATCACAGCTTGGTCTCTAGGGCCACAGTGGATAATTTCTCAGTGACACATCTTCCGTCTATTCCCCCAGTCGCTGTTTGCAGTCAGTGGGAGAGTCACATGAGGAGCAATAAGGGATGGAGTGGGATAAATGGGTCCATGGCCACACTTAGGAGAGTGCACTGTTCCCTCTTGTTTTTTGTTAGTGGTGTTCCTAGAGCAGGGTCTCTTCCTACACCACCATTTCCACAGTCAGGTTTCCATCTGAATGGTACCCCTTTGCCAGCACATGCCAGTGAAATGAGTGGCAGTAGCTCTCTCTCTGCAATACACTCTGCTAATTCTGTGATTAGGGGAGAAGGTACTCCCTGTGCATTTCCAGTCTCTATCCCAAATACAGAGAGGATCTGATAGCCAGGATGCAGAAGCATGAAGCAGACTTGATAAACTTTATGCAGTTACCTGAGCCAGAAGATGTGACAACAGTGGTTTTCATCTCCAAGACAAGAGCAGTTCAGCAACAAGATAATGAATTTTGTAACTTTGTTGGGGGATCCTCACTTCAAGTTAAGCTGAGACTATTTCATTGATAACTGCAGGTACCCACATAGGACTCAAAAAAGGTTTCAGGATATTTATCTACAAACCAAAAAATGGGCTAAAAAAGAGAATCTGACTTTTTTCTCTTTTTTATTTTTTAAGTATAAGGAAAATCCAAAACTTTCAGTATTGCAGGCAACTTACACTGATTACAAAACAAAAGAATATTGTTAAAGTCCTAGACAACAAATGGCTGCTCCAGCTAAAGCTGCTCTTCAATTGCAGGTCTGATAGAGTGTGGCCTAAAGATCTCTGGCACCCAGGGAAAAGGAAGAATACATCAGCCCAATTTTCTTAGAAGTCTTTCTGCTAATTCTGTGATTAGGGGAGAATAACTCTCAAATAACTCACAGATACTGACAGGCATTGATGCAGTTAAAAATTTCTACTTTGGTGTACAAAAGTAAATCATTAATAACCAGAGTTCCTCACAGTTATAAATGCCATTAACTGGCTCTCATAACAGCTGTTTGAAGGGGAGAGATGACATTGAGCTTGCAGAGAAGGGAAGAGCGAGCATTTACCAGGTGGGTCAAAGAGAAAAACTTTAAATAAGAAGACCTCTAGTGAAAGCACCAATTGAGAAGTGTCCCTGCTGCATCCTGCCTTTTTTAAAATGCCAGTTGGATGGCAGTTGGAGTCATTTCTAACTTGGGATCTTCTTCAAAAAGGGAATTTATTCCAGATCACTGTTTCTTGCACTGTCTGGTCTGCATTTAGGCAGCAAGCAGATGCAGAAAAATTAAAATGAGAAAACCCAGATCATCTGCTGCCAAAATATGTCAGCTTTCCCAGGGGCTGGAAAGACAAGCAGAAGCAAGCTGGCAGGCCAAGAGAGGAACACTTCAGCTCCCAGGACTGAGGAGAGATGGAGCCTCCTGAGCACACGACCTTCTCTGTTTGCTTCCACTGTGGTGATGGGAACAGCGTACATCTGTATGTACTCTTGATAAAGAAACAGCACTGCACCTCTAAGGAAGTCCATTTCTCCCTGACGGGAGCAACTGTGCAGAGCCCCAAACATAAGGACACATCTTGCAATACAGGACCAAGCGTCCCTATTTTGGAAGGCGGGCTTCCACTACATTTGAGGCATTACTGAGCTTTGCAGAGACAACTTCATAAGGCCACATTTATCAAACAATTTAACTTCCTGTTCAAGCATTGCCATTACAGTGGTTTCACTTGGCTGTGTATCATGTGCTGCGGAGGGAGGAGGAAAGTAGTGTAAGCAACTGAAAGTGCAGCCTGGCCCCACAGGGAAGGCAGGCTGGCGGTGTGGGGCCCTGGGAGACGTGGCAGTGCCTGGAGGGGGTGGGGACAAGGCATCAGGCCCACCATTAGCACCATGCTCCTGGGGATCCTCGTGGTGCTCTGCTTCATCCCCGCTGCTGATGTAACAGGTAACAAACCCCCCCACAGCTCAATCCTTTCCACTATTTTTCCTCACTTTGATCATCAGGGGGAGAAATTAATTGTATTAATTTTGCACAAATTATACTGTGTTTGGGTAAAAGGGGAGAGACAGAGCATACTGCTATGGCTGCACATGGATGAACTCGAGATAACTAAGTGGCTGGTTTTTTTCATGCACCAAGTATGCCCCCAGGATAAGACCCGGGAACCTTCTTTTAGCTTGGTCTCTTTAGATGCATTTGGAAATTGCATGCATAGCTAGGGGAGGCTTTATTTCACCTTCCCCATGGGCTTTACAAATTTTGTTCACAAGTGACTTTTCTGGGGGAACAAGAAAACTCTCGGGGCTGATCAGACATGGTGCCAGTGCCTCTCTTGGGGCAGCCTCTCCACCATCACCAAATCTACTGTGAGAAGCTCCAGGTCCCACCATGGCCCGGATCAATGTGATGGGCTGCAGAGCTGAACCCACCCACAGTCTCACAGAACTAGCAAATAAATGGACCAAAAGCAGAGCTGCTTACTGAGCTCAAAGATGGGAGGACGAGAATGGCCGAATTTCTGATTTTTGCCTTGTTTGGTAGTTTAGCTTCTTTCTGAAGAGATGTTCAACAACAAAAAAAGTATTTTTGATTTTGAAATCCTGAGTCTTAGTGTATATTTCTGAATCTCCAGCTGCTGTGGCTGAGGGTATTTTGTGTTGGTGATGTGCTCGTGCGGTGTCCATATATTCAGAGTTAACATGTTTTTCCAAATGGGTACATCAAAATGCAAAGCAAGGCAAAGACTGACGGCTCATGCTAGGGTAATCTTGAGACAGACATTTTTTCACACCGCTGGCCTGTGAACTGTTGTGACTGGGTCTTCTCCAAATATCAGTGTTTTGTATTTTACTGGGAAGCTACAGATAGGAACAAAAATCTCTATTCCAGTACAAAACTTCTCACATATAGAACATCTTTAAGGAGTTGCTTTTTTTACTATGAGAGATACAAATTAGTCTACTTTTTTTCCTTATTTCTGCCTTATTTTTCTATAATTCTTTTCCCTAGTGAAGGTATTGTAATTTGCATGACACCATGATCTACATTTCTTTAAGAGACCATAGATTTTTTCTTCCTTGTCCTTTTCCAGTGTTTATAATTCTGTGTTTGCAGTATCATAACTATTTCCACAGCAGGTCCCTGGGTTGTCAGAGAAGACACTGGTTCCCAGAGGGGCTAAGTATAAGCAATGGGTTAACAGCTTTAAGAACATTTCATGAGGCGTGAACAGCTTTAAAGCATCTCTTTTGAATTGCAACAAAATATAACATGTGGCTTTCAGACACAGGGGTTATGCCATGACTCTATAGACATTTATACACTTGCTTTGCATGAAGAACTTGAGTTTCTCCAATAGCTTCAATGAGACTGTTCAGCTGCTTAAAGAGAAGCACATGAGGTCACCTGTTTCTCGGGGCTCTCATCGTTTTCCCGTATCTTTCCTCCACCTCTTCATTTGGATGGAGATGATTGATCCTTAGCAGATGGAAAACATTAAGGCAGGTCAAAACCTGGCAGAACTTCCTCAATCACAAAATGTACTGTAGGCCTCAGGTATTTTGTTTTGGAGCAGACAACAGAATTTGTCCAGTTGTGCTCTTTCTATACTGTATCAGTGAGTGGTGCAGCTTGAGTGTAAATTACAGAGGGACTTAATATAAGTTCCTTCACTTCCCTTTTGCAGAAACACTAATATTTACAAAATCTGCCTTCCCCACTTTTTTGTTGGCTAAATAATTATTGCTATGGTCTGTCAGAGAGGCAGCTAGATCAAGTTGCCTGTCCCGTGTATTTTTTGAAATAAGTAAAGAAATAAGTTCTCATTGCAGTGTACCACAAAACACCTCATCTTTTTATTACCTGCATAATCTTCTGGCTTATGGTGTCTGGGTGTTAAAATCAACCTCAACCATTGAGGTTACCATAATGCAGAAGATGTATGAGGCAAGGTTAGCTGAGATTAGGATGACATCAATGAATTATTCTTTAAAAAAAAAAAAACAGTGCTCACACTGGGTTTGAGTAAAGCAGGAGTGTCACCTGGGCTTCTGTAGTACTGGGCTTCCTAGAGGACATGCACCAAAGGAGAAAATACTAGCAGAAAACAAGTCTGTAACAGCTACCAGGGGCAGATCCCTCCAGCTGCACATTATACACACAGCTGGGTGCCCTAACACCAAAGTGAAAGAGGAGGACCCTGGTAGCTGAGAAAGAAGAGTAAATGTAATTGAACAACAGGCCAGCAGCAGCAGAAACAGAACAGCTTTGTTTGTAACATAGCTGTGTGTCTTTCTGTCGGCGGATAAATTAAACTCCTTTCGGGTTTTAAGTCCGTCAGGGATTTCAGTGGGACGTTTCTTTACTGTGCTTCTAGAAATCCCAACTTATCCCTGATTGCTTGCTCTGGCAAATAGCTACTTGAAGTCAACTGGCATGGAAAAGAAGGAAAGAAGAGTACAAAATATTTTTAGCAGAATATTTTTTCCAATAGCTGATGATGATTCATGGAAAGTTCTGGAAAAAAACCCCTCAAAATAGTTATTTTCCGTACTTTGTCGTCTCTATTTCACTTTCTTGGCAAATAAGAAAGAAAGACAAAAAAAGTCAATGAAGTTTTGCTTGCATCAGGTGTCCATGATCAGAGAATCAGTATTTGACAGATATTATATGCGGATGGCAATTTTTTTTTTCCTGATGCCTCACACGTGATTATAGCAAATGTCTGGCATGACAAAGAAGGTATAAAAAAATTCAAAAACATTTAGAGATCTTATACACCATTGCAAATAAATCCTAAGAGCCTGAGAAAGCTTGCAGCCTGTGCACACTGAGTTAAAAGATTTTACATTTTTAGACTTCCCAGCTTTTTGAAACTGTAGACAATGATTTTTCATAACTGCCATTTTCTTGGCTGGGTAAGGCCCAAGATACAGATGTTGATTATGATGCAGCATGCCTGAACACAGCTCTGGAAATGGCAATCATAACCTATTTAGGGGAAAGCAGACACTAATGGAAACACATACTAAATGTTTCAGAGTTTCACCATTTTAACAAAGCCAAAGCGACACTTATGAGAAAAACTCTCTGCGAAGGCAAAAGTAGCCTCAGAATGGTCCAGATCCTACTAAGAATATAATCGAATCCTATTCAGATCACAGGTCAAATAAAGGATGTTTGGCCTTACTTTGTTTTCCCTGTGAAACTAATACACAGTTTGGCATGATTGACTTTCTTAAATTAAAAAAAAAATCCAAGCCTGGAGGAGGAGGAGGATGAAGCAGGGGTACACCTGCCTTGCCTCTGCTGGTGCTGCAGCCCAACCAATACGTGCTAATTAGTTCCTATAAATGAAAACCAAAATTTCTCCCTCAATAATTTTGATTTGAACTAGTAGAGTCACTTTGCAAAAATGGTTTTGGGTGCTTGGCTTAAATCATGTAGGAGCAGTCTTGGCTTAATGATGCACAAATAAACTTTTTCCCACTGCTCAACCATCCTGCATCCCAACACCAGCAATATGGGACTGGGTTATCATCACCCAGCCTGCATGCCAAGGCAAACAGACTGGGCCATAAATCCATGAGGTGGAAATAAGTTGAAGGAACTTATTTTTTCAGGTGGGTGCATCAAAAGAGACTGGTTGCCAACTAGCACAATATCATGGCAAGTACATAAATAGTCCAAAGCTGTAGCTCAATAGTGGGGTTCAAGGCATGAAGGGATCAAGGTACATCAGGAATCCAGATTACCTGACAACAGGAAAAGGTTGGGGGTAAGTCATTGGGGTCTACAGATTAGTCTAAACAACATTTGAATGTGTTCCCTCAGAGATGATATTTTCAGTGTTCTTTGTCTTTCCACTGGCCATAGAAAAAATCTGATCAAGCTGAGCAAAAAAATCCATTAGCTTTTTGTAAGTACTTGCAGTGAAAAACAAGCAAGCGTTCTTTATGAAGTGTAATGGTGCTCCAGGACCTCTGTTCTGAGATGCCTATTTTGCTTGTAAACTCCGAGACAGAAAAGGTCTCTTCTGATGGTGTTTGCAGTCCCTTTAGCAATCAGGGTTGTAGTGGTAGGCACTACTGCAGTGCAAATCAGGAGGAAAAGCTCTGTCTTCAGCTAAATATGTGGAACTCTGCTGTGCTGAACGTAGGACAATTCTACCGCAGACTTGCTTATTGCCACTTACAGCAAAGATCAATTTTCTGGCCAACAAAAATATGATCAAATCCCTTGTCTAAAGGGGTGGAATCTAAACCTCACCCCTTACTAGAATGCCTTATAAGCCTATGTGAGAGCTTTTGTCGGAAAATGCTGATTCGATGAAACTGAAATGTTTTGCTGAAATGTCTTCATTTCGATGAAAATTCACCACAGGCAGCACCTCGAGTAGAAACCTGCATTGTCTCTTATTAATTTGCCTCTCAGTTCCAGGATTCCAAGATCTATGTCTCTTTTTGCTGGGAAGCCTGGAAACACTCATCCTTCATCAAAACAGAAAGTTTCACAGTGTTTGGACTCCCTGCAAACATGGGATTTCAGAGCTGTGACGAGGTCTACTTCACCCACCCCCCCATGCTACCTATGTTGAACAAAGACGCACGAGGAAGGCAGACGACAATCTTTCTTTGCTAAAGATGAGGCAGTAGAGCATTCCCTGTCTCATGTCCTCCTGCTCTCATGAGAAGAAACCTGGTAAACAAGACTCAGTGAGAAAATGAACAACTTCAGTAGTTTCATGGGTTGGGCTAGTTAACCAGAGAACCTGCTAGACATGGATTGTTTTTACTGCCCACACCTCACCACTAGTCCTGGCCATCTCATGCATCTCTCTGCGTTTGCCTTACTCCGCAGGCTGTGTTCATCCCAAAGGTGTATCCTACTCAAGAGGCTGGGATACTCCATCTTCTTGTGCAGGCGTGAACACACTAAATGTAGCCACTTGGTCCTAAATATTGTTAAAAACAGTGAAACACTTGTTTTCTGGGCATTCTGGATGTGGCCTTCTTCCCACTCCATTTCCCCTACTAGCCTTTTTAAAGTCTCATCACATGGTTTAAGTGGAAAGAACATGGGTATTGCAGCAGTGTTTGAGGACAAGAGATGTAACTGTCATTCTCATAACCACAGCGATATTCAGTGATGCACAAAAGACAACTGAGACCTCATGTGAAATGATCTTCCATGAAGACTTATGCAGTCATACGCATGCATAGAAGGGCTGTCCTTAGCTCTGGCAAGTTCCTAGCTTAAAAGCCAAAACACCCTTCTTACTTTCCTTTGAAAAGTAGTGCCTCATTTGTACAGGATGAGTTTTCTTGGAAGAAGTTGTCTTTCTGCATAGTCTTTGCTGTGTTTTATTGTTTGGCAGATGGTAGCTCAGAGGTCTTCATGTCAGAAAACATTTCCTGTTTGTGTATCAGCCCAGTCAATCCAAATTCAATTATATCTTTGTGTCACATGTTTTTTTGCAGGCCATTCAAGTGCTAAGTGCCAACGCAGTTTCAAATTAGCTCCTGAGTCCTTTGAGAGATTAAAGATCTAATACAGTTGCTAGCCAGAGAAACTACTTATTTTACATTAAAATGATAGCAGTTCATGCTTTTAGTGCTCATCGTCCACCATCCAAACCCTTGAAATTGTTCAGCAAATTCTACCTGCAAACTCTTCAAGCCTGTCCTTGGATTAAAAAGCAAATGTATAAATAATATCATCTCATCCATCTGCTAAACTAAGCATTTCATTCACAGTATTTTCACTCCACAATGCCCCCTGGGAATCTGCTTGCCAAGGAAAGGATAGACTACAGTGGCTTTACATAGATACACACGCGTAGCATTCTGAGCCCTGATGTTAAACCTTAATCACATGGGCCACTTTCTGTACTGGTGTTCTGACCCTGAAGAAGAACACTCTTGACCTCACAGACTCCCCTACTGACTATGTATTTATTTATATATAGAGGGATTGCTGCAACAAGAGCTCCTGTGAGAAACTGCTTCTGCAGCTCGGTGGTTACATACTGGGAGTGTCAGCAGGGAGAGGAGATACGGAAAGGAGTCATATGGGAGGATGTGTGGTTCTGAAGTCTCATACTGTATTTTATAAACAAGCGTTTTTATCACTCTCTCCCCTCCCTTCCAGAAAACAAGATTTTAGTGGCGCAGCATCCTTTGCTCGTTGTAGCTAACAGAACTGCAACTTTAGTCTGCAACTACACATACAATGGAACAGGGAAGGAATTTCGAGCTTCTCTGCACAAAGGAACAAACAGTGCAGTTGAAGTTTGCTTTATTTCATGGAACACAACCAAAATTAGCAGTAATTCAAATAAAGAATTCAACTGCCAGGGGATTCACGATAAAGACAAAGTTATCTTCAACCTTTGGAATATGAGTGCCAGCCAAACTGACATCTACTTTTGCAAAATTGAGGCCATGTATCCACCCCCATATGTCTACAATGAGAAGAGCAACGGGACCGTCATTCATGTAAAAGGTAAGCTGGGAAGTCTCTGTGGGCCTCCCTATGTGCACTCCCTACATGATGGCTTGAGGTGGTTTGTGTCCTTAAAAAAAAAAAAGGTTGGGTTGCCTGGTAAAACTACATTGCTGCTCCTGATATCCTGAAGAAGACATTTTAAAATGATGATTAATACAAATGGGGCATTGGAACAAGGAGTAACTAAGCAGGGATTGAGGATTTTGCTTCACGTACTTAAAGTTTTCTTTTTTCTTTTCCTTAAAGAGACACCCATCCAAACACAAGAGCCTCAGTCTTCAATGCCTTTGTGGATTATGGTGGCAGTGACTGGAGTTCTTGCTTTCTACAGTATGCTAATAACCATGGTTTTTATTAACTACTGGGTAAGAAAATACTGTTTTCCTTTGTTCTAATGCTCATTGTTCCCAGTTCATTTCCCAGGTTATACTTACTGTGTTTACCACACTCACTGGTACACCCCTCACTTCAGGATCACAGTTCTTCTTCAGCCTAGCTATACATGCACACCCATGCTATGCACCAAAAGAGCTGAAAGACCAGGTGGGCAGCCAGGCTCCTAAAGCAGAGTCCTAAAGCAAACAGAAATGCCACAGTGTTGGCAGTGCCCTGCACACCAACAATACTGGGACACTGTCTCTACCTCTACCAATCGTCCCTGTCAGGGAAGTCTAACACTACAAGCATTCCCAGCAAACCTCTTTGAGACTATACTGACAGAAGGAGCTCACCTACATTAAAAGAATCTTTAGGGAGCCGTCAGTTGGCCCAAGACCATGTGTAATGATGTTTTCTGCCTACCATACAATCCCCTCCAGTACCCACTATTTCTGGCAGCTTGACTGCAAGGGAATAGCAGCACTGCAATCTCAGTAGTTCCTCAGCTGCCTCTCTGTGTTAACCCTAGGAAAGATGAGACATTCTTATGGCTCAATATTTTTGCTTTTTAATCACTCTGGTGATGAGTTGGCTGGCCCAGGTCACATCCAGTTCTGCATGCTGGAGTAAAGAGAAAGGTATCATGCAGAGACATCTCCCTAGACAAGGCCTGGGGTTGTGGTCTCACAGAGCTAATTTATGCTGCTTAGTCCAGGTGGGAAAGGCTTGAACATGACTGTAGAGACCTCTGTTCCTTGCACTATGCCTCTCCCCTGCATCTTTGTTGTTAAATAGCGATTGTCACCATGCTATGAGGTAGCATGAAGACTCAGGACCAGAGTCTTTGACAGGTTGAATGTTGCCCATACTCAGAAAGCCACAGTCACTGCAAGCTGAAGTTTGAGAGCCACTAAGTGTTTCACAAAAATACACTTGCTCAATATATGGCTGTTCCTAATGGAAAACAATCAAATGGGGCAGTGCCGTAGGAAAACACCAAGGCTGGTTAAGTGGCCCTTCTTTGTGCCTTACTATAGAGGCTGAATCCTAGGAAAGCTGAGAGGATTACAGCAAACAGCTGCTGGTGTTACAGTGCTGTGTGCTACAGTGGCTGTGCCCTGATGAGATACCATAGCTTCAAATCCATCATTTACAATCTGAACCATTTTCTCTCTGCTATATTTGTTTGGTACCTAGTGGCTACACACTTTGCTACAAACATGTCTGCCCCCAGCAAGAGCGACAAGGCTGCATTGCAACATGTGCCGTTCGCTGCATCAGTTTTTATCTGCTGTTATCACTGCTGGTGGTATTCTCCTGACAGTGTGTACGCAGAGTGTGGATGTATTTAGAGTGCTGTTGAATGTAAATACAGCTTCCTAGAAGACGCTGTGAATTGTAAAAAATGGTCTTAAAATATGATACTCGACAGCCGTGGCAAGCCTATTTCACTTGAGTTCCTGAAAGCTGCTAAAGATTTGTCTATTTTCATACAGCTCTGCCTTCCCTAGGGGAAAACTGCTTTCCTCTCCAAAAGAAGCAGTCTTTGATCCTAAACCAGTCCAGCATTCATTCATGCTAGCAAAACATCTTTCTCCCATGCAAAATTACCTTTTAGGTGAATTAAAAATCCTACATTACAGAGACAAACACATACTGATAAATCTGTTGTGTCTTTTTTACATGCAACAACTGCACTGCATGGCTTAAGCAGTATGTAATTTATATTCAACATCTTGCATATATATAACATTAATATAAAAAAGCTTAATATGTTTCATAGTAACTGCCCCACTCTGCATGTACAGCATAATTCAGCCATCAGATTTTCTAATGCAAACCTCCTCCAATTCCACAGCATCACCAGCACACTGCAGCATTTGCAACTCTTTATGTACACAGGAAGGAAATTTCAGTAAAAAGAAGACTGCAAAAGAAGCTACAGTTGGGATTAAGGAGAAAGCATGGGACCACTTTACCTAGCCCCTGATCAATAGAGCCTTAAGCTACACAAAACACCAGCGTTGTACATAGCCTGCAGCAATCAGAGGTTCAGTCCTCTAATTGAAGCCACAAACTTCCTCTGGGCTTCTAGGCAAATTATTTCACCTGTCTTCAGCTCCTCTTATTTCTGAAAGAGATGATGCCTCCCTTGTCTCACAGGGACATAATAAAGCAGGAATTCAGTAGTGGACATGAGGTTTTTGAAGGCCACATAGTGAGACAAATAAGATTAACGTCAGCTCTGACTCTTTTGCCCCTTGAAGGAAGGCTCAGAACAACATACATGTCGTGTTCTGCTGTAAGTGGTAGGCAAACCATGTTACTCATAGCCTGGGCTGCTTTTGTCCTGCTCTTACGCTGAGTTAAGCTAATTTCTTTTTTCTTCTTAATAAATGAGGACAGCCATCACTGCCTAGACTGTATTGCTTCTGCTGAGTCACTCCACAGCTGAGAATTAATGGTGAGAGGTGTCAGTTTGTATCCGTAGTTTGCAGCATTCCTTTACCCGGGGAACTAACACTGTAAATCTCTCAGCAGATAAACTGGAGATTTACATCCAGGTTGGGCAAATTCCATAGATTATTTTATGAGGACATGTGTTTTAATTCTTCTCTAAATGTACTTAAACCTGAGGCTGCCTTACAAATATTCCTGCTTCCCTGCAGCGGGGCCAGGGCCAGAACTGTCAGCAGTTAATATGAGGCTTGGGTGAGACAATTTGTTCATTCAAAGAAGGAAAAATTAATCAAATCCATTATTAACTTTTCTCAGGTCTTATTAAAAGTCAAAATCCCTCTGCTCAAAGGATCCCCATTCCCTTTCTTCTCCCTTACTGAATGCTCACCCCAGGCAGGACAGACTAATTGTGGAAATGTTTTCACACTCCTCTTCCCCCTTCTTCCACAGCAAAAATCCAAAAAGAATATATACCATCAGAGCGACTACATGAACATGACTCCCCGGCACCCACCACACCAAAAGAACAAGGGTTACCCATCCTATGCGCCAACACGAGACTACACTGCATACCGGTCCTGGCAGCCGTGATGCCCACCAGCTGGCCCACCAGTAGCCCTGTGTGCTTCTCGGCAGTCACTTGCTCTTGGACATGGAAGGACAGCCTCTCATTTTCTCATCATGTTTGTTGTTATTGGTCATGGATACCTACACCATAGCAAGTATTGGCTACACTTTGATATTATACCAAAAGAAAAAACAAACAAACATAAGGGGGGTGGGAGAAGGGGAGAGTGAAAAAGGATTGTTCTCCTTGACAGCTGAAATGAGATAGAACTTGTATTGAAGGCTGTCCATGGATAAGACAGAAAGATGTCATCAGACCTCAGAGCTGGTCTCCTCCTAACACCTGCAGTTTTGCTCAGCTGTTGGGAGAACCAGAACTTCTGACCTTTCCCAATAACTGCTGCCTTAGATTTAACTCTTCATTTCTTTTCCTGTATGTCTAATTCTCAGAAACCCTTGTTGCTTTTATATATAGAAAAATTAAAATAATAATAATTTCTTCTCTACAAGACCAGGGCGCAGTTTGACGTTCAAAACACATGCTTGGAAGAAAGAGAGAAAAATCAGCCTGAAGGCATCTAAGCTATTAGGCTATGGTGCAAATGGGCCATCAGGACAAATCAAGATAATAGAAAACTACTAAACCTTCAATATGTGAGTCTTTAGGTTGGACACTTTGTAAATGTTCATAAGGCCATTTGAAGTCATGACCAAGTAACTCCACAGAGTGAGAAAGTAATCAACCTGAAGACAGTATCAAGACAAGTGGGAGAGGAAGAAAGATCAATTGCCATCATGAAGAGCCCTGGTTCTGTTCTTTTGCCTCCTACACAAAGTCATATGGGAAGCATCAGAAGACAGAGAGGTCAGAGTTTGAGAGCTTTATTCTAATTTTTGAATGTTTGTTTCAATTCAAAACACTCTGCTGATTCCTGAAAATTCATGCACATCTTCTGGCACCCAGGTTGTACCACATCTCTTTCAAAAATCCAGGTCTGGTTACGAGCAACTAAGGTTTGCACGCAAGTTTTGGGGTGTGAGAGGGTCCATCATTCCCACCATTGTGAATAGGACTTGCAAGTGCTCAGCTGCCTGCAGGGACTGCTCTGGGAACTTTGAGGAACTTGGTGTTGTCTAGAGGTTATGTTTCCATCTAAAGATGTTCTTCAGGAATGCTCCATGCTGGAGTAGGACAAAGTCTTCAGCAAAACTTGCTTCATTCCTTCAATTAAGCATGTTTACATTCACAAGACATCCTAAACTGTAATTGGGGCTGTCTTGGCCTAAAATCCCTTTTCACACTGAGGAGATGAGGCTTGTTTTATAGGGACTTCTGAATAAACAATTACATGAAAACCAAATCTGTATTTCCACCTTGAAATAAAATTGGGATTGTACATTAACTTTCTTCCTATTTGGGGTAAGAAGATTCTTTCTCTCTTTGATGGGACGTGACAAGAGTAGTGTCATGGTTTGTCCTGGCAGGCAGCTAAACCAGACAGCTGCTTGCACATTCCCCTCCACCAGTGGGATGGGGAGAGAATCAAAAAGAAAAAAGGTAAAACTCTTGGGTTGAGATAAAGACAGTTTAATAGGACAGAAAAGGAGAAGAATAATGGTAATAATGCTAAAAGAATATACAAAGAATATACAAAACAAGTGATGTACAGCACAAAGCTCAGCTACTTCCTGAGCTGTGCCACCTCTTAGCCACCACCATCACCCTCCCCCCCATTATATACGGATCATGACATCATATGGTATGGAATATACCTTTGGCCAGTTTGGGTCAGCTGCCTTGGATGTCCCGCTTCCCAGCTCCTGGGGTGCCCACAGCCTTCTTGATGGCAGGGCAATATGAGAGGCTGAAAAGTCCTCGACTGCTTGGCAATAACTAAAACATCAGCATGTTATCAACATTATTCTCATCCTAAATACAAAACACAGCACTGCACCAGCTGTTAGGAAGAAATTTAACTCTAACTCAGCTGAAATGAGAACAAGTAGAGATGTGGAAGAGTGACAACAATCTGCTTTGACATCTTGACCCAAGAAGAGAACTTTGGCACTTTCAAATCTAAGTTTTATTTGAGTTTGCTGGCTGGCCCCCAAACCATTCATCCTGGGTCCTATCACCACAAAACACACCTCTGGGTAGCGGCAAGATGCCTGCTGTCCCCCCATCCAGGCACAGCTCTGCCAGGGCTGGGTGCAGAGATGGCAATGGCAATGGCAAGTGAGGCCCAAGTGCCCACCACCATGACACTGTGCTGTGCATTTGTCACAGGACTGTGGTCTTGGACCCAGCAGGCCCTGAAAACTTTGCTCTGCCTCAGTTCAGCAAACCCAAAAGCTTATGATTGGGGTTTTGTTTTTGTTTCAAAACAGTCTTATTTCTTCTTTCCTCTCACCACATGCACAACCCCTCCCTAGATTGACTTTTTTTTTTACTCTCTTTTCCTGAAAAGCCCGTTACTGTGCCTTTGTACAACAGCCAAGGTAGCAAGGAGCATGTGCAGGGTGCAGAGGGGAAGGAGCCAGGCAGGACCCATGGCAGTCCCTGCATGGTCCCAGCTTGGCCCTCCTCACTGGCACTGATTGGGGTGGATGCCAATCCCTTGCCATCTTGCTCCTCACTTGGAGGGGAGAAGTGGATGAACCTGTGCCAGAGGCATCCAGGCTGCTCCTGGCAGAGAGCAGCAGGCGGGGCGCAGCCCTCCATCAGGGTACAGCACTGTCTTGCCATGCTCTGTGCCATCTCCCAGTGCTGCTGTTGTGTAACACTTTGTCCTGGTTTCAGCTATGATGGAGTTAACTTTTTTTTTTTAGCAGTGAATGGAATGCCATGTTTGGGTGTTAGCATGAGAATAGTGCTGATAGCACCCTGATGTTTCCGATTTGTTGCCGGGCAATCAAGTACCTTTCTCAGCTCTGCATACTTCCTTACTAGTGAGTGTCCTGGTTTCAGCTATGATGGAGTTAATTATTTTTAGCAGTGGATGGAATGCCATGTTTGGGTGTTAGGATGAGAACAGTGCTGATAGCACCCTGATGTTTCTAGTTGTTGCCGGGCAATCAAGGACCTTTCTCAGCTCTGCATACTTCCTTACTAGTGAGAAAGGAGGGGACGTAGCCAGGACAGGTGACCCGAACTGGCCAAAGAGGATATTCCATGCCAGTTACGTCATGCTCAGTATAAAGGGGACTGGGGGGAAGAGGAGGAGACAACGCCAGGACGGGCGGTTTTCTGGGTACGGGGACGGGCTCTAAGCTGTGCGGCCTGGGTTCTGTGGTTTGGTGAGAAACTGCATTGTGTATCATCAGTTTCATCTATTTTGTACTTTAAACTTCTGTTATTGTTATATCTAGTTTTCGGTTATTGTTTAGTAAACTATCCTTATCCCAACCTGCGTGGTTCTGGTTTCTAGGTTGTGGTTTCTTTTCCTCCTTTCTTCCTTCCCTTTTCCCCCTCTCCCCCAACTTTCCCTCCCCCTTCCTTTTAAAAGTACAAGCGACTGTGTGGGGTGCGGCCCTCGGCCGGGGCAAAACCACGACAGTCATTTTGGCGCCCGAACAGGGACACGAACGGTTGGGATAACGGTAGATCTGACCCTAACTATCGCAATTAAGATAAGCACTGTTGTTTAAGCAATCTCTGGTCACGATGTTGTGGTATTTATTCACAAGGCTGTGGCAGCAAAACCACCGCATGCTGTATACAATCCTGGCAGGTTTTGCTGCCACAGCCTGTCGTGGTTTTGCCCCGGCCGAGGGCCGCACCCCACACAGTCGCTTGTACTTTTAAAAGGAAGGGGGAGGGAAAGTTGGGGGAGAGGGGGAAAAGGGAAGGAAGAAAGGAGGAAAAGAAACCACAACCTAGAAACCAGAACCACGCAGGTTGGGATAAGGATAGTTTACTAAACAATAACCGAAAACTAGATATAACAATAACAGAAGTTTAAAGTACAAAATAGATGAAACTGATGATACACAATGCAGTTTCTCACCAAACCACAGAACCCAGGCCGCACAGCTTAGAGCCCGTCCCCGTACCCAGAAAACCGCCCGTCCTGGCGTTGTCTCCTCCTCTTCCCCCCAGTCCCCTTTATACTGAGCATGACGTAACTGGCATGGAATATCCTCTTTGGCCAGTTCGGGTCACCTGTCCTGGCTACGTCCCCTCCTTTCTCACTAGTAAGGAAGTATGCAGAGCTGAGAAAGGTCCTTGATTGCCCGGCAACAACTAGAAACATCAGGGTGCTATCAGCACTGTTCTCATCCTAACACCCAAACATGGCATTCCATCCACTGCTAAAAATAATTAACTCCATCATAGCTGAAACCAGGACAGTGAGAAAGGAGGGGACGCAGCCAGGACAGGTGACCCGAATTGGCCAAAGAGGATATTCCATGCCAGTTACGTCATGTTCAGTTTAAGGGGGGACTGGGGGGAAGAGGGGGAGACAACGCCAGGACGTGCAGTTTCTGGGGCGGTCGGGTTGTCCGGGACGGGCTCTAAGCTGTGCGGCCTGAGTTGTGTGGTTTGGTGAGAAATTGCATTGTGTATCACCAGTTTCATCTATTTTGTGCTTTAAACTTATGTTATTGTTATATCTAGTTTTCTGTTATTGTTTAGTAAACTATCCTTATCCCAACCTGCGTGGTTCTGGTTTCTAGGTTGTGGTTTATTTTCCTCCTTTCTTCCTTCCCTTTTCCCCTTCCCCCAACTTCCCTTCCCCCTTCCTTTTAAAAGTACAAGCGACTGTGTGGGGTGCGGCCCCCGGCTGGGGCAAAACCACGACACACTTTAACAAGTGCTCCAATTACAATGCACTGTGAAAAATCACATGTAGTGCAAATGTAAGGTGAGATGGCAAATGTGTGTCAAAAGCATAAAAGATGGTAAACATTCTTTGTTTAAACTGCATATATATATATATCTCTATTAGATACAGATATATCTATTTCATTGTATCTATATTCCTTAGAGTTTTATTCTACTTTTCAAACTCTCCTTATAAGATTATTAAATAGATAGAGAAAATTAAATCCTGGATAAATGCATGGGGCCTGAGGCTAGTCAGAGGAAAGTATTTCTAAAGCAAATGTTAGTATAATTTGCTTTCCTTCCCCTAACGCTTTTGTAATTTCCATATTTAAAACATACTGATAGTTCCTAGGACATAATACTGGAAAGTAAATCCTGGAACATCTGGAACAGGTACTAATTCATTTCACTGACCAAAAAGAAAGGGAGATACAGGGAAACATTCTAAACATATAATGCAAAAAAAAATGAGGAGAACCAGGACAGGTGAGGCCCCAGCACTGTGTTAAAATACGCCGTTATATTAAAGCACTGTAGGGACACGAATTACAGACTATTGGAAATGAGATACCAGTAAATACCTTTTGTCCACCACTGTAAGGGACTAAAAGAAAATGTCTGCAGAGAAGCAGGCCAGTTAAGCCTGGAGTCTGGCTCTGCATGTGTGGATTAGCATATACAACAAACACAGAAATCCTAATTTATTCCATCTGGTGTTAGGCAGTGCATAACATGCCAGGACAGCCCTGGCCCTCCCTGGCCCTGCCTTTGGGGTCTATATGCTGTTTACAGGATGACGTAAAGAGAAGCCTCCCTCTGTTGCTGTTCCGAATCTGGAAACTGGCTCTCATGGAGGGCAGTGAAAGATCAATAGGGTTTTCTGCTTTGCACATAGGTCTTAATTCAAACACAAATATAATCCTGCTGAACAGTGATTTAATTTTTCATCCTACTTTCCCCCACTTTTAGATCTCAGTGTCAAATGAACATCTGATCTGCAGTCATCATATCTGAACGGCAATCAACATATGTTGCAAGGGGTCATCCAAGGGTTGTGCAGCTCCAGCCCCCTGCATGCAGATTCCTGTTCTCCCTGTCTCCAGCACAGGACAAAACAACAGCCTGGCTCTTCTATGCTTCCAGGAACCAAGCCCCTAGGAGATGAATGCAGAGTAAGTAGCCTGTGCTATCTTTGGAGTATCTTGTATCTTCACTATTGGGGATTTGGTCAGATTTATTAAAGCCAAAGGTCTTGGACATTCCTTCTAATTTGAATCCCCCAAATTCCAATATCCTCCTGTATCAGATTTTTCTTCTGCAGATGTAAACATGAACCTTGCATGTCTGTCAAATGGTATCATGCCTTCCTTATTTACGTATCATCTTTTTACTTTCGTTTCTGTGCCAGACTCAGCAGCAGTTCAGGATCCCACCCAATTTGTTAATCTCTAACACCACTGTGCAGCCTTCCACATGTATCCCTGACTAGTTGTTTGTTTCACAAAGACTGTCTTGTGTGCCACATTCTTCTTCAGTTTGGGGTAAGGAGTTGCCATAGGAGAGTGGAGCCATGTGGTGATTGGATAGGTACTTGTTTTCCGTTTGAAGGAATTCGGAGTCTGTCATCCCTTTGATTTTTCCCATCATCTTCAGATTTTCAGTCATGCCAGACAACCACGTGGGAATCCCACACCCCACGTGCTTCCCACAGTGCATTTAATTTCTGTACATTTCACTTTCTGGGCATAGCAGGCTTTTGGCTATTGCCAAAATCATTATGCCTGTAGACGTGCCCTGACAGCAGAAGCAACTTTGGCTACTGGTGTCACGTTTGATACAAATAAATAACATGGTGCAAAACGCTTGAATTTTAGGAGCACACAAGCAAAGGCTTCAGTGCTAAAGACCGAGTCTTTCCGCTTTCAGCAAGGCTTTTGCTGTGTGACTGGAAAATACTTTATTCAAGATGAATCACAACCCAAGACATAATGTTGTTAGTCACTCGCACTAACCAGAAAACACGTTAGGGTAATGAGTACATCGGCTTTGTTAAGGTCCAGTAAAGAGTGGGAAAGGCTGAAAACAGCACTAGGCAGTAATTTGTAGCCAAAGTCAGTGTCTGTAAGTGGCTGGGAGAGGGAAACAGTACTAGCTGCTTATCTTGATGCAAATGGATTGTTCTTCACAATTAGGTGCTTTTGTTAGAGCATCAAGTTACAGTATGTTACTATTGCAGCCTCAAGGGCATGCAGATACTCTGATGCGGCCAATTTGGCTGACGAAGTAATAGGAGGCTGCCAATTTCATACAAACCCATTTGCAAAGACAAAAAGTTGAATGGTCTTAAATTCATAACGGGTTTTTGTTGTTTGGGTTGCGCTTTTTTACTGGATATCCAAGATCAAGGCACTGGTTCTTACTTTTTCTCCTTTTTTTGTTAATTAAACAAAGTGTGATTTCTTTTTCAGGACACATAAACTTACCAGGAGCACTTCAGTTTTGGGGACCTCGTACTGTCTGATTCATCTGACCATTGAAATGACCAGAAATTTTCAAATGCCACAGTTTTCCTAGCCATGATATCATCATGTGGCTACATAATTCCTTTTCCTCACTGGCTTTTTGTTCCTTCAGGAGAACTATTCTGGATCAGGTTGAAGTGTTCTCAGGGGCTGGAAAAACTCTAGTCTTTCAGTTAGGAAAGATTACTCCCTAACCAGCAAAAACAAAGACACAAACAAGCAATTTGTAACAGCACAGTTCTGTGGAAATTAACATAGTGGTTTCAATCTGGTAGGAGGATCAAATGGCCTTTTTACAAAATCCTCTTGCTCTAAAATAAAGAAGCTTAAGAAATTACATACTAAACTACCTTAAAAGAAAAGAGATCAGGTTGCAAAATTAAGAAATCAAAGGCAGGAAATGCCAGAAGGAAGCTTTCCTATCCAGCCTCTCTTCTGCCCCCTTGCGTGACCGGAGTGGCTCCTTAATTACAACTGCACTTTTTTCCGGGCCCACAGGGCCTTTGCTTTCTGGCCTGAGCATAGGCTGCGAGGAGATGCTGGTCGCTCCCTTGCAGCAAGCACAGGGCTGCACTAAGAGGCTCCAGGTATTGTCCGAGTAGGCACTCGGTTGGTGACACTGCAGGCACAGAGTCCGAGTGACATCTCAAGCCACAGCAGGACACAACCACCAGTCAGGCTATCTTAGCTAACAGCTAAGTTAATGCTTGACAGCTCTGTCAGTGCCCCGTTAAATTAGATCACTCTGTTCTGAGTCAGAACAAACTAATTTTCCTGCTGTGTTTGAGGTCTGTAACAGTTTTGGGGCTACTTTAATCTTCAAACACCAGTGGTCAAGATAAGAGCTGGTTTTATGTTTTCCTCATGAAAATGATGAAGTGGGCTGCTTGCTTTTGTTTCTTTCCCTGGGCTTCTCAGCCTTCCATAGCCAAATCAAAAGTGGCTGCAGAAAGGAAATTGTTTCTCTGTTTGCATAGCTCATCGGCTCCTGATGCGCAGGGACAGAGGCTGAAGTCCAGGGCGGAATGTTGCCTTTGGGAGCATTAACCTATGTAGCTCTTTCTCTCATTAGCAGAGCAGAATGCTGAAGCAATGCCCATGTTTCATCTTAACAAACCAAAGAAGTATGAGACTATGAAGATGCAGAATTGGACAGCAAAGGAATAACCTCTCTCCCTGCTGCAGGCACACCAAGTTGATTCTACTTTGAAGTCTACCCCTGTGATGGAATGATCCACCACTAAGGATGGGTGAAGCACAAGGGGTTAAAGGAGAAACCACTCTGAAACCACTTCAGTGAAACTCTGGAATGGTCCCTCAGGGAATGGAAATGAACAAACTGGCTGCAGGATACACCACACAAAGAAGCAGACTTCTGCCTCTCCCTGGCCACATACTGAGAAACAACAGTATTAAAAGCACCCAAATCTTTTTCTGAAGAAGTACTTTTTACTCCACAGGCTGCTATGTATCAATGAGAAACTAGTTGCACTGATGGTGAAAGCCAGGATAGGTCCTGTGTCTGGCATGTGTGGACTTGGGCACACTGCTGAGTCCCAGGAAACTTGAGACAAAAGCAGCAAATTATACTCAAAGAGCGATGGCCTAGCTGGAAAGGCAGGATGGATGAATAGCTGACTGCAGGAAAAGTAGAGTTAAAAGCCTCCAGGGCTTGTCTCCAGCAGCTAGAGAAATGCATTAGTTTGCGCTGCAGCTCCAGTGAATTTCCTCCAATAAAAGCAGCCCTTGGAAGGATGAAGCTTCTGTGGTTATTTCCTGAGATTTAACTCAAAATAACCATTCAGATACACTTAAACAAAACAACCTTTTAAAATACCCTTATTTCTGTCTTCTCCTGGCTGGACTAAAGGGTCACTTTAAAATCCTGCATTTACTCTGTAGTGTAAGGTTTTAAAATCAGAGTATTCATTCCTTTCTTATTACCCTTTTAAATTATTTTTTAAGGGTTTTTGGTGTAGTTCTACAATCTGATTTCAAACCACTGAGGCAGAGAGGCAAAATGAGGACTGGGGTATGGGCAGAGGATATAGGTACTGCCATTCAGCGCTGCATGGCAGTACCCACACACTGCAAAAGATCGCAGGCACAAAACGAAGTTCAAAGAGTCCGCAGGTTACACGAGCAACTTGGTGAAGAAATGTCAGTTAGAAACGAGCAGCAGAAAACAGCTCTGTTTTCCTATTGCTGTGGCTTTGCTTGGTGACGATGACATAGAAAGATTAAGTCTAACTGCATGAGCTCCAGTTGTTTATCTCCTTTATTACCGTCGCCAGTAAGTGAAGGAGATGTGTGGGTGTCACCTGCAAAAAAATAAGTTGCATTTTTGAGAGAAAAACATCTGCAGATCAGAGAAGGCAAATGCTCTTGTTTAATTCATGCATATCCACTTTCCTTCCCATCACTAATTTGCAGCACTGAATTTAGACTCCTGGCTTTATTATGCTGAACAAGAGTGCAAGAGAGAGGCAGACAGAGGGACTTGAGCAATATCAAGTGCCCAAAATGATTGCAGATCACCGAGGTCATTTGTAAATCACTAAGACAGCCTGGCTTTCAGGGCATGGAGTTTGATTTTCCCTCCCTCTTCTCTCATCTCCTGAACTATGGGGATTTGCAACAAGAAAAGCAATCTATCTGCTGTGCGATCAATTTACAGATGAACATTTTGTTCAGGCTGCTATTGAAGGGAAGCTGCAGAAACTGGAAGCCCTGGGTTACCACCCATGGCACAGGTGTCAGCATCTGTGTAGATGTTTTAGAAGTGGTTCTTCTGTGCTTGCATGTTTGGGTCTGTGTCACAGAATGAATGTCTGCACACAGTTAAACACTGCTTGCTGCATACATTACATAGAAATCACTATTTTAAGAAGATTTTAAGCAAAGGCATCCCCTACACTGGAACACTTTACATACGGACATGCAAACACCTGTACAAACACAGTTGCAAGCCCTTCTCTTTTCTCCCTGTTATTATGTATATATGTAAAAATAAAACAACAACAACAAAAAAACCAAACCAACCCAGTGAGCATATGTCTTGGATTGTACATCAAGCCCTGCATGCCCACTGGGTCTAAGATACCCCTAGATTAATGTCTAACTTGGCTCTGTGCTGATTTGCCTGGGTCAACTCTGAGATATAAGAAGTATCAGAAAAAATGAAAAATTATAAATCCAGAGTATCTGTATTTAAAAATAAAACTTTCCTTCACCTCCAAATTTGCTGTAATTTACTCTAGCCCTGAAT
This sequence comes from Porphyrio hochstetteri, assembly GCA_020800305.1. Taxonomy (NCBI): domain Eukaryota; kingdom Metazoa; phylum Chordata; class Aves; order Gruiformes; family Rallidae; genus Porphyrio; species Porphyrio hochstetteri. Next base: position 16,362,585 of record CM036910.1, on the reverse strand, counting down.
TTGAGATATATCCACAAGACTCTCCCCTTTATCACAAAACCCAGTGAGAAAACTGACTATCCCTTTTCAACTGCAGCTTTGAGAGCAGATTCTCTGTGGCTCTGCGACAATGTTCTAATCACGAAGCATGAGGGCATATTGCATTCTTCTTGTGCCCCAGTTACAGCCCAAGCAAACCAAGGACCTGACTAATCCTTCTCACCCAACTGCAAAATATGACATTCGATTCACCTTCCCCACTACACAGACCTCTTCACAAAAATTAAACTCACTTGTTCTTGATAGCTGCCATAATGAATGCCTGGTCAATAATTATTAGTTCCTTGTTCTTGCACACAAGTTCTTGTATCCGTTTACTGAAGGGAGGAATCCAATTGATGTTAGTATCATTAGCTATGTGAGGAAGTTTCACATCTTTGCAACTTGCTGTGGGAGTGTCTTCTTCCTTCATGTAAATACTGTGTTGCAACCTGGGTCAATAATCTAATGTTTAGCACTTTTGACTAGAGAACAGCAGAAAACAAATATCAGAACCAAAGACATGTGAAATTTGAGGAACTGATCAATCCAGTGCTGCCTCTCATTGCATGGCATGAGCACCAGCAGATGAGTATCATTCCTAAATTGGTTAGGAGTGAGTTCATGCTCTAACTTCTCCAAGCTGAGGATCTCTGATGCATATAGACTGCAAAGGCAGAGCAAAATTCTAAAGGACCCAAGGCAAGGGGAAAATAAAGGGAAGCAACAGGTTTAACTTGCTGAAGGCAAACAGTTTTTGTGCTGGGAACAGGAAACCAAGAGACAGTGCAAAGGATGTTGTGCGTGTTGCAAGGGCCACCACTGTAGTTATTGTGCATACCTGGGTGACTTATCATCACTGGGGGAAGCAGAGGCCTGGTCCTCAGGCACATGTATGGGAGCTCAGCAGTTGTGAGGACAGAAAGCACAACTGGGCTGTTCTTCACACTGCTCAGAAACTCTACTCACTCCACCACAACACCGTATGTGTGTGTATCTTGTGGGGGACTCTCTGCTCCCCAGGAAGAAGAGGAAGTAGCAGCTTGAGCCAAGAAATGTTCAGCCTGGTCACAGATGCAGTTTCCCTTCTGCCACAGCTCGGACTTTCCAACTGGGCTTCCCCCAGAGAAGCTGCAGAGCACAGTGGCTGCCCTTATAGTCCATGCATTTCTCCCATCCTCCCTCACCTTGCTCCACAGGAAACAGCCAGCATATGTGTCTGTGTATCCTGTGTGGATCTGCCTGCTTCTCAGGAACAAAAGGACATAATCCCTGTCTAATCACTTGTAGGAGTTTGCATTTTTTTTTGTAATGACTTTTCCTGTGGTCACAGAGTTGCTCATCTCTCACAGACTTCCCATAACCCAAGATGTCCCAGAGCGCTTATGGAGAGAGGATGACAATATTTCATTACCAGAAGACAGTTAGAAAGGATACAGCCTATTTGCTGCTGTGGCAGTGAAGGAGTAGAGGGGCATTGCAGTACACTGTGATAAGGGAATATGGCAAACTCAAGGCAGCAGAAAGTCAAAGATCTGTGTCAGAATTTGTCTGAGCTACCAGGCTGGAGCCTCATGAAGATCAGCTGTCCAATTGCTCTTTAGGAAAGATCAGGAATATACCTTGTTAGACAACAAGGAGGCAAGTGACGGTGATGTGTCTGGCTTGGGAGCAGGAGATTCAGACTGACTCACATTTTTATTCCTCATGAAGATTGACAGGGTATTGACAAGGCATCCTTGCCATATATTCCCTCTTCAAACTGTGGAACTTACTTTGCATACCAAGAATAAGTTAGTCTGCAATGTATTCTTGCACAGATTGCAAACATATGCATACACAGCAAGAATAAAGACATGCTGACCAAAATATTAAATAATACACACTACTATGTGTATTAACCTGCAATTTCCCTGACACTCTCAAAACCAGACTGAAGTCTATTCCTGCAGATGTCCTGAATGAAGCTCTGTGAATCTCTGGGTAACCACGAAGCTCGTCTAAAACACCTTCTGTCCCCACAAATCAACAATTTGTTAGCCAAGATCAGCTGGGATGAGGAGTCATCAGAAAGACTTGGCAGAAGCAATGAGATGACACGGAGAAGCAGAGATAGATCAACTTCATCCTCAGTGCTGCCTCTGAGCTTATATTGGCACTTCCCATGTATCTTCCTTACGGAGACTGCAAGCTTTTTGGGCTATGTGTTACTAGTCACTACATTTTTGAGTAGCATCTGGGACCCCAAATCTAGTCATATTCCAGTGCAAGTGACAGCAGTAACTTTAGGTGTTAGATCAGACCCTCGTCCCTTCCTCAGCAAACAACAGCAGTAAAATCCATGAAGGAAAAAGTATAAAAACAAACCTGCAAAGTTGCAGGGGCTGGGACAGAAATACATTAATGTTCCTTTTTCTTCCTCCCACACACTTCACTTCCTTTCTAATGGGCCTCTTATTTACCACGTGGAACACATCTGGTCATCAGAGCTGTGGCCTCAGCAGAGCTTATTTTTCACTTTATCACTTATTTATATAGCTACAGAAGTCATCATCAAAAGGAAGCCAAGAAAGCAGTATCAACAGAGAGCTCTGTAAGTGATATCTCTAATTTCACAACCCAGAAATCACAGGTAATCCCCTCACACTGTACTCAAGCACAGCCCTGCTCTCAAGCAGTTCCATCCAGAGAGAGAATTGCTGATGCTTAGCTTGCAACAACTTTGCAACAGTTAGTAGGGGAGGGGTGTGTGTCTGTGTGTGACATAAGGAGGAGGAAGAGAGCACGTTTCAAGCACATGTACACAAGCCAGAAGACAGATGGGTGGTTCTCAAAGGGCAGAAGGAAGCTCTTTTATAGTTCTATAGCCCCACCTCAACCCCTCAAATTAGAACATATGGTAAATGCTTTTCTCCATGGTGAACATATGTATATGATCGGGACGGGGAAAACACACACACACATATAGTCAGTTCTGCGAGTATATAACATTTCTTTTACAGGTCTGTCAGAATGATTTTCCATCTCCCCAGCTTCTCTAAGTGTAAGGTCTCCTTGCACAACCAGCCCGTGCTGCCCAGTGACTGCAGACTGCCCTGTTCTCTGCTTGGCAAAGTATGGCCCTTCCTAATGGAAAAAACCATGCCTGAAGAACTTGCTATTTGCATGCATCAGCCTTCTGGCAAAGTACATCTTCCTAACTCTCTTGCCTCATCCTGGGGGACTGAGAACTCTTGGGACTTCTCACATGCATTTTGCATCAGAGTATAAACACACAGACCTATGCTCCATCTGGCATTGGTGTCTTGTTTCCAACAAACCTAGCTGCTCCAGTTGAAGATATTGAGCTTTCACAATGGACTAGCTTGTCCTGTAAGAGGTGTCCTTCTATCACTAGCTAGCAATCATCTCACGGCCTTTAACAGGAGCTTTGAGAAATAATATTTATGATTCCCATTTTCTACAGTTGCAATCATTGCCATCACAAATATGCATTTATATTACAGTAATAAACACAGATCTATTTTTTTCACACTGTACAAGCTGAAAAGTGATATTCCATGCCCTGAAGAGTTTACAGGGCAAAAGCAAAACAGATGAGAACAGACTGTCTGGGAAATATAATACAACAAAGTGTAAGGAATCGTAATGTGATGTTGCATGGGTGTCTCTTTGCTTTTAAATTGAGTGTAAAACCAAGGAAAAAAGAATTAAAAGAAAGGAATATATAGTGTTACTGTCTTTCAGGTTTAGCTAGCTTTGTTTTCAGTCAAGTACCAGTGTAAGAAGAGGAAAACATTCTACACCTCTCTACTATGCAACAGTGAACAGTCAGCAGTGACTCTTGGGGATTCACACTGCTGCAAGAGAATGAAATTTGGAACTGGAGCAATCTTCTTCTTTATATTTTCCCTTTTTTTCCCTTTCTTTCTTTCCCCATAATAGCACATATAACCTGCCATAGCCAGCAATCTGTAGAGGAGTGTTGCCAGTTTCTGGCTAACTGCTTGAACAGTCATTGTCTTCCTTGACTACTGACTCTTTCATTAACTTCCTCTCTGCTCCCACTTACCACTCCTGAAGAGTCTTGGTAAGGTCAGACACTGGTGAGGAAGAGATTTCTTTGCACCGTAGGGAATACCTGTTCCCACATTCCTTTCCTGTCAAACTATGGAGCTCTCTCCTGCCAGCAAGTGACTCGGGTAGAATTGGGCTCTGCATTTTATGCCTCACCCCGACCTTGACTGCAGCATTGCATCCACTTCATTAATAGCAATAGTTCTCTTTACTGTGCGCTGTAAAATGGAAGTAATAAACCTAATGGCATTATATACTGTAGACTTCAGCTCATGTTACTCATTCTCTCAAAGCAGACTGCTCAGGAGAAGACATTTCTGCTTAATTAACCTCCTTCTGCAGTGAGGAAGCCTTGGCAATTGGATAATGTTAATTTATATTTTGCCACTGATGTTCTATTATCAAATACCTTTCATTTCACAGGAAGCCTCCTTTCCTTGGATCAAAACAAATCTGTCATCTACAGCCCATTGGCCTCCAGGTTCCAGCTGCACTTGCAAATACTAAATGTCAGGATAGAGGAATTGGTTATGATGATGCTGAATGAAAGCATAAATACTGTGCCCTCATTGCAATATCAGCATGTCCTGGTGTTTGTTTAGCAAATACTGTATCTCACTGATAACATCAACTGTAGGAAGAGATATGTCTACATTAGAACAGGTATCTGATTCCCTAGGAGAATAGTATGGCAACTTGTAATTTGTAATTTGTACTAATAAAAAAATACAAGCACATAGGCTATCTTATCTCATGGCAAATCTGAGGTCTCTGCTGCTGAAGCACAGAGCCCCTGTGATGTGGCTGGGTGAGTCCTGTGCACAGAGGACAGCCATGTGAAGAAGAGTTCCTTCAAAACCTCGGAGGGAATTTCATCCTCTGCCTGGCAACAGCCTGGGTCCTGAGAAGGTGAACAGTCTCACGGTGAAGAGTGAGACACATAGAACAGCTGCACATTGAAAACAATCTTCTGTTACAAAGAAGCAAAAGGACAAACAGAAGCTCTCCAAGGAATGAGATACTCTGAAGCACCAAACCCACAAATCAATATGGGATCCCTATTCCCCAGAGACAAGTATACCTGAAGGTGATTTCTTTAAAAAAGTCAGGAACTCCTGAGCTACCAGATGTACAGAGGTCAATTCAGGCACTACAAGGCCAAACTATGCATGCCACCTAAATAATCCATTATGTTTTTAGGGATTCTTTTAAAAGCATTTGAGTTATTGACAGACTTTGAAAGAGCCCCACATGAGGCCAAAATGTTGGATCATCTTATCTTCTCCCTGCTGAATAAAGCAAATAATTTTGCAAAAAGTTTGCAGATGCTCTTACTTAAGAAGTATTTCAGGAAACACACTGAAGCTCGAGTCTTTCACTTAAAAGACCTGTCACAGACCCTGTGACATTTATTTCTTTCACGCAGCAAGGAAGATTGAGAGAAAGTGGAAGTTTCTCCATTAGCTCAAAGCTAAAATGGCAACCTTTACCTGTGTAAATTCAATTCTGAGTTAGTTTAGGTTATGAAGGGTTAAGTCACCAGTATGAAACAACTCCAACACTGCAGAAAAAAACCCCATGAGATCTTTTTAGTGGTGTATAGGTTTATGCAGTGTGATGGATCTGAAAACCACACCGAATTTTCTGATTATAAAGTGCAAAAAACCAAAGGCAGCCTGCAGTGAGAAAATGAGACTCTGTGCAGAATCAATCTGCTAGCAAAGCAATTAAGAAGATGGACTTCTTAAACAGCAGTCATTGTCATTTGTGTGTGACACTCAGTGGGCTATGATTTCCTCAGATAATACTCACACATTGCAGCACCTGGTGAAGACAATGTGATTATTACTTTGTAGCCTACTACATTTCCAATAGTTAGCATTAGTTTCATCCTGAACTAAGCTATTTACCAGGTATGGAAGAGAGTAAGGGCTCACCCTCCACATAGAGGATGGGGCAGAAAGACCTGCTCTTGTTTTTTATTTCCTGTAACTGTGTTTCTCAGAAGGTTTGTGGGCATGTATCTCCCTCCTCTGGTGCATGATAAAGTAACACCCTGATGGAAGATACGAGAGATTTGCTGTGACCAAAAAACCCCCCAAACAAACAAACAAAAACCACAAAAAACAACAACAAGAAAAAAACCCAAACCAAACAAGAAAAAACCCAAAACCAAAACCCCCAAAAAACTGGGAAAGTGTCCTCAGTGAAGAAGTATAAATACTTAAGAAATCTCATGCAAGACAATGCATTTCCATTGCTGCTCCATTTTATTATACTATCATATAAAATAATAGCTGTTTTCTACACCTAGGCAACTTGTATTCATGATTACTTTGTCCTAGAAACAGTTCACCCCCTGATTTGATGTCAGATCTTCATGATCTTCTCCAAACTCAGTTCTTTCATTCCTAAAAGATTGATCCTGTTTCTTAGCAAGACTATGCAGAGACCCATTTCCCCATTTCCCTAGTTGCCTTGTTTATTCCCAGAAATGTCGTGATCACAAGTTTCCAGTCCACATGGTTAAAACAACCTCTGTTTCAGCCATTTTATGTAGAACTACACTTAACCCTTTCTACAGTGAAACCACACGTCTGGTCAATGGGAGCCTAAAGAACTGGAGTTCATCTCATCTAATGTCTGACACCTCCAATAAGCAGATGCTTTCTCTCTGCCTATTTGAAGGGGTCTCTGGAGAACTACCTTAGATGCAGACACCTGCATTGGCTAGCAGCCTGCCCTAGTTCCCAGAGAAAAAACTTCCCATCTCTTGCACTCTACCTTCTGTTTGGTTCATCCTCTGGTTGAGCTGACTACTCTGCCAGAAATCCTAGGAGAATAGCACCAGTGGCCTAGCTCGCCACATCAGCTGGAAAGGAAGAGTGATCTGGGCAGGGAGTAGCGAGACATCACTGCTGACATCCATCTGCAGAAGAGCAGGTATTTCCTCATAGGTGGATAGAAAACTGCTTGCTGCTCTTCCAAGTGCTGTTGCAACTTCCAGCCCCCATGAAGAGAGGAGTGGAAGCTTTCCTTTATTACCAGAGAGGCTCTAAGGGGCTGTTCCTGTCTGCTATCACCCAGACCTGGATATTACGCAAGTTCTTACAGAAGAAAGACTCCTCTGCTTCAGTTCTGGAGTGACTTTTGCCTAAGCAAGGCTAGTCAAGATGGTGCAGAAAATTCAGATTAGAGGAGAAAACTTTCCGGTGCAGACTTCTTTATTCTTTGTCCCCTTCACACACACACACATGCTTTCCCCAGATAAATCCATCTCATTCAACAGCTTCAAAAGGAACTGCTATTTTAAGAAGAGAAATGTGTCACCCCCTTTTACAACGTGATTTTTAAATTATTCTGACACTGGTTTGTCTATGTGCCAGACAAACAAGAGACAAAAAGAATAAACACATCAGTATAGTACTGAAAGAAGGCATTAACCCAAATGTACTTTAAAACAGGATAGGCTAGTTAGTACCTCAACTAAGATTTCCTACTGGATACTCCATCCTGTAACTACAGCAGCACATCCCCTCTGTTACAATGGCTGTGTATGTGTTTTACGTAACTACACAACTCCTTACTAGATCCAACAGCCAGTTCCGTGCACATTTACATAACACAAAACAGGCAGTTGTCTTCAGCTTTTGAGATACTGAGATGACCTTCTGGAGGGCCTGATTCTGCCCTAAATTGTTCCTTGCCATCCAAACAAACAAGAGCTACAGCCAGAGCTTGCCGTGCTCTCCAGGGCATTCTGACACATTTGACATCAACAGTGGCCCAACCTCATGCACTACTCTTAACTCCTGCCCAGCTAAGTCCAAGTGTTTCCTCTGATCACATAGAAGACAAGTCTGGGAAAACTGGTTGCTTCTGCTTGCTTCTGGCTTGAGACAAACACACAGCAAGAAAACCCTGACCCAGCCCTTCACACAGGCTGGTAAAGTTGAGCTCAGGACCTTCAAAACTTCACAGATGGACTCAAGCGACAAAAGCTACATGCAAGCCCTCAAAGAAGAAAAACTTTTTGGGCTTGAGTGCTTCCTAAGAGAAAAAGAATTGAAAGGCTTTATACTGTCCAGAGCTTCACAGAAGCAGGCAGCTGCCAAATAGCCCCTTAGCAAAAATGGCCTTACAAGACTCCCTGTCTGTACCATGACTGCTCAGCTATGTCAGTGATATAATAATTCACATATGGTAATTTGAGGGACAGGATTACATTGCTCAGCTCAGCTCAACCATCCTCTAAGAGCTACAACACTCAAAAGAGCCTGAGGTGTTGCCTGAATTAATCAGGTCTCACAGTGGGGAAAGCACAAGCAACAGCTCTATTTACTCTTTCAATATTTACTTGGTTGCACAGAAATTCAGCTTTCCCCCTTGAATACAGGAGGATTGAATCCTCAAAGTTTTAATAATTTCCGGATAAAATGTTATCTATCCAATATTCAGGGGTCGTTTGGATTCACAGTCTGATTTGACAATGATGAAAAAATAAATGAAAACTGGCATATTTGGACGATGACTTGACAGTGTGCAGAGTGACGGTCGCTTATCATGGTGGAGAGGACGTGTGCTAAAAATTGAGACACAGTGGGGTTTTGCAGTACAGCAGTGAGCTTTCTCATGCAAAGGCTGAGCAACTTCAGATCAACAACAGAAAGCTGGAAACTGACACAGGGCCAGTATATTTTTGGTTAAACATATGTAAGTATATAAACTCAACCCAACCCCTCACAATAACAAAACAAACTAAGCTTCTGTACAAGGGCTATCTTTGAGCTAGAAGGAGATAAATAAACCAGAAGAAATTAACCAAGAATTAAAAGGAGCATCTAATAACAAAAAAGGAAGTGAGGAAATGCAGAATCCAATCCTGAAATGTAATGCTCACCTATTCCTTTCATGCTTTCATAATAAAGTGGTAACCATCATAACTTTAAATACATCACTGTGAGCCCAAACACTTAGAAATACAATCGCTTCCCAACTGTGACACAAGTGTACAAGGCAAGGTGATTTTAAAGGACTGAAGTAACATAAAATTCTGCAAACTATTTACCTGACTTTAAATTTGCAGAGTTTGCACAGCAATTCAGTGCTGTCCCTGGACTGAAGAGGGTTCATTCTTGCATGGGAACCTTTGAGTCACGGATACTAAACAGGACAGGCTCTCATGTGGTGAAAGAGGTCATGTTTTTCTCCTCCAAGCTCTTCAGCGAGTGGATTCGGTATGCCCCTATGTGCTGTAGGTCTGCTTTGTGTGCGTGCTGACAGAAAAGCGCTGCGTTTCAGCTGCCTTCGTTAACCCGACGGGGCTCCGAGCTGGCGAAGCAGGCCGAGGCACGCGCGGGCCTAAGGCCTGTGCTCGAGGCCTGGTGCTCTGGTGCTCTCCGGGCCGCACGCTCCCCTGGGCACCCGGGTTCACGCTGTGGCGCCGTTTTGGGGCCGGCGGGAAGCACGCAGCACCAGAGAAGGAAATGGAGGAGGCAGCAAGTCGTGACGGGTGACAGCTGGGGCCCTGACACAGGCCGTGAGGCAGCTTCTGCCCACCGAGGTGACAACCACCGGCAGCCCTAATCGCGGCGCGTGCCCACCGCGCCTCGCGCGGCCCGCGCAGCCCCGCGCGCCTGGCCGCCAGCACGCCCCCCAGCGGCCGGCGCCCGGCGCTGCACCGCTGTGCTGCTGCGGCACAGGCGGGCCGGCGGGTCGGGAGCCGGTTGTCTCTGCGGCACGTCCCCCCCGGCTCTTCCCCCGCCAGGCCGGCTGGAGAAGGCAGCGGATGCCCTCCGGCAGCAAACGTCTTTGCAAGCCCGCAGCGTGCACGTTCCCCCTGCTCACCCCTTTGGCTCCCTGTGCATTCACCGCAGGGCCGCACACAGCCGAGCACCGCATCCCGACTCCCCTCACTCGGAGACCCAGGGCCCTTCTGCCACAAGCAGCGAGGGACAGAAGGGCACGGGTGGGGCAGGTGGCAGCGCCTAGCACCTCAGTGAGAGGTGTTTCTCCAACTGCTGATCCATGCGGATCAAAGTTCTCCTCATTTAAAGGCCCACAAGGGGGTAACTAGCAGCACCCCACACATTTTGGGTAGTGCTTCACCCCAGTTTTGACCTATGCATCCAACTACCCTGCTGCAAGCAGAGGTTCAAATTCCATGGGTCCAGGGCAAGCAGTGTGTCCCTTCTGGCAAGCCGCTTACTCCAGTGTGCTGCTACGCACAGCAGGCTGCAGTCCTCTGGCTTACATGGGCAGCTGGTGAGCCAAGCCCAGGCAAACCGCGTGTGGGAAAAAGTTTGGAGGTGCCTCCTCTGCTGAGATCCCATTTGGCCTCTCCCCAGGGTCCCAAGGAATTTTATGCATTTCCGAAAGTAACAAATGTTCTTGCAAGCAGTGGCTTTGCAGGCTGAGGAGCAGAGGTCTGGCAGGTCTGGAGCGGGCAGTTCCCACATGAGAGGATGTGTAGAGGGGAGAAGAAGGTCAGGGGCTTGTTTGCTGATTCTTTCTCTCTATGAACGCAAAGCTAGGGAACTGGAGATTCCAGGAGGTTCACCAGAGTTCCCAAGACTTCATTCACTCCATAGTGCTCACTGGTCTCAGCTGGCAAACAAAGCCAGATAGAGCAAAACCCAGGAAAAAGATTGGCTTGATCTAGTCAACTATTCCTGGTTTAAACTTGTGCTTCCCATTTTGAACCTGTGCAAGATGAACTATGACTCCATCCCAGGACAGCAGAAAATATTCCCCACATTTCCCATAAGCTCCCAAACTGCTGCTGAACTTACAGCTTCTCCCCTGGCATCCACATGCAGTGGTACTCCTTCAGCCCTGTAAGTTATGACAACAGCAGCACCAAACAATGTGTGGTGATGATGAAATGTTCCCTGGCAGGAATAGGTTGGATATAATAGGAACAATTTCTTTACTAAAAGGGTTGTTAGATATTGGACCAGGCTGCCCAGGGAGGTGGTTGAGCCACCATCCCTGGAGGTGTTTAAAAGAAGAGTAGGTGTTGTACTTGGTGATATGGTCTAGTGTTGGACCTAGTAGGGCTGGATAGGTGGTTGGAATTTATGATCTGGAAGGTCATTTCCAACCAAAACCATTCTAGGATTCTATTCTATGAGAATTAGGCTCTGCACAAACGCACCCAAAGGACTTCTACTGTTACTCTTCTGTATGGTGCTCCCACCAGAACAGCTGTCAAGATGCAACACACCTGCAATGCCTCACCTGCTGAATGGTGCTGTAGTGACTGCACAGTGAGAAATGAACTTAAAGGACTGGATTTGTTCAAGCCCTGTACTAGACCCCCATGATATTGATAGCACCTTATCTCATGTAGCACCTGCCTTGTGTGCCCTGTATGGGGCCATGCAAATCTCTGTGGCCAGACCTCAGTGCAAATGGGTCTGCTACCTGCAGAAGGGGACCGAGCTTTCAGCTGTGGTCTGCCCAGCATGACTGCGAGCAATACAGAGTAGAAAAAGCAGGGAGCACATTCCCTTCTTGAGGACATCTGACAGGGACCCAGACACCCACTGAGCATTAAAGAAAAGACCAGCAGTGCTGAGGAGGGGTATGAAAGGAAAGACTTGCCTCACGTGTGTTTCATAATTACCCTCAATATTTCATCATTCCCACTTAGGGTGCAGTGCTGCTGGTTCTGAGAATGTAGTATATGCCAAATGACATTTGGCTGTGGTAGACCTGTTTTACAATGACACTTCATATAAACCCACAGCTCTCAAACTGAAAAGGGGGAGGGCTTGCGAGAAATGAATTCTTCAGGGAGGTATGGCAGATGCTTTTCTAAGAATACACAGCACGATAACACACAACACTCTTGCCAAAGGGGAAAGGTGAAAGGCTACATATTGGCCCCACCCTTCTATCGAGGAGGTCTGATGAGGATATCATTGTGCACTTAGCATATTTTTACTTAAGTTAATTTTTCATCATCCATTTATAGCACAGTCTTTACCTCATTGGCTACATTTAAATATTTCGAGGGATGCTGGATTTAGAGATATTAAACTGAGATTCACTCCCTACCTCTTTTTATTTTCCCTGTTCTTTTGGGCTGGCAAGTTACTACGGTCAGTAACTGTCATTTTGTATCACAACGGGAATCAGAGCCCCATTTACAAGGACTAGATACAAGATTACACAACCCACCCCTACAGTAACGGTGAGGATGACCGCACCATAAATGTGAAGCAGGCATATGTGGGTGTATTTAAGGGGAGGAAAAAGCTAGCAATGCTTTTGAGACCCACTCTTTAATGTGAAAGGTACGTTGTTCCTAGAAGGGGGGAACCTCGTGACTTACTTCTAAAGTCTCAGGGTGCCAAATCCCAGAGTGACTGGAACATCTGCTCAGATATCATGAAAACAAAGTCTGCTTTGCACTATTTTCCTGGGGCAAAATCTTGCTTTGGACTGTAAGGCTTGTGTCTGCTAGTATATTAAACAGGTCCAGGAACACTCTTGGGAAAACCTCTTAGCTTCCCAGGCTGGGTAGCTGCACCCAAATGGCTTAACTGGAACCAGTACTGGAATGTTCCCACTCCGCAAGTGTGGGGCTCTTCAGTGAGGGCACCTGCTGGCTCGGCCCTGCCTAGGGTGGCAGCTTGCCCCCTCCTGCCAGCACCCAAGCTACTTGATCCTTGAATTTAAATACCTTACGGCACTCAGGCGCAGCTGTTGGAGAACTCGCTTGGGTGCAGCCAGGGTATTCCTGATGCCCAGAGCCACTCATTCTAGAAGCAAGTATCGTATGGAAAACACCCAAAGCAGTGTCACACAGGCATGTAGCAGGGTTCCTCATATCACCCTCATTCCTATGGCTGTGACTGATCCAGCAGGATTTACTTTAGAAACAGAGAGAGCTGCAGTGAAATTCTGGGCACCCAGGACTCCTCTTCCCTAAGCTCCCTTTCTCAAGGTCCTGACATGCCCAAGTTTACCTTACCCTTTGGAGAGCTCAGCCCTGCTTTAACCCCATCACATTCACTTGCCATGCCTGTCTGTCTCTGGAGTGAACTGCGTGTATCTGCCTCTGGAAGACATTCCTGTGCCCAAATTCAGTATCACTGATACTTCTCATAGCAATCGTTCAATCAGCTCCTCCTTCAGCTCCTTCCATCAGAGCAAATGTGGCATATTCATAGACTTTACTACTGCAGTCATTGCTTGGGGCCTTTGAGGTTAAAGCTCAGTAAACCTCAAGTGCCTCACCAGGCAACTGTGCAGAAATACATTTCAATTTCCAAGATTCATTCTATTGATTTATTTCCTGAGCTGTCACTGCTCTCACAGCTCAGCCATATCACAGATCACATGTTTAGGATTTCATTACCTTCACTATACATTAAATATACTATCAATGGTGTGCTGGAGAGTCAAAACTCAGAAAGGTTTAAACACAAACAGAATGTATGTGGTTGAAGAGAAAGCCTTGAGGAATTCTGCAGTCCTATCCTGACTGTCAGGAGAGTTTTGTGCCAGGTAGTATTTTAGGACATTTTCATGCTTTACCTGAACTCAGTCAGCATCCCAAAGAAAAGGCAGTGCCATCCAGGCTGTCACTCTGGCCTCCAGTGGCACCCCCATTCCCTTGTACTGGCACTGGGATTTATTTGGCTATGGGATGAACAGAGAAAGGAAGAGCCACAGGGGCTAGGGATTATTTTCTTGGGGGGGGGGGAGGGGTGTCTGGGAATGATCACAGTAATAAGTAAAGTAAAACCCCACAAGCTTATTAGCTTAAAAAATGGCAGTTTGGGCCTGCCTGAAGGAAATGCTGTGGTGGGAGGGCAACAGGCACTGTAGCTGAAGAGCTACGAACTGAGCCCTGGCAGTGGCGCACAGCTAACTGTCGGGCTCACTGCAGGCCAGTCCTCTCTTGGCAGGGAAGGTTTTGTACTGCCTTGGTGAGGTTGCTGTCACAACAGGAATTAAAAAAGGCAGTTCAAAAGCAGCACAGCAGTGCCTAGACTGAACATGTGCCCACAGTGTAACAGCAGAGGTGGCCCTGTTGTGCTGCTCCCTGAGGAGGATTTCCGTTCGGAGGCTGATGATTGCCAAGGCAAATTAGAGCTGCTTGCAGCTAAAGAGCACAAGGACAAACATTTTGTCATGTCTTCACCAGAAGTCAAGCCACATGAAATGTGATTTACCACAAAGGCATGTTGGTTGTCTGGGCTTCACAATGTCCCTGAAATGAACACAAGTAGCTTAGAAGAAAAGGTGCTATCAGCTAAGCCCTTCTCTTGCCTGCTCTACAAGTTCTGTGGCTCTTGGTGGCATTTGGATTAAAGAACCAATCTGTCCTTGATTAAAAATACCTTGGTATCTGCCCTCCCTTTCCTCCAAATGAAGGATGGTCACTGTAGGCAGCCACTCCTGTAGAAATTTTCAGCTGTTGTGGGGGAAAAATATGCAACAATTATGCAAACAACTATGGTAGGCATTTACAGTTTGGAGTGTACAAACTCTAGCTGCGGCCTTTATGACATTTGCTATTCAACCAGGTTACTGCATAAAAGCCTTGAAGAAGCTGTGAGCACTTAAGATAACAAAGTAGATCCTGAGAACAGCATGTGCAAGTTAGCTATAAGCATAGTCAATCCCTGAAAGTGCAAAGCAAATGTATTACCCTGTTCATACGGCTGCTGTCTACTTTAGGGCAAAGAGAAGCATGGGTGCTCAGCTGGGGCACCCAGGACACCACCCTGGGGCTGCGCTGGCCCTGTGCATGAGTGAGAAGTGCAAGAAAGATAACGCAACGCTTCTTGTGCAAATTGCAAGCAGCAATACTAAAAGCAAGAGGCAGGGGTGCTCCTCTTTAAGGTCAGCTGAAGGGCCTGGTAGTATGTAGGTGAATGAGGCTGAGGTCCTGCTTCAGAGGTTGCTGGGAGAGAGAGACTGTGATTCACTTCAGGAGAGCGTTGGTTGACTGTGAGGAGGAGGCTGGCAGCCCTTGCTTCCCACCGTGCTCACTCATGCAGCGTTTGCAGGGACAGGGCACAGAAGAAGGGGGAAATGAAGAAAATGGAGTGGCTGCAAGAGGAGGGAGAGATCAAAGCTTCTTCCTTTCCCCCTTCTACTTCTGGCCCCTCTATTTCACCTTCGGTGCCTTATTTCTGTTGTGCTCAGTGTTGTTTCCCCATAGGTCCAACTGCAAGGCCAGACCTCTCTGAGGAGAATCCATTCCTCTGCCCAACAAGAACACCTGCTCTGCTAGACATCCTGAGCAACAGCTGGCGGCAGGCCAGGCCTACCATCCCTGCTGATCCTGCTGTCCCTGCCATGACCACTGTCGCCACTCTACCTGCCATCCCCACTCTACCTGCTATCCCTGCCATCCCTGCCGTTCCTGTCCCTGTACTTGTGCTACCTGGGGGTTCCACGGGTGCGACAGGAGCAGGTGGCTGCTCCTCGCCCTTCCTGCTGACACCGTCAGAGTAGTGACAAGTTTCACGAGTGACTTCACGAGCCAAGTCATTTAACCATTGTCTGTTCTCCCAGCTGCATTTGCCTCACAGGATGACAGTGTTTGATATCTCAAGAGATAAAGAATATTCTGTTGTAAGCAAAGGAAAACTAGAGAAGATTGATGGTGGTAGTGGGGGGGAAATGAGATGAAAAACATTGCCACAAGGCAAAAGTCTGAATAATCAGATGAGTGAGGAGGGTTACAGTGTGCAAGTGAAGAGACATTGAGTCACACTGCAAGCCTGTACCATAAAGTGATCTATACGTATTTCCCAGAAGGTGATTAGTTTGCATAATGCAGAAGTTTTATGAAGGGTGTTCATTGGAACTCGATGAATAATTAATTTTTTTTGTTTCGCTGGCAAATGTGGAAAGTCAAGAGGACTCATTTCAATCAGACTGAAAGGAAAAAAATTGATTTTTTTTGTGAATTGAAAAGTAAAACAAATAATAATTTTGAGGCTTCAAATGAGACATTTGTTCCTAAAAAAAAAAATAGCATAATTCTGATGTTGGCTATTCAAATATGGTTTTAAATATTTTAAAATAACAGGGATTTTTGAAGGCAAATATTGTCTTGAACAAGAAAAATGAAATAACATAATATGAAAATCTTTGAGAATTACTTGATTGGAAATTCTGATGGGGATTTTTTTTTTTGATATTAAAGAATATGAACATACAGGCCAAGACCCTGAAATATATTACTATCTCCTATGCTGAACTTTTGGCATAAGTTTGTTTCAAAAACAAAAGCCCCATTCCCAGACTTGATAGTTTTTCATGCAAATCCAAACTTCTCAAGACTCCAGAACCTGCATCTCCTTGTATCTCCAGCTCCTCAGTGGCCCAACAAAACATTAATCGGTCCCTGCAAAGTCACAGAAAGAAATTACAGCTGCGCTCTCTCCAGAGCCTGCATTCACCAGCTCAGTGTGCTATGACCTAATACACAGTCTACTATTAAATAGCTTGCAAATTAAATCACTGGCTTTCACAATGTAATATTAACAAAGCAACAACAGAAGTGCTCTTACAGAGCAGTGACAGTTAAATCCCTTCATATAAGGAATGGGTGGTGCTGTAGTTTCATAGCTACTGAAGGAATGGGAGGAGACAGAGTCCTGTGTAACCCCTTGAGTCCAAAGACCTTAGTACAGAGATGCCATGTATTTTCATGGAGTCTAGACCTCTGGCAATAACCCAACACAGGCTGATAGTTCAGGCAGGTAATATTGCAACAACATCACCTACAAGGCTGTGGCAGCAAAAACTGTTGATGCAACTAGGTCCTTAGAGCAGTGAGAACCAGCCCTTCTGCTTTATGCTTTTTCTTTTACAAGACGTAAGTTGGTTGCTGACGTTTTAGAATCATTAAAAGTGGGTTAATACAATGGCCATTTAAAGGAGCAAACATAGCAAAAAACCTTAGGAAGTGAAACTTTCTCAAGAAAGCTGTGCTTAATTGCAGTTGCTCTCACTGCACAGGGCTCCCTTCACATTTTTCTCATTTCACCCAGTACTGGGCCTAAGGCAGAGAAAAGACAATGTCACATTTTGCCAGTGTGTAAGACACCATTGTTTTGTTTGCAAACGAGCTGATGATTTAAAAATGAAAAATGTTGTTGGTGGGGGCTTGATAAAAGCTTTAGGAAAAGTTGTACATGCATTTTCTAGAAAATTTCCCCTTTTCCTTCAACATTTCATCAAAATTATAAAATTCAAAACATTTCCTCCCCTTCTGCGTAGGACTTGATTTTCATTGGACCCCATCCAACACATGTGTTTTCTTTGTATGTACCAGATATAATCTCACTGCTATCTAAAATAAAAATTCCCCAAGCAGTGTGTTACCCACAAGCCCATCTTTCTTTTTATCCCCTCTTACTGATTTTGCAGCCCTGTTTCATAACCTCTTTCTCCCCTAGAAACACATTGGCAAACCTACTTAATTCTCCCCTTCATCCCTAGGCCAGCCAAACTGCCCACTACCTAGTCCTAGTGTCCATTAACCCTGTGGCCAAAGCACTAACAATTCTTTCAGATGCTGGATTTACAGATGATGATAGTAGGAGGAGGCAGCTGGAGCAGTGAATGGGCACGTTAGTGCTCACCCCCATCAGAGGCTTTACAGCAGGCACTAATTAGTGCCCAACTCAAATAACCAGGAGAGCAAGCTGGCCACACTGGCACATTTGAGTCAATATTCTTAGAGTTGCTATCGATATGATTGTCTAGGAATATGAGAAAGGTAAAGCTTGTAGGAAGTGGTACTATCTGTCAGCAGGCAGGTATAGTAAGAAAGAGCTTCTGAACAGAAAGGTAGCAGCCTGTCAGCTTTTTCAAACTATCGCTTTGGCTAATGAAAGACTCAGCCCTTCCTTGCACATCTGGCCTCTCTGACATGTCAGGGTTTTGTTTTCATACTTAGCTCTGGCAGGGACTTCGGGAAAGGGGAGTTACTAAGTCCTAGAAATGCGGTTTCAAGTATTTTGCAAACTGGGGAAGACAAAGGAGTTGGAGTTATCACTAGTACAAGGGTAAGGCTTTGTACATGAGATCAGATTCTGTGGTGAGGAGTGGGTTGAACAACAAATCTTGCAGCTGATACATTTTTGGAAGGCATAGGACCTCCTTTTAATTTGCTGACTCACATGATGGCAGCCATGAACCCAGAGCTTGGCTGCAGCATCCCATTTACAGAGAGGTCTGGGTTATGGGGTGAAAAATTTTGTGCAATTGCTATTTATTCTACAATCCTCTGCCAGAAATTCTTTATCTTTGTTTTCCAGAGCCTCCAGCCTATGATTTAGCACATTCTCTAATGCAAATTCACAATCCTTGGACACATCACTGTAAACTTTCAGTAACATGTGGTGGTCCACAGACTGAAGGCAAAAAGATCAAGCATATCACTTCCATAAATCAAGGCATCAGTCCCACAGATCTTAGGCAAAATTCCCATGAATAGATTGTCTTGACAAGCTCTGAAAAAAACAACCCATAATAAAGGCACTATTCATTCTATAGTTTTGGTAGATAAAAATGCCAGGAAAGAGAGAAAGAGGCAAGGAGAAGGTGTGGGAAGCAGAAAAGTGAGGCAAGATTTTAGCAAGGAGGGATTCTGAAGATGTTCCCATCCTCGGTGCTATGTTTCCCTACCACCTTGCTCTCTCATGCAAATTTTAAAGAGCATTATTGACGGGGATGCTGCAGGTGGTACACTATCCGCTCTTTACTAAAATGTTTTGTAATTCATAACTGGCTTTGGGCAGGTTTGGAAATGTGCTTCATTCACAGCCTAACAGTGACATCTGAAAGCACCGAAACGCTACATACACCCTTCACTGATTCAGCCATTCCTATTTCTACCCAAAACATCCTTTCCCCTTCGGCATTCTCATTTCCCTATCTCCATCTCATCAGGAGCCCTCTGAGATTCCACATAGGAACTGTTCCCTTAAGATGTCCAAGGCTTGTGGGGTCTGTTCCCAAACTCAGTGTGCGCCAGGAAAAGGCAGATACCTGTGCTGCAGTACTGAGATCCAGGCCTCGCACAGGCAACTCACACCGAGTGTGGATGTAGTTGAATGTGACAAAACACCTTCAGAAGTCTTAGCCTGTGATCACTGTTCACCTCCTGTGCTGAAACATTCTCTTCTCTGGCCTTGACAAACTTCAGCTCACTGCTGTGTATTCATAATGTTACTGTCAATCTGCCAGTTCCAGCACCTTGCCATTTGCTTTGTGCCTGTCTGCTGGCTTCCTCCTTCTGCTAAATTACTAAGTTTCCTTCCTTCATGTAATTTAATTTGAATTGATTTAATTTCATTTTCCAGCCCATCCCATTCTAACTATCAGCTCTCATTCACTCTTCAGAAATGGCCTCCAGGCTTTGGAGAACAAAGCTGACTTTCATTACCCACTTGTCATGAACTCAAAGAGGTGTTTTAGAATGTGCTCTGTGCCATCCTTCGGATGAACATCTGACTGTGAGCTTAGGAAAATGCCTTTCCCTGTCAGGTCTCCTGTCTTTTGGATTCTCTGTATGACCACTGAGCTTTATGTAAACTTCGAGTCCTTTGTGTTATAAATTATAATATAAAGGTTCAATTCTTGTTTTGTCTTGTAGTTCGAGATGTCATAATTTCATTTTTTTTTTAAGATGTGGTGATTTGACCACCAAAGCTGCTCTATCGTTCCCGTCCTCAGATGGATGGGGGGAGAAAGTACAATGAAAGGACAGGGAGAGATCACTCACCAACTAGTCATGGGCAAAACAGACTTGACTTGGGGAAAACTATTTTAATTTAATATCAATCCAATCAGAGTAGGGTAATGCCACCTGGCATTGGCTCTGCTGGACATAGGGGAAACTTCTAGCAGCTTCTCACAGAAACCACCCCTGGACCCCACCACTGTCCCACTACGAAAACCTTGCCACAAAAGCCAGGGACTTAATTAACCCTGTGAAACTGGAGGTAGGCTCTCAAGCTACATGCCACACATGAATTACACTCCTTGTCTGTATCCTTGAAAAATATTTCTTATGCATCTCATTTTTGAGAACAGCACTCCTCACACTTTTTCAGAAAAGTTTTATCATGTTTTATTCTTGTGTCCCTCATTAAATGCAGCTACTGTACTGTCAGAGCCAGAGACTATCAGACATACAGCTACCTTTGGCTGTTTTTCCTTTCTGCAATGCTTTAAGAAATAAAGGGAAGCAGAAGTAAAACCTTTCTCCAGTATTTCTCCATGTTGCCACAGATGCAGGTCATCACAGGGTCTTTGTTGCTTTTTTGCTTATTCATGAACAGACTGGCTTTTGGGGTTCATTCTAGGATGAAGGTGCCTGCTTTATTCTGTGTTCCCTCCCAAGTGATTGGCCTACTAACAAGAGATTTGTGGTGTTCTGCTTTGGAAAGTTCCTTCCTTAAAGCTTAGTCCTTAAACAGCTGCCAAGATACTTCAGGGTCCGTGTTCAAATTCCACCTATTATCTCACCCTTGCCCCAGTCCCTTACAGGAAGCTGGAGAAGAGTAAGGAAGTTGGTGTGTGAAGATCTTTTGCCCATGTTGCTTCTCAGTCCTGCCTCTTTATTTCCCCTTACTTCTGTCTGTATCTCTTTCCCCACAGTCTCAGCTCTTACATTTTAACTGCAGGCTGCATGGGGCCTGGGGAAGGGGCAATTTGGTTGCATGGGCAGGGGTCCTGGTTGCTACTGGGGCATGTATGGGCTGCTACAAATAATGTGCAGCAAACCCAGCCAGGTAAGGGGTACAGTGCAAAGCTTCAAAGCTAACAGAACTGTTAGCATGAAAAGTTGGGAGGCAATGTTCCCTCTGTGTTAGATAACTGGAGATGCCCTGAATTTCAAGAAAGCCTGTTGGATGTAATTAACTTTACAGTAGAGCACACAAAGCCTAGACTCTAAAAAAGAGCTACCAACAATTGCAGCACAAGGTAAAAGGATGCTCACTCATCCACTCACACCTCAAATCCTTCTGGACAGTCCACTGGTCAGTGGAAGTGCACGAGAGGACTAACCCTGTGTGTGCTGAGAAGTAACAGAAAGATAATTCCTCAGCTGGTGCTGTCCTCACCTCTGCTGAGGCTGGGCTGAGGGCTCAGGCTCAGGACTAGATAGCAGCATCTGCAAAACCAGGTTAGAAGCTGACAGAGAGGCCCCATTTCTGAGAGACTTAAAAATCATGATGTGAATTGTGGTTCCTTCAGGAACCAAGACCGATCCACCAAACTTGGTCATATCTAGGCCTTTACTTACACTAATCAGGTTTTAGTCCTTTAATGGTAATGAAACAATATTTTTCCAGTCACTGTGTTATTTCCTTTTCTCTCTACCTATTGTTTTGTAGAAAAAGACTTTTTCTTCAGCCATACAACTTAGAGGTCTGGATTTTTTTTCAAATGACAGTGCATTTCAAAACCCCAATAGGTTTGTGGCAAACTAACATGATAAAAACGTGAACTGTTTAACATAGTAAGACATGATCTCACATTCTGAGTTTAACAAAATATCCTGAAACCAGATACTTATGCAAATTCTAAGCTTCTCTTCTCCCCATTACATCTCAAGCAATTCACCAAGCGAGTTCCTGTCACAGAAGAAAAAAACACGAGCAGCATGAGACAGGGTTTGAAGTGTGAAAATAATTTTGTGAAAAATAACATTTTGCAATGGGAATTCTAACAGGATGTCAGCAGGAAGGTGTGCCCCAACAAGCGTTCAATGAAGAAAAGCAATTCAAGTCACTAAAATGTGAGCAGCTAACCCCAAATGAGAAAGAAACTTACATGAGAAACCTAGTTATTTAACTTACTAGCAATCTGAGTAATCACAGTAGTGTAGTCCAGTGTTCAGTGTAAATTACGTCTCCCTCTTTGAGCTAAGTTCAAAGAGGCCACGAGACCCGAACCCCTCCTAGGCTGCTTCCTTGGTGTAAGGCTCTGCAGGCCCTGAGTCCCCTCCCCTGCTCTGACACTTTGCTATGGTAGCATATGTAGAGTATAAAGGTTTCTTGTGACCTGAGGATTAATATCACCTGTAAAACCAAAGTGTACTACAAGTACGTGCATAAAGATTTATCTACACTGAGCTTCTGGATATTGCAAGTACAAAGCACAGGCTGTTGGAGACAGCCTGAGGAATATCCTTCCTGAAAGATCTTGTGAGTCACAGAGTCGAAAGGGAAGGCTCTTCTACCCATTCCCTTGCCCTAGGCCATGTGTCAGATTCCAATTATGGGGAAAGGATGGAAGAAAAAAGTTCTCAAGATGAGGAAGTCAGGGTAGGAAGATACCCAAATACACAGACAAGAAGGGGTAGTAACTAGGTAAGATAGGTCCTATGGCTGTAGCCCACAAAGCATGGCTGGACCAAGCAGAAGTCCAGACCCTCACTGTCAGCTGAAGAGTAGTTAGAAGAGGGGCACAGCAAGGAGAAAAGTTGTCCCCAGAAATTCTTGTGGATCTTATTTTAGAGGGGGAACTCGTTCAGTTACCAATACCTTGTCCCATGCTGTGACTGATCTGGGAAGGAGAGAAGGAGAGATCTTATTTGGAACAAGATCTCTATTTTACTGCATCATCCGTCTGCTGTGTGCATACGTTCCAAGATCCAAAGTCTGATCAACAAGGATTAGAAGGCATCATAGCAAAGTGATCCCTATCCATTAGAAGGATACTCTGGGCTCACCTCAGGCTGCCCTGGCTGTGAAGACAAAGACAACTTCAACAGACTCCACAGGGAGACATATTGTGCCTGACTTAAGAGAACATTCATTGCAACAGAGGGTTTTAAGGAGGAACAAGGGTAAAATGTGGTCAATGGTGAAAAGGCACCCTGAGAACAAACCATCCAGGAAGCAAGATGAGTATCCCTGGAAACACAAGGTTACCCGAGCAGTCTCAATTGCCAGAGAGAGGAGCACCAGAATGCTACTTCTCACTCCAGCCATCTAAGATACTGAGGATATCTGGGACAGGGAGCACTGAGTTTTATATGGCAATCCTTTGCAAGTGTTTAGTGATCAATTGCACCATCAATTTGTAGTCTCAATCATCAGGAGATGACATTATGGTTGATGAGGCTCAAATGCATCATTTGTTTAACTGCCTACAAAACATAAGCCCAAAAGATACATAGGGCAGGTAATTTGGTTACTACCCTGAATATGAAAATGTCAGGCATAACCTGATAATTCCCTGCCATAAATCTCACTGGGACATTCTGGTACAGAATACCCTTTATTTAATACTAATGTTTAATATTAAAATTGATCTAAGCTTGTCCAACCAGCAACACAATATGGACCTAACTCATTATTAGTATGCAGTTTTTCATTTTCCCATAACTATATTTGTATTTATCATCAGTTCTGTTTTGAATGCTGGTTAAGATCAAACTGACTATGCATGTGTCATTGCAAACAATTTTTTAATCACCTAAGTATGGAAAGAGTAATTTTATTTATATCATTAGGTGTTTATGTGATTTCAAGATCAAATATTTATCCCATGTCTTTGGACTGGGCAGGCTACTGTTTCAGAACTAATGCTGTTAGCTTTTCTAGGTCACAGGCCAAAAGTAGGTCTTTGCAATCTACTAGATCTACATATATAAATGAAGAAGCACCTTCTAGAACAACTTCTCAAAGTGGGGGAAAAAAAAGAATTATGACCCTTAGTGTGTCTGAAGTGTAACTTCATTTTATGAATTCCTTAGGCAATGATTCATGGATCTGACAGTCTATCAGGTAAACCTGGAAAATGTTTTTCAGACTTTACACGACTTTTGAAAGGCCAATGGGTGAAAATTGTTTCACTGAGATTTGAAATGACGCAGGTGAACTATGCAGAGATAGCAATAATCAAAGCTCCTGCAGCGTTTTTCAGCTGCTGATCTCAAGGTACTTAGGTAGTAAAATCCATGGGTAGGGAAAGTACTGTATAGATTTGGAAGTCATTAGCTATAAACCTAGATGGATAATTTCTTCTTGGAAATCAGAGAGCCTAAAGAAGCTAGGTTATGATTCAAATTGCATTGCTGATATGAAAAGATGAAGTCATTGCAAGTGTAATCAGTATTTTGAAGGGGGCAGCAATTTTAAAACATCAAAAGCACTAACATTAAAGCAAGCAAGTAATTGGGGGCGGAGGGAAGTCCTCCATAAAAAAGCTAACTTGCACTGATTTGCTGTGCCACATTAGGCAGAAGTATAATTCTCTGTGTGTTGTCCTAGCAGGAAATACCTGATGATTGCTAAAATATTGGGTGTTGTGATTGTGCAAGCTGGCAGCACCAAAGGGCCTGAACTGCTCTATTGGACGATTACCTTTCCTCCCCCAATTCTTAAAGCAGAATGGATGGCAGTTTCAGGTTGAATATATATTTTCCATCTGCTGAATAGTTGTTTTTGTTCATGCTGTTTGAGGTTAACTGTGCACGTACTAATCAAACCCACTACTTCCTTTCTCGTAAAACCAAAACAAAGCTTCATATTACTTTCAGGTACAGCATCTGGGATCAAAGCTATATATATACACACTGACTCTGTGTGGGTTCAAACATTTCGAAGATTCAGTATCCTGAAAGGTTTTGCCTTTTTTCCAGGCCTGAGACTTCCAGTTTGTCTTAAGGTCTGAAGGCATCAGCCACCTTCACCCCCTTCATCATCTGTCCCAGCGCAGGAATGCTCTTGATACTGGTCACCGCGGGCCTTCTCTGCACAGCCACTGCCACTGCCAAAGGTGGGTAGATGAAGGAGGCAATGTAGCTGGGGGTGTCTACATCTCAGTTTCACATCTTTGCAGATGGACTGGGTACAACAGGGAGAGGGAGATGACCCAGGAGCCCTCCATAGGGTGGTCTGGGAACAAGGTCTTGGGCAACCACAAGGTATCTGGAGAACCAGACACATACTTTAGAGCAGTAGCTTCTGTAGAGAGGCTGGATTCAGAGTAGCTCAAGAAGGAAGAAAGATTTTGAAAAAACAGGCCCTGTGAGTGAAGATGTTGGCAGCTGATAATATGGATGTAGATGTTTGAATGGATGGAGAAATTCTACTCCTCTTCAGCCCAGATTCTTCACTGAAGAAGATAAGCTCTGTCCCAAAATGGACTGATAGAAAGTGAAATGAACAAATAATATTGAGTCTCCATTAGAGCATATTAAAGCATACTTTAAGTCAGTGTCTTCCCATTGTGTAGCAGGATAGAGTACAGAAGTTGTAAAAAGCAGCCAGTGGGGATGTACATGACACACTAGTTTTCCTTTAAGATTTGTGGTGATTTTTTGCAGTATGTTTATCAGGCTTTGCTGTGTGTTGCTGTACTGTGGCTTGGGAATAGCAGGTTAAAAATGAGGAGCAGAAAAGATGAGAAACAAAAATATGAAGAGGTTTTCCATTCAGTTTTACTGTCACCCTCACAGTTCCGTTCCATGTTCCATACAGGATGTCAACCTGCTTGTTTCTAGATGTGAACAAACTTATTTCCACCAGGAAGAAATTGTGGTTTAAATGCCTAATTTTAAAATTTCAAACTTCAAGTTTACCATCTGAAGTCTATCCTTTTTCTTTCTCATGTATATTGAAAAGTTTGGGGTGAGGACAACTGAAGCATGCAGGTCATTGCTCCAGTAAGTGGGTCAAATTACCTACTATTTAAGCAACAAGTAATTGCTGAGATTTATATCATCTTCAGTAGTCAAAGCACTTCTTGAGCTTTTAAAATATATTAATGCAGTGCCTATGCGAATTGTGGTTTTGGAGACTTTTTTGGGAAGGATTTAGCAGCATGTCTAGGAATTACCCATGGAAAATAGGAGGTGGTAGGACTCCCTTCCTATTGTGTACATATCAAGTACATGACTGCAGATCATTCCTTGACAGTTCGCTTACCATTACGCTCTTTATTTCTTTACAGTAATGGAGGTGTCACAGCCAGCAATGGTGCTGGCCAACAGGCAAGGAGTGGCCAGCTTGGTGTGTAAATACAAGCACATTGGGAATGCAAAGGAAATTCGAGTGACTCTGCTCAAGCAGACGGGTAACCGGTACACTGAAATCTGTGCTTCGACCTATACATCAGAGTTTAAAATGTTCAGCGTGGAGGAAGAGGTCATTCAGTGCCGTGTTAGCCCCAGCCGAAACAATGTGACCCTCACCCTCACTGGCTTGCAAGCTAATGATACTGGTCTTTACATCTGCAAAATGGAGCGGATGTACCCTCCACCTTATTTTATGAACAAGGGAAATGGGACGCATCTCTATGTCATTGGTAAGCCAAGCAACTTTACAGTACTATGATACTCCCAGTTTAAGGGAGTTGGTATTCTATCTCAAAGGTCTTCAAAGATCTGTTTGGAAGAAGTGAGGTTGAACATTGATTCAAGCTCCAAGAATCATGATTAACTCTTATTTCTTTCAGGTGTCCCTGCACATACCTAAAGCAAGCATAGTTATAGCCATGCAACGTATTTAGCAATGTATGGATGTTTGACAGCATAAACAATACCATATAGTGTACAAGTATGTCTAGGCAGTTAGATACGTAAGTGGAGAAACAGTGGAGAGCAAGGCGTATGTCCTTCTACAGATAAAGCCTATTTCCACTGGAGGCTGAGAGGGCAGGCAGTCAGAGCTCAGTCCTGGTAGTATTCTGGGATAGCACATGCTAGGGAAAAGCAGCGTGGAAGCCGAATTACTGGTTTCTAGGGGCTTCTTATGATGCTTATGTGTGACATAACTTGTGTGATATCATATATTTTAGATCCAGAACCTTGCCCGGACACTGCCATCTATCTCTGGGTATTAGGAGCTACTGCCTCAGGATTTTTTCTTTACAGCATGATCACCTCAGCCATTCTTGTGGGCAAAGCGGTAAGTTCCATCAACTCAGCCCCATCCTGCTAATAAAACCCCTTTGTGTGATGAGGACAAGGAGAAAGAAAGGAGAACAGGGGAGTACACTGGGAACAAACACACTGGGATGCTCCTTTGTACTGGTGCAATGCTGTTACAATTACACAAAATAAGAGAACTTGCTGGAGCTGCCATTTAGATTTGTTTATGGCACATTTGTGTTGCCACAGTACCAGAAAGCAGTCAGCTTACATCAGCTGAACTGACCCTTGACTTAGGTTTGGATGCTTACAAAAGCTAGGAGTCCTGGATGCTTCTGAGACCAAAGGCAACAGTCTTCATGTGCACTCTGATTTCACAACTGATACATATAAAATCCCAGGATTTGATGTTTTCTCACTACTCACCTCTGTGCAAAGCAAATTTAAAGAGGCTTCCCCTTGTGATAGAGTGGAATTGTAACTTAGAGGATTTTAACTTCACAGCTAGAAATGTCTACACAAAGACATGTAAAATATAAGTCTGGGAGCCTCATGGGATCTGGAGTACTCACAGTCTGTTAGAAATAAACCTGATGCCAAAGCTTAAAACAAAACAGTCTCCTTGTCCCATATTTTTCAATCCACCCTTGTCCCTAGAAGCTAAATGAAACAGTCCAGTGTGAACACTCCTAGTTTTGAACCAACATTGAACTCTGCAGCAGGAGCACCTTCAAAGGGCTAAATGAATGGCAGGACTCCATTTTTTGCTAAATGGGCCCTGTAACTCCTGATTCTCCCTCAAGTGACCTCAACAGATCTTCTAAAAAGAGGAGTGGCAGGGAAAGGTGCTTAGAATACCTTCTGCTTACTAAAGGCAGAACAACATCCATCACTTTTCTTTAAAATGTGCTGCTCAGTGATAATGCTGTGATCACTTGTTCATTTACTGTCTTCCCATATTTTATAGATAAAGAGAAGACGATGTCTCACTACTGGTGTATATGTGAAAATGCCTTCTGAAAAGCTAGAGAAAAAAGTGATTCCATTCCACATCACTGTTAACTGAAACAAGGAAAAAGAGAACCATATCCTAGCTGGGATGGAGAGCCTGCTAATTTACTTAAGTTAAAGAAATAAAATTGTCTTATTACAAAGGTGTATGGCAAGGAGAGAGAATATTCTTTGTAACTTGTATGGTTTAGAGGAGAATAAATAGTCTATGCATTAATATTTCAAGGTTAACCCTGCCACTTAAAAATGGCTACTTTAGGCCATTTATTCTTTGAGTTGTATTGTACCAATATGTAATATATATATATACATACATATATGTATAGCATTAAGAGCTATTGCTGTTGCATCTTGCTGTCAAATTTCACCATGTCTACTGATCAACTGAAACCCAAACACTATTACGACAGAGGCTCGTGTGTCATTGCAAGGCTAATCATATAGGTCTGGGAGGCAGAGGCAGAGGAGCACACTAAGGTACTATGGAATGTTGACTTGTTTCCCTGCATTGCTATTTATTGGTCCCGTTCCCGGCATTAGTGCTCGGCGCTTCCACAGAGGCATCACTGTAGGCTGGCACTGAAGAAGCTGCTGCTCTGAAAGTCCGATCCCACCTCCTCTCACTGGCATTGTGTCCTACCAGTGCCATCCTGGATTTAACATTGATGATATCTGAGCCAGTGCTGACAGCTCGGTGTGAGAGAAAGGCTGCCCAGCAGGATCCCTCTTAGGCTGCTGCTGGGAGGATGTTCAGCTCTGCTGGGGCCTTACATTTTACAAATGCTAAATTAGCATCTACCCAAAAGTCAGAAGTCTGTTGCTGTGTTTAACTGAGTCTGTTTTCCATGAAAATACCAACAGTGTATAATCTTGTTAATTAGTTATGTATGATTCAATAAAAACCTTGAAGCTTTGCCCAAATTCAAGTTCATTTCTTATTCACCGTTCTCAGAAGAAACAGGAAGTGGCTACATGTTAGAAAGCAACGATGGCAAGATGAACCTTTCCCCTCTGACCCTGTGTTTTGTCCTTCTGAGAAAGCCTGTGTGCTCATGACAACAGTTACTTTCTCAGCTCCCCTCCCCAGGGGGCCACCATTAAAATCAGTGAAGTTTTTTCTATTTGTCTAGTTAGAGCTGCTGTGATGTGGTTCAGAGATTCCACCAGCAGCTTTTCACTTCCAGCAAAGTTACTTGCAGAAGGTAGCTGTAACAACTTTGACAGCATCTCCTGTACATGTTTATACAAAAACCTAGTCCTAGTTTCAAATCCTGTTTTCTTTGCACCTCTTTGACACTCTCACTCACTAAATGCTACCTGACATAAAAAGCTGTTGGAACTTAAAACCATTTGAGCAACTCAGCTACTATGTACTACTTTGGCTCTCTGCTATTAAAATTTCACCTTACGACCCAAGGATTTGGAGCTCTGCTTCACAGCTGTGAGTCCATCTTCTTGGCTCGATAATGGTGAACCCAAGCCCACAGCCCTGTGTGCCACATTCCTGCAGAGGCAGCACGTTCCAGAACACCAAATCTCATTGCTCTTTTGGTTTGTTTTTCCCCTCTTTCTCCTTCATGTGCCATGACCTCCAACTGTGCAGATAAACATTAATAATTTCCCAGCGTTTGCAGGTGTTAACAGGTCTCTCTGTGTGGACCTATAATTGTAGTGCATTAAGTAAATATAGTATCTGGTGCCACCTTTTTGAAGGTGTTTTGATATTCTGACATCAGTCTGGGATTTTCTCCCTAGTTTTCCACTAACCCAGTGTTTTGGGAATAAAAATTACTCCAAGATCACACATCTGATGTCATTGCAAAATAACTGAATTTCTGCCTGTACAAAGGCAGTCTGCTCAGAGAAACATGTTCCATGATTGGTAAAAACAGATTTGACTCACACATCCACTTGCACAAGTCTTTCAGTAAATTTACCCTAGCAAAGCAAGAATAATTATCGAGGGGAATTTCTTCTTCCAGCACAAGTAGTAGCTCAGATACCCTCTGTATCACGTGTCTGACTCCTAACCAGGAATCAGATATTTCTTCTTTTTCTTTTCTTTGACAACTCCTACACCCTGGGACCAAGAACTTAGGTTTTTTAGGCAATCTATAAGCAGCTCAAGTAAAATATTTTCTAAGTTTATCCTTCCTGGCTGAAGAGATGCTTTGGACCTGTATCAACTACCTCATGACCTCTGAACACAGCTGGCTGTGAATCTGTGTCAACACAGAACCAGTGTATATTCCAATTCACTTTCATTTCTGGCAGTTAAGTTCACCACGGTTTGGCCTTCTGCATCCACCTGGACTAATCTCCCTTAGTACAGCAGCATTTGCTTGAGACATTCAGCTTGCAGTGACCAGTGAAGAATTCTGCCCTAAATAACCTGCAGGTTGCTAAACTGCCTGAATAGTGAAGACTGTGGAAGAGCAGAGGAGACTCCATCACCTCACATATGGCAATAGCAATACTTTGTGTAATTCCTACCCTCAAGTAATTTCTGGTATGATGTTTATTAAGTCTCCTATTGGAAATTAATTTGCCCAGATTCACTCTTCTGAACTTCTCTTCATCCTCAGTAACTATGTTTTCCAACCCCATTGTATTTCTGCAGTGCTTAGTTTTCTTTCTTTCTCTTTGCCACTGTCACAGCCTTCCCCAAGCTCAGTGTCATATAAACACACATGATCATTTTCCTTCTACGCCAGGTTCCCCTTTTGAATCTTCTGGCAGGGTAACAGGTGCACTCCCATCAGCACATGTAGCACTGACGACCAAAGTGGGAATTCAGTTCAGATTTTGACAATGATACTCTTGTAATTTGTATCTGGCACTACAGAGGTGAGTGGAGCATAAGCGCCCACATTTATACCTGTCTCCATATAGCAGATAGCTCTGAAGAGCACAGAGCCTAGACCTCAGGGAATTTCCATTCCCCTGATGACTTGCATTGCCCTCCAGGACCTTAGAGATCTGTTCTTGGAGAGCGTCTTGCCACAACCAGCACTCAAAAAAAGTTGACACATTCAAGTCAGATTGAGTTTTCTGTCAGATCACAGCAGTACCAATATGAAAGGTGCAAACTTGAGGTCAGTGTACCTCCCAGAAAATGCAATAAAGAGAAAATCCTGACTTACTGGTAAGAATATGGAAAACAAAGGCAAAAGGATTTGGTCTTAGAACTCTGCTCATCAGAACAGGAAGTTTAAAAACAACTGTATGTCTTACCTGAACAGCCAAATGATGAGACTATATTGCTTGGTGAGGTTCAGACTTTCTTTTGATGTGCCCTTCACCCAGACAGGAGCTATGTCAGCCTGTTTGTGAAAAAGAAATACTTAGTGTCTGGCTGCATCTGAATGGGCATTCACAGGTATACTTGTTTGCATCAAAGACAATAGCATATGCATACACCCCACTCCCATATTCCACTTTCATTTTCATCTACTTTTTTATCTGAATTATTTTTCTCCTTGCCATCTTTAATTATCAGAGTCCTAGCTGGCACAGGAAAATATGTGACAAAAGTCATCTACCTGGCTACTCCATGAGTAGGCAATGAGAAGTCCATCAGTTCAGCATTAGAAATTTTCCTGTGAAATATTCAGATTCCCTACTCTTTGAAGGAATACGTGAGTCTGAATTCACTACTCAGCCAGGCCTTTAGGTCTACAGGTAAAGTCCATTCATCCTGTTTTCCACAGATCTTTACCAAATTAAAAAAATAAAAATCAACTTCTGTTGACCTATTCCTATCCTTCTTAACCTCCTGACCTCCTAGGGCCCTGGGCCTAATTTCTTGTGTTTCAATAACCAACATTTGCACTGCCCAGATAACTTGTAACTGAACTGGTGTGATGCAATTCCTGTCTGAGTAATGACTTCTGGCTTTGCAGCTCCAAAGAGTAGGAATATGTATGTGAGGGGCTGGGGTGAGATTTGGAGGCAAAGAAGGCAAGATATGACTGGTTTCTTCCTTTCACTAGACAAAAGCTCCTGCTAGGGAATGAGCCCTGAAAAATAAACCGGAAGATGCATCAGTTTTCTCTGCGATGGGAAGAGCTTGAACCATGACTAAAGAGCTCTGCCTCTAGGATAGGCATAAATAGGAATCAGATGATGTAGCCAAAAGTTATATCATGAAATCCAAACCAAAGAGGGTTGCTGTATAGCAGATGGTTTTATGCATTAATGAAACCAATTTATTCTTGACATTTGTAAAGTGCATGCTTGCTTGAGCACATAAATGTTAGTTTGAGCTATCTTCTATCCTTGGAAGGGAATGTAAACTTTGAATGCAGGCCTATGGCTGGGAGGAAGGTGTGGAGAAGGGGTGAAATTCAGAAAAAAATTGAGCTGTAGAGAATGAGGAAAGAATTACAAATACACAGCACCATACTCTGCTGATCCTGCAGATACCTGAGCATCACTTGGGCATAATCATTCCTGTACACACATAAATTCATCACTTGTATGACTTTGTTATCATTTTGTGTGAACATTTTTTGTGACTGATAGAAGAGTCGTCTTATTTAAGGGTACTTTTATATTTTAGATTAAAGGGGAATGGTGAGGAACTGTGGTATGTTTGAGCAAACAACAGCTACAGATAAGAAAATCATAATAACTATGGGAAGGGTGTGGGATAGTCCCTCAGGTAATTTTTAAAGTTTTTGTTGTATACTGAAGGGACAGACCAAGGAAGAGTTCAGGTAAAGGATAAAACATCAAAGAAATCATTAATAATTCCTACTTCTGTGACAGAACATTTTTTTTTTTTACTTTTTTTAACTTTTAAAATGGAGATTTTAAAATATATATGTATTTCTATAGTCAGCTGTCTTAACCACAGTCATGGTTTTATATCACCTTTTTTTTTAGTGGTTATGAAGTTACAGTTGAACAAAAACTTCTCAGTTTCTTTACTGATGGTTTTTCTTCTTTATTCTCTACTGGCTGTTTTGAAGAAGTAGTACATTAAAATATTCAGTTTGATCTGTTTCATTTGCTGCTCTGGGGTGGGACGTTTCTATACACCACCACTTCTGTTCTGTTCAAACATCCATGTGATATAAATGAGGTCCCAAATGTTTCAAGTTACTTTTGTTCACTGGAGCAGTGACAGGCAACCTTCCTGCAGCAGAAGTGGTAAGACAGATATTTTTCTATATAAATATATTGACTATTTTTAAAGCCATTCTGAGATAAGTTTCTTTGCTCATTGGACTGCTTCTGGATTCACTGGGGAGTTTTTCAATGAAAAACAAGACCTCATTTTTAAGGACAATGGAGTTTCTCACATATTGACATGATTCCAATAGGTAGGACTTTAGGAAGACCGCCTCCTGTAAGAGGATATGTGATACAGCTAGGAGAGCTTGAAACACTAGGTAACATCTGGTTGGACTATGTTGTGTGTGGGTGGGATTTATTGACATTCCTTCTCTGCCCTGTGATGCAGCACCTTGTATTGAAAGCTAGAACAAGCAGAAGGACGCTTCATTGTTTTCAGCCAGAAGCAGTGCCTGAGCTATGGGTTTTCTAAGGGAAATGAACATTACTGTTTGGGCCAAGATTGCAATTTACATGAAAAAATATAGAAATGCTGGTTTAACATGAAGAAAAATACTCCATATTTCTTTCAAACTAGTGGCCAGACCCCAAAAACTCCTAGAGTTCAGTACATACAGGTGTACAAATGAACCCTGCTCTACATTAAATGCATTCTTGTTAACTTACTATGCCTTAGTCCTGCTTTTAGAGCTTCTGCTTGGGGCTTTGTAGCTTCCTTGAACTAGAGATGAATGGGGCCAGTAGAAGTACCGCTTAGTTTTGTGCAAACTAGAAAGTCTCCCTCCAGAGTGAGAGAGAATTGGTATGTACTAATTTCCACAGTTCTTAGTGCTGGGCACTTGCATCATCATAAACCATACAAAATATATCAACCTCCTTTCTCCTTGTGAAAACTGTCATTGAAAGTTGGTCTCTGTTGGCCTTCAGCTGCACAGCAGAAACCTCTCTACGTGCATGGGTGTGTGGGGAAAGCTGAGGTGTTTGAAGTTCTGCAGAAACTCAGAGAAGCTTTCTTCTCCTCTTGTATGCTTTCAGCGTTGGCTTTCTTACTAAAGAAAGCCAAAGACAGTCTCTAGTTACTGCTATTGCCATCATCTTACTTCATCTGAACCCAAACATATACAACAGATAGGTGATTAAAAATAGGCCTTCTCTTCTGCACTTGAAAAAGCATTAGGCAGTTACAGAACCACAAAACCTTCACTAATTGAGTTGCATCGTACAGATAAAAAATTTAGATGCAATGAGCTGGACAGAAATTGTAGAAATACTTGGGGAGAGAAACAAGAACCAGAAATAATCCACATTTGAAACTGTCATAAAATGTGGTATCTTAGCACTACTTAATCAAGATCAGAAAGCAAAACAGTTCATTTCTCTGTAAGTTATAAAATCCTTCTGGTAAGTGACACTCTGGAAACATTTGATAGCTTCATAACTGGCTGACTTGATGTTTTACATGCAGGAAAGATGGCTAGAACAGCAGTAATCAGCAGAATAAGTGGGTTTCATAGTTAAGCTTTGGTGAGGTGTTACATCGTGTGGGTAGCATTTATAAAAGCTCTCTCACTTTTAATTCTGTAGCAAAGATGACTGTCTGCTTTGCGAATTAATAATATTTTCCTTTCTCTTATAATGCCAAACTAATTAATTATATCATATTTTATTTTATGACTATTTGTCTAGTCTTCTTCTTATAGTACTCTTATTAAGATGGAACATCTTTTAAGATCTTTTCTCTCCTCATCTTTCTGCAGTAATACAATGTCATTATGGTAATTTTACCAATAGGTTCTAAACTCACGTTACTCCCCCTCCCATACGTAAGCCGCAGGCACATATCCGGTGTAAAAATTCTTCACATTAACGTCATCATCCATACCGTAACTTCCATTATTGCTTCTCATGCTTTTGCTTCGTATTTTGTGATTAAGAAAGACCAGCCTTCCATATCCTATCATTAAATACAGAAACTGCTCTACTAGAGATCACAAGAAGTTGAGGTTCTTTCATGGAAGTGGACAAAGTCACTTCATTCTCAGGTTTCAGGTGCCTCAGTCAGATACACACCTTAAGCATTTGCTTTAGGGTTCCTGGAAGTAGGGCGGTCATGGTGCTAAGTGTGGACATGTGTCATCTTCTGTTTTTCAATGCTGGATGCTCCATAGGACCAGATCGCTAGTGTCCTGTCCAACTAGTATGTGAAATAGTTCAGAGGGGACACAAGCTATGTCTTACTCAGTAGGTGGATGACATGCAGAGGGGGATAACAAACTGCATGGCACCTGAATGAAAGTCAGGCTGCAAAAGGAGGAGGCTGGAGGAAGGCAGAGGAAGTCAGCCTGTCTGCACATAGCATGAATGTCATCTCTAAATGCTTCGCCTTTTTAAATGATTTTCAGTTCAGATGTGGCAACCTTGATGCTTCTGGTGTTATTTTCCAACATGCAGGTGAGTAAACACTCAGCATCTAGGTCAGCTCTAGAAAAATGAAGTATTTAAATTGAATGTCCTCTTCCACTGAAAAGACTGCTCACATTAAACATTTTGTCTATACCTATTTTGGCAAATTTTCCAGTATAGAAACATTCTGGGAAAAAGGAAATATGTTGGTGTTTCAAAATTAAATACTTTGACTTCTTTAAAATAGTGTTTCACTTCAAAATTTACTTAAACTATATTGAATTAATAACAAAAAAAGCCACCTTTGCCAAACATAGACTTATTTTTTTTCTCAACTTCCTAGTTTGTAAAAATTTCAGATTCTTTTCAGATCAGTAAGGGAACTTAAACCTAGTTATTCTTATAAGTTTAGTCTTTGCAAAAGAACATAAATTATGTGAGTGTCAAATCTATAGAGAAAAAAGATAAAGCTTTAATATCACAAATCCAGAAGAGGCCAAATGTAGCAGGAACAATTGTGTTGATCTCCCTTTCCCATCTTACACTAAAAACCAGAAACATTTTGAGTTAATTTTGACATTAGAGAGTATTTAAGCTCATTAATAAATCACAAAATCTTACTCACCATACAACAGTAACAATAGGGCAAAGATTAGTGAAATATTTAGGTGTTGCAGGAAGTCATCTCTGCAACAGAACTGCAAGAGCAGAAGCTGGAAATAGCTTGTATGTGGAGCAGGTAGTGAGGGAAAGTAGAATTAAATGTATTAAACATATACAATGAAATATAGTAAGATAGAAATATGCATATGAAATATGCATAACTCTATATTGAGCGTGCATAAAGACTTCTTCTGCTACCTAAGCCCACACTTTATTATAATAAAAAGGTCTTGAAAAAACCTGTCACTTATTCAGAAATATATTGTCATGACTCTGTTCTGAAATAAAACCTATAAATTATCTGAAAAATGAAATGTTGCCAGTTTCTGTCTAGTTGCTAGAAAATATTTCCATGTTGTGCTGAAATGCTGTTTTCAGTTCTTTCAACATGAAACTGATGCTCTAATGATACGTGATCACTAGAGATACCATGGCATTTTTGTGATGGTAAAGTGTTTAAAGAGAATACCCCAGCAAACTATCAAATCATTTTACAAGTCATGCAGAGTTCTC
Source organism: Porphyrio hochstetteri (assembly GCA_020800305.1). NCBI lineage: Eukaryota > Metazoa > Chordata > Aves > Gruiformes > Rallidae > Porphyrio > Porphyrio hochstetteri. The sequence goes on along the minus strand of CM036910.1, from coordinate 16,325,948 downwards.
TCTTCCTGCCCTAATTTGTTCCCTTGGGTATGCATGAGTGCAAGGCTGCCACTTTCCAGTGGTGAGTGAGTTGGCCCTATTAGTCACGTTCACATAATTAGAATTGGCCAGTAAGTTCATATTGAGAATGCTCATTTTTCAAATACCTCTGTGTTGGCACGTAGACATACATGCAGTAATTAAAACATTTTTGAGAAAACTTTCCTTTTGGGTCAAAATTGGACTTCCTGTTTGTGCCAGAGAGGAACAAGAGCCACTTGCCCTGACAGCTGTGGCACTCAGCTGGGACACACAGATTGCTGCTGCCTGATGCGACATCAAAGGCAGTAACATGCCTAGACCACTGACTATCCCAGGAGAACACTCTCTCTCTGCAATTCCAGTGGAAAACTTTCCAGACTGGCAGACCTTCCTTATTTTCACTGAAAATCTGTGAAAGATTATTTGCACAGATAGAGATTGGGAAATTCTTATCTTCAAACTTTGCAACTCCAGTATCAGAAGTTTGTTTCTGGTATTAAAGATCTTTGACATTGCTAAGGAGGGTATGCTATTAACAACATCGTCCTGTTCCAGCATCACTAAATCCATCCAGATGACTACTCTGTCTTGCAACAGAACAAGGAATCATTATTTTCACCAGTATTGAGACACTTAAACACCCTTTACTCAGCAGATTTTTAGGACAGAAGAAACTGTTTAAGATTCAAAACCAATAAGCATAATTCTTTCTTATACAAGAAAGATCTCTGATGTGAAAAACTTGTGTAACTCATATTACCCATTTAGGTGCTGCTATCTTTTGAGTCTGTTTCCAGCTGGAGCTTTATCTATGCTGGCAATACTGTGTTCAATTTTTCTTTTCCCAAATCAGACATACCACAGTGATTTACTGTTTGCAGGTATTTAAGCACAGGATATCACAGCACATCTTCTTTGTAACTGGAAAACTGTGTAGCAGACTGCCCTTGATGCTGAGCCCTGCTGCAGCTAACTCATTCTGGGATGGAGATTTCCAGCAGTGAGGCAGGCTGTACATTCATTGTCACTAAAGCTGTCTGCACTAGGCACATCTTATACAGAGACTTTTCAATTTAAAAATAATTTTTAAAAATATTGTCTTCTGCCTTTTTAATTCAGTGAATCCAGGCTTGTTTAATGGGTCTTATGTTTACCCCTGTAGGTTCCTTCCTCTTCCCCATATTTGTATTTAAATCTGTAAATTTATGTTTTTGTGAACAGTCTGGGCCTTACAAGCCTTGTATATGGTCACATTTCTCAGTGAATCTACTGACAGCTCCTGTTGCAAAATGAATCTCTAGCGTTTTTTCTTTTATGATGAGTTTCTATTTTTTCCTTCCACAGATATAAATTACAGTCACAGTTAACTCACTGACTGTGGGAATACCAAAAGATACTCAGTTCTGAGGTAGGACACCCCCACAGCAGCAGTAACTATTTTATATGTGGTAATATTATTATTTAAATAATCAAGAGCACAATACAAATGAGTACTAATTAAATAGTACCCACGTTACAGTGTCTGCGGGCACAATTTAAGACCAGACATACCAGGCGGAAAGAAAGGTAGGAGTGATGCTAAAAGGCACTGCAGCAGCTATACTGATGGTGATTTCCACCTCTGAAATCCTAGGCGGTGAAGCAGAAAGCCCTCCCCCTTTGATGTTTCTGCTGGAAAGGGTGAGTCAGGATGAGACCTAAAACTTACACAGACACAGAGAATGTGAGAATGCCACAATTCAGACTGCCTGAAAAAAAGGCATGGAGAATCATGGGATGGTTGAGGTGGGAAAAGAGTTTTGGAGACTGCCTAGTCCAACCCCATCGCTCAAAGAGTCAGCTGATGTGCTGGTGTTTGATTACCCTCAATATTTATATTAAAATGGTTTTCTTTACATTGCTTCTTTTCCTGTCACTGGGCACTAAGAAAAGTCTGGCTCTGTCCTCTTTACCACACCCATTAGGTATTTGTACACACTCATAAGAGGCCTCCTGGGTACTCCCTTCTTGAGGCTAAACAGTCCCAACATCTGGGAAATCAGGAACGGCCCTTTCTTGACTTGGATGTGTAACTAATCAGTTAACTTGTTTGGAGACAAGACATTACTCACTTTAAGAACAGTCTGAAGGCTGCTCACTGAGTTCTGTGACAGTTTCTTTTCAAGGCTGCTCACTTCCTTTCTCTTTACTGAGCACGTCTGACTTCTCCAACCACCTCCTGTGCTGCAGGAGACTCTCTTACATGGGTGGACTACCTGGCCTGCAATGGAAAAAACAGGTCAGTCAGACAACCTGCAGTTGTCTATCTACACAATCATGCCAAAGTATCATCTTCTTCCTATAAAGCAGTAAGCCCACCTGAAAGGCATTACAATGCGATGAGCTTCAAACAATATGCCAGGTATTGTACTACTTGGGCTTTGATGTTATTTACCAAATGAAATTGCAATTTGCTATCACAGTCAGCAATAACAAGAACCTAACATAACTGAGCCTGTAGCAGGTCAGACAAATGATGCAATCCACCCACTGTCCACTCTCCAACAGTGACCAAGAGCAGATATCAGGGAAGAGTATAAAAATCAAGGGACATTTGCTATGAAGCCTTCCTAAAGCACTGTCCCAGCCCACCCTCACCAGCAGCTCAGGAGCTTCGTCATTGTATGTAATAACCCTGAAGGACTCTTCTTCCATAGATTTATCCTGTCGTCTTTTGAAACCCTGGGGACTGTGAGTCCAGGGAAACAAGGATGATCAGCTGTTCTGTATTACAGAAGGAATAAAAGACCTTTAAAAAAACTCAAATAGCCTTGAAAACAGCAGAAAAACCTAGAGAGACAAAAGGTGATATCTGAGGTAGTTTTCAAAGCTTGGAAACAATGAAATGTTTCTTTTCATAGTGGAAAAACAGTTGTTTCCACATCAACTAGAATAATTTGTGGCTATATTATATAAAACCAATTAAAAAATCACCACTTGCTTCCCTGTAAACCACTAACACAAATCACCTAGTTATGAAAACAACTAGAAGGAAAGATGCAAATGGCCAAATTAATTTTTTCCCCTTCAACTATTTTTTTTCTTCAAGCAAGTCACCAAAACAGTCCATCACGCAAGCATTACAGAGCCCTCACTGATGTCACTAGAAAACATAGTGTAACCACAGCAACCCAGTGAGAATTAAGTTGTGTGACTGGCTTATTTTTTTTGCTACAGCTGTTTTCTTACCTAGCACAGAAGGAAAAAAGTGAACAGCCTGCAGAGCTAAACGCCTGAGTTGATATAACATGGATCAACGACTTGATAACTAAAGAATCCTATAATGCTGATTGCACGTGCAGTAAGACCCCTAGCATGAGAAGTAAGACATTTGTATGCTCCCATCATACTGTGAACACCAAAAAAACCAGACAGCTCTTAAAAATTCCTAAGCCACAACAAGCACCTCCTAACATCAGGCACAGAGATAAGTCTTTAAAAAGGTGGGGGATAACCAACAGGATATAATCACACCCAACAGCACTTTTGAAGAGATACACAGCAGCACCCAAAGGACCACTTTTGTTCAAGGGGGATAGTTCAGCTAACGAAACCAAGCATCAGCTGTGACACTGATCTCTGTTGAACACAACTTTATTGCTAGCAGCTTCCCAATGGCCATACCTTCCCTCTGCTGCTGAGGGAGTGTAACAGACACAAAAAGGGTAAAGAATTCTAGCAACCAAACACAGCAAGAAGAGCTGACTTTGAATTAGAGAGACAGGACATATGCGTGTCTTTTCAGTGTTAACCCAAAACAACAGGATGAGCAGCTGATCTAGAAATAGATCTCAGAGGAGAAAACTGAGATGTAGCACAGCAGATTTTCCAGGAGTATACGATGAGCCATAGCTCTGTTCCTGGCCTGGCAGCAAACGAAGGCAGGTCCCAGCCAGAAGGGAATTCCTGAGGAATTCTAGTTAGGCTTGGGAACAGCCTTATGATTAGTCCCAGACATTAATGCAACTTTAATGTTTAGCAGCAGTGTCCACACAGTGAGAGCAAAAGAACACCAACTTTCACCTTCTCTGATAGTCATCTAAACAACTGATGAGAGTGTAAACATAAGGGCTGGCTGCACCAGAACAAAATAAAAATACCAGGTCAAGTATCTTGCCTCTCAGAAAAATATCCAACAGTGGGTGCTTAGCAAGGAATGTAACAACAGGAAAAGCATATGGCAATGTTATGCTGAAAGACTCATAGCCTACAAAAATGTGCAGGTTGAAGGCTTGTCTTGCACTGAGGTCAGCTGACTAAGATGAGGGCACAGAAAATCCAGGATTCTGTAGTGTCAATACCAACAGTGTGGACATACTCTTTCATCAGCTTCACTGAGCTGCAGCAGGCTCCAGCAGGGTGCTTGACTTCTCTGGATACAGCTCTGCTTTGCTGAGGCTCAGAGTTGCACAAGGCTACAGCCCCAAAACTGGAGCAGCACTTTGGCTAGGACAATAAAAGCCCCCTGAGCAAACATTCACTTTTACTGACCAGCAATCACAGAGCCACGATCAAAGAGATGAACCGTGAAAAGCCTGTTCTTTACGTTTGCCAGCAGTCACTCATGGGCAAGCAGGGAGCTGCACGTTCCTTTATGAAGTGTATACATCTGCCTGGGCCAAATTAATAATAGCTGGGAGCAGCTTAGACTGAGCAGAACTTCCTGAGGTTTTTATCCTGAGAAGAAGGGTATGTTAGCCACTGCAGAGCCTGCCAGAATGTAACTAGATACTTCCTGCATGCAGGCTTGCTCTGTGATCCAGTTAAGGGCTAGTTTGAGTTCATTTGCCCTGAACTGTATAGAATGTGCACTGGAGAGGCAGAAGGGCAGCTAGTGAAGATGGGAGCTGCGTGGCTGCAGAGCTAGTTGCTTTTGCTGCAAGTGCTGGGTCTTGGCCCTATTAACTTTCATAACTTGCATGCGCTGCAGTTTCTTCTTATCACACTTGTGGGGTGAAGTCCCCGATAATCAAGCTGATTTGACACGGTGACATGTGGTTGTGGAGGGCCCTAGAAGTGAGGAAGAATGTTGTTTGACCTTGAAGGTGCAGGTCCAGCAACTAAGAAGCAGTGCAACTTATTCTTACACAGTAGCTATGCCTGTTTCCTGGGAGCATGGAGGTTCATGGAGGCTGGGATCTTCGATGAGCAAATCTGGAGTCTTTACATGGCAAAGGCCAATTCACCAGGATGTCCTAGGGTGATCTGTAGTGTCATCAGTGTGGTTAACAATGTGATGTTTTAGAGCAGCGATTTCAATCACTTATGTGCTCTATAGAATACAGATATCTGCTGTCTATTTTTTGCCCATTGTCATTCTAATTTTTACTGCAAATTCTTTTTCTTGTGGTGACAGCATCCAAGCTGGTTTTGAGAGGGGAGCCTAGACCCCTTCCTTACAGTAAACTCCTGAAGAACAACAAAGGCTTTTAATCTGTGCTTCACTGGATTAAAAACAGTCTGGGATAAACAGCAAACACATCAGAAGGTTTTACAGACAACTCCTGTCCTGCTTCCACCTTTCTTGCAGGCAGGTATTGATTCCCACACTTAATGTTGGTTAACTCAGTGACTTTCTGAGTGGCAGCAAGCTCTACTGAGTTCTGTCTGGCCTCTGGGGAGTTCCTTCAGCCCCCCGAGGCTGTCCTCCTCTCTTCACTATACTGTCTCTTACCTCTGCATAAGCCAAATGCTTGCTGTTCATTGCTGTGACTGCCTGGTCTCTTGTATCAAATGGTCCCTTCAGCTGTCACTCAGCACATTCAGCTGCCCACAGAGGGATGAAACAACCTTTGCACCCAACAGGGGTTTCCAGCCAAGCCACCCTTCTGAAGAACGGCAGTCTCACAGCTGATCAGAGGCACCATCCACCCCAATGGCTTATGCAGGGTCTGAATCTTCCCTCCATGCAGGCAGGGCAGACCCCAGCCCAGAACCGCACTGGGCACCATAGTGCAAGTGCTCTGCCGAACTCTGGATCTGCTGAACAGACTGAAGAAGATGATGCCTTTGATCACTGGAGCCTACACATGGCTGCAGGGAACCATTTCTGGCCATGATCCAGAATTCAGAGTTGCTGTGACAGAACTCAATCTTCTCTGAAGTTCTTTTGCGTCCAGGACTTTGTATCAATGCCAGGATAAGGTATGATCTTCCTCATTCTCTTGAGGGTGTGATGAGATGCGTGCCCTCATACAAATATTTTGTCCTTTTTTCCAATTTAACACACGCAGACCAGTACTGCATACTTTCTTTAACATGTTTTGCTTCCAGACCCTGTATGGCCACACAAGCTGTGCTAATCATAAGTATATATTTTATCAGTTAACTGCTCTGATTTCAACAGGTTCATCAATACAACAACATGTATTCCAACCTGAAGCCTCTCTACTCTGGATGTAGATAATCACAATTTTACTGAACAGCCAACCTGGGCTTTGGCTGGAACCAGCAAACCTCACCCACTGCCCCCAGGAACAACTGCTAGGAATCAGAATGAAAAGAAGAAATAAGTGACTTCCATTCAAACTCCTTTGCCTCTTGGTCTTTCCTGGCATGCTGGAAGGATTATTTTTACAGCTTGCTCTTTCTCACCAAATTAGCAAGCACAGACAAACAACGTTCAAATGCCTACACAGAAGGCCTACCCTCCCATTCTCAGCTATAACATGTTCAAACCTGCTGAGCCCCAAGAAACCCGCTCCGTCCCTCCAAGTGCAGGCATCAGGCAAGGAAACATCCCCCTGGAGGAGCAGGTTTCAGAATTTATTTCTGATGAAAAAAAACCCTTTTAAACATAAAGGCACTTGAGGGGAGACTCACACAGGACTCTAGGAAACCACAGACAGCAGTCAGACAGCAGTAAGGGTCAGCAACCAGGGCCTGACACCAAGCGCCTCCGTGCCACCCTGCAAGGGTGCACTGCAAGCCCTGAGCTACGCTAGGCTGAGGTCAGGGTGAAGGAGGACACAGCCTGGCACCCAAACACCGTTACCCAAAACCAGCTGCTCAGCCAGGCCAGGGAGGAGCCGGGCGGGGGCTCGCAGCACGCTCGAGTTACCTCCAGGCGCCTCTCCCCGCGGCTGAGCCTGCCCGGCCGCGCTGGGCCTGCGCCAGAGGCAGCGCTCGGCTGTCCGGGCGGCGGAGCGCGGGCCGGCAGCGCCCCCGTGCGGCCTCACCGCGGCGGTGCGGGAGGCGGCCCGGCCCGGCCCGGCCTCGCCCTGCTCCTGCCCCCCGGGGGACCCGCCTGCTCCTGCGCTCCTCCTTGCCTCAAAAGCGGGCGGCGGCCGTGGCCGGCTTCACGGCACCTGCGGGGATCCGACCGCGGCTGAGCGGGCCCTGCGGCGGGGCAGCATGCGCCTGGGCACTGCCCCGGCTCCAGCAGCAGCGCGGTAGCCGCGCTTAGCCCGGCTCAACGCCTTCCTGAGATGGACCGGGATTCACTTAATTTCACGGGGCCTGCGAGCATAGATGCACACAGAGCAGGCATGGTGGGTCACCAGTGGGACGCAGAGGGCTTTCAGCCACAGGCTGGGCAGGAACCAGCGCTCCACACAGCCCACTGCTGCTGCCCTGAAAGGCAGGTCTTGGAAACAGCTCTTGACAGAGGGGAAATGAACCCTTCACCAGTGCCTTGCCACCCAGTTGCTCCTGTTAGCCAGTAATAGCCACAGCAAAGCCTGGCCTGAAAACACTTGGAAGATGGGTATTTCAAAAGTACTTCAGATCAGATGGGGACAGCAGCATTTCAGTGTTTCTGGAAGTTCAAGGCAGAGGTGCATGTCCTTGCAGTTTTCAGCATGGCATCTGATCTCTCTCTTATCTGTAAGAATGCATCACAGCTTTGGGGGCTGTTTCTGTGGAGAGTTCTCCTCTGTGATACTCGCAATGCATTGGTGGCAAAAGTTTACCTTTAAAAAGTAATCGCAATGCTGAGATACAAATCACACCACAAACCACAAGTACCACTGCACTGTGTGGCTCTTTCAGTCCTATCTCTTTTAAGGCAGCTGACCAGCTAACCACATAACAGGACTTCCCACTCTACTACTAGCTTTGAAATAGTCAAGGTGTGAAAATTTGCATTTATTGTGTTTAAATAATTGCTGTTACATCCAAAAGACAGTTAAATTCAAATCCAAATCCAGAATAATTTTCCTGGTCATCCAGCTCATCAGCATCTATCTGTCATGCATTGTTCTACAAGTGGAAAGACAGTAACAGCCTGGGTCCTCAGGTTTTCACTTCATTTGGATTTCATATATTTACTATCCATTCTGGAAGACTTCCCTTCCAAACCTAGATATAAATGATAGTGGTGACCAGTCCCACTGAGCAGCATCTTGGCCATAGGGGAACTTCAAGGTCTTCAGAAGGTACGCTCCTCCCTCTGTAGCACTGCCCATTAACCCAGGCCACTTACAACCCTGACATTGTAAATACTGCCTGTACACTCAGGTATATGCCACTGAAAAATACCTACTGCCCACAGTCATGCCCCTGGAACATGATTGTTATTGTTATCCAAGATCGTAAGCCTTCCACAGCCATCCCGTAGGTCTGCAGTCCACACCACCAGCATATGCACATGACCTTCATTGGTCCATTCCTATCTATACTCTGTGTCCTGGAGCAGTGGCTAGGTACCTCTGTAAATAATTGCACTGCAGCAGGCACAGGGGCTGGATTTGCAGGGGCAGAGCAACTCCTGAGACCAGATGGACACAGGCTTTTCCCTAGATGGCTCTCCGTGCCTTCAGCCAGATAGCCCAAAACACTAGTCACAAGATCTGAAGTGCATTTAGAATCTCAGAATGGTTTAGGTTGGAAAGGACCTTTATAGGCTACCTAGTCCAACCCCCTCCAATGAGCAGCAATATCTTCAACTAGATCAGGTTGCTCAGAGCCCCATCTAACCTGACCTTGAATGTTTCCAGGGATGAGGCATCTACCACCTCACATGTGGTAGATGTTTAGACTGACTAAATTTGCCATTTAGTGCCTATTGACTGAATTTATAGGTCAGGTCAGTGCCCTTGCGTGTGTTAGATCTGCATGTAACTCCTTAGCATCCATCGTTTTTTTCTTCTTTTGGAATGTTGATGAAAATGAAATGTTCTCAAACATCATCAGATAAAAAAAAAATTGATTCATGGGGTGCCTAAGCTTGTGCCAAGAAGCAAAGCCACACATGCTCACACCCCAAAGGGGACTGCCTCGTTGGATCTACTCTGCAGGGATGTTAGCCCTGCTGCTGAGCTGAGCCCCAGTAGCCTCTACCTGACTGAGAGAATATTACCATATACCCCCAGGCCTGTGGGAGAGATCAGACTAGTATGCTAAACATAGGAGGCACCAGAACAAGTGAGGGAGCACCTGAGCTACATTTCAAGCTGAAATCTCTACATCCTGAATGACTGCAGCTTGTTTGTACACCTAATGGGGAGTGATGCAGATGGGAAGTGGGATTTAAAGCTATCGCAGAACATTAAAAATAGCACAGGGAAAGTCATTGTTCCTCTTCTCATGGCCATGAGCCAGCAGTGTGCCTCGGTGGCCAAGAGAGCCAATGGGATCCTGGGATGCATCAGGAGGAGTGTAGCCAGCAGGTCAAAGGAGGTGATCCTCCCTCTCTACTCTGCCCTGGTCAGGCCCCACCTGGAGTATTGTGTCGAGTTCTGGGCTCCTTGGTATAAAAAGGACAGGGATCTCCTGGAAAGAGTCCAAAGAAGGGCTACGAGGATGATTAAGGGCCTAGAGCATCTCCCCTATGAGGAAAGGCTGAGTAAGCTGGGACTGTTCAGCCTTGAGAAGAGAAGACTAAGGGGGGACCTAATCAAAGTTTGTAATTATCTGAAGCAGGGGATGCAGGGGGAATCAGCCAGCCCCTTTTCAGTGGTCTGTGGGGATAGGACAAGGGGCAATGGCTGCAAGTTGGAGCATAGGAAGTTCCGCACCAACATGCGGAAGAACTTTTTCACAGTGAGGGTGACTGAGCACTGGAATAGGCTGCCCAGGGAGGTGGTGGAGTCTCCTTCACTGGAGATATTCAAGACCCGCCTGGACGCCTATCTGAGCAATATGAGCTAGGGAGCTGCTTTGGCAGGGGGGTTGGACCCGATGATCTCTTGAGGTCCCTTCCAACCCCTACAATTCTGTGATTCTGTGATTCTGTGATTAAGGGGACAAGAAATGAAAACACATGAGTATGGAAGCTTTCTGCTCCAGCCCTGTGGGAATGACCCAGAGTCATGAGAATATAGGCCAGATATTGAAGTAAAGAATGAGAAGCAGCAGGAGACAAGAAGATGTAAGTTGTGTGGATAGACTGTAGCAGCCTCTGCAGAAATCACAAAACATTTTATTGAGAGAATATTTTACATTGCTGTGGGCAACTGATCATCATCCACAGGCCAAAGTGGAAAACTGCTGGGGAGACAGAACAAGCTACCTCAATGTAAACACCACCCTTGTTTCATGGTGAACAATGCAGCAGCATTTTGCTAAAATGGATGTGTTTAGGATGATAGAAGTATAATGAGTTATGTGATTAACCAGAGAAAAGAAAAACATACATTGTGCATCACAGGGAAAATATTTGCTGTGAATTAGCCTCCTCAGGGAAGCAGCATAAGTGGAGTTTTTTTCCAGGTATCTTGGAGGGAGCACTGGTGCACAGACCAAGGGATGAGCAAGACCATTCTCTTTTGAACGGGGTGTATCACAAGATGCATTTTAAAAGGCATAAATCTGTCCATACAGATTTTCCAGCTTGTTAATAGTCAGTGATGGCAAGAGGATAAAAAAAAGTTTCATTTCAGGGTAGTGTTGGAGGTAAAGACACGAAGAATGAATGGAGCTCGGGGGAAGGAGAAGCCACATTCAAAAAAGAAGTTACTGCACAGCCTCTGGGGCAGCCTCTTCTTGGGGAGAAGGGTAGACAGGGACTGGGGGATGGTCAGGTTAAAGGAAAGAAGTCAACTATGAGAGGCGTATGTGGATGAAAGAGTGAAAATCAAGATGAAGAGAAGAGAAATGAGTGAAGATGGAAAAAGGAAACACGTGCTTGTGAGCAAAAATAGTTGCAGTTATATGAAGTGTGCTGTGCAAACAGACTGCTTGTTCCAGGTGGTTAACTGTAACCAACCGTAGCATTCACTTCCAAATTGCCGTCACGCTGCCTTTGTGAAGTGGGTAAGCAGTGACAGAGGAGGGAGGCAGAGACAGAAATATCGAAATGCAACAAGGCGTCTGCTGACGTGGGACTAGAAGGTGAGCATCCCTCACGCTTGGCTCTCAGCTACACTTTGTGACTCTTCACTTGTGAGCACACACGGTGAATACTCCAGGGTCTGCTGGCTCATTATCAACACATACGACCACTGAAACAAATCATTGTCTAATCAGAGTGCTGCCAAACATTCCCAAAGTGTATTCTGGGCTGGACCCTTTTGCAACAAAGGAAGCAATGTGTCCTAGCAATCCCAAGCACCAGGAAGCAGGAGAGGAGAAAGGGTAATTTCAGATTTAAAGCTCTAATGACAGGAGAAAGAAGACAAATACAACCTGTTTACTGGACAGTGGGACTTGGTCCAATAGCTGTAGGAAGAGCTATACCAACCAAGCTATGCTGGTAGCTACTCTTACCCCAGGAGGGAAATACATGTGTATTAATCATGTCTGCAATGGTATAACTGATAAGGTCACAGAGAGAGAAGGACTAAGCCACTACGAAATAACTATATTGGTTAAAAAAATAAATATCAAAATTACCTTCCTGGCAAAATGTTTACATTTAAGAAAGACAACACACATTCAAACCCTAGTAATACTGATCTGTTTTAAAGCTTATTTTCAAAAAGAGTAACTAAAACCTTGCTCTAAGGAGTACATTCCCCTGCACCTTTATTGACATTCCCAGCCAGGCCTAGTCTTTGTAGGGACTCAATGCTTGGCGTGTTGTCAGCATGCTCTCCAAAGTTGTGGGTGGGGGTACTTTACACACGCTGCTTTCCCTACCTTAATTTTGTAGCAGCAACAACTCTTTTTACTGTAAGCCTTTCTGGCAGCTTTTCTTACCTTTGGAGGAGGGCAGGGGGGGAGGCGGGCAATACAGATCCTGTCCCAGGAGAGGGCTGCTCTGTTTTTTCAGCATTTCCCATAATTAGTTACGGGGGGTGGGAAAGATGGTCCTACCTGGAACTTCAGTAGATCCCAACATGGGTCATAATTTCATAGACAACACTCAGGAGTCAGATATGTCTTTTTCAGCTTTATCATTGCTTGAAACTCTAAATTCTACTCCAGAATTAATAGCATACTGCAGAAACTTTCTCTAGTAGAGTTGCTTATGTTTGGCTCCAGACACCCAAGCTGAATATTTAGATCAAATCCTGGCTTGACTCAGGCTTAGCTCTGGTTTACTTTAACAAGAGGCAATGATTTGCAGGGCTTTGCAAAGATCTGAAGAGAGTAAAACTCTCTGCCAATGTCCATGAGAACAGATATTTCACAGTAGTAGTGAAAGGAATTTAATATATTTTTTAAGAAAAATAGAGCAACACATGAAGATTTATTTACACAGTACAAAGTAGGAGTAAATCTGTAACCCAGGCCTGCTATTCACAAATGATTTGGTACCACTGCATGACCATGTGGCAGTTCAGCCACAAAGAGCTGCTCACTCATTCCCACAGGAGAAACCCTCAGAGCATCTTGGGGTGTGATAAGGACAGTTTACCGACAAAAACACCATGAAAGGAGAACAATAACAGCCAATTACACTCACACCCAGTGATAACACAGAGTATTCCACAATATGAGGACCAACCCAAAGACCAGGCCACACTCAGACTAGAGGAACCCAGAAGCCCCTTTTATGGGGGAGTGATGTCAGGTGGCATGGAAACCAGCCCATGCTAAGTCAGCTCACCTGGGCTGGCTGCTTGGGAAGGTTAACTCTGATCTGGCCAGAACCAGGACAGATCATTCTAAGGACTCAACCCCAGGAGTGCCTGTCAGGCTCTGCTGTTATTCTTTTGGGTCTTCTCTTTGTGCAATCAGAAATGCTAACTGCATTGATTACATCTGACATGGTTTAGCCCCAGCTGGCAGTCAAGCAACACACAGTCACTCACTCGCTCCCCCTGCCCAGGGAGAAAAGGTGGGGAAAGAAAAGAAGTATGGAAAGGCAAAGGCAAACCTCATGGGTTGGGATAAGGACAGTTTACTGGGAGAACAGAGAGAAGGGGATATAACAATAACAGGACTTTATAGCAAAATATACAACACTGGGGTGATACACAATGATAGAATCATAGAATTATTAAAGTTGGAAAAGATCTCCAAGATCATCTAGTCCAATCGTCCCCTTACCACTTAATAAACCATGTTTCTAGGTACCTCATCCAACCTTTCCTTAAACACCCCGAGGGATAATGACTCCACCACCCCCCTGGGCAACCTGCTCCAATGCCTGACCACTCTTTCTGAGAAGAAATTTCTCCTAATTTCTAACTTGAACCTCCCCTGGCACACCTTGCAGCCATTCCCTCTTGTCCTGTCGCTACTTATCTGTGAGAAGAGGCAGTTTCTCACCAAACCACACAACTCAGACCGTACAGTTCAGAGCTGTCCTGAAGCTGGACCGTTCCCCAGGTTCTCCCTCACCAGCCCCCCCTTTATGCTGACCATGTCGTCATGGTGTGGAATACCCCCTTTGGCCAGTTTGGGTCAGCTGTCCTGTCTGTGTCCCCTCCCAGCTTCCTGGGTGCCCTGTCCCACCTTCTCATTAGCAGGGCAGTGTGAGAAGCTGAGAAGTTCTTGATTGCTTGGGGACAACTAAAATCATTGGTGTGTTATCAACATTGTTCTCATCCCAACTCCCAAACACAGCACTGCACCATCTGCTAGAAAGAAACTTAACTCTATCCTAGACAAACTCAGGACAATATTAAACATGATTTAGAAGCTGCTTTTCCAGCGTGTTCTCTGCAATAAAATTATTATTATAATAATAAATAAATAGCCAGTTCTGAATTATTGTAGAACTTGCTATCCCAAAGAATCTTCCCACAATGGAAGCAGATGGATAGCAGGCCAGAATAGAGTGTGCTGCACAAAAGTGGGGAGAGGGAAGGAGAGAACCTTTTGACCTAAAGCCCTAAAGTTGCTGGCCATGGTCTATCTGCAGGAAGTGTACTGAAGATGACTGTAGCCACTGATGTGATAGATTTAACCAGAAACAGTCTTTGCAGAAGTGAACATCAAATGTAATATCAGAAAATCTTTCATCTTCCTGTCTGTGACAGCAAGCGGTGAGGTAGGAAAAAAAAAAGCAGCAAACTCGACAGGTGTGGGCGACAGCTAATGCTGACAGAGCTCTAACGTAGTTAGGGGTTAAATTAAAAAGTCCTTCTGATTATCATATAATTTCCCCGATTGCCCACAAACCACTTCCTCTTCTACTCATGAATTCTTCCCCATCTTCAGAGCAGACAGAAGGCTGGTGCCTCAGCATCAGGCAAGCATGAAGTTGGTTGCTGTAACTTTCTGTGTCCTCTGCTCTCTGTTTGAAGCGCGGTACGGTGAGTAGCATTTTGGATTATTCTTGCAAATGTCTCTATGGAATGTAACTCACCCAGCCACAGGAGAGAGTAAATGAGGCATGATAGCAAGGGGTTGGAGGAATAGAGGTAATTAAGGGAAACAGCTGCAAAAAGACTGCTTTCAACTTTAGTATCACTAAAGTTGGTGGGAAGAGAATTCCTGCCAGCACGGGGCATTTGCTCTGAAACGAAAAAGCGCGAATTTTCATTGTTTATATTCTTTAGCTCAGCTGCGCAGTGCCACCCTCTCGATGTTTAAACTGTAGTGCTCCAGCCAGCTTCCTTTGCTGGGCATAAGGTCTTACGGCAACATCATGGTGAATGGCTTAATAAAGAGAAACTGTTACTGATATGAACCCTGCTCTTGTTTGGGCAAGGAATTTTTATACTATGAAAAATGTAAACGGCATTGAAGAGTGGTTGAGATCATTCTGCTGCAGGCTTGAAGTGCAGACTGACTTAAAAGGGAGAGTAGCATTCCTAATGCTGCATTTGAGAAGGCACATGGTGACTGCACTGATCTTGGTTCAGCCAGAAACATTTTACAAGGTTCACTGTTTTGTCATAGCCATGCATGGTACAATACCAGAGGTCACAGTTGTTTGTAGTGCCTCTGAAACCCACATATTACTGGGCCAGGATGGAAATAAAGATACTATTTGATTAAGAACGTATATTTTTTTACATATACTGTCAAAGGATCTGGTATGATGTGTCATATAAGTAAGACCTGAGGTTTAGTGTGCACAGTTATTAAGCACCATCCAAACATGTTCCTTTGAAGGTCATGCCATGGGCTATTGAATACGTTTTCTTCTGAAATTCTAGTGGAACACGATAGGTTTCAAGTCACCCTGCAGAATTTAAGTACTCCTGAGGTTTCATACAGAATTTAAGCTTTAATTTAAATAAAAAACAGTTTCCAGCTCTTTAGGCAATGCAGATATCCTTCTGAAGGTTACCTAATACAGCGATAGTATTCTGGGTTTTCAGATAGATTGAAAAGATGGGTGAATTCACAGGGAAGGAGGATTGTGATCACTATCTCTAAAGGGACATGAGCTCCTCTTTTTCTCCTTGAAAAGTTATTTTTAAATCTGTTTAAAAAAATCATATCAATTTTGTTAAATATTTCTCAGCTAGTCATTTTAGCAGGCATACTTGACCAGCATGCTTTTACATCTGGTCAGAGCTATCTAAAAGGCCATTCCTTGTGGAATTTTAACGGTGCAAATAATTGTTCTCTCAGGTATCAGCATTTGGCCCTCTTTTCTCCCTTCTTTCAAATATGGAGGATGAGATTTGGGCAGGGGGCTGGGGAGAGGAGATGGCAGGAGAAAGACACTGCTTGTAACAAGAAACGGTACCTCTCAGTTTTTTTACTTCACAGTGCTTTCAGCATAAAAAGTATGTAAAATACTATATTTCTTGCTTAAAAAAAAAAGGGCTGTAAAAGATCAGCTTAATATCAGACACATTCGCATGATACTCATTTAGGGAACACACTAGCACTCCAGAGAGTGCTGCCAAGTACTGTGGTAAATTCTGGGGAGCAAAAGCAGAGTAATGTTTGAGATTTGGCAATGGGGGGGCAAGTTGACTTAGCGATTAGCAAACCCTACATGTGACCTGTGGGTAGCTTTTTTCAATGTAAATAGGTCACAGAAGGTGATATGTGCATGTATATTTATTTGTATTATGATTTGAGAACCCAATTGTGAGAAAGAAATTGATAGGACATGGACCCTCTCTGGTGTCTGTAGAGGAGCAGGGATTTTGGAGTACAGAGCCATAGGACTATGTAGCACTGGAGGCCTGTGTTATGAAACATTGCCCATGAGCTTTGCGTGCCAATGTTTGTAAAGCATCATGAGTGTTCACCAGCAACTCCTGTTGTCAGTACAAGAGGAAGCCACAGTGATTTCTTAGAAGGGTGTCATTATCAACAATGGCTGCTGAGTTAGTGGAATATTTAAGAGTTTCCGTATTTCACAACATACGTTACACCATAGAAATAATTCAGTACATAGATGGCTTCCTAGAGCACTTCTGGCCATTACTTGCTTTGCCCAGAAGCACTGCTTTCCTCTCTTAATCCTTGATTCTTGAAAGATAGGAACATGTTAGTTTTAGGCATATGACTATTGACACTGAATTGGCAGTCATCTTTCAGAGTGCCTTGAGAGGTCAAAGCTATAGCAACTTAAAATGTGTGTGGTTTCATTACACATTTAGTAGTAATAAAACAAATGTGTACTAATGGCAGAGCCTGCACTCTCCTTGCTCATCTTCAGAGGCAAACACACCCAAGTGAGATGATGCTTAATCTTTTTATCAGCTAATTAGTTTTCTGAGAGCTGGGGAAGATAAACAGCAAGAAAACTATTCTTCTACCATAAACCTCAAGTTTTAGAATTAATCAGTAGTGGGTTTTAAACTTCTGTTAGGACCGAAATGCGTACTGGATGGGTGATGTTTGCAGATAGCGTTGGGTTTGCCAGAGCAACAAGAAAGCTCAAAATTGTAATCCCATTAAACAAAAATAATGTGCCTTCCATTGGCACACGACCATAGAAATTTCCAAACCTTTGCAGAAGTGCTCTCCTGCTGCAGTAAAGATTAAATCAGGATGGAAATGTACATGACTGTAGATACACATATACATGGAATGTACACACACACTTTCGTAGTTTAGCATAGCAAGGTGTTACTTTCATGCACGTGTTCCCAGCTGGCAACAACTATGTGACCTCACAGTGTGGCACTGCTATGGAACAAATGAAAGATTTGTTTCCTCTTGTCTCAAAACCTTCATATACAATTGAATTAGTTCTTTTATGAAAAATAAGAAAAAGGAACCTTACAGCCAAATTTAAGCATTTTTACCACGGAATCAGTGAGATTCTTCTGTTCATTTTCAACAATACCATGATACAGTCTTTTATTATAATATTTTGTGAGGTAGTATTAGGGATGTTAAGTGAGTGAATCTCCCAATATTATTGGACATGTAAACCCCAGTTTCTTGTCCCCATCTCACTAAATGTACATTTATTCTGACTGTAGCTTGGCAAATGACATCGTAAACGTGTCTGGCCATTAACCTCTGAGTGTTACAGGTCCATAGGATCACCCTTGGAATGGCCTGGTACAAATGGTCTCAGGACAACAGCAATCAGGCACAGAGAGGGGGGAATAAGCCACCTTTTGGTATGCAGTGAGAGCATTTGCATCAGGAGCTGAGGCAGTATAGCTAGTGGGTTGGAAATTCATATCACATCTCACCCTCTGAGGTTGTCCATGTAGACAATTTTGTGTTTTAATCTCAGGAACTGTTAATCTCATTTTAAAATGTGCTCCCTTTATATTATGCTAAGCACACTCTTCTATATGTTTGCTTGTTTCAGAGGAATACTAATTGCACCACAATTTGCCAAACTGCTCATTCAGAGAAATGCATTACTGAGTCTTTCTTGAAAACAGCCTGTTAAGGCTGCTGGGCCTGAGAGGATACAAAACGATCTTTCAGCTTTCTACAAGGTCACATGAACTACATGCTTAATGACCTCTCTCTGCCCTTTTCTATTAAAAACAAGGATTAAAACCATGATCTTTGACAATCATTTTAAACCACTCAGTATGAAAAGGTGATTTCATAGCTAACAGCAAAATTGAACTATTCTAAGAGAAACACAAAAATGCAATTCAAGGCTGTTGCTTTGTGCTCAGAGTAGGGTAGCCCTGCACGCCTCTGAGGCGTTGGGGGAATATGGCACTGTTTGGCTCGGTAGCTGCCCTGACACAGCCAGCATCTGCCTCTCCCCTTGGACAGCCAGGCATAGAGGTCTCAGCTACAGGTGGATGCTTCTCAAAAGTATCAGGACAGCTTACATATTTACCATGCTCCCTAGCTTCTGCTGTATCATTACACCTGTTTTTTTCTTCCTCTCCCTAAATATTTTTTCTGTGGTTGGACTTAATTTTAAAGGTATTTGTAACCAAATTACAGGCCATCAAACTACAGAGCATTTTAAAAGACCTTGATTTCAAATGCTCTTCTCATAGCAGCTGTTTTATTTCACCAGGCAAAAAGCGAGTCATCAAGAACTGTTTCATTATTTGACCTTTGCTCTCAGCTTTTCAGACTATACACTGTTACAAGGGTTGGTGCTTTCAGCATTTGTGCCTTCAGCGTGTCTAGAACTCTATTTCACTGGGGGCTGGCAAGCTGTGCGTTTTGTCTGTCTTATCTTCACACCAGTGGTACAAGATGCCAAATACCTTGTCTGTTATCACACACTTAAGTAATAGTCCTGAGAGAAGTACAGATATTAGAACTGTTGCTGAATTAGATAAGGGTGCTGACCGTGCACTGTAAACCAGGAAGAGTGAGATAACTAGGAAGAGGGAAAATCAATCAGAAAGGGATAACAGTTTCTACGGCTTTCCAACAAACTGTCTTCCACAAGTCCATTAGCTTATGTGTCACACTAAAAATATTTTAAATTATATATAATATATTATCATTCATTGACGTGCTCTTGCCAATGGCAGCAATCGGGCAGCAAGAATTCAAAGAATGAAAAAGTGTGGGCACTAAAAGATAGCTTCCATCCAGAAGGAGTTCAGAGCATACAAAGATACCCCAATGAGAACAATCTCCTGTCCTTGTGCATATTTAGGCTGGATGTCAGAGATAACAGAGATAATCATTATTGACTGATTATATGCTGTGTAATCACTGCAATACCTGGCACAGTTGGGGACCTACCCTGTGTGGATCTAGACTACCACATAGCAGTAACAAGAAGAATATGCAAAATCTTTAAGTATTTGCCTCATATTTTCTTAGCATCATAAAATTCTGATTTAGAGTGTATTTCAGTACAAGCAGCCTCTGAAGAACTTACTTGGGTTACCAGAAACCAAGAAAAGCAGATACACCTTTCTTCTACTTGTCTGCACCTTTAATTTTAGGGCATCGTGGAAATAAAAATCCAAATGAAACACTATCAGGCTGTGCCATGCTGCCACTACTGACATAAGAACCATTTCAAAGCGGCACATGCCACCAACAACAGCCAGGAAATTCCACTCTCAGTATTGCCACAGTGGATGGTGATGGAGGCAGCAGCTTAAAAAATGAAATTACAAAACATGCCTGTCTCCTATGATGGAGGATGACCATGCCCAGGGGATTGAGTACAGTTTGGTAATCATGAAGAGAACAAGTTGCTACTGAAAAATGAAGAAATCCTTATGCATTGCTTGAACATTTTCTTGCTGTATGTTTTGGAGCATCTGCCAGATCTTCATTCTGGATGTGCCATAAGAAGATGTTTTAATGCAGCCTGAGCAGTGGGGGAAACAGAATGAACATAGACTGAAATGAACTACTTTGGTCTGGAAACAGAGTATAATGCTGGCTCACTGCAATGTAGGTTCGTGAGAACATGCAAACTTCGGATTCATGACATACCAAAAGTATGCTCTTTTATTGTGGAGCAGAGTTCCTCAGTATTTTAGGGGACATTTTACTTTCAACTCATCTTCTATTGATAAAGTACTTCTACTACTTTGCAGAGGTGTTTTAAGCATTTGTAAATGCTGTATGTATTATCAATATTAATTCTTGCTCAATGCATTTTCTTTTTACTTTTTTTTTATATTTTGCTCCTTCATCACATCATATAATGTTATAGTGTAGCACAGACAGGATCAGATAGACTGATGACACAAATCAGAAAATATTTCAGTGTCTCAACATGACATGGCTCAGCCCCTGTTCCTGCATCTCTCTTCTTGAATTCTGAACACAAAATTATTTTGTATTTTTCAGGAGTTGATAGCTGCTCGCCAAGACCATGCAAAAATATAGGTAAGGCACATTTGCACAATTTTATTTATGGTTTTAGATGCCTTTCAATATCAGAAAAAGCTGCCTCTGAAGAAAAAGAGGTCAGTTTTTTACAGCACACTTTAACATATTTTTGCCTGAGGAGTTTCCCACGCTATTGGTTGCTGACTATACAAAGTTGAACTGTGAGGTAGCAGGAGGTCCTCAGTCAGTTTACCTTCTTTCTCTTCTCCAAGAAATTTGCAAAATGAGAGTTGCACAACATCTGAGAGTTTTTCAGACAATTTTTGGTAAGGTCAGCTGTGATTTTTGGATTGCATGAGGGTGCATTGCACACAGGGACGTGTTCTCTCTCCTCCCATTATGAAAGGCATAAAAGTGTTCTAGCCATCTAACATATTAGGCTTAAACTTTATGTTGTGTCTCAAACCACCAACTAATCTAGAAAGGAATGATAAGTCTTGTGGTTCAGGCACTTCAGTAGTTTTGGTTTCACACCCCATTTTAACTTTTCAGCTACATCATTAGGGTGCAGATTATGATCCATAAACCAGAGATAATTATCACCATCTTTGTCCCACCTTGTTTTATCTATCAATATGAAATCAGTCTGCAACAGGGATTACATGACCATATAATGTTTGGTCCAAGGGGGCATTTAAACCTTACCAAGGAACTCACCAATCCAATGCTAACAGTGACCTCTCCAGCCTTAGAGGTGAATACAGGCCAGGTCTTACCCGATTTGTTTTCTCAGTAATGCCTGACATGACCAGAATGATGCACTGGTATCTCATTGTAGAGGCTGATTTCCGCAGCCAGACTATTCTGAGTACCTACATGCCTCAAGTTTCAATCATATGGTTCACTTGCTTTGTTTAAACGAGTTTAGGGATTGTTCTTCATTGCTATGTGAATGACTCTACTTATGTTTTCATGTCTTCAGATCAGCCTCATGTCTCAGACTCCCAGGTGATGGTGGAATTTGAAAATGGAAACTTCAAGTTCACTTTCCCTAAGCCCAAAAATGTGAGTGAGTTCAGCATGACTCTCTTCAAAGGGCATGAAAAGAAGGAGATCTGTGCACTCCATTTGAGTGATGGGAAAGTTATTCCCAAGACTAATGTCACGTACTGTCAGACAGAGCATTCAAATAGCAGCACCACTTTCATTCTTAAAAATTTGGAAAGAAAGCACATTGACATTTATACCTACTGCCTGGAGATGTTCTTTCCCCCTCCTTATATAGATTGCCGGCTGAAAGAAACCTATTTGTACATCCAAGGTAAGTTTGCTTCTCCCTAACTTCAGTTTACTGATAATTAGACACTGGGCATATCTATGCAGCAGTGAAAAATGTGACTAGAATTTGCACAGGTATTTCCAAGACAGCTTAAAACTACTTAGCAGAGGGCTGGGAACAGAGCGGTGTTGACAGACTGCTCAGCATGGCTTCTCCATATTTATACATCTTCTTGGACAGGTTTTGTAGACCTTGCTGAGCTCTGTATATTATTGGTGGCACTCAAGCTATGCTAGACCAGCTAGCTAAACTACATCTTCTGAAGTTCTGTGCTCCCACCTTTTCCTACAGCAGAGGTTTCCCATTGTTCATTTTCCAAGCTGCTGGAATGTTAAGCAGCAATGCAAAGATTATTTCTATCTGGGAAAAAAAAAATCATTCTGAGGACTGTCTTCATGTCCTTAGGATTAGTTGACATATCGATGCTAGTAGTGGTATATGGAACTGTGATGCCACACTGATGTGAAGCAGATGGTGTTCACCTCTCTGAAACAAGCTTTAGAGCCTTAGAGCAGAAGACACCCACAACTGCTGAGAACTTTTGGCCTTTTTCTGAGAAGTGTTTGGACTAAATTCAGAAGGCTCACTGCATAGGCTGAATTAAACTGAATTGCCTTTCACTCTGTGGCTCTTCAGTATATTAAGCTGAAAGAATTTACAGTGCTTTTGCTCATGCCCCTTCTTGGTTCTCCATATAGCTCAGCTGCAACATGGTACTGCCTGTTGTCCTTCCCTTGCCACCTTTTCCTATCTCTCAACTCCGGGACTGAACAAAGATAGAAGCTGAGATGCTAAGGCTACAATGATGTGGCTGGGTCAAATTCTCTCTCAGCTCTCTCTGAACTTAAAACAACTTCCCACAGTCAAGCTGTGACATCCTTTTTTGTCTGTTTCCTAAAGCTATCCATTTCCATTTGTATGGATAGCCAGATGTCATAGCTATTGCCAGATGTTTTGTGCCCCATCATATTTTCTCCCAGTTCTGGGCAAGGGTACTCTTGTGTCCCACAGCTTGCCTTCCCATCCAAATGGGACTGGCAAAGTTTCACTTCTCCTTCTGGAAAGCTACAATGTTCTTCCTCATGAATATACTTTTCCAAGGTGACTTTTCACCTCAGGAAAGTCCTTCTTCAGAGCTCACTTTTGCTTTTTTAATAGTATGGAGAGGGGAAAGATTTTGAAGTTATTTCTGGGGAAGGGGGAATGCAAAATATCAATAATGAATTTTTTTTTTGCCTCCCCATCTCCAGAGAAGGAAGACTGCATTACACTGGGATTCACATCATGGATAACTATTGGCCTGATCTTGCTTGCCATTACTTCTTGTGTGTCCTGTGTTGCAGCCTGTTGCTTAAGGAACAAGGTAAGCATGTCTGTGAGATTCTGCAGAACCCTCCTTCCAAGTGTCATGGATGGGGAACTTGATTTAACGAGATTTAGAGGGTGGGACAGGCACATACTCACTCAGCACGTGATGTACATTTTGACAGACTGAGTTGTTAATTTACCACTGGAATTCAGTCATTGATGACAGCAGCTCAGATTTAATTTTTCTAAGACAGAGTTGTTTATTGATTTAAAGTCTGGAAATCAAAGGAAAGAGGAGAAATGCTGCACAGGTCAGCACAATTACTTTGGTAAGCAATTCACCTGATTGTTTTCCTCAATAAGGGGAAACAAATGATCGGTGGAAGAATTCCAGCTCTGTTCTGGAGCAAAAGCACTTAAACAAAGAATAAGTTGGCTCAGGAAAGGAGACCATGGGCATTAGTTATTCTTTTGGACAATGTGTGTTTTTCATTTTCAGTTTGTTTTATTCCAAGTTTTCTTCATGAGTGCCTGTTTATTCTGACTTTAATTTTCCCACTGGAAACAGCCAGAGTAACTCCCCTACTCAGATAACAAAGGCAGGAGTGGCGGCGGTTAGTGACCACAAATGAAATTCATGGCATTTTCTCTCTGCAGAATCAGCAGTGTGAATCCAGCTCCCATGAGTACAACAGTGAATACATGCCCATGGCAGCAGTGAACGCAGCTAAAAAACCAAGAATCTGAGGTTGTCTTAAACTTAATTGTATTCTACTTGTATCTGTTGCAAGGTTTCCTCTGGAAGGAAAGGGGCTGCTTGCTGTGTCTCCCATTGATTCTAGGTGGGTGGGTGGGATTGTTACATAGCTTGTTAATGGACTTCATGCTGCCATGTAGTAGGAAAAGGAAACCAAAAAGCAAAACCTCTGGAAACCTTTTGAATCAGAATGGTGGGCTGCTTCCTAGAAATGCAACTGCTTCACATCAGTAATGATCTGATGCCTGAGGAAAAGATGTGAAATTGTTCCATACAGATTCTTCTTTGCATGGTACCCAAAATCTCTTTGCTAGAGATTTGTTAGATTTGCTAGATTTACTGGGTATTACTCGCTAAGGGCAAATAAACTATAGAGAATGAGGAACTTCTAACTACTTAAAGCCTTTCATAGCAGCCAGAAGTGATTTCAGATACAGAACAGAAGCAGGATTTGGACTGTTTCAGGTGTGTGGGCATTGCATGTAACTAATTCTCCATTCCTATTCCAGGTGTAAGTTGCTTGTGGCATGGAAATTCTGGCAGCAGAGGTTCCCAGCAACTTGAACGTGGACAATGGAAAATCAGCATTTCCTCACCTTTCCCAGCCTCCCTGAGCCCTTGTGATGGTCCTGTGCTCTGTCATGAGACATCCACTCCAGTACTGTTCTGAGCTGCCTTTTGCTCTAGCCTTCTGTGTTAACTGGCACACTGCCTGATCCACTGACTTGTACAAGAAGTGTTAAGAGTTTGTTAAAGATGCCAGCTTTTAGTTGAAGAAAATGTAGTGAGTTTTCTTGAGTGTAATTTTCTGTAGCACTGCTACAGAGGGACCTTTTATTTTCTACCATCTCCTTTATGATAAACTTTCCACTGGGAACAAGAAAAAGAGCCTACCTCCAATGCCAATCGCTGTGGCACAGCCACGAAGCACTGTCAATGTATTGCACACGCCCTTTTGTTAGGGCTTGTTTAGCCTGATTTTATCAATTCATTCTAAGATTTGCTGTCAAACATCTCAGCACCACACTAGGACAGTGTGGTATGCACACATGCTCTCCTGCACCAAGCTCTGGGACAGCAGGGGAACAAAACCTGAGAGCACAGCAGAGACTTCACGGGGACACAGTACCTCACGTACGTGCGTCTGCATTTTTTGTATTTGTGCTATCAACTTATCTTTGCCATTCACACCTTGGGACTCCTCTTATCTAACTAAATTCTAAATTCTTTTACTAACAGAAAAATATATTGCTTTTGAGACCTCAATTGTTCTTTAAATCAGTTTAAACCTGCAGGATCAGTCCCTAAACTAGGAGGCACGATCTCTCCTATTCACGTACCTTGCAGCACAAACACAACACAGTCCATAAGGCCAGTGTGTTCATGGGTTCTGCGCTGAAACTGTCTTCCTTTTGTGGTTTGACACAAAACATTTACCACTTCCCCAGTGGTTCAGGGGTGACTTGACCTGCCTCAAATATCTCAGAGCCTTCAGTATGAATGAAATGATTAACCCTTCAATCTCCTTGTGAAATCCATCAAAACTAGATCATAAATGACCCACTAGGAATCCGGTCTGGATATGACACACCTTGGCTGCTGGAAGCAGAGCAGTGCATTGATTCTGAGTCTCTCTAATTCACCAAAAAAGCAAGTATCAGTCAGAGAGGACACTACTGTGAAAGATACACAGCCTGCTTGTCTGACAATTAGAAGGCTGTTTTCAAATTTGATAGGGCAAACAGGGACTGTCAGGCATAAAGAGGACATAAGTTGGTATGTCAAGAACAAGGCTTTCCTCAAGAAACACCTAAATACACAGAAGTATTGCAGAGAGAACGTGCAAATTGTTAACTGTGACATTAAGCAAAGGGTTATTGCATCAAATAAAGTGGTGACTGCCAATTTCACAGCAGGTACTCTCCTTAGATAACTAGCTCCTAGGCAGAGAAATAGAGAGACACCCTGGCATGTTATATTATGTCCTGTCATTCTGCCACATATCCTTTGCCAAAGTACTTGGTCTTCCCATCAAGAAAAACTCTCCTCTGTGCAACCACAAATACACTGCATTCACCATTTAAAAAAATAAATTGGTGTAATTATTGCCTTTGAAAATTATTAGTGAAAGTAGCTAAGCTCTACTGCTAGGAGAAATGCAAGATCCTATGCACATTTGAGAGTCGTATCCCCCAGAACCTTTCACCAGACTGAGAAGGAAATTCAAGGAATAAAGTGTTTCTGAAAGAAGGAAAAACTTGAGGTTTGCATAGAGATGCTGCTGGATAAAGGACAAATGCTGAAAGTCTGAACAAGGTAGCTCAAAATACATACATTCTACTTGGGAGAAATAAATGATTTGTTCTCCCTGTAACAAAGGTTTTGGAAGCCTCAGGTTCCATCACTGCTTTCTTTTTGGAGAGATTTTTATTCTTAATACAACAATTTTTATTATGCCACATGTGTCCGTAAGAAAGTTCATGCATGCATGCCTGTCATGGGAAAGAAATAAGCTCTATAAAATCCACAGTGCAACAATAAGAGAGCACAGAGCAGTTTTTCCATGTATAGCACCTTAGTGGGAAATAGGAAAAGGACTAAGGGAAAAAACAAGTGAGCCCCCCAAAAATTCATATCTCTTTCTATTCTGTGAGATAATGACACTCTTTGGATCTGTTTGTTTCCTTTTATTTTCAGAAGAGTCTTTTTTATATTGTCCCATCTCCCTTCCTTTTAATCCCTTATGCAGCATACAGATAATGTTCAGGATTATTTTGGGACATTTCTCAGTTTCTTTTTGTCATTCTTCAGTACCTCCAAATCAAAAGGAGCTGGAAGAAGATAAAGGATGGCAGGATGAGAAAAAAATAAATAAAAACCTCTGAAAAAAGTAACATGATCTGAGTCTATAGACTGTGTGACAAGAAAGGATTAAAATAAAAGAGAACAAAAAAAGAGTCAATAAGAATAAACAAAGAGTCTGATATTCTAACAGGTCGGTATTTCAAAAAGTAAAAATGCTCTTTGGAAGCTCCCAGTTTGGGGAAAAAGCCCATTTTCGCAGGAAAAAAAAAAAGAAGAATATTTCAGGCAATTGTTCTACAAAATCCACTTTCAAGACAAGCAGAAGCTTGGTTTAGGACTGTAACAGGAATTTTACAGCTGTAAGACAATGCATGAAGTGGGTTCTACAACCCGTCCCTCCCTATCTCTGTCTTTTATTGCTTTATGGGAAATATGACTTCAAAAATATTTTGGTTAGGGCTTTTCCAGGCACTAAACCTCTAACAACAATGTTCAAGTAAAACCAGTTTCTGTTATACAATATGCAACGTAAGATTCAGCATCAGATTTTCTGATCTACTGTTGCTGTAAGTCACACCTGTATTTACACCCTTTAGATGTTCCAAATCCATGCCAGCAGGGACAGTAGGAAGTCAGTAAAAAAAATAGGTGTATGTGGCAAAGAACTACTCCTAATCTCCTTGAAGGTTAAGGCCTGAAATAAAAATTTACAACTCGGGCAAACTCGATCTTGCTAAACAGATAGTGTGATCCAACGCGAGCGGGTAGAAGATGTTAAAGATGACAACTATGGCTACTCCAAAGTTTAAGGAAGAACAAATGACAAAAATACCATCATTTGAACACCTGCATATCTTGAGATGGTTTGAAATCCAAACCTCGATATGTATTTTGCAAGCTTGTCTTCCCAGCCTGAATTATGAAACCAAATCTGAACGCTCTGGGAGTTTAATGATTAGATTCAAGATTGCAATTTCATACCTAATATATAGCACTGGGAATGAAATGGCACTGTGAAATGTTGTGGGTGGGCCATTTTCCCTTAGTACAGGTTTTTCATTAACTTCCAAGTTCAGGTAGTTTTAAATTCTATCACACTTCTTCCAGACTTACAAAGTTTATTTAAGACTGAAGAAAGAGGGTTTTGTACTAGACTAAACAAAATATTTGAAACGAGTGTCTGTACTGAAGACACCATATGCCTTTATTCCTAAAGTGTTTTACAATGTGGAGAGCCCCCTTTGCATGCCAATCTGTAAGTTGCCATGCAGAAGAACACAGCAATAATAAAAATAGAAAAAAAGCATGTCACTGAGATTATTTAGTTATAAATCCAATCGGTTAGTGGCGATGTCTGCCCCTACAAGTTTTACTGGGCAGTCAAATCTAAATCTTTGGCTTTGGTTTGACTTTAACTGCAATAAGACATGCCATATACCCAAGTCCCTCGAGTTGTCCAGTCCATCATTGCTATAGCAGTCTACCCACCATCATAAAAATTTCCCATTTCCTTGAGAGATGAAATTTTGAGATTTGTATTTATGTTCTATGATCATGAATTCAATTCAGTGTGGGGACTTGGTTGGAGAAGAGGGAGAAATAGGAAGGATTAAACAGCTTTTCTGGCAAAATGAACTGGACAGGTATGAACTGGAGATATGAAGAAGAGGTCAGGGGGTGAACTTCATCTAAATGAGTATGCCCGAGCTATTTAATTCCTCCTGGGAGTCATAAGATCCTGTATGGCTTGAGATCAATTTTTAAAAAGAGATAAATCAGCTCTGATTATCAACAAGAAAGATTTAGCTGCTGCACACATAAGCATAATAATTTTAAAAAAACTGCAAACATTAACAACTTTGAAATACTGAATATCTTCCACATATTAAATCCTGCATCAGTCCTTCCAGTTCTCAGTACGCTGTTGGCAAATCCATCATGGCTAATATTTCATCTCTGTCCCAGGGCATTGCAGGAGCCAGTTTCACTGCAGCTAATATACTGTGTTGCCATCTCAGGATTGAAGCCAGGATTTAATGTCTGGCCTGTGCAGAGGTGAAGGGGGTACTCCCTTTCCCCCTGCTAGGAAGGAAGGCTCATTTGCCGCCCTAGGGTTCTTCTGAAAAAATGTGTGAAACACTGAGAGAAGTGGAAATGATGTTAGCACCAGCTGAGGAGAGCAGGGGAGAGCATATTGCCTTCCAAAGGTGGTAGTTTAATTGAACATCATCTATGGAGCATGAGAACTCTGCATAGGCTTCTGAGGCTACCAAGGCCAAACTTTAGAGGAGGAAGCTCAAAACTAGGACTCTCAGACCATTTGCTGCCTACTGCCCGCCACAAAATGTAAGGTACTTGTGTTTGTCTATTCAATTCATTTGTTTTCCCTTTGTAAGACAAAAAAAAAATGACAAGATTTACTCATTCAGGCTCTTCTGAGCCTGAGTGAAACAGAGGACACTGTAGTAAGCCCCTGTCTAAGTGCCAGCAGAAGTGCCTATGTCAATCCTCTGATCTCTGCATCCTCCTGTTGATCAGGCTGGCATGGGGCTACTGCACAGCTGGGCAGGACTGTGGCCACAAGACAACGGGACAACATAGTCTCATGAGGGTCAGAGCTGGAATCAGAGCTTAGGGCTGCTGCTTTCATGACGCTGAGACATACCTAGGTAGCTCTTACTAGCTATTACGTCCTTGAGAGCCAGATCAATGCTTGTATTTCCATCCCTTCTCCTGGCTCTGTCTCTGCTGTTCAGTCAAGGCCACCGTGCCATGGAAATGTACCTGATCCATAGCAGGACTTTACAGCAGCTCATCTGCACAGAAAGCAGAAGCTCAGGGGAGACACACAGCAGAAGCCCCTGCTTGGCTGGTGGTTGTGAAGCAGAAATGAAAGAGATCACCACGGTTGTGTTAGAGGGATGTGTGGGTTCCAGGAGTCTAAGTAGGATAAACTAAATGAAAAGATTTAGGATTTGGGGACCATGCCATAGTCCCTAGCTGCAACAAAAGTAAAAGATTGTGAATATTGCCTGTGAAGACAGGTAGCTTCCAGAAAAATCCCTGGCATCCACCAAGTTGTTTGACAAAACCTTAGCCAGGCAGTAGCTTCTGTGAAGTACAACAGACTAAAATAAGCAATTCTGAAGGCATGCTGCCAGAGCAAAAAGTATCTTTGCTTCCAAAAATCCATGTTTTATACTCAAGGGACTGACTAAAACATGCAGCCAGTGAATAAGGATCTCTTTCAAATATGATATATTTATTCAACAGAACATTCCCCATATAAAGGTCTGATGGAGACACTGCTCTTCTGAAAAACACTAGCTGTTACCTGTGGCTTTTCCTTCTGTGAAGGACCTGATCAGTCCCTGACAGGGACACCCTCTGCAGTTTGCAGCAGTCTGGCCTGGACAAGGAGCCAGGAGGGAGTGCAGGAGCTGCTGAGGAGCACCTCTTCACCTGTAGATGAAGAGTCACCTTTTGTGCATTGTCGACTCTTTAATGCAGCCAATGCAGAGAGGTATGGAGCGTTTCTTACCGCAACATCTGCCTCATCAGCTTCAAAAGCTAAAAACCCACATCATCTCCATCAGGAATCTGCCCAGGATCCTGCTAAGTTTGATGGTAATCTTTCAATTTAAAGATTAAAAAAAATAAATGTGCTCTTTACTGGAAAACAGACATACCAAATAAAACAGCCACTCATGTTGAATAGTGCCTCATGATTCAGAATTTCCACTGAAAATTGGGGTAAAAGAAATAACCTCTTTGCTCAAGATGGTGAAACATACGTTGTATTTGGTGAGAAAAGGGGCCTCTCTATGTTTTAAGAAAACTCCTGTCACTAAGCCCAGTTATTAATCCAAACACAAGTCTCCGAGTGACCCCAAATGCCTTCAGCACACAGACCACTTTCTCCATCTGTAGTTACAACTAGCTGAAGTGTCTTTCAGAGACCTGGACTGCGTTCCAGTGATGGTGACCCATTACCCTTTCCCTGAAAAAACCAGTGTTTGGCTAGGAGACACCAATAAAAACAACAGCTGTGAAGAAAAACGGGCAAAGAACCATTGCTACAGCTAAACTAGTGGAATAAAATGTATGCAGTGGACTTTTTAAATGTAGTCAGATCACTCTGTCTAGAGCATCACACCACATGACCATGGAATCACTTTTGAGTCATTTTTAACTTACACTTTCTCTGCTTTCTGTGGTGCTGGCAAATGGAGACAAAGAATGTGTGTCTAGAGCAAAAGCAACATGGATCACTTTTCAGACATTTAAGTGGCAATGAACAATCCGCAAAGGACCTTCCTGGGTCTGTGGCTCCTGAGGTGTCCAGAGATCTAGCTGAAGAACCTATTAGCAGAGAAGTTCAATTCCTTTGCCTGCATGCACTAGCCCCCTCAAGCCACATTCCAGCAATTTAATTCACAAGTGTTGTAACAGGATAGATGGATTTAAGGTCAGAAAGGGATTTTTTAAAGTGGTTAGGGCATGCACCTAGAACGTGACTCATTCTCCACTAAGTTATTTATGTCCTGCGTGATCAGAGATCTACCAAAGAGTTGAGAAACTGAAACACAGCCTTCTCCAACCCTATGTATAGCTGTTTGGATGCCACAGCTGACTGAAGGACTGTGGTGTCACACCCCAAGGGCCTGGGGGCAGCACTTCACCAGGGAATTCACCACAGCAGGTCACAGACCTGAAGAATGGATGGAGCATCTCCCTCCAGCCTAATGGCTGCACCTTCACAGTCCCATCCCAAGAAGTGCTTCTGAACTTCATGTGAAAAACTCAGGGATGAAGTACCAAAATAGATTTTAAATCAGAACTATGGCTTGTCTCTCCTCAGGTGACTGCCATGAATAGTGGACTACAGAGATTTCCCTCTCCCTCAGCAAATCTGCAGGCTGTTAAGGATATTTAGACTGCCTCTCCTGGGAGGAGCTGTTTGATAGCCAGGAGGGTGCTCAGTAAAGTACTCCACATTGGGTAAACCAAATGCTACCAACACAATTACAAATAACCTTAATTAGGCATTTTGCAGCTGGATGCTGGCTAGTGTTGGTGCCTGCAGATAGGAGGTGACCCATATCTGCCAAGGGCAAGGGAACACGTATGAGAGTTTAGAATTCTGGGAGAGATTTTTGCAACCATTTTATACAGCACTGTCTGGAATCTGGTATCTCACACATGACCAGTGTTTCCTGTGTCACAGACTAATACTGCTGTAAAGAAACTATCAGGCATGCTTAAAGCTACCCTCAGTTGCTGCCCCTCAAACATAACAGGCAAAATTCAAGCTGGCAGTGAGGTTTTAGTGCAAGGAGAGAAACAGGAAAGAGATGCTGGACTTAAGGGGGACTGTCTAGCAGAAGGAGCTCTGAGGTTTCAGGCATGTGTAGGAGGAAGAAGCAGAGTCTTACTCTCTCTCCCTTCTACTACATCACCCCTTAGGGTTACAGAGTTCCCACCTGGGACCCTGTGATACAGCTGCCTAACTTCCTTCCCTGCAGGAGCCTCTGCTCATGGTGTGTCTTCAGGAGAGAAGGAAGAGGAGAAAATGTAGCTCTGCTCATGCAGAAAGCAGGGTGAAGGAGATGAGACCTGCTCTGCAAGCCAGGTGAGGGCTATACGTTGCACTTCAGGAAGATCTGCTTAATGCCTGTCAACTGAACTGGGTGCTTGGAGGGAGGAAGGGAAAAGAAAATGATAAGAGGCTTAATCGATGAAGAGAGACCAAACTTGCTTCCTTGGAGAACTTGTATTCAAGTAATGCTTTGTAAAGCCACTTTATGTCACAGTATAAACGGTATGGGTAATCTGCAATGAAACTCTGAACTATGCAAAAGTCAAATAAGCTGGACTTTCTTAACCAAGGCTGAGATTCAGGTCACATTTGTTTAAAGTACAGTTAATCTGAGAATACATTTGCCACATTTGACTACTTTTGATTTGACATCAAAATAATGCAAATTTCACAGTCCTTTCATGATGTGCTTGCATTGTAGTCGAACACTTGATGAAACTCTGTGGTTTTCATTAAGTTTGCTTTAAGATTTGAGCCAATTTCAATCCTTTTATTTGCAGATGCAACTTACATAAAATGAACTCAAATAAAGCGGAGAGTCAAGCTGGTTCCTATGTGGTCACAGTTAACAACTCTCCAGGGCAGTCCCAGTGCTGCTACAGTAAAACTCTCACTGAAGTCTCCTGCCTACTGTGCTCAGAGGTCCCTGGGTGTTTCCCTTCCAGGCAGCTCTCTCAGCTCCTCTGTGAGGCTGGACAATCAGGACTAGCTTTTTTCACAAACCTTCTCTGATTCTTCAAGTTTTGTCAGGGCCACAGATTTCTCAGGCTACCAGCAAGAGACTTCAGGACAGAAACCAGCCTGAGACTAAACCGGGTGTTGTGAACTTTGATGAATTTCCAGAGGGTTGAAAGTGGCAGAAAAACATCTCTGATGCCAGTCCCTTTTGCAACAGACTTCTAACACATTGCTTCCTCTGCTGCATCAAAAAGTGTTGAAAAACAATGCAAAGAGCATGAAAAGCAGCTGCTCTCTGATTATGCACCCATGGATCTGCGCCTACAGCACAGTTCTGCTTACACCCACACGCGTTACTGACTCTCAGAGAGTCCACTGAACACATACAGAGTGATGTTTAGGATCTTTACGTAGCACTGCAGTACATGCCATGAATGATGATGCTCATAAATAACAGTAAAGAAAAATAACAACAATGTGAGTTCCTATGTGGAGAACCAAGCCCTTGTTTGGAAGTTCAGCTGGTGAGGGCAGCCAAAAAAGTGTTTGTCAGTGTGCCACTGCTCTGCAGGACTACCAGCTACAAGAAATAAATGAAATATTCTCATAATGAAACTACGCATATACAGCCCTAAATGCACAGCGTGAGCAGATCTGCTAGAAGACTGCGCTCTTTCCCTGCTTGTATTCCCAGTAAGCGTACACTGCTGCAGGCAGCCTGACTTCTGAACAAACCCCGGCAGCCTCTCATGACAGTCTGGGATCAAAATCAGCAACTTCAGCAAGACTCATCTTCGGGGAAGCAACAATCTTTTATCAAGATTGGCCGTATTTTAAGAGTATTAATTTCAATATTGCCGAGATAAAATTAGCAATATTGAAATGAATGATTAACCACACAGCTTCCAGGAACCCAAACCCTACAAACTAAATCTCTTTCTGAAAGTTGTATTTTATCTAAGCACATTGAGACTTTGATGATCAAATAATTTAATCTATCAAACATACAGAAGTGTTTCTGCAGAGCACAGAACTGATGCACACTTTTTATACGTCTTTCCTGTTGCCAAATAAATATATATATATTCTCATTTTTTTCCTGAAGAACAATGGGAGTAGCTAAATGATATTTATCACAAATAATTTTGATCTCTCTACTGTTCTGTTTCATTCTTCTCCTGCTTCTTTATATTTGTCTTCTGTCTTTAATTTGGAGATCCTCAGTTGAGCTTTATATCGCGTAGGTACAGCAAGGCCTCTCATTGCAGGCCTTCTGGTACACGGTGTAAATAAAATCAAATCATAAATGCCTTCCCCATCTCCACTGAACTCTGCCTGCATGAAGCTCACCCAGCTGTAAATGGGCAGGGCTCACTTGGCTGGGAGGCGGTGGTAGAGGTGTCACCTCAGCTGCTGCCTCCGTGCGTACTGCGAAGCCACAGTGCGTGTGCCCTCGTTACACATGAGCTGATAGGGCACTGACATCCAGTGTTGATCTTGACCTTCACCTTTTTGACTACAAACAACTGTGTGTTAGAACCCGATTACCACAAAGTACAAACTGTGGTGGGTGTATCAAGGGCAACTGGAGTGCGCTTCAGGCACAGGCAACATGGGTACTGTGCAGAACTAAAATGTTCCTAGTAGTCCACAACAAATTCGTTTTTCCAGTTTCCCAGCTCAGTACTCTCCCTCCATATTGGCAAGTCAGCGATCTGGTGCTGATGGGAAGGAATTCCTTTGCAAGAATTCAGGCTGCATGTTTTAGGGTTAAGTCACTCCTGTAAATATCCAAAATGGGAGCAAACAGGAGGCAAAGCAGGAATAAAGCTCCTGCCTAAAACTGCCACGATCCACAGGCTTGCCACTCCTTTCCTATTCTAGCTCGTGGACATCTCTAACCCTATTGCCAAGCCGAGCTCAAAGCTGAACACGGTAACTTTGTTCCCTGCCTCCTGAGGGATGTCTGAGCATTGCAGCAGTGGAGGCACAGCTGTCATGGCAAGCTCCCCATCGTAAGAAATTTCTCCTGAAACAAGCAGCTCTATGGCACAGAGCCTTCCCCCTGCAATCACCAGTGGGTCCAGATCAACCTAATATATTCTGGGGCCCAATATATATTTGAGTCTCCCATAATTATATTCAGGCTTGTATGTGATGGGTTACTCTGCTCTAGCTATTTCCCTGCATCCTTCAGTATGGGTTTTTCACCTGTAGGTTGCTTCCACGGCTGCAGTCAGTGAAAGTGGGGAGTCCCTCAGGCCAGGGGTGCCCTCCTGGAAGAAGGGCAGGACAGGTGCCCCCATTCAGGACCAACTACCACTGTGGAAACAACTAGGGCAGTGGGAAGTGGGGGCGAGGCATTACCGACTCTGTGCCCTGTAATATTCTCATCCATAAAAGAGAAGGTATCTAGTGGAGTTAGGATACCACAGTCAGTAATCTGTGTTTTGCAATCAACTCTGTGTCTCTTATGCTGACTGGATATGTGATGGTACACGATTAGAAGAACGATCAAAAATGAATAATTGGGATTACCTGGTAAGAAAGTCCATGCACAGTAATATCAAATACTTTCAAAACCCTGTGCAGGTAAATATTGAGATGGTTTCTCCCAATGAAATAAAAGTTCTGTTTGTTTGGTTTTAAGGTATGGCACTCCCATGTATTCTGAGAGTGTTTTCACCCTGGTATACGTGGATCTTTGGCATGCTGCTCAGATGTGGAAGATTTCCTCAGTGAGCAAAGCTAGTGGATAACACCAGTTATGATGCAGCCTTAGCCATGATTGCTGGTATGTTCTTGTCTCTGTCTGGGTGAGAAGGATGCAGACAGCACAGAGTGGCCTTTGAGATGTCCTAGTTGCGGACAGTGATGTTGTTCTGAAAACTGCTTAGATGCATATGTGGTTTTGGCTTCTGAGAACTGGGTTAAATGATGGCTGAAAACTTTAGATGCCACTCGTATAATAGAGTTACAGATGATAAGGAAATAATCATAACCAGTGCCTTATGTTATATTGCACACATACATTATTATCATCAGTCTGTTATGACATAAACAATAATTTCTTATTTATGCTCCAAATAAAAGACCCGGAAAAGTCAGAGAACTTTATTATTTACAATTCTGAGTATATAAGGAGACAGGGAGATACATGTCCCCCCTCCCCCTTTTTTTTTCAGTAATTCCAGAACAGGAAAAATATTTTTAATTTGAGGATGAACAATGTCTACTAGCTTTTGCTAAAAGATTTACAGGCACAAAATTGGTAGCTTATATCTTAATAGCACCCCATTCTAACAGTTACTGGAGTTACTGGGATTTTTTGAGTTTTATGAGGGGAAAGACAATGGGGACTTGAGCAGTCTGCACTGGGGAGGGTGATCTGGTGTGCATAAAAATAAAGTTCATAGATCAAATTCTTTTCCTGTTAAAAAAAAGGCAAGCCCGCCTAGGTCATGGGATTTAAAGGCTCTAAAGCATATTACCATAGGGTTTTTTGCCATTATGAGAAAACTTGATGATGTTGGGCCTTTACCAAAGGAGGAATACTATGGCATTGACAGCACGGTGCCGGGGCAGAAACAGTTTCTAGAATGGTGTCAGAACAACAGTGTTAAAATTTGTGATCTGCAGAGCATGATTCTTAATTGCTGCCAGCAGGACGTTTTTATTTTGAAGTGGCCCTGATTCCTCCACAGAAAGGAGATCACATTGGTGACAAAGAAATCCTTTGTTTCAAAGGAGAAGAAAAAGTTCAGAATAGGGAAACAGTATTGAGAGCCTTACCAGAACACAGCCTTGGTTTATCTCTGCATGGCTAGGTAGAGTTATATTTTTAAAGACCTGAAACATAACACTTTCCCCCCTGCAGCTATCACAGATGGACAAACATATTCAACCCCATCAATACAGCAACTGTTATTTATCTCACAGAAAGAGAACACTGAGAATTGTCATGCATTGAAGGACAGAGTTAAAGGAGAGCCTTTGCTTTTAGATGATGATGCAGTTGCTATTGGGAAACCCATGGCCTTTGAATTTAACAGATTTCCCCCCCTCCTCATTTGGTCACCTGCTACTGCAAAAGAGAGGGATACTTGCTAATGAGACCAACATACAATTTTCTCCTTACCAGAACGAGCTAAAGATTATTTCTATATATCTCTGCATCTCTAAAACACACTACCCAAGCACTTGTGAATACTCAAATTTGACAGGGAGCCTGTGACTTTTTTAAAGAAAGCTCAACTACCATGGCCTCTGGCCCTTAGGGATGTTCTTTGCCAGGGAAACAATCAATGCATATGCTTTTACTAGAAGCTCCAACCCAACAAAGAAACCTATTTTACCAACTTCTATCCTCCTTGCTGATATCTTAGAATCAATCATCATAACTTTGACACTCTCTCAAATTAATCTGGATTTGCCAAATTTAAAACATGTCTTCTGAGAAGGTTTCTCTCCCTTGTGTGATTTATCAGAGTAGGTAACAAACTCACATTCCCTCTCTAGCACATCTACAAAAGAAAGCATCAGAAAACAGTGAGGAAATGTCCCTCCTGGGGAATCGGGTTACAGGGTAGCAAAAACCCTACAAGCTTTGTCATTTTGAGAGAAAGGTAACTTCCCCATTCTCATTATGAAAAAATTCCATCTCAGGCAGAAAGAGACCTCAGGATTTCCCACAGAGTATGCAAGCCTTGGAAAAGAAAGGGAATATGTTAAATTCAACCAGAGAGAAGGACTTGATTAACCTAAGCACAGAAAACTGGTGAAGCCATTGAACGACAAACAGTCAAACTGTCTGTGTGGTATATGTGACCAAGAAAATCCTTGCCAAATTCAGCATTGTAAAAGATGTCAATAAATTCTGATGTCACTTCTTTCCAGAATACATAGTTTCATCATGTGACTATATAACACTGAAAGGGGGTGAAGAGATGTCTCTTCAAAACATGCCAGCAACATGCCAAAGACATACACTGCTGCATACATTTCTTATCCAATTGTACTTCAGAGCCTGTTTTACTGCTGCTTGTGCTAATTTAGAATGATGCAACTTGTCAGACATGTTGCAACAAAACCCTTCCCTGAGAGATATTTCAGGAGAATTCACAGATGAACTCATGACAGACAAATTCTTTAGAGGTTTTCTTGGCAAGATGGAAAAAGCATGGGTACAATTTGTTGAGGAAAAACCTCTCTTTATAAGTGTCATGGGGATTGCTCTGCTACTGAAAAAAAGCCCTTGATTTGGGCAGTTCAAAGTTGTTTGCTCTGGAGTACAGCTTAGTCTGCAGAATAATCCTTAAATGAAAGAGGTAACTGATGATTTTTGTGAGAAAACCAAGTCTGAGGGAAACTAAAATGAGAAATACAAGCCCTTAAGCAGAATAAGAAAATGGTTTGACAAGAAGGTTATTACAAAAAAGGTCAAATCTATCCCCTCCACTGACTCAAAATAGAAGTATCCTTTTCCTAGCATTCAAACTGCACCAAGGAGTCATGGTAAAAGTTATTTTATAAAAACAGGGTGGGTAATGCTAAGAGTTACTTGAAAATACTGTGGGATGTTAAAATAGCTGGCAACCTTTTTAAAAAAAAATTCCAATGCAAAAATTCTCTCACTAATTTTGTGAGAGGCTTGACTATTGCTTTTAATGATGATCAATTGTTTCCCAGCCACAAAATAAGCCGTTTTTGCCGATGATTTGATAGACTCTGCTTGTGAAAGTGGTGACAATGAAAGTGCCTCTGCAAGGAATCCGCCTGCCATGTACTTAACTCAAAATATCTTCACTTGATTGAAACACTGACCTCCTACAAACCTAAAAACAAAGTTCTTTATGAAACAGCCCAGGATCAATGGCAGACTGCAACCTGCCTGAAACCAGGCTTGTCAAATGTCTTTTCAGAGACTACTCAGGATGCAACAGAAAGCGGGTTGGTGGAATTCAATTATTCTGTCCCCAAGACTTCTAGTTTCAGAGCAGGTTTTTACTTCTGAAGGTTGGCAGTTGCTTAGCTTTGGGGAAAAAGTCAACTGAATATGAATTAAGATGGGCTGATGCAACCTCTTTTTCAAGCTGAGCCTGCCATAGGAGTAGTTGTCATGAGCCTGAAGAGAAATGTGGATTTCTTAGAATTTCTTGTCCAGTTCTGCACCTCATAGAAAATAGTTCTATTCTACTTCTTGGAAAACAGTGCCCACAGTTTTAGAAAAGTCATCAGTGCTTTAAAATAACTTTGACAAGTCACCAACTGGCATTGTGAAAAAGATGTGCAAGCACCTAAAAAATATGGGTAACAAAACATTTTAAAAAAAACCCAACAAAACCCCCAAGAAAACCAAAACGGGGAGGGAGAGAAACAGCTGGGAGATATATGAGACTTATTACCCCAATGCTAAAATTTTTCCATCCCTTTGATTACTGCTTTTTGACTAAGTGATAGCTATGCTGAAAAAACATACCATACCTTGTATCCAGCCATAAGCCGTAGCAATGAAGGCCATCTCCTCAAAGGAGAAAATACCAGAATCACACTGAAAACTCCCCTGTGGCTGAAATGAGAGCTACTCTCTAAAGACAGGTTTATATGAACTCATAAAGCCAAGTTTTGCTCCTCCATGCTTCAGAAATGCCTGGCACAGCCTAAGCCAAATGGTGTGGATAAAAGAACCTTCACAATGATCCTTTCAGAGCAGGAAAAGCAAACCTGCCAATGCTAACTTCAAAGATTGCTGCCCTTGTTCTAGAAGTGCTGGATGGACTTAGCAAAGATTTTACACCATAGGCTGAAGTGCTGTTTAATAAGTTTTGTCTATGTGAACATATTCTTGGAATGGAAGGCTCTAGGATGGGCAAATCACCAGAGATATGCTTTCAGGGAAGCACATCTAAGAATGTCTCCTTCTTACTCATAAAATGCAAGTGAGCTGAGTGGTGGCCTGGAACATCTCCCGTATGAGGAAAGGCTGAGTGAGCTGGGGCTGTTCAGCCTGGAGAAAAGAAGACTGAGGGGGGACCTAATTAATGTTTATAAATATCTTAAGTATGGGATGCAGGGGGAATTGGCCAACCCCTTTTCAGTGGTCTGTGGAGACAGGACAAGGGGCAATGGCTGTAAACTGGAGCACAGGAAGTTCCGCACCAACAGGCGGAAGAACTTTTCCCCAGTGAGGGTGACAGAGCCCTGGGACAGGCTGCCCAGGGAGGTGGTGGAGTCTCCTTCTCTGGAGATATTCAAGACTCGTCTGGACGCCTATCTGTGCAATATGAGCTAGGGAGCTGCTTTGGCAGGGGGGTTGGACCCGATGATCTCTCGAGGTCCCTTCCAACCCCTACGATTCTGTGATTCTGTGATTCTGTGATTCTGTGTCCATATTTCTGGTAGCAAACTTCTCATATAGTTTGTATCTATACTGTGCCCAAACACTCCCCACCTGGACCTGTTAACAGTTGTGCTCCCAATGCATCCTTGCAAAGTAAATTCCCCCTCAGCTTTCCTGTTTTAATCAATGAATACTGGTTGGAACATCTCTGGTTGAGAGACAGGTCATATTTTAAATCCATGTAATCAATGCCATTCTCAGCAGTAAAAAGTTGGTGATTAGTAACACAGGAAAGACCTTTATGTGAGGCTTTTTCCTCTGCTAATCTGGGTGAGTAAACCTTGAAACAGTTTGAGCTCAGACTTTGACACACACTTCAAAACCACAGTGAATGAGAG
This sequence comes from Porphyrio hochstetteri, assembly GCA_020800305.1. Lineage (NCBI taxonomy): Eukaryota > Metazoa > Chordata > Aves > Gruiformes > Rallidae > Porphyrio > Porphyrio hochstetteri. Next base: position 16,285,238 of record CM036910.1, on the reverse strand, counting down.
CCACATTTAACGTAGTATCTATTACCTATGGGAAAGTTTCTCCTCTCTTTTCTCAGCCACTTCTTCCTCACAAATGGTAGGCCCCATGCCTATTGACCTTGCTTCAAAAGGGTTTAGAAGGACATGTGTAATAGGAATAAAATTCTTTTTCTTTTAGGGTTGCATCAGACACAAACACTTCCCTGAGAATGCAGAATCCACCTTATTCAAAATATCCTACCATTACATAAGGCTTGGCAATTTCTAGGTTCTTTCTAAAAAACGGTATAGCTTTTTGAGACAGGTTGTCAGATATGTGCCCTATATGTTGTATTCATCACAGTGAATCAGCAACCCACTGAAGGACACACCATGCAATAGTTCTGGCATATGGAAGTATCTTCAGAACTTTGACCAGAACCAATACCTAGTCTTATTCAAAATCAAAAGGCCTTCTGATGATCTAGGACTAAGCTTAACAATTTCCTTATGAAGAAGGAATGTTATGATGGACTTATTTGCCCTTATTTCTCTGGTAATGGTGTCAAAATACTCCATAGAACTTAATGCAAATTGTCCTACAGAAGGAATAAACACTGTTTGTTGTTTTCTTGAAGGAGTATGCAGCATAAACCCTGCATGCTGTTGCTCTACAGTGTCCATATATATGCACCAGATAGATGTTTTGTGGATCTCTGTGGCAAAGAGGAATTAATGAGCAGCTCTGAGAAGAATTACTTAAGAATTACTTAAAATTAGTTTACCATCCCTGGAAAACACTTAAGCACTGTTAGAGATTTTCTTTCCAGCCATCTGTTCACTGCTCAGCAGTATCTCAGGCGACTTAGCCTACCTGTCCTACCTTTGCTCATGTGGAACAATAATTCCTGAAGGAATGAATAATAGCAGTACACTGTAAATTATGCCCATTTTTTACCTCCCTCGGGAGATCTGAAAAGCAGTTTTTCAGAGATGTTGTTCCAGCTGTAGGGATAGTGTATTTCCACTAAATCCTCTTCCCAAGAATGTGAGAGAGTCAAGGATTTAACTGATGGGATTGTAAAACCTGAGCTCATGATTTATGGGCAAATTATAGCACAGGCTTTGCTGCACAGAGTAGAGTAAAAGTTCTCATCGCCTATATTATCTCCTGAAAGCATCCCAGTCCAAATATCACACACTTCTGAGACTTGCCTCCAGCTGCTGGATTTAGCATGCCACCCCAGGTACTTCACTTGCTATTTACTTGCTCGCAAGCTTTACTTGATGTTTACCATTGCAGCAACACACCGTCAGTACGGTAAAGCTAACCTGTCTCAGGATGGTCTAACCCAGCTCACACCCCTTTACTCCTTTTACAGCTGTAGCAATTTCAACCCTGTAAACCCTGTCCATGTTTGTAGTTGACTTTTTATAACTCTTCAAGGTAAAAAGAGTGAATGCTCTTCCCTGGTAATCTTTTATTTGGCACTTTGTTCTCTGCACTCTAATAACGCCATCTGCTTTGAAAATGTCACTGGCCTACATCTGTTAATAACCTTTTTCAAGGCTCTTTTGATTTCTAACACACTTGAGTAAGCCTTCTTTGGTAAAAGGAAGACCCTTCCCTTCTTATTTTCTTTCCCTTTTCCCCTTCCTTTTTTCCTTTTTCCTTAGGGAAGAACTTCAGAAGAAGGTTTAAGACCTGGTAGCTCTAAAGCAGTGGCAGAAAATTGAGCCCAAAGTGGAGACAAATGATTTCTGGTCCTGCTGTCAGGGGTTACTGGCAATGATTACAAGCTGGTTTCAGTGCTGCTACCTGAAGGAATCCAGATGGTTGCTGAAGGACAGTCCAGACCTAGAATGTACTCCTACTCAGAGAAATATCTCCTACTAGGAGATTTAGTTCAACTATACCTCTGTCTCCTCACTCCTGCTCGCTACTTGCAACGGTAATTAGTTTCTCCTCTCACACATGCACTTGTGGTGTAGGTCACTGAGGGAAAACTGCCTACCATATGCTGTTAGGGAGACATAAACCTCAGCTCCAATATAATCAAAGAAAGAGTGACCCAAGTTGGTGGGCAGCCTCCCATGCCACCCCAGCACCCAGCACTCAGAAGCACCACAGCTTGACCCAACTGGAGTCCAAGCCACAGTAAATCACACTCAACCTCAAAAGTGCTTATGCCTATAGAGCAGAACTGTACCTTACACTTAATAAGACACACCAGGGAGGAAGATGATGTAAGACACAACCCACCACATTTCCCCAGGTTCTAGAAAGCTCTTTTTATCATTGATAGGCTTCTGCCTTCAAGTGAGTGGGAGGTTTAGGGGCAGGATCTGGATCTTGCCCTCAGACCAGAAAGCTGGAAGTGGGAAAAAGCTGCTGTGACAGATGTGCTGCCTTGGATTTATATGGCTTTATATATTTATATAAAAAGACTTTATCTGAAGTGAGATCTGGAGAAGTCTTGGTCTAGGCTCAAGGAAGGCTTGTAATTTGATTTTATCAGGTAACAGTCTCAACCTAGTTTTAGAGTGGGGGAGGAAGGAACATGCTTGGATCACTAAAAACCAAAGTTGAAATAGGCTTTACTAGCATACACATTGTGAGTTTCAGGGCAGATGACTCAAGAAACACACAAACTGAATGAATCACTGTGTCATTAATACCAATGCCACCTCCAGTGAAGCAGAAACTCCTCAGAAGAGTTTCATGATTGAGTTGTTTCTGTTCTAACTCACTCTGTCCCTGTCATGGGACAACTAATGGATGTTGGTTTTTAGCTGTGGCAACCTGTCACTTTTTCTAACAGGGAGAAGTAAGGAACAGTGCAGTGACTGTGGACAGGGACTAGGTGACCTCTCCATGATGGGGACAGGCAAACTGACAGCAGGCACGTGCCTCTGACTGAGGCTTAGCCTCCAGTTCTGGAACAGAAAAGTTTGAGCCAGTTACTTTCAGGAACTTCACCGCAGCCATAGAGCACAAGTCTGCAAGCTGCCTGGCCTCTTCCCACACAAGAAGAGCAGAGTGAAAACAAATATGTGGGCCAGGAAGCTGGGTTCAAGCCTAAGCCCCAGCCTAATGCAGTAGCCTGTGTGACACCCACCCATCATGGAGTTACTAGAAAATTTCTTGAGTGGGAGCACAAGGGACACAAATTTAGTACTCTAATTAAAATCAAAGTAACCTGTATCTTTGGGAGGATGCTGACAGAGTCAGAGCTCTAAGAAGACACTCCACTTTCATTCCAAAACTTAAATTTAGGATGCAGCAGTTAGAAGAAGCTCTCAGTGTGTTGAAGTAGGATGTTTAAAAAAACACTCACATTTTGTTTCCTTTCTGCTGGGCTTAAACTTTTAGATCAAATCACCTTGAAAAAGATGTTTGTGCAACAGGAAAATGTGGTATTGAGATTATCAGAACAAGGTAGACAGTAATATATTTCATGTGACTTGATTGCAAAAAATGACAAGGAAACCACAGGACATCAGTGTGAATGCAGTGGAACAAGGCCACGAAGCATGTGTTTTGTGCCACAGACATAAGAGTTTGTGTAGACTTGAATGAGATTCAATTTAGATCAAAAGGACCTTCAGGGGTTTTTTTCTTTTTAAGATAGAGGCATGTCTTTTGGCATTACACAGCTTGTGGCTATTGAGGCAGATCTGAAGGTTACAGGATATGGAGCACACACTTCTGATTTACTAGCACAAATGGCTTACACAGGCATGGAAAGTAAACTGTTTTAAGACCTTCAAGATCAGAGATAAGACTTATTAGCAGGACTGGCTGGGGAGTTTTTTCTCATCACTTCCTTGCCATGCTAATTTGGTACAAAGGTACTTCCCTGGCTGGTGTATTTGCACAATTTTGTAACACATTCCCTGCCCTAACCTCCACGCCATGACATCACTTCCCATCCTGTCTCACTTTGTTGTTGCATCTTGCCTTTGCCATTTTATCCTGCTTCCCCTCATATTTCTTGTGTCAGTACCAACTGCTCTTTGGATTCCTGTTTTCCTACAGCATCTTCTACCCACAGGTAGGAAGCAATGACATGACAAGTATACCTGAAATATTGCAGAAATAGGCAATTTGGTCACTGTGGCTCCTGGCAGGATGTTACTTTGCAGCAACATAAAATGCTCCTTCCTAACTGCTGTCTGCAAGAGCTAAAATACACAGCCATCAAGTACTGTGACAAGTAACTCACAGAAGACATTTTAATATGCTTTTTCTGTATAATTTTCAGTCTTCCAGAATTCAGTTCTAGAAGTATAACTGGGCCCTGAAGAGTTTTGTGCTGAAATGCAATGCCCACTAGGACAACCTAGCACAGACTGTTTATTCTGTACAGCTGGTGTTAGCAAGGAGGCAATCTATTCTTTGGTTCTTGTCAACCTATTGACTTTACAATTTAAGACTCACTGTAATTTAAAAACTGCAGATGTATCTTCTTAAATATCAGTATCAAAGCACCCACAGTAAGACTTGCTACATAACTTAGAACATGCACAAAACAGGTTGATTCATCCTGATGTAGTTGGCAGCTTTGTGCATGACTTACTAAGTACTTCATATTCAGCTCTGTGCCCAGTCCCAGAGGTGGAAGCCAGGCTCATGGAGCAGAGCTTCCACATGCTATGGCTTCTAACCAAAGACCTGCAAAGTAATGCTCAATCCTGAAAACTGTCTGCCCCCAAGGAGGCTGTGAGACAGAGCAAATGGTCCTCAAAGAGACTGTTCCTTAAAAGTGAGTGCCATGGAGAAGGACAGAAATCAAACTCTTACCCTACCAGTTGCCTGCAATCTCTCTACACCACTCCTTAACTGCAGCTACCTACAACCTGCTTTCATCTCAACAGCATGCAGCAATCCTACAAGTCTCACTCTAGAAAGAGAGAAAACTCCCTTTGACCTACTGTTTTCTAACTTCTTATCTCAGCCTCTCCCAAGTGTCTTCTGGAGAATACTAAGACATAGACACTTTCCTCAAAGATCTATCTTTTCCTGCCACTCAGGAGGTCCTTGCATGAAGAATCATTGCCCAGGTAACACCAATGAGAAATGCCATATGTAAGCACAAATAATCTGGGCTCAGATCCATTCATAGAGCACAGGCATTACTGTGTGTCAGGAAATTAATCAACTTGCAGACTTGAATATTTTTAAAATAGCATATTTTATCGTTTTCTGTTTACAATTAAAGATTTTGACAAAATCATCTAACTGATCATAGCCTTCCACAGAAACAATGCAGGGAAAACTACTTTAACAAATTCTCAAATACATAAAGAATACAGGGTGACCCTTTTCACTCTATAACTTTCCTTCTGACTCCCTCAGAAATAACTACTTTACATGCCAGATTCTGCTTGCCTGACATCATGAGATCATGCTGCCCAAATTAATAGGACCATTCTTGAGCTATGGCACAACTCAGCGTATGTGAGTTCTCTATTAAAATACCTACATGCTCTGAATTTTGATCTTGGTACAAGCCTGGATTCTGCATGGTGTACTCTCACTGCCCAGGAACAAAATCTTTTACATCTCATTTTCTCACATCAAGCCTTTTTTGATAAATGGCTACATGATGTTTGCCCAAGACACAGTGTTCTGTCTGTATCACAAAACAAACCAACCAGTGGAAGGTTCTCTGGTGTGATGAATAGTATTTCAAAGCAAGAGAAAGACCAGATGAGCCTAGCCTTCATTAAATCCCTCTTTTTCAGAGAGTAAATATTACTAGGATTTTTCAGTGCTTAGAGAAAACTTTCAACCAGACATTGGAAATACTCATTCAGAAAAAAAGGTATATACCACTGCTACGCCTAAAGTTTTCCAATATACTAATTTTTTACAAGAAGTACCTCTCTCTTTCATAGAAACATTTCACAAACCAAAAACACGTCAATGCAAAAGTGTCCTAGTTTTGATTTTGAAAATGTAGTCACCTTTCCTCTTAGGTAACAGGGCTTTCAAGATTAACATATCCATTTCAGGTACACGATTCCGAAATTTGCTCATGTATGTTTATCCCCTAACAAACAGGGCTGAATTGTAAAGATGATTTGGGTAGTACTTTTTTCTAGGAAATCTGAAAAAATCGACATTAAAAAACCCAATAAATTTATAAACTACTCAGATGTGCTTCTGAATTTAGGTTACTCACTTTCAAACAGTCCTCATTTCACTAAAAAAGACATTTTAATCTCCAAATTAGGTAGAGTCTGAACACTTAACTGAAAAGTGTCTTTGCAAAAGCACTTTTTTATGTATTCAGGGAAGGCTAGGAGCACACACAGATAGGGAGAATGGGATTGCATTATTTTATGCAAACTTGGTCTCTCTTTGCTTTTATTACTAAAATTGTGTCTGTTGGAAATAGAGACACTATGTTGTTATTACTCTAGAGCAATTTCCTGCCTGGCCTTTTGCAGGTTCTTGTACAAATATCCCTTGTACATTCCTCATTCTGAGTCTCCGTTATGTTTTGTCTCCCCTGTTTAGATTTGAGTGACTTTAAAGGTTTAACACACTAACATATTTAATTTTATTCCTTTAAACAGATGGAATATAGAGTTTCTCTAATCTGTCTCTGCTTGGAAGACAACAAGTTGTGTTTGATTAAAACATAACATCCACAAATACATCTGCAGGCTGATTGAAAAAACATCAAGAAATGGAGCAATCCCTCCACTTCTTTTGAAAGTTTGTTTTGCTAGTTGATCATTTTCGGAGTTAAAATCCTGAGCCATTATTTGTGTGGGTAAAACCTTCAGGTTAGGCTCCCTTCTGAATTACCTACCGCACAGGTGCCAGGGCTACATGGCTCTCTGCTCTCATGGTGTTTGGAATTTGGGATTCTATCTTGAAAATCTTGCTCAAATCTTTTGTGAGTACTGATGTGTTGGTTGCTTGGCATTAGCAGATAGAGAACCTAGCTAAGATTTCACCAATATGTGCACAGTAACTCTTTCTGCTGCAGTACCAAATAGGCAGAATGGAAGTTGAGAGAAGACTCCTTCCTCCTTTTACAGAAGAAGAAATAAAGCCCCCTGCATTCCCTTCTGAGCTCATTTGGGATACTTTTGAACAACTGCCACGTGTTGAGATGAATCGAATTATCCTGAATTTACAAAGAATAAATGAAGATCAGAATCTGGCTCTGAAACTTGCCTGAGAGGCACAGGAAGTTTGTGGGAACTGAACCCAGAAAAGAAAATTCATGTCTATAAAGCCCTGGAAAAGAGCCAATCAATTTATAGTTATAATAGATTAGAGTTCCTGTCCTAATTCTGTTTGCTGATACCCAGCTGCTTACTGCCTCATATCCTGTAAACTCAGACTGTGCATTGATGCACTCCCACATATGTGGCATCACTTTCATCATTTCAGTCTGAGCAGACTACAGATTTGGAAGCTTTTAGTCAGCAGCTAACTTGGTAGCTTCGCTGTGGTTAATGGATATGAGCAATGTATGTTGTGCCTTGAAGCATACATTTTCTTGCTTTGCCAGTAAAAGCATTTGTGTGGCCAGAGTACTGCATGGCTTTCTGATTGGGTGTTTGGTGACAGGCTGAATCAAGCTTGCTATCTCTGAGGTCCCATACAAAATTTTATCTTTTGGTTCATGTTTTCACTGGGTCCTTTCCCAAGTTCCCCTTGTTGTCTTTGCCATGTTTTGGCCCATAACATCTCAAGTGACAGGTTAACTTCTGCCCTCTGAAATGGCTGTTGGCTTGTCCATCTAATAATCTGAACCCTGAAATTATGGAATATCTTCTTGGTTGGTCCAAGATGAACCAGGGAACGATCTAACTAACTGTTTGTCAATCACGCTTAGTAGTCTTCATTTTGACATATCATATTTGACTGTTAATAGTCATTGCTGTTTCAATCTTGGCTTTGTTTCGTGGTAATATACAGAGGGTATTTCCACAAATCAGATTATTTTTTAAAAAGACTTTTTTTCTTGCTCTGTGGTAGATTTGCATATATCACTCCTGTCAACTATAATGAAAGTTACATGTGTAAAAACCCTGGTGGCAGATTGTGATAAGGCAGATTTGACACACATCACTCTGCAGATAAGAATGCTACAAGACTTTGACATTTGTAGTGAAACGCTTCAAGGAAGGACTGTATATAATTGATAATGAAATGCAGATGGCTTGAACAAACTGGATACCAAGAAGGTGACCAGATTTGGAAGAAACGTTATAGCAGAACTCATCCCATATAAAAGAGCAGAGATAGAAAGGACAGGCCAGTTTTTCTCCTCTATACTTACTGGAGACTTAGTGCTACTGACAGTAAAAAAGAAGGATTAGGGAGAAATCAACCCCTCCAAGATCAAGAGGTGGGGTTGGAAGTTTTGACAGTAGCATGATAGTCTGCCTGCTTCCTTCTTCCATTTTACAATGGGAGTCCTTGAGGGCCAGGTGGAGGTTCCCTTCTTAGACACACTATGCCTTTACTGCAGGGTTAAAAAAAATAGCAAGTGGTTATTGAAATGCTGTACATCATTTCCCATGTCACCTGCATGAAGAATTGTTTCTCTCTGTCTCTCTGTTAAAGAAATGGCAGTCTCTATTTATTTGAATGACAGACATACCTTTCCCCTAGCTTCTACTTTAAATAGTTTTGGCTATTACTCATAGCTGTTTTAGAACTATCATACTGATTTCCTTGCCACTACCCTAGTGATTGGTCATTCAGTGCAGCTATTGCTTGTGAATAATGGCAAGTAACCCTGAAATCTAGCCAAGCTTGTAATAGGTTTCAGAACTCTGCTTAAAAAGACTCTGCCCCCCTCCGTTTAGTGAGCTTGAAATGAGGAACCTGGGACCTGCCTAAAGAAGTGTGGCTGTCACCTGCAAACGGACTAAGCCAGGGTTTGGAAACCTTCAAGAAACCTTGAAGACAGAAAATGCTTCAAGGGACATCTTAAAATCACCAAGCCAGGGAGAAGACTTCAGATTTAGGTTTATGATTTGTTTGCTACTTAATGTTGATGCAATAAGGCTGTTCTCTAGCTCATTAATGCCTTTTAATGCTGGATTCTGCTGGCTCACAGCCTTCTTTTCTGTATTTAAAGACAGTAGAATCTAATAGTCTGTTACTTCAGAAAGATGCAATGTATTACCACAGGCAAATCCTTGCTCAAGAAGTTGTTGACCACCCACGGACATTTTCTTCAAACAGCTCAAACCAGAATTATTAACTGCTGAAGGAAACTGAAGACATCACAGGTAACTGTTGAGATGGCTGACTGCCTGTCAGCCTATGAAGCTTGGTGTGTCAAACAAAGAACCCAGCTGTCTTCATGTACTACAACACTCTACGGTCATGATTTCATAAAAAGCACGTAAACTATTTGACAACAAATAAACCATGGGCTCTGAATTATGGAAAAAAGAATGGGAAATACACCAAACTGAAACTAGGATAGAACCAGCCTTTTTATTACATATGGACTGTTTTTCACAATCAAAAAGGATCTTGAAAAGTCAGAACACAGAGATGCAGGAGTAAATAGCAATGAACAAGGATTACAGAGGTAAAACAAATAGGTATGCAAGTCCCCTTTCAGAGGTGGCCCACATGAGCTGATGAAACACAAGGCCTCTTTGTATCATACATTGGAGTCCAAAGAAGTTCATGTCAGAGGGCACTGAACCCCCTTTGCAAACGGCAGCCACATCAGAACTGAGCTGAGCCCAAGCTAATGGCCAGGCCTCAAGAGACCAGGTGAAGCATTGCTCAGGCAACTGCCCTACCTCTGTGGTGGGTTTTGGCTCTCTGCAAGGGACATCACGCTCCTGCGGTGGCACGGGCACCAACATCTCTTGGCCATGCTCCAGGGCGTGTGCCATGGCTGTGAGGTGGGTAGACCTGCCCCAGGCAACCTCTTGAAATCTCATCTGGCCGATACCCCCTGGAGCTCATCAATAAATCCTTGAACTAAGTCTTTTTGTGTAGCTGAGCAAACTCCCCCTCTCCACCCCTTGCCAAAAGAATCCATTATAATCCATTTGAAATGGATTTAAACATTGTCCCACTGATGTGTCATTTTTTCCTCACCTCATACCTCTTTTTCCCCCCACGAGAGGGCACCAACGCTGCGTCCTTTGAGACATTTTATTTCCAGACGAAACCTGTGCCTAAAAGAAAACGGGGAGGGGGAGGGAAGCCAGAGGGACCCAAGCAGCAGGTTTCAGATCTGAAGCAACTCCACTCCCCTCCCCCTGAGGCTCCACAATTCTAATTCCAAGGTTTTGATTCAGAAACATCTCTGGTGACAGCTGCATGAAGCCTCTAATAGGAGACGGTGGCATAAAGCCACTAATAGGGGATGGTAGTTCATAGGCACATATTTGATTTTATTTCTCCATTTTGTCTCTTGGCCCCCACTTCAAGCAGTGAGACTACAAAAAAAGGGCGTCTCTGGAATTAGAAACCTTCACGGACCTTAAGAGAAACCAGTTGGAGTGCTGAGAAATACCAGACACCAAATGTCTCTTGAAATAAAACATACATGAGACAGCCAACAGACAAATCTTATTCAGGGAAATCAGAGTGAAATAAAAACACAACTAAAATTGCCATAGGACGGTGAGAATCTAATGAATAGAGAACAAGCTAAAAAAAGCCCTTGTACTGCAGAACATAACATAGGGACAGCTACGGGGGGGGACAAGATAAATATATGGAGAAAACAAAAATCAAGAAAGGAAAGGAATTACTTATAGTGGTTTATGGTTTTACAATGACAAATACAAAAATAATTCTAAAGAAAGGTGAATGTTGGCTAATTACCAGACAAGCTTCCTGTACCAGGTAGAGAGCCCCCACACTCTCTTGCAGGCAGGGAATGCCCACATTTAACCCATTAACTTGGATCTTTTATTCTGGAATTTGTAAACACTTCACTAGGTTTAAGGGGCAGGACACAGCTACCAAGAGGGTGTTACTCTGGCTTTTGCAAGAACTCTGGTTTACATAATCTACTAGATATATTTTTACACAACTCTGTAATCAGGGAATTGTAAGAAGCACATCCAATGCTCTTTCCTTCCCTCTCCTCCCTCAGCTCCAGAGTTTGCACACTGCACTTCCCTCAGGTAAAGGCAGAACTGTTTTCACCAAGTCCCACAACTTGAGAACCAGGTTGGCTTGGTGATACCAGTGGGAGACTGGGTTAAAACAGAGAAAACAAAGTGCTGCTTTACAAAATGCACAGTAAATTTCTGGTACTTGCTGCCTCAGGAGATTGTGGAGGCAGGGCCAGCAGCAGGTGAACAAAGGTTTCAGACAAATTAATGGACAACAGGTACAGGCGGAATGTGAAGACTCTGGGCAGGTATATATTCTCTAATATACGCCAGCTCAACGATTTCAATGCTCAGGAAGTACAAAGGGCATGGGCTGCAGACTATAGCTAAGCTTGTATGGTCTCCCTAAACAACTGCTTTTATTGACACCCTTGGACAGAGGACACTGAATGACAGACCACCGGTCTGTCTCAGCAGTGCACTTCTCTATCCTCATGTTCCTTCCTTCCACTCTTCTGATTTAGGTGGAGCTATACACACCACAACTTTTAATTCTATGATCACCAATCAAAATAGCTCTCTAGAGGCTGTGTTGAAAAAGGAAAAGGTAAAAATTCTTGAAATGTTGATCTAAAAAAGGACTACAAAGTGTTCGCAAGTCTCTCGATGCCACCACCTTGCAGGGGCCCTAAGGTGGATGCTGCACACAGAAAACCTGATGGAAAATGCAGCATGAAGTATTGGTGGAACCATTTGTGATCAGAAAACGCAGTCCCTAGAAGTTAAAGCAGTTTAACTTAAGTTTATTTTGGCAACCAAATAAAAGGGGAAAGAGAGAGTACTCTTGGTATTGCACACACATGCCATGCCACATTTTTTGAATGAAACATTTTCATTTTCCTTGTTTTAATTGAGCTTCAATGACATTTTTGTTTTAAGTATAACACATAAATGAAAAGAAGGAAAATCAAACTTTGTGTGTAGCAGTCCATGGATTCTGAGTCACTTTGACACTTAGTGAAGATGAAATTGCACTGAACAGTCAAAGAATGAATATATCCAATTTTAAGAGGCACAGCAATGGCATATAAAAAGGTAATGCTTAATGGTTTATGGTACAAGAATAGCCATCATGTCCTCACTGTTTTCATCATATGAAGGTCTCACTAGGGAAACTCACTGAGGAAGGTTTAGTGCTTAATGCTGTAAGGAACACAGGGATGGTAAATGTCTTTGCAGGGGAAGGCCTCTAAAGAAACTCTTCTGGACTTTTCAAGGCTCTAATTTTCCTAATTTACATAAAAGAACAGCTTTCAGGACTGTACATTTATTGCATGGACACTAAACCCTACATATTCTCTTCACAGGACTAGGCAAAGGACTTAGTTCTGTTGATACAATTTGATTATTTAGAAAATAAGTTCTGCAAGAAGACTTCAGCTCTGACTCAGAAAATTCAGTTTCTATATGAATTTTTTGCATGACCTTATGCAGGTCATGTAGTCAGCCCCATAGGTACTGGCAGTGAGGGGCAGACCACATCAGTGCAGTTACACCTGGGCATGCAGATCATCCAGCATACCAAACAACCTTATTTTCTCTGTCAGGCTTAACACCTACTTACCTGTGAGAAAGGATATTCCCCTACCTGATGAGGAGGAGGGGGAATAACATCACAGAGACAAAATCCAGTAACAATTCTGTAGTATTGAAATACCGCAGGAGTGTAGGCGGCAGGAATACAGCTAAATTGTTTTCATACTTTCTTTACACCTACTCGTGGACATACTGACTCATATTGGGAGCATTTGGAGCATACACTGGATTGTATTTACTAATTTTCATTACAAGTATGAAAGTGGTGGTTGAATCTAGCCCACCCATCTGTTTTTTCATGTATTCTCTATTGAGGTGTATTTCTTGAAATTACTCTTTTGTAGCTTTTGTTCTGAAAGCAACTTTGAATAAAAACTGCTGGAAGTTATAGTAGCTGCTTTACTATTTTCCACACATTTTACAGTTCAGTCCCGGGTTTCACATTAAATAGTGCCACTGCTTGTTTTTAAGACTAAGCAGACAACTTCATTCAAATGACTACTGACATCCCAAGCTACATAGGAAGATGTAACAGGAATAGGCTTTTGTCCTAGGCTCATCTTATGGGGTGTCACAGAACAGACAGCCACTTTACTCAGCGTTTTGGAATTTGAATAAAGTATAGGGTGTGGGCTGTTTCAGAGAAAATTTCACCTCCACAGCAGATATTTGAGGTTCATACTGGGGGACTAAAAATATGTGAAGTGGGGGAAGGGAAGTCTGAACAGTAATATTAAAACACTTACCATGTTCCATGCATTAGCACTGTAACTGCTGGAGAAGTAAATTGTCTGTGGACTCAGCACGGACAAGGTGCCAGGAATCTGCGAGTTCTAATCTCATCTCTGCAGCTCTAGAAATAAGCATAAGAGAATTAACTTATTACACTTTATTGCTTGAAAGCATCTATAAACTAAAATTGTATTTCGGATATTCTTCTATAATTGATTCACAGTTTTACTACAGTTATTTTCTTAATGGCCTTCCAGGCCGTAACTCTTAATACATAAGTCTGCCCAAAACATGGAAACCTGTTTCCTGATCCCTTGCTGGAAGTATCAGGACAGGAGACCTGTTCCCAGTCAACAAACCTCCTTATAACTTTAGCATGAATTTTTGTTTGCTCCAGGATTTGCTAGCCATAACCACACAAACTAAATGTTTCATAAGCTCCTCTTGGTGTCAGAATTCATTACAAAATACTCTGCCTGGAAGACATTTCAATCCTTTTTTCTTTCCCCTTTTTCTTTTTAAAAGAAGTGAGATAATGCTTGAGAAAGATGCCAGATCAAAAGCCCTCAAGTCCTCCTTGCTACACTCTAAATCTCACGTCAAGAAACACCCCTCCCTCCTCCCAGTCACGACTCTTAACCCTTTGTCTAATAAAATAATTGAAACCTGCTCCCAGGCTCTCCCGTGCTCAGCCATCTCCCTTGAAAACCTCAAATAGGATGCCTGGTTGTTGGCCTTTGAACCCACAATGAGTATACGGAAGTCAAAGTAATTAGTTTAATACATCTAGAGAGCATATAAGTTCCTCTCTCATGCCTGGGTCTGATCCTGCAAGGGACTGCATATTCTCAGCTGCCTTTGACTGAGGATGTCTGTGCATTTCTGAGAAGGCCAAGACTAGCTAAAATTAAAGCTCTGGCTGGTAGAAGACTGCTAATATTAAAAGAATGATAAAGCAATTTGCATTAGTAAAAATAAAGAAAAAAATGCAAGAAATGTAGAAGATTATGTAGAATGACAACAAAAAGATAAAATTAACAGCAAGGAATGCTATAGAGGGAGGCTGGTAATAAAGACAGAGACGGAGTAATGCTCAATCCCAAGATACCAAGCTTGACACTAAACCTGTTAGGAAAATCCTGGCTCATCAGAGTAGAAGTGAAATTATAAAGGATAACTTTAGGCAGAATTAGATATTGCCATCTCATGGGAAGGACAATACAGGTACATGTCACCACTGGCAACACTTTGCTGAGAGAGGAAGAGAGGGGAAAGAGGTGTCTAAACCAAAGCACCCAAGGCCCTTCTCTTCCTTGCCAAGGCACTAGTGGTCACAAAGGAAGATAATTTGCAAATCTGGATCCCTATTTCAGAGAAGGGGAATTCCTGCCAGGAACCTCTGCTACCTGTGAGGCTGAAAGGGTTTGCACCCCCTTCTAGGGGACCTGTTAGCCATGCTGGATCTCTGCCTCTCAAAAACTGACCCACTCCCTCTGAATTTTCTTATGTCTCTTGGATTGGGAGAGAGCTGCTGAGATCTCTGAGGATTCCTCTGCCTACAACTCCTGTCAGTAAAATAAGAATGCCTTGCTGAAGACTGTAGGTAGGCATCTTCACAAATTAGGAAATAAACCTCACAAGGTAAGGGTTTTCCTGAAGTAACAAAATATGAGGGAAAAAGGACACAGGCATTCAGAGAAGAATACTCCACTGGAGAGAGTCTCAAGGCAATTTTTGAACAATCTGGACACATTATTGTACTTTCTCTCAAACTTCTTGTATTTTTCTCAAACTTTTATTGTACCTTCTCTTGTACTTTTTTTTGAAGAAGCAAAATGAGTAGTAAACTTTTAAATAAAAATACTAAAATTGTTACAAGCTCTGCCATCTTCCCAAGGAAACAGACTGCAACAGTAGCCTGTTTTATCAAGACTGTTTTACTTTCAGAGACAGTTTTTCAAACCTCTTTACTTTCTGTCCACATCACTGTTTAGAGAAAAAGATTTTCCTCCACAGACAGACATGTTTTTCATATCTACTGCTTGCTTTTTAATTGCAGTGGCCATAGTATTCTGTCAGGCTTCAGATATTCAAGTTGATTGTAGCCTCTTAACTAACCTGTTGCATAAATTCTGATTCAGCAGTGCATTACAGGCTGGGTTCATTCTTTACGTTAATGGAAATACAGCTATTAATGCAGTTGGAATACAGTGCTGGAAATTTTGATTCAGCAGCAGATTATGTGCTGGATTCATTCATAATATTAATGGAAGCTTTAAGTGCTATTGGAAGATGTCAGTGGAAGGGGGTTTTTTTCTGTTTCATTCCACAGTTTTCAGAAATACATTTGAGGGCTTTTGTGAAGGTGCAGTACATCCAGATGACACAGCAAAGACAGGCAGCTCTGGTTAATACACCGAAGGCCTTGCACTCAGGAACCCTGACATGTCAGACTTCCATTGGTCTAACTTCACTTTCTGAATCATGAGTTTGCACTGCTGAGGACAGACCTGTACTGATCAGCTGCAAGCCACTGGGGTGGGGAGAGGGTTTGACCAGGAAAGTAACCCACATAGTTCAAATCTCTGTTGTCCCCTGGGTGTTTTGGGGAAGGACTTAACAATTGCCAGGCCACATTTAGCAGAAAGGATTTCATGGGCCTGCTGGGACATTTAGGTTGGTCAGTAAATGAGTGCTTAACAACTTCTACTCTTATGCCTTCTGGGAGGGAGAAAAGATGCAGGAGCAAGTACAGAACCTGTACATAGCACCAAGAACAGAAGCCACTGTCAGAAGACAGCAAAGGCCTCGTAACAGAGAGTGTGGTCTTGAAACTTGAATCAATAACCTGTAAAAAAAGTGACATGAAAAGTGTCCTTTACTTTCCACAATCCACTTTGCAACAGGCCCAAGACTATGATAGACTATTGGAAGAGTTCTCCAATGTGGAATGTTTTAGCCTTGTGGGCAATGCCTGTCTAGCTAACACTGTGGTAAAAAAACCCTATTCCTCCCCACTGCAGGACAAGTAAGATTTCCCCCAAATGTTCCATATTCCCAGTCTCTCATTCCTTCCCACAAAAGCATCTGAAGCCTCACAGCTGCTCAGCTGCTTCCTCTCTAGTGTAGCACATCCAGGGCTGCTCAGAAAACCATCAGAAGCCCCAGCTCATTGTATCAGAAGGGTGTGAGATTTTCTGTCTCACACACATCATGAGATTCATTGTGTAGATGCTAAAATTAGGAGCCACCTGCATGTGGTTTCAGAGCTCTGGAGAATCCAGCTGAGCTTGTAAGATAGGAAGAAGGGAGGGTGGGTGTCTGCTGGGGCCCAGATATCCCCAGTGTATGAATGTATCATGAAGTGTATTGATCCTCTTTCTAGATGCTGGAATAAAGCCCAGACCTTTGCATACTGAGAACAGAATCTCAGTTTTGTGCCAGCAGAGCCACCAGGATGGCTGATTTGCAAATTTGGATCAAGCCGTGGAAAGAGGGACATTTTGTGATCACAAATACACTATCTGGATACAGGTTTTCAAATTAAAGCACACGAGAGCTTCTCGGTATTGCACAATGAATGCTACAACGTAGTGCTACCTCAGCCTGAAGGTGAAGTTCAGATTGCATTACAGTGTAAATCAACGCTACAGAGATGGCTTGGTTCTCAGTGGACATTGCAGCTCTTGAGGAGTGGCATCCTGGATGAACTTAGCCTATTGCAACTATGCCAAACTCTTCAGAGATATGGGCATTAACAACAACATGTTTGTATGAGACTTTAAGTCACAAAGAATACTGCTGAGCACGATTATGTTAACCTTTGCATTTTTGCTGACATCTCATTTCCTCTCTCTCGTTTTGTGGTGAAGGTATAAACAGGGTTTATTAACAAGTCATCTTTCCTGTGGTAACAGATGGAAGTAACAAAAACAGCAGAAAAAAGGATTATTAACATCTATGGCAAGCTTTTCAATACTTTGGCCATCAATTTTGAGTCCTGCAAGCTGGAAGTTATTATCACGTCCAAGTGCACCCAATCTCCAAAGAGGGAAAAATAAATTATATGAAGAACTGACATATGTTTGATAGAATATTGATCCAGAAAAAGACATAAAATATTTGAAAATGTATACAACACTAAAAATATTTTAAAAGATTTTTAAAAACTGACATAAAAATTAGCAGTTTTATGGACAAGTATTTGATTTTACCTGTGTTAGGTTTCAGCTGCAAAAGAAAAAGGTTGCTGCTGAACAATGGGCTATTACTTGAGCACTTGCCTCCTGCAGCTGTAAGCTCAAAGCCTACTTTAGGACACAGAAAGAATTTGGTGATCCTAGCCTTGCTCCTTTTTTTTGTGTAGCTCATAAAACACACTGACAAACTGGCTGTCCCATGGCAAAAATATCTGCCAGATTGGATTAACAGGATTCAGGGTTGAGGTGCACTGGCTGAACTATACAAGATGGAGCTTGTAGAGAACATGCATTGTGTCTAGTTCAAGCCAGAGCAATTAGCTGTTCACTTTCATGACTATTAAATGCACTCATAATTAAAATTTAAAAGTCTGAAGTCTATACTACTTTTTCCAAGCCCCAATTATGAGTAATAAGATTTAAGTTTAAGTTTAACTTGTCTCTTAATAGAGGGTAAAGAGCTCTTATAAATCAGTCAAATAGGAATTGCCATTGAAAAGCTATTACTGAAGAATTGCTGTCGAAGTAAAACTAATTAATATCTGTCACTGCAAACAGTTAACTACAGAAAACTTTCCTGCTTAACTAGCAGCACTATTAAACCACCAGGACTTACATCATCAAATGAAAAAGTAGGAGAGAACACACTGTCTTTTTTGACACCAGCTTTTATCTTTTGCTCTAGCGAGATTCTGAAGTCTTTTTTCAAGAAATCTGACCAGACAGAACCGAAGCCAGGTCTGGCTCCCCAATTAGCTCCAGTAACATGGTGTCG
Organism: Porphyrio hochstetteri; assembly: GCA_020800305.1. Lineage (NCBI taxonomy): Eukaryota > Metazoa > Chordata > Aves > Gruiformes > Rallidae > Porphyrio > Porphyrio hochstetteri. The sequence goes on along the minus strand of CM036910.1, from coordinate 16,266,905 downwards.
GAGCATGTTCTCAAAGAGCTTCCCCTTAAATGAACTTTCGGATCACTGGGATACAAAGAGCAACAGTCTTTGAAGAAATCGAGAGGTTGAGAAGTTTCACTCCAGTCACTCAGGATGGCTCTGCAGGCCTTGGGCCCAGAAGTGATAGCCAGCTCCTGAGGTCACACAGAGCAGCCTCAGGTCTTCTCCGCGGCTCTGATCCCACATCAGCCCACGGGGCTGCTTGAAATGGAGGAGCACTGTCCATATTCAACAGCAGAATCAAGCCCGCTCATTAACTTCTGTCCCTGGTGATATACATCTATTCCAATAAAGCACTTGTGTCCCCACACCTGTGTATTACTGTGGCAAGAGAGGTGAAAAATACACCTTAGAAAACATAGATTACAAGATCTGAAGGCTGTCTGGTGCAATATTGGCATTTTCTTCCCAGCTTTGGGACATTTTCTTAGCTCTAATTGCAGATTCTTTTTAGTGGAGCATTTACTGGATGGGTTCTATGGGTTAATGCTTCATAAAGCACTAAATTCTGCTTCCCATGGTCTGTCCCAGCCCTGGAAACCCATAACAGCCTCTATGAAGAATGTTTTCATTGCTTGTTCATAAGTCCACATCAGAGATTTAGCAGAAATGTTTGCAATGTGAATATCAAAGCTCTGAGCATGCTAGCATAATTTTGAAGCTGTCCCTGCTTTGGGAGGGAAATTGGACCAGATATTTCCAAAGGTCCCTTCCAATGAACATTGCTCTGTTTCTATGATCATGTCTTGCATTCCACTACACATGCAGAAATACATGACAGTAAACACATATAACCAGATCAGGCCCTAATCAACCATTTAAAAAAAAACAACCCAAAAAAACAATCCTACTTTGATTGTACCCTTGTTATAGGCAGTCCCCTGTGATAGCTTACCTGGAAAGCTATTTTTATCAGCTGTAACTGCAAACCATGTATCCCAAACATTTTCCTGACATAAACAAATGATAAAGTTATGATTTCACTTGCCTCAACTCAGCACACCTCCAGTGGATATTCTTTGTCTCTCCCATACTCGTTTTGACTGAGAAGTGTTCAGATTTCCCATGCCCAACAGCAACCAGTGTGGTGTGGTAGCAGTGTCCCCTCCTTCAGCACTGGGGGGTAGCCAGCAGACACTGCCATTTCTCCAGGGCACCTCAAAGCCAGGCAAATGGTGGCAAATTAGAGAGAATTAAAAGAGCAGCAACAAACCCAATTAACAGACTGAAGTGACAGATCTATGGTGAGAGATTAAAAGACCTCAGGTAAAAAATTCTGACCAGATGATGACTAAGGAAAGGGATATTTAACTATATGTGGCATAGATTTCCTTTCACTTTAAGAAGGTATAAATCTTAAAGAAGAAAAGCATCCATCTAAATAAAGGCTAGAGAAATAATTTTAAATGGTCCAAAAGGTTTGGTGGGAACGGCTTAAAACCAAAGACATCAGTTTCTCAGATGTGCAAACCAAGACAGTGCCACTTCTTTTAACTTCTTCGTAACAGCTGAGGATCCTGGCCTGCCTCATTTTGATCTTGACACTTATCTGAGCATAGAAGTGACAGACTGTGCTTTCCCAAATTATCTCTCCACTTCTAACCTGACTGGCAGCAGTTAGCTTAAGGAATGGCAGAGTAACTCAGTCTTTGTACCTAGTCACTCTTTGGACCTTCTTTGTGAATATCTGTACAGTGGCACTGGTGCTCATAGTCTCCATGAAGATGGCTAGCTGTCCCCTAGAAAAGGGGATAAGATGGTCCAGGTGATTTTCAGGAGAAATGCCTGAAAATGGAGACCTGTGAAAATGTAACTAGTCTCAGCGTAGCAGTGGTGGAAGTCCCATCATTTGCATCAGTCAAACTGGACTGGAAACAGCATTGGTGGGTTTTCCAGTGGATAAAATATGGTGAGAGCTCCTGAGGAGGTGAGTGAGCTGGCCTACGCTTCTGGGGAAGGGAGGTTAATACGAATCTCCTCCCAACCCAGCCTCAATGTCATAATCCCATACTTCAGACTGCAGTGCCAGTGCTCATCAACATGACTTGAGGTGTGATGGTTTTCTGCTATTTGGACTGCTGCTCCCTTGCCTTCAGTCTGTTTTTATGCTCCAGCATAGAGTGGCTTTGACACCCACTCCAGCCTAGGGAGAGGCCCTGGTGCTCACTGCTAGTCACCTGGCCTGGGCCCATAATACCCCAAACCCAAATGGCTTAAAAATGTTATTCTAAGTAGCTGTGAAAGACAGACAGGATGGAAAAATAAGGAGGGTGATCCAAAGACTAGAAGAAAAAAAGGAAACAACTGGATTTAGTGTAGGAAACACATGAATGGCTGAAAGTCTTTTTCCAGTCAAGAATTAGTTTGAGGAAATAGTTTCAGCTGGAGAACTCTGACAATGGGACACGTTCAGCTTTCCTACACATCACCTCCTCTAAATTTCATATCTCTTTAAGAGGTGACAAAGGCGGCCAACCTCCAGGCCCACTACGTCATTCTCCCTTCTAGGCAGTCCGACTAATTGGGACAACAAATCATGCTTTGGCTTTGCAGTTTTCAGCTGACCACCCTCCTGTCCATCTATGTCTTGCAGATTAATTGCTATGCAAGCAATGATTACCTAATCCATTGTTTTGGATGAACATTCCTTAGCTCTCCCAATAGAAGAGAATATTTTACTTTGCTGTTGGTAATAAAGACAGACAAAATGCTCTACTGTTAGCAGTTACTATGGTAACTGCTGGCAATTTATTTTTAAAAAGGGAAAGACTGATTTTTTTCACTGGTTACCTGATTTAGTTTCTTGTTTTCTTCACCTGAAATCTTCTATTACATGTAAAACAGCGACCAAAGACCCTTGTCATGGCCTGTTCAAAGACCCAGTGATCTAATAGGCCAAATCCTGGCCATTGATCTTGAACTGAAGTCTCAGTGACTTCAACAGACTACTTGGAAGAGTAACCCAGCAGGATGAAATTTAAAAACCATTTGTATACCTACTTCAATTTATTGTATTGAGAAAACAACACAGCTTGCTCTTTGTCAGACAAAGGTCTGAGCTCAGCTTTATATCCAAGCTCACTCACTTGAGTTTGAAATTGGGAGTGAGGGTTTGTTACTACTCCGTTTAGTTATGACATTTTTGTTAGTAAACCAGCCTCCCTCATTGTTGCTTTGCTAGTTGCCATTATGCTTAAGGTTGCTATTACATGTACAAAACATAAAAAATCTGGAAACCTCTGATCTTTCCATCTCTCTTCATACATTTTTCTTTATATAAAGGCAAAGGTGCTTGATGCTGGAAGCATGACTGCCATTTTTTATTCTGGAAAAAATAACAGCATGTGCCTTTATAACCTGCCAGATGAAAACCACAAAACTTAAATTCTAGTCCAAATTTTGCAGCTGTATCCAACATCATTGTAATATCATAAGGCTGGAGAAGGAAATGTAGAGGCAGAACTATCTTTAATGACAAAACAACCTGTATGCATGTGAAACTATTTTACTGATTTTACATGTTGGGAAGGGATATAATGTTCATTTAGTCTGATCTTGTATGCTACACAAGTCTTCTGTGCTATGAACCTCACCAAGAATATGAAATACATTTCTACTGAAAAATACAGCCTATTGTAACATGAGAACATTTGGGAACCATTAGTGGCATAAATGAAGTATCAGAGACAGCCTGTGACATCAAGAACAAGGCAAGCCAGAGAGTGTAAATCAAGACAAGGAAAATACCAAGAGACAATGTAAATTCATAGCTAAGAAGAACAAACTGGCAAGCATCTTCAACTGATATTATGAGGGGAAGGAAAACTGGCACAACTTCATGGAAGTTAAGTAGTTGTTCTTGGAAATCAAATAAAATACATGGCATGGGAACATAAAATGATAAGAACTATTTGGCATTCAGATCTTATTCATAAAAACCATTTCTGCATTAATAAATCAGGCTGGTTTAGGAAGTGCTGACTTTGTATATTTTGGCTTTATCAACACTACTTCAATAATGTTTAGGAAATAAACTTCACAGGAAAACCTCGGGTGTTCAATTAGTTTTAAACTTTTTAGGGTAGGAACTGAGATAATGAAATTATAAGGATAATGGTGGCTTAATGCTTTGTGGCTCATGTGAGATTTATACGTTCCAATATAACCTCAAGCTGTACATATGGCTTTATAGAGGAAAAAAAAAAATGAAGGCAAAAGTAAAAAGAAGAGATTCCTGGGTAGAGGAACAAGACTGCAGTACGGAATCTGACTGCACTGGGCATTTCCTTGCTTCTCAGGTTTTGCTGAGGGCTTTTTGTGCTGGTGGAATGTTTGGGTGAACTGATGAAGAAATGCTGCACTTTCAAATGTCATCTTTACTGCAGTCCAACCCTCTGAAACCAAGAGCAGTGCCAACCAACTGAACAGCATCTAAACACACTAAGATTTATTTTGCAAGATTTGTTTCCTCCCTATGTAAATTATGCTCAGAGGGAATACAGTGCAAACCACAACCCTGGAAAAGCCTGCGAAAATATGTCTGGCCCTCTCTCAAATTGCAGCTGCTAAAAACCAAGGGGTTCGGCTTTTGCTCTGCAAACTCTGGGGCCTGGGGAGGGAAGGTTGAGGGATATGGAGATGGCAGGGGAACAAAGAGCAAGGGAGAAAAAGTGGGCTCATGCTGGTTGATTTGGAACTTTGCAGCTCCAGTTTAGCAGCCAGGGTGTCTGTTCTCCCACCTCATTCTCTGGCTGTGATTCACTCATGCGTTGTCCTTGAGTAGAAGGGCCCCTACTCTGAGTGCCATGGCATCCCTTAGAATTGTGGCTGTCAGATTTCTTGAGAAGTCTGGAAGGGGCTAGCTAAACCACAACCAACAAGTGAAATATTTTACAAGTTAATTTCAAATAAGAATGCCTTGTAAAAGAAGGCCACAGATTTGGGAAAAGAAAAACAAAGGGAAGTCTATCATCCCTGAAGACCTCATGGCAGGAGAACAAACGTTAAGAATCCCCAGTATGGCAATCTGTCTTCCTTCTCTCAGAGTGAGCATGGTACTGGGCTGGCTGCATACCTCCTGGAGACCTTGGGTGGCCTTGGCCAGAAGCTACAAGGGAGCTTTCAGAGCATACAAGGGAGATTGCCCGCAGCATTTGCCACTGCTCAGCTCTTCCTCTTTCCCAGCGAAAGGCTGCTTCTAGGCAGATTGCTGTAAATAAAACTGAGACACTGGGGGTGGAAGATCCTTAGCATGTGCAATGTTAAAGATGCTAACACTAGGATGGAAAAGGAGAGAGTGAAGAAGGGGATGAAAAAACCCCACCAGAATGAAGAAACTCCTCACAAATCCAGGTAACACTCCCAGAAAGAGCAATTCAAATCCCCACTATCAGAAAATTCATAATATTTGAAGTATTAAAACCTCTGACTCACACCCTCTCTCTCCTAGGGCTTTACTACAGTCCAGTGGGAACCCTGCTGATCCATTTAAATCAATAGAAATTGGATCTCGTGCCAAATTGATGGTACAGGTGTAGACAAGGTAAGATGAGGAGATGATTTCATCTTTGTATGTAATGTCACAGCCTGCCCATTTACAACTCAGTATCCCTAACGCCAGAGGAGATTAAGACTGTACACACAGGTATTACACATTCCTTTGCTGTCCTTCATGGCTAATCTGACTCCTGTGAGCTCATTACACATTGTTCTGTGGAAGAAAATCTATTTTGTGTATCTTCAAGGTCCTAAGTCTATAAAGATAGCACCTTACAAACTCCAAGGACTGGACAGAGACTCATTCATGGCAAGGAAGAATGCCCCATGGACATAGCAAGACAGGAGCTCAGGAAAGTGAGCATCAATTTCTTCTTTTGCCACAACAATCCTGAGCAAATCACTTCCTTTCCAAAGTTTCAGTTCTCTTGTTCGTGGAATGCAACATCTCCTACCACTGCTTGCCCTTCCTCTTAGGCTGTTTGTTCTTCAAGGCAATGTTTACCATGTACTATGCATTTACACAATTGCTAGCAAAGCAGTACTATTCAGAGCTGCTCTTACCAGCAGTGAACAAATTAAATCCCTGATTCACCTTGTCTCTACTAGTTGAATGACTACGTAGTGGCACACATGCAATGGACTCATTTAATTTCATGTGGATATGTATTCATGTTGACTGGCTTAGAAATGTCTTCAAATATTTCGTTGTAATGCCAGCTCATTTTGCAGGTGAATGAATACACTCCAGAGCTGCGTAATTTCTTTTTCACTGGACCAGTGCCATTCAAAGAGGGTTATATTTTAAATTTGAGAAGAGCTATATGAGCCCATTTAGCAGCTTTATCACTTATCCATAGAGAACACTTAAAGGAAAATACTAATTCCTTGCTGCTTCAAGTGAAGGTCTCATCAAGTCTTTCAGGACTGACAGGACAGGGCTTTTAAAAAGACATGGATGAGCTGAAGAGAGCCCAAAGCAGAGAAACAAGAATGATCAGATGTCTAGAAACATGTGATTCACAGGGAAAGATGAAATACATTGGGACTGCTTATTCTAAAAAAGACTTGGAGAGGACATGATAATAGCCTTCCAATACATAAAAGTCTGCTTCACAAGAGAGAGGGACAACCTGTTTTCTTGTGCTGAATATAATGAGAAGTAACGGATTGAAATTGCTGCACGGAGACCTAGGTAAGATACTGGGAAGAGCTCTCTCTCTCTAAGGGTATAAAGCACTGCAATAGATTGGCTAGGGAGATTGTACCGTCTCCATGAGAGGGGGTCAGAAATGGCATAAGTATAATCCTTCCTTCCTTCTTTCAGGCTGAGGGATGCAATAGATGACCTCCCTCCCAATCCTGTGATTCTTTGTGCTCCCAAATCTATCTTCATGTATAATGCAGAAACTCTGCACACTGAGCAACAGAGATAATAGAGAAACCAGCATAATGGAAATCTTGCACTGAATGAAATCATCACTACTTGAAGTACAGGAAGCACTTTTGAAGGGCTTCATTTTATTGCTTATTATTAATTTTATTTCAGGTATTCATTTTATTGGTTGCTACACACCAGAGCTGAGTATTGGATCCAGAAAGAAAAAATGTAATGGAGATCCTTGGATGCTGTTATTTTATGTTAGATGAGCAGAGCACTAAACTTGCAGCAAGCTTGGCAAAAGCAGGTGCTTTTAGACAAACGGAGCCCAAATGGACTCTGTGGACTTCTGCCATTTGAGCAGCTGCCCACATCTGCCTGGAAGTCCAGAAGCACTGGCAGACCCATTTCTAGTCCTTCCCCCTAGCAACAGCTTTGAAAACCAATCTTGAGCTTTGAGAGATTGTCATTGATTTTTCCTTAAGATCACAGGTTATTCACAGTTCCTTCTGCAGCCCCATGCTGGATGCAAAATGTCTTTTTGCTGTATTATTACATCTTTTTTCTCTTAAATAAACTGCTGAGAACATTGTCAATGCTTAACTTGTAACAACAGCAGGAATAATAGTGTAGTCAAGTTCAGCCCTCACAGGATAACACTGAATTGATAAAATGCGACACTGTGTATTATCTGATGCATGAATAATGCTGGTAAAAGCTATTATTTTTTCATGCTCAACAGAGTTAAAAATCAATAAAGTTTTGTAAAGGTTTGTTCATTTCAAAACTTTACAATTTCAGAACACCATTTTTTGAGAAAAATGCCTGCTGGATATTTGACAGTGTACAAATAGCACAGGCACACAAGAGTCACGTGCCAAGCTGCCTACATAATCTTCCCTTCTTTTTCTGAAAAATAGTTTCCGTGCCTGGTGGCATGGCTGCCTTGCTGAGACTATCCCTAGTTGCTTTACACTCAACTGCTGAGGTCTCCAGCTTGTGGCCATGGGCCTGTGAGTAAGTGGCAGAACATAGGTTCATCCTCTATTATGAGGCAAAAACAATGAGCTGGGAGCTGGAGTTGCAACAGGCACAGGGAAATCTAAGAAGTTACACAAAGTCCCCCGGCAGCCTGTGCTCCACTGAAAAGAACTCACAGGACCCCACCTGCAGAGACTCAGAGGGATACACCTCAGTTAGCAGTGAGTCACATCCCCTCTACTAGGAGGGGACCAAGAGTCACACCCAAGGAGCGTGACAGTCATCAGCCAGAGGCTGCTTGGCTCTTACATCACTCCCAGCTGTAAATCTGACACAGGAATAGAAACATGGCATAACTGAAGGCACCAGTTTTCTCTTAGCTGACTGACCAAAGTAGAAATTCAGTAAATGAGCAGGAGGAAATCTAGGGAGAGGGGCCAAATTCAGCCCTGGCATATTCAGATATAAATCTATTCACTGTAGAGGCAGGGGTGCCACCTTCTAGCTTAAGATTTCTTCCAGAGATAGATAATGACCAAAGCAAAAGAATTACATGCTGCTGCAATGAAATAAAACACATTTGTGCAAGCAAGTGGCTGCCTTCAACCCCAATTTTTTATTTTTCTTTTATCTCCTAAGAAGAGATCCATATATATATATAGTGTGTGTATATATATATATATATATATAAATAAAATCTATCTATCTAGAAGAATATCTTAGAAGGATATTCAAGAAGTCAACATCAGAAGAGACTCCAGGGAGAATGGAGTCTGTATTCCTCCTATACTATTAAATGCAATTTGCTACATATATCAAAAAGCCTTTGTCAGGAGAGCCAAATTCTTAAGACAAACATGGAGAAGTAGCAGTAGTTGATGGTGTGTCGTTAATTAGACAGAACCTAGCATGGCTTGAGGAACAACTGCAGCATGAATAGTAAAGCTAATGACAGTATGTGGCTCACAAAAGGGATGCACAGCAGAGCCATGTATATGCTGTCCCTAGACTTCTGAATTCTCACATTGTTCTGATTTTGAAAGGTGTCATATGGCAGCACAGCAGGCTAATGATGTAGCATGTTCAGAGGAGTTAGTTTAAGGGGCTTTTTTCTCCCCAACCAGTGAAAAATAGTAGAAATAGTGAATTTCTGGAACTTAATGGGATCATACTGTTCTTTCCTCACATTGTCAACTTCATTTAATTTCCTCCTTCCCATTAACGTGTCTAATGCATATGTCAGGCGGAAGCCTGACACGCTAGTGGCAAACAGACTGTTGTACGAAGGCGGCAAAGTGTTAAAACAATTGAGCAAGTGAGTACTAAAGTTTGCTGCTCTGGCCATATGGTACAGTGTTTAATTTCCCGTAGTAAAAGAACGTGGCTGTCATAGAAAAAGATGATGAATAAATTTACTTGGGGCAACTTATTATAATGAAGAATGACTTCTCAGAGGAAGCAAACAGAGGAATTTAGAGTTTGATGAGAAGCATATGGGAAGCATTAAGATATAAGCAAGGGTAGCAAGGCTGTGTGCTTTAAAAATGAAAGACATTTAATCGATGCTTGTTGCTGGTGTTGACATATGGAAGTGAGAAATGGGTTTTGATTTGGAAGACAGGAAGAAGGTTAATAGCAGTAAAGGTGGTTGTGGAGTGATTGATACTTGGAATAACTAAGGCAGAAAGGGAGAAAGCACTTCATGCAGTCAGGCAACATACTCAGGAGAACAATGTAATCCAGAAAATAAAGAACACGAAATGACTGGGCATGTCGCTTGGCTGTAAGAAGAACTGACAGGCCAAACTGGCAGTGATCAAATAGTAGCCCATGGACAGCAGGGGAGACTGAGACAGGCAAGAGTGGCGGGGCTGGCTGTGCAAGGGCAGAGTGGGGGAGATTGGCTGTTTCTCAGGATCAGTCTGGTGCAGAACCCCTGTACAGTGAGTGATGGAAGGAGATGGGGTGGGATGGAAAGAGCGAGAGGATGGGTAAGGAGTATCCAGCGTTGCTGCTGTCTCTGCATGTGTTTTCCCAGCATGTATGCAAGGCAAATGAAGGAGAGTTTATGATGTTGCACAGCTCTCTCCTTGTAGCAGCTCGTACTTTATGTTGGCATTTTCTTTCTCAAAGCCTGAAGGGCACACTCAACCCTGATAGTTAGCCCTTCCCTCTCTGCTGCAGTTCTCACAGGTATTGCACGGGAGGAAGTGACAAGTGTCCTGAACCCCTGCAGTATGGAGTGACGGGTGCAGGAAGCAGCCTGGCCCAGCCTCCCCCAGCCCCTGCTCCTCAAGCAGTCCTGCCAGCCACCTGAGTGCAAGGCCCACAGTGGCCTTAAACTTCCCTGTGGGCTGTCCACCCATGTCAGTGCTAGGGTATACATGGGTAAAGTGAGGCTGAAGGCTCCCTGCTCACAGACTTCCTCACGTGGTCAAAAACTCTCACCTAGCCCCTTCCTGGACCCTGGGCTAGTAAGTTACAGCATCAGCCTCTAAGTACTGCTTTTAAACTCCATGAGGTCAGCCAAGCCCTGATGGCAGAGGCCTCACAGAGAGCAGCCCCGTGCAAGCTGCAGCACCTGCAAGAGCTTAAGGATTGGCTTTGGCATGCCTCCCTCACCAGCACGCACTCCCCATTGCGCGGGGTGTGCACAACTGCAGAAGGGCTGAGCTAAAGTCATAATTTTCTCCCTGCGATAGATTTCTATTAAATCCAGCTTCCCAGAGGTGAAAGGTGAGCTCATGAGCTGCCATATGATTTAGCATTTAATACCAGCTTACTCTGCCTATTTCTGTTACTTTCTCAAGATGACAGTCATAACTCTAGCACACAGAATTCATTCTTACTTGTTAAGTGCTGACATTGCATCTGGATAATAAACAATATATAATATGAATGCGTAGCTAACCAACTGCACACTCTAGGTACTTTTTATTTTTCAAGTAGAAAAATGTGCTTGCCTGACCTTTATGGTACGCAAGGTTAAAGAATGTCTTCTAGAATGAAGAGCTATGGGCATCAAGTTAAAAGAAAATGCGACATAGGGGTTTACTTTTCAAGGCAAATGATCTGCTTCATGCTAATTAGGCTTTGATAATGCATTTAATATGATACAATACAGGAAGCTACAGGTTTAACTGGAGAAGTCAGACAGCTTTAGAATTGTAAGACCTTCTTAAAGGGAAGGAGGCAATTGTCTCTCTGTGCAGAAGACATTGCTGGTGGGAGGTTGCTTACTGTCAGCCCTCAACAGCTGGTATTGAAACCCATCTCATTCTGTATCTTCTGTATTTTGATGACCTTGGCGTGAAGAGCTGATGTAAGCAGAAGTGATTAACAGATGCACAGAGTTGAAGGGTATTGTCAGTAAAAAGAAGAGACTGTCAGGCGAGAAGAACTAAAAAACTACAAATGAAGAAAAGTTAAGTAGAGTGAAATCATGCACTTAGAGACCAGTGACAGAACTCCTACTGTAAGCTTTGGCTCATTAGTTGGAAGTGACTAAAAAAGAGAAAAAAATTGGCATATCATTTGATCCCTGAATGATTATGAGCCAGCAATGTAATATAGCCATTAATAAGTAAAATCCTAAGAAGTGCTGGGTGAAAGGTTTCCAAGGAAAAAGAAGCCTTGATGCCATCAGACAGGGCTTGAGACTTTGTTTGGAATACTCTTCAAACCTATTCATGGCAGATTTTCAGACTGGAACAGGTCTGGAGAAGAGGGTAGAGAGGACTGCTGTGCATCAAGATGCTGTTCTAGGCATATCATAGAACTGTTTAGGTTGGACCTGGTAGGGAGGATTTGGCGAGCATTTGGCCTCCTGCCAGAGTCAACCCACCAGTCTTTTCTCCAGCAGCAAAAAGCTGCCACTAGGTTGGGGTTTTTCCTTCTTAAATATGTTACCAGAAAGGCACTACCACTGTCACTGATTGGCGTGGCCTTGGGCAGCAATAGGCCCATCTTGGAGCTGGCTGGCATTGATTCTTGTGGACCTATGGGAAGCTTCTAGAAGCTTCTTGAAGAAGCCACTGGTTCAGCCTGCTCCCTCAACTGGGCCTAGAGATCCCTAGAGATCAGAGAAGGTTTTTTGTACACCTGTGGCAGTGCCACAGTCAGCCCTTTCCCCTAACTCCTTAGGCCAGGCCCAGGAGAGGGTAAGGTGAATGCAAGGTTTAGCTGCAGGTGGAGTGAAAGGAGTTATGATTCACTGTTTCTTCAACAGCAGTGGTGTCATACAGTTGGGCTTAGAAGGCTTGCTCTCCTGACAAAACCTTTAGACTTCCAAATAAAAGACTTCTGTGGGTGTGATGGCAACTCATATCCCCCTCCTCCCAACTATCAATCCATTTCAGACTGGAATTTAATTAAATATTTAATGAGCATAGCAGACAAAGATGAAATATCATGTTTAATTTTGAAATCATACTTTTACTTAATAGACCTTTAAAATACCAATTTGGTTTAAAAAGATAATATTGCTTTAATTTTCTCATAAAGGCCACAGAATGTAATTAATGAGAAAAAATATCTAATTTTAAAGAGTTGGAGACCGGTAGTTACAAAGAGAACTGAAAAAATTGCACAAAACACATTGTGTCATGAACATGCTGAAGTACTAGGAAACTAACTCTGAACCAGCCTGCCTATTGACCAGATTGGGATAAGCCAAATAGCTGCAGTAAGTTGTCTGCTTTATCAGTGAGGGGGTTTTTTATTGTTATTCACCAAGAAATTGCTGGGAGAAGGGAGAAAGCATTTCTTGCAGCAGGCACCACAGAACTTGAATATCCAAGAATGTTAACAAGGGAGATGCTGTAACAAGAGGTGAAGGAAAAGGGGCGAAATCATCAATTGTTATGAATTGGCACAGCTCCCTTAAAATGAATTGTGTGGCTCTTACAAGTAAAATGAAACTGAGCTCAATGGAGCAATGATCTCGTATCACAGCTAAGGATCTGCCCAGATACCTTCCAAGAAGGGTGGAGGAAAGGGGGAGTGATACGCTGCATAGTCAGAGGGCAACAAACATCATGTTTTTGAAAGAGAAGCAGGGAATAAGAAGAGAAGAGGTTAGGAAGAAAATGAAATTGTCCAACTCCTTGAGCATTCACTCATGTCAGTGCAGCTATGTCCACCCAGGTCAGCCAAGGACTGAGTCTAGGGAAAGGGCATTCATCTGGGGCAGGCAAGGTTTTCAGGGGTAGTCTTCAACTCCCAGAAATAGAGCTAGAGGAATGTGCATATTTTAAACTTGAGTCATCCCTGAATAAAGCATAGCTGAAGTTCACCAAAGGTTCAGGAAATGAAACTGGTTGTCCAAATTCAAAAACGAGTCCAGGAATCCACAAGCACAAAGCAGCTGCAGTTTGTTCCTGGCTACTGCGGGAGTCTAAAGAGACCTAGTTTAGCTTTCCCGTGTGCGCATACAGAAGGTCCTCACTCCTTCACCTGCTCTGAGTTGGCCCCAGAAAAGCATGTGGATAGTGCCACCAGAACAACTCCTCTACCTGGAGATGGTAGCACAGAAATGGTAAATGGATCAGAGCATCTGTTGTACAAAGAGAGTCTGAGAGATTTAGGATTATTTAGCTTGGAGAAGAAAAAGCTCAGACAGATCTTGTAAGTGTGTATAAATATCTGATGAGGGAAATAAAGAAGACAGGGAATCCTCAGTGGTTCCCAGTGGCAGAATAAGGGCAGTGAGCACAAACTAAAATATAGGAAATTCTATTTAAACAAAAAAAAAAAAATCACTAGGAGTGTGGCGGACAGTCCTGAGTGGCCTGCTTTGAGGAGGGAGGGTGTACTATTCAATCTCCAGAGATGCCTGCCAACCTTAGCTGCTCTGCAATGCTGTGGAATAACACTTACTGAAATCCTGCTTAGCCCCTGCTAGGTTTACATGTAGCTCTAAGAGTAGAGTAGTAAGTAGCTCTAAGAGAATCGCAGAGTTCCAGTGAAATTAATTAGCAAGTGCTCCTTAGTCTGAATAGATCCCAGGTCATTTTTCCACCTCTTCCAGTGTCCTTTTTTGCCCTGTCACCTCAGGCCTCCTGATAATTATATAACAAGTACACTTCAGGATGAAGTGATTATAGGCTGGGAGCTGCAATCACACTCCACACAAATCATATTTTCACCTATGTATGAGGTGTAGACCTGTGACCTGGTTGCAGCTCTGTCATACACACTGTGTAAGAACAAAACCTCAGCCAGTACCTCTTAAGCCAGCCAGCCAGGCTGCTCTTTAAAAAACAAGCAACAAACCTGCTTTAATGTCTGCTTAAGGCATGTAATTATATGAATATAGGGAGGCTGTGTGTATGGGTGCATAGTCGTGTGCTTACTGTTCAAGTAGAAAAGCCAGAAAAGCACAGCATATATACACACAAGTGGTTGCCTTGTAGATTAATAGCACTTGGAGCCTACAGTCTGGAGTGTCTAGATAAATGTGCACAATTACTTTGTAGAACTGAAAGGGATTCCCTTTATCCATGTTGAAATTTGCCTTCAAGAATTCTGAGGCTAGAGATACCTGGTTTAATACCTGTGGGAGCAAATGGTAATAGGCCATAGATTCTCCTCCTTTATCTTTATAGAATCATTCTCTCAGACTTGAAAAAGCCAAGAGTCACTTGAAAAAAAAAAAAGCAATATATTTTCTAGCACAAAGAATCAGATTTTATTCTTTGCGGTTTGCTGGGAGGTGAGTGGTCAGGAATTCCTTGCACTTCATAGAAGGCAACAAGCATAGGTTTACTTCTACAACTACTGAAACTCAGAAATTCCTCATTCTTTTCCCAGACTTATTCCTTTCCTTACTGTTAAAGCAACTGTGCACTCTCCACTAGTCAGATCTAATACCTGCTTCAGACAAAAGAGACTCAGATCGCCTCCTGTCCAGGAAGACTGTCCATAATAGTAAATATCTAGTTAGGAGACATCACAGCACTGGAAGCACTGAAGTCTAGAAGCATTCAAACTCATGGGGAACCGGGCTCAATGCAAAGAGACCATCATAACATGAAATCCTTCATCATGAAGCTGGATATATGGAAAGCAACTGCTGAACTTATCTGGGAGGGATGCCTACCAGCCAGCACGGAAAGGTTGAAGAAAAGCATGATTCCCAAAACCTTGTCCAGACTTGCATAAGGAGACAGTGGAGTGCATGGTTAATGGTGGAAGACTCTGGGCCAGCATGAGGGAGAGCCCACGTGTGTGTGGGAAGCCTCAAGGAAAAAGGAATGTAACTTCACCCCTCTGCAAAATCCTGGGAAACATTAATATTGTGGTATCAATGATAAGTCACAGGAAATTATTATAGCATTGGTTAAGTACACGTGAGGTCACATCTGAGATGCTGTGTGCCTTTCTGGTCACCTTATAAAAGAAGGATATTACAGAAAAGTACCGGAGGGCAACAGAGATGACTCAGACACACATCAGTTTTTAGAAGGCTTAGGTAAACTGAATCTGCATTCTTTACAAAAAAGGAGATTATTTGACTTATTAAAGTACTGCAGGCAACATCTGAGAGAAGAAGACAAAGCTGCTGTAGCCTACTTGAGCTAGGGTGCATGAATGTCATCAACAAAGAACAGACAAACTAGAAGGACTGAGGAGGCACTTCAAGGAATAAATTAGCTGGGAGAGAAATGGAGAGCTGCTAAATAAAAAGTTGAAACAATGTGAGGGCAAAGGAATTATTTAGAGAGAGGGAAAAGTACGGTCTGACAGGATAAGATAACCCTGGGCAGCTCTTTTCAAATAAGGAATAAAATATTAATCCAGCTGGGTTTCTGCAAGTGGTACACTGGAGGTAAAGCAAGCTTGGCTGCCTAATGTGTGGTTATAGGAGTCAGTGATGAGTAGTATTAAATGTTACAGAGTGATCAGTTGACCAAAAGATGTATCTCTCTCTAGATCATGAAAATGAGATTATACCATCAGCACGATAAATGTGAGAGGGATGGGAAATGCCACAGATTTCCTGTTTTCTGACTTCCCTATAAATTAGATGGTCTCACAGGACTAGAAGGGGTAACAGTTCTCCAAAATCCATGAATATTACAGACTGCAGGAGGAAATCCCTTGGACATCGAAGCATGTCAGGAGGTCTGAAGCATTGTTTCTTGGGACTGCCTGCTCTCATGCTGTGCTCCCAGAAACATCCCTGTGGTAGCACAGGTTTTTCCAAGAGTCACGTTCCTCTCGTTTTCCTGCAGATGGAGGTACTATGCAATGCGAGTTCTCACAGGATTTGTTAGAAGGAAAATCCTTTCCAGCTTGAGGTAGGGTGATATTTTTATTGATGCTTTCTCCTATTCTTTTGTTTCCTAGCCTAACCATGTCTCACCAGTACCATAAGTGAAAGCTTGTGTGGGGTTACAGCCACAGATAAAGTCAAACTGATTTTCTCCCAGCAAGATATACACCATACCCTCATTCATGAAAAGCCAGCTCCTAGGTGGAACTGGGAGGAAGGCTCAGTGCAGCCATAGGGTGGGGATGGCACCTGAGCCAGGCACCTTCAAGTTTGCTCAGAGTCGTTTTTGTTGGCACCTCTATTTACTGGACAGGCAAGGAGAGCTCCTGTGCATGGCCTCTGCCATGCCCTGGGGGTGCTCTCTGCTGGCCCCGGAGAAATCAGTGCTGGCTGAGGGGAGTGCAGAGCTACCAGGGACTGCTTCAATTGTGCCCAGCCACCGGCTGAGCTGGGACCAGCACCATGCCTCGTCCTGCCTGTCAGGCAAAGGATCTCTCTCCCTTTGTCTCTCAGTTCACAGCAGGTCTCGTGCAGCTCTCAGCCACATCATAAGCAGCTCTTGAGACACCAAAAACTGGCCACCCCTCTCTGAGACGCCTTTTTCTGATAACAACTGCTAGAGAGCTTCCCCTGTGCTTATCCAAGGCGCATGAAGACAGTCTGAGCTACAGCCAGGCTTCTGTAATGCAAGACCCATACAGCAAAAGACTCCACTAAATTCATGACACAGCAATGGTTTTATGGCACTGGAAGCAAAGGGAGCAGAAACATGCTCTCTAACAGCAGCGCTGTAGTGTGTGATAATCAATCTGGGAGCTGCTGAGCTTCTCCTATCGCTCCCCTAGGCCTTATATACCTGGACATGTGCAAATACACTGCGTGTTTTTCCAACCTCTAATAATGATGGTATGAACCTAGGAAAGGCCAAAGATGGTGGAGGCATCTAAAGAAAGGGCACAGTAAAGAGGAGTAGTTATTTACATCATTGTGGATAAAGAGCCTCAAGAGAGCAATCTCAGTGGCTCAATTTGTGATGCTGAAACAAGTAGGCGCCAACAAGCTGCAGGAGATGCTGGGCTGCTTGGGCAGCCTTCATTTTTTATGCAGATCTTGGAAATTGTTACCACTTTAGGAAAAACATAACTAAATAAAATGGCTGGGAGGCAAACAGATTTGAGTTTAAACAACATGAATTTAAAATACGAATAACCATCTTGGTAGATTAATCAATCCAAATGTTGGGGTTGTTGTTTGGGGATTTTTGTTTTTTTCTCCTCTGCAGCTGTATCTTGCTAAGTAACACGTTTCTATTTCAGGGCTGTTAATGCTGGAGCAGCTGCAACACTCTCTGAGAATTTTTAAAAATCACGATGAAATTAAAGGCAGAGACATAAAAACAAATCCTTCACAGCTACCCTGGCTGATGGCATTATAACAGTAACAGTCATTTTCAGTACATCATATTCCTGGCAAATGCTACTTTTAGTCAGTGCAAGTCATAACACTGCATGTGTCTTAATGCATTTTTCTCTTTGCCACCTAAAGATAATTATCAAATATTAAGAAATCAAGCCTCATGGCCTCCCTTCAAGAATGTACTTTATTTCTTTTTTTCCCTTTTTTTAATAAAGACATGGAGTAACTGGCTCACCAAACTGTCAGTTGCAGCAGGTTTTGTTTATTTTTTAAAGAGGTCTGGGTTTCTAAACTGTGTGCACCTAATTGTGCATAGAAACAAGAGATGTGATTGCAAGCACAAATTAGGTATTTGCATATACAATGATGAAACTGGCCAGTTGTGCTTAGTGACTTCATTGTAGGGGCTACGAGTGTGATACTGAGCTCATAACATTTCTCACAAACACAGTTTTGGAAAAAACAAAACAGAAAACCCAGATGCTGAGTGACCTGCCCATATTTTACTATGAAGCATGATTGAGGCTAGGAATGGAGCACACAACACTGCCCTGTGTCTTCTGTATCAGGAAAATAAACCATCTTTTTAAAGAAGTCCTATTCAACTGCAGAGCTGTAGGATCGATTGCTTTCAATGGGTGTTTGAGATGAAGAGCTAGGAATCCAAACTTTCACATCACATCAATGATGTTCAAAGAAAAGAGATCAAAGAACAAGAAAATCCTTTCTCCACTGCAAAAGCACTGCCTCCAAACCACCTTTCTTCTAGCATGTCAAAAGCCTCAACAGGCTCCAAATAATCTGTAAAACCCAAAGCTTTTCCCTTCTTAATGTCTACTTACACATGGGGGAAATAGAGCCACCACCACTGGTAGGCACAGTATGCCTAAGACCCAGAATATATTAGCCATTTAGGGTTGAATTTGTAAATCATCTTCTACTTCAGTAGCTACGAATGAAGCATGGGTCTCCCTTAGTTATTAAGTCCAGACACTTGAAAATGCAGGCTTGTTGCCTGCACAACAGAGGCCCCAAACCTACAGCACCCCTCAGGGACAGTGCAAGTCAGAATCACTCCATTAACCAAGAGAAATGGCCAGTCAGGTAAAAAGGTGCTGTGAGCCCAGGGACGACTCCTCTCTTCATAGACCCTCCCTTTGAACTGGGGGAAAATACTAATTCTCTCTCTCAATCTAGCAAAGAACACAATCACAGCAGCAATCTGCATGGAAAAGGTACCCACAGGGATTTCACAGTGCTCCTTCAATATCCAGAGGAGTTGCTGTCACGTTGTGTGAGCCACATCCTGCTGGTGGTCCTCAGTATATGGAGAACACGAGGCCTCAGCCAGGAAAAAAAAGTTATGGGATTCTTGGCAAACAGCAGAGTGATCCTGACCCAGGGCTTCCCTTTACCTTACCACATGGCACTAGAAAATATACCTTGCGAGAGACTCGCTAGAGACAGGAGGAAGATATCTCCTGTCCTCATAAGATACTATTTAGGTGAATAGAAGATGCTAGTACTCTCTCCCCATCAGGTAGAATCTAATGCATATTTCTTAGGCAGGGGAGAGGTAGAAAGCGATCTCAGGCTCTGTGCTTTTCTGGCAGGATTTAGGCAGGTGTTTGTTCTCCATGCAAAGCAGACAAGCTTTTCTTTGGCCTAATGCTGTAAAAGGCTGATTTACTCCAGGGCCTGGTACCCCCTCATCATGAGGGCACTGCCCCATCCAGTTTCAAGGGTCTTTTTCATTTTTTATTAGGAGGTTTTTTTGTGTTTCTTTCTTTTTTATTTCTTTGGCAGAACGAGTTTCAGTTATTTCCCCATGAATGGTTTCCAGCTTTTTGCTTTCTAAGGCTGATGACAAAGGAGAGAGCGTGCTGACAAAAACCAGCCCTATCAAAGCATGATGAAGTTCTTGCTGTCTGCCTTTATCACAGATCTAAGCAGTGTCAGGCACCCAAGATTTTAAAAAGTGGCAAAGCTAAAAATAGATGGACAAATGTGCATGTTTTTTTGACTTTTAAGAATTATTTATTAGAGATGAAATCTGCTTTGTCTTTAATATATGCAGCAGAAAGGGAAGGGGGCTTCTAGGAGACTTGGATGCATTCAGGTGTTGCCTTGCAAGCGGGACACATCTGAGCCATGAGCCCCAGGCCTGTGAAGGCACGTGTATCTGCACCTTGACTCTGACCCAGAAGGGCTCCCATTCCTGTGGCTGGATCCAAGTGGGTCAGTTCCTGTGTCTGCAGAGAGTTTCACTGATTTCAGTGCCTGTGGGCCGCAGGATTCAGATCCTTGTGGATGTCCAAGACAAGACAGAAGGAGCATCCAAGGACCCTCATTTTTGGAGTAAGGGCTCATTCCCATGTCCAGGAATGCTCAGCAGAAAGTCCCCTGCAGAGAGGAGGAACCACTCAAGACTGACTGGATTTGTACCTACTGATCCTCCAGAGCCCTGGAGCACTGACTTGCCGCTCACAACTCACACTGTTATCACTGTGTTCTGCACCAAAAGCAAGACTGTTTTCAGGACTGCCTGTGCCAAGGATAAAAACAGCAGGTCATTCAACACAGGTTACAGCTTTCTGGTTACACCTTTCTGTCACCCATTCCTTCCATTTGCTATCATCTTCTGTACTTGTCTCCCTCTCTCAACAGTGAGTTCTTGTGTTTCTATCTCCTGCATTCAACGCCCTGCTGATCCATGCTGATTTGGATGCACCAGTACAGAGTAAACACAAGGCCTGCAGCACTCAGCAACTGCTGAAACACTCAGGTTGTCGTGAGCTTGTAGCAGCAGGTTTGTGGGGAGGCAGACACACTCTCAGTCATCAACAGACACTGAAGAAATGAAGAAACACCAAGTGATTCGTGCTTCTGCTATTTCTCAGGCCTGGAGAACAGCCTCGCTGGTGGGATTATAACATGGTTTCTTCTTCATGCTTTGCCCAGTTACACTGTGCAGTTCACTGGCACTCATTATTGGTGGAGGTCAAAAGTAGAGGTGGATTCCAAAATGACTGGACACTTCTGTGGCAGACGCACCCACAGTAGTTTTTAAACACCATGATGTACACACTTATGAGGTCCCTAACTTACTAACTGCTGACAAGGTACGGAGCAGAGAAGGAGTTACTCTGCACTCTCCCTTTTTCCTATACTTCTTCTCTGAACATGTGCTACTGGACTGTATCAGAAGAGGCTGCGGAGCTAGAGGGATCTTTGATCTAACCCAACACGGCCATTACCATGTTCTAAAGGACTGAAAACTCCTGCGGTTCCCTTATTCAGTCTTGACCCCAGTGCATATCCTTAAGTGCTGCCTGGTCTCTGCGACCCAGCTAATGACCTCACATTTTGCTTATTACTGGAGGACTACTCTTTCTTTGCTTAATCATTCTCTGTATTAATATCAAACAGCCTTTGGCCTTCTCAAGCAGATTACTGTTTCTGTCAAATTATTCCCTCCCTTTCCCCTCAGATAAAGGAAATGGGTACACGATGGCCATCAGCCCAATGGGAATGAAATAGATGCATTTTAAATATAGCTTGGGAAAAGAAAAAAAAAGAAGAAACCCTACCAGTGAGTGAGTGTTTGATATGAACTTGAAATGACTTGTGAAATACAAGATCAAGAGTCTTAAAGGCTGAGACCTATATTTTGGTTTCTATAAAGTTGGGTGAGAAAATTGTGAACATTTTTTGTTGTTCACTTAAAGCAGCTTCAAAAACAGAGCTGAATTTTCTTGAAGAATAAAAAAGAACCTTATAGAGATTTTTAACCTTTTAAATTTTCAAGGTGTAGGGAAGATATCTTTTTTAAAAGCAATTAAAATTCTATTTTGCAAGGAACTTGCCAGCACAGGCTAGCTAAAGCATGAGCTCTTTGTAATTGCAAAGTTCATTTTACTCAAAAAAGTTCAAACCAGTTTATCCAGAATCAGTTGTTATATGCAAGATAGCCAAGTTTACCACGCATCACTGTCAAATGAACTCAGATCAAACTAGGCTTTCAGTCATCTTGATTACTTGAATGAGTCAGGCAGCAGTGTCATCGAACCTGCTCAGGTAAGTGCTGCTCAGAAACAGTCTGGGGCAGTTACAGAATGAGTCAGAAGCCCTAATTCCTCCTCTATTACTCTGACACTTCACTTCCTCCAGTAAAGCTGCAGACATTTCTTTTGCTACCATGGCATCTCACATGAGCTGGGGGAACAGTTGCTGAAGAGAGGGTGGTGGGTTTTTTTTTCCCTCTGACAAGTTTTGTAGTGAGTTTAATAAATAGAATTTGAAAGTTTTTTAATATTCTCCCCTACAGCTGTGTGAATGGCACTGAGCAAGCTGTTATCTGCTGGATTTGCAAGAACATGAGCTAATTTCTGAGCTCCCAAAATACCATCTGATTTCTCTTCCTGATCAAGAGACAACTGTCTCCAGCACAATTTCAGCTGAATTATTTTGGCAGTTTCATCAAAAAACCCACTTCCAAAATACCTGCTTGGGGGTGGGACAGAATGGGGCTTTGGCTTTCAAAAAACGGTGCTTCAACAAAACAATTTCCTTATGGATGGAGGCAGCATTTATGCTGGGGACTACCCAGCTGGAAAGAAGCTTGGCAGAAAAGGACCTGTGGGTCTTTGGAGATACTCAGAAGCTGCCTGGACACATCCTGGTCCTGGGCAACTGCCTCTAGATAGCCCTGCTTGAGCAGAGGAGTGTGACCAGATGAACTCCAGAGGTCCGTTTCAACCTCACGTTTTCTGTGACTCTCTGATCTGCTGACTATGTCAGCAGTGGTAACAGAAGGGCTGGGGTTGGGGCTGCTTTCATTTACCCCAGATGACAGGCCAGGAACAGCCTGAAGTTTTAGACACAGTCTTTCTTTTCTAGCCATATAACCAATACCATGGGGTGCTAGGTTTGGAGCTGAAAAGGCTTTTCCATGCTATGTAAGGATACTCTGACTCACGCAAGGACCAGACAAGAGACCTATGAAATAGCTTCCAGTAGGTTAGAACAGATTTTCACAATTGTCCCTTCTCCAATGTATGTGGTATAAATCTGTGATTATCCCATGTGGAGGATGTTTTAAGAGAGGTAGGCTTGAGTTTGGGCATGGAGCAGAAAGCCAGCAGCACTCACATACCCTATGCCTATTTCTAATGGTGACCTTCCATACAGCACAGTTCCAGACTTGACTTTCTGGGCTGTATCACTTACCTACCCCACTGCATGAGCGTTATCTGCTGTGCTCATGGAGGCTTGAACCTGGTCTCTGGGAAATTGATGGGATATTTGCCACTGGCTTTGACAGAACTACAAACTGATCCAAGTTTATTCCTATTGTGTCCTTCTAGTTCACAGCTGTCCTGCTTTCAGTGCCCTATGCATAGATGAAAAGACACAGGAATGTTTGTATGTTCACTATGTTGTTTCCACAGCATAAAAAATCTTTTTGCACTAGATCTTTTAAGTAACACAGGCTTAGATGGGATGTCCTGTAATTTAAATAACTCCAAAATTCAAGCCAGAAACCTCTTTGATATGGTTTGGTGTCTGTAAACCATCTGAAACCTTTCCAGAGAAAAATCTCATATTATTTCTTATTTTACAGAGATTCCACGATACAAAATAATTATAAGTAATCAGTTACAACCCCTCAGAGTTTGTCTCAATAGCCAAGTTGCTGTGTTTGAAAAGCGAAAGTTCACTGAAGTAGTAACAATACAGATTGTATGTGTCTCCAGTCTTCACAGGAGTTTATTTTGATTTCTGAGACAGCTTTGCTTACAGCTTTGTACAAAATTAGCAAGTCACTGATTGAGTTTTAAGCTCTGTCCCCAGACACACACACCAATAGGCAGCTCCCGGGGCTTCTGCGTTGCCTGGGAGTCAGTGGAAGTTGCTGGCACAGAACAGACAGCAGAATTTTGGATTCTGGCCAGCGCACCACTGTGAAAGGCTGAAACCACTGTACAAACAACAAGGATCCAGTCCCATCCAAAAGCACCTTAAAAAGCACATTATCATGCAAATATCCCAACATGGCTTGTATAAAAAGCAAACAAACAGTGGAGAAAAACCCAGCTGTGAAATATAGCTGTGGTCTTGATTGAATGTCTCTCTCTCTCCCCCCCTCCACAACAGTAACATTAAGGCCAACATAAGCAATTTGAGTAAAGAAACGAGCAGAGGTGAGACTTGGAGGTTTAGGGCATGACTAAAATCCCATGAGAAATGCAGCTTTTGAGGAAAGCCTGTCCACTGTGCTGAAAGGCCCAAGGTGCTGGGATCACTTCGATCAAGTGTTCACAAACATCTAAATTCTTGTGTGCACTTTCAAGTGATCCGCACCACCAGAGGCTCACCTGGCATTGCGTTATGAGCCTTTCAGCCAGGTAGAAGATGTGTGGTGGCCAAGACACTGCTCCACAGGGCTGCCGTCACTCGCATCACACCCCATGTGTACACACAAAGCCAGCAAGGGACGTGCAGTATAGGAGAAGAGAGATTTGCTTGTGTGCACCTTGTGATGGAGATCAAAGGTGGGAGACTCTGAAATCTCATCTGTAATTTTTCTCTCTTCCACTTCTAAAAGACATCAGTTCAGTGGAAGCCAGGTATCTAATTCCCTTACCCTACAACAAAAGAACCTGAACAGTTTTTTTGCAAGCAAACACAAAAATATAGAGCAACACCCTTTTATTTGCCACACACATTGAAGCATGTTTTACAGGTAGACACACGCAGCAGTTACCATCATGTAGTATAACTGAGGCACAGAGATAGGCAGAGACTTTTCTAAATCGGTGCACAGTTCCTCTGAATTAAACATGGGCTCTAAATTCTTGTTTAAATGTGAATATAACCGGCCTAACTTTTAAATACATACAGGTTTTTCCTACATTTCAGTGAAAAAGCTTGTAGCATTCAGCAGTCTGGAAATTTAGGCCCTAAATACTCAGGTGGGTACTACTCCAGGACTTCCAACAGACTTAAGCACCAAGGTATTTTTGAGGAACTTGGACAGTGATCTTAATTTCAGGTACTGGTTTGGCCACGTATCTTACTGTCAATCTAAAGAGAACACTTGGCTGCAACTCATTTATCTTTCAAATACTGTTAAAAATTAAAAATCACCAAAACCACAAAATTGTTTTCAATCAGCACTTCTTTCTATGGTCTACAAGTAACAGGACTAAAACTTGCAAGTCACATCAAGACTGCATTCAGGCCTGCAGAGCAAATGTGGGTGTGTTGCTCCTGTGCTTGTGTGTGTGACCGCAAAACTGCATGGGCACGTGAGCAGTGAGACCCTGCAGTTATTTGTTGTGCACCTAACTTACAGGCGTGCTTGTGCCTGTCTGGATGAATTAGGCTCCTACCTGCACCCTGTGTGAGTACCACAAACCCTTCAGTCTTGCCCTATCAGATCTATGTTAGCACCCAGGAGGGGCAGTGGCTCTGGAAAGGCTGTGTAGTGCTGTGCATGGGGCGCTAAATTGACTCTCCGAGACCTTGGCTCTTTTCTTGGAAATGTTATTCATGTGTTACGTGACCTGTGTAGTGTCCCTACACCCCTTTGCACTTCTGCTTCCCCTCCCAAGCCTGCTTTCTCTCACTGCAAATTCTTTAGAGCAAGAATTTCTTTTTGTTAATCCTTTGGTTTTATGTAGGAGTGATAAAATACAAAAAAAATAACAGCAGCTGAAAAAAATAAAATAATATAAATTCATTTTTAGTTCACTGATGTTAGAATTTTGCCCCTGAAGATGAGACGTAGTGCTATATATTCTTGTGATTGTTTCTTTAAGGTGTGCCAGGAAAATGTAAGTCAGGCCTTTGGCTGAATTGCTGTATACATTATTAAGAAATAACCCCAAGCCCTCAAACAAATCTCACATGGCAGACCCATATCCCTCTCAAAGTTGGTCCATCTTCCTTGTTTTAGCCTCCCACTGAGACAAAAACAGTGTCTGCTTGCCAAAGAAAACTTTGACTTCTTGAAGAACAAACACATGAGAAAAACAACCCCAAAACCCTGAGAGTTTTGATGGCCAGCTTTCCCTTTTTCACCGAAAAAGCCACCCAAGCTCCTGCGGCAGCAGTACCGGTTCTGTTCTTTGTGGCTGCCTGCGTACGCCTGGAGAGGCAGATAAAGTGCCCCGTGTGTCAGCGCTCAAGGAGCTGCGGGGCCTTCCCGCAGCTGGGCCAGGGTGGGTGCCACTGGGCCTGGGCAGGAGCGGTGAGCTCAGTGCCTGGCGGCCTCACATCCCGCCCGTCCCCGCTCAGCACTGCACCGCACAGCCCCGCAGCGCTCAGCGCCACACCATGCAGCGCCGCAGCGCTCAGCGCCGGGGCAGGGTGGGCGCCTCCACTTCCCTCTCTGCTAGATTTGTTTTTCTAATTTCTTTTTACTTGAAGGTTTACCAGCTGCTTTATTACCAGGCTGAGCTTTCCTCGCAGTCTCCCCCTCCCTGTCTCCTCCTCCTTCCCCTTTTTTGTTCCTCGAGACAATCACTGTCTCTGGTCCCAGCTGCCACTGCTGATTTTTCATTACAGTTTAATTTAAAACTGGGATTGGAATGGAAATGTCTTTTTGCCATTTGGGGTTTGCGAGGCCCGTGGTTTTATTGCCAAAGGCACAAATGTTAGCTACTACTGTTTTTCCAGAGTACAAGCATAAGGGGCCTGCCAAAGGGGGGCAAAAGGGTCGGGACGCTTGTGGGGAACAGTAGTGGGGGGTGGGGGGGGGTGGGGGAGGTGGGTATCAATCTGACTCAGAGAGAAAATAACCCAATTCTTTGATTACACATTTATGCTGGTACATGTGCTGGTGTGTTAGAAGGAGGTGGGGTTGTGACACATCTCTGGGCATGGGGTCTGTGCTGTGCACTCATAAAGCAGATGTAAAAACAGACCCAAGCTCTGCTTGCTTCCTCGGGGCCAGGGGTGGGGGCAAGCAGAACAGACTAACTACTTCTCATTTAAAGCTCCCTGGCTCTCTTGCTTTATATAGCAAGCTGAGTGTTATATAGCACCCTGCTCAGTAATAGCACTTCCAGGGAAAACAAAACTGGAGAGCGATGTGTGAGAAGCAGACCTGCTAGTCACTGTCTTTAGTTCCCTTTTCCTCGTCTACCCTCCAGAAAGTAGAACACTACAGACGTCACTACAAGCACTCCCAGGAGGTCAACAGCAAGCCCTCCTAAATCGGTGTGTCCCCTACATGTCCCCAGCTGGCAGAGCCCTCTTCTGCTCCTTCTGGCTTGCTTTACCCAGTCTCCCCATTCATCTGTAAGGAAATGATCAGAGAAAGAAGAAAGAAGTAGCAGTGTTTCCAAGTTCAAAATTAACTTAAACTGGCTGGAAATTTAATCCTTTCTCTCCAGAGATAAATGGAGGAGGATGTCATGGACAGTTGCAGTCTTCAATTTAAATATTTAGTATCAGCACAGGAAGCTACTGTTTCCAGCATGTCAGACTACAGGCAGGAGTGCCTAATCTCTGATCTGTTACACTAAAAAAACAATTATTGTCTCTCTTCCTAGGGAGAGACTTATCTTTTCCTGGCTACATCATTTCAGATGTCAGGCAGAATTTCTGCATTATCTCGGTGTATCACGCTGTCTCTTCACACGTCCTACATTTCAACTTGCTCCCCCATTGGCCTTGGGCTGCTCTGCATCTGGAGCTTGTCTGGTACCGATACGGCATTGCCCTGTTGGTCCACCAGCACGAGAGCACGTGGCGCTCTGCAGAAGCACACAGAGCCTGTTCTCCCCCAGCATTTTTCGTATCGGTCTCCACTGCCAAACAGGTTCTCAGTTTCACACAAGCACTGACATACATTCAGTGGGACAGCACAGCTTCTGCACACATGCAGTTTTAGCTTGCTTTCCTCTCTCCCCTCCAGACCTCTAAAGACACTGTAGATACCTCCAAAACACAGATGCTGCTCCCACACCCAGTCGAAGACATGGGTTTCTACACCCTTCTGCAGTGCTGAGTGTTCCTCCCAGCTCTACCTTCCCCCTTTGAGCGGGTACACTATGGCAGAGCTGTGTGGAAGCTAGTAGGGGAGGATGAAAACACTGAATTTGCGAAAAGAAGGAACTGATTAAGACTCTTGAGAAAGCAAGCTGCATGATTAGAATCAGCAGGAAAAGATTTTAGCTCTGAAGAAAGCTCGAACAAAAAAGCTGATCCACAAAGATTAACCAAGACGCAATAACAAATGTTGAAAGACACTGTGCTCAATCCCTGATTGACTCTGCAAGACTTTGCAGTCAGGTTCAGGAGGAAAGGGTAGTTTCCAGAATTGCTGAAAATGAAGTAACAGAATTTGGCAGTAGCACAAACATGGTAAGGGCTGAACAGAGGAATACTAAGGATTGAGTGTCATCTTCTTGAAAACGCTGTCCATAGGTTTCTCTGTCCACTGTCTGTGATCATCCAGGAAACATTATTTTGTGCAGTGATCTTCCTGTATCCTTGTCAGCCTGAAAATTTAATTTTCAACATCTGTTTTCTCTGCTGCCTGTTTCCATAGTGGTCCTATGTGCCAAAGGATAGTGACAGAAGGCTAACAACAGGGGTTATTCAGTCTTGGTGATGCCCTCTTCACATACAGACAGCCTTGGACAAAGATCTGGCTACTGACCAGGGAAAACTCAAACAAAACAAGCCTCAAAGAAACAAACAAAAAAACCCAACCAAAGAAAAACTTCCCATTGCTGGTCTTCCCCCTGTGTAGAAACAGAGTCTGCCACAGTCACTGACTAATTAAGAAACAGATCAGTTAGCAGAAACTTCGATTAATTGCAATGGTTGGCCAAAGGTAAGCTGGATAGGGGTTTTATTAGAGAAGGAAAACTCTCCTCTGCTAATTCAGAGAAGGAAGGAATCACCCAGACAGGTTCCATGATCTTGAGGAACAGCCATGTCTATGCGGGAGAAACAGTGTTGCGGGCACATTAGAAGAAGTTATATATTCCCAGGAAGGGTGCTTGTGAGAGTACCAAAGCCTACCCCAAAGTGGAGAACCCCAAAAAGCATATAAACATGTCCACCAGAAGACCTATGCCCATATCTTCCTCCTCCACCACCTGCTGACACAATTTAATGCTGACCTTCCTGGCTGTCCTTGTGATTTGTATGGAGGACTGTCTCGCAGAATTGTCCAGATTTGCCAATCTTTGCAGCATCTTTTACCTTCCAGAACTTCTCTCTCTTTCCATTTGTCTCCCCCCTGAAAGAGCTGTAGGTTGCTCTTAATTGTCCAGATCTTTATTACTTATTTTTGGAAATCCATACTGGAACAGAGAGATCTCCAAGGTCAGTTCAGACAGTAATATAGGGAGTCTCAACAAATAGTGTCTCCCCAGTAAACACCTACAGTTTTCCCTTACAGTTTGCTGCATTCTTCACCTTTCTCACTGACTTTTTTTTTTAATCAGTAACACTTAACATTTCTTGAGCACTTTCCACCTGAAGATCATGCAGAAGGCTACAGACAGAAATGAATGAAGCTACCCAGGATCTCAGTCAGAAGAAACTGAGAATATGGTTATATGTTATCTATTGATAATTTTAAAACTTCTAACTACTATAGAGGCTAGAGGTCCGCCAAAGAGTTAAAGCAGGCTCTGCAAATGGTCTCAAAGGAATGGCAATTCTCTTTCCTGCTCTTAGGGGTAATTGCTGGCTTCTGCACTTCTCCCTTTCCTGGGGGAATGTGAGGAAGGTCTCAAGAGCTCTCCTAATTGCATTTGAGGCTGTGTCATAAACACAGAGATGGCCAAGGAAGAGACAAACTTCTGAATGTCGGCATGGAAACTGCATGGATACCAAGAAACAGAGATGCTGCTTCAGCCTGTAGTGTTGGGGTTTTTATCACTTTGCCTTGGGAGACATTCTATGTCAGGAGTTCTAGCTCAAAATTCCCCAAATGCTACTTCTACCAATCTAAGCCCTTACAATCACACAAGCAAAATCCCCCAGAACATCTGCACTCCAGGCAGTCATTGGGAGAAACATGTTGCTTTTAGTTTTCAGACCTAGCCTACTGATCCTTTTCCTATGTGATGGTAAACAGAATTCCAGTGGTTTGACCTTTCTTGCAGAACTGATGTAATGAAAACAACAATATTTCTTATCCCTGCTGTGCAGAACACACTTAAAATGAACAGGGAAAAAAAACCCCAAGCCAAACCCAGCCTCCTCAGGCTTTGTACAGTCCAATACAATGCGTATTTGTCCCAGTAAAGATTAAACAACAGTGCTATGGCAACACTGGAACATCTGTGGAAGGCATCACCAAGTTCATCAAATTACTGTGTACACTGTACAAGCAGCAAGGCACATGGTCCGACTGCAACATATGAATACAGAAATAAATACCTAGGAAGACTGTAAAAACTCACATCTCCATGAGATGCATTAAAAGGTAAATATTTTCCAAACGATTTCAGATCTTATCTTGCTGAGGAGCTGATTAAAGCTTTAAGTGCCTTACTGCTCAGGAATACTAGAGTCTGTCTGGGTTTTTTTACAGAATAGGAATCCTATCCAAGTTTGTTAGCCTGTATTTATACAGTTAGCTATGGAAGAAAATGCTGTCCAGTTTAACAAGAAAATGGATTTTTGATCTCATTTGCTGCTATAGAAATCTTTTCAGAAATCTCATGGAAAATCTTATAAAGCCCAGGTTAGCTGCCACATGTGGGACCCATTAACTCCTCATTTCTGCTGGTACTTAGCAAATTTTTGTCTGGTGACTACACATGAACTTTTGTGTTTTTGTTTTGCTTTGCACTGCAGAGCACTCTGTTGATTTGGTTTGGTTTTGGAGAGCGCTAAGCGTGGACCACAGTCCCAGTATATCTGAGAGAATCAGTTATGTTAAATCATGTGGAACCACATTCAGATTCTTTGGCAGAACAAGAGTCTGATCTTCTTCCCTGCTTTTGGGATTTCAGAGTGTTGGTCGTTGTTGCACTGAAAGCTTTGCACCACACAATGAAGATGCACACCTGAGGACTGTGCATTTGGATGTGAATTGTATCCCATCCTCCAGGAAGTAAGAGGAGAAAATGAATCACCTATTTCAAATGTGGTCTCTGCACTGGACGTGTGTGTGTCTCGGTGCACGCACGTGCGTGTGTGCATGTGTGTATCTAAAGGGAGCTTCACTGCCCATTCATGAAGCTGAATATGTCCATGGGAAAGGGTAGCTCATCCACACAGCTGAATATCTCCGTATCATCCTGATAGAAAATGGGAAGATACTACAAACAGCTACACAGACTTTCTCCCTTGGTCTCTGAAACCCAGAAGTTCTGAGGATCTAAATAGCTCCTGGATCCTCTATGTTGTGGGAGAAAGGAAGCAAAACCCATACAGAAAATAATATTTCTATGCTTCAGCCATTTATTTTGAAAAGCCAGAAGGCAAACCCTTTTAAGATCATCTGTAAAAATGAATTTTATAAGTCATAAAGCAATAACGTGGGTCATTGGCAGACAGCTGCTTCTTCTGTAACATACATTCCCCACCCCCCTCCCCCACCATCATTCTCCATGTGTCTCCTGTCCCAGCATCCCCCAATACATTCTGGTGCAAGAGAAGGACATGGGTCCAGTGCGGCTCAGCTTTGTGACAACAGAGCTGCTTTGAGTGCGGCGGAGCTGCATTGGCAGGGAAAGTGGGGAAAGCTCTACAGCATTTGGCAACACCAGGTTTATTCAGGTTGGTGTGATTAGCACTTATTTTTCTTAATCGGCCCTTTCCTCAAAACTGTAAATTATCAGAGGCTGGGGGAATTTTTTGGTCTCTGCTTTCTGTTTGGATGACAAGGGGGCTTCGTGGACTGAATGTGCTTAACAAAGATGCACACCCTGTATTCATTGCTATGTCTCTGAAATGCTCAGCTCAAACCATTAGAAAAAGGGTTTGTGTATTTAACCTTCCTCTGGGGAATAGACTACAGGAAAGGAAAGGCAAAACCTGCCAGATATTGAAGGTCTTTCCTTATAAACTCAGGGCTATTTTTAGTTTTCTAATGTAAAAAGTCAGTGAGATGAAGAGTGAAGTGATCCGTTTCCAGCAGAAAAAATGTCTGAATCTTCATTAATAATACCTCATAGATGGCTGTGTGCCTTTATCTGACAGACTGACAAGCCATACTAAACAACAGTTACTGCACAAATGGAAAAGATATAATCTCACTAGCCAGCCTCATGGTGCTTCCATTGTCATGTTACATTATGACTGGAGTCTCCACCTTCCCAGAGAGACATGGCAGCAGGGTTATTTTATTAGGACTTGCACAAATGTGCTTATGATGGATGAAGTTTAGTGCTTTGACACGGAAATGTATTTGGAAACTAGAGCTGACACATGATATGAAGAAGGAGAGGGAAGAGAAAAAACAAGAACTCAAATGTATAATCTTACCCTCGATGTGCCTGTCAGTGATAATTAGAAAAAGGCTATATCAAATGCTGAGCTGCAAACTGCCCAGAGGATGGGATTTCATAGTTCCCAGCTAAATGTCCTAGCTGGCTTTTGCAAAGCTGGGTTATTGGAAGTCAATGACACAAGTTCTATTCCGGCCCTTAATTCCCTTGTAAAATAGGTGGCTTCTCTTTTCAGTAGCTATGAGGCAGTGGAAATACTCTTCCGTTTTGCCACACTCCCACATCTGAGGACAGCATAAGATGGATCATCTTACTCTCCTGTGTGGTGCTGAAACCAAGCCAGAACGTCTCCAGCTTTTGGACTGGTTCAGAATAGAGTCCCAGCTAAAGGCAGTGAATACATCTCAGCTGCTGGTGAAAATGGGGTGACCTCATATGCAGCACCAAATCTGTGACAGTGACACTGCAAGGGAAAGAACAGCTTATAAAGCTGCTGGCCTAGGCCAATTTTAAAATGACAAACACACCCTAAGCTACCGGACTGTTTACTTTCCTCGCTCTTCCTGATGTTATCAGTATTTCCTAAACCCTGCCTGTCAGGCATGCTTTGCTAATAACCCTCTAGTACCCTCAGAGCAAAGGTTGCCCAACAGCTTTCTCATCTTCCTGCTGCCTGTCAGGAGAGGAAATCACAGCTTTCAGGAGAACCTGACACAGAGGGAACTGGATAGCACACTGGGGTCAAGGGTAAGAATGCAAGAAGAAAAGTGAGAAAGCACAGGCACTCCAGCTGGCTGCACAGGAAAAGCTTTGCCTCTGCTTTCCCTTGTTTACTCTGTTGAGATGTTCCAGGAAGATACTCAGCAGGCTCTACATCTGAAACAGCCAGCCAAGCACAAACCACTGCTCACAAAGCAGCATGAGGGACTGAAATGACCACTAACAATCTTGGCTTAAGTTTGTGACATGACTTAGGTCTTTCCTCTTTAACAAAAGAGTCTGACAGTGTTGTGGGCAATGCTACCAGCATCTCACACAGCTGTTATATTCCCTCTTGTCTGAACTGCCACAATCAGTATACACCTATCCACTCCTTCAGCAAAGGAAAACTTTCCCAAGTGCATCTCCTATGACTGCTATCTGAAAAAAACAAAGACAGACTGAAGCAAGGTTTGGAGAGTGAAGTGTTTTAAGATGTGCTCCTACATGAAAAATGTGCTTAGTGGAACCCTGTACAGCTAGCCTGTGGGTCCGCTTAGGTCATGTCTACAAAGGTGGGACAGAACAAACCTCTACATGTGTTCCTCCACACTCTCTAGGTGTCTCCAGCTGCCATACTTCTCCAGCCCAAAACCTAAAGCGAATATCTTTTGACTCTATCAGCTCTGCAGCAGTCCACTGCAACTGCCTTCTGTCAAGTCACTTCTTCATGCAAGTAAAAAAGTTTTGTCCTGCCTGCTGTGTTCCACCAGTGTAATGAAAAGAAAGACTATTCCACTAAAAAGAGACCAAAGAACCAAAAATTCACCAGGGCTGGGGTCAGCTGAAATAAGAATGGTCTCTAACCACATTACACGTAGAAGTCTCAGTGACAGATACAATGTATTCCCCATCATTTGATGATGTTAAAACACGTTTGGGCATCTTCCTAGGATGAATTGTAGCCCCATCATAAGATATCAGCCTGTTAAAGTGGTGTGAGTGACCCATGTTAGGAGTGAGTTTGGACCTGATGCTACAACACTCTTTTCTCCAGAAAAACTGGGTCCCCAGTCGTCTTTGATGTCTTCTGGCAGAAGGAACCCATTCATGTCTACCCCACCCCCACTTCAGTCAGCTCTAATTAGGCAGACACTGTCTCAGCGTAAATGAGATCCCCAGTCATAATCCTTTTTAAATGAAATTGTCCCATATTTTGCGAGTTAAATGGAGTTTTTCTGGGGAATTAAAAGGAGGACTGAAGTGCAGCATGTGTGATTGGCAGGATATTTTTTCCATGCAATGGTCAAGGAAACCAGATAGAATTGAGATCGAAGGAGCGAGGAATGGTTGTGTTTCAAATCATCTGCATTCAGATTTACTAAAAATTTTAAAAGTAAAACACTGGAGAGAATTTGTATTTTTCCTTCATGAAGAAGTTTGATAAAAGTAACAAGGTAAAGACATAGTTGATGAAAGATATATGTGGTAAAAGGCTATATCATTTATTCTGGAAAAAATAAGTACTCTTCCACAACACAACAGAATCCCAGAGGAAAACAAAGAGGGGGTGGGAAAATAAAGGAAACTCAGACCCCTCCAAACAGTTTTCTTAGAAGAGTTTTCTGTTGGAAGGTGAATATAATTAACTGTCCTAAAAAATTGCAATATCCCAGTTAATCATTGGGAAAAAACCTCAAACCTTTAATTTCAGTATCCCTTATCTAAAACAATCTTCACCATCTGTATAACTGGAATCTCACCTATTTGACATAATTAAAATTAATTACCTCTTAGAATCCTCATCATCATGAGATTACAAACAGATAAGTAATATTTTACTGATCAGGAAACTGAGATATATACAGGAGAAATGGCTTCATCATCATCATCATCAAGTAAGTCAGTAGCAGAAAGGCATGTAGTACCAACCTACCCTGAATGTTCACTGGGCCATGGAAGGGCTATTGATCAGAGATGGCAAAAACATAATCAGCAGATGTTGAACACCTTGCATAAAGTTTGATATTGGCTTCATGGGACAGTGGGGGGACAAACTTTTGTGGAAGAGAAATCGGAGTGGATGAGAAGAGAAAGGAGAAAAGGAAAGGAAAGAATGAACCAGTCAGCCTTGGGATGTTCCTGAGTGCCAGACAGATTCCTCTCAGGGATTCGAAAAGCACTGAGTGATTTTGATCTTCCTGTTAATTGTTTCATATTTGTTTTTCAGATAGCACAAGAAAGCCAAGGCAGTACCCAGGGGAGCGCTGGCAGCTGTTCAAAGACCATTCTCTGGAATATCAGACGTCGTTGAGCACAAGTGTCCAGGAAAAAGAAAAACAAACAGACACAGGGAGAAGTCTGTGGAGAAGCAAGCTACAAAGCAATCAGCCATCCCACACTGAAAGACATCCTGAGCATGCTTTCCAAGAGCAGTCACAGCCTTTGTCTTAAACTGCTGCAGTTATCTTCCCCATGCAAGGAATGGTGCTGCACTTTCTACACCCCAAGCTGAAGCTAGGTGCATGAAAAGCAAGTATCTGCAGATGGAAACAAAAAAAACCTAAAACCAAAAATACTCTCTGAAAACGAATTAGAAATATACAGAACTGATCAGGGTGGTAAGACAAGCCAAAAAAGCAATTGAGAGACAGAGATAAACAAGTAAATATGCATGACTCCCTTCCAGAGGAAATGAATACCATGGGGAAAAAAGTAAGCTTCAGTTATGGGAGCAGGATCTGCTACCCTTTCAATTTCAAAGTGTTCTTTAAATTGCCACTGTTTTGGAAAAGCACTTTTCTAGAAAATAGGTGGCTTGGATTTGCAAACATCATTAGACGCAACTCAGGATGCCAAGAAAACACAACGGATAAAGCAGACAGGGTAGGGAATAAAATGCCAAACCTTCCCCAGTTAATGAAACAAACCTACCAGATGGCAATGGTGCAGAGTCGGGGTCCTGAAGGGGGAGCTCAGCTGTGGGCCATTGTACACCTTTCCTTTAGCCACCCATTACAGATACAGGAGGGAGGTACAAGGAGGAAGGTTACTCTGTACACTCCAGTTTCCTTTCCCATCTGAGTCAAGACCATGGGCTTGACAAGTTCTGATGAGTCACAGTTTTTGTGAGCAGAGGGATGAATGATGTCTCAGGATTAGGACAAAGGCAGAATGGCTCATGACAGACAGGGCTTTTAACACACACACGTACACACATGTGCACGCACACACACACAGAATTCCTGTGGATTATGGACACTTTTTTGTTTTCCACGGAGGAAGATATTTTTAGACATAGGTATGATGAATAACGCTGGAATACTGGTAGTGGTGAGCCAGTGAGACACACGTTGCAGACCATTAGCTGTACCTAGCCCAGAGCCCTAATTTTCAGACTAGCGCCTGACTCACACTGCAAAAGCTGCTGGTGGACAGTTAATCCTTTACTTGAGACAAAACCAATGTGAAATGCTGCCAACATTCTTACATTTATTAAGTTAAGAAATCAGACTTTGTGCTTTGCATGATTTGTCATATGGAACTGATTTTGGTGGATTTAGTCTTCCTTCTAAACTAGTAGGAAATATATAGGGTGTACTTGGTTTTGTCCTGTGTTATTCATCAGGTTACTTTATTTAAAGCCCACTTCAGCCTATAAATCTGTGGCAAACTGTCCCAGTTATCTGTTGAAAATCCACCACTTTGATTGTATCACCAATCACTGGAATCACAGACCATTGTTTTTTTCTCTTTGATGAAGTGACTACTAAAATCTAAAGAAAGCATTTTGAAGATACCCACTGATGGGCTGTAGAAATCAGTTGCCCAAATCCCCATAAGGCCAGGTCTTCCCTGTCTATGGACTAGTGGCAGGCACATTCAGAGGAGCTTCATATACCACAGCGGAGCAGCTCATTTCCTCGTGACAGCCTCTCACATTACACTCTTGAAATAATCTTGTTCTAAGATCCAGAACTAGGGGTCTTACATGCTTACGCTTAAACACATATAGTCCCTGATCCAAAGCGCTGACAACCCAACTACACAGTCTAAACAGAGTAGAAGAAAACTGTATCTTCACTCTAGGAAAGCAAGCTGAGGCCCACAGAGGTGTCAGGACTTGCTGAAACAGGAAATGAACTTCTTTCTCTTGGTTTTCACCCACCAAATTTCTATAAACCACATCACAGTACCTCTCTTTAGTGGCATTTAAGGGCCACTGTATAGCCTTTTAAATGCAGAAGGAATTTCTACTCATCTCCTGCTGATATCAGTTACAATTTTTTTTTGCTTTCTGGAAAGGCCCAGCGTAGGTTAGGAAAGGCGCACATACTGAGCAGGACTTCACCATCCAAATCAAGTCAAGACAGCTAATTAGCGTAACAAGGTATAGGAAGAAACTAAAGAAAGGGGGACTACACAAGGTGATTATAAAATCAGCAGTGGGCAGACTGCAGTCATGTAAAAGTCAAGGCCTGAATTCACTGTTTAAGTGGAATGATTTCAAGACTACCCACAAAAATAGCATTTTCCACTGAAAAAAATCCACCTTTGGCAGCATGGAACACAAACTCCTTTCAATACCATTCAGTACTACATATAGAGCAAAAATTTTATAGACCCTCTACTAGATAAAGAGGAGGAGTCAAAGGGTCCCCTCCTCTACTGCTCTCATGCCCCAGTCTCCTTGCACCCGGTGCAAGTGCTCATGAACTGGATTTGTCCAGCTGGCAGAGAGAGATCCCTCAGGAGAAAAGGGCTGCAGCATCCCCAGAAGTGAGGGGGTGCTATATTGCCCAGCCTGTTCCTGAAAACCTTGTGAGGAAGAGGCTACTCCTGTTGAAGGCTGAGACTTTTGCACATGACTCTGAAGGAAAGAGAAACAGGCTCTCAAGTGAACTGGCTGGTAGGGAAAAGGATGCTTGTTCTTCCAGGGAGAAATCAACAAACTCTTTTGCTAAACTAGTATCACATTTATCAGTCCCTCACAAAATCCACAGATTTTGCAGGGTAAAATAACATCTTCCAGCTCAGCCTGAGGATGTGCTGAGACACATATTATTCACAATCCTCTGCTTGGAGGGGCCAAGTTACCTTGCAGACAAAGGACACTCCATTTTAGATCTCAGCTTCCTCCCAAAACACAGACTCACAGGTTTCACAGGGCTCCATGTCCTACAAGGCAGACGTAGTAGAACTGAGGGAACTGCTGATGGGTGAGAAACAGCCTGCCTCACAAACAGATGAATAAGGCCTAAAGGGACAGGGCAAAAATGTCCTACTGCCTCTCAGAGATAAGATTGACTCTCCAATAAAAATGCCATTTGTGCCAGGACCCAAAAACAACACCAAACCCACTCCTGAACTACATTCAACCCCCTTTCCCTCCACTCCTCTCCTTTTCCTC
Source organism: Porphyrio hochstetteri (assembly GCA_020800305.1). Classification (NCBI taxonomy): domain Eukaryota; kingdom Metazoa; phylum Chordata; class Aves; order Gruiformes; family Rallidae; genus Porphyrio; species Porphyrio hochstetteri. Next base: position 16,228,797 of record CM036910.1, on the reverse strand, counting down.
CTTTTGCATGCTTCAGTGGGCCTCACAGGTTAACGAACTCCAGCTGCATCCACTCACCAGACACTTATCCCTCAGCTGTCTGCTTCCAGCCCCACAGACCTGACAGGAAAGTGGAGTTTTGGCCTTGGCTCAGATGCTGCAGTGATAAGGGCCATGGAAATACCTTCAGTTAAAATAAACAATATTGCATCAGTCTTTTCCATTTTAGGATATTGAAGTCACCAGATCCAAAGCTTTAGCCTCCTTCTTCCATCCCTTATCCCACTGTAAGAAAGGATGGCGTCACACCCCAGCTAGGTTAATGCCTCAGATGGGGAACTCCCTGCATGGCTGGAGCATTGTCTACTCTTTTCAAGAGTAGATACCATATCTACAAGGATTCTGGGAGTAATTGTACAAGTGTGCTGCAGCAGCAGTGCAGGTTGCAGTAGGGTCAGATGCATGTTCAGGCTGCTCCCCACAGCACTCCAGAGCCGGGGTGCCTGCCTTGGCAAGCCGGTCAACAGCCAGCACCTGGCCTTGAGACAGCTCCTCCATAAGAAAACACACCCATTGCAGCAGCTGCTTGTGGTGCATAATGTGCAAATGTGCCACACAAACCAGCTGGCAGTCCACACTCTTCACCAGAGGGGTGAATGATACCTGAAGGCAGATGAAAGCAAAGAAAAACTCATACCCCTCTGACTTAAGCTCCCCTCCCCTGCCTTTTCCTGTTCTTTACCTCATCTTGGAAAATAAGGAGCTACAGCAGTAGGTTGTTTTTTGTGATATATCATCATCACTGGGAAAGAGAAAATAATTTGTCATTCCTTGGTCTGATGGAAACTGTGTTTACAGAAAAGTCCCTGCTGACAGGTTTTTTTTATTCCACATGAGCTGTCAAGAACCTTGGTTGATGCCATCCAGCAACCATATAGATCAAATGAGATCAGCACAACTCAGAGCCCAGTAATTCCTGCAGGAACCTGTAGGAACCTCCTCTCCCTGTCCCAGCACATAGGGAACATTTGGGAGGCCCGAATGTGTGATTAAATGCACAAACAGAATAATGAAAACTGAAAAATATGTAGTTCCATCTGTGTCTCTCAGTATTGACTCAGCAAAATGAGCACCACCAAACTAATATTAATAAATGAATCCCTGAAAAGTGCAAGGCCTGCTGCAGTGCAAAGATTGGCATTATTTTGGCACTAGCAATATGATAGGGGCAAAATTAGAAATATTTGAAATATTTTTTTATTTCAGTTCAGCTCTGTCTAGGATTTAACCCTTACTCCTCTGCTGGGGAGGGAGTCTACCCACTGCTGTTGTGTTTCTGTGTGCAGCTGAGAAGGCAGAAGGATAAGAACTGTCAGCAATATAGGATAGCTGCATTCTCCTATCTGGATAAAGCACTGACCGAGTCATTTATTCTCTTGTATGAATTTTTCTTGCTAATTCCTGAAAGGGATCATACCAGTCCTTGAGCCAAAAAGACCTTTTGTCAACAGCTTCTGCAGCACCAGCAGGATGAGGGCCCAGGTGAATGGCTCACAGGCCTAAACCTGTAGATGCTGAATTGAACAAATAGGGAAAAAGAAATCAGTGGGGGAAGTCCCAAGGGTAGGAATCACTTCTGGTTGCAAAGCTGACACCAGTCTCACCCTTGAGAGCAGAAAAGTGTGAAGGGAACCTAAATGGCTGAGAGTTTCAGTGAAATCTGAAGAATAGGAAGAAAAAAGAAGTTAGATACCAATAAGTTGCTTTAAAACTTATGTTGTCTTGTATGTTTGTTCCAAAATCTGTTCTCAAAAACTCACAGTTTCGTGTCAGTCCATCTCTATTTTCTATAGTTGTCTTATCAGCATATGTGGTTTGGGCTGTTCCTTTATATTCTCTCTCTGCTCTCATGGAGATGTCCAATTTTGGGCAAATCATCCTGCTCTTTTGCCTGCTTATCCCTTTCATCATATCCAGCAAATAGCTCCTAAACCATTTCTATGGAGTATATGTAAGAAGCTGGAAACACAGGAATTTGCTGTTCTGAAGAAGCATCTCTCCAAAGATTTTCAGAGTATTCAGACAGGGTATGTTTTACAACCCCCCTCTGATGCTTTATTGACATATGGTTTTGGGCCACTGACTCTAATCGGCCTTGCCATGTCTCAATGAATATACAAATATCAAAGTGAAAGCAAATAATATTAAAATATGAATATATTGCTCTCATAAAAGTGCATATTGAGCGACTTGAAACTTAAACATAATCCAAAAGGCTCTGCTTCAAACACTTCTCAGATCATGCCTTTTAGATATTGGTGAAAATCACCAAATTCAGATGCAACTGCTGAGCTGCAAAGGTTTAACTTGGCACAGGAGAGGGACCGTTTGCAAATCACTCATGCAAACTAGGACTTCTGGTAGCTCCAAAGTAGGCCAAAGTTAGAATGCATACATCACTCTCTTCCTTTACTGTGGCAAATCTTTGTGGGAGCTGTTGCTTTTCTACAAGTTGCATATTGCTGACCTCAGCAATTACCTTCCCTACACTTCCTTTGGAAAGAAAGTCCATCACTGGAATTGTATCTGCTTTTCTCCTGAAGGTTAATAACTATATTCTTTGAGAGGAAGGAACTGTCTTGCCTTTTTTTTTTTTTTTTATTGTGGCTGTAATCCTAAATGGGATAAAGAAAAGAGTTTTCATACACTAGATATTTGAAGGGCTTTGAAGATTTCACTTCACAGAACAAGTAATTTTAGAGTTTCTGACAGATGGGTTTTATGTGATTGGAGGAAGAAAGGGCAGAAAGGCAGAAGCAAAGGGTACAGTACTTAGAGAGATATCTAGTTGTGTTGAAGCATTTATAGTGAAGGGGGAAAATGCTGTCTATGAGAGCCTGGCTAATTCTCTAACAGCAGATCAACACTATGGGCAGCATGCCAAGAGGGAAAAAAGAAGAAATATATGTTTGGCTGCAAAATGGATCTAAGGAAATATATTTTCCTGGCATTGCTAAGTAGGAGTTTACTCATTAAGATAGTATACATCAAAAGATGCTACTGGTAGTTATGACTTTTAAAACTAAGGGATTGGTTTTGCAGTTTTTTGCAGTCTTTGCACATTCAAATCCTCCAGTCCAGGAAAAAAATGGGGAAAAAAAACCTCAAACAAACGAACAAAACCCAACCCAAACAATGAAGAATTGATTGCAAGTTGGGTTGATAGTAGGTAAAAGGTTGACAAGTAATTGGTGAGGAAAGCAGTGACAAATAATGGCTGTGCATGTGCAATACAGTCTAAATGTCCATCAGTATGGGAGACAGACATACTGTACCACAGAACTAAGATGGTTAATGACAGCCTAAAATGCCATGAGCAGTCTCCTCCTAGACAGGAAGGACAGCCAAACTACCCACCAAAGGCCAGGATTTTTGCCTCTCCTGTCCTAAGGTAGTGTATAAACCATGAAATAAGGTAGTGTATAAACCATGACATCTCCTTCTTTGTTTAGGACTCCAGATAGATCCTAAATTCAGCAGAGCTTTGAGACCTCACAAAAATAGCACCAACAATAAAAACTCATTCTGAAATTAAGGAAAACTGCTTGCTCAATTTTTTTGCTACCTCAGGAGCTTTTTAATTGAATAAAAATTATTAATTATTCCCTATCCATTCAAGCTGTACAAGAGATGGCATGCAAGCATTAGTAGAGAAGAAGCAATGCTTTTCTACAACAACATTGGTACACGCCACTATTGCTGAGCTGATTGCTGCTGCTTCTCATGTTATTCCCCAAAATGCAATTTTGAAGAGGCAGGTTTTTTTATAAGGACATGGTGGTCTGTGCCACCCCAGGTGAAGTTATCAGTAAGTTGGGCAGTAGCACATGGGAGAAAAAGACTTCAGACATCATCTAAAAAAACTCTGAGTAACTTACTCTTCCAAGGCAAAAATAGCCATGTTAGGCCATAACTATGCTACTTTCCTTTCAATAGCTCAGCTGTAATCAGACAATCAGAACCCTCTGCCAAAGTCCCTGATATTTGAGGGAATGATCATCCAAGCTGACAAAATGTAGTCCTGATGAAATGTCAAAAGGTGAAAGGCTGCATCCATTACCATGTTCTTATCTGCACTGTCATCCTTAACCATAGGAAGACATGGTCAGACCTCCCTTCCATCAGCACCTCAGCGAATCTTGCTGAATTGCGGCTTCTGAAGTTTGAAAGCTTTTGTCTACAGTGGTTTGACCCTCAACTAACAGCTGAAAGCTGGGTTAAAAAGAAATCAAGTCTTGGAATTCCAACCAGAGAGCAAATGTGAGCTTTTTACCTTGTCATTTCACAGTCAAAGCACACAGCATTCAAAGATCAAGCCAGAGAGATGGGAGGCATGTGAAAGATGAAGTGAGAAGAGCTTTTCCCTTTTTAAAAATGAAGTAATTAGCTTAGGAAGTGCAGAAGGAGGAGAGAAAGGAAAGGGAGATCCTTTTGTTAGGCATTTATAATACAATCTCTCTCCTGGCCAGGTGTGCTTGCAAGATGTTACTAGATTGCACACAGTGCTGAATATAAGGAGTAGGGCACCACTAAATTACTTCCAAAGGCACCCATCTGGGGAATCCTCATTTCTAGAAGCAGGAGATGTTCTGTCTGTGTGTAGTACATAGTTTTTGTACATAGTTTTTGTTAGGGACTGCCAGTCATAGTGGACACTATCAGTTTCCCCCCGGTTTTAAAGAATGGATGGAACCTTTGGTAACAATAGGCAGTTTCCCAGGCTTTTAGGGCTGTTATGATTAGGACTTTGATGGGGAAGAGACAAGGGTTGAGGAACTGGCAAACATTGAAACCAAAAACCCTATAGATACAGAAGTTCCCATGAATCAGTCCTTTGCATGCTGGCTAATCTTCAGTTAAATGAATCTATAAAAAGAAACCTTCAATGTATTTAGTAAATGTTTGGAGTAACAACTGCCAGTGTTCTACTGTCCAGGAGCACAAACAAACAGCTGATTTACATTTCCCCTATTACCTTTAGCAAAAACTTCTTCTAAAATGAAGTCTCTCAGCCCCTGATTGCAGCTTGAATTTCAATATTAAAAGACAGAGCTAGACCGTGAGGGGAAAAGGGTTACGAGTAAGTATTATATAAGCTCCTTCCCTTTGAACCTTACCGCACACACTGTTCACCAGTCACACAGCCTTGCCTCTGAGCTTCTTTGTCATAATATAATGGGCAGAAGTTGGAAGCACAGCTCAGTTCATTGTAAGCACTGTGTAAACCTCGAGGGTAATTGAAATGATACATATTGCAAGAGTTGTTTGAATAAAAGAATATCCAAAAAGAAAAGAGCAGATCCAGCATAAACTGTTCTGAAAGCAAAGCTGAGTGTGTTGTCCTGAAACCTTGAGGCCTAAAAGAAGAAACCTACCCTGCAGAGAAGTTTAAAACCTTCTCGGAAAATTTTCTTATAAGGAGACACATCACATGGGGGAGGAGGAGAGCAGGGGAGTCTCTTTGAGCCAAACATGGAGCCCTGCTAGGAGGCATAGGTAAATGCACAGAGACACCAGGAAATAATTAAACTTGCAGCCAGTTTTGCTGCAAGAAGCCAAATGAACTGTTCATGAAGAGGAAAAGAAAAGGACCCTCACTGATTCCTGAAGTGTGTGGGGCACAAGAATGGTTTAAAAAAGATTAAGAGAGATGGGAAGAAAGGATCCTCATCGTTATGGCATCTACAGAACTTTCCATTGCCTTAACTGCTCCCTTGCTCTGCCTTCCTGTCATTTCACTGCATAAAGATATTATTTCTTCTACTCATTAGGCCCCTCAAGAATAATTATTCCATGTGCCCTCATGCTCTCCTTCTTACACTATCTTGCCATAAAAAATCCTAGTAATATTTTTGTTATCCCTCCCACTATATTATCTGCCATCTCACACCCCCTGCCCCCCGCTGTTTTGCAGCTCCTCCTCTTCCCCTGCATCATTAGGCCCGTGGAAGTCCCCACTTGCAGTTGAGGCCTGAAGTCAAATCAGGTTAAAGCAATTTCAACAAAAGGTCCATTTGCCAAAGAAAAGATATTTCAGGTGGCTCCAAACTGGGAGCTTGTATGGAACACTCTGACAAACTAATTTAATCTGTACAAAAATGGAAAAACAAGAGGAAAGTTCATTTAAAACAAAGTAGCATTTTAAAAACAATGTCCCTCTGTATATTTCCCTTTTTGTACGAATTTGTTTGCTATCTATTCTGCCTAAGTTCATGATACACACCTGAAACTACTTTACTTTGAAAGTGTCAGAATGTATTGCCAACTTGTATTTCAAGAATTGTATTTCAAGAACGTATTTCAACCACTTTGGAATAAGACTTTGCATCTCCCTGTACTTGAAGGTTCCATCACTTCCTCCTGTCCAATCGCTCTGAATGTTATCCCCATCCTGACCATGGTCCAAGTGGCATCTGTAAGTGGGACCTTTCCCTTGTCCCTCCAACCCAGCCTACACGCAGGCTTCACACATAACTTTCAGCACAGCATCTCTAAATGTTTCCTGTTCAGTCAAGGTTTGATGCTGACTCATGATTTCTCATCTCTATCACTGAGACATCCTTTGCCCCAACCTGCATAAATGGCCTCTTGTCCCATCAACACCCACTCAGAATAGTGTAGAAAAATCCCTTGACAAGGTTCAGGAGCAGCATGTACTGTGGGGGCCTCTGATGCTGTTCCAGGTAACTACAAAAATAGAACTTTGAAGAAATCACTGTAAGATGTGTACTGGAGTTGTTAAAAAATCGCTCACAAAGAATACATACTGTTGGTGGATCTCTCTCCAGCTGGAGGAATACTTGATGCAGGACCCAGCACTGATCTGTCCAGGCTCATCTTTTATTTCATTCATGATAGTGACTGAGGTGAGAGAATTGAGCATACACACAGAAACTGCATGACATTGACCTGACTTGTTCTCGGTTTAGTTTTCCAGGTGCTTTTGAAAATCTTTGAAAAGCTGGAATACAGAGCTGAAATACTTTAATCTCTTCTTTTTGGTTCTTCCAAAAATTTGAGAATGTTTTATTCCTAGTAACCTTAAGAGAAACTATTTTATTAGTTGCTTATGGTGGCAAACCAGAATTTGAGAATCATCAAACAGCTATCCACATCTCTCTTTCTCTCAGCTCAGTTCTCCATCATATTCCTTCCTTCTGCCAGGCCTGTCTGCACTGAACTGTATTTCATTTCCCAGCAATAAAGCAATGGGAAAATATACACCCTTCCCCTTAAATGTGCTTCTCTAGATCTAGTCATGGAAGCATTTGGCAATAATAACAGCAGGGCAGGGTGTCATACTTAAAAAACATTGGCTCTGAAAAATCTGGCACTCAAAGCTACAAAGTTAAAATCTGCCCAACTTCCTGTACTTTAAAAGGTCCCTTCTTTAAGCAATAGTGGCAGACATAGGTTCTCCATAGAGCCTTTACAAAATAGGTACTGATTTGCACTTCTGTTAAGTTTACATATTCAAGAAACTTTAAACATTTTCGTTTCCTTTTAAAAGCATAAAAGGGTTTTGGTTTTGCTAGTTTTTTTCTTTCCTTCCCATTCTGATTGTAGAGGTCAACTTAACTTAATCAAAAATATATTGCCTGTCACCAGATCACTAGCTTTCAAATGACACAGGCTCCATAAAAACCTCATGAAGTCTTTCCTGCAAAAGCCATTCATTCAGGAAAACTTGGGAAATTAGAATAGAGATTTAATTTTTAAAGTAAATTTAGCATGCAGGGATGCTACTAGTCGGCAGCCTCCAAGGCTGCAGTCTCCCAGTGTCTAGAGATCCTAAGTCAGTCCTGCCCACAGGTCTTACTGTGGAGCACAGAACTGATTCAGCATTAGTGACTCTTCATGCCACTACTCTGTGGGCTACTCCTGCTCAAAGCAAGCAATTGAGGGCTTTTGAGATGGTGGAGGAAGTAGCCAGTATCTCTTCATGAGGAAGAGCTCCCAGGGAGTAAGCTATGTTTGGGAGACAGGTATTCAGCAATAGACTAAGCCTACCCTAAGCCTTCAAGTTGGCCTTCTCAGGGCAATAATTACTTGCAACCATGCAAGGAAAGGAGAAATATTGTCAATCCGTTACCAACTCCCATTTCATTTATCAGTTCCTTGAGCCTCTCAGCTCCCCTCAGGCATCCTCTTCTCTGACATTTCTGCCCTCAGCATCTTGAATATGCCTCCCAGGCACTCTTCATTGCTATAGTGATTGCTGGGCATATTTTCCTATTAAGTCAGCAGCTTGCTTTGCCTTTACTCCCCTCCAGGCCCAGGCTTTGGAGTGCTTCCCACAAAATCTCTTTACCCAACATAAGCTTTCCACCCCTCTTGATTTTGCTCTCCTGCCCTCAAACCACTGAACTTCTAAGCTGTTAATAATGCATTGTCACGTGCCCTCTGTGTTTCTGGGTAGCCAAACATAACATCTTTAGGTATCTTATCTAAATATTTTACATGCTAAACTACAATCTCTTCTCAAAACATCACCTCACCAAGTCCTTCAGATTGCAGCTGAGTGTCTGATGATGTTTTTAATGGTGAATCCCCCAAAGATTGCTGTTTATGTCACATCCTGCCCAAAAATAAATTTTGCTCTTGTGCTGCCTGCTTCTCATAGCAAGTGACAAGCTTTGCTTTTACCAGAGAACATGTAATCACACACTGTACATTTCCGCTTCAGCTGTAATGATTTCTTAAAGATTTTTAAATGATCTAACTGGTGAATATTTGGGCATACGGACTGCCTTGTAATCCTGTTTGTTCTCAGTATATCACTGCTAAATTATATCTGCAGAACTACAGCTACCATTGTAATTATAGCCTCCATAAGGCTGTAACTGTCCAACAAAGAGAATGCATTCAGGTCAAAACAGTATTTCAATGCCATTATGGCTACAGGGGGCTGCCTGGTAGCGCTGTGCAGACTTGCTGTTGTGTTAATTGGTAGTCACAGATGTGGGCATTGAAAAGGAGCGGCTGGAAGTTGGGTGAAAGACAAGCTGACATAATTAGTGGGAGTCGGTGAGGAGATGGACACAGACTTACAGGCAAAAGAAGCTCCCTGCTTGCCAGATAAAAAAGCATCTCTGTCTCTGGCTGCAGGGGTTGCTTGCTGAATCTCACTTCCATCTGCTTGGTAGATGGATCTCCAAAGGTGGCAGACCAAATCCCGTGCTCAGACAAAACACACCTCCTCTGCAGCACAAAAAAGGAAACTCTGAACAGAGGGAGAAAACAACTGTGAAATCCAATCTAAACCAAGCACAAACACTTGAGCCAGAAGAGTCCTCAGTCTTGAGACAGCCCTGAGGACAGCCTGTTAAAACAATTTCCCTGATTACCAGAAGACTCCACTCAGTGGCACAAGATGACATCTGCTCCCTGGGAGACCTCACAGTGGGGCTCCATCTCCATTCCCCTGTACCTGGGTACAGCATCTGGACACTGCTATGCAACCAAACCAAGTCCCAGGCTAGTCCAGACAATGCTTCGTGTGGACAGAGTTAAGACCTGGGGGCAAACTGCAGCCTATGTTCATGAGAAGACATTGCTGTGGGAACAGAAACAGAGATATTCGTCCTGGACATTCACCCCCGTTGCTTTACCTGAGGGGGCTGAGTGTGTTATAGCACATAGCAGCAACCCTAGAAGTCCTGCTCCTTTACACTTCAGACATCCTTTCTTCTCATCTGAAAAACTGGGCAATGGCTTTTGTCTCTACACAGCTACCTCTCTCACAGCCTAGGCAGAGCCCCTTTCCCAAAGCAATGGGTCACCCTAGCAATGACAAGGCAGTTGAATTCAATGTCATATGCATGTTCAGTTAGAAGACAACGTTTCTTGAGGGGAGAGTGTCCCTACAATTCTCAAATTAGGACAACCTAGCTGGATGCCTTCTGCTTGGCACATACTGTTTCTATAGAATTCTCTACCTTTCCCCCATGCTCCACTTTACTCAATCTGTGGGCTGTCTGGTCTTTTACTTCTTTGAGAGACCATTTCATAAAGAGTTTGAACCCAACACTCAGTCCTGGTTCAAGTTTGCAATTTCAGTTAATAAGAATTGTGAGTCATTATACATATTATGTCTCTGGATTCATGAGGATTTATTTATAATCATGGGAAGTGGAGCATGAAGACCTCTGAAGATGACCTTGTTACCTCCTCTTCCTAGAACAGGAAAATCTCTACCTGTTCCATGCCTTGCAGACTGGAGCCTCTGGCTTTAGCCTGTCTAACACTAGCCTTACAATGCAAAAGGTTCTCATAATCATGACTTAAATCTCATGCTCCATTTAAGCCCATTGCTTCTCTTCTCTATTTATGGGCAAGGAAAATAGATTATTCTCTTTTCTTTGAAGCAAGCTTTTCCTGCTTGTAAATTTATTATATCTCCCCTAGGTATCTTCTGGTAGACTGAACAACCTTAAAACCTTCAGTCTGTCTTCACCTGCCACTTTTTCTGAATTTCTGATGGTGTGTGTCAATCATCTCTGCACCCCAGCCTGGCAATCCATACTTGGAATTACAGTACCATAAACTGGATATTAGTTCAAGTGCTACATACAGCAAAAAAATGTTGTCCCTAATTTATAGACAATTTTATATACATACATATATGCTAGCACTTCTGCTTTTGTTATAATGCCATCATATTTTTGACTCAAGGCTCTGCAAAGTTTCTATGTATTTCTTTGTTCCCTAACTGATTTTTTTGCAACGGGTTACTGTTAGTAAGATACAGACATTTGTACCTTTGCCTACAGAATTTTCATTCCCTGTTTTTCAGATCAGATTTCCAAACTGAAAATACCTTTTTGAATTCTCTTCCCTCTGAGCATTGTGCCTGCAGGCCCTCTGTGCCTGGTGCCACCTGCAAGTTTAACTAGCAGGCACATCCTCATAAGCCTGTCATTTACTGAAGAGATACAAGCTTTGTCCCCTCTAGAACCCATTCACATAACACAGCCCCACTGGAATAGGTGCTGTCCGAGCACAGCACTAAAAGATGACCCTGCAGCAGCAGAGCTGGCAAAGTCAGTAGCCTTCCTTTATCACAGTTTAAATCTCCAGTTAACCTTCACCTGGTCCTCAGCACTCTGACTCTGGTCCCACAAAGGACTCTTTTGATATGAACACCCAAAGCACTAGTGACTCTCCAGAGATCTAGCAAACCATGCCAGAGTTCCAGTTGATGGTAACTGCCCAGAAGCTGTGCTGCCAAATTTCATTATAGCTTTAGTATCTACAGAGCTGTAACTGGCCTTCCTCATTACATCTTTCCACTGCAAATGCCCATCTAGAGAAGACATGTCTTTAGCTACAAGGACAGCATTTCATGTGTGTCACAGGAAGAGAACATTTCTCTAGATTTAAGTAAAATAAGATCTTGAGCTTTATCTCTGCCTCCGACATCAAGCACAGTAATCACCTCCTTATAGAAAATACACAGACATGATTTATGCATTTGGTAAAATTTTATCAATTTACAGCAATCAAATTAATTAGCTAAATTAATTCCTCAATCTATTTACATTGCCCAGGAATATTTCTTGCATGGATAGCTCCATTAACTGCAATGTTATGTTTCAGAGAAACACCAGATTTGTTCAGTTGTAGATTATGTTTAGGCTGTGACTTCAAGCTGTATCAGCTTTGGCCAAGTCTGAAATCCTGGAAGCTGTTATCTCACAGGTGACTCCCTCTCAGGATTTCAGGCAGCTCTGGAGGTGAGTCCTCCCCTTGAAAAGACAGCTTTAAAGCACACAAGAACTAAAAAGGGAGGCCCCTTTGTCTGACCTAACCAGGGACAAGAAAAGTATAAACATAGCCAAGTCTGGCAAATCAAAGTTAACTCTTTAAGTCCTACTGCAGCCTCAAGCTTGGCTCCCCACTAGTATTTTATGCAGAAATTACTCTACATTTTGTCTGCTAACAGATTAATAACTTGAGTAAATGCAAGATAGTTTACTAGTTTTTCTTATGCAAGAAGGCTCATGCAATGCCATCTCCCATTGAGAGAAAAAGATCTTATGTCACTGTGTTGGTCTCAGCTTTATGAAAGTTTTCCCCTCTCCTCTTCTTCCTTCCCTTCCTCCCACTCCCACACACGCTTATTTTCCTTGAGTGCTTCATGGAGGCTTTTATAAATAACTGGACATATTCATTCTACCAAGCACTTTGGCCAGTCAGATTCATTTCTGTATAACCCCTTGCAGTGCTATTCAATAAAATGCGAATAATTACCATAGCAACTGCAGCATGTGGTACATATGGTACCTCTGAGAAACAAAGCATTTTCTTTCTTTTCTTACCCTTAAAAAAAGCCACACACATTAGTTTTTAATACAAAATGATTCCTTACAGTGTTTATTAGAGGAGAAGAAAGGTTTTCAAGTGAAGATCCATCTCTCGCTCTGCTTAGAAGCTTAGATAATAAATGTTTTATATGGCACCATCCTTTAATCTCTCATTTCCTCACATTATCAATGTGTACTTTTTTGCAAAATGGAAACAAAAGGTACTTAGACAACAAAGTACCCTGATTAGGTCTTCCTGTGCTGTCTGGATTCTCCAGCAGACAGCACAAAGTGAAGATGTTGACTCATGGAAGGACTGGATTAAACCTGAAGGGTAGCAGCCCTTCAGAGCTGCCTTACCTATCCCCTGCAGGCCTCCCCCACCCTTGACAGGGAGCACTGAATTATCAAAATGAAATGGTACCTGAAGTGCTACAGTGTACATCTCTTGTCCTGAGCACACTGGCAACATCTTGTTCTTAACACTGAGCTAAAAAACTGAGCATTGCAGGAGTTGTTTCACATGCATTTCCACAGACGGCGACACACCCAGGAGGGGGGCTGAGGACCATTTGGAGCCAGTAACTGTCAGTCTGGTGTTTGTGAGTGGAGGTCCTAAAACGTTGTGCCAAGATGAAGGTATGGTAGCTTTTGAGCCTGACTGGTTGTCTTTAAAGGCATCATCTTGTAGACCACACAGGTAGAATCACATGTTCATATGTGCCAACGGATATCGAGTTTTTTGATTGTGGAAGAACAGTGCATTCTCCACCCCACAGCTCCAAAAGTCTGAAGAGCTCTGAAACATCATAATTTTTTAGCATCTAGACAAAAGCTGAAACTGCGGATGGCCAGCAGACAGAAGAGGAATGGTGCTGCTGTTGACTCAGCCTGCAAGTTATGCATGTCTAGTACAACATTTCTCAGCTTGCCAGTGTTGTGATCCTAATTAATTCAGAGGGACTGAAAAAATACTACCCAGTGTTAGCAACCACAAACCAGCTAGTATCCTTCATACCATCCTACTGCAGCAGGACATCTTGCCCAAAACAAACATGCCAAGACCTTATTTGGACTCTTCTTGCACAGCAGGCTGCAAGGCTTACTGCCTAAAACTAGGAGAACCCAAGGGACTTGTAAGAGACAGAGATGATCCCTTCAAAGCTTCAGAACTTCTGTACCAGCCTTTGTTTCCAGTTAAACCCTTCTTTCTCCAGTTAAACCCTTCCTGTGTTCTCTTTGTTGTCATCCTCCCTGCAGGGCCAATATCAGAAAACGGTTTCCTGAATGTGCAGACACCTTCTAGACTCAAGCTTAGGAGATAGGAAAGACATGACATGCATGCCTCCTGCCTTTGCCTCACCTTCCCCTACTGACACATCCTTTCCTGAGCTGCAGAGAGCCTGGTTCTGCAGGAGGGTGAAACAGTATGGGGAGGGGTAGTACTGCTTTTCCTTGCTGTTGTTCCTACCTGAAAGAATGACCTGGATGTGAAGGATGCCCCGTTATTAGCTTCCAGACCCCTAGGACAGTCACAGATGTTTGGATTCTTGGTGGGGTTTTTTTTTAAGATTCCTTTTGACAACATTAGCTATTTGCAAATCTGGTGTGAAAGAGATTAGTTATACCTAGCTCTACATATGTTGCACAGAGAAATGGCCACCTGAGGTTCATAAATGTGGACCTGTTTCTGTCTGTTTCCAAGCTTTGCATTCAAACTCAGTTGTTAAACTAGCAGGTGACCGGCCGTGCACATTCGCTCTTGCAGCCTTTAACTTCTTCAGCTGAAGAAAACACCAAATGCAATTTGGAACTGAAATAAACATTTCTTTTCAAAATGGAATTATTGGTTATCATTTACCCCGATGGAATAAGGCTGCAAACATGATAAACACAAGCTCACTGTTTAACTAATAATGCCTTCAATAAACACAAAAGAACCCTTCAGTCTTTGGGGGAGTATATTATTTCATCAAAACAAATCTCAGACTGGGATAACATGACTTATCTGAATACAACTTCCTGCCATAATCGCCCTTTTCCACATTGAGATTAATCTATTTTGAGTTACTCTGCCACTACCCAGCAGCAATTTTTCAGACAAAAAGCCACTAGAGAGCGCCTCTTCCACAGTGATGGCACAAGCACTATAAACCTCCTTGTGGGAGACACTATTTTCCTGAGATGTGGAGAATTCAGAGACATGGGGAATTATTATGCACCGTTCATTTCCTTATAATTTAACTCTCAGTAACAAAAGCATAATGTATAGTCTGGTTTACTGGACTGATTTACAACACTTTAAGTGAAAAGACGATTTCCTTCTTTTCATGCTGACATCAGCAGATACAAAGCGTGCATCTTGTAACATGACATAACTGTAGACAGTGCAATGCAGAAAAAAACCCCTAAGAGGTTGTGACACCATGAACAACAGCTCAGCAGAGAAGCAGGCCAAGAACTGCAAGACAGTGCCTCACACTATCCTCCCCACAAGAAAAGCCACCAGCAACACCTCAGCAAAGCAGACCAACAGGAAAATTGGGCTCCCACTGTTTGCTGCAGCTGTGTGGTTTGGCACCTTCTCACAGAAGCTGGTATCTTTGATCAGGCAGTGTGAGCCTTGCCGTATCTTCTGCCAAAACATTGTCCTTAGAGACCACCTTCCTTTTGAAACCCAAAGTCTCATTTTGTTGTCTGGGCATGGGAGAGAGGAGATTAATCAAGTATGTATAGTTCATTTTATGGGATCGTGTTAGAGCACCATGCTCATACCACGTGTATCCGTGAATTGCATTTGCTCCTTCACCACATGTAAGAAAATTGGATAAGAAGACTTCACTGTGCTGATAATGAGACTTACAAACACCATCAGGCACTTTTCCCTTCTCACCCTAATTTGAAAGGCTAGAGAGAACCTATCATTATAATACACCTTCACACAGCTTGGTTTACACCCCAGACTCCTCAACCCAGACCTCTGTAGGCACCTCATAAGTTTGGTTTTGGTGGTTTGAAAAAACAACAGCAACAAAACTATAGAAAAACCCCTCACTTTCATAGAATAATCATACTTTGCTTGATCAAATGTGCTCTGTTTCTGCTCAAATATGAAAATTAGAGAGGTATACAAGAGGTGCTAAAGGAACATGAAATCTCACAAGTTTCCTCTCCTGACTTCTGTGCATCTTGTTGTTCACATGTCAGAAAAAAATATGACTGGGACATCAAGCACAGTGTTTTTCAGAGTATTTCAGAGCTGAGCAGGAAGCACTGGCAGGCAATCTCTTTAACCATGTACACACGTGCAAAACCCCAGCATGCAGTAACGGAGAAGGGGCAGGCACACGAGAGGCTGGCTGCTCTGCTCCTTTCACGTCACCCGTGGGACTTAAGAGAGTAACAGCGACTCCTTTATTTTCAGCTGACAGGGCAACGGAGAGCAAAGGATATATTCAACAATTGATGCCTGAGGAGGCAGCAGAGATAGACAAAATGTCACTATATCTAACCTAGGACATGACCCTGCAGTATCTGGAGGGACACAGCAGCACACCATCCCAAGAGAGTCCTATTTCTGAGACATGGTACATGAGAAGAACAAGCATGAGAGGGAGGCACCACTTTTCCCTGTGAACAGTCATGGAGCTTCCTGAGGAATGAGCAGCCATCTGCCAAGCACCCACTGCTTTGCAATGAAGGAGGGATGAATGATGCCATGATAATACTGGAAGAACTCTACAAACAGGATGAACAAACAGGGAAGATGGCAAAATTTATAGCAGGCCAGATGCCAGACTCTACATTAAGCCAGGAGATTCCCTTGGCCTGCTTAGGTGCTAGCAGTTGTCTGTTTTTACTTCAGAATTGACACTCCTGCCCCCACACACAAGGAAAAGCTCTTTTAGGTGCCTCACAGCCACCATTTCATTCTCAAGCAGATTTCTCAATCAATAGGATGACCTACCTTTTGGGCTTTTGTTCAACAGAGTGAGACCTGAAGGAAAAGTAATCACTCTGCACAGCAAAATAGTCAAACAGTGAGCTTTATGTTTTAGTAAGCAATCCATCTGACACCTACCAGAACTCACAGGTGCAAATCTCAACAGACACTCAGGTCTGGGAGTGTCACAAGGCAAATACCAGAAAAAGAAACATACAGCCATAGCCCTGCTACTGAGTCGCTTCCTTCCTCTTCGAGATTTATTGCAGTAAGAAAATCCCACAGGATAGGTCATCTCGGCTGCATAACAGTGATTCCTTCAAAGAGACTGATAAGAGATGGTGTGGAAAATAGCCAACTCTGCAGTGGCTTAGGTCTGATGCTCTTCAGAATCACAAGGTTGGAAAAGACCTTTGAAGATCATGAAGTCCAACCAATCCCATCCTAAGCTAAACCATATCCCTAAGTACCTCATCTACCCTTTTCTTAAACACATCCAGGGAAGGTGACTCAACCCCCTCCCTGGGCAGCCTGTTCCAGGCCCTGACAACTCTTTCAGTAATAAATTTTTTTCTAATGTCCAATCTAAACCTGCCCTGGCACAGCTTCATGCCATTCCCCCTTGTCCTATCACCTGTCACCTGACTGAAGAGACCATCACCTACCTCTCTACAACCTCCCTTCAGGTAGTTGTAGGTGTTGATAAAGTCTCCCCTCAGCCTCCTCTTCTCTAAGCTAAACAGCCCCAGCTCCCTCAGCCGCTCCTCATAGGATTTGCCCTCCAGCCCCTTCACTGGCCTGGTTGCCCTTCTCTGGACTCACTCAAGGACCTCCGTGTCCTTCTTATGGTGAGGAGCCCAGAACTGGACACAGTACCCAAGGTGTGGCCTCACCAATATGAGTACAGGGGCACAATTACTTCTCTAGACCTACTGGCCACACTGTTTTTGATACAAGCCAAGATGCCATTGGCCTTCTTGGCCGCCTGGGCACACTGCTGACTCATATTCAGTCTGCAGTCAACCAACACCCCCAGGTCCTTCTCTGCCTGACAGCTCTCCAGCCTGTCTCCCCCAGGCCTGTAGCGCTGCATGGGGTTATTATGTCCCATGTGCAGCACTCTACACTTGGCCTGGTTAAACTTCATCCCATTGGTCTTAGCCCATCGGTCCAGTCTGTTCAGATCCCTCTGAAGAGCCTCCCTACCCTCAGGCAGATCAACACTTCCTCCTAGTTTAGTGTCATCTGCAAACTTAGTGAGGGAGCATTCAATCCCTTCGTCGAGATCATTGATAAAGATGTTGGACAAGACTGGACCCAGGACTGAGCCCTGGGGGATGCCACTTGTGACCGGCCTCCAGCTGGATTTTGTGCCATTCACCACCACCCTTTGGGCCCGTCCATCCAGCCAGTTTTTAACCCAGCTGAGGGTCCACCTGTCCAGGCCAGTGGCAGCCAGTTTCTCAGTCAGAATGCTGTGAGAAACTGTGTCAAAGGCTTTACTGAAGTCCAGGTAGACCACATCTACAGCCTTCCCCTCATCCATTAAGCGGGTCATCTTGTCAGAGAAGGTGATCAGGTTAGTTTGACAGGATCTACCTTTTGTAAACCCATGTTGACTAGGCCTGATCCCCTGGCCATCATGCATGTGCTGCATGATAGCTCCCAAGATGACCCTCTCCATGATCTTCTCCGGGACTGAGGTCAGACTGACCAGGTGGGCTATCTGAAAGCCATCTCTATACTGAAGAGTTCCAAGTTTGTAGGCTTGGTATTAGAAAGGAATTTCTTAGAAGGAAACTCCATATACCTGTCTCTGATATACAAAATTAATAGGTTGGACAAACCAAAATGAAGCAAGTAGTAAAGAGAACAGAATCCTCCACTGATTAGCACTTTAAGAGTAGTCATGTGTAAAACAGTAATAGCTGTGATAGTGGTATGTGTAATGCAGACTACAGGAGGGCATGGTACCTGCTGGACGAGACTAAGTTGCTTGGGTGCACAGGCTTGCAGGATAATTTTGATGCTCTCAGGACACTCTGTAGTGAAGAGAGTTTGCAACACTAGTATTATAGGCTGAAATAACCCCTACAAGAAACTGTGATAAGAGGGTATGTGTGCAAAAGTCTTCCAGACCACTGGCTCACCTCAGATAGCAAAGTAAATGTGTAGACATACCCCAAAAAGGGTAAATTAGCTTCCCTGCTTCTGTTTTATCAGGTATATTGATGATTCAACAGCAGTGAATTAACTACAAAGAGAGGAGCAATTTCTTAGTCTGGAAGCACAAGGAGTCACCCCGTTCTGAGTCCCTGTACCTGACATTGTGTTGTCATTACCTCAGCCTGTAGGCAAATCTGTAGGAACAACATGTTATAGCACATGGCTGGATTTCAAGGAAGTCATTCACTTTAACATGAATTATCAGGACCATTACAAAGCAGCTAGGATGTCTGGTTCATGTTTTGGTCAGCTCATTGGGACCTACCCATAGCGTCTTCCCTGCAGACAGGAGCAGCAACATACCACAGAGTTCTGTGACTGGAAGCTCAGGCAGATCCACTGCGTCTCTGCTGGGGAGAAGTGCAAATCTGGTATAAGCAAGTGCAAATTTCACTGAAACCAGGATTGTGCTCTTGACACTCAGCATCTCTGCCAACCTCAGTAATGGTCTATTGAAGTTCTTATTCCCAAAGTTTTTGTGGGATTGGCTGTCAGTTTATATCAACCATGGGACAGATTCCACCCTGAATACCTGCCTGATAGCTAGTGAGGAAACTGGAGCCATGATAGCTTAGCTTAAAAGGACGCAAGCTCTGGTCAGCAGCTAAAATAGTTACCATGAGCGTAAAAATATAGTTTATTGCAATAAACTCTACAGTTTATCCAGGTGACTCTTATAACTTAAATAAATTCTCAGGTACATTTGTGTTCACACTAAAATAAGAAGCAAAACCAAACCTTATACAGCTCTTCTGGGAGCTACTTATGAGACTTCATGAAAGTTACAAACTCCCTGAGCACTGATGGTAAAGTACGCCCTTACTAAATAGACCAGCAAATACATTCTGCAATTCTTCTGAGTTATGATCATGAGAAAAACCATACAAAATAAAACTTCTTCATCACTCCCAGTGTTCATAAATTCTAATGAATTCCCTGATGAAAAATTTGGTTAAAGGTAGAGATGGATTGAGAATATGTTCTCCTTTAAAATACTACTAGTATGCACAATCCTAATGCTTTAGATTTAAAAAAGTAAAAAAACCAAACCAAAACAGAAAACCCCCAATCAAGGTGCACAGGAAGTCCCAGAAGTATCCTACACTGCTGTTACAAGCACATATTTGGCAGCTACAGCCATGCTTTCAATATGTCTTGGCATTACTAAACTCTTGCATCCCAGCTAAAATCCAAATCATAACTTGCTGGTCACCAAAGATATGTGATTATGTTTCCCAGGTTTGATTAGGTGACTTACAGAACTAACATAGACTGCTGAAATAAAATGTTCTGTACTTCAACATTTGCACGTTGTTAAACACATGATTATTTGTGTAGCTCAAGTTGTGCAATTGAACTTAAATCAGTTAGCTACAAGCTTCGCAGTGTGAAGGCACAGTTAATTCTAACATTTCCAACTGACACGATCTGAAACCTTAGTATTTTTCCATGAACTCACTGGAAAATAATTTGAAATAATGAATCAATGTGAGAATTTCACAACTGTTTGTGAATAGGGAAAAAAAGAGAATTGTTAAATGAATTATTTATTGAGAATTATTCCCTTCTGTCTCTCAAAAGACCTTCTAAAAGCCACAATGTGCTCAGCAAGGGAAGCTGTATAAGTGTTTGTTAAAGTTACAGCATGGAGCTCTTGGCTTGATTTTGGCTATGAGACCTGTTCAGTAGAGCAGTTATGGTATGGATTTCCTCACAACCACCAGCACTGCAAACTAAGCCTGGGATCAGTCCTGCTGGACTCCTTCGGTTCTGTTTATCATTCAGGCAAGCAAGAAGAGCTCCACAAGCCCAGCGACACCCTCAGTAAAGCACAGGGAGCTGCACTGCCTTCAGTTTATGAAGCAGACTTGCACAGGTGCTAAAAGGATGATGAACTAGAAGAGTATTCTTCTTGTCATGCAGAGGGAGGAACTGGAGGCGATTCTGTTCCCTGGCTGTTCTGATGCTGCAGCGTTAATGAGAATATCAAGCAATACAAGGTATTTTTGTTAGGAAAGACAGCAAATGCAAACAATGAACAGGTCTCTTGAGCAAGATTCCAGCTTTACCTAACCACTTTTCCAAGTCAGATCAATATTAAGTTTCATATGATACCTGACACTTTTCATGAATTTTGTGCATTTAGGGCTTCTAAATTATACATTTATATTAACATTACTTTAAAGTGCAATATATTCTCAGTCTTATCCATTCAGAAAAAGTTTGCAGGGAAATCATTTAAGTTCTGCTAGAATAAATAATTTAAGCTTTCCTTTGTTATTACATACCAAGAATATCCTCATGTAAGTGACAACTGTTATGTCCCTGTAAGGTGAATTTTTTAACATAGAAATCCATGGCTATGTTTGCAATGCTTTTAAGACAGTGTATAATCTATTTTTGCACTCTGTTTTTTCCCACCTGAAAAAATGGGCTGAATGGAGTTGTTCCTTGTTATGGATTTTAATTTTTTTTCACCTGCATTACATTCTGACTCCTGATAGAAGTTTAGCGTAGCTGTATGGTGTGAAGTGTTGAATAAATAAGTAAATAGATTGGTGTAAACCCTGACCTTAATACAGGAGATGAGAGGCATAAGGAGGAGTGTAGGGATGCTCTAGCTACAGATTGCTTCGGAAAACTTGTAGCATAATTTTATGCTCAGTGGATATTGTTGGACCTATATTTTTGACTTTTTACCAACTTCAACATCAAAAAAATACTTAGATTATTTTGTTTCAGGCAGGAAAAGATAAGGAGAGGAACCAGAGAGGAAAGTTCAGTCTTCCCAAAATCATGAGTGGGAATGGCCGTGAACTTCCTCTCATCATCTTCCCTTTAGCAATTTGCCCCAAGATAATTTTCTACTTGGTGTTGGTACTTGGTGTTTCAATCTTATTTTTGGTACCATCTTTTCTTCCCACACAACACAAACAATGGAACAAGAAAATGATGCAATTTTTACCACCCAGATTTATAGGGAACCTGAATAACTCATGTCTGTTTATTGCACATAACAGGACTGATAAACTCAGAACTAGATACCACTGGAAACCCAAAAATATTGCTGCAATTGGTTCACATGAATCACATCGCAGAGTGAAGGAAAGAGTTCCTTAGCTCCTGTCCTTCCAGGCTTGCACTAAGATTTTAGGATCCATCTGAACTGAACTTGTAAAAGTTCAAATATTTTTTCTTGATTCCACTTGGTAGTTGAAGAAAACATGAGAAGGAAGGGAAAGGGAATTCTCCAAAACCAGTTCTGAAAATCTGAAGGTCTCAGTTATCATTCAGATAAAATGCATAAAACATACTGACACAAAACCGTGGTGAAACTATTTGATCTTTGTTTTGTTTTCGGAAGGCATGACTTCATGTCATTGTCAGCAGCTTTCCAATGACACTGCACAAACACTGATGGGTCCTGATAATATCAGAGTACACACAAGGACAAAGTGTGACTGGGGTCTGACGCCATGAAAACTAAGGTATTTCATGCAGCCACTTGTATAGGCTAGCTTGTTTATGCCAGATTTGAGGCAAAACACATATCTTCTGAGCTCCAGCTTGCTCTTTCTGATTTCTGAGGAATTTCATCAGCTGCATTTTCTTCCATAATGAAAATTAAAACTCATTTGAAAACCCCAGCCTCCTTCCTGTTTCTCTAGCCTATATTGATTCAATGAAATATAATCATGCTTAATAGATTGATATAGGTGTAGCTTAAGAGACAATTAATATAACTAATATAAGAATTTTCATGGTTTTAAGAATAGATTAGTTTAGGAGAAAGCTTTAACTGTGTAGGCTACTTGTGAGAGCACTTGCAAAACTTAACCATAACAATGCAACAGTAACAGCCTTGAAGATAAAGTAAGAATGTGTGTATTTTTAGAAATGGATTAGTTTTGGATTTTAGCCATCATCACATAAGCGGTTTCATGAAAGCGGCTACAAAACTCAGCCATAACAGTGCAACAGCCTTGAAACTAGAGGGAGCAGGAGATAGAGGAGTCATAAGACTAACGACCAATTAGGAGACAGAGTATATCTTGTTTTCAGCAAAAAGGAATGTGTTTTTGAGCTCAGATAATCACAGAGAAGAAACCTAAAGAGCATGCGCTGAGAGCGAGGAAGACGTCCAGCCTTCATCCATGAAGACCACCAGAAGACCCCCTGAGTGTCACTGAGCATGCTCTATCTGGGAGGGGTTAATGTAAATGACTTCTTAGAAATAATTAGCATAACTCTGCCTTTTCTTAGATATTATAATGAATATGTATAGTTAATCTGTATAAATATGAGAAATTTGGCCTCAGTAGGTGCACACATTCGGAGGAGCAATCCCCTGTGTGCCCAGCGCTGCAATAAAGGATACCTGCTTAATAGTCACCAAGGCTATTGAGTTTTGATTCCGGCTTTCCGAGGCATCATATACATACTGCATTATAACAGCTTCAGAGTATTCATAGAACTAGGCAGTACCTTAGTCCCATACCCCAGGGGCCTATCTATACCTCAGGAGTTCCTACTCAGTAGGCATTTGTGCCTCCGTCCCTCAAGACTCCTGCTCTCAATGTAGGTGTCAGCATTTCTTCTTCACCTTCCCACATCTGTGCCCAGAAATCCTAGAGGGTCTTTCAGGCTCCAAGGCACAGGACAGCCATGTGAGCATCACCTACTAGCTGGGCAACAGAAAGGAAAATGTACCACCACACCTTCCTCAGTCCCCTGTGACTCTCTATTTGTGCTCAATGGAGACTCAAAATCAGATACATTCCACAGCCACAGCCTAACATGTCATCATGGCCAGATCGTGGCTAAGGTCACACTGTACAGGTGATGCAGTCACAAAGACTGTGCCAGCATATCAACAGCAAGATTCAATTTTCAAGGGATAGCATCATTCAGAATCATCATCATTCTTCCCATAAAACAGGGATGACAATAGCATTTTTCCCTTTTAGCTGATTCAGAATGCATTTAGGCAGATATAAGAAGTTAAACACACAAGTAATCTCCCTGAGTGCTTACGAAGTGCTCAGGCATTTAAATGCCTACATGAAGAAAGGTTTAGATCTCATGGGTACTCTGAGTATAAAATACCTGGCAGAGTAGCACTTACTACCTTAATGACAAACAGGAGTTGGAGAAATGCGAGCATTAGCTTGTATGAGTAGACTCTTTTGGTTGCTGTCTGGCACCTTTCAGGATCACTTTGAAGATTAAAAAGGAAAAAAAGAAAAGTGACTTAGCCAGCTGAATTCTGCCCAGTTCAACAGCTAAATCTGGGCTAACTCCATTGATTTTGGTGAAGTAATCTTCCTTTTATGCTGCTTTAATAGAGATGTTTTGGCCTGGGATGATCTCTAAAAATATATCCTTTTCCAAACTAAAAGGACAAAAAATATTTGGGAGCGCAAAGAGTTTAAAAGTAAACAAAGAAAGGAGAAAAGAAGAGGACATTTGGGGTAAGAGAAAAAACATGGACACTTTTGAAAAGACTTCCAATTGGATTAAAATGATGATAAATGGAGGTGCAGCACAGGGGTCAGGCTCCTCTCGATAACAGGATCTGAGCGCTCTCAAACAGTTGGTGTCTGTCAGTTATGTGGGAGCCCCTTTGGTCTCTTGTGACTAGAGTTTTTCATCGTGCATTTCTGACAGAATAAAGCAGAGCAGCTAAACAGGATAATTCCCACATTCTGCTGGGTGAGTCATTTCCCTCATGCTTTTGTAAAACCTTGCAGGCAAAGGGGAGCCGTGCTGACAAAGCAGAGGAAGTGCACTTTTTTGGATTTCACAGGGCGCCTGGTTCAAACATGTGTCGCGGTGACAGAGAACACCTGCAGCATAGTTCAGCGGCAGTCTGGCAAACACAGCCAACTGGCTCGGCTGGGGCCCGGCACAACACATGGGCTGGGGGGGGTTATTCTTAATTTTTATGTTATTTATTTAAACCTTCTGGGCAGTAGAATGAAACCTTCAGCCAGTGCGCTTTTCTCTCTCATTATGCAGCAAGATGCAATGACTGAATTAATGAAGCTGTCCAATGCAGAAACAATCTCTACAGCGAAGAGCCCCATGGTGTGAAGGAGAATATGTATAGCTTAATGCTATTTGGCAAGGCTGAGCTCAACTGGAGCATCACAGTGCTAACAGTGTTCCTTAATGCCAGTTTAGCATTATGGAGGTAAAAGGGCTGCCATTGAGAGCAATCTGAGCGGCTGGTGAGGTTGCTGAACCTGGTGATTAGCAGACTAATTACCCCTTGTGGCTCACAACTCATTAATCAACCATTAAAATAATCACTTGCAAGAACAGTCTCAGATATATCAGGAGAAAAGGGCTGGGATAGTTATCCTGTAGTGTCTTGGTTTCGGCAGGAACAGAGTTGATTTTCTTCCTAGCAGTTAGTATAGTGCTGTGTTTTGGATTTAGGATGAGAATAGTGCTGATAACACACTGCTGTTTTAGTTGTTGCCAAGCAGGCAGGGACTTTTCAGCTTCTCATACTGCCCTGGGGGCATCCAAGAAGCTGGGAGGGGACACAGTCAGAGCAGCTGACCCAAACTGGCCAAAGAGATATTCCATACGATATGATGTCATGCTCTGTATGTAGCTGGGGTGTGGGCCAGGATGTGGGGCAGATAGAGGTCTTACAGAGCACTGACTTTGGCTGGTGAGAAATTCCGCTATTCATCACATCTTCATGTTATTATCTTCCTTTTATGTCCTATTAAACTGTATTTATCTCAGTCCATGAGTTTTACTTATTTTTTCAATTTTCAATTCTCTCCCCAGTCTGAATAGGGTGTGGGGTGGGGAGGAGTGAACGGTCGTGTGTGCCACTTTTGGCCAATTTGAATTCAGCTGTTCTAGCAGCCCGGAGTTGTATCTGTGAACCGTGAGGTGCCATAGCGCCTGCCCGGGACCCAGAGCTGTCCAAAGATTCTGAGTGAATAACACTTTTGGCCAATAAACTCTCACAGCTGGCTCTTACTTCCCTGCTCTGGTCATACTTTCCACAAGGACATGCACCCCATTTCCTTGGTACAGTGGCCATAATAGTAGTTGCCTCCCTATCAGTGTCAAACGTCCACCCAGCCCCTGGGCTGAAGGGCTGACAGCAGTTGCAGCTGACACTGAGCAGATTGAGTGCAAATGCACCCAGCCCGTATTAAACCATACTAATCTGTTCATTCAAACCTGTGCAGCTTAACCCTATGCCAAATGAGGAAGAAAACAGAAGGCAAAATAAGTTTTCACTTAAACGCTTGTTCAGCTGCACTCACACCACCTTCCCAGGGCTACAGCACCATGATGTTCATCTGAGTGGGCTCCAGGGAGGACATGCTGGGGAAAAGCATCTGCCAGTGATGCACACCGCCAAAACACACCAGTGGACCCCTGCTGCTGCCAGACAGCACATGGTAGGAGGCCCATCTTTACGTTCCCAGTTTGCCTTAACAACTTTTACTAAGCCCATGACTTGTGCTTCCAGCTCTGTGCACAGTGGCCAGCCTAGCAGTCCAGGTGATCTCTTCTCCATCATTTGTTCCTAACAGCCACTCCTTTGTCTAGTCTTTATACTTGACTCTTCTATTGCTTTAGAGAAGATCTGTGTAAAAAGGCAGGCCAGCTAAAACATTGTCCTCTTTTGACTCCTGCTTTAAAATCCCCCCTGCTGGAATGCCTGCAAAGCGTTTGATAACAGCCAGACCATGTGCAAGATGACGCTTTTATCTTTTAAGCTAATGAAGAATGTTTCATTGTTTAACCTGCCTTCTGTCTGGCCAGAGGCTTCTGCTTAGTCTCACTGATCCGTATGTTCAGCTAATCAGGTCGTTAGTGAAAGAGCTATCTTTATTACTTGTGTCCAGCACTTAGCACGACAAAGTCCTGAACACGTGCTGAGGCTGCACTACAGAGTAGTGGGATAATTCACATATATTTCAGATCAGCTTGTCTTAACAAAAATCCCAGGATATTTAGAGAACTGTCTGGAGATGTCTCTGAGCACCAAGATCTCCAAAAGGAAGGGTGAGGCTTCAGAAAATTGCAAAAGGGCAAGAAGAATGCCTGTCTCTTAAGGAAAAAAAAAAAAAGAGGAAAGGAGGAGTCAAGGAGTCAAGAAATAATAGAGCTAAAATCCAATTCCTAGAAAAATGTTGGAACAAATAAACAAATTACTTCAATACCTAGAAGAAAACAAAAGATGAGTAATAGCTAACATGGATTTGTCACAAAGATACTATGTCAAACCATTCTAACTTCTTTCTGTGACGGAAAATAATTTCAGGGGAAAAAGAGAAAATGTCATATATCTTGACTTCAGTGAGGTTTTCGACACTGACATGATACTTTGAAAAAGAAGTTAAGGAAATGGGGGACAGACAAAAGTACTCTAAGGGTCAGGCAGTGCAGACTTAGTTGGAAAATCATTCACCGTCAAAATGAAAAGATGAGCCTAGTGAGGTTCCATAGGGATGATTTAATGTTCTCACTGGGGCCTAGATGATAGATTAGGGAGGACACCCACCAAATCTACGAATGCTACAAAGCTCAGGCAGCAGCAATCAGTTGTACGAGTACAGAACAAGGTTGGGTAGCAGCTCTGTTAGAAAGAGTCCCAAGCTGAACAGGACTTGATAGCACTATAGCATCTCTATATGGAAAAAGAAAAAAAAAAGGCACAGAGCATCCTGTACAAACAAGAGTGTAACCCTCATATCTACAAACAAAAGTGTAATCTGCATATCATATGAAATGATGTTTCAAAACTATTATTCAGGCCTCCACTGGAGCAATATCAACTGGGGGACAAAAGGAGACTGACAAGAAAAGACAGTGCAAAGACTGCAAAAACCAGTGTTGCTTGTTGTGGTGAAGATAACATGGAGGGAACCTGTGCTAAGTCCAAAAATGCAGACAGAACAGCTTCAGAGAGAAAGAGATGAGTTTGCTTTCCCACTGAGTGTGGGCAGGATGAGTTGTAATAGACTGAAATTATAGCCAACGTCAGGTTAATCATTAAATACTGAAACCATAGAGTATCATCAGACTAGGTTTCCTAGGGAAGCTATCAAATCATTATCACTGAAGTTTTTTAAGAATATTGCACAAAATATCTTCAAAGAACAACATAGGTTCCAGTGAAAGTGCCTTAGGTCAAGGAGCTGGACTACATATTCATACTGGAAAAAGAGTACTAAACTGGATTAACTTCAAGCTGAAAAGCACAAGAGTTCCTGTGCTTCCTAATCTATAATGTAGCCAGGGAGGATTTTGTTCTTTCATGGTACACTTTTCACAGGTACTCTTCTGCCTTCAAAGTGCAAAATGAAGGCAAACATCACTGTATTACGTTAAGAATTTACACCCTATTCGTACAGGTGTAAGCAGAGAACAAATCCTTGCGTTTACATTCAGAGTTGCATCAGACAGCAAGACATGAAGGTTAGAGTTCTTTCTGGGCATAGAATGACAAAAGCACAATCCAGCTGCCTTTTGGTTCCTGCATTTTAGCCCTTGTTTCTCCTGAGAGAGGGACATGCGTACATCTGTACACCAAATTGCAACCTTTTTCCCATACTCTTGCTAACACAGAATCTTATCACATTCCTCTGGTTTAGCAGCAGTTCTAAAGTGCTTTTGAAAGGAACAGGACAGAATCTCAACCTGTGATGTATGAGAGTAGTTCTGAGTGACGCTTGGGTATCAGTACACTTGTTTCATGCGCAGAGTTGTGTCATTGCGAGATGTGATCTTGTAACTAGGACTAAGCTCAGTTAACACCTGACTAGAGACTTTAAAAGAAAAATCTAATGGCTAGGGGAAGTGTTTGGCAAATCTTTGAACCAGTTCCTCAGCATGGTGCTTGATGTCACTCCAGAACAAAATGGGCCATGTTTTATACAAAACACAGCCTAAGGGACAAAAATCTGCAGAAAACAAGAGAAAGAGAGAGAGAGGAGAGGGAAATGGGAAAGGGGAAAAAAAGGGGGAAAGGAGAAAAGGAAGGAAAAGAGGAAAAAGGGGGAGAAAGGGAAAATGAAAGGGAGAAAAGCTTCTATAAAATTCAGGAAGTTTCTACAAGGAAACATTGGGCCTGGGCTTTGCAACATACAGAAGTAAAAGCCCATATTTTAATTTGAAAAATCAAAATTAAATATTCCAGTATTTTCCAATATTTTTTCCTGCAGAAAGGCTGCAATGCCCAAGACAAGGTAAGGGTAGACCCACTGCAGATCAGAGAAGAGTCTGACTTCGAATTTACAGCTGCAGGGTCCTTACCCCAAAACCTTTCCACTGAACATCGCTACTTCCACTTAAGCGGTCTGAGCCCATCTTGCCTAGGATGCAAACTTTGTTTCCCTGGACAACTTCCAGCTGGAGTCTGGAGTCAGAATGCTACTTTCAGTTTGAAATAGATGCTGTTTCCATGGAGGCTCCTGGCTTCTGAAGAGTTGACTTCAGAGATGGATGACCAGCAGGTGGGGGAAATACAGCACCGCAGTCCTACAGGCTGCTATGATTTCTAGCAGAGTTTAGGATCCCTACAGCCAAAAAACGCAGATTGCTTTTTTTTCCACGAGTCCTCTTTTGGCTTGTTCATATAAGCCCATGTGTGTCAGATCTCTGTTTGTACAGAGACCAGGACTGCCTGTACTTCCTATACTGTAAAGCCTCTTATGCCTTCTGACTAACACCGACACTGTTTTTTCTGGGCAATTACAGAGATTGAAAGCTGGAAGAGAGGAGGGGGAGAAAGAATCATCAACAATTTCAGGCATTAAACTTCTGGCTGGGTTGGGTGTGTGTGAGATACAATCAGTTTAACAGTGGGACTATCAGTTTAACTCACAGGGAATGACTAGATTTTATCAAGTAGCCATCACAGACCAGACCCTTCCTAGCCATAGGCTGCCTTCATCTGCAGCTTCCCAGAAGTGACAAACATGGCTTGTGGTACACTCCCACCTTCCTTACACAGGCCACATGTAAGGGAGGCACCAGCTTACTGCGGAACTTAGTAGTGAAGGACATCATATTGCTGCAGCAATGGGCTTCTCTTCAAATGGGTACCTTGAAATATATCATTAGCTAGGGCACCCTTTCCATTTTGAGAAATGCAGAGGGATTGATTTAATTTTACAGACAAGTTTTGCTTAGAAAGCCCTCCATCCAAGCATTCCAAAGAATCATGCAGTTTTGAAGCTGAAATTTTTAAAAAGAACTTTGATTTTCCTATAAATAAGTTTCAGAGAGAGAATGTGCAATGTAGAGTTCCCAAAAGCGTGCTGAGGGAAGGTGCTATGTAATGGGGCCTGAGCTCCCATAGGTCCCACTTAAAGGCTGGAGACACATTCCATTCAGCTGAGGGAGAGAAACGCCTAATGTCCTTTTGTTTAGAGATCCCTGAAACAATAGAAGTCAGTACCCAGAGGCTATGAAAGCAGAGAAATCGGAGGGTTCATCAGGGGCCTGAAAGAAAGGGGATTGATGCAGAACAAAAGTAGGCAAAGTACACCCAAAACACAAGGGCTCTACCGGGTGAGCTATGGTACCTCTTGTTTCTGGTTTGTGCACCCTGTAGTGATGGCACAAGACTATCATCTCCATGCCACGTGCCAGCGCTTCACTTATTCCAGTCCACCCTCTGCTCTATGGGCTTAACAACAAACAGCAGATTGTTCTGCGCCGAGAAGCTGGTGTGAATGGGTATGGGTACATCTTCTGTTCTCCTGTGATGCCCTAAGAAGCTAACGTCCTCAAGGGATGCAGCAGCAGTTTGCTCTGTGCATGTAGGTCTCTAGCAGCATAAGGCATCCAACTGACATTCAGGATCACAGAACCGTAGATACATTTAGGTTGGAAAAGACCCCTAAGATCATCAAGTCCAACTGTTAACACTGAGCCCAGCACTAAACCAAATCGCTAAGCGCCCCATCAACATGTCTTTTAAATACCTCCAGGGATTGGTATCTCAACCACTTCTCTGTGCAATACACATCATTGCAAAATAAAGAGGGGCCAAATAAACATTTGCTGTTGATATGCAGTCATCAGCACTGGAAAGCTTCTCAGAAATACAGTGTTTTCATCAGCCCCTTCATGGATGAGAAAGAGACTGTCCATCAGGTAGGGATCAGCATTGTATTAGTGCTCTACTGATTAGTTGGGATTTAGCTCAAGAAGAGATGCCCCAAACTGGTCTGCTCTCTTTTATTTAACTGGCACAGAACCAGGCCCATGAATACTTTTTGGACCTGTTCATAGAGAAGCAGAAGCTTGCAGGAAGGTCATGATGAACTAATACTCCATCAACTTGGGATAGACACTTGAGTCAGGAGCACAAGAGGACACATCTTCCTTTGGTGACACAGTGAAAGTGGTCAAGCTGCAATCAGCTCTGCAGAGCGAGGCAAGGACTCATGATCAGAGCCTTGAAAGGTTTTCATTGAGCTGGAAACTTGTAATACTCCCATACTGACAAAAATTGCTCTAGTGCCATGTCAGCACAAGAGTTTGAAGGGAAGGGCACAGAACTCCAAAAGTTCAGCTGGGAGAAGAACAAGGATTGAGGACAGGCTGAACAGACCGGCTAAGAGGAAAGGTAATGTTCTGGCTATGGATGTAGATGAGACCATCAGCCCCAACACAAGCATTTGCATGCCTGTCTGCTCACCCCAGCCTGTCAGTTAAAGGCCCCGCTGCAGGAGAGAGAGCTCAGAAGAGAAAAACAATGTTCATAATAGGCAAGACAGAAAATCAACCAAAATCCCTTCCATGAGCAGAGGGGGAGACCTGGCAAACCTCTCTCAACAAAAAGATGGAAAGGTAAGATCAGAAAAGCCATGCTGGGCTACAGAGCATAACAAAGCCTAGTACTCGAACTCAGAGGAGGACTCAGTTCTTTCAAAGGGGATCTCAAGTTTTCCCAGAGTTAGGTTTCATCAAATCCCATTTTCACTTTGACGTAAGTTTTATATTGAATCAGAATATTTCATCTAAGCCTTGCAGATAATTTCTTCATCAACATGCTTTATTAAAAAAGCTATTTGAAAAAATCCTGACCTTTTATAGGTCACTTCTCTTTTCCTAGCCAATCAGATCACGTTGTTCCCTGAGGTCCTAATCAATTATCAGCGCATTTATTTCACTTGATATGAAGACTGTGCCCAATTAATTCAGAGATGCATTAAACTGAAAGGTTTTACAATTGAAATGAATGTTTCTCACTTTCTGTCATGTCCTGGTCTAGGAAATTAAGTTTAAATAAATGCTAACAGAATTGTCAATAATGCATTGCATAAAGGTCAGGGTGGTCAGGCTTTAATACAGGGATGTTTTTATTTCTTTATTACTAGAATGTGTTTTCTTCTTTTAGCTGGTAAAAGAGGAGATGCATACAGCTACCACATATGTGGTATAGTTGAAGCTTCATTGCAATGAATTGTGATTTGATACTTTCTCATCCACGACTATTTCCTGTCTCCAGTCTTCTGTCATAATTAATGCAAAGTTAAATAGGTTCTCCATTTGATGTACATCAGGTAGACTGAACTTTGTATTAGTTAAGCAGCTCATTAGAAAGACTGGTCTAAGTAGAGCTGGTATCTCTGATTCTACAGCAAAGCCTTCATCCATTTGAAAAAACAGTAATTTCTCAGGGAAGTAATGTAGACAAAATTTTAAAAATTATAAATAATGTGCCAGCTGCACTCACATTCCCACTCATAAATTTCCTTTCTTCAGCTTAGTTTAGTGGAATAAATTTTGCCTCATTCTGTTGCTGAGAAGAAGTGCTGCCAGATTTTCCTGGTTATCTTCTCTATGTGGAAACCCTTGTCCACCTGACCTTTCTAAAAGCCTTGGGTACAGACAGGGACTCGGCCTACTTCTTAGCAGGCTAATCAATAATCACCTCCAGCAGGCACAAGAAATTTGCCCTCCCTACAGCACTGGTAGACAGGGGGAAAAAAACCCCTGTTTTACAGAGATGATGCTAAACAGAGAGGAGTTAAGGCTAGGATCTTCAGAAGGACCTTGGCATCCCACGTAGCAGCATTCTGCCTAAGAGCCTGGCAGCTGCCTAACCAAGCAAATGCACAACACATAATGTAGTCTTGTTAGTGATTATCGAAGAACTTTTGCATTTTGGGGAAGAACTGAGGATACCTAGGAGTGCTGAATGTCCTCCAAATCTTGTGCTAGACACAGCTAGTTTCATGCCATTCAGGAAAGAATACATTTCCTTAGTATCCTTCCAAGGCTTCAGTGTCATGGACACCATTACTATGGACTGCCACTTGAAGGAGCATTGTGCCAACACACCATTTCTCTCTGCTTATTCTGCTGGAGAGTGTTACAACAGAAATGAGCACTAGGCAGCTGCCCTAAGCACTGCATAGCTGCTCAACTGACTGCACATGAGCACCCAGTCCTTCCACCTCTCCCAGGGCAGGTATTGAGCACAATGCAGGCTAATTCCACACCAGTCTGGACAGAAGGGTTTGTCAGTTCGATTGGGTTTAAGCAGAAATAATTTAGAAGTGCTTTACTGAGTGGAACTGTACTTAATACCTCTCCTGTTGTACTCACTGCTAGAACAAATAAGAAAAAGTACAGTAACAAGTGTGAAAAAGTAAGAGAAATGTTGGTGGCAGGTGGAATACATGCCTTCCACCTCACCTGCCAACAGTTGAAAAATTGTTAAGTTTTAAACCTGGGAGTTTGCACAAGTAAAGTGGCTTTGGTGATGCAGGAAAAGGGATCTTCTTCCTTTGATGGCTCGGTTGGGAATTACTGCAGGAAACATGCCATGTGGAGGAAAAGGGCTAAAATTCAGCTCCCCAGTGTTACCCATTTGTCTTCTACAATGTGGCTGCAATTATGGCATTTTCATTGTTTCAACAATCTGTACAGAATGAGTCAAGGTCCCTTCTGGTTTCAAACAGTTCCTGGTCAACAAATATATTGCTTAAAAAGTCTGGGTAGGATGCTAGGAAACACAAACTTTAACTTAATGGGAAAACTCTGCCACTTCTCAATTTCCTGCACTTTAGTGACAGCATTCACAACATAAAATCACCCTCAGAAAGGGATACAAGCTTCTAAAGTCAGAGACGTTGTCTGTGTGCAAAGCAGAAGCAGTTTATAAGCAAGAAAGTTACTCAGTTTGTAACCAGTTTATCAAGTGGCTGCCATTTCTCAAAGAAGATGTAAAAAATGCACTGGCCTTCCTCAGATTTTTTAGTCTCAGCATTCTTCTTTCTTCTGTTGCTCTTTTGTTTGGGAAAAAACACCACAAATAACAACAACCAAACAATGCGAAAACATAACTCAAATGTAATCAATTCATTTCCTGCTGGAGTTTGCAGAGTGCCTGAAACATCAGTGATGAAATGCATAATCTGCTCTTTTCATTTCAAAGCAAGCCAGTTCAGATTTAATTTCCACTACCGTTAGCTCCTTCACAGTCCCCAGCATGTAAGAATGGTGAAGGAGTGTAACACTAGGAGGATCTGAAATACAGTTAGGTCTTTAACCACATGAGGCAGCACTGGAGGTGCATGATTGACTGTAGTGAGGAAGAGCTCAGGTCTTCAAAGTTTGCAAAATACTGCTCCAAGATACTGAGCATCCTCAATTCCCACTGAGTCCCAAGTAATTAGGTAATGGAGCTTATTTTCAATCTTTATCCTGTGCTCTTCTTAAAGCTTTAAGCCAAAATACATCATCACTCATTCTGAGCTGCTTCCCACCCTGTGAAGCTGAACCAGCACTTACGACTAAACCTGTCTCTGGTTTCAAATTCATTGCTTGATATCACACCCCAGGAATGGGGCCAGTAGGTTTTTAGGGATTTATTTGCAAGTCCAGGTTAGTACCTACTCATTTGCTACAACCATCTGTATTATTATGGTTTTTTAAAGGTGTAGTTATTTCTTTAAACTACCTTCATTTAATTTTATTTTTCAAGCATCAAAAAAAGCAATGGACTTTGTGGAAATATGGATTCAATCAGTGATCATTGGCTATTTTTTTCTGCCTCAGTTATGAAAGGAGATGAGGTGTTTAAATTACTAGATTTCACATGTGGAAGGAATTTCCTTCACATTTCTGAAGGAAATAACATAGGATTCATTCCAAGCTTGAATTACAAATTATCCCAGGACCCAGGAGAGGAGCAGAGCAGAGCAGAGAACAAGATTTCAGGAGATTCTTTGTCAAGTTAGTTTCTCAATCAGCCTTGAAAGGCACCTTGAGGACCCAATTTCTTCCTTATGTTGCATTCCTCCACTGATGTAGAAGCTTAAGGACTCTAGTTCGTACCTTTTTCAATAGCTGCTTATATGATGTGCTGAAGTATTTATCTCACAATAATGCATGTTAATGTCAGTTTTGCAAGAAAAATGAACTAACAGATGAACTACTTCCCCAAAGAGCTTACTTGTTAGTGTGAATCTTGCAGGTACGTACTACTTACATATTACTAACTTACAAGCTCAAAAGGATTCTTTAAAAAAAAACCAAACAACCCTCATGAGGTTTGATATGTGGATGTTATTCAACTATTCAAATATTGGATAGGTGGAAATTCACATCTTCCTTTAAGCCCTTTCAGTAAAGCAAGAACAGTTATCTCCATCCATTCTTTTACTCTTCCATGTCAAGTTTCTTTTCCTAAATAGGTAGTTCTTTCAGGCAGGCAGAGTAAGCAACTTGACTATTCACATTACTAGCCCGGGTGCTATAATCAGCCATTTTCCAGGGGGTGCTGTTCCTGCTCTGAATGCCCACAAATCTAGAGAGGAATCTCTGCCTGGAGGTTATCTTTCCTCTGGCATCAAGATAGGCGAAAATGATTTCCCTCCCAGGCGCAATGCAGTTCCCATGTCAATTGGTGCCAAGAGCATTCTGCAGAGAAACAGCAGTAAAAGGAAGACCGGCAGCCAAGCTCCTGTATCATGTTTTACATTTAATTTTTTAGTTTCTTTTCTAATAATTGACTTGTCACAATAATTACTGCAGATCATGAGACAATGTCTCCAGCACATTTTGGAAAAATGGACCCATTCAGGGGAGAACATACGTTTTCAAAGGGTTTGCTGCCTGGAGTGGAATGCAATTTCATCATCATCTTGAAGGCAAATGTTAGGGAACAGGGGCAGGATGGGCAGATGAAGAGCATGGCGAGGGGGAGGTGGGGAGGCTGAGACATTTTTAACTTTAATTTTTGTTAGGCTTTTGAGAGTTAAAAATCCAGTGGCTGATGAGCTTGCCTTGTAAAGGCTACTACTTCTGAAATTAATTCCAGTAGACTTTTCTTGGAGACAACTGCAATGCAACAGACTTTCTCAGTGACAGACTAAGGATAATGCTGTGTCTTGCATTATTCAGTGTACAGTTTGCATAGTCTTTAGCTATAGAGCCAAGTCCATTTTGTTTTACTTTTGTGCTTACTTCCAGTGGGGCTTGTTTATGCTCTGCTCCCCCTTCAACTTCCCTCCTCCAAATACTCTGCAGGGACCATGAGCTAGAGCATCTCTACAGGCTGTTATGCAGCACCATGTTGCAAATTCAAGCCATTAACATGACAGCACATCTGATCCCAACGTTACTGTCCACCACTCCCTAGCTCTCCTATGGGAACAGCTGCTTTTAAATGGCAGACACCAGTGTCTCATGCTTTGATATTCAAAAGCTTAGTGGACCGTGCTCTGTGCACTGGGAAGAGAAATATAAGCCGAATCTGCCTCAGAGAAATTCTGCTGCACAGTTTAGCTTTCTCAGTTATTTTAATGCAGCACTGACCAGATAATAAAATCCTTAATATTGAATATGGGCTTCTGAAGTCACAAATGTCATCAGTTTAAAGTGGAAGCAGACATCATCCATTCTAGTATAAAAGAAGCCTAAATCATGGCTCCTTTGAAATCAATATGAAAGCACTTCTTAGCCTGAGTAGGCCAGGAAATGGTCATAATTATCATAGAACATAAAATTTCACTTCCCAAAAGTAACGTGCATGTTCTTTTCAGGATGGGGAAAACAGACAGATGTCTCAGTTGTACACTTCACTCTCATTTTCAATTTCTAAACACCTTCTAGGTGTGACAATTGATAAGGGAACTTTGAGAAAGCAACTTAAGCATCACTGCTTAAAAGATCTGCTGGAGTCCGCAGCTAGGCTGAAATGCCAGCTTTGAATTGTTCCTTTCCAATCCAATTTGGATTCCAAACAGAATACTCTAATTGGCAGTATTACTAACTGCTTCACTGCTCAAAAGCTTTTGAAAAGAAGAGGAAGTACCAGTGTGAAGATAAAGTACTTCTAGGGGTGGGTGTGCAGTAATGGAGCTGGGAGATAAAGTTTAGGTTTTAAATACTTGGACAATACACTCCTGACTGCTGACTACAACTTAGACCTATCCTTCTATATTTTATAGTTGACCCTGGATTTAATAAGAGACAAATCATCGTCTTTTATTCAGTAATAGGTAAGACTGCATGATCTACTTATTCTCACAGGATGACAATGGTGCCATTATCTGAGAGGCTACAACTGATCACTCCTGAATGAATTGGGGCTAAGCAAGAACAAGTAGTAGAGGAATAGAAGTGGGACAAAAATGTAGCAGGCCACAGTTTAAAATAAAGAAGAAATATTTCAAAGTTGCTCTTAATCTTGACTTAATATCCCCAATGACAAAAAAGCTCTCACACAGCCATTGCTATAAGACAACCAAATTAATAAAAGAGACTTTCAGCTATTCTAAGCTCTATTCTTTGCTCTTCTTTTGGTTTAACATTTCTATCCAAACCCCAGCTACCATCCTATGTTGTACTGGTTTCTGGTGCCTGGCAGGCTCGGTGGTTTTAATTCTGCTAGTACATTGGGGGATCTTCATCTCTGTAACAGAACACAAATTTCACTGCAGGAAGGAAAGAGAAGTGATCTGCTCTGTCACAATTAAAAATTCAGCTTCATAACACTATGAAAGTTGTTATGAAGCATTCCCAGCCGGAGTTAGTGTCCAGCTAGGACCAAGCAACAGTGACCACCTGAATCCAGAAGACATTAAAATACAGAAGCATCACTTAACACTGGAAGAAAATGCCTTCTTTTCCCCTCTCCCTACCTTGCTTCTGTTTCTTAAAATACCACTCAACATTATTTAAAAAGAGCTTAAGAAGCTTCCATTCTGTTTTTTAGGGAGTGACCAGAGATCAGCTTTGGGAACAAGTGCTGATGACAGAGTACTTCACACCTAAAAGCATGTTCAATGCACAGGACTAGAGGAAGCAGGGAACTGGAGCAAGGGCAAAAAATGCATGTTACTGCATAACTATAGCTCTGTGTTCAGTTTACCATTCACCATCCACAATGCTTGAGCTGTGTCATGGTTTAACCCCAGTCAGTAACTGCACCATGCAGCCACTTGCTCACTAACTCACTCCTCCCCCACAAAGGGATAGGGAAGAAAATGGAAAATACCCAACTTGTGGGTTGAGATAAACACAGTTGAATAGGATAACAAAGGTACTACTACTAACAAGTGATGCACAGATGCAATTGCTCATCACATGCAAAAGGAAATTAAAACAATCTAATGCCCAGTTTGTTTCTAAGCAGCAAATCTCCATCCCCAGTTATTTCTGGAGCATGACATTATATGGTAGGGAATATCCCTTTGGCCTTTCTGGATCAGCTGTCCTGGCTGTGCTCTCCCAGCTTCTTGTATACCTGGCAGGGCATCAGAAATGGAAAAGTTCTTGACTTAGTGTAGAGAGTACAACTACCCAGCAACAACTGAACACATCAGTGTGTTATATTATTCACATACTAATTCTAAAACATAGCATACTAGAAAGAAAAATTAACTCTATCTCAGCTGAAAACAAGACAAGCTAGAATTAAACAGCACAGGAGATGAAAAAAAGCCCAGTACTGCCTTGTACTTCTCCCAATTTTGTCTTGTTTCCTTTACTGGAAAGCTCAAAGGCTTTCCTGGCTATTGATTCTGGAAAGAGGTTAGTTGGCATGCAAGTTTCTAACTCCTACTTGACTTAGAGTATACTAATTCATGCTATCCCAGCAAGGGGCTGAGGTTATCTGGGTATCCAAACAGACCTGGTGCACTAGGGTTGAAATCAAGAGCAGAGCTTCTTAGCACCAATGTGCTACAACACCAGACAAGACAAATCCCACCTGCTCCAAGTGCCTGAGTCACCTGATACCACCACACCAGATCCTGTCTCTATCTAGGACCCCATGTACCTCTCTGGATTGGCTTCTTCCCTGTCCACTGGAGAATGTATGAGATGACAGGCATGGGTGAACCCCACTACAAGATTCACTATGTACCTATGGTCTAGCATAGCGCCTCTGTTGTAATGTAGCTGGGCATGGCTCACTGCCCCAGCCACAGACCTGCATTATGAGCCCTCTTGTATAAGCCAGCGTATGAGAGAACAGACAAATAAAGAGGCCTGAAATGCTTTGCACATAGAGATTATTCTAAGATGCTCGGTGCCTTTAATGATGGCCATTAGCCCTCTCTGAGGTCACTGAATAGAAAAGAACGAGAAACAGGACAAAACAGATGTGTCCTTGCTTGAAGTCACCCTGAAGACTTAAGTGGAGAACAGAAGTTACGCCTTTCCTCCAGGTTTTCATCATGAAACCTCCCTCTGGATATTTTGGAGAGAACACATTACCTTCTGCCTCTGCCCTCCAGCAAGTTCAAAGCAGCTGCTTCCCTCCAAGTACCTATGTGCAGCAGCTTGCAAGAAAACAGAAAAAAAATACCTGCCTTGATGCCTGATTTTCCAAATTTTTTGCTAGTTTAAAACCAACCATCACACAGGAAAAGAGGGAAATGTCAAGTCCATTACTCAGAACTGCAGATAACCCCTGATGACATAGTGTTCTTCCAAAGTGATGTGACTGGGGGCAACATAAGTGCATCAGTTTCTCCACCTGGATACAACCTCCTTGGCATATTTGCTAGTACCTTGTGTTGCTTGCTAAGAAACTAGAACTTCAAGAGTGTGGATATATCTGTTCTCTGACTCTCACAAATACTTAAGCAAGACAGTTCCTATTAGGTATGCATGGGAGAAGCCTAAGTGCCTTTTATGGTTCAATGTAGGTGATGAAACACTGTATTTGCTGAGGAGAGGAAAGGGAATGTCCCCCCTTATAATCTAAGATTTATTTCTCTCATCTCTGCCTTTCTGCTTTTACAGTAAGTTTCTTCCTTCAAGAAGGTTCCTCTACAGTTCCACAGTGGTCACAGGAGGATTTTCCTTCCCTTTTGGAGAGTATCCAGTTTTCTTTCTCTCTAAGGAAATGGCAATCCCTCCCTCCCACCCAAAGAAGAGCAGTGAGCTGGAAACTTGCCATGTCTGACTGTCGCATCAGTTTAATTTTACCAGTAGCAATAAAGAGGGTCAGCACCCAATTCTGGAGACAGTGGCATGCATACTAAAACTACTGATCTTCCAGCCCCTACCCCCACTAAATGATAAAGAGCTGTTATGCTAGAACTGCATGCAGTATGCTGTAGCCAGGGGTTTGCTAGGGATCCAAATGCAGCAGACATGCACCTTCTTGCTTGGAAACACTGAATTGCAGTTTCTCCTTTGAACAGAAAGAGTGAATGAGCCTGGAAATTCTACTGGGTAGACATGAAGTCTGTGTGAGAATATAGAACCTAATTTAACTCCTTCCTGCCCTCTCCCAATATTTTTTTTTTTTGCTTACATGGGTGAAGAGTAAGTCCCAAGCCAAAAAGGTCCTCTTAGGATGGTAGCCAAGGAAGCCATGCTTTACCTTTCCCACCTGTACTTCCCAACCATGCCCCTTGTGAAGCAGTACTGCCTTCCCAGCTCAAGTCAACTGAGCTGTCCACATGAACATACCCTGAATGGCCTCAGTCAAAACTAGCCAGGTGAGCTAATGCAGCTTAACTGACAGGCTTTTGCTAACCTTCTTCATTTTGTCTGAAATGCAATAGGAAGGACTCACAGCAGGTTCATCATGAGACTGCACAGGAAAATATCTTCCACAAAGAGCTGGTGACAAGTACCCAGTCAAATTGTGTGTCAACACAAGTGCAGATGGAAAAGGATGCACAGCAGATGTAAAAGCTCAGTTTCAGACAGTCTAAAAGCTCA
Source organism: Porphyrio hochstetteri (assembly GCA_020800305.1). Classification (NCBI taxonomy): domain Eukaryota; kingdom Metazoa; phylum Chordata; class Aves; order Gruiformes; family Rallidae; genus Porphyrio; species Porphyrio hochstetteri. The sequence continues at coordinate 16,188,093 of CM036910.1, read as the reverse complement.
TTAAATCACTGAATCTAGTGGCTAAGTACCTCTGAAGACCTAAAGCCAACCAAAGGGAAAGAACGGGCACAGGACACATTTGTGCTTTTCAGAGTTGAGGCCTAAAATACATATTTACCCCTCGTCTTAGGCAGAAAATTCTCACTGCTGTAGCACTGTCATCACAGTATTTTCCCCCAAAACACCTCCAAATCTACTTAAATGCTGCTAAAAGACTGGTGCATTGTTTTTCTTTTCCCAGCATCCCCAGCCTGCAGGTATAAGCACACATATCATGTATGTAGCACTGCAGAAGTATGTAGTCCAGAAATCTAGACAGTGTGAACATAGACCCTAAAACTTATTTCCCAATACCAAGACAGTAAAGTAGGTGTGTAAAGCTGTGTTCCCAAAGAAGTCATACTGGATATTACTAGCATGTGAATGAGCAGAGAACATTTAAATACTATTTGGTTGCTCCTTTCAACATTTCAGATCTTTAAAAAAATACATTGTTTTATCAGGCTTGAAAAAGCCTGGTCTGTTGCTTCATATAAAGTTGTATCTTTACTACACACTGAAATACCATTGTATACTACAAATTGTATATTATAATAAGAAATGATCCTGCTATAGATCACACTTGTGAAACAAGCCACAATGGATGGCATAGTTTAGCCAAAAAATGTTACAAGTTAATGTTGTCAAGGATGATGTCTCCAAACAACATAAGTGTGGCAAAAGTGTATTGTATAACCCAATGGATATGAGCCCCTCAAGCACAAACCTCAGCTAAAAGTTCATCAGGGGAAAAATGAGGAAAGAGGAGGGAGAGGCTTCAGGAAATTCATGGGCTTTATTACAAAAATCCACACTAGCACTACTTCAAGCCTTCTGTAGCCAAAACTGTCCATAGACTTCTAAAGATATATATGCCTCCAAAACCAACAAAAAGCAGTCTGGACCATAAACAACCTTGCCTACAAGAGTACTGAAGTAATTTCAAAATATTAGCTCATACTGAGTTGCCAGAAAGCCACCACATCTCCCATGTTCCTCTAGTTGTAACTTTCCAGAACATGTGGATTTTTTCCTGGAGTTAAAGAACTTGTAGGAATCATCAATGGGCTTAGGTAGGAGTAACCCCCTTACATCCTTTTAAATAATAAAGTCAAGTTCATCCCTGTACTCCAATCAGCCAACAGTAATGCTGTTTCAAATGAGTTAGCATGAAATTGGACAAAAGCATTTGAACCTCACACACATTTTGGTTCTGTCACGTTAGGACCTTGGCAGGCTTAACAAGACAGCTGGGTCCTAAATTAGCTATAACTAATTGGAAAAAAAAAAGAAAAAAGACCTAGGTGTCTTTGAGAGAATCCCAGTGGAAAACATCTGGTCATTGCTCAAAAAAAGATTAAAAAAAACCCAACACACCCCCCACCCCCCAAACATCAGGAGCATCAATGATGAATAAGAAACAGGACAGAAAAAAAATGTGTGTTTTTTCTTTCTAATGCCATTCTATAAATTAATGGTATGCTTCAGTGTGGAACTCTCCCTCATTTCTGGTCACCATCCTGGGCAGATACTGCAGTGAGAGGGAAAAGCAAAATCACACCTTCTTCCGTTGTCCCACATTTTGAACCTCCATGTCATTTTTTGACTCTTCAGCCAGATTCTTTCTGTAAAAGGTCTTCTCCTGACTGGTACTGTCTACTTCTTTATATCCCCTTCTTAGAATGAAATGCCAACTAATAAATTGTTGGTATCCCTATGGACACCAAGCTATTGTGGGATTTCTACTTAATGGCTCACATGCTCCTTTTTAAATAAACTCCCACTAGAAATCTTTCATGCTAATTAGAGTCATCCCTCCTCTTGGATGAACTGGCAAGAAGAACTGCTTTCACCCTGGGAAACTGCTGCTCTAAACCCCGTCCTTTTGTCATACCCAAAGCCTTCATGTATGTTTGGTTGCAGTTCCCCTGTTATTACTGCTTCATTGACTTACTTCTCTGCGATTTCCCTCAGCAGCATGCATGCAGTATTTATTGAGGAAAAAGCTGCTCACACAAACCCGTTAGTCCACCTCTAATCACAGCGTTGGAGACTTCTATCCACATAGACTGTCACACGCACTTCACTAAAATCTTACCTCATCATTTTACTCAGTCATTTCTTTCTTTAAAGATATAGCACTCTTCTCACACCTCTGTGACCTAAGCTGTCCTTTGGGTATAGTTCATAGCAGGAATTACAGTATTTTATTGATTTTTGTCATTGCATCGTATTTCAAGCTGTCTGTTGAATAATGTCTATTCTATCAAGGCCCTCTTCTCATACTAAGCAGGAGTGTCTAGGGCTGTCAATCTCACTGCCATTCATAAGTACCAACATCCACTAAAAAGAAATTAGAACAAAAGTGATCTGACAATGAAAAGCTGTAATTTGAAGATATTGAAGAAAAAAGGCTTTTGTCAAATTTGACTCATATGGAATGTGTCATATAACACGACCCAAACTGTTTGACAAGAACAAATTACCACAACACCCCCTATCAAAATAAGCCAAAACCATTAAAATACACAAATAAATCCCAGCTCAAAAATGAGAGTAGCATACTGTATTACAGGAAACAGTGTTCACTAGATTACACAATTGGATTTAAAAAGCAGTAAGTGTCCTTTTCAATAATTAATCAAGATCTTATTTTTTCATACTGGAGGAATTTTTAAAATCTTAAACTGAAATCAACTTCAAAAGTAGATTGTGTAATTCCATAGGGTTACTATCATATTGAATAAAACTGAGATGCAAAAGCTGAAAAAACCCTGACACTAACAAAATGTAGATTAACTGCAAAAACAGACAAAAGGCCGCAGCAGCAGATCAAAGAGAGAGCAGCTTGGCAAAGTATGATGGAGCATTACCATAATGAATTTTGTGAGTAAGCAGTGTCCTTTAAAATAATTCTTTTGATCTCTTAAGAAGGCATTTACTATAATCAAGAAAGGGTTTACTTAGCAAAAAATGAAAAATAAAATTAAAAAAAGGAATAGACTTATTTAGGATTTAACCTTAACCCATTTCTAGCACCTCCATCATGATGTTTCATAGATTTCTAGCAGGCTTACCTGATTATCCAGTCTGGCCTTCTCAATTCCAGCCAAATTAACTTCCTGCAGCAATTCCTGACTTGTACATTCTAAGAGTAATTTCCTCCTGTTTCCTTTCAGGATTAGGAGTGAAAGTGAAACACTAGTCAGACATTTCAGTTTAACTACATTTCAGGTCAGGTGCCTGGACTAGCACCTGTATCCCAGGTGAAAGTGAACCCTACCAACCGAAGGACAGACAGACAAGGTTGGGATGCTCTTAGGTGGCTGTGACGGAATAGTGAAGCCTAGTGGAAAAATCCTGGGGAGCTGGGTTTGCTGTTCCCACTGCTGCTGGTTACACAGAAGCTGGAGCAGCAAGCACTGCTGCAAGAAGGACTGGTTGTGCCATCCCCATTTCTCTCCATCCCGCAGTATGAGATATCCCTATTCCTTCAACTTTCTTTCGGCAAGAGCAGGAGCCATCAGCAGTGAGAGCAGTAGCTTTGCAGGGGGCTGCAAACTAGCAAAACTGCGGGATTACAGTTGCCATGGGCAACTGCTGGCTGTGCCTCTTCCTCTACCCATCCTCTTCTGGGCTGTGCTGGGCTTGCAGTGAGCAGGCAGAGCTATAGTAGCTCCACAGCAAGAGCCTTCAAGACTGGAGGGAACCTGCCTTGTTCTGTTCAGGTTTTGATCCAAACTAGACTAGCAAGTCTACAGGAATCATGGCGCAGACTGCTGCCTGCCTAGTCATCCAGCTGCACGCTGGTGCCATCTGACAGGCCAGGCCATGCACCGGCAGATCAAAGGGAGCCATAACTGTCATTACAGCCAACATAATGAAGACATGGTGCTAATAATTGTTTGGATCAGGAGTCTGCTTTTTGAGAAATTTTCCCGAGTGCTGTTAAAGGGGCCCTGGTTGTTTTCAAATGAGCAAGTGAAATCTAAGGCACTCAGATCTGCTAACAATTATCCTCAGAGCCACTCTTGCTGCTGCCTTTCCCTGCTCTGTCCATCACATGGCTGTCTCAGGGCAGGAGCTGCATGGCAGGTTGAGCACTCTGTGGGGTGGGAAGCCATTACGCCTTATTAACTTTGAGTGACTAAGCCTTTTGTGCAAGAGCTGAACATAATTAAAACACATTTTCATTGCTAAGCTGTTAGAGTGAGGAGGAGCCGGGCTTGGGCTTTTCTTTTTGTCCTACTTGTCTAGTGAGCTTGTGAAAAATAGCAAGGCTGAAGTTAAGAAAAATCTACAATGATTTGTTGACAAAATAATAACAACAGCAGCAACAATAAATAAAAAACAAAGGAACAATGACTACGCATTTTTTAAGCCACACAGACACCTGCTGCAAAAGGCAGGTATCTCTCATTTCAGAAAAAGAAGAGACTTAAACTCTGAAGGCAACTGTTCATACAAGCTTATGCAAATCCATTGTTGTACTTAATATGGCTGTTGCCTTGGAAGATTCCATTTTCCACTCTTGACTCAAGATACAGAAACTGCCAGAGCCATCTCAAATTATTTAAAAGAGGCTTCAACAAGCTGGAAATCCCTTCCACCCTTGTGGGAATCCCTGCAAGGAACTGAGCAGGCTGAAATATGCCAAAAAACAATGTTGGGCTGCAGCTGTGGTGGCTGCTGCTGCTGCTGCTAGTGTAATTTAAGACAGGCAGCAGCTGGGAAAGACTGTTTCTCATGGTAACCCTTTCCATGTGTGTCCTCCACCCAGATGTAAAGTCAAAGACCCTCCTCTCAATGGCACAGCTTTGAAGTTCTTAAGTGATATTTAACTCCAACAACATACCCCCTTTATCGTTGTTATAAAGCAACCAGTAAAATAAGATACCACACCCCAAAGACTCCAGGACTTTGAAGAGAAGAGTTAAAGCAGAGCAAGGAGACACAACCTTGCTTTGCTCAGGAATCCTAAGAATTGTGCTACCTTTTAACAGCATTGTTTGAAGTCAGAGAATGCAAAGCCACTCAGCGAGATTTTTATCTCCTGGATTCAAACAACAGTGGTAATAGAGACTCCACCATCTGAGTACACCTATGACCTGATTTTTGGCTGCCTCTCTGAGATACTTTTGAATTCATATGCTTTTAATTTATGAAAGAAAAAGTGTTTGGGAAAGGAAGTGGGTATGAAAAATATATCTGCAATCTGGGAGCCACAGTTAATAGAAAGGAATTGCCTGATTTTTATTTATATATATAAACAAAGTGATGATGAAGGACTCTAGACTCTCTGGGAGTTTTTCGAAGTGTAATGAAAACAAGCAGCTCCCCCCCCCCCCCCCCCCCATGGCTTGTCACATACAGATTGACACTATCAGCATGTGGAGGAAAAGCAATGGGGTCTATAACATGCCCATTCCCTGTGAGCCATTCCCAGAACTTTGAGGTGCTGGCACAAGGAGGAGCTCCACAGCCTCTTCATCCAACCCTTGTTATTATGTTAATGGCAAACATGTACATCACACAATTACATGGTAGTATTGCATCTAACACTGTAAGTATTATTTCTGGATAGAGTCGGATCAAGTATCTAATATCTGTGTATTTCTTAAATGAAACCTGGTGGAGAAGGGGGGAGCATATGTATTTGAACAAAATGGCATATTCTTAGTGGTAGTTTCACTTCCATACAGATCCTCTTCTATTATTCTGCAAACATTCACACTAGCTGTAACTAGAAAAAAAATGTTCAAAATGCTCAAGCATGGCTTATATTTCCATATGTATGTGTATATATCATATTCACATGACTATTCGTGGAGGAACTGTTCAAGCAACAAGCTGAAAAGGTGGCCAGAGAGCTCAGGGGGAATGCCATAAAATTTGGGTGATCAAGCACACAGGTATAGTACAACAGTCTGCTTTCAAAGCAGAGCAACAAACAATTAACGAGAAATGTATTGGGTGACAACTCTTATCAGCCACTTCTGAAATAATTGCAAGCATGTTTACAAAACTCTGAGCATATTCAATGACAATTTGAAAAGTGAGTATGAAAATTCATTAAATAATTATTTCAAATAGTTCAACCATTTTCTGTAAATCATGATCTGAAGAAAGCAGCCCTGGCTGAGAAGGCAGGTCTGTTCAGCATGGCTTGTCACCATGGTTGTTCCTACTTTGGCAAACAGTGCCTTCTGGTTATAAAGGAGGTGATGTCCCCAATACTTTTCTTGGTATAGTTGCTCATTGCTTTGTAAACAATTTATAACAATATTAACATGGATCATTTAAACCTACAGCAAAGCAACAAACAAAAGCTTCTCCCATTACTTCAATACAATGAACATACAGGGCTTGTGTCGATCAGCTTTACTCATGAAGGACACCCCAAAAGGAGTGTTGTTTGGATCACCCTGGAGCCTTCTAAGGCTGCCGCACACCACCTAGAAGTTACCTGGCCTCTTCCCACTGTGCCGTCAGCTCCTGAGCACCGGCAGCCATTTTCTCAGCAGGGGCATTGGGATCCATTTTCTCAGCAAGGCAGCACTCATCTCCTTGGCAGGTACAAACAGTTTTTTCCTTAACGGGCACTGGAACCTGCTTCCTCACATGTCAGCATCCATCTCCTCAAAGGGGCACTGGCATCCATTTTTACAGCAAGCCAGCACCTGTCACCTTTACAGGCACCTGAGGCCATGCCCTCAGTGAGCACAGGCACCCATCCTCTCAGCAAGACATTGGAGGCCATTTTCTCTGCAGCCACTGGCACCTGTCTCCTCAGCAGGGGTGCTGGCATCCATTTCCTCAGCAAAGCAGCACCCATCTCCTTAGCAGGCACCAGAGACTGTCTCTTCAGTAGGTACTGACAGCTATTTACTGAACAGGCACTGACATCCATCTCCTCAGCAGAGCACAGGCTCCGCCGTCTCCACAGTGTGGCACTGGCAGCCATTTTCTGAGCTGGCACTAGCTACTATCGCCTCAGCAAAAGACAGGCATTCATCTCCTCAGGTAAAGATCACAGAATCACAGAATTGTAGGGGTTGGAAGGGACCTCGAGAGATCATCGGGTCCAACCCCCCTGCCAAAGCAGCTCCCTAGCACATATTGCACAGATAGGCATCCAGACGAGTCTTGAATATCTCCAGAGAAGGAGACTCCACCACCTCCCTGGGCAGCCTATTCCAGTGTTCTGTCACCCTCACTCTGTAAAAGTTCTTCTGCATGTTGGTGCGGAACTTCCTGTGCTCCAGTTTACAGCCATTGCCCCTTGTCCTGTCTCCACAGACCACTGAAAAGGGGCTGGCCAATTCCCCCTGCATCCCATACTTAAGATATTTATAAACATTAATTAGGTCCCCCCTCAGTCTTCTTTTCTCCAGGGTGAACAGCCCCAGCTCACTCAGCCTTTCCTCATACGGGAGCTGTTCCAGGCCCTTAATCATCTTCGTAGCCCTAGATATATGTTTGTGGCCATAGATATATGTTTGTGGTGCCAGGCCCTCCTGAGAAGATAGGCAGGGCATCCTGCAAGGACCCTGAGGTGACTGCCTGGCTGCCAGGTGAACTGTGTGCCTCTGCCCTGTGGCGGGAAACAGGGGAGCTGGAGAGAAAAGGTGTCTGGGTCAGGCAGTGGGATAGGTAGACAGACAGCCCAAAGATGGGAAGCGTCTCTGCTGCCCACAGAGGCTGCAGCATAGAGGCAGGACCATGCACAGGGGCAAGTCACAGTGGTGGTTCCCCACAAGAGGGGAGCAAAGCAGAGCAGAGTCCTGGGCAGCATCCCTGCGCTGGTTTGGAAAGCCCCAAGGAGCAGATGAGGCAGTGGAGGGTACAGATGAGCAGTTCCAGCTGAAGAAGAGACACAGGCACCCGGAACGTTCTTCAGTGTGCAAGATATGCTTGCAGGGACTGATCTTGTGGGCTCAGCCTGGGCCACCTGCTGACACCTGCTGTGGTGTCAAAAGCAAATGCACTGACTGATCTGAGTCCACTCAGATCTGGCTCTCTCCATGACAATGATGACGCACAACAGGGGAAATCTTAGCAGCCATGATGACTGAGCTGTGCTAGAGTATGAGTGAGAAACTTTCACGTGACAGCACTTTGTGCAGCTGCAGACATCACCCTTGCTCTTGCTGCAGGCCCTTGCCATCACCCCACACTGCAAGATGCCACACAAAGTTGTGTCACCATACTGGTCCCTCAGCAGGGTGTGAGAACTGTTGAAGGTGGCCAGAGACCTGCAAGCCAGGTAAGCCTGCTCTTGTCTTGCTTCCTCCCCAGACCTTGGTCTTGTGCTGTCTCCTAAGTAGAAGAGAAATGACACACAGTGGGATATCTTAAAAGCAACAGTGGAGATAATTTTGGTAAAGGGCCCTTTGAATGCACAGACTTGAGACAAACACAGTTTAACACATGCTGAGTCATCCAAAAATATTTGCCATTGCTTCTCATAGCGTCTACAGGATCAGCACAGTATTCCTTGTTATCTCACTGGGCTCTCAGGTGCAGACAGAGCCTGGAATAACAGCATAGTAAACTTAAAAATTTGCAGAATTTGGCAGTTCAAATGGATTTTTTAGATAACCTTTAAACTAACACACTAATAAATACTGTGGATTTGGGCAAGAGCATTGTAATTAAAACTACCTATGCTTACTAGGCAAACCAGTCTAGGTAAATCAACCAATGTACATTCCTGCTTATTAGAAAACTCTCCACTGAACATATTTGTAATTTAAATGATCTGAACAAGGAGAAAGTTAAAGGAAGGAAAATCATGGTAAAGGTGAAAACTTCAAGCATTTTTATTCATGTCAATTAATTTTTGAGTCTTTTACTTACATTAATATAACTGCAACATAATAAATTTCCATTTGTTGTTCAAAATCTGTTCTGTCACAAGCATTTTAAAACAGCCAGCTAAAATCCAGGGCATTATAAACATCCACTAAGCTCCACTAAGCTGCTTACTGCCCGTGCTCTTCTTCTGCACTGTTGTCTTTTTTTTAGTTTAGACAGTTTCACCTCTTCTCAATCCATTGCACTTTCTCATTCTTTGAACAAGCACAGGGTGTTGCAAACTGAAGTGTAGTACTTTTAGGATCATTTCAATAGAAAATATAACTAAAAACACACATGAAAATCTCCCATGCATCTTCCGATTTGGATGACCTGTCATTCTTTGTCTTTTGCATTCTTTTGTTCCCCAAATCAAATGCATGTACACAAATTACTTGACAGTGTGCCCTGAAATATGTATCAAGACACAAGGAGTGTGTTTATGGCATTTACTTGTTAACAGGAAATAATTTACTGCTAAGTTGTTTCTTGTGATATGTATTACATTGCTGCTATGTGGTATCTGTTGTGGGTTCATATGCCACCTAATCTGCGTGCTTTACAACCTATAAAAGATTAATCATAAAAGCAAGTTGTAACTTCATCACAATTAAGGTAAAACTCCCTGCTTTTATGGTTGCTTGTTTTTTATTACCTACAGATTTTATAATAAGTATCTGGTATTGGATATAAAACTTAATTTAGGTATGTTCAAAAATTTTAAATGCTGTCTGGAAAAAAATCACAGTCAGGAGAACAAACACAGGAAATGCAAGGAAGAACATTATGAAGTAGGCATGAGTGTATTGTAAACATTATTCAACACAGAAGATGAGCTGAGTGTGTATTTCTTAGGACTCACTTTTTCACACCATGGGTGCTAGAAAATAAGTTCCAGGTTTGCATTTCAGGTTCATTTGCTTAATTCATTGTTTACCACTTAGACTAAACTGTTTCACAGCAAAGAACTCTGCCTTCTTCAAGAGCCTTTCAGATACATTTAATCTACAGATTGATTAGATCAAACAGGATCTAATAATGAATAGATTTCTTAGGAGAGGAGCTGAAACCAGAAATGCTCTGCTAAAACAGTAGTAGAGGAAAGCCTCCTACACTTCTAATTATATACAAAGATAATCACATAGCTGTTTGTTTTATGCTGTTTGCAAGGTGAGCAGTATCAATCCTATTTTTGCTTTAGAGGAAATGAATAAGAGGTGAGTCTCTTGGAAATAGTGTGCAGAGGGAGGCTCTCATCTAATAACTGAAAGAAGGGAACTTATAAAACAATGGCTTTATCAAGGAGCTTTTTATGGTGTTTTACTAGGCTATGGGAGTTAGACAAATGACAAACTGATATGGCTTTATGTTCTCTCTTATGATGTAGGAGAAAGGTTAGAAAAAAAATGTCTTCTTTCTTTAAAGAGTATCCCTATGCCTCCAATGACAGGTTTTTTATTTGTTAAAATCTCATGTACCATCATCCCAGGAAACTGCAATTACTGAAGTTACCAAAATCATCACAGTATAAAAGCCACAAGACAGGAAGTTGAGCAGTCAGAGAATGATGAGGCTATCCTCAGCTTGTTTAAAACTATTTGCTATTTGTTTTTTCTCATAGAAACACTGACTTCTAGCGCTAAAGATTCAGTACAGATGCAATGATAAATATGCTGCAAGGCTTTCTACAAATGTATGGGAGACCAGAGCTGTCAGCCCTGATATTACTGACGTAAAAAGCAAGTTGAAATCAGCTCTGAAAAATATATACAACATTTCAGGCTTTCATTATACAACAAAGGAAAGCAGAACCATGGTTTTAAAAATCACACCTATGCCTCTTGTAAATTTGTATCAATGTCCCTTCACTGTTTTAAAGGTGTGGGTTGTGCCCGTTTTAATGTCATCATACAACAAATGCTTTTTTCTACATTAACCTTTCAAGAAAAACAAGGTAAGGGTGGAATCTTCCAAACAGATACCACATTTTGGAAATTTTCAGGTGATCTTCATTAAAAAATTAGAATAGTATAGAAAAGAAGATTGTTTCCACTAATACTCTTGAAAGTGAATATGGAAGATCCCTCTAATAATTGCTCCAATACCCATCCTTTCTTTGCCAACCAAGTATTTCTGTATTCAGTAGATTCCACCTCCCCACGATGAGTTGGATGTTCCTATCCCTCCGTGGTTATCACTAAGAGATTTGATTCTGGGCAATCTGACAGAAATACACCATGGCAGCAGCATCTTCAAATTATGAACGGTACAAGATTTCTGTGTAAACATCAATTTTTCCAGATTGCTACTGCCTGCAAGCTTTAGAAGCTATGCTCACAACTTGTGCCTAAGCTAATAAATCTTGTGAATGTTTACCAGCAAAATTGTAGCTAGCACCAGTGCTGATTGTAACAGCTCTGCTAGGGTAGGCCAGAACCAAGCCTTGACAACCTGAGTAATGCTGAAGTGTTGGCAACTGTCCACCATAACACTAACACCTTCTTGCATCCTTAGGCTATCACAGAGTATATGCTTGTACTGCTGCAAAAATCTTTCTGAGCACTGGAGATAACTATGCCACTGTTGGAAAATAGGCGCTAAGTAGCCTGCATTAAGACTGTCAAACTGGCAATCCAGCTCCATCTGGATCCTGAATGATTTTTCATCATCATATAACAGTATAAGGTTCATTTGCCATCTGGCTCCTGAATCAACTGCTGTCATACAAGCAGCCCCCAGCTGGTCCAGGGTCAGGATTAATTTGTTATTTGGGGTATCTCAATTTTTAGATGCCCGTCTCAAGTAATTTTCCTTGCTGACTGGTTATCAGAGGGGGTTACAAGGACTACTGGGAAACTTTAGTAAACCCTCTAATGGTACTCACTGGGGTCAGCATTGCTGCAGTAATCAGAAAAGAGCTGGAGCAGGCACTGTTACAGTAGATAGGCCTGGGGTGTCTACATGCACTTCAGTTTATGGTCTTATTGGGAGCTCAAGCACCTCTGTCTTTTTCTTAATGGCTTTTGTTGGTGGCTTTAGGAGCAAGAAATACTAAACAGAAAAAAAATAAAAAGGACCATCTTTAACGACATTACATTTGGGTCCCAACCGTTAGAGTAGTGAAAACTGATCACTGCTTTTGAAAACTTTTCCCTATTTGGTTTAATCTTTTGACTGCCATCAATCCTTTCACAGTCTCAGTTGTTTATCCTTTTCCCTGAGCTTTCCCCAGAACATATCTGTTTCAAAATTGTAATGAAGGCAACTCATTCAATGAAAGAGTCTCCTTGCCCAAAGGAAACTCTGAGGTGGAGTACTTTCTGAGTACTTTGCCATAAGCACTCCATGAACAAGCACAAGTGCTAAAAGAGCCATTGGTTGTGGAGCTCACCAGCTACTGAAACACTTTATTTCTCATTTTTCGTTCTGATTTCTTTTAAAGCCATTTGTAATAAAACTACAGCCTGAAGTGGAAGAACTCACCTTAGCTGTAAAGCTTCATTGCAAGGCAGCAAATTGCACTGTATCAGAATATCAACCTTATCTAAGATTCATGGAATGAATTATACATATTGCATTGCCTTAAAAATGAAACCTGGTGAAACATTACTGTAATTTAAAAATCTAAGTGGATTTGTACAGTGAGATTTAAAATTTAAACCTGTTTAAATATTGAACTGATTGGGAAAAAGACTTTTGAGAAATGGCATTCAATAGGAAAAGAATCTCCATTCAGAGAAAAGACAGCCCCAAACTAATTTTGTCATAAGAACAAACCATGAAGAAAGGTATTCACTGGGCAGCTTCCATCTAGGAAAGCACATAAAATCACAGTCACCTGAATGTACTAATGCCTCTTAGTGCGAATCTATACTGAATTAGGAGTTCAAGGGAAGGCAAGGTAATTTACCCTGCAGGATGATAACAGAGACATTTTGGGCAATATAGATTGTGCTAACTTTATTTTATTGATTTATTTTGACCAAATAAAAGCAAACAATCGCTGTTGGTGGCTGATGCATGACTTTTTGCATGTATTTTCAAAAGCACAAACCATAGTGGCAACCAGATCTCAGCCTTTTGATTGCTGATGCCTATTCTCAGGTAAAATGGCATTTTAGCCCACATCCTCCAGCAATAATTACCTCTTGCCACAGCAAAAGGGACACCTCTGTGGGAGCAAGGTGTCAGATTGCATCCTTGATCTACTAATTAACTGATCAGATCAAGGACCAAACTGGCATGATGATCTCTCCTCTTATTAACACGGTGCTAAAGGAGTCTCATTTTACTTCTTCCTCTGTGAGTGTTGCAGGATTTTATAGGTACCATTTTCCTACTTAATAATGATTGACCATCTTGCTGTTATATACCAGCGTTGTTTGGCACTGATAAGGATGGCAATAGAATGTTTTATCTGGCAAAAGAGAGAGATTTGCCCAAACGCTGTCTCACAAATGCACTTAACATTAGTGAGGTCATCTTGAAACTGATCTGAAATCAGGCATCGGATTTAATCTCAGCATTACTTCGTATGCTTCAGACACCATGTGTCCCCTAAACAAATATGCAATAAAGCAGGCTGGTGAAGTTAACCAGACAGATGGCTGAAATTCTACATGTGAGATGGATCAGTAAATGGATAGGTAAGGACATGGTTGGGTGTTTCAAAAGGCAGAGAAAAGTGTAGTTGATTACAAGGCTAGATAGAAAATGGAAGGTATTATAAAAAGAAATATGGGATAATATAAACAGAGCCCCTAATCCAGTTGACTGTAAATCCCTTTTTCTTAATTGGTTTAGAAACTGTGGGCTGTAATGTGAGACAGAGAGCTCTCAGCTGCTTTTCTTCTTTGCTGTCTGGAATCACATTAAGTGGGAAACAATAGCAGAGCTGACAGTTCCTTGTCTGTAGGGGCACTTGGAGCTAATCTGCTATTGAGACTAATACAATTATATGGGATTATAGGATTGCCACTGATACACAGATTAGGGAACTCTCAGGGGAGAGTTGCATCTTGGGGTATTACAAAGGAGGAAAATATACAAGGGTCCTGATTATCTAGATTATCCAGAAGTCAAGGAGGAAAGCTCCATACAGAGACACATTTGAATTTGTTGTTGCCCAGACTCTTACAAAATACCACTTACACACATACACAAGGTTCTCCACTCCTCAGTAGGAGAATAATGCAAGAGACTTAAATATACATTACTTACTCCATACAAAATGCTCCAGCATTGTTCTGAGCAATCTGAGGTCAGAGACAAAAATGCTCATTTCAGATTAGTCTCCTGCAAGGGTACCACTTCAGTGCAGTACTTTGAAATGAAGGCACAACCTAGACCCAGATTTCATATAGCAACTAGCCATCCTTGCTTCCTCCCTTCCAGTGCATGCACAACACATAAAGACTCCAGCCCCTAAATAGGATGATGTAAACTCTCTTGGGTGGGTTTTGAATACCCATAAATACAGTTGTGAGCCTGGTCCTTACTCCCTCTACAGCTTTACTCCACACTCTCAGAAGAATAAGCAAAGGGCTGGCTTATCACAGCCCACTATGAATATATGTGCTGTAGGCATTGAGGCGACACTCCTGCTACCAGCTTCAGGGTACTTTGAGCCTTTAGTGAATTACACTCTTAACAGCACCATAAGATGTGTAGATGCAAATGTCTTCATTTTAAAGCTTATTAACCAGTTCACCACGAATCACGTGAAAAGTCTGCATCAGTGTAGCTAATCAACTGTAGCTATCCCAAGTCTTAAGTTTTCAGGCCATGTTTCACATCTAACCCTTTCAGTTTACATAATTCATACACATTCTTTTTTCCTGGCCAGTTGGCAATAGAATGTAGCATATTGTTCCCATTATTTCTATTCCCAACTCCAGGACAAACAGCTGCAATGCTGTTTAACAGCATTTGCTCATATGACAATAGCAAGTAGAGATCTTCAACAAAACTTGCCAGTTTTAAGTTTGGTCCAGGCATCTAATAAGGCATATTCCCAGCTCCTGAGTTTTAGCATAAGCAAAAAACAGAAACATGGAAAACAACTATGGTTATTTCTTAGCAATGACTCATGGCAACACTATGAATAAAATTTGATTGACACCGAAGCCCAGGACTCACTGTTGTAATTGAAATCTGGAAGTTACTAACTGTGGTGGAGAGGACTGATTTTCTCATTCTAAAATTTAAGATTTTTCCATGCATCCAGGATGAATTTGTAAGAGAACTTATGCATTGTTTTAAACTAAACAAGTGCATTTTTACAATGCTAGACAATATCTCCCTAAAAAACACATTTGTTAAATCTTGACCTGGAGGACCTTTGGCCTTCAAAGAACAAGAGCAAGAGTTACACATAGAATCATAGAATCATAGAATCATAGAATGGTATGAGTTGGAAGGGACCCCAAGGATCACAGAGCTCCAACCCCCCTGCCACAGGCAGGGCCACCAACCTCAGGCCTGGATCTACACTAGGTTGCCCAGGGCCCCATCCAACCTGGCCTTGAACACTTCCAGGGACGGGGCATCCACCACCTCTCTGGGCAGCCTGTTCCAGCCCCTCACCACTCTTTCTGTAAAAAACTTCCCCCTAATATCTAATCTAAACCTTCCTTCCTTTAGTTTTAATCCATTCCCCCTTGTCCTGTCATTGTCTATCCTTTTAAAAAGTTGAATCCCCTCCTGCTTATAAACTCCCTTCAGGTACTGGAAGGCTCCAAAGAGGTCCCCCCCACAGCCTTCTCTTCTCCAGACTGAACAAGCCCAGCTCCCTCAGCCTCTCTTCGTAGGGCAGATGCTCCAGCCCTCTAATCATCTTCGTGGCCCTCCTCTGAACCCTCTCCAACAGTTCCACATCCTTCTTGTATTGGGGGCCCCAGATCTGGACACAGTACTCCAGATGGGACCTCACGAGGGCAGAGTAGAGAGGGACAATCACCTCCCTGTCCCTGCTGGCCACCCCTCTTCTAATGGAGCCCAGGATACCATTAGCCTTGCGAGCTGCAAGAGCACACTGCTGGCTCATGTTAAGTTTCTCATCCACCAGAATCCCCAAGTCCTTCTCAGCAGGGCTACTCTCAAGAAACTCTTCTCCCAGTCTGTATCTATGTCTGGGATTCTTCCGGCCCAAGTGCAACACCTTGGACCTAATCATCCTTGGGAACTCACCGTTCTTTGTCTTTTAGCCAAAGCATAAAACAAAGTAGCCTTCAGGTCTTGAACCTGCATTAGGCACTACCCAAGTGCCAAGACAATTTTAAGGGTAAAGGAATCAGGTAGTTGTTTTGCCTCCAGCTTCATCCATCTCTTGCTTCTTCAGTAGAGCATGAGATCTGGTCTTCATTTGAGGTGCCTGAGGGTAAGTTTCAAGAAGTGACCTCCCATTGTCTGGCATCGTCCTTCAACACTGAAAAGCCAGTTCCTCCATCTGAAACAAACAGAGCATTCTGTTATATATGGATCTGGAGACTGAAGCACTGCCTGAGGGACAGACCTGAATTACTTTTCTAGAGAGAACATGCCGCTTGCCAGTTTTAGCTGTCATCCAAGAAACACCCAGCTAGAGCAAACTGGGAGAAGAGTAGTCAG
Organism: Porphyrio hochstetteri; assembly: GCA_020800305.1. Taxonomy (NCBI): domain Eukaryota; kingdom Metazoa; phylum Chordata; class Aves; order Gruiformes; family Rallidae; genus Porphyrio; species Porphyrio hochstetteri. The sequence continues at coordinate 16,171,590 of CM036910.1, read as the reverse complement.
ATGTTTCTGAGAAGCAGTCCATCGATGAAGGAGGAAATAAGACAGATTACCTAAAGTGAATTTAATTCTAATCATGGTCCCTGCATTAATAAATCAGCAGCTCTCTAATTCCTATGGACCTTCTCCCATGTTGACAGGAGGTTTGCAACAGCATGAAAAGTTGGCCTTTCTGTAACAATTCTATTATTTACTATACTATAGACCTGACTCGGAAGGAAAAGAGCTTTCTCCTCTTGGACTGCTGAGGTTGGGCCCAATTACTGCTTATCTCCTATTTTATTTCTTTTTTTTTTCCCCCTCTAGGAGAGTTTTTCCCTCTGATCTGCATTTTTCTCTCTTTTGCAACAACTTTGAGCCACTAAAATGAACCAATTCCTGCTGAGGCTAATATGGCATTGTGAAGCTGGAGAATTAATGCCCTAACATACTCAATACAGAGGGAATTTCAACTCAAATACAGGTCATGCTGCCTGCACATTCAGAAAAAGCTTTTGTGTCCAAAACCTTATCTATTTGTTTTCTTGCTACATTACGCGAGTCTACAAAATAATACCTCTCCCTATAGATCCAAGCTTGAAAACACAATGTTTCTTTTCTTTTCTTTTTTTAGCATTTTCCTTTTTTTCTTTGCAGGGCAGCTCAGGTTCTGAAAACGCTGTCTCTGGGAGATGGGCCATCCAAGCTTATTCAGAAGACTAAGAGTCAGTACCCTAAAATCAGATGAAAGAGAGATTAGCTTCATTCAGGCTTCATTTCTGTTTGGATTACTAAATTTTAAAAACTGGGCTGATTGGGTGAAAACAGAGCATGTGTCTGCCAAACCCCTTGGACATCTAATCTAACTTAAAGTGAAGACTTTCATGGTGCCCAGAGATGTGGTGGATGTCCCGTCACTGGAGGTGTTCAAGGCCAGGTGGATGGGGCCCTGGGCAACCTTGTGTAGGTCCAGGCCTGGAGGTTGGTGGCCCTGGCCTGTGGCAGGGGGTTGGAAGTGTATGATCCTTGGGGTCCCTTCCAACTCATGCCATTCTATGATTCTATGGTGGAACTATCTGACAGCAAGACCAGATGCTGTGCATGCAGGTTCCTCTGTGTGTGTGTGATAGAGAGAAGGATACAGCTTTCCATCTGGCTGAGCGCTGGGGCAGAGAGAGAGACACAGGTGCGGCAGGGAATGTAAAAGGCAGATAATGTGCAGTATGGAACAAGAGTGCTACATAAAGCACTTTAAAGTGGGACAAGTGACAAAATGTCTGCTTTTTAAGGTGAGAAGCATGTTGTTATGGTCTGAATTGGGTTAGAGAATAGAGTTTACAGAGGATTTTTTGTGAGGGGAAAGCGCAGTGTAGAAGGAGAGAATGAGGGGAGAGTGAGAAAAAGCAGCCCTAGTAAACTGAAGTCAGAAAAAGACAGACTGTTATGCAGACAGCTGCTGATGCAGGCTCTCAAAAGAGGACTGTCTAGAAATGAGGCCATCAGTGTAGACGTATGTGTAGATTGGATGGGTGCCACAGACCTTTTTACTTGTAACCCACAATCTGTACTGCTGCTGTGCTTAAACAAAGATGGGAGAGTTCCTGAAGCCCTACAGTCTTTGACCTAGTGCCTCTCTTCTAGGGCTGCCACAGGAAGCCATACTGTAACCCTGTTGTCATCAACAAAATGGAGCCCACAGCAAACCGTGTGCAAGGTTCCGTGGCCTTGATTTCACCTCTTCCCACAGGATGTGGAGTAGCAATGAGTGCTGCAGCCAGCAATGGCCTCAAAATGTGGGCAGATGAGATAAGTTTATGTTTAGTTAGCGATGCTGTGCTTTCAAGTGGTGCGCAGGGGCCTTGAACATAGCATCCTTTACAAGCACACCCATGCATCACCTGCAACAAATAAATCCACGTATCCACGTATTTTACCTGGGAAGACCTGCGAGATCCACCACAAAGCTGCACACAGCTGCATATGTGGGAGTATGTGTGGGATTCAGAAAATAAATGAGCCTGAAGAAGTACAGGGCAGATTAGATTATGATATAGCTGAACAAGAGATCACAGGTGCCATTCAGTATACCATGGAGGTAAATTGACTCAATGACCTGTCTTTCCAAGTGCTCTGTTGTACAGGTTCTAATTGCAATGCAACTGAAATAGAATTACTTGTAGTAACATGGAAGGAATCAGCAGCTATGTTTGTTCATGAGTATAACGTGGGTTTCACAGGTGTTTAAGTGCAATAGCCAGCTACCAGCAAAAATATTTCTTGCAGTTTTGGTCTACATATATATATGAGCATTCAAAAAGTTAAAATAATGAATTATTGCTCAGTCATTACTGAAGAACTATATCTACAAATCAAGAGTCGGGAAAATTACCACTTTGCTGCCAGATTTATATACACAGCTTTAATCTTGGTTATATACGAGAGGAGTTCAATGTTTATGGTTATCTAAGCAAGGGACTATAAACTTTGAGAATGGAAGAAGATAGAAAAGTAATGTAATTCAAATGAGTATGGAGGGTCAGTCAGAATTAAAAGAGAGACAGGAGAGAAGAGAAACATTTAATTTAAGCAGCATTAGTGGGCTAGATTCAAAATGTTATTTCCCTGGTGCTTACCTGAAAACTGCCTTGTAGACTTGCAAGACTGTTTCTCATAATCACAAAAGATGTCAACATGTGCATGGAATGACAATGAAAATTCACTAGGATCAAGCTTTCTAAGAAGCAAATTACAATTTTGGGGTGTTTAATTTGGGGTATTCAGTTTAGGACTCACAAAGGGCTCAGCAGTCTCTTTTTGAATGTTTCTTCAAATGTCTCTTTGGTGAAAAGTTGAATATTAGAAACCAGAGACCCCCAACATCATTAATCATGTCTTGATAACCTTGTCGTGTGACAAGAGAGGAGAACACAGCATTTTCTATATATAAGTCTCACAGAGTGCTTTGGGGTCTTGAATGTTGAAGATATATTAAGGAATGATCCCAAAACATTTTACAAAACAATATATCTGTCAAGAAGCATCACCACAAATGAGTGCATTCTGAAATTCAGCAACTGTGTAGAGGTGTTCAGCACCACAACACAGCAGTTCAGAGCAGGAAGTGAAGGCTATTGTAAGTAAATAAAACTGTGGGGATGACGCTCAGGTGGCAGAAAGTAATATTCCAAATTGCAACCTGATTAGATTGGTTTCTTAGGACTCACTGAGAGCAATCTGGGATTTCTAATGACCAAAACCATTTCAGGAGTGATTCAGTTGCATCCAGTGCTAGTCCACATGGCCATGGCTATTGTATCTAGTTTCCAGCTACTGCTCCTGAAGACTATGGGGCTAGAGACCCACACCCTTCACAGCACCAGTTAAAGTCCAGGAAGGATGTTTAAGAGCATCTGAGATGGTACTAGATGCTTGTGTTCAGGCATCCGTATCCCAGCCCACACATCTCACCTAAAAGAGACTACAGCTAAAAGTATGCTAACTGACCTAACACTGTGAAGAAACAAAGAACTATCAAGAGGTAGACTGGTACTTTGATAAAAAGGAGCAAACTAGGGAGCAGTAGACCCCAGTTTAGTCACAGCCATGAGAGATGGAGTAGTCCTCTGTCACAGAAATTCTCTTCAACCACTCAAAAGTGGAGACATCACAGTGTGATGAGCCCCTATTCATCCTAGGATGCACCACTTTCTTCACACTGTTCAAAAGAGGGAAAGAAAGAGATGGAGAAGAAAACTATCAACTACCTGCCAAAGAGCTGGAGCGATGAACATGTGGGGAAATGCACAATCAATGTTTGCCTGAAGACCATTTTTGGTTTTAGCAAGATATGGGAATCAAGGTGTTAAAACCAAAGCATGTCCATATTTTACACTTGCATGCTTTTAAACAATATTAACAAGATTAATTCAGACTCTTTACAACAGAGAATGAAAGAGTATTTAGAAACTTCTAAAGCTGCACACTGTGAACCTAACAGTCTGTAACTGCTTTGTTAAAATATAAAACTTTTCAAGCTAACATAATGGATTCATGGATAGCAAGGTCTGGAAGGATGGATCATTATGCTCATCAACTCTGACCTCCTGCATATGACACAGTCCAGAGCATTTCACCCAGTGATACCACCATCAAGCCCAATAATTCATAGCTGAACCATGCCATCTCTTTTAGAAGGAAGGACATCCAATCTTGATTTAAAGACTCTAGGCGATTAATTTACCACATCCCTTTACCATCTGTTCCAGTGGTTAATTATCTTCAGTTAAATGTGTATCCTATTTGCAGTCTGATCTTTGTCGACTTTAGACTTTTATCTGTATCTGTCTCTCTGTGTGGACATGATGGCTCATAATACTTTGATATTTCCTGTGCATTAGGACTGAAATATGATGCCTACAGGGGAAATTTCAGGTTTGGAGTTTTGGTTTGGTTTCTCCTGTTGAAACCTTAACACAAAGACTTTCAAGGCACTGGCACAACACACTATAATATTTCATTTTGGAGCAATTTCAATGACTAAGTGTTAATGGCATATAGTATTCCAGATTTTGAGGAATAAAAATATTATGTGCACTTCATCTGTTTGTTTAAAGTATTTTTTTCCTAATGAAAGCTGTACTGTGCTGAAGTGTGGAAGCAAGAGTTTGATCTAGTGGCAAGAATCTAGTGCTGAGAGTTTAATTCTTCTCCTCTGATCCCAGTTCTGCCACTGCAATTTGATTTGTGAGCCAAGGGAAATCACCTCACTCAATTGTAAATAGTTATGGGGGCTGTGTTACAAAGTGCACAGAGATTTTTGGAACTGGGCTGGTTGAACCACATTAAAAAACAGTGTCTGCTGGATACTGTGTACTTCTGAAAGTTTATTAACTTCAATTAAAGTGATTTCAAAGTCCAATCCCTACCCTAAACTTTTGAGTTTTAAGTGTGTCCTACCATTATGAAAAGTGCTTTATCTACCAATATATAAATAGATCGTCATGAGCAACCTGGCACACACCCATTTGTACCTGCCATGTGCAGACGTAAAATCTAATTTTGGCACTTTCATTGTTTTATTGTTTAACCTCAGTTACTGTTATTGCCATGTCCCCTTTATAACTGTATTCTATATCACATTTACTAATAATCCCACTGTCTATTAAACCCAGAACTCCATTTATTCTCTGGTATTGCACTTTGGCTGTTTTTCTTCAGATGCTTTCCTCTAGCTGAATTGTCTAAGTTCCATTGCAAATTACTCTTTTCTCAGAAACACTACTACCCCTATGAAGTGCAGTCCTAAGGCCTTTGTCTGTGTTTTTGAAATACAGAATTCAACCTTTTCCCTCTCTCTACAAGCAATTTAATAAGGCTCTTTCAGGTTACTGATTTCTTAGCAGATTTGATGATTAATATAGAAAGTTCCTCAAATACTTGGTATTTTCATTACCTAAATCTCTTTCTTCCCAATGCCACCAAAGTCTCCAAATTTATCAGCAACCTGCACCTTTCTTGGTAAGGAAATACTCTATTCCTGGTTCTGCATCACACTTGGTTCCCTTGAGCCACATAAAAGCAGTCTTCCATGTGGAGCAGAAAGCCTAGGGTTAGCTAAGGAATAAAGGAGGAAAACACTTTAACATGTTCATAGGGTTCCCTGCTGCATCTACAAAGATTTCCAGCCTCCTCTGAGCCAGGACACTCCCACAACTGGCATATGAGCTCCCCCCACAGACGTTCCCCCAGTTGCCTTTTCCTACCTATCAACAGAGACAGATCTCCATATAGGGATATTACATGCACGGCTGTAAATTTAGTGCTTACAGCCTCCTTTGCAGTAATTCCTCTCCTGGTGCCTGAGGTACAGCCTATGTTTTTGTGTGAAGTAGCATAGCTGGTTACATGCACTAGTGCAGCTTTGCCAATACCATTCAAATTCATGCTTTTGGTCACCACCCAATAACTTCTATGTACAGACAAGGTCATGGTGATAGAACCAGCCATGCTATGACAATAAAGGTTCAATTCCTTTCTCCAAAGGGATCTCTGGGATCCACAAAGAAGTACCAGTGCCTGCTTCCACTGCCAGACAGTGCTGCACTATCCCTTCTGTTCATTAAGCAATTAGCACGGAATTCTGGCAGGATACCATAGGCTGCCAGAAAAAGCAGAACTTAAGGAGTTAATTCCTTCCTAATCCTCCTGTCTTTCAACAAACATGGAATGCTCCTAGAACTTCTTCAGTCAGGAGTCCTAATTAAAAGAATACTTTCTTGAGCCTAATTAAAACCTAAGAGCCAAAGTCCGCTTAGGTAGCTTTGGAGAGATACTCCCAAGATAATAGGAAGATTTTTTTTTTTTATGGAAAAGGATCTTCAAACAACCATAAAATTATTAGAGGAGTGTAAATGCAAATGGAGGCACTTCAAGGAAGTCCACCAAATTCCTCTTTTTTTTAATTCTCCTCTCCTTTGAACTAATATATTCTCAAGGTTTATTTCCCTGACCTCAGTTTTTCTTAAACCAGCTGGCATATTCTGGATACCAGCCATATTAGCTGGATCAAGATAAATGACTGGAGACAATGGCCACACAGAACTACATAGATTGCCCCATAGGAGGCGGTTTTGTTAAGTCATTAAGTAAGAGCTGCAACTATTAAGAGCTTTTCCTCCCTTCTACCTCTGTTTTACTTTACATGGATAATGTATTCCCAAGATACATCAGGCAATAACAAAAGGTGAAAAACGCTGTTTATCTCTCTACATAAAGCACAACATGAAAAAGCACGTCCCTTGAAAGATTTGTTTACTCAACTGAGTTTGGCAACTACTGGCTCAGACACATTTGAGAGTGCTAGAAACCTATGGATAGGGAAGTGCACTGCGTATCTAACAAGGAGTGACACTGCAAAGCAGGATTATCTGCAGCAGGAGTTAATAAAAAACAAAGAAGTTCAGTAGCAGCGGTACTGATATGGTCAGCAAGGGCTCAGTCCTGAGGAGTGTGGGCACACAGGCCACTCAAATGACCCTTTTAGTTTGTACCCTCTTGTCCTGCAGCAGCAGACCTGGTCCAGGACACAGAGCAACGGTACTCTTATCAGAAAGGAGCAGAAATAGCTTAAAAATGCTGCTATACTTCTGTCTTGCATTGAATTGTGCCAGGCACACAGAAGTCAGGCCAAGCTATCTGGCCATTATGCTGCACTGAGAACAAAATTTCCTTTGATCCATATTAAATTTGTGCCTTTTTATTTCATCAAGAGCTGACTTGCATTTAGGCCATGGGACAGAATGGAATTCGTTATCTCTTGTCTCTTATCTTCTCTATTACTTTGCACTTTTCAAATTAAGTCATTCTAGTCTTTTTTTAACTTCATCTGGCATTGACTCTCCCATTCCTCCATGCTGTGTCTTTAATAATTTTGTTGGGTTCTTGTCTGGCTTGGTCTCTGCAACGGCCATTTCAAAATGAAGCAACCAGAACCGAATGCGGTAGTTCAGCTGGGGCTGTAACACCAATCGATGTAATCCTACTTTACTGTGTTCTGTGTTATTCTTCTTCCCTCTTTCATACAATTTGATATTTTTGCGGGTTGTTTTTTTTTTTTACCAACTCTGCAATAGAGATGATTTCTTCATTGATGTTTTTTTTTTTCCCCAGAGAGATTGCAACCAAGTAAAACATAATCCCTGGCTATATGTACATACATACTTGTCTATAATTTAAGTAGTCCTTTCCAAAGTGCACTGTTTTGCGCTTCTCAGTGCTAAATCCTCTGACATATCATATCAGCAAATCACTCTGAAACTTGGGCCTTACATGAGGTCTCTGGTCACTTTCTTCCACTTCTGCTTTCCTTACCTTCTCCCTCCCCCATCACCCTTCTTGCAAAATTTGATGTCAGTTATTTGTCTAACATAGGATTCCTGTTCCCTCCCTCTGTCCCAGGTCCCAGCCAGGCACTATTAGCAAGTGGCCAAGAAAAATGTGGCCCAATTGGAACTGCTGCAGAATATGTTGGTGAGAATAAGCAGACCTAGAATACCTCAGTGTAAGTGTATTCCTACAAAGGAATTGTAGTTGTTAGGTAAACAGAATAAGGAAAGGTAGGCAGAAAGGAGTCAAGGTTATGGATAAAATAGTTATAAAGGCACAACCCCCCCCCCAAAAAAAAAAAAGCAAGTGGTAGGTAGGTCTGACAAGCGGTAATGGCTCAACTGGTAGCAAGGGAATTTTCTGACATTAGTAATGCTGGAGCAGTGGGATGGATTGAATGCAGAGGTCTCGAGTCTCTGCCATCTTGAATAACAGGCAAGACAGGTGAGGTAAGATAGACGGAGCAGACCCTGTTCTGGTTAGAAGTCTTCCTCACCCTGTTTTCTGTGACTGTGTGCAAGACAGCTCCTTGGCATGTCCTTAGCAGCATCTCGCCTTGTTCACAGCTGATGTAATAAAGAGCCCAAACTTTATGCAGGGTCTTAGAGTTGCTGAAGGTAAAACAGTGGCAACACAGAAGTGATAATGGAACAAATTTTTTAAAATCCTGATGGAGATCCTGAGTGTCCCAACAAATAAGTAGAAAATGAGCTGTTTAACACAGTGGCAATGGTAGCCCATGGGCTCTGGTAGAGCCCAGGGCTGTCCCAAGGAGGGTTATTTCTGCCTCTTGTTCACCTGCTGGGTGACACTAATGGTCTGCTTTTAACCATAATTCAAGGCTGGTTTCTACTAGGATCGGATTGATACAAGGTAGATAGTCCTTTTGTAGACACCAGGAAAGTTCTTCCAAGTCTGCAACTAGGCCCGTATCAAGATGTATGAGCCACTACCATTAAACATGCAGTGCAGGATGTGATAAAACCTTGTTTCAGTGCTCATGAGTTAAATCTAAAAAATGTTTTAGAAGCAAATTGTCTGTCATCCAGCCCTAAGGCTTCTCTAATCCCTTCTTCTCAGCCACCTAACCTCTGTCTCCACCTCACAGGCCTATGCCACATCCTCACCTGAAAAGTGCAGATCCCACTGCTGCTGTGGGAACTGCAGAGCCTGTCCAAGTGCCCTATATGTGTGCTACTGACTATCAGCTATTGAGCAGTAACAGCCTGTGTGCAAGATCTTATCATTCAGTAATTGTAGTGCTATTTGAGGTCACATGCTCTGCTCTGAAAGAAGTGTAAATTACCTCAGTTCAACTGTAGGGGAACAAGACATAGCCTAAGAACAGTCACGGTGGAGCAGCTGACTGGAGGTAATCTGATGCAAGGAAAGCACTCAGCCCAAGGAACCTGTAGAGTCTGTAGACACAAAGGAAACTAGGACACAGCTAAAGGAAACCAAAATGTTGTTAATTAAAAACGTTCATGAACAAATACATTTCTGAGCTCCAAAGCTTCCTGGGACCTATTAGTTTTCTAAGCTGTTAGAGGCATGTAAACCCTGATTATAGCCCCTCATAAAGAAATTCACCTCCCAGGAAGGTGGGAAAATAGCTTTGATGGAACAAAAGTGAATGTGCTGTTTACTACACAGTTTGTCTCCTTATCATTCCTGTTTTACTGAAGCATCCTAAATCAAATCCCAGTAATTCTGAGATTCTACAAGTACTAGCAGGAACATTCCCTGATAAACACAGCAAAACCAGTTCACAGGAGTATATTTTTGGAGTTAGGGGATTATGACATCTGCGTGCTCTTTTAATTTTATAAATTTGGGATAAAAATGGTAACAGAACACACTTGGTTTACTGCCACCTCCACCTCTTCTGAAAAATAGCAAAAAAACCAAACAGAGAGGATATCACAGAGGGGATAACCCATTTAATGACATAGAAGCAATTCTTTCAGTGCTGGATTCAATTAACAATTGTGCAAAGTCTATCCAAAGGTATGGATGGTTCAGGGGTTTCTTGACAGACAAACCAGACTCACTGAGTATCATTCTTAGCCAATACACTCTCTTTTGCCATGCTGTTCATTAGGAAGACTGCCTGATAGTTATTCACAGCGGTGTGCTGATAGGCTTTTCAGTATAATGATATACTTGGGAGTACAACTAATCATTTGAATTGTTTGCCTGTGGAATTGCAGGTCATTCAAGTTTTTCAGTGCTTAAATCTACACAGATTGGTCTGGAGATTCCAAAGAACTGGCTGCTCTTTACACATGTACAGACAAAATCCCTTTAAAAGAAGTGAGCCTCTGAGTTGGGAACTGCCTTGCCAGACATGAGACTCCCAAGAAGACAGATCGTCTCACATATTGATACAACATCACAATGCAAATATCATATTGCAGTGTCGGGACAACATGCAACAAGTGTTTTGTGGCTCTCTCAAAATCCATTTGATGTGATCCGTTCCTCTTCTCATTCCTTCTGTCTGTGCACAGAAAATGTGGTTTGTTTCTTCTCTCTTGCTGGATGCTTGGGAAAATAAGAGATGAAGGCTTAAAAAACATGCTGCATACGAGCCACATTAGCTGCCCTTGAGAGCCACAAATAGCCCTATTATTCTTCCAGAATATTTCTATTACAGTAATGCCTAGAGGCTCCAGCTAACAGCAGAGCTGTACAAAACCAGGCTGTGTGCCAGCCACGGTATAAATGTGTGTTAACACACAGCCCATTCTCCAATGAGCTCGGGATCCTCACTGCAACCGCTCGTGTATACCACAGAATAAGATTTTTTTTCCCCTCAAGTGCTCCTGTGAGAGAGTGAGGTTCTAGATACCCACAGCTCTCTCACTGCAGCCAAAACCCTGGATAGTTCTGATAGGAAATTAGTGCAATAGAACTCCAGGTGCAATCATATGAGAGGGGAAGCTGTTATTTATTTACAGATCTCTAAGTTGATTTTACCCACTCCCACACTCACAGATTTCATACACACTTTCTCTTTCTCTAAATACGTATTTTATATAGATATGTATCATTTTGAAGAAGCAGGCTGTTTTGATAGTTAGCTCTGGGTCATATTGGAAGTGAACATGTGTTTACAATATATGTTAAAGTTATTATGCAGTTCAAGCTAAGGCCTTAGTGAGAAATCAGTTTTCTATTGCAGTGAAGATTATGTATACAAGTGGGGATGACTTGTACTAGCAAACCCAGCTCTCAACACCAGTAGTTTGAAGAACCTCTTCAGGTGACTGAGCAAGAGACAGGAATGCAAAGTGCTGCACTGCTGAAGTGTTACAGTAAAGGCTATTTGCTTTAGTTGATACACCATCTTTTTATGAGGAAAAACATGTCAACTGAACAGCAACCCCCACATACTACAAGGGCTAAAAGCCTCAGAATTAGAGCGAATAAGGTCAATGCTTAATTAATGCTTTAACTAATCACAGGGTGTGTGCTTCCCACCAGAAGCAGCCTACAATACTGGCTTAATCTGCCATATATATGGTCTGGAGCTGCTGCGATTGTAGTAATTTTTTTAAAAGTGTATCTGATTGTTACAGTGAACCCAGTATTAAACTTTGAAGAAGTCAGGCATGTTTTTCAGGACTGATCTTTAGTGCTGGGTACCTCCATTTAATTAGTTTGTGCAGACAAGCACCAACGTACCCCCAGCTTCCCACCTTCGACTGCAGTTTGCGGCCTGCTCAGTACATGGCCAAGTGCAGCACTACGGCAGGCTGACACTTCAAAGCAGTGACCACAGTTTTGCTACTGGGTAGACAGAAAGCTGCCTCCATAACTTAGAGCCTTTCTCTTCCCAGACAGCGTGTGGGCCAGAGGTACGGCGACAGAGTTAGTGTAAATTCTGGGACAAGACCAACAGAGCAAAACCAAGAACAAAATCCCAAAGTAAACAGTAAAAAAAGGAGGACACAAAGAATGAGAAAAGTGAAACCCTTTCGCCTCCAAGTCATAAACATCTCTTTTGATCTATGTATCTCCTATTTCTGAACTGACAAGTGTTACAAATGCCAAGCCCACACCCCGCTTCCCTCCAGTGATTAATGTGCCATGGTCTTTCTGAAAGCTTAAAGAGCTCTCCCTCCGGGCCACAACATTTGATAAAGAAATGAAGCTAGCGATTAATAATTCCCCGGGCTGAGTTTTTGTTTAATAACTATTCTGTCAGTGATAGATCTAAAGGGCGAGGGTGTGGATGTGCGTGCATGCGGAGGGAGTAATTTGATTGTGGCCAGGAGATTTGGCAGGCTGGCATTACAAAGCAGCTCTTTAGCAATGGCTGGAAAACCAGCGTGACAAATCACTCCGTTCTCTGCTTCCCCTGCCTACTCCCTCTCAACAGAGCTATCTCATTAGGCTTGAGCCAGCCAATCCAAGCCTATGATTTGGGAAATATTTCCTTCTTGACATTCAAGAGAACAATTCCTTACCCGGGGAAAATTACATTTAAAAATAAATGGAAAAGCATCAATCAGCTAGGAAAATATATTCAGCTTTTTGGATCTCTGGAGAGAAAGTGATTTTTTTATTTTATTACATTTAAATAGGACTGAAGGCCATGGTTTGATTTTTTTAAAAACTAAGATAAGTAAAAAGATAGCACCGTAACATTTGCATATAAACTGTTACCTTTTCTTTATATAGAGACAGGATTTTTCATTAAAGCTAAATCTTGAATATTTACAGACCAGCAGAGATGTGCTAGCAGATACCTGTTAGTAGAGACAGATATGAGACATAGTATGAGAAATTGCAAGGCCCTACTTGGGGGTGATTTGTATGTGGTTTTTTTAAACCATCAATCCAACTGTTTTTCCAGGTGAACTTTTAAAGAATTCTCAAGCCTCCTTTCAGGATTTTAAAAAAAAGATAAAATTAAAATAGCTTTCCTTTAAAAGCAGTTCTCTCTGCTGAACAGCATCTTGTTCACTCTTGTTTCCTTACTCCAGAAAAACACGAGAGTCAGCCAGGCCACTAAAGCATAATTTTTTCATGCATAGTAGCTCCAAACTTGGCCCATGTAGGGCAGTCTTCTTTATAACATCTTATCCTAGGCACTGAGCTAGAAGAAAACAACCACATTGGTGACAGGTTTCCTGAAGCATTCAGAAATCCTAGCTGAGTTCAGGGCTGGATCCTGTGCCTTCCTGCACATGTAACACCCTGCCTCAAGGAGACAATATCTTACAGCGCTGGACAACTGTACTTTCCTAACCGTGGCTAGACCTACTCAGGCCTCTCCACAGCCGTGCATCACCTCTCCCACTGAAGATTACTTCCCTGTCAGAAAGGCTAAATGGCTCCAACACATTTCACCCAGAATGAACTGCATTGGCTTAGGCAGCTTAAATAAGTGAGCCTTTACTACGCTAGCTGACCTGTGACAGAGGGAATCAGAAGAGTCACAGGAAAGTCTCAGCAGCCAAGGGTGCTCACCCAGCATCATATAGCAGCAGAGTCAGGAATATAACCCAGGTATTCTGGTTCCCAATCCAGCTTCCCTGTTGAAGTTCGCTGCCGTTACAACTGTGACAAAAAATACATTCAGCAAGACCTTCTAATGAGATTCCCCCACAAATGTATCTAAGGAGATATTTTCATATTATGAGAGAGATTATGAATTTTATCCAGGGGGTAAATAACCTAGCAAATGAAATGTGTCATTGCTAGGCCATGAAAGAAGAATTGATTACATCACCTTTTCCTAATGGGACATTATAACTGATCGTGTTTTATTTCTGCAGTCCTGCAAGCTCTACCGTGTCCCATAATTCACTGCAGAGTGTTGGAATTCAGGCTTTGCCCATATCATTACACGAAGATGAAGTGCTAGTGCTGCTCTGAATTACATTTCTATTCATTTTACTCATTTTTTTAAAGTATTTGCTTCCCATACATAAATTGTTACTATTATATAAAGATTCGCTGAGGCACCTTGCTGACAATTTTTCCTCTCTTATACTCTGAATTAATAACAAAATGCAAATCAGTAGCAGTGGGTTTTTTTCCTTCCACTTAATACAATGCTTGAATAACAGAGCATTTAAAGATTTACAATACATATTAATGGCATTTAAGCACCCTTCAGAGTAAATACACCTTTGTTTTTCATCTTCTTTTTCTATATTCACCTTTTCCTACACTATGCCTTCTCTCTGCACCTCACACACTTTAAAACAAGGCCATCTCAACGCATTAATTCTTCTTTTCCCCTTCCTTTTTATTTGGCAGCAAAAACTATTTCACTACTTAAAGAAAAATGACCAGTCATCCCCTCCACCACCCCCACACTGCAGAGTGAAAGCTCAATATATCTGGTCACCTAGATAAATCCAGGCAGCATTGTCAAGGCTGAATGTCAGGCCACAGTCACAAAGACTGCTGCTCTATTAAATTCTTAGGCCGATAAAACACTGATGTGGCAGCTTTAGTCTGTACCATTACAAACAACAACTGACTATTGCTTATTAAGTCACAGAAGCTGCAATTTCTAAGACTGGGCCAGATTTTTACCTCGTTTAGCCAATTAAAGCTCTTGGTTGTACATACAATTTCTGTTTTGTCAATGATACTACTCAATTGCTACTTTTTATTCAATGGTGAAGTGACAGACATGTTTAAAAAAATTAAACAAAACCCAAACACTTAAAAAAAATCAAAACAATTCCCTAAATTATCTACCCCAGACTTTATGTGAAAAAAATTTACAGAATAACATCTTTTCCCCCAGCAGCACTTTTAGTCTTGTAATAGGAGGATGGTTTTGTGGAATGATGAGTAGTGTGAATGTCATTTGCATCACGATCTTCCATCTTCTCCCCAGAACAGCCTGGCTCCACAGCACTCTTAGCCATTCTTGCTTCCCTCTCCCCCGCAAATACACCTTCCCCTTCTTCTCTAGAGTAAAAGCAGGTTTTCTTGGTATCTTTAGGAATTATGAGCTTTTTAAATAAAGATGACACACTGATCCCAGCTTGGAAACTACTGCAAATTTCAGCATCATTTTGTGGATGTATTTGGTTTGGATCCACCACCATGCTGAGAGATTATGCAGCTCTGATCATTCCTAAATTGTCCTGGAAAAAACAAGACCATAAATAATAGCCTTCCATTCTTGCTTAAGGCTCACTGAAACCAGAAACTAGACTAGCCCATCACTTGTCAAGTCCACAACACCCAAGTCCCATTGCGTACATGCTGAGCCTACAGTCCTCAAGAAGGAATCTGAAGTTGTCACACAAAGATGGCTATTTTAAAGCACTGCTATTTCTAACAGGACCTGAATATCTGCTTCAGTAACTCAGGAAGGAATATTCTAACAGGGTCCAGGAGGAACCAGTCCAGCACATGCCAGGTACCAGCTGCACTGCTGGACACATTAGCAGCTCTGAGTGCCAGAAACCAGCACTGGGTGGCAGGCTAGGACAGCACTTAGTAGTGACTCCCAGCCCCCGTGCATCAAGTCTCAGCTTCTCCCAAAGTTGTCTCCTTGCCACCTACAAAAGGCTACAAAAGCTTTAGTTGGGTGGTGGAAGAGCAGGAGAAGCCCACACACCCAGCACTGGGGACTGCCTTCCACTACTAAGTGTACCTAAGAAACCAGGCAGAGCTCTCCAGCTTCCTGCAACCAAAGGAGGCTGCAGATACTGGCTCACTCTTTTCTCTGTTTATACCTGAAGTAAAACCAACTACGCCTTTGAAAGGGAAAAGTGCGACTGGAATTTGTCCAGGCAACTAATCTTGTGGGTGTGATTTTAGAATGGAGCAGTCTGGTAGTAACACACCTTAACAAGCATATCTTCCACTGCATCCCTGTGTGATAGAAAAACATTTTGAGAGTGAGCAGCCCTCTTCCCCATCAAAGCATTTCTGTTCCCCACAACCAAGCTCCTGATGCTTCTGTGCAGCATTGCAATCTCCTTTCTACATGTTTGAGTGCTGTGTTACAATACAGTCATTTTTGTCTCCTCCTGGGCCTAACGTGATGTCTGCAGACCATTCAAACACCCGGGCCCTGTCTGAATGCATAACACACTAATCTCATTAGATTTCTCGTTTTCAGCGTAATATTGTCACAGTGCTATGCACCACTGCCACAGATTAGCAGGCTTGCCAGAACAGAGCCCCACTAATGAGTTAATCCAAATAACACTCAAATCCCAAATCAGATTTAAAGCCATCTAGACAGAAGACCCAGCAAGGATGGGTGAGGGGGAAGAAACTAGAAGGTCAGCCTTGTTTTGACAGAAGTAGTCATCAATTAATGGAGGTGGAGGTATAAAGGAGAAGCAAACATGCATTTTTTTTTTTCATTGGTAGGACAGGCTCAGTCAAACTCCAAGTTACCATGGGCCAATAGCCCAAATGGACCTCAGCAATAATCTGCAGTAACACAAATATCTGTATGGACTGTCAGCTTCTGGGAGAGACACCTAGCTATAAAATTCAGGAACTAGCAAAGCTTCTATTGCCATCACTTAATCTACGGTGCTTGGAAGGTCTAAGCTGTTTATAGATCCAAGCTTGATCCATTCCAGCTAAGAACCTGGAGATGAGGAGAAGGCTGGTTTTTCCATATTAGTTTCTTATTCTGGCAGTAACCCAATGTGCTGAAAAGATGCACAGTGGCTCAAAGGAAAGGCACTGGGGGGAAACACACGTCTCTTATTGTTTGCATTCCAAATAGGTTCTTCAAAAGTAGCTGCAGTCTGAAGGGTAGAGCTGGCAGGCATATATTGATTTCCCCACCTCCACCTCCCATTTTTTTTCCTCCCATCCTTTTAGATGAAATTGCTCTTTTGGTGGGAAAATACTGAGGTACTGAAGCTGAAAATTTTCATGGGTACATACTTCATTAGACCTCCAGTAAGACATAGTTCTACTTTAGGTTTGGAAAATCTGACCAGAGCGCAAAGAAACACCTCAGAACAGTCTGGCTGGCAGAATACTGTCCCAGAACAGGGGAAAACAAGGACATGACAGGGTCACCCACATCTACAACAAGGATCCAAAAACTACCTCTTCAGTGTACTTCCATTTCATTTTAGTATTTTCCATAAAATACGCCTTGAAGGCCTCAGCTTTGCTTAATGGAGAGCAAAGTATTTTTTGCAATGTTGGCATATTTCCCTGGACAGAAATACTGTTTCCTGTCTGACAGTTCACCAAAGAGTGCCTAGAAAACAGCATGGCTTGCCATTGCACATATTTCCTCCTTGTTGATCCAGTCCTGTATGTTTTAGTCAGGAAAGTGGTCCACTGCCCACAACAGGATTTTTTTGCCATTGTAGGAAACAAGTCTTGCATCCTTTAATGGGAATCCAAGAGCTTAGCATGAAGATCACACAGTTGCAGAGAAGACAACTGTATTTTATGCTGGCTTGTGCATCATCAATAAATTTGCCTGCAAAGCTTCAATTCATTTGACTATTTGTGGACAGAGCAGGAAAGAAGGTGTGGAATTCAGCTAGGAAAGGCTACCGAGAGAATCCTGCTTTGACTAGTAAATGTAGCCAACTTGTCATGCAAATTTCTCTCTCTAGGACCTTTTATGGAACAAATGTGGTGTTAAGAAAAGCTTTCTTCCCAGAAGCCATGCTTCTCAGCACATCCCTTACTGCTGTACCTTTTAACTATCCTGTCAGCTATTAGAGCATGCAAGCCCACTGGTCTGAGCCAGAATCTGGAGAAGTCAATGTTAATCTGTCTGTTGATTTCACAACATCTTGATCCAGGCCTTAAACTGCATTCTGTGCAGGCAGAGTAACTTGCCTATGTCTCTTCCCACCTCGCACAGAGCAAACAGATAAGTAGTAAGCAGCACATTCAAAGAACGACGGTTCCTTTTGGTTTATTGTGGTGTCTCTCCATTAAATTTCCTGCTGATAAAGCATGCCAATATGCTGCCAATTTTTAAGCATGAGATAAGTTTTCCAAGTCGCTCATATCTTTTTGACCACTAACAAATAGATCCCAGAGTAAAGGGTGTGAAGCCCCAGACTTTCCAAATGTAGCTAGGCTGCCAGGAACATGCTTTTGTGTGCGCAGATCCCACCCCTTTCAGAGACAACTGCCCGCAACAATCTTCCAGCTCCATGCTAACAAGGTACTAATAACAATAGTAATCACAGTTTGCCTGCTCAGCTCACCCCAGGAGCATGGCAGCAAATTGATGATCATTTCTCATTGTGAATTATGACACAGGCACATCACCTCACCCCTGGAATAAAGCAGCACCTGCCAATCCTGTTAAAACAGCAAGGGGAAAAATGAAAGCCCTGCCGTAGCCAATCTGATTCCCTGCTGACTCTAATTACCCAGACGGGAATTTTACAATTGCTTCCTCCACCAACTCCTGCTCTGCAGTCTGCAGACTTTGGCTAGTTCTTTCTTTTGTATGCCTACCGCCACTGAGTAGATTGGGTTCCTAATGAGTCTTGACACTAATGGTACAGGGAGACAGCGCAATTACATATCCCCCTCCCATTCAGAGCAAACCTGGCAGGAAATGACCTGAGACCTCACACCCTTCTACCCCGAAGAATCCAGTTATAATGCCTCAGGAGCAGGGCCAGCTGGTGCACACTCCCCCCTCTAGCAGCCCTCACTTCACTTCCCCTTTCCATTGTGCAGGTGGCTGGAAACAGTTCTTTATGGCCTAATCCATGACTGGTGGGTTGAGGCTAATACAGAAGCTGGAGAAACCCAGCACATTTGGAGCTGAAGCCCGTCAAGAAAGAAAGGGGGAAAAAAAAGAAAAAGCCCTCCATTATTTCACATATGTGCTGGAGAGATCTAAGACACAGTTGTTGTCTATTAGGTGTTTAACAATGTGTGTAACTCAGACTGCTTTTAAGTGGGGATGGGAGAGACGTGCTTCTGTGATTTCAATGTTGATTGTAGTCCAGGTGTAAAAGAGACTGGAGCTACCTATTGAACTGTGAGCTAATTACAAGAAGAAACAGATGTTGTCTGCTAATGAGGATGCAGATCCATGAGAAGCATCTTAGCTGGTGGGTAAGGAATAAACATGTCTTCCACTCCTTGAGTGAGCAGCAGTCTACAAAATAAGTCTGATGTCTATGACCCATGTTGCCACGGTATCTGAAAAACTCGCAAATGATTGTACATTTGCCTCTGCCAAGAGTCCTGCAAAAGAAGAAACCACTAGCCCAAATATATGGGTGGGAAGATGAGCCAGAGGACCGAAGACACACACGGAGTCTGATCAAAGCATAAAATAGGTCCAAATCAGCTTATTTGCACTCTGGTGCTTTAAATAAAAATCTGTCATTTGCTTCATACTAGTAAGTCTGAATCCAGCATTTCATGTATCATTTAATCTCTTTCACTGCTTTACTACCCTATGATAGCCTAATCGCTGTTAAACTCACCTTTCCTTCTGTTTCCCCTCCAAGGCCTGTAAGTCTTCTGCCTCCCAGCTGTTAAGCATGAGGTATGGGATGTTTCTTTTAGCCCTCTCAGAGTTCACCTAACCACTGACGTTCTTCCTCCTTCTCTTCAGCCACAGGTAACAAGTTACTGCTGCAGTTCTCAGCTGCTCACCAACTTCTGACTTGTTACTCTTCCCCACACATATCCTGACAGTTTCTTTATACAGAATGTACTTTCTCTCCTGGACAGCATTATCTGTGGCATTCTAAGGCAGCCATCAGCACAAGTGAGCTCTCTAATTGCCATACTTATGGATTATTGCAGTTTAACACCAGGGGAAAAGATTGGAGAATTTATCTCCAGTGTAACTCCACTGGCGGCACTTACAGCATGGATCATTTCAAGAATCATTTCAACCTTTTCAATCCTCTTCTGGAAATTTGGTCTAAAATTTTTATAATTTTAAGAAAACAACATCTAAGTCCTACTTTTCCTTATTGGCAGAGGTGCTCAGAACCATATCATATTCTGCAAAGATTTGAGGGATGAGAAATTATGCAGACAAAGCATCACAGTTATGCAGCTGTTGCTATTCTATAACCCACTGCACAAAGCATTCCATACTTGCAAAACACGAAAAAGGAGCAGTAATTTCAAGTGGCTCAAGGAACTCCTAATGGAGTTCTTTCTTTTTATTTTCCTCTCCAGTTTTAAAGTATTATTTACTGTAGTATTCAATTAAGAACAAGGGTTTACTATAGCAACCGCAGCAGCAAGAGGTACTATTCACACACGGGCTCTGAAACAGAAGTTTTTAAGCACCTTCTTAGCAACACTTGTTGATAAACCTATGGCATAGGCAAGTACTATGTGGTTTATAACAGGTGACTGGCACACTAAATTGAGTCTGCAGGAACTGTATTACTTAAGGTCTCCCCCTTCCTCCGTGACTTTAACCTCCTAGAATTAGCACACATGTTGCCAGAGAGCTACACAAATAAAAATACAAAGACATCATCTTTGGACAAGGACCACAAAAGAAGCAGCTGTCATACGGCAGCTTTTCTCTCTGCCACTATGTGGCAGCAAAAGTTGCTTGTGATTCACTGCATCAGTATCTTCATAGGCATTCCAGCTGTGACCTTGCCATCACTCATTCTGGGGACCCTCTCTCATTCAGCATCTGCCAGCTGTCAGCATGGGACTCCAGGGAAAATTATAGAAGATTTCTGGAAAATTACAAGGGGCAGCAGAAGGGAGTATTTGATTTGTTTCTATTTTCTCTGTATAAGGGAGTTGAGGTGCCTGCAGTTTGCCATCTTCCTGACTTTCTTTTGCCTGGGTGTCTCTTTCTTTTCTTCTGTAGTCTTCCACTTCACTGCTTTTGTTTTTCTCATGTCTTTCCATTTCATGCACTTCCTCTTCCCATGATGTCAGAGTTTAAAAGCAGTGTCGGTCTCCAAGGAGTCAATTTTCTTCCTCTGATTTTACTCCTTGAAGGACCATCCTAGCCTGCTCAAATCCATTCCACAAAAAAAGGGAGAACAACAAAGAATGCTCTCCCCTTCTGATGCAGGGTCTGGGTATTATTTAGGCTTATCAATGAGTATCAGTTATCTTCCTTGACAGGTTTTCCATAAGCTGCACTCCCTTTACAAAGGCACCTTCCAGACCCAACAAAGCTGCAAATAGATGTGCACTGGGAAAACCCACAATTATAAAACTTGGTTAGCCACAAGCAGATAAGACCATTTTACACATGCCTGTCTTTGTCTAGACTAGATGCTAAGCGATGTTTGAAGTATCCTCACTTTAGATACTATGAGTAATTCTGTTTTCACATTCCCACCTGCTTCCCCTACTGGTTGAGAACATCATAACAAATATATTCACGGTTCCTGTGGATTTGGTATTCAGGATTCTCACTCTCTCATCGATTGAGGTATCATTGAATTCAAGCTGGCAGTGTTCCACACTGCAGGACAGAAGTGCTGATCACTTCATCCTGATTTCTTATCTCATTATGGCCTACATTTTAACTGATGTACTCAGTTGCATTTCCACTTCCTTCCTAAAATCCAGCTGCTAGCATGGTCAGGTTACCACTTCACTCCACTACAGGGTAACTATATTGGGGCAGTATCTGAAGCAGCTATTTTGTGCTCATTGTCTGTAAAATCTGTTGTGGTTAAGAAAGCAATATGCATATAAAATATTACTGTTCTTTCTAGAATGCTATCTGCAAATATGTTCCAAACTCTGCATTCTACCATTAATTTAGGGAAGTGCTAGATTTACATAAAGACCAAAGACTCCTTTAGATAGGAGCTCCTGGTTTGTATCCCTATCTAGGCTATGGCTGTAGAAAGGGTCTGAGCACATGTAAGCAAGGAGCTGATCGGCTGGAATTGGGTGCTGCTGATTACAGCTGTTATTTCAAGAAGACTTAAGGGAAACACACATGCATACCCTAGGCTGGGCAGAACGAAACAGCTTTGAGCACTCACACAATTACAGCTGGAAAAATAGAACTACTATGGAGTATCAGACTGCTCATTAACTTTCACTGCCAAGGTTAACACCTATATTTTAGCCTTCTCACGTACACACTGTGAAACTCCTTTTGATTGTCCGCTTCTCTCCGCCTGCTGTAGGACCCAAATCAAGCCCTGATTAGACTGTTTTCAATCTTCTTTAAAAAGCCATGGACAATTTTACGTGAAATGATGTTGCACAAATTGTTTTAATTAAAAGAACCCTATTTTCTCCTAGACTAAAATCATACCCCAGGTAGCAACAACACTGACAGGAAAATCAACAGGTGGCCTGTTTGCCAATTATACCTGAGCATCACATCTGCTTTGTTCAGCACATTTCAGTAGGAGTTGGTTACATTCACTAAGACTTTTATAGCCCAATTTATTAATGACTCTCTTAATCCAAAAGCTAGAAATTTCTCTGAATCACTTCAAAAAAAGATGTCAAGACAAGTTATAATCTTTGGCACACTAATGCTAAACAAAATGTGTAGCCAGGGTCTCATTCATTAAAAATCATGCTATTCAGCTCCAGCACATCCATTGGTTTGCTATTCTGGAAGGCATAATTTTATGCTGATAGTTTCCCAAGTCCCACATTGCTATATATTTTGAATATTTTGTCCCAGTATGATCTGATTATTGCTAAGTGGGAAACTACTGCCAATGAATTTCATGCAGAAAAGGGTAGAGGATGAACATTGCAAAGGGCCTTTCACTGCTCCACTCTTCAGCTCAAACTATTTGGCAAGCCACAGGCAGGCGTGGTACCATGCTAAGCAACTTGTTGCTCGTATCTCCAGCAAAGTCCTCTTCAGCATAAATTCAAAGCTCTGCTTCCTTAGCTGGGAGCCAGCAGGAGCTGTGCATTCCCTGTGGACTGTGAAAGAAAATCCCCCAGCCCTAGACCCCAATTGGATTCATTGCACTGACAGAGCACTTGAAGTCCCTCTGTGTTACTGTCCCCAGGCTCATGGTACTCCACTTTTTGGCACCCCCTATAGCACCTCAGAGCACTCCTGTGCATTACTGCAGGACCAGCTTCACAGAAAGAGTCGCTGTAAGTTGTGTGCCTTTTATATGAGATAAAAATAAAATGTTTCCTCAGTGTTCAAAGCACTGACACAGGTTGCAGGGACTCTGGATTCAGCTCCCTTCCTTCTTTGAGAGGTATCAGGCTCGTAGCTCTCTGGTGGAACAGACTTAACCATCAGTCTAATTCCAGGAAAAAACTCTTGCTTAAATATATGATTGCTGTGAGAGATGAGGAATGTGATCAAAGAGGCAGGGAAGTCCCTTGAGTGAGAGCAGATATGGGTTCTTTCTCTTTTAGTAAAGACTTTACATTAAGACTTCCTATTAAGGAGTTGTTGGGAAAAAAATGCAACTGATAGACTCAAAAGGAGCTGAATCCAGGACTCCCAGTCATTCTCCAGGTAAAGCCCCTGTTCCCAAGTGCTTTCTCTGTCAGATCCCACAAAGGGAACTGAAACCTTTCAGTAACACATGCCTTTGCTGTTTGAACTCACTCTGTATGTGAGATATGGGTTCAAGTCTCCTCAGAATGCCTGAGTGTTGGTGGGAAATACAATCAGTCTAAGAGAGAATTGGTTTAGAAGTAGGGTATTCTGAAAAAAAGAAAAGCTTATTCCCAGCTTTGAGGAAAGATCAGCTATTTGCAAAGCCTAAGTAGGCAGATGTCTCATTTGACAGCACTGAACGTGGTATCTCAGTTCTATGAAGGGGCACAACTGTCAAGATACGTGCATCTTTGGCTTGCTGGCTTTTGTGAACTGCTCTCTGAGGTCTCTCTTTCTCCCTGGATACTGCAAGTGAATCTAGGTACCTCGGTCAGGTTTGCGATATTACAAGGTATAAATGCTTATGGCTTTGTGTCCTAGGTGTTACAGAAGTTGATACAATTTTATGCTATTATAATCTTCAGGAGAAATTCTTTCACCCACACCCTAATGTCTTCTAACCAAAGTGCTCAAGTTTAGAAGTCAGCTCCTGAGGAAGAGTTGCTGTGAGCCAAACTATCAGTGCTCATTGTAACTGTGCTTTCAGCAGGGGAAAAAAAAAAATCCAGATTCATAATAATAGTCTGAAGCTGACTAAACTGAGAGACTATGATGCATGCTCTGTCATAAGCCCTCTAGATTATCAGAAGAGATGGGTGAAATTACCTCTTCTCCGCCTTGCTGATGACTAGGCCAGAACAGCTCTTCAGGGCTGTGAGCAGAAGAGAGGAGACACTTTTTCTGTGATAAGACCAGCTCTAAAACCACCAGTAGGAAGAGGAATTGGAGCAATCACTTGACACAAATTTAGTGGGACAGTCAGTGGTTTTCAAGGGTTTGCATATAGTGGTTTTGCAGCTAAGCAGCTGAACCACAGAAAAAAAAGCATAAATATTTTATTTGGATTGAACCAAAGCTTTTGTTTTTAAACTCATCATCCTTCCATTGTGCTGAACAAGTGCCCCATCTGAGCAAAAATGAGATAGTTTGCTTTCAAAGACTTGTAAGAAAATCAAAAGAAATGAAGGGTTAGATTCACAGAGGTGGTAGAAGCGGCTGTCTCCAGTGTAACTGTCCCCCAGCAACAGTTGGTGAAATTACCTGTTTTGGGAAGTCATCTCTCTAAAGCTAATTAATAATGGGGGCAAGGATTAAAACCCAGCTCTCTGCTGAATGTTTAGTTAGATTAGGAAGTTGTGGTGTCTCTGAACCCACAAACAAACACAATCCCTTGAGGAGGATCTACCTCTCATTGCCTGTTAGCAAGGCACATTTCTGCGTGAGGGGACTTTGAAGAAAGGGGGGAAATCCTCATGATGAGAAGTAATTGATCTGGATTCTGTCATGCGCTAGAGCTTTTCACCATCTACCATGCTCTTATCCTGTTCTGTTGAAGTTATGCAGTAAATTAGAATGCCATCTGCCAGTAATGATGTAGCTACAGCAAATCCTGCCCTAAGGTGAGAGATAGGCTTCTCAGCAACCCTTCCAGCTCCCTGTTTCTGTGATCCTGTGACCCTGGTTGATGGAGAATTCTTGGGTGAAACAAACACACTATTTACTATTTGTTTGTGCACCATAACAAGTTACCTAAGGGTGAATCAAACAGGATAATGGCTGGCTGGGTAAATTGCAGAAAAAGGTTTTCCCTGGACACTCTAACTATGCTGTATGTCCTACCATTATTCAGCAAATTATCTGGGGTCAAAACAGAAGCAGCAAACAAAGGAAGTACTGCAAAAAGGGAAATTGTTAAAAGACTATACAGTTACTTTCTCAAATAAGAGGAATTTTAAGTGTTAACTGGACTACAGCAGGGTTTAGTAGCAACTCCCTGGCTTTGAGAATTATTTTCCTTTGCTGGAATATTTGGCAGAGTCAGAGTGTCGATTTTCCCTGTTTATCCAGAGGTTATTTCTACCTGTCTCCAATGGCAGTCCTCTCCCAAGCATTCACTCTCAGGATAAAGGCTCATTCCAGTGATTCTGATCCTTTCCCCTGTTGCAGTGACAGTCTGTGGTGTGGCTTTGCCTCCTGTTAGACTTCCTGAGGAAAGCCAACACTAATGCCAGGTTTGGAGACAATACTGTCCCTCCATGGACTGTAATATGAGGCTGCAAAGCAAACTTTGCTTTCAAACAGCCACAACAAAATAACAAATCCACCCCTTCATTTTCTACACTCTATTTTCCTAATTAGGTGGGTGGGAGAACAAATGTCCACATGCAGAAAGTAGGTGGGCATGGGCTGGATAAATCCCATGCTCCCAATTCTTGGCATGGAACAGTGCAGCCATTATCCCTTCTAAATGTCAGGGAACTAGCTCCAACTCTACGAGGTGCCAGACACCTGCTCCCACTACTCCCAGCTTTGCCTTCTGCTGTTGCATCTCTCACTCACAGGCCTCGGTGTAATTCCACTCTGCACAAATTGAGCCGTGAGTGCCAGGAAAGAGGGATTCTGAAAGCATTTCATAGAAAGTCACGGACCAGGGCAGCAACAGACCCACAAGGAGGGACACAGCTGCCACTTCCATGAAGAGGAACTACTCAGTACTGAGACTGCACATTGATAAAAAGCCAGCAGAGGGTTAAAGCAAGATGCTTTCTTGCAGGCAGATGAAATGAAATGGATTTAGGGATTTTTTTTCTCAACAAAAAGAGGCAGAAGAGCCACAAAAGGCTATTGAAAGAAGATAGTGAGCTCTCCTATCTGACACATGTCGACACAGAAGCAGTGGCAACAGAACAAGGCTGTCGTGTTGAAAAAGCAGTTCTTCCAGCCACAGGCTGGGCTGCCAGGCAAATCCTGTGCGGTGAAGTCCTCAAAAACAGGGGAATCTATCTGATTCCATACAAGGAAGCAGCAAGATAGGCAGAGCCTGCCTCAGGAGGTCATCGGCCTCTGCCTATAGTCAGGACTCCTTACACACTCATATATGACAGTTTAAGATGGGCAGAGCCAGTGGATCCATCAGCAACCATGAAATGTAGCAGAAGACACAGCTATAAGGAGATAGGGTGAAGAGTAGAGAAGAATGGGGGAGACTCCTCAGCTTCTTTCTCTGGCCTCACTCAGGGACTCACAGTGCTCACGTGGGGCAAGTGACAGCTAATGGACCATTCAGCAGCAACTCTAACACCCTTTCCATGTGCACTATATAGCAAAGCAGCCAAAAAGGAGCCTGGTGCAGCATTCCATCTTGGTCCAGCAAATCTGTCACCATTCTTTGCAAGGTGAAAGTGGTTAATGCCACAGGCAGCTGTCATCCCATGCCCTTTGCCACAGGAAAAATTTGGTTGCCTGCTTCCTGAACTGGACAGAACGTGCCATGGTGCTCACACCACTTTTGTCACCTGGGCTGGTTTAGTTTTGAACTGGTTGGAGAACATGTTACACATGCTGCTCTTCCAGCACATATGGAAGAAGGCCATGCCAACAGCCAAGAGTAGTATCTCTTCCACTGAAGGCTTGAAAGCAGAAAGAGACATACCTTGCCACATGGGAGGCACAGGGAGCACAGGTGAGGAAAAGAAGAAGGAATATGTGGCTCAGGCCAAGATGATCATTTCTGCAGACAGTTGCCAACATCCCCACGCTAGGTTAGACCACTACTTACAGTACATATTTCCATGACTGAAGGCATATCGATTCCAGACTCCTTGGTAAATAAGAATACCATGTGCCATTCCTGACATACTCCTGCTTGTTACAAAATTATTGATGCAGGGTATTTATCTGTTGATGGCAGATCACAACCCTAGTAGCAGAACAAGTTCACTACTCTGCTCAGTTCATGCCTCCGGGCAAAGCTTCAGATTGCTAGCCACAGCACTGCAAATCAAGCAAGCTGTTCAGCAGCAAACTTCAGAGACAGGTAAGAAAGCCAGCCAGTAGCTTGCTTTCTATTTCATCACATGGCTCCACCAGAGCTGTTCAGTTTTCATGGCAGTAGCAATGCTGTCACCACCACTTTCAGGCACTTCAGATTACCCATTTTGTGAAAGCCAGTTGTTAACACCAACGTAATGCGCAGTCCCAGAAACAGTGGCCCCACCTGAAGGCAAAATATTTCTTGCACTTGAGGAATTGTGTAACACCCAAGGAAAATGGGAAACTTTTCATAACATGACCCTTTGTACAACACCATCCTGCTCTGGAGACTGCCCACTAAAGACACCAAATAACACACCAAGCAAAATACAACTCTTTTTGTGACTACTGAGTGGTTTCTCTGGCAAAGAGAAAAACTGCTCTCCCAGTACAAGACATTTGTCAGACTAATGCTTCCACAAATGACCAACCAGCTGTCCCCATGAGTGGCCCTCAGAAAAGGTCCTAATTACACCATGCTAATCAGAGGAGAAAAAGTATCGGCTGGCATTGAAAGAGAAGAATATTTCCAGGCTACTTTCCACCTCATTTCCAAACTCATATGACTCCCCCATATGTCAGCTGAGTAGCAGTGTTAACTACTCCATTTTCTGTGGAATTGGTGAGAAACAACTTGAAAGCTCTTAGGTAGGAATTTAATCTTTCCTTGTGAGAATTGTAAACATTAATCAAACCATACACTGCAAGATAATAATCTTTAACAGATATTGCATAGCACCTAGCAATTCCTAACCAAGTTACGGAAGTCTGAACAATGTTCAAATAAGGCAAAGATATTGTCCTTCAGGAGACAAGAAGCAAATAGATGGAGAGGGAGCACAAGAAACAGAAAAGATGTAGATTTCAGTCACGTTCTGAGTCTTCCTTATTAAAGAACAAGTCACTTTATAGTGGAGGGTTTCTGTTACCGTAGGGTTTTTTAAAGGAAAATCATTATCGGAAATGGCAAGATATGTGCCAAGCACATATTTTTCTCACAGAATTTCTTATTTTCTAACCTTATATAGTGCTTCAAAATGCATTGCTATGAGCAAGTATCCTTCTGAGGGAAAACCTCTGAAAAATCACTATTGAGATGATTAACATCTAGCATATAAAACAACATAAGACAAGAAGCAGCTGTATATGGGAAGGAGGAGAAATACTTGTCTAACCAGATTTCAGTAGGTCAAATTTTGGTCCCAGATAACCAGTCTGAAATAAATCCATTGACATGAGCACTAGCCTGATGTCAGTGGGTTAAATGAGCTCAGAATCTGCCAGCCAAACACACAGAACACTTGAAATCTTGTTGCTTGGCTGATACGAGTCTCATTGTTGGGAGCCATGTGGTTTTCCACTTCTGGAGTATTAACTTCTTTTCAGCCAGCAAAATCCACAGGATCTGTTTGTCTTGGATCAGAAAGTGCCAGCTGTCTACTTCACCCAGTATGAATAAATGCAGATTTACTGTTTCAAAAAGACTTATAAAGAATAGTGGATGTCTGAAGCCAGAAACAACCTTATTAATCTCCACAGGAAATCTTCAGACATATTTTCCTTTTAAGCTACCTGTAGCCTAAAACCTGAAGACTGCTTATGAAGATCTCTAAAGATCAACCTTCAGAGAGAGAGAGAAAGTCAGATTCTAGTTGGGAGTATTGAAAAAGTTTCCTTGTTTGCATTACGTGCTGTCTTGGAGAAGTGCCCCATTTCAGCTTTTACAGGAAGCATTCCCATGGCCCAGTGTGCTATAAACGTGAGAAATAACACACGGTCCTGCCGGAGTTTGTTGCACAGCAGCTAGCTTGAGGGAAGGAAAGAAGAGGGAAGTCAAGGCAATGGTGTAGGAAGAGCAAGAGTCAATGAGCCCTAAGGGGAATGAAAGGGGATGACTGCCTTCAGTTTCAGGAAGATGAAGCTGAGGGCATCTAAATTCCATTCATATTGTCTATTTCTCTTCCCACCTTTGCAAACCAGTTAATGATATTCAACAGGCAAGTAGGTCTGGCTCTGTCTCGCTCCTAAAGCAAGTGCAAAAGCAGCACATGCTGTTGCAAGAGCAAAACAAATACCTGACAAGAGGTAAGCGAAAAAGATGTGTAATCTAGATGGCTTTCTCCTCACTTAAATGCAACCCAATGCTAAAATCTCAGCTTGCACTCATTGTTCCTGACACAGAGGGTCAGAAAAAGAGCCACAAATCCCAACCCTATTCACATCCAGGCAGGTTAAGCACAGAGGGATATTTTGACCCTGTTGGAAAACAACCTCAAATTTGGATACAAAGCTAGAAAGACTCTAAACTTTTTTGCCTAAAATAATTAGAAAGTTTCCATGCAAGATTTCAGCTCAAAAGACCCATCCACTCAAAGTGGCACAAATATCACAAAATACCGTGACTGGGTAGACATCTCAAGGACACATCAGACCACTGCAGACCCAAACCACAGATCCATCAGGCCTCACACATGAAATACAGGATTTACTTCTGAATCCTATCCAGCACTTTTCTCACCCACTGTTTTATCTGTCTTTAGTGGTTGACTAAGCAGCACTGTAGCTTCTCTCTTCATTCTGGGACCCTGCAATTTGCTTCTACAGTCTGCTGTATCCAGCACGTACAGTTGCACTGGAGAAAAAGCAGATGGTCTCCAGTGTGTAAGTACATGCCCTAGCAGCTGCCTAGCATGACAGCCCATGGCTATGACTCAATACCTGGGAGTACGCACCAGCATGTCAGATGCTCCTTCTCATTAAGTGTCCCACAACTGTTGCCTCACACTGAAAGACACCTGGGTTGGTCTGAAGCCCAAAAATGGCTGAAAACACAGGTCCACATTTAAATCAACCCAAATACCTTGACTTAGCTATAAAGGTGCACCATCCAGATATCTCTGTAGGAACAGTACTCAGAGGGGCTCAGATGAATCTTATTACTTCACAGATCTCTTAGAAACACACTACCATGGTTTAGAGATGTTTTTTTCACCTGCTTACTTTAAATCAGTTTCAGTGCTGCAAAGGCATTGTCTCTCTTCATTAACAGGGTTTTCACAGAAATAGCTTTGCTCCAGCTTACATATTTAAATAATTTACTCAACCAGCATGTACTTGCTCATTTCCCTTTCAACTAGAGGTGCAACCATGCGAGTGCAATTCAGTAGATGAAGCAGCTATGAAAAATTGTTTAACTGTGACCTTAAGCAGCCTAGTTATGGCAGAAACCCTCTCCCATTAATCAGTTGCACTTGTCTATAGTATTGACTTTGTACTCTTTATGGAGCCTTTCACTGCAGAAAAGCTGGTGGATAGCTCAAGAATGTCAAAATTACATTCAGATTTCAGAGCATGGAAAAAATAAACAGGAGGAGAAAAAAAATCTTGACAAAATTCTTATGCATCTTCCAGATGCTGCAACATGTACTTTCAGAAAAGTGGTGCGGCATTTTCCTGTGCTATTTGAGAAAGTGTGTAATCACCCAGTTGTGGGGCTTAGCATACAAGAAGTTGCCAGCAAATAACTGTTATCTCTCAAGTATGAGATTTCTGTCCCTGGCTGACATTGCTGATTAAAGAGTTCCTGTGGTGAGCGAGTCTGGAAAGGCAACCATTTTAGCTGCTGGTATATTGTTCCCCGTTCGTATTATTTAAAAAAAGGATGGTGCTTACACAAAGGACAAACAGCATCATAGCTGGAAAGGCAGAAGCAACTGTGAGTCTATAGAAAAACAAGTTACAATTCGGCACCAATGCAAGATTGTTGATGAGATGTTACGCTGAGGCTGGCGGGCCGCATTTAGTTTGATAGGTATGATATTCTTACTTAGGCAGCTGCCTGCCACAAGCTGTAGAGATCATCCTCATTAGAAAAAGGCAGTTCCAGAAGCTCCTCCGTCCTAGATAGCCCCACACTTGTAAAGCCTGGTGATTCTTGCAAGTCCTGGTCAGAGGGATACATGCAGCAGAGTACATGTCTCTTAGGTACTCACTGGCACTCTGGAGGAAGCAAAGATCCACAGGAGCATGGGATGCCCAGATTTCTGCAAAGAAACATCGAGCAATTAGACAGAAACCCCACTGGGGGCAAAGACTGTCTTTGCAATCAGTGTTTGTGCAGCACCCAGTGCTGTTGTCTTAATGGTAAATGGTTTAATAGAGAGAGACAACACCAAAGTCGGCAACAAACACAGCTGGGGCTCAGAACCTGAACAGCTGCATCCGACCCTTCTCTTAGCTGTCAGGGAAGAAGAATATCTTCTTTTTATACAGGCATACTCCAGAAATAACATATGGAAATTGAGCAGAGGATACAGAGCACATGAAATGGAAGGGTTAACAGTCTTTTCTGAGAAAGGGTGTTACTCCCTCCATAATTGATACCGAAGCAGTTTGGGCACAGTGCATCCCAATGAGAGAGCATGTGGCCTAATTTGGCAGTTCTTCCACCAGCAGGAGGCTCTTCTGCAGGCTATTCACAATCCAACTGAGGTTGGCATCCTTGCCTGGTTGAAGCTGACATACTGTGCCACGTTATGAGTGGGAACAGGACCATCCTAACAGATTAGCATGAACACAGGCTTGCCAGAATACCAGTATGTGGATAATACTTAAGTGTTAAAGGGGGGGATCTCTGTCCAAAAATGATGAAATGACAGTCTGTCTTCAGCTTGCCCAGCTACAGTTAGGAAATCTGTCACAGGGTACCACAGCTGAGCTCGGCACACCCCAAAGCCATTTCTGCAGCCCATGTCAAAGAAGGAAACCTCTCTTTCAGGAATCAGGTTCTCTAGAGGACACAGGTATGAGCAGGTCCCCAGACAAAAGCTATGAAAGCCTCTGTAGACTGGTCATGGTTCTTGCTGGAGTGACTTCTTTGGCAGGGAAGACCTATTGAGAATTTCTTCTGGTTTTCTGAGGTATTTTATAGCAGTGGGCTTCATGGTAAATTTTGTAGTGAGGAAAAAAATATTAGGGTCAGACTGTGATGAGGTCTATGCAGATACACAAAATTAAAGATAAGGCAGGAGAAGCCTCTACCCATCTCTTATTGCCTTGGGAGGTTAAAGTAACTCAATGTTGGGTATGAGTGCATTACCCCCCTCCATTTGCTCCCTGGAGAGGTACTCTGACCAACTGAGCTGGCATGCTGCTGTGTCTCAGCAAGCATCTCAGGCTGGGGACCTTTGAAGCTTGCAGAATATGAACTAAAACTTTGCAAGATACTTGTTGCACATAGCCAGGAGCTATGATGTGCAAGTCAAGGAGGAGTCAAACTCACAGGATCAGCATCAGCACAACTTGGCATCCTCCTTTTTACTTCTCAAAATTAGGTTTTTTCCTGTCTGTATTTGGAAGAGGGACCTACCATTTATGCTGCACAGGTGATTTATACAAAAAGTATACTTCAGCACCCTTCACAAGCAATTAATGTCACCTCTGAATACACTTTTCAAAAGGTTTTCATAATAAAAGAGGGAAAAAACAACTATATTTGCACAAACTGTGGCTAAAGTGTTTGACACCTTTCAAAGGTGTGTGTTGAAATACAGAACTACTTTTAACCCCAGATAAGACCTTGAGGAAATGTTTACTGGGCCTCAGAGAAAATGTAAATCAAAACTGCCAAAACTATGTCAGTAGATTTCATTACAGTTTACTTATTTAAGCTGGGAATGAAAACAAGCAGAGTTCTGGGCAAGTTTGTACTCCTGCATCTCCTTTTAGATCTGTCTGTTTACATTTTACAGTGTGTTAGAAGTGACCCAAAGGTGGCAAGTTGCTGAATTCTAAATGTCCTTCAGTAGCTGGAACATTGCATTCCCGTGCCTTTTGATGAGTCACATTACTTATTTGTCACATATGTTGTTAACACAAGGAAATTTATTCAATGAAGAAATTAATCCAGGCAGCCAGCCATGGACAGATGAATGAAAGTGACCAAAAGCAGGTTGGAGCAGAAAGCGAGGAAGGGAGAAAGAACTGTTAAATCTGTGCAGTCCCCAGATCTTTTTAATATCAAACACAAAGACAGTGAAATCTGCACTTCCCAATGCAGAGACCATTTGCTTCCTGTTTCTGAGCAGGAGCCTGATTTGGGACCATGTTCCTTTCTTGATGTCTGACCTCTCTGATACTGTGCTTTTTCCCTTGACTTGAGGACAGAGAAGGAGCAGCAGCCTGTATTTGGGTAGGCTGTGTAGCAGAGCTGTGAAGAGCCTATGGATCTTTCATCGGGGCTCACTGGGGACCTATTTTGGAAGGAATGAGAAAGCTGAAAGCGTTGCCAGCATTATGCTGAGCTGTTGTTCTCTGGAGTCCAGTCTTCAGCCAGATTGTGAAATCAGAGGACTTGGAATTGAGACAAGGATAAACCCAAATACAAAACAAGGTTTCTGCTAGATTGCCTCATTTCACCATTGTCTCCCTAAGGCATGTGGACACCATCACAGTCATTGCCACATTCATTCTTCTAACGCAATATCTTTTTCCTCTGAATTTTTTGAAGGGAAAAGTAACATTCTGCTATGGTAACCAGGGTTAATTTTTTGTTATCCCAAACAGTACCTCCTCATGCCTGGTAGCTAAGACACAAGGCTACTGCCATAGTGATGAATTAGGACTATGGCAGCTTCTTCCATCCCAGATTAGTCTTAGTGATTATCCCAGCCACTGAGAGCCAAATCCTGGCCATGGTTTCGGGAACTTAAACACCACATGAGAGTGTAAACTGGGCCTATATAATACAGGTAATCTACCCAAGAACCATTTGACTTACCAGGAAACTAAAGAACTAAAGGACCCCAGATCTTTGTTCCAGTACCAAAATGGCTATGAGGTTAAATAACATTTTTAGTGAACAAACCCATTCAAGCTTTTCTCACCGTTTTTTGCTCTTTTGCTTTAAAGGAAGCAGTAGCAACTTCATCACTTCACTTTTCTAGCAAAGAAAGGCTTTAGGATCTCCAAATATTTTCTGTTGAAATAGATGGGCCCTTGCAAATTTTAGGCATGATTCTTGCTGCCCACTGCCTGGCCAGGGGCTCATTCCTTCAAAGAGATGGATTCAGACCACTCATCTTACCATGATCTTCTGCGTTCTGCTTTATTCCTTATTTGTAACCCAAAGAGGGAAGCCCTTCACATGCCAAAGCACGAGGAAGGCCTTGAACATTGCCTCAGTCCTGTACCCTGCTCACAGGCATGGCTGACTGCTTTGGGAAAGGAGATAGGTTCTGTCTCTTTTGCTAAAAGGGCATGGTTGCTTCCTCTGTCAGGAGGCAACTCCTGTCTCTGCTATGGCTTGTGTGGCTACAGCAGCTACAGCTGCTATGCACGGCATGGAGAGGGGCATCTTGTGGTAGCCGTGATAGTGAAGGGTTTTATTTTTGTTTTGTTTTGGGTTTTTTTCTTCTTTAAATAAAGGCAATTTAATATTTCATTATTTGAGACATGTTGCTTTTAAATCTGTCCTCAGAGAAACTGAGATCATTGCAGCCTGGAGACCAGCCAGGGCTCAAGGGAATTACAATCCTAGACTAATAAATTTTGGTCTGACCTAGAGCAACCATAAATCCTAAATAAACTCTCTTACTTCACTCATGTTACTCTAAGCTCACCATGGTGTTTCAGACACTGAACATTGTCCATGCCCTCTTTTCCTGAAAGAACAGTTTGATAGAATATTTGTGTCTAATGAAGCATTCCTGCTAACCAAAATACAACAAAACTCTTCTCTTGTACTCCGGAGAAGATGACCAATCAATGTTTTCAGACCAGGCCTTTCAACTCGAAAGCCAAAGTCCTTCTCATCCTTCCTTTGCTGGCCTAATCTCATCAGTTTTCTCAGAAAATTGATCGAAGTGTAACCTGGGATCTCCAGCAGAACTTGATCATGTCTATTTAAAGGCCTCCTACTTCTGGATAAAACCATGATTCAGTGTCACACAAAACAGTTCTGTTGTCCCCCAGCTTCCACCAAGCATGGTAGAAGTTGCTGCTACTCAGCAAGAATTAACCAGTTCACAGCATTAACCAGTTCACCCTCAAAGCGTTCCAGGGAGGTCAGGATGTTGAGGCAGCTAAGGGAAACTGGATGCACAATTTGAAGTAATTTACAGCGTAGGCTGGCTTTGTGCAGAAAGATTGGCACATAGCACAGAATTGCCTTCAGCTCTTTCTGAAAATCTGATCCTAAAACTTAAAAATGGGTTTGAACCACAGTTAAAATGAAGACTGGCTATTTTTTGTCCCCAGTCCTGCAGGACAGAACCAACTCCCAGTACATAAGGCTTTCAAAGGGGATACTCTGCTCTAAACCCACACCAACCTCCTAAAATCCCACAAAGAGCCCAGACTGTTCCTTCCTTGCTTACAGGCACTCATCTGTGATTCACACAAACCACTCCATGGCGTGCATTGTCATCACAGCACACTTGAGATTCCAAATCAAACCTTTGCCTCCTGCATTCCCGCATACGCGTGATTGCTTGCCCACCAGGGGAGTCCTGATATTCTCATCTACCTTCCTGAAGGATCATTTGTCACTTCAAGCCCTCTAGACACCTGGAACATGGAAATTCCATTTACATAAATTCAGGGCCCCGGTTGTCTTCCTGCTCTCTCTGGCAATCATAGCAGCCTAATTCATGGGTGGTCACGTCAGCCCTTCACCCTCTCATGGCGCCTTAGAGTTACAAGTAGCAAACAGAGAGCAGAAGAAAGGGAAATGCATCCTTCAGTGTGATGCAGAATGGCAGGCTAAGCATGCAGAAGAAGCCTAAGGGATTTTATACAATCAGAGAGGTTTTAGAGAGACAGTAAGCTACTCTGGAAATAACTTAGCACACAAATTAATAGCTAGCTCTTCCTCTCTTTAGCACAGACTTTCACAAAGGTTCACCTTACCCAGGAGTCAGGCTCTGGAAAACCACTGGTACCTTAGGGAGCTTCCTAGCTGTCTTCTACTACAGAATGGATTACTTGAGGATTTCAGCCATGGATTAAACTCCTTGGGAAGCTTCAAATGTTGCCTTTCCACACCAAACAGCATCCAGATCAGTTGTTGGCATAAACAACAGTCAAGCTGCCTTCTCTTCTTGCCAGAAGAACTAGGTCCAATGGGACTTAGCAATCATAATTTTTTCCACCATAGCTCAGGACTTCCAGCTCAAGACTTCTCACCAACCAGCACCCATTTTTTTGTGGATTCCAGCACTGGAATGATCTCAAATAGACTCAATCTCAAACTCAGGAAGACAAGGGCATAGGTCCAGCTCCACTCCAGGATGTGGCAGACAGTTTTCTGAAGTCTGCAGGAATTCTATTTGTCTAAACCTGAGCTGAATTTGACCCTTACCGAATTTTAATGCAGCTGCCAGACTCTTACATTACAACCTTCTTCTCTTCATTTAGTTCGCAGTTCAAAAACTAATATTCACCATCTATCAGCATTTCACAATGAGTTATTTGTTTAGTAGCAAAGAAAAGTGATTAAAATATACAACATGGTGAAAATCACATTCTCATCCTCTCTCTGTGCTGCTGTATAATTCACGCTGAAGAACAAATGAGATTACAGCTCTGGGACTGTCTCCAGAATGAGTTACATTTGTCCTGTTTCCCATTCTTGTTATAATCTTTGTCAAGACAGTAGAATGATACGTCCCATTTGCTGTCCCCTTCACAATATTTGTCACACTCCTGCAATAATAGAGTTGCTGGGTGCCCAAATACACATCATGAATTATTTGTTGATGTAAGGAAAGTTTTCTTGCATTCTCTTTGAGTAATCTGCCCTTCCCTTTAAATCCAGAAGCAGGTACTGATCAACATTATTCCTTTTTATTGCCTTTAGGATGAGATTTGCTACACTCAACCTTTTGTTTAGAAGCCTTAGAGGAGGAGGGGGTGAGCAGCAGAGTGGCAGACACAGTGTATCACTTGCCTAATTGCAAAGAGGGATCCAGGTGTTGGCAAAGATCAAACCTACTAATATAATATCACCAGCCCTAAAGGGCAAATAATTGCAACAGATAAATCACTGTTCAATAAACATACCATTAGAACAGCCATCTACCCCTGAGCAAACAGCTTTGAGAAAATTTACCTTCTTATGCAAGCATTTGTGCGGGATTGATAGTCATCAACCAACAGCATTTATTTAAGCTAACTTCAAAAATGGATATGCTCTGGTTGCTGCTGAGTAAATGCAAATAGGAAAAGTAAAAGAAACAAAATGAATGCATGAGAAGTGGTTGCAATGCTTCAAAATTAATGGAAAAAGGAGGGAAAAAACATTACTCTCTTTTGCTTGCACTACTAGGAATATCTTATATGGCAGGATACTGAAAGGAGCAGGGGGGAAGGTCAGGTGATTACGCTGAGCAAGAAATCCCCTGTTACTTTAGAGATTCAGTTAAAAAATGTACCTGCCCCTCCTTGGTTGGAAATTGCATGAGGGCAGGCTCACTACTATGGTCTTCAACGTATCTCTGGTCTGACCAGGCTGGAAATTAGGTGGTTTTGAACACTGGGCCATGGTAGGGAAGCACAGCTTCAGGCTGAGATTCCTGAAGAAACTGCTCCCTTCTGGAGAGGGACCCACAGAAGCTCTGAGCTAACACACCCCACAGCTGGCATTAAAACTGCTCAGTAGCCTCTCCCATCCCTGGAGTCTGGGACTGACTAAAAGGAAACTTCTGAAAATGTGGAAGTGGAGGTTGTGGGTAAGGTAAATGTGATCAGAACCAGAAAATGCAGAGTTAAGTGGGATCCCAGTCCTACTACCCCAGAGCTGCTCAGGCACCTTAGCAATGAGCAGGTGACTGTAAATAGGTACATATCAGGCTTTCTCTGCTGTATCTGTCAGCAGTAATCTGCATTTGCTGTGTGAGTTGCAGCTGTACAGGGAGATGGTTTTGCTCCACTATGGTACACTCAAAGCAGCTGTGCTCTGGGAGTACTGCTGCTGGTGCCAGCCATGCTGGAGAGGGCCCAAAGGAGTGTACCAGAGGAGGGGAAGGAAAGAAGGCCAGCTGAATCAGTCTGACAGCAGAAGAAAAGCCCTGCTTTGGGCATTCTGCCTGGGGCATCAAGACACCATGGGAACCAGACAGTCCTTGTGATATGTTATGTCATGGAGATATATGAACAGCCTTTGTAGTCCTGTCCAAAGGTCCCTCCAGTGCAGCTCACTGTCAGACCTAGCCTTGGCAGGGCTGTTAGCAGGGACCGAGATCATACTGGAGCTAGCACAGACACAGAACACACGGCAAAGCAAACACAGAAGGAGCACAAGAACATGCTGCCCCCTCAACAGCAGATAAGAATGAAGCAGCCAGCATTCCTTCCCTCCAGCATGTCAACTGCACCACACCCTTGCTGAAGGGTGCACTTGATCCCACTGTACATGTCACTGACAAACATACTAAACAGTGCTGGTCCCGATACCAACTCTTGAGGAACACCACTCATCAGTGGTTTTGACTTGTCCAACAAGTTGTTGACTGCAACTCTTTGAGTGTGACCACCCAGCCAAATTTACCATTTGATAATTCCTGATTAGCAACAAAAAAAGATTTGTTTTTCCCAAGCCAAAGAGCCAGGGGTCTCACTGCAATACGTATTCCTGTAAATAAGCAATTGATATCACATGACAGCTAGAAATTAACAGTGGAGACTTTCCTCCCCCAGAGAGAGAATGAGGTGACCAACAGCATGGTGGCTAGGGCAACCACAGATGCAGAACTGGTTGAAGACCTACTTTGACCCACATGTGCATTGACTTAAGTGCTTCTGCTCTAACATAATGACCCAGAGACTGTTTTAGCTCTGTCTTAAACAGGATGTAATGAGCCAGCTGTGCACTCACTGCATCTTTCTTTTTAGGGGGTTTGCAAGCTTAAGTATCCTAAATGACAAAGAAATCAAAATAGAGAGACTGTCATTCGTGCCATTCACACAGAAGATGAACTTTTCTCACCACACAAACAGAAGAAGAAATATGGCAGGCAGGTTTGTATTTAGAAATGAAACAGTAGCAAGAATGCTGTCAGGTTTGAGTTTTTTTCCCCAGAGATTATACATTCTTCATGGATAGTTTTTGTATTGCTGTTTGAAATATGCATTTTGAATGTGAAATATAGGCGTGAACATTGTGTACCAGTTTTTAAAAAACCAACAAAATACATAAAACTGTGACAGTGAACAGATGCCTGGGAAGAATAAGAACAGAGAAACCATAAGGATACTCCTTCACCCCCCTAATATCACCCTCCCAGCATCCAGCTATTTTCAGCTCAAGAGATGTCCTCCCTAATCCAACATTTTCCTTCCCTTAACCATAAGTTTTCAGTCAGCCTGTTCAGGTGAGAGCAAGATTATAGTCAGCTGTCGATGATTTTCAGCAACGATCCAGAAGGATTTCTTATTTCAGACTAAGATAGGATGCTTTGCACTGGTTAAACTTGCCATGAACTAAAAAAAAACCCAACCCAAACCACAAGTCAAGCTTCTCAGAGGCAAAATGCTACCTCAGCTTTTGCACACATCTATCAGTCAGCCAACAAATTAGAAGGAACCGATGACCACAAATACCCCTGTGAGAGCCAGTTTTGCATTTGCTGCTGTTTACAAAAGGTGTGTAGGCTGATGTAACTTTCACACACCTTGAGAGCAAGTCAATTTTATACATATATAATTATTCAGATCTTTATTCTTGGTTATATGTCGCATTCACCGTAACAATTTATTGCCCCTTGTTAACTACAGCGGTTGTGTTTATGCAAAACCAGAGAAGGTATGAATTCTGAGGGACCATTGTGGGGTTTCACAATGCACTACAGAAGGAAAGCAAGCAGTTGCATAATTATTCCAGCATGACATGTTCATGCATAAAATTAGGCCTTCTCTCCAAGCACTGTCAATAAACCCTGTAAGTCTATAGGAGAGCTGTTCATAACGCATTCAATTTTACCTATCAGTATGACGCCCAATTACTTGGGAAAGGGTGAAAGACTTTATGCCACATCTAAACATGACAGACATAACCTTTATGTACTGGCAAATGCCAAGATGTTGCTGGCTGTAGGCATTCTGAACATGTTTGTGTTTTTCTTTGTACATGGCTTTCCCTTTTTTTTTTATATAAATGAAAATTGTTAAGTATTTTAAAACCCAGCATTATCACATCTCCTGAGGAATCAATCTGGAAAATGGAAGGAAGCGTTACACTAGCTAAGCTTCTTTAGGGCATTTAACATAATGTAGGGGTTTTTTCCTTCTGCAGGTACTAAAGTAGCACTTTCCTGACCCCTGGTTTCAGCACACAAGTATCAAGTTGTAAGTCCAATGCTAGGTCCAATCACTGAACAAAAAGTAAAATAATTTTATTGTCTTGTCCTAAGTAAAACATATCAAAAACTTCTGCCCCATCTCCAAAAGGTAAAACTGACCTGTATCTCAAGAGTATTTTGAAATAGTCCAGCATGTCATCCTTTTTAATACCTCCCAGCAGGGAGCACAACAGCAGGGCTGGTTTATCTTAATTATCTCTCTTTATCTCCATAGGAGGAGAAGATTACTGTCAGTTTGTTGCTGGCTAGAACAGAAGAAGTCAAGGAGCACAAGTCATCTCCATTTCTCCAGGACTACTCCCACAGATCAGGTGACTGCAATATGAAAATCTGATGGAGGGAGTGGAGGCTAAGATTGATGTTTTGGGTTACTCATTGTGACTGGAAGCAGACAGTCAGAGTTGCATTGCTTGTAAAAGAGAGGAAAAAGTTTCTTTGTTTGAAGGGGGATATGTTTTATTGCTCACAGTGCAGGGAGACAATGAAGAAAATGGCTGCAGTCACTGAGACAGCATGCTCTAGCAAAGATAAAGCTTTGAGAAACACAGCCTCTCTGCTCACCAGGAAAGAGAGACAATGCTGCTTACAGTGTGGAGTGACTGTCAGGGGACAGTCACGATATAGGACAATGGGTATATGGTAGTTGTGAATTAGTGAAGTTACCTTGTTGTCAGTTACTGACTCCTGGTACAGCGCTGTACTGCTGCTGTTCTTTCAGTTAGCTTAAGGAGCATCTTGGATTTTACGTTCCTGTAAAGGTGTTGGAGCCTTTGATCTAAAGCCTATGGTCTACTGGCAATTTCAGTGTCATTGCTTTCTGGCAATTTTGATTGCATCTTTAATAGTGTTGCTACTGATTGGGTAACGCGCCTTTGCTTTTGGCTCTTTGTTATCAGAGGACTCCCATTCTGTTCTCAGCAGGGCATCATAAGCTGTCTCAGGAGTCTGCCCAGAGAAGTTGATGGGGACTAGAGCAATCTTCTCATGTGTTTCCTGTAGGCCCTCATTAGTGAAGCAAACATTAGATAGTAACATAAATCTGAGTCACCGTTTTCTCGTGTGCTTTGTTCATCTGTGGTGATCTTTCCAAGACTGCCTTTCTCTTAACTCTTCGTGGCCCTGAGAAACAATCTTTTCATGTCACTTACATCCTGGGCAGAACTAATAACTTGGGAGTAATTTCCAGGAATGTTAATGAAAATATTTAGCATGTACAACTCAG
Organism: Porphyrio hochstetteri; assembly: GCA_020800305.1. Taxonomy (NCBI): domain Eukaryota; kingdom Metazoa; phylum Chordata; class Aves; order Gruiformes; family Rallidae; genus Porphyrio; species Porphyrio hochstetteri. Next base: position 16,129,787 of record CM036910.1, on the reverse strand, counting down.
CAGAAGCACCTTGCAGAGATACAAAGGACAATTATAAGTCCACCGGCTCATACCAAAAACTTTACTCTGATTGACCCTCTATCTGCTCCACATGCTGAATAAACACAAACACCATAAAATCATTCCCTTACTGGCCTAACCTAGATTATTATTATGGCTCTTCCTCTGCTGATTATTGTGTGTGAGAAATTAAAACTCAGTTGGATCACCTTTTGCTGCCTATTCCACATGATGGATAGCTACTGATGGTAAATAATTTTTCCTTGACATTAAGAGTTGGATTGTGGTGCACAGTTCAGTCCATCAGATCCTCTCTGGGGATTGCGGCAATCTGCAGGTGTCAGTTACTTATAGTGGGTTATGGGTAGGGCTTTTTGCCTTTGCTCTAACTCTTCTGTAAAGGCACAGTCATTAGACTGGGTCATCACTAAAAAAAGAAGCTCTGAGCTTAAGATACCCCAGTTTAAAGGCAAAATGTAAGTTGACCGTAAAGCTAAATAAATATTGATGAGTAGCCTCTTCTTTACCCTCATGCAGTGAAGGGTGGATTTACAGGACTGAAGTCAGCAGGAAATCCTTTCAAGCAGCTTTGAAAATTTTAGCCAAGAATCCTTTTTTAGCAGACTTTTGGCAGCATGTGCACACCCTTCTGGTTTCTTTTTTGATGTGGATCACGCTATCCATATAGTGAAGGATTAAAAAGCAAGAAACCAGCAATAATAACATATTAGTTTCAAAAGCTAGCAAGCCTTTTTCCTACAAATCAGGAAGCACCCTTGAGCCAGCTGGACAGACTGAGTACTGGCTATCAGTACTGTTTTCTGAGACAGAAGTCATGTGATAACCTCTTTCAAGCATAAATCTTTATCTCTTTGAAACATGATCTGTATCTTCTGTCTGTCTATTAAAAAAAAATGTAGCCCAGTAAGACCCTGACAGGGTTCTTCAGGACAGTACAGCTGATATATCCAAGTGTTGATGATGATGATTGCCTTAATAGTTGTAAAACTCCTACTATTGGCATGTAGGCAGCAAGTGAAATGGTTGCCTGTTTCACTGTTCTGGGAATCTCACAAGAGTCTGGAAAATCTAAATCTTATTCTGAGTCCCATGTTTGAGTTCCAACCTTACAGGTCTATAGGACTTAGTGGCCCAGTGTCTGAGCATGGCTTTTATGTCAGAAAGCATGGGGAGATTTCATAGCAGTAACAGTAATGAGAGCTTTGGCTAGAAAAATGTCCATATCTGAAATATTTACCTGTGCTTTACCTGTGATGGCCCAAACAAATTACAGACTTGCTGAGCTTTTCTCCTGTGAAAAAAGTAACATGGTAGAAAAGAGTGATTCAAGCATGTGGGGCACTTCCAAATGAATGGAATGAGGGAGCATATGTACAGTTCTGTTCCGTGAACCTTGACTATTGTGGTTGGTAGAAGAGGAGACTTCATTTTGTACTATACTTGTGCAACTCCTCATTCTGTAAAAAGACAAAACATGTCTCACTGGAGCTTGTGATTCATGCCTGTGATGGTTAGACAGCGGTTTACTTTATACTATATTTATTTTTGTTGCTGACAGTCCTTTGTTATTACAGATATTACAAGGATATTTTTAATTTTACTATATTTTTTATTTAGCTGAAGAAATCCAACTATAGACATAAAAATTAAGAAACTTTTTCTTAACTTACTGCCATGTAAATGGGAGGTGGGGTAACACACACATCCCCCACCCTCCAAAACCAGGGAAAAAAAAGTCCAGGTTGTGCAATTCTTCTTTTTCTCTCCCAAGGCCTGTTTCGTTCTATAACTGACTCAATAGCATTTCCAAACAGCTGAATGTTTTCATTCTTGCTAGTTAGATTTTTTCTAAGCAATCAGAATTCTGCTGCAGCATTACATTAAAATAAATAAATAAATAGGATGAACAGTTCAACTACAAACAGTCTTTGCTCTTTCACTGCAGCATGGCTCCCATCCAAAGCCAATTATGTAAAACAACAGCACCTCAGCACCATTACCGACAGCCATCTAAAGGGAAGAATTGCACCTACTCAAAGCTGAAAAGATTTTCAAGAAATTTAATTATTTTCTTACTTTCTCACCTCAAGCATGCTTTTTACCTTACTTCACTCTAAAACGCCTTGGGTCTTATTCATCTAGAACATATGGAGCACTATATAAATCCAAGTTGTTGCTGATATTACTTAAAAGTCAGGTTTTATTTTCTGTTTTTACTTCTGCCTGTTTACACTCCTTGAAACATCTTTTGCATTGCCCCAGATGTCGCTTCTCACAGTGCTTCATCTTTTGTACATGTTAATCTTGCTTCCTCAGTACTTGTGATTTTTGCTTCATACAGTGATGGAGAGAAATGCAGTGCCAAAAACTAATTGTCAAAGAAAATGGCAAAGTGATTTAAGTTCATGCCTTTAAATTCAGTATCAATTAAGTTTAATGGTCAAAATTCTTTCATCGATTTATGAAATGGTGTAGATCTTCTAAAGGAAGAAATGACTCTGAGACAGCTCTATCTAATAGAGAGATTTCTCTTTATTTTACAACCAACTGTCTTAACTTTAACATACTATGAAAATAATTTGTAGCCTTTTGTTCTCATGTTGGGCTTTAAAGGATCTTGGTCAAGAATTCCAAGTATGCTGATAACAACTGCTGCCAAAGCATGTTCTCTGTGCTGCAGTGGGCTATAAGACAAAATAATCAACGCATGATTTACTCTCAGATATGGTACCAGCAGACTCTCTAGAATATCCATCAGAGTTATATCCTGGAGGCACAGTGAGTCATTAAATATTGGCCAAAGTTCTGGTGGCCTTCTAGCATGTTTTTCATTTAACAACTGGCATGTCCAGCAGGCTATATTCATTTCCAGAAAGAGTTCTTAATAAGGAAGTTATCTCAGTTAAGATATATAATGCTTCACATACAGACAACACATAGATTTCCATAAATATTGATGCTGATTCATATGTGCATTCATTATGCTTCCTAAATGAAAAATTGTTAAAATGAATGGGCTGAGGGATTTCATTACTCTCAAGCAAGCTCACAGTGTTTTGGTTCTTTCCATCTCTGATTTTCTGCCTTAGATGTCTCTGGGTACTATTTCAGTCACTCTGGGTGTTGACTTCACCTGGCTCCAAATTCTCTCAGGTAGTCAGCATCCTGGAAACTATGTATTAAACTGCTTGTTCATGGTCAAACATGACAAAGCTTATTACTTGACTGATTTTGAGACAATGACTACAAATTATTCCCTTTCAATTAATCTTTTACTCCTTCATGTACAGTTGTCCCCTAACATGAACTGAGAACTGTGAATGAAAGCAAATGTTTGGAAGAAATCTCTTTGACTTAGGCATGCAAACAGGCAGCTCCTAAGATAGGAGGCACTGAAGTGAGAGGTAAATGAGGAGACAAGTAGGAAGAAGAGAGTGGAGGGCACACGGGAGTATAAATAGGATCAGAGCAACTATAAGCAGAAGAATAGAATGTGGTGCTGCAGCAGCAATGGGTATTTTTGGAGATTAAATGATTAATATAGTATAGTGCCAGCCATCAACTTGAATTCCTCTCGGCATCATGGAAAAGAATAAATGAGTAGACATACATAAATTTTGAAAGGAGGAAATATGTCCTATATTCTGAATCATGTGTGTTTCTGTTAACTGAGCTTACAGTATGTGAAGCTGGGTGGAAACAGGCAAAAAATCTGTGACTTTAGGTCTCAGTCCTCTTGGGAAGCTTCCACTCATTTAACTGTAGTGGTCTTGTATCTCTGCAGCCTGTCTTGGTACTTAGGCTTGCTCCTGCTGCTGAAAGCAATGGCAAAAGTGTCATTGTGCTCAAAAGCACTGGAATTTGAAATAGCCTCTCTGGAATCATTCAGCATGGGTATCAACAGAGCTGTACTGGTACCTGATTACAATAAAATCCAGATTTTTTACATCAGGATGAGGATTATAGCAAAAACCTATGGAAGATAATAGAGCCATGGCCCCTGCCATTCAGTAGCAGTGTGTTAGCAGGACCACAACCAGTTTGCTGTCAGTAAATAATAAAAAGACATACCACGTGGCTCTGTTGTGGGGAACTTCAGAAAGCTCAGTGAGGTCCTGTGTCAATATATTATTATGCTCAGCAATACCAGCTGCTGCAGGTAATGTGTTGTTTGCTTGCTGTCCCTGTTTGACAGTCTGTTGTATGCAATGCTGTTAAGGTGCTGGAGAGCTCCATCGAGGAAAAGAGCAGTTCCTTGGCTTACAAACCCTAAGAGGCCTTAAGAAAGGCTTGTTGGTTCTGCACAAACACAGCAGCATTAAATCATAACCCGAGCTTTTTACCAGGCTCACTCAAGTACAGCAAATACCAGCTGGAGGGTAAGGAGGGATTTGCTTTCCAAACAGCTAGGGGAGGCATTTATTTCACTAAATTAAACAAATATCAGCCTGTTTATGAAAGTAAAAGTCAGCTGGACATCACAAGCTGACTTGTTGTACTGTGGGCTGTTCAGGACTTGGCATCCAAGGAGAAACTGAGGGGAGTACAGCAGAGGTACAGAAAACACAGATGTGTGGACTATGGGTCAGCAGAATCAAGGCATCATGCTACAAAGATGGAGGGCAGGTTTCTTCCATGCACCAAAACTGATGTTGATTATGCCCCACTGTTCACCCGTGGTTTCCTGAGAGACCATCTGCCTGCAGAAGAAATGCAGCATGCACTGTGCTTCTGTCTGGAAGAAAATCATCTCTACTCCAACTTTACTTGAGATTGTTGAAATGAGCAGGGACACCAGGAGAGACCAGTCCCTGGGCCTCAGAGAAATTAGAAGAGGAAAAAAGGGGGAGGATGCATTTAGAGTAGTGGCCCCAGTTGTCCACAATGCAAGAAAAGGGAACCCCATAACACTGAATGACAAGGAGGGTTTCCAGCAACCGTTTCCATCAACTAGTTATTCTTAAAGTGGCCTGAGTTTGGGCATTTTGTTGCTGGCTGCTCATGCACTGAATGAGTGCATTAACCTGCAGAGAGGCTGTGACCCTCTTCACTGCAAGCAGTCTAGGAGACCTTGTGTCCCAAAGAACACATGGGAAGTTTGCCCTTGATTTGTCGTCTCCAATTGATTTCAGAGAGGGCTAGATTTTCACTCTCTCACCAAGTCTTTTGCCCTGTATTCTTATATTCCCTGCTTTCCAGTATGAATACATGCTTTTTGGGGAATTAAAGGCCTTCTTTCAATATTTGAAGTATACCTGTCCTTCCTGATAACACAGCCAAGCCTGAAAATACAAAGCAGAACATGCATACCACCAGGAACAAGAGAAACTTTCTGATTAAAGACTTGTATTCTTCAGTGAATTGAGACCTTAAAGGAACTTTACCTGAGGTTTGCAGGAAGTCTCTAGTGAGGCCACTATTTTAGTAGTGCTTTTGAATCCCAGCCTGGTATTTTTTCTAAGGACTGTCATTTTGCTGGTAGCATTAATAGCTGTGTGGTTGTGAGAAAGATACGGGACTGGACAGGTAAATGCTGATGTCAGTACACACAAACAGACTTACTTCAAAGAATAAACCAAATTTAACTTACCTAACAAGAACTTAGAAAATCTGATTTCTTATTTGTTCCAATGGTGAGAAGCATTTCTTTTGTCTCAATCTACTTCTCAGCAGGAGTCCCACACTGATGAAGTATCATCAAATTGTCAGCTCCCACTGAGAGAGACACCCGCACTGATCGCTGATTGGAGAGATGGAAACAGTGACAGGTGTTTCTAAAAACTGTTGGGCTTTAAAATTAAAGGGGAAAAAAAGTCCCCTTGTGGCAGATATTTCCAAAATAGTAGAGTAAGGACATGAAAATTATGTTGGGAAAGACTGAAGGAGACAAATGAGACTAGTTAGTGGAGCAAGGAACTAGGTGACAAATGTTTAAGACGGACAACATTAGTGGTGCAAAGGACTTCATTTTAGGCCAGCTGAAACCTCAATAATTCTGTGGCAGAGTAAGACGAGGCTGTTGTTGAGGTTCATCTGACTATAGCCATTCAGTCAAAGGAGTTGGTGGGATTCTGAAAATAGGTTAATTTTTCTTACAATAATAAGATAATAATAAAGGTATTTGCCATCTCATTGGATAGGATGAAAATGCAAAATTTATGCAGGACTAGTAGCACCACTTATCATTAAAACTGAACTGCTCTCCTCATGGTAAAACCATATTTCATTTGCTTTTTAACCATTTCAGAGAGCACAATGGAAATTCTTACAGAAATCGTTCAGCAGTGGTGTCCTCAGCTAAATGGGGATAATGCCAAGCCCTCTCTTCACATAGATAAAAACAAGTGGGTTAATTTATGTGAGGTCCACAGCTGCTAAAGTCAGGAATGTGACAAGAATGTCCATGGTAAGATGAGTAATCCTACCTCCAGCATGAAGTGAATAGTGTTCAGTGAATAAGCCTGGGACCACACAAACAGAGAGGAGAAAGGAAAATATTGAACAGCTTCTCATGCAGTGGAACTTGTCTGTCCCCTGCATTGTGAGACACAGGCCCTCTGGGGAGAAATAATACATACTCATGCAATTAGGTAATGCCTGCCACCAGGAAGGTTAATTAAGGTTGCACAGTTCTGACATCTCCTATCTGTATATCTGAGTTTAAAGTCTTAGCGTTGTGCTATTTTTCAAGGGATTGTTTTTAACTTTTGTATTTGCCTAACTGGATGCAAACAGTATTTATGTTCTAATGTCAGCCAACCAACGACTCGCTTCCCTCTCTTGCCTAACTTGATTGAAGGCCCCTCTTCTCACCAACACATGATCCCTCTTAGATGTTAGATCATGATCTATCCCTTCAGCATCAGCTTATAGAACAATGAACAACATCAATTATTTTCTGTTTATTTCTGCCACTGTCCTGAAAACAACAGTAATGCTGAACAGCCAGAGAAAAACTCAAAATCACATTTTATCCTTTATGTAGGGATACATTCAAAAAAGGACTGGTGTGAGAAGTCAATTGAATAGGAAGGGTTTGGTCTGTGTGGGCACAGTGAGTGTTCATGGTAGTCTACCATGCAGTGGTTTTGTGTAGAACACAATTGAAAGGTCCCAAATACATTGGATAGATACATGCTAACTGAGCAAAGATATCCCATCCCTTCTGTGCTCAAGATAATTCACTTTGTCATGTAAGGACCAGATGCTTCCTCTGAACCCCTTGGGTAAAGGAGTTTTTTGCAGGCTATGAAGAACACCAGTCTGGCACCTCCACAGCTGATCAGCTGCTGCCTCTACTGCAGCTGAGGGGCTACTGCAGTCAGTAGCCAGGGACTTTGTACTCCACCTATCATTATTAGGCAGATAAAGCAGTTTAATTGTGTATCTGCTGGGCACTCTCCTGTCGTTTCTATGGTTTTATCCCCATTAACCCTCTTCTGAACACACCTGACCCCTTTATCATGGAGCTGAATAGTCCTGCTATGTTTAAGCCTCCCAAGACAGATTTTGATATAAATTTCAGCCAGACATTTTGCTGCCTCTCTACAGTAATTTTTCTCACACCATTCTTCTCATCTTATGTGCAAACCCTCATGGGAAAGTCCTACAGAAGTTAAGAGGGATGAAACCTGTAAGAGTCCCTAGAAGTGTAGCAGTACTCTATTCAGGAATTGAAATAGAGTGCTGTCTTCTGCAACCTTTTCAAGCCAGCCTACTGGATTATATTATTTGACAAAGATGTTAATTGTATTCTATTCTATAGGATGTTTGAAATGTAAGGAAAGGTTATCATTTTCTCTTAAATTCTACAGGGCTTTACCACAGAAAATGGCATCACAGACTGTATAATGCAATCACCACATGAAGTGTGCCCATGTCTCCTTTGTTAGGTGTCTTTTTTATTTTTTGTATGAATTATTTATTACTCATTAATACTGAGGGAAGTGAATTGTGCTCCTGAACATGACCAAGAGAATGACAGAGGCAACGTGGCAATAATTACAGGAGTGTGTGAGTTCTCTAAATGCCTGGAAAAATGATTTAGTTGGTTGTAGTGGGAAAAAAGGGTTTTGTATGAAACTCAATACCCTGGTGATGAGTGCTATATAAATACAATAATACAGTATGTAAACCCCATTTAGTACACTGATAATGAGAGTAACACAAAACCAGCATAGGAGTCTTTGACATATTGACAACTACTCTTAGATGTCTAAGAATTTGGTGAGATGAAATTATCATGGTGTCTGTATGTGAGGAGTTGATCACAGAGTAGCACAGATGCCCATCTGCTCCTCAGTAAATCTGTGAAATGAGGAAGAGATCTCAAGACATCAGATTCTTGTTCTGAGCTCCAGGATGTGCTTGCCCTGCAGAACGAGTGTCGTTCCATAGGTAGGACCCTACAATTTACTTTGGTTTTGTGGTTCTCAAAGAGTTTTAATATGTCTTGGTTTGTGCTAGATTAGACTCAACAGATTTTCATGCACAGGAATACAAAGCACTCAGCACACCTATCATAATTACATTTTGACCTTTTCTGGCAGGTAACCCCAGCAGGCTGGCATCAATAAATTTAGTAGTGAACTCTCTCTTTTTTTAAGATAACCCAGTGTCTTCATTTCCCTTCTGTAAATGGTTTTACCTTTTTTTTTTTGCCTATCTTGGTATGGCTGTTGATATAATTAGTTGCTACAATATGTCATTCTTACAAATGTAGGGGGAGAACAGCAGAGTACAAAACTGGTGCATCTTGGGGAGCTGTCACTGAAGAGAGGATGGGGCTGATCATGACTGATATGAACAGGCAAAAGGGTTATGGGGGGTTATTTTCCTTAGACAAAGAGCAAATGTCTTTGTACTCTGAATAAGATTAAAGGAAGCAGAGACAGAGGGTGAAGGGGAGTTTGAACCAAGTAGGTGGAGCTACGAAGCAATCACAGCTGACTTCCTGAGGGGCTTACAGAGGGGTCTTCCCCTTTTTGTCCGTGTCATGATTAGCTCTCCATTACATGGCACCACCAGATATCGGTAGGGAGTTACTGGTGCTACTGGCAACAACAGGAAGTGGAAAGTTGAAGAGAGCCATGTGTGTAAGTGCATGGGTGTGCACAGATAATTTGCAGTGTGACAGTGACTGCACTGGACTCAGCTCAGAAGGAGCACTCCCTGAAGAGTGGCTGCAGGATCGCTTTAATGGTGCAATATGTAAAGAAACTGCAAACCACGGGCACACATTTACATATATACCTTGTACCATTAAAGGCACCAACAGCCAGTGTCAGCAGCAGAAACTGGGAGAGGGGAGACTTGGAGATTTTGTCAGTAATGCTTAAACGTCACAAGCAGCCACAGAGGAAAAAACCCCTGTCCTATCCCCCCCTACAGCCCTGCCCTCTGGTCTGCACAGGCCCTGTCTGAGCTTGAAATAGTTTTAAAATGTGTCACGTGCAGATTCAGTGAAGAAATTACTGGTGCATCTGCCATGGGAGACCAGTTCCTATTGTATACAATACTGTACAAGTCTGTTGCTGAGGGCAAAGGAAATTAATGCCTCAACTCACCATTAACGTGAGGTTCTGACTTCTTAAGTTTAAAAACCAAAAACCAATGTGGACTCACATACTTCCTTCAAAGGTTTCTTTAGAGATCCAGCACTGTTTAGCTCTGAAAGCAGTATAGTGACACTGTTTTCTTTGGCCCTACATAAATAAAATATTCCTATTGAGAAACTTGGAATATCAAGTGAAGTTCTAATAGGATCTTGGCACACACTTAAATTTAATCATGTAAGGAAATATTTTCCTTAGCAGGAGTGGAAATAAAAGAAATTTCTGTCTCACATTTGCCTCCACCCTTAAATTGAGTCTGTTGTGTTTTTAATTCCAGCTGGGAAGATGAAGTACAGAAAACTTCCCATAAAAGCCATTTTGCCATAATCCACATTTTTTTCTGAGTAGTGACACTCCCAAATATTTCTTTCAGGACTTTGTCAGTGTTCGAACTTGAAACCATAGTGGGGGTCAATTTTTTCCAGCACTCAAATCCTGATAATAAGACTTTCCTGTAAATCATGAGATCAGTGTTAAAAATACAGATGTTTAAGAGTAATGCACACTTAAGTTTCTTTAGGTTTATAATTTTTCAGTTCTGGTGGATGACAGGTTTTCAGGCTTTCCTACTCCATCAAAAGGAACAGACAGCATTTTTTACTTTTTTTTTTAAGAGAAAGCTAAGATTCCCTCAGACCTAGAGTTTGGAACATGAAGAAAACAATCACCAAATATGGCAAGAAACCATGAGCTGGAGATGTTGAAACACTATGATTATTATCTGCTCTCATCCTGTCTTTCCCAACAGGCTTCACACCAAACAGAGAACAGAGAAAATGCTCTCACCTAAGACAAGATGAATAAGCTGGTTACATTTTAAGAAGTGCCAGGCACCCGCAGCTCTGGTGTCAGTGGGAAATGCAGGTGCTCAGAGAATAAGATCCTGTTGTCGTTTTTTCTCTGTTGTTGACTTGCCTTCTCATTCTCTCTTCAGGGAAGAAACAGTCCCATTGCTTTTCTGTGTAATAAGAATGGAGATTTGAGGCCATGCTCTGCCAACTTTATCTATGCTCTTAGGGTCTTGCTGCTTGGGCAAGACCAAATCTGTGCGTTCTGTGCTTGTGGCCTGAAGGACAGGGGTCTGCCTTAAACACTATGTTCATTTAGCTTTTCCTGTTTATTTCCCACAGAAAGCAGGGGTGGGAGGATGCTTATGCCTGTGTCCTGTCCAGCACAGGGCTGGGATTAGCCTGGTTGAATGTCTGTACTGAGGAGTAAAGGGATTACTTCCAGTTTTCTGCAATGATCTTACTGAAAACAGTAAGATGTGGCATGAGGATTGGGTTCAGTGATGGAGTGCCAGCATGTGTAGTTAGTTGCCCAAGCAAGTTTCTGGAGTGTACCCCACAAAAAGCTTTTTGGTGACTCGGAGCAGGACTGTGCCACAGTCTGACCGAAGCTGTCTCTCTCCTCCAGCTGGGGCAGAGCCAACAGCACTAGTTCTCTGACTGACTTGCTTAAAAAATTCCCTTTGCTGTCGAATCCTAGGCAAGCATTCCCACTAGTGTGTGATGGAATAAAAGTCATCTGACAGAAGGTAGTGGTACCAACCTCCACAAATGTACCTCTGCTGGAGCACAAAAAGAGTTTTGAAGCAAGGTTAGAGTAGAGTAAGCAATAGAAATCCCAGAGAAACCCACCTGGACATGTTCCTGTGTGACGTAATCTAGGGGATCCTGCTCTGGCAGGGGGGTTGGACTAGATGATCTTTTGAGGTGCCTTCCAGCCCCTAACATTGTGTGATTCTGCGTGATCACTGACAGAGATGCCCATATTTCCTTGTTAGGCAGAGGGATGGAGAGACCATACTTTGGAGAGACCATCCTTTGCTAGACCTGCCCTGGTAATATATCCTCAGTAGTTTCACAACTTGTGAACACCTGTGAACTAGCAAAAGCTGAAAAGAAACATGGATTTCTCTCCCTGCTGGTCTTGCATTGATTGCAATTAAGAAGGAGGAACTGAAGGTAAGGCTTGTATGAGTGCATATCCCCCCCAGTCCAGATGAGTTCTTGCTATTTGATTTTTTTTTTCCTTGTCACTTCGCTCTGCTTGTTGAAGGTGCCAATTGTATAATTTTGCGCTATGATGTGAGAACACTATTCACACCCATGGTAACGATATTCCATCTCATTGGGCTGCACAGCTTTTAATTTCAAGTTAATACAGTATAGAGGTTTTATGTCCAACATTCTAAATGCCACAGCATGTTGATGAAAAGAAATTACATTGATGAAACAGTTAGGCAGTGATTAATATGATCCATAACTCAGAATGATGTAACAGCCCCAGCTTTCTATCCTACGCAAAATGATGTCCAATTACTTGCTATTGATCAGATATTGCATTGCACCAAATGGGATGCCAGCATCAATTCATTTCATCATATTGAATTTCAGCCAATATCAATGGATATTTGGCACATGTTTTGCTGAAACATTTGTCTGCCATCACAGAGCTGATGAACAGGTTGGCAGGTTTAGTTTGTGAAAGGGGTGGGGAGGGGATAGGGAAGAAAAAGAAAAGGAATGTGCTAATCTTGCTTGTGAATGTGTCCTCATACCTGGCACTGATAGGACAGGAATGCCTCCATCCATGTGCATGTCTGTTTCACACAAGTGTCTGCATGCCCCTTTCAGACATGTTAACATTCTGTACTGCTCACTGCTTATTTTTTATTGATAATCAAGTGAATAATTAAAGCCCAACAGCTATGTAAAAAACATATAAATCATTTTCAGTATGCGAGTAATGCACCTCTGCTCAGGCACAGCTCCTATTATAAATGATGGTCTGGAAATCCAAGATTCATATGAGTGTGCATTGCTTCCTCACTCTGCATTTGTCAGTAGGAGATGTGGGTGCCAACCAAAGCTCAGGAATACGGATTGGAGATATATAGGATAGTTTTAAGATGTCTCTTTCATCCCACTTTCCCACAATATAATCATCTTGATTTTACATCTCTTCTTGGTTGTTGATGTGCTATTTTCCCAGCCAACACGCCATTAACTCCGAGCTTCCCCTTATTTTATTTTTCTTTTGTTCCTGCTGTTATTGGTTCACTTATAACATTTGTTTCACTCTTATTTGAAAGAAAATCCTCACGTAGGAGTGCCCATCCTGATTAACCTCTCTGGCTAAGATCACCAGTCGTGTGACTGCCACATGGAGTACTGCTAGGCCAAATGTAACAACATCTGCCATGCATTCAACAACTTCCTTTTGGATTCCTCGCACTCTGTTTTCACTTCCAGCTCTGAGCAGGAGTGAGATATGTTCTGCTGTCTCTCAGATGCCAAAATGCTGGGAATGTGCCATCCTTCCACTGCAAACAGGGTGAGTTTTGAAGACAGTCAAATTAAGCCAAGCACTAGAATAGAAGTGGAGATGAGCTGTCCACATCTTACTTCTGTTGACCCTCAAGGCACCTTCTGCTATAGAACTTCTTTCAAGATCCTTGAAAAATATAGTTCTGCAAAATTAGCAGTTATTGGGCTGTAGCTCTGCAAATGTTTACATATCTGCTCCATTTTATGTGCTTGAATGATCCCTGGGGCTGCTTAAAGGTGTAAAATTAAGCATACGCGGAAGTTTTTATAGGCTCCAGCTTTCTACCTTACAGAGCAGATGGCATCTCTGTAAGCTTTGTGAAACATTATATTTAGAAACAATTCCATTTGTTATTCTAATTATTTGTTTACTGAGCACTGACAGCATAGTTGGTACGTTGCAGGTGTTGAGAAATTGCCCTCTTTTCCAAGAAGCCTGTAACTTCAGTGGAGTGTGACTACAGGGACCTGAGCAGGACAACCTACTTGACCTTCTTTCTTGGGAATCTGGTTGGCTTAACCTGATGGCATCATTTTCCCTCCAAGATACTCCACTCAGTTCCACACTAAAAATACTTTTGTGCTGGTAGCAAGATTAGGAAGTCTCCTAGTGCTCAGGCACTCATTATGCTTTAAAAGTCATGACAGATCCACTTGATCATGTTACTCAAAGTCGAGATCAAGAGATAAAGAGAAAAATTGGCTGAGATCACAAAAAAATAGATTACATAAATAAAAGAAAATCTTAATTTCTTTTCATTTCTTTTCATTCCATGACCATTTACATTTATCTTAATCAGTTCTAGTGTATAGCAGTAGTTAACTGCTAAGAGTAGAATAATAATCACAGCTGTCCACTCAGTATTGAACTTCTAAGAACCAAAATATTTTCCATCCTTACGCTTTTTTTAGAATATTTTTTCCAATTACAATTTCAAGTCTATGAGCAAATTATAACTCAGCATGTGTCTGGAGAGAAAAATATTTTTCTGCAATTCAGTGGATTTAGGATTTAAGGAACAATTCCCCTGCCAGTGTTTCTTGTACTGTGGTCAGTATGCTCCACCTGATGAATCAGTCTGATCCTTGCACTTGGGTTGCATCAGTCAGTTTTTCAGAGGAGCAGTCCTTATCATTTCCCCACAGAGTTTCAGAATGGGTACACAGAAAACTGAGCGATCCCAACTCATGAGAACCTTCTGATTTTGTAGGTTTATGTACTTGTTAATGAAAAATATCTCCTCTCTTTTGAACCAAATATCCAATGCAGGATTAAGTTCCACACTTATTCATGGCTTGCACAGTGCCATTATGATGCTTGAATATTCAGCTGGGCATTGAACTACTGAAAACGTAAATATCTCAAAGTGCTTTCTATCATTTCCTCTTTTAAAGAGTTTGTGATATGAGATGGTCAGCTTTAGTCAAAAAGACAAGGAAAGTCCGAGTTTTTCTGCAATAATTCTATTGGATTTATGACTACTTTTAAATTTTTCTTTTTACTAGGAAGGTGAGTTTTTTAATCTCTGTTGGCAGCAAACAGTTGAAAGAATGAAAGGGAATAAACACAGCTACTGATTAGGCTTATCTGGCTTTCAAAAATGAAATGTAAAACCTTTAAAAGTTGATTAGCCTGATGAAAATCCTCCTGTAAATCTCTGAAACAAACTTCAAACAAATTCATAGAATGGTTTGGGTTGGAAGAGACCTTAAAGATCATCTAGTTCCAACCCCTCCTGCCATGGGCAGGGACACCCTCCACAGGCTGCCCAAAGCCCCATCCAACCTGGCTTTAAACACTGCTAGGGAGGAGGCAGCCACAGCTTCTCTGGGCAGCCTGTGCCAGTGCCTTCATAAATAAGGAATTTTTTCCTAATATCTGATCTAAATCTACCCTCCTTTAGCTTAAGGCCATTACCCCTTGTCCTATCACTTGTATACAGTCCCTCTCCATCTTTCCTGTGGGCTCACTTTAGGTACTGGAAGGCTGCTATAAGGTCTCTGCAGAGTCTTCTCTTCTCCAGGGTTAACAACACAATTCTCTCAGCCTGTCCTCAGAGGAGAGGTGCTCCAGCCCCCTGATCATCTCTGTGTCTGTCCTCTGGACTTGCTTCAACAGGTCCACATCTTTCTTGTGCTGGAGACTCCAGAGCTGGACACAGTACTCTAGGTGGAGTCCCATGAGAGCAGAGTAGAGGGGGAGGATCACCTCCCTTGACCTGCTGGTCACACTCTTTTGATGTAGCCCAGGACACTGTTGTTTTTCTGGGCCATGAGTGTCCATTGTCAACTCATGTTGGCTTCTCATCCACACACACCTCCAAGTCCTTCTCCTCAGGGCTGCTCATAATCCATACTCCAGCCAACCTGTAGTTATGCTTGGGATTGCCTTGACCTATGTGCAGGACCTTGCATTTGGCCTTGTTGAACTTCATGAGGTTCACATGGACCCACATCTTCAACCTCTCAATGCCTTCTGGATGACAGCCCTTCCCTCTATTGTACTGACTGCATCACACAGCTTGGTGTCATCAGCAAACTTGCTGAGGGTGCATACTTACTGAGTTTAATGTGTTAAATTCACACCTAGAACTTTTAACATCTTCACTTTTCCATCTCTAGGTCCAGTTTCATGTGTGGTTTTTCAAATGAGCAAATATACAAGACATACACTGGAAACTACCCAGGTACTGCACATTGCAATGTTGAGGCTTCAGCTTCATCTTTCTTTGGTTAAAGTGATGGTCACACCTTGCCCATGAGAAGCTGTTGGAGGCAATTGTCTAACTGCTGTGCAGTGCATTGCCAGGGCTCATTCCAGAGTTTGTGCCCATTTGAGGGGAAGGATTTGAGCTCAGGGAAAACATAACATAATGTTGCTGACATTGCTTCTGAAAAAGAACCAATCAGCTCACCGTCCAGAATTTTAAATGGTTTCACATCTCAAAATTAACAAGTAAATCATAATTCTGGCATTCTTCTAGAGAATCGTGGTATCACAGAAGGTCTGAGGTTGGGCCACATCTCTGGAGATCACCCAGTCCCACCTCCTGCTGCAGGCAGGGTCAGCTGGAGCAGTCTGCTCTGGCATATCCAGTCAGGTTTCAAGTATCTTTAAGGATTCAGCCTGTGGCAGTGCTCAGTCACCTGCACAGAAGAAGAAAAAAGAAAAAGTCTTTTCTTATGTTCAAATGAAGCTTCCTGTATTTCTGTCTCTGCCCACTGCCTTTTGTCCTGCCACTTTTTGTCCCTTTGCTGGACTCACTCCAGTATGTCCATATCTCTCTGTATTGGGGAGCCTAAACTGGCCACAGCTGTGGTCTTACCAGTGCTGAGGGAGAAAGGCTCACCTCCCTCCATTCACTGCAGATCCTCTTCCCAGTGTTAATCAGTGTCTGGTTTTCAAACTAGATCCATTTGGTTCTTGTTTTCAAGCTTTATTCCATAATTCTGAAGGATAAATGGGGGAAACAAGAAAGCAAGAAGAAAGAAACACAACAAACCCCACAGCAGAAAGAGTAAGCAGAGAATGTCAGACAAGTCCTTGGATCCCGAGGCCAGGGCTCCAAGACGAAATGTCACACTGTCACACTGCCACAAGACTTGTAATACCTGTAATAACTTGTAAAGAGCTGGCACTGCCAACGCTGTCACTGAGCCACCCTGGCTTTGATTGCACCATTTCTTCTGTGGGAAAACATCCGGCATTCGAGGTACAGCTGGCATGAGCTGTGGTTCCTGGTTTCTCTCTGTACTCCACACTTTCCCTTAGCCTACAGAAAGTCCTGAGTCATTTCCTTGGCTCCTTGGGTATTTGAGCCTGTGGCATTTGCTCTAAACTGGCATAAGGGAATCTGAGAGAAGACTTTGTCTCAAAGCTGTAGGTGGAAACCTGTATGTTTGTGTCATGAAAAAATGGAAGGGAGGAGGGAGGTTGTAATGTCTTGATATAGGGAATTAATTAATTCAAGAAATGATGTGGAAGAACAGAAGATGAGAACTGAGGAAACAAAACAATGTAGTCAATGTATGATTCATAATTTCATGAGGCTTTCCAATATTTATAAAAACGCAACAATAGACTTAAGCAAAGAAAGACATAAGGGTAGGCATCATGTGATGTCTGTGATAAGAGAAATGTGTAATTGAGCTGGAGTGGAGGTGAAGGCTCTCCCTATGCCTACAATGATATTACATTCTTTTCCACTTGGATACCTTCTCCAAGCACACTAATCCATGGATCAGGAGAAGAATAATATACTGACATTCAATTTTCTGGGATTTTTTTTTTGGCCTGGATGAGCCAATTTGTTCACTAAGCAGTGTGGGTGTTAACTCTTTCCTGGGTAAATGGACCTCTAAATGGATGAGTTTATTCACCAGCAATACACAAGCTATGCTGTCTTCCTGATGACGTGAATAGGTGTTCCAAGCTAAGGAAGACATTAGAGATGTTAGAGGTTAGATCACCACTGCAATTAACGTGTAGATAAAAGAATACACTCAGGCTCACAAAATTAGCTGAAGCAAAGAGAGAGGAGTAAGCTAAAATGTTCTGACTGTGATCCATGTTCAGATCTATTCCCTGGAGGTCAAATACAGAATTCTGGGCAAAGCCCAATTCTAACAGATATTCCTCACTCTCACAAGATGAATGCATTTCTTTTTCCAACCACAAATGCCTTGAAGCTAGAATAAAAAAGGCTATTGTGCTTTGGTAGTGCTCCCTCCTCCTGGTGCTGACAAAGCCCTATTGTTCTCCTCAGGAGGAGGAGGAGGAAGAAGGCCAGGGAGCAGGGTGTGGCCAGCACAGCCTCACAGGGAGTTTTGAAGGTTGTTTGCATCCAGTCACTTCTTTCCAAGCCACAACGAAAATTTTGCAGCTGCTCTTGCAGTGGAGAATGTTCGAGTGGTAGCTGATGTATTGGTACATGTTGCATCCTTACAGCACACACTGCAAAATGGTTTTGACATTTTCAAATGGCTTGTTTAGGGGAGGGATCTGTGTGGTGGCAGTGCCTGTGCAAGCAGGGGCTTGGGTCAGTGACTTCGTTCTTTCAGTCGCTGCCCTGTGCTTGACAGCTCTTCCTTCTCACGGTGGACATACTACTGCCCTGCTTTCTAGAAAGGACATGTAGCTGCAGCTGGAGAGGAAGGGTGGGCTCTTCTGCAAAGCCAGTTACATGCAAATAGCATATCCTTAGCACTCAGAAAAAGCAGCCTAAGAAGCACTCCTGCTTCTGGTCAGGTCTGATGAAGGACTGCTCAGGGTCAGTGTGGAAGTCCAAGTTCTGTGCGTGGCAACAATTTGCATGTCTACCTCAGAAACCAAAGGGCTTCTGTGTCAAAGATGAGTGTGGGTGGCCAAGGTTTTTCCCACAGTGTGTCTCTGCAGCAGGAAACGCATGTTTAAAGGCAGGAAAATAGGAAAACTGAAGAGAATAACAGGTCAGGGAAGACATGGGTTTTCTTATAAGTACAGAGGGACCTATTCTGTCCCTGGCTGGTATGCTGATCTCCAGGATCTGCGCTTTGTCAGACACAGTGGTCTGCAGTTTGATCCACCTGCAGGCATGATGGACATGACCATTCCCACGAGGGAAGGGGAGTGTTTGTGAGGAGGTCTTCTCCTTTGACCTCTCTCTCTAACCCTGTTGGGTTAATTTTGTGTACAAGGGCAGTCTCCAAGAACCTAATTGTTCATTAAAATCTCATGTAGCAAGTTTCTCCCCAAGGGAAAGGAGCATTTTTATAACTGTCTCTTCCCATGCAAACACATGCACACACCTCCTGTTTTGCTAGTGTCTGGCTGGGTGTTCCCCTTATAGGTTGACCCTGGTCACCAGATAAAAGAGAATGTCAGATGGGAATTGATGAATCCAGCTTCCTCTCACTAAAGCCAGGGAGATAAATTCTAGTAATGGTTAGCAAAATTATGATTATTTTAATGTGTAGAACAAGGACACTGACTTGCATTGCCAAAGGGCTTGTATCTCACCCCGCTGGGGCTGTACTTCTTCCTTCCGTTTCAGAGTGGCCCCAATCCTGGCACGAACAGCCGTAACAGGAAAAACTGCATTGCAGTTCCTATGCACCTCCTGGCTTCCTGTGCAGAGATGGGACGGGTCTTCTCTGTTCTGAGTTGGTTCATAGTCTCTCTCCTGTCTCTCAGCAGAACCGACCTCCCCCCAGCCTTAGCAGGGCCAAATTCATGGTAGTTTTCCCGTTCTTGGATCACGAGTTTATGATGGATCACACTTTGGCCCTAGAGATTCTCCCAATTTCAGTTCCCATCACTTCCTGCTTGAGGTGCCTAGCCCAGAGAAATAGTCATCTTTCTCTGGAAGATCTGTTGCCTTGGAGGCAAATAAATTTGCTCAGAGTGCATATAAAAGTGTTAAAACATGCAAGCATTGATGCTTCACCTAGTGTTTGGAGAGACAAAAGAAGGGGCAAATGGGGAAAAGGGGCAAGTCATGTTTGTGGAGTCTTTTTCTTTGCTATGAAGAGTAGCCACAGCCCGCCTTCTACTGCATGCCTGCTTTTTTTCTGGCTGGGTGGAGAGGAGTGAAAGGGCAGGCTGTGATTTTCATCCTAAATCCATCCCATGACTTGATTCTGTGTAGCTCTTGCTGGGGAAGTGCCTCATAATTCTTGACAGCCTGAGGCTCCTGGTTCTGCTCATTTTAAATTAAGTGCCTCATTCCCCAGCATGCTTACATGATGTCTTTGTGTCCCACACAACCTACCTCTCATTCCCCACCTCCAGCCCTGCACAGGAGACACATGCACATCAGTTTGCCTAATGTACTATCCTAGCTAGAGAAATTACTGTCAGATCAGGCAGATGGACACAAGAAAGCATTTGCTGCTCTTCGCTTCCTCCCCTGTCTGTGTGCTACCCTGCCTGGCTCGGGAGGGCAGAGGCAGCTGCTGATGAAAAGAATGAGACAGATTTTCTTTATTATTCCGTCAGGGCAGGAGACAGAGAAGCACTTGACATGAGAGAGCATCCCTTGAGGTGGCCGAAGCCTGGCTGGTCTGTCACTGTCACGCTTTCCATGAGGATGACTATTGCCTTGCTGAAGCAGCATCCCCAGTGAGTGGGGAAGCACAGAGCACAGCAGTAATGGGGTTGGTGGCTGTTGTAGGGGTTGATGAAGTAATAGGCTTAGCCTGCTGCTTCCTCTCTCATCATTTCCATACTCATTTGTTAAGGTGGATGGCGACATGTCAATTTGTCTCCGGTCGCTATGGGGTCTCTAGTATTCCAAGAGCAGCCGTGTCCAGCAGCATCTGGAAAAGCACGGTGGCTGAGAGCAGTTCTTTATCTTTACACGACAGTGTTTTGAAGGAGAAGGAGCTGGGGTCAGGAACCTGACATCAGATATATCCCTTGCAAAAATCAGCGTTGCGATCAAGGCTCTGCCAGCTCCGCGCTGCTTATCGGGGATCAAAATACGGACGTTCATTCCAAATAAAAAATATCAGACTCTCTCTGGTAAGCCAGCCAGCTGGTCAAAATTACATAAACATGCGGCAATCAAAACACATCTTAACAGCAGTGATGTTTCCCGGTGGCCATGGCGGCACGTCACCTCTGCGGGGCAGTGTGTGTGTGCGCATCACACGGCTGAGCAGCCCTGCCGAGGTGGCTCTGCAGCGGCACGGTGGCTTTCTGCCCGTGAAACAAGACGTAATATATAAAGTTGCTCTAAGGACAAGCATAACAAACGCGCTGCATAAATAATGTAAAGCAAGAAGAAAGCCCAGCATTGTTTAGAATATTTTATGAGGAATTTATTGCTGTTAATTGAAGGGGAGAGATTGATCACTGAGGAATCTAGCTCATTACTTAAGAAAACCTGGATAAATGGTGTGTCACCTCTCTGTTCTGCTTAGCATTCTCCTTCTGAAACCTTACTTTTTTTTTTCCATAACAGAATTTCAAACCAGATACAAAATGATGCTCCAGGTCTCCCCTCCTGTTCCCACATAAATGTATCATAAAATAGAGACAGGCAGGCTATAAATCTCTCTCCTTCCTTTTCTTTTCCTGCGCCCTGACATTTTGAAACGCCCGTTGAACTTCAGCACGTATAAACAAGAGGGGCCAGAAATGGGGAAGAGAGGAATCCACTGTGCTGTGCCCTGTATTCTCCTTTCTGAGGGCTTCCTGTGGTTGAATGCGGAAGAGAATTAGGATGCTGAGTGCTCCAAGCAGCAGGTTGCAACACTGCTGTCAGCTCCTCTGCTGAGGAGCCCTGCCAGCTATTGATCTGGAAGTGGGAGTCACCTCAATGCAACTGTACGCAGGGCCTGATTCTTACCAGCAGGACAGTTTTGATAGCAAGGATGCCTACATGAAGTGCTTTATAAGGTCTTTGCTGTTAATTTGGTAGAGAAAGAAGCAAGGAGAGTTGAAAAGCCACCACATTATGCTCATTCCTCCTCCTTCCCCTCCCCCTTTTTTTTTCTACTTTAATTTTGGATGTAGTCTCTAGCCTTTGAATAGCTTCCTATAAGGAGATGGCTCTAAACAGAAATACTACTGGAATTAAAATAAGACAAGACTAACTTGGACATGGACAGGGATGCAGATTATATCCAACCCACTGCAGACACCCTCTGCTGCCTGTGTAATATTCATTTTCCAATTATCAGCATCAGGCGAGTGAAATTAAATGGCTCTGGGTAGGTATTAGTATCTAACCTTGCTTTTTTCAGGCTGGAGTTGAGGGGGTTGGTCAACTGAGAACTGCTGAATCTGGTCTCAGCAGCAACAGAAACAAGTAAGAGAGCTCCCTCACCCAGCAAACCATCCCCAAGCCACTCAAACAGCACGGCTATGACACTCTACAGGGCCTGGACAGAACCAAGCTGGATGGGTACTGAAGCAGCAGGGTTTTCCAGGAGCACAGTGATATGGTCAGTCTCACATCCCCCCAGCTACACACTAGACTAGACTGGAGTCACACAGGACCACACATGTCCCTGGGTGAGCATTACATGACATGATGTCATGGCACTAAGATAATTTTCAAATATATCATGATTTTACTCACTGTGTTTAAAAGCCTTCACTTTTATTTCCATTTGGTCTTTTTTATCTAATGAAACATTTTTATTTTCAGTCATCAGCATGTTTTTATTTTCAAACTTCCATTTTATTTTATCTTATTTACACAATGTACAGATCAGCAAAACTGCTTGAACCCAAATTTTCATTCAACCAAAAGCAAAATTTCTTCTGTTCACCAATGTTTCAGATCTAATGTTGGCCTGAAAATATTTTCACCCCATTTTTTTCCCCCTGGAAATGCTAACACATCAAAGTGTAACTGTAGTTTCAGTGAACCTTCCCCTTCTCCACCTCCCAGGCACTGAAACACAGTTAACGCTTTGCATGGTTCAGGTTTTAGACATCATCTGGCACCAGGGGCTCCTGGCTGTAGGCAAAGCACCACATACAGAGAGTTGTGATTTCTTTTAAAATAGCATCAGATGATTCTTCTTCAGATTTGCAGTGCTCTGCAATGCAGTTCATTAACTGCTTTTTAAAACATCTGAGGGACAGCTCCCTGTTTGTGTGGATAATACTGTGCAAAATTTAGTTATGGGCAAATTTTTGAGGTTTCAGCTTTCTTGTCTTTTTTTGAATTTTTATAGGGACTTAATGAAAATCAGGCCTAATTAAGTGTGAGATTTTTTTGTCTATGGTTTGGTTATTGCAAAGGAAATTCAAGGGTTGTGAGGGAGAACAGCCTATTAAGAAGGAATCAAAGTCTTTGGGTAGTTTTTTTAAAATAGTCACCTGTCTCATTTCTGCAAAATATTCTTACAAACCTAAGGAAAATCCGAGTCTGAGCTGCAGCACATGGGTGTTACTGCAGCCATGTGAACTGCAACAGCAAGAACTGCTTTGACTGACCTTCTTCCTTGGGCCTTGGGTGGTTTCTAAAAGACCCAAAGTGGAAGCTGTGCCTCTGAAGTCACACAAAGTCACCTGCTGAATCCCTTTAAACTTTATAGCTAGGATGGCATAGAGGAGCTCGTCACTGGTAGGAAGGGGTAACACATTACTCTGCCTTGTCCTGACTTCTCCTGCCTGCCATGAGTGTCCCTTGGCATGCATGAATCCCTGGTAGTGGGGATGTCCTCTCTTTTGTGGGCTGCTTTTTCTGTGCTGAGGTCCTCCATGCACCCCAGGATCTTCTGATGGCCTGTTAGTTTTCATGTCTGTCCCTCTCCACTGACTCTCACAGGACACCAAAACCAACATCCCTAGAAGTCAGGTGCACCATGAATCTCCCATAGATATTTTGAGCATAGATGCCACGTTAGGCAGCTAAGTTTGTCTTCAGCCTCACAGCTGGCTGCTTGAATCCAGCCCCAGCTACCTCGCAGTGGAACCGCCGCACTGACATTTTATTGTGTTCTTCAGAAACGGGTTTAGTCAAATGGTTACAAATAGCTTGAACTGTGAAAAGCAAACTCCCTTTTCTCTGTGGGCCCGGTGCTAGAGAAAGCAGGTGATTCAGGAGAGGACATGACGCTCTTCATTCATCCGAGGGCTGCAAAGATTAGATTAAGCTGCTTGTGCACACGACGGGTGGCTGAGCCAAAGTGCCACCGTAGCAAATCCGGCCCCTCCTGCTACAGCAACGAGTGCGCAGCTCCTCGCTTTGGTGGCCCTAATGGTGCTGAGGGTCCGGCCAGTCACTGGTGGTCAGCTATGGGTCAGTGTTCATGTCTCTGTATTTGCATGTCTGTGCGTGTCCCTTGGGTCCCTTTATCTCACATCTAGCAGGATGGCACTTCCGTGTCCTCGTACACTTGCAGACAGTGACACAGAGCTGTGATATTCCCTTCCTCCACCTCCTCTCAGTGTTGAAATTGAGAGAATTTTAACAGAGTGGTTTCCAGCAGAGAACAGGAATCAAGAGCAAGGGACTGAACCCTCACATGTATTCATGACCACGCACACTTTTATGGACCCAATAGTACTGTCAAGCATTTCATGGGGCTTTCTATCAAGGACACTATATAACAATAAGTTGTATTGTACTGCACTTTCAGTGAATATATGAGGTAATTGGTGTGCAGTTCCCTAGACTAATACTGGAAGACAGGCACCTGTAGACAGAGAAAATGAAGTTTAAAAATCTCTTTGCTGACTGCGTTCTACCACTTGGAAGAGCAAAGCACAGCCAGTAGCAGCTGTGGGTCGGTTGTTCTCAACCCTCTCCAAACCTGAACTGCGTCCCTCTGCTGCCTCCTTGTCTTACTAGGATGGAGCTGGGAACTAGTTTCCTTTAGCAGTGGGGGTGGGGAGTAAACACCTATACCCCCTGCCCCTTTCTAAGTCCCAAAAGAAGAGACTTGCCCCCTTTCCACAGTGCTGAGCTGAGATGTAAGCCCCTGGGCACTAGGTGTTTAGCATGTAGAAGGCCAGGAGAGTGAGTAGAAATCCCTGGCATCTGGAGTCACGGTCCAGGCTGCTGTACTCCCAAGCAGGATGTCCCCACTGGTAGGTCTCAAGGGCTGTGTAACACACATACTACCATGGAGTGCTTGGGGAACAGAAAGACTCAAGCCTGCAGCTCTCCTTCTCCTAGGACCTTCCCCAGGACAGAGCGGGTAACACAGGGGCTGTGTGCTGCAGGCAGAGACCCACTCCCTGCCTGCTCTGTAACCGAGTTCAAAATAGATATTCATAATAGGAGTCATAAATTATAACTTTTCCCATTCATGGCCTGATCCATGGACTGCCACTGTTGTCTGGATGGTCTAGGTTGGCCTTTCTGCAGATGGTGTAAGACCTTGATTCCAGGCCTTTTTGTAGTGCATGGCTGGGGACTCAGGGACTTGCCTGCTTCTAGATATGAGCTACAGCTAGGAGGAATGCAGTATATTTTCATTCTTGTTGCTTCTTACTCTGTGAGCCATCACAGACCCATTTCACTGAGTTGCTGAGTCCCAAACATCAGGAATGTGATTAGGTTGAGTCATTATTTTGTACAGATTTCTTTATTATTATTTCCAACGTTTACGCCCTTGACTGTGAACAGTAATATTTATGGGGACCATGTCCATTGATACATGTATATTGCTGGTGATACATGCATAGGGGCATCCACTTGCTGGGCAGCAGGACTTTAAAAATTTAGGCAGTATATTAAAGCCCACCCATGATGATTTATTTCCTGACTTAATCTCCACAGACAGAGGCCATGCTGGCAGTTCTGTCATGCTTGCAGTGGCCAAAGAGCAGTTTGCCATGTCAGTAGCAGTGTGTACTATGGTAAAATTGTGCTCAAGGCAATCTGTCACCCATTGCTGCCAGGGTTAGGAATGTCATCCTCTGACCAAGTGACAGAGCAGGTGCAAAGCACAAAGAAAAGTGACTCGGAAAAGGAGAAGAGACCTGTGACTCACAGAGATTTGTCCCTCATAATACAACAATGAAAAAAGCAGCAGCAAGATTTTCAAAGAAACATGCTGAGAAGAAATGAAAAGGTTCTGTGGACATTCTTCATCAGATGTAGCACTTCATGGCAGAGCAAGAGACATCAGGCTGTAAATTCTCTGAAGGCAAGGGCAGTCTTTGTAGTCTGTGTTTGTGTAGCACCTTGCAAAATAGTGAGCCAGTCTATGACCTGTCTTCCTGGGTGCTACTCCAAAGCAAATGTTTGTCAGTCTGCCTGTCTATAACAAGGTTGTACAGTTCTCCACTAGCAATATAGCAACTGTGTTGTGATAACAAAAAATATATACACAATATTTGGCATTGAACCTTTTTTTCAGATGGCTGCAGCACTAGTCTAATCCTCTCTATGCACCCTATTGACTGTTGTACTTTCCATGTTATTGTTTAACCGTGTCTGAAGACAAATGTTTTATATTAATTCTAATTTCCCTTAAATTGTTTTATTTCATGCTATTGAGCAAATTAATCCACTGAATCAAGGGCAATTCTTTCTGTTGGGCAGCTCGTCTTGTTCATTATTCATTTCTGAAAGAGTGAAAATCCTTTATGTATCTTCATGCTTCTCTTGCTTGCAGTACTCCCTGTAAATACAAGGAGTTGTTTCCTTCAGACATGATGTGCAATTGGGTTGGGAGCTGGATGGGAATTGCCATTGCAGCAAAGGAAGAGACAGATCAGTTTAACCCAAATCTAGAAGGAATCTAGCCCATGTTGTGGGGAAGCTTGCTCTGGGAATGTTTTGGACCTGGGGAAGCCAGCATGTGTGCTTCCAGTGTATGCCCAGGAGCTGCACGCTGTCTGCCTTGACCTTTGTGAACGTGCTCTCAACAGCATGTAACTGAATCCAGGATCTGTTGTTGGGCCCAACCAGTGCTGCATTCTTTGGCCATTGTTTGGTGAGGATTATCTGTTTTCCGGGGAATCTGGGAGTCCAGTTACAGCAGAATTGAATATTTATAATCTTGATGTTTTGGGAAAGAATAATCTACAACACCTGGTTACAAAATATTCACATGGATTATTATTAGATGTTACAATACTGATACACTATGCACTTTCTAGGTACCTTTTGGAGTCTCAGTATATCCACTGGTTTGTCCCAGCACACATGTTCAGCAGGCAAGCCTAGCACTGTTGGGGTTACAGAGTAGATTTGGCCCTGCAGGCAGAGAGGCCAAAAACTTGGCTGGTCCTTATCCCACAGGCCTTCTAATGCACAACATACGATGGCAGAGGGAAGAAGGGATGTAAAAAGTGCTTAGAGGCTGTGGGCTGCCTGTGGGTGCTGCAGCCACACAGACATCTATTCAGGTCACTTTTGAAGACATTGGCTTTGTCTGATGTGGAGGATCTTGGTGTGGCGGCTGACAGAAGGTCCCCTCCTGAGAGGGAAGTGAGTGACAGACAGAATTAAAACCCATTGCTTCTCCTAGTGGTAGAAAAATTTTTGAAGAGCTAACCTAATTTCTTATCTTTTTATTTGTTTTAGCAAGACAGGGTTGTGTTTTCATCCTTGTAGACTGTGCTCATTCAATATTGCTCATTCAACAGGAAAGTAAACAGCTTTTTGGGCTATACTTCTCTCCCCCACTTCCTTGGCAAGAGAGACCTGTAAAAGAAGAAGATAAATAATGTGTCAAACATGGTCTGGAGAGGATTCAGCTAAGCAATTTCTGGCTTCCCATGCCTGTCCTACAGCTGTTGTGCCCCATGTAACTTAAGTGGCTGTACACAAGCTTGGCCCGGCTGCAGTTTCCTTCAGTTGGAATTGTGCTTCCAAATATTTTTCTGATGTAACAGTCTGTGGCTGGGCCAGGACTTCAAACCTCCCCCTTTGTGGACTGGGAAAAATGTATAGTAACTCTTTCTGCACTCTGCTGTGAACAGACACTTAATCCTGTGAGTAAAAGATTTCAGTCAGGGTGCTGGGTCAGCAAACTGCTTCGGTGGGTACTGGAGTCCCATGTGCCAGGTTCATCTGTACCTCATCACATACTTCCATGGCTTGAGATCCCCACGAAGGGAGACCTTATGCTCTAACAGCATTAATCAAAATTTTATATGACTACCAAAACTTCTCCACAAATCTGCCCTGAAAATGCTTTTATGAGAGAAGATTACATTAAAACAAAGCTGAAAGGTATTTTCTTTCAACAGAAATTTCCTGTTATTTGTCAAAAAGAAGTATTTGAGCAACTGTCTTGATTCTAAAATTTTGATGGGATGCTCCACACCAAAGCTATTCTCTAGCTTGCCCTGGGCTCTGATCATGCTTGTAACAGCAGCAGAGCCAGGTCCCCACAGAAGCATCAGCAAGAAAGGTGGCGCAGAACACCATGAGACTTGGGGTACAGCCATTCTGCCAAAGGCACAGAGAAGGAGGGAGTGGGAGATATTTAAATCACAAATGCCAAAGAGGCATTTTAGAATGCAAATACTCAGGGGTTGATTTTTTGCCAAAACCTTGAAACTTCTCTGAAAAATAAAGGGGAAGGTTCTTAAAATCTTCTACAGGAAAAACATTAATTCCAGTCATCTTTAATGACTACATTAAATGATGAATGTGTTCTGTTAACTTAATTACTGTTTAGAAAATGGATTGCATGTTCTGATCAGTTGCTTTGCTATTTACACCTCAAACAAAAAAAATACTAAAAATCATCTGCATTTTCTAAACTCCTAGGCATTCTCTAATAATGGGCAGTCTGTGTGTGTGGTAGAAGATACGGGACTTTAGCTGGAGCTCTGAGTAAATCTGGTGATCTGTGATTTTCCAAAGCTGTTTACTCACTGGTGTTAACCAGTTATACTTGATGACTCCCTGCCATTTTACAACAAGAAATCTCCTCATTAATCCAGCAACTAAAGATTTAAGGTCCATTTTTAAGAATGGCACAGGAGATGTGGCTTCTCTATAAACTCACAATATCAATAAATAATGCTCGGTGTTTAAATTTGTAGGACTCCAGTTAACATCCTCCTCTCAGCTATTCAGTGAATGTCATCAGCTATAATATTCTCCTCTCAGTATAAGCAAGTAACACCATTCATATCAGCTGAAGATCATACATGCAGGGAAAGCAAAATATCAGAACCAACATTAGCTGGGAGCAGAGATGTTGCCAAATATTTAGAAATGTCCATTTCAATGAGGGAGCTAAGCATGACAGCTACAGCAAACTGTGTCATGAATGGCAATCAAACATTTAAAGGAAAGACAAGGTAGCTTTTCTGTTTGGTTCTTTTTCTTCTTTTTTTTTAAGATGTAAAGTAAAATCTGTTTCTTTCTAGCTGGCAGCTGTGAAGGAAAAATTATTTTTTTAAAACTCATGTTGATTAAATTAAAAGCTTAATTTTTGGAGAAGCATTTGATAGGGAACCACTTACACTGGGAGAATTTTCCATTTCATAAGAACAAAACACAATCCTTTCTGCACTTGGTTTATGGATTGATTACAGGACGTCAAAAAAGGCAAATAGATTGACTCATAGCTGTTTGCATGCTTGTGCTTACAAGCCACATACTGCATGTGCTTTTGTTGTTAATATGATTTATAATAATATGCTGATAGTATTAACTGTGTGCAAGAAGCTTTGCAACCCAGGGACCTGACTCTAATAGTTTAGAGAATAGCCAGGCACTGATGAGTGAGTGGATGCAGTGCACGGGGACGTGCTGTGGCTGACTAGGACAGTTTCCTATGTGTTCCTCTTAAATGGTAATTTCGGAGATTTCTTTTTTAATGGATATTCTTCAATTTTATGATTTGCTTGTAGTGCTCTGGAGGCAAGCTCTGTGCTTTGGGGAAATTGTTGCTTCAGAGTCATGGTATAGAAAGCTAGAGATTTAAGAGCAGAGAAAGAGGCAAGGTTGAATGCTTGGAGGCAAATGCAAAAGAAGTTACAACTGAGGTGGAAGAAGGTGGCACTGATGGTAAACTTTGCAGATTAAATAAACATCTCTGGCATGATAAGTGATGCTAATAAGGACAGAGCATTCCTACGGCAAGATCTGGATTGCTTGGTAAGCTGGATGCTTTTAGAAAGCCGCTGGGAAGGTCACATATACACAAACCAAGAATGCAGGTTATGTTTTCAGTTTCAGACAAAGAACTAGAAAGCAGAAATTCTGGAAAGGATGTAGAGGCTATTTTGGATGAACAAATGAATGTGAATTCCCAGTGTGAAGCTCGTGCTACAAGAGCTGATGCAATCCTTGGGCAAGTAAACAAAGGAATTTAGGAGGGCTCTGGAGGGAATGATGTCACTTCTTGATATGGGATTACTGAGGGATCTGCTGAATTCTGTGTCCAGTGCTTGTGCTCAGACATCCAAAAAGGGTGCAGAAAACTGGTAAAGGAATACAAAATCAATTGAAAGAGTGATTCCTGGCCCTGGAAATTCTGCTTTGCAATGAGAGACTTAAAAAGCTCTTACAAGTCTTTTCTCGCTTATCCAAAAGAAGGTTAAGAAGTAATTTGACTGAGATGTAGCAACATCAATATTGTGAGAAAATTTCTGATGCTAGTCTTCTATCTGGAAAAGAAACTGCAGCAGAAAGGAAGTCACACGGACACGGTAACAGCTGGTCTGCAGGAGCTATTTGTCCCCTCTCTGGAAGTGTGTGTTTACCCCTCTTACCCTGGGAGACAGGGTCCCCTAATAAATCATGTCACCATTATTGGAGTTTGCTGTAGGTAAAAGCATGAATAGGGGTGATTACCACAGGGAACCTGACCTGCAGTAATTTTTTCTCTTGAGGCGAACTGTTCAACTGTTAAAGTCCACAGAGAGGTCCAAGGGCTGCCAGCTGAGGCTAGCCACTTTGGGATGAAAGAGATGATGCCTTTTTTTTTTTTTTAACAGGGAGGGTTAAATCTTTAGGTCAAGCTGTCTAGGAATGTAGTGGGTTCTCCATTAGTTGCAGTCTTTTAATCAAGACTAGGTGCCTTTGTAAAAGACACGCTAATCATTCAAACAGAAGTTACAGGTTCAACACAGAAATTCCTGGATGAAATTCTATGGCCTGTTTGGCTAAATGGCCATAATGAACCTTTCCTGGCCTTTCACTCTATTAATCTGTGAAAAAATGAGCAGAGAATTGAGACATAACCAGGAACGATGCAGTTCAGATTGTGAATAGCAGAGACAGTGGGAAAGGTAAGAGGCAGTTACAGAGGAACTCACCAGCAAAATGGGCAGAGAGCTGGGCTTGGCTGCCCTAACTCAGGGCACACTAGAAGCACTTGTGGGACAATCTGGGATGTTCAAACAAAACAGGAGTGATCAGGGGAGGCATAACTGATGCAAATGGCAGACTGTGCAATGGAGAGACAGGCAGTTCTTGAAAGAGGAAAACACATCCACAGCAATGGAAATGTCACTGCTGATTTAGGGGGCTAGGGTGGGAAATGACTTGCCAGTTCTGACAGAGGAGGGAGAAGAGAATGATTTGGGCAGAAAGGTGAGACAGCCTGGGGGGAGAGGGTGCAGAAATAAAAAGTCTGGATGCTGGAGGAGAAGTGAGACAGGCAGTAGAGAAGGGTTTGAAAGACTCTTGCTTCGCAGAGATACAGAAGTCAGCAGAGCACGAGCCCTCGTTCATTTAGCATACACCTGGCTTTCACAGTTAAGTTACCTGATGGCATTACACCTGTGCTACTGAGGGAAAAAATTAGGGCCTGCACATGATATAAAGGCAGCATTCAATTTTAACCACTCCGTGACCAAAAATAAATTGTGCAGTCATCCTGCTCCAGAATACCAAATTGATGGCTGAATAGTTAGAACTCAGCAAGTTAGGTAATTTTGCACTGAATATAAATGAGAGTTATCAGATAAGTGACATTTAGTGACATTAATTAACTGATTAAATTAAACCTGATATTTTAATCAGAATTTGTTTATGCAAAGCTCTGGATAAAAAGAAATGGAGTTTAACCTGGTTACTTTTAAAATTCCAGTTACCATAACAACTTCTTGTAATATCAATTAAAGGTGGTCTTTTCTTTACATTATTTTTAGAACTTGAGTTACCATAACAACAGAACGCTGCTTCATTTGCAAAGAGTTAAAATGTGTTGTTGTTCTTTGAGAAACAATCAAAATACAAGTGGGATGCCAGGAATTAATACCCCAGAATGGCTGTGCAAACAGCATTTTTCAAACACCTCACTTGTGGCACAGGAGACTGATGGATCTTCTCCAGTGTGACAGGCTCAAGATGTTCCTTGGTTGCTCAAATCAGAAAGAGATTATTTATCAATTGGAGAAGAGTGGGGCTGTCAGGCAGCAGAGGTATTACGAGCTGTCAGATCTGCAAGGAAAAATGTTGCGATAGCGAATAAATTCCCATGGCCCTCAAGTGCTTCTGGAGGGCAAGTAGGAGCGTGTCTCTCAGAGCCAAGTCAGCGACCCCATGCCTTCTCCCCCAAGATCTCTGGTGGAAAAGAAAAATGCTGACTAGTCATTTATAGGGCTTTTGTTTGACTGTGCTGGGTCCCCTTCGAGGTCAGTACTAGCATCTTTCTATTCTATCTTTGGCTGCTCTTCTCCTGTGAGGGGTTTTACTTTATGCAAGAGCAACACCTACTGAAGGGGAGCAGCCTTGCTAAGAATTGCCTATGGAGAGGACTGGATGAAGTTAGTTTCTTGGTTCAGCCCCACAGGAACCTCCATGAGACAAAAGCGTGGGTAAGATTAGAAGGCAGGTGTGTCACTGCGGCCAAGATGCAAAAAAGGGCACCACAAACATGCACACATGTGTGGTTGTGTATGTTCACCCCAAAATTAACTGAGGGCTTACACTTGTATTGCTGTGGTCCCAGGGATGATTTAAACATAACTACTATTCTAACTTACCTCCAAAAGGGAGGTAAAGAACAGCTGTTGGGGGTGTGCCCTCTGCAGGGTCTGGATGGATGGAGCTTTCACTCTTTTTGCAAAAGTGGATCTTAGGGATCCCATTTACTTCTGTGTAGATCAAAGGGGTGGCCTTTAGGCACTTGCAGGCCCTTAAACCTACAAAAAAAATGCCTTGAGCAAACAGCAGCCCATGAAGCATTGGAGAAAGAGACTTTTTGTAGCCAGGATCTGACCTATGGTCCAGATCTAGTCTAGAAAAGTTAAATAAGGCAGGCATCAGCTTCTGTACTTGCAGCCCTGTAAAGCACTGATATTCATCTGAGGATGCTGCAACACAAATGCAGTCCCTCTTACTTCAGCTATGGCTTCGAGTGGATTTGTGGGATCAGGCTGTTATCAAACTGGAGATGAGAGTAGGATGTCTGAGAGCACAAACTACTTCCCCACCACACTTGCACACTTACTGCCCTATTTGCACACTGACTGCAGAGGAAGAGGGGACTCACACTGCATTTCTGTTGTTGCCATTTGATGACAGAACAAAACGCATCCATCTTGGTTTGTTCTGCAGTGACCTTTTGTCCAGGCAAAGACGTGCAGATGACAACCTGAAAGTAGGAGAGGCAACCCTGCATTCTTGGTTTGATTGTGGTTCTCTTCCTTAATGAGTTTTTAAGAGGAAGAGGAGGAGGAGAGCACTCAGGGGAATTTGCATGTGCTCTTGTTTCTGAGGCTTATTTAATTAAAAGACAATAAAAATGTCAGATGCCGCAGGTTGCAATCTGGATCCCCTTCCGCCACCCCCACCTCCTTTTCTTCTCCTTCTTTCAAAGCAAATAAGTTATGTGGAGGAGGGGGGGTTAAGGGACAGTACTGCCACAAAATGCCAGCTTGTATGCATTTAAGCTGACCTAACTGTAAGAGGACTCAAGGCAGAATCCTTCTCCTCTCAACAGCTACTCCAAAGTCAGTGTTTTTGTTTCTTGCAGTGGTTCACTAGGTGTGACTTTGGGGCATCTTCTTTCCCAGGAAGCATGGCTTGAAAACACAATGTCTTCTAGAGGAAGTTACCTTGGGGCTAACCCATCTGCTCTTCACTACTGCTCTGACACACTTCACCTCCTTGGGTCTGCTGGCAGGTGTCTTCTATGAATGTCTCTTGCCCATTTAGGCCAAAATAGGTCACTTTGGTGAAGTCTTTAGCATGTGTTACACTGAGACCAGCTCATTTTCCCAATGCAGACAAAGGTGAGCTCACAAGGAAAGCTCATCTGGCTGAGCTTTGTGTGCTGACCATTGCCAGTGGTAGAGAGCACCGTGAAGAGCTGGGGCTGAGATTGAGCCAATCTGCTGCAGAGGGATGAGACAGCATGAACTCACCCAGAGAGGTTGCCTCCGATCTCTTCAGGAATCTGAGGTTATGGCAGGGTAGAGCAAAGCTTTATATCCACCTCCCATTCCCTAAGATCATGTTGTGTTAGCCCTCCTGCCCAGCAGGGCCATGCTGAACCTGTGGTTCTAGTCTATATTCTTATTATTTGAAGAGAAACTGGAGATAAATAGCGCCTCAGGCTTGTTTTACCATCTGGTTATTCTTCCCTCAGCAAGTCTGTACTCTGGGCACTTAGTGCTGTGGGGCACAAGGAGTTTTGTGAAAGGCTAAGCAAGGGGTTAAATGCCAGCAGAGACTGGCTTGTGTCCCTCCAGTCACCCAGCACACCTGGAGTCCCAAAGAGGGGCCTATGATCCACTTTTTGTCTGAACA
This sequence comes from Porphyrio hochstetteri, assembly GCA_020800305.1. Taxonomy (NCBI): domain Eukaryota; kingdom Metazoa; phylum Chordata; class Aves; order Gruiformes; family Rallidae; genus Porphyrio; species Porphyrio hochstetteri. The sequence continues at coordinate 16,095,701 of CM036910.1, read as the reverse complement.
CACAGTTCCTATTTGAATGGCAGCCATCCTGCCTGGTGCAAGACCAAGCTGGTACCATTTTTGGTACAGTCATTGAGAGCTAGCTGGCCAGGGAGCCCAGCCACGGACAGGGGTACCCACTGAGGGACCGACGCTGCTGAGTCCTTTCCCAGCCTCTGTGGAGAGCTGGAAACTCAGAGATTCTGGTTCCCTGAAGCTGAAGTTGGTGGCAAATGATTGTGGTAAATGTGGCAGTGGTAAATGATGGTGCAGTACACAGAACAGCTGACCTATTTGTCATGGCAGCGATAGCAACAGTGCTTATAATGTTAATTTGTATGAATTGTACAGGGTCTTGCAATGTGCTAATCTGCACAGCTCCTGGGTACCTCTCTTTTTGCATCTCCTCATCAGCTCCTAGGAAAGCTAGCTCTATGGAGAGAGGGGATTGTTTTACTACTGCAAAAACGAAAAGCATGAGAAGATGGAAATAAATGTATTGACAAGTGAGACGAATAAATGTTCCTCTTGCCTGCACTATATAGAGGTGTTTGACATACCAAATTATGGCATAACTGTAGGAGTAATGGTTGCAGCTGTTGCCTTTGTAAAATGATCTGCAATACCACATGCTAATAAGTAAGACAACATGTCAAAGTCATTTTATATGGTGCCAGAAGACTAATCCCATGCCATGCATGCACAGTGCCAAAAGTGGTCATATCACAGCAGTAGGATCAGTCCTGGAATAATCACATCCTTAGGAAAAAATCCTCTGTGTAATACAATGAAATCCCACTTAAACAAGTCAACCTTGTGAATCTATTAGAGCAGCATCCCCAGAGTACAGCTATTGTAGTGTGCTTCTAGCACAAAGTGGAACACTCATGTGTAAAAATGAAGACAGGAGCAGAATATTTACTCAGGTGAAAATAGGCTTCTTTTGGGAATCCTAATGGGGAGAGAGACAGAAGAGCTGCAACTGCTGTAAGGAGGATATCAAAACCTAAAAACACTTGTATGCAACAACCTGTCAGCCTGGTTCTGCACCCCTAATCCATACAGAACTCCTGTTGTCTTCTGCAGGAATCTTCTTTGAGCTAAGATGCAGGATCATCCCCCTAATCTAAAGAAGTTCAAGCCCTTGCTGCGTTTTCCAATTCATACATTCATCCTGAATAGGAAAAGGATGTCAGAAAGTCCTGAGAAAGCTTTGCAAATCTCATCCTTTAGACCTACAAAATCTGGATTATTTTTCCCCTGTGTACTTTGCATTAGCTCTAAACACTGCCTTTGAAAAAAATGCTTTTGACAACTTGCTTCTAAGTATCACCACACATACAAATCTGAGAAATACATGAAAACTGCCTATTTATTGGATAAGGAGACCAGCCTAGCTAATTCAGCTGTGCAACACAGACAGATGTGATTTTCATAGTACCTGGGGCTTAATAATTGCAGTATGTTAAGGCACATCTAAGCTTCCAAATCACAGCAGGTTTTTGTCTATCTGTGCACAGCATTGTCCAGGCATACCTACTCCTTGCTCTTCTTCCACAGAATGGTATTTATTACATCTATTTGCTGTCACAAAGCATGGGAGGAATTTTATAAATAAGCACGTTGGTCAGATGTCTTCAGGGTCTCTTAAACAGCTGCTGAGCTTTCCACTTCCAAGGAAAACTGGGAGATTTTAATAGGCTGGAGCCAGACCATTCACAGTACTCCCCTGGCAGGGGGAAAACATGACCTTGGATAGTTTCCTAGGCAGAGATAAATATGCATCGACCAATACTTGGAAACTCATCCTCTACTGCTGGCTGCTGCTAGCCAGTCATTTACCAGTTAGTGATTGGTAGCTCAGCCTTGGGGCATCAGCAATGAAAGAGGGTACTGCCATCAAAAGACTGCTGTACTCTTCTCCCATTCCTCTCCAATTTCAGGCTGGGCAATGCACAGTGCTACTGTGGAGGATATACAGTCAGGGACTTTCAAAAAAATCTGGGATCAGCATTTGCACTGATGGTCCCATCCTTTGCTTCCCTCTGGTGCACTCAAGTCCTGGTTGATCATCACACAAACCGTACAGATCTGGACAGATCTCTGAGGCAGGAACCTTAGTAGGTCTTGACGTTTTTTCTGCCTGCAGAAGTACAGCCTCTGTGTCCATGGTCTGTCTGCAGGGATTTCCTGGCAAATTCATCCCAGTTCAGTGAATAGCTAAAGGACAGTTTCTCTCTTTTTTCCACCAGTACATTTATGGATCACAAGAACATGCCAGCCTGTCCTAGTAGGTGTGCACAGGGTATGAAGGCAGGTGAGGCAGTTTTCCAAGGAAAGCAGCAAGGCAAATACACTCCTACAGAGCTTCAGCACATGCTGTTCCCAGGCAGCTTTCTCTAACATGTCATGAAGTGACAGGTGATTTAGGGCAAAAGGTGTGGGAGGGGTCCCTATGTAGGCAGAAGGTACGTATTTGCCCAGTGAGTTGCACAAATTCTTTTTTGCCCAAGCAGCTTCTGAATCATCCATACAGCTGTGTGGAGCACGGTGGAGATCTCAGGCCTCTTGGTAGTCCTACTGTAGAGATGATACTGCTATTCCAGAAATTCCCCTAACCAGATGGCCTCTGCAGACCAGAAGTCCTATAAATGCATTGAAACTATGTTAATCGGTTTTGCATGCAGTAAATAGAATTTCTTCAGGATGGAACATTTTGTGGTTTAGTCACTGAAAACAGCTTGAAATTATTTATTGGAGAAGATTTTTGTTTGGGTGCCAGGATAATGGCTGAGAAAGATCGGGTCATTTTCAAAAGTGAATAAATCTACCCATACAGATTTTCTTTCTCCCTATCCCTCTTTCCCTCATTACTCATTTTTCTGTCACTTTGTTGTCTTGATTTAACATAGCTTTTCCCAAAGCAAATTTCCTAAGAGAATGTCAGCTAATTAATTATTGTTCCGACATCATTTTTATTCCAGACCTTTGACCTCTTGGCAGCTCTGCAAAGCATTCTGATGCATTTCATATTTGCTTAGTAAATATTTCTTTCAAACAATAAATTGAGAAACAAGGGAAAGAATGCATTGTCTTTAAAAAAAAAAAAAAGAAGAAGAAGAGATGGGAGAAGGGAGATGGAGAAAAAACATAGGCCAAAATCACTAATCAGAGACTAAACACAGATCAGTGCATTAGGTCCCATGAAAAAATGGAATAGCGGGCTCTGTACCTAGTACAGGGTGGAAAGGAACATGTCAAGTAATGTTGTGCTGCTATTTTTAATAATTCACTTTATGTTACTGGGTGTATTCCTTGATTCCTCACGTGAGAGTACATGCTCTCTCTGGAGCAGCATCATTTATCTATGCTGGTGAGGAGGGGATCATTCCTTGCCGAGGCTGACATGCCAGTGCAGCACTGCAAATTAGCAGTAACTGCCATTCATCAAGTGACACGTTTGGCACTTTCCTTTGGGGGCCCAGTCAGCATCCCTCTGCCCACCCGCCTCTCCGCCTGCCTTCAAGTCCTGGCCGGAGAGCGCACACTCCCAGCACCAAGCTCTCTTCTTGCAGGACATGGAGGGAACCAGCTCCCTGCAGTCGTGACCAGGAAAGAGGGGATAATCCAGCCACAGGCCTCCTTGAAGTCTCAGGACTATGTTCTGGTGTCTGAGCATCACTTTGTGTCCTTGACCCAGTTTGGTAAGAGAGTGAGGCACGTCAAAATCCCCCAATGATCTGAGTAAGGCACTCTATGATAGGGAGTAGGAGGCATCAAGTCAAGACATTGTCTGTCTGAATGCAGCCCTGAAGGCAAAGTCCCAATTTCTTTGTGAAGCTGAATGTACTGCCTTGGCTGCATTTTACCCAGATTAAGGGCTTGCTGCCACTCCAGCTCTTCTCCAGCTGCTCCTCCCACACCCATCCTCATACCCGCCAAGCAGGTGTCTGGCCTTCTTCTGTCAGACCGTCCCAGATCAGTGTGATTGTTTCTTCAGAGAGAATTTTTAACCAGATAAGCAGATCAATTTATTTGATTAGATTAATTAATTTGACTTGATCTGATTTCAGTTCCTCAGAAATCTGCTGAAGTTGGGACTATCTACCTTGTCTTGCTGCCACAGGTCCTGGGTTCCTATGCCCTTGAAGTGGATCCAGCACTCCTCTGGCAAGCTGCAGGTGTCTTTTGCTTTTCTTGGTTTTTTTTCCCTCTGGAAACTGTGGGAGGGGGGAAAGCAGGAGAAGACAAAGCAAGGTTTCACAAGCTGTGGTCGCAGTGGTCAGGCAGTATGCAGAGTATAGTCTCTCAGCCAAAGCACAGGGCTCTGAGCCAAACTTTCTGGATCCTTTTTGTCAGTTCTCCTACATGTTTCCTGGAGGACTTTGAAGGATTAATTTAAGCTAAATTGGGCATTTGCATCCAAAAGAGCAACTGAAGTAGCTTGATTTTCAGAGGTGCTGAAAGCTTACAGCTTCTCTTCAAAAAAGAGGGTGTGGGGTTTTCACAGGGCAGGAAGTGCCTGCCCTTAGAACCCCAGTTTCCTCATGTGGTCTTCATCTTTCTTTGCCTCTGCTTTCCACATCTGTAGACGAAGGAGAGCAACAGCTAACTCGGAGGGCTCAGAGAGAGTTAAATCACTAATGTTTGCAAAGTGCTCTGAGATCTCAGATGGAAGGCACTATATAAATGCAAAGTATTATTTTATGAAGATCAGTTAGTAGCACTTCATCATTTCAAATGGCACCAATTATACACAATGTACATTGATATATACACTCTATTTTCATAAAGTGCTGCTGCATTTGATTCAAACTTATTTGCAGTCTGATAACTACACAGATATTAATAATGCCAGGAAGAAGAGACTTTTGCATACTTTGTCATTTGTAAAATTATTTTCCAAACATTATTTTGTATGCACTGAATGCCAGATTCAGATTCACCGACCAGAACACTGGCCTGTGCACAGAGCCCTTCTACTGTGCTGGTGACACAAAGGACCCATAAAATCTTGTATCTGTTCTGTGTCACCAAAACAGAGGTGTAATAGCCAAAATGTATTTGCTGGTGAAGCTGGCTCTGGACAGGCTCAGCCTGTGAATGGTGAAAGGTGAGATCTTCTCAGGTCCTTTTAAACAGACTAATTTTTCCTTAAAGAAGTAACTATATCTTTCTATAAATACAAAGCCTCAACAGATACCTCAAATTAAGGCCATGCTTTTAATATCCTGGATTTTTTTCATTACACAAAACCAGAATTTACCCAGCTCCAATAAAAATATGTGGGGATGCCCCCCCACACACAAAAATTAAACACTGTTCCTGTAGCTTTGCCAGTCCTTTCTTTTTCAGACTGTGCATATGGCATCACTAAAAAAAGCTATCAAATCATACAGCTAAACTCAGAAGCAGTGTGCAATTTTGCATGTCCAACTTTAATTTCTCTGACAAAATACTAGAAGGCAAACTATGAGTTTTCTTTCATCCCTTCACCTCTGTTTCTGTGAGTTGTGTCTATATTCCCCCGTTGCATTCTCAACCTTTGCAATTGTTTTAGACGACTTGTGATATTTGGTGCTCTGTTCATCCCTTGGTTGGCACACTACAGAGAAAAAAGCCTCAGGCATCATGGTTGTTGAACAGCTTGAGAACTTGATCTAATGTGTCCCAGTGGCTTCCGAATGGACATAGGTAGGCCTCATTAATCTGCATTTAACCATGTGGATACACCTGGTGCAGTCTCTGCTGTGCCCACAGCCTGTAAAACATGCCTAAACAGCACCTGGGGGGACAGAGGTGAGCCAGCCCCGCACATCACCTGTCAGAATTTTCCCGTGGTTAAGGGCCACTAGACCTACCTCGCATCCTTAAAGAGCAGGGAGATGGTCAGGCTGGGGGCCAAAGAAGAGGACACTAGTCCTTCATGATTCTATGCTGGCCCAGCAATAGTTGTTGGCTGGCTTTTTCCTAGACAAGGGGCTCAGCTGAGTGGGCACAGCGGCCCTGTGGCCTTGCTGCAGGTGGGAGCTGCCCCTAACATCCTTGCAAACTACATTTAGATACAGAATCACAGTGTGGCCTGCTGGGTGCTGACAGCCCAGTGTGCCAGGGGTGTGGACAGCAGTGGCAGCTGCCTTGGAGGAGGGAGGTGAGGTGCCTGGGGAGAGTCCCAGCATCCTACAAAGTCATGCACAGGTTTTGCAGCTAGGCACCATCCCTTCCTATTGCAGGAGGCAGTCAGAAGATGATGTTCATATTTCTTTGCTGGAAGTCTTTGACTCTGTGTTCTTAAGGACACGGCAAGCACAGAGGGCACTGGCACCCTGCTGATTTGAATTTGCAGTTCACTTGAGCTCAGTTTCAAAAAAGCCTTTCATTTGAGCACATAACGTATCAACTTCCCCACTACCTCACATACAATTTAAGAAAAACCGTTCACAGATATGTAGCCTCTCACAGTGGTTCAGACTGTCCCAGGCTTCAGAAAATATCAGGGAATATACAAAGAAATTATATTTTCAAATGAATGTGTTTTCATCAGTTTCTCTCTGCATCTGAGAGCTGTGCTGTTTGTGAGCCTGATCTATTTGAGGACAGCTGCATAATTTCAGTTATTGATGGCAGTATCTGTAGGATAAAGATTTTTACTTTTCCCTTTTTTCCTCAGCCATATTTTGCTCCTTCACTTGAGTCCATGCCAGCATAGTGGGTTTAAATATTTGATGGCAAGAAAATTGTTTCATTTAGATTATAGTTGAGCATAAGACTTTTCTAGCAATAGAAATACAAAAATCATCGTACCGTAAGATCTAGAGGAGGTTTTTATGTGCACATGAGAAAACTTTCAGATCGTAGCAGCAAAGGCTGGTTATTGACACAGTGGCAGCAAAGTGAAGTTCAAAGCATAAACCAAAAAAAAAGCAAACTGCAGCATGGAAAGTGCAGGCTGTGCGTGAGGAGGGAGGGGGCTATGTGTTGAAATGGACACCTCTGAAAACTTGACAAATTTACTTGTGATCTCACATCTAGGAGTGAATCTGCCATGGTTTCTAGAGTTTCTAGGAATGGCACAGGGTGCTTGGGACACCCTGACTTGCTTCAGGCAGAGGTGCTGGAGGTGCTCAGCTGTCCAGACAGAAGTGGTGTGGTTTTCCAAAGGGAAAGGGCTGAGTGGCCCCAGTGGTATTTGCAGATCATCAGCAGAAAAAGGAGTACCCAGCTCAGGTCTGAAATCATTTCAGTACTCATATGCACAGATAACTTTTTATGCCAGGTTTTATTTTATTTTATTTTATTTTTTATTAGATGTACTGCATTTCTAAGCACTATAATCCAACATCTTCTGAACAAAAATATTTCAGAAAGGGAAGGAACAGCATGCAAAGTTAATTTTTCAGTCCTTCCCCTCTGACAACCTAAGATGTAACTCAGGGCCAGATAACAAATGCATAACCTTAATTTAGATTTTAACGGGTGCACCTCCACACAGAAAAAATTGCCACGTTAAGCACTTGCTTCCTTAAGAGAGGCCCAGTGTGGAAAATTGGGATATCGGGGGACACAAAATAATGGAATAAAAATGACTGTTGCCATGTTTGCTTATTACACACTTTGATCAAGCCAATCCTATTAGTTTGCTTTCAGTCTTTTAATGAAGCTACTGTGTGTAGAGCTTTAGCAGGAGGTACTTGATGCGTTTCAAAATAGGGATCTTTTGGTTGGGTAGGGCTCGGAACCAGGGGCCTTTCACACGGAGTTAAAGCAGTAATTCCCAGTGGGAAGCACAGGAGCAAGAATTCATACTTGTTTTCTCTAGCTGGCACTGGCTGTAAAAGGTTGCAGCCATGCAGGACAAGCTGCAAACAGCTGCAGCAGTTCAAGATGTAGGTACATTCCAGCTACTGGTTACTGCCCTTCAGCTGGAGGTCGGTAAGGAGGGAGCAGAGAACTGGAGCCTGGGCAGGATATCATCTCCTGTTCCACCTCTGTGCCTCAGCCATTAACAGTAAGCAAGCTCAGTTTGTCTAAATTCCACGCCTGTGACAGTAATTTTGGCAGCTCAATTCTAATAATAGGTTGGTGACTGTGCAAAATGAGGAAAAACTTGACAGGCTCGAGGTGAAGAAAACCCCAATTTATATCTGAAACTGTGAACGTGGGACTCGGCATTGGGTGTGAGCAAGCAGGGTGGCTAGGGTGGGTGTAAATGCAGCAGCAAGCCCTTGGTTCCTCAGCAGGCGTGCGGCGCAGCAGCTTCAGCAGGCACGCAGATGACCTTGCTGGAAATGTTCACCTCTGTTCAGGTGAAAGTTCGGTCTCCCAGGCTTAACTACTGAGTGAACTGGAATCAGAAGGAACAATTCCCTTATTTGTTTAAAGGAACTGTGAGACTTAGAAATGTAATGAATCATGGCAAGACCCAGATCAGAATTAGAAGGCACACATCCTGTTCCTCAGGCGCTTAATGCTTTTTTCTTTAATTTGGCTTACTGCGGCTTCAGCTTATTTGAAAATAGCTTCAGATATGCTTGGATTTATTCTAGCTTGAATGATGCAATGTGATATTCCTGGGATTCAGAGAGGGCTATGGGATTCACATAGGTATTTAAAGCTGAATTTTAATGGGAAAGGTGACATGGATTGTCACACAAACGGAAATTGCCATGGCTACCAATAGTGCTAATCCAGTGCCTTGACTGACTAATCCTGACCTCATTGTGCTCAATAAAGAACTAAGCAAAGATTTCTGCAGGTTGGTTGGTTTTCCAGCTATGATACCAGCAGCTATCTAACCTCAGACAGCTTGAGGAATTTGCATGGATAATGGTCATGGATTGAACATCATCCCAGAAAGCTACTTTTATAAATAATGCCTTTTGAAGATCACTAACAGAGTGCAGTGTAGGGCTAGCTTATCTGAGCTCTGGGATGAAATGGAGATCTTATGCTTCCCTCTTTCATACAGGAGCACAGGGACAAGATCAACATACCAATTACTGGAGAAGTTGTTGCATCAACTATCAAGTTAATGAAATTAAACAAGTCCCTGGAGCCAGCTGATTCTGCTGCTTCATTAGTGGACCTTTTGTTCAGATTGTGCTCCCATAGCTCGATGAGATCCTGAACTCAGGAGCCATCTTAGCAAAGAGATTTTGGAGTAGGGGCAGGTCAGGCCTGAAATCCAAGCAGCTGAAAGGCTTTGCAGCCGCTCTGTCAGGTTACATGGCTAGATCCATGTACAGTGCTCTGCGTGTGCAAGTGCAGGAAAGAAAATGATGAACAGGGCACAGAATTCAACGAGCAGCAATGAAACCACTGCTGTGCAGAGGCCAAGCAGCTTGCCCGTAGCAGTAGGAGTAATGCCAAAGCTGGGTCTGCATGGCTGGGGAGTTCATTTGCATTCTGTCAATCCACTTCAAAGCTGTTGTCTTTTCAGGGATACAGTCCCTGCAACTGTATTCCCCTGGACTCCAGGTTGTGAAAGAAGGCCAGAACAAGCCCTACATGCTCCCAGAGTCCCTCAGGGGCCGCAGGAAGGCTCTCTCAAAAGCATTTGCCTGCTTACCTTGGCCCTTAGCACAGGGATTAATTTCATGAGGACCTTGAGACTTCTTGAGTTTCAGCTCTTGGAGATATGCCTACTGCTGAGCACTGCCTCTGCTCAGCAGTGACCTCTGCTCTCCCCACAGTCTCCGAATTTGTGCAATTTCCATTTCCTCCTTTCATTTTAAACCTTAGTGCCAGTGTGCAGACTGCAAATGAACCGGAACACATCAGTGTCACAGGCAGAGAGTGTTCCTTAGAAAATAAAATCTTTCACTTTGAATAAACTCTAAACATCATTCTGTGAAACACCTTCCTTACCAAAGTGCTCCTTATTTTATCAGCTATTTCTCTAATAACCCTTTGCACAACAAACTTGGAAACATGATTTTGAGGGAAAATGAAATCCAAAGGTTTTCCTCTGATTCCTGGTTCCCAGTGTTCCCTTTCACCTGTTCTCTTCCTCATTATCCCAAAGCTGCTGATACTCCTATGCTGAAAGGGAGTGGCCAAGTGTCACTGTTACACACATACCTTATCTTTATGACTTCAGAAAATTAAATAAAGTGTGGGCATTCCCATGCCCTGGTGTCTGATTCCTTATCAACATCAAAGCTCTTCCCAAGTCCACAGAAGATCCGTCCTCTTTGGGACTCCTAAATATTGACAAAAATCATTAATAATATCATGTGCTGTCTCTGCTTCTCAAGACCAGTCCAGACCAGAGCTATCTTTAACCTGCACCAGTTTCCTTCATCCTCATACATCTTCTTTGGCTGCTGCCATGGTGGTTGGAAATTGATCTCAGCAGATTTGGGTTATTGCTGTGTAGAGGAATACGGGAATGTGCCCTGGAAAGCCATTTGCATCCTTTTTGTAAATGTCCAGCTTTTGTGGGAAGAAAGATAATGGTGCATTTGAATCATGGGTTTCTTTCTTTATTTTTCCAGAATGCAAGGACAATGAAACGGGCCTGAGGCTGTCTGCACAAGTCATGCAGGGATAGCAGGCCAGTGGACAGACATCTGAGCTACTGAAATAACAGTCCAGAGGTAAGTGCTGAGCATCTGTCCAGGTGTGGAGCTGACACAGGCTTCCTCTCAGTTCAACACATCTCTCAATGGCACTTTCATTCCACTATATCCTTTTTTTCCTAGCCTGAGGAGAGCTATCTCTGTGCTCAACTCCTGTCAGAAAAGATGAGATACACTGCTGATTATTTGCTGCTGGGAAAGTCATTCTAGTGAACTGTAAGAGAAATCATCTGCCCAAGAGTGCTGTCGACTGCAGATACACACAGATCTAAAACAAAGAAACACACCTTGACCAAACCTACTGGCTTGGAATTGTAGGCAATTTCAAAGGGGTGTAGAGGTGAGGGTTCCAGTACCCATGGAAAATAAATTGGAACTTGATGCCTAATTATATTATCTTTTATGAAAATCCCAGCCAGCATGTGGAGTTTGTGCTTTGTCAGAATTACGCCACCAACATACTTCTCTTTTGATGCATGAAATACTTGAACATAGCTGCTGAGACTATTCCTCTTACCCACCCCCTGTGCAGCTCCCTGGAATTCAATCAGTCCCCAGGCCAGGCTGTGTGAGAAATGGAGTAGGCAGTCAAGGAAGAGCTCCCTGTTCATGCATCTGCATTTCAGTCAGTCTAACATGCAAGGTTGTTTGGTGAAAATGTGCTGTTTGGTCATGCCAGTGAAATGCCATTTCTTGTGGAGGAATAGTAGGCTCATTGAAAAGGAGGAGGGTTTGTCCAGCAGTGTTGAATAGTGCTCTCAGCTCAGAATAGAGGCTGTATCATCTGTTCTGAGCACAAGATGCAAGAGCTCTTTTACAGCCAGAGCAGGACAGCAAGGGGAGGATGTGGAATGGGAAAGTAAGCAAGTAGTCAACCTATGAGACCAGAAGAGGCAGAGACCTACCCTGGAACACAAACTAACAGCTTGTGGTGGCTCATGGAGGCCACCAACAACAGCCTGCAGGTGATATCCAGAGTTCCCAGTGACACTGGGAAGCACAAATAGTTTAGGGAATCTGACTGTAAAGTAGTTGTCCTCCCTGTTTGCAATTATTCTCTGCAAGATTTGGAGTCAATGTAGGCTTGATTTTGATACTGGTTTGATTTTCTTTTCTATGCCGTTCCTGACCATATGGCTTAGACTTGGTTTTCAAAGTGAGGGCTTGATTTTTCTGAGTGCTCAGAGCTCTTGTTGACCTCAAGAGGAGATGTAGCCACTCAATTCTTCTGAAAATCATGTCTATCGTGTGTGAACATGTGGTTCTCTTTATTTGTCTCAAAACTAAAAAGAAGTTTTGATGGAAAACAAGTTTTATATCTTCTCTTTCATACAGAGAACATGTAGAACTGCCCTTGGGGCTTTGAATATATTTACATCCTTTAACAATTAACCCTAATGGGACAAATGTGGCATTTTTTTCTTTTCTGAGCAGATACACTCAAAGCTGCAAAACATCCAGTGTTTAAATAGATCTCATTATATCAGCTACACCAAATCTCTGCTCTTTATATACAGAGGATTAGACTTCTTTTCACTGTCATGCAACATTAAAATAGGAAGGCATACACAAGGCTGACATGGATTTGACAAAAAATTAATGATTTGTACATCACTTTAATGCTTTAAATCTGCAATTCATGTATGCTAATTAGGTCATAATGGGGCTGTTTGAGAACAGAACTGTCATCAGGCTGCTCTGGCGGCTTCTGGGAGCAGAGATACAGCCCTGCCTTCCCCTGGTTGGCTCCTGGACTCTGTGCTGTAACCTGGCAGATCTATGACAGCATTTTTTTTTTTTTTTTTTCACAATTGTTTCCTGGATGTGGTGCTTTAATCTATCAGAGTTATGATGGCATATCTCAAATAGCGAGCTCCTGGATCCTGCAATACATCCTGGTGGAAACAGCATCCAGGCGCTATGTCTCAGTGATTGATTCCTTGATTTTAAACTGTCACACTCTATCTCATAGGGCAGCTGTCAGCTTCCCAGATGCATGAAGTTATATTTATGCAGTGTGCTATGAAAAAAATATATAAGATGATTTTATTTACAGATAAGTAAGGTTGTAAAACTTAGGAAAAACAAAAGGGGATTCAAAAACATGTCTATATTTTATTTTTCAGCTGAAAAGCCTGGCATATCTCTCTGTTGCAGGAGAACAAAACTGCTCCCTCGTTCAGAGATCTCTTTAGTTTTGCACCAGTGGTGCAAAGACAAAAGCTGTCACAACAGAGGGAGAGAAAGCCAGAAAACACCTTCACAAATGGGACAACGGGAAGCAGCGCATCTTGCAAAATGATAACGGTGCAGAGCATTGTGCTGTGTGATAACATGAGCTGCTGTCTTTGCTGACAGCTGTTCTTTACAGGTTCTACCAAAGCCCAAAGCTGCTTTACAGTTTGAACAAGGGTACTTTGTATGGAAATTCCACAAAGCGTGCAGTAACAGAGGAGGAAGTTATGCCTGCGTGGGATTTTCTTCAGGGAGAGTGTTATAGATGTCAGAGGGCTGATCCAAGCTGTCTAAGGACAGCTTGATCTTTCACTTAGCTCCAGATCCAGATGCCAGAGTATTTTCAGGAGACATACCATATTCTTTGTCCTAGAAAACTGGAGTAAAGGCTAAGTATAGATGAATACCTAAAGATTATGGTATTTTAACAATGTTTCTGCAAGGAATGAAATCTGGAAAGCAACAGGTCCAGGTAGCAACTGGATTCTTCTGCCTATGGGATCTCTCTTTTTTACTTCTCTTGTAGCACATGGTCTTCAGTTTTGTTCTCTTCTCATTACTTCTCTGTGTGCACACACATGCAGACAGGGATATTCACTCACTCATATTTATGGTCAGAACTCTACTGGGGGTTAATGTGCATCTTCTACAGCCAATGAACACCAAGGATATCTACCAGTTAGGTCTTTCCTTGGCCAATGTGTCTGCCCTGTACCTTGTATATGTGGGGTGTTTTCCTCACATTAACAATAACAAAACTGTTTCTCATCCATTTATTAACAGTCCTTTTTAAATATGGTCATAAAAGTTCTTTGTCTTTGGCACTTTGCATGGTCATATTGTAGAAGCAGCCTTCTTATAGCATGTCTGTTCCCTTGTAGAAAAGCACATTCAAGGCAGATATTCAAGGCAAAGCAGCCCTGCTGATAATCTTATTTTTCATGTACAATCAACAATCAAAATGAAAATACAGAAGGTCTTTTAGGAGGCATGTCTTGCCTGCTCCATAGACAGAGTGCTGGGGTACATGCTGGATGATCTGAGAAATGCTGACATGACAAATCTTGGAGTAGTGTCCCATTTTGACCACTCTGCAACACTTTTGTGCTAAGTGGTAATGTAGACAGTGTGGACTACAGAATAGCTGTAGGTTTTGTACTGTGCCTCAGAGTCCCAACAGAGATTAAAGCTCTCCCGTGGTCGGTGCTGCATACTCATCATACGAGACGATCCCCCTCCCAAAGCTTGCAGTCAAACAGACAAGGCAGATGAAAGACGGGAAGTAGAAGAGGCACACAGAAGTGAAGTGATTTGCCTGAGGTCACGCAGCAGGTCAGTGACAGAGGCAAGAATAAGAAGCCTTGCTACTTCTTGCCAGCATGATGCCCATTGCCTAAAGCTATGTAGAGAATTTCTCTGAGGCTGAAATACTCAGAGCCTTCTGCAGGGCGGCTGCCAGCAGCAGAGTGCAGGTGCGCTGGGCAACGATGGCTTTTACTTTCGGCAAGGGAGCACTGTGCGTGGCCTTCGCGGGGCTTGAGCACAGGGCACCTGTTTGTGGGGCCACCCTGGTACTGGCCCTTCACTGATCTGGCAGCCCTGTTGCAACACTGAGGGGAACGTACAGTTATGGTGTGGGGCAAAGTCTGTGTACAGGAAATGTTCATCAAGTCATCAGCTCTAAACACAGTATTTGCCGACAGTGAGAAGTGATGAGCTGCATTTTTGCTTCCCCCTTATCTGGGCTGGTAGTGTTCTACTGATTGGCAAAAAGTGCTTCTTCTTGTGTTGTTCTTTAGATTCATGATGCAAAGAGCATCTTTCCTCTGTACAGGGAGGCCAGAGACCACGTGTGAACTTGAAATACGTTTGTGTAGGGCCATCTTTCAAGAGCTTATAGTTAAGATACCCTGCCACTTCTAATCCGGGTCAGGACTGACTAGTGGAGTAAAATAAATAAGGCCCAATGCCTCTGTAGCCTCACAAATATAATTCAGTATGACACTGGGCAGGACAGAGACAACCTAATGACTTCTCCAGCTTTTGCTGGCTTTTCTGAATGAAGTCTGCTCCTGACAGGACAAGCAGCTGGAGCCAGGCCAAAGGATGCAATAGGGAATCCAGACAGAAAACATTTGTCATAAGCATATTTCGGATTGCATCTGACTAGTACGCTGGGGTTTCATGCATATGGTAACTGATTTAAGCCCTAAAACTTCTCACCCTTGCTTTGAGGCTGTGTGTCACATGGTGTACTAGACCAGGGCAGGAGTACAGAATGACTACACGGAAAGCATGAGGTGTAAAGAGAGAGCAGGTAGTAACAGTATGTGCTGAGCAATAGTCCTAATCTGACTAATCTGAGAAAATGGTGTAAATGCAGCCCCTGGTGTGTGTTCTGCTTGCATTAGGTAGAAATTACCTTCTGATTCTCGGCATACAGCAAAGTTGTCAGCAAGCACACTAATGCCAGATTGATTTTTCCAGCAGTTCTTGTCCCACCCATCATTTCATGTGTAAACATACTGAGAGATAAAATCCCCACCTTTCCAGTGAAAGGCAGCACTGCTTTCTACAGGGACTCATGGCACTTGGTGACGTTCATCAAGCAGAACAGGAAATCCATTGCTAAAGAGGCAGGGTGTGAAAATACTGGCACGGCTTCAGTTCAGTTGTCCTCAGCATCATCACTGATGTCCTCAGGGTCACCAGTGCCACGTTCCAAAAGCTGAACTCAGCTTTTTGCAAAATTACTTCAGTGCCTGGTATCCAGCTGGAGACACACTGGCTCTGAGTCCCACAGGTGGCAAACACCCATAGCCGAGGGAGTTGTCCCACAGCAAACACCAACCACTGTGTGTTGAGGGCAGCTGCCCAGCACCAGAGACGCCCACACTGAGTGGCAGGCACTTCCACATGAGCTTCTGAACTTTCTGTGGGCCCCACTCTGGCTTTTTCAGAAATGCCTTCCCCTGCTAAAGGAAACCAAGGGCCTTTTAAAACATGTCTGATGCTCTGCTTTCTCCTTCAAATTAACTACCTCCCATTTCTGCACCTCTGTCAAGCAGCCTCCTCCATATGCATGCTGCCTGTCATCTTACTCAGAAAATGCAACCATAAAGCATAATTAGTATTAATGATGTGAGAGATTGAGTTTCTTATTTGTATTAATTGCTGATTAATGCTTTAAATGTCTCTAGCACTTACGAGGATTTTAAATTAGAAGTATTCCTTTCTGTAGTGTCTTCTCGGAGGGGGGCTCTTACTGCCTGGCGCTGACTAACCCAGAGTATGCCATGAGGTTGTTTATATGTTCAGGTCTGTTACCACAAAACAGGGAAAACATTGATGGAGCTTGCTTAAGGGGGAAGAATTATTTCACAGCTAGTGCTGCACTGAGCTGCGTGTTTGGATTTTAAATAAAAAACATTGCTGTGGATCTAGAGGGGCCTTGCTTGAGCCCCCTGGTAGCACTGTGAGTCCTGCAGGTGGAGGAGGATCTCAGCTTTTCTGGGCAGGAAGGTAAGGAAGTCTGTTAAGGAAACTTCCATAAACCAATCTCTAGGGCTACTGGGGAGCAGTGTTTGGCTCTGCTTTGACAGCTGGAGGCTGGGACCGCTTTCCTATATAAGTGTTGATGTATTGTTTAAGCATTTAACTTTTTCATGTGTGTGTATGTATCATCATAGAAAACAGTGTCCCCAGGTTCTCAGCCCTGCAAATAGCAATGACTGCTAAGGAGTCCAGCCAGGGACCTCTGGGAAGCAGGAGCAGTCACAGGGACCAGCACAAGAAATGTGTGTGTTCTCAAAACCTGGTTCATACATATGATTTGTAGGATAAGGATGTAAGGATAAGAATGAGTATGTTGTTATACCTATTCCACAGGAACACTTTCCTAAGGAGAAAGGGGAATATACTGCCCATGAAAGGTACCTCTGAACTCTATGAATTCATCCATAGCAGAGGCGAATTTGGCATAATGTTGCAGTTTTGCAGCAGTCCCATCTTCTGTGCAGGTATCTGATGGCATTGCTGTGGTACTGCTGCTTTGCAGTTTAATTCAGTTCCTGTGTTCTGCTGCCAGTGTGCAGTTCTCAGCTGGACGAAGGAAATTCTGTGACTCACGTTGTTCAGCTGGGCTGGTTTAAGAGGTTATCATCTTCCAGTTTTTTCTTATTACGCCACAGCAGTTCACAGCAGTGTTGGCAGAAGGGAATATGTGCTGTTACACTATGAGGGTCAGGGCTGTGCAACACTGCTGGACCAAGAAATGCAGGAAGGTGCAATCTCTTGCCTCTTGCCAGCTGGGGTGGGAGGCTTGCAAGAGTGTGGAGGCAGTTGCAGACAGCCATTATCCACATAATTTTATGTTATCAACATAAAAGGAGCTGTGACTCGCAGCGATGGACCTTTCTCAGGGGAGGGAGTGGGTTTGTGTGTATGTTTCCATGCAGATGACTGGTTCCCAGTTTGGGGAGAAGATGGCCTGGCTGTTACCTCATGTTAAGGTTGTTATTGTGAAACCACTCTTGTGCACCCTCTGTAGTAACTCCGAGAGGAGGAGGAGAAGGGGTGAGTTTAACTCCAGGGATGCAAAGTGTAATGGAGTGCGTCACCCACCTGCCTGTCCTACACACTGTGTTTTCATTGGCAATGAGTGGGCTCACGAGCGTTCATATGAAAGATACTGTGTTAAACCAAAACATTTATCCTAAGGTTTTGTTTTGAAAGCATGCATGGCCTTTATCTTAGCTCCTTGGTGACATCTCAGTCTCTGTTTCAGATTTGTGGCCTTTCTGGGAAGACTGAACTCTGTTTTCAATTATTCTAAGAGTTTGTTCTTTTTGATCTGATTCAGGCCACTCATGTAGAAAGAGATGTGCCTCTTACTGGAAATCATGTGAAGTTTATTTCAGCTCTAGAAAAATATGGTTCTGACAGACCTGTAGTGGAGAAGGCCTCCTGGGAGGGCAAGTGTGAGATAGTGGTGCGGCAGCGTGCTGCCCGAGATGTTTAAAGGCTAGACAGCACTTGGGTCAGCTGTGCTTCCCCAGCCCATGCTCCATGCTCGCAGAGATGCAACCTGGGCCTTTCCTTCTTGCTGTTATGATTCTTCACAAGGACTAAAATGACACATTTTCCAACCCATTTAATTTTTTACTTCACAGAAGGTTTTAAAATAGCAGAGGTTTGGCAAGTCCACAGATTTTAAGTTCAATAACTAAATCTTCCTATTTTTAAAGGCTTTTGATCTCTGTAAACATGACAAATGGACCAGAAACCATAGGCAGTAAAGAGGAGTCTCAGATCCATAGTGTGTGTGATATTTTACTACAGGAGCAGCACACTGTACGCAGACATGCTTTAAGACAGAGTTAAGATCCTTATGCTGGGTCATGTCTGGTCTTTCTCTCATAGCCTTGGGACAGTGGCTGTCCCTTGCCTTCTCCATGAGGATGGGTCCAAGATCGCTGCTAAACCCTGCACCAGAAATGGTGCAGCCCCACTCCTTTTCTGCATGGCCAGAATACTTCAGCCTCTCTGGAAGGGCTCTTGTCTGTCTGTGCAGCCTGTGGCCCCAGGGCATGAGCAGCACAGCCTGCCCCAGAGCTAGTCATATCTGGTTCCTGCACTCAGGCTGGGTCTATCCAAGCGATGCAGTGGTCCATAAGCCCTCAGCAATCCACTGGGTTAAAATGCCCTTCAACATGCACAAAATTATGAAGGATGTAGGACTGCCTGGGGTCCTTAGTTGCATCTTTATCTTGTCACTTGACAGCTGGAGTGGAACACACATTGCAATGAAATGCAATGAAAATGGGGGTACAAATGGACATTTTAGCAGCACGTCTTGAGCTATTATGTTGACTAACATCTGAACTCTTTGCCCTCCTCTGCAACAACACAGGGAGGGAATAATTTCCAGTGTTCTCCTGAAAGACTCTGGGTATCATACAAACAGTCTGATATAAACTGATTTCAACTAGGAACTATTAGAGAACACTGGAGAGCCACTCCGCAATGCCCCAGTCCAGCCTTTGGTTGTGCAGTGTTCGTATCAGTATAAGGGAAGCAGGAAATTCCACACCCAGCAATAGAAAATAAAGGAAGTTGGATGATGATTTTCATGCCATTTAACATCTGATTTGTAACCTATACTTTCTTCTCTTAAACAATGGCTGGTAGATGGGGGCTTATTTTTCTTGTTCATTACATCTATTCAGGGGTTCCTTTCTTTTTATTGAGCACATGTATGTAAGTGAGTGTTTTACAGAAGCAGAAAGGAAGGTTTTCTCTGGGCACCTTTTTTCAGTCACCCCCTTTTGCATGGTAGCTAGCATTCAAATCACGCGATGAATAGCTCAAAGCACAGGCATGACTATGCAATGCTGACTTCATCAGTATTCTGCATTTTCATTGGCAATCCCAGTGCAGCCTGCCCACAAGTTTAGTGTGGCTATTACAAAAGAGGAGAGGAAATGCCAGCCAGTCCAAACACAGAATATTGAAAAGGTCAACATAGTAGAGCATGCTGCTATGATTCATAGAGACTTTAAGAGTCTAATATTTCATCTCATGACAAAGATTGTAATGAGAACTGAAAATGGCACAACATTAATTCATCTTTGTGACAAACACCATAATGAGAGTGGAAGTGTACAAGCTTCAAATATTCGTGTTACTGATCTGTGGTCCTTGTTCTGTAACAGGACACAAACCCCAACTGCTCACTTAGAAACAGAAATCTAAAACCAACAGCTTCTACAGCTACTCTAAACAGCCTATTACATGTGCTGATGCTAATGCAAGCTGAGAGCAGCACAAGCCTTTCAAAGCTGTGTGCTGCCCAAGCACACGTGGCACACTAGCACAGTCTGGCTGCCATGGCATGGCCATGCTGAACTGCGTACGTGCCCGCGTGTTTGCACAGCTGTACAGCAAACATGCTGCCTGCTGCAGCTTATGTCCCAGTGGTAGGAAATCCCTGCAGGTACTGGGAGCTGGGTGGGGCTGGAGACATTAGGCTGGGTAGTAGCTGTCAGTCCTTTATTTTCTGCTTCTGACTAGTACTTACATAAATGGAGGGGGAGAAGGTATGTGTGTGTAGAAAGTGTTTTCACTTAGTACATTTTTAGTTGGCATTTTCCGTACTACCCTTCAGGTCACAGAAACCTAAGCAGAGCATGAATTGCAAGTCTAATTTTATTTTCTGTTGGTTTGCTTTAAAAAAGAGAGAAAGAAAAGAAATGGCATATGGACTGTGGCAGCAGTTCTTGGAAATGCTCAGATTCATTAAATAAACAGACATGTATTCTTAAGTATTGTGATACAAGAGGCTGCAATATCATCCTTCACTTTCTGCGCCCAGCCTCCGGCTCCAGCTCCACAGGCTGCTTTAATATGGTGAGCCTTTTGTCCGTGGAGAGTGTCACTGTACATCCCCCCCCACCCTACCCTGAGGTTCCCAAGTGACCCATCACTTTGTGTACCTCAGTCTGTGGCTAACGATCTGGATCCCCATCCCCTGAAGAGAACTATGATTATGTATGTGCCCAGCATACTGACAAGCATTGGATGTCTGAGAAAAAGCACACAAGAGAACTGGTAATTTCCAGGCGTCTGGCCCAAAACACAGCTTGGCTACTGGGACCCAGCCCTGCACGACCCCTACAACGTTGCCAGAGCAGGGTAGTTTTTCTGTCTGGGAGCAGGAATCCCCTATGGCTGGATCACATTAACCAAGGGATCACATCACCAGGGAGATTCTTGTTGATGGTCCTTTCCCTTCCTTTCTCCCCATGCTTGCAATTGCAGAATTTCCTTCAGGCAATGAAAGCAATTTACTTGCTTAAGTAACATTAGGAAAGTATTTAACGTATATTTAACAGTGTCACAGTGCAATTTAGCAGCTGGAAACAAGGAGCAAATGAGCACCATGTGACATACAAGCTCGTAATGGGCCATCCACAAGCGCTCCATGGAGCACAGTTTAAGGATCACTGCATTATTCCATGGTTTAAAGAAATCCATATTAATAAAATACTCCATCTCTCTCTCACACACATATTCAGACACGCAGAGATGTGTGTTCCACATTGCAAACTATATAGACAGAAGATGTGTTAGCCACTAATGAAATGGAGCTCTGGGAAGGACTGCAGCAGCTGTTCAAAGCACACAGTCACACTACACAGCATGCCGGAGTGGGAAGTGAAGAGAAATATTGTATCAGGTTGTAACTACAGGAGGAATTTAGATAAGCAGAAGGAATTTAGAAAAGCAGAAAGTGATCACCCACACTGAAATTTAATTAGACCTCCAGAGCTTCCACCCTCTTACAAAAGGTGTCATAGGATTGCCAGCAAAGGCGAGCAGTTACTATTCTTGTGCTTGGCAATGTACAAACACGCAAGATGATATAATTTAAATCCTGAAGACTTAACAGTTTAAAGCCCCCAATTAGAGTGTCAGGAAGGAAAGTGGAGTAGAGACAAGTGGGGAGAGGTGGGTTGGGACGAGGGAAGAACATGTATGGTTAACTGGTGTTTTGGGCCTTAGTGAGACTATCTGCAATGCTTAAGGAGCAAACGTCTGTGTATATTCAGGGCCAGAGTTTCCCTGAAAACAAGCTTGTAAAAGATGAGTTAAAATGAGAAGGCAAAGGATGGTCAGAGGATGTTGGAGAACAAAGCTGCACCACGGCAGGTTCAGATTAGATGTTAGGAAAAAAAATTTTACTGAAAGAGTTATCAGGGCCTGGAACAGGCTGCCCAGGGAGGGGGTTGAGTCACTTTCCCTGGATGTGTTTAAAAAAAGGGTAGGTAGATGAGGTACTTGGGGATATGGTTTAGCATAGGACAGGAACGGTTGGACTTGATGATCTTAAAGGTCTTTTCCAACCTTGTGATTCTGTGATTCTGTGAAATGAGCACATATGAAGTGTAGGTTTTCTGAACTTGAAGTTCCAAGTCATCTAAAAAAGTTTCACAATAAAGAGGCAGTGGTCCCATGATTACAGAACCCTGTCTGAAAGGAAGATATAGAAGGGCAGAAGGGTGGTAGGCAGGACTCTGGTACCAGTCTCAGTTGAAATGAGCTGGAGATAAGTGGTGATCTGCAGTCGCATACTCACTTATTCATAGTTTCCATTACATGTTCCACTATAAAGATGGATTATACCCTTTAACAGCATGTTGAAGCATCACTAGCTCCATGATTTTGCTTTCCCTGGAGGTCTGCTGTTCAAGCCAGGGGAAATGTACTATGAAGTCAAAATGTTTGGGGTTGTAAACCTAGCCCTAACTGAAGTTGGTTTTAAAGATTTCTTTGACTTCATTGCAGGCCAGGCCTCACCCCTGGTATATTTTTGAGCCATTTTAAACTTTTGTGATGTTTTAAACTGATTATTTTGCAATTGGTTCCCAAGCATCTTTTTCATGTTGGAATGTGACATTAATTCATTCTTAATCGATCCATATACACTTTCAATTTTCTAAATCCAAACAAGTCTAAAACTTGAGTAGTCAAGATAGTTTCTTAATGTTTATTACCAATGATTCAATTTTGGGGGTTTAAATTGCCTTGCAGAGGTAAAAAACAGCAGCTTTTTTGTTTTAACAAAAAAAAATATTGGAAGAAAGGTGTGTTCCTCAATTGTACTATTTTTCCAAAGAAACTTGTTTTAACTGTGGTTATTTAAGCTGCGCTTTATCTCAGAGGATGTAAAGATGACTAGACACCATGGTTACCTGATTTCTGCAATCTGTAGTTGCTTGCCAAAATATAGTTGGAAGGACTGCTATTTAGTAAGACTATTGTTATATGTTGTGGTCTTCTTTTTTCTCCCCTGAACAATGTGAAACATGTCCATACTGATTAAAAATATACAAGCTCCTTCTGCATGGCAGACATAAAAAATTATAATTTATTTTCTCATTTGAAATTAAGTTTTAGTGTAAAATGCCTATCAATCCTACTTAGAGAAAAGAAAGATTTTTCTTCTACAGCTTTATAACTGTAACAATATGCAGATATGTTTTACTTCTTATTCTAGGGAAATAGGGCTTAAAATGTAAAGGGTGTTTTGAATTTACAGAGTCTGAAAGGATAAGCTCATGGCTTATTTTGTGTCAGTAATGAACAGAAAAAATTGCTTCTCATACTTCCATTTGGCACTTATTTTGTATTTTCTGCAATTAAAGTGGGGTTATAGTCAAAGCGACTCTAAAAATGACACATTTATCCTCTCGCAGTGACTCCTGTATCAAATTTCCTCTGATTATAAATCAAGAGATGATTTCTCTAGCTGTCAGCACTGCAAATTCATCCCGGGATCTCAAACTGCAAGCTGCATTCTTTATGCTTATTACAACATCATTCGTAACAAAGACCCAGGAATGTGGTTGTGATTGACTCTGCAAGATGCAAAATATAATCCAGCTCATTCCCCCATGGCATAGCTGGGGGCACAGCAACAAGGGAAACAGGCTGACAAAGCTGTGAGTCAACATGCCCACCCTTGCTATCCTTTTGTAGGCATTTTGGTGTAACTCCCTCATGTGAGCTTTCTAGCCCAGAATACACTGTCCAGGTTGGACAGCACTAAGTCCTATGAACATGCTGAATGACTTGCAGTGACTTGAGTGCAGCCCTACCCTGCAAAATACAGACCTTCACAGATACAGAAATGCCCAGGCTTTAGTTTCACTTCAGCTCTGGTTGTCTTTAACCATAATGTAGAGATCTCAGTGTCTGTTTTACCAGTTCTTGTGTTTTTAAGTACCTGCCCAGCTTTCCATTTTGACTTTTTTTCCAG
Source organism: Porphyrio hochstetteri (assembly GCA_020800305.1). Lineage (NCBI taxonomy): Eukaryota > Metazoa > Chordata > Aves > Gruiformes > Rallidae > Porphyrio > Porphyrio hochstetteri. Next base: position 16,072,088 of record CM036910.1, on the reverse strand, counting down.
TTAGGTTGATGTCCTGTTGTTCAGCAAAACAAATCTGCAGTTGTAAGTGTTGGGGAGACAGTTGTGGTGCAGGAGCAGGAGCACAGTGTAAAGGAGCAGGCCAGAAATGTTCACAGGTGTAGAAATGGTGCCCTCCCTTTACTAGCAAGACTTATGCTAGCAGAGGTGTACCTCTCTTGCTCTTAGCCTTCTTTCTTTCTACACCTTCATTTCCCAGTATAACCAGTGCCGCCGGGACTCTGGGTCTGGAGGGCAAGATGGTTACACCTCAAGTCCTTTGTCCCACCCAGAGGACACTGCTTATGTGGCAGGTTTAGCAGTGTGAAGTTGTCCCCAGGCTGCCACTGCTCCCTTCAGCCTCTTACCTTGAATCATCAGGAGAAGGACATTTGTTGTCAGTTGCCAAACTGTAAGTTGGAATTGCTGAAGACCTGGTGTCTGCTCCACTATCCTGAATCTGCTACAGGGAAAGGGAGCACCTCCTATCAAAGTTTTGGGGATTACTGACATCCTCACAGGCTCCTGCTGTTTCTTAGGGAACTCAGCCCACAGACACGTGAGTCAGAGCCCAGGCACCTACATGGCTTTTCCCAATTTCCAGTCCATACCACAGTGAACTCAAACTGGTGTGTTAAAAGACCAGGAACTGTATTGTGTCAAGTTTATTTATCACCAGCTCCAGGTGTGGGAGTCGTTTAGCTCTACATTTTATGTGGCAATTTACTGTGCTGCCACCTCACCAGCCTGCTGAGACATCTTCTAGCTAATTATGCTCATTCATTAAGTGCATACTGCCATGAATGTCTCCTTCGTGCTAGAGCAAGGGTAGTGCAAACTTAGCTGGCAAGTGAAACACAAAAATGGTTATTGTTGCAGTAGTGCTGGCACAGGAGAGAGATGTGAACTTGCATACGGACTCAATAATAAATGAAATGTTTGACAGAGAAAAATGAATTGGCGATGTTCCTCCATCTTTCTAGGAAACTGACAGTGTATCCTAGAGCCATGGGGTCCACATGCTGACAGTTACAAAGAGGTTTTGTGAACAAACTAATATAGACTGTGTCAGCCTGCCATTAATTCTGGAGTTTCTTTTCTGGGCAGTTTGTAAAATCTAATCAATGGAGCATTTTTCAAAAATCTATGAAAATTGGGAGCCTGTAATTGTGCCTTCCTAAAATAATAACAGGGAAGCTGACAAGGAAAGGTGAAAACTACACAATGTGCCTTTTTTCCTGGCTGCTGCTGGGATGAATCTTGCAAGCACAAGATTTTCCCATCACGCAACAGTCATGCAAAATCCTCAGCAATATGATGCTACTTGAAGGAACAGTGAACTTCAGCTCCACTTTCCCTCCTCTATTCCCACAATATACATGGTGCTAACGTTACTACCATGGCTTTTCCCCACATAGTTCAACTGTTTATTTACATATTTTCCTTTTATCTCAAATTGTATGGCAGGCTCTATGCATCTGAAGATGGGCTGGTTCCAGCCTCCCCATGCTTGAACTGCCTCTTGAACTTTCTCTGATTACATCATTATATATAATGATACATTATTAGTGCCATCAAAGCATGCAGAGTTGGTCACAGTGCTTACACTATAAATCTGACAGAAGCAAAAAAAGAGGGCAATAGTTTAAATAAAGGGGGAAGTGGAGATGACATTGAGGAGGAAATTGATTGCAGAAAGCTTTATGAAATGAGCACTTAGATGAAAGAGGGCTCTGAAGGAGAGAAAAGAGCCTGTTGGACTAGAAATTGGGGCTGTTCCAAAATGAGGCCCCTAGTCAAGAAAGCGTTTCTGTTCAGGGTAGTGTTTAAGCATGAAGTAAGGCATTTTTTGGACTGGGGGACATAGAGTTTAGGGAGACATGTATATAAAGACATGATGAGAAGGAGAATCAATAGGAATGTAAATACAGGACAGCCAGGAGGCCTCACAGCTTGTGTTCAACAGGGTCAAAGTCAACAAAGTCATGAAATGCATGAGGGAGAGATGAGGGCTGGTCACACTGGAACTTCAGGAGAAACTGGCTATGTGAGTGAGAAGACTTGCAGGGAGAGGTGCTGTCGTCTACTACATAAACCAATATGTTGATGGGGAGGGGACAGATGAACTTTAAAGTGTATGAACTTTTCTCTGAGGCTTTAGTAGCACTGTTTGGAGACCTGGCCAAAAAGAAACAACAAACACACACCTTGTCCGCTCTCACAGGTTTTGAACTCTTCACTTCCTTGAATAAATGGCTTATTGCTTGTACCAGAGTTGTAAAGCATGGACTTGAACACAAGGCTTTTCGAAGCTCTGTTTGGAAAGAGGAGAGTGATAGCAGCAGACACATCTTCATCCACAAACAACACTAGAGGCTTAAGAGACCTTGCAAACCCAAGCCTCTCATTTGATTTCACTTATTTCTGCTTAGCTGAATTGGAGCTTTCCAGCTAGCCTGTGTTCTATGGCTACACAAACAGCAGGAACAACACCAGGAGAAAAACATGAGGCTGTGACTATGCAGAGGAAGAGAGCAGCGTGGGTAGGAATAAAGGAGCAGACAACAGAGATCACCTGATGGGTACACAGCTAATTTAAGAGAAAGGAGACAATCTGCTCTTGATTCCTTTGCCATACGCTTTTAGTTTGACGGTGGAGTTTGAATACACAACATCTGTCACAGTACCATTAACTGTTATATTTTTATCTGCCTTCTGACTGCCATATAATGTGAGGATTATTTGATTTTTAAAAAGATGGATCATATAGAAGAGTGTAGGCCATGGACTAGACACAGGACTCTGTTGGTAGCAAAGGCCTCAATATTATTGACATGAAACAGATTGTGCCAGCTTCAAGGGGCTTATAGAATAAATCTGTAGGAAGAATACCTCTGAGTAGAGCCTTTCCTCCCCAGAAAAAAACCACAACAGCCTTTGAAACTTCCAACAACCTTTCATTCAAGTAAGAGCATAGCCTGAGAAAACATCTCAGGTTGTCCCAGTCTGGCCCAATCAGTGTATACTGCAAACACACACTTGTGTGTCATTCGGAGGGGGTATGTTCTCCACTTGCTCAAGATTCTGAAACCCCATGATTGAGCACCCTTATGTTCAGTATGACAAATTACTTTATCGGAATAAATGCAAATAAGAGATAGTCTCATCACATAAAAATCAGCAGCTCTTGTGAACTTGGCTTTGGCACACAGCTGAGTAATGGCATCACCACCTGTAGCTGTGCAAAGCACTGCAACCTGGCGTGCTGCTTAGTTCAAACTGCCGCTGCTGACACCGGTGGCTGGTGGGTGGTAACCTGTAACACCACAGTTTAAGCTCCCTGATCCCTTTACTTAAAAGCAACCTTGTAATGAAGTTTGACTGGAAAACAGAAGTTACCTCAGTAACAGTGTGGGGTAGAACAGAGTTTAACAAAAGAAACAGTGGGCTGGTAAATAAACTGTTAGTGGAGGCGTAAGCTGCTATGTCTTTGCCTACGCTATTTGAGTCATCCAGCTTGCTTAAAATAAAATGGCTATTTACTTCAGGCAGCATCCTACAGCTACCTTAGCTGTCAGAAGTCATACATAAAAATATCCTTTCTTCCAGAGAGAGCCATTCATCACTCAACCTGTAAATATTACTCACTCTGAGTATTACTATGCTGTGATTATATTTTCCCTTTAAATGGCTGTTAGAATTGGGTGAAAAAGACCCATTTGTTTCTGCTATAGATAGTCTCTGTCTTTAAATGCTTTATTGTTTTGAATTAGTCATTGCAGTTTGCACAGCTAAAATGCCAAATATGATGCCTTCCTGAGTCAAGTCTGGAAGCTTTTCTTCTCTTAATTTTTGGGCCCTCCAAGGGAACCCCCAAATCTTATACAATGAGTTTAGAAGTTATTACTGCCATCCCTATGTAGAGAAATGCAACCTGACTTTCTGCAGCACCAGAAATTCAAAAATAATTGTCCATAACAAAAAGGCCTCAGTTCAAGGGAAGTAATTTTTATCAGGTAAATAGAGTGTCGAGAGACCCAAGGCTCAGACACAGCTCTTCTCTGCCTTGGTTCCCTCCAGCATTTCATGTGCTGTTAGCTGAGCGTAGTGAAACCCCACATAAAGTTCTTTAAAATTTGCAGGTGGCAGTAAAAACTCCCTCTAATCTAGCCTGTTCCTCCAGGTGTCTGTGCTCTCTAGATATAAACTGCCAGGCAGAGCTCCCTATAAACATTGTGCAGCCCATGAACATTATCAACCCATAGACAACCTGGCATGTGATTAATTAATTAGACTGAATACTAATTAATTAAGGGGCATCCTCAGTGATTCTGTCCAGAGCCAGCTCAGATGGAGCCTGGCTCAGCAACACTTGCACAGCCCAAGGCCTGAGCTTGCTGCCTGCCTTCATGCAACAGTGTGACAGCATGCAAGAGAACCATCAGAACATGAGGGCCAATCCTGTTGTGTGCTATGTGGGTTTTTTTCCACCACCTGGGTATCTCTACAGAGCTGAGTGCCAGCTGAGTGTAAGTCTGGCAGCCTGGCACAAAGACCATGGACAGCTTTCTTTGTTGGCCACCTCTCTTCTCTCCAGAGCCCCCTCTCTTCCCAACCCCTACTCCCCTGACAGCGCAAAGCTCTCCCACCAGCCAGTTGAAGTTTTACCAATTCTTTTGGGGTTGCCCTCAATATCCTGCAGACCAGAGGGGACTGTCCAGCTGCAAGAAGCCTCAGAGACCCTGGCTGTACACCAGCCTTCCCATCACTGCACTTGGCATCTGCAGCACACGGGCTTTTGACAGAACTGGAGCTTGTCTTGCAGATGGTCAGTCCATGTGGGAAGAGGTTATTCAGGCCACATAAGGGTGGGAAACTGTCCTCATCTACCTTTAGATCCACCTCAAAGACATTTCTTGGGCTTGTTGCTGTGTGAGAAAGCAATCCTAGCAAGTCTGTCCATGAAAATTCAAGTTTCTTAAGCCTGGAGAGGAGCAGGAAAGTTTTAACACTTTTCAAATGTCCAAGCTCTTATCTGTTGTATGTGTATGAGTGAACAATAGCCCTGTGGTCACATCAAAATAACAGCACATTGCAGGTTGACAGGTGAGCTCTTTTTAAGCAGTTTAAATCGCTCTGAAACTGACCTGTGTAATTTTATTAAAAGACAACATGCATATATTCTGTTACAGATATGCTAGTCATGGCTGTAAGAGGAAAACAAAACTGTGCTTAAAATAAAATCTTCAAAGGTACCAGAAAAACATGAAATGAGATAATCTGAGGCTGTGAAGTTATGCTGAGATTCACTTATCCATTATCTTCAAATTAGCAACCACCTGTTCTTCATAACAGTCTGTTTGTATGAATGAGGAACTCTGAGTTTAATTAAGTAGCATGTGTGGGTGGAACAGGCTTCCAGACAGCAAGGAGATTATTAATGGACATCTATATTGAAGTTCTTTGCATTTTTGAAAGGCTAATTACAATGTAAATTTAGTTTTAAATTATTGCTTTGCTGTGGGATGGGACTTGTCATTTATTATTAGGGTGGGTTTCTCTTAGATCCTGGGAAACCATTGGTTGACTATATAAGCACTCTGTAGTCTCTTATTTTTTCCTAATTTATACATTTTGATTACAGTTCAATACGCTGTAAAATATGCCCCCATCTCTAGTTTCACTAATTTTGTATGGTTTTGTTTTGTTTCTGCCCTGCAACATTCTAAGATTTTGAGGAAATGAAAGCCAAGCTTTTCCAAAGCAGGCCCCAAGCTGAAATCTGGAAAAGGTGAACTTGTCTTAGGAATATAGCCCCCACTGACCTCCTGCTACTTTAATGTTCTAACTGCTAGTTTATTACGTGTAGCTGGTGGCGTTTGCAACGTCAACTCAAATAGGCTGGATGCTACACCATGTCCTGTCGTAATGAAACCAGAAACATTCACATAGGGTTTGTCAGTGCCCACAAGGAAGAACAAGCCTCAGCTGGTGGACAAGCCTGCAGCATGCCCAGCCCTTGCATGCCCTGCTGTTCAAACTATGTGAAAGGCTGTTTTGGCCCATGCTCTCAGCCAAGGTAATGCATTATTTACATTTTCCCTGTTTCCTCACCCAAGAAGTTTGCAATTTGGCCTGGAAGGGGTTTGAGATGTGAGGTGCAGGCAGCGTAAGTTAGTTGGTGAAGCTCTTCTGCATCAGGCATGTTGTACCCACACAGCGTTTGCAGGTAGAGGCAAGAAAAAGGCAATGAATGAGCACACCCAAGGAGATAATACTTGACCTGTTTCTGAAGCAACATGGGAAAGCAATTGGCTGAACATTCAACAACACGTTAGTTTTGTATTCTATGTGCTGGGGGTTATTAGATGAATGAGCGCTCTCTGGAGTGAGCTGCAGCCTGCCTGCCATCGGCCAGGGTCACTTTGAGGCTAGTAGGAAATAGAAACATCTGATTCCACCCAGGCTGCATTAAAGACCTATCTGCTTTGGCACTGATGGATAACCTAAAGTTTACAGATGGGAACAACAGGAAAAGATACAATATCTGGTCACATCTGAAAGACCTGCAGAACATGGTAACTCAATTGTATGCAGTAAGCGCTTCACTCCCATCGCCACTGATAGAATTCAATTAAAAGCTATTAGCATAACAAGTCATATAAGGGCTTGCCAAACTGCAAGGAAGCTATAAAGCATCTGTCTGGGACTGATTTGGCAATTTTGATCTTCCCTGCTCCTTCCTCATTTAATAGTGAACAAAGTGCTGATCTGCCCGGTGGCTATTTTTCTTCGCCTGTTTCTTAAGTAAGAACTACCTCGTAGAGATTTCTGAGGCCTACATCCATAATCTGTCTGCCTTAAGGCTCTCTTGGAAGAAAAGAAGCACTATATAGCTCTTATTATGAAAGTTGCACAGTTCGTGTATTGCTGGGGGAAGGTACCCACAGCAGGAATTGTTTGATTGTGTGGGAGATCGGATTAGGTATTTGTTGAAGTCTCCTTGGCCTTACACTATGTGACTCTCTACAGCTTCTTTTCAGAACATTAAAAATAAAACAAGGCTGTGAATTCCTATTTTCTCTAGTAGTCTCTGAAGCAAATTTCTCATGGCTGTTGAGGAACCCTTCTAAGAGCTCTGACAATGGATGAAAAACAGAAGCAGTGTGTCCCCAAAGGACATGCCACTCCCTGTCCGTTGCCCTCATTTTGGCTGACTCACCTGCCCGCTCTCTTGCTCTACGTTTGTGTGGGGTCCTGCATAGCTGCATGACCCAACGCAGAGCTCCTTCCTTCTGGCCATGGGTGACTGGGGCTTGCCCTGGCACCCAGCAGCTGCCACAGGCTACAGGGGTATAAAGCAGTCTGTCCTAACCCTGGACCTGCCCCTATCCATTACTGGGACTGGAGTATTTCAGAAGAAGACTGGAAAGAAGCAATCATTAGATACCTTTAAATTCTTAGAAAACTAATAAATTACATTTAAGTGGTTAAAAGCTTAAACAAAACTGTTGCAAAAGTAACAGCTGAAAACTATGATCACCTCAGGGTGGGACTACTATTACTACTATTATTGTTATTATTATTATCATCATCATTATTATTATTGATTTGTTGTGGGTTTTGTGTGGCTGATCCAGTGTTCTCATTTTGTTATAAATTGGAGAAAAATGGCTAGCCATGTGAAGGCACTTCTGTAGCTGAGTCTCTGGCCATAGCCATTTCAGTATGGCAGAGATGCTTTGCCCTGGGTTGGTTCCCAAGGTGACCCTCTGCCTCTTGGGGACAGTAATACTTCCCAAAGCCACACAGACTTTGTGTCACTGCTGAACTCCTTTATGAGTTCCTGAGATGAAAGCTTGTATAATAATACAAAATAAGATTCATATTTATTTTATTCCATAGTCCAGCTAAGGGCATGTTTTGAGAAATGGCAGAAAATAGTATGAGATTTTCATTTTAACTAGTTTTTCCTTAAAGTATCTTTTGTCTGGTTTTCATATGTGCAATAAGGTTTCCTTTCTTGCTCCATAGCTCTGTAGTCATTTCTTTTTGTGTTATTAAAACTGAGAAGAAATGCCTCCAGGTGAATAGACTTATTAGTGTGGTAGGTCTCACTCTCAGGAATAGATCCTGATTTATGTGTTACAATTTGGGAATGATATTAACTCAAATTTCCTTTGTAGAATGAGAAGGTACATGTAAATTACAGAAAAATAACGGTGATTTAACAAAATAAAACTATTTTGTTTTATCTACACTCTCTTTGAAGTAGTAATAGCAGTAGTATTATTAAATTATCCCAAATGCATAGATTAGTATAAACTGTTCCCTGAATGCAGCATTTTGGAGAGAATTATTAAAGAAGCAGCTGGTGTTTTTCTATACCAAGTTCATTTGGCTTCATGTGCATGTGGCTCAATTCAATACAGTGCTGTAGTTTCCTCAGGAACAACTTCACAGACTCACTTTGCACTCTTGAGACCTGCCCACAGATAGATCAAAATGTCCCAGTTATTCTCCGTTCTGCCTGGGTTAAATGTTTGAGGGTAGGTCGGGGTGGATAGCATTAGTTCATGTATGGTACCGCAAGAGGCTGTGCATCACAGTTTCTGATGCTTTTGCATTTGAAGTTTTTATTTGATTATCTTGTTGTGGGGTGGAGTTGAATATGTTTCCAATTTTGCAGTGAATTGTTACAATCTGAAATGGCTTTTGTAAGCTTCTTGGCATCGATAAGCGTAAGTGATTGTGGTTTTGAACCCAAAGCTCATAAAGACGGCCATAACATCATCATTCCTCCCTCCCCACATATATCCCCTCCCTCCCCCACATTCTGACTGTGGAATGTTCTGATTAGGCAGAAGATGCACATGGAAAAATGGCTTTGTTTTGAATAAGTGTGCAAAGAGGAACACAAATGCAATGTTTAGTCCTATAGGCTAATATTTTCAGGCTTAGTTATATACTTGCTCTCACATATTCCAGTCCCTGAATATAATCCAATTTTCCAAAGAAGTTACAGCATTCTCAGCAACTCTGTAGTCATGACAAAGCAGCAAGATGCTGATTTAGATAGCTAAATCTGCACCCGTAAATTTATCAGAACACTGTAAGTGTAGAAAATGATGACTTCAAAAAATGTCTTCATGATTAGGGCCAAATCAATAATTGATTTTTAAAAAAAATTTTGACATCCTTGTTTTAAATTGATTTAATTCAGACTTATTGTCATACTTAATAAAATTACTTATTTCCAGTCCCCCAAATTTTACTTAGTTCAATTTAAAAAAGAAATTAAAAAGAGGAGACAAAGACTGAGATTCAGACAACTGTTTGAGGATGCAGTGGTGGTGTTCTGTAGCTCAGTGACTAAGAACACTTCTCTGAATGTCAAGAGACTAGTTCAAATCTTACTCAGAACTGGTAAACTTTAAGCAAGAACCTCTTTTAGGTGAGTTTTCTAACTAGACTGTAAGTGCTTGGAACACGAACTCAGTCCCTTCTCCTGGGATTGCAGCTGTACTTTGTTCTTGGGACTGCTGAAGTATTTTGTGTGGAAGATGATTCCACAGGCTCGTGGTTAGAGCACGTGCCTGGGACTTGTCCCAGAGAGTATTTATTCAACTGAGTATAATGAAAAGTATCACTGGAAAAAAGACTATACAGACAAATGATCTCCTCCCATGGCAGTTGCTTCCTTGGGATATGGGACATGTGGTGTCCAAGCTTTTCTGGCAAAGAAAGGAATACATTCTGCATCATTTGCATCCTTTTCAAAACAGAAGAACAAAATCTCATCCTTCCCTCGTCCTGATTTCCCCTCCCCCTTCTCCCATCAGGTGGTATTTCTGGCATACTTTATGTTAACTTGCAAAACTAAAAATAAATGGAGGTTGTGAAGGTGAAGTTACACTTTCAGCTACTGTACAGTTTGTTAGCAGAATTGTGCAAACCCTCTGTTCTGATACTCTCTGATGCTCCTTTCTCAACTTGACTAACAGATCACCCGCTTTGCCAAAACACACCCTGCAGCCAATTGTCACACCAGGGTATATCTGGTAGCATCGTAGTGCACCCTGGGAATGATGAGCAATGGGTATAGCAATATTTTGGCATGAATATTAGCTGTTTAGATTTCACATGCACTATTTTAGGGAATGTGTAAGGCTCCTACCCACACCTTGAAACAGTAAAGAAATGGCATAAAGCCATGTAAGAAGTCTAATTGAAATATCATATGAAGGGAAAGAATTTGGAGCACAGTGGTATCACCATATAACAAGTCCACCATTTAACAGTGGAAAATAGTCAGGAAGAATATGAAGTGAGAGGAAGAACAAGTAACTGAATGTAAAATATCCAGATTCACCTTTACATTTATAGCAAGGCAACAGCACACACAGCTAACCCTCCCTCAGTTCTTGTAGCTGACACTTCAGTCTGGCACAGTTGTCTAAAAGTAGGAAATATGACAAAGCTGAGGAGTCCATGGCTGTGAGGAGCAAACTGCCATGCAAAGAGGGTGCTGCGCTGTCCCTTCATCCTGCCCCTGTTGAGGCATGAGGAATCATATGAGGCAGATTGAAGCCTTCAGTGTTGCATGCCTGCTCTATCAGGGATTTTTAAAAAATGAGAAAAAAAAAAAAAGCCAGCTACATCAGATGTACATTTTAAGTGGCTAAGCAGCAACCAAGAGAATCCCTAGATGAATTTGCACCTTCTTGACAAGGCTTGTGTGACGTGCACAACTACTTCAAATGCAGGCAATCATTCCTTCTTCAGTAACAAAACTGTTTGATGTGGCCCTGATCTGAGAAAGCCATTAAGCCCATCTTTAAATATGTGCATAACAATCTGAAACAAAGAGGCTTTCTGAATCTGGGTCACCTGTGGAGATACATCTAACAGGAATTATTAAACACAGCCTAGGATCCCGTGTTTGCAAAAAATAGAGTGCCAAAGCTGGGCTCCCAGGAGCCTCAGGCTTCAGAATGGCTGAGTTGCTTAGTGCTGGCTGAGGCTGCTCAGGGGCATGTACCTTTACACTTAAAGCTCCTCAGCGCAGGTATTTCTGCATTGGTCTTTTGGGAGGGGGCAGGAAGGTGAGCAATGTGTTTTATCTTGAAATGTTAGTTTTGCAAAAGGTTTAATCTGCACAGACATCAAGGCACAGGAAAGCAAGGCAGAGCTTGCTTGAGAAATGCATCAGTGTAGGAGTGACAAATCCAAGGCTCCTGCACTGAATTTGGACGGTGTGAGCAGCCCACCTGCCACCCTGGAGGCAGCTGCATGTTCTCCTCCAGCCACAGCCAAACAGCAGGCAACAGGCCATATGAATTGCTCCAGCTGCTTGCAGCCAGCCCCTGCGCCGTCCTCACTGAAAGTCACCGGTGTATCCGTGTGGCTCCAGCCACATCCCGTGCATGTACGTGTGGAATCGCTCTAGCAGGGCTGGGCAGGACTTGTCACAGCCTTTGCTCACCAGGGCAGAGGGCGGCAGTACTGTTAATTGGCCACAGGGTCAATTACAGCCCGGAAAGAAAGTCAGGGCACTGCCATGCTGGCTAAAATAAGCGTGGCTGGAAACAACCTCCTGGCAGGGCTGCACGGCCTGTGCAAGGTCACTGACCTTATGAGGGAACCAAATCCAGCCATTCAGGGCTCACCCCACAAGCTACTCTTTTCAGTTGGATGTTTTCTCCTTGAATAAGCAGGACAAACGGGATGTGATATGCTGAATCATTTAGGGAAAAAATTCGCCCTGTCAAGTAGATTATCATCAGCTAAGCAAGGCCCTGGAGGCCAAAACCTCAGCCTCTAAATTATACATGCTGAATGCCCATGCTTTAACTGTGCTGTTGAGGCAAAGTCTGTGCTGTGTGTTTCAGGGACGTTAAAGAAAACATGAAAGCAAAGTTACATCACAGCTGGTATTTGCCCAGTGATTCCACCTTATAATTGGGAATAGCAGGTGTCCTAGACACACTGAGTCCCTAGCAGGGAGGGAGGGAAGGGGGGGATGCCCGGTGTCTCGCTTTGTAATTGTTGGCAGAGATGCCTGTGGGGTCACTCTGCTGCTAAAACATTAAAACATATAAAAGCAGATGTGGCAACTCCAGACTTCCTAGAAGAATGTATACTGTGAGCCTGAGAGAGAACAGATGCCTTCTCAGGAGGTGGGTGTCACTCTTGCTTGTGCCACCCACTTCTCTGACGTTTCCTCTGTTTACTGTCTACCTTCTTCTGATTTCACTTTCTAAGCTACCTGTGCACAGAAGCAGATGGTTGACTTTCTGGCTATACTCACTGTTCAGGAGGTGTTCAGAGTCAAGGTTTAAGTGAAAACACCCCTGCATTTGGATTAACACCTGACATTGTCTGGGTTACTTCAGGTTTGAATATGATACTAGTAAAACTGCACAATCATACTCTTATTGGAAATTGCCTTCTGCAATTGCATTTCATTCACAGGGATTATATCCCAAACCAGCTATTCTCCACTGAACTCTATTCTTCTAACCCAAAACTTGGGATATTAATTTAATAGTTCCTTACCCAAGTGATTTAGAGTAGTGGTGATATAAGTATCTGGTGTGCATCTCTGGAAAAAAGCTATAGCTTTCCCCCTCCCACAAAGTGCAGCCGATGGCATTTACCTCCCTGGCTTTGTTCTGTAATGAGTCTCTTTTGCTTTTTCCACCGAAACACTGCTTCTGTGACCGTTTCTGTGGCAATCATGGTCTACACTGGTAACCCTCATACACCGTGCATTAACAGAGTCTCTGAATAGGGCATTTTGTTACATGCCATTCAGAGGAAATCCATCTCACCTGAGGAAACATGTGGAAAATGACCTGTGCAGCATAGGGAAAGGTAAAGGGCCTTGATCATGCATTTCCTTCCTTGCAGTTAGGTCACATGGTGCTTTGCAGGGATGCACTGGGAAGCACCAAGACCCTTAACTTGAGCATCACTTTCCTGGACTGCAGGTAGCAGCATAATGGGAAAAATTGCACCTGAGCATTGCTGCATCCTCTTTTCATTTGTAAGCATGGGTAGACCCAGCTGGTACAGCCGTGTCACGCAAAGCCAAGACAGGCAAAAGGGGTGGTTACTGAACTCTGCCCCTCAGGACAAGCCTGTAAGCACGTAGGCTTATGATACCAAGCTTTGCTCTAAGAAGGAAGCCAGCGTTGGGCTGAGGGTTTGATGTGCATGAGCTTCACACCTCTAGGTAGTAACCGGTATCAGGACTTTTATAGCAACTGCCCTGTTCCAGGACTGTGATAATAAGCTGCCCCCTTACTCTGAGCAATAGTATGATTGAGTCCCCATTTAAAAACCATATTGATTTTGATGGGAGTTTTGATAGAGTATGGGTGTTGAAGGACTGCCAGAGTTGGCTGTTAATCTTCAGGATTGCTTCTTTCTGCTTGGCTGACTGTATGCCTCATGTTTGCTGTCCCCGGTGCAAAGGATTTAGGAACTGTCAATATATCTGTTGATATATGAAGCACTAAACACAGTGAGAGCAAGATGCATATTTTGGCTGCTCCTGCTGAGGCCTGGCATTTATTCTGGGGTAATTTAACAAGTTCTCACCTTTTCCTGTCCCACGTAAGAGCCTGTTGCCCCAGGAATACAAGCTGTGAAACTTTTTGGGTGCCTACTCCTCTGCCACCAGTGCTGCAGCTCCACAAACAAGCTGAGACACAGGGTGGTTTCAGTTAGTACATGCTCACCGCTTTGGCTCCTGCCTTTGCTTGGGAGGTGGTCCCCCTGCCAGTCCAGCAATCACTGACCTGGCACTGTTTTCAGAGCCGCTCTGCACAGCGGTGGCTGCTTGAGCCTGTATCAGATAGTCAGCAACATGGTGGGGTCAGAATTTCAGAGGTGCTGAGGACCCACCACTGCCATCAGTCCTGCCTGTGTGCCCCGTGTTCCTGAAAGCTAACCCCTGGATATTGCCAGACAGGGCAACCCGCACAGGACAGTTCTTTCGAAACTGTGCTTCAGGTGTCTAACTTTGTAAATTTACCACAGATGCCTTATTTCAGTAAGAATGAGTTACTCCTGCAAGTGGTCTGGTGATTAGACTGCAATGGCTTCTGCTAGATGTCTGTAAAGACTGCAAAGTGTTGTTGCTGAATCAACAGGTTCATCAAATGCATATGGCAAACAAAACTTTTAGAGGGGGTGATTCTCTTTTTTTTGAGTAATGCCTGGCATTTTTGTCACAACCCCAGCTGACAAAGCATTTTCTGGTCACGTTGCCTCAAGACAGCACAGAAGATTAATGTTTGGAATATGCTAAGCTCTTGAAAAAATGTAAAGATAATATCAGAAAAGTAATTCAACATGTCCCTGAAGCTCTTAACCACAAGTGATGACATTCTAATCTTAGGGGAAATGCAGGACAAGCGCTGTCAGCCTTTCAGAGTGGTGTGAGCGTGTCGCAGTGCAGAGGGTGCAGAACCAAGTCTGAATTTGGACAAGGATCACTGTGCTTGCATGGTCCTCTCCAAAGAGCAGAAAATCCACCAGTGCACCAAAGAAAGTTCTTCTTTTGGCTAAGCCTGTGGATGTCAGCTGGGTGTGGGGTGTGTTCCTAGGTGTTCCTCAGAAGCTTCTGTGTGACCTTGGGGCATACGCACCCTGTTCCCACATCTGTAGAAACAGGCACCTGAGCAATCTGTTTTACTGTTTGATTGCTTCACTTGTTGGCTCTGAGGGAGCCTGGAAGCATGCCCCACAGACAGCAGCAGAGAGGCACTGAATTTGTATAAATGCTAATTGTGCTGGGCTCACGCTTAGGTGCTCTGCTCTCATCTGTATGCAAACACACAGGAAAACAACGTGTACAAATGTGCTTCATCTGGCAAGGTGGGAGCGTGGGCATGGTTCAGTCGCAGCCCTTCCTGTGGCACGCAGTGGGCCTGGGCTCGCGCTCTGCCGCAGTGGGCCCTGCGGCCCTGAACAGCACAGGCAGCACCCAGGTCAGCACCGCACACTGTTAAACCCCAGTGTGCTATGGAGGGGGAAGAGAGCTGTAACAAACAGCTTCTAAGCCGAGTCCTCACAAAACAAAGCTGCTGATTTCTGTTACAGCAGCACAGTTTGTGATATCCTTACTAAAGTAGATGAGAACTTGCTAGCACAAAGCCTATAGGAAGATCAGGCCAAGGGTCTGTGCTGTTTGGAGGTGAGGCAGGAGAGCAGAGGTGGAAGGGTCCATGCCCCCAGGAATGGTGTCCTTTATAGGTGCAGCCCTTCTGGGAACTGCTAGTTCTACACAGAGTTGGTGGAAAGGGGGCAACAGGTTTTGCTTCATTCCAGATGAAATAAGCCTTAGTTACATCACAGTGAAAGGGAAGTGACTCTCAATGACTTTCACCCCAGGACCAAAGCTCACGAAGGGTGGGGAAGGGTATGGTAGCTTGGCATGGGTTGATTCCAGCTAATGGCAGAGAGGAGGCAAAGTGCAGCACTGCTGGTGGTGGTCTGTTATGCTGCTCCAGCAAAGACTGTAGCTGTCATCTAGGTATGCATAAATAGATTGATTTTCTTATAAACCTCCACTTATTAGAGTAACTCATTGTCTGACTGTCTTGAAATGGTAAGTCTGCTGAAACAAATGCACAAGTTTTTGTTGGGTTGTTTTTAAAGGAAAATAATCCAGGAATCCCCCAGCCAAGCAAAAGAAAGCAAGATTATCCTTGAGAAATGGAAAATGTCCTAAAATCCAAGTTAGAAGAAGGACATATGTTCTTTTGGATTCTGAGCCTGTACAGCACAGTAAAAACTCGTGACTTGAACGCAGAAGTCTCTGGCCCTAATACTTGCAGGTCTGGCTTGCTAGTTTCTTTGATAAAAACCGAGATGTTTGTGTGTAAGTTGACTCCATCTGCTGGGCTTTACACACGGTGTTAAGTGTCATGAGATTCAGTTTTGCCCACTCGCAGCTTTACATGAAGTTGAGCTTGCCAGTCGACAAGGGAGAAGTTTACATTAGCTGTGAAGTTAGGATGTAAAACTGTGACTAACTCAAGGAAAGAAAGTCACCTGACAGTATTTCAGATATCCCCACTGGATCAGGAATACTGTGTACAATCAATCGCAAAAGAATTCTTAATTTTCAAAGCTATCCCTGTGGTTTCATAAGCTTTTGCCCCTACCAGAAATGCAAGGAGTAATAAAAGAAAGCATGGCTCTAAATGCTATAATGGATCCAAAGGGAGCACAGATGGGGCAGATGATTACAGCACTGAGCTCCCTGCTATGGAAATGGACATGTTGGGATAGAAATTCCCCTTCAGAACTTAACAACGAGGTTAGAGCTCCTGAGACTGCAGAGTGCTGACCAGTACTACTTCTTGGCACAGTTTTCTTTAGTAACTTCAATAAAAAATATCAAATTGGTAGTGGTACATTTCTTTCAGAGACTCTCTAAGCTTCAGGCCCCAAATTGATCACGACCCACATATGTCAGGACAACTTTGCTGTTAAGCCCTTCTTCCTAAGGATCTCTTGAGAACAGAGCATCCTGTGAGGAAAAGCACTAAGAAGCCTGTTAAAGATTGTAATGTGCCAGCCATTAATCTGGAAATTATTTATAAAAAGAGAGTAGCCTGATTTAAAATCATCAAGTGGGTGGTTTTAAATTATTCAAAATATTGTATTACAAATCCAGCTGAGTCAATTCAATTTTCCACAAAAAAAAAAAAAAAATCAAAGGACCATAAATTATCTGACTGGCACTATGTATTACCTCAGAAATCTTAATGACTAAAAAAACATGTTTCCCTGTAAAATCATCAGATAAATTAGAAGAATGGAAACCACTTCCATAGCATGTTTCAATTGTTGCAGCAGACATTAAAAACCTGAAAAAATATTATAGAGAAATTCTTTATCTTCCACATTTTGCAATGCCCAAAGTAAAAAATACCTCTTTTTGTTCATTTTCTGTATTGCTTCTAAAGCTCTAATCATTCCATTCTGACTGTTTGCGTGCTTAATCACTGCTCATCAACACCCATTTTCTATGCAGCCCTGCTAAAAATGTTTGTTTGCAGTTGCCCTTGTGCTCTGAACTGTGCTGTTTCCCATGCATAACTTCCTATGCAGGAAGGCAGAGAATTAATACCCTGTTCAGGTAATTCGGAGAACACAGTGACACATTGGCATAATTAAATAATGTCATCAGTCTCTGAAGTGTGCTCCCTACGGTGAAGCACCGCATGAGAAACCTCCTAATACGACACCTATGGGTTTCTTACACAAAACTGACTTTGCTGTAATGTATTCCATTAGGAGAGCTAAAGTTTAATGGAGAAATCATTATTTTATTCTATTGGTGTTTCACGGGTAACGTGGTATGAATCTTCTGCTCACTGGATCCTGTCAGACTTTTTTCCATTTCAGTCAAAGAGCTGTCTCTCCTATGTCTTTGTCACATAGGTGCCAGACCACCACAGTCCAGTCTCTTCAGTGTAATGAGTTTGGGTGGTCTCTGATTACAGTGTATGGTTAGTATGGCAGAAGTTCTTCCAGGCTCTCTTCTAAAGCCTCTGCAGTTTTTAACAGACGTTTCAAAGTGTGGGTATCCAAAGCATGACACAGCATTTGAGTAATGGTGTCCTCAAATATTAAATTGTACCTGTCTCTGATATGTCCATCCCATAGCTGTAACCCTAAGCATTTCTCCCATCACACAGCCACCAGGCAACATGAGATCCCAGTCCCGAGGCAGATGGCTGGGAGAGGGGTCTCTGCAGTGCTGCAACTGCTCCAACATCAGGTAACAGGCAGTATGTACCGCACTGGTCGTGACAGCAGGGCCAGGCTTCAGCTCCAATCCCACTGCAGAATCAAACACATTTGCAGTTCCACTGTCTCAGAAATACAGAGGGAAAGCAGAGGAGAAAGCTGAGACAAAAGACCCTTGCCCCAGGGTGCCATACACATCTTGGCTTACAGCTTCTCCTGGCTCTCATTCCTTGCTGAGTTTGTTTGCTGACCTCCATGTCTCTTGCCCCTCCCTTTCCTGCTGTTATGCAGGAGCTTTTGGTTTCCTACCTTGTATCACCTCTTGCAGACAGGCTTGCTTTGTTTTACCCATCCCTCGCTTTGACTCCTTGCCTCTCCTGTACTATTTATTTATCCATTTAATGCTGTTCTCATGATTATGGTATTTGGGCACCAAGCAACTCGAATAAACTGTCTCCTCCACTGGCTCAAACTGTTCTCATTTATGTCTGTTGCCTGGTAACAGCTGTTGTAACTGAAGTTGCAAAATTTTCAGTGAAAAAAGAATCCCGTGCTCTCAAACAGTCTGAACTTGAATAAAACTGCAAACGGAGCTGGAATTTTCCATGCTTTGGGCTCTCCCAAGCTGATCTCTTGCTGTCAGCTTGGAAAAGTTCAAACAAAACCACGTCAGGCTCCTTAAAGTCCTGTGGGGCGAAGTGCAGCGAGCCCCACATGTGTCTCTGCTGCCTTAACTCCCATCCTCGCTGCACTCCCATGAATGTAAATCATTACCTGAGCCCCGCAGCTGCCTGGAGGCTGCCAGAGAAGCTCACTCCTGGCTGGAGGGTGTTCCTGACTCTCCAAATGGCAACAGAGGGTTTGCCTCTGTTTATCAGTGCCAGTGGTTCCACCCTGCAGGATTCAGATTTGAAGCTAAAAGATGTTTCTAATTACAAGGATTGCAGAGACGGTCTGGGAGCTTAGAGGCTGCATGATTTTAGCCTCGCTGAGGAGAGGAGGCAGAGCGTGTTGGCAGGCAGGCACATACCCCACTTGCTACCTGGGATGAAACCCTTGTGGCTGTGTGCTGCGGAGCTCCATGATGCGCTGCCTCAAACCTCACCTGCCTATGGCCCTCCGCCCATCTCACGCTTTGCCTTCATGGGTTGGGAAATCTAACTGGGGGGCAGAGTGATATGAAGGTAACTTGACAGCTGGACAAAGCGGCTTTTATTCAAAACCCGGGGTGCAGAGGCTCTTCGAGTAGCAGCGGGGCTCTGCGAAGATGGGGCAGCTCTTGTGCGCACCCCTCTCTGACAGCTCTACCAGCCCCTGCCCACTGGCGGTGCTGCTATGCCGTCCCTTGGAGCTACCACAAAACACCATTAAAACCTCCCCGAATGACTCCTAAATTCTACAGTGCCTTGTAAAAGCCCTAATCCTCCTGCTAAGCAGAGAGAAGTTCAGATCCTTGCCAAAAGCACCCAGACCTTGCTGGAACAGACTTTCATGTGACTATAAAATTAACTTCAGGGCCAAAATTGTAACTGCTGCAGGAAACTGTGTGGAAAGAGATGAAAAATTAACTGTTAACCTTATAATGAAAAATCCATACTATAGAAATCACGGGGAAAGAGCGAAAAATTTCATGGGCCAGTTACAGTAAAAATAAGAAATTTCACGCTTTGTTACATTAATTGAAAAGCATCTAAAAACACCAATAACATTATTTCATAGTATTAATAATGATTATTCAGTGTTCAAAGTTATTTAATGATTAATTCAAATACAAACAAAATTAGTATGACCAGATCATAATCTATTTTTAAAAATACGAATAAGCTGTTGAAACAGCAAGAAAAAGAAATCAGCATGTGTGTATTTGTTTGTTTGCTTTATTCCTTATGGAATTAGTGGGTGTATTTCATTCCCAAAGCCTAGCAGAGGGCACAAAGAGCATTTTGCCGTCTATTTAATGCGAGTTCTGGAGGGGTGAGAAGCTGTTCTTAATGCCAACAGGAAAACTTCCCCTCTGTGTTTGTAAATATGTGCACAGATAACAGCAAAGGAGAGTCTGTGTAGGCTTTAACTGCTGAGTTTGTCAGGGTAATGTTCTCATCACATGGAGAAATCCCTGAGACTTTCAAGCCTCAAGGAAACACAAATTTAGCTTCTTTAGGGAAGTGGCAGATACACAATGGTGCTTCCCAAAGTTTGGGCAGGGTAGCTGGCTTTGGGGCTTCTGAAAACTGGGTTCCTCCCATGTGAATTTAAAGAAGTTAAAGGAAGCAGCAGGATGTTAATGGGTAACACTGAACTTCATTTGCTTAAATTGCCATGTACCTTAATTGCTGCTGAAATATACTAAAACTAAATCATGTGTAAGATTTTATTTTGCTCTTTACTGATCTCTGCAATGTGTGTAAATGTTGGGGCAAAATAATTACAGCTGAAAAATATTACTTATTATGAAAACAATGTGCCTTTAAAAAATATCATTATGATGGCCTCTGACATTAGCTGTGCAATGTCTAGAACCATAAGGGCTGTTTGTCTGTTTTTAAACAAATCCAGCAATCGGTAAATACTTAACATTGTCTAAAGAGAAACAATCTTTGTTTATTTCCTGAAAACCCCTTTGGCTTTCCATGTAGCTAAGGAGAACATTACTTGCCCTTTACCCCCAAACTTCAGCTTCCCCTTTCTCACCCTGATTAAATGATAGCAAAGGTACAATTTCATTTGCTTCAAATGTAGCATTTAATAAAACAGGCGATAGGGTTGCTTTGTGGAGATATTGTCCTGTTGGTTGGGTTTTTCCCCCTCTCTTCCCAGGTGTCTGGTTTTGGTCCCTTGCCTCCTCTGCTGCATGACAGTGCTTGAGCTGGCTACCTTAAGCCTTGCAGAAGGTGACCTGGGGCAGGTTTGTCCCCAGCAAACACGTGGTGAGTCAGTAGCATGGGAACCTCTGCAGAGGAAGTTGCAGAAGAGTCCATGACAAACCTGGTTCCCATTTGAAGCCAATGACTTCAGTAGGAAACGATTTTCTTCCCTAGTGAAGAATAGATCAGTTTGTTACTGAAACAAGGGGGAAAGCTGTCGATAGAAGTATTTATGTCTTGGATCTATTTATTTACAGCTGTGGGGTTATGTAGCTGGTTTATTAGGTACTTGCTAGTCCTGTGGGAGCAATAACTCAAGAAAGCCCACAATTGCAGCTCAGATAGATGTCAGGCAATGGACTGGTGCCGGATAGGTGCATTTGTCCTAAAAGGTCCTCAGGCACTTTCCAGACATGGCTGAGGTTTCTCCCCTTTTGTCCACCCCTGTGCTCATGTTCTTTGCTGAAGCTGGACACACCTCCTAATCAGGAGAAACACAGTACTGCTGCACAGCCATCCCATCAGTGAAGGGTTCATTTCTTCTGTCCAGCTCAGAACCTTCAAAATAGTGTTCTTCCCTGCACGGCCAGGAGCCTGTGTTGCAGGTTTAAATCAAGCCCTGGGCATTGCATGTCCATTAAGCTGACATAACCACTGCAGATGGCACATTACACAGTGTCCCTATGCTCCTCACATTTTCCATAGAGCACGTGGCTGCTGGGGGACGTGGCTGGCTTGGGTGGCCTCTTCAGTGTGGTTTGTAATAGCTGCCGGCTCTTGCTGAGCATCCAGGGAGAGGGGAAGGTGGGATGGGGGTGGATGTAACGGAGAAGATGAGTGCAAACTCTTGAGCAGATGAAAGAGTTTGTCCTGCCTGCTAGCTCTGTGTTTGCACAGGGAAAGCCAGAGCTGGGTCCCCAGGCAGAACCAGTGGCAGGGAGAAGCCACAGCAGTGAGCGTCAGGCTGGGAAACTCGGGGCACAGTGCCAGGCATTCGGAGAGGAGCTGGAAAATCTCTTCCTGTTTGCCACACAACCAAGCTTAGGCAGTCTGAGCTTGTTGCTGTAGCTGGTGGAAAACTGAGAAATCCCTTAGGAGGAAGGGTGTGATAAAATGACTGGGGCTTTATACAAAGGCTGCTAAGGTGTGACCAGAAGGCATGTTTTAATGAGAGGGAAGCTGAATTCTGGTCTGTCCCACCTGTGAATCCCCACTGAAGTCAGAATGGGAAGGCCTAAATGACAGGAGTGTCTGAAAACCACTTGCAGTTTAATTATTGTCAAAAAGCTCTAAGAAGAATTTGAGTGGCTGAGGAGTTTTGCAGTTTGAATATTTATCATCAGAGTGAAATCCCATTAGAAGCAGATGAAACTACAAGAATGCGATAGCTGGACAACAGAATAAAACCCTACTCAAAGACTGATGTAATGTATTTTTCCACTGCAGGGCAGGAGTGAAACTTCAAGCTATTGTTAAAGAGAGAAAGAAACTCTGGCCCTCAGGGCTGCAGTTGGAAAGATAGTTAAAAAAGAAGATCATTAAAGAAAAATCCCTCTTGAAGACTTTGATGTCTATTGATGCAAGCTGCTATTTGTTCTCCTACTGAAGACAGATCTGAAAGACTCTGCAATTACTAATAAATCACTTGCAATATTGAGCAATTACCAACAATGCAATCATAAAACAGTGCAATAACTAAATAATTACACACTTGTTAGGAGAATACATTATTGGGCACCTTGGAAAGAAAGGGGAAGGAGGTGAGAATACAAAAGACAGGATATTGGATACCACACAAATAGCAACAGAATGCACTTTGCAGCCAGAATGCTGAGTAGTTGTACATGCTCAGGGCGAAGCCCCAGCCCTAGAGGAAATCAGGGAAAAAAATTTAATAGGCAGGTTAATCTGTTATTCAAAGCACTGAATACGATGGCTGGAAAAGGTCTCTTCTGCCTACTGGCCATATTCCTTCCAAACCCAGCCCTGAGAGCACCACCTATCTCAGCAGTACTTGTTATATTACTCATCCTGATGATAATAGGCTGCCACCTCAACTGGGGCCCCAGCTGAGGAGCTCAGAGGAGAGTACTGCACTGCAGTCAGAAAGGCATGTCCGTGCTGGTTGCCATGGCCCAGCTGGAGCCAGAGGAAGCAGATTCCCACACTTCAGAGGCACCTCAAATCCCTGTGGATGTGTGGAGGCCACTCTTTCCATACCTAGCAGTGAGGGGAGTGCTGGGTCTGGTTGAGTTCTGCACTGGGGTAAAAAAAGGGGTGGGAAGGAGAAAAGAGGTGAATGAGAAGCTGAGGTTTCATCAGCAAAAGCTGTTTATGATGGTAAAGGATGAGAACATTGCTGTCCTTTAGATTTCTCCCCCTCAATGAATTTGGGACTATTCCAGAAACATCTGGAGAAAACATCTGCATGAATTAATTGCTTCTTGGAAGGAAAGGTGTGTATCGGTTACCACAAGTCAGCCTGATATGCCGTTGGCTTGACTCGCTGGTGTTCATCTGTTGCCTTAGGTGTGAAAGCTGGAATACAGTGGGAAAGAATGAAGGTTTTGAAATACTGTTGGGAAATACTGTGAAGGGCTGTAGAAGCAGGAAGCACGCCATGTACTGTGTGCACTAAAGAAAAATATCAGTTGTCGAGGAGATGGAGAAATCATAGCTGGGAGATTTTGGTTATGTACAAGGATTAGAGACCATCTGGAAAAAGGATCATGTGAGGGAGCGTCGGTGGTAAAACATTAAAGGAAAGGCGGGGTGCTTAGCATGCCTGACCCAGATAGCTTTGTAGGCACTGTCTACATAAGCAGAGTACAATTTATGGAGTGGTCTACAGACTCTGATATTCCTGCAGAGCACAATGCTATCCCTGGAACATCAAGCAATCCTTTTAAATAGCAATGGCAGAGTATGAGGGGAAGGCAAATAGGAGTAGACGGGGACTACTAGGTGAGCCCAGGCTCCAGTAGCCATGGGTTAAAGCTCCCTTCCTCTTCCTGAACAAAGGAGAGGAAGAGGACTCCACACTAATCCTCCTTCTGGCATCCATTTTAAATAAATCCTTTGTGGTCAAGGGAGGGGAACAGCCACTTACACACCCTCCGCCTTCAGCTGCTGAAGGTAATGCAGCTGGCAGCAGGCACAGCATCCTTTCCACTGAGTCCTCTCTCTTCCCTGCTGTGTTGCTAGAGAGATTGATTTGTGATCTCAGGGACCAAAATTTCCTCTCTGAGTCACCCCTCCGGGCCACTCTGGCCTGGGAACCCACAGCTTTTCCACATTTAGAGCAAATCCTTCAGTTTACGGGAGTGAACGGGTAAAAACTTAGCATCTGTAGCTCATGTTGCCTGACAGTATGAAATAACCTCAAAGGAAGATAGCAAAAGAAAGTAAACAGAAACCTGAGAAATCCTGAGAATCTTTTTTAAAATCCTGCATCTTCAGCTGTCATATCTAAAGTAGACATTTAATATTCACATATATTAATTAAAAGTGTATATACCGGCCAGGTTACAGCAAATACAGATATTGCTGTTAGCAGCAACCAACAGTGGCTGCAAACAGAACAACAAATAAAACAGAAGCAAAAGAAATCAGTGCTGAAAGCTGGAAGTGAGCGCAATCTGGAAACCACACACTATTAAATAGCAGCCAGCGGTGGCCCTTGAAAAGTTGCTTTTTTCTCCTGGATAATCAAAGGCCGTATTGTGCCTCTAGGCACAGCTTTGAGCAAGGAGAGATGAATAAATTGCATTGCCACGGGAGTCGCCTTGGGGTGGGAAGAACAGAGCATCAGCGTGACATCCCAGTTGCTCGGATGGGTAAGCAGGTGTGCAGCAGCGGCAGGCCATCCCCAGGCGCTGGCACAGCTCTCCCGAGGAAGGGTGGAGGCGTCCAGCCTCACGGTCAGGAGGGCAAATCACCACTGCAAAGGTGTCACACACATGCCACGAGAACATCCCATAGACACGAATGGGCTCTAACATGTGTTTAACACACGGTACTCTGTTGCAGAGCTAATTTGACAGACCCTGAAATCTTAACGTGAATCTCCTTGGTCAGTGGTGCAGTAAAAGGGCAGGACCTTCGTTTTCCTCTCTAGTTCAAGGGGAGAATCCCTCATGTACAACTGCTACAGATTTTTGTCCACAAATCCCTGTGAGGAAAAAGTTAAGCCTGACTGGCTTTCAGGACAGCCTACATGCTTCTGCATAACCTCAGTTTACCATACAACCTATTTGTACATTGAGCCATGTGGAGATGAGCAAGATCATCCCAGGCAACGGTACACAACATAACAACGTTATGACGGAGTTAATAAAGTAGTTTATCCTTATTGTGGAAATCTGGGGGGAGCCCAGGGCTGGGCAGGCACTCTGCCATCTCACTGCCTGATAACATTCACTATCACACGACATCTCTTCCACAAAGTGCTGCTGCAGAGCAGAAGGGCACCTTGCTCCCTTCCTGGATATCCTGGGGAAACATCTTGCCATCCTGGCACAGAAGTGAATCCTGGCCAGGGAACCAGAATGAAGAACTCTGATGAAGTGATAAATGGGACCACAAAATCCACCTTCCTAAAAACTGAGGTTGAGATTGGAGTGAAGCAGACTTCAGTAGTCAAAGTGAAAACAACTGCATAAGATTTTTTGATCAGAAATAAGAAAGAAATCTGGGATTATGTCCACCTATGCTTTTATGTTAGCTTCAAAAGGCTTTTCATCCCCTCTCTTTCTGTAAGTCCTAGTGATTATATCACTAAGGGTTTTACATAACTTTGTGGCTGAGGCCCATTTTAAAGAAATCTTTAAACATGTAACTTTTATACATAAATCTCCCCAGGGGCTCTATTTAGATTTTCCTCCCCCTCTGGATCTCTCTGAACATACCTTTGGTTTATTTGAGGGACTAATTTCTGCACCTGCCAAACTTTTAAGAGTGTTAATATCCTTTGGACCTATTTTGATAGAACCATCTCCTGCCCACACTGTAAACAGAGCATGTTATCAACAGCTTTTATGCTTAATTATCTGTAAACAAATCATTATCCAATTGTGAGCGAAACATTCCTTTCCAGGCTGCAGGCTGGGGGTTGGCCCTCAGTGCTCAGCTCTGGTGCACTCAGGTGTGTGTATATGGACAGGTATACATAATGCCAGTAGAACCTGGGAGGGTGCCTAGGTTGTTACTGCATGGGTTGTTAAGGCCAGGTAGCTGCTACATCTGCCAGGGGGGCTCCCTTACCTTTCCTGGGACCTAAGGGACCCTTTCACGTCAGAAGGAGGAAGGAGAGATGTGATTCTCCGCAGAATAACTAAAGCTGGGTTTCTCCCACCTGGTTCGACACTTTTATTTTGATATTACAGGGGGTGTAGCATTGGCTATTCAAGCACACTCTTCTTTCAGCTCCTTACAGAACATAGATATTAAAAAAAAATTCTTGGTTGAGCTAAATCAATAGAGTTATATGAGCAGAGAGAAGATCCGAGGTGAACTAAGGATGGCATTGTGAATGGCAACTGAGAATAATCTGGCTTTGCAAGTCTATCTCACAATTCCTTTATTTATTATTTCAACTTTAAATTAGCTTCAGGATAAACTTTTGCAAGAATGCAATTTTATATAGATTGTAAACAGATTTTTTTTATTGTATTTTTTAAAATCCTACTGCAGTTCCCAAGAATGTTTGTTAGTTTGCTTTCCCTTTATTCACCAACATTGTACCACTGAGACTTGGCAGTGAAAGTGGTTTTATTGATTTTCATTATCCAAGCTGGGAGAAATGCAAAATATAAACAGCAGGAATTATGACCTTTTTTTGCCTTTAGTAATTGAAGGGTTTACTGGTAACAACATTCAGTAAGTAGCAAACAAATATATTTTACTGTGTTAACAGGAAAAAAAAGAAAAAAGTTTGAAAAATCACAAATCAGCTCTCCAGGGACCATGAGATTGATTCAGATGCTAAAGTTTTTTCTTTTCTTTTCTTTTCATCTGCTTCAACTTCATCCCCAAATCCATTCCAGTCTGATGCCCAGGAACAAAACATACCTGAAATAATAACCTCTCAATGCTCTTTTAGGGCTTTTGGAGTGCACCTGAACTCCGATTGACTGTATTCCTTTTACATGGCTTATTAATGGCAGAAAAGAGGCTGAGCCAATAGTGCTCTAAGAGCATCTTCTTTGGCAGCCCTGGCTACTGATGTCAAATAGTTAAATGCCTAACGGGTGATAGTGTAGGAAAGAGGCACTGCTCAAAGCCAAAAATTAAAGGTCAAAACTTGTGTTGTCTTGTTAGCAGCAAAACTAGGGAAAATTCCTTTGTGTTTTTCAGCAAGTTGCTTAATCAGCCCATGTCTGCTGGCACAATTCTTGTGAATCTTCACTGACATTTGCCGACTGTTTTGGGATCTTTAACTGCAATTTCCAGTTATAATAGAGAACCTGCAAGAGCTGTTCAGCTTGGAAAAATGTGAATGCAGAAGTCTGAAATAGTGGTCCCCTGGCTGACGCTGTGCCAATGCAGTACTGTGTGGGAAAGGCCAGGAGAGAGGGCAGGGATGCTAGTGGGGCTGCGTTACTGGGACAGTATCTGTGCAGCAGGAGACCCCTGGCAGTACCAGTGAGAGCTGGGTGAGGCATGGAGCATGACCACTTTGCTGTCCTGCGAAACAGCACAGCTGAGATGGAAGCCCTGTGCTTTTGCATGGAGGGTGATCATGACCATTTTGCTGTCCTGCGAAACAGCACAGCTGAGATGGAAGCCCTGTGCTTTTGCATGGAGGGTGATAGAGCATAAGTGATGATGATGGTGTAAAAAAGTGAGTTTATACCTGGTCAGCTCCTTGTGTTGTGGCTGCAGAGTTTCTGATTTGGTGCTCAAGAGCTCGAGAACTGAGTGGATGTCCTGACAGCCCACAGCCAATGTGGAGAGGAGCCAGAGGGGATGCCAGATGAGTCAGCTGTAGTACAAAATGACATGAGAA
The DNA here is from genome assembly GCA_020800305.1 of Porphyrio hochstetteri. Classification (NCBI taxonomy): domain Eukaryota; kingdom Metazoa; phylum Chordata; class Aves; order Gruiformes; family Rallidae; genus Porphyrio; species Porphyrio hochstetteri. The sequence goes on along the minus strand of CM036910.1, from coordinate 16,044,449 downwards.
GTGTAAGAGATTAGCTAAGGCAGCTGTTTGGGCAAATGACTTACTGCGGTTGATGAAAGTGGAGGTCTTGTCCATTCCCCTTGCTGCTCCCAGCCACATGCCCTGCTCTCTCTCTCCAGCCTCCCCTGGGATGTGTCAGACCCCTCCCTGAGTGCCCTCAGCTTGCCAACAAAGCAGAAAACAATCCTTTCCTTTTTCCTGTGTTAGTTTTCTACCAGACTGATGAGCTGAAATGGCTCATGGAGATATCCAAGAAGCATCAAGTGGAAAGGGGCGATGGGAGGGAAGACAGCAATAGTATCCTTCAGTGACACTGAGCTCTTAAATCTGCTCATCCCCTCTCATGAAACCGATACACAAATGTTATGAATGTTATCTCATGGATATGTCTTTATGTCTGAAACTCTTATAACTAGGCTGCCTGCCAACCACTGTAAGCTGGTATAAACCAAAAGGAAAAGGCTGTTGTCTTGCTGTGCCATGTCCTCCCTTGGGCCGACAGAGGCTTTAAACCCCATAATGAAACTGAGCTCTGATTTTCTAGTTTCTGCAGAACTGATTTAGCTGAAAGCTAAGCTGGCAAAAAAATTAATTTCCACAGCATCTCATTGCACAGACCTACAACTGTGCATGCTGGCACATGAAAGGGAATGGATGGGAGCAAACAGCTGGGGCAGGGAGGGAGAAGAAGTCCTGCTCTCGGGGCAAAGCCAGTTTACACTGCTTACAGCATCAGCTGGATGATGATCTCCTTAGAATGAAATATGGTTTAGATTTCTGTAAGAGAACCAAGCGGGAAGCCCTTCTTCAATGCACAACAGTAAAAACGAGACCTCATTATTAGTCCGTTTTAAAAGTTGTTGCATTTTATTCTCAGTAAGCTTAAAGTGGACATAAGGATGATCTCGATGACATGGTTCTTCAAAGTTTTGTGCACCCAACAAGAAGAGGAATATGTGACTCTGCAGCTCCTTTAGGGTTTGGAAGCCTTCAGCTCTCAAAGCTTCACAGGTTTTTATTTGTCAGCTCTCTTTCACTCTACTGCAACTCAGGCTGTAGTTTCTTAAATGTTTTACAGGAATTCCACTTCAACATTCTTGGTCCTCCCATACTTGGCTTCTCAGCTGTGCCAGTACAGTATAACAGCTTTTCTTGCCACGCTGTTAGCTGCCTTGGAGGAACTTCCTTTTGGAAAAAAGTGCTGCGTCCTTCTTGCTCCCTGCCCTGAGAAGAAAAATACCATGCCTGGATCTCTGGTAAAGCAAAGGGTTTCTTTTCAGAAAGGTGTGCAGAGTGAAGGTCCAGAGATAGTTTCAGGCAAACCCCTGATATGTAGGTGTTAATTGTTACCAGCTGGCTTCAAAGTCTTTCAGACTGTTTCAGTGTAAACAAACATGCAGCGCATGGGGCACACACTTATTTGCAACGCCATGCATAACTTTTAAACAAACAGTCAGGCTGGAAACACACTGGTGATTCCTCTGCAACCTCCCCTTGTTTATGTGTGATAATTAAATATAAGCTCAGTTTCTGTAAGACACTCAGTATGCACTTTTAAAGAAAACATTTCATTTTCTTCCTTTCTGAAGTAACTTCTAGGTCCTTACAATGTAACCACAGACACTTTGAAACCCACCACACTTTGAAACCCACCAGTTGTGCTTCAGGTATGGACTTGAGGCCAAAATGGTTTTATTTTTTCCCAGGTGTATCGGTCTAACACATGACTGTCTCCATCAAAAGGCTCCATCCAAGCCCAGTTACAGTGCAAATCACCTGCACTTATCAGAACTCGAGAAAAAAAATAAATCATACCACGTTTTTTCCTGAATGTGTCAGACTTTGCTCATAAACAGAGAGAGAGGGGGATAGGGAAAGAGAAACAGAAAGAGAGAGTGAGAAGCCTTTATGTTCACAGTCAATTATTAACCTAAACCCCCTGTACTCTGTAGCCAAAGCCATATAAGCACAGGGACTCGGGCTTCCCACTGGCACGTCAGCAGCTGAGATAGAGGAGTGCCTTGAACTCCTCCTGCCTCTCACTCCCACTGGCTCAGACGAGGTTGCTGCAGGGGTCTGCTTCCCCCTTATCATTTCTTAGGAGCAATGAAAGGCATGAGAAGCTGTTGGCTCCCTGCCCCAGGTACCCCTGCAGCTCCCTCCTTACAAATGGCTTACAGAGTTGCTAGGAGTTACACCAAGTCTTCCCTTTCCCCCCTCCTTGATTATTTTTCACGTGAATCATTTCCATAGCCTCGCTGGCCTGCTGGGTCCCTCCAGCAGTTGGAAGGAATAATTATTTAGCCTGATGAATGCTTTACAGCGGTGCAACCCATGAGAAACTGTTGGGCCCTGCTCCACGTTTGGGAGCCACGGCTGGCTTGGAGCTGAGCTGGCAAGGACTGGGCAGTGGGTGTGGGCTGGCCTCAGGGCTGACTCCAGGAAACCATTGAACTGCCCCTAGCACAATCAGCCATGCCCTACCTGCCCCGGATGTTTTATGGCTTGCCAGTGGTGCTACCTTACCCACAATGTTTCCCTCAGAAACAGAATATTCCCATTCCTTTGCATCGCTGCTTTGCTCTAAAGGGAAAAAAACCCATCAATTTTTTCTGGTTCAAAGCATATGGGATGCATATTTGTGCACTTGCACATGCAAGCATGCATACATACCCAGGGAAAGCAGTTCTATATACGGTTTAATAGATTATTTCCCCATGATTTGCTCTGAAATGCTGCTGGCTGGTGGCAGGCACGTCTGGATTTGAACAGGCAAGAAGGAATTGTTTACCACTGCAGCAGTCCCACAGCCCGGCTGTGCCTCCTCTTAGGGAACCAGCATAAACTTCTTGCTTGCTGGAGTTTGTGGCTCTATCCCCACCTCATCCCAAAACTCCTCTTTTCACTTTGACCTCCAGCTTAGGCTGTTTTGGCCCACTTCCAGTGCATTTGGTTATGTTGTACATAACCAGGGTGCGGACTGCCTTTCTGAATGCTAATCTGAGTTGGCGTGACATTATTTTTACCACAGCAATAGTCCCTTGTGTTCTATGATGTCATGCTGTGGTTTAGAGGTATTTTTGTATCGCCTTTTCTTTGCTTTGTGGTGATTTTCAGGGGTACCCATCTCCGTGTGTTGACTGACCTGTTATGACTGTAGTGGCGTTGGGCTGTCTCATGTATTTGCACTACACTGTATGTGACCAGGTGGCAGGTAAGATGCAGGGTGCACTGCTTGATGCCACGTTGTGTAGAAAAGTGGGCTTGCAGAGTCACAGGTGTTTGGGGCACACTGCAGTGCCCGATAACCATCATGCAGGTCGCAGGGCTCTGCCACACCGCGTGTTGCAGGGTACGGGCTGTTGCTGTATGGGGCTGACGTGTTTCTGTGTGTCCTGCTGCATGCTGCAGGGCAGGGACGGTGCCCTGAGTGCCTGCAGGTGCTCTGTGGGGTGGCCAGGTGTGCGTGAGGTCCTGTCACACCTGCACACACGTGAGTTTCACTGCTCGGCAGGACAAGGCCTGTGCTGCGGTGCCGGTCATCGTACCATGGCGCAGGTTACTGCTAGCTACTTCTCTCGGGGTGTACTTTGTGTGACAAAGGGGCTGCTCCGCGTGTGCGGGCACTGAGCGATGTCCGGAGGCCGTGCCGCGCACCGCTGCGCTGGCAGGGCGGGCTGGCGGGCCTGTTAGGGCACGGCACAGAGCCGAGCGTTGCAGCGTGATGCCTCCGTAACGGGCAGCTGCAAGTCACCGTTCCACGTCGGTCCCAGCCCGCAAGGACTGGACAGGGCGCTGGGGGGTGGGTGCGGGTTCCGGGGCGCGGTGGGTGTCTGCCCACAGGCTGCACTGGGAGGCTGCAGAGTTCCGCCGCTGTGCCCGGCGTAGGCTACGCGCGGCAGCGTGTCCCGCGGGGCACCGCGGCCCCTTTAAGCTCGGCGAGGCACCGTCTGCCCGGCGTTGCCGTGCCCCGGGGCGAGCGGCGCCGCCGCCCCCGGCCGTCCCGCCGCGCCCCCCTCCCCGCTGCGCGGGGCCGCCCCGCCCGGCCCCGGCCCGCGCCTCCCCGGAGAGCCGGGCGGGGAGGGGCGGGCACAGCGGCCCGCCGCGGCGGAAGGAGGCCGCCGGCCCGGCCTCGCTCCCGGCGCTGCCCGCGAGCAGCGAGGCGCGGCTCCCGGGGCTCCGCGCGCACCTGCCGTCCCGCCCCCGCCGCGGGGCCGGGGACAGGCACCTGCCGGCGCCGCCGGGCCTTCCGCACCTGCGCCGCTCCCCGGGCCGCGCGGCGGCGGCGGGCGCCGTTTCTCGTCGGGCAGGGCATGGCGGTCCGCTGAGATGAAAGTGACCGTGTGCTTCGGGCGGACAGGGATCGTGGTGCCCTGCAAGGACGGGCAGCTCCGCGTGCGGGACCTGACCCAGCAGGCCCTGCAGCGCTACCGCAAGGCCCAGGAGAAGGTGAGGGCGTGGGCCCGCGCTTGCCCGCCCGGGGGGCCGGGCCGTGTGTGCGGACGGCCTGCGGGGAGAGGGGCGACGGCCGGCGGGAGGGGGGCGGCGGCGGGTAGCGGCCGTGGGAAGGCCCGGGGCCGGCGCGAGGGACGGCCGGGGTTAGCGGGAGGAGGCTGGGCCGGAGGGGGCGCCGGGGGCGCTCGGGGTGGGCTGCCGGGCCCCGCGGGTGCTGGGCCTGGGGGCGCGGTCCTGGCGGTGTCCGTCCGGCGCGGGCCCGCGCTGTGCCCCCGTGCCGGGCACTCCGCCTGAGCGAGCGGCCGGGAGCCTGTTGGCGCCGCTGGCCAGGGAGCCCGGGCGGCTCTTCGTGTCTCGGGGTTCGTGTGTGACCGCCGCGCGTTCTGGCTAACAAACTTGGTGCGGGCACAAGCCTAACTCGTTCCTAGTAACGCTTGTGTTTGCGGGCAGCCGCGGCTCCGTGCGCCGCTCCCTGCTGGGGCATGAACCCTTTACGTGATAGAAGCCCGAGGATTTCTGAAGTTCTACCTAATTGAGCATAAAAATACTTTTTTCCTTTTTCCTCCAAGAGGCAGGTGCTGAAGGCTAGTGGGATACTGTTTAATATTGATGAAAGGCCTAGAGTTGCCAGTTCTGCTTTGTGAGAGAGATTCCAGTTACAAGCCCTTAAGGACTTGTAGGATTGTCCATCCTCCTAAGACACCAGGATAAAAGTGCAGCCAGCAGCCTATGGGCTCTGTTTTGTGCCCTGTGCTTCAGCGGACTTTGGTGCCCAGTCAGCTCTTTGATATCCGGAGTGCAAACCTGGAAGTAAAACTCCTGTTCTTGCAGGTTTATTTTGAGAGAAACTTGTCGCTGATACGTTAAATCAATCATGAACAGCTGAGCCTGCCCTGTAGCAGAGGTTATAGCGGTCACCACGTTAGCCTCTCTGAGCAAGAGCTTTAACCTGCCTTAAGATACATACAGCTTGCCAAATACCTTGTATGAAAAATATTTTTCTTGATGGATTCCTAATTGTGTGTAATAACTGCAGAACACTTATAGAATTCTTGGTGCTGTTGCAGCCAACAGACCGTGAGATCTTTTGCACTGGGTCATGGTCCAGAGTATTACAACAGGCGTATGGTCTCTCTTCAGGAGTGGGGTTGATCAGAAGCAGAGTTACGTTCAGTTGAGTTCAACATAGAAATTTAAAACTTGAGTTTTGCTTTGATTTGCGCTTGTGATGACATTAGAATTAGGCTCGTGATGATGGCTGAAAAGTGGCCTACAAAACTCTTTAGTTTTTGGTAGGAGTAGAGTTAATTTTCACAGTAGCTAGCACAGGGCTATGTTCTAGATTTGCGCGGAAAACAGTGTTGATAGTACAGAGATGTTTTTGTTGCTGCTGTTGAGCAGTGCTTACATGGAGCCAAGGCCTTTTCTGCTTCTCACCCTATCAGTGAGTCGTAAGAAATTGGGAGTGGATGCTGATGACCATAATGACCAAGGGGATATTCCATTCTATGTGATGTTATGCTTAGCTTACAGAACTGAAGGAAGAAGGGGGTAGGGGTCTCCTCAAGTCACCGTTAGGTGTGATGGAGCCCTGATCTCTTGGAGATGGTTGAACACCTGCCTGCGTATGGGAAGTGGGGGATGAATTCCTTGGTTTGCTTTGCTTGTGTGTGGAGCTTCTGCTTTTTCTATTAAACTGGCTGTGTCTCAACCCATAAGTGCTCTCAGTTTTTCTTGTGATTCTCTCCCCCATCTTGCAGTGGGGTGGTGAGTGAGTGGCTGTGCGAGGCTCAGCTGCAGGATGAGGTTAAACCATGACATCGTTTTAGAATGCTCAATAAGCAATTTATAGGAGAGAGACTCCAACAGCTTGAGAATAGTTCAGATAAATGCCAGACATTTAAGATGTACTACAGCCCAATTAGTTTCTCATGATTTGGTACCTAATTTGCTATTTAGGTAATATTGAAAGAAAATTATTTTTATGCTAAACAGTCATCTCCCATGCCCCCTTCAGTGTGAGGTCAAAATCATCCATCCTCCTCTACAGGACAGCCAAAGGCCAGAGTTAACATTTCTGACCTTCCTGTATTTCTTGCTTTTGCAAATCTTTCATTATAGAAGTCTTGAGTTCCCTATTCTGCATTGTAGACAAATTGAGTTTGTTCCTGTATTGCTGATCACTTCAAGTAATGGTGATTCAGAGCTTGTACAAGGATGTGTAATAAAGAAGCAGGGTGGGGGAAGCAGTCTAAGGACCTGAAAAATACAGGACAGGTTTTTGTTCAAGTCACTAAAGAAACCGTTAGGACTTTTGCACCCTCTCTCCTCTCTGTTCCCTGGAAATCTGAACAGTTCTTTTAGTGCTTTACGTTAGTTTCCAGTCTGTGTTTTGCAGTGGAACTAGCCAAAAAGATAAATAGATAAATTTCCTCTTATCTTGTCAAGCATAACTCGGAGTTAGTGCTCTTTCCTGAGGGAAATTTGGGGTTGGTAAAATACATTGTACAGAAGTCATAAGCAAGTAATGTAATTAACTTGTGGAGAGTTTTTGTCCAATCTAATGTGGATGGATTGGGTATTTTGCCTTTTTGCTTCTATCACCTCTTTCTAAAATTAACTTTATTTACAAAAATGTAGAATCTTTTGAGCATGGGACTATTTCAAGCAAAAATCTGCTGTTAGTTGTGGGCACATGCACACATTTATGTTAAAGAGAAGTGAAGGTTTGTTTTTCTTTTCAAAATATTTAGAATGTTTGGAATACTTCCTGTGGCAGAATGATGCTGTTTCTGTTGGCATGTTAAGTGTTCTTTATCTATTTTTTTTTAAGTGTTAGTCTTTTAAAAGAACAAAGTGGAAAATGGCATTGTTAAAGTGCCTAAAGTATTTGGAGAAGAGAGGAAAATTGATATGAGAAACATCTTTCATAGTTGCAGAATGGAAAATGAAAAAGGTGTCAAGGATACAAGCTTTGGGAAATTTTTATCAGTTACGGTACTGTCAAATACCACACAAATGTGGGTGAGAGGCTTTGTTTTGGGGGTTGTTCTGGAAGCCTCATTTTGCTATTACATTGCAGTCTCTTGTCTGATAAAGGGGAAGATAAGAGATTAGCATATTCATTCGTGTATGCTGTAAAATATTTCTGTGTATAAAAATAGCAGATTCTTTTAATTGGTTTGAAGTAATCGGCACTTCTCTATAATTGTGATGAAAGGAAAGTTGATGCAGTAAATGGCCGAGTCTCTCAATTCTGTGAGACTTTTGGTAGATAGCTGAGAACTCTGCAGGCGGTTGCTTATTGTAGCCTACTGTGTTGTCTTTAGCAAGCCTGATTTGGTCTCTTGGCTGGGCTGTGTTGGCAAGGTTTGGTTGTGAAGGCTCAATTGCTCTGTTAACTAAACAAAATATGGGGCCAATGTTTCAAAAATCCCTTTTTTTTTTTTTTTGATAGTACTGAGCTTAGCAGTTGGTTGTAGAGGTATGAGGTATAGGCAGATCTTGTCAGATTCAATGGAGGATACAAATAATTCTGTATTTAGGAACTATCATCAGTATTGCAGTATCAACTAAGGATTCCGTGCTCTGGATTCCATGATGTGAAGAGTCTTAGGTGTGTAAGGAAATGTTCTGTTGATCAGTGCCTTTGTGAAAGTTGTAAATAAATTTTCAGGCAGTGACTGTCATCGCAAAGTAACTTGTGTTTCGGGAAAATGAATCTTGGTGGAACCTTTTTGTGTCTCAGGATGTGCTTTTGTTGCCGTTTAGTAATGTATGTGTGAAGACTTCCTGCTGACAGGTAGATACAGTAGGATTAATGATTCCTTATTGTCAGCCCATCCCTTAGTATTTCTTGTAACTTGGTATTTTTGGTGCCTTGGGGAGCACTTGCATGTTATCTGTTGCATTTAAGATTCTTTGCTTGAGTGAGAGCAGATGTAGTTCAAAATACTTCAGTTGCTGTGCCTGTTGTTAGTGTGTTTGCTTCTCTGTGGCTACAAGGCATAGCCCTTGGGTGCAAGGCCAAGTACCTCAATGATTGTTTTCCAGTGAATTGTGAGAGACCTTTTGTTTGCTGGGTTGGTTTTTTTTGTGTGTGTGTGTGTGTGTGTGTGTTTGTTTTTCCCTAAGTTTGTGGATGAGAGAAGGAGAAAAAGAGGGGTTCTGGGTGAGCACTTAAAGGTTGCATATGCTCTTGCTGTGTTGTCTGGGTCTGCATGGTCCTGTTAAAAGCATTTCCTCAATGTGTAGGGGTCAGATCCATTCCAGCTGAACGCACCATTGTGCTCATACTTCTCCCTTTGAGGAGATACTAGGAAGCAATACTTGAATTACCAGCTTTGTAGTGAAGCCCTTGGTTCAGCAGGAGATGCTAGTTTGTGAACTTGGAGGCCTTTACCGTTGTTGGCGCAGAAAGCGATGTAAAGAGAAGAATGAAAAGCATGCCTATGAGACTAGCAAGGGAAATCCACAATGTTTTTTTCTGTAAGCTGCAGAGAAACTTTTCCCGGGAAAAATGTATAAAAGCATCTTGCTGCTTCAGACGTTTAACTCTCTGGAGAAGCCGGAGATGGGGTAGTGGTGTTTAATGCACTGTTGACAATTTACTTGTGTTTGTGAGCATGGCACTCACCTCCATGACTTGCTTGAAGTGACTGCTTTGGCCCTCTGAAATCTTGCTTATAGAAACAGCTTGAATGGGTGAGACGTGGAAACCATGTAGCGAAATAATAAGCACTGCAATTTGTCATTTAAATAAGGCTTGAGCTCAGTTAAATTCCTGAGTGGCTCACTGTCACAGTCTTCCTGGGCCTCCCTGGGGGAATGCTGGCACTGACAGTCAGACATTAGTTGAACTGTCTTATAGGGACTTGGTCTCCAGCTGTTAGGGACGTTGGAGTGTGGGTTTCCACTGATGAGACTGTACAGCAGTTGATTCTGGAATGGCAATGGTAATTTTAATTTGTGGTCAGACAGAGTAAGAAGCAATAGTGACGAAGTTGATTCAGGGAGGGTGCATCTTTGTAGAGAGAATCATGGGTTAGTTGTGCTGGCAATCTTCCCCAGATCAGATGCAGTGAAAGAGCTAACACTGGGCCTGACTGTCTGTATCATTTTGAGTGCTACTAATAAAATACTTTTTGCCTTTTTCTCTGTTCTGTCTTGCCCCACAACATGACAATTAGTTTTCTGGAATTCTGTATTGCTGTTGTACATCAGCCAGCAAGCAGAAGGAGTACTAAATGTTCTTGTAGTTTCTCTAAAAACATTGGCATAGGGAAAAGGACAATTTATTTTGACTCCAAACTCTATGCTTACAAAAAATGTTTGCAACAATGTAACTGATTTCTTCAGAAGATACACGTGGAAAGTTTTGAAAGACATCCTTTGTTATGCAGGGTTTTCTGTTTTGGGCAAATCACATGTAAATGGTCCTTTATAAAGGCAGAGTAATGCAGTTGCATTTGTGTGGCACTTTTCTCTTTGACCGGGCCTCTAGTTTTTATTGTTGTGGGTTTTTTCTATCCTAATTTGTCTTAGAGCATAAAATGAAGTTTCTAACAGGGATGAGCTTAATCCATAATCTTTGTTTTACCCAACCAGTTATAAGCACTGCTTTTAAGTACTAGGAAGTGTTTTAACTATTCACTCCCGTATTTGTCTTAGTATCGCTCAGTCAGGTACAGTATGTTAGCGAGTGTTGACATTGTCTCAGGAACTGATGTGTTTCAGGGAGCTGCTTAACGATCACCTTCGCATTCAGCCTTCCGACTGGGCGCTGTATCGCGCTACAGAAGGAGACTGACTCGGTACAGCGCTTTGCCACTACTGGTGTGTGAGTTTACGGGTAGCTGGCTCATGCCTAGGAAGAGACCATGTAAGCAGAGACAGTAAAGGAAAGGAGACAAATGACTCTAACGATTTGTTTTATATAGAATTTTTATTAATAACACTGGTGGTGGTATTTCACTGAGACTGGAAATAGCTTGTGGGGGCAGAATTTTGGGTCTCAAAGCACTTTCAAGATCGCTTTTCAGAGTGATCTCGAAAAATTCAGAGTTGAGAAGTTCCTCCCTGTCTATCACTTTTGCATAGAACATCTGCTGCTCTGCTGCATTGTAGCCACTAGTCTTGATGTAATGAGATTTTGGTAGATTTCCAGTCTTCTCTTTCTAGCAGGTGTTTATACTTAGAACAGAACTGCCCATGTGTCCTGGTTCTGGCCAGGCCAGAGTTAATCTCCCCAGGCAGCCAGCACAGGTGAGCTGAGTTAGCTGGGGGTTGGTTTCCACACCACCTGACATCAGTCCCCCATAAAAGAGGCCGGTCGGGGAGGGGTGCTCCTGGTGCCTTCAGGGCAGTCTGAGTTGGGCTGGAGCATCCAGATGGTCCTTTCCTCATGCAGTACTCTGTGTTATCATCAGGTCGGTAAGGTACTCTGTGTTAATACTGGGTATGAGTGTAGTGGGTTGTGGGCTGTTACTGTTCCACTTTCATGGTGTTTTTGTCAGTAAACTGTCCTTACTCAAACCAAGGAGCTCTGAGGGTTTCTCCTGTGGGACTGAGTGAGCAGTGTATGGTGCTCAGTCACTGTTTGGGGCTGAACTGCCACACCGTGGACTTAATCAGACTTGTCATACAGGACACTATGTACTTATGTAACCTAGAAAAGGCAAGTTTTGTATCCCTTTGCTCTTCTTAAGTGGAGTGCTGCCAGTAACTTGGGCTGCTGGCTGAGTGTAAGTCATTTGATGTTAATGTGTTTCAGGGGAGCTTGGTTGAAGGGTAGAGCTGGATAAAACTGGTGGAAAGTCAATAGGCAAAATGAGAATGACCAAGAATATTTCCAGGATGAGTTAAGACTTCAGTGCCTGTGAGTTTTCACTTTTGTCTTCCAGGTCATATTTAATAAGTTCTGAGTACTGTTTGGTTGATATCACTTTAGAGACAGCAAAGATTCCTGTAATAGCTAAGTGTCAAAGCAGTCTTAGCAGGAAGCTGTCGGAGAGCAGTCCAGAGTTCTTGGCAGTGACTGCTTCCTATTGCTCCTTGCCCACTTTCAGTCTGAGAAGTAGAATTTGTGAAGAAGGAATTAAAGTCTGAAATGGTATTTTTTTGTGTATTTCAAATTTGGGAAGTACCATTAGCATAATAGTCTTAATATTAAAGAAAAAAAGCATTCTGGCTTAGCATGGAACTGGGAGGTGCTTTTGTTTCTGCATAAAATGCAGCTTTAGTGTCTTTTTCCAAATATTTGAAAGCAGAGGGTTGTATTCTGTTGATATTTTCTTAAAAATGTAATGTTTTTGTTTTTAACAGATACAGTTATTTGGGAATAACGTGTTCTGGTTCATGTTCTTTGACTATACTTTCCTCTTTACTTATTTGCTATGATAGGTCTGTTGAATTGCACCATACTGTGTAGAGTCTTGCATCCTGCTACTGAAGCAGCAGGTTTTTTCCCCTATTGAGCAGAACATTCTTTAGGCTTTCCTCATGGTGAATGTCATCACTGCAGCTTTCCTAGGTGTGAAGACCTATTGCTTCATTATTGAAAACTCTCTCTAATCCCCATTAAGATGCCTGAGTTGCATCCTTAATATGATAATGCTAAATGTCTAGAGCAATTAGTATTGTTGAAAACAGATTTTGCTTTGTATTTTCATATTTCCTTCTTGAGTCCTGCTCATAAGGATATACCCTTTTATGCAGGGTATTTCTGACTAAAGACAAATGAGGGGCTAATGTGAATGATTTACTGGTAAAATGAACTTGTAATTTCCACTGACCAGAGACTACCCTAGGTATGCTGGTAAACTGAAGAATCATGGGTTTTTTTCATATGAAAAATATAAAATCAGCATGTTACGAGAATTTTTGGAAAAAAAAGTCTATTCGTACTTGCCTTCTTTAATAAAAGCATTTTTCGTTCCCTTGGTTTCACTGTTGTGGCAGTTCTGCAAGTTTTCATGTCACTACTTTATTTCTGAAACAGGATTAACTTTAACTTATTTGTAAAGAAAACTTTGGATTACAAGAAATTACTGATTGTACTGGACTCTTTTAGGACTGTTATTCTCACTTTAAAGAGTAAATATGTGAGACTTCATTTTGTAAAAGCTTTTTTCTTATGCCTAGTGATTGTGCTAAAGACACCTCCATTAAGTGAACTGTTGTAATGTTTTAATGTCATAAAAATCTGTCTTTCCAGTGTAAACCTGTAATTTTTATGGCACCGGTACATCCACTAAGCACTGGTGGCTTTGTTGTGGCAGGTGCCATAGCACTACTCCCGTGTTAGGTCTGCTCTTGGGAATGCTCCTGAATTGGGAGGGTTAGATAAGTTGCTCATTGGTTTCATGGAGATGCACGGGCAGCATTTATTGCCACAGTGAGACCTCTTACTTCAGTGCTTTATTGGTCATTACACGTATGAAAAAGAACAGTACAGAATGCTTGAATGAACGTGCTCCTTAGAGCTGGTAATGAGGATACCATTGGTGTGATTGGTAGATGGGGAGGGGAAGATGCATGGCTGTAGTCTAACGAAGGCTGGTATTTGGAATCCCAGAATTCAGTTGGATGGGTAGAGGCTAACAGCTGGCTCTGTTTGGGCTCTGTCCTGGTTCTGGCCAGGCCAGAGTTAACAAGCAGCCAGCCCAGGTGAGCTGAGTTAGCCTGGGCTGTTTTCCACACCACCTGACATCACTCCCCCATAAAAGGGGCACCCCTTCCTGACCCTTGTGGAAAAAGGTGTGGGGCTTAAAGGGCTGCAGTAGTGGTAGAGTATAGGACTCTTCATCCTGAGGTGGTGAGTTTGAGCCCCCAGTTGGGCACTGAAAAGAGGACTGTTATTGTGGAGCTACACTGAATCACCTCTCTCTGATCAGCCCCTTTTATGGGGGACTGATGTCAGGTGGTGTGGGAACAGCCTGGGCTAAGTCAGCTCACCTGGGCTGGCTGCTTGGGGAGGTTATCTCCAGGACAGGCTCTCTTTTTTTTTTCTGGCTAGGGATTTGACTTCAAAGATGAGGCTCCACTGAGCCAAATGGTTTTGTAGCAGAGCTTATCTGATGGCACATTTTCCAGATTCTCAACAAAATACCAGCTATTGGCAAATCCTAACGTGCACCCTCCCTATTGTTTTCTTTGACAAAAATGCAGTAATTTCTCAAAGAGTGGAATAAAATGGAGTGCTTAGACTAAAGGAGAATTTGATACAATCCAGAGAAGCTCCAAGACCTGCATTCCTGGAAAATTGTGTGGCTTTTTTTTTCTTTCACTAGTAAGTTGCTCTGTTCATCTTTCTGTAAAACCTTAGAAGACCTTCAGATTGTTACAGAAGATACTGTCTCATTCTCATTAATCCATCAACAGCTGAGCCGATCTTTATTGGCAAACCTGAATATCTATGTTATAGATTTTCTGAGAGGAGAAAAGTTATACAGTCATCTCCTGTTTCTTTTAATTTGGCTGTCAGTGTACAGGTTTAACTTCAGAGTAGTTCCACCAGCAAAGAGGTTAGAATCCAGCATGTCTCTGCTTGGACTTTTGAAGGAGAGACAAGTCATACAGCTTGATGGGTTAATCTGTATGAGGTGGATTTGTCCTGTGTTTGAACTCTGGAATAGATCTTGAGCACCCACCTACTCTTCAATGAGGAGACTTAAATGCATCTTTATAAATTTTGGTAATGTTTCTATAAAAGTAGCCCCTTGTGTTTTTCCTCAGAGTGGAAGTTTTGAGACCATGCAGTCTATCCTAGCCGCTTTTCTTTTTTTTTTTTTTTTTTTTGTTAATCTTGCAGTACTGGATGTCATTAATGTTTGTAAGGCCAGAATTTAATGTAGAGAGTTTTGGGTATACTACTTATTTTTTTCTTCCCCCTCTATGTTTTAAGGAGTCTTGTGCAGAAGTAGGGGAAGCAATAAGCAAAGCTACTTGTGGCAGTGTGTCTGTAGGTCTTCTAAAGTAGAAATAATTCAGGTGTTCTACAGATCAAGGGGAGGTTGCTATTTTGCAGCAACTTAAACCTTGAAAGGCTAAGTCAAAGCTTTTCTCTTTCACAGGTAGTAAGGCCTATGCAGTTGTGCAGTGAAAACAGTTCTTCAGTCTATCCAGGACAAAACCAAGTGGGTAACATCTAATCCTCTAGCCTGTGTCATACATTGTCATCAGTAAATTAGATGATTCTAAAACATCCCAGCTGTACATGTTTTAACTGACACGTTTGCTGCTTTTAAAATAGTAACCTTGAAGTAATCCATTCACTACAGTTACTTCTTTTAAAGAAGTTATTATTAGCTTAGTTTTTGTTTAAACTGTGAGCTAGCCTATGTGAAAGGCTGCATGGAAACCAGGAGTTGTACAGGAAATTTTTTTTCAGGGTAAAGACCCCAGAGGACTTGCATTTGGGGGGGGAAATCGGTATTTGTTAAGCTTGCAGGAAAAGATGAGACATTACGGTATCAATCAAATATCTGTATATTGTGAATACCATGAAACTGCAGTTTGCCTCCAAACCACGTTCCTTCTGTTCTCATTGAGTTAAAGCTGTTGACTGTAACAATGACTTTTTTTAAGGTATTACCTTGGTTTCTAATAAATAAGGTGATTCCTGACAACCCCTTACTGTAGCCAGTTTATTGGATTAGTTTTGCAAGCTGGTTTGTTTCATACTGAGTAAGGACCTCTAAGTTTGAGGTCTGCTTTAGTGTACCAAAAAATGTGGCATCTATTGCTTTGACTTAATGACTTTAACTATTTTCTTTAGGCTACTCACTCTGCTGAGATTTTCGAGTTGTCTTTGTCTTTAACTCTAGGTTGTTGTCCTATCCCATGTCGTGTCCCCCCCCTTCATGTTCTGTAGGATAGGTTACAACAGTATGCTAATACCAGATTTATTTAATCGGCATATTTTTCAGAAGCTTGCTTCTAGTAGTTCCCTTATTTAACAGATATGGCATGTGAGTTGTTTTAGTTGATGTTGGAAATTTGGCTGTCATCTTCTGGCACCTCAGCCTGTTCTTTGTCTGCCCAAATAATAGAAGATTGGAAAGGAGCTTGTCTTTGAATTGACTCTTCCCCTGTCTTGTGTGGGGTAGTAGGACTTGCTGAAATTTTTCAAGGACTGAAGGGAGTTAATATGCTCGGCTCCCACAGAATTAGGCTTGTTTGAAAAACCTAGATGCTGCCAATTTGCAATTAATTTTCCCCTGCTAGCTGTAATGAATGTATTCTGAACAAATGTTTCAGGAGTTCCTGGCATTAATAGGTACAAAAAGAAAATTCCCTGAAGAGCCGGAAACCTGGAATAATTGTGTTGAGCAACAAAAAGGAGTAGGTTCATTGACATTTTGACATTGTGCAGAGAGAAAGAGTAGCACTTGCATAGTAGCAGTTGTGATGTAGGCTTTCAGACTGCTGTGGAAAAGGAAGATACTTTTTTTTTTTTAAAAGTAAATGTGTGTGTGTGTGTGGGGAAAAAAAATATCTAATGTTAGAGTCTGTCCTGTCAATGATAAATGATGACTCCTCTATGTTAGGCAAGAAGATTAGCACTCAAAAATCCTGAGAAGTCTTTCGTATTAGTGTTCCAGGAACAGTTATTTGGATAGCTCTCATTCAGATGCTGACTGATGGGAGATACTAAGTTTGCTTGAAAAACCCTCATAGAAACCACTCCAGTGGCCTTGCAAATAGTAAAATTAGGAATTAATTTTTGCGTGAAATACTCAACTCAAAGCGCTTCAAAGAACACTCATGGCCTGTGCATTTAAAATGTATTACTTCTGCAAGTTTTTTCCCTAGTTATGGTTACAGTTGTATTCAATCTGCTTTTCTAAAATTGTCAACAGAACAAAATTGCTCTAAACTCTTATCCTTTTCATGTGCTCCCACTTGAAGTAAGATGGATCAGATGGGAGTATGCTGGTGTTGACCCACTAATCCTTGAGTCTGGGAAAATGTTGGTTTAGGCCATCCTCCATTTGAATTAGATTTTGCGTGTTGTGGGGGAGTAATTGGAGCAAGTCAGAAACAGGAAGGGGTAGATGGTTTTGCTTTTGTACGCATAGTGTGCTTTTCCTTGTTAGACCTGTCATGTAGTGTTAGAAATGCAGTGCTAAGGTTGGACTCTGTCGTTCTTCTTGACCCAGATCTGAGAGCTGTACTTGCAGTGTGGGTTTTTTGTTTGTTTCTGCTGCAGCGATGTTTGCTGCCATTTAAGGCTGAGTAGAGGCTGAATGCCTACTTTGGTTGTGGTTTTTATATAGTGTGAGTTTTGCAGTTATGTTGTCATCATATCCTTTCATATCTGGAAGGGAAAAATACATATTCATTGCTATCATAATTAAATAATCCATATTCAGAGGCGCTAGGACAACACTAGGTAGGGTCTCTTGGTAACTTCAGATGTTTGAAATGTAGCATACATCTGGCAGCATACACACATTGTTTGTTTTGGTGTGACACAACTCTCTTGAATTCAGTGGAAGCAGAGGAGTCTGGCTTATTGTTCATACTGCAGTTCATTAATGGCTGTAGATATGAAATGAGCATCTCGCTAAATGGAAGTCTTGGTCAACCTCTGACTTGTGCCTTAAAGGTTTGAGAATAGACAATATGAAAAAAATACCAGCTTCTTTCCAGATGGCTGAATGCTTGATGTGTCTTTATGTTTAGCTGTCATTCAAATGTGAATGCTGTGGTGATTATAAGTGTCTTCCATTTTTCTGGTTTGAAATGATCCCTTTTATGCATTGTGTGCTAGAGATTAACTGTTTGGCTTATCAATAGGATTTTAGAGAAAAAAAACCCCAACTTGATGGTATAGCAGAACCAGGGTGTTAGTGTTCATAGCAGATTTGACAGTGTAGGTCTTAGCTCTATGTATCATGTGGCCAATAATAGTTTTGAAATAGGTTGTAGTGGACTATTAACTCTCTGCAAAATGTTATTTTGGTTTTGAAATATCTTGTACGTGATGCTACTGGTTTTTCATAGTGAAATTTTTTTTCTGACACCTGGGAGGAAAAAATGTTTGATATGGGGAGGCCTTTTTGGAAGGAGTCTCTCTTTTAATTGGGGAGAAAAATTCCCTAGATTGAGGTTTTTGAACTATGAGTGTGAATCATACTTTTTTACATGATGATTTTAGATAAATGTGTTACTATTCAAAGATAGAGGCTGAAGTTTAATGATGAAGCAGTTTAATACTGTCATAATCTTGCTAAAGCTCACTTAATTTTCAGGCTTTTTTTCCTTGTTTTTTGTTTTGGAGCCTAACTTCATAGCTAGTGTGAGAGATAGCTCTAATAATGTCCTAAAGCTGTTGCCGGCTCTGTATGAGGCCAAATCACTTACCTTACCAGTAAATTCTGATGTTATCTTTTTTTTCTTCTCTTAAGGACAATGGCTGTTCCCTTACTTAGTTGCCATTTAAAAAAAGAGAATCAACTGCCTCATTGTATGTGCTGGTTTCCTTTTTTAGGCATCTCACATAGCGATAAAATTTAGTGAAAGTAGATCCAATTACTTTGCTGAAAAGCCTTCAGCGACGGCTCTCTGCTGGTGTTTGTGTTTGTGAGTTGGGAAGGGAGATATAATCACCTCTGTTAATGAGAAGGTAACGTTACACTGGAGGTCCTATTGACAGTGTTGTGATAAAGCATTCCTGTAGCCTGGTTAGCCTCCAGCATTCCTGTGAGTAATGGCTGTGCTGTGTCCTCTTTGCTGTAGGCGTTTCCAGTAGGACTTTGTGAAGTCCTCCTACTGTATGTAGGTGCTTGAGCATGGCATCTTTTGTGGAGTCCAAAGAGAATGAATGAGGTAGCTGACTGAAAAGTAAATTGAACTCATCTGTATGAGTGATGGATGGCATCAAATTGTAAATGAAAAGGAAGGTTGTAATGGTATCTCAGGACTGTTGCAAAATATATGCAAATGCAGTATTTAATCAAGTTTCCTTACTAGGTGTTGTTTGAAGTTTCTTGTGAAGTGGTGTTGATGGGATTAAAACTGTGTAGGGGGAATTTCTGTGTGACCATTCTACAAGCTCTAGAAAGAAATTTCTGGTCAGACGGTTGGAGAGTTACCATAACCCAGTGAGTGAAACATGTGCCCCCATTTTCACATTTGAGCTGAATGCTCTACTTGTCTGTTAGGTGTTTGCAGTGACTTTCATTCTGTTTTGCCACCACCTTCTTTCCGTTTTGTTCCTTCCAAACTCTTGTGATTCTGGTTTCCCAGAGATACTTGGAGGAGCAAGAGGAAGGAGTTCTTTTTGTGCTTAGGACAGGGCACGATGCAGAATCCTTCTGCACAACAATGGTTTTGAATTTCAGTGAAAGAGTGAGTAACCCAATCCCTACTTTGTCTTCTGTCTGGTCAGAATCCACTTAATAAGATGTGGTTAGGCATATGGCATAAAGTTTTGATGATGTGTTAATTCTGGCATGTTCTTTGTTTTCAGTCAGGTGAAGGTGGAAGTTGATCTTGGGAGCCAAGAGCATTGCCCTTGCTTGGGTTTCATCCAGTTCCATCCATCACTTGGCTCTCCCAATATGATAAGAGCTTGTTTGGGATACTCACCAGCTGTGTTTGCTCTGTCTTGGAAGTCAAATGCTAAAACTTACCAATATTGTACTGTGATAATAAAAATGCTATTACATAATCTCTTATGTGTTATATTACTAATTCCCATGATGTAATATTCTGCTGGTAAATATTTTTGTTACTTTTTAAACTTCCTGCACATTTTCTAAAAACAATAGTCAGAGCCATGAAGCTGACTAATCCTTATGGAATTAGGCAGTGCTTGTCTGATTTGGTTGTGCCTTCAGAATGTTCCTGACACAGCCATTTTTGCTACTGAGAAGGGAAGCTGGTTAATTTACCCTTTCATGTAAGAACAAAGTGATGTGTAATGGTTTCATCTAGCACAGCCCTTGTTCCAACACCTGTATGACTGAAAAACCTTTGTTTCCCTTCCCCGTATGCACAACTCCTAGTTGATATTATTACTTTCTACCACCACCCTTTATCCTTTTTCTTTTTTTTCTTTCTCTTGTAATGAGTTTCTGCCTCAAAGGGCAGAAACATTCCATCTTCAAATGCTTCGGGTATTTAAAGCTACCATGTCTGTCTCAGCATCTTTCTAGCACTGGGGCCTACAGTTGTCCCTAGTGGCTCTTATTTTGGAGCACAGTGATGAAGTTGTGTGAAAGGTCATGTATTTTCTGTCTTCTGATTGGAGAAAGAGACCCCAAATCCATGCTGAACACCTCTCTGATGAGAGCAATGAACTGTAACTGCTAGCGGGTTGACAGAGTGTGGAGAGAACTGTTTAGGGTTGATGGGGAAGTGTCATTGATGGGAACCAGTGCTATTGCTTCAGTGCGCTGGCCTTGGAAGTCTGAGAAGACAGCGGTGGTCTGGGGTCTGACTGAGTGCGCTGACAGTGTGGGTCTGCCAGCCTTTTGGCAACATTCCTCCCCAGCCTCTGCTCCATGGCTGCTCCATGCAGGAACCAGGATAGCACTGCAGCAGATACTGTTTTCTGTGAGTTACTTTCCTATGATGGAGGGAGAGGATTTTTTTCTTCTTAAAAATACCCAAACATAATGGCTTTCTATGTGGAATTAAGGGTTTATTTCTGTAATTTACTACTGTCTTTTCTTACTTGAGCTTTGTCTAAAGCTTGGCTTATGTTACAAGGTTTTATGGGATTTCAGCATACCTGATCTGCATTGTCTCACAGGCATTTGTATTCTGTTTGTGGGAGCCTGGACTCTGCTGTTACTCAGTCACACATCTAAGCTCCCAGCTGCCTCTGATAAGGGCTCCTGTGTCAGCTGCTAATACATTAATCACTTTATCAAAGGAAGGCCAAAACAGTTGTAAATAACAATCTTAGATAGCTTCTAGATGCAGGACTGAAGTGTGGCTGCTCCTATTGTAGATGCTGAGCTGCTTATCACTTTTTGTTCAAGATCTGTGGTGCTGAATTTGTTACAAACTGAGTTGTGTGAATTTATAGCCAGCCTGACTTTCTTATCTGTGGCTGTATTGAATGGTTTCAGTGTAAGGGATCTTCCGTTTTAGTTGGCAAAATAACAATGTTGTTCGCTTAGCCTGACTTTGCCTTTGAAACACCCTAGTCTTGTCCACGTGCCTTATTTCCTGAAGTTCCCACCCTGTGTGAAAAGCGAGGGCCAATCTGAAGGAGTAGCTTTATAGTTCTGTGTGCTCACTTAAAGTTGGATTTTAAGAAATCCTGATTTAGCAACCCCCCAGTGCTACCTTCAGATACCAAACAAAAAGCGAGGCTCCATGCAAATTAATTATTTGCCAGGTGCCTCTAGCTGCGTTGCAATTTTCTCATTAGCATAACAGTGCTACTCTGAAAATTGTAGCTAATGTATTGCACAGAGAATGTGGGGTATGAAAGGTACAGCTTCAAATGTGGTTTTACTTAATGACCTTTTGTTCTAGAGCTGCTGTGTTAACTTAGAGGTGAGTCCTTTGTGTTTCTACATCGTTGTCTGATGTGCCGCGGGAGCTCGAGGCACTGTCAGTGGAGATCAGTTTTGCTCTTTCATTCCCGTGGGTATCTGGGATTCAGAGCCTGGCATACAGGGCACTCTGGGTTCACCTGAGGCTTCAAGGGAGGAGTCCTTTCAGTTGTTACAACTGTCTAAAAGGGTGTCTCCAACATACTTGGTTTTGCATACTTGCTCTTCACTGCAGTGTTCTTAATGTCAGGTGTTGGAGTGCAGTGTAAAGGTGGGCTTTGTGATCCCTCTACTGATGTATTCTGCATTCTCTACATCATATTTTATTCATATAATACTGAGATAGTGTGACATGTTCAGAGTGGCTCTTGTTTAGATTCGGTATAAAATCAGAATGCTGCAAGTTAAATCAAAGTTTGAGCAAAATCTAAGATGTTCTGGGTCACTTTGGATTTATATATCAATGCTCTGACTATTGGACTGTTGGGAATTCTATGCAGCTTTTTCTGTTTTCTTCTTCAGACGTAATGTCGGGGATTGTGTGTGTGGGGTGGTAATTTCTCTTTTTATTCCATGCATATTCAATTACCAGGATACACCAACTTTGTCTCCTTTTCTTTTTTTTCTAGTGATAGTGGAGCTCACTAAGTGAGATGAATAACTGCCTTCCATGTTTTATGAAAAATGAAAAAAACTTTATTAGTCTGTAGTCCTACTAATTTCTCAAAGCATAATCATCTAAGTATGGCCAAAGAACAAGAAATAGCACCATCTTTTTGCAAATAGTGTAGAGATTCACTTGTCCCTCTCTGGCTTACAGAATGCAGGTGTTGGATGACTTGGGTGGAGGAAACCTCTTGACTGTGCTTCCTTTGCCATGCTTTCTAACCTGTCTGAAGAACTTTGTGTGATTTTGTGCTGTTGTTTGTCTTCCAGGAGCTCAGAGTAGGATCATTATCTTAAAATGAGAACCAGGAGATTGTTAAAAATTGAAACTGAGGTGATGTGTATGTAACCTGTATGTCAGGTTGCTTGTAGTAAGCATCTGCACCTTGAAGCTACTCAAGATGGAAGCTCTCTGATGTCTAAGCCTGTCTTGCTGTAAGGAGATGCCTGTTAAAAATTGTGTTTATTTTAAAACAGAATGGGTTACTAGCATGTGAAAATAACTGAAGGGAAGAGGAAGAAAAAGAATGAGAATGATGAGTTTCATTAATCCAAACTGAAGCTTGGTGGATGGAAGGATGCAGATGATTGGTGGAGACAGAAAGATGTGGTTATCAGTCCTTGCTTGTGCTGTTGCATTTTGACCTGCAGTCATAGCAGTACCTAGTCCTTTAATTACGCTCTGAGAAATTATGTGAAGATGGCTAAAGATCAAGAAATATTCTAGGCCCTCTGGTGACTGGGGATTGACTAGTGATTATTATTTTTTCCTGACAATTTAGTAGGTTAAATACAAAGCTGATAGTGAGCTGTGTTTATGCTGTGTTAGTCTTATTCCGAAGACTAAAAAGAAAGTGTGCTTTCTGCTTGTCATCTGTGTCTGTCTGCACTCAGTAGTCCCCTTCCTTGACTTCAAAGGAAAACAAGGGAAGGTTTTTCTGCCCTTTCCCAGATGGGTAACAGTTTTTATGTCACAAGCCTGTGGTACTCCACAGGCCTTGTGCATGAATTGTTTGCTTGTCTTTGTTGTTTGTTTTGCTCTTCCCGCTCAGATCCTTAAGAGCAGCCAGCAAGGCAAATGGTGTGAGCAGACTTCACAAAACCTGCAGATGTGCAGAGATAAAGCCAACCTTAGTGACAAAGATGAATTTGTTTCTGTACTGGCCTGATCTGATAAGAGTCCTGGTTTTGACATCAGCTTTTTAGCACCTTCAAAGACACAAACTTTTAAAATTGGGTATTTGATGTGACATTATGTAAAGTTTTTGCAGGACTTCTTTCCTACTTTGTAGCTATACCATTTAGCTCAGTGCCACATTCAATGCTGATTTAGAAAAAACCCAAAACAAAACCAACTTGGATTTTCACAACTAGTCCTGAAAGACAAAGTGAATGAAACTAAACAAATGAAAATACATTAAATAAGATTTTTGATTTTTATTTTTTAACTTGCTTGTTGACATGAAATAGTTACTGTACTCTAAACTCAGATCTTCTAAACAGTAAGGCAAATTGTGTTGTTTTGAAAAACATTGCTTTTAAAAAAATACCGATGTAAGGATCCTTCAGTTACTTTATTTCCTAGATGTTTCTTGTGCATGCAGCTACTTACAGGCTTTTTTGTCTTGAGAGTCTAACTTGACTTGGCAACAGTTCAATATACTGCATTAATAAGGGAAGCTTTCTAAGGAGAAAATTTAGATAGGAGTTGGCTGCTAGTGTGGTAGGATGCTACCATGCTTAAGAGTTATGTCCTGATCTAGTGTTTTTTAATTTTCTTGAGGTAATTGGTCCAAGATTACTTAAGTCACTTAGGTGAAAAGTCATTTTAGGAGGCTCTTCATGTAGGAAGCAGTGGTGTCCTATCCTCACCTGAAGAAATGTACAAGATCTCTGTGATTACTTCAGCTATGTACTTAAATGCTTTGCAGTTGTGTGACACAGTCTATAATTTCAAAAGCATTTACTCAAGTAGTTTGTTCAGTTGGACCTCCTCTTCCAGAAAAGGAAATGAGAGGGTAGCTCTCCTTGAGTCATGAGTATTGCAGTGATGAGGTGGGTTTCCTTGTTGGCAGATGCTTTCCTGGTAGGCACTGAGAGATGCAAACGCTGCTGAATATTACGTCATTGTCAATATTGTGATGATTTTCTGTTTGTTTTTTTCAATTTCTTGTTTGTTTCACTTTATGGCTTATGGTAAAGAACAGTTCAGGGCTACGTGCCTGTAACTCCATTAGCTGTAACGAAAATGCCCATGGAATTTGTGAATACTGTGGGGAGGGAGATGAAGTTATGTTTTGGTAGTGGGGTTGAAAGCTTGTTAGTCAGCCCTGCTAAATTTACTCTTGAAAGCAAAGAACTTTGTCTTGTATGTACTCAGAAGCTTGATTGCTTGGAAGTAACACATTTCTTCCTGTAGTCCATCACCTCCCAGTTAAAGCAGAATTCTGCTCTTAAGATCCTTTCTTATGTGACTTTATTTTTATAGTACTTTGCTTTATCTAGAAGGCAGGTTAGGAAGCACCTTTTACAGTCACCTCTCTAGGACTGTTTCTACTATATTATGATTCTCTGTATTTTCCATACTTTTATTGCTGGATGCTTACAAGCATTTTCCTTCTGAGTAGACTAAATTCTAGAAGCCCTAAACTCAGCTTTTTCTGCCTTTAAGCTCATTCGATATAGATCTTTTTCTTAAATATTACTGACTTGAG
The DNA here is from genome assembly GCA_020800305.1 of Porphyrio hochstetteri. Lineage (NCBI taxonomy): Eukaryota > Metazoa > Chordata > Aves > Gruiformes > Rallidae > Porphyrio > Porphyrio hochstetteri. The sequence continues at coordinate 16,020,097 of CM036910.1, read as the reverse complement.
AGAATGTGTGTCATTTCAGTTGGTAGAAAGATATAAAGAAGTTTTATCTTCTCTAGCATCTGACAGTTTTGCTTCCTAATGTAGGCGGATTCAGAATTTTGGTGGAGAAAAACAATCCTACTGAATATGAGGAATCTTTTTGTTTTTCATACTATTTCACTGTGCTGTAATGTATTTCTGTTCCTTGTGTTGAGGGTTTCTCCAAGGCTTCTGCTGCTTTTGAATTTCTAAATAGAAAGGATTAGAAATGTCTTGTTTAAATTCGTGCAGCTGATCTACGTATAAAGCTATAAAGGACTATAAAGCTATAACGACGATGTAATTAATCCAGGTAAGACTTTATTTTTAACAGTGAGATCTAGAAATGTGGGCTTGTAACTGTATCCTGTTTAACTGGTCAGGAAGCTTCCAGAGTTCAGTTTGCATTACAGTGCAACCTAAATGTTGCTTTTTCTCCCTGTTCTTAGAGGTTTGAAAAAGAAGGCTGCTTTATATCTGCTTGGCCTTTGTATGGGGAGACTTACTGGGTCCTGGTCAGTGCTAGGATCTGCTGCATTAGGTAGATGTCTGGAACATACTTAATCTCTTGTGCAGAAAACTGTTCATTTCTCTTCTGCAGAAGCTTTTTATCTGGTTTTATTCCATAAAAATGTCATCTCTGCAGCATACAATATCGCTACAGAAACAGTGCAGTTCTCGTCCTCCTGATCAGACTTCGTGTGTATGACTGGTTATTTGCCTGCTAGGAGAAAGGGGTGTGACACATGTTTTTATTAGTGTTTCTCTTAGGTTGTGTAAGGACATTCAAGCATGTGTACCTTGTGTTGCTGCTGAGATTCAACCATTCAGCTCTAGATAAATCTGGAGAAATCCCTCTGCTGTGACTGAAGAATACTTGACAACCAGCAGTGACCATATGTAGTATGCAAACGTTTGCTTCCTGATCAGCTGTTGATTTTGGGAACTCAGTATTCATGTTCCCATAAAACAGAGCCCTACCTTTACTACAGCTGAGGATGGCAGCTCAGTTGCTGGCAGTTGAAATGCAGTGTGACTGGAAGTACCACTTCTGGCTTGTTTGGAGGCGGTTATGGTAAACAAACAAAATGTTAGGGGCTGTTCTAATGTGGTGATGAATTTTGAGAAGGGTTTAGAGATGGAGCTTGGGGCTGTGACCAATCTCATCCATCTGTTCCTCTCCAACTCTCTTTTTGTACTCTGCTCTGCAGGCTGTGGTTTGAGAGTAACTAATGCTTGGTGCTATTTGCATGACATCATTATCCACAGCAGCCTTAGAATGTTTGCAGAAATCATTCAATATTTCTTACTTATTGTGAAGTAATAGATCACATTGCAATATACAGTCTAAAAATAATTTAATAGTAGAATATACCTCTTATTGACCTGAACCTAAAATATATCCCCTTTGTCAGAAAATACATTGTGATGGTGGATGATTTAATCTTATGTTTGCACTAAATGACAGAAAACAATGTAGCCAGAGTCCAGCCCTTTCCACCGACTTGGACCTTGCACTTACTCTGTTGCTGTAGAACAGGCTTATGTGATTGCCATTTTTAAAATATATTATTTTTCATGCTGTAGTTCACTGAAATCCGTTTGCTCTGGTGAAGCAGTGATGTGGAGGTACTTCTACAATGCCAGTCTGAGAAGTAGCGGTGGGAGGAGTCTTAACAAGTCATTCCTGCTTCTGAGTTTTTCAGTGCATCTGATCTTTACTATATTTAAATTAAAAATGCCAAGATAGGGATTGCAGTTTTATGCATTCTGCACAGCAGAACAAATAACAGCACTAAACAGTAATTAATTGTGAAATCATTAGGCAGTGTTTATTGATGGGCCAGCTGAAATGTGTTTAGACTTATTAGGATTCACTTGCATATTTCAGACTGTTAATGAGCTATATGGACTGCAGTATTTATGAAGTATGCTACTTTAGTTTCCAGGAAAGTAGACGGACACCTTCCTACTCAAGTTTGGTGGGGGTGGGGGGGAAGGAGTTAAGATGGTGCTCCAAGATTTTGATATTTTAAAAGTGTGTGTGTATATATATCTATAAAGCTAACAATAAATGGGAGAGTCTTTGGATTACAGTGTGGTTAGTCTTTCACTTGAATGGATGTTTGACTGAAGAATACATAGAAGAATTCTTGCACTTACTTTAAACCATTTGAATGCTGAAGGTGTTGCATTAGGTAGCAACAGTTAAGTTGGGATTCTGTGACAACACGAATGCCAGACCTACTTTTTTAATTCATGTCACTTCTCTGCCTATGTCACACTGGTGCATTCATGTGACCTGGCTTTAATTTAACATATGGTAAATATTTGCCTAGTAATTCCTAAAGTGTTCTTCCACACATAAAGGAAATGATGATAAACAGCTTTTAAGTGGCTTGATGTTAAACACAAACATGACTTGCAGCCATAAGGTAAAATGCACATTAGAGTAACTGCTCAGTATTCATTTCAGAAGTGCTGGTGTGTGTTACACCAAGGAACTTATTCACAGTTTTTAAAAAACTTTAGATGTTTCTGTTATATACCTCAGCTCAACTTCTGCATAAGGGTTATATGGCATGGTGTAAGAGAATTCCTTGCTGGTGCTGTTTGGGTTTTTGGAACCATTTTGAATAAAACATTGATGGGTTTTTATGCCTAAATGACCCTGCTAACCAGAGAGCGTTTAGGAGCACAGATAGATGGCAATGATACTTGAATGCTGACCAGTGCATTTTGGGCTGCCATTTGTATTTTATTTAAGAGACTTGTTATTTTGTTTTTAAAAACTTACTTTTTCTTCTTGAGCACGTGAACTTCCCATGATGATGGCTAAGAAGAGGACATTCATTAGAAGAGGACTCTAATCTCAAACTAGAACCTCTCAGTTAAAAAAAAGTTATTCTAGCATTTTAGAATATAGTCCTCACACTTTTTTGCTTTATATCTGGTGGTTTCTTGGCAAGTGCTTTCTCAGTAAATATGTCCTTAATCGTTCTCTTCCTTTAGCAAAAATAGGATAAGTGTAATCTTATACTGTACTGTTCATAAGATTAAAAATCCAGGATTTTCTGCTTTCAACAGGGAAAAAGTGTTACATCGTTGAAGCAACCATACGCTAGCTGGGATCAGCCCTTCACATGTGTGACGTTGGCTTTCACCTCTATTACTGGCTTTTGACCTACTCCTTTCAGAAAATACTGTAGAAGAGCTTTCTGTTTTGTGAGATCCCCAGCAATATACTTTATAAACTTTAGAGAGGCAGTCTCCTGCCTAGTACTTGCAGAATATATGGAAACCTGAAGTGTTCTTGTTGCACATTGTTGTATCTTACTAAAATATGAAAAACTTGAAGTAAGCCCATCCCTTTAAGGAAAGTTTTTACTTCTCCAGTGGTGAGTCTGTCTTTGATTTACCACAGTTGTGTGTTGGGGTTTTTTCAGGCCTATTCTTCTCCTTTTGAGCCCTGAGTAATGTGTGAAACACAAGTATTTCTGTGTGTGCATATACACATACTCAGTTTTACTCCTGTTACTGACAAGCCCCTACTTAGCATGTGGATGAAATGCTGTTGAGGAATTCAGATACTCGGCTCTTGGATCTGCTGGTGGTTAATAGCAAACTCACTATATAAAAAAAGCCAGATTGTGTGTTGTGTTTACTGAAGCTGTGTGGACTCTTGGTGGGAGTAAAGAAGCACAGAAGAAACTGCTGTATAGATGATGGCATTTTATATAAGGGTTTTGTATCCTGTGCATGACAGTGTTTGGCATTCATCCAATGAACAGAAAATGTTCTCTGACTTTGAAGTCTCTTTGGAATGGGTGAGTGATTTTGCTGGTCAGATGAACTGTTGTTACTTTTGTGACTGTGTGAAGGGAATTTCTTCCACCTAGGCTATCTAGCAGCAGTTACTATTTGCTTCATCAAACAAGTCTATAAAAAGCATCTCCCACCCTTCCCCTCCCCAGCTGTGTTTTAACTTTCAGGGATGAAGTTTTGGTTAAATTAATAGAAGCCAGTTTCACATTTGTAATTCTGAAACAGCGGGTGTTCGTTCTTATTGTAATATCTGGTGATGGTATTAATAGGGGAGTCTGTGAGACCAAATGGTCACAGTGGCTTCACAGTGTGGGTACGTGGATCATAGTGTGTGTGGGAGTAGTACCTACACTGTGAAGTATTTTTCTGCTAAGGAAACTCTCTGAATCCTGTTCTGGTTTAGTTCTTGTATTGCAATACAAATTGTTATTCCTTTCTTTTAAAGAATCTAACATTGGCTCCACTTGCATCAAAAGATTGGCCAAGAATGTCATCATCTAATCTTTCAGACTAATTCAGAGACTGCTTTCTCTTGATATGGCTGCTAACAAACCCCTTACATGTCAGTATTTGTTGTGGCCCCAAGTGAAAGGAAGGTTAGGAATTGATGAGCTTAATGTAGTTTAGGGTGGCTGTGTGTCTTGAGCTTGTTTTCTTCCAACTTGCTGTGTGCATTCTGCCAGGACAATAGAGCTTTTCCACTCCTTTTTTCTTTGCTTCTTTGTCAATGACACATCTGGGTTGATACAGCAACTGAATCACAAAATAGAAGCAAACACTGAAAGTGAAATATTCGAATCAGCTGTTTATTTTAAAATCAGCTTTATTCTGTCTACAAGACACTTAAACAGCATAATATGCCTAACAGGTTTTAATATATCTTCAGACAAAAATGTTAGCTTCAGAAGTTTGTCTAATTAAGAGGAGTGGTTTTCAACAATGCTGTTGTAGCGTTGCTAACTAGGAAAACCTTTTGTGATTGCATTCGTTAAATGGTTCAGGAGGAACATCTGTAGCTACTGATGCATTCCTTTTTGAGGGAATCATATTTTGTAAGTCTGTTGGTAGGGTCAAGTGACACTCCTTCACAAAGTTTCTGCATTAGGTAAATTGTTTGATGTAAGTTAACAAGCTTGCTTGTTGCACAGAGGTACTTCCCTCTGTGCCTTTTCATCTTGGAATGTTGTGGTTATGGTAAAAATAAAACCATGGTAAACCATGGTAAAAATAAACCATGGGCTTTAAAGTAGAACTTTGAGCTATAATGGTTGTCTGCACTTCATTACTTTGCAGAGACAAAAGCGTGTTAACTGATTTTCTTAAACTTTGTAATTTTGAACACCTGATACCTAGAATGAACAAACATTTGCTCTTTCACAAAAGGGTGGTTTCAGTGTGAAATGAAATAACTGTAGTTAGAGGTAAATTACAGATTAAATAGACATGTTAGAAATAAAGATACTTTTATGTGCTTAACTGGGTGGCTGCCATTCAGCCCTACTGTGCCTTCAGATATACTTAACCCTCAAGGAAGTGCAAGGGGGAACAAAGACGATGGGTTAACTGAAGGCAGTGAAGCCCCACACAGCTGCTTGCTCACTCCTCACCTGTAGGGCTGAGGAGGAGAACTGTAAGAGGACTGGTGGGAGGTCTTGGGGGCTGAGATAAGGTCATTTTATAGGTAAAAGAAAAGCTGTATACACAACTCTGCCTGCTTCATTCCCCAGTTGTTATTGCTGAGCACAGTGTTACATGGTATGAAATATCCCTGTAAGCAGTCAGGGTGGCTGCCCTGGCTATGTACCTTCCCAGCTTCTTGTGCACCTCCAGTCTGCTCGCTGGAGGGGCAGTGTGAGGAACTAATGCTGTGTCAGCACTGTTCAGTACCAGCTAAAACATCCCTGTGTTATCATACTGTTGTGGTCACAAACCCAAAAACATAGTGCCCTGCATACTACTATAAAGCAAAGTAACTCTATTCCAGCCCAAACCCCTGTGTGTCAGTGGAAGAACTGAAACTGAGCTGTGGAAGCTAGATGTGTCAGAATAGGAAAAACATTTTGGTTAGAGTTCACTAGCAGAATTAGTGGCATGATGAGCTGACCTGTTGGCAATGCTAGGGCTGTTGTGGTGTGAAGCTTTTTGGTTTGTGTTTTGACTGCTGCCTATTGATGATACAGTAAAAAAAGGAGCTAATCCAGTTGATCTACATCTGTGCATATGATGTATCCTGATTTATCTGCTGGCTGCATCATTTGACAGCCAAAGTTACAGAACACATGTAAATAGATGTGGAGTGGGATATCCCTACTAATGGGGACTTCATTACGTGGGGAATATCCAAACTAGAGATAAGGAACTCTATGTAGTGTGTCTGTGGTGCTTTACTTGGCATGTGAGAATTGTGATTGGATTAGGTTGGCCAAGGAAGAAGGGATTGTAATATAGACGTGGCATAAATGGAATCATTGGATTGTGCATTGCCTGTCAGCATTGCTCCTCTTTCTCTGTCCATGTCTAAAACCTTTCTCAAAGCTATGTGTGTGCATGCTGTTTCTGGATCCTTACCTTAAGCATATTCTGGCCAGTCTCCATGATGTTTGATGTAATCTTAACTAAGCCTGTGTCCTTTCTTCAGTGTGCGGTGGAAGATGTTGCCAATTCAACGTGTATCAGTGCTGATACCATAGAGCGTGTGTTGCTGTGATTCAGTGAGCTGCCACGTGCTTGTTAAAGCACACTGGTTGGCCCTGGGGGGTGAATGTTCAATGTTCTTTAAGGCACTTCGTATGTAACTATCACCTACCCTGTCCCCCTTGGATGTTACGTGTACGTGGGTAGCAAATATGGTTTTGGGGGGTGTGGGTATATGCTGAGTGTCTGCTCCCTGAACTGTATTTCATGTCAAGGAGAATTTGCTGTTGAGCTGTGCACTCTGTGACCTTTAGCTTCAGGGTCAGTGGAAAAATGGCTAAACTCCCAGTTGTTGTAGTTAATGATGAGGGAAGCGTTAGTTCTGGAAAACCAATGCGATTCCCATTAATATGGTACACAATGTTGCACTGGAATTTGTGAAAACAAACTGGGCTATTTTTTTGCTGTAATAGCCTGACCTACCTCTTCGGGGGGGGGGTGTGTGTATGTAAATGTATGCATGTACCACTCCCCCTGAAACTGTCAGGGATGCAGCATGTCCATGCATATATATACCTGAACGTGCTGCTGATAACCCGAAGATTCCAACTACAAACTATTATTTAACAAAAAAAGTTAAATAGTTAATAAAAAATAAAGATTAAACTTAAGTAAAGAATGATAGGGCAATGGAAACATACATTTTAAAGATCTTTTGCATTGTGTTCTATAGATAGTATATATAGTTACATGCTGGTAGTTTTCATGCTCTCGGTTTCCGTTTCAGGTAATGGCTCCAAGCTTTTACCTCCCCATTAAAGAGGGAAATAAAGTGGGATGCAGATGGGATATGAAGCTTTGTCCAATAGCCTAAAACTATGCAAGGTTAAGTTAAGAAATTTTGTGTCTGTCTTACAGGATCCAGCTTCCTGGGTAAATATTCACCACCTGGAATATACAGATGGAGGAATCCTGGACCCAGATGATGTGCTGGCAGATGTTGTGGAAGACAAAGATAAGGTAGACTTTGAATGAAAATATTACATTTGTGTTTTGCTGTGTCTTTCCAAATAATTAATGCTACTTTCTCATTTCTTGGCCATCTGGCAGGTGAATTTGGATGTTAAATATTCTTAAATTAAACACATCTGCCCATAGGTGCTACAGCTCTCTGTTTCTGGATAAAAATTGGTGGGGGAGGGGAAGAGGAAGGGAAGGATGGTCAAAGCAGTGGTGATATGTGGAGGAGCCTACCAGCTGATTTAGGAGTTAGCCTTTTCAAGCAGTTCTGTGTTTCCTTTTATTGCTGTATGAAAATAGAGTGGTGAAGGAATGAGAGTTTTGCAAGACATCTTTTTTATTCCACTTAAAATATCTTTTATAAGCGCTTCCTTTGCTCAGAATTAAGTTTTTGAGAATCATTCAAATGTCATGGTTGGATGTGTGTGACAAAATAGACAAATCCTGCGATGACAAGAACAGCTGCCTCAACTGTGAATTTCAGGAGGAGTTCCTGTGATTTGCTGCTGAAAGTCTAAGCAGTTATTAATTTTAAAAGCTGTGAGTCTCTAACTTTCACGTCGAATCAGATAGATGTCCTTTCTGGGTAGAGTAGTAGTAGCTGCAAAAAAAGCACATTTTAATGTTTTTGGAATTATCAGGAAAATTTAGTTTTGGGAAACTAATTGATGATGTTTCAGTGTAGAGAAAAGAAGAGTATAATTTATAATACCTTTTTTCCTTCATAAAATCAGAGGAAAAAATGTATCTAATGACTTGAAACTGAGAAGCTAAATAAGGGATATATCTGTGCTTTCAGACAAATAGCTTTGTCTAGTTACAGTGCCATATGCATGGTGACTTCAAAAATAATTGTGTATCACAAACAAATGGTAGCTTTGTATGCTGTTGATTGCTCAATGACTTAATATGAGGTGCAGCATTTTTGTTGTAGTTAATAGGGTGCTGGTTTTCTTAGAAAATTGTTGAAGATGTATTTCAGTGTCAATTTTGTTGGCCTGTGTGGTAATTATTAAAAAAGATGGACTTCTGTTTCGTATATGCTCTTCTTAGCAAACTTGCATTTCTTGCTTGTCCATATTTACTGAAGGTGTACTTAAAACACCCAGAGGCTTTTTTCCAGAAGTGTTTGGGGGTGTAGGACTGGATTCTGAGGATTGACACAGCTATGTGGAAGGATAAGACCACAAGCATAAGATGTCACAAAATGAAACATTGCATCAAAGGGAAATGTTAATAGGTTATTAGAGGAAATCCTGCTGGACAGTTTCCTTTTTATTTGTAATACTGATGCAGGAACACTTACGCAAATACGAGCAGTAGTTTGCAGAATATGTGTATATACACACACACATATATATACACGGCATCCAATGTTTAGCTTGTTGCAAAGCTTTTGCTGTTCATTGGTGGGTTTTACTGCTTGAGTATCACAGAATCACAAGGTTGGAAAAGACCTTTAAGATCATCAAGTCCAACCATTCACATCCTAAACTAAACCATATCCCTAAGTACCTCATCTACCCTGTTTTGAACACATCCAGGGAAGGTGACTCGACCACCTCCCTGGGCAGCCTGTTCCAGGCCCTGACAACTCTTTCAGTAAAAAATTTTTTCCTAACATCCAATCTAAACCTGCCCTGGCCCAGCTTCATGCCATTCCCCCTTGTCCTATCACCTGTCACCTGGCTGAAGAGACCATCACCTACCTCTCTATAACCTCCCTTCAGGTAATTGTAGGCGGTGATAAGGTCTCCCCTCAGCCTCCTCTTCTCTAGGCTAAACAGCCCCAGCTCCCTCAGCCGCTCCTCATAGGATTTGCCCTCCAGCCCCTTCCCCAGCCTGGTTGCCCTTCTCTGGACTCGCTCCAGGACCTCCATGTCCTTGTGGTGAGGAGTTTTCTGGGGTGGTTTAGGAACAAAGAAAACTTCTTGATTTCTCTTCCTGTGATGTCTCAATTACATATGATGCATCACTCCAGTTGTCTTCAAAAGGCCTTGGTGGTTAAGACTTACTGAACAGCAGCAATAGCTGCAATGACAAAAGAGGATTTTGATCAAACTAGGGGAGAGCCCTGTATGGGGACTGTTGTTTGAGAGGACAAAGAATTCTTTCATTTGAGTGTGGAATTGAGCCATAAACCCTTCACACCATGTGTATGGACCTGTCCATACTAACTACTTACAAGATTGGTATGATCTGATAACTAACAACCAGCCCTATAGAAAGGCTGACACAGAAATATTTTTAATAGTTGCGTTTTGTGGCCTGTTGGCCTTAGAGCCTCTGCCAGTGCCATTCCTCACTGAGAACATTGGCTGGTCTCCTGTGAAATCAGTCTCTCTGTACAGAAGTGTTGTGCTTAACCTTGGTGCCTTTAACCAAAGGTGCGTTTGGCTTTGCTGACCATCAAGCTCTTTTCTAGTGGCAGAGGAAACTAGCTGATGCTTTTTTTAAGGGTTAATATACTCTAGATCCTACGTTGATAGCTGTAAATTAGCACAGTTTCTTCCAAAGGAAAATGTGCTGGCTAATCTATTGAAATTCTTTCACTGTGGCAACAAAACAGTGAATCGGAGAGAGCTATCAGATATAATTTATTTGGAATTTCAAAAGCTTTTGACAGCCCTTGACAATACACTGTTAAGGAGGCACAGCTACTCATGAGGTAAGCAGCAAGTACTGCCCTGGGTCAGTAAATAATTGAGAGGGAACAAAAAAAATGGAGTAAATGGTCAATTTCCAACATTGTGAAATGATGGTGCGGGGATGTGTCATGCACAGCAGCAGGAGTGGCAGTGTTTTTGAACCCTACTTATATTCTGTTCATAGTTTTCTCTTGAACTCAAGGAGTAATCAGCAGATAGACAGTACAGTGGATGACATTAAGTGCTGTCAACTGCACAGTTATGCATGTTGGAGAGGGTGACTTGTTTTATTTGCATATAAACCAGGTCTAAATTAGTATTATATGTGCTTAGTAATGTGTGTCATGAAAATGCTTTGGAAATTGTTTATGGCAAGAGCCCCTCTTGCTGCCACTGCCTCAGCAACAATCTGTGGCCTGAATTGGATGTCAAAGCTAGCATTGAATAGTCTTAAAATAGTTTGTTTTCACAGAGTTATCTAGCAAGTGGTTTGTGTCCTGATTACGCTGACTGATGGATCTAATTAATTACAAAACATGAATTTTCTCATTTGAATAAAAACATGCTATTTAAATTGTCTGTTGTTATTGTGTGGAAGTTGTAAATTGAGCCCTCTTTGTATGCTGGTGTTAACAGGACTTTATCCTTTGAAATTACTTTTTCCCTTGAGGAAGAAAGTGCCCTAAGAAAATTTCGATGCTGTGCATAGCAAACAAAACTTTGTTCCACGTCGTACCGTTGTGTACAGTGGGCACGTGCTCGGCGCTCGCCTTCAATGCATCAACTCCAGGTACCCATCTAGCCTCACCTCGTGATCCATGTGTGGATCTGTACGAATACTTAGGAACAGCTGGTAAGATGAAACATAATGAAGCCGTGTGTCGTTAATTTAAAACTCACTTAGTTTATAGACGTTTAAACTGTTAATAACTTCCTGGATCAGAACAGCTTGGCTCTCTGAACACACAAAAACTGTTTTCCCTGTAGACTTTTATATCTTACCTGACATAGACGTTCATATTTTTATGGGAGTAAATATGAACAAAATAAGCTTTCTGCTGTGCTTTTAGCAGCAGAGCCCTTAAGTACAGTGTGATGGTCTGCTGTCAGGGTGATGGGCTCGTTGGTTGGCTAGTTTACTTGTAAAACTACCCTTTCACGGGCAGCATTGCACTCTCTAAAATTCTGCCAACAAAGCTGTTGAACATTCATGTAAAGATATTTCCTGATCAGTCCTGCTGGCAAAAGATCTAGGCTTGCCATCCTAGAAGGTGGTGTAGGTTTAACCTTTCCAGAGGCTTCTTGGTTAGCAGTTCCACCACTCTTAAGCATACAGTGGGGGTGTTTGGTGTATTTTGTGTAGTGGGGTGTGTGGATTTTTTAGAGTGGAAGGAAAAAGCAGAGTATGTTATTGTGATGGGCATTGCAGAGATACTGAAATAGCAGGCTGACAGTATGGTCTTAGAAATAGCTTGTGCTTGGATATCTCCTTTGTTAAATACTGGTGGCTTATGTTTCTTAACAGTATAGCAGGAGCTTTTGAAGGACACAAACATCAATGAAATCCTGAAACAGTGACGTTGTTTCAAGATTGGTAGGGATTGTAACTGTTGTGTTTTTAATGATAATATCAAGTAAATGATATGAATTAAGGATAGATCTGATATTTAAGCTAAGCATTTAATGAAATATTAAATAGCAAAATCAGTGAATTCTTCCTTCTCGGTTATCTACCAGCAGAAATAGAATACTGAGAAGACATGTCAAATGCTAGAGCAATCACTGCTGGCTGTTCAGAATGGTTATTGGCCCCCTGCACGCTCCTGCTAAGAACCTGAAGATCTGGCTGAGTTGTTTTTATGGAGGAAGCTAAGTGACTCTCTTAAACTACTGCAAACGCTTCTGAAGTAAGGTTTTGGTCTTAGTGAAGGTATTGTGAGGGTGAGTGAGAGAATGGTTTGAGCAGTCATTTTAGCCAAATGACAAAAACATTTGGATTCAGAAGCAGATATTATAAACTTCAAGATTAATGCAGTTGTACAAAGGAAATGTATCTGCAAGTACCTGACAGATGTGCTTTCTGTCAGTGGATTCTGAACTCTTTCATTGTTTCCAGGTAGGTTTAGTCACTGGAAATGCTGTCTGGCTGGATACAGCACTTCTGCAGAAGTTTTCTGACCTGCCTTTAGCTCTGCAGACCATCAGGGTTGTTATTCGGGCTGTGAAAGTGATGGCACGCTCTAATGTGCAATGTTTATTTAAATTAAGTTATATCGAAATCATTCTACCTTGGAACAGTTTCTGTTCCCTCCAGCCATCAAATTCCTCATGAGATGGAGAAGAAAATCGGAATGAAAGTAACTTTTAGGTAAGTAAGGAAAGACGTGGCTGTTGAGCATCTGAGCTGATAAATAATTTTTCTTTTACAAACAGGCTTAAAAGTGATAAAATGTCGTCAAAATACCAAGGCAAGTGGGCAGGATTATCTCGATAGTTTAAAGAATAAACAGAGGGCTGTGAATGTCTAAGGGAACTTCTTTTACCCAGGAAGTTACAGCATTGCTGCTTTAAAAACTTCCCCTATGAATCACTGGCAGAGGCCTTGATGCTGACTTGTTTAAATTACTTTCCAGTGGGTCAGCAGAGCCTGAAAATGTCACGCTTTATGGATCTTTTTGTTGTATCGTTTGACTCTCAAATATATGATCCATGCAAGTAATGCATACTAAAGTTAGAGAAATGTGGTTCAAAGCCTGGACTTCTGTGCAATTAAGCTTTCTAGTTTTTTTTCTCTAGGGCTTTGTAAGTTGCTGATAACTGGAATGCAGAATGGAGGGTTTCTTCTCCAGTTTGTTGTACAACAGTATGTTATCCTTGCTTCAGAAAACCAAAGCAAGATGTACAAGACTTGGTTACAGCTGAGAATTTTTACCTATCAAAGTACAAGCTGCAATGTTTTTATGTATGCTGCTCTACAAGTTGCTGCCTATTAGCTTTTTCCTAGGGAGGCAGTGTGGCTTTTGGGTTGCATGGTTTTGGTTGGTTTTTTTTCTAAATGTCCTTTCACTGTCATGAAATAAGTATGTGAGATCTGGTAGTAAAGAAAACAGTTTGATGACGTTTGTTTCTCATCGTGTGGAGGTAACACTTTTAGTGTGCAGCTGGACACAGCATAATTCAAATTGGGGTAGTGTAATTCGGGTACTCTACTCACCAGACAAGACATACATCACAGAAAAACATTAACCACAGCTTTCTTTTCTGTAAGGTGGTGACTGTTGCTTTGGACTATGCTTTTTTGGATACACAACCTTTTATGATGTTTAGCCGAGTAATACCATGGTCAAGTTATTGTTCTAATGTGTGTACTTTCACTGGCTCTTAAGCTGGTTGCAGCAAATACACACTTTAGACTTGTGATACTCAATGCTTCTGGCAGCACTGTGCTTACACTTGCATGAGTTTGAATGCCGCGTTTGAGAGGACTGCTGTCCTGGGGCCAGCTCTTGTGTTTAGCTCCTGGGGCCTAATGAGGCAAAGTAGGGATTAGTAAATCAAAAGCCTGGTACGTACAAGTTGGGAAAAAGGAAGTTGCTAAAATTGTCAGAAACAGGTATGTAAGGGCTGCTGCTCTTGGACTTGGTTTTAATGTGTTTTTTCTAAGCATAACTTCCAGGCTGGCGTTCGTATTTACGTGTATTGTGGCAGAGATCTGTCTCTACGACTCTTCCTTGCTGCTTTTGGTTTTGCATTTATATTTTGTGGTTTCAGTAATAAGTCGTACAGATCAGTGAAAAATCATAAAATTTGACTGACAAAAAGGATAACTAATAAGCCATTCTTTCAAGCCCTAAATTGGCAAAAATTAAAATGGATTTAACTTTTATTTTGAATAACAAGATTATAGCTTACAAAGGCATGGCACAGTGTTCTTATCTGTTAGATTCAGACTAATCTGTTTCTTCCTTATAAATAGTTTGTAATATGTTTCAGCAGTAATTTTCCATAATCATAGTTACTGGGAAATGAAATTGTTACTGCTGACTGTATTTGTTTAATTAAACATTCTTAGCTCGTTCTGGGTGGTGAAATATAAAGAAAAATACTGCTGTGAATGTCTGTGTAACTTCTGTCCTGTCAAGGGAGTCCCAGTGTAAGTATCCTTTAGGGATCTGATTGTTTGCTTTGCATAGTATGCCCATAAGGAAGTATTAGAAATGGCATATTTTAAAAATTACCTTTTGCAGCACCTTGAAATATGGAGAAGAGCCGTGAGACACGAGAAAACCCTAGAGAACGTGGAATATCTATCCTTTTGCATTGATTGTAGTGCTGGCTTTTCCCTGGGTAGTGCCATTGCTTGCTAACCACCTCTGAGTTTATCTAAGCTTTACCTGTAGTTTAAAAACAAACAAAAAAGGCATTGGGGAAGGGAGGGCGTTGTTAGGGAAGAACTGTAGACCTTTATTCGGTGGCCCTTTGATGAACTAAGATGGAGTTTTGTTTTTGCTGTTGATGAGAATAGTATGCAAGCCAGTCGAGCTGCAGCCTATTTTAAAAAAAATATGTTTTCACACTTTTCAGGAAGAAAAGGTTTTATGCCAGTTTGAGCCAATGCTTGTTTAGGAAACAGATGTCTGATTTCACTCTTGTGTAGTAGGGTGTGCTGTGAGCCATCATATATATATCTCCATCTCCTTTTTATATATGTAAAAAGGATATTTTGATAGGAGTTAGCCTGTTTATTTTTGAAGTGGGATCTGAACTGCGAGTACCAGAGGGAAGAGGAAGAAAAAAAATCACAATCATTAGTACTTACTAAGCAACACTATTTCAGTAATGCAGTTTCTTTTAGAATACAGATTATGAAGCTTTGCATTTTTATGAAATTTGTTTTAATTTCTTGCTGCAGAGGTGCCATGCATTATTCAAGATTATAAAATGATTTGGATTTCAGGAGCATTTGGATTTGCTGATGAGGATTTCAAGCTGTGTAATTATGAAACTGTATGCACATAGGTTGGAAGTTCAGAACTCATTAGCGTAATCATTAAAATAACCATTTTTTAAGTGTGGTATTACATTCCGGGCTGTGCAATTACACTATCATGTGCTTCTGGTTACTGGAAACATTCTTGTAATAAACTTCAGGTCTAGCAATGTGCTTCAAAGTAAGTTCATAGCTTTAAGAACAGACACCTGGTCAAATATTGCTTAGCTTAATAAAAAAAATTCAGTTTTATAGATTTGGAGCCATACCACAGTACCTGTATGCATAAATTAACCTCTTGTTTTTCTAGGATAAATTTAGAAGCTTTTTACGTATTTAGTGCTATACAGTGTAACTTTTCTTAATAGGTATTGTTTTGGAACACATTACAAGGGTTGTTCATTTCAGCTTTACCTACTTCAAAGTAGAAATGTGGCTATGAAGGTTCTAACCAAATGGACCCCAAACCTTTTAGCTTTTCCAGTGTAATGTTTGTGTGTGAACAGTCTGAGCTGTGTGCTTTTCTCCGAACATCAGTAACCACCAGTTCTTCCGTTTGAGTAGTATTCCATTACTTTTCCAAGATTAAAAAAAGAGAAGAGGAAGAATTAACTGACAGTGGATCTGTGACACTAATAAGATTCCTTATAGTTTTGGAAGAAGATTGCCTATTTAAATGCTAAGAAGGGGGATTTTTGGAGTCAAAATCCTTCTTATGTAAGATGCATGCAAATCTGAAACTTGTGCTTTTCTAATTTGATTTTCTATTGATCCCTCTATTATCTGATTTGTGTTTTGGCATTTTAAATGAAGGAATATTAAAAACACAGCAGGCAGAAGGTTTGTGGCCTGAGTCACTTGGATTTGGGAAGGTATTCAGCTGTACAACCGTAACACTTTCTCTTGACCTGAAAATGTGTTTTGTCATCTGGGCGCTAAGTACTGCAGCTAATTGGTGGTCGGACAACTGAAGCTCTTTGAGCTTCTGTTCCTTAAACAATGAGAGATGGAGGGAGGAAGGTCATTCTAAGGGCATCTGCTCATAAGTGGTGGGCTGAATGGACATTCAGATGTCCTGATGAGAAGTTGCTTAATGTCTGTTTCTGTAAGAGTAACCTGTTAGAAGATGCTTGTTCCTTCATAGTGATTTTCCTTGATGTAATAAATACTTGAAATTCTATATACATGTGTTGATGCTTCAGTGTGTGTAAGCACACACGTGGTAATGTTTACCAAGGAAGTGACATGCATCACGAAAATAGTGTAATCTAGTTATGGAAACATAATTTTGGTGGGTTGTTTTACCATAAAATAAGCTGAGCTCTTATAAACCACTTCATACACTTATTTGCCTTGGATTAATTTTTCCCTTGTTTGACTTAAGCTGCAAATGAATTGGAAACGGGGATTTTTACTGTGTTTTCAAGAGAGGACTCTGAAGTCTACTTCAGTACACAGAATTATAAATGCCTACTGTGGTATACCTTGTGTCAGGCAGTGGTGAAGGAGGTGAGGTTTCTGTGTTTGTATGTCATTCCTTTTCCGAAGTGACTGTTCTGGCCCGAGGAAGTTGGAGGTATTCCTGGCATTGTTTTGGGGAACTGTTTCAACATAGTAAGTTTGTGTTACTTTTGATAGGTATGAAACACCTATGTAAAGTTACTGTGAATCTTTCCTCCAGAAAGTCAAAGCCTGTTTTAGGGTAGAAATGTCACATTTTAGCAGTTTCTAACAGTTTGGGATTTGTGTTTTGGAATTCTGACAGATAATGGGGATATTGTAATGGTTTTCTAGTGAGGTGCACTGATACCATTCTTGCTTTGCAAGCAAACACCTTCTAAAAGCTTAGGAAGAAACCAAACTCAACCCAGTTCTTGCATGCAGGTTTGAGACATCAACCCATATTTTATTTAAAGCACGGTTGACATACCTGAGGAAAAGACCATATAAATTGCTATTAAAAACGCACACGTAACCTAGTTATGTGTTAGCTTCCTGGTATAGGCAATATTGAGCCTAACAGAAAGCCTGGCTTAGTTTGATTTCAAAAGGCTGGAGAGGGCACTGGCTCCATACTTCAGCTGAAGACACAGCTTTGTAGCTGAAGCATCATAGACTTCTATTGAAACTGCCAAGTAAGTGTGAGCTAGTACCTGTTTTGTGGGGTGGAACGCTGTAGGGATGAAGATGACGCTGTCCTTTGATACACCTGTCATAGAGCAAATAATTTTGACAGTATCTGTGAGTAAGAGAATGTGCTTTTGTCTTTTTGGGAGCTTTGAAGCATCTTTTGCAAGGAAAGATCCAGAAAGCTGACTGTGTTCATAACCTGCTTCTCTTCAGTATTAATGCTTTCTTGTTGTTGATTCTATTATCATTCTGTAGAGATGGCATTAATATAACAGTTAAGTTACTCGTTAACTTAAGTTTTGATGACTTTAGTTTTCTTCCCTGTCTTCAAAGACAGAACAATAGTTCAATAACTTGTTAAAAAAATTCTTATATTCACAATTCCACGTTTGAGGGTCAAGATACAATGCTGCTTTGATGTGGCTAAAGTTTAGCTAATTAGCCAAACAAAAACGAAATTTAAAAAAAATCCATAAACAAAAATGTGCATTCAGGAAAATGTTATAAAAATGAAATCCAGGAGTAGGTAGTCTAGCTGGGAAAAAGAGAAATGTTAACAGTATTCTGAACTGTGTGGCATGAGCATGTATTTGTTGTGTTGCTGCCTTGTACCAGCCCTTAACTGAATCCATTCACTGCTGGCTCCACATGCACCTCTTCCTTTGTGTGATGGGGCATTGGGGTGTGTAGGTTTTGTTTTTTAATTCTGATGAAGCTGTTAGAACTGTTCTCTTGCTGTGGTAGTGCTAGTAGTCTGATTCTTGTTCGTTTACCCCAAACTCTTAGCAGACATTTAATGGCATCCTTGTTTTAAAAGATTCCTTCCCTGTTAGGAGTTAAGCCAGATCACCTGGAAGTTAAAGTGGAGGAAGAATAGCTGACAGTAAGGCAGGCAAAATGAGTGACACAGGAATTGATTATCGACTTGTTTATTGGTCATTTTGTAACAGTAGCTACAATGGATGTGGGAGAGGCAGAAATAAGGAAAACCTTGGGGTTCGTGTCCCAAATTGCATAAAGGTTTGTGTGGCAAATCTTAGTAACCACAGAAGGATGCCAAACACTTCCTTAAGTTCACTTTTGCTGTTGAATAGTGGATTATGCTGCTTATTGTATATTCATCTATCTGAATGTTGTTTTTTATTTTCTGTTGGAGTATAGCTCGTCCCCAACCTCTTTTCTAGTGGAAGAACTGTCTATTTATCTAACTGAAAGTGGCTATTCGAAAGAAGGAAAACTGATATTTTCCTCAGGTTTGAAGGGTTTGCAGCTTTCAGGATTTCACTGTATTACCTAAAAATGAGAGATACAGCAAATCACTCGGACTTGAGAATCAACATGGGATGCCTGAATCTGAAGGATCACTGAATTTTATCTGTTAGAAGCATTTTGGACAAGTGTGAAGAGCAAAGGTGATGTTAAGAAAAGACTTGGGAGCACACTTGCCATTGCCCATGCCATGTCTGGAAAACAGCTGGTACTGTAGTTGATAGCCTGAGCTCATGGTGAGAGCACCCTTTTCTGTGCACCACAAGTCTGGGTTTGTGGAGGAAGACAAGGCTGTGTGCTACAAGTGCAGTTGTGAACCTCACTGCTCTTTGCTGTTACCGTAGGTCAGGATCTGTGGCTGCTGAGCAGCTGCAGCAAAGAAATGCAGGCTTCTGAGAGGTGGTCTTGCACTGTTCCTTCTTCAGGAGGGAGCGCTGTAACTGGTGGAAAAACTTGAGGCTTGTAAGCTGGCTCTAGGGCATTCAGTTTAAGGCTCCTTGGTTAGTTTTACCCATGATTCCTGTGCCAGAAGAAACTGTAGGATAAAAATATCTGGTAAGAAATGCTTGTTAATCATATTTGAATCTTGGGGATTAAAAAATAGCCTTTACTTCCAATCTGTTTAAAATACATTTATCTTATGGTAGAAAAATGACAAGGAATGTCAGTTGCAGACAACATATGGCAAAGGGTAATTCTGCATGTACGTTTCAGCTTGGAGGCTTTCTTTGTGGATGCTTTTTCTGTTGCATGTTGAAAGTTGAGAAGACAAGCAGTAATCAAACCCTAAGACAAAAAATCATGAAGACGAAGTCAAGTATGCAGATATGCATTATGTGGCTTCCTAGAACAGCGTAAAAATAGTACTTAGCTGTATACTACTGTTTTTGCAAAGTTCATTCTTTTTGTGGTGTGTGATTTCTTGCTAATTAAAAGTAGCTAGGCTTAAATCTATGGGTGCTTTTGTTGCTGTCGTCTTTTCAACAGAACTATTTCAGGCCTTCCTTGCTTTTTCAGATAAAGAGCTAACTTTTAGATGAACTCCAGTTCTTCTGGTATGTCATTATTTAGCAGGCTATAATAATTATAGTAATTAGTGTGTTTTTTTTAAAGAAAATACACCTTTTCCAGTACATCTTTAAGGTGTAATTCTCAAGAGGATAATAAAATACACTATGGTAGATCATGCAATCAAGTTAATGTAATCAAGTTGCTAATCATTTTCTTGGAAGAACCTCCATTAGAGAAGATGAAGACTTGCTCTTCTTTTGCTCAAGGAAAGTCATTTGCTGTTGATTGAGGTCCTAAACTTAAACTGCTAGGTTTAGCTTGACCCAGATCATATTAGTGGCACTTTCAAGTTATGATTGCTTACTTTCCTGGAACTACACAGAGATTACTGACTGATAAGAAATCAAAGAACTGAATTTCAGAGTGCTGAGATTTTTCCTGAGCTTAATGTTTTGCGTGTTTAAAATCTGAGGAGTCTTTCGTATGGTGCTAATGCATTTTATATTAACACTTCTGAAAAGTTTTTCTGAGATGGCATGTTTCTTCTTACATCGTTTTATATTTGGCCTTCAAGGAAGGCCTTTCCAAACTTTCACTGTAAGGAAGAAAACCTGTATGATCATGAAGTTCTTATAGGTTAGTATAGAATAATGGTAGATGAACAGACAATACGGCAACAGGATCTAGGTGTCTTAAGATACTTTACTGTGCCTTTGTGACATTGAAGCTAAACTGTTGAAGGTGGGTATGGAATGTGTTGTGAGATTCTTTGATCAACACGTGTGGTGTATTTAGTTTGAAGTTATCAGATCTATGTGAAGCTAAAAATCACAGAATCACAGAATTGTAGGGGTTGGAAGGGACCTCGAGAGATCATCGGGTCCAACCCCCCTGCCAAAGCAGCTCCCTAGCTCATATTGCTCAGATAGGCGTCCAGGCGGGTCTTGAATATCTCCAGAGAAGGAGACTCCACCACCTGCCTGGGCAGCCTATTCCAGTGCTCAGTCACCCTCACTGTGAAAAAGTTCTTCCGCATGTTGGTGCGGAACTTCCTATGCTCCAACTTGCAGCCATTGCCCCTTGTCCTATCCCCACAGACCACTGAAAAGGGGCTGGCCGATTCCCCCTGCATCCCCTGCTTCAGATAATTAGAAACTTTGATTAGGTCCCCCCTTAGTCTTCTCTTCTCAAGGCTGAACAGTCCCAGCTTACTCAGCCTTTCCTCATAGGGGAGATGCTCTAGGCCCTTAATCATCCTCGTAGCCCTTCTTTGGACTCTTTCCAGGAGATCCCTGTCCTTTTTATACCAAGGAGCCCAGAACTGGACACAATACTCCAGGTGGGGCCTGACCAGGGCAGAGTAGAGAGGGAGGATCACCTCCTTTGACCTGCTGGCTACACTCCTCCTGATGCATCCCAGGATCCCATTGGCTTTCTTGGCCACCGAGGCACACTGCTGGCTCATGGCCAACCTGTCATCTACCGGGACCCCCAGGTCCTTCTCCACTGAGCTCTTCTCCAGCAGGTCATCCCCCAGCCTGTACTGATACAAACAGTTGTTCCTTCCCAGGTGCAAGACTTTACACTTGCTTTTGTTGAACTTCATCTGGTTTCTCACTGCCCAGCTCTCCAGCCTGTCCAGGTCTCTCTGGATGGCAGCGCAGTGCTCCTGCGTGTCAGCCACTCCTCCCAGCTTTGTATCATCGGCGTACTTGCTGAGGGTGGATGTTATTCCCTCATCAAGATCGTCAATGAAGATATTAAACAGGACTGGACCCAACACTGAGCCCTGGGGAACACCGCTGGTAACAGGCCTCCAGTCAGATTCTACTCCACGAATCACAACCCTCTGGGTTCGGTCCGACAGCCAATTCTCAACCCACCTCACTGTCCACTCATCTATCCCATGCTTTCTCAGCTTTGCTATCAGGATGTCATGGGAGACAGTATCAAAGGCCTTGCTGAAGTCAAGGTAGATGACATCCACTGCTCTCCCTCCATCTACCCAGCCTGTCATGAGATCGTAGAAGGCTATGAGGTTGGTCGAGCACGATTTCCCCTTAGTGAATCCATGCTGACTACTCCTCATGACCTTCTTCTCTTCCAAAATACTCACTGGCTTTATTTATAATCCTTGTATAGGGCTGTAGATTTTATTTCCAAGCCTCCTTCCCTCCAACTGGGGCTTTTACTTTGGTGTATGAAGGCTCTGCTTTTCCAGGAGGGCCACTGAAAGACAGGCTTAGTTTTGCTTTGGCTGTGGTTTTCTGACAGCTTTGAGCCAGCCAAAGTGTGCATTTGCTTTCAAAAGAGATAGTGGTCTTCCTTTCCACCTGTTCTTCCTGCTCTTGCCCTTTGAACTGTACAGGAACCCATCAGCATTTAAACTAGTCTGAGACAAGCATGAAGCTTTGATGTTTTTACCTAGAAGTTTCCAAAGTAATTCCCTTTGGGGGGGTGTGTGTGTCTGTGTCTGGCTGAAGAGTTGAGCAGCAGCAGGGGGAAGGTGGGGCTGTTGGTGTTGGTGGAGTGGTCATGCTGCTGTGATATATGAGGAATTCAGGTTCCTGTTCATTGCTTGAAACCACTACAGGAAGAATGTTTGTTTCAAATTCTGTATTACTAGGCAATAACATGTCAGAATGGGGCAAAAAATAACCTTGGAAATTAAGGCTGTTTTCACTCCTTTCACTGCACTTTGTTGAACTGGGCTCTCTCTGGTAGTAGCTCACAAGTTTCAGAGACTTTGCTGCCATTTCAGAGTCTTAATTTTTGTTGCTGTCCTCTGTTCCAAGAAATCCCCTTTGTTCATCATTGGCAGGGTATATGTAAATAAATACTTATTACATCTACTCGGGGATGTTAGTCTTGTACCTAGCTTGATGGTGTTGGAGTCTTCAGCTCCCCTGAGAGAAGATGTCTTGGACAGCTCCTCATCCTGCCTCGTAGCTACAGCTTTTCGGTGAGGTTTTAGGATGGGTGTGTGGGCTTTTTATTTGTTTATACACTGTTTCATCTAAATGGAGATTGCCAACCTGCAAGCCCTTTTTCATAAAGTCAAAAATACTGCTGAATACTTGGTTTTCATCTCTTTGGCCAAAAAAACCCCGAAACCAGTTTGGAAAAGGATTATGTTGCAACATAAAAGGTTTTGTAACCACGCTGATAAGCCCTGCTGCTTCAGAGTTTAGAAAACTTGATGATTGGCCACATACAGGAGAGGAAAACCTGATAATTGCAGCATTTGGAACCCCAGCTTTTCTTCATTAAAGCTAATGAGGATATGAATGAGTAATTCTACAGTTTGGAGGTTTTAAAAGTAGTATGAGAGCTAGAAATAGAGATTGTAGGCAGGCTGTGAAGAATGTCCTTGTGCTGAGATACTTAATTGAGCAGTGGCTGCTTCAAAAACCAAAATTGCACATACCTGTCAGCAAGCACCAGGAGACATGTCAAAAGGTTCACAGTGATCTGGATCCTTATAAACATTAGCTGTAAGGCATTTGATGTTTGTTGGCTTGCCTGCTTCAATTAACTATATTCTTGAAGCAGAATGGATCTTGAACATTGAAGTGTGCAAATGTTGTAGCAGACCTGCCTGGCTGGTGACCTCACAGCAGAGGATAAGTGAGGATGACTGTCCAGCTTCTTGGTAGCCAAAGCATGGCACTTAACTTAGTTCTAGATGTACTCCTGTATCCTTGCATGAATACAGGTACAAACATATACTGTGAAAGTCTTTTGTAAATGTGAGCAGTGTTTGTTCTGGCTTGCTTATTACTTTACAAGTAAAAATTAGTAAAAGGGATAATTCCATCCCTTGAAATGGTACCAAATGTGTAAAGCACACAAATAAATGCTTCCAACTATTCCTTTTCTCTTAACTGCTTAATTAGTAGCAGTAGCTGCTCTGGAAGAGAGCTGAGAATATAAGCATACTTTAAATTTCTTCAGATCATAGAAGGTGTAATTGAGGAAAAATAGTATTTAAAATATCTTCATCTTGTGTTAATGTTTGATTGTATTGTAAACAGTGGGTGTTAGTGGAACTTCCAGTACTTGGCTTTTCCCCCAGTATGTTCTTTACTCTTAAGGAAAAAAACAAAACAAGACCAAACCCCAAAGCTGTGCAGTGAACACATTATAAACACCACCATAGCTGCCTGGTGAATGTATTCTTCAGTACAGTTTTGAATAGTGGAAAATAGTTTTATCTGATTAGTAGAAGACATGTTGTTATCTGACTGTATCTGATATGGAGGAAATCTGTTAAAGGCAACAAACTGTTTATTTCTAATATATTCTGAAAGTGCAAACATTTGAAAATAAAACCACTAGATTGCTCATCTTCCAAGAAAAAAGCATCTTTTTAACCCTCTGATCTTCATATGCTCTTGCTTGTTGTCCCTGATTGTCAGTGCTACATGTTACCCATCCCATCTGACCTCGCTCGCATTCCTTCTTTTTAATTTACCTCAATTGCTTAGATATGATCTCATGAATCAGTTGAATCAATTTAAAACACTCCCCCAAAAAATTAGCTGGAGATGCAATTAGATAGTTTAAAAAATGCCACAAAACCCAAGCCCTGGTTCCTAAGCAGTTGAAAACTGAAAGAAATATGCAACTCTTATTAATGATGTTTTTTAAAGCTGTGAGGAGTCAGGCATTATCAAGAAGTTAGCAGTGCTGTGACTTCTACCTGCTACCCAGCCTATGGGTAGTCTAGAGTATATAGATTGCTTCTGTATAGAGTATATAGACTGCTAGAAATACTTCCACTTGATAGAAAGTGTGATTTTTAAATTCTGAGGAAAACATCTTTACATCTTGAATGATCTCCATATGCTTAAACCTGTTCTGAAAGACAAGACCTACTGTGTACTGCGAATCTGTGCTTTTCAGTTTAACCAAGCTGTAATGCTAATATACTACAGTGTGACCTGGCAGTCCAATGTGGTGAGCCCTGGGGTCTTGACCCGAATTAGACCTGTAGGTCTAATGGGTGCCACTTACAAGCAAGGCCCCAAGTACTGCTTGTTCAGGCAGATACCTGAAAAGTGTACTGTATTTCTGTGGGCAACTGGGAACAGGATACACTGTGGAGAGGAGAAGGAATATCCTTGCACTTCAGGGGTGAAAGCAGGTCTTTGCTCATTTTGGGTTAGAGAAGAACCTAAGGCTGGTCTCCTGTGGGATGACTCTGTGTTTGAAGAGTGGTTGATGTAAGTGCTGGCAATATCAGCTCAAATTTAGGAAAACTGCAGTGTGATAGGATGCATTTAGTGTTCTTCGCTGCCAATAACTTATGAAGCTTTGAGAATTTAGCAAAAAGCTGTTTGGGGTAATAGGTAACAAGATGGGTTAACGTGAAGGGAAAGGGTAAGTAATCCCTTGACCCTGTTAAAAATAAAGACCCACAAAACCCCAACAAACACAACCCCCCAAAAATCACCCAAACCCCACATAACCAACCAAACAGCCCAAAGCCACAAACAATCCACACCAAACCATCACCAGAGCAAACCAACTAAAATAAAATCCAAAGGAAAAAAAGACAATTTTTTTTTTTTTGTGTGTATCTAGAAAGAAAGAAACTAGCCTATGGACTGACATAATACAGCTGCTTTCCTAATGTCCTGTCTTCCCCCCAAGTTGCTAATGATGTATCTTATCTTCCTCTGGCCCTGGCTGGCCTAGCCTTTCATAGTTTTGAAGCAGGAGCCCAGATGATGATCATGCCCCCATCAATTGTGGGGACTCAACCCTTCCCTTCTGCAATCACTTCAGCGAGTCTCCTCTGCTCACTGGAGCCCAGTCGGTGCTGTGCCCTTGTGCAGTTGTGAAGCTGCCTCTTTCTGGCTTCCTTGTAATATCTGCAGTTTTAGAGGTCTCCTTTTTGAAGGAGCATGATAAAAATTACACCTCCCCCTCCCCCCCAAACAAAACCAAAAACCCCCAAACCAGTACTTCATTATGTTAGTAGTGGCAGCAGCATTTGTTTAGTTAGCCTAGGAAACAATGGCTTTGCAGATTGTTCATTATTTTAGCGTGTTCCAGCTCTGCATCATAATGAACTTGCTTTCCAATTCCCCCCACGCCCCCAGTGTTCAGTATTCCCTTAAGTGTGTGTGTACCCGCCAGTTCCCGCTTTATGGTTTGGAAGATGTGCTGGGCTGAGCAAAGGACAAGTTACTGTTGCTTTTCAGTGACTTGGACTTGTTGGGACGTGTCCAGTGTCAGCTTTTACAAGTGTTGCCTAGATATTTGTTCTGAAAATGTTTGTTAACATCACCAGCTCTGAAGTTTTGGAGAAGCCGAACGGGCTAAACTCTTCAGATCACTCGCTGGAAAGCTTTCCTCCTCTGGCCTGCTGCTGTTCTCAGCTTCTCTCTCCTGTGTGTGTGCGTGCATTTACATACAGACGTTTTAATACGATATTCAGAACTGTATGTGTTATACTTGCATTTATTTCAATTAGTACCATTTATAGCATTAATACATCATATATATACATTCTGCATTTCCATGCAGCCAAAGGCTAAAAGGTTAGATGGTCTCTATGATATGAACTCTAGCATAGAGAAGCTGTGGTATCTCTGATGGGTCTGTTACAGTTGCTGAATCCATTTGAATCATGCTTTCCAGGGAAGTGCTCCTATTTCTGAAGGTGCAAACCACGTTCTTGCTTCCTTTTTTTTTTTTTTTCAGCTTAATTCTCTTGTTTCCAGCTGTCTTGCCTAGATACGGGGTAGTTCATTGGATGAACATATTGCAGACAAGACAATTTCTTTAATAAAGTCTAACACAAAGTCTGAGAGGCTCTGTCAGAGTGGCAAACAACTGCTTATCCAAACTGAGATTGCCAAGTTTCAGAGGAGATTGCTTTATTTTGGCAAAGTACTGCAGCACATAAGGAACATCTTAAATATCTTTTTTTTTTTTTTTGGCACTTGACAAACAACAGATTTATTAAGCCTCATCACCTGTGCTTTATGGAAGACTATAGGTGTGGAGCTGACAATTGCAGGAAGCAGACAATTTGAAAATGGCCACAGGTCCTTCAGAAGTGTTTGTAACAGTAACATACGCTGTGCATGGGGAAGGTCGGCCACAAATGTCACTGGAGGGCTGTGGGAGCTGTATGGCCGAGTCTTCTGCCATGACTCAAGGGGGCGCTGCTGACGGTGAAGGGAGGCTCTGGGCTCCTGTTTGCTAACAAGTGTTTAATAGGCATTGTGCACAGACTCCCAGCTGGGAAGTGCAGCTTCTGGTGGCTGTGGTCTTGCTGGTAGTGCTTTACAGAGATCTGTTTCTGGCTTTGGGAAACTTGGTGCTGTGAGTGGTATGTGCTGAAGACATAACAAGATACATAAAATGAGATACAGTTGTCCTGGAGTGGCCAGAATGTCTCCCCAGCCTTGCCCCTGCCTTCTGTGCCTGTTACACTGAGGTGCCTTGGAGATCGCACGGCCTGGTGCTGAACACTGTGGCAAGGTTCTGTCATTTTGTAAATCTAAACTCAGAGTACAGATTTCACTGGAGTGTGTTTGCTCATCATTGTAAGACTTTGGACCATATCAGCTCTGCTGGTGGCTGTGTGATCAGGTTCCCTTGTAACAAGTGTCTGTGTGCAGGGAGGGTCTGGCAAGGTTTGCGCTGCTGCTCTGTGTGTCTTGTAAATGCCTTGGGCCATCATTTCTTCTTTTCCAACTGGTTGCTGCTCCCATGTTCTCTCCCTTTTCTTTGTTAACCTGGTGTGTGGCATTGAGTACTAGAAAAATCATACTTGTCCCTTTCAGTCATTAGTTCACTGTAAGTGATAATACAGTACTTCTGGCAGAAGCATGATATGTTAATTTTTATAAATGGTTTTGTACATGTATATCCAAAAAGAAAACTTTGTGAAACAAGGCTTGGAAATCCAGTTAAGTGGTAGAATAATAATCAGAATGTTGAATGCACTGACATTTTAAGCAATTAAACATTTTCAGAAGAAGAAAGCAAGCTGTTGGTTTGGAGTAATCTAACACTTTTTATTATTTCTAATAGCTAGTGCTTTGTTAGCTTGCTACTATTGAGAGATTTGTAAAAATGTTTTTTTATGGTGGGTCTAAGAGGCATGCCTTTTAACTTGTATGAAAATTGCCTTTTCTGTTAATTAGATATTGATCTGTTCTTCCCAGTTGTTGACTGCAAAATACTTTATTAAAAAGTTGTATTTAGTTCAGTTGTTTGTTACTGGATGCATTGGCTTTCAGCAGTGCAAAATGTAAATAATCAGCAGTGTGGTCACATACTTTTTATTTTTTAGATCGTGTTGTGTGGGGGTTTATTGTTTGTTTCTGTTTTTTGACTGGATTGTGTAACAAGGTAGCATCTCTTCATTTGTCTATCTGGATGAACTTGCAGCGGCTTGCAGTGTAATTCCTTTGTAATTATATATTGTTTTGAGTTTGTGCTATGTATTTCAATGGAAAGCTTCTGCTTCAGCTGAGAATTGAACTGAATAAACAGAACCTAGGGAGTTGACACATTAATAGATCGTTTGTATTTAAAAAATGCAGAAACATTTGGAGGAAGAAAAGTCTTAAGTCAATATATGGCTCATTTCAAAAGAGTAAAGTTGTTCAAGATGAATTGAAATGTTTTGATTTGTTAGATGTGATAATACTTGAAGACTGAATCAGTTGGTTCTTGGTTATGGTGCCTTTAGATAATGTCTTTGCATTATGTGCTTTTGGGCAGCTGCTTGTGCTGTGACTTATGCCTCAGCACATGCTCCTTTCCTGTAGATTTTAAATACCCTATTGTTGAACTCACACTGTTGATTCTGATGTTCTGGGGCAAATTGTGAATTTGAAAGAAGTGGTGCACAACATAACTTTCAAAGTTCTTGAGGGCTGGCTTCTAACAGAATGATTTAGCCCTAATAATGCTCCTGAAATATTTTTGGTGGTGCAGTAGAAAGAATGAGAGCAAATTTAAACAAAACAGGAATCTCTATTATCTTCATGATGCGTGGCTGAAGAGTGGGCTTCCAAGTGTTTTGGCTTCTGCTTCCCATGGCCGTTAGGGTATTTTTTTCCCTCCTTTACAATGTTAAGACAACTTAGGTTGTGTAGGCTTCTACGTACAAGAATGGAAGATATATTTTGATTGTGGGAAAATGGATAATTAAAGTCGTAAGGTTCACATGGAGCTCTCCAGGTACAAATAACATAGGAGTTGTTACATTCACAGATTTACCTTCACTTGGAACTTAAAGCATAGATGCATAGCATTCAAATCACAGTTCTCAAGTCTCTGGCTCTGCGAGCCTTATTAGAAGTACTGTGTTTTCCCTTTGAGCCTGGCTATCTTCTTCCTCTTGTTCCTATCCCAGAACAAAACACTGAAAACTCCCAACTCTGTTCAGTAGTTCTGAAGGGTAAGATGTTTGTCTTTGGCCACTGGCCTTCTGAAGGAGCAGTGTTAGGTACTGTGAGCATTGCTTGGAGCAGCTAAGTAACTAAAAAAAAAAATAGTCTTTGCCCATTTTGTAAATGCAAAAGCATTTACAGGGGCAGCAAAGCTCTGTGTCCCTTAGCTCTGACTCCTCTGCTGTATGTATCCCCCTCACAGGGTCCTGCAAAGCTGTGGCATGGCCACCTTGTGCCTGTATCAAACTGAATGAGGGCTTCTCTTACTGTTTTATCTCAAGCATGGTCTTTGTTCCTATGTTATTCTTTCTTGGGAGAAAGGAAAAGGATAGAAGGAAAGGGAGACAATAGTTTAATTGTGTCTAAAACTCCTCAAGAGTTTTACAGTGTGCTCATGATGAGCATGTAAGCCAATGATTTTGAGTGTTTTGTGGTTTTCTTTAAAAATTTGATGAAAAATTAAATAAGCATTTGAAAAGCTAAATTTTAATTTGATATCCACTTTATATCTCTGTACTGGACTGCTCCTGTCATTGATTTTACTTTTTAAAACACTGTTTTACAGCCTACTTAAAAATGATTTTCTTACATGTGGGAAATAGTGAAGTAATTAAACACATTTGGGTCTATGCATAAATTTTCTAAAATTAACTGTCTCTTTCACACTAATCTTTCTTGTCTTTAATTGGGTTGAAATGTGTGAAAGGGAATAAGGTTTGATAGAGAACTATTTTTCAGAGAGTAGTTTGACTACAGAGCACATGAAGGAGCTGTTAGATATTCTTGGGCCAGGGAGGCAAGAACCTCCTGTTAAAAGGGGAAATATTTTTGTATTGGTTTCTGCTGCATAATTTTTGAGTAAATCACCTGCTATTTCTGTGCTTTTATACCTTTCACTCCAGCGGAGAAATTCAGGTGTGCTGCAGTTAAGAACAAAATATCCTATCACTTCAAGAATTAAAAATCCTTAATCATGAAATTGTGGTTGTCACCACATTATTACAGATATATTTAATGTTGATTAGTTTACATTTTCCTTTTTTCCTTTTATGCTTCCCCAGTGGTTTTTCCTAACCTATTTGGGAGCAGCAGTGCTGACTAAGATTTCATTTGGGTGTATATCCTGCAGTAGTAGAGTTGATGTAAAGTAGTGGAATGAACAGTAGAAATACTTTGATGGTAGCTTTAGTTGCAGCTGAATTCTTACCCCTACTTACTTCCTGTTTGGAAATTCTTTTCCAGCATGGAGTAGGATGCTAACTTGTCAGGTGTGTGTATATAAATTTTAACCCCAAAGCAAATGTTTTTGCCCTAGGGAACTTTTTATCTCCAACTCCATCATATCTGTTTTCAAAGAATATTTGATGTTATACTAAACTAATTTTTTCAGTTAACTGGAACTTATGAAGCATATCTTGGGATCAGCATGCAGTCTTTCACCTGCTATAACAAATTTAAGGCACATGGTTATTTGTTTTGTATTCAACTTTTCACTTTCGAATAAGTGATTAATCTTTCTTCCTGTCATGTTTCATGTCACAGAGCACTGTCATTTTCTCCCTGTGACAGCCTGACACTGTTTAAACATCAGTCTAATTTTGCACATAAACCAGTTTTATTTTTTTTGCTTTCTCTTAAAAATCACGTGAGGCATGCCACAATAACTTATTTTCAGAAGCAGCAGGCTTGCAGAAGGCACAACTTGCTCTGTTCTGTCTTGATGTCTGCTGACAGCAGGCTGTGGTGTTAAGCACATATAACAAAAATCAGGAGTATTTCAGACAACAGAAATATGAGAGAGTACATATCTTGCTGTGAAATGAAAAGGCAAAGCTTGTTGCAGGGAGACGGTGATGGAGCCCATACATGTCTGATTCATACTGTTATCTCTGTCTGTTCAGGGAAAACGTCTGGTTTATGCCATGTGTGTTAAGATTTAGTTCTCTTAATACACTATAGTATTTGATACCAGTCTTGTCCCTTCAACATTTGAATCTTCGCCTTTATAATGATGTTTAAATGTGCTGATTTTACCCTCTGTTTTGTATGCTCACAGTAAGTCATGTGAGGTATAAAATAGGGCTAAGAGATCAGTTGGAAGTGGCTTCTGTCTCCCTTGTATAATCTTATATCTAGTATTCCTTACTCTGTCATCTTAGGTACCTTTGTGTGGTAAAGTCTTGTTCTTTGTCCTTGAAGTACCAACATCTCATGATAAAGTGGGAAAATATTGTTGCTTTGCTTCCTTTTTAAACAGGTTACACAAGAATCTAAAAGCTACATCCATGGTGGATCAAAACTATAACTTCTATTAGAAACATATGAAAACTGTTATAACCACAGTATTCCTGGAGGGGTGTGAACATGCCTAGAAGAACAATATCCAACCAACATATATGGCTTATCTCAAGAAAGGATGTTTGTTCAGAAAGGGAAGAATTCTGTCTTAACGGGCCCAGTTTTCTGAACACTTTTCAGTCTGGAAAACTTGATGCAGATTGGAGGATATTAGCAAAAAAACCTACTATGGTCTTGAATCTGGCTGCGTGGGGAGTTTTGTACTCTAGGAACAATATATATATATAAGAATAATGAAATTCCCAATCAATTCAGCAATGTGTTTTTCCAGGAGAGGAATGATGATATGTACATTATGTATGGACAAATTTTCTTTGTTTTTTAATGTGAGAATACCTGACTGAAAACAACCTATGATTTAATGGCTTTATTCTAGCAGGAAATCTGTGTTTAGTCAGAATTCTGTAGTAATGAAAAAAATCTATTAACTTAATGTTATTTTGATGGACAGGAGTGAGAAAAAGATTTGGGAAAGCAATGTGCATGGAGAGTGGAAGTGAAGTTTCATTTTTCATGGGAAAAGTTCTTTTTCTGGTACCTTATTGTGAGCTGTTGTGTATACAGCTGTCTAGCTTGCGTTCCCTGAGAATGGTGGTGAACTGGGCAAAGCACTGAACTGTCCTGTTTCTGTTATTAAGGGTGTACGGCTAAATAACTTTGTGTCAAGGTTGACACTTTTTTTTTTCTTGAAATAAATTTCACTCTGCATCTTTGCTGAAGAAGGCATGGCCAAATTCTTTCCACTGGGAGTAAGAATTTGCAGAGCTGGTATTTTTTCTTAGCTTCCAAAGACTGTAGTTGAAAACTTCCTTTCTGACATTGAGGAGATGCTTCCTTGTGATGAAGGCGTCTGTTGTTAAGTCCAAAGTTGTGCTCCTTTCTAACATTTGACTGTCTTTACTATAAGGCAATGGGTTATACAATCTTTCCTTGCTTTGCTGAATTCCACTAAAGGGGAAAAAAGAAAAAACAAAATCACTTTAGTGTCTACATCAGGTTGACGTATAGAGTAGGAAGTGTTCATGACATCCAGGGACTTATCAGTCTGCCATAGACTTTGGTATCTGTTTGTAGGATAATGGCTTTCAGGGTTTTATGAGTTTTCTTCTCTCAGTAGCAGCACAAATGTGCACTTACTATGGAAATGACTTACCCTATCCACTGTTGAGCAGCAATACCATTCAATCTGAGAATTGGGTCTCGGAGATAATTATTGCTGCATCTACCTGAAGGACCGTTCCTGCACAAAACTCATGATTTCAAATTTTATTTTGGGTTTTGGCCTATCAAATAATATCGTTGGGAGTCTTAAACAATCTCACCTCTCCCTTGTTCCTCACCCCATCAGACAGAATTACTAAAGTTGTGTTGAAATATTAACTGAAGGACTCTTACTAAAAATATACCTTCTTTTTAATTCTGTCTTCTAAGGATGGAAGAGAGTTTCTTGTGCTGTTCCCAGAGCGCT
Organism: Porphyrio hochstetteri; assembly: GCA_020800305.1. Lineage (NCBI taxonomy): Eukaryota > Metazoa > Chordata > Aves > Gruiformes > Rallidae > Porphyrio > Porphyrio hochstetteri. Next base: position 15,987,304 of record CM036910.1, on the reverse strand, counting down.
GTGATACATCAGGTTGAGTGCAAGGTCTGTCCTGGTTTTTTGCTGTGTCCGCTGCCTTCTTGTTTGTTCTAGTTGGCTTTTCACAAGTTGTGTGGTGGTGCAAATGTCACTGCCTACGAGATCAGAATGTGCAAAAATGTTTTTCTTACCCAGATGTAATAGAATGTCTATAAAAAGAAATAGTATTTATTTGGTCATTGAGAACAGCTTTGTCACTCTTGGTGTCATCCACAAGTACTGCAAATTTCAGTGGGCAAACATCATCCAGGCAGCAGAATTCTGAGACCTTGAAAGCATTTTGGTTACTTGGTAGCTATGAGGAAGAGAAAAAACTGTCTTGTGGGGTTATACCTCAGCTTCTGTGTAGGTAATTCTCTGACTACTTTTGACAGGTGAGAAGATGATGGAAATTTGAGTTTTCAAGTGGTGACTTGGCTAGAGCACATCATCCTGTAGAGCATGAAATGAGCCGGGCAATTAGATGGAAGCAAATACTAATACTTCTTTTTCCATTAGTTTGTAGACGAAGTAGTGTGTATCAGACCTGGTACTGTCAGCTGCAAATGATGGTGTCAAAGGTGAAGTCCTGTAACTGCAGGACATGTATTCTGTGCTTTCAGAGACTTCTGAAGTGTTTTATTGCAGTCCTGAGGATCATCAGGGAGACAACAGCTTTTCTCCCATTAGCTGTGCAGCAGGGAGGGAAGTACTTTGTTTCTACTGGGTTTAGGTGTCAGCCAGTAAAGAGGGAAATGTTGCCTCCCTTTTTTTTTTTTTAACAAGGTCTGTTTTATCAATTAATGTGTTATTGGCAGTGTAGGAAGCCTTTGTCCTCCTAGGATTTATCACAGGAAATATGGTGTCTTGACCAAACCTTTTCAGTTAAAACCCAGCAGCACAACCAAACAGCCACACTGATTGCTTTGGGCTGAAATTTACCTTGTGCAGCATTGCTGTGCTGGTATGAGCAAGTGAAGTTTCTCCTCAGAGTTTGATCTAGTATTTTCCCATTGTCATGTGACAGAATGAGTGTTAGATTTGCCTCTGTGTTGCAAAGCCTGAGGGATGGAGTAGTTTCTTGAAGGATCATCTAATTCAGGTAAATGCTTCAAGTTGCTTAAAGAAAATTGCCTATGTGGATGCATTTTCCCTTCTTTCTTCTGGATTTCCCTTCCTTCCACATACACATTCTCCTTTCATCTGCAGATCAGAAGAAGAAAGTGTTGCCACATGTCAAATTCCTTTGTATCAGAAATACCCTCTTGGTTCTGCCTTTTCTTACACTCCTTAGAGCTAGGTGATCTCTCTTCCTACCACTCCTTTGGGTTATCACGTGCTGTTTGTCTGATCCAGCCTGTTACTGTCCTCTGAACAGTTGTAATACAGCCTTAACTATAAAGTGTTGTCAGGAGGAACTTTGGACCCTTAATTGGAGTTTGTTACTAAAGCAGATTTGTATTATGCTGAACTTGGGTTATTTGCCGGAGAGATTCCTTAAAAACTTTCAAGGAAAGGGAGAGAGCTAATGAAGGTCTTTGATCTCTTCTGTACAGAAGCTAATTGATGTTTGGGTTGCTCATAATTAATTTCATCCTTTAAATTAATTCTCACAAGCTTTAGAAATTACCAGTGAAGTAGTAGTTCATAGCTCTGGCCTTTCTAGTAGGCAATGGGCTTAATTGTAGCTTTGGGAAATTCTGTTTATGGTAGAGGGCAGCATGTTGCCATTGAATGGAAGAGTCAGCTGGCTGGCTAACAGCATTATGTTGCGGGTCTTATGTACTTTAATCTGTTCAGTGCCCCTGTCTCCTGGTAACTTCATTGAGTAGTTTGCTCATTTCTCCTTGTGGCTGCTCCCAAAGATGCTATGTAGCTTATCAAGGCATGTATGCAGATACATGTCTAAAGAACGCTTGCTTAAAAAGGAATTTTTTGGTTTGTACAGCTTTGCTGATTGAGTTCATAAATGAAATGGCTTCAGATGCTTTTCCAGAATGATTTATATGACCAAGAGCATTGGACTCATTTGCCTTTAAGACTACTATTACTATGCCATGAGCCAGCAGTTTGTTCCTGTAGTGCCTTACAGTAATGGCAAAAATCCTGTGAATTCTGCATCTGCAACTTCTGCAAGAAAACCCAGAGATGTCAAATTTCATGAAACTAGAAATTGCTGTTTCACTGAACTTCAATGCAGGTGCTTATAAAATCTAAAGATTTAATCCTAGGTTTGTACTTTAAATAGCAAGATGAAATGGGTTTTGAAAGCAGTTCTGTTATATTCATGCTAACTCCTACTTGTTCTGAGTCAGCATCTTTGGATGTCAGGCAGAGTTATTTGGTGGGGGTTTTTTTGTTGTCCCTGAGGAGGTTTTTTTCTCAGTCTTTGGTCCAACCTGTCTAAAATTACTGAACTGTGAATTGTGCTTTTCTCCGAGTATACCTCTGTGCAGGTGTGCACTCTGTAGCAGTCTTCTGGATTTGTTTACAATTAATTTAATTTTTCATAAAGCCTGGTAGGAACCTCTTTTAGGCCAAGCCTCTTGTAATACTGGACTAGTGAGTCAGCATGTGTTTAATGCTTAAAATACTTCTGTTATAATATCCCTTTTTCAGTGAAATAGTTCTGAGACAAAGCAGTAGATTGCTTTTGTGTTTCATGTAGGATTTTTCCACCTTTGAAAAATACATTAAAAAGCTTGGCAATGTTCTATATTGTATTCCTATGAAAAAATAGTAATATGTTGGAAAGAACTTTTAGGTAACCTGGAGCTGCAGGCTTACTTGCAGTGAAAGTTGTTTTCTAATTTCTCATGGAGAAAATTGTAAGTTTGTCTGTTGTACCAAATGGAAATGTTTCCTTCTGAACGAAGCAGCTAACTGTTCCACAGGAGACCTGCTTTTATATATGGGGCTTTGAAGTATAGTGTTAATGAAATAAGAATAAGAAAAGGGGAAATTTTGTTTTGCCCACTGTAATGCAGCAGATCTCTTACACTAGCAATGGACCAGAAAGCCACTTGCATGTCATCTCTACTTCTCTACCCCTGCTGCTGCTGGGCTGCTTCAAAATGACAGCAGTGATGTTCTCCTTTATATTTTCCCATTTTTTTTGTAGACTCTCATTTCTGTTGAAAATAAAAGCACTGACAGGTTGTATTTACTTCTAGAAGAAGTGAGAGGTGGAAAGAACTCTGACAGTTGTCCCGAGGCAGCAGAAAAACTAATAATGAAAGAAATAGTTCAATGTCTGTAAAATATCTGGTCTAAAATGAATACATCTCTCTGCCCTTCTTGGAGAAAAGCTGGTTACTGCCATTTCGACAGGCTGGTGAGTATTGTGGGTGATGCCTGTTATGTAAGAATGCTGGTATTGCTGCCATGTGAACAATTCAGTGTTAATGTTATCCCTGGGCATCATTTACACATACAGTAAATAATGAACTCTGGTGCAAAAACACAAGGTATCTCACGTGATTTCTGTGTTTTCCTTTTCTTTATATAAAATTCATAAAATGTGCTGGCACAGTGTGACCCAGAACTTTGCAAGTCGCTTGAAGACACCAGGTCTTTTTTCAGAACTTCAGGTGCTGCTTAGGCAGATGAGAGAGGTGGTGACTTACATCAAAGAATGTAGCAGAATGTTACTGGAATTTAGAATTGTTTCCATATTGCTTTATGAAAGACTTCTGGATTGGTTCCTCTCTCCAGACTAGCAAACCAGAAATAATTTATAGGATTGTATTTCAGCATCCAGTATTTGCTTTATGTTCGTCTTCAGACTGTAGCAGAAGGCTGGCTCATATTCAAAACAAGCACGTTAATGCTAACAGAGCTATCTAGAGCTGTTGGAGGGTAGCGTGTTCTCAATGTGATCAGGCAATAAAATATGTGGGCTTGATGTCTAATTCCACAGCTTCTATAGCTTGCATTTAATATTTTATATTTTTTGTCATTGCTAGCGTGTAGAGCAAAAAAGTAAAGACTAATGAGGCAGGTAAACTTCTCAGAGCAGATTGAGAATTTTTTAAGCTTCATGATGCGTCAGACTGTTATGATGATAAAACACAAGCAGACATTAGATGACATACTTGGCTTATTACATGCAGTCGAAAGACTGAATTTTGGTAGGAGCTGTGTGAATCTCTATTCAAATCAGATATAGTCTGTTTGCAGATAGCTGTCTGCAGCCCCAGCCTTGGATGACTGATGATGCATGTAATTTAGAAAGCTTGGAATTTACTGAAATATTTATGCTTCCCTGGACTGCCTTGTTCCATGTGTACATGGAAACTGTGAGGTTAGGCTGAGAGGCTGGCCGAGCTACACCTCTGTGTTACCTGAAACACTTTTACAGGCGAGTGGCAAAAAGGGTCTGCTACTTCACTGTCCTTGAAGTAAGAGGGCTGTAAAAGATACTTCTAACATTTGGGGAAAATCTTGTATGTGTACATGGTTAAACTTTGGTTTATTTAATGCTTGCATGGCTCTTACACATTTGGTCCTCCATCTTTTTCCTATAATTAATACTGTGATTTCAATAATGCATTCTACTGTGAGAAGGGGTGGATGATGACTTTCCATTTCTTGGTACTATGGTAATTAAATCAAAAACATATCACAGGAAAAATGAAAATTCTGTTTTTAAAAAAGCCATTTTACAACTTTTGGCACCGTATAGTTTTTTGTACTTTGATACAGGTGTAAATTGAAACAATGTTGTTGAAGAGTGGAGAGAAAACCTGCAATAGATTAAGAAAAATCAAATAATGTGAAATAGGTTTACTGTTAAGTAAATAACTAGAATTGGTAGGATTTGTATAGGAGAGCAGCTTTGGTGCTCAAAGGAGTAGCAGAGTTGTGTCAGTGTGCGTGGGAAGACCCCACCCTAGGTTATGTGTCTTTGCAGTGGCTATTGAAGTAGTTACAGTATTTTACGGATTTCTTTCTATAATTAAAAAAATGAGCTTGTTTTCCCTTCTCTTTGGGTTTTGTGGGTTTCCCACCACTCCAGCAGCTTTGGAGTACACGTGTACCTTGTGGCTGGGTAGGCATGTGTGCTTTTTTTGACAATGAAGGAAAGATTTTGCCAGCATTGCTGCCACGATGCTAGACTGGAACAGGAGTTGTTCTCTTACGTGTGGCTTAATGGTTAATTACAGTTTGTTGCAGAACCATTAAATATTGCTGCTTGATTTAAAAGGGTACTATTTCATGATGGTTGGTTTTTTTCATTTTATACCTCTCTTCACGGCTGTGGGTTTCTGCTGTTATCTTTTAGTGCTGTTCGTGAGAGCAATGCCATTTAATGTGCTGTGCAGATGGACCTTTTTTGTGACAACATAATTCCAATACAATTTAATTTGGAAACTGTACTAATACTGTTTTGCCTTTAGCAATTTAACATAAAAAGTGTGTTTTAGTGTGTTCCATGTCCCCCCTTGCATCCTCCTCCTTTTTGATGGGATATTGTGTAAATGTTTTTGACATTGTTCTTCCCTCTCCCTCACTAATAGGTAAAACAAATTTGTTGTTGTTTTATCAGAATGCTTGAGGAAGATGTAATAATATATTTATGACTGTGTTCCAAAAAAAAAATTGTGACACCATTTTGTATTCTGTAAGTATGAGCAAAAAACCCCCACAACAGCCAGCCTGTCTGGAATTTGGGATCATGAGCCTTGTTCTTCTGAAATTGTATGACACGTGGATCCATATTTTTCTTTGTCATGTAACTGCCAGTAGTGCTTTGCTGTTTTCTGCAGGCTTTTCATTTGTGTTTTGAGGGTTAAAGAACTTTTCTATTTTTTCTTGATCCATCACTGTAACCACAGTAACCATTTAAACTGTGTTTGATTTAGTCCCAGTAGGCAAGCAAAAATTAATATTTAGAGCAATTCATAGGCAATGCGAACTTATCTCTTCATCCCAGAGGATTTAAGAAACAAATTAATTAACTATTGTTGGTTTCAAAATTGGTGTAGTATTGACAGGTTAAAAGTTGTTTTGTTGTGTTTTCAGCTTTTTAACTAGCTCCATACTATTTCAGCCTAAGAAATAGACCAAAAAAAGAAAAGTGTTAGCACTTTTAGCCTAAAACACACACACACACACACACCCCCCCAACAAAAGCTGGACAAAAGAACCCTGATCCTTACCCCCACCTGCCCAAAGAAACAACTCAGGAGGGTTCACTTGGCCTTGACTTGATTGCGTGGCTGGAGATGTGAGAAGCCAAAAAGGTCATCAGGTCCAGCAGCAGGTAAGCATAGTGTCCCTGCAGCCAGTGTTCCCTTCTAAACCTGCGGATACTGTGTGTTGAGTGTTGGGCGCGTGTTTGAGCTCTTGGGTTTCTCTGTTACTTGCAGCTCTATAATTTCACTGCTAGGCTCAAAACACGAGAATGAAAGTGTGCTTTACTTGCTGCAATTCCTCTTGCAGTTATAGTATACATATAATTTATATTATGTTGGATGTAACACACATAATAGCTATAAACACATGTTTTGTAGCCGCTCTAGCTCTGTATATATAAAATACACCTATATACAGTTATATAACGTATATGTTATAGCTCTGTGGATATTACAGAAATATGAGACAATATTATCACAGATATATGCTATAGCTAGTATAATTATTCATTGTAATAGGTATCATTATATTATTATAATAGTACATTCTGTATCTCGGTGTATATATAGTCAGGGGTCAGATTGAGCCATATGCAGGCAGAAGCTTGGCAGGCGTAAGGGTAAAGCCCTTGAAGTGGGGTGGAAGTTCTTAGCTCATGGAAAAATGAGGGGGTTTATTTTTCAGTAGTAACATTTGTTAGCACAAAAGTAACTTCAGTTATGTCACAAATGTAGTTGCAAGTGGGAGTTTCTGAGGTGAAAGTTGTCTCTCGTTCACATGAGAAATGGTGGCAATTGTTTGCAAACAGTCAAGGTAGTGTTACTTCTTGTGCTGCAGGATTTTAAAATGCTGTTTTATTACATTTATAGCCTGAATGCATTTTCTTAAACTTCTACCTTCTTAAGTGTTTTCTACAACACTACTTCATTTTCTTCCCAAGCAAATATCAACATACAATATCTGGAAGTGATTAATGGTAATTACTTTTCTGTATTATTCCCTATGTTGTGTAGTTAAGAAGAAACTAATGAAAAATGTAAGAAAGAAAATAAAAATGCCAACTTGAGAGCAGAGATTGAGAGGTACAAGTGCATCGTATTTTGTTTTAATGTCTTTGGTCTTTTGACAGATATTGTCCCACACTTTGATCTGCTGATACACTTTGATTCCTACCTAGTCTAACAGTTTGTTGCCAAGTGCACTGCACAGTACAGATACTGTTTTTGTTTGTCATCTCTTCAGGGAACTTCCAGGGAGTCTAATGCAAACTCACACCACGGAGGAGTTGGGCAGGAAAGGTGGGACAATCAGGAGGTATCTCCAAAGTTATCATCATCACGACCCTACCTGGTGGTGCCCTGATGGGATATCTGCTGTGCTGGCTGCTGCTGTGGGCTGTGGCTAGCTGTGGAGCTTATAGAACTACAGAATTGTAGGGGTTGGAAAGGACCTCAAGAGATTGAGTCTGACCTTCCTGCCAAGGCAGGTTCCTTAGGACAGACAGGAGACTTGGGGTGGTTCTACCAGAATGCAAAGATAAAACCTAAAGTCACAGTTTTATCTGAAAGTCTGGAGTTGTTTTCTTTGCTGCTTCAGTAAGTGACAAGATTGTTGTGGGTTTCTTTGCTTTACCAGGAACTTGGTCTTATCCTAATTAATCATTAAAGGTTGTCAGTGCACTATGGTGCAGCTTATTATTAGAGACTGCACGTATTTCACAAAGCTGTGACCCTTTGTGAGTAACTATAGAAACCCCAGCAACAGTACTTATTAACTTAAATTAGGGAGTTCATGTTTTTTAAGAATGTTGGCCAGAGTCAATGGCTAATAATTTTGGTGTCTGAAATAATAAAGATGGTAAAATTTGAATTCTGGTTATTTAACTTTGAGTAACGACATGATAAACTGACTATTACTTTCCACAAGATCTCTCTCATATTTCTTGAGAATTGTAGAATGCTTGTGCGAGAAAAACCCAAATAGTTTTCATTTTTTCTGAAGTTATTGTATGCAAAACATTTTATGCCCATGCTCTACCATATTCACAATTTAAGAGCAAAAATTATTGAAACAGCAAATAAAATGCCTTTAGGGTTTTTGTTTTGTTTCCAGTATGTTTCTAATGCATGTTATTTAAATATTATACTTGATTTACACTGGTAAATGAGATAAGTCTGTTTTAGTTTGCAAAACAGTGTTAGGTGCAAGTGTCTCCGGTGAAATAGAAGGGAGGAAGAAGAAATGTCAGATGTGAACGTTGCTGCGGAACACTGCTAAGGCTGGTAGGTACAGCAGGTTTGAAAATGGGAATTGAGTATTTGCACAGCTAACAAGATAATTGAGTTGATTCCAGCCGATATTTGGAAGAGAGTTTGAACTTGGTCCTTCATGACTTAAATTGCTTTAATTTTTTGGAGGAGCAGAAGCAAACTTGCTGTGGAGGGTGACAGTATTTAACGATTCTTTTACTATTTCATGACACACGTGGCACAAGCCAGTGTGGGGAGATGGGCCATTGGATTATATGGACAGAGCAAATGCAGCATGGTAATCCTGATGTTTTCTGTGTTGCTGGAGTGTGAAATGCAGATGAAGAGTGTACCGTAATGCACTAATATGAAATAAAGGTACCACTCAAACATGTTGGGATGGATTTTGCCCTTGTTGAGCGAAAGGGAAGCCATTTCAGCAGTGGCACTGGTTTTTAAAGGTATAAATCACAAACATTCATGCTCTGGACCAGATCAGTGGCATTGAACAAGACCGTCCTCTGAGTTTGTGAGTAATTGGGTTACAGGGAGCAAGTCAGTGGGTAGAAGTGAAACTTGTTTTGAGGGCAGGAGCAAAATGTTGAAATTAGCCAGTGGGAAGAAATGCCTGTGTTAAATTGGTGGAAATGTTCTCCCACTTGTGATTGAGCTGTTTGAATAATTAATGCTGTCGTTGTTTGGTTTTTCTCCTCTGTGTGTATGTTGTATCTTGCATTGGAGGTTGTTCAGCCTGCGGGTGTGTTCTGGCAGGGTGTTGCTGGCTGTGACAGGACAGGGCTGGCAGCAGGCAGTCCCTGCGGGTGCTGGGTGTCTTGGGTGCACTCTCCAGGGTACTTGCACGTAACCCCCCTGCATAAAACAGTTACCTCCTTGAACTAATGTTGCAGGAGACAAACTTAATTCTTATGCATATATTAATCTCTTAGCAGTGTTGTAATAACAGGGACCTGTATATAAATGTGTGATGGGAAGTTGGATCAAGTTTGCAGGTGATACTGTTTTTCACTACTGATAGATTGCCCAGCTCTTAGGTTTGGCTTCAGTTCAGCAGCCCTTAGTGGCTTCTTGGGAAACAGAGTACTCTGGGATCCTGCTGGTGCCCAAGCAAAACTTCTGTGCCACCTCTAAGGCCCATTGTGGGCATGTTCTCCCTGCCGTCCTTGGGGAAGGCCAGCCTCCCACTGGCCTGGGAGGAGAGGCTCTGGGGACAGAGAGAGGGGACCAGGGAGTTTGGTCTGCTGCCTGCCCTCCCCTGTATCGTGCACAGCTGGCCCACAGCTCAGTATGTTCAGGGACTCCCAAAACAAAAATGCTGTGCCAGGTAGTGGCCACCTGGGAGACTTTCACCCTGCTGACCTGTCATACCCTTCTGAAGGATAGTGAAACAGTAATTGCAAACACATGGATGTTTTGTTTGGTGTAGAACTCTCATGATAAAGTATATTTACAGGAAAATATATATTAAATAACAAAAGTGAGATACTAAAATTTTTGGTACTTGCCCATTGTGATTCTCTTGGAGAACCAACTGCACTGAGGAGCAAGAACAAAACCCTGCTGGGTGCAGAAGCCTGTGCAGTGCTGGGGAAACCAAGGGTTCACAAACCAGAACCAGTGTTTTTGCAGTAGGCTGTGTTTATCATGGGGCAGTTGTTGCAGTGTAAGAGTGGACTAACCATGTCTTAGAGCTCTTAAAGTAAAAAAAATTAGGTATTGAGGTCAATGTTGGATTTTGTTCTCTGAAGAGTATGATATAAATCTATCAAACTTGACCAGTTTTATGTGCTGCTTTTTTCTGGAGAGATATCGAGAGGGTAGGCACTGTATATATGTGATCAATAGTCTACAAAATAATTTCACCATTGACTTCATTAATCCTATTCAAAATGCGGTGGCGAGGGGGGAAAAGAAAAAAATAGTGTAGAATAATTAGCAGAATGAAATTGAGTTCGTAGGTGTGATATCCAATTATTTTCTGCCCTGGAGATAAACATCAAGTGCAGGTTGGATATTACAGCTTCAGTGTAGCACCTCTGCTTCTTCTGAATCAGATGGCGTGAGAAGTAGCCATGTTGTGTGAAGAAAGATGGTGTTTCAGACCATTGTGGCTGACACAGTGTGACTGAGAGTCAGTTAGCTGCTTGGAACGGCTGCTTTAATGAGGTCTTCAAAAGAATTACTGGTTTGTGGCTTGTTATGTGGCAAGTTGAACTCTGGTCTTTCTGCTCTATGTAGGAAAACCATTCATGGGTGGCTGATAATGCAAGGAGGTTGAACACTGTTTCTGTACAAAGGTGCTTTTGCACAAATGTGTTCTAACTGGGTATCCTTGAGGGTGGAAGCACAGCGTTGCTCCCATGCATCTAATAATTTTTCCTAGGCTTTCCCACAAAGAAAGCAGCTTTAAGTAGTTGTACTTCATGTTGTGACTGACCAAGCTAACGTGGCTGTGTGACAACTGGATTCCCTGATTTATTGAAGGGTTGACATGGGGTGGAAAAAGCTGGACATGACAGACTGTATCAGATTAGTTGTTAAGTGTGTAATAGACCCTTATGCCCTGAATTACAACTGAATGCAGCCTTCTGCAACGCTTTAGGCTGTTGTAGACGTGGTCTCATCTGTGAAATGTGAGAGCTTTTATTTTCCTTTCATTAAAAAAGAAGAAAAAACATTGTGTTTTAAAACCCTGGTGGGCTTTACTCGAGCCTTGATTGGAAATAAGATACCGCTGCCTCAAGTTGATCCCATGTTTATGTTGTGTCCATGCAGTGTTGGTATAATTTTGCTGCTACCTTGGGATGTATTTAGTTTTGGCTGGGAAAGTGCTTAGATTTTATTTTAATGAGACTGCAGGTATTGTTTATTCTTTTCTTGTTGGTCACTTAGTGCAGTCCAGTTCATTCTTGGACTTCTGACAAAACAAGCTCATGGTCTGTTAAGAAAAACTCAACTGTTTAAATAGCTGTCAAGAACAATGTCACAGGTACCTTTATGTCCATGTAAATTACAGTTTATTGAATGCTAAGTATTGTTGGAGAAAAGTTTCATTACTAAATTGATGTAGAACCAGGTTAGAAATTTTATATAGATTGTATAATTATCTGTTGGAAAGAAATGAAAAACACTGTTCAGGGGGTTTTCTATTGTGTGAAAACGGCCTATTTCTCACATGTAGTTTTTTTCCACTCTGTATTTTTAAACTTGTGTTCAATTTACAGTCTTCCCCATGTACTGTTTTACTTTGAACTTCAACAGTATTCAGTATATGAACTTCTGTAGTCAGCACTTTGTTGGGTGAAAGAGGCAGTTTATTGATATTTTTGTGTAGCTCTAAGATGCAGAGGTGCTTATATTTGTTTCTTAATGTAGTCCTGCTATTCCTTCTCATAAAGTACTCGATTGTTCAGACTCTGTCCTCAAATTGTGTTGTATTAAATGCAGACAAGTGTTTTTTGGATTGAGATTGGATATGATGAAACTTGGCTCTCTTGACTGGAGTGTAGCACATGTATTCAGATGTGAAAAATAAAGAAACTTGACTCCAGGCTGTAAAACTGTAGAGGTGAAGAGGCACAAATATGATGGTGAGAAAGGTGGCATTGCTCACTTGAAGGAGAGAAGCTTCTAGGTTAGTGAAAAAAAGACCTGCTTCTCACACAAGCAGGCTTCACAGTGTGTGGAGGCTTTAAATAAATTTAAGGGGATGAATTTCATATTTGGCTGCTTTGGGTGCAATTTTCAGTTCTTATAGCTTTCATTTTCCATATATTTGGGTCATTAGTTTTACTAGTAACTGTCTTAAGTGGTTGTTTATTTCTTGGAAATAAACACAAGTTTAAAGAAGTAATTCTGTAGGACTTTAATAAATGTGAACGAAGCAGTGATCCATGCTTACTGTTATTGAGATGTTGCTGTGTCTAGAACTAATGCAAGCAATCTGACATTAGTGATGGAATATTTTTTTCAGGCTTCTCTGTAGTTGGAACAAGCACATGGAGTGTGGGGAAATTTAGTAAGGGTTCATTGTTGGGCAGAAAATGAGGTTACTAAATGCTTGTTTGTGCAAATGAAATTCCATATGTATTTTAAAACTGAAGGTTACAAAGCCCTCTTCTGTAGTGTATGTGTTTCCATGTGTAGTATTGATATGTAGGTGAGAGTTGACTTTTTTACTTGGTGGGACAGGAAGGAAGACAGCTCTGAGAAATACTAATGTTTGTCCTCACTGGGAAAATGCCGTGGCTAATCGCATGTGTTTGATTTATTTCCGAACAGTGCCTGGCAAACAGTTGTCTGCAGTTACCTCTAGGGACAATGGCATTCCCTCTGGTCAAAATGGGTGTGTGTATGAGCTTGAGAATATAGCAAACTGGTTCAAAATCGGCTTCGCTGTATGTGCCTCTTACTTGGCAGATCGTAAATGATTCATCAGTCTCGTATGACTTGCCAGATCAGGTTCAGGATACTGCTGAGCCAATTTTTACTTGAGAATGACCCAATTTTTTGCAATTTCAGCAGACTTCATGGCCAGATATTTTCCAAGTCTTTCAGTATGTAATTTGAAATTTTGTTTTACCTATATTTTAAAGTCAACAGTAAAGTTTTTTTAATGTCTTCAAGGCGTTGCTTGAGTGACCTGTGTTAAAGACTTCCTTTGTCTTACGGTTGTCTGATGTCTTTCAAAAAACTGACAGTAGAAGGAAGTGCACTTTTGAGAATATTTTGAATACAGAAAACTTTTTAAAATGTTTCTTTTGATACCGTTGTAGCTTACTTGATTTCCCTCCTATCCTCAGTGGGAACTTGAGCAAGTACCTTCCCCCCTCATACCGTCTGCTGTGTTGTCAGTCGGTCTGTGTAGCTGCTCACACTGCCTAGCAGGGTCGTGGAGGTGTGAATGATGTGAATCCAGAATGGGGTCTTTGCAAGGAAATGCTCAGTTCATACGTGCAGATTTAGTCATACCTGTCAGAGTAGCTTTTGGTTGCTGTTTTGTGTTAATCAGGTATAGAATTTTTGTGGTAGAAGTACTACACAGCTTTCAAGCTCTCTGAAAACTAACCAAAAATGATGGCTGAACACAGGATTTCACTGTGGTTGCACAGATTCCATTCCAAGTAGACTTTAACTGTAGCTGATCCCTACATGGCCTATGGGCAAGGGTTTCAGAATGGTCTGATAGATAGCAGGGCTCTTATCAACACAGTTGAAGGAAGAGAAAGTGATTTGCTTTTCCAGGGAGGAGACAAACTCTCTGACTCTTAATAATTACAGTGAGTCACTTTGCATAGTATGTCATTTATTTAAAAGGCAGAAGAAATAAAGAAGAGCGAAGCATTGCTTTAAGAGGATAAATCAGCCAAAAGTAAAGGCTGTACAGCATATGATGCTTTATTTCAAGCTTTCTCTGAAGCATTACGTAGACCTTTAGTTGTGCAAGGACATACTGGGTCTTACACAATTTCACATTTTCCCAGTAAAATAAGCTCTAACCAGCAGTTGTAGGAAAGGCTGTAATTCATCAGTAATACAGTTTTTTCTGTCCAGTGACATTTTTGCCTGAGACAGAATGAATTCAGGGTCATGCTTACTTGCTATTTAAATAAAAGCAATTCCCTGATGTTAATGCTTTTTATGTAGAAAAATTTTTCCCCTTCAAGTAAGTCTGCAGTGTGAAGAAGGGGGCGGCTGACTGGGCAGGCCCTTATCACCATCCATAGCTTCGTGTTTGGAGTACAGTCTGCCCGAAAGCACAGTCCATCCTAATGTTAAAAAAACCACTGATGACTAAAATTTTAATTACACTGTAATATATGTTTTGTGAGTATTGGCATAAAAATACTGGCAAGCCAATATAGTGTCATTTAAATAATTACTACATGCTACATTGTCAAGAATTTGGAAGGGATTTGATGAGAACTTCCACGTTTAGACAACAGATACTTTTCTTTCTGGATTCAAGACTGGCAGGTGTTAGTACTGAGACTTTGTGGAGACATAGCATGGAGCGAAGAGCAGCACGAAGACTTAGGAGTGTAGGAGTCAGTGAAAGACAGATGTTTAAAACAAACCAACACTGGCGTCTCTTCCCCCTCACCTCCCAGAATACCCAAGTTAGAGGAAGTGCAGTGCTCTTCCATTCATAGTCAAACCTGAAATCCCGCAGTTTTAGAGGGTTTTTGTGGCCCTGCCTATGCAAGGGACCTGACTTTGCCCAGTCAGAGCAAGCTAAATCCTGCAGCATGTAGGAACACCAGAATCATGAGGTGAGGAGGTTTTCTAGCTCAAGCCATTGTCCTTCAAAAGGAACTCACCTCTTCTGGCTAATTCTGACGCTACAGCTGACAACATTAATGCTTCTTTTAAAAGGTTAAGGGACTTACTTCATGTTGACCAAATAAGCCTGTAATCAGCGTAAGAACAGGTTCACTCCAATAGCTGGTAGTCTCCTAATTGGAGTCAGCCTTATTAGTGGCATATTTTTCCTTGTAGCCAATTTCTCATGTAGCTTCAAATCATCAGATGAGCAACAGTAGGAACTAAGGAGTACTTGGAAGCAAGTTGTGATTGTTCTTATATTTGTAACCTGGCATTTCTGGTGAGACTTCGTGGGTTCTCTTTTCTCTCTCAATTGTCTTTATGCATTAATCTTAAAAGAATCCAGCTTAGTTCTTGTTTTCTGGACTGAAATCCATGCTCCTTTTCTTTACATTCCATTTAATTAACTTGATACCAAATAGTTCTGCTACTTTTTAAAATATTAATCATGTTTATAGACCTTAAATTAATAAAATACGTAACTTTAGCTTGAAAGTGTCATTTCACCAGTAAACTGTTAGCGGACCCCAGATGTTCAGTATCATAGCTGGGTTATATAAAATGTGATGGTGGCTAACAGCTTTGTCTAATTCCTGAAGGCTATCCATCCTTTCAGAGAGTAACAAAATACTGTTGGATTAGGAAATTAAATACCAGTTTTTTGTATCTGTTTTTAAAACTTTTCTGCTGAGTTGTAGTTAATCATTTGGTTAGTCCTTAACATGTGCAGATGTTCTCTCAAATGTTGTAAGGGGTTGGGAGAAAGCATAACAGATAATATGCTTTGATAAAAGGGGAAAAGCATGATGTACAGATACACGGTAATTTATTGTTTGGCTCTTTGGTGTTTTTAATATTCTGGGGTTTTATACAATATGCATCAGTTGTTGCAAGTGAGCTACTTCAGGCTGTCAGTTTGACAAATGGTGTATTTTAGGTTTTAAAGCTTATTTGTAGCTTCATAGCATCTTTGAATATATTCTTTCTGTTGTATGTCTAAGGTGCTCCTTTAGCATCACTTGAAATCTTTGAATATGCACAAATATTTTTGTTCAGTTTAGGCAATTTTGTTTTAATGCTCTTATGTCTTAAGAGAAAAGTCTGACCTGACAGAGCTCTATAGTCAATGTTGGACTTTCCCCCTTCCCACCATCCCCATTAGTTTTTAATACATTAGTTTTATTTTTACATAGTTAGAATTGCCTTTGTAGTAGTTCTCTATGATTGCAAGTTGCTTGCCTTTTCCTGCTAGCATGAGTATCAGGTTATGGCAGCGTGTATCTGACAGCACCTGAGAAGCTGGTGGGTGTGCTGGCCTCCAGCTGGGGAGAACACTGCTGAGTGTGTCCTGCTGCTCCTCAGCGTGTGTGGTGTTTCCTGTAAAGCCCGACATCTCTTGCTGTGACTGTCTGACTCTGGAGCAGGACTGGCTCCACTGGATCCAAGTGTACAGAAAATCCACAGGTGCTTGCAGGCCCCTGTCTTTGGCTGAGGAGTTTACAAATGCAGGTATCAAAAGAGTACAGTTTTTCTAAAAATTCTGGGGAGAAAGGGGAAAAAAAACCCAACAAAAAAGGAAAAGAGAGGCGTCTCTCTCTTTATGATGTTTGAAGCTGCTGTTGTACCTTGCTTCCAACTGCTACACACTCTGGTTTCCAAGGAGTACAGCACTGAAGATCCTGGTTGATTTCCTGTGGATGTCTGAGCTAGCAAGGGTGTGATGTATTTTACATCAGCAGCTCTTGTCAAAAGAGTAACTAATTATCTTTGTTGTTGATTGAATAAGTGTTTAGTCATCATATTTTTCCTTATCAAGCTATGAAAGCCATTAAAATAATGTTAACAAGAAATACTTGAGTAATCTTGGTCTGTACTCTTTTCAGTTCAGGATCCTAGTCATGAATTTCATGTGTATCATATCTGTAACAAAAGCTTCTTGAAACAGTATTAAGAGTGTTCTCAAATTGTAAGGCCAGACAGTGTGTTATCTACTCATACCAGCAGTGTGATGTCTTGGTTTCAAAGTTTGAGATTTTTTTGGTCAGAGGACAATGTCTGTGTACCCAGAATTGGTAGATATTTGCGCCACCGGCATATTTACAATTACAGTGCAGTAGTATGTCCTGCATTCCACTCTGTAGCATTAAAATAACTGCAGTTTTAGTTGTCAAGAGTATGTGTTTTTATGCTATATGTTGTGTCATCTCAAATGATATTGCCCACCCTCCCCCAGACAAAGGCAGAAAAACTGAATAAGGAAAAATAGAGGAGTATCTCTTTTGTTACATGGTAGGAAAGCTTTACAACCCATCAGAACCCAGTTGTGTGCATCTTCCTTGTGTGTCTGAAGCCAGAGAGAATACAAAGGAAAGAGATTGTAGAACACCAGTGAACTTCTGTGTGTTTGTTGTTTCTTCTGTTTGTTTCTTCTACTGATAAGTAACCCAATGCTTTGCCAGTGATACTTTCCCTTCCCCTGCTGCCCTGCTCCCTCTAGATCAGAATTGCACTGAATTAAATGTTTCAGTGAAGAGCATGAGTTTAAGGCTCACTGAGTGATTAAAAACTGATTTAGAAAGACCAGCAGTGCTGCACAGGAGGCAGCTGGATTGGAGTGCTGGTGGTTAAGTCCTTTACTCTTACATGAGGGAGTAAATGAAATTAAATAGTGGACAGGGATAAGATCCCTCCTCTAGGTCTGGCTCATGTTCCTTACCTGATTTGGGCATTCACCTGCTCTGGCCTGGGGTCCTCCCTGGGCTGCAGATGGGATCTCTGCTCCACCATCAACCTCTATGGGCTGCAGGGGGACAGCCTGCCTCACCGTGGTCTTCTCCATGGGCTGTGGAGGAATCTGGCTCCAGTGCCTAGAGCACCTACTTGCCCTCCTGCACTGACCTTGATGTCTGCAGGGTTGTTTCTTAAATGAAAGGTCAAAAACGGATTCCTATTAAACTGACCTGTGTTTCTGAATGTACTGTGAACAGCTTACTGAAGCAGATACATGAATTTTTGAGTTGTCCATGCTACAGAACAACTATAAACAGCAGTCCAAAGCTGAACTGTGAAGTACTGTTTGGGTAAGATTAAGCCTTTTATGTTAGCAGCTTCAGAACTTGTTCTAAAACTTCCTCAAGTACTAAGCTTCAGTCTTTGCCCAGCAGACATGTTTGCACAGTGTTTAGCATGAGTTAAGCTGCATTTATTTCAATGAGAGCAGACTTGAGCCTGCACTTCTTGTCGCTCCTGAATTCATTATCTTGCTTTATCATTAGATTAAATCATTAGATTTGCCTCTGATGGTTTTGTTTGGAAGAGCTGTATTCACAATTGGGTATTTTCAATGCAGATGGCATTTAGATCAGGGGGCATTGTGTTTTTCACCTTAGGAGATATAAGCAGGTTTGACAGTAGGGTTGTAACTGCAGGATGCTACTAATACTCACAGTAGCCTCAACTTGCACATACAATTTGTATGTGCCAGGCAGTTGGTGGTAGTACTGGGGTTGGTTTCAGAAGTGTAGCAGCACTCATGATTTTTCCCGTGTTGTATTAACGTTACTGTGGCTTTGGCATTGGGGGTTGTGTGTTTTTTTGGGTTTTTACAGTTTTAGGTGGCTGACAGAATAATTAATACTTTCATACAAAGAGATTTCTGAAGGTAGTGCATGAGTATGAAGCCAGGCTTCCAGAGGACAGCTCGTTGTACCAGAGGTGAGGGGATGTGTTTGTGGCTGCTGGTTGCTGTAATGGAATCGCTGGGAGTTACCTGCCTGCTACCAGCTGGCCTCAGCCAGGCAGCCCTCTCCTGCCATGCAAAGGCTGTAAAAGGACCAGCCTGATTTGCTTTAACAGCTGCAGCCCATTCTGAGGGTTAGAAGGCTGTACAGAGAAACTGATTTCCACTGAAATGCCTTTGATTTTACTGGATCAACATTAATAATAAAATACAGTGATTGTAGAAATTAACTTTCTAATATTCTGAAATTGTTATGGATAGTGCATAAAGCACAGTGAGGTATGTGGAATTTAAGTAAGTGAAGTGATGTAATTTAAGATGCTGCATTTCCAGAGGTCATGTTAATTTCATAGGAAATTTAATATCTGAATAACTCATGGTGAACAGTGAAAATACTTGGAAATGATTACTTCAAAAATTTTTATGGTATGTTGCGAGGGTTGCTGAGAGAATCCTAGCCATGATCATCATAATTCAGAAATGTAAATAAAGCATTTATTTTTCTCATGGCCTTTTAAACTTAGTCTCTAGAGTTATAAAACAGAAGTCACAACCCCTGTGTGGCTACTTTAATTTTTAAATACATTGACAATGTCAGCAGAGAAAGATACAAGCTTTCAGGTCTCTTCTATCTGATTTACCTGCTGTGGAATTAAAAGTAGAGCTAGTTGTTTTGCCTTTTTCTCCCTTTACAAACAAACTGAAGTTACGTTTTTCTAAATAGACAAAACTGACTTTCAGTGCTTGAGAGAAAGTGTGGTTTATTGACAACTTGTGTATAAAATTATTTTAAATTGTGTAATGGTTTGCTGATGGAAAATTGAAAAAATAGTGAAAAACCAAAACAAAACGCTAGCTTTCTATCAGAAGATCAGGTAAAGAATGAAATGTTAAGGGCTACTCTTTTGCTTTGCTATTAATTTGATTAGTGTGGAGTAAATTGTTCACCAAAGAAACTCTTCCTTTGAAAAACTGCATTTATTTTGTTGTCATTGTTGTTGCATACCTGAGGCCAACACAACCACATGATACTGGGATTCACCTAGGAAGGTTACCAATGCTGTGTAAGGGCTGCTTGGCTTGATGCTGCTTTTAGTTCTAAGCTCTCCAAAAAGGAAAACAAAACAGAACCCCCAGGATAAATATACCAGTGGTGTTCTTGTGTCGAGAAGAACCAACTATGCTAGAGCAGCAGAAATGCCAAAAAATGAGTGATGAAATATATTAGAAGCTTGACAGTAAGAGTCCTGGAGATGCATTCTGGTAGTAGACATGATTGTTTGTGTTCTGCACAGAGGATTAGCATACAATAGGACGTGGAATGAAGTGGTTAAACCTTCATTAGATGCCATGACTTTCTGGCTGTTGTAATGCTCTTGCCTCCAGCAATGTTCTGG
This sequence comes from Porphyrio hochstetteri, assembly GCA_020800305.1. Taxonomy (NCBI): domain Eukaryota; kingdom Metazoa; phylum Chordata; class Aves; order Gruiformes; family Rallidae; genus Porphyrio; species Porphyrio hochstetteri. The sequence continues at coordinate 15,967,442 of CM036910.1, read as the reverse complement.
ACCATGGATGATAAGAGTACTGAGGATCTCCAGAAAATAGTGAAGCTTGAACCTAAAAGTACTTTTTAAGTGATCAAAGCCTTCACAGGCATTAATTTAGGGTTAGTAGGTGAAATTCTTTGTTTAGCTGAGACAGATACTTAAATAATATGGGTTGGTCTAAAAAGGAGAAATTGCAAATGACATTTTTTAAAAAAATGTATAAAGTAACTAAAGATTTAAAGCTTTTTCAAGACTCTCTAAAATGGACTCATACATTTAGTAATCTAGAAGATATTATTCTAACATTGCTGGTTAAAATGAAGCAATATTCTCTGAGGATTGTGAGTTTTGTGGCTCAGAACAGTGTCATGTGTGTGGATATGGGGGAGTTTCTTACTTCTGTGTGAAACGAGACAGAAGGCTGGCTCAGGGTCAGCTGGCGTGGGGGGGTCCTTTGGGACTCTGCACAGTAAGTTCCTTGGCTCGGGAGCAGCTCATTCCGCACACCGTCCCTTTGCCACGTGCCGGGAAAGCCTGAGGCAAGACGGATTGAAAAAGGGGGATGTGTTTTTTGAGCATCAGTTCAATTTTTCTAATCTACCTGTCATTAAGCTTTTAGTCTGATAAAATTAACATGAAGCTCAAAAATATTCTGTGTATAATTTGGATCTACCGAGCACAAACTTAGAAGTGCGTTTCAGTGCTAACTGAATTTTCAGATGGTGCTGAAAAAGTGCAGTCTTGTTTCAGTTAACTTGGTAAAATGTGATGCTGTGGTGCTAGTGAGGCAAGACGTGTCCAACAGCTTTCAGATATTTTTCTTCATCTCACATTCCAATTCCAAACTCCACTTACAACTCAGACAAGTTATTGGTATTACAAAGATGACTTCTGTGATCTTGGGTCATGAAGAGAAAGTACATTTCCATAGAGGTTTTGACAATTGATCCTCATTATTTGTACCCTGCAGTCACTAGAAAGAAAGAAATTATAAAATGATTGAGTTTATTTTTAACACTGTTGCTTTGAAAAGTTGGAATAGAACCTGCAATTTTAGAATGTGGCTCTAAGCTCCGTTTTGCAACAGTTTGTGATTAGGTTGGCTTTGAATAAAAGGATTCGTGTGTGAAATGAATTGGAAATTTCAGTTCAGTTGCTCTGGTGTAAGTGTTCCTGGTGTGCTTTCTATCTCCCATTACATTTGACATGCTGTTTGACAGTCGAACAGAAACACAGCTCAGTAGACAGTGAACCTGAACTAGATTTCTTTATTCTTCTAACCAGTGATAAAAGCAGAGTGGTTATGAAAATAAGCTGAGACACTGAAAGAAAGCACAGCGCTCCAAATTGCAACTGTGTGAAGGCTGTGACCTCCCGAGCATTCTGGGGAGCCACCTTTCTGAAACTTAAAGCAGGGCCTCTCTTTGGGCCTTAGCGCTGCTGCGAGTTGACATCGCTGTCCCTACAGTTTACATAGTGTTTGGATTCAGTTTGCAAAGCCTCACTAAAACTGGGTCATTAATTTTTATGGTTCCAATTCTTCAAAAGTAAAAGCAAACAAGCTTTAGTTGCTCTCTCCCAAGCTGTGTGTAGTGCCTTGTGGTACAGTGCTGTAAAAAGTCATTTTTAATATCAGATTGTTTGAACGTGGCAAATCTTTGTAGCACTCTGACCCACACACATTGTTTTTAAATCTTGAGAATTAACTTGTCATCAAAGAACGGTAAGAGCAGAAGGGAGAAAGGTGAAGCTGGAGCAGAACCTCTTTTCAGGAATACGGAATTAATGAATGACAATTGACTTAAGTCTGAGCAGAGGATTTCTGGGGATCATTACATTTCCCAGAAGACAAAGTCAATTTGCCTTTGGCTTGTGCCTTAATGTAACAGGAACAAGTAGTAATTTTGCAGACAGACAGGCCCCTAGAGGATCCTAATTCTTAATTGTATAAAAGTTCTAATTGTACTATTTTTAAGTGCTAACTTATTTAAAGTGTGCGTATAACTTAATTGCAGCATGAATATCTTGGATGAATATAAGTGAAGCAAGTCAGTCTCACAAATATTACTTTAAAGAATAGAATTAAGGACACATTGAAAAGCATGAGGTGAAAGGTTTCACATGCTAAAAAAACTTCTTTTTTAAAAATCATCCTGTTACTGCAAGGTTTGCAAGTTCTTTTACCTTCCTGAGATTTCTGATTCCATCAGCAGCCACTTGCTTAATAAAGCTTCAGTTTGATAAATTCACCAGAAAATGATAATGCAAAGTTGTTAAGCTAAGTGATGCTCTTCATTATTGAAAATGATGCCCCAGCAAGGTGTTCAGAGACATCAGAAGAATCCCAGACATAGATACAGACTGGGAGAAGAGCTCCTTGAGAGTAGCCCTGCTGAGAAGGACTTGGGGATTCTGATGGATGAGAAACTTAACATGAGGCAGCAGTGTGCTCTTGAAGCTCGGAAGGCTAATGGTATCCTGGGCTCCATCAGAAGATGGGTGGCCAGCAGGGACAGGGAGGTGATTGTCCCTCTCGTGAGGCCCCATCTGGAGTGCTGTGTCCAGATCTGGGGCCCGCAATACAAGAAAGATGTAGAACTGTTGGAGAGGGTTCAGAGGAGGGCCACAAAGATGATTAGAGGGCTGGAGCACCTCCCCTCTGAATAGATGCTGAGGGAGCTGGGCTTGTTCAGCCTGGAGAAGAGAAGGCTGTGGGGGGGACCTCACTGCAGCCTTCCAGTACCTGGAGTGAGCATATAAGCAGGAGGGGATTCAACTTCTTAAAAGGGTAGGCAATGGCAGGACAAGGGGGAATGGATTAAAACTTAAGGAAGGAAGGTTTAGATTAGATATTAGGGGGAAGTTTTTTACAGAAAGAGTGGTGAGGGGCTGGAACAGGCTGCCCAGAGAGGTGGTGGATGCCCCGTCCCTGGAAGTGTTCAAGGCCAGGTTGGATGGGGCCCTGGGCAACCTAGTGTAGATCCAGGCCTGAGGTTGGTGGCCCTGCCTGTGGCAGGGGGGCTGGAGCTCTGTGATTCTTGGGGTCCCTTCCAACCCATTGCCATTCTATGATTCTGTGATCAGTTGCTGGTGATAGCTGGTCGGAGGCTGATCCCACAGGCCCAGGAATGGAGGGATGGATAGTAATGTGGAAGCTGAGGCCAAGGGAGATGCTGTGGTTTCAAGCCTGTGTTCTGCTCACCACATCTGCTGTCATGTGACTCGGAGGAAATGGGTTTAGTGGAGTGGCCAGTCAGTTGGGCCTCCTTACATGGGCCTTAAAACTAGGGTTCTCTGGAGCACAGACTTGCTGGGTTTATTGCCCTATGCCTGTACAAGGGAAATCCTTCAATTGGGAAACAAAAATTTCCATTTGGAAAGCAGTTGTTACTGTGTTAATGCAAACAGGGGGTTAAGGTGTAGTGACAACAGCTAGTAGTAAGGATGAAGCCATGTGAGCTTTTGGCAGAATGGTTGGAGGGCTGTTGTTTCAAGCTGTTTACTGGCTTCCATACCACTTTAAATCCCCAAGCTAGTTGTTATACAGTGTTGTTTTAACTAGAGAAAAGGAAAAAAGTTCCTTGCTTTTCTCTCAAATGGTGGGAAAATGCTCATTCTGTTGGCTTTTCCACACACGCCTACCCCCAACTGGATTCCAGGATTGTTAGGTGGTTGTGCTGAAAATGATTGCTTTAGGTTTGTCAAGTGGTGTGAGTAAGTAGAAGAGATTGACCTTTTCTGTGTTAAGTTATTCTTCTGCATCACATGTGCAGAATTCTTGTGGCAGTATAGAACGGTGAGAGATCAAACGCAGATAGTATTCACCTTTTGTAGGATTTCCTCCACACTATTTCCCACCCCAATTGTCAGGAATATGTTTTCGTTTTGATGGCAGAACAGCTGTGATACGTGTCTCTAAATGGTTTATTTTCTTGAGAGGATTTCAAAGCTTTATGTAATATTGAAACAGCTTCAAAAATTCTGATGGTCAAATTGGTGTAGAAGCTTACAGAGACCCAAAGCAGGACAAGTTGTACGTTTGTGATGCCTGGTTATGCCGACATTAATGTTGTTGAAAGAAAAAAGGCACTTATTAATTTTTCTTCTTATTAACTGGAGAATATATATTTAGCTTAAGGGGGATGTTGGAGATGCTTTCTTACAGCGTGTTCTGTGTAACTGCTTCCCAGTAGAACAGACACACTATATGAATTTAACAGATTGGTTAAAATGTTTTTAATTGGTTAAAATTGGTTTTATCAACTGCTTAACTACGGAAGGTACCTAAGAACAGTGTTGAATGAGGAATTAATAACTACTTGGACATGTTTTAAATTGAATAGAATTTTCAAAATCACTATAAATAGGAATATTAAGGAAGTAACTGCCACTTAAAACATCAAAACCTCAAAAAAGCGTTCTCCCTGTCATTATTCCAGGAAGAAAACACTAACTTTGAACAAAAAAAAAAAAATATTTCAAAAAGCAGGTGGAAGAACTATTAGCAGCATATTTCTTCTACCAGAAAGTTATGCATACTAGGAAATGTGTTTTGCATTTTGGCCTTCACTTTGGGGATGCTGATACTTTCCTGCTGTACTGCTGATGTTACTAAATTGTGGGTACATACAGCCCCTGATGATGCTTTGTTTTTGATCTGATTATATGTCAGCCATACGCTGTTTACAAATAGTAACTTTTTGTGAGATTTTTATGTATTAGAAGCACACATTGTTTTAACACTGTTTACTAGGTAAGAAGGATAAAAATCAGCATACTTAGACTGCTGCTTCAGCTTGAGTAGTCTTCCCTTTCATTGTAGTTCTTTGTTTCTAATTGGAAAAGACTTCTGAACAGTAAACCAGCTGCAAAATGTTTTAATCTCTTGAATAATTTTAGTATAATGTTAATGTGTCTGAAGCTAGCTTATGTGATTCTTAATGTCCCGGTGCAAAAATGTTTCTGAAATAGGCTTCAGTGGCCAAGTTGAGCATGTTTCGGGAAGTGTACACAACTAAGTAAAGCCAGTGATCTCCAGCAGCAAGTTCATTGCAGTAAGAACACAATTCTAATACCATTCTATAGCAATATTATTCAGACCAGAGAAAAAACCCAAAAGGATAAGCAATATAAATTGTATTTCATGACTAACAGCAGCCCAGCAAGTTTTTTTATCAAGTGAGCTATCTCACAAACCTAAACCCTTTACAGTAAGGGGGACCTAACCAATTAATGCAGAGGAAGTCACTAATGCAGTGGTTAGTTAAAAAACCACACCCTCCCACAAGGCATTCATCACATCAGGTACATGACTGAATGCAGGCTCCCCTCACTAGACACAGGGAGCTGCTCAACTGCGCTTCAGAAACATCACTTCCTAGAAATAAAATTACATTTATTTGTGGACACCAATTTCTCTCCTTCAGAGCGCTTCAATAAGCATTCTTTTGTTTGAAGTAGTTACAGACATCCTCTCTGGATGGTGGAACAAGGCAAGACAATTGTTAATCGTGGGTGCGCTAAATTGGACCTCTTAAAATAGCTATTGAATTCTTCATGAAGGGGTGTCTACCATCCGGCTGAGACACCAGGCCATGTTAAGCTGTGCTCAATTGTTTGATTTACAGGCTTTTGAGATCCTGCTCTGGTTGCTCTGAACTTTGCCAGTAACTCTACTGAAATACATAATTTTGGAGATGTTTTTCAGTAAATCTAAGGTTCACGCTGCCACCTGAGCAATTAAACAGAAAGTTATGTTTAGTTTTATTTAGCAGTAGATTCATACTTCACTTTTCAGGTTCATTTGCAGTTGCATATCTGTGCCAAATTGTTTGATTAACATTCCAGCTGTTGCAGTTGTGATATAGAAGTGTAAGAAAGATGGAAAAGATGATGGTTAGAAAGATGAACCTGATTTTGCTGCTACCCTTTCAGGCTCAGGAAATGTGTTAGTGCATTAACTGTGTGTAGACACAGTTGTTATGGATCCATTACAACAGATTACCACCTTTTTGTGAGGGCTTCAGTTATGCTCTTTAGTGTCTGGAATTTAGACAGATAAAACTGTTATTTCTCACAAATGAATGAGATGCTTGACAGTCAGTTAAAACTTAATTTGTGTGGGGGATATGGAGAGAGACTGTGGCAGAATTCCAGATTTTACTGTTAACTTATTCTGTGGCTCCTGATGAGCATCTCAGCCGGTGAGTCCCTAAAAGGAGATGGTCTACTGATGCAGACATGAGATAAATTCATTGTTTTAGCGGAGCTAGAGCAAACTGCCCTAGAGCATAATCCACAGCAAAGCCAAAAATTTACTTGCTTTAAGGAATTCCCTGGTAGCCTTAGGGAGGGTATTAATAGAACATCTCAAGCTTAACCTTGTTGTAAGCCTGTAATGCAGCCCTTGTTCATCCTTTAAAGTCAGGAATTTTAAGCAGATTAATGTGAGGACTAACACAGCCCAGTCTGAATCAGGATTTATGGTGTTGTCAGGGTCTCGTTAATTCTTAAGTAGAAGTTACTGGTTTTGGCAAAATATATGTTCAAACTTGACATTAGTTTTAGTCAAATATTTGTCCTTGATATACGTAAAAAACCCACAAAATAAAGCTGTATAAATTCTTTTTGATATCTTTGGCATTATCAAAAACTTAAAGGTTTTCAGTGAACATTCTATTCACTGTGGGTTTTTGGTTTGTTTTGATACGGTTGGGTTTTTTCTAAGTGTGCAAATGTCAAATCTACTGTTCGATCTGGGCTGTGTCTGAGCAATGTTCTCACCTCTTCAGTTGTTTTAGGCTGTGCTGAGGTAGAGAGAGGCAGCATGGTCTATGGTGAAAATATCTGCAAAATAGGACTAGCAGGTAGCATTGAGGGAATGGAGCACTGCTGTAAGGTGACCTGGGCTGTTGGGCAAGACGCTGGTGGATGATGTGTTGGAGAAATGGACAGATTTTACTGAATCAACTGGAACTTGGGCTGGACTCTAGCAGGGGGAAAAGTTTGGTTTAGTTCTTGAATATAAATCTTGTTTACAAAAAAAAAGTAATGATGGATGAATTATTCGGTGACACAGTTGTATCAATTTGTTTCTTGTTTCCCTGCCTGACAATTCAGGCCCGGGAGAAAGGGAAGACTCAACTATTGAAATACTTGGAGTGGTGTATATTTAGTTGGTTGTGTATCTCTTCTGCATAGGAAAAGTCTTATGTGGTCTTACACAATGTAAACCCATCTGAGTCTGAGAAGGCTTTAGCAAATAACAGATTGGTTTTGGTAGTGACTGTGTCCTTCAAAGAACTTTCCTTGAGATTAAGAAAACAATATGATTGTGTGTATGTTTCCCCTTATTTATCTTGTGTATCTTCTAGCTGGGTCCTGGTAGGTTTTGCTGTACAGCGAATCCATGCTGACATTTTATCTTGCCACAAGTGATATGTATTCTTTTTTCTGTGCTAACAGATAAGAGAAAACTAACTTAAGATATCAGCTGTGACAAGAAATAAATATTGACACTTTAATCAATGTATATACTTAACATTTCTAATGCTGAGCTGAAAAACACATAGTCCTTAAAGCACTAAGGCATTTTTCTAGCACCTTCAGCTCTGTATGGTGACAGGCGTGATCCTGCAAGTGAAGAAGGCTGAAAGCCTAGTCTGTAGCTGTCATTCTACAGTGAATAAAACAGAGATGATAAAGTATGAAGGGATTTGTTTCGCTCCTGAACATGAAAGCATATGATTGTCTTGTTTTTCATGAACTAAATGTGGAAGATTAAAAGGAAAGTTGTGTTTGTGTTTACACTATTGATGACTATAGAAAATTACATTTGATCAGAGTACTTTATTTCATTGATCTTTACAACTGAATGTGTGGGGCTTCAACTGGGCTTATAAAGATTTTGTAGGAGAGGTTTGCTGAATTGGCTCTGGGGTAAGTGATTAGAGATCAAAAATTTTTGAATAGCAGATTTCTGTTTCCTTCCTCTTCTGCTTTTGCTCCAAACATTGCAGATAGCAGTGTGAGGTCAGGTTTCCCTGTTTCCTTGTCATGTGACTGAGAACAGCATCACCAGCAGCCTGGAGACCTGGTTACACTTTTGAGTAGGAAACAGACTTACAGTTTAAGTAAATATTTAGTTTGTCTTCAGTTTTGCTTGGGCTGGTAGCATAGAATAAAATAATCTGTGTTAAGAATTTCTGAAAAATGAGACAAAGATGAACTTATCACACCCAGGTGCTTTTGGGATCCTTGTGGGACACTGGAATATTTCAGTGTGCTGCTTGTAGCACTTGCAGTGGTCCTGTGCAGGCAGCGGCCTTGTGATGGCCAAGTTGCTGCTGTTTATAAAGTTGTCAGCTCCTTGAATGTTGAAGAATTCTCATCTGGACATCTGTTGTGAGCTTCACAATGTGATCAAATTTGGTAGTGTCAGCTCATTCTCAGAATTTGTAAATATTTGTTTTTCATCTATTGGGCTTTGCTAAGCTTAGATCTTGAAGTGTCCTTCCACTTTGAGAGCATTTCATAAACATACTGTATAGATTTGTTACATTTCTATTAGCCATGCGAGAAGGAGGTTTATTTTCTCACTAATTTTCAGGCAGAATTCCTTTTCTGATACCTTAGGATAAAGTACAAAGCTCTGTTGGCCAATGAGGATCCTCTTCCCCAGCATCCCAAAGTTTCCCTGTAGCCTATGCTTCTGTTGTGTTCTCAGTGCAGATTATTTGGGGTTTTTTAATCCCCAAACCCTAAATAAAACCTAAAACCCACAACAAACCAACCACAAACGCTAAAAGGAAAAGTAAACAGCAACAAAGACAGAAAGCAAAACACACACACACACACCCCAACACCTACAGAAAACCACAATATACAGCAAGTCAAAAAACCCACCAAAACAAACAAAACCCCAACCCACTGCCACTATAGTGAGCAGATTGTGCTGCTGCTTTGCAGCTTGTCTCGTACCACTTGACAGAATCACCTTCACCATATGAGCTTCCTTTGGTCAGTGTGGCCATCCATCTCCTGGTGGTTCTTTCTGCACCTACATGTAGACAGAGTGTATACCTACAGAATATTTCAGGATGAGCCTCAGAGAACAGCTGCAGTGCTGAAAACTGTGGTAGAAATTCTGTCAAAAATCTTTACGCTTTTAGAAGGTGAGTGCTTCAGTATTGAAGACTGGCACTGGTTAATAAGAATATTAAGGCTTAGTTATTGTTGGAAACTTTGGTTCCATCCCTCTCTGGTGGCCTTGAAAAAACAAGCAAAATTCTGACTTGATCTTCAATGTTTCTGGCTGATAAATGTGTTTTCTCTCAGTCACAGCATCTTGGAAATGTGAGAAATATCCCAATCATAAGTACTCTGGAAAAGCAAGCCTAATATGCACTAAAACTGCTCTTATCTTTTTTTATTTAAATGTGAAGATTCCTGTTTTTCAGTGTATTCCGCTTAGTGCTTTATGTGTCATTCTAGCACAGTGGTCAGATGTTGACAGTTTAATCTGTGATGAAACCTTTCCACAAATGGGGATAGAGATACTTCGGTTCACAACATAAAAGGTTGCTGTTCCAGTTATGAGAAAATATGCCATAGATTTGGGGTAGTGTATGTGAAATTCAAAATACTGCTGGAGATTTTCCTTTTTTAAAGGCACTGAATTTCCTAAATAAAGTTGGCAGCATGTTAGTTACTGTCTGCTGCTACTTTGTGATCATTCAGCAATCTGTTGCACAGGGGGGAGCAGGAGGAAAATTTGAATTCAATACAATACTGATGGAGAATCCTAAAGAAATTGTGATTCGAAGATGGTATAGAAACTCATTTTGGTAATCTAAAAAAAATTACAAGAATTATTATGAAAGATGTTGGTGTCTCTTCTTAGATTTAATACCAATTACAAAGTGGGAGACCTCATGAAGAATTGCTCAAAAATGCAAAACCTACCCTTTTTTAAAAAAGAATTTAAATTATATGTATGAATAAATGAAGAGATTTAATTTTGTATAAACACAGTCCCTGGAGCTGTTGTATTTTTTGATATTTGTTACATTTGTGCAGTTGCAGTCCAGTTACCTGCAACGTGTCCTGAAAATTAGCAGAGTTTTATTATTCCCTTTTTTCAGCTGAGCTGATCTTACTTAGCATTTTCTCCTGACCTCAGATTGGAGTTCTGGATTTGTAATAGATTTACCTGTGGCCAGAGGCTTTGATACAAGTATGCACTCTGACTTGCTGAAGAAACTTCAGTGGGAGGACTTCAGCAGTTGAATTTATGCTCTTAATTAAATAAGCGTCAACATAAATTGTGGAAAAATGTCAACAGAATGTATTTCATAAGTATTCTTATCTCCGTGTTTGAGTTGCATGTGTTCTTGCCTCAAAGAATCAAAATGATACTACTTTGGATAAGGCCCAGAGGTTATGAATTAGCTTAGCTGTAGAAGTTAACCATCTTTCACAAAGCAAGGGGATTAATGACCTGGTGTTTGTCTCACTGATGTTTTGTCATGATGTCGATGAGCATATACTCCTCTGTTTAACAGTGTTGAGCAGGTTTCCATTGAAGTCACGTTTCCTCCCCGGAAATGTTCCTCCCTGTCCAACTCTTCAGATTCTTCTGCCATCGCAGGCCACAAGTGCTTTGAGAGGTGTCCTGTGAGCTGTAGGACAGAACCTGTGGTTGGCCAGGTGCATCTCTTTGTGGCCACTAACCTCTGTCTTACCACGTCTTACCACTACTTACTATAGCCTGTAGCTATAGTGCACATGAAACAGTGTGGCAGTGAGAGGTGTTTTACGTCAAAAGGAGGCAGTCCACAGCCCCTTTGTTTTGTCTGTTGGGATCATTTGTTCCACTAAATGAGCTACACAGCTGAGAAGAGGATGGTTGCAGTGGAGAATGGATATACATGTACAAAAGTGGTTAAATCTACCCTTAAAAATTACCATAACAGTGCCTGTTACAAGCTGTAGATAGACTTACCAGTTCTTATTATCCCACATCACTGTGCATATGTGATGGCTAGCTGACATTTCTTGGGTTTTAAGTTGCAGTTTCTTACATGTCCTAGTGATTTCCATTGTGCAGAGCTAGATGGAGCTATAAGATCTTGTGTAAATTGGTACAGTGCTAGGGACTCCTCCAAGTTCTCTTGTTCCTGTATTTCACTTTGGCCTGGCTTTGTCTGTTGAAGAGTTCTGATGAGTAAGCACATTATAACCCATAAATGCTCAGTAAGTGAAAAGGCACTGTTTAACTGATTCCCAGTAAGAAAGTGTGCTGTAGCCAATGGGCACCCTACTTGAAAGGCACGCGTTTTCCTCTGAAATTTGCTCCTCTGGGCAATGAAGGTGTTATTAAAGTTGACAGCTGAGTTTCCGTGAAGGCATTGCGCATGAGGCTGTCTGAGGTCTTGGCATGGTCTGTAAATGCAGCTGACCTGCTGAATCTGCTGAAGATCTTGTAATCATACAAGGGTTGGGGTAGCTTATGTCATTACCTGTGTCCTGCAAAAGTATTGGGATATGATAACTAATAGTGAATTTCTTGTACTACCTGAGCGTGTGAACTTGTACATACATTTCCCCATTATTTTCTCCTCTTGTAATTGTGTGGTTGCTTTGTGATGCTAAAGCATGAAATATAGGAAAATAACATGAGATGCTGAATGCTTTGTTTATTGCTTAAATAAGAATCCTGTGCATTGATAAGATAGTTTAATAAAGGTCACCTTTGAAGTAGTTAATTGCAATAAATTACTGTGTTGGATACTTTAACTGGATTGCTCAGGTCCTTAGCTGTTAACATATGCAGATAATCATGATGGTGAGCACCACAATTTGTTAAGTTTTCAAACACCGCTGGAATCAATTAGATATTTTACAGACTGCTTAAGCTCTCAAAATATTCTTAATTCTCCTTATTTTTAATTTTCCTTCTATCTAACTGTCATTTTGACTTTATGTGGGACAGGCATGTGGACTGCACGTCCTTTGCAAAGGAACAGAAATACACTTTCTGCATTCCAAATTTATGTGGCTTGAATATTGCAGAAGATGCTATCTTGACAGGCCCAGGGGCTGAATTTCTATCTGTAGAAAGCAGGCAGCACCCCAGGGAATGGTGGTGCAAAGTTTAATCTTTTCCATGTGATGCTCATCATCCTTGGAAGTGACCATCCTGAATGAAGTAGCTGTCTTCAGTAGGTCTACTGGCAGTAGACCATCAGTGTTGACGTCTCTGTGTGTGTACTCATCTGGAATATTAAGTTGGCGTCATTAGTTGCCGAGGAAGATAGAAACTGTGCTTCTGGACCAGCTCTTGTTTCTGTATTTCTTAATTTTTGGATAGTGTTCACACAAGTACACTAATGATTTTTCCCTAATGCTACTGCCCTGTGGCAACATACTGCTCCTACTCTTTACAGGCACAACATACTGTTGAACAGGAGGTGCTTGGAGCTGTGTAAGACATTGTGTAGCAGGACACTGAACAAAAGCCAGCATTCTAGGATCCTGGTTTATATCCTGATCCTAATCAAACAATTCTTTCTCTCTAGTTTTGGATTATGGTGTTTGTAATATTATATAGGTAGTAATTAGTTTGTGTCGTATGTAACATTTATTCCTGTTTTTGTTCTTTACTGGAACTACAGATGCTTTCATCTGTACAGATGTCATATCCCACTTGAAGTTTTTCAGTAATTACAATAATGGATGGAGTATAAATTTATTTAAAAACTTTTAAAGAAATTTGTTAAACTTCTGTAGCGCTGTGTTCAAACATTAGGGCATTACAGGTTATACAACACTGCTATATATTCGTTGATTATTCTATACAAATATAGAACACTACAACTTCAGTGTGTTTCCCTTGCTTAATTTAGACTGATGCTCTGCTGCGATTTTGAACGTATATGAGAAGTTTGAGCTAGTCTTATGTTTTCAGTTGTGTGAATAAAATATCTAGGATGCTCAACTGTAAATTTCTATATGGCCACATATACCAGTGTGTTTTAAGAGATTTCTTGTAGCAGAGAGCTAAGTCCCTAAACATAAGTAAAAATTTAATGTTCTATATCTGAAGTGTCAGAAATCTGAGCACTGTTTTAGGTTGTTGGAGATTGATGTGGCTGTCTCTCTGCTTCTGGTGTGTGTGTGTTGGGTTGTGCTCTGGTGTACTAATTCTGTGACTTTATAGATGAGACTTTAGTTGACTGCTTGTAGCTCTGTCTGACCAAGTACCTGGGTAAGAACCAGGGTGGCAGGGTATCTATCAAATACTACATGTCTTGGGACTATAGACAGAGTCTGGGACCCCTGAAATGCACAAGCACCATTTGCTGTTACTTAAAGTATGCAACCGCTTCAAAATGCACTTAATGTGGTGTGTCATTGGAACAAGTGTTTGCATCCGTGGGGAGAGAGAATGTTTTCCTAACTGTCGGTGCTTGTGTTAGACTAGTAAATTAGGTGCTCTGAAAGGGTCGCTTGAAGAGTTGGTTACTTTAGGGAGAGATCTTAACCCTGGCAGTTAAAATGTGATGTATATGAAGTAGATGATGCACATTGTCTGATACTGAGAGCTTGGCAGTAGCCAGTGATTTTTATTAAAAAAACCCAACTACATGGTATATGATGTGGTACATGTATTGGTTTTTAGCTTTGAAGCACTCGGAAAAGTGCATCTTCCGTAGTAAGATTGGCCAAGCCCTTAGAACATGGCTAGCTGAAGTTAACCACCAGGTTCCCTAAATATGATTTAATGTTTTGTGAAGGGAGGGAGCTGCAGTGGGGCTCGGGGAAGTTGGTGCGTTCTTCAGGCACTTTGGTCTTTTGAGCACTGAGAGTTTGCCAGATGTGGTTACAGGTAACTGGCCTCAGCGCCCGCTTTTCAAAAACTTCATGTAGTCATCAAGATTTGCCTTGTCCTCCTTACGGATGGTGGTTCTCTGATGCTTTTGTCATAGGGAAGATGTTATAAAGAAGTTATTATCAAATAAATATATGATGAGATGAGTGTTTTAAGAAAAGAAAAACATTTATAGTCCGTTTTCCTGTATAATAAATGAGCACTCTAATCTGTTCAGAGTCAGCACCCACCAATTACTGCTTTCTGTTTTCTGCTGTTCCTGCCCTGTTTCCATCTATGTTTAAGAGTGCATGCTATAAACCTTCCACTTCTGTAATTTTTACTACACCAAAAATTGTAATTTAGTTGTTTGTAAAGGAGAGAAAGTGGTATCTGATAACACTACAAAATTAAGTTTAAATTGGCAAAAACTAACAAATTCAAATAGGGTTTTTTCATATGTTGTTTAAAAAAAAGAATATATATGCACACCAGTAGAGATAACTTGAATTCCAGAGTTGGTCATCAGAATTTGCAGAGATCTGGTTCTATGGTAAAGAGGGTTTACTATAGCTTGTAGCAGGCTTTGGCATGGTTGGATTTTAAACTAAGGCTCTTTTCTGGGGGGCTTTTACAGTCGTCATGAACAGGCCTCTCTTCGTCTTTGAAAGACAAGTTAGATAACAGACAACAAAAATAATCTCTAAACTGCTTTAACTTGATGAGCTATGTTGAATGTTAAAAGGAATCGTAAGTCTTTTCCAGGAAAAGTCTTCCAAAATGTCTTTTACTTTGCTTTATTTGTAGCTTCCTGTCATTAAAATTAAGGTATCTCCAGTGTGTAAGCTGGTTTCATAGGCCCATGAGGCTCTGCTTGTTTGCTTCTTATCCACACCAGAGTGCTATTTTCTGGTGTCCTTTCTGTACTAAACTAGAGTTCTTGTGCTTTTATTTTGATTTCTTTTTTAATCTGATTGCCAAGTGATTCATTGCTTCAAAGTATGTTTTTAGATGGTTTAGAGATTAGAAGCTGGGATTCAGCAAACTTCTCTTGCAAAGGGTGGGTTTGGGTGAAGTGGGGCACCAGTAGCAAAAACGCCTCTGGAGCAGTAGTGAGATATGGGAGCCTGGGCTGCTCTGTTCTCTGACAGCAGGCTCTGGGCAGATGTGTGCTGTGGACACAAAGGAGAGAGGCAAGGTGATGTAAAGCTGTGCTTCCTCACTTTGTTAGTGATACCCTAAATGGCATTTGGCTGAGGAGGAGGAGCCCTAAGCCTGGTGTTTTATACATTTGTGCATGTTCTGTCTGTGTATCATGAAGTTTACTTTTTGCTTATTTTTTTTTTTTCCATGCTGGAGTGTAATCTGTGGTTAGATGTCAGATGGCTTTCCAAGCTAGCTTAGAGGAGCACAGCTGGCATTGCGTTGTCTGAAAAATCAAGATGACTGAGATGCTGGTAGGGACTTGGGGGAGAGGGTAGGGTGTAAGGGGGTAGTGAGTGGGTCTTTGGATTTCTGTTGATGAAGGAAATTCATTGTATTAACTTAAGACTCTTAAACTTTTTTTCTTTGAATACTAAGGCTAGAAAAGAAGAACATTTAAAATTTGTTCACTGACTATTTGTTTCCATTATGGAAGAGAAATAATAGAGAACAGATACAAATAGATAATCAGCAAAGTGATTTACTGCTGCACGAGTTCTCCTAGTTTAATGCAGTGATAATGTTCTGTCTAGAGCTGGGAAGATGCTCAGAGGAAGAGTTAATGATACTTTATTAATAGTTAGATTTTATTTTGTATACTCCTACTGTCAAGCTTTGCTGTCGCTGATTATTTGCACTGTGTATTTCTTGTGTGGATAAAAAAATCTGCTAAAGTCATTCTGACTGTGTGTGTACATGTGTCCCTCTGCTCTGTCTTAACTTCCATCCTCGTGAAAGGCTCTGTCGTCTACTCTTAACATAGTTTTGTGTTCTCAACAATGAATCCCTCCCTTGGTTGTAAGACTGACTCACCTTTTAAATGATATTTAAAAAGACACTGCTTTCTTCTTTTTATCTGCTTTGTAATTTTGCTGGTTGATGGGTTGTACCCTCCTGATTGGAAGCGTTTCTCCAGATTGCAAAAAGTGACAAACTTCCTCAGAGTCAAAGTTAAAACTCTTATCTCCTAAAATATGTCCCACAGCTGCAGTTTGAAGATAAGATCAATTATTGTGAGATATGCACTAATGTGTTTAGAGAGCTGGCAACTCCTTGAGCAAAGGACTCCCTTATGTCTCTTATGACAGTTTTCAGTGGAGGGAGGAACTGGGTGGGAATCTAAAAAACTTCCTATCTTTGGTGAAACATCCTAAAGTGGAAAATAAAAACTATTAAATTACCTACAGTTTTTAAAGTCTTAGATGTCCCTTGTGATTACTGGGCTTTAGTTTCTGGTATCTGAATGTTAGCAGATCCCTTTTTAGTGACACTGCATATTGTTCAAATGCACACACTAAAAATCTCTGTTGGGGTTCCATAGTTTGGTTAAATGCACCCTTTCTAAAGGCATTCAGGAAAGGCGAGCAAACCGGTATACACTGCAACGGATCAACCAAGTTGCTTTAAGTAGAACAGGCTTCTCCCTGCAGTGAGCGTCTCTCACTCCAGACGGAAGGATCACTGACTTGTCAAAAAGCTGGGAAGACCATCTGGTAGGCATCCAGGTGTACACGTAGGTTCCCATTGATGAAATCCTGGTAGGACTGTGATGCATTTCTGGTCATCACGGTCTCTGGGCTGAGGAGATTTCCCTACTATTTAAAAGATGGAAGAGGAGAAATCTGCCTAGAGGCTGCTGTGCCTGGTGCGGCTGGGGAACCCGAGCTCCAGAGCGTGGCTGTCACTGGGCTGCTGGGTTGCCAGCACCAGATGAATTAGAGAAGGATCTGTGCCAGCCACATACAGAGGGGCCAGGCACAGTGCATGTTTAATTGGACACATACTGATGCTGAGCAGGGATTTTGCTTTGCAGAGGGAGTGACAAGCCCATGTGCTTACACCAATCAGTTAAACTGCACCGTGTTTTCTTTGCCTTAATAGGAAAAGATGTCGTGATTGTGCAACTATTTGGATGCGTTTCACTACTTGTGTGCAGTAGAAAATCCCAGCTGGAGATAAATTCTTGTCTCTGTAGAAAGGAAGGGTGTGGGCTATTACCTCCCCTTACCAAACTGCTAGCTGCCTTTTCTGTGTAACTTCTGGCTGAGACTATTCCCCCTGCCTCCCGAATGCTCCCTTGCTACTTTAGTACAGGTCATTCAGAATGGTGGGAAAACAGGCTGGTGGGGTTACTGTGGGGTAGAGACTTAGAGGAGATTTTAAATGTTTTAATGTAGCTGTAGGACAGCAGTGTAGTTGGATCTCCTTTGACTACTCACCCGAGCATTTCATGCAACATTTCTGGAAGACAGCAAATTGCAGGTTTTATAAACAATCAAGTAAAACTCACTGTTGTTTTTCAGAAACTTACAGATGATGTGTAGCTACACACCAGTTACTTTCCCAGGGGCAAGTTATCTTTAAAATAAATAAATAAATTTACATAACTCTACAGGGAGTAGCATAACTGATGTAATAATTACTTAAGAGCAGAGCCAGCATCCTGCAATTACTTTAAAGCATATGTGCTGCAATGTCTCACTGTATTGACATGCTTCTAGTGACATCCTTCTTCTGACACATTCAATTAATGTTTTATTATCTTCTTCCTATTAAAAAACCCCCAATACCCAGTGACTCAGCTAGAAGCGAAATAGCTGTTCACTTAACAAGAATGGTTAAATGTTTTTTTGAACAATATTAGAAGTACCTTTGCTGCATGAATTGACCTCATGTCATTGCAAGTTATTGATTATACATATTCCTGTGGTTGGCTAAGAGCAAACAGGTTGTAGCATTTCCTTCAGTGAGGAAGACATAATGAGATGGATGTGTTATTGATTAGAATTTTAAAATATGTCCAGTATCACCTCCTGCATTCCCCATGCAGCGCACGTGGCAACTACCAGCCCAGAGCAGGGGTGTTCCTCGTCTTCCTCCTCAATGCATTTTGTTTAAAATACTCTGAACAGGTAACAGTGCAAAGTGCTGGTACTTTCATGGGATCTCTGTTTTCACAAATACTGCAGGTGCTCACTTCTGCTTGGTACTGAGAACTTTCCTCAGCTTGTTCAGTGAGTGGAGTTTACAAGAGCGCTATGACAATTCCAGTCCTGTGTTGTAGTTGTGGTAATTAATATTTAGCACGGTATCTAGTAATTTTCAGCTTCAGTGCACTTTACAAACATTAATTAATTGTCACAGCACCCCTGTGCAGTAGGTAAATGCATTCTTTACTGCCATCTTACAGAGCAGCCTGGAGCCCCGAGACGTGCAGGCTCACTGGGTCTCACGTGCTGATCTGTAGCTTAATTTTTTTGAAAGTTCAGTGTTAAATTAGGATAGCTTGTTAGCAGTTCTGGGTAAAAACAAAGTTGTCATTAGATTATTATTGCATCAGCTTCTGCAATGCTGTGTCTGTTCTAGACCCCGCAGGTTACATTACGAAGCAAAAAATTAAAAGCCCAATTATTTCAGTTGTATTTTACCTACTCTCCAAATGCTATGCCATCCTCCTCTTACTTAGGGTGGTATAATTATTTGGAAGAATTTCAGTGGTACTTTTCTGTGGCAGTCTCATCTTGTTGTCTTCTAAAAGCTCACTCGCTTCCCTGGAGTTCCAGTCCTTGTCTGAAATGCTCTGTGAGCATAGAGAGAACTGGCTTTGGAAATTCCCTGACCTTTGCTGTGTCCCACAGAACTCCATCCATACATATGCCACTTTGAAGGTGTTTGTGCTTGCCAGACCGCTGTTGCAAACGCTCTCCCCCTCGCCCCCCGTTCATGCGGTTTAGTGGGAGTAAAGCCATTCACGTGTAAGTGCTGCTCCGGCACAGGCCTTGGCGTGCAGGCACTGGTGGCTCTGTGTCTAGCTGCTCCCTTTGCTTTCCCCGTGTTGGTCTCAAGCAGAGCACTTGACTGAAAGCTTTCAGCTGCTGCAGCAAGGCTTTACCCTGGTAACTGTTTCTCCTTAGAGCAGCTGACAACTCATGAAAGCATTTGAAAAACATTTTGCTTACAGGAACAATTCTGCTGACATATTTTTCTTCCTATCTTTTTATTACTAGTAAAATTTGCATGAAAACAGGTCTCTGTTTATTAAGAGTTCACAATCCTCAGTTTGACAGCGTAATTAGAGTGACGTTGAGCTTGCACAATGGAGCTAGAAGAAATTTGCTTGATTTTCTTCTGAACCTGAAGCTTCAGGCCCTGTTTAATGATCTTAAACCAAATTTGACTCAATCCATGCTTTGGAGTGTAACGGAGGCAAGAAACAAATGAAGTGTGGTGGACAGGGGAAGGCTTTGTTAGAGACAAGGCAAAACTGAGAAGATTCACGTGAGGAAAACCCTCCCTGTGTCTCCCCCTGGCCTGATGGAAAGTATCAGGTGGTGCCCAGTTCTAGTCTTAATGACTGTGAACCTAATAATCTCCATGGCCCTAATTATGATGCTGTGGTAGGTTGAGATATTAGGTGAGGAATAAGCAGCAGGAGTAGATAGCTTTTGAGCAGCAAATGCCTCATTAAGCTCAAGTCACAGATTTTAAAAATAAAGGGGAGGGAAGAAGCAGAAACACACTGCTAAAATACAAACCAGAGCAGCAGGATTTGCCCACGTTTGTATGTATTTGTTTCTAATTCTTTGCATGAAGCATGCAGTTATCTTGGCAGAGCAACATATCTTCATCTTCTCCTTCCTCTACAGGCTTTCGTTCAGCACATCTGTCCAGTTGTTTACCTGGGAATCTGATGTGTGAGGCTGGGCTCTGAAGTTCACAGCAGAGCTGTGACATTATTTTTGTGCAACTGGGTTTCATCAGCCCTTTATTGGAAAGATCTGTGAATGCAGACACTTATGTTGCCTTCATCTGAGCAGTTTCTCTCCATTACTGCTCTTTTCAGGTGTGGGAGCATTCTGGAGTGTATTTTACTTCTCTGGCATAAATGAATAGTAGCTGATGGTAGCTTGTTTACTGCTCCAGCACTTTGGAAGCATCAACATACAAAATTAAGAATATAGTCTAGTTTCTTTAAGTTAAAAGTTTCTGTTGATATGTTCTAAGAAATCAAGGTTACCTTTTATAGCTGCTGAATAATCTTCTGTATTTTCATTATTGTATTGCATTTAATTTGAGCAGTAGTGAAACCAAACTGATTTTTCTAAGTTTTATTTTTGCTTAGAGAATTTTTTGAGAAGGTGATTCAGATTGTTTGAGCAAGTCAAGTGCTTTGAAATTAGTAATAATACTTTTGCATCAGCACTCGTGTATACTTCTAAAAAGTAGTAATTCTGTTTTCTTGAATGGTATCAAGTATTCAGTACAGTAAACATGTTAAATATTTATGGCTGTCTACAGATGGTATTTCTAAGGTAGGGTTTTCTAAGCAATATTCTGGAATATCTTTTCCCTCTTGCCACATTTTCATTTAAAGAAACAGCTTTTGCAACACATACAGAACACTTGCTGTACGTACTCTGCAATAAATTAATCAAGCAGAATCTTGTCCCCCAAACCATGCCATTCACTATGCGGTTTGTTCCCTGCTTTCCCAAGACTTGTGTGAGCTGCTGGCCAGCAACTCCCTGCTCTACTCTCAAGCCCTTTCCTAAATTCCCTTCTTACACGACGGGGTTTGCTGTCAGCTCTGGTCAAGCAGCAGACATGCTGGTTGTCAGGTCAGAGAGGACAGATGTGTGCTGTCAGTACAGAGCAACCTGTCCGGGCCACCTTGGGCAAAAAGGCAATTGTTTGAAGAGACTAATCTACATGTGTAGTAGCTCTGGTGGTAACTCTGTAAGAAAGCCACCCATCTTGCTGGCTGTTACCTTTATGAAAGTTGTTTGATGTCTGGAATAACCTATTTCTGTGCTGTTATGGGCTGGTAGACTTAGTCCTTTGTGACTTGTTACTGTTGGACTGTTCCAAGAGTAAAAATGGTTAGAATTCATCCTTTTCTCATTCGTGGTGGCTCAAAAAATGGGGATGGCAAAGTCCAGAAAACGTTGACTGTATTACAAAGAACTCTTTTCGTTTGAAAGGGGGAAAAAATCTTTTAAAAGAATAATCTATTAAAAAAATTAATTGATATTTCCAGGCACAGAAGAAAAAATTAAAGCTAGATCAGAGAGCATTCAAAAACAATTTTACATTTCCATTTTCTGCTATCTTTATCAGTCCATTTTGGGACAATGAAAAGAAATCTTCCTAGGCTAGGTTTTGGCACTGTATATTAAGATGGAGTATGGCTTCATTAAATAATAGACCTATAAATGAACTGGAATGCTTTAACAGCTCTGTAATATATAAAGTGTGCCTCAGTGATAGATATAGTTTATATCTTGGTTTACTAGCTGTAAATGAGATTAATAGAGCTCTAGAAATAATGCTAGTTGCTTTTAGAGATGAAAGAGAATTCAAAAGATAATGATTACTTAAAGTTAAATCTCTTTGTATAGGAATACTACAGTAGACAGTGATTAACTGTGAAAGAATCTTATGATAATAAAAACTTGCAGAGCTGTAATGTTTACAAAGACATTTTTAATTGCAAGGTTATCTCTGGATGTCTTTTGAGAAAGTTCTGTAAGGATTGACCAGGCAAATGGCTGTTACGGGTGTCCTGCTGCTACCCTAAGGCACTCTTGGGGTGTTCTCAAAAACTATGCTCTAATTGCCTCTTAGAAGTGAAGTGAGACCACTAGCCTCATTTCTCAGCCAAGGTTGTTTTGGTCCCACTATCCTGGATTATAGTCTCTTTTGATGGCCCCTAATGAAACCGTGCAGCGCTACTTGTGTAGTGCTTGGGATTTGCTGGTCGTGGTTTCCTGTGTCGGGGTACCCATGAGCATTAAAAAAAAAAAGTAGTATTAAATATCTATATATCGGCTTCATGTCCCTGCAGCTCCATTTGTTTGATTAGTGTTACAGTGGTGTGACAGGGCAATATATCAGAAGTAATCGATCTGATTAGTATGGAGATGATATAAACACAGACTGTATTGATGTTTGATAGTATGAGCACCCAAGTTCTGTAAACATGGATGTTGCATAGTCTCTGTGAAAGGTCTCCATAGAGAAAACCGCAAGTACAGCAGATTTTTGAGCTACGCTATTTTTTTTGCCAAGTTTCACAGCAAGTTTGACTTTGCAGTGTTGGAGATGGCGGTCAGATGGGCTGGCATAAATTGCCTTAATTGTTTTTTGAAATACACAATTTTTTCCCCGAGGCACATGTGAATCTTAGTTTCTTATGCTGTCGATTGCAACACTTGGTTAAATTAAATATTACAATATTATTATACATGGAAACAGACACTTCTTGTAATTTTGTTTTTGATAATTAGGTTACCTACATATGTTGTTAAAATCTTGATCTCTGGGTAATTTGACCTGAAGGAGAATTTTTTCTTTTCTGTAACTTAACTTCTCTTGAGAAGAGTTGTAATTAACTAGGAGTAGAATATGTGTTTTGTCTGATATTTGAGTGAACGGCTGGAAGGAAATTACGTGACTGAGGGAGCAGAATGCTGTATGGGAGCTATGTAAGGAAGCAAGTACTTGTCAGGCTTCCTCTGTTTCAGAAATGATCATTATGCTCTATCTGTTTCAGTGCAGGCCCTTTGATTGCTTGAGATACGTCCTGAGGAGATCTGCAAGGCTCAAACCTTGGATGAGGTTGGGTGTCAGCGCTCAGCTGTGATGGGCCCCCCTCTGCCAGGAGGGATGCAGGGACTGAGCTGTGCTGCTGGGCAGGCTGAGCTGCTGCTGCACCACTGGACTTCCCTAGGGAATGCTGTGCTGTGGGGCTCAGCCTCATCAGGCCTGTTTGGGAGCAGACACTTAATTGGAAAATAAAGACATTGCTGAAAGACAAAGTTGCTTCTTCAGAGTAAAACCCAACTTGTCAATGACTTGCTTTCTCAGTCCAAGTCCTGAACTTGTCGCAGCTACCAAACTTCTTGCAAGATCAGTGTTAGTGGCAGCTCCTGCCTTTGGTGCTAACTCTGTTAGCACCTCTGAAGGCTTGCTCCATGGCTTGCAAAGCTGGATGCTTCGCCGGAATTGCCAGGCATGATTTCTGAAAGTAGCTCGTCTGCTGCAAGGAGCCTGTTCTGCTTTACTTCTGGTATCACCAGCAAATGAATAAACCAAACACGTGATGTAGGCTAAAACTTTGCTCTTAAAATGGTCCAGTGAAGAGGAGAGGTAGGGGGAGGAAGTTGCAGGTCAGAAGCTGCAGAACAAGCCCTGGAGCCTGGATGAGGCTTCCTAGGTTGACAGCTGTGTGGAAGATGGAAAAAAGTGATGGTTAAATCCAACACTTCAGACCTTTGTGAGTGTAAAATGGTTTCAAATTAAGCTTTCTTTCTAATGACTACTCTTTCTGCGTTCGAGGTCAAGATGTAGAGCTTCTTAATTTTCTTCTTTGCAGTAAAGAAATGTGTTGTGTGGCCTAGCAGAAAGGAATAGCTGGTAATGCTTTTCCAGGTATTATTTTCAAACTGAATTTGCTTGTTTAATTTGATCAGTTAAACAGAAAAGCATTCTCCCCTGTCTGCTTGGTATAGTTCAGTTATACAAAATTTGAAGTTCTGTTGGGAATTTTCCTTCTTTAATATGTAACATTTTGGATCAGATCACAACCTAATTTGTGCCAGCCGTCTGGTATCGTATTCAATTTGTGAGGGAAGAGAGGAGTCTGATTTACCCACCTGCTTTAATATCATGGAATAGATTTCATAAAATATGGAAAAATATTCACCGCCTTGCACCTGTTTACACATGCCACAGTAACTGCTGATTGTAGGTGTTACTGGGGATTAACAACATGACAGTATTGAATTTTCAATTCCATAGTGGAAGTATGAAACAATGTGTGTGCACGCAAAGGAGTGTGTCACTAATAGGAACAGAAATCTTTTCTTTCTGAAATACATGCCCTCGTAGAAAGGTCTGTTCCTTCAATAACACTTTCCTTTCTTTAGCCTTATGGAAAGATAATTACCTTTCAAGGTGGTTTGATTGGCCGTCTGCCCACATGGGGTTTCTGATACTGATGTGACTTAGAGACGAGCTCCTCAGATGCCTGCTGCAGTTCTTAGATGTTGTTTTGGGATCCGTCTTTGCTAGAAAAATCCAGAAATTGGTATTTTCAATATTAGGTGTTCACTTCAGCTAGCTGTGTGACAGCTTCCTTTTGAAACATTATTTATGACACAGCAAAAGATTGGAAGAAGATTTTGAAAATCTAGGTTCTGGTTTTTTCTGCTGTTGTGTAGGCTGGCAAACTGGCTCAGATTCCAAAATCTGTGCTTGTTGGCAGCATTGTGTGTTTAGGTTCTCTAACCTCTGAACTGTTCAGTGGTGCTAGTAGCTACTGCAGTGGTGTCCATGTTGTCTTCAAAGGTCACTTCAGCTCATGTGACGTGAACACCGCTGTTGAAGCTTAAAATTTGCATAGAGCTGTAGTCAACAGGATTCTTCTCTAATTGGTCGCTAGTAACCATCTTCAGAGACAGTGAGATAGTGTTGGGTTTTGTAATGAGAAAAGCATTCCACTAGGTGAGTGGGATGCATTTGTGATCTGCATCCTGGTTCAGAGTTTATTAATACATTAAATGGTAGGTAAGCAGCTTCTGTCCCAGTTTGCTTGCGCTGTGGCACTTTCACACGTGTCTCTTTCTTGTTTTCCCCACTTAGAGCAACTTGTTAAAACTTAGTTATAGACTGTTCAGGAAGGTCATTATGTTATTAAATGTGATTTTAAAAAAAACCCCAAACCTTCAAGAATTGATGCTGTTATGCTTGCAGTTCCCCCCACACTTCATTTAAAGGGGTGGTGACAGTAGAGTGTCCTGGTTTTAACTGAGATAATTGTAGTAGCTGGTGTGGGGCTGTGTTTTGGATTTATGCTAAAAACAGAGTTGAAGACATAGAGGTATTTTTGGTATATGGAGGTGTTTGTGTTGGGCAGAACTCACACAGAACCAAGGAGTTTTCTGCTGCTGAGGGGTGAAACAGCTGGGACGGCTGATCCTGACTACCCAAAGGGATATTCCATGCCATATGACATCATGCTCAGCTTATAAGGGGTTTGGGGAAGAGGAAGGATGGGGAGGTGGCAGAGTTGGGAGTGATGGTGGTTTTTTTCCCCAAATAACTGTTTAAACGTGATGGAGCCCTGCTCTCCTGGAGATGGCTGCACACCTGCCTGCCCTTATGAACTGAGGGATGAATTCCTTGCCTTGCTTTGCTTGTGTGTGTGGCTTTTCCTTTACCTATTAAAACTGCCTTTGTCTCCACCCACAAGTATTCTCACTTTCACTCTTCCGATTCTGTCCCCCATCCCTCCGGGGGAGTGAGCGAGCGGCTGCGTGGGGCTTGGCTGCCGGCCGGGGCGAAACCACAACATACAGCAAGTAAAAATGAAACTGAGAAGGGCTGTTAGAAATCTAAATGTTAAATTTGGTGAATGAGAAATAATTGCTTTTAATGTGGCTTGTGGGTTTGGATAAATAAAGCTGTCTTTTAAATGTAGCAATACCCTCAGCACTTCTTAAAGGAGTTCTGAGCCACCTTACAGCGTCTGTGCTGCAATCAATCACTCTTCACTGTCACGTTGGGGTTAGCGTTACAAGTCAGAAGAGCCTCGTGCTGCCCCTGTCCAGAAAGCCATAGCTGAATGCTGCGAGTTGTCTCTGGACCAGAGGGATTTTGTTCATGTGCTTGAGGCTGAACATGTGTTTGGATGCCCTGGCAATGACGACTCACTCGTGAGCCTGACTCCAGGTTTTTTCACAGATCTCCGTAAATTGTTGTAAAACTGGGTGTGTGCCTGAGTGTGCTTCCAATTTAGCAATCCTCCTAGCATTTGGCTGAATGTTAAGACTGCATCCATGCTTTGTGCATACTTTTTTCCCCTGACTAAATGCTAGACTTGTGGTGCTGGAAGTGTGTAATTGTTCAGCACTTTCTTCCTCCTCCTTTCTTTAATTTGAGGATTTGTTTTGACAGCTAAAATTCTGGTGGTTTTCTGGTTTTCTGCTGCAGTAGAACCTACGAACAGATGTCGTAGCAGAATGTTTATGTCCCCTTTTAAATAGTGAAAATTCAATTTGTCCATTAACTCAGTTTTCCCACCCAGATATCATAAATTTTTTGGAAGCTTGTATATCATTCCCCATCAAAATTTTCATTTTTTGGTTTAATGGCTTACTTAAATATGTCATGTGTTTATTATCTTTATTTACCAAATTTTTATTACTAAGAAAATAGTTTTGGTGATTGATCTAATAGATTTTTCTTGAGTTGGTCTGCTTAGTCTTCATTTCAGAGTAGATTTTTAGCCTGTGCAAAGAACTAATAAAACACTCCATACTTGAAATGCTGGGTGCCCCTTGCTGTCTGTTGCAGCTTTTGTTGTCTAGGTAGCTTCTAAACCAATGTTTTCTTTGTGCGTTTGCTTTGAAATAATTCTGCTTGACCCTATTCATGGCGATGAAATGAAAATCCAAGCATGGGACAGCTTTTCTGTGGATTTGCTGCTGGCTCCTTTCTCACTGAAACTTACACTTGTGTGCAAATCTATAGTGTAAAATAAAGTTGAGATGATGTTCTTCCTGGGTTGAATGTCAATGAGGTACCATGTTTTATGAGAGCTAGTGCAGTGATTAGGCTTTATTTAGTTATTTAGCTTTCAAAAATCAAATCCCTAAGAGTTGTAAGTTTAAAAACCTGATGGATTGTGTTAATTCTTTATGGGCTGCTCAAATGGTTTGTGGTGATTCCAGTTTTCAGGGCTGGTGCTGGCGGGTTGTTTAATGAGCTCTCTTGCAGCTGCCGGGCTGTGGGCCGAGTGGTGCTTCTCTCCGGACCGCTCAAGGCCTGAGCCAACGTGTGGGAGGCTGAGCTACTTTTAGGCTTCACCTCTCCGCTTGCCCCCTTCCGCACTTCAGAGGGGAGAGGGGTGTTGGGGAAGAGGGATTTGGGGAAGATAGTTTGTGATGGGGTGTGATTTATGTTCTTGTGTGCTCTTCCAAGAGGCTCGTGGAGCATTAAGTCCATCAAACTGTTATTGGTAGTAACAGGCAGAAAAACTTATTCTTAATGCTGTAGGGTAAATCCCACAAACTGGGCTTTCTTCATTTTATTTGGCTTGGGTTACTAGTTCTGGTGTGGTGTTGTCTTTGGGTTTTTTTTTTTGAATCTGAGGGCAAACATGCTGAGTGTATTTAGTATGTAAACTGTTATAAAAAGTTTTGTGTGTTTCTATGAAGGTGCACTTATTTAGTTTAAGCTTCAGTGGAAGGCAGAAAAAGCTATTTGGATTTTGGTATCTGTTTTGAGGAGTGATGATTTTTAGGACCCTGTTGACATTTTAAAAACAGAATTCTCACAGTCCACTAAGCAAAAAAAAAAAAAAATCTTCTCGTTATTGCCAGTTCAGTATTTGTTTCTATAGAAACAGCTATTGACAGATTTTTATTTAAAAAAACCCAAAAAACCTCTTCGTAATTTCTCAGGTCTTCAGTGAGTTCTAAAGGAACAGTTTTATGAAACCCTTGAAATCAGTATCCTGTGACAACAGAAATGTGTAGCTTTAAGCAGTACAGATTGGGAGAATATTAAGTGATTGAGAAGTACAATTGTACTTGCTCAGAATATATAAGCAAAACTTTCTTAGATACTGAAGTGATACATCTGCATTACAATATGGTGAGCGTGATTTTCAACAAGTTTTAACTGACAGAAGGCTGTTAGAGTTACCAGTGCGGGGTGGTTTTTGGTTTTGGGTTTTTTTTTTGACAATTTAAACATTTCAAGTGATTCTTGTGATTTCTCAGGTGCATCTCAGCTGTGTGCTTAGGTTCTTTCTAAAACTGAAAACAACTGATGCTTTATCCAATGTTTGGGGTTTTGGATGGACTTGTAATAAAGCTTTTCAGAGAGTATATAGGTAACGAAGAGTTTTTAAAGTAATGGTTCCGTTTTTGTAAATAACCAGTATTACCCATTAGGGCAATATATGTTTTGTAAGGCTCTCTAGGGCACTGTGGTGAGAGCAATAGGGACAGTTGGTAACTGGCTTGTCCAAAGTTTGCAGGTGCCTGCTGTGTCCTGAGGAGTGACTGATCTGGAGGTATGTGCACAACTTCGTAGTTGTTCGTTAATTGTTCCTGACGGTATGGAAGAGTGCCAGTAATGCACAGTCACCGACTTCAGCAGTAGTGAGTAGAGCAGAAAGCTACTGCTTGGAGGGGTGTGGGAAATACCTGTTAAGGTGTTGACATCTGAGGTATTGCACAAGCAGAGAGGAAAGGCTGGGAGTTTTAAAGGAGGGAAAGATGAGCCTTGGGTCCTTTGTGGCCTCTCATTCCTATATGGATATCTTTTTCTCTTCCTCATGCTTTTTTTTTGAGCTGAGAGTGATTAGGTAGGACCTGTTAAAGGACTACTATACAGGAACCCATGGAGATAACCACCTGCTTGTGCTGGGAATGTTGTCCAACATACGTTGTTTCTGCATGCTGTTGATCATCAGTCTAACCCCCAATACGAATTTAATCCTTGTTTAATTGCTGTTGGCCAAGATGATTTGGCTTTTGGGGACACCATTCTCAGAAGCAGTAATATTCTTTCTTGTGGGGAGAAGGGTGGGGAAGCATGCAGTTGTTTCTTTGGGCTTTTATTTTTAAATAATTATTCTAAAGATGTCAGTATTAGATACTGGAAGAAGTTACTTGAGGATGTTTTATGGCAGCTATATTTGTATTAAGGAGAACTTTTGATAGCATTCTCCATTTAAAGGATTTTTAGTATCTGAGTATGTTTGGGAAGTATTTCTGTATTCCAGATCTGTAAAGTGAAATTATTCATAAGTTAATTTTTTTAGGGTCTATGTTGGCTAATTGTCGTTATGAAGGCACTTCTATCTGCTCTTCTGTATCTGCTCAGTTGCTTCAAGCAGGTAAAAAAACAGTTAAGAACGTTGCTTTCTGTAGAACAAAGGGATTACTTTGCATTTTTCAGAAAATACGCTACGAGGTTGTGATTATGTTTCTGGAGTATTTGAGCCTAATTTAAAAGTAGTTATATTTAGCTTGTTCTGTAGTTGTCTGATACCGCTTCTTTACCCTTCTGTGGATCACTGTTGCTTTCAGCTGTCTTAATTGCTTCTCAAGAGACAGGACTTTTTTCTTTACTCCTCAGGAAGCTCAGGGAAGGTGCTGTCCCATGGTACAGGGAGACTGGAGAGCACAAATGTAGTCAATTAATAGTGAAGTTATGCTGTCGTTTGGATGCAAGCTGACAAAAGCAGAGAAATCAAAAGGTACTGCTGACACTCTGTGCTCAGTTCTGATTTGCCTTACTTATTTTTCATGCTTACTGTAACGGTGAGTGGTGCAACATCACTTGTTGTTTGAAGTTTAGATGTAACATGAAAAGCAAAGATAGAAAGCCTTAACTTAGAATTTCCTTGTGGGGTTTTTTTGTCAGCGAATGTTTCACCTTTAATGCTAAATATTTGTTTTGGCTGCCATTTTGTCTGTCAATTTGTTTACATGAATTTTCAATGAAAAATACTTTATGGCAGTCATTAGTGAGCTAATACCTTATTTTATATAAAGAAATGTTTGCAAACTAGAGGAGATACAAAATTAATGACAAAGAAATTGTTTATTAGTGCATTTTTTAAAAGAACTGTCAGATTGCCACCAGGAAAATAAATTCTAAATTCTTTTGCTGGAAGTGCATAAGAATTTTAAGCATTTGCATTGAAAGCAAAATGATTAATGTATGCAGATCACCCTTGATACCATAACACTAGACATGGGAAGGAAATAAATTGGGGAAAATGGGAAAAATGGCATGTTTAGTAGTCATGGAAGCCTTGTGTATTAAGCATTGCCTTGTCAAATGTGTCTCTGTCATTTTCTTTACTGTGCTGGTCCAGCTGCAGAACTAGCTGCTGCTGTGGGAGTAAGGAACTGGGAACAAAGGGAATAGCTCCAGCTATGGCAGAAGGTGAAAGATCGTTTAGGGCAAGCTTGCTGCTACCAGGTTTTTATTGATTTATTTTCTTACCTCACCATGCCTCTGCTTGAAACAACACGGGTATATGTGAGCTTTCTTCAGGCTCGCTGCTGAGACTGCCAGTGGTTATGCTGAGTTATATCTTCAGATATACACATAGTCTCCTTGCTTTCTTTTTCTCATCCATCATCAATGGCATCTATTTACTATCATTGTGACTTGAGGTGCTGAAGAAATGTGAGGGAAGACAGGGTGCTGTCAGCGATGGGTAAGGATGGGATCAGTAGTTGCTCCTAAGATAAATAGAGAAAACTTACTTTTGGGTTGCCCCAAAGATAGGGTTAAAATTGCCTGGGCTCCTAGTGATGCCATTAAGTCCTTTCTGCCCTGATGCTTCAAATTCATGTTGCAACTCAAGGCCGCGTGCGCTCGGATGAGCATTGGTGACCCTTAGATGCTGCCTGTGCCCTCTTAAGGCATCAGTGAACAGCACTAATGCACTGCTCTCCCTTGCTCCCCTGGCGAGCAGCAAGGGCCCAGGTCTGCTTCAGAGTGTCACCTGCCAACGTG
This sequence comes from Porphyrio hochstetteri, assembly GCA_020800305.1. Lineage (NCBI taxonomy): Eukaryota > Metazoa > Chordata > Aves > Gruiformes > Rallidae > Porphyrio > Porphyrio hochstetteri. The sequence goes on along the minus strand of CM036910.1, from coordinate 15,936,841 downwards.
CTCTGCTAGGTGAGGTACACGCTTTGTACCGGGGTGGACTAGGCAGTGCTACACTGTTACTGTGAATTACACGGATGTTTTTGCAAGGATGGTGTTGGTAGCGCTCTGCAGAGCTGTATTCCCTGGCAGTTTTTACCATAGATGATGTAATGGTTAAGGCAGTCCCCCCAAATGTAGCTGGATAGGCCAGATACTGCAGGACCTGGGCCCCAGTCTGTGCCTAGTTGGACGTAAGTAGGAGTTTTTACTTTGAAGTTTTCAGATTTAAAAATATGTGGTGCAGTTACTTGAACTTGCTGATTGGGAGTGGAAAGAAATTACCTGGCCTGCAACTTGGTTCTTGATTGCCACTGAGCTTAGTGTCAGTGTCCCTCCTGAAATCTGAAAAGAGGATAGAGAGCTCATAACCACTTCCTAACCAGGGAAGCATCCCAGGAAAGTACAGAGAGAGTGAAATAGTTTAAAGGGATAGAAGGAGAAAGGAAGTAAAGAATGGCTAATTCAAGGCTTATTTTACGTGTTCTAGGTGCAGGCTCCAGCAGTACCCTCTTGTCTGTGACCTGCTTCTTGTCTCACCCGTTGGGGGCTGAATTTACTCTCCTATAACAGTGCAGGTGAAAAGAGAAAACAGATTTTTGTAAAATATTTTCCTATTAAGTGAGCAGCAAGTGCTTAAATAAAATATTACAGCTGGTCACGCTTTGTATCCTGACCAGCTGTGCAATTCTCAGTGACAGTGGAACCCTGCATTTACCTGGTCTGTACTGTCTTGCTATTGTAGCTATGAACATTTTAAGAAGCATTTTTAAACTTTTTTTTTTAGATGTTTTGTGTTCTTTAGCTGCATATCTTAAAGCAACAAAACCAACAAAAGCTCTGCTCCAGGGTACAGTACAACAGGTTTAATCATAAACCAGGCTTTTATGGCATTAGCTTTGAGCTGCAGTACATTATTTCCATAGTGTAGTGGGTAGTGCATTTATACTGAAGAGTGTACTTGTAACATGCTCTAAAAGGGCAGTTAAGTGGTGTGAAGTAGCTTGTCATTAGTAGGGTTATCTTGTGTAGGGATTTAACCAGGCACTAAGTATTTCCTCTAACTTTCATGGATTCCATCAGGCTTTATTTCCCCCCCTTTCTGCTCTGGTAAAACCCAGAGTTCACTCAGGCCATGTAAACTCCTATATATGCATGTTTTATATTACTTAAGGCTTGGAATTGGCTAAATTTTGGAACTGGATGTTAAGATACTATATGTAGAGGTCATTTGATAATTCTGGGTTTTTTTCCCTCTGGTTGTGTTCCCGCTGATGCATGCTGTGCAGCCTTTTAAATTGCCTCTCTCAAAGCTTTGTAAAAATCATATATGAAAGAATTAAAAATTCGTTTGGGGTTAGGATTTTGAATTGCCTGATTAAAGGTTGAGTGGCTGGTTCAGAAATGTTCTTGGGTAGCGTGACCTGTGGCTTCCCCAGGGTCGGTTGTGCCCTCTTCTGGGCATTGAGTGTTGATATCATAAAGTACACAAAGATTGTCTTCTATCAAATGCTTGAGTAAAATTCAATTCTGGAAATGCAAAGCAGGCCAAAAATTTGCAGAGAAACGGAAGTATGGGCTAATCCTAAAACCTTGCTATTTGCACGTTTGTGTTGTTTAAGTCTCTTTAAAAAAAGTAGAAAACACACTATTTCCAGATGATTATGTAGCAATTATTTCACTATAGGAATGGTACAGGATTGGTTTGGCTTTCTTCTGAAAACACAGGAGACTGGGAAAATAAACTCATAAGCTGTATTTCAATAATATGTGATTTTTCACTAGGCTCCTTCACACAAGCAGGTAGAAGGAAATCGGTAACGTCACCACTACTGCTGACCTGTCTTCCTCCGAGGTGTGTAAGCATTCACTGTCTTTGTCATCTTCCCTGTGTAGCCAGCAGGAAGCCTGCACTGGGGGGGCTGGCCCCACAAGCATAAGGGTTGCATACTTAAGTTTAGACAGAGAAAGAAAATCAGTCGCAGAAATTCACAAGTAAACCCCAGCTGGCCTTGCAACACTTCTAATCTGTGGATTTCTAACAGAAGGTGTCAAACAGTATGTATGTGTGCGTTGAATTGTATATATTGATTTGGATACAAAGTACTCAATTAGTAGACCAAAATGAAAATATTTTAGAGAAACCTGTATTAAAAGAACCTGATGGTTACAGAGGTATGTGGCAAAGGTACAAAACCCAAAATCTCCAGGGATAATAGTTTTCTCAAAAATAGGTTTATTGTGAGTGCTGCTTCAAAGTGAGGAAGCAAGTGTCTGTTCTGCAGTATTTCATGGACTGGGAAGGAGCACTGGAACATTATGATTTTTTTTTTTAACTGGGTGGAAGCTGGGATGGAGACGGTAACACTGGTGTGAGTCAGAAGGTGGACAGAGAGGGGCTGTCTGCTGGTATGTCTGGGACTTGCCTTCTCTCTCCCACCATGCCATGTGTGCTGACACAAATAAAATTGTCATGTAGATTTGGATGACAGTGAAGAGGGAGAAGGGTGTTTTTGGATGAGCCATCAGTCCTAGCTTTAAATGAGACAGGCTCTAACTGCCACTGAACATGAGTCGCCACAGACTTCTTGTGTGCTCATTGGCGAGATGCCTGTCTGCCCTGATCTGTCTCTCCCATATAAACTGGATGTGTAGTAAATGGTGAGAGAATGAGGCTAGTTGACTGGCTTGTCTTCTGATGCTAGCTTTTTGGAGTATGCCTTAAATGTTAGCCTATTTTTGGGGCATGAGGGATTTCTGATCTCCTGGAGTCCTTTTAGGCTGCCGTACAGTAAGTGTCTGTCAGGGTCAGCCCTTTCAATGGGCTCTAGAATAATCTTTCCAGTATTCAGGACTACATATGAACTGATTGTTCTCTAATCACTTCATGACCAAGGCACATATCTAAGGATAAAGAGGATTTTAGTAGATCTGCAGTGATCAGTCAAAATGTGAAATACTTGAAAGTGAAAACCCAGCCTCTCTGCCTGTGCTGGCAGTCTTTGCTGCTGCTAATGGACATTTGCATTTTGATGGTGGTGTTCACTGCTGTTCTCTTAAGATATGGATAGGGTTTTTTCCTTCCGTTAGCAGGAAGTTCATTATTTTCTGGTCTGAACTCGCCTACCAACAACTGCCAGACATGGTGATCATTGAAACGTTCCTCTGAATGGCAAATGTTTTGCAGATCTCCTTATTCCAGCAATTATTTTGGTCAAGAAAATTGCTGTAGCCATATTGCTATTGAGGTATTAGCTGCTGGGTCTACCTGGTCATCCAGGGAGAACATCTTGGAAAGCACTGCAGAGACTGAGCTGCAGGGTGTTGCAGAGCTTATTTTCCCTGAAAAGGATTTTCAGGGCGGACCCCTGCTAATGGCCACCCGGGACAGCTGTTGCGGGAACATCTCCTCCTTCTAGAGGCTGTTATTGTATCGGGGTTGGCCCTTTGAATTTGCTTCCACTTCCCCCAGCCTCTCACCCCCAGCTCTTTCTGGCGTCCCTTTGACAGGCATAGTAACAGTGTCTCCTGCACGTGAAAAATTCATTTGTTTTATATGGCTTCTGAGTGTTTGATCTCAAACCTCCCCGTTGTTTTAACACTCTGCGTCTCCAGTAAACACAGTAACCACTGCTGTAATGTATCCTTGCCTTAGTCACTCCCATGAAAGGCTCGATCCTGTCTGATTTAATATAAGTTATTCTGTTAGATTAAATGCAAAAATCTGTTCCCCCCCGTTTTTGTTTCTTTTTCTTCCCTCCCACTGTGCATTGTATAGGCTTTTTATTTACTCAGCCAGATTGACAAGATTATAAATGAGAGCTGCATGTGGAAGCCTCTAATTTTTCATAAGTAAATGAATTAATTTATCATAGCTGTTGTGTTTTATTGCTGTCTCTGTGCCAGACTGGCCAGCTTCTTTATTCCCCCTTTTACCTTCTAAATACTGAATCCATGTCATTGTGTTTGACAGCTTTCTGATTCCCCTGTCAGATGCAATTTGGTGCTAATCACATTTTCTTTGCTTAGTGTCAATGATACAGGCCATGCATAATATTCCTGTATGTCCACTTATTTACTTGAAACACAGCTGAAATGTCTTGGGCATTAATCTGATGGAGCTACTACATTGAAATGCAAAAATGATGCTTGAGTAGTAAGATAATGTGGTGTGGCAGATGTGCAGTAGATAACACTGAGGCTAAACTGCTGATCTTTAGCAAGCTCAGATGGATTTTATTTGTTGGGTTTGCATACCTTTTCATTAAAAAAAAGATTGTAATCAGTTCTGGTTCATTAGAATGGTGTCATCTATAATTTCATTCCTTCTCTGTGATCAAAACAGAGAAGGTCCTTCTCATAGTACTTCACTCCCCCACCTTTCCCCCCCATTTTTAAATGCACATTATATAGATTTTAAAGTTACAGGACGTGCTTTATCTATGCCTTCTTTTAATGTGAGTGTTGATGTCTTTCAATTACTCGTGGCTTGAAGTTTTTAAAGTTCTTGGTTTTTTTCTTTCATACATCTCTGCAGTTTTCAAAGCTACTGTTTCTGAGTCCTGAATATTTAAAATGTCTGTCGTTTCCAGTAGCCTCCGTTACTGAAAGATAGAACATGCTGTCCATGCTCACCTCTCTATTCCTACAGAGGTTGGTTTCCAACACTTTTGTCTAAACTGTTTTGAAGCTGTATTTTGTGGTATGGCTTCTCCAGGTAGCTGTTAATGCTTTTTATGTTTTGAAATCCTTCTCTGACAACAAAGAAATGTGAATGTTTCTAGAGGATGAGAAGATCTTGAAACTTAGGTCCTCATAGTGCATATCAGGAATTTGGTCATGTGTTTTTGTTAGTATTTGCCTACTGAATTATGCATTCTCTTTGATTTCTGCATGTTTTTTGTCTACTCTGAAATACTGCTATCTACTCTGTTGCTACTTTATAGAAACAGTGACGATGGCTTGCTAAAGATCTAACTGCTTTGCACGTTGTTGAAATTTATTTCCTCTTTGTAAGAGTGCGCTTAAGTGGGAGACATGGAAAGGGATGTAATGCTGATCTGTCATAAAATGGATGACTTTTGAGAAATGGGTGTTCTATGGAAAAAAACCTAGGCTTTTTTATGTCTGTCGGCTACGTAGAAAGGGAATTTTTTCTAATACCTCCTTCTACAGATGAACCTTGCAGCTGAGTATTTTGGAGTGTGTACGGATGTTAGGAGTAAAAGCTTCTGCAGTGTGAATCAGCAGTTCTGAACTTCCCATCTCTTGGTATGGGAATTCTGTTCCCACGCAAACAAAGAAATCCCAAGCTGGAAACATGCTTTATGGAGAGCACATGGTTTCTGCTTAATGATATTTGCCTGTCTCTGTAGACAGGACTATATATGCTCCCAATAAAGCATTTCAGCAAGTAATAAAAGTGCAAGTAATTACATGATGGGGTTTCTAATGATCTTATTTTTTATAACAGCAAAGCTCTGAGCATTCCTTGGGAGCTCAGGGTTGTTGGAAACTCCAGTTTCACCTGCAAAGCTGAATAAAGACTTCCAATTTCAAATGCCTTTCTGTTTACGTAGAATCTGCTCACTTGTGCTCGCAACAAGCTGGATCATGAAGCTGAATTTCTTTTTCCTTTTAAAAAAGAACAGGTTAAAATCCTTTACTGCTCTTTGCAGCAGGGGTGCTTACACTGACCTGTCCGATCGCGGACGGAACAGGACCTTCAGTTCTGAGATGCGTGACTGGTTTTGTGGGCAGTCGTGGGTGAGCAGTGTAACGCAGCACATCACTTCTCCCGGATGTGAAAGTAAGATCAAAATTTCCGAAAGCACTCAAACTATTGATGAAATGTGTTGGTAAGGAAAGGGAGATAATTACATGGTTGTAGTAGTAAGCTGAGACTTAAGGAAAGTAGGCTTTGTCATGGATATCCTGCACTAACTTGGATAAATCAGCTTCATTGAGCCTTTATATCTGTTTACAAAGTAGGAGTGATAGTTCTGCTCTAATTCAGTAGTATTCCTTAAAGATAGATACATATATATGTATGTACATAGACACACGCACATGGAGAGTGCACTTCTTGTACTTGGTTATTTTTGTGGCTTTCCATTGTCAGTGTATTAGTGTGTGCTGGTAGCAACAAATATTTTTAATGGAACCTATGCAGTGTGTCCACTGGAGATGTAGGATTAGATGGTTTACTTAAGGAATTGGGTTGTAGCTGTTCTGTATACTTGTGGAAATACAAGATGTTTAGCTAATGCCATTAATGTGTCATCCACCAAAAATATGGAGTTCTTCATAGTGTCTTACTCTGTAGTAGAGTTAAAAAAAAAGTGTTGTGTTAAATAATCTAACGCTTTGTAAATCCTGTACTAGGAGAGCTAATTTTTAGTTGATATGTCTTTTTAGGATATGTTAATGGCATTTGTATAAGCTTGAAATGTCATAGATTATCAGTTTACTTTGTTGTTAAAGGTATCTGAATCTATATAATAATAGTGGAGCTCAAACTGGGATTTTATGGGACCTTAAAATCAATTTCCATCAAATCATAGGGCTGCATAATATATTTGAGTGTGAACATAGATTCTTTTGTATTTTTATTTACATTCTAGTTTTGTTTTGGAAGATATTGAAAAGGTTCCAAAGAAAGATTGAAGTGAATATATTCAACCCTTAGCCTCTGTGCCCGAGGCTCCCTGTGGTGATGATTAATTGGTAACGCGAACATCTGTAAGGGAATAGTGGAAGTGCCAAACTTCAGACAGGCTGTAACTGGTTCATAGGCTTCATGCTTGTAAGATGTGGAAGAAAGCACTGCGATGTAGATAAATCTCCCTCCATTAGTGACTCTGATGATGTAACTTGTGCTCAACAATCCCTGAGGAGATGTTAGTGGAGTGACTTACTTGATTGGTGAGCCTGTGATCTGTTTGGATGTACTGTACATCTCAGGGCAGTTTGTATGATGTTTGGAATGATCATGTTTTGGGAAGACTTAGAAACTAATCAAGCTGGTCAACATGTGTCCAACGTGTAATTGACCCCTGCAGGCAGTGGGAATATGACTACAACAGTGATGTGCTGTGAATTTGCATGATTTCTCTTCACATATACTGATTTGAGAATCTCAGATTCATGGATTCACATAAGAGTGCAAGCAGTGTTGAGAACTTATTTGACATACATCTATCTTTTGTTCGCTGGTGTTTAGCAGTGAAGTCACTGCTAGGCTGGCAAAGGGCTGTTTGTACGCTGGTAACTGAAGTGTAGCTCTCTGCTTGGTGTGAAATGGCAGGCTGCTTTGGTGGTTCCCACTAGCAGGGTCACATACCATCATATGTGGTAGAGAGAAGCATGCGAAGGAGTTTTCAGGACACAGGGAACACCTAGGCAGGTAGAGGAGACTGTTCCAAGTGCCTGCTTGAGCTGGGCAGGCTCTTCCATCTTGCCAGCAGGCTTGTGGCTGGCACCTGCTGTGCTGCTGCAGTTGAAATGGAAACATGCTCCTTGTATGTAAAAATGCCCTTTTTATTTCTCCCCCCCCCCGCTTTATTTTCCCCAAAAGTGCTGTATTGTGGCTTTCAAACCTTAAAGGAAACTATTTAGAGATGTGCTAAAAATGACTGGTATTCAAAGCTTGCTAAAAATGCTGAGCTGGGGGGAGCCCTGTCAAGACTGTCTTTCAGTAACACGTACTTACATACCTGCCACAAAATGCAAGTTAAAGCAGTGTGTTTGGTGCTCTTGGATACAGAAACTTTCCGAAGGGGTCAGGTGGGTAATCACATCAGCAGTTGTTGCCTCTTTTGTTCACTTTTACTGCAGCTGCTAATGGATTTGTTCTTTTTTTTTTTTAACAAAACATCAGTTAATGTGAGAATTAATATTTGATAATGGGGCCCAAGAAATCTGACTGTTAATGGTATTATGTGCGCTCTCTCTACCCCTTTATATTTGCATTCTAATAAGATTGGAATATTTTAATGGCATTAAAAAAAATTAGTAAAGAGATTGAGTCTGGGTAAACCCACAGTGATGCACTTTTGGATGAGAAATTTGGGTTGCCAATTGATTTCGCTGTCAGCATAACAACTGCTGATTGCAGAAGGGAAAGTACAGTTTTGTACTTAGTGGAGTTATGTCCTGAGATCCCTTTTCATAACCAGAGAGTGAACTGCCTAAGTGAAAAGTAAACAAAAACTGTATTTAAAGTAATTGAATTTGAATTAAATATATTTGTACGTTTATTTAAAAGAATCATTGATTTTCAGTGATTGATCGCAACTAAAATGTTGATGTGCAATTAAATGTCTTTACATTAAATGTAACACTTCGTATGAAGAGCAAAATGCATTATATGCATATTTATGCAATGATACTTAGCATACATTTATTCAGAGTCTTAATTTTTACATTTAGCTTAGGAAATGCTGAGTGACAGTTCTTATTTAGTAGAATATTAATTTCTTCTTCATGGCTTGTGTCAAGCTAGTTTTAGTAATTGAAGTTCAATTAAAGCTGCAGAGAACTGAAATGAATTTTAGTTCAGAAAAAATTTGACATATTCTGGCTGCGTATTGGGAAGAGCTTTGTATTTAAAGCTGATATGTTGAGTAGAAGCAGTTAGCAGACGATGTGTGATGGACTATGCAGCTGATAGAACAGATGAGACCAGGAGGAGTCTTGCAGGGTCTTAGAGCTCTAATGGTCCTCATCTCTTACATTTAGTTTTTAATTCAGAGGCTGTACGACAGTAAGACTACTGAGCTTCCCCGCTTATCAATACTCAGCTGGTTTTTCATTTTGAATGAACTTATTGTTGAATCGGCTTGCCGAGATAAACTGAAGTGAGGATATACTCTTTGCCAAGAAGTGGAAGCTAGAGCTGTCAGGAGCTTGTCATTTTATCTCTTCAGGAAGCTCTAGCTCCATGTGGTTAGCTCTAGGCTTCCCCCTCCTCACTAGTCTGAGTCTCCTTAAAATGTTTCACAGGAATGTGCTACTTGAGAGCAGTGCTGTGGAGGGTACGAATTGGCTGTGGAATCCTGCTACTTATTTTAGTCTAATTTACGTTACCTTACAAGATCACACAGCAGCATACCTCTCTCCGTGCTGCCTGGTTGTGGTTCTGGAGTTGATCAGAAACAGTGTAAATGGTTATAATCCTGGTGGAGTGGAGTGACATGTCCACAGATTAAGAGCTCTGATAGGTCAGCAGAAACTGTAGAGTTTCCTGATGGAATCTGAAAGGATCGAAGGAGAGAAGTAGCCAGCAGGCTAGCAGAAGCCTAGTAACTTTGGACTGGAGCCTGAGGAAGAGGACGGAGCTGCCTTTCTTGCCTCTTCCCTGGACTAAAGCCCTGAAGGTCAAGAGACGGAGGACTAATCAGTTACTAGCAGACTACTGACATAGGGATCAGCAGCCTGGAAGCACAGCTCTACAACCTTCATTTTGATTAAAAGCTATGTATTTTTGGCAGGTAACCTAAACAGCCAGTATAGGAGAAGACAAAGAGCAAAAATAGATTTTTACCACAAACCTGAACCACTGGTTACAGTGTGTACCTCTTTTGACATATTTTATAATGTCTTTGTGTTTGACTTGTGTTAGCTTAACTTAGTTAAAATCGATTCTAAGTTAAAATGCAACTATGGGGGGGGGGGGGGGGGAAACCCCTGAGTCTCTTATGCACTCACAAGGATCAATCGCTTCTGTTTTGATATCCCACGCAATAGATATTTGGCAGATTGTTCTCTGCTTCTTAATGTCTCTGGAGAGCAGATTAAATTCTGTTATGTTCTGTGCCTCAGCTTTTCTGAAATCCCTGAGTGCCGGTGCAGGGAATACCTGGAGGCTGCACTTCTCCTGAGCACTGACCTTGAGAGGAGGCTGCTGGAAATGCTGTTCTGGTGTGGTGTTGGTGTTGGGCTGCAGAGTGACCAAACCAAGCCTGGCCTTGGGGTGCCAGTCTGCAGCCTCAGTCTGTGTGGTGCCCTGATGTACCTTTTAGATGAAAGTTAAAACTGTGAAAGAAGGGAGTAGGAGTGGTGTGTTTTGCCCCCCTAAGTACCTGTCTCCCCAACTTGTGTTAAATTGGATGGTGGGCAACCTTGGGTTTGTTGGTTGTGGCTCCTGTTCATTGCTGTAAAGTGTGTCTCTGTTGTTGGTTGTGTTTTGTGTCTGGTTGTTTTGTTTGGGTTTGGTTTTTTTAAGTAGTTTAGGTGCCCAGATCTTTAAATCAGAAGTGAAGTTATTTTTTGGGACTTTCCCAAAGACCAATGTCAAGTTCTGCAGTGTGTGTGCCTGCTGAATTGCTAATAGAAAACTATTGAACTTGCACTGGATAGGAACCCCTGAGACTTGACTTCAGCTAAGTGTGAAAAAACACTCTCCTTGGTCTCTTGGAAAGAAAATAATTTGGCTGGAGGATAAGGATTCAAGGCAATGTGAATATATGTTACCTTGTCTGGAGTTTTTCTTTCTGGATTTTTTTTTTTTTCCACCCTTGGGATTGTAAAACCCTAGAAGGTCTCAGAGTGCTGCTAGGAAGTGGGGCTTACCTGGAGGGGACTGGATGCTTGGTAGCCACAGAACAACATGCCATAACCTGACTTTCCTTTTTCAGAGCCTGGTGAGACCGCAGCACAGATGGGTCAAGGAACAGACATGGTTGTTTTTCTGTTGTTTTCGCTAAAATACTTGGCTAGCTACGTAGCTTCAGTTTTGATATCTCTTCATGATATTCAAGACACATGTTTGGAGAATTTTCTATTGATTTAAAATGTTTTACTCTTCTCCCTTTGCATTGTTTATTGAGTAGTGTAGCTTACTTTTGAAAGTGGTGCCTGGTATATCATTCACTTAGAGCTTATTTTATAGAAAACGCTTTGCTTTATGAATAGGTCCGTTTATCATTTGTAATGAGGAGTGGAAAATGGATGAACAAGCTTCTCTCTGGAAAAAAAAATCACATTTGAAATTTCTGAGTAATGATCTGAAAGGTTTGAAGTAATTTATTCCCAAGACATATCACAGTTTTGCAGAATATTTGAACTACTGTAATCAAAATTAAACTATGCCCTAAGCATGACTTTTTTTTTTCCCATAAAAGAAAGCTTCAGATCACAGTAAAACAATGGTTCAGAGTAATAGGGATCTGTTAATTGAATTCAACTTCTTGGTTAAACATTCTTCGGTGGTTTTTATTATCTAATAAAAACTTTGAGTTTGGTGTAGGTAAGAAACCATGCTCAGTGTTTTGTGGTGCATTCAGTACAGCAGAACGGTTTCCTTTCCTTTCAATGCTTTTCTTACAGAAGATGGTCTCTTTAAGAAATGTTAAGATAATCTTAATTATTGTTCAGAGGTCAGACTTGCAGGTCCGTGTTTTTATAGCTAAATGTTACAAAACTCTGCATCAAGTAAATGTTCAACACTATACTTAATAGGGCATTGAAATTCAGCCTTGGAAATGAGGATTGTGTCAAAATCCATCTAACAAGCAATTACAGTATCACAGAAAATGTACTTTGGTTTTATATTTTGGATTCCCTACAGTTGTGGAACGAGAAGAACGTTCCTAGTGTTGCAATTTTTTAATTGTTTCCCTTGTGCATTCTCTTTGAATAGGATGTGTTGATACCTGAGTAACAAGTACCAGTGCACAGGTAGCAAGACCTCGTGTGTGAGGTCTTGTTTGCTTGCAAACATATCCATGTCCGAGGGGTGCGTAACATACATGTATGCATACATAGCTGCTACTAACTTTGCGAATACCACTTTGAGTTCTATTCTGAATTCTAACTGTTAGAAAACCTTAAAATAGTATGTTTAATTTTGCTGTGGATCTTGAACATGTCTGCATTTAATTTGTTTACTAAAAAATTAAGAAATTTAAGTATGAAATTATGCTGCGGGCAACTAATGCTAGGGTAAAAAAATGACTGAAATTTATAACATGGAGATCATTCTTTTAAGGAGTATAATGAGCAAGGCAGCAGTAGGATGTCTGTTATGAACTGATTGCTGAAATGAGTAATTGTCACTGAAGGGTTTTTTGTTATTGCCAGAGCTGTGACTATCTCTGGAAATTTTACTTTTAGTTTCATTGTTTTCACAGTAATGGTGCATTAAGATGTCAAGTCAAAATATTTTTTTCTAGTCCTTCTGTTCTGGTAGTTCATTTGGGAACGTATATTTCTGGAACTGCAGTGTTTGGAACTACCACACTTCTTTTAAAGTTTCTGGATGTTTCACAATTTTGTGTTACTGATCTTCTGAGAGAGCATAACTTTATAGGGTTTTTCTTTAGTTGTTGTAGACTTCTTAAACTGGTTTGCCTTTAAAAAAAGAGCAAACAGTTCTTCTCCAAGTGCCTATGACTCTGTAGTCTTCTATGAATAAATACAATAAAGTGAGCCACGTGAAATGGCCACTTATTAAATATGTTCTGAGGATTTTGGTGACATTCCGTGGGCACTTCTCTTAAACTTCTTTCCATCTTCTTCTGTTCTTCGATCACAAATTTTATGCCTAAAAGGATCATGGCATTTAGGAGCTTTCTTTAGGGTTATGGTTGCCCAAGGTCAAGGTCAGCTGACTTCCACTACTGAAGCATATAGGGTCGTGATTCTTCTGAAAATGAGGTCCCTATGTGAAAGGCAAAAGTTGGTTTATTTTCTGTTTTTTCAAGGGGTATCTATGTTTGTCTTATTATAATGCACCAAACCCCCTCAGACTGTTTGACAGCTAACAACAAGCTAATAAGAGACTGATAGCATTAGGGGCAGACCTTTCCTTATCAAGGTGACAACGAGTTTCGTAACTTACTTTTGCCTTTCTAGAGCCTGCCATAAAAACTGTCAGAGACAGGGCAAATAATGCAGTCTCACTAAACTAGGCATCAGGAAGAATAGGACTCTTGGCAGTTGTAAATACTGAAATGTTTTTCTGCACAGGCAGAAACACAGTGTGAGAATTGTATGATGTGTGGCAACATCCCAAGATTTATCAAGCCTGTCTGTACTAATGAAAGTTGTTGTGTGTGTTATGCTGTACAGATGGTTCTACACTTTCTGATGGGTTTTACAATTCAAGTATTTTTGTGCTGCCTTTTTTTAAACTTCTGAAGTTCTGTTCACTCATCCCATAATTGTCCTCTGGAAAGATCAAAGCCATTTTAAAAAAACAAAGGGTGAATTCATACACTGTCTTTAATTGTGGCCAAAGCAAAACCCTATTTTTCAGATGGTGTGTACTGTCAAATCGGTTGGGGGGGGGTGGCGGGGAAGGTGACTTGATGGAAATTGATCTGGATTTTTCTTAGCTTTACAGCTGAGGAGGCTAAAGCACGCTTGAGTGGTTTGCAATATAGCCATCAAGTCAAGGGAAGCAATTCCATCCCTCTGGGCACTTGAGGCTCCCCAGCTAGACCATTGTGTCCAGTTTTGGTCTCCTTTGTGTCAGAAAGGCACTGACATTTTTGGAACAAGCTCAGCATGGGGTCACCCTGACCAGGGATTAAATACATGATGTAGGGGGGAAGAAGGTGCATGAGCCTCATAGCAGTAAGATGGCCCCTCGTCCTGTCTATAACCACCTAATGGGAGGGTATAGAGAAAACTACACCCCACCCTACCTCCTTGAAAATCTGAAGTGAGAAGATCAGAGGTAATGGATGTTAAGTAGTTATGAGGAAGACTCCGATATGAGAGACTTTTGTTTGCACTGAAGGTGGTCAAGCACTGGAACGGGTGCTCAGGAACTTAGGAAATCTTCATCCTTGGAGATACACAAAACTGGGATGAGCTCTGAGTAACCTGAGCCAACTTTCAAGTGCCAGTGTTGGCCCCACTTTGAGTGAAGGACTGGACCAGTGACTTCCAGAGGCCCCTTCCAACCTAAATTGTCCTATGGGCCTGTACTTGTTATACTGGAATCTGGAGAAGATATGAAAGTTGAAGTGCATAGTTACAGAGTGCTTTTAACATCAAAATGGTTGCCTAGAATATGAAGAGCCATGCATATCCCAAAGAATTTCAATTTTACCCTCTGATCTTACTGATACTGTATATTGTCTCCTCACCACAGTTTACTTTGGCTTAAATTTCTAAGGATTTTCTTGCCTGTGTAATCTGAAGGTTCTACTTGGAAGACTCTGCTTCTGTAAATTTTGTATTCTTTATATGCTGTTGAGATGTCAGAGGAGAAAAAAGAGAACAAGTAATAATTGCTGGTACTGGAGGTACATCTGTCAGTGTACTGAAGACCAATGTTTTCTTCAAGCGCTTGGAGCTAAGGAGGGTTACAGGGAGAACAGTTTGGAGAAATGGTGGTGGGCTCCCTAAATTAATCTTCCCCAGCTCCGTTTCAGCCCTGTGAGCTCCTATATCCAAACCAGATGTGCCTGGAATGGGGAAAGCAAGCAGGGAGCAGCCTCTCCCTTGCTTCCTCATCAGCTTCCACCCCTATTACACATAGCTGTGCAATGTTTCAAGCACCTTAGAAATGGCATCATAGTGGTCAGTTTGTAGGGATTTGGGAGAGGCCACAAGAGTTTCTGGATGGGCTGAGAAGTATGGACAGGGTTAGCTGTTAATTTAGCATTCGTGTTTAGCATTAAAGGAGTATTTTATGGTAAGATAACTTATATTACAGTAATTCCATAATATTACAGAATGAGTTTATTGATGTTTACCCACAATATAGTAACTAAGTTCCTACTTTTATTTCTAAGGATAAAACTGTCTTATTTCAGGTACCATGGCACAGTAATTCTTTTCCTTTTCAGTGACTGATTACAGTAAGTGCATTTGACAAGCAGAGGTCTAGTAAGTAATGCAGGCTTTGCTATTAGTATCTACATTTTTATACTGCCATTGTAAATGGACTTTCCCAAATAAGCTCGATTTCTGAAAAGTCTATATAGGTGAAAGTTCTCGGTTTCAAGGTAAACAGAAAGGAAATAATCAGTCTCATATTTTACAGTCCTCCTTCCATTTGTTTTTTCACTTGGATAGAGGAAGAATAAAAACAAAGGGCATTTGTTATCTAGCAAAGCTCAGAAGCTATTTCACATGAAAACATAATGAGTCTGACAGGCTACAAATAGCATTGAACATGAATCTTTTACAGAAGAAAGGAGGAATGTCCTTTGGTATATTTACTTCAATCAACCCTAATAAGGCTTGTTTTATGTGTTTTATGCATCCGCCATCATAATTATAAATCCTTGACATTTTAGCACTAACATTTCTATCTGCCAGGGAAGCTACCCAGAGTCAACCCTCAAGGAATGTCTGTATTGTTACTATGGATATCCATAACAGCTCTCAAGTAGTTACTAAGTGGCTTAAAAAATTACATCTCAGTCATGCTTGAAGGGCTCATCAAACTTTGCCACAAATATCAATGTTAAGTACCCAATCAGCTGCATTGTTTGAAGTACAGTCACGTGCACTCATGGAGGAATAGGTTGGACAGGAAGAAGTCTGTGAAGTCTCATCCATCAAGTTGTTGTGGTTTTTGCCATGACCTTTCAAAAATAAAACAACTCAAGCAAAACCCCCCAAAAACCTGACCCCAAAATTTGCCAGTTCAGCTACAAGGAAGTAGCAGGAAGATAAGGGCATACCTTTAGATCACACACAAACAACAGCTGGGCTTTCTGAAAAGCATGCACAAAAGGGTTTTCTTAAAACAGGGTTTTTTTTACCTTTGTAGAATAGTTGGGGACCTACCAAAAATAGCAATTAAAACAACACAACAAAAGCCACAGGAAAACTTACAGCTGGCTATTAAGAAACTCTGAGAGGTCTGGAAACTGAGCTTCATAAATTTAGCTAGTTACTCAAATTTGGTGGCGAGGCTGAGCACCAAGTGCAGGACTTGTAGTAACAAAGCAGTTCAGAAGTTTTGATTTCACAGAAGTAATGGAGACTACGAGCCCCTTTCCATGACTGAGATGTCAGGAACCACAAATTTAGTAAATTCAAGTAAGCACAGTCAGCGTAGCTCTTCAGCAGAGAAAAACCCCACTGGGTAACAGGCAGCGCTACAGCACAGGGGCAGCAGGAGGGCTGGGGAAGGAGCTCCAGAGGGCTAATATGCAGCCTTCCCTTGATGTATGGCTGTCTCTAATTCTATTTTAGATGTAGTAAATGATGGGTAAGAGGAGGATCCCTAGATTTCTTGGGAAATTGGTCTCCTGATTAAAATGCAAAGACTGGAAGGAATTGGTATCTGACTGTTTATACAAACTTGTACAGCTTACTGATAACTTGAAAATCTGAGCTTAATTTTTGAAGGAAATTTTTACTTAGTCACCTCTTGGCATAGCGCATGTTTATGGTGAAACATAAAACTTTGAAGCACTTGGCAGTATTGAGGACCTCCTTTGCCCCTGTGGATTTAAACTGGAATAAATACTGCAAGGCTTTACCAGTCCTGGCCTCTTGTTCCCCCCTTGGGTCTTCCTTTTTTCCCCTGCTTTGTCCCTTGGGTTGTGCCAAAACAACTGTTCTGTCACTTGGGTAAGGATCCCTCCCTGCCACTGGCACGTTCCATTCCTTTCCCCCAGAACGAGCTGGGTCTGGCCTCTTTGTTTTAGGTATGCTACTTCTCTTCCTAATTTGTGTTTTCCTGTATCTTTGGAAAGTTTTGAAAGCAGAGGCTCCTGGTGTTTGTACTGCATGTAGTAGGATTCAGCTCTTGGCTACTTTTAGAAACGACCAAAAGAAATCTGAATAACGAGGGTAGGAAAAGTGTCAGTGGTCTTTGGGAAGATACTTTGGTGTATGTAGCTTTGGCATGTAGGTAAACAAGATGAGCTAATCACCATAGCTTTCATGTGATGTATCTGTAATTTGTTTTCATTTGTAGGTGTGAAGGAAGGCTGCCATATGGTGTGTATATTGGTATTTTTCCTTGACAGCCTTTATTTTAAGTTAAAGGAATCCCAAGGCAAACTATTATACAAGAATACCGTTTCAAATACTTATCAATGTATACCAGAATACCTTGAAAGAACATTGAAGAAAGGCTGTAGAGCTCCAGGAAAATTTTACATTGAAAAATTAAATTACACTTTTGTCCATTTTTGAGGTACCCTAATTATAGCTTAGTTCTCTGTGTTGCACTGTTACCAGTCTTTCATCTTTTAACCATTTGAACAGGAGTCTTTCATAAGCAATATATAAAATCTGATTTTACATTAATGAATTGTGGAGTTCTGAGACAACTTCCACAGTGGCTTAATGAGATTCTGTTGTTCAATATTTGGTACACTATGTTCTTGGTCCTCTTGCCTCCATCTAAAGTGCTGGTTCCCTGGTGGGCATAAGTTACAATTTTAACCTGTGCCCATAGAAGAGTTTCTGTTTAGCAGGTGAACTCCTTGGGAGGACTGTAGAGACGTTCCTGTGTTGCGTTCAGGCTTCCTGACGTGTGTGCACAGGAGTTTGGGCTGTCGTGGGAGCAGGGCACAAACTGGTCCTTCTTCCCTCATGTGGACAGAGGCATGGCAGCTTCTGCAAGATTACTGACAGTGGTGGTTTGAGGAGATGTTGGTTCTGTGATGTGTTGACAGAAGTTAGATTTGTGTGGTTTGCAGAGCCAGGGTGGCTGGAGGATGGAGAGTTGCTTTTCCTCCTGGTTTAGTTCCCTGAACTGCCTCACCATGGATCTAGGAAGCTGTAGTGCTTGTGTGAAGGAGCACTTCTGGTTGGGGAAAGAGGCAAGTCGGGCCCCTGCAGCCTCAAAGGAAATGTCAGATTTTGAACTTAATATGGCCTAGTCCAAACTGCTGGTTAAAGAGTCAGCTTTTTTCCCTTTATTGTGGGTCAGTGCTGGTGCCAGAGTAGGGAACTGATCTGGCCAAACACATAACCTTGGCAAAAGAAGTATTGAGGGAGAGGAAAAGATGCTTTTTCCTTTTTTGCATTGGTCGTAGGTAGGTTGCTCTCAAGTGCAGCCTTTCTCCATCTCTCTGGTGGCTTGCAGGTGCAAGCACCTGGGGAGAACTGAAGCTGTTCTGATCTGTTGGATTTTTTAAAACTTTATTTGGGACTTTGTATTCTGGTATCAGTGTGTTATGTTTTAAAACACTGCATGTTTTTCTACCTCTGTTATGTATGTGTAGGGATAAATACAAATGCATTCTACAGATCCCAAATTGAGGGATCAGGGAGCAAGGTAATGTGATGCTGTGGTAAACTTCATTTTCTGCTGTGGCTTGAGCCATTGCTTCTCCTTATGTCACAAAGTTCGATGAAACTGTCACCAAGCTATTCATTCACCTTGTCTGAAAGATCTTGGAGATGTGTTTTGTGTGAAAAACTTTTATTGACCCAACAAAGGGAGATATTTTTTTTGCCCTGTTATTTTATAATTAACTAATAATCACCCCCACAGGAATGATGGCTCTCAATTACAGATACAGTTAAAAACCCCATAGGCACCTCTCTTAAATGAGCATTTAAAGCCATGGGCAGGAACGTCTGAACAGGAGACAAACATGTCTTAAAGAAATTTTACTACCTTTTGTTGTCCATAGTGGGAGAAGAATGTAGTAAAGTTTTGATTGTGAAAAATTTCCATCTAATTTAAATTAAAAATTTAATGCAAGTTGAGCATTTAATTCCTTTTTGTGTTTTTGAATATATCAATCCAGCTGTTGAAAATTGCACCTTTTCAATCACATTCTGATGTTAGCCTGTGACTGACTTCTCTTACTGATTTTATCCTGACAGTAATTGAAAGCTGATTAATTGCAAGCAAGCTTTTATTTTGCTATTTCTTCCTTAGTACCTTGTGTACATGCCTGGTGTTTGGGGTCAGAAAGGAAATAGTGGTGTCTATTTTCTAATTCTGTACAGAAAAATGAGTAAAATGCACGGTTTTTTTAAACCTTATTAACAGTAATCTAGTTGTCAAAAGTGTTAGTTTGAAGATAGAAATAATTATGAGACCTTTTATTTGAAATGGCCTGTGGGGCACTGGAGAGTCAGCTGTTTGCAGTTTAACAGACAGGCGCCTCAAAGCGAGATCTGCAAAGCTCCGCTGTTCCTTCAAAGGTGGGGGTGTTTTTCTTTGAAATCCTGAAACTCCACAAAGTTGTTTAATTGAGCTTAATCAGTAAGCACTAAACCAAAGCTGCTGCAGTTGTAGGCTGGAAGGATGCTATTTAGATTTCTTGCGTGTATGGTGTGTATCCCAGTACACAGTGAAGCGTGGCTGCAGCGTATGTGTGTGAGATGTGCGCTCAACTGCGATCGTGCAGCCTGGGCTTATGGACTAGGGTGTGACTGGTTCTGGGAGGGCGGAGAGCCCCCGGAACAGGGATATGGAAGCACTTTGTCTTGCAGGGATTTTTAAATGTAGCATTGCATCAGTTTTCTGTCTCTTAGCGACCAGTGCTTCCCTGGGGTAAAACGTGCTGCTGCTTTGTACTCAGTCCGTGTTGCCCAGTGACATCATGGTCCGCTATTGGTGCTTACCCACTTTTTATATAAGAGGGTTGATCTTAATCAAGTATTTTCGTGTTGCTCTGCATTTGGGAATGTAGTCATTTAATTTTTACATAGTCTTGATAATTTTCTGCAGGCTATGCAGTTGAATTGTTAGCAAAATATCAGAAGAGCTGTACCATAGGACACCATATAAAGTTAAATTTTGCGTTCTAACGAGTTTTCCACTTACCATCAATAAAGATGCTAATAAAATAGTACTGTTTGTTACTGCTGCCTTACGTTGTAACTACATCAATATAAGGAAGGAGTTGTTTAGTAATAAAAAATGTCAGATAAATGCTGCATTTCGATAATTTATTAATTGTCTGGGTAACTGGTAGGTTGTTAGTAGTGATTGCAACACTGGTCTTGCCATTTTACTTAGAGAAATACATAGGTATCTTTTCACAGTAAATATTAATGTTCTTTAACCTTTTTTTTTAAAATAAGATGCTTAAGTACAGCAAATATACAAAACTGAAGGAGTACTAGATCGCTTTCACAGTTTACAAATATCTAGAGCAGTATCTTGATGTGTTTCAAAAAATAAATACTCGGTTGACCTACTGAACTCTCAGTATTTATAAATATCAAACTAGTTTTGCAAACAGTGTTGTTGGTTTCCTAATATGCTTGTGGGGGATTTCTTAATGTGTCCTGAAGTTCTTTTCCATCCGAAGAGATTTGCAGTCAGTTCCAATTAAAGAGTTTTCCATACTGGAAATAAGTCAATTATTACAATTATTTTTGAATAGTTAATTTACATAACCTTAATTGTATCCATTCCCTTTGAAAGGCTGAAACTGATATTTATAATACATTGATTGAGTAGCAGTGTATCTGTTAAAATTGCTACCAATAAGAAGGTGCCCTTGCAAATGCAGTCCCGAGGAGTTTTCTTCTAAATAAACATTCTAGAAGACAAACGGCTGTTTATTTCATTGGTGAGGAAAGGCATTGCATCTTTGCCACCTCCACATGCAGAAATGGAAGTATCTCCTTTCCACACTCTCTTAAAAAATGGGAGTTTAGGTCATGTTACTTAATTAATGTTGTGTTCCATACTATGAAGAAATTTATTTACTGTAAAGAAATGTATTTTCCTTGTGTTTTTTTTAATCTGCAAAACAGTGCTTAGGTGTAGACTAGGGAACTGCAGGCTTTTCACTGAAGTCACTTGAGGAATGACAGCTGTAAAAAACTTCCTTGCTTTCATATGAGTGCGAGTCCTCTGTGGTGTAGCTCTAAAACCTTGTGGCCATTTGCCTGGCTGTGTGGCAGGTGCTTGCCTGCTGCTTGCACCTGTGCCCTGCAGTGGTGCACTGGTGTGGGTGCTCCTGACTCTGCTGCAGGAGCAAGAGGAGAGGAGTGGATGTGAGCATCTTGATCAGCTGCTTGTAGGTGAATGGAAGCAGAATTGATACTGGCCTGAACTGTTTGCTATTGTTCCATGTGATTAAGCAGGCAAAGACCTGGGGGCTTTTCTGCTTTCAGCGTGATTTCTGTATGTTGCTGGGCCTGAGCCAGATGCTTTTCTGACTGCCATCAGGGCTGTGTGACTCGTAACCTGTTAGTTCTGGTGTTCGGAAGTGTCACCCAATGCTTCAGGGATCCTCCATGGAGCAATGACACAGTAAAGTTGTTGTGGGCAGAACTTTACTTTGGCCAGACCCTCTGCAGAGTGGGCTGTTTGAACATGAGCCATGCCTTGAGCTGGAGGCATCATCATGCCAGGCCTTGCCGCTGCGTGGGTATTGCCCGCCGCTGCTTCCTGGTCGGACTGGGCAGTAGGTGTGTGACCAGGTGACCACAGGCCATGGCCCCCCGTCCCATGACGTGGTGCGGCCATCCTGGGGAGGCAGTGAGAGTATTTGGTGTAGCCTC
Organism: Porphyrio hochstetteri; assembly: GCA_020800305.1. Classification (NCBI taxonomy): domain Eukaryota; kingdom Metazoa; phylum Chordata; class Aves; order Gruiformes; family Rallidae; genus Porphyrio; species Porphyrio hochstetteri. The sequence goes on along the minus strand of CM036910.1, from coordinate 15,915,403 downwards.
TAATTCAGTTTACCTTTCTGGGCTTGACTGGCAAGTAAGCTACCATATGGTGTAGGTATTGGGAGTCTGCCTGGGACCTTTTTGTCTGTTAAAATAACTTTGTTACCATTTCTGCTAAAGTTTCATTTGAACTTCAAAGGAATAAGAGAAGTGTGTAGTGCATAGGAACCTAAGTATGCGGTAACACCATAGCATGTATGAGAATGGCAGTGTCAGGCCCTGGTCCCTGCTGGTGGTCAGTGGAAAGCCCATAGAAATAGTGGAATTACCCACACCAGTGTTCTCCTAGTTTGCCTCTCTGGCTTTTACTACTCTCTTTTGGGAACTTTTGAGCCTGAGGTAGTGTTTGCATGTTTCCATTTAACAGTTCTCGCTGGTCTTTTGCATCAGTTGGTCTCATTTTTTCAGTCAATCCCTACTTTGGGTCTCTGCACTATGCCCGTCCGGTAAGCATAGAGTATTACAACATAATGTATTTAATATGCCATGGAGTGAAACTGTGGGGAAACAGCTTTGTGCAGCTGAGGAATTCACTTGTTTACCCCCATCAAATTATGGCTAAGTTCCACTTATTTATGCTACATTGCAAACGCTCAAGTGCACTTTGTGTCCTACAATTGTCTAAAGTGCTTTTAGTGCCATGGTCCTACACAGTCTCAGATTTCCTCTTCATTAGTAATAGCTGCCTCCTTAAAAACTAAGTTTCCACAGCGAAAGTGAGATTGAGAAAGGAAACCTTTTTGTGGGAAACAGTTGTGGGATTTCTGGAATCATAGTGGGCTTCCATAATAACAAACATGAATTGTCAGTTTAGAAACAAAAGACACTGTTGGGGTTTTTTTTCCCTTGGTACTGTAAAAAAATTGTCATGGTCTGTAGATGTCTGGCTCTGTGGCAGCTTTTTTGGCTGCATGTGGGGCATAGCGATGGCTTGGTGATGAATGTAGTGTGAACACCCGGACAGTTTCCCGCCAATGCAGGAGTAAGGTACAAAGAGAGTTACCTTTGTTACTGGGATTAACCTTTCCTCTATGCTTTGTACAAATAAAACCCAAATTGCATATTGTAAGAGCTATTTGTGTGGTCGTGGAAAGGAAAACAGGCTCCATACGGAAAAGGAGAGGGAGTTTTCTACCTAATTATTTAAGGGGTTTTGTGTGTCTCTGAAATATGCATTGGTAAATATGAGCTGACACCTTTCTAGCAACCAAATTATAAATGAGTGGAAGACCTGAAAATGTCAGTTTCTTCCTTAGAAGCACTTCAGGATTTTTCTTCTTCTTTTCATGCTCATGCATTCATTTCTTCCCTTAGGCAAATGATTTCCTTTAAATGTTTGTATCTGTTTCAGTATACTGCTTATCAGAGGATATAATTCTTCACGCATCTTGGAAGTGTCAGAGATTTGATGTACTAATATTTTTGTATAGTGGGTATGTATACCTTAAAATACCTGAGGGAGAGAGACAGTAGTAAATCAAAACTTTAAACCTGTTTGTGTGTATATCGGGACATTGCTTAACCTGTGGTGGGCATTGTGGCCTTTTCAGGATTAGCTAGTAAAAACTTTAGGATAATCTAAGAAGTTCGGGGGGGGGGGGAAAAAAAAGAAGAAAAAAATGAGCACCTTAAGATGAAGATACCTGTCTGGTACAATGCTTATTAGTCTTTATGTGCCACAAGAGCTGTGCCAGGTCAGGTGGGGGGGACAGCAGGAGAAGTGCCTGAACTGCTCCTGCTGTTACATCCTCTCTTCTTGGAGAGGGCTCAGGGGTGTCAAGTGTCCTGTTAGTTAGGAGTAGTAGTCTTCTAATTTGTTTAAATTTATTGGGAATTCATGCTTTTATTTGCCTTCCCAGAACTGTAACGCAGTTAATTGTTCTCCTGAAACTGTAACACAATCTGTACCCACCCAGGCTTATCTGAGTCACTTGCTGATGAAGCCGTGTACCCGTTATCTGATCACTTTCTATTAGTAGGGACCAAAAGGAACATCTAGGCTGAGACACCCCCCAAAAATGTTGTTGCAGTTTATTGTTGTTTAATACTGACCTTCCTGTGCACTTGGAGCTGTAGAAGTGTCAGTGGACAGTGTTCAGAAACAATGTACCTGATAGAAGCTTGTAGGAAGAGGTGAAGGAGATGGGAGGTACCTGGTTGGTACCTACCAACCGGCTGTGCCTAGCTGAACCAAGAAACTTCAATGCTTGCAGAGGCATAGGTTGGGTGATTAGGGAAACTGGAGCCTGCTCTGCTGGATATGTTTTATCCTTGGAATGTGAATATCAGGTGCTTATAAATAAAACATGTCTGCTCACTCAGTGCAGCCTCCATGGTGTGTTACCTCTGGGCAGTGTGTCAGTCAGCGCTCAAATTTTATAAAAGAACACCCTCCACCCCCAATGATTGAACGCCCTTCTGTGTGTTTTAAGCATGTTCAGCCCTAAATTTTTTGGAACAAAGTTAAATGCTCATTAACAATATCATGCTGACTCAAAAAAGCACATCAGCACAGGATAGTGCTGAGGCTTATACTTAAGTCACGTTGAATTCCGTGTATTTAAACACAAATGTCCATGCTCTCCTGAGTCTGTATTTGTTGTTAGCTTGTTCTGTTATTTTTGTAATCCAAGTGAAGGATAACTTTTGCTTTGAAAAACACCAAACTTTAAAATACTTTAAATATGCAAACTGTGTTATCTTTTTGTTTTGATAGCTGATTGCTGTCTATGATGAGCAAGAAATTCACCGTAAGACTGATGGCATCAACGGCAATTTGACAGACAGAAATAGCCCAGACTCTTTTGAGACAGACGTCGCGGCTCAGCTGGCTGCCTTTCAGCCCATTGGTGGTGAGATTGAAGTGACTCCTTCTGCCCTAAAACTTGGTATGTATATACTGCGTGGTTGGTTTTTTTTTTCCACCAATATACAGTACTTTCTTCTTTCTCTTTTCTTGAGTATGTCTGTAGCCCAACTTCATGTATGTTAAGAATTTTTTTAGCACCCTGTTGTTTGCTTTGCAATTCAGTGAATACAATTGTAATGACAGAAATGGAGCTGTTGAACAATTGATGCTTAAGTGTGCAACTGAGCATGGCAGATTTGCACCTGACTCTTTTGCATCCTGCTGTATGTTATGCCTGTCTGTAGAGCTAGGATTTCTTTTTTTTTTTTCTCCTTTCTTTGGGTAGGTTGCTGAAAATCCTTCATTGTAACCTTTTGAGTAGAAGACATAAACCCAATGCAAAGTATTTTCAAATAAAATAAATGGAAAAAAAATCCTCCCCATTTTTGTTGAGGAACCTAGGCTCAATGAGTGTAAAACTGTTGCATGCAAGTATTTTAGCTGATTATCTGAGCTAGTGCCTTGTTTTGGGGATAGGAGGTAGGTAGAAAGGAGGAGATGCTGGTTCCAAACAGTTTAGCTCTTCGCCTTTGAAGAGCACAGCAGAATCTATTTGCCTATCTGACTTTCAGGTGAGCAAACTGTGATTAGGAGAGGTTTCTGCTTAATCTTCTCTTATATCAGAAGAGGGAACTATGCGAAGTCCTGCAACTCTGGTCCCCTGTGTATTTCAGTGGGCCTTGAAGGCCAAGGGTTCAAGCACTCGCTTCCAGTTTTAAAGAGCTGGAGTCTTGCAGATTGAACTCAAAGCGGTCTGAAATACTTTCTTGGATTGAGCAGGCTAAGCTGTCACCTAGATAGTAGATATACAAGCTTTCAAAATCAGATGGAAGGTGAATCCTTTACTCTCTGCCTGTAAAGCAGTTTGTATGTTGGCAGCATTCAGCAAGTGAATAATGCTCAGGAGAGGTGTGGTGGATTGACCTTGGGTGGACACCAGGTGCCCACCAAAGCTGCTCTGTCAACTGGGCAGGGGAGAGAAAATGTAACAAAAGCCTTATGGGTCAAGGTAAGGATAGGGAGAGATCACTTGCCAGTTATCATCATGAGCAAAACAATTGACATGGGGAAATTAGTTTGGTATTTACCAATCAAATCAGAGTAGGGTAATGAGAAATAAAACCAAATCTTAAAAACACCTCCCCCCATCCCTCCCTTCTTCCTGGGCTTAACCTGAATCCCAGTTTTCTCTGTGTCCCCTCTCAGTGTCAAGCAGGACAGGGAATGGTGTTTATAATCAGTTTATCCTCTGTGGTCTCTATTGCTCACTGCACCAGTGTGGGTCCCTTCCATGGGGTGCAGGGATAGACATTCAGGACCAGACTGCTCCAGCGTGGTCCCCCACAGAGTCACAAGCTATGCTCTGGCATAGGCTTCTTTCTTCATGGGGCCACAGGTCCTGCTGCAGCAGAGGCTTTCCCACAAGGTCACAGCCTCCATTGTGCCTCCACCTGCTCTGGCCCGGGCTCCTCCCTGAGCTGCAGATGGGATCTCTGCTCCACCATCAACCTCTATGGGCTGCAGGGGGACAGCCTGCCTCACCATGGTCTTCCTGCATGGGCTGTGGGGGAATCTGTGCTCCAGTGCCTGGAGCACCTGCTTGCCCTCCTGCACTGACCTTGATGTCTGCAGGGTTATTCATCTTGTGTTCTCACTCCTCCTCTGCCTGCAGTTGCTCTTGATCATTTTTTGTCCTCCTTTTAAAATATTGTATTCCAGAGGCACTACCAGTGTTAGTGGTGGGCTCAGCCTTGGCCAGCAGTGGGTCTGTCTTGGAGCTGGCTGGCACTGGCTCTGTTGGACGTAAGGGAAGCTTCTAGCAGCTTCTCACAGAAACCACCCCTGTAGCACACCCTTCTACTAAAATATTGCCACAGAAAACCAACAGAGGAGGCTTCTCTGCATTCCTTCTCCTGTTCACCCCATATTCTTGAGTGCTGCTGGCACTCTCCTAACAGTCTGCATTAAATTTCTGAGTGTTAAGGCGCTGGGGTAAGGATAGAAATACTGTCTCTCATCGTGGTACTTGCTTCCTATTACAGCTTCAGAAATTGAATGTTCACTTGTCTGTTTATTTTAATTGCCTTTTTAGAGGAAAAGGCTCACTAGTAAAACCAAAACAATAACATTTCTAATAAAGCTTATTGGCTGAGGCTCTGTAACTTAACTTATAATGGAAATCTATGCTCGCTTTTGTGCCTGATGTAGAAGGTACTGAAATTCAAGCTGCATGAAAAATTTTAGATTCAAATGTATGTTGTAATGGATTGCTTCTCTGTGTTTTTCTATATTCTAGAATATAGAAAAATATTTCTATATTTAATGATGTATAAGAATTTCTCATTCCTGAAAATCTTGGCAAAATGCTTATTCTTGCCATAACTTGTATTTGAGTTGTGATTTTGCTAAGCATGAGGTATGAAAAAGTTTGCGGCTAGAGTTCCTAATGGTTGAATGGTTTGCCACTTTATTTACTGCGTATTATTAATTAACACTGTAAACACACTTTAGCATTTTTCAGAAAGTGGAGACTGTTCCTATATACTTCTGAGCCCTATTTGAAAAAAGTGCTTTGTCTAGCACACTGCTGTACACAAACTGAGGGTGGGAGAAAAGGCACCACTTTCTCAAACAGTTAAATGCTTGGGGCTCTGGAGCCTCACCAGTGACTACCAGGTAGTTCAGTTCTAATAGCATTCATGGAATCCTTCCACTCTTACAGGGTGTAAAGGAGAAGAAATAAAACATTAGAGAGCAAGCAATTAGAGTGCTATTTTGTTTTCAGTGCAATACTAATACATATTTGAAGTTCAAATAGGTGCTTGTTTCTTAAAATAGAGAAGATAAATATAATGTCTTTATCTCAAGGGTTCTCTTTGGTTGTTTTATCTTAGAAGGTAAATGAAAGATTTTCTACCTGTCAGTCCTGTAAAATCAGTCTGCACTCTGAAATGAAATTGTTTTCTTGTCTGGAATTTACATCCCAGATTATAGTTCTTTAGACTTAATTTTTGCCTTTGTTTCCTATATGAGTCCCTGGACCTCAAATTATGTCCCTAGTTCCACTAGAAGCAAATTGAAAAGTAAATGAAGAAAAAGAAGGACAATTTGGTTGCATCAATATCATTGATGCATGAGCCACAGTAGTCTGGCTCCTTGTCTAATTATTGAATTGACTCACTCTTCCTAGCTGAAATAAATAATTTTTAAAAGGTGCTCTTCCTTTGAGAGCAAGGAGCTGATTAAATGTGTATGTAGCAAGCATTGCCTTCCATGGCAGAGCTGTGTTTCAGAACTGTCATGCACTTACCTTTTAGGGTATTTTTGCAGAGTGCCTTTAGGGATGAAGTGCAGGGATCCATTGCTACGTAAATTGTCAGATTGTGAACAGTTCTGCCTGTTAATTTCTAGTGGATGCTATGTATTCAGTGAAATCAGATACACAGTTTTATGCAGAAACAATGTCCATTTAGTGTTCTGTTCAGAGAATACTTAGAGCTTGATGCTTAATAAGTATGTGAAACTCTAGACTGTTGTTCTCAAACATGAGAGAATTGGCATTGATTTTAGAAAAGGCACATGTGATACTGCATTCAAACTTCTTTCTGTTTTTATGCATTGTGTGTTTGATCCAGCTAAGTTAATCATATGGTATACTTAGTCTTAAAGCCTTTAATGGCTAAATAGAGATGGTGATGATTGGGGAATTCTTTTGTTTTGTTGTATTGTTACTTCTTTCAGATTTTTTTTTTGGTGGTTGATACTCTTTACAATACTCATCAGACTGGCTGTCTGAAATCATAGTTTTTCTATTATCTGGTTAGTTACCCTTATTTTCCCCTTTGCCACCTGTAACTTTGGAAGTGAGCCAGAATAAAAGCAGTCTTGTATTTGACTTGAAAGCTATAAGTACTTTATCTTATGCTGCTTTGACATACAGGCAAAAACCTGTTAGTAATTTGATAATAAGTAAAATAACATTCTTAATACGTGGCAGGTATCATCTTAAAACAGTTCAGGAAATCGGTCTTCTATTTGTTGTCTTTTCCCTGAAATTAATACATCTCTAGTTCTAAAGTGAACTCACCGTTTTCAAATGTGAATTTGTGGGTTCTTATGTTTAATTTAAAAAAAATGCATGAAGACTTTAAACTGTGAACACATTATCTGCTGTGTTGGTAACATAAGGTAAAGAGCACCTACCCCTGTGGAGCTGGATTATCAGGTGGTGTTGCTGACAAGGTCTGAATTCAGACTGCAAAATAAGCAGTGCCTGGTAGTTTCTTACAGCTGAAAAGGCTTAACTGAATTTTCTGGTACTCAGGGCCAGAATTACTGAGGGGAGCATAGTCATGCAGTGCTGTTGGGTAAATAGGTCTCAATTTGCTAGTGGATTTTGCATCCCTGTGTCTTCCTGTTAAGCACAATGACCAACACAGTGACAGTGTCCAAGTAGTTGTTTCTCCAGAATTTACTTTTTCTGTGTTTGGGAGATGTAACACCTGCCACTGAAACCTGCTGTTACCTGTTCTGATGGAGAAGAAAGCCTAATCGTCATGTCACATGTACTTTTGCACACCTAATGACTAGTTTTCTGAGAATTACCAGTGCTGTCCCCATTTCCTTTTGAATGGGTTGGACAAGTAATGCTGCATCTCTGTAGAAGCCTGAAGAGGGGGAAGAGACATTGCTTATTTTGTTTCCATTCAGTGTACATCTTCCAAGTATCTTGCCTTTTTTTGTTTAGTGAGCAGAAGAGTGCTAAAGATTCTGCAGAGGGGACTTGGGTTCAGTTATATCGCTGGTTTACTTTCTACTTTTGATTCATAATTCAAGTATAATGCAGAAGAATATCAGTGCTGGAAGGGATTTGTTAATTGTATTCAGTTTCTCCTATCAAAACAAAAAGGAACTTTTAGTATTGAAAATCTTCATGTATGTGTTTCAGTTGACAATGAAATAAATACAGATCTATTGTAAGAAAATAAAAATAAATCCCCACTTGACAGAAAATATGATTGGAATACATTTTGTGCTAAAATACAAATGGCAATAAAGCAGTTGTCTGTAGATATTACAGACTTTAGAGAAGCACACAGCAATTTAATGTGTCCAGTCAGCTGTTTGGGACTGAAGAAATTATTTTGGTATTTCTATGGGTAAGTGGGGAATATTGGGAGCTGAGCTGGCAGCAGTTTGGCTTGTGTGACTCTTTCTTGTGAGCAGAACTGCCCTGAGCACATTCATGATATGGATATCACAACGGTTTGGTAAGAATGATGCAGTCAACTAAATGCCTAAATAGCAGATTCACATTTGAAGAATTGAATGGAGGTAAAGTGCAGCCTCTCTAACCCCGGGTGCTGGAATATTGTAAATTCATCATTGCCATTTTTTTAACCTTGTTCTGTGGACAGATAAAACCTTACAGTGAATGGTGAAATCATAGGATGTCGAATTTTTTTTTAGCTGCATGAATTTAGCCCATGGTAGATGTAAGGTACCAACACCCCTGTGAAAGAATTTATTTTAAAATGCCGTTAGAGATGGTCTTCTGGCTGTCCAACTCCTTGGCCCTTCTGCTGCCCTGCATGAAGTATTTTAAGCATCACTGTTGGACATGTGTACCCTTTGAAGACTAATCTTGGCTGTTTCACTGGGGCCAGACCATGGCTGACAATTGTTTTCCCACAAGACCATGGTGCTGTCTGGGACTAGTTGCTAGGTTTAGCAATGTTTCATTTCTGGTCTGTATTGTTACTGCACCTCCTTTGATCTGAGCTTACATAATCAGACAAAATTATTTTGAATGGATTAATTGTGATGCTATAACATTTTTTAAAATATTGGTATATCACAGTCATTTAAGAAACACATATTTCCTTTATTCTGCACAGATGGTGGGTTTTGTTTTCTAATGAAATGCCATTTAGATAAATACATTTTGTCTGGTTGCTGTTGTTGATTATCTATCTTTATAGCAGCAAAATGTATTATGGTGGATTTTTGGTAAATCATGTGTGAGTATATTAATTGATGCAATAACCAGTAAACTAACAAGTGTTTGAAATGGAATACTTGGAGATTCCTGTGTGTAGGTAGTAATGAGTGGTTGAACTAGCATGGTTTTCTGTTGGCACTGGGTTTGGGTGTGTTTTAGTTGGCTGGTTTGGTTTTTGAGCATGTTGTGTCCTAATGTTTCTCTTTGACCAGAGGTCATAGCTGAGAAGACTTTGCAGAGCAGGGACTTACCTCTGCAGACCTCGCTGACCGATTGCCGTTACTCCCTGCTCCAAACCGCTGTTTCGCTGCTGATGTGCGATTAAACAGTCACTCGCTCATCTCAAAGGTAGCTCTGCTGGGGCACTGGATGACATCCTGGATACCAATGGTGTGTGCAAATAGTCCTGTCTGGTGTTCTCTAGCTAATAGCTTGAGGTTTCGAATACAAACACATTTATTGTTAGAATCTTTAAAAATGAACACAATTTCACAGTAGCAACAAGTGGGCGATGTGTAAATTGATGTGATCTTCCTAAAATATTTTCCAAATGTTTTGGTTTAGATGTTTACCAACTTCAGACTGAAGGTTTTTAATAAGTCTTTTCCAAATAAATGGCTACCCACCAGTAACCTTCTGCTCATGAAACTGGTGTATGCATGCTATTTTAAGCAGTGGCCTGCAGGCTGTTACTAAGTCAATGTCCAGTGAAAGCATGCTGCTTCATAGCCTGCTGGTCTGTAAGGAATGCTCTGTGTGACAGTTAGCATTGACTGCAGGTTGGGTATTCCTGATGAGTGTCACTTCAGAACTGTGCCTCCTTTTTTAATAATAAAAACACTAGTGTGTCGTCATAACTTTTCACGTCTGTAACGTGCCAGTACAGGTGCTCTGCTTTTAGTAGAAGACTTTTCAATTTCCTAAGAGACTTTTCAGTTAAACTAGCTGAGTTTCAGTTAAACTAAACTGAGTCTGAATGTTTATAGCTGTGTTAGTCCTCATAAGCGACCTTGGAATTTTCTGTGCACCCATGAGCGTGCTACTGGCTCTTTTGGTTTCCTTCTGCACCTCGTAGCTTAGTGTTCTGTTTTTTTCTGCAGGTAGGTAGTGGAACAGGAAAAGGTGAGTCAGAGGTTTAGCCTTTTGGGGTTTTTTGTGAGGTTAGTGGGTGGTTTGTGTTTGGGTTTGTTTTTTTTCTTTTTGAGTCCATATGGGCAGGAAGGAGAGTGCTTAAATTATTTGTGGACGATTCATTTTATGGACATGTCACTTTGAGCTATAAATGCCATCATGACTGGCTTAGTGTTTCATTTGCTTTATTTGATAAATGATGGTCAAGTGCACCCAAACGTAGCTGTAGCTTTTCTCTCGCTCCTCTCCTTGGTGTTAAATAGTCATGATTTTGCCTGGAGGCAAGCAGACTAGTTGGTGATGCTTGACACTTCTGAATGCTAAGGGACAGAAAAAGTGAGGTTTGTGTGGGTATCTTCAGGGTGTTAATGTTTTGTTGTTCTTTCAGTTACTCTTTTATGTTCTCCCTTTTCTTGGGAATCAGGTTGAAGGTTTCTGAAACTCTTCTGAGTTACAAGCATGTGAAGCAGATGCAATTAGGCTGCTTTGATTGTTGGCTATTCCGGTAAAATTAATCTTCTTAATGAATTTATACCTTTATATTTAGTTAAATAATTGCTTAAACAGTTATTGATGAGTTATAACACTGGTTTGTAAACCGCAGGAATTTAACTCATCCTCTTGAAAGCTTTCACTGCAAAGTAGGGCAAGTGTCTTGCTTTTCTCACTGAAGGTCTTACTTTTATTTCAAAATTTGCATGCCTTGGCTATGTAATAAACCTCTGAGAACAAGATTTTCTTCTTTTAGATATAATAGATATATAAACCCACTGACACACTCCTTGATATCACCATTCTAGACAAATGAAGACTTGGGTGCAAATGATGGCTGGACAACGTCTCTCTCCGAAAATAAGCTTATGAATGGCAATGATAGTTGAAGTTCAAGCTCTCTTGAGGCACATGTGCTTCAGAACAGTCAGCTCTGGACACTTTATGTAGTATCTTCACAGTGGACATTTGTTTCCTGAAAACAGATGGCTACTTGGGAACGCTCAGTAGGTCTAAATCTAATACTAATCCATAAAGCTTTGCTTTTCCATTCTGACACAGTCATCAGGGTTGTGGTCAGTGTTGTCTTAACATTTGGAAACAGTTACTTCCAACTCTTATGTAACTTCCTTGAAAGTGTTTCAGGGCCTTCAGATAAAGAATGTACTTAATCAGCATAATATATTCCTGTGGCTTTGGGCTTGCTCTAGCTTAAATTGTGCTTCATGGGGGGTTGTTCAAAACTCTGTTAGTTTGAGTGGCCCTATATGTTTGGGTTTTGAAGTAAGTCAGCAGAGATGACTGCCTTAGTTTGAAGTCCAGGGGAATTGGAGGTTTCTTCCATGAGTTTTTGGAAGTTTCTCCCTTGATAGGCCTGATAGTTTAAATTGTTTACTCCAGGGTACGGAGGTCGTCTGTTTCTATGCTCAGACTTCAGAGCCAGGAAAGAATTCCTTCTCTTTCTTGTCTGCTTTGAAAAGAAAGTATTGTAAGTAGGTTTGGGGGCATTTTAAGCAGCACATATTTGGTTAGTCCTCTTTCAAGCTGGTGTTGAGAAACTACAGATATGCAGACAACATATTTTTTAAATACAGAGCAAATCATATAATGATGTTGGGTTTAGAACTTATGAAAACAGAGATGAACTGAAACTATTCATTTGATAAGCAAAATGTTGCTAATGCTTGTATACACCATATGTGCTGTGTCAGGAAGTAGGGGAGAGGGTTTTTCCTACATGAAAGCCATACTGTTCATCTTAATCTTGCAGTGTCGGTTTATTGGCTGAGCATTTTGGTGTTTGCCAGTGCATTGAGTGTATGGCATGCATATAATAAGTCTTTCCTGTATGATTCAGGGAAAATTAACATTTTTGAAATTGGTAACTTTCAAAAGAAATGCATTGTAGAAATACATGCTGCCTTTGTGGTTTGAGGCAACACTGTTTATTTCCTTAGGCAAATAGGACTTTATTCTCTTACTCTGCACCAGAGGGCTGCTCTCATAGTAGTGATATCAAATGTCATTCTGTGCTGTTTGTTATAGGTGTTGTGAGGATGACACTGTACTTGATAGATTTGTCTCCTCTGCAACATTCAGTTTAATCCAGTTTTAAAGAATTGTGATGATCAATTAAAGTCTACTTGTGTTCCTAAAACAAATGGTTTCTGTTCTCAGGCAAGCTAAAGGTTTGAAGATAACTTTTCATTTCAGTCAGAATGCAGGCTTGGTATATTTTGACCTCATGACTTAAGTGTGGTATTACTTAGTTGTCCTTGATTCATGGAAATGAGCTTTGTACCGGTATAGCTAAAGTTTATCTTTGTATTGCAGGAAAAGATAATGCTTTCTGTAAAATGATATATATAGAGAGATACACAGAAATGTTTTTATATATTTTTTTTTTCCTCTTTGGGTTGTCCATTTAGAAAGCAAGCCAGTCTTCCCTTCTGTTCCCCATACCCAAGAATTTAGTAGTACTGTAAGTAATAAATTAATGTGCGTAGTTGGTTACCAGAGAACCCCTTTTCTTAATAGCCCTTCAGCTTCTTACTTTGCCAAAGATTGTTTCTCATCAATTATTCCACTTTTTTTCTATTCTCTTTGCACATGGTTTAATCTGCTGTACTTTGGGGCAAGGGTATATCCCCTGGTAAATATGTGAAGTAGGAAAAAAAATATTTTTCTGTCACAAGTTATGCGTTTTCCTGCATCTCTAGCTGAGATGTTCATTTCCAGCCTTCTGTTGCTTCAGGGAAGGTCTTGGGGGATGGTGATGAATGGGATCTGGAATGATGGAATAAAATCTGTCACAAAATGTGCACAGCATTTTCACACACCTTATTCAATATCAGTGGTTTTCATAAGACTGTTGCCTAATTTACTGATTTGGTGAGTATTTGTATATTGTTATTATGCATAGACAGTTTCAAAGGTGGTATCTCTTAAAAAGAAGCAGACCAAGGCACTTAGTAAGCTAAATATTTGCGGCTGAAGGTTTTGAAATGCTGCAGTGTAGTATCAGGCTGGAAGGCTGTAGTGCAGCACAAAGGAGTGTGTATGTGTTTATAAATCTCTACAGTACGATGTGCAGTGGTAGCTTTGATGCAATATGGCAAAACTTGTATTTCAGGTTGAAAATGAACCTGCTAAGCTTGGCTGATTGATAGTTTGAAATTGTTCAAGGTAAAAAAATAAAACCTCTTCAGCTAAAAGTCGTGAGGTAGCAGATCACACTTTTTTCTGAAGAAACCAAACCAGTATAGTTTTATAGTTTTTGCAATGTTTGTTTTGCTGATGGTTGTTTACTGTTTGCTCCCATATGAATGTGTTCTGGTATACAGCCGAACCCATCATTAGAGGAGGAGTTACAAGGAACAGTTGAATGATTCAGTCAGCTTGCCCATTGCCATGTAGTTCTTTCTCAATACTATTTAATTTACCCTTTCAAGAGCCATGGTTGATAGTTAATTTTTGTGTGTCTCTTTACTTTGAAGTGCCACTTCAGATTTTGATTGTTTCTCACAACAGATATCTAGAATCTCAGCCAAGTAAAATGGAGAGTTGTGTATTTACTGCTCCTGAATGTAGTTGGCAGAAGATGCATTTCCCTCCCAATATGTTGCATGATTTTCCCATAGATAACACTGACTGTTGATTTATGTTTTGCCTTCTTGTAACTCATTACTTCGTTAGATGGAAGTCTGTTTACTGTAGTCATTAAGTAAAGAAGGCTGTAGTATGTTCAGTAGAGAGATGGATCCTACAGATTATTTTGGTCCTCTTAACCCTCTCACAAAAAGGGAAAATGACCCTCTGTGATTGAGTCCTTTTAAAACTTTTTTACAGAAACAGTCTTTTAACCATTTTAAACATTAAGGCAGATTAAAAAGGAATGATTATTCACTTTCTTCATCACACAAGAGCTGAGTCTTGAACAAAACTATTGTTTAGTAGATTACAAAGCAAAACAACCCTAAGCTGACAGTTTCATGAAGCATTCAACTAAATCATGCAACTCAATGTTACAAGCCAAAAATCAGTAAGTTATAATAGAATTAGACAAATTCACAGGAGGTGGCGGCTGATCAGTTACTCTTAAAATATGATGGTCTAGATGCCACTCTAATTTGGAAATCTTTCCAACATAATTTTTTGCAAGCTGGTAGGATACACCACTTGGCAGTTATGCCTTCTCCCTGAGTCTTTGCTACCATTGTTGGATGTGGGATAATGGGTGAGGTGGACCAAATATGCTCTTAAGTTCTTATTATTCCATGATGCCTCCTATAAAGTTTTGAGTTCAAGAGATTTCACTGTTTTATCCTAGTATCTTTTAAAATTGGTAGGAAGAAGTTTGAAATTTAAGACTGAAACTAGTTTATGATGACCAGAAGAGAAAGTAATCAGACTGCTTTTTTTTAAGGAAAGCAGAAATAGTTCTTAATTTAGGTGAGATATGTAAAACACAGATCATGTTTAAATATTACTACAACCTATGCTAATACTGTAATTTGCAATACTCCATTAAAATACCATTAAAATAGTCAAAAAAGTATTTTATTATACTACTACTAGCAATAAAACGCTACCAATGTGATATCTGAGCTGTAAAGTTTAGCTGCCAAAGTTTTAAAGAAAATTAAACCGTTGAACTGTGGAAAAATGACTGCATAAGCACCTGTAACTGATGTTAGCTGAAGTGCTAAACCAGCTTTTGGCAGAGTGGCCTCTCTTGCAGGTGCACAGAATATTTTCTTTGTGTCAGTTTATTCAGCTAGTACAGTTCATTAAGTTTTTCATTTGAAGTTGAGAAATGGGCTGGGAATTGAAATAGAAGAAATGCTTATTTTCTTCTTTCAATCTGTGAGTAAAAATGAGGTGCAAGAGTCTGAGATCCATTAGTTTTAAAATCTTATAGGATATATTAGGCTAAAATGATTGATTTATATGTGGTAACCAGAGATAATATGCAGTTTCAAAAAAAAAAAGTTTATTTAGTAAGATGAATGTGTTTTGCTGTGTCCAGCAAGTTGGATGACTAAGACAATTTATGCCTTTAAGTATTAGTTTCTATTGATATCTGAATGCCATTTGAAAGAGATTTCATTAAAAAAAAAAAACCAAACCCTCCACCCCCACCCCCCAAAAGAACCCCAAACCAACAACAAAATAAACCAAAACACTGAGTGTGGAGGAAAACTCTAATATTTTTCTTAAGAAACCAAATGTTTGAAGCTGCTTTAATTCTTAACTTCTGTGTTAACCTCCAACCTGGAAGTTGGAGGCTGTGCATCAGTCAGTAGGTGCACAGTGATGGTGGTGTTAGAGATGTTGGTGTGAACAGAAAGATGCTTCACCTGGACAAGAATAAGAGAAAACCTGATTCTTGTTGGTGGTAGCAAGCATGTTCTCACAGAGCTCTAGTCAGTCCGCCTGGCAAGGATAGGAGATGCACATTTTGCTAGAGCTTGGTTTTGGGGAAAAAAAATAATCCCAACTCCACATTGTGAGGTGATTAATCCTTGGTGCCAGGAGGATTCTGCTGTAGCTATTTCTCTTCTGCCTGGTGTCTTCCACATGGTACCTGCAGCCAAGCCTGGAGCAGAATTATGGTGCTCCCAGCCCCCCAGATAACTCTGTGTGCTCCCTGTCTCATGTCATGAGGAGCTAAAAATAGGAGCGCTGTGTTGAAAGAGGTGAGAGGATCTTCACACATTTATACCTGATGTGTGTTGTGACCTTAAGTGTAAGAAAAGAATATGTGGTTAAGATCCAAACTGAAATCCTGTCCTTCAGCTGGAAGCTTTCCTGAGAGAAATTTTGAAACAAGGAGAAAGTAGCAGCATTAGTTGTACATCTTCTGTTGATAAGTATGTATCCTAGTGACTTAAGAGGAACGGGTGACTTCTTTTTACATGGATGTCAATTTCGATCCTGAAAATGGCATCTAGATTAACTTTATTACTGAAATAATGTGTGTGGGTGATTCTTATGTGTTGATCTTTGAGTCTCCAAAAGCTGTAAACGTGAATGCTCCTTAGTTGTTTATTAGGCCCTGTTGTTTCTGACAATGACAATGTGACAGAAATTTCATTCTGGTCATAAAAACAGTGAGAATGGTTCTTGTGTTTTGTAATTGAAATCTGATTTGATGTGTTACGGCCTGTGCAACCAGAGAAAATAATTCCTTTGAAATTTAGGGCACTGAAGAACACCACCCCAAAACAATCTCCATTTAAAGCTTTTATTGGCTTCTATTTGTAGGCATTTGCTTTTATTTTTCTTTCTAAAAAGGCTACACCTCAGAGTTGATAGCACAATGTGTTAGGCACTGGAGTTGTATGTAAAAGAGAGAGCTTGTGGGAAATGGATTTTTTGTCTGTTTATAGATTTAAGTCAATTGTCTTAACTGTTACATCATCCTAGTTCATTAATCTAATCTTGTATCCATGGGATTTCTAGGAGTGCAGTATGCACTTTAGAAAGAACAGATAGCTGTGGATCTGGAATTGTATTGATAGGTGCTATTTATGAACAATTTGAGTTAGCTTTAAACAGTAAAGTCACATTGTCAGAGCATTACAGAATTGAA
This sequence comes from Porphyrio hochstetteri, assembly GCA_020800305.1. Taxonomy (NCBI): domain Eukaryota; kingdom Metazoa; phylum Chordata; class Aves; order Gruiformes; family Rallidae; genus Porphyrio; species Porphyrio hochstetteri. The sequence continues at coordinate 15,898,777 of CM036910.1, read as the reverse complement.
AAAACGAAGTAGTGGTGCAGTCCTATCACCAGGCAGAACGTACAGGCGAATGTCGGCTACATTTTAAGTACATGGCAGAGCCATCACATGATGCCTCAGGTGGTGGTAAGCAATAAATCTGAGGGGTGACCAAATTTACCCACACTGATTGCTTAGAGCTCTCAAAAAGCCCTGACAGAACTGTCTGTATGCCTGTTAACAAGAAATTTCTCTGATAAGAAGAAGGAAAAATAGGCATATGCTAGTGACCTTTCCTGTATCTAAATGTAAGCTAACATCCTGCTGGTAATATTTTTGTTTAGTGCCTGAACTGTTTCATGCCAGCACCAGTTTAAAACTAATTCTGGCTTTCCAGTTTAAGCAGTGGTTGTTTTTCTTGTGATTGTTCAGAGGTCTTCCAGCCAGGAATTGTTTCTGCTGATGTGTAATTTCATATTTGTATGTGTGTATGCCTGTAGTATTTATGGTGGCTTGTTTCAACTCTGACTTGAAATTTTGTTGTGATTTGTACTCAGGAGCTCTAAAAAAAAAAAAAAAAAAATGCATCAAGGCACATGCAGGGGAGAAAATAATTTGCTCTTTGTCCAGGGAGGTGTCATTTGGAAGCAGGCAGGAGAGTAATTGTCATTGGTGTGGCCTTTAACATTTGACAGTTTGATACACACTTGATGGACAGCTTTTTTTCCTAACACAGTCAGCATTTTTATGTGGAGGAGCAGAACATAAAATTATAACTTTAACTGTGTAGGTGACTTACTGTAAATCTCTTTCTACCTACTTACAGCATTCTGTCCAACTGTATCTTTTGTCCTTCTCTAAACTAGTTCTTTTCTGTTACCGGGAAAAACCAACCAACCAACTTCATGTTAGTCCCCACTGATGCAGTGGTACCACATGTCCTTGCATTTTCTGTTCCTTGATTTGTCGGTTTACCTGAAAGCTGAGAGTGTTTGCACCCAAACTAATGCTAAAATCAAATTTTAGTACATAAGTTGACTGCATTATAGCACAGCCTGCCAAAAATGCTCATGGGTCATAATCTCTTGTGATCTTTAGCAGCTTTCTGAATCTGGCCCTGTAACAGCAGCCTGCAACCTAAATCCTAAAAAGTTAAAGAATTTCAGTCTGGAGGTAAATTGTGCTTTCCTGAGCAAGGATACATGAAGCAAATGAGTTAAATTAAGGAAGGATTGGAATGATTTTTTTTTTTGTAGTAGTAGTAGTAGTGGTCACCCTGAAGTGATACTCAGCTGTCAAAATTTAGTCATCAAATTCTATCCCAGAACTCAGAGCCTGAGACCTAGGCCCTCAGGGAACTAGAGGCACTGAAGATTTTAGGGGACCCCAGGATGCACATCTGGACCTCAGAAGTTCCTCTGACTGTGTTTGGATCCCGAACCCCAAAGCTCACATTATTTATCTGAGGTTGCATGGTGTCCTTAAATCCACCACTTTTTCTAAGCCAGCCTCCCTCCTGACCTTGGATGCTAATTTTTTGTCTGCCAAAGGGTTTAAGATATCCCTGTACAGGCGTTTTGGTGAAATTAAAAAAAAAACCACAAAAACATCTGGGACTGAGATGTTTCTTTTATCATTGTGTTAATACAAGTTTTCAGTTTTTGATTGTGCATAAATGGCAGAACTTCTCTCTTCTGTTTTTTTTCTAATGTAACCAATTTAAATCTAAGTGTGGTTTCTACCATATGCTTGTTTCAACCATATTTGCAGTTAAAAAATATTTCCAAAACATGAGAGTTCAGGAAAAATACACTTAACCGTGAGTCTGTGTAGATACTAATTTTTGAGGGTGATGCTAGCAAGAGGAAAAGATTGATCTACATGGCTTGAAATTGAATGACAGAGAGTTTACTTTAAGGAATTTAAACTGCAGGACTTTCTCATCAGCTTTGTCAAAGAGTGCGTATTGTGAGTGAGACATCCACGTATGCTTAGCAGGTGCTGTGGTACAATAATAGAAGGTACTCTGTGCAGTCTTTGATAGGAGGGGAAATACACCCTGAAGTGAGGTGTGAGGTTAAAAGCTGTCAGCATGAGGAAAAAAATTAACTCCTCTTTGTGATTGAATTTTTGTTGTCTGTAAATGCCTGATGCAATGCAGCAAAATGAGGATAACTGGTGTGTTTAAACCAAGCTCCTGAGTTTAAAACACCAAGCGTTGCTCTGGCACAAGCCAGTGGTGCTTGCAAATAATGTATTTGTATGATCAGCTTGGGGTGCAGAACAGAGTGTTTATGTGCCTCATTCAGGGAAAAGATGAATTTTCTGTTTGAGCTTACACTGGTTGTTATAAATGCTCAGCACAAATGCAGGAGTGTGAGGAGAATAACATGGAAACACGACAAAAGGGAAGCAGTGAGGAAAAAGGCAATGTTCTGTTTCCTGACAGAAGAAAACAGATGACATAACCTCTTCAGTAAAAATGTAGATAATTGTCTATGGCATGCCTGTAACAAATGGTATCACTGATGGTTTTTCATTAGATTTTATCCATGTCTAAGGAGGACAGTGCTGAACAAACTCAGTGTATGTGCAAGAGCCACAGGCTGACTCCTGAGCTGAGTCTTGGGCAGTGGGATTTGGGGAAGTTTCTGCCTTCCAGAGTGCAGGGGAGCACGTTTGGCTTTCAAGATCCCTGCAAGTGCGGTACAGAAAAGTCAGGGAGAGGCTGAAAAGAGAAAGGAGCCTGTGGGGGAGAAGCGTGGGCTGGGGAGGCACTGAGTGGCAGGGAAGATGTTCTTATGGCAGGGAGCAGCTGGAGCTGCAGGGGAGGTGGAGGATAGTTGGTTAGCTCAAGGAGCCACTGAGAATTGCTGTCCTGAAAGACTGTTAAGGGATTCTTCCTACGAAGAGGGAGAGTACCACTTCTCCAGTCTTTCATCTGATCTTCCCGCTTACCGTTTGTTTTCCCCTATTAAAGAGGGTTATTTTGGTCCAATTTATTTTTGTCTAGTAAAAGGGATTTTTTTTTTTTGTGCTTGCTCTAGTGTCTTTAATTCTAGCTAAAGCGTTCAGCTGACTCGGTTCACAGAGATGTTATGATTTCTGGTATCTCTGTACAAGAAGTGATGTTGTATGTCAGTAAAGGTATTTTAAAAAATTAAGGAAAATACTTTGTTTTTCTCTTCAACAAGAAAATTATCTGTAGGACCCTAAAATTTACAACAAATTGGGAGAGAAGGGGAAGCCTTATAGACAATTGTCAACAAGTCTAGGGTTTTTTGTGCAAGCAGGGAAGCTTTGCAGATGAGCACCGTAAGTTTCACAGCCTCCTGGCCCTAAGCAGAAGCTTGCAGTAAGGAAATGATGGCGAATAGCTGCAAGGCCATCTTCACAAACTGGGGAACAGTTTGCTGCTCCTACAGACTTTGCTATCTGCCACTGTTTTCCAGAGAAACAGAAGCAAAGTGACATTATCCCATTTGCAGTTTACAGCTGCCAAACTTTGAAAACAAAGTGAAAGGTGGTCTTCAAAATTGAGGGCGGGGGTGTGGTGAGAACAGCACCTTGCAGCAGTCAGTACAGGGAGCGGCTCAGTGCGGAAGCATGGTCTCTTTGTGTTACTGGACTAACATGGTGTGAATGGTGTGGTACAGAAATATCTTTCAACTCATGTGAAAGCTGGGAAGCCCTGGAACAAATGAGGGTCCTGTCCCCCAGCAGTCATGGAGATGGGAGAGAGGAAATGAGTCATTGCTTGTAGTTCAGGGAAAGGAGAAATTTAATGCCAGTGTTGGCTTCAGGAGAAGGACTGAGCTTGATATAATTGGGTTGGGTTTGCTTTTGGTTTTATTCGGTGGTGTGGGTGGGTTGGTTGCCACCCCACTTCCCCCATCTTTGGCTTCTTCAGTTAACTTTTTTTAACCTCTTCTCCCTGTGGGGAAAAGGAAGACAAAAATGAGAAAAGGGGCTGGAATGATGGTCTTGAATATCAGCAGCAGTGTGTTTGAATTTGGATTTGGAATAGGGGTCACTGAGTTGTGAAAGTTAAAAATAAAACTAGCAATGCAAAGGGCTTTCTGGGCACTTAGCAAGTGTGCAGAAGGGCAAAGAGTTGGAGACTAAATTATGCTGAGTCATACAAAAGTGTCTCAGCATCTGTTTTTACACTGTTGTGTTGAAGAGAGACTGGAAATTGGATACGGGTCGCCAGAAGCACTGTGGTCACACATGGGAAAAATATTTTAAGGAAATAAGTATTTATATTAAAGGAGTAACTTGAAAATCCAACACTTTTTGGCTTTAGCTTTTATACACCTTCTAATCAAATATGCTTACAGGGGAAAAAATAATCTCTTCAGCACCATGTGAAGATCAGGAATATTTGAGTGGAGAGATTTGGCTTCTTTTGACCTACTGACACCTTTGGAAAATCATATAAATTTGATAAATTTGTTAATCCCCCTTCTGCAGAATCCGCTAGTAAAAACATGCATAGGTCCTGATATCAAGATGTTAATCACTTGGAACAAAAAACAGTATCCACCTTTTGATTTTTGACCATTCCCTCAATACCAGGACACCAATTTAAGTCCTACTTCTGTTTTTCTTACTGATTTTCTTACTGCATAAGTGGTGGAGATAGAGGAGATTATCTGTGTGTGAAAACGCATTTGCTTACTATGAGGAAGTGTTAAGAGCATTGGATTCTCTGGTTGCTCCTCAGCATCAGGTGCTCGTATTTATTCCATCTCTAATTACAAAATTGTGCTGAGAGTGGACGTGACACAGTCACTCCAGGTTTGTTAGTATTTCTCTAATGGGGAAACTGTTGCATGTTCAAACTTCTGTTATAGATCTACTAATTATGGCTGCCATCAGTCCCAACCTCTGTAATCAATATTATAACTGACAGTTATAATCTTATTTTAGCTCACTTGCAACATCTGAAAAATCTGTCTGAGAGCAGTGTTCTCTGCATGATTTTTTTGTTTGCTTATGGATAGATTATTTTTTTAAATACTTGGGGGGTGGGCGTAACTTTTGTTTAATTTCATCTTGGATAATGTATTTCTTTTCTCATATTACTAAAGACATTTTCCCTCTCGCCCCACCTGGAGGTTTTGCAGGGAGTGTTTTATAGCACCCATGTATTCTGGTTAACTGGACAGCTGCGTTGCTAGAAGCTGCTGGCTGGTCTTTGAGGTTGTTCCCAGACAGTGCGTGAATAGACATGAATAGTTGGTGAGTCTAATTGGAGTTGCCTGCAAGAGGAAGCTGTTTAGTCTACTGCTTCTCTCAAACAACTGCAAATGCCTACGTCTGTTCCCTGGGAATCCTGGCAGTCAGTGGTGGGAGGCAGATCTGCTGTGAATAAAGTCTCGTCTCTCTCTCCTCTTTATATCCTTATTTAGACTCTCTGCAGAGCCAGCCCAAGGCATGTTAGGTACAAAACGAAGTTAATGGAGTGAGTTATCCATTTATCCTTTGGCTGCCTCTGTACCCAAAAAGCTGTGTCTGATCTGTCATTTACATGCCTTGGGTTGGGACAGCACAGAAGTGGTGGTGAGGAACTGTTGCATCTTGTGAGCTTATGGAAATAGAATTTGTATCTGTGTATGTAGATGTATGTGTGGTCACCTTCGTATTCAAAGAGACCTTCCATACAGGTTAAATGTGGGCTTGTACAATTGGTATGGGAGAGGCCAGCAGTTGCTCAGTATGGCTTATGGGCATACACCAGTTGGAAGTAAAGAACAGTTGAAAACTGGGTTGTGAGATCCCAGTTTGGTGGGTTAATGTAGAAGAGCACAGTGAGGACCCTCCATAGTGTGGAGTGAAAAGCTGTAGACCATGTTCTGGTTTAGTTAAGTAAGCGCTACCAGTTGTGTGAACTAACAATAGCAGGCCAGTTCTTCCTGGGTTCACAGTTATTCCTTAGATCAAGTGTACAATTTCCCTGTCAGAACTTGGGTGGTACCTGTGGTCACAGGTACATCCAGCTACTCATTTTTCTCAGAAGGTACCTTTTTCTCCTGTTTGTAGGCAGTTTTTACTTTAACAGCTCATGGATGGAAGTCTCTGTAATAGAGGTTAAAATATTCTTTAGCTTAGTAAATACTAAATGACACAACCCATGAAATCTAGTAATATCAGGTGGATATACCACAGATAAATATAGATTCTCTTAGTGAAATCACATGAAGCTTTACCCTGTGTTCCTGTAGCATCCTTGAACCATTGCTCTTTGTTTTGTCTCATAGGCACACCACTTCTAGTACGAAGGAGCAGCGATCCAGCTTTGGGCCCGCTTGCTGACTTCCACCCAGGTGCTTCTCATCCCAGTGACCACAGTCTCAAGCATGTTGTGGTGGTAGGTGTCATGTAACTCACCTTATTCTTAAGGGCAAAGACTGTCCTTATGTGTTACTATATAGCAGTTATGTAAGCTATGTATGAATTTGGATTTTAACTAGGGTGTGTCATATGTGTTGTCTATAAAGGAGAGAATTTTGTATGAACAAAATGGTTATTGTAGATGATGCAGTCAAATAACAGTGGCTCCCTTTTTTAAAATGACATTCACATAAATATCAGTGGTTACACAAGGTAGTGGAATATGAACTTTTTGCAGTTGTTTATTCATTTGGTAACATATTCTCCAATTTACTACTACTTAGTGGAAAAATATACTTCCCCTTTAATAGGCTTCATTAACCTTGCATTTTTTTCCACTTCCCTTGTTTCTTAGGGCACTTCTGTCTTCCTTTGGCACCCTGCTGCTGTCCTGCATGGTCTGTTCTTTCTCTTGCTTCTCTGTTTTATAACCTGGTTCTTGGCTTTTGGGGACAAATTTCTTCTGAACGTAGTTACTACTAAATATTAGTGCAATGACACAATTAGTGAGGATGCAGTAACTTTGAATCAAATACTATCGCAGGCTGTCTTCTAAAAGTGATGCTGTCTTGGTCACCCTTGAGCCACATTTTTTTCCTTTGCAGTTTCAAGGCCTTAAGCTTTGAGTTTGGGGGGGGGAAGGTGTTTCTGTAATACTTATAAAAAGATGGAATTCTTTAGCATACCTGAATGTCTACTGGGATACATAAAAGTACCAAGCAAAACAGAGCTTTTTCATAGGCTTGCTGTTTGCCTGGAAAGCTCTGGTGGGTCTGCTTCTGCACTACTTTGTGCCAAATGAATGCTGGCTTCAGTACTGGTGCAGTTGCACCTGCTTTCGTTTGCTGTGAAATTTATGCTTTTTCCCCTCTGGTTTCCCTATACAGTGTTGCAGTTCACTCCCTGTCCACAGTTGTGTGAACGAATCTTTCACTGGTTTTGTTTCAAAACAAAAAAGCTGACACAAACTCCCAGCTTCTTCATTTGGAGTGAGGAGGCTATTTCAGGCTAGGTCACAACTAGTTTATGGTAGGGTTCCACAAATGAATGTACTGACACATGAGGGAGCAGGAGGAAAGAACCAGGGGTCAGTAACAGCTGCTGGAGATGTGAATCTTACCGGCTGAAGATGTTTTTAAGACTCGACTTCCAGTTAAGCTCATGTGAATAAGGTAAGTAAATAGAAAGTCAGGTTACTTGCATGTAAATGATGCTTTGTGGCTCTTAATCTCAACTCTAACTCTGAAGGCCAACACAGAATTTTAGTTGACTGTTCATTGCTTCTCTTCACGTGGCCACATGTGTGAGCATCTCTGTAATTAGCATGCATCTTGTTTTGCACTGACTTGTGTCATTTGCTAAGTGGTGCAGTTTAAAAAGTACTAGTGACTCAAGAAGTACATTTTGATGCTACAGGGGGCTGAACTTTGACAGTGTCCTGTGTCATTTGTCAGACCTGTTTGAGCTGAGAGGCTTTTCTTGGTATTTGCTGCAAACACATGTTAAGGGAATGCTGACATAGTCTGGTAAATGAACATACAGAGATTCCTCTGGGTTAACAGTGCAGATCTTACTTTCTTTGTAGAGTTGAGAAATGTGTGAAGGGAGTATGTTGGTAAGTAATGCTGACCCCTGCTATTACATAACCATGAAGACTGGGGGAGGAAGTGGAAAAATTAGTGATGTTTTTTGTGTTTCAGGATATGTTTTGAATGCTTTAATTTTGACTGTTGAGGAGAGAAGGATAGGGGTTTGTTGTTTTTAAAAATATTTTAGCTGTGACACGTGCGTTTTATGCCATTACGTGAGGACTGCAGTTTTATTTGTAGGCTAAAACCTCACCATGCTTCACTGACTTGCATTAGCATGCAAGAATTCTCTAGGCCTAAAGGAATTCTCTACTCCTAAAATACAGAGCCTCTGTATACTGTATACCCTCTGTCAGCTGTAGGGGTAACAGTCAAAGTTGGATAGATAACAACAGTGGAGGAGGCTCTCAGATTTTTTCTAAAATGTTATGTAGGGGGTGGGGGGAGAAAAGACCCAGAAGGTTGAAAGTTTTTATTGTTAAAGTGAAAATCTGTTAACAGCAAAATACATTACACCAGCTCTTATTTTTGCAACAGTACCATTCTAAAACTCTCATCGTCAATCATACTGAAATATGCTTTGGCATAATGTTTTGGGAAGCAAAGGAAGCTTAAATAACATAGGTTAAATTAGGTACAGATTGTCTTAAAACAGGGAAGAATCGATATCTGACAAATGAAAAAACATGGCACAAACAACTGAACATAACATTTTGAATATAGCTGCTCTCTCCCTCAAGTATTAAAGCAGTATCTAGAGAAAATGCATTTGTTCTGTATATTGTTGCTGAAAATTTAAAATTAATACTGCATTTCCTTTGCCACAAATGCATATTTTTTGCATTAAACTCTTTCCTTGCAGTCACATGCAAGTTAGAAAAAACAGAGCTGTGGGTAAATGAAACAGTTTTCAGTGCATGTAGTAAAAATTCAGTCTCTGTATTTATGCCACAATTATCTTAGCAATTATTTTGTAATTGAATCTGACTTCCATAATTAGCTTAATTGTTTTGGCTCTTCTGGCATTTTGGTATTTGGCACATGTAGAACTGGCAGTTTGGTTCTCTGTAGAAATACTCAGAAGTTAGATAGTGTGCTGTCTTATGTACTGCTACACCAGTAGATGATGAGATTTTTGAGATGATTATCCTCTTTCTGCAGACAGCACTGATCTGTCTCTAGGAGAGTACGGGACAGGCGTACAGTAAGTATCACATAAAACAGCAAGCATACAGTAGTATAAGAACAGAACATTGCTGTCCAATTCAGCTGAGTTGGATGTACCTGATGATCTATTTGAGCTATTCACAGTATTTATAGAATCTAAGCAGGGTATATATTCTGGGGTGGTTTTTTTAAGATGTCCCATTCATTCAAAGGAGGATTGTTTGGTTTTTTTCACGTCATATGATGATTACCACAATTACATAATCATTTCCTGAGTGAACAGGTAACTTGAGAAGAATTTGAGCTATTCTTTCATATTTTCTCTGACAGTTATTTTGTCTTAGCTGTGGTTTTAGCCCCAATTAACAAAATACTTCTAGATCAATCAAAAACTGATAGTGAAGTCCAGCATCTGTTCTCTCAGATTGGAAGTCATTTAACAGATGGTACAAAATTTTAGCTTCTTTTTTCATCCAAACCTCTCCTTCCTTATCATGATAACTGCCACTGAAAAATTTAGAGACTACAATCAGGGAAAAATAGGGATAATAAACATCTGAATTTGTTATTGAAGAAAAGGTATTTCTTAGTGAATTTGTTAATTTATGAAGGCAACTGTTAAGCCTCTTAGTCTAGTTATACTCACAGATCCCTGGCCAGGCTTTCAAAGCTGGAAACTTCCCTCCCTAGGCCTCCAGAGAGGACCTCAGGGAAGCGTAATTTAATGCATTTTCTTTGAAAAATTCGGTGGTCATGGCTTTGCTATAGCAGTAGCCAAGTGCTGGTCCAGCTGCTTTTTGGCTGTGAATGGCTTGGCTTCAGAAAGAGGTTAGCAATGGGCATGAAGTCTTCCACCAGGCATTTTTGCTGTAGTGAGGCCATGCTGTGTGATTGAGGTGTTGTGGTGGTTTAACTCAGCCAGGAGCTAAAACAACCACACAGCCATTCACTCACTCCGTCCCTCCTGATTCCCTCAATGGGATGGGGGGAGAACTGAAAAGGGAAAAAGGAAGAAAAAATAAATAAACGTGAAACTCATGGGTTGAGATAAAGACAGCTTAATAGGCCAGAAAAGAAAGATAATAATAATGATGATGATAATAATAGGACAGAAAAGGAAGATAATAATAATGATAAAAGAATATGCAAAGCAAGTGATGAGCAGCATAATTTCTCACCACTTGGAGATGATGGTCAGATAGTTCCCAAGCTGTCCGGCCTCCTGGCCAACCCCCACTATATATGGAGCATGATGTCATATGGTATGGAATATCCCTTTGGCCAGTTTGGATCAGCTGCCCTGGCTTTGTCCCTTCCCAGGTTTTTGAGTGCCCCCAGCCTTCTGTTTGGCAGGCCACTGAAAAGGCTGAAAAGTCCTTGTTTGGCAACAATTAAAATATTAGAATGTTATCAACAGTATTCTCTTCCTCAATCCAAAACACAGCACTATAGCAGCTGCTACGGAGAAAATGACATTCCAGCCGAGACCAGGACAGTCAAAGCCTTTCAGAGGAAGGAAACATTCTTTGGCCGTTTAACTCTTGTTCAACATTTGACCCCAAGTTGCTGGAGAGGAATTGTGATTTCAGGTTGTCTGAGTCAAGTCAGAAGTTCCTGGCTCAGTCCCTCTACCTGATGTGCAGTAAGGCAGAAAGTCTGAATTGTGGGGTTATCTTGGTTTGTTTTTTGAACTTTTTAGGGAGCAGAATACACTTTGCTGCTTTTGCTCAGTCCAGTTCATCCACATAATAATAGCTAAGGCATAATTAAAACATCTTAACTTTCCTTTCTGCAGCTATTACTTTTACTGCTCTCTCTTTGCCCAGGGACAGGCTTCTCTATTATCTTCAGACTTGAAAGGTCATGAGTTTTAGATGGAGGGTTTGTGGACCTATTTAAGTTGATGGGAGTTTTGCATTAATTCTGGTGAGACTTAAGGTTTCACCCCTCCTGTTAACTTGCTGATTATTATGGGGATGCTATGTTCTGCTTGCCTGCCTTTTCTTTTAGAGTTGCATGTTTCCTCAATAAATACGTAGGTTAACTTGGAGTTAATCAATGGGAATGGCTGATTAAATTGCATTTATCCATATTTAAATATACAATGAGATGCTGGATCAATTGAAGAGCTGCTCCAGTGGCTTAATACAGTTTCAATTTTTACCTAGATGTGACTTGAAATTGACTGTATTTTATGCATTGTGGATGTATAATTTGCAATTTTGGATAAGGTTCACATATAATCAGAACATTTTTGTTTCAAGCCCTTGTTAAAAAGGGTTGAAAACACCTCTGGTTCTTCTGACCATTAATTGTGTTTGTACTGTATTAGCCTTCCTGACTAAGTGTCTGCAGATTAGCATAATGTGAACATGTGTAGAGATGCAGCTCCATGATTTGTCCCCTTTACATGCTATTTTGTGAACATACATAAACATGCAGATATGCTACAATTAGAGCTTGGCTTTGAGATAAAGATTATCAGTAGCACTGTCAAAATGCATGGATATATTCTTATAATAAAAAGAAATATAACTTCATCTAATCAGGCCATTTAAAAGAGGGCAGGGAAGAAAAGGTCCTTTTTGACACAGTGATGGAATAACACTGTTAAGTCTCTACCATGGGTTGATGTGGCAGGTTTTTGCTAAGGCTTGAGATAAGAGACTGTACTGTCATGAAAGTTGTATTGTCTGTCTGATTTTACAAGATAAAACTTGTGTCCTGTATGTTTATTTACTCCAACTAGGTCAGGTAGTTTTAATTCCTGGTCCCTTTGCATGTGTGAGAATTTCAGTATGAAATTCTCCTGTAGTTACATGATAGAATCATAGAATAGTTTGGGTGGAGAAGACTTTCAAAGGTCATCTAGTCCAACCACCTGCAGTGAGCAGGGACATCTTCAACTAGATCAGGTTGCTCAGAGCCCCATCCAACCTAACCTTGAATGTTTCCAGGGATGGGGCATCCACCACCTCCCAGGGCAGCCCATTCCAGTGTTTCACCACCCTGATTGTAAAAAATGCCTTGCTTGTACCTGGTCTAAATCTGCCCTCTTTCAGTTTGAAACCATTACCCCTTGTCCTATTGTAGCAGACCCTACTAAAAAGTCTGTCCCTGTCATTCTTAGAAGCCCCCCCTTTAAGTATTGCAGGAGGTGGGCTATGAGAAGGAAGCCAGATACTGTGAGAAACACAGTAATCCTTTAGGAACTGGCAGTGCTGGAAGGATGGTGCACTTGTATTGCTTTAAATCCAGTGCTTGTTGACGTATAATAATTAGACAACAAATAAAGTAGAGATGGAAACACATCTTGGGTATCAGTACTTGTGTTGCGGGGTAGAGGCAAGACTGCTTCCCCGAGGTGGTGTGGTTTCAGACTCATTCAGAATAGCAAGGTTTCTAAATTCTGGAGGGTGTTTAATTTTTTCTGGTGAAAGTTTTCCTATTAATAATTTAACTTCTGCTCTTGAAATACTGCTGTGTGGAACAGAACAGAAGATTTAAAAGAATTTTCTGTCATTCAGCTGGGGAGTTCCAAACAGTTTGAGTTTTTTTAAGGGGAATTCTGATGTGGGTGAATCCATTTTTAAAGCAACTACTGTGTGTGTGTTTACGCTGTGGAACATATATAGAACACTCCTAATCAGCGCAGGAGGTTGTCAGTGTATTCCTTTTGATGTCTGATTAGATGATCATAGGGACATCTGCAGTGAGTTAGTTTTGAAGTTGTTGGTGTGAGGCACTGCAGGAACCAGAGCTGTGTGGCACTCTTACACCATGAAAAACTGCTGCTCTAAAAGAACCTTTTATAAATCCAACGATGCAGCTAGCTGAGGGCTGTCAGATTAACAAAAGCCGTTCTTTCGCGATTCGTGCTGTTGCTTTTCAACCCTGCACTGCTTTTTTCTCCCCCTTCCTTGTACTGTGGTATTCTGTGTTTAAAAAACAAGAACAGCAACAAAACCTGTAGAGGAAAATCTAAGAAATGTAAATTAAATATTTGTAATACTTCAGAATGCTGAATTGACATGCAAAAGGACAGAAGTGCCCTGTGGTAATTTCCTCTGTTGAGTGTGCAGAGAAACCTGTGTGTGTGTATGAAAACTCCTCTCTCTGTTCCTCAGCCTAAGTGTCAGAGCAAGTGTATTGTTTTACCTGTATTGTTTAAGATGAGCATGGGGTGTAATTTACATATTTTTATTTGAGAAGGATAAGTAGACTTTTTGTGATTTATTTTAATAAGAGCTAATAATGAATGTTCTGTGACATTAATATAGTATATAAATTATCAGTAAAAAGGGTACAATTGGTAAAGGAAGTTATTCATTCTTAATGTGCTGCTTTCTAAAGTCTGTTTCCAACAAGAGGAGAGCAGGCTTTTTGCTGGCTATTCATGAAAGTATCTATTATGAAAACCATCAAAGTTCTCCATCATTCTGGAACTTATGTAAGTAGGGGCCTGGGATTTGTTTCCTCTTTAAAATAAATGTTGGGTCTTGGGTGTCATTTTGAAGATACCTGATTGCCTATAAACTTGCCTGCCTTGTGTAGTCAGGTAGATGTGATTGTAGATGATGGAAGATGGCTGAGAGACTTAAACTCTTTCTTTTTCCCACGTGGCCTGTCTTACAAAGAATGTGAAAAAATTACAGGGTGGAAATAAGAACCACTGACAAAAGAGAAAAACCGGGAAAAAGGTCATGCTTTCAATGCTGTTGACACATTCTTCTCTATAGCTACATCTTTGGGGTCCTACAAAATACTGTCATTCCATCTGGAACAGCTTTTAGCAGGCAGCTTACGCAACAGGCTTATGGCGCTGAAATTGGAATGAAACTTGTATGTCTGACAGTCAAATTAAAAGTGGAAGATGACAGTCAACATGGCTCATGCATATCATTTACTGTCAAGTTCTAGAAACGCTTAGCTAAAATAAAATAGGTTCTCAGTCAGTGTTGTATTGAAATGCCTACTACTAAATAAATAACGTTTTCCATAAGCATAACATCTCAGTGGGAAACTGGAAATAATAGCAGAGATCTTTCATAACTTGGACCCAAATGGTGCTGTGACATTAGGAAAAATCTCATTTTGGATTTTTTTAAATATGCCATCTTGCAGTGCACTGATATGAGAGACTGCTCTTGTTCTGGTTAATAGTTTTGTGTCTCTGAAAGTGAGCTCTGTAGCTTCATTTCTCTTACAGATTTGAGAGTTATTCATACTAGAAGGAGGTGTGAGAATTTTTGTTGTGTGTTGGGGTTTTTTTGGGGGGATTTTTGTTAGGAGAGGACCATCAGACACTCTTGGAGTGACTTTGTGGTGATTTGTTCTCCTCTGTAGTTGATGTTTTAGGTAACATGGATTATAAGGTTTTAGAGTTATAACAACAGAACAGAGTGCCCTTGGAAATTTGCACTACTTTAATGGCAGCAGGTCCTGATTTACTCCATACCTCTGATGCAATTTCTTACAACTGGAGTGGAGGGAGGAATATTTTAATGCTTCTGTGTACTGCAGGATTACAGTGTTGGAGGTATTTGACATGTTGGAGTTGGGAATAACGGAGACCACTGTGAATATAGACTGAAATGCTAGGGGTGATTGAGTGAGACTCAAGACTTTGAGTCAGTAATTGCGATGATTTCTTCGCAAAATAGGAAAAGTCTATGACCTTTTGTCATAATCCAAATAGCAGAGCTTCTCTAAAATAACTTAAACCCCAATAAATAATTTCATAAATAAGTAGTTCTTCAGTTTAAAAGTTATTAGAATAACTGAATTGATGCAAGAGCAAATTGTCACTGTTCCTCTGTGTGGTGACGGACAATAATTAGCTGTTTGTGAGGCACCCAAAGGTAAACATACCTGTGCTCTGATCTGGCACAACTGTTTTTATGACCCAATTCACATCCTAAAGATGTGTGTTTGTCAGTTCAAAGTTTTAGGCATCCCAAGCAGTGTAGTAAGTTGCATGGTGCAATCAGTTTCATGGTCAGTTCTACCAAAACACAAGGAAACCACTTTTCAATTGGCCTCATGTCAGTCTAAGAAATATGGTGAAGGCTTCTCAAATCTGGAGTTCACTTCCACCCCCACACCTCCCTTTCTTTAATGATCTGCATAAATCTTTCTGTCGTTCAAGGAGCAAAATAGGAATCAAACAGAAATATATTGTCTTGGGGTAAAGTAAGTTCTGCGAGCAGCACTGCTGAGCAAGGGCAGTTATTTTTCATTGCCTCATCTTTCAACACTTTCCGTAAGAGCCCACGTGAATTCTGTTTCTGATGCAGAAGAGGCATATTCCAAGGGGAATTTTATAAAACACTTCTGCGAGGAGTTGCAAGCATGTTAAAAGGAAGAGAGGCCAGGGAACAAAAACCCCACAGATTAAATGGAATTTAAGTCACAAAGAAGAAGAAAAATATATTTATCAGGAGGAAGATAGATATCCCTTTCAATATGTCTTCAAAAGATGTAGCCAGAGTACAGATGCTTCATCTTAATAAATAAATAAACTCTGTAAAATCCTGCAGTTCTTACTGACAAATCTGTTTCTCAGAAACTCCTGTAGTGATACTCTCTTTAGCCAAAGAATTGATTCTTGACTGTATTTTTGATTTAAAAGAACATAGGAAAATTTTCCTCAGATGAGTCAGGCATGGGATATTTCTCTGTGCTTCTGTAAAGATGCATTTTTTCTTAGTTAACAGTATTGGTGAAAAATCTGTGGTACAAAGACCAGCCAAGAGACCAATGTGGCTAACGTACGCTACGTGGATAAATGTCTGCATTTCTTTCATAGAACATGCTGCCTTGGATGCTCTCAGATTTCCATTTGAGAGAGTGGATTCAGTAATGTATCTGAGGGAAAAATATTCTGCAAAAGATATCCTGACAATATGGAAGTAGTCTGCTGTATAATGGTAAGAACAGCTAGAATCAGGGAATTCTGCTCCTTGTGGAAAAAATACAAAAAACTGTATTAAGTTTGTATGTCCTTCTTGAGTTCCTGCCAGGGAGGCTCAGAGGAGTAAAGAGTCAGAATGGACTAGGAAAGTTTTTACACAGTATTTCTATTATTTAGAAATGACCTTATAAAATTCTGATTATCAGAACTAACTCTTGGGATCAAATAAGTCAGTTCTACTTCAGGCTGTTCTGTCCCTCCTTGATTCCCAGTTGTTAAGCATGGAGAAGCAGTCCATCTTGTCACCCAGAAGTGAAGGTGGCAAATTGTCTGGATCACTGTTGATAGATCAAACGTTGCTAGCCAGGATGCTGTGTTATGTTCAAATTCCTCGTCTAGTTGATGCGCAAAAGAGAGTCTCTGGTGTATGTTTTTCTCTTTAAACCATCTCAGAACATTGTGAGAAATTGTCAGTAGTAAAAATACTTTTAGACTAGGGATTGCTATGTTAATAATAACAAAGCTATCCTTGCCTTCACAAAACACTGAACCAAATGATCATTTGTGCCCGGCTATGATTTTTTTGTCTGCTTTTTTACCTTTCAGTGCCTAGTTTGTGTGTAGTTGTCATTTTCAAATGGCTGTTTTGAGAGGCACGTTGATGATGCTATTGTGTTAATGTCATCAGTCATACAAACACTGATATTACCAGGTAGTTCATTAGAACCAGATGCATGCTCCTGTAAATAGTGTTTTTTTAAAAAATATATGCCACTATGCCAACAGATTATAAATAACTCTTTTGGGAAATTAATCTGCTGCCAATTATATGTATTTATAATTCTATAGAAGTGTATAAAACATCAAATTATTGATGTTAATTCTGTTAAAATTACTTTTACATAGCGTTTGATGCTAGTTGCCTTTTAAGCACAGGTCTAACTTGCAGATTCTAGGGTTTACAGTGATTTAATTTTTTTAATGGTTTAATATTTAGAATTCATTACATATTATATTCCTATGGTTATGGTGATGGCTACCACCAAAATAACACTTTTTAATTCATTTTATTAGTAAAATTAGTTTGGGTCTACCTTTCTGATCCACTGCTGCCAGTATTTCATTCTCTAACAATGAAACATGCACATGTTGAGTTTGCACTAAAAAAATCAAATGATAAAGCAGTCTTTGATTTGGTGTATGCAATTTATAACCTGTTTCTTTTGGGTTTTAAGTAGTTGAAATAATCTATCTAGGCTTTTAATAAATGTGTATTAAATAGAGTTGGAAAGTGAGTTCCTAGCATTCACCACCTCTTAAAGGAATTTTTTTTTTTGTTTTGAGCAGAAACAGGAAAATAGTCTCTGCTTTGAGCCTACTGGAGGTTTTTCTAGTGGGAAAGCATGTCTTCAGAAAGCAATATAAAGTTATGTTACCCACTTATGGGCATATATGCCATATATGTTCATGTGGTGCCCTTTACTAACAATGTTATTTAAAGAGAATTGAGTTTGTGCCTTACATTGTTGTGAAAGGAACAGAAACTAGATAAATCCATTATAGTTCACAGATAATGAAAGGATGTATGTGCAAAGGAGTCGGAGAATACAACTCACTAGAGAATGCATTTATTTTCCAGCAGCACTGAAATCTGAGAGAAGCTCAGCACCCACCTCTGACTTTTACCAATACCATTGGAATCAGACCCTTAACCTTCTGTAACCTTCTTCCTAAATAGGACCACATTTAGTAACCGGCTGCTTCTGCCATAAGATTTGGATCCTTCTGAATTGGGGAACAGGGAGCCAGTTTGTGGGCCTGAAGCCCTCCTGGGTACAGGGTGGCCTCCTTGTCCCTCTGCCCTGCCCTACTCCTCCTTGTCCCTCTGCCCTGCCCTACTCCTCCTTGTCCCTCTGCCCTGCCCTACTCCTCCTTGTCCCTCTGCCCTGCCCTACTCCTCCTTGTCCCTCTGCCCTGCCCTACTCCTCCTTGTCCCTCTGCCCTGCCCTACTCCTCCTTGTCCCTCTGCCCTGCCCTACTCCTCCTTGTCCCTCTGCCCTGCCCTACTCCTCCTTGTCCCTCTGCCCTGCCCTACTCCTGCCAGGGCCCAAGGTTCCCAAAGGCAGGTGGGCCCTGCCCTGTGGGCCCTTCTTGACAGCCTTGTGTCCCTGCCATTGCTGGCTGGCCTCCACTCCAGGGCTGCCACCTGGCTGGCTCTCCCAACTCCTGTCTGCCCCTGGGCTGGGCTCCAGCTGCCAGGCTGTCTGCCTGCCTGCCTGCCTCCCTGCCTGCCTTCCTATCCAGTGGCAGGCCTCAGGTGGGGGAAGTCTCCTGCAGACTCAGTTTTATTCTGTGATGTATTCTCTTGAATTTGGACTTTAAGCAGCTTCAAGTCAACTAAGAAATGCTGACCAACAGAATTGTGGGGCTTCATATTGGTAATTTTCCCTTGCTTTTGGAGTCAGACTTGACGGTACACTGCAACTGAGGAACAGAAGGCTCCTATTGAGGAAGACAAATTATGTCAGGAGTGTTCAGCCTCCAGTCTAATATATTTTTCCTTCTGCAGATAGCACTTTTGGGTTCATTATAGCTTGCTCTCATAAGTCGTCATTTCTGTCTCAAGGCTGTTGTGCTTTCCAATGTAAAGCAGATTGATGCTGGCACATTTTTTCTATTTTAATTTTACAAAGTTGTCACACTGAAGCTGTGCCTCATATTGGAAATGCTTTGAAGTGAAGAGATAAACAAAGAGCTAAAATAAAATTAAAAAGGAGCACGAACAACATTTCATCTTGGTTTGTCTTTTTTAAAAATAAGCTGAATGGATGTAGTACCCTTGTGCCACTGTAGTAAGTCTGCAAACATTAGCTGATCAATCTAAATTGAGTTAGTATATATGCAGTAAGCAGAAACAGGTGAAAATTAGGTTATCTGTGCCCAACTCTTTCTATTTGCTATGAACAGTGAGATATAAACTAGTTTTTAGACCTGATTAGTTTTGTTTATTTTCAGAGAGGGGCAGAGGCAGTACATGTGCTGTATCTCCTATAGTTATTAAACCAAGAAGCTATATAAAGTCACAAGCTCAATTGTGACATTTGCAGATAAAGGTAGAAAGCCCTGCTTCTAAATCTGAAGTGAATCCTGCAGGAAAACCAGCAGGAATCCTTGGTACCTTTCAGTTTTATCTCTAAGAAAAACAAAAAGCCCAAGAATTTTCTGTCCTTTCACTAAAAAAAAAAAAAAAAAAAACCACCAAAGCCCAAACCAAAACCAGCTCATTGTCTCTACCAGTGTCAGAAATGCCAACCAATTTATTATCTGAAGTATGGTTTACAACTGTACTGGTTATAGTTTGTGGACTCCCAAAAACTTTTGCAGTGAAGACAGTAAGCTAGATCTTTACTGTTACTTTTTATGGAGTTCTAAAAGTTGTCAAGGAATTGATATGTCTGTTGACCATAAATTGAAGCTATTGTCTGCAGCAATAAAATACAAAATACCAGTGGCAAATATGCTCTCACTGTTACAGTTCTCGGATGCACAGTTAATATTAACTTGATTTAAAGGGGAATGATGAGTCTTTGTCCCTCGACCGGTTTTGAAAACATGTAACAGATTTTACACGCCTATAGAAGCCTTTTATATGCATTTATGTACCTCTCCTTAAGAGTGAGAAGTGGCAATTGGACAAAAATAGCATGATTTTTCTGAAATGGCAGGGTGAGGTCCTTTCCTAAGATCGCAGTCTTAACCTATGCAGTACTGACTTGTATTCCCGTTTCCCAGCAGAAACATAATTGCCATTTTCTTTTTCCTGTTCCAGAAAGTATCACCACTGCTGCAGAATGTAAGTAAAGACCCAGGAGATGGAGTTGTGGTCTTCTGGTCTCATGTTAATCCAGTTTGAAACAATTTGTGCCTAGAACTCAGCATTTATTTTCAAACTGGTACCTCACCTGTGACCCAAGTTGTGTTGTAAGGCTCAAAAAATCAAGCCAAATTCAGAATTGAAAATCCAATGTTGTCCTTTCCACTGGCTTCAACAGGCTCATGAGCTGTAGTTTTGATATACTGAATATATACTACTTAAAACTTCTGTGCCTATTCAGCCTGTATGCTAAAGAGTCAAAGGATCCTTTTAGTAAGACAGCTAATGTGGGGGGCAAGAATCATTGCCCAGTTTCATTTCCCAGAGCTCTGACCCCCTCTGAACCCAACTGCCGACAGCCTTTGCCTTTTCCCTGGTCGAGGGGTTGGTGGGAAGAGCATTTTGCTGTTAGGGTGCATTTAGCACCATCAGTGATAAAATGTACCTGTTCTGCCTTCAAGAGGATTGTGAGGATGAATGGAATATGCTCAGACCAAACTTCAAGGTCTGCTACTGGTTGTGTGTCATCTCTCTTGCTTTCAAAGCTATCTGCCCTTTGACTTTAAGTTGAACTGTTATTGTTGGGGCCCCTTTGGGTTGCCTGAGACTATCACATGTCCAAGTAGGTATAACAATAGAAATACTATTTGCTTTCATATAATAAACAGTTCCTGTTTGATTGCTAAAAAGTATAGGGTAGTTCAGGCTTGATTAAAAATAAACAAACAAAAAATGGTCAAATTTCATTTCAGCTTGTGTCCAGCTCCCTGGATCCTTGCATTTGTGTTTTCCAGGCTTGATGGTGCTTTTAGCTGTTGGAATTTGATACAGCCATGGGATTCTTGCAAAAAGGAAACAAATTTTCAGTCCAGATCAAGTGTAATTATCTCTGAAGTTGTGTTGGGTTTGGGTTTAAGTTCCAGTGAAGGCTTGCTAACTAAACTTGCTCCTATTGAAACTTAGATCCCTTTAAACAGGAAAGGTTTATTTGCTGGGAAAGGATATAGCAGATAGAAAGCTGCTTCTCTGTTCCTCTTAGAACCTGAACTCCTTTTGTGCTCACAACACTGTGCTGCAGGCAGCTCACACTTGAGGGAAGCGAACTTTTCAGACTGGTTTTTGAGTTGGAGTTCAGCTCCCCAGGCCCCTGTATTTGTGATCTCCAGGGTTGATCATTGCTCCATTAGCACTGTACAGGAGTGAGTGTATATTGGGGGAGCTCAGAGTTGCTTAAAATGCAGCAGCGCATCGATTTAGCAACACAGATCAGTATTACTCTATATTCCACTGTTTTGTTTCATGTATCCAGTACTCCCTGTTAAAATATTCAGCCAAATTCACTGTGCTTTTCTTTTGGTTGAAATTTAAAGCCCTGCATGAGATTACACACAGGTACTTGAAAAAATGCCATTCCCTCTATGATCCTCTTTTCTACTGGGAGCTACTTTTGTCTAGCATGCATTGCTCGTGCCTGCAGGATGTACCATGTTTCAGGGGTCCTAGGCTATTAAGCTCATTCTCAGAAGAAAGCGGTGAATGCTTCCTTTGGTTGCTTTTGAATTTGGTAAAGTTCATCTCTGAATGAGAGGCCTTTCTTTAGGAAGTCTGCCTTGTTCTTTCCTTCACAAATAACTCATTGAAGCTATTTCTTTCTACCTTTTCTTTCTAGAAGAAAAGATAATGTCTTACTTTTGAATATTTAGAACACATTAAGGTGATTTGGAGCCATTTACTATGCAGATTAGTTGTCCTCGATATAAAAAAATATGCAGGCAATATCTAGCAGTTTGCAGTGGATTGGATTTTTATAATGCAATTATAATGTCTTCAGAAAAAGGCTTGCTTTTTGATGTGATAGTGTAAGAAACTCCACTGTACGATAAATTTAATTTGTTTTTCTAGATAATAAATTTCAGCAACCTTGGCATAGTTAATCTTTTTTCTTTAAAAAAGTCAAACAAGCAAAAAACCACCCCAAAACCAAATCTTACAAACATCAGCCCATCCCCTTACCTTCAATATGCTGCCAGTTTTCCAGAATTTCTGTTGTGTAGTATTTCTAATTATAATCAGACCTGGAATAATTCATTTGGGTTTATTCATAAGTAATAACATTTAAAGTATTTAACTGGTAAACAAAACCGTACTGTGCTTTCTATCTAAGCATGTTATACTGAAGCTTTAAAGTTTAAATAATTCACACATATAAATACTTTGTTAACTTTCTGTTAAAGTATAAAGTTTTCTGTCAGCACATCTCTTAAAATCAAGGAAATTGTAAGTTAAGAAAATACTGGTATTTAAATTAATCTCACTTCACATGCCTTAGCTCAGAAGCACTGTGAAGTATTTGGATGTTCTGAACCTTGTCAGTCCTTCCTGCATCTGTGACATTCCTTGCTTTCTATCACAAGCACAGTCTTAACTGGCCTTGACCTTCCCAAGTAACCATAAAAAAATAAATAATTGTATAAATGAGGAAATCCTAAAGAAGGTTGTTTTCAGCTTGGGAGAGATGAACTGCAGGAGGGAGATGTTCCAGAAGTCAGGGAAGAGGTTTGGATGGTCCTGTAATGTGCACAAATGTACTACTATTGATGATGTTATGTTTTGTAATAGGCTACTTCTGCTTTACACGTAAACCAGACCTGTTAGGCATGTTATTTCCAAGAGCACTTTGGCTGTGTTGCCTCCAGGTCAGCTCATGAAGCAGCTTTTCACTATGGTTTGCTTCACCTTCGTCTGTTTTGTACCATTGTCTGAGACAAACTGACTTAAATAGGTAACAAAGAACAAATAGCTCAGACCCAAGGCAGTTATGGAGTAGGATGCTAATTGGATACTTTCGTTAGTGAACCATAATAAAGTGGCAGTCCTGGACCTGAAACTAGAGGTTTGTAAAACAAAGCGTTGAGTTTTTAAGCCTTGCTGAACATGATCAAACATCTTCTGAGGATTAAAAGAGGATACATTTTTAGTTTCTTAGCTTAAATAGAAGAAAGAAAACATCACCTTTAATATCTATTCAAAACGTTTCTAACAATCATCAGAATCGAGCAGACTATTGAAATGAAAGCTGCGTACCTGCAAACATGAGCAACAGCCTTGGGTCTCACTGGGTTATTTGTGTAGAGTGCTTTAACTTGCTGGAGCTCTCTGATGTGATTTGCTTTGGTCAAGATCTAACTGTGAAAGGAGGTATTAGGTAGTGAGTTGACATGTACTAAAAACAGCTTGGGACTTGATTTACTTTGCTATTTGGTGCTGTGCTTTTGGTTTCTGAGTTCTGAGGACCTGAAAACAAGGGAGCTATTTTGTCCCAGCGTGTAGATTCTCTGCATGTCTGAAACCAGGCTGAGCATCTCCTGTGCAGAGGTTAGGAAACACTGGAGCTCTGTAAAGGCATGCGGGGAGATAGAGTAGCTATTTCCTTCCACAATTGGCAAACACTTAGGTACTAAATTTGCCTCTAGGATATTTTGTCTTTAGGAAATTGTTGATGTGAGAAAGTTTGTTTTAAATAGGAATAAACAAAACTCATGGCACGCTTTTCTCCGACTTTTCTCAAGAGCAAAGGTGGTGGCATGTTTGTCCAGGAACACATGCAAGAAATAGGAGAATTGGTAACTTGCACTGTTTTCTGTCTTTTGGAGAATTACTCAAGTCACCTGTTGTACTCACATAAGTATCAGCACTGTGTTCTCTGACCTTTGTTCTTGCAATTAAAGATACTGCTATTAGTCAATGACTACAGTGCAATTCAGTCTACCTGTAAGAGTGACCTGTGTGATTTCTGTTGCTTAAGTGATTTTTAAAAAAAAAGGCTGTGAACATTCTAAATATATACAATTGTCCCCTCCATCATCAGTAGGTAAAACTTTGCTCATTACAATATCCTGAGTTTAATTCATCTATATGGCTTTATTATTGCTGTACCATTTTACTCCCAATGAATATGCTGATACATCTGTAAGATCCTTTGTTCATCCTACTTTCCTTCAACCATGTGATAAACTGTTTTCTTCAACTGCAATTTTTAGTGCTGTCAAATTATTTACTAACCAGTGCTGTTATTTCAAGATGTAGTTAATTATTAACATGAAACCAGATCATTTTATGAAAGGTTATTTTGTGATAACTTTTAAAAATCCTGGGAGAGGCTGAAAATGCCATTATGATTCAGAAGGATTTGTTGGAAATAACAATATACTCTCTGGTGATCCGTCTCTAGTTTAAATTGCCTGCTAGGTTTAAGATAAGCCAGTGATAGTAATGTCTTGGCTCAGAGGAGTCAACTCAGATTTATTGTGAATATTCACTCATAAATTCAGGGTAACACTGTGCCTGTAATTTCAGATCCTGAAATAAGGTTTTGTATATAGTCGCACAGAATTAAAATGCTACACAGTTGCCTTAATTTCCATTGAGAATTGGGATCAAGATCAAGAGCTTTATGTAGGACAGTGTGTTTGCTTACATTTGGATGCAGGCAACTCTCAATTCCTTGAAGAGATTCAGACAACATTTTAACCCTTATTTACTTGTTTGCTGCCTGGGTTAAGATATTCCCATCATCCCTTAGAAGCATCTTCCAGACTGATGGCCTGTTTTTCCTCTGACAAATTTTTTCTTAGAGTTAGGTTTAAAGTATGTTAACAGGGAAATTTAGGACCATCTCTAGTCTGCTGTTTACTTGGCAAGTAGAGGTCTGGCAAGAGGATTTGTGTTGTTTTTTTCTTAAGCCGTTGGGATGGTTCCCTGGCCCACAGTGTTGGGGAGATTTTTTTGAGAATGAAGGTTGGGAGATTGGTTTGGAGAATATCCCAGAGCCAAGGAGAGAGTAGGATTTCTAAGGGAAGCAACTTAATCCTTTCTGTACTGGGATTTGGTGAGACCTCCTTTGTGTCTTTGTGACCAGATAGGCTTTTGGAAGAACTTCACCTGCAACTTAGAAAAAAATTTTTTATATATATATATATGTATAAATATATAATATTGTGAGAATTTAACACCTCTTTAAGGATAGAGAAAATGGTTAAATATTAAATGTGTATTGGAAGATGTTCAACCTGTTACCAGTAAACCACTTAGACTGAAGCAAGCTGGTAAGTCTTTCATTAACTCAGTGCCTGAATCTTCTGAAAAGTAAATAAATTTTCAGCCCACAAAGTTAAGGGGGAATACTTAACTCCCAGCAGGAGTGAAAGTGCCTTTAATCTAAATAGGCAATGTAATTTTTAGTACCTTGTGTTTAAGGGCTGCATTCCAAGCTGAGGAAGCTCTACACTACTAACAAACCATGGTCCTGGCACGTTGTGGAAGCATCTTGGGAAAACATGGGATGAGTGTGTCTCTAAGAGCATTCAAGTCCTTGTCCTGCTGTAGATTGGGTCTCTCATGGGACCCTGATCTTTGATTAAGGTGAAGATTTCTGATTTTCACAAAGTATGGTGGGCATGTTTTCTACCACAGGTCTTTAGCAAAGCGTTTTTCCTATAACCTTTTACATTCTCCTTTAGTCGTTATCCTTTCAAAGAGAGTGCAGCAGAAGCTATATTTCAGTACCTCTTGACTGCACCATATTTTCAAGAAATTAATTCTTGTCTCACTGCTTGATATCCATATCCATTACTGGCTACTCTGTGTGGTGCTGTTAGACAGAAGGGGTCTTCAGCGATTGCATTGGTGTCTAAAGGGGATCATAGATTGAAACATGAGACCTGTTTGTGAGTTTGGTATTAGTGTTCTTCAATTGCTGATGTCAGTTCTGTGTTCAGCCTTTGACAAGGGCAAGCAGTGAAGGATGTGCACCTCGGACATCTGGAGAAAAAGCTTCTAAGTTACACTCTATATGCTTCTGTTTATTTCATAAAGAGTGGGCAATGGTGTTTATGTAGAAAAGCAGGCTGATTTTTTTTCTTGTTCTACTTAACATGGCTTGGTTAATAATGCTTTTGTGACACCTTGCTTTTTGATTGTTTGTACTCTTTGCCACTGTATAGTGCAGATGTTCCTGTGCATGCTGGACTATAGGAAATGCTGTAGCTGTTTACAAAGATTTAGTCAAAGCGAGAATATTCATCTGACTGCATCATCTCTCTTGTACACCCTTCCCTCTACACTTTCTTCAGGCTCCAGCATAACTTGCACACACAGTCACATTGATTGTCTCTAGTTCTGCAGTGAGAATGTTCTAAATATTCATAATGTTATGTATATATAATGGTAGGAGGTTGTGTATTATTAGAAATCTTGGGCTTTAAGCACGCTGTCATCCATTGTGCAGTAAACACAATTACATTGCCCTATCTTTCATCTCTTCTCTAATGAATCCATGCTAATTGATTAATCAGTGCTGTTGCTTCACTGATAATCCCATATGAGGAATAGTGGTAACATAACTAGCAATTACTACCATACGTTGTGCACCAAGGAAAACATAATGTAGTACATGGTGAGTGGCAAACCTGGATCAGGAGGAACGGAGCGGTGCCTTGGCCAGGCCTTGTGGTCACAGCACAGCTCTATTGGCTGGGAGGAGAGGTGGGACAGGTGGCCTGTTGCTGGGTGCTCTTTGGGTGTGTGATCCGTTGTTTTACTGGTACAGGGAATATCTCCAACTGTCACTGAGTGTTGTGTTACAATAAGGCATATCTAAGAAGCTGTGGACCGTGTGGTGAACTGTGTCTTTTTCAGTTTCATCTGGTGTTGGTGCTGAAGTGACTGTCATATCTACTTAAATATGGCTATGACAGGTACTTCTAAAGCAAGATAACAAGTGTTATATTATTACAGCATCTTTCTGACATTGCTGTTTAATTTCCACAGCAGTGAGTTGAAATTTCTGATCTAAGACAAAGTTATAATGCTGATGTTTTCTTGGTATAAGAAAGAGGTGCTAAATCAAAATATTTATCAATGTGCTATCAGTGCTTTTCAACATGGCTTTCTACTGCTTTGGAAAAGATACTTCACCGTGGAAATTCTTAAAATATGGGGCTTAAGTCCAGAGTTTTATGTGCAGGAAAGCTACTTTTATTTGGAGACTTTTTAACTGAGGCAGTTTTTCCATTTTTCTTTGAGCCCTTCACAAAGGGAAGTAGTCAGGCACTCAAGCCGCACCTCTTCCTTCTCTTCGCCCGTGCAAAACTACTGCCAAGAAAAGTGTGAACTCCAGTACTGCTACACCGCCTGGTACTTTTTTTTCCCTCTGTGTTAAAGAACTATTTTATTTGAGGACCAAACTTCTGAGTAACAATTTTGATCTTCAAGCATAAACCAATCTGTCCTATTCTTAAAATTAAAACCTTACTGTGTTTGTGGGACTTGAAAAAGCAGAGCATTGCTGTTTCCTTGCAATGAAGAAAAGAGCACTCCTCAGCTAGATTTTTTTGGAATGGTTAGGACTGTAAGCAAGTTGTGGTACTCGTGTAATGTGAGGTACTCTTCCTCCCTGGCTTCTTGCTGTGAGAGTGCCCTGCTTATTATTGAGAATTTGCCCTCCTACTCTTGACAGAAGTTACTGACCACTGAGCTAAGGTAAGGTACAAACAATAATTCCGAACAGTGTGCATGTGCCTAAGTGGTCCCTGTCACACTTATTGTAATCCTGAGTACTTCAGCTAACCTGCACGTGTGACACAGCTGCTTCTTATCTCCTTCAGTACAAAGTCACATGGAGTAGTTGGACTTGCCAGGGAAGGGGGGTTCAGCCAGCTTCATTTTTTTCGCTAAGCAGCACAGAGTATGTAATCCAGTGGTGGAGTTCAGCTGTGATGATAACCCTCAGCAGAGACTTGTTAGCAAACAATTTGGGGAAGTAATTTCTTACTCCAGACTGATTCTCAGGAGTCTATTTGTGCCCTTGGTTTAAAATATTTAAAGGACCTGGACTACAGCTCACTACCAAAGGATCTCTTGAATATTGTAGTTGAGAGGGGAAAATTGTTGCTATTGTGGTTCCTGAAACTGTCATGTAATTGCTAAAAGCTGTACTATATTATGGCTTTTCTTTGTGCTATGCTAATTAAATCCACTTGCAGTTTATTAAAAATATCTGAAGATGTGCAGGTATTCCTACTTTGAAAAATGTCTTTTGCCAGTCCAGTAGAATACATTTCAATTGACAGCATTGAAAGAAACGGTGTGATTCTTATTTTCGTATTTGTTGCCTGCCTAAAAATCATCTTTAGCGAGTGATTAATTGCATTTGTAGATACTGCACAATTGCATCAATTATCCATTTCAAATGAATTTCATTCTGAATAGTTGAGAGGATGATGTAGTTTAATCAGTAAGTGAAATGGAAGTGTTGTAAGCTATTTAAAAATACTTATCACGTTTTATGGAGGCAGAGTGATTTAAATCAAGCAGACCGCTGGAAAAGAAAAAAAATACGGAGTAACAAACTAATTTTTCCTTCAGTTTAGCAGCATTATATTAGCTTGCTTTGCATTGGTTTCCATCCTTAATATATTGATGAGAGTTACATTGTGAGAATGTTGGATGGTTAGGAATTTTTTAATTGAGATGAATTAGTCGTGGTTATAAATACTCCTGTTTAAATATGACAGCTTGCATGTCTGTTGATCAGTGTCTTCTCTCTGGGACGAGCTCTGTGATGTTTAAGAATACTGAACAACTTTATTTTCTGTTACTGGTTAGTTTTTAAAGGATGTTTGATAGTTCATTACACTTATTTAGAAGGAAAAATGAAAACATGTATCTTAAAGTAAAAATTAATCCGGAAATGTTTTTGAGGTGGTGTTAGCATGCTTTTGCAATACTAAACCCTTCTTAAATTTATGTCAGGAAGTGGGTTTGGGTCTTGCATAAAGCTGTGTGGGCAGGAAGGTAGTCTTGTTTTAGGTTGGTAAGGGAAAGGTTAGCTAAGCAGATGAAACACAGATAATGACATCGCCTTTGTTTCCGTACCTGATATTTGGATGACTTTGAGTTTTGTGCAACTCATTGAAAGTTGGTATTTTACAATGTGTGATGTTTAAACTACTTGGAGCCTCTGATTTTAATACTGTTCCCCAGTTATAAATGTTTTTCTTCTGCGTTTTAAGAACAGGTTTCTGCTAGCCGATAACTTGTCACATATTTCATTTGTCAGAGTCTTCCCTGGCCTTAAGAAAACCTAACTTTGATATAAAAATAACTGCTGTCTTAATGTAGGTTTAGGGCCAAAGCTTTGATGATGCCCGTTGTGGGTTTAAGGCCAAATGAGGGAACTTAGATACTGATTCTAAGTCTGTAACATTTTAAAAACATGTGGTTCATTGCATTCTTCTTTTTATAGTCTGAGGGTGGCAGGAGTGTGTTGTAATGATGTGCCCATCATTAGGTGGTCAGATGAAGCTTCCTGGCTGTTCCAGAAACAATGTAAACACACAGCTGATGTATAGTGCTGATGTCTAAATCAAAGTGAGCCACGGAGAGAAGCCTCTCTAAGGCTGTACAGTCACATGCCATTGGTCAGAACTTGGATGCAGCACTGTATCTAACTGTTGGACATTACATCAGCATATGTAGAACTTTGGGTCAAGTAGGGGGTGCTTGGTTGTATCAGTACTGAACAAAAAGTGCCTTTATGTGTGTTTCTTGAGCTGTATGGCTTTGAGGATTGTCTTTAGTATGTGATGTCAGCTGTTGCATTTGTTGCTGTAACTAAAGGTAAACACCTTTACTTTGTGGTGTGGACTAATTAGTTTGGGAATATTTATGAAAGTGCTGAGTTTTAAAGCTATAAATAGTGTTATGGCTTTTAAAATATTCTGTCAGAAATATTCGCATGATTCTGAAAGTGTTGCTAAAAATGTTCAATTTTTAAATATGGTAATTAAAATAGTTTGTTGTGAGAGCAGTAGATGAGATATTTCCTGCATTTGTAAACTAACCATCCCCTTCACCCTCAGGTTTCCTTGCATCATCTGACATTTTTGTGTTCATAGGATCTGAACTTGCACTGAACCTTCTTGGAAGAAGGTTTACCGTTGGCCAAGTAGGGAGAGTGTGAGCTCTGCAGCCTCCACCTTGCTCCCAGACCTTCTTCCTTAGGGTTTGGATGCATTTCCTTTGTTTTAAGACTGATGCACTCAGGGAATACAGTACTGTTAATTGTAACTTCAGCCATATGTTTTAACTCTTAACTTTGTTATTAAAAGAAAGTTTCAGATAAAGCTACTTTCCCATGGGTATACTGGACTGCTTCAGTCCTAATTTCAGTAGATACCGTGTATACTTCTTCATTTATTTCCTTCAAGTTTATTGTTAGCTTTTGATGGCCGCTGTGTATTCCAAGCATTCCCAGCACTCAGGATTTTTTCCAGTTGTTTATCTAGACAACCTATTTTCTAAATTTGTCTAGTTCTGAGATTTGTCTCATTTTGGTTATGGTTTAGTAAGTTCTTTTCTCCCAAGTAGAAGAGGAAGTTTTTTGGTACATACCCTTTCTAAAAGTGGCATATTTTCAGATTTATACTACCTACAAACTTAAGAATGGGATGCTGACCCTATCGGGGGGAATTCAGGTATTTAGGGCCCTTCTATGTAATACAGACCTGCACTACACCCAGAGTTTAGTTAGCAAAGAGATCTGGTGCAGGATTTTTCAGATATGAAACCCCAGGTTTTCTGGGCTGCGATAGCAGTGAGAAACCCAAGCATTGGGGTGGTGGGTAGCCTGGCTGCCAGGGCAGCCGCCTGCTCTGTTGTTCGCTGCTCAGGGCTGCTCCCTTTGTTTGAAATAAACACAGTTGTTTGCACAGTTTGCAGTTGGTTCTGTGTCTCCTCCTCTCTTTTTCTAGCCAGAAAATGATACTTGCATGTCACTGTCCAAAAGTGCCATTATTGCTTTTTTCCCCAGATGTTTTGTGTTTTTTATGAAATGAGCATTTTCAATTAGAGAAATTAAGATTTAATTTAAAGAAATTTCAATTAAAGAAAAAACAGATTTTCTCCTAACCTCAGTAAGATCCATGACTGATTCCAGCATATTTGGTGTGGCGAATATACCTATGCTGACTTTATATTTTCACAGAGCTTAATTGAGAAGACTATTTTGTCACAGAGGAGAAAATGTTACTGATGGGTACTCTGTCACTCTTTCTGGTGTTACATGTACACGTATACCTAATTTGAGAGCTCTGATGTAATGAATATGAGACTCTCAAGCATTTGTGTTACATTTGTTTGCAGAGAGCTATTATTTAATATGATCTCTTTTCCTTCAGTCCTAGCTTGACAAACATGCTTTTTGCAGCACTAAGAATAATGGCCTAATTGAAAATATATACATTAAAAAACTTGCACTGTTCTTAGATGCATATGCTTTGTTGGCTTTTGTTTTTACTGCACCGTTTTGCATTTTATACCTAAGTGAAAACCACAATTCTGTCTCTGTAAATCTCTTACACTTTCAGCTGAACTTGAGTCAAGTTTTGGGCCTCAGTGTCGTTATTTCTGCTACTATTGCAAAACTGACAGGCTCTAAAATACAAACAAGAGATTGAGAATTTTTGTGTGTATTGGATCATTGTCTTCTAATAGTGTCTTGTGCATTGCTGGTTTGCTGTCATTCTGCTAGTTGGGCAGGAGATGAGCTGTTTAAATTTGCTGTGCTTCTAATGAAATGCTGAAGTATGAAAGGAATTTGTCCATTTGTAGCGATTGTTACGTGACTGGAGCTCTAATGTCATTCTCAGAGAGCTCAATTGTAATTTCAGTGTTATGGTCCATGTTTCCTTGATCAGTTAAGACTAAATATATCTGGGTTTGTGTTTACTGACTTGAGCATGTGAAAAGCTGTTAAATGTGTGAGCACTATATGCCTTCAGTCAAAACAGGCAGTGGCGTGCAGGATGGGGGCTGTGACACTGAATTTCCCCAGTGGCATTTCTGAAATCCTTTGGCACACTTCTGTCCAGCTTAGTCAAGGGAAACTTATCTTTAGGAGCTTTTAGCCTTAAATTTAAAACACCCCTCACCCCAAAAAAAACCCCAAACAACAAACAGCCCAATATCCAACAAAATCAACCCCAGTGACAATCAACAGTAAAAAAAAAAAAACCCAGCTATAATTGCTGTTACAGAGTCCAAACCTCATCCTCTAATTCCTCACAGAAGTTTTATCTTGTGGAATGATGATGATGTGGAGATGTGGGACTGTCAGGCACCTCACAAGGCTGGATCATTATTTTCTGGCACAGGAATGAATGTGCCTTGAAACATTTTTAAATCAGTTCCTTAAGAGCTCTACAGAGGGTCTAATATCCTTAGTATCTCTAATATCTTTTAGCTACTTTCAGGACACATTTTGCTAGCCTAGTCTTTAGCAGGAAAGAAAGATGTTGGCTAGTGTCTTTTTTGAAGACTTTGGATCAGAAAATGGTTTCTTGTGGTTTAAAACCTGTGAATCAGTCAACAGAGATGAGAGATGAGATTGTGTTCTGAGCTTCAGTCTTTGTCATTGCTGTGAAGCCGGTTTCCTAGGGAAGTGAAGGCAGAGGGCAAGTATGGATCCAACTCAAAAAAAGCAAGACCCACGGTAACTAAAAGCCTGGAAATAGAGAAATAATGTAGCTCATCCAGACTTGTGTAGACTGCAAGGGAGACCTTAAATAGCAAAACAGCTCTGAGCTAAGAGTAGCAAATGTACTCTGTCTTACACGAAGCAGCACTGTGTTGCAGCCAACGCCTGGAAGAAAAGAGAGTCTAGTTAATTCACAACCCAAAATCTGCTCATGGCTTGGCTATTTCCAGCCTTCCAAAAAGAAGAGCCTTTCTAGCACCAGTGTTTTAGTGCTTAGGTACAGGAGGTTAGCTTTGTTGGGAGCATTATTGTTAAGAGGTTTGTCTGCCTCTGGCATCTGTTGCTACCAAGGCGCTAGCTATCTTTTTTCAAGATGAAGTCAACATATGAGGGCTGTGTCAGATTCCTTTTGCTAACACGCTGCTTGAGGTTGAGTTCCTGATTTATGAGATGAGTATGGAATATGCTTCATATAACAACAATTGCTGCTTGACATGTGGTTCCACTATGAAAAGTGATTGGAAGAGATGGCACATACTCAATACATGGTTTTTAAAATAGTTCTTCCATTAGTGACAGGAGCTTACTTTCAGTGAGCTCTATCTTGGTCTTGCAGTGGAAGCCAAGACTTGTTGGCTTGTGCTCTGATTAACACACAAAGAGAATTGTTACCAATATTGCAGGTTCAAACGTGAAGGAACTGATTCTTGCCCCCAACTTATAAACTGAAAATAAGCTCTACAAATTTTTGAGGGACTGAAACACCATCTTTCTGAGTAGAATCATCTTTTGATAGAAATTGCAAGTTTTAATATACAGTGTAGAGCTTTCACAGAAAATTAAATTACCTATCTAGTTTGCTTTGGTCTTTGGAATTAATTTATACCATTGCTGCCTTTTACCTTGAGACAACTTGATATGGCAAGTATGTACTCTGGAAAACTGTACCACTGCAACAACAGAAAAATAATGATTAACTTTAGGCTTTATCTAGTTAAGATCAAGCTCTGAATTGAATTCTCTTAGTGCGTTGACAGCTGAAGATTTATGTCTTCCAGCTATATTCCTGTTGCAGAGCTGGCAGAAGTGACCTCTCCAAAGAAGGTCTTTGTTACGGATTTTGCTCTGTTTACATTATTGCCATAAGGGTCGCAATGAAGTACAGTACATTAAAGCTAATATATCACCTGCTGACAGTGGCCTTATCTCGTTGGTACCTCTTTCCCTCTTCCAGAATGGAAGAAAATGCAAACATTAAGTCTAAGGATCACAAAAAGAAAGTTAACTAATAGTTTTCAAGAGCTTTAGCGTTAATGTCAGGTCCCCGTGTGCACTGTATTTTTGTGTCTGGCCAAATAGTTATGTAACTTCTTTTTCTGTGAAATTACTCTGAAAATTTGTCTTTACCAGATAAACATTACTAAGGGGTGGAAAGAGCAGAAAAAGTCCATTGGGTTTATCCAAGGTCTGTGGAATCCATTGTGAGAAAGGAGGTGGCTCAGGATGGTAAAGTGTGATATTCAGGTTAGACAGGCAGACAAGGAAGCGCTATCAGAAGCTTTTCCAGTGGAAGGATGGTGGCACTCTGTGAAGAGCATGACTTCTAGACACCCTCCTGTTTCTCAGGATGCTGTCATGCATACTGTGTACAGAATGGGTCTTTCACTCCTTGCTGTCAGTGAGATTGTTACTTAGGATTTGTCTTCCAAATATTCACTCGAAATATACACACACACACACAGAGAGCCATTGTGCTATATACATAAATATGTACAGAGTTTCAAAATGTGCTTTGAAATCTCTCAACAGGGTGCTTCCCAGGTATCCTTTCAGGATGGGGAGGTGAACCTCACTGGACACACGGAACTCTTGCTGGCACACAGGGCACGGCTCCCTGTCAGGTAGGAACACCTTCTGTTCGGCGCTGTCTCAAGTGTGGTTCATCAACATGCAAGACAAGACTGACTTCTCATTCCAGCTGCACCTGTGAATCTGCATTGTGCTCATAATTTCGATCTGTTCCTTGTTGTCCCTTTCCCCATCCTAACAGTGCACTCGATTCACACACTGAAGTACGTATTTGTGCCTGACAGTCTTTTAACCTTATTGATGAATATGAATGATTTTATTATGGTGTTTGTAGTCTAAGGCTAAGGGTGTGTATGGTACTGTTGTCTACTCAGTCCTGCAAGTATTTAAGGTCTTAATACAAAGGATGTTTTTAGGTAGGGTATTATATCTCAATAAATAACCACCTAGCTGAGCATTCTAATTCTAAAATGATCTTTTTTCAGTTAAAATGTCACCTCTGGTTTTGAGTGGTAATAAGGTTATTACTTTGCTATATCCTGTAGTTGATTTTATGTTCATGTTTATACACCATGAAAACTGTAGCCAGCATTTGCATTGGCTCACTGATGGGAGCATGTTCTTATCCTCTCTTCAGTTATAGCAAACCAGAGATGGCCAGTGCTGTTATAACTGAAGGTGGTAGGGGTCACGCTTATAGTTTGGATAGTAACTTGTCTTTTGACCAGTCTAAATTTCGAGCAAAACTTAGGTAAATACATAATCTGCTTTGGAAGCCAGTATGGTAACATTTGAGAGCTGCATAGCTGAAGCAAGAGGAAACAAGGTGTTCTCAAGAAGTTTAATAATGAGCTTTGAGATTTATTGTTCCTTGAAATCATAGGGAAAATTCTAAATGGCTGAAATGAAGAACATAATTTTGCTGGTTACATTTGTTACATCAAAATTAACAAGCTGAGCTGCAATACAGTGGCACACAAAGTAGGTCAGTCAGATCCCCAGTGGTTCTGGGTTCTGCTAGGATAAAGTTAAGTTTCTTTCTAGTAGCTTACGTAGTGCTGTGTTTGGGATTTAGGATGAGGATAACACCAGTGTTGGTAGTAGAGGACCTAACCTGGCAAATTTAGAGCAAAATGTTTCCATGCTGCTATTCCCATGTCCCACCATAAGCTTAAAATCCAGTTTTGACTAATGGCTCGGGTCGAAGTCACCTTTTTGAGTAGGCAAAGGACTTCAGTCCCTTGTCCAGTATGCTGCATTTGTTGCAGAACTGTACTGGTATCATAGCACACTGTGTAATGAAGTTAGGATGTGTGTTATATGGCAAAATTGTACATGACAACTAAAATGTAAAAAATTAATTTGTTTCAATTTTGATGACAGAAAATAATAATTTGCTATGATTTTGAAGTTTATAGTTGTTTGTCAAAACAGTATAAGGTGATAACCATGAAGTAAACAGTATCTGCATGCCCTAATCTTAGAGCGTTTATCCTCACGAACACCTGAGAAAAATCAAGTGTTAATATTCCCACTTTCCCTGTATGAGGCCTCAGAAAGAGGCATTGAGTTTATATAATGAGAGCCTGTGTGGAAGCTCACAAGAGCAGGGACCTTGGTGGTTCTCTGGGCCATGCCAGGATTTTGGTGGATGGATCACCTTTCCTTCTAAAGCATATAAAAAATAGTCTTTTCTGTGCAGGAGTTTTAATGCCTTAGTTTTTCATGTTGATTGAGTCATTGTTTAATTTAATTTATGGAGGTTTTTTTACATCCTGAGACAGTTAGCTTTTCAACTTGTCTGCATTGCTCTTGGAGGCCTCCCTGTCACCTACTTTGTATCCCATTTTGTAGTTTCTTTTCTTACCTGCTGGTACTGATAGGTATTTTTAGAATGGTCTCATCACGAAAAGGAACTGGAGTGCTCTTCCAGCTTTCTCTGCACCTGCTGGGCCTCCGAGTTACACACTAGCTGATTAGTGTTCATCATGCAGGTATAGAACTTAGTTTAGTTGCTAATGCTTATTTTCTCTTTATGGAATGTTGCTAAAGACTTCTACAGCTTGTTTCACCTGAGGTAATTATTATGCATCACCAAATATATGCACTCATTTGTCTCTTGATCCGTTAATTTGTAATGGGGATTAATCAAGCTCTGTGCATGCTATGCTCACATTTACTGTTGTCCTTAGGCTTTTACTGGGGTGTTTTAGATCATCTAAGTCCTCTTAGGAATTTTCTGAGAGCGTGGTATTGTTTGTCGTGTTAAGTCATTGCTTACATTTAGGATTCTTCAGAAGAAGGTTGTGATACTCATTTGCCTTTCATCTTGCATAACCTGATTTTGGTGGCTCTTGGAAGCACTGACTGAGAAAGGCATGTGGCATTTTCCAGAGATACTTGGTTTTCTGAAATGACCAGGACTTCTCTGACATGTTGCAAAACAGTCGATAACAAGCCTGGATTTCTATAGATATCTGAGGATTTTTCTTGAATTCTTGGCAGAGGAGTATGAGAGGAAAAGTCATAAAGAATATAGATTGAGGCCAACTCGATGCTTGAGCAGCAGTGTTGAAAAGCTGGCCAGAACAAGGTATTCCTAGAACCTTTCTGCATTGGTTATTACAGGGTTTTTAGAAGTAAAATGAGTTGTCTTAAATCCAGATTGAGATGGATGCATTAAGGAGAGACATTGGTCAAAAAAAAACCCCACCCCAAAACAAAATAAGAGAAAGGAGTGGTGTTTCCTTAAATGCAGTGTCCTGGTGAAATAATTTTACCAAAATAAATCTTGCTTGTGCTTCCTGTGTCCTGAGAAGATTAAAAATACTGTTTTACCTGCAAGTGTTGAGATGGACAGTATGAGGTTTTTCCCCTCGATTGTGAATTATATTCAAGTATCTGTAATATATTCCAGTTTGTTCAAACAGTGAATTTAGACGAATTCAGAACACGTCATTTTATAAAGCAAACTTAGTTGGTATTTCTGTGAAATTCTCTGGAATTTCAAAACTCAAACAATTTCCATTTAAAGGCGATTAATTTTATTCTTGTGTGGCTTTTTGCTTAAAACTGAAGAGTGTTGGGGTTTTAAAAACTGCTTTTACCCAAGTTTTTTCATTAAGAGTAATCGGTCCATAAGGGAATATAATAAGCTGCTGTAGACTATCTATCTTAGTGGTATGTTAATTAAATATAACTAACAAAGGATTTATTAATAAAATAGTATCAAATAATAAATTATTTTTGAAAAGGAGTAAAACTAGCATCTTAATATCTAATTTGACTCCTTTTACACTGTTATTTCTGAAAGTATTATAAGTCTCATTTATGCAGGTATCTTTCTTGATATATTTCAAAGATACTACAGCTGTGAAGGACCACAAAGCCATGATACCTTAAGCCTTCATTTAAATATGGCATGTTAAGTTAAGTGATGTTAATGAAGCTAATATTTCAGGCTAATTGTGAGCTATTCCATGCTATGGAAGAAGAAAACCACTATTGTCCCGCTGCTTTCACTAGAAAATATTCCTTCCTGTCACCGAGTCTGGTAATCATTATGACCTATAGCACTTTAACAAAACAGCAGCTAATCACCTAAGAAAATTATCCGAGCCTTCTCATCAGAGCACCAACCTGTGTGAGGTCAGTGTTCCTTCTCTAACTGCAGCCAATAATGAGTATTTCAGAGGGAAGCAGAAAAGAACACCACCATGATTAATATTTATGAAGCCTAGTCAGTTGAAGTTAAAGGCTTCAAACTTGGCTTGTTTTATATTTCTCACTCCAGTAGGGAAACTGTTCTGTTTGAAAGAAATCAGTTCACTGATTTAAGTAGGTAAAATTAGTTGCACGTTGGATAAATGAAATGAGTGGCAGGGTGGAGGATTTTTAGTTCCTCTGTTCGGAAGCTAATAGGAAGGAAGTTTCTTTGCCTGGATTCTTTTTAAAACAATTCACTGTAAAAGTACTGGGAAACTTTCAGGACTGTATCAAGAGCCTGAAAATTTTAACTTGATGTTTTGAGAATTAAACCTTGTTGGAAGAGAGACTTGAAACAGAATTATTGGCAGGGTTGCATTGGAATAAATAAAGACAGGATTAGTGACAATGCTCTTGGAATTTCTGAAGGTGGACTTTTTTGGTTTGGATTTGCTAGTAAAGATGATGTTCAGGATAAGGGAATTCAAGCCAATGCCATCAGTGTATAAAAGTTGGTATTTTTCCTTGCTTCCCTTTATGTTCTGGACTAGGGCTGAAATATTTTTGAAGTAACCACAGTGTCTTGCTACTCCACAGAAGTCAGGTAGGTATTTGTCACAACCTTTACCATTGAATCCCTTAGCACCCTATGCATAGTAATACTGTTTTTGAAAACCTTGCTTTTTGTTTCATAGTAAAAATGAGCGTGGTACAGAACAGTAAAGATGAATCTGCTTGGAAGTGGATGTTTAGCTTAGTAACAGTGGATTAGTTGGAACTCAAAGGGTAATTTATGCATAGATAATTCATTACATGTTTTCATTATGTTCTGTTTTGCTGTCTTCCCTCTTCTTTCTAGCAGAGGTCAGGGTCAGTTCCATGGTTTAAGCACTGCAGATACACAATTAAAGTGTAACTCCAGTGTTATTTCCTTCTTTATATTTTACTCTTCTTTTTTTTTTTTAAACTGTCTATGTCTTTCATTGGTCTAACAACACAGAAGTGGAACAACTTGATCTGAAGAAAAAAATAAAGACACAAAACCCTAATGTCTGCAGGTTGCCTGGTTTCACTGAACCTTTAGACAGGTAAACTCAGAAGAACTCACTAATTTTGGGGGGGGGGGGGGAAATCTAGATTATAGCAGTATCTTTCCTAGATGAACATATTTTTGTTAGGAGAAGGTGATTCATTACCTTGCCTAACATGGAACTGGAAGATTCTGACATTATTTCATAGTAAATATTTACATTTTATGAGTAGTTTTAGTTTTGCATAGAATGGAGCAGCTGTAATGTGCCTGTCTCTTCTAAAAGAGTGAGTTTTTGGGAAGATCAAAGCACCTTAGGGATCCAGGTCCCACTGCAAAACTCAAGAAGGTTTCTTTCTGGAGAGAGATCCCCTTTAAGGATCTGTGTGTTTAGTGGTTCTTCAATAGTATTGGATAGTTTGCAGAGAAGCTTACAAATAGAACAGATCTTTTCCCATGGCATTGCTCTCAAACTGCTAATTCTTGATACAGTTTTCAGGAGAGGGAGCTATAGCATTTGACAGCAAGGGCACTGCCAATCTGAAGATGAGACTGATTCACCACTGAATATGTGCTGCTGGATGTGCAGCGCTCCATTTACATTTTGCTTTCCATGTTACAGACGGACTGCTGTGCGTGTTCATACACACATGCAGACATCTTCTCTCTGCTGAACTGTACCCGACAGCGTTTTTAATAATATGCATGGCAAGCCTGCCTGACAAATGTGATAGACTGTAAGGAATCTGGCAGAAATCAATAAACATCAAGCAATGAAGAATTTAGAGAGTAAATGATGACAGCTTCTTCAGGTTAAAAATCAATAGTACAATGCTGAATGTGGTCTTGGAGGCCATGGTCAGGTCATGCTAGGCAGGTGTTCTCTCTTCACTGAGCCCTCTGAGGCACCGTTAGTGCAGCGAGGGGAAGGGAGATGCCAGGATGCATTTGAAGAAGCTCAAGTGTTGTGTTTCTAATTGGGGTAGACCCTGTGATTTGGATAAAATCCACTGAGATAAGTGCTTTTTACAAGTTCACTTATTTTGATTGCTGTAAGAACGTAGCTCTATGTATTCTGTAAAAACTGCGTTGCAGACTTAGCAAGAACAGTATTTTCTGAGGTAAGAGCTCTGTCTGCCCCTTGGAGAACGCACAGGAAATATTGGCAGCATAGCACACCCAGGCACCCTCTGTGCATCACTCAAGGATGCTCCCAGCCCCTCATCCCCAGCTGGCAATTGGACTGCAGGTCTTTTATACTGACTTGATAGTCTAGGCTCATTTTTTCTTTTACTGCAAAATGCATTTAAGATGTATGGGGAGATTCAAACTAGGAGCAAGCCACTAGTAGGTTACTAACACTTGGAATTTAATTTTTTCCTATTTTAGGGGTAGAGTGTTTTTTATAAGTGGTGAATATTGCAGAAAACCCATAAATTCTCCTCTCTGTTTTCAGTATCACAGCTGTCAGCCTGCAGTGGAAAGCCATTCTGCATTCTTCCGCCTCCTCCTTTCAGTTTCTTAACTCTGTCAAACTGAAAAGTCACAGTGCTTTGGTGTCCCTCCTGCCTGTGGAGTTTAGTAATTAGTATTCTTAAAGTTAATCCTGTTCAGGATCTCATTTGTGCCCTGGTCCTGAATACCTTTTGCAGTGCAGTGTAAAGTGTAAGCCAGTATGGAATAGTGCGCTGCTGGAGTTCTGCTGTTCTTGTGGGCAGATTAGACCTGCTGGAAAATGGACAGCATGGGTGAATTGCATCTTTTCTTTTTTTGAGTCTCTAATCTTTGAGGTTCCTAAACCAAAAAAAGTCAAATCCCAGATATCCTGCTTTTTAATTTTAGCTGTCAGGCTTTTGTAGGTAAATACAAAAACATGTCCTCAGAGATCTATTAAAACTGTTGCAGAGGGCAGTTTTCTTCGCACATGTAACTGAGTCACATTTGAAAATGAAAAGTCATTCTGACTCATGGATTTTTGATGAAAAATATAATTCCAGAGTACCATTTTTACATACATGTATAGAGAGTGCTCTTATTCTGAATATTTAGTGCTTTAGTGATCCATAATTTCAGGATGTACCACAGTGTTTTAAATTGTAATATACAATGTACATGTGGGCTATTTGTTTTCACAAAGAAACCTGTTTTTCTTAGTGTGTAGATTTCATGTTAGATTTAAAAATAAACTGGTATGTTTTCTTTGGCTTTGAGCCTACTTGTAATTGTAAGTGCATTGATTAAATATGACAGCTAACCTGTCTATTGTGATAGCCTTCAAAAAAAGTCTGGCTTTGTTTTGCAGTTGTGTACGAAGACAACTCTTCCCTGGAGTAATTTAGCAATACAAGGTTATCTGGGGACAACTGCAACTTCTTTAAATTTTTCCTGTAATATAAAAATTAACTCACTACTTTGGA
This sequence comes from Porphyrio hochstetteri, assembly GCA_020800305.1. Taxonomy (NCBI): domain Eukaryota; kingdom Metazoa; phylum Chordata; class Aves; order Gruiformes; family Rallidae; genus Porphyrio; species Porphyrio hochstetteri. The sequence goes on along the minus strand of CM036910.1, from coordinate 15,857,384 downwards.
TTATTTTCTGGATTATTTTCTGGCTCTGTAGGATCTGATTACTCCGTTTGCTTGTATGTTTTGATTCTGTAGAAGTTGAAAAGACAATAAAAGTAGCCCTTCTTTTTTGTCAAGAGAACTGGAAGAAGTACAAGATGGAGGTGAAAGAAGCCTCAATTTCCTGTGCACTCTTCTTGAGGGTTTGGTAGCTACCCTGATGAGATTTTCTGACCAGTTTCACTGGGAAAAATTTTCTGAATTTTTCTAGGGATGTTTTGTCAGGATTTCTCTGATTGATTGATGGAGAGGGGAATATAGGAAAAAAAGCCAGCAAATAGAAACACCTGTTGATCGTGTTATAAATAGAGTAACATGAAAAATGTGTTACGTTGGGATTGGTGGTTGGTTGTTAAGGGTCTGTGCATTTCATTTAGATGGAAAACAAACTCATTCCAGTGTCAGCCTTTTTGGGAGAATAACTTAAAAAAAAATCTTCTCTGCAGTACTACCAGCAGAGGAAACACCTCCACATACTCCCCCAAAACCAAAAGAAAATTATCTAACTTACCTTCTGGTCTTATACTCTATTTAGCTGACCAGACTAGGAATTACTGTGTGTAGGGCAAATTGCTTCTGATTATTCGTTATGCAACTAGACAAAGGTTCATCATCATCATCATGGTATCTGCATAAGTAGGAAGCAGTGCCAGACTTTGTGTGTTGTCCTTCAGAGCGAGCTTAGCTGTGCACTGTGGGTTGTATGTTGTATCTAACCTGGTGTGACTGTGTTGCTCAGTCAAGGATTGGTCACAGATTCCTCCCTTACCCCTGTGCATTTCTTCTCACATCAGTTCAAACAGTCGTTAAGAACACGAGTCAGTGAGCTGACCCCAGAGGAAAAAGAAATCACTTGGGGCTTGGTCATCTTTCTTGTCTTGCAAACATGCACTCTTCAAAGTTGTTGCATGGATTTTGGAGACTAGTCAGAAGCCTTTTTTCTGAACAGCAGCCTGTGCTTGCATCAGAGAGGCTGAGTCTTTATCTCATGACAGTGTATAGAGTGGCCGTTTGGTTCAGTTCTGCATATTCTCTAAATACTGCAGGATTGGTGTGTAAGCACAGAGCTGCTTATACCTTGAATAGATTAGCTGTTCTAATGTCAATGGAAATAACCAAGGGAATTCCAACTGCCACTTTTCCTTAGTGATGGTGTTTGGTGTGATTTGAGGGGAGGCAATGCAATGTTACAGAAGATGTAGACTAGCATAGAAAGTAGGAATGTGATCTGCTAGAATACAGGCTTTACTCTTTTTTTTCTTCTTTCTCTTTTTTCCCCTCCTCCAATGTTCTACCCAATTCAGGTACCTTCCTTTTTGAATTATGATCACCCAGAATAGAGTTAAGGTCACTGTAAGACTGGCAGCATAAAATTCTCAATAGGAAATGAAACAGCACATAGCCATGAAACAGCAAAATATGTCAGAGATAATGTAGAGAGTTTTGATAATGGTCTTTGAGGAAGGAAACTTCCTGATAAAATGAGCTGAGTTGCACTCTTGATTGCGGTTTTTGTTCTTTGTCAGCGAGGTTGTATGTAACTGAGGGAAGAAATAAAGATACTTAAATATAACTTCACTAATTTGCTTGTTGTCTTTAATGTGTCATCATAATATTTTGTAGTGTGCCTGTGTGTGGAAATTAAGCAGCTTATGTGAAGCTTAAATTAAGAACATGTAGAATTTATTTTTAATGATGAAGTCTCTCCTGACTAAAAGATTATTCTTTAATATTTTTGTTAATTTACTTAAAGGTTGACTTAGGAAAATGTTTAGTGCTTGGTGTCTTTCATTTTTAAAGTACACAAATTCTAATCTTAAAGCTAAAGAATTTGATATCAATTTTAGATTTTGTTGTATTTTTATATCTTAGTGCAGTCTATTTTTTTCTTTCCTGTTATCTGATCAATCAGGAATGTGTTTTTAATGTAGAGAGAATTCTGTGAAGGAGCATGAGATGTGTTTCCTTGTGTTCTTTTTTAGTGAAATGACAAAAACTGTGGAGATTTCTGGGGAAGGTGGACCCTTGGGAATACATGTAGTGCCTTTTTTTTCATCTTTGAGTGGGAGGTAAGTTATTTTCTGCATGGCTCAAGATGTATGTTAATAAAAGGATTTTAGTTGTGATTCTCTTAAAATAATTTAACCATAAGAACAATAGATGATTAAAATCGGTACTTTTGTTTACGACACTGCCTTACATTAACAAAATATTTAATTTTAGTTATGCATAAGACATTGACACCCCCGTTGTCCATAAGTCCTTTTAATGACCTCTGGTTTTAATCTGTGAACAGTAAACTAGACTTTCTGTAAAATAATGTAATAGTAAAGATATGGGTATTAGGGGATGGGTTTTTTTTGTGGTGTTGGGTTGTTTATGTGGGTGTGGGGTTTGGATTTCTTTTCTGTGTGCAGCTTTTTGTTTGGGTTTGTTGTTTTGGTTGTGTTTTTCTTCGAGTTGGATTTCTCTCCATAGACCCTTCTTTAGTGACATGTCAGACAAGAAGAGGAGAGAAAATTTGCTTGCCTGTCCATGCCTCATAGTTTTCAAGCCACCTTTTCTGATTTGGTTGTATAGCATTTATAAAAATGTGCACTATGCCATGAACCTTTCTTTGTCACAATACAATTACTTTAATTATAAATGAGTTAACGTAGTCTCTTGAGATCACAAAAGCCTATTATAGCAGCATGCTCATATTGATGTACTGTAGTTAAGACTATGTCAGCATTTTCTTTACAACTGTTTTCCAAGCTATGTAACTCAGGTGGTAAAAAAAAAAAAATTATTATTCTAGGCTGAAATTTGACAAACAGAGCCTTTGGAGGATAGTTAATTTGGCATTGGCAGCCCTGAATAAGAGATGGGAAATTTCCAGTGCCATAAATGATGCAATAGTAAAATAGCTGCTTTAACACGAAGACAATTATTGCAAAGGTAAAAAGTTGTATAATTTTTACATTTCTTTGTCAACTTTCATGTAGGATAGAGAATCTAAAGGATTCAATTGCCTTGAAAAGTTGATGTGAGTGTTTTCTCAGCAAGATCTGAATTTAAGTGACGACACATTCATTCAGAATAGGGTTTTTTCTGCCAAAAGGGAAAATGGATGTCTACCTGCTGCCAGGAAAAATGTCACTGTCTCAGGAAGAAAGTTGGTTTTTAGAGGGAATTGTAGGTGGTCTGAGTTGTGTCTTTGGCTTTGCAGGCTGCCTGTTTGTCTTGAGAAAGGCACTCATATTTGTTATCCCAGCCTGATATGCAGACAATAGTTCCTTGTTATAGGCATGCCATAAAGGCTGCAGTGTGTACCCTGTATTTCAAGATCATTAGGTTAAACAAATGGGATGAAGCTGCATGCTATTAACATGAGTCATTATTGTGACTGTAATACAGTTCTGTACTGAAGTATCGCTGGTTTGGATGTAGCTTTTAAAGGCCTCCATGAAGAAAAAGTGACGTTTTCCTTGGTCTACACTGCATGCATGTTAGTATGTCCTTATTTACAAATGCTTTTGGGAATCCCTCAGAGAAGAGTTTCTTGACAAACAGGCTACTTGTTTAGACAGTTGACTTGAAATTTTAATGACCCTTGGCAAAACAATACTGATATCTTTCTAAAAACACTAGAGTGACTTGAATTGCTTGTCCCTTTTGTTTAATCAAGCTTGAGACTATTGTGTAAATTTTAACTCATAGCATGAGAAAGTACAGAAGAGCATCTTCTATTTCTGTTAATGACAAGTTACAATTTATGGGTGCACACTGGCCATGACTAACTTGGTTTGGTATTTCAGCTGTAAAGTTATCTTCTAATAAGGTAATGCTGCTTTTAGCGTAGTGCTGCTGCAAAACAAAATTTTTCTGGAGGTAGAGTTAAAACATTGCATTAACTTACAAAATGTTAGTTTATACCGGATTGACAAAACTCATGGAAATAATTTTCCCCCTTTCTTTTGCACTTTGATATAATTAAAAAGGAAATTAAAATTTTCTAGTGCATTAGCTAATAATGCTAAAATTGAAGCTTTGGAAAAAAATAATGGAGGAATGAATTTAAGCTGCCACAGTATATAACTTAAGCCACTCATTCAGGGGTACAGACAGTGAGTTTCAGACACGTGGACATTCCATTATATGGATGCAGCATCTAAACACAACGGGATGAGTGAAGATCGTAGCCACTGACTTTGTAACTGCTTTTATTTTTATTCTTATATTGGTCTGCATCTCAATGTAATCATACTTCATTAGTTCTCCATGTTTAGATTTTGATTACCACTACTTGGATGTTTTTCATCAATAGGGCAGTGGCCCCTCACCACCCTTGTCCCTTTGAATCCTCAAGTGAACAGTATCACAGGTTGAATTTTTTTTTTCTGTGAGATGTTTTGAAGAAGTAATATTCAATAGGAACCAAGTTTTCTCTTAAAGTACGTTGATATGACATAAATACAGAATTTCAAATCTTATTATACAGTAAATCTAAAATCATATGCATGCGTGCTGTGAATCTGTGGAATGGACTTAAATACGAGGAGCAGTCATGAATCTGAGAAAATATACAAGGCTTCCGTTTTGGTATTGGAGTGCTGGCATGTTGGAAATTACACATTAATATTTTATGGAGTATAACCAATATAAAATGGTCTCTAAAGGTCATCTGTCTTTGCTGATGCAGTATGGAAATTTAGTGGGTAAAACGTTATTATAAAAGGTCTTCACAAACATGAAGTTGTCAGGGGTTTTTTTGAATGTTATACTGGTATCATTGGATATATCTACGTTGAGTTGTAGTCTCAAATACAGGGATACTCCCAGCAGCGCTAGCCACACTGCACTTTTGGATCACCCACACTAGCCCACTGAAGTCATTATCAAGAAGTTTCTGTGCTGCACTTCTGTTTTCAATTTGCACATAACCTGGTAACAGACAAGCTATGTTTTAGACACTTTGTAAACATAGAAATAGTAATTATTTTTTAATCCTATGCTGATGCCTGTTTAGTTTATTATAGTTGAGTTAGAAAATTACTTTTAATCTGTGCTTTGCTTTGGAACAATGTAATCTGACTTAGAGGCAGGCAAATATTGCATAAGCTGCATTCAAGTTGTTACCTGGAGATGTAGGTGTTTTGTTTCTCCAAGTATGATCTACAGGACTTAATACTTTATAAAGTTATAGCAAATACTATTGAGTGAGCTTTCTTGGTGTTTCTTGCAATCTCCTCCCTGTTCAAGGGAGCTGCGAGTCCTTTCTCTAGTTGAAGCACTTCATAGTGGTCTGCTTTATCTTATCTTATACACAGTAGGGATTAATATTTAGTTGCAATAAATTAATACCAGCAGAAGAAAGGATAGTTTTCACTTTTTTTCCATTTTAGGATGCTGGGACTCTTCATCCGTGGTATTGAAGAAAACAGCAGATCTAGGCGTGATGGACTCTTCCATGAAAATGAGTGCATTGTGAAGATTAACCATGTGGACCTTGCAGATAAAACCTTTGCACAGTAAGTGCTGGTTTACTGATACTTTTAACCACCCAGCATTTTATACAATGCCATGTTTATTATTCATGCAAAGCGATTAATGTTTATTTCTACTGCAGTGCCTGTAAAATTGATAGCTAGCAGAAACTTTGTAATTTTCTGTTGAAAGGGGATCTTATCGATACTTATATCTAAAGGGCAGATGTAAAGAGGATGGGGCCAGATGCTTTTCAATGGTGCCCAGCAACAGGGCAAGAGGCATGGGAAGTTCCATCAGAATATGAGGAAAAATTTCTTCATTTTGAGAGTGACAGAGAACAGGTTGCCCAGAGATTGTGGATTGTTCTTCTCTGGAGATACTTGAAATCCACCTGGATGTGCTCCTGTGCAACCTGCTCTATGTGATCCTGCTTTAGCAGAGTGGTTGGACTAGGTGAGGTCCCTTCAGAGGTCCCTTCTTCAGAGGTCCCTTCTAACCCCGACCATTGTGTGATTCTGAAACCTCGAAATAAGGTAAAAATTGAAGAGGGGGATCTTTTAGTCTTAATGAACCTATAGTGCTTATTTAAAAAATAAAAGCTTATTTAAATTAATAGTTATTATCCCTTTCTAATTTGTCTGTTATGTTTTTCCATAATTTGTTCCTCATAAGGCCTTCAGAGTGAGTCAATGTTGCAACAAGTTTTTTGATGTTCTTTTGCAAATGAATTAAGACTAATTTTTTTGGTGCTGTGGGTTTGTAAGCATCTAACTTTTAAAAATACTAGTATTGTCAAACTGACTAGTTGAGCTAAATGTTCTCACCTCTTATGACTTATTAAAAATCTGTTGACATTTATTGTCTATTTCAAATTACTTTAAGTAACAGGTTGCTTTGGCTGTGAATTAATAAGACATTGTTGCGCAAAAGAATAGCCTCTCAAATTTCACAGATACTTGCTGTAGTAATTAAATAGTAATTTATTTTTACTTCTAATCCGTATGTTTAGACAGCTGAGTGATTGTTTATAATATAACAAAAATCTATTGAGTTCTCAAGGGAGTTGAGGCTTAACTTTCTAAACAGTAAGCCAAATGTTCAAGGTTTCTGGACTAAAATCAGATAAGTAATTTCACTATTAGGGATAAATATTTACAAAATAGATTTTCATAAAACCAGCATAGTTCTGTAGTAGGTATTAACTTGTTTCTGAGATTGCACTTGCTGCCTTCTGATGTACATGCCATTCCCCTTCGCCCTGAGAAGTTCCTACATAAGCTGTCGATGTTAGCAGAACCGTAAGTGTTGATATCACATTAAAGTCTTTGTTGCCTACCCTGCACAAGTTTGTAATGAAGAGAGACCCTTTCCGAACAAGGCTTCGTCTGAATCAAACTCTCGCTTTTCAAAATTCTGTGTGGTGCTGTCTTTACAAATTTGTTGCCATGTTCAGAATGTAACTAGATCTCCGAGGACTTTTTAAGCTCATGAGATCTATGTGGAATGGAGGACTTAGAATATTTTTCTGTAAGGTTACTAGGTTTTGGGTCAGTCAGTAAATTTTCAAGTTCTCCATCAGGCTTCCCTTCAAAATGAGGAATGCAGGACACTTGGCTTTCAAGTGAGTGTACAGTTTTGGGAGTTGAAAGGGGTACAAAGACAATTGTTTAGGGAGACTCATCTTGTTAGACAATCTCTCTGTCATTTGAAGAATGAGAGAGGAGTGCTTAAAAAGTAGTTTAGAGCAGAGCCTAATTTAGTTGGTCTAATTCAACATATGTTATAATAACAAGTAATGCGGCTGCAGTGACATTGGATGCCTTGGACAGAGTGACCATGAAATGATACATTTCTCAATTCATGGTGGAGCTTGGAGGGGGAATAGTAAAACTGCTACCTTGGACTTTCAGAGGGCAGACTTTGATTTGTTCAAGAGACTGGTAGGGGGAGTCCCTTGGCATTCAGTCTTAGCGAACAAAGGGGTACAAGAGAGCTGGTTGCTCTTCAAGAAGGAAGTCTTAAGGGCGCAGGAGCAGGCGGTCCCCCTGAGCCGCAAAATGAGCCGGCGGGGAAGAAGACCAGCGTGGATGAATAGGGAGTTACTCTTGAGGCTCCGTGAGAAAAAGAGAATCTACCGCCTGTGGAAGGAGGGACGGGTAACTGAGAATGAATTCAAGGAAGTTGTCAGGATGTGTAGAGGTGAAATCAGAAAGGCAAAAGCCCAGCTTGAATTTAACCTGGCCGCTGGGGTGAAAAAGAATAATAAACTATTTTATAAGTACATTAACAGTAAGAGGAGGACAAAGGAGAATATCCACTCTTTACTGGATGAGGCTGGGAATGTGATCACTGAGGATAAGGAAAAGGCGGAGGTTCTGAATGCCTTCTTTACGTCTGTCTTTAAAGGTCAAACAGATCCTCAGGGTACCCCTCTCTCTGACCTGGTAGTCTCAGCTGGGGAGCATGCTAACTCCCCTGTGATTCTGGAAGAAACAGTCAGAGACTTCCTACTCCAACTGGACTGCCACAAGTCCATGGGGCCGGATGAGATCCACCCGAGAGTGCTGAGGGAACTGGCAGAGGTGGTAGCCGAGCCGCTTTCCATTATCTATCAGTCCTCCTTGCTGACTGGTGAGGTCCCAGAAGACTGGAGGCTTGCCAATGTGACTCCCATTTACAAGAAAGGTTGTAAGGAGGATCCGGGGAACTACAGGCCTGTTAGCCTGACCTCGGTTCCAGGGAAGGTTATGGAACAGATAGTCTTGAGGGAGATCATGCGGTATGTGCGGGATGGCCGGGGGATCAGGCCTAGCCAGCATGGGTTCATGAAGGGCAGGTCCTGTTTGACCAACCTGATCTCCTTCTATGATCTAGTGACCCATCTGCTGGATGAGGGAAAGGCTGTTGATGTGGTCTACCTAGACTTCAGCAAAGCCTTTGACACTGTCTCCCACAGTATTCTCCTGCAGAAGCTGGCAGCCCGTGGCTTGGATGGGTACACCCTCGGCTGGGTAAGGAGCTGGCTGGAGGGCCGGGCTCAGAGAGTGGTAGTAAATGGAGTTAAATCCAGCTGGCGACCGGTCACGAGTGGTGTTCCCCAGGGGTCGGTGCTGGGGCCTGTCCTCTTCAATATCTTTATTGATGACCTAGATGAGGGCATTGAGTGCACCCTCAGTAAGTTTGCAGATGACACTAAATTGGCTGGGAGTGTGGATCTGCCTGGGGGTAGCGAGGCCCTACAGAGGGATCTGGACAGGCTGGAGAGCTGGGCTGAAGCCAATGGCATGAGGTTCAACAAGAGCAAATGCCGAGTCCTGCACTTTGGCCACAACAACCCCAGGCAGCGCTATAGGCTTGGGGCGGAGTGGCTGGAGGACTGTGTGGAGGAAATGGACCTGGGGGTACTGATTGATGCACGGCTGAACATGAGCCGACAGCGTGCACGGGTGGCCAAGAAGGCCAACGGCATCCTGGCTTGCATCAAAAATAGTGTTACTAGTAGGAGCAGGGAGGTAATTGTCCCCCTGTACTCAGCACTTGTGAGGCCGCATCTCGAGTACTGTGTTCAGTTTTGGGCCCCTCACTACAGGAAAGACATTGAGGCTCTGGAAGGCGTTCAGAGGAGGGCTACTAAGCTGGTGAGGGGTCTGGAACACAGGCCTTACGAGGAGCGTCTGAGGAAGCTAGGATTGTTCAGCCTGGAGAAGAGGAGGCTTAGGGGAGACCTTATAGCTCTCTATAACTTCCTGAAGGGAGGTTGTAGTGAGCTGGGGGTCGGCCTCTTCTCCCGTGTAGGCAGTGACAGAACTAGAGGGAATGGTAGCAAGCTGCGCCAGGGGAGATTCAGGCTCGACATTAGGAAGCACTACTTCTCAGAAAGGGTAGTCAGGCACTGGAATGCACTGCCCAGGGAGGTGGTGGAGTCACCAACCCTGGGGGTGTTCAAGGAAAGACTGGATGTTGTATTGAGGGATATGGTTTAGTGGGAGCTAGTAGTAATAGGTGAATGGTTGGACTGGATGATCTTCTAGGTCTTTTCCAACCTTGATAATTCTGTGATTCTGTGAAAAAAACCTGTGTACAACATCTACCTGGGGACTGAGGGGTAGTAGCTTGGACAAATTCAATCCTGGTCCAATGTCCTGTCACGTTGTTCTCACGAATTGCCTTCCAGAATAGCCTTCTGCATCGTCTCTTTACCCTGGCTGTTGAGTATGGCAAAAGAAAACAGCTTTCTGGGTTGAAACTAATCTCGGTGAATAGGCCTTTTAGTTTTCATGTGGTGTGACATCACTCTCCTGACCTGACAGAAGTAAAATTACAGAAATGCAGTAATTGTAACGGATGCGACGAAGTGTTGTCCCAGTGACTATTGACCCAAAAATAATCATCACATTTTCCCATGAGAGGAAAATCTGCTTGCTAGTTTCAAATTGACATTTCTTCATAACCCTTGTAAAAGCTGTTTCAACACTTAGCAGAGACGGTCACATACTGTCTCTCTCTGTTTTCAGCAGACGCTTTCTGTATTGCTCCTGATGATGGCTGCTTCTCAGCTGTAATGGCAGCAGCCTACTTTCTGTATTCCCATGTTTATAATAGTCTTATATATTGAGACTGCTGGTCTGCCTTTTCAGTTGCTGTTAATCTTTTAAATTACAGTCTCTTGTGTTGCAGCTTCTAGCACCTCTTTTAATTGACTCCCTTATTTCTTTAAAGTATGTGTTTGGGGTCTCAAGAAATGTAAATTTCTCTGCCCATTATTTTTCCTCTTTGAAGTGCAGCCAGTTATTTTGCCCCTGAAGACTGCGTTTAGGCTTTCCCATAGGATATTTTGCGTTATTTCCACTTTCTTTGGTTTTGTTTGGAGATCTTAGATTTTTCTTTCATGTATTTAAAATATTCATCTCCTGAAACTGATTTATTAAATTACCTTGTAACATATGGCCAAGTGGCTACTTGCAAGGATGAAGACCTGTGAAAGAAGTCTACCTTACATCCTTGTGCTGAGAGCATGCCGTGGTTTCTACAGTCTGGGTAAGGTCTCTTCATGAAAACCTTCACAGACTGTAGATGAGCAGGTAACCTGCAAACCTGCAGGCATGCTGGGACAGTGTCCTTACAGTGCTGAAACCTAACCCTTGAGGGTGGTGGTGGCAGAATACCTTCTTCATCAGTCTTGCTGCCTTTTTTGTCCAAGTTTGAGGTTTCTGTTCTGGCAGTGTCTCCTGTCAGTTATTTGGACTCCTAGTGTGCATACGCTCAGTGTAGCCAGGATGTCCCTTTCCCTCAGCAGTATCCATTGGGACTGCCCCAACTTCAGCATCTTCATGCTGCAAAAATCCCTCTCAAAACAGTCCCTCCCTTCCACTGCTTACAGCTGCAAGGTGGAGGGTCTGTACTGCAATTTTGACCTCAGGAGGTGTGTATTCAAGATGATGATGTTTGCAGTGGCTTGCTTTCTGTATCACTGTAAAAACCTGTTTACGTCAGAAGTCCTTTCAGAGTTGGCTCCTGTTGTGTAACTGAGTGTAAATCCAATACCAAGACTTAAGTGAAATACTGACTTTGCCTGATGGACAAACATGCCACTGGAATGTAGGAGATACATAAATTGTTCTCAGAAGGACCCAGTGAAATGAATGTAACCAGTATTTCCTCTCTTGACCCGACTCAGCTAAGCATAAGTTCTTGACTTTTTTTTTATTTTCAAAATGTGCTTCAGCTGCTACTGTTGTTTGTATTTGAGTTATCTTCTGCAGTACAGAAGAAAATCAGTTGACCTTATCAGGAGAAGAAAGCATAGAAAGAGAAAAGTCCCTATTGTTCTATTAGAATCCCAAGGTTCATAAAATACTTTGATTGACCAAATCTATGGGTTTTTCAAAATCCAGGGAAGTCTGTATGAATAGTTGCTTTGGCCAGCTCTTCAGAATTGCCTGCAGTGCTTGTAGAGCCAAACATTGTCATGTTAATTGGTTCAACGAGAGCAGTTTCACTCAGCACCTTAATACAGCTTCTGGTGTTGCGTTTGAGCACATCTCTAAAGACACTGATTAAGTAAAGTCCAGGTATCCACCTTAGCAAGAGGTTACTGCTTGAGAGATGTGACTCATATCTAGCTATTAATTTATCCATTTAGTAGTAACACAGAAATGGTTGCACCTTTTGCAGTGACCAGGGTTTTGTTCCCTGATGTCTAAATATCCCGTACCATCATTCTTGTCTGTTGCACTATTCGCAGCCACAGTATTTCTGCTGAAGCTGTCCATATATCCCATAGCCTCATCCTTTTCATCAGTGTGGGATCAGCCAGCACAGTTGCATTAGGGATGATGAAGGAATCTGAGGGGCTACTAGGCTGTACTCAAAAAAAAAAAAAAGTCTTGAGCTTGCTCGTAGTAGATGTATTCAGCACTTGGTCATGAGCACTCAGCATGTCTGTGCCAACAAGCAAATATGTAACAGACAAACACTTGGAAAAATATAGCAAGCTATAGCTTCAGGAGTCTTTTGATAAGCTTTTGCCATCCGAACTTCCCCTCCTTGTATGCCATTTTATTCTGGATGACAGGCAGCCTAGGAATCCTGACAGATGTGCTGTTGCTACTTGAAACATAATAGTTTAGAAGTCTTACTTCATGTGTACTTTTTAGAAAAGGGACCCTGTAGAAGGGTAAGGTTCTTTACCCATGTTTAAGATACTTTTTTTTTTTGGTCATATCGTCTGTAAGCAACTTCAAACTTTGCCCAAATTCTCTGGTTTATGTGAATTTTCATACCTTTGTTTTAAAGGGCTCAGGACATTTTCCGTCAGGCAATGAAATTTCAGAGTGTCATCTTGGAAGTCCTTCCTCCATATAACCGAGAACAGTATGAGAAGTCTGCTATTGCTCCACTTTTTCTGGATAATGAAGAAGGACTTGCAAAAACAAAGATTCCACCTCCTGTTCATCCAAAGCCTGCTCTGAAAACAATTAATCTTTCTGGAGCAAGCAGCTTGGAGGCAGGTGTACAGGCAACGCTACAACAAGCTAAGAGCCCCAACCTCCCACGGCTGGTTAGAAAGCCATCCTCTCCCTCACTGTCCCCCCTTATGGGCTTTGGCAATAAAAAAAATGCAAAGAAAATAAAGATAGAACTGAAAAAAGGTAAGTCTTTCAAGATGATATTATTTCTGTATCACACTCTCTGTATTGATAACTTTTAACTAAACTTAGTGATATTAGAAGTACAAGCAAGTTATTTGCAGTTTAAAAGTTCCTAATCTTCCAAAAGGTAGATTCTTCCAAAAGGTAAAAGAATGTTAACAGGAGTGTTTACCAGCAATGTTCTCAACAATTGGCTTTCTTTTGAAGTGTTATCCAAACTTACTAACTTTTAAAACATCTCAGTTCCCAGTGATGTGGATAATATTTCTTGAGCAACATCTGATAGTAAGAGATGATTCAGCTTTTTCACAGCACAGAAGAAAAATATCAACTGTCCACTGTTTACCGTTTTTATTCATATCTGCTAGTTGATCAGAACGGTTATTGCATTCTTTTAAAGATCTGTTTAAAAATATACTTGGCTCTGTTTCATGTTATCCAGGAAGTTGACCAGAGATTTACCTGTCTTTCCCTTCTTTGTTTTCTACAAATCCTTTTCTTTTCTGTATGCATTCAGCTGTCGGCATGTTGATTTTGTGAGTGTATCTTTAATTGCTGCTCCATGCAGATGTCTGTCTTTGCACGGAGTAACAGGTTTATGCACATGTAGCAGAATGTGCTTAAGCAGATCCCAATTAGCATTTATTTTCTGTTTAATTTCTGTCTTTGATTTGGCTGAGAGTTAAATTTGATGCTAGAAGTGGCCCTTTAAAAAACTGTCTGTAACTTTATTCTCTTAACACATAAAGAAGGGAATCAAGCTGTCATTTCTTAATTTTCGTTATTTCTCAACTTAAATCACTCATTTTTACTTCTGAACTCTTCAGCTTTGCATTAACAAAACCTACTTCAGAATTTTCCCCTTCTTAGACAGTGCTCTTGATTTTGAAGCAGTAACTTGTATTTTTAGAAATGTCAGGGATGTGATAGCTCTGAAAACTACCAGATGGGTAGCAATCCTCAGTAAAAAATAAATAAAATTGTGGGCCCTGCTAATCCTGGTGATTTTTGTGGCTTATTAGCAGGTATTGCTTATATTGACTTTACCCTCTAATTTTTTGTTAAAACGTGTATCCATTAACACTTGAGGCTGTTTATTTCCTGGCAGTAATCAAGTTTGCTAATGGAAGCATTAAAATATAACTTGTCCTTTCTTAAAAGCATGTAGTCAGCAGTTTTTGCATTCAGATCATGTGAATTTTTCTACTTTTCACCAAATTTCATTAAAACCTGCTAAATTATATTTATGCTCATAAATAAACAATTCTGATTACTCTGACTTGTTTCAAAGACTATTGACATTGATGTGATGGCTGATACTAAAACCACCTAGAGAAAAGTTAAATGCTTTAAAATTAGAGTTCTTGCTTGTTTTGTAGTATTGTGGGCTGCCCAAAGGTTTTTCCATCTGTAGCTGATGCTGTGTTCTGACATTGAGGGAAGTCTTCTCTAGACTGTGCAGAAAATAAGCTCATGTGTACAGCTTTTTGTTTGCTTTCTTTTTTTAACGTGCTAACCTGAGTGTCTTGTGATGTGCTACTGACATTGTTTGCTTACTTTGAAGGATCATCATTTGCTTGTTAAAATTTACGCTGGGAATTCCTTCTCTGACCTTCTAGGTCCAGAAGGACTTGGTTTCACTGTGGTTACCAGAGACTCTTCAGTACATGGTCCTGGGCCGATTTTTGTGAAGAATATTTTGCCAAAAGGTGCAGCAGTGAAAGACGGCCGGTTGCAGTCGGGCGACAGGATCCTGGAGGTCAGTATAAGTATCTGTTGTGTTTGCATTGCTGAGTTTCTTCTTTCTTTTTTGATTGCTGGTTTTGGCATGAGTGTTTTATCTCCTTATACATACTGCTGTTGTATGGAATTAAAATTCTTGACCTTAATTAAGAAAAAAAGTCCCGTGGTGTAGTACTGTTTGTCAACAAGTTTTTTTTATGCCACGATATGGGGAGGTGTGCTTTTCACAAGGGTCACATGGGATGCTTGAACATCTTCATTCTTAAAGCAGATAAATGTATCAGGTTAGAAACAATCTCATGATCCAACAGGTTATTTCTACTTACAATCCTCAACAAGCTCTTAAGTTTTAATAATACTTAGGTCTTGCTTTTATACTTTTCATCTTCAAAGTGTTTTCCAAACTAATTAAGCTTCACAAACCCCCTGCAAGGTGGGTGAGTACTACAGACCTGCTTTTACAGGTGGTTGAAATGAGGGGAAAAGGTGAAGTGACTTGTGCTAGGGGCAGGTGGGGGAACAAATATGGGATTTGGTAATTGTTTTTTGCGCTCTCACTGAATGACAGCTGTGTTTAGGTGAGGGGGAAATGACAGAAGACATTCATACAGATACGACATCACCTGTTCTTTCTGTGTGGTAGGTGAATGGACGGGACATCACTGGCAGGACCCAGGAAGAACTTGTAGCCATGCTGAGGAGCACAAAGCAAGGGGAAACTGTCTGTCTGATTGTGGCTCGTCAGGAGGAGGCCTTTCTACCTCGAGAGCTGGTAAACATGTTCTTTTGTCCTGAAGAGTGATACTGAAAAAAATTCCATGTTTTAAAACTAGCCCAAGAAATAGAAATGAAATGTTGTCTGAGCCAGTGAAGGGTAACTGTATAAGGCTTGTGTTAGAGAAGTATTTATACTTACATTTGATTTTGATGGATATTTGATTTTATCTACTTTAGATGCAATTCCATGCCATCTGATTTTTCATCCCAAATATGACATCATAAGCATAACTCACAGGGGAATGCCGTAAATAAATCTTGTAACATGAGGTCAAGCATGACTGAAAATGGATTATTGTCTTTCAGAAAAGCAACAAACTTTAAACCAGAAGTTTAAAGTGCATGTAATGAGTCCTGCAGCTTATCAGTAACAAACTAGTGAGTGTGGCTGCCCCCAGGAGATGCGTTTCCAAAACCAGGTGTCAAACTGCAGGCAGCGGTGAAGAATAGAATTCTGTTGCACCCCTCACAGCTTTGAGAAGCAAGCTTTTCCTTAGCTGCTAGTCTTTGACTTAATAGGCTCTTGCATGTCTGAATTCATTCTATCTCAATTGCTTAATTTTAACTTCTTTTTTAAATGCTGGCATGAAACTGCATTTGCTTTTCTCCCACATACACTGTTGTAGTCCTCCTCTGTCTAAAAGTGCTATCTGATACATACTTGTTTCCCCTCAAAGAAGGTCATCTCTTTGGTCGCCTATTCCTTATCATGATTGATGGCTATACTTGACCTTTCATTAAGAAGTTCTCAGGATAAAGGAAGGACAGCATTTCCTGCTTTTGTCTCATTTTATCTCCTTTAAAGAACACAAATTGACTTCATCCTTCTCTTACGATGCCGCCTTCTTGCTTTTCCTTTTGCTTTAGACTGTCAGCAGGATCTTCTACAGAAATCCTCCATTGTGTTTCCTCACAAAACATTGCTAGCAGTTTTGTTCTCATTCCTTTGTTACCAGTGGGACCTTTTTGAGGTGAGGGTATCTGTTGCCTATGGTAGGATAAGAAGCTGGGGTGGAGTTCAGATTCTCTAACATGAGCCTTTCCTATCATCCCACTTTGTCCTGTAGTAGAGAAATTGTGAAGTATCTTAACAAAATGATTTTTGTTTTAACTTTACTTTTTTATTGAGTACTGTTTAAGAAGGATAATGGTAGAATATTTTCAGCACTGTAATTGTGCCTTCGTTATCAGTGATTCCCAAAGCACCAAAGTTGGTCATTGTGTAATGCTCTGTTTAGTAAACCCTGAGCTGTAGAGTCAGTGTGTGTGAATCAGAGGGAAATTTCCAAGACTGTAAGCACTAAATTATCTATTATATTTAGGTTTTTCTTTTCTTCCACCAGCTCTAAGTAAGAGCTTATTTTTTGGAAAGGCAGTTTTGTCTTGTGGGACGTTGTTAAGTTGTAAAACCTATTACTTGAAAAATGTACTTTTACAAAAAGTGTGCGTTCTTTTCTCTCTCCTGTTTCCACAACATTATACATTATTCTTTATTGTCATATATCAAATTCTCCGTGAAACTGCTGTATCACTGTGCGGATATAAAGGCCTGGGAAGAGTCTAAAACCTATTTATAATTTTTACCTGCCACAATTGCCTGCTATTAAATTCTAGCCCCTACAGCAAGGATTAACTACCCTTCAAAAGGTGACTTACTTATGACTGGCATGATTGAAATCCAGAAAGTAGCCACATTTATCCTGCTGGCTTGACCTTCGCTTAGATTGCTTTCTCTGCAAGAGAGTGATGCGCAAGTGATGGCCCTCCCTATAACAGTGTTGATATGTGAATTCTAATACTGTTCTGTGTTTCTTGTTATCCCAGTCGAGTCCAATATAGTACAAATGTGAGTTACTGAAATACAGTAGAAAATTTTATGGAACCAGCCCTTTCAAATTAAAAAGCCTTTCAGTGACATCTGTTTGGTAGCTCACGGCAAGAGTGTGCATTACCATACCACTAAGCTACCAGATGTTGATGCTAACATGATGCTTGTTAGAATTCATGAGCTGTTCGAGAGTAGTCTCAGCAAAGATTAAGGAGGGTAAAAAAATTGTTTTAGCTTTTTTGGTTTTAGCTTTAGCCACGATATTACATTAGACTAATCCTCTGCTACCTCGAAAGTTACTGTGCTGTTTTGATCACAGAGAACAAAAAAGCCAGTGCTTCCAAAATGTTTGGCTTTGGAAGGAGAGGCAGTGGAGTACACAGTATTTTTCGAGGACAGCTGTAACTGAATGCACTGTGTAACATGCGTGCAGAGTTTACCTAAATACTTGGGGGTTTTGTTAATGCCTGGCAATAATAGGGTAATTACTTAATATCAGACTTGTTCTTGATTTGAGCAGTTCTCCAGGGATTGTAATTTGACGAGCTGTTATCTTTAGATTCCCTGTTACCTGTTGAAAGGAAAAGGAGGAAGACCGCCTAGAGAATGTGCCCACTCCCCTCAGCTTTCTGTAGCAAAGATGCCTCTGGGACTTGAACCCACTGGAGACCATGCACAAAAACACTTCTGAGCCCATTTCTCCACTACAGCTGGGCTCCCACCTTGATTTCTGAAATAATTTGATAACCGCCTGGGCAGGAAGAAAGTAACGTAAAAAAGTAACAGCAGATGGCATTTGGTTGTGTAGATCTGTAATAGTAGAATTTGACTTTACCTTCTTACCGAGCTGTGTGTTGGAGAAAGCTTGGTCTCACCATTATTTTCTCTTCAGTATGCTTACTGAATGTTAATGATTTTCGTACTGTGATCTGTGCTGGTGATGGCTAGCAAGTAGAAAAATATATTGAGTAGAGAGAGATGTTATAAGGGAGAGGGTGAATCAGTGTTGCAAACAGGCCTTAATAAATAGGGGCTTTGGTTACACTAGCCCATGCACATATAGCTGTACAGCTACATTGTTTGCACGTGATGTGGCAATAAATTAGAAAAAACAATCTTTGTAGTGTTGTTACTGCTTTAAAAATAAAAAAAGATCTAATGAGAATTTTTTAATCAGATCAGTGAAGTAAAATCTGGACCAACCACAGGCTGTCCTTATCCAGTTAGCCAAATGTTCCTAGTAATTCCTGCCAGCTGTTGACAATGTAGCAGCTGAGTAAGGAGCTGATTCCAAAACTCAGGGGAAGATCTTGATTCACTTAATTACCACAGTCTACAGAGTGGTCATGATTAGTGCATTCTTTAAGGTGCATTTGGGTTTTAAACTGCATAACAGTTTTCTAAGGGGATAGTGAATATTACAGACATGGGCTTAGCTGAACAGGTTTGCATTTTCCAGCTCTTATCAAAATAAATAGAATACGTGTGAAACTGTGACTATCATTTTGTTGTGTTGTATTTGGTGCATCTTGCTTTTTCTCCAGGAATAGTGTGTGATCTGAAGGTGCCATTTCTTTTAATAATGTTACAATGATCACTTACTCCCCCTTCTCTTTCTTCACCTCCACAGTAATAAAACAAGCAAAGGTACTTGAATGAGAACAGCTCTGGCATACTCTGTTCTGCCCTATGACTCTCTGCGATTCTTTATTCTTGCTGCTTTTCATGAGCTGCCAGGAGAGTGGAGGTGATGCACGTCAGCAGAGGAGTGTGCCTGGTCTGCAATTGCTAGAAATAATATAGCAGTGAAAATATTTTGATGTGTTTCTGTTTGTTAGAGTACACACATAGTGTAAGCTTTGCATATATTTTGGGGTTTTTTGTATTTTCAAGATGGCTTTTACTTACCAGTTTCACCTGTAATCACTTTCTATGGTTTCTTGGCATATTCATCAATTCATGAAGAATGGAGGATGAAAGGGAACAAACCAGTGTTTTTACAATGGTTACTAAAAGAATAACAATGTATATTATGTAGCAGATGTAGCTGTTGATCTTTACCTCTGGGTCCTTTTTTTTACACATGTATTACATAGGATGGAAGGAAGCAGGATGAGAGGCAAGTTCAATTAAGGATTTTTTCAGTTTACCAGTTCTATGTTTCTATCTTCCCCAGGTTAATTCTTTTCACTACCTTGAACTTCCATGCTTGCAGGAGAACTTCTTGTTTGCCTGTTTTTCCTTTTAATATTCAAAGCTTCCCTTCAATTGCTTCTTGTTTGTGTGTTTTTGGTTTTTTTTTTTTACATGCAGGAAATAATAGGTGAAACTTCAACCAGGACTTAACCATTTTTGAACCTGTTTTTGTAGGTCAAACCAGTGATTCTAGTACTTAGCCAGAAATGGTCACAGAATGATTCCATCAAGTAGCAATTCTCTGTTTATGTTATCTCTATTCAAAGGGAGAAGATTCTGATGAGGAAAACATGTCAGTATACATATATTGGATTTTAATAACATACACAAGATCAAGTTCTTGAATTCTTCTGCTTAATGAAAAGAAGAATATTGTGAATACATGTGGCACTTTTCATCTTGAATAAATTTACAAACGTGTAAATTTTTAAAAGTCCTGTTTTGTTCCAAGAACATTTGAAAGAAAGTTTTTAATTTGGGGCCTGTAGATTCTCTTAATCTAGAATAGTTGAGAAATGAAGTGTAAATTGTGTTTACCCAAATATATCCTATTAGAGTGAAAACATTGTGTAGTGTAGCCTCTCAAAGGTTTTCAGCTTTCATTATGTATATCAGAACATAGTTACCAGTTCATTATAGCTTGCAGTACTGGAAACTATCCACTGAGGTTTGCTAATTAGTTACTGTGCTCATTATAAAAGTCAGTAAGAAATGACTGTTTAGAAAGAACATGACCACTTTTTCTGTCACAGTGAACAGTGTGGCAAAAAGTATCCCTTTATTTATCTTGGCTTTTGGTGGGACTCCCTAACTTACCAAAGTGGAATAAATTGCTTGAGTAATTTGTATATCTTTAAAAAGTGGTTGTTTTTTAAATTTAAACTGGATCAAACAACTTTGCAATGCCAGAACAAACTCTCACATGCTGTGAAGCACCAATATAACTGAACACAGCAAACATGTTTACTGTGGTTTTCTGTGTGATAGTGGTAGTCGGCCTTTTCAAGGCTGCAGAGACCTTATTGTATCTGGTCTGCTACTGCTTCCTCTGTCAAGCCCGTCAAAGTGGTATCATCCAGCAGTGATTTGCCTCTCAGATCCCACTCTTCCTATTTTCCAGCAAATACAAGGAATCTTAAAAGGGTGGTCTGAAAGCTCTGCTTTGTAGCACTCCCTGTCTGAACCTCTGATGGTGCTCTGCCTGCTGGTAAAGAAAAAGTTAGAGTGGAGACAAGTAAGGAGAGACAAGCAGAATGTTACTCGTTCTGTGAAATACTGTGTTTGCTTACAGGATTTTACTGCCTGAAACTCCAAAGTTGAGGAACCCTACCCAGAGCATTGGGAAATTTAAGCTGTACTTGATAGCATCAGTCTCAGCTCTGGTGTTGTCCAGAAGTGTTTGGCAGTCCACTTTAAGCTGTGAAATCAGAAGTATGTATACATCAGAATAGAGCAATATAAAATCTGGCTTTTAATAGAAATCGAGTCTTCGTACACTTTTAGATGCATTTATCCAGATTCACAGTAATTATGTTTAATAAAATTAAAAGTCTTTCAGCAGTCCTTAACTTGGAACTGTAGTGCCTTGCCAGTTACAAGAGTCACCAGATTTACTCTATATATTATACAAAAAGTTTTTTAAGTGCCTGTGCCTTAGAATCCATGAAAAAGGTTTTTCTAGACCAGTTGAACCTCGAACGTGTGCGTGTGGAGTTTGAAGTAGACATAAAATAATTACACGCTGCTTATTGCTTTGTTTACCATCCCATTTAAGCAGCAACCAATAAATCGAGTAAAGAGTTGGATTTGTACATCAGTGTTGTGACCTGTTTGCTTGAAATATACTCTGAAAGCATATAGTAACAGCAATCCTAAATT
This sequence comes from Porphyrio hochstetteri, assembly GCA_020800305.1. NCBI lineage: Eukaryota > Metazoa > Chordata > Aves > Gruiformes > Rallidae > Porphyrio > Porphyrio hochstetteri. The sequence continues at coordinate 15,836,303 of CM036910.1, read as the reverse complement.
CGCCCTGAAAATACCATGCAGTCTTCCATGTCCATGAGCGTTAAGGTTTTAGGATCTAAGTGGCAAGGAGTATGAACTGCATAAGTCTCCAGCTCAGTGGGGTTTCGAAGCACATCGCTAACCCCCATATGGGGCATGAAAATGAGTGTTTTCACAGTGGGACATACCTTGATTGAGGACCAAACTAATTTGCTCTTCTCCCTCTGTTTCCTGTAGTTATGTAACTTAAAAGGTTAAGTGAGACTGTATTTTTGAAAGTCAGAGAGCAGTGCCACGCTGAATTACAAGACCCTTTTGCAAGGACAAACCATTTCCATGGGTGAAACTTGCTGTGGGATCTCAGGCACATCAAATGAACTGGAGAATCTCCTTTTTTGAAGCATCCTGTGACATCAAGTGATAAACTGTGAAATGTGTTTTATCTGCCTTGGCTGAAGAGCTGGATCTAGTTTTGTCAGTTTTCAATGCTGTAATTCCTAAGAGTCTACATAATTCAAACCAGAACCATTCTGTCTAATACGACACAAATTTGCGGTGCACTGTGTTAATGTAAAAAGGATCCAAGTGCAGTGTAATGTATCTCCATGGATTTGCTATTGGCTTTTTTGTCTTAGCATGATATGCCATTAGTGACCATTTAGTTTTTATTGCAGTACAGAATACAGATGATTTTAAAGAAGCTGATGTGAAAACAACTATCAGAAATGCTAAAGATGAATACACACAGCAGTGACTTCAGTTATTTACTAGATTGTGACAATATTACAGCAATGCACTACCTTTGAGTATTATTTTCAAGAGCATTACTATAGATCTGTTGCAAAATAGAGCATGTATTTTACAGCGAGTGAAATGACTGAGCTGTCAGCAAAGTATTTCTTAATTGTGGCTAAGCTCTGGGAAAACGAACATAGAGAATAGTGCAAATAAGGAGGTATCTTCTTTTTCAAGCTTTTCTGCCAATAATAGTTACGTGATGCCACAATTTAAATTCTGCTCTTTAACTTTTACCATTTTTTTCAGAAAATAATTGCAAAAGCATGTAAATGTCTTATTTCCTTCATAAGCCTTTGAAAATAACCCTCCTGGGTCTCTTGCCTTTTGCTCTCAGCTCTGAATAGCACTCCAGGGAGTTGGCATCTCTTATCAGAAATGAGCAGCCAGGCAAGGGGCAGCCAGCATATTGAGAGACCATAATAGTGTGTTGGTCAAGGGCATCAGACAGGTACTGAAAGGTCTCTTGTTGTGTTAAACAAATGCTGTTTCCTTCCTGGCTTAAGTGGGAGCTAATTTTTTTGCAAGCTTCTCGTTTGGCAGAAGAACAATAGGGATAAATAAGGCAACCTTTCTAGTGAGAGATATGCATTAGATTATCATAAATCCACAGATCAAAAGTGCCGTGGTCAGTGAGAACAGGCGTTGTAAAATGAAATAAAAGGACTAATTGAAAGCAGTGTCCCTTGGTAGACAGAGGATTGACACAGTATCCAGTAGATATAGGCATGGCTAAATAGAAAGGAGAAAAATACAAGGCAAGGTACTTTTTTCAAAGGTTACAATTCTGTTTGTACTGATGGCTGAGCAAGTTTTGTGTGTTGTGGGAATAAGAGAAGGCTAAAAGTATAGTCTATCTGTTCTTTTAAAGTACTACGACTTTTGTTACGTGCCAGTAAAATTTTAGGTTGTTTTTAATAATCCTTTATTGTAGCCATTTAATTAAGAAATATTAGACCTGAGATATAGATGTGCTTCTAAAAATTAAATAAAACCATAGGCAGAACATACATTTGATTAATTGATCCCGAGACTCTTAAATATTCCGTCTGTGTTGCTGAATGTTATTTAGTAAACATTAGGTATTTCTGCTCTCAAATCTAGCAAGCTCTGCATTCTCTCATCTTTATATAAACTCTTCTGAACTTTTCCTGTCTGGTTTGTGGTGATTCAGCGAATGTCAGAATTGATTTTACTGAAGTTCCATGCAGGTGCCTCGGTAGATGAAAACGTTCCCATCCTGACTTCCCCTGCCTAGGGCTGGTACTCTCGTGGTTTGCTCTGTTCTGTTTAGCGGCTGAGTCTGGACAGCAGGCAGAAAGATTGCCTCTGAGACTTCTTCTGAATGTTGCATTCTGCTCCAGCAGAAACCATCTGGGGAAGAGGGGAGATTGTTGTCTTCCCCAAGCAGTTGAGAGCTCAGGAACTATCTACAGTATTGGATGTCACAGCTAGGAGGGAGCTTTGCAGCAGGAGCTGAGATTGGAAGACTCCTGTAGATAGTGGGGAACAAACATCACCAGTTTGCAGAGGGGACTGGGAAGAAAGAGGTGCATATCTGTTCAGAGCTTGTGGCAGCTTAGGAAGCCATCACAAGCTGACAAGCTAAGATTTACCAAGGCTGAAGGAGGGGCCTGCGCAACATGAATGATGTGAGCAGCAAATACTGGTTTTTTTTTTCTCCCCCCACCCCAAGGGTTTGTTGGGTTTTTTAAATTTTAACTTTAACCTGTTTAGCTGTTAAGTATGTTTTATTAGTACTTAAAAGTATGTTTTATTATTACTGAAGAATTTAAAATTCCTTTTGCTGTGTACCCATCTTATAGGAAAAGTACAGGCCAGGTCATCTCACAGCTCTAGCCATCTTGAGGCCTCATCACTTGGCTCTTTGGACTTTGATTTATGTGAAGATTTCTCATTTATCATAGTACCATTTAGTGAGCTACCTATGTCTGCAGCAGGGAATAATGTCAGTGATATACTGTCATTTAATTCCTGAAGTGCCAAGGTGCGATACATTTGTCTTGGAAAATACATGACGCGATTGACTGGGTAATTGATAACATTAAATTGTGGGGTTTTCTTGGTCTAGAAACATATTTGTTGCATCTCATTTCATTCATTCCTTCTGGGGTTGAGTGATTTCAGATTCTGGGATGATCTTGAGGCATAGAAAGTGTTTCTAAAAGAATTCAAGTTTTAGTATGTTTGGGAGGACTTCCTTTACTAGCCTGTAGTGCAGCTGGTGATGGTGATTGATGTCTTGGGTATGTGTTTTAACAATGTCGGGGAAAGAGAGGCAATGGGAATCCAGCTCTGAGAGTCACTAGCAGCATTTAGTACTCATACCTGCAAATTCTAGGAAATGGGACCATCACCCATTTCACAAGTTACCCAAAGGAAGCAGTTAATTGATGAGCTGTTAACTTGAGGATGGATGGAGTTCTTTTTGATCATCAGTGAAAAGGTATTCCTTGGGAGGAGCACTATCATCAGGATTATAATTTGAAAACATTTAACAAGCATACAGTTAGATCGAGCTTCTAGGTTCTGTTCATCCCTTTCTATTTTTTATCTGTTTTTCTTCTCTGTTGATTCTTATGTTGTCCCACAAAGAAATTTTTCAATCTTGTATTTGCACCAAAGAGTCTTGATGTTATGGACTGGCTACCAGGCATTTACTATCAGATGGAGTATAGTGAGTAGTGAATGAAAATTTTAAGGGAATAAAGATAGAGTTTACTTGGTCTCATAATGAATTCGCGGTTGATTAGTAGATGTGCATTCATGGTTGATTAGTAGATGTGCATCTCCTTTTCCATTACCCATCCCTGTTAAATCATTGAAATGTCGTTCACCCTCCCTCATGGGTAACAATTTTTTGATAGTCCTAGTAAACAAAGTTCAGCATTATTTTTAAATCAGCTTTTGCTGGATCTTAGGGTAAGGCTGAATATGAATAATGAAAAGGAGAAATTTTGAAGAGAATTTGACTCTGATAAACAAGAAACACTTGTGAAGAACTTTAAGGTATACTTGAGAGTTTTTCAGTCATAGGTAAAAGCAACTGGTTTTTAAATTTGAATTAGCTAAGGTTTTTGTATGATATTATCTGTTTCCCAGAGAATTGTAGCAAGGAAAATGGTAGTCCAATGTTACTGTTTCCAAATTGGGTGCTAAGGAAAATAGAGGAAACAAAATGCTGACGAGAATACTGTACTTGTTTGGTGTCCTGCTGAAAACATTTTAATGTTTGATAGAGAACACAATCAGGCTTGCAGACAACTATGTGGTCAATGCTTAACAAGACCTAACACATGGCACAGTTATGTTAAGGGAAGTTGGGCAATATTCTAGAACATCAAACAACCCTGTTACTTTTTTCATTGGACTAAGTTGTACTGAAAACTATGTGTAATATCATTGTCTTAGTAAATATGTAGCAGGATAGTTCTAGTGACCACCACCAAGTCAGTCTTTTTTTTTTCTCCAGATATCAAGGGCAAAGGTTTTCTTTGAGACTCACAGACATTTCCTTGCCTGCTATTTAAGTGAGATGTTTCTGATGTCAGAAATCCCTGCAAAGAAAAAGGGGGAAAATGCTACTGTACAGTGTTTTGAAGACTGTTGTTATATCCCCTTTTGGGCACATCCCCCCAAGGTTAACAAGGGAGTTAGATTGCTGTCCTCTGGAACCCATCCAGCTTGTTTCCTGAAGCCTTGAGTTGAGCACAGTGCTGCTTTGGAGCCGTGCTGTGGAGAAGGGGGATGATGTCCTGTCTCCTACAGTCACCACAGGTCCCAACACTGCCAAGGCCTTGGATACAGCAGGGTGCCTGCAGCCCTGTGTCCCGGGTGGGTCAGCAACAACAGCAAGGGGAACAATAGTACAAATGAGAATGGTGTTAGTTGGAGCGCTTGACTCAAATTCCAGCACTCATCTCCCTAGTTTACTTTCATATATTAGCTTGAGGGACATGCACAGATCCTTTGTCTCCAGTGTTTCACAAGTTCCTGTTAACAAATGCATGAACTCCTTAGCCTGAAAATAATGTCCATTCTGGAGCCTAAAGTGGTCCAGGCAAGATGCTCCTAAGAAAAGAAACTTAACAAAAAAAAAAAGCATAGTGTTTTTCTTGGCAAAAATAACTACAGCTTTTGCATTAAAGTTTGGGGTTGTTTTTGTGAAATAATAGCCGTTGTGCCAGGGATTACCTTCAGCCATCCCTACCAAAAACTTATCTGAATGTGGCCAAATTCAGTATGTTTATGATGTCTAAGCTCATATTGAAGTAACATTATAAAACAGTTTGCCACTGCTCTGGTGAAGGTAGGCATGGGCACAGAGAGCTTTTATGTCTGGTGATAACCCCTCACTGTGTTCCTTGTGGTTTTAGACAAACCCACAGTATTGACATGCAGAAGGGGCAAGAGTGTGGTGCAGGTGTGATGGATTGAAGTGGAAGAATATCAGCAGCTCACAGGAACTGACTGCTTGTCTAGGGGACCATGAAAGTAATTTGAAATACTGTCCTGACAGACTGTGGGAGACTTCACGTGCCTGAGACCTTGAGAAAAATTTCTTCTGGACAGCATGTGCCAGTTGCATAGAATTCTGATCCACGAGTTGTGAATCAGCTGATGAGGATATGTGCGTTTTCAAAAACAAAAGACAGGGCAGAAAATCTTTACTCTCAAACCCTGAAAAAGTCAAATGCAATATGTTGAAGTCAGGCCAGTAATAGTGGGTGTTATCCTCACACTGATTCTTTTGAAGGAAGTCAGAGCAGGAGTGTTTACAAATTGTCCTTCTGCATTGTTCACAGCAGTAAGTGTGAATTTGTAGGGTTTTTGGGGATTACATTCAGGATGTCTCTTTATCCACAGCAAGGAAATAAAAGTGACAGATTTATAACTGAGAATTGTTTACCTCTGGTGAACAAAGACAACTGCACAAATGAGTAACGCAGGTACTGGAGATGAGTCCTGGCATCCAGACAGTTGTCAGTGTTGGTGCTATGTCATTTTTATTTTTGGCAGTTAGGCAAATTGTGTTGACTTAATATCATGTAGCTACATTGCAGAAAGAATTTGAGCATGGTACACATTGGCATTGGGGTTTATAGTCCTAGCTCTCTGGCTCATGCAGTTCTTCTCTAGCCAGTAGCTGCTTCTCATCAGTGAAAGGGCATCTGAAATAAATGGAAATACACTTACTGTTCCTTAATCTTTGTTGGTTCAAGTTATGAATTTCTGCTCTTAGTTCTGTGGTTGTATTTTTGTTCATCAGACAGCATAATAGATGTGTATGTGGGCCCACTCTGGCTGATGAGGGAACATCTGTACGGCTGGCACTTTCACCACCTGTGGCATTAATGCACCTTAGGCCCTGTAACAAGCGCTTCGTTAGGTAGAAGTAAGATTGGCCCAGCTACTGCGCTCCTCAGCTGTGGCCTCAACTGGATGTTTTAACATAAAACTTCGGGGGCCGCTTTCAAGAGTGTCAGTCATCTTTTTTAAACTTAGTTGTCTGTGTATTTCCTTTTCAAAGCTTTTTTTGCTATTAATTTTTAGCAGAGTCGATAATGACCAAATAACAAGAAACATAAACTAACTGTCTTGGTTATACAGAGAAGGAAAAGTGGAGTAAAATCAGATGTGACATGCAAGATCTTTTTCACTAATATCTTCCATAAGTACTTTATACCATGTCTCTTTGTCCTACTTTTATTTCTGTAACATGCCAGTATAAACATTTCAGGTTAGAATTTGATTTTGTTTAATTTCATGAATCCAACCTGCTTAAAAAAAACAACCCAAAAACCAACCAACCAACCTGCCACCCCAACAACATACAACTCTATAAAACCACAAGTACAGTAATCAGTGAAAGAAAGTTCTGTCTGATCTTCCCTAGCTATGGATACTTGGCAGTCTTGTAAAGAGCAGTCTGATCTAGGAAGAATTTTGGGATCAACCTATACCAGAAGGAAAAAAAAACCCCAAACCTCTGTGGAAGTGAAGTATGTACAAAGGGAGCTAGTACAGAATAAGCTACTGCGTTTTCAATTCTCACCCTTGCTTTTGTTGCACCAACTTCCCTCTGTGGACAGGTTTAAGGGAAGGATAATTTTTTTTAAGGATGAAACTCAATTTTCAGAGGGGAATAGGATTTAACAGTACAACTATCATTGCAGTTTGTGAGCTGCATGTAAAGATGTTTAGAGTTTTATGGCTTACATTTTTAATGCAGCTGTGTTTAAAATAAATGTCTTTTTTATATTCTGCTGCAACATCGGTTTTATATCATGTGGAACTAAGCTGTTTTACCTTCTACTTAGGCATATTTCTAGATATCGTTAAAAATAACATTTTAAGCCAGATCATGTGACAAAATGTCAGCTAAATGCATTGCTTGTTATAAGGTTGCTTTTTCAAGCTGCTTTCTGGAAAACAGAACTATTTCTTGTCACATGAACCCACGGATACAACTAATTTATGCATTGTCTCTGCCACCTTTTCACTCATAATTTCATCCTTGTTTTCCCTAACAGAAAGGAGAGCCAAACTGCAGTATTCTCTCTCCAGAAACCACAGAGCAGCTGACCTTTGAGATTCCTCTGAATGACTCTGGCTCTGCTGGACTTGGTGTGAGCTTAAAAGGCAACAAATCTCGGGAGACTGGAGCTGATCTTGGGATTTTCATCAAATCTGTTATTCATGGTGGTGCTGCTTTTAAGGTATGAAGAAACACAACAGATGATGACTCCATTGGAATTCTGACATTGCTGTGTTGAGTACTGAATTTCACTTGATAAACATTCTAGGAACGAATACCTTTTTGTCTCTTTTGTTCTTTAGAATCATAGAATAAAAACACAGAATGCTTTGGGTTGGAAGGGCTCTTAAGGATCATCTAGTTCCAACCCCTTGCCATGGGCAGGGACACCCTCCACCAGACCAGGTGGCTCAAAGCCCCAGCCAACCTGGCCTTGAGTGCTTAGATGAACTGCAAATCTGCTCATGTTTTGTCTCAAATTCAAGTGTTGCATGCACTGGGGTTTGCCGCAAGGAAAGCGAATTGATGGAAACCTTGGGGGGCATTCACGATTTGGGGAAGGGAAGAAGGCTTAAGGGTGTGTGGGTATGAGGAGAGGCTGCCTCCCAGCTTCCCCACAGAAGCTCATGGGAAAGTTTGTGTGCTGCTATGCTCAGTGACAGAGGAGGTAGAAATCGACATTTATTGTCTGCTTGCAGTGCTTTTGGTCCTCCTACAGCGGACCCATAAAAACAATCAAATGATGAACTCATTTACAAAATTAGAAACTGACAATTCTGTGAGGCTCAGGATTATGTGTTTCAATTTATTCTGTAAATAAAAAGCTGGTTTATAGTTTTTCTTTTATTCAAAATATTTGCTACCATTATAGTAAAATGCAACTTGGCTGGGCCAAGTTGTTCCTGAGGTGGATTGAATTACTAATAATTAGTGGGTAAATGACAGTATGATGAATCGTTCTCCTCACTCTTAGGACTATACAAAGACTTGTACATTTTTATGGTTAAAAGTTGTTTTAATTATTTTCTAATCTTTAGGATATCTGTTGACTGCATTTCTTTCCCAAATAAAACTTCAAAAGGTAATTTTCTTGAAATTAGAAACAAAAGTTTCAATTTTTCAGGGCTAGTACATTTAACTGTTGTGGATCCATGAAAGCTTTGTTTTACCTCAGCAGTTTCTTGCAGTTCTCTTTACTGTAAAAATACCTTTTAATTCAGCATATGTAAATTCCTCTACAGATATCAGCCTGCTGAGTAAGACAATTCACAGCATTAAAACTTTCATGATCATCTATTTACAGCAGCTGATAAACAGAAATAATCAAGGATTTAGCTTTGATGTGAATGTTTTATGCTTCCCTGCTTCTATTATTTACCTGTCCTAGTCCCACAGTTATTTCAAATGTGGGACCTTCTCAGGTATAACTGAGCCTGGTGCATGCGGTTCAGAACACTGTCAGTAGTTGACTCAGGGGTAAATGACAAGTGAGTAAGCTCATCTACTTGGTGTATATCAGAAATTAGTTAAGGCACGATTGACCAAATTTAGGGCCAGAGAAACTCAATTTCTGTGCATGTCTGCTACGGAGTACAAATGATTTTATTGTGAGAAGGAGGCTGGCCACTTTGCTTTCCCAGCTCTGTGTTCCCTGAGAAATTGTCCACACCAGTTGCAGTGAGAGTGTGGATCGCCACAAATGAACTCAGTGTTTTGAATAGCGGAGCTCCTGGAGCCGTATTCCAGCGGCATTAGTGGACTGGCTGCCTGACTTGTCACATCACAGATGCACAAGACAACCCTTTCTAGCCCTGTGTGCTTACCGTGCTCTGTTCTTCCATAGTTAACTCAGGTGATCTTGGCTTGAGGGGTCTCAGACTAATAAAGCGGGACTTCTGTCCTCAGACCTAAGTAAACGGGCAACAGGCATAATTAGTCATCATGGAGGGAAGATTTTGTCTTCTGGAAACCTGTGGTCCTGTGACCTGTTCTACCTCATTATAAGTCTTTCACCAGTTAGAACTCTGTAGTAATAGATCTGAGCATAGGCTTCAGAGCAAATGAAGAAGCAGCTGAGGCTCATGCTTCAACCAGAACTGTTCAGAGAATCTTTTCTATGTGTTTTATACAAGTGCTCACAGAATGCAGTCATTTTGGCAGTGTTTTAAGAACCACAGCTTACTGTTCCATATGCATGGAGAACAGCAGTCTTTCTCCTGTCTCTCTCTTATTTAATCACCTTCAGATAGAACAAAACATAATCAGTGGGTTTTAACAATTAATTTTTCTTGTATCAGGTTAAAACTGTGCACGTATTTGTGCATAAATATTTAAATGTCTGTATTGTCCTTATTTTAAATGTTGTCCTGTGGCAGTTTTTTAAATAAAAAGCCTTTTTTTTCTAGCTGGTAGTTGTCCAGAGCATTTTCCTGTGCTGTTCATTGTAACTCTTTGAAACAGAGTATTATGGATGTACACACATTTGCTTTTCAGTGTACAAAGTTTTCTTGGGAAACCACCACAAGAAGATAGCATAATACTCACTGACATGAAAATTCTCTCACTATTTCTCACTTCTGCATTTGGAGTTTAAATTTGTCCTGATTTTGTGATATTATACATACTATAAGGGGGAGCTTTATCCCCTACTCTATGCAGTCACCATTTCTCTTCAAAAGAAGGCATACAATACATTGAAACTCAACACATTAGTTTCACTGCTGAAGTAAATGCTTAGTCCTTCTAATTCTGTATAAAGGTTTGGATGCCTTAAATTCCTTTAACAAGGGTGAGGAGTTACGTGTGAGATGCAGGCTCACACTGCATCTGAGGATACAGGGTACTGTTATCCTTTATTGGTCTGAAGACAGGACAATATTTTTTAAATGTTTTTCAGAAAGTGAACATATTAATCTGTCTCTTGTGTTAGTGGCATTGCAAAGCACAGTCAGAGAGTTGTGTAAAAAAAAAAAAAAGAGGGAAAATTTAAGTCTCTAATTCTATACTTTTTTTTTTTTTTTTTTTTTTTGGTCCTGGCTAAGGATTTTAGAAGATACCAATGTATCTTACATGCTACAGTAAGGCCCAGTGCCTATTTACTGTTCTTGCTAAGAACAAAGCATCAAGGAATGTTTTATCACAGAATCTTTGAGGTTGGAAAAGACCTCTAACATCACCAAGTCAAACCATCAACTCAGCACCACTATGTCTACTAAACCATGACCTGAAGTGCCATGTCTACACATTTTTTGCACACCTTCAGGGATGGTGACCTCACCTCTCTGGGAAGCCTATTCCAATGATTGACAACCCTTTCAGTTAAGAAGTTTCTCCTAATAGCCAATCTAAACCTATCCTAATGCAACTAGATGCCTTTTCCTCTTGTCTTATCGCTTGTTACTTGGTAGAAGAGACCAACACCCACCTCACTATAACCAATCTCCTTTTGAGGTAGTTGTAGAGAGTGACATGGTCTCCTCTCAGCCTCTTCTTCAGACTAAACAACCCCAGTTCCCTCATTAGGTAAAATGCCTTAATGTCTTAGTTGGTATTCTAAGACTGAATCCTGCAAGAATAAAAAGTTACTTTGCTGATGAAACCCTTATGTCCCTCTTTAACCTCCTTTTGTAATTTTTGAAGTGGGGTTTTTTTATCATCCCTAAGATAAAGAGGTTAGTAGAATACTTGATATTTGTAATTATTCAGAGCCTTTCATGTGAGGAAAGCTAACATTTGACTGAGTTCAAATACATCATCTTTCCCGAGAACTTTAGGGATTTCATCCTTGTTCATCTCAAGACATCTTGGCTTTTCACTTGTGATGCATTCCTGATGATCAGGTACTTGCTGCCTACTGCAGCTGAAATGTAGCAGAGCCATTATTAGAAATAATGAAGGATTTTCTATGTGTGCATTTGTTCAAGTCAAACACGGTGTAGCTTGAACCTCCGTGGGGCTTCTGAGTGCTGTTGCAGTAAACATTGCTTGTTGTGTGCAGTGGATGGGGAAATTGGATGATTCCACGAAATGCCATCAAGGAACTCCTCCCGAGACAAATGTCACTGATGTGTTCAGGGAAATAACTACATGTGCTTTGATTAAAAACGTAAGTCCATGAAGAACATGGCATTATATCTCCCTGCTCTACTGTAAAAAGCACAAGAGCCTTGCGAATGGCCATCTGAATATGGTAGCTATGTGGTGGTAGGTTTTACCCCTTGCTGTGAATCTCCATAAAAATCTATATAAAAAAGCAAGAATACAATAACTTCACCCTTTATTAGAGTAGCTCACTTGCTGTTTCAGATATGGCATTTGAAAACTGTTTTGCTGAAATGCCAAATGTTGTTTTTCTACTTGGAAGCCACAAAGAAACCTACCTTTCAGAGATGAAAGAAAAAAATGTGTTAAAACAACATTTAGCTTGTTTTGAGCCAAGCAGATTGTCTTGCAGTTCAGGTTTCTAAACCAGGCCATAACACCAGTGATGAGAAAATCTGTGTGTGGAAACTGCTTAGATAGTGGGATTATTTTTTTTTCAGCATTTCAAATAGCAAAAGGTTTCCCTGTGAAATAACTTCTACCTGAGCATGTGTGAAAACAGAGTTCAGCTGTCTTCCAGACCACCTCGTACTTTTGACTTTTCAAGTGTAGTTGATCAACATATATAAAGCATGCACACCTTTTTAATTTGATCATAGTCGAAGTGTTTAATTGAAGTTAAATTTTGTATTTAAATGGACCATGTAATAGAGTGGAAAGATAGCAGATGCATCGAAAGTTCTTTAAGAAGTACAAAAGTATTACAAGGCAAATTAAAAATCAGTCCCATTCTGAGGCTGCAGTGATTAAGTTATAAATACACATTGTATTCAGGATAGTTGCATAATCAACAAATGTAGCTGTGGTAAGGTGCATTTGTATGTGTATATACTTCAGTAGGAAGCTTTAACAGTTATTTATACATGGGCGTTTATCCACAGACAGGAAAGAGAGTAATCCCAGGAACCTGTGGGGCCATAGTAGGAGAACACGAGGACCTGTAAAATTTCTGTCAAGTCTTACGGAAACCCACAAAAGGGAAAGTCGTTTTTTTCCTGAAGCTCCTGTTGCCATGAATGGCTCCATTCATTTCAGCAAATTTTGACAGAACACAAAGGAGTTACAACATGTGCAAATAATAAAACTTGCTGTTCAACAATGTTACTGCTTCTCTCCCTCAACTTCAGCATGTCTGATGGCATCGTTTTGTGTGTAGAGAAAGGGTGGGATTAACTTCCTGACTTTGGCTATACATAAGTCTATGTTGGCATGAAATATTCAGCAGAGGAGTGGGAGAGGTCTTAGTATCTTTGCCAAATGGCATTGCTGTTTCCTATCATCCATTCCCATATCATCTCCAGAAAAACCTCTTCGTTTTCGTTCACTGACTCATCCCAATTCTGTCTTCCTTGTCCCTCCCAGTTTATTTTTTATTCTGGTGTATGCCGTTGTTCTGCAGCTCTGTGACTATTCATACTCTGCTGTGGTAATGATGATACCCAGTTCCAACAAAAATAACACTTGGGAAAGCTGGGTTTGTCCCAGCTACTGTAACTCACTTGAACACAAATGACTTCGACTTGGCAGCAATAGCCGAATAGTTAATTGAACAACTTACTGATAGGAAAAATAAAAATGGAAAAGTATATATATTTTGGATTACTCAGATGCATGAAAGATGTAAACAGCTCGGACGAGTGCCTTAAGAAGAGTATGCAATCAGCCTATGAATGAATTTGATTCGTTTTAACCAAGCAATGTATTTCTTATGCAAGTTCTTCCCCCACTATTCTTTCTTCATTGCCCTTCTATACTGGATGACTTCAGTTTCTCACTCTTTCTCTTCCTTCTTTGAGGTCTGATGCCAACCTGATAATTGTGAACTTGACAAGCTTTAAAAGAAACTCTTGTTGCTTAATTAAATAGACCTTATTTTCTTGTTAAAAAGAGAAAAGTCCATGGCACGTGCTTTTATGAACAGAAATAAATCACAGATAATAATGACAACAGCAATAGGGACTCCTAAATCACAAAATAGCAGTGTCCACAGTTCTATTACAGCTGCAAATGTCAGTTAGCCTTGGCAATGAAATGGAAAGACTTCTTTTCAGAGCATAGGCTCCTTGATAGGGCTTAACCCTGATTTTGGTTTTTGGCAGCAGGTTTGGATGTTAAAATGCACGGATGACATCAATTAAAATAAGGATGCTTAAGTCTTAATGACCATTCTGAAGGAAGAACGCTGGCCTATATGGTGGCATGGTAATTGTGACAAAATAGAAGATAATGAGACAAAACTTTGGGAGTTGTTTCTTACCAGACCCCAATAGCAGAAAATGGTGCACGGAGAATCTGTTGCAGTACTCCTTTGTGGTTGGATTGCATATGCTAACAGCTGTGGTGTTGGTCTGTGTAACTAACCAAAAGTTCCTTTTTCTGTTTTCTTACGATAATACAGATTAAATTGCACATGCAAGAAAAACAGCAGCATGTGCACACACCCTACATTTATAATTGCCTTACTCTTCCCACAGTGGAGGAAAAAAACTGGTCAATTAATGGACACCAACATTTTTCTTTTTAAAGACTTTGTTGCTTAAACTTTAGAAAGCAGTGTCAATTGTCTGCATCTTTCTTTCCTTTATGTAGCATCTCTGCCTAATAATTATTTTCAAAGTAAGAAATTGTTTCTATTTGTTTGTTTGTAGGATGGTCGGTTGCGAGTCAACGATCAGCTTGTTGCAGTAAATGGGGAGTCACTTCTGGGCAAGTCCAATCATGAGGCTATGGAAACACTGAGGCGCTCCATGTCCATGGAGGGGAACCTTCGTGGGAGGATCCAGCTGGTAGTTCTCCGGAGGCTAGAGGTGCAGACAGAGGTGAAGCAGTAAAAACACTTATTAGATGAATGTCTTCCTAGTCCTAGTGTTTTTGCATACAAGAGGTGACAGCTAAAGGCTTGGTCCCAGAGGCCTGTGCCTGACTGAGTGAATTCTTTACTTCCTAGAGTTAGGATTCACCCATATCTGTTTGATACTCTCCTGGTATCACTCTTCCTGTTGACCAAGCTAAAAGTTGGCTCTAATTTGACAAAGATTAAAGCCATAGAAAATGTGGTCGTAAAAAGGGTTAATATAGAGTTAATGTGCTGATGTAGTTTTCACTATCTGCTGCCTCCTGAAGGCAATCACTGGGATACAGACAACTTGAATTCTGCTGATTTCGTTCATCATCATGATGACCTTAATGTCTTAGTGTGACTTGGATTTTACTTCAACTTTTTTTTTTCATTTTCACTAGTATTTACATTCACTTCACCTGTGTGTGTGTTGTCCTGGTCCTGTCCCCCCACCTTTTTTTTTCTTCCTTTTTTTGACCTTAAAGACATTAATACTTTACTTACCCTGTTCAGATGAAGGCCACCTCTTCAAGATAGGTTTCTGAGCTGATTAATGTAAAACTTGCATAGGAAAGGTAGCAAAAGAAGAGAAGAAAGAAATTCTTCTGTGTTTTCTAGACCTTATAAATTGATGTTTGCCAACTGCCTCTTACTTTGAAAAGGATCGGTTTTATGGTCTCTCTTGCTCCCTCTTATGTGTGTGTGCATGCATGTATGTACACTCTTTCTTCATCTTTACATGGTTAATATGTATGTTTGTATCTTGGCTGTCCTTACTACTCACCCCATTTTTAAATTTGACCCTTGAGTAAATATTCTAATAGTTTTTCAATATTTGCACAGTTCCTTAAAATAAAAATACATAGAAGTAGGTTTGTGATATGGAAGGTTGTAGTCAATCCTGTTACAGAATTCCATGAGATATGATTTCAAGCTTCTTATTAAATAAGCATTGCTGGAGCATTTTAAAATGCTAAGAACAATTATGTTCAGGGTTTTAATTGCATAAAATATCAGAGGGGAAAGAGAATGCATGGATCTTTAGTATAATTAACTCTTAATATTTTCCTTTGTAATTTTCTATTTTGTTTACTATCATCATTGATTGAGAAATAGCCATACAAGTATATTACACTCTAAACATTATGCTCTAACTTTGCTGGGAGGACACTTTGCAAAAGCCTCATTGACATCAATCATGTGAAGAAAATGTGAAAAATACTCATTAGCAGTTCTGGAGTATGTTAGAGGAAAACCCGTTTTTGCTTTCCTTTTCAATACAGCATGGCATTATGTTGTAAGGAAGAATTTACACTTGTGAGATAAGATAGCTCACCTTCAAATAAAGTTCACTTCTGTAAGTTTTCTTCATTTAACAAAGCCAAAATTTAAAAACCAGACCACTTCCAATCAAACATAAGCTTGACCTAATAAAAGTATGAGGTTGCTTTTTTAATAGTTAAGTGTATAGTTTTATGTATTACCCAGATATATGAAAGAGGCAAATAATCTTGACTCATGCCCTATGAAGAATGCATAATGAGGTCTTGATTGAATCAAATTCATTTTAGACAGGAATTAATTTTTATAGGGTAGTCTTTAGGTTCAATTGTAATTCCATTTGAGTCTGGAGACCACAGCAGAAATAGGTTGTTGCCCATTCTTTCCGTTCCCCAAAACAGCTTCCTGAGTATAGCATCTCAGCTTGGTAGAAGAATACGTTTAGAAATGCATTATTGTTTTTATTGGTCAGGACACTAATGGAAGTCTTCCATGACAGCTATGTTTTATAAGCTGAATACTCTAATTAGGCCGGTTACTGATCAGTTGTTGGGATATTGATTGTGTCATTTATCAAAGAGCTGGAAAAGCAGTTTTGTTGTTGCAGTTTATTTAAGGCTCCCTATCCCACTGGGTACAAGACCCCAGTGTAGTCATAGTTTGGATGTTGCAAGGTTTAATTTAGTTACCAGTATCCATGAGAAAGTAGTAAATGTGGACCTTGTGATGTAAAGAATCTTCTGTAAAATAAAGAATTTCCACTAACGAGAATAATCATAAATGTCAGTAGCTGTGTGGGGTGTGTGTGGTTCTGTCTGGGGGTTCAAAATAACCTTTCAAGTGGCTCATGCTCAACTGAGAAAGAGTAGAGCATGTTGCATGTGTTGCCTGTCTACTGGGACTTCGTTTGGGGCCATGTTGTCACCTTGAGCATCTGAGCGTTTATTTGTGTTCTGAGGTGCATTTTTGGATATTGGGGGTTTTTTTTCTTGTTGTTATCCTGTATTTTTTATTATTTTATTACCATTTATTATTATTACTCTTATTAAGCTTGAAAGGCAAGTTGCAAGGTGATGTAACATGTCCTTTCTTATGTATTGGTTTGTAGGCAGCCACTTGCCAACGCATTAAACCTCTCCCATCATTTTGCAAGCCATTTGTATGGGTTAGCTACATGCATTTCTGCTGTAGACGTGACCGTGAAACTTAAGGAACGATATATTTAGTGTAACGTTTGCTGGCATAATGAACATGCACTTCAAAAATAGAAGCCAGTTGGAGGCCTCTTCAAAAAACAGATACAAAATCACAGAAACTGTAAAGGTTATTTTGAAAACTAGCCATAATATTCCCCTCTGTGGGTTTTCTGTTTTCCCTGAATAACAAGTACAGAAACGTCTTTCTGGGTCTGTCCCAGTTTTAGAAACTGTGATAATTTTTCCCCCCTCCCTTTTTTCTTTCAAGCAACTGCTCAGGAGAATAAATTAGGCGACATGGCATGTATGGCAGGGGGAGAAATGTCTCGAAAGAAAAGCTGACTAGAGGTGTGACAGGAGTTTGTTTAGCTGCTAGCCAGAAGACCTGCGTTTGGGAGTTTGGGTGTAACTCCTTACTTGTAAAGCTGCGCTAGTGTGTGATCATCGGAACATATGCACTCAGTCTCTGAGAGAAGGGAACCAGCTGGCTGGCAGAAAAATACCATTGGCATTGCCCGTGTTCTTGTGTTGACAATGTCACAAGCTGCCCTCCCAGATGGAGAATTTGAATGAAGCCAGTTGTGGGTCATAAAAAAAAAAAAAATTCTTTGTTTTTATGCAGAATTCTTAATGATTGTTACTGCTTAGATACTGTCTTACTTAATGGTCAGCAAAACCAGATAGTCACTTTGAAGATGTCTTTCAAGTTTCTCGTTTGAAAGAAGCAATGTATAGTGAACATCACGCTGTATTTGAGGCTGTCTGTAGTGATGGCTGCTCCTTCTGCATTGTTGAATGTTTCATTTTCTGTTATAATGTGTGGTGCTCTTTTTCCCTTAGGAGCGCTCAGACCAGGGAGTCTTTCAGAAATCTGCCTTTGACGGGAATCATAACTTCGCAGCTGCTTCCCGACGCAATGAGACTGTTCTCCAGCAGTTTGTAACGTGCAGCCCTCAGGAAAGGAAAAAAGGTAGTCTCCACATATCTGTCTTTGTGCTAAAAGGAAATACTTTGTGCTATTTTTTTTCTTTAAATCTACAGCCACTAGAAAAGCAGTTAATTAGAGTAAGTGCACACTGTGTTACTTCGAGGCTTGAAGATCCAGCGAGGGTGGGAGAGCTGACTCAGAAGTTGTGAATTAGATTCCTGGCACAAATTCCAGTTGAAGTAACAGTTTCTAGCTCGCTGCCCCAACACGTAAGGTTGGATAAAAAACAAATGATGAGTGCAAAATATATGTTGTCAAAATGTTTATTTTCTATATATCTTTAATGAGGGTGGTGATTTTTGTATCAAATTCCTAGATTATGACCCAGGTTGTTATAAACTACATGAATTTATACAGAAGCATGACATTCCTAAAGTATGCTTGCTTATTTCAGACTTGAAAGGTAAAATTTGTTTAAGGGTTAGAACTGTTCCCTTATTTTACAAATTGGAATTCTATTAATGAACTCATTAAAAATTAGGTGGTTGAGTACATTGTACACAGAAGACCTACATGTATGAGCATACAAAAGCATGTAAATAAAAGCTTTTAAGACCAGTTATATTTCTGTCTTTTTCACTTCTGATGACATACTGTCTGATTTGCACTTGACTCAGCAAGATGATAGTTATTTGAAAAGTTTAAGTATTCAAGATGGTCTTGACCCCTGTCCTTTTAAGTGTGTTCTTATCCTTCAAGCCAAGCACATACTTAAATGCATTCCACCAGGAAAAAAAAGATTTTCTTTGTAGTTGAATTATGTGTGATTTTTCCCACCTCCCAAGACAACTGAAGAATCTGGGTGGCCTGCAAAAAGTAATTTCATAGGCTGGTGTGGTGACTCTGTGGGGTACTTTTAACCAAAACCAGAGTCCATATCTGTACAGCTCAAGAGAAACTCCCATATAGTTTAGGGGTGAGTCATTTGTGTTGATGTACTTTGACAGTGTGACTCCAGCCAAATTGATACTCAAGCATTGAAGAAGTCAGAGATCAGATCCTTTCATCTAGATCTACCTTATATTTCTAATCTATGGAGTTCACACTGATTCTGTAGTTAGAGGAGAAAAGGGTCATCTTTGGAGCTAGCCTTCCTAGTAGAGATAGCCATTGCCAAAGGATCAGAAAGCAGCAAATAACCTTTAAACCCTTCCTTAAATGCACAAGCAACTGCTCTGGAGCTATTGATACAGGTGCATAGTAACAGGCAACTTGTCACTTAAAGTTCCAAACAAAATATGTGGAAGGGCTGTACTTTCAGATAAGGATTTGCCAACGGTGATCCGCAAAGCAGGGTGGCTAGCTTGTGACTCAGTCACAAAATCTCTTTGACTAGAAATCTTTTTAATTAAAGAATGATGATATGAAGGCACTATAGCAAAAAAAATTGATGGTGTGTGTTGGCTGTGGAAAGGATCCTCTGGAGTGCTACTGAGGGCAATTGTCAGGGAGGGTCTGGCATGGCTATGAGTTCCCAGCTGTGGCCTGGGAGCAGCTTGGAATTGGAGTCATTGGGTACTAGATGATAAAGACGTTTCTAGCACTTAGTAGAAGGATCATTATATTGCAATTTCCATGAGATTTGACATTTGATTAATAAAATTTAAGAGATCTTATTGGAGAACTGCAGAGGCGCTTTTCAGCATCAGTGTGTCTGCAGTAGGGCTCTGATCTGACCTTTTCTTGGTGAAAGACACTTTGGGCTTACAGTAGTCCTGCATGTTGTAGAAAGCTTTCTCTAATTTTGAAGTCATAGTGTTGTTATTAAGCTAATACTCATTCTGCATTCCATACGAGCCTGATGCTTATTTCCAGTCACTGGTTCAAATTACTTATTTTTGCATTGTTTCTTTTAAAATGCTGTCCTCAGTCTTTCACACCATTTGTAAACACACAACACTATGCCTGTGCACAGCCCTCGTTTAACTCAGCTCTGGTCTTTAGGTTGTGTGTCTGTTTAAGGATGCGAATCACAGATGTGGTGAGCTTTTTGGGACATGCAGGAACAGTTCCTTGTACTTTCTTACAGAGTGCTATCTGATCTTGTATGTGGAAAAAGGGTTGGTACATTTTTACAAAGAATAATAAAAGATAGAATCCTGAGATTTTCAACATTATACAGGCTCTAATGTAAAAATTTAATGACAGGAGCTGTATTACACTTAATGAAATTTGACTTTCTCAATTAATGTTTCCTAAAAAGTTATTTCAACTATCATTCACTGCTCCTACCAATAAAATTCTTATAAAAGCTCAGCAAAAATACACTGAAGCTTGGTCTGCTAATATAACTGTCTGCTTTTAAGAGTCTTTATTATACATGAGCAAAAAAAACTAATGTCTGGGGAAAAGTGGTTATAGCCAAAACATTACATTTTGCCTTGCCTGTGGATATGTGTAACTAAAGGGGGAGGGACACTGATCCAATATTGAAATGCCATTGTTTGTTCTATTTTTGCATGAATAATGCTTCCTGCCTTCGGGTCCTCACTTCTTTTGCTGCCAAGCTGTTGCACAGATTCAGTGTTTTTTAGAACAACCTCTTTGAGAATTTGATACGTCAGTGCCAGCAGCTTTACATTTCTGGTGTTGAAAGATTACTGGAATGTGTTTCATTAGAGGATCTTATATATTTCTTATAAGCCTACGTTATAAACAGTTATAGGGGAAATGCTGTCATCTCTCTGGTTAAATAGTAGAATAATCATAAACTCTCCATACTACCATGGGCTGCCGAGTCTTCACGGTTGTATGAGCATCTCTTGTCAGACATGTATGGTAATGTCAAGAAAGAAAATGAAGAAGTGATGCTTTAATGTTTAAATTTTGCTTGTAAACATTATATGTATCTTATAGACAGAGTCAATTGTTTTCTGTCCTAAACTGTTTAGCATCTGAAAATTCAGTGCATTTTGTTTAGTGGCTTAGCAGTTCCTCTCATCTCTCTGGACCTGTTAAGTTCATTTCCTGAGGGCTTGCGCATGGAGCCAGTGACTGCCTCTTAGGTTAAATTCTCTGACTCTTTTGCTTCTGCTCCCATTTTGCTGGGAGCTGTAGGCCTCTGATCGTTTCTGGTTTGCTCAGGAAGCCTAGTGTTTTTCTGTGTGTACCCCTGGTGTACTGCCTCATCACCAAACAGCCTTTGTGAAATGGTGTATCAATTTCTGTGAATCAAAGTTAATATAACAACATAATATCCTCGGTCTCTTCTGCTGTGCCTGTTGCCGGGTGCTCAGGGTAAGGCACAGTGTAGGGTGTGGTGTGACTTTTTTTTTTTAATGTTTGTTTGGTTTGGGGTTTTTTAATTGTTCCATCAGGCATTTGTTTCCTACTTTGGGCAGTCAGTGGCTTAGGGACTTCCTATATCAGAGGTTCTGATCCTACTTAGTATCCTGCAACCATTTTGCAGAGCTTTGTGGTCTGCTTATTTTTGGTGGTTCTGAGAGTTTTTACATGAGTGAATTTTTTCCATTTTTTGATTCATCTTTCAGATAGTTATATGGAGCAGTACAAGTTTATCTTTGCTCTAAATTCTTTTTACTATGAGAACTTGTCCTTTATCCCCATCTCTGTTTCATGTCCTTAAATTGCAACCTGAAAGAATGTGATCATAATGCAAGAAGCCAGTGTGCATGTATATTAAGTAGCATACCTATTTTCTGTGTCAGACTAGCAGTTGATATTTTTAAGGTCTCATCTGAACTTTTCTCCTCATCTGCTCACCTTCACTTTATTCTGATGACATTCTCAGTTTTCCTGAGATACAGAGTTTGAACTCCTTCATTTCTTTCTGATCAGGAGGTTATCCAACCAATAGGAGTTTTATAGGATGCTTGAGCTAGTATAGTGCGGGTTTCATGGGTTTTTGCTGTTGTTTTTCTCCTTTTCTTTTAGGGAAATATCTCAGTGCTCTTAGCCATAGATTATATTTATTAGGTATCTGCCTTGATTTCCCCCCCATCCCAGCCCTGGCAAACCCTTTTTCTCTCAAGTTAGATTAGTACTGCCATGCAAGACTCTGCAAGGAGACTAGCAATGTTCAGCACAGCAGAAAAGTTACATCAAAGTGTAGTATGTCAGTATGGTTACACTGCTTACCTCCATTGAAACCCAAGGATTACTAAGTGCCCATGTTTCCTGTCAAGTTCTGGAGGGATGGAGTACATGTTTTACATTGAAAAATGTAGGAACTTTGAAATAAGATTAGACCTTTAGATTGAGAAGTGAATTTGCAGGACAGTAATGAACTGTCCTTCAGCAGGCACAGCAATCATATTAAATACTGCAGGTATGTAAGTGTTGTTGCTTAGCAAACCACTCAGTGGTTTAATTGAGTAGTTCGTGTTTTTCTTAGTCCAAAGTGTGTGCTGAAAGCCTTTTCTTACAGGTGAGGAAGGGATTACTGTAATGGTAGAAAAATGAAGAATGATGTTCAGAAATGCCTCTTTACTCTCTTCCATGCAATAACAGAATTTTTTCTTCTTCTGAACTCCTAGAGAATGTGGTTCTCTTCTGTACATGAAAGGTGGTAAATGCTCCCCATTGAAGGGAATAAAAGCATGAACCCACAGTCAGTCAGGATGTGGCTACATAGAAGTGAAAATCCATTCAAACGGAGTAAAGCAATTTGTGCCTTGCACTCAATTTCACTATAAGCACAAAGTTTCCCTATATTTATCTTTAATTATGCATATGCAAATCTGAAAATCAGCTCTTCGGGAAATCCCAAGGGGTATATTTTCTGCTTGGTGTGATTTTAATTCTAGTTTAGTTAGTTTAGGGATTTGAATAATTTGTGACTTGCTTCAGCATTGCTTGAGGCCTTCCAGTCCAGTCATTGATCAGTGAACTGATGTAATGTATTTGTTTCTGCGGCTTACTTAACCCCTTCTTAAATTTTATTTCAGAGTTTCCGGTGTCTGATCATGGCAGTGGTGAAAATGAAACCCCTCCACCTCTCCCACCACATCCCAGTGAGGATCTGCTGAATGAGGACTATAATCATAGGTTGGATTTTGGCTATTTTTAATAGTTACGGCCCTAATTGCAGTACTGATGGCAGTAGAAATGTATAGGAGAAAAAATTAATGGATGCTTTACTAGTTGCAAATGCATTGGGTAGATTTTTCAGGTACCTTAAGAATACCTTTTGTGAGGGCTGGTGTGCTTGATGGCAGCTATGAGCTTTCATTTCCTTAGTAAATATGGAAGTTTGGAAGTGCAGAAAAAAGTGTAAAAAAGGAGTTCACATATACTTTATCTGTCTCAAGTAGCACAGGATTCACATCAAGGTGTCATTTCAACCCATCACGCTTCAGTATACTCAATGAACATTAAATGTTGATCGCTTTACTTATTTTGTGTATATTCAGTTTGGATAGTCATGCAACTCTGATTGCAGTAAAGTATTCTTTTCAGCTAAAACCTTAGCCATGCTTCTCACCTTGTGTGCAGGGATGTAATGAAAAAACTGCCTTTGAAATGACTGTAGTATCAAACAGAAGATATATTTTGTTATGGGTACCTTGAATTCTTCATGCAATGAAGATTCCTGTAACTATTTTCTTTTTGTTAAGATAGAGTCATTTCACTGGAGTAATTTCATAATTGTGGATCTCCCGGGCAGATAGGTCTGGCATGGTAAACAAACAAAAGACTACTTAGACAAGTGGAACTCAGCATTAACTTTTCAACTGCAGTTGTTTGCTCCTAATTTTTCAACACAATGGGAGCAAAAGCATTATCTTAAATTATAAACATGTATTAAAAATGATGATGAATTTACAAGCCATTTTTCCCACTCTGATGTTTTTCCAGTGTTGTATTGGTTTTCCATTTTGAAGTTATGTTCTGTGGAAATTGAATTGCTGTGTCAAGTCACACTGATTTCACTGAAATTGTTTCAATTAAAAAGGAAAAAAAAAAAACTTGGGAAAGTGTTTGTGTAAAAGCAAACCTTTTGTTTGAACAGTTTGGAAATGGATGTTTTTCATTTTGGAACTGCTTTTTGGTTTCACA
Organism: Porphyrio hochstetteri; assembly: GCA_020800305.1. Taxonomy (NCBI): domain Eukaryota; kingdom Metazoa; phylum Chordata; class Aves; order Gruiformes; family Rallidae; genus Porphyrio; species Porphyrio hochstetteri. The sequence continues at coordinate 15,812,547 of CM036910.1, read as the reverse complement.
GTGGGTTGTTTTTTTTTAAAAAGTAATTTGTGTTTCTAATTGAAAAGACATGCAGATTGCACACCCATTGCAGTGAGGTGTTTTGTCTCCTCACAGGTAAAAGTTTGAGTTTCACTCAGGTAGCATTTTGAAATGTTTAGATATTTGCCTGACTTGAAGTAAGATAATTGAAAAACAAAACCAAAACCCAAACCACAATACCTTGGAATGCTTCAGTGTGTTACAGCATGCTCTGTAAGACCTCTAGCCTCTGCAGAAGTGGGCAAGGCTGTAAAATACTTTCATGTAGGCAGATAGGCTGATACAGCCAGGCAGGTTGGCAGTATTTTCCAACTTTCTACAGCATGTTACTTGGAAATGCACTGGTTAAATAGAGGTAGCAAAATTGGGGGCAGGGGAGCAGATATTGGTGTGTTCCTCTTTTCACAGAATCACGGAATAATAGGAGTTAGAAGGGACCTAGAAAGATTTTCTTCTGCTAAACAAAGTAGGAATTGTTTAAAAGCAGTTACCAGTAAGCATTTAGAGTTATATTTGCATCCATGATGAAAAACAAGTGACTGGAGGTGCTAAGTCTCAGAAAACAAAGTTGAAGATCAAGAACTGATTTTAAAATGCATGACTGTAAGCAACGGGAGAAAGAAACACATGTATTCATGCATGCTTTAATTAGTTCACTTGTGTTTTGAACTGGTGCCTAAATATTTTACTTGCTTTTTTTTTCCTGCAGCCCTATCATAAATTCAGCAGTGCATTTAACAGATCAGCACATCAACTTCAGATCTTTGACACCAGCCAAGCAGTCTGAATCAATTAATCTGAAAGCCTCAAAAAGCATGGATCTGGGTAAGAAGGGGTGGGGTGACATATAGGTCAGCTTTTTAGCTGTAGCCCATCTGTACCATCTCTGTTTCTTGCTTTTGTTTCTTAAACACAAACATCAGGGAGTAAGTTCTGGAGAGGAGCTGCAGTGATGGGGACAATGGTCTGCCTCCTGTAGCATCTGATTGCAAGTAGCCTTTTCATTGAAGCTGAAGAAAGGTTTATTTTTCTTTCTTAAATGCCATTCTATCAATGGTATTGAAATCTTAGCTGAGGAAAAGAGGGAGCATTTATAAGAATGAGGAGAGTGAATTGCTGTAGAAGTTTTATATGTCAAAAAAAATACAGCGAAACAGTAACAGCAGTCATTTTCATATAGAATATAAATGATTGCAAAACTGCTCTGGACAAAGGCTAACTTTCCTAAGACAAGTTGTATATTTCTTCGTTGACAATGACAAACATGGGCAATCAAAGTGTTGCAGTAGATCTTTGTAAATGCTATAAGAGCAGTAAGGTTATGATCCTCTACCAATCAACGCTGTGCAGAAAAATCTTGCAGGGTGGGTGAAGCAGAAAGTAAGTGATTCTTTCAGTGCTTGGGAAGCATTTGTGAGTGGAAGATTGACGGGTTATTGCAGTTGAAAACTGAGTCATGTTTTAATGAGAGTTCAAGGAAAAATTTTCAGAGTTCTTCAGCCTCAAAGAAAACTAAATAAGCTTTTTTTCCCCTTTTAATTTTTTCTGGCACTCATTCTTTATCTGTTATTTTCTCAAATTCAAGTGTTGGAGTAAATTTGAGACATAAGATTAGGATGTCTTTAATCACAGATTTACGTCTTTTGTTGGATCAGATTTTGTACACCATTAATAGAAAATTACTCATTTCATGTATAGTTTCAAGGTAGCTTTTTGCTGTGGTGTTTTTCCTGAAATGTTCTAGATTAGTCTTTGGGTTTGTATTGTTGATTTTTCTTCTCATCTTAATGTAATAGAAGATGTGTGTACTCGTCTCATGGAGTGTAAGGAAAGTCAAACAGTTATTAATGCAGCACAGGAAGGGATAAGAATTCATTTAGGAGAGTTATTAAGGCAGGAGACCAGACCAGAAATTCATCCTTCTGCGGTTCTGTTCTACCTTTTTGACAAAGAGTAATGCGTTAGACTTTTTAGGAATGGAAATGCTTGACAACAAAATGAGTGTGCAGACTTGACTCAAAACATGTATTGTATGTCATCTACAAGAAAAAAGAATTTACAGCTTTACTGAGTCTTATTTGAGAAAGGTTTACTTACAGTTCCCATAGAAGTCACTAGAATGAAAGCTCACACCACTTGTGACCAGCTGCCAACTGGATGTAACTCTATTCACACTCTAAAGTGGACTTTTAGGGAAGGAAAGTTATTTCTCAGTTTGTTCTTATGTTTTGTTCATTACTTAACTGCAGTTGTGACTCATTCAACTTCTCGTCCTGACATGCAGCTGTGTATCCATTACTGATTTCAGTGCATTGTTTCCCACCAAGCAAAAAAAATAAAAAACAAAACAGGAAGTACTGTTGTCTTCATCTTCCAGACCTCGAGTTGAGGTTGTGTGAAAAATGTGTTCAGCACCACAGAGGAAGTTTGGTAACAGAAACTGAAAACTGCTTGCATAGCCACTAAGATGGTTTTTTGGTTTTTTTATCCTGTCCTCTTATTACTTTTCTTTTGCTCTCAAATTCTGCCAGTCCTTTCCAAAATACATCTTATGTGATGAACAGAAAAATCACAGAATTCAACTCTAGAAGGAGAACTCTGAAACCTTATGATATGCGATGGAGACGTAGTTTCTTTTGTTCTAAAACAAGTTGTCTCTCAGGTGTTTCTGCAGATCTGGGGAGACATAACCAGCCTTTCAGATTAGAAGGTCCAGAAATTGCCTGGATGCTTCCAGACCAGAATAACATCATGAATTCAGTAGACAATGGAATTGGCGTAACACAGGGCACAAATGGGAAATCTGTACTGCTGTTCACTTATGAAACGTTCTACCTCGAACCGTGTATAATGCATCCGTTGCCTAATTAAAAGATTTCAAAGGCACAGATTACATAACAGCATCACCATCAGAAGGATTGTCAAAGGCAGATAGCAGAAAATTTTAAACATGAAACACCAGAGAATCCAGATATGCTGCAGATTGTGAACTTTATGAGAAAATAGTAAATTCATTAAAATTAAATTAGGGAGCTAACGAATTGCATAGCAAAGGTCTTTTCTGCCTTTGTTGATGGTTGCTGTATACGGGAGAAGCACATCTGTTAAGTAAAGACTTAGTCTATAAATGCGTAGCTTCACAATGGAAACCTACTTAATGTTGATGTTTATCTGTTTGGTTTTATTGAGTTTAGGCCCAGAAATCTTTGAGGGCTTAATCTGTTTTCTAGTTGTATTTGTTTATTATTATAAATTAATATCCTCAGTGAATAATACCAGGAAATAAGGATGGGTGATCAGAAGTGTTCAGTACTACTACATCAGTTTGTCACTGTCGCTCTCCAAAACAAATCTTGCAGTGAAAGGAACTTGGTGCACAGTGGTCAAAGGCTTCTCAAAATTTACAGCTTCATTCATTAAGGACATGATCTAGAGGGGGGCTAGTCAGGGTTAGTCTGTGGTTGGACTTGATGATCTAAAGGGTCTCTTCCAACCCAGGCGATTCTGTGATTCAGAGTTACAGGGTAAAGATTAGTTCTGTATCAGCTCTAAGTCCTAATGTTCTTTCCTGCTGCTGTGTTGAGATGATGACAGCACTTTCTGGATCACTGGTAGAGTTCATACCCCGTGTCTTAAGCTGTATCTTTTCTTTGCCTTGTCTACTTTTATTTTGAACTGGTAGTGACAAGAGCACAGCCACCACTTTCCTTCTACTGGCCCTGGCAACTGACATGTCCACTCAGTTGCATAAGTTTCTTTGTTAAGGATAATGGTGTTGGAATATGTTAGCAGAGAAAAGATTCTCCTTACACCATGACTTCCAGAGTTTTTGTAGGCCCATCTGAAGTCTGACTGAGAATTCATGCCTGCGCTGACTAGATTTAGACCTCATGCCAAGTTTGGACTTGTGCTTGTAGAGAAGTGTTTGAAAAAGCAAAACAAATTCAGAAATGCTGGAAATAAATGTCATGTTGTCCCTTCCCACTTAAGTGGAACACTTCTTTTGAGACTTAACAGCAGATTGAAACTGAAGAAGAAATCAATGGCTTCTATACCAGTCATTGGAAGGATAATTTTCCTGTTGCTTTAATAACCTTCTGTGCACACACATTTTCCCATACATTACTGCAGTTGTCTACGGAAGATTTTCTATGTAATAATTCATCAGAATCCATTTTCAGTTGTGTTTCTTCTTTCTTTTAGCTGTATTAAAAAGGTAATTTTTTTGGAGAATGAATGGCAGCATGGATTTTTTTTCTTAATGCTGTATTGAAAGGTGAAAATCGGTGTGCTCTAAGAAGTAAAAAAGGGAAGAAGGTGTTTTATTATGTATCTACAACACCCTTATTTTCCATACGTCTTTATGCACAGGAGTGATTTAGGCTATGCATAAATGTACTGCAAAAACTACAGCCACGGGAATTGTATTCAAACACATGAAAGTGTGGCTTGTTTTAACCTGAAGCGACATGAAATTGAATCATGTGAATATATAGCAATTTCGTTGTGTATCAATTCAGGCAAACCACTGTGTAGATTTCTATTTGAGGATGTTGCTATAATAACCCATGACCACTATCCTGACATACTGCTCAACTCCTCCTTCCTTTCCCTATAAAAGGAAAACCCCATAGATCTTAACTGATTCACCTCTACTGCCTGAAGAAATGGAAATGTCCTCTACTTGGTTTTTAAATGTGAGTGAAATATGATTTGTTGAAACATCATTCGACATGCTCAGAATCCCTTAACCTGGGGGTGTATTTATTAAAGATATGAGCTGACTTATGTATTTAGGAATAATTAGCAAGTGAATATGCAAGTTGTAAGGTATGGAGTATTGCACAAGAATGCCATTATTTAACTAAATGCTAATTTCTTTGTTAGTGAAGATAGGCATTCAGTTACAGTTCTTACTTTTAAAACACCTCCAAACAAAGAGGAATCAGTGTTTTGCATCCAGGATGTGGAAGATACAATCAAGATGCTACTAGCTCATTTGTGGTCTGCTCTGAACCAGAATATCCTTATTCTGAGAGTAATTTTAGATATTGAAGTAAATATCTCAAAACATAACCAAATGAGGACCTAGCACAGATTACTCTTCAATTTAAACAATGTTTTGATTCAGATACAATTAAAATAATGCGATTTGGGAGGTCCCTGGTGAGAGTTATGGTATTAGCAGGACAAAAAGTGGTTTGGTATCTTAAAATCATTGTTCTGTTAACTGTGTTGTGTGTATGGAATACATTTGTTGGGCTACTTTGAGTAAAAACCAACTTCAGAACTGCATTCAGGTTCCACTTAAGTTCATTAGAACACTAATGAGGAAATGGAGAAGACAGTATCTCAGAATTCTTAACAGACTTTTCAACATTACTGACTTACAACAGTAATTTAACAAATCCTATCTTGAGGAGAAAGACTTTCCAAAAACGAAAATGTCATGGATTTAGGAAAAACTATATTGCTTATGGCTGTGACTGTCTTTGGGATCAAGGGCCAAGAGAGATTTTTAGAATTATTCTAGCTTATGTCATTAGTAACTTTCTAGTACTGTCAGATGAATATTTTCTGAGAACACTCTGTAAAATAAAATTTTAGAAATGAACATGATGTGGTTCTCTTAGTTTAAACGAATTTTGAATTTGTATTTGTACAATATATAAGCAGAGAACAGAACAGCCATTTATTAAATGGTAGGGACGGAAATGAGACGGAAAGTAGGTTTATTCTGTGAAAAGAAAGACTTTTAACAAGGTCAGTTCTGTTAGGTTTTAAACCAAATCTGCACTGATGCAGTCAAAGGGAGGGGTAGCTGTGACTGGAACGCAGAAGCGAGCAGGAGGCACTATCAACTCTGTACTGGTTTCATAGAAATCACGTAAGATGCAAGGGAGTTTGCTGGGGAGCAGCATGGGAGCACTGCGAGAGCTGTGATGGTGAAAAAGCTGAGAAACTGGTAACACAAGGTTGTGGTGGTAGTTTCTTACATTGCTGTAGTCTAAGTCTGGAGTGAGTTGATCTGTTAATGCACTTAGCTAATAAGTGTTATGGGGAAAAAATAGGAGTTAAGTTAATGTATAGCTACTATGAGAATCAAAACACAGTTTATGATGAAGTAACTTTAGAGAACACTTTGTTGTAAGTCTTTTCTCTAAGCTTGTCTTAAATCTGTTCCCTATTAATGTTTTCAACCAGTGAATGACAGATCAGATTAGGAACTTGTGGTTTAAGCCTAAGAGTTTGGAAGAAGTGTAGTGACATGTGGGTGAGTTGGGTCGGTTTTAGCCCAGTACTGTTTCTCTGGAACGGAGGTAAGAGAGGATTAGAGAAGACAAAGAGCTGAAGCTGTGGTGGTCTCAATTAGCAGTTTAACCTTCAAGAATGAGTGGCTGTTGCACCACCAGAGAAAAGTGAAGAAATATACATATCCTACTGGCTGGGAAACTGTAAAACAATGTTATTTTCTGCCAGGAGAAAGCCTTCCATTTAAAGGTAAATGTGTGCAGTGGACAGCATTGACTGTACTGCTTGTTTCTCAACAAGTAGTAGTAACAGTGTATACAAGCTTAGGTGTTTTCATTCTCATGTGCTGACTCACCAGATGTATCCTTTAGAGACTTTCTCCAAATATTACCTTAAGTTTAACAAATTTTTTTCTGAAAAAAAAATGAGGGGAAAACCTTGTCCTGGTGAGAGAAGGAATCCAAAATCTTGGTTTGGATGTGAAATCTTTCAGTCTTTGAACATGCCAAACAGACCATCCCAAATGTTGTGTTAGATGCCATTTTGGAAGAGGTTTCCTTTTTTACTGCATAACTTACCCTTGGCCCTTGTGCAAGCTTTTTGCTAGTCTCACTGCTTTTCAAGTGAATCTGTCATGGACTCATAGCCCTTCAAGAATGAGTAGCTGGTAGATAACCATGTGACACCAGGACAGAGAGATGGAGCCCTTGTATGAAGTGTCACTGTTGCTAGAGAGGGGAAAAGGGGGAATTACTGAAGGAAAATAATTTGACAGTGCAAATTTATTGCTCCTGTGGATTTTGGTATAAAAGCCTGTGGTCTTTGTAAACTACTACAGGGAAAACCTAGAACAGCAAGCAGTGTTTTTTAAGTGATGGTTGTGAGCCAACATTTGACATAGTTTTTCAAGTGATTTATGCTGCTCCTGGATGGGGAAATGCTTCACTAAGGAAAAAAAAAACCGACACCAAGGCAAAAGAATTATGTCATTGGCTGTATCATGACTAAAATTAATTAACGATGCAGCGCCTTCATTATGATGAAAGGGCTGTGTAAGGATACAGTTCATCAGAAAAAGCAGTTTGTAGCTTTGCTTTATTTTCATGTGTTTATACCATATAAACAGATGGATTCTAAAAATCACAGAAGTATCATTTGTATATGTGGTTTGGGAATACAGCCCTTGTTAATTGATTAACATATAAAAGTAATTTTGTATTCGGCTTCCTATAAACTATTAAGGGTATCAGAGGATTGTTGTTTTTTCTGGGAAATTCTTTGATGTTTCAATCTCTTTTATTATTTCTCATTAATTGTAATTTTAATCCTTGTTTGCTTCTTTTGAGTGCAGACCTGCAGCTGGTTTTCAAAGGTACGTGTCAGTTTGTCCAGCAGAAATACAAGTTGTTTTCACATGTTTAGAAGATTTTAAGTAGCTCTTAGTCAATGTATAAGCTGATTTTGTCAGAAAAAAGGCACTAAGTTGTGAATGGTCGTAAGTCCTTTTTTTGGAGGAAAATATTACAATGGCACAGTTACCGAGCTGGGCAAAAGGAGAGGAATTGGTTACCACAATTGGTAGCAGCATTGATTTGTGCTGCTTTAAACCATAGCTGGGAAGTTTGACCTTTTCAAGTAAACCTGGACTAGATTTTGACGCAAACTTTGAGGCAGTACACAAGGCTTGATGTGTACTACACCACTGAAAATCACCCAATTCAAATCAAATGGCTACGTTGGTTATTTTGAGCAGGGCACTGAACTGGCAATCGGAAGAGCATATGGAAGGACATGGATGCATTTTTGGGTGCTTTGACTGTTGTTGAACAGTGCTACTTATTTTTTTAAAGGAAAATGGCACTCTGGAACATTACCATAAGATTCCATCTGATTATTCATGGCATAGAGGGTTGGGGGTTTTTACCATTTGCTGTGGTTGTTGGCATACCTTTTTATATAAAAATATTAGTTGTTTTCTATCATCTGTAAAGATTTGTTTGTTGTAGTAATATTCTATCTTTCATAATCTGTGGCTTTGCTACTCCTCCAAATGTCCATGCTTTTATTAAATTGCTGTACAACTTCTGTAACTTCTCTTTCAGCAATTACTTTGAGTACTGACAATGAATATGTAACTGGCTTCTGTGGTGAAAATGCAGTTCCTAAATTATAGATGCTACTTTAAAAGAGCTAGCCTATTTTATACTGTCAAACATTAATAACTTGATGAACTAGCATCCCCTGAAGTTCCAGGGACATTTGGAAATGTGAAGTATTTGATTTAGAAGTTTCCATGTTTGCAAATGTGTTACTCCCTTGTATTGATTCTTCCAGGATTTTCGTGCTTACAGTCCCCAAATGAGGTGGCTTCATTTTCTTTAATGTTTTGTGTTTAACAATTCTAGCTCAAGAATATATAGTCTTTCTAGTGTCCTCATAAAAATAGTTACAGTTGAAATTTTGTTATAAATGTTTTCCTGATGCATTCCAGTCTGGCACTGCACATTCCCACGTGTGATCCTCTTGAGCTGAAATTTTTCATAGTTGCAATGTAATTACTTTTTGATGTTGCAATATAAAAAATAATTAGAAATTTTTTTAACATGAGTTTTAAGAGTAGACAGTATTTTTTCACAGTTTAAAATCTTTCAGGTGCTTTTCTGCAAACATAGGCCAGCCAATGCTAGTAGAATCTTAGAACTTTCCACTTAGCTCCTGCTTTTTTCAAAAGCCAAGGAAGGTAGCTAGAGAAATGTTATTTTTGTCATAACTGAATGATCACATGACTTTTTAACATGATGCAGAGCGGTGTTTTCAAATGCTGTTTTCTGGAACAGGGCGTCTTATATAGTTGCTAAATGATATCTTCAGTTAGAAGGTTTTCAACTTTGACATCCAAAATATTTATCTCCTGTTAGCCTTTTCCTTCTTTTCTGTTGTTTTCTCCTTGTTCCTGGAGGAAACAAGGGAAGGAATTTCTCATCCAGCACACTTGTGCGCACCATGTTTGTTCAGTCTCTTGAAAGATGGCCAGCCTAAAAGTCATTGTCTAAGCATAATATCCCATGGAATGAAAAATACCCCGTGGAGGGGCACATGTTTTGCTCAGACCTTGATAGAAAACTTTAATTTTTACACTTCCCAGTTTTTGTGTGTGTGCTTAATACTCATAATGCTAACCTGTGTTCTGGTAAGGTTATTTTTCATTTTCTAATAATTATAATCTTCATTTTTACCCTCCAGTATTAAATCTAATTTTTTCATGTGAAGCTGGTATGTAAAGTATGATTAAGTTAAATGGATTTAACCCTTTTAATAGTGTAAAACTTAGTTTCAGGCAAACCAAGTCATCAGCCTAGTTTTTTTTAAGTGCCACGTAAGGATCCGATGTACTGTAACATAACCTACTCCAACTAATTATCATATATTAGAGGGGTTGCCATTAGTGACTGCTATAATTAAGGTTGCAAATCAGTTTCCTTTATAATCCCTTGTTTTCACACAATCATAACTTGTCAAAACAATAACCTTTGGGACTAAACTTTTCCATGCTGTTTCTGCTCAAAGCTAAATTTGGGCAGAGGGAGGAGTAAAAGTACTTTGAACTTCTAGTATCCTTATAGCAAGTCCTTGTCTGGTCATTTTGCATTATAGGATCAAACCACATAACAAGGAGGTAAATAGTTACCATTTCCAGGGACTAGAAAAATCTAGAAGAAAGGTTAAAGGACACACAGTACAGAGCTGCCTTGAATCTTGGTTGCACTTCTAATTTTGACTCACCCCACTGCTGTTTTGTTTTGCAGCATCTCTGTGAAATGCTGCAAACAGTATTAGCATCTGCATCCCAGAACAAAACTGCCCTATTTGAATTTCACTGATCATCAGGTGGCAATCAGATTACCAAGGTGGGGAAGTGATAGAATGGTCAGTTGTGGATTCATGATTCCAGTTGCAAGTCCCAGTATAGAATCTGATGCTTTTTTTTTCATGGGAAAAGCATCCCTAGAAGTCAAGTGGGGAAGTAGTATAAGAATGCTTTGACTGTGATTATTTTCCCAGTAGTAGCTTCTAAATGTCAGTAACTACTGCACTGCTCTTTCTGGGTAGAAAACAGCGTATTCCTGTATCACTGCAGATAGCCCTGTGTGTAAACTTTTGCATAGTGGTCACCATAAAAGCTTGTGTAAGTTTCTCTTTATAGTTTTTTTTTTTTTTGGTATGACTTGACAATTTATTTTATCATATAAAGAGATAACATTTTAAGGCATAATATAAGGAGTGCTTGGGCAGGCAGAGTTGAAGGATAAGCTTTCAACCCTAACATTCATTTCCTGTGCTTGTTTTATCATCCCTAACATTACATTAGCACCATTTCTTCGCATAGAATTCATTTTAAGAAATGGTGATTGGGTCTTCCCCTCAGCCCTCTGGGAGAGTGTTTTAATTAGTTTCTTGAGATATATGATAATAAACTGAAATACAGTTACTGAAGAAAGATTACAATTTTTGTTACATTCAGAAATTGCTCCTCCATGAGTCTGTCTGCAAACTGTTGCTGCTGTAAATGTCTGTCTCTGTAAGATGTGAAATACTACAAAGATACAGCTTACAGATAAAATAAATCATAACATAGGAAAAAAGCATAAACCTTCCAAAAGATCAGCTTTTGGGAGACAAGAGGGGTCTCTGCAGAGGGTCTGTGAGTCAGTGAGATGTCTTGCAGATGGGAAGATTTCCACATCTGGATTCTTTTTACCAACTGAGGTCTTTGATCTGAAAATGTTACAAGTCTCCTATGCCCTGTGATTTGTCTGACAAGATGAGTTATTTACAAATGCGATTGCTCTTCTGACAACTCAGTTTTGAGTGTGTAAGTGCTGAGGTCCTGATCTGTAACCCACAAGGACTGCTGGTAGTCCTTTTCCTGATTTCAGTGGGCTTTGATTCAGATATTTGGACTTTGAAGCAACCCAGGTGGATTAAGTAAAAAAAGGCTTTTTACAAACAATTATAATTTAACGATTTAGGGTGCTAGTTGTCTGAAATAATTTGGCAGTGTTTCAAAGGCTTGTGAACTTATATAAGTTTCTGATCTTTGTGTCTTCTCTTTTATTTCTCCAGTGGCAGACGAAAGCAAAGTTGGTTTGTTGGCCGGACACAAATCGGGTAAGCTGTTTGCCTGTTTTGGAGGAAAAGTCAGCATCTTGAAAGTAGTATGGGCAGTAAATGAAATGAGCTTACAAAAACTGTGGTGACTAAGAGAGTTGCAAATGAAGGCATTACTGTTGTATGCGCTGACTCCAAGTTGTATGGTGATGAATTAGGGATTGCTCTTAGCCGGGCAGTGTATGTAGCTGAGTCATTTGCAGGAAAAGCTGTAACTTTTTTTTTGCAGTGCAAGTGGTTAACTGAAGAAGATGCCCTTTCAAATACAGGCAAGTGCAATGTGTCTTGTAGAGTGTGGAGTCTTAAACAATGTACGTTTTGAAAAATGTAAATATTCCTGGCTTTTCCTCCTTGCTCTGAGCTTACGTTTCCATTACCAGGAATATTGAAGATAACACTAAAAGAAATTCTACAGATTTAAACAGAAGAATGTCAGAGCTTTTCCTTTACTTGTGCTGGTGCAGTAGAAATAACTTATTTTTTTCTTCAAAGGTTTCAGGCCAGAGTAAGAGAGAGAAAAAAAGTCCATACTGCTGTCACTATGGTACCTATTAAATACTTTACTGAATGCGTTCCACACCATGGTACTGTACAGCTTGCAGCTCTTGTATTACAAGAACTTTCAAGGAAATGTCATGTAAGATTGTAATTTTTCATAAACCCTTGGTAAGCTGATATAAGAAACCTTAAACTTTCTAGAAAATTCAAGTTACTCAGCAGCCTCTTGTGGTGTTAGAAAACCCTGAAGTTTCAGGCCACTTCTTTGTGGTGTGATTGCACGTTGACTTTTTCTACTCCTTCGATAGAACTAAAAAGCTGAATTCATGTAAAGGAAGGTCAACTATGAGATTCCTGATTGCTTATGGTATTCCTTCCCTGTGCAACTGGGTGTTCTTCAGTTCTCTGGTGTGGATTTTCCTTATCTGAAGACCTTTTCCTGAACTTAGTAGACAAATTCTTTTTAAATATTTCTGGCATCTTTCCTAAGCCTCTGAACAACTTGGATTCTCTTTCGGAATCAAGGGGTAGTTCATATGTCTTGTAACATTATGGCTCCTGGGGAGAAAAAAATTCTTTCAACTTTTTGTTTTGGGAATGTGAAAGCTTCAAAGAAATGATCTTGTCAACTTGAAGAAGCTAGGGGTGTCGCCCTTGGTTTCTTTTTTTTCTGTGCAGAAAAATTACTACAAACATTGCAACATCATGCAGTTTTCCAAAGATCAGTGGAATTCACTGCTATCAAAGAATATTGGAAGGAAACCTGGTAAGATCATAACTTGCCAGCAATCTGTTGTTAGAGGTACATTAAGCTTTATAACATCACTTTAAGCAGCATTTGATCTTTCTTCTGCACACTTCTCCAGATTCTTGGAAACGGTGGCTTTGAAAATTTTTCTGTTTGAAGAAACCCAGAAATTTTATATGAAAATGTGCACCCATTCTTATTGAACTTTGGCTTATTTGCTTTACTTACCCTTCACAGACTTCTTTACATGTACCTAGGATCTTTTATTCCTAGACTAAAATCAGCAGCCAGCAGATCACCGAAGGAATAGATGCACAGATCCTATAGGTTGTTTCTTTTTTCTCCCTTTCAGAATAAAAGGAGCTAGCTAACCTCTGAGGAAGTTGGAGTGTAAATGATTTTTCTTGTTTCTACTTTAAATACTGTTCAGTTACTGTTGAAAAACGTTTCTTCCCTCTCCATGTTTGACTTCCTTAACCCTTCATAAAGAGAAATCAAGCAGCAGCTTCAGTTCTTTCATTATTCCATCCAAATAACATATTCCTGGAAAGGCATAACCACTTGAATAGCTCTTCTGCTGGAGAAGAACTCTGTGGAGAAGGACCTGGGGGTCCTGGTTGATGACAGGTTGGCTATGAGCCAGCAGTGTGCCCTGGTGGCTAAGAGGGCCAATGGGATCCTGGGATGCATCAGGAGGAGTGTGGCCAGCAGGTCAAAGGAGGTGATCCTCCCCCTCTACTCTGCCCTGGTCAGGCCCCACCTGGAGTATTGTGTCCAGTTCTGGGCTCCCTGGTATAAAAAGGACAGGGATCTCCTGGAGAGAGTCCAGAGAAGGGCTAAGAAGATGATTAAGGGCCTGGAACATCTCCCGTATGAAGAAAGGCTGAGTGAGCTGGGGCTGTTCAGCCTGGAGAAAAGAAGACTGAGGGGGGACCTAATTAATGTTTATAAATATCTTAAGTATGGGATGTAGGGGGAATTGGCCAGCCCCTTTTCAGTGGTCTGTGGAGACAGGACAAGGGGCAATGGCTGTAAACTGGAGCACAGGAAGTTCCGCACCAACATGCGGAAGAACTTTTACCCAGTGAGGGTGACAGAGCCCTGGGACAGGCTGCCCAGGGAGGTGGTGGAGTCTCCTTCTCTGGAGATATTCAAGACTCGTCTGGACGCCTATCTGTGCAATATGTGCTAGGGAGCCTGCTTTGGCAGGGGGGTTGGACCCAATGATCTCTCGAGGTCCCTTCCAACCCCTGTGATTCTATGATTCTATTTTAAAGGTTTCAAGAACATGGCATTCCTTTTCTCTGGTCCCTTTTCACTGTTTGCTTGCACTTGGTCACATCATGTAATACTTATTTTAACATAGATCGTTGTGCTTCCTTCTTATAGGTATCTTTTTTAAAGAAGACTAGGGGAGACATTGCAGCTTCTAGTGCTGGGAGCAAAACACCGTTATTTTCTCATTACAGAACGTAGGCTTTCCATCCTATTCTAGACTTCAGGAAATTAAACATTTTTTCTCTACAGAATTAATTATCACCTTCTAACAATCAATGCAATTATCCCTTCTCTCCTTCAACATGACTTGTTCTATGAAATACGCAGTTGAGTATTTCTCTCTAGGGAAATATCCTTTCAATTCCTTCTGGGTTAGCGGCTCTTCAAGCATGTAGTCTCATCTTTTGCTGTAGCTACTGTATCCCTTGCATATTACATGTAGCAGCAGCAGCAGGAGTTAGTAGTGGGTATTCATTTAAGAAAAGCTTATCAGAATTCTGCGGAAGACCAAGGCCTTAGAAGGATCTGTAGCTGTAGCCCCATCTTTCTGTGTTTTTATGTATTACACCCACAAATAGAAGTTCCTTCCTCTCCCCTCCTTCTGCCTCCCCCGAAAAGAAAAAAAGATGACCTGACCCTGAGCTTGGAAGAGTGTTCTGTGGCAAGAGGGCTGGAGACTTGTTCCTGCATTTCACCCTCACAGAAGTGCATCTGTGAATTCTGGTTCTCACAGCCGGCCTGTCCTTCATCCTGCTGGGTGAAAGACTGCTGCAGTGCCTACAGTGTTCTTCCTGTTGGAAGTGTTTTCCACAATAACGTTAGCAGAAGCACTGGAGTGCTGTTCTGTTGCAGCCTGCTCGGCCCTTTCTGGAAAAGGCCAGGGTTAAGGGTGTGTGTGCGTAAAGCATCGTCTCTGAATCCTCTCAGGAGGAATTTGTCCTCTGTAACATCAGTTGTATGTCCATGTGCCCTGAACTCAACTCTAACGATGACAATGAGAAGCAAACAAGTGGTGCCTCTATCATAAAGCAGTGAAGATCCCTGAAAATTCACATAGATGAAATATGAGCAAACTTTAGCTCAGGTTTTGATGAACTCTTAGCTTTCTAGAAAACTGATTCTAGGACAGCTAGGTAGGATGCCCTTCATAAGGAAGGGCAAGACTTTTGTATATCATATATAACCTGTTTAATATCAAATACTGAAACTGAGGACTGAATTCTTTGCAGGTATGTTTTTTTCTGAAATTCTTTTGTGCGTGTGTGTGTTCTGATTTACTGCTTATAACACTTTTAGTATGTATTGAGTGTCTGCTGAGGTCTCTGCTGACAAAGCTCTTTCAGATGATGCAGTGCTGGAGAAAAGCTGATGAGTCTGTCTTTATGAGCTCTGACATATTAATTAGCAAAATGGGAAAAAAAGCTTTCCTATTTTTATTTTAATGTCACTAGACCATGCTTTTGGCTGGGATTATGTTTCAAGACAGTTTTGAGACAAGATGAGTTGAAGTTCTTATTTTCTTGCTGGCTGCTATGTGAGGAACATATGACTGGGCTATGGATTAGCAGTGGTCCTGCCCGTGTAAGGGGGTTGGGACTCTGATCCTTGGGGTCCCTTCCAACCCAGACCATTCTGTGATTAGTACCAGCAAGATTGAATGATACTGGGGTACCTCTGTTACTAAGCAGAATTTGAATTAATGCTGTATGGCAAGAGGTGCAGGGTTAGGATCTGAATAGGAAAAGGGCCATTGGGATAGTTTGAAGGACGCGTCTCATCAAGTTTTGTGTATTAACATTGATTTGCTGACGGTGCAGTTACCAGGTTGCTGTTGGCTGTGATTGGTATTCTGGGAAAGAAGGCATGAAGAGATAGGTGCACAGCTAAATTCTGCAAGGTCAGGGCTTTGATAAGGTCCGAGTGCCAGCATATCTGGTAGACACTTCAGACTGTCCTGCTTTGTATATGGGTAACTGAGTTGTGGTTAAACTGGGGTTCAGATTGGGACTGGAGATAATTTGGAATGTGGTAAATTAAAGGTCTTGGTGTATCTTTGGATTTTGTAACGCCAAGCTGTATTTTGCATTAAATAAACTTTACTGAGGTTTCATTAAGGCTAGGATGAGAAATAAAATTGTGGTTGAAGAGTTAGGCTTATTGGTAGATTTTATGTGACCACCTAGAATTGGGTGTGGAAAGCAGGTTAAGCTTCACCATTGCCTTCAGGAAAGGCTCTCCAGCCTATTACAAAAGCCATGGTTACACTGGAAGGTAAAGGAAGTCTATGTGATGCTAAGGTTGCCTCCCTAAAGCCAAAGGGCATGTTCAGTTTGCACTTGTAAAGTTGAGTATCACAGGGTGAAGTGTGAATAAAGGCTGGGCTAAGCTAATTGCTGTGATGTGAGTTCAGATTTGGAAAGGCAGACAGAACTGGAGAGCTTTTTTTTTTTTTTTTTTTTTTTAACTGGAGGAACCATGCAAAGTTTGAGATATTAGGACACCAGGAACATCCAGTGGTTTATGCATGCTTATGTTGCACAAAGGGCTTTCTTTTAAGGATTTTGTTGGGGATTAATAGTCGGGTTTGGAAAGACTACAGAAAAGTCAGTGGATGCTACTTGGCTTGTTTGAGACTGGTGCCACTGTAGGACGTTTGGCATCTGTTTTGCTTTTGATTTGCAGGTAACACAATTATGTCACAGAGGTGTGTAGGGAAGTGGTGTTCTCCTCACCACATGCCAGATCTCATCATTTTGTTAAATGAGCTCTAGATGTCATTAAAGCAGAGCTTTTCAAAGGGGCTGTTGGGTTTAGTACTGAGTTCATAAGGATTTATATAGCACATAGATCCACAGTTGAGAAGACTCATGTAAATGGCTGAGCTGCCTGGCATATGCAAGTGAAGTGCCTGTCCAAACAAGGACCTTGCCACTATCTAACTGAAAGTATGTGGCATGTAGAATCTGATACTTGTCTTTGCATTTGTGAGAGGAGGAAAAGGTTGATGTTAGTTCATTTTATTTCTCTTTGATAATAAGAGTGTAATACTTGGCTATGTCAATCATTCTGGCAAGTGCAAAGAGGAGTTGCCTGCTTTGCAGACTGCAGTATAGGGCAGCGACACCTAACCCATATCTCTGGGCTTGGGTGCTGGAAGCAAGCGACTGTGGCAGCTCTGGAAGTGGTGCGGCCTGATTTTCCCTTAATTCAGAGGGTGTGGTGCTCGCTGCTGTTTCAGTTTGACGTAAAATATCTTGCTATGATGCTTCAGTACACCCTAGTACCCATAACCCTTTTAGGGTTCCTCTTTAGGCTTGGAATCACTAGTCGGTGGGTTGTTTGATGCTTTATTGCTGGGAATATTTTTGCAAGATTTTTGTTCTTTTACGGTTACCTTCACTTTGGTCTTCTCTCCCTGGATGATTCTTTTGTTGTGGTGGTATTATTATTGTTATTATTATCCAAAGTGTTCCTTTGACCATACAGTTCCTGTATCGACTCACACAGCAGGTCACTTACAGAATTTCTTCTAGGCTTCCATTTGGTGAAGTCTAAAGTCAGAGATGTTACATGGAATCTCTTACATTGTTGGGATTGTTGGGATTCCTGGTCCAAATGTGAAGATGTTTAGCTTTCATTGCATCTCTGCCTGCTGCTGTTTGGTTTGGGGTTGCAGGTGGGTTGTGGGTTTATTTTTCAAACACAGCTCATTTAGTGGAACAAGGATGATACATTAATTTACTCAGTATTCTATGCCAGTATGAATCTACTACCCTTTTTTATAGGAGCTTATATTTTAAAGGGGTTTTTGGTTTTGTTTTGAGTTTTTTAATATGTTTGATGGTTTCCATGTTAGAGATTGTTCTAACCATCTATATTGATTTGAGGTGGGAGTGGGGAGGGGGCCTGTTCAACGCTGCCTACTTGCACAAGAACCAAACTTATGCCGTGACCCAGCCTGTCAGACAGGACTGCACAATATTGAACTGGAGGATTTTTGCTTAATGGTCAGAGCCTGGAAGTCTGCAGGAATAAATCCCAAGTCTCCAACTTTCATGATTTCTCAAGAGTTGGTGTTGAGGAAAATGTTCTTTTAATTTCATCTAGCATTTAGAGTGCTAAACATAAAGTATGTATGTTTAGTTGGAAACACTTTCATTTGTCTGTGGGAACTTAATGTATTTTAACCTGTCAGAGATAGGAAGGTGTATTGAAACGAGATGAAAACAAAATTAGAACTCCAAGTTCTAATTTTATGGGGTTTTTTTTTTTTAGCAAGAGAAGCTCAAACTGGACATTCCACACACTATTTTCAAGAGGCTGTTAAGAATGAGTGTTAAGTGGTCTCTGTCCCCCCTCTCTCTTTCCCCCATCAAATCTTACGAATTTCTACATAAGAAGTTTGATTTTTCACTGACTCGTGAAAAGGAATGTTGGACACTTATCAGTTCCCATGCTCCAGGCAACTACTCTAAATCACCAGAACTTGCTGTTTTGTTGAATCTGAATGAAAAGCAGCTTTTTTGGTCAAAATTTTTTTCTGAATGTGATGCTGGCAGGTCTGTGTGGCAGATAAGCAGCTCTCGGGATAACCTAGTTTGATGATTCTTCTCTGTGGAGGGAAACAAGCGCTCATTTTTACTGAGAGAAGAATAATTTTATGCCCCCAGTAACTCACCAGCTGTAAGTATTCCTTTGACAGCTTTTTTTCTTGTTTTTGAAGACTTTATTAGCTGTGTGATGATGATTGTCATGACCCTTTTTCACTGGGTCCTGAGAAAGTCGTCTGTTGAAAAATGTCCCTCACTTGAGGGTGTGGGTTGATGTTACGATGTTGATCTAAAAGCTTGCTGCTGCCCAAGGAGGCAGTTTTAGTCACCATACCTCCTACCTGCAGCTGCCAGGTTAGGTTCCCATTACTGTTTTTATTCCAGTTCCACAGCTTAGCTGGTGAGATGTTGAGAGCACGAAAACTGAAACAAGACAGACAGTGTGAATAGTGCGGGGCTTATCTCCTTGAACACTCAAGTCAAGCTTGCATGGCAGTAGAAGGAAAACCTAGTGACTGGATGGATGTAAGAGGCAGCTATTAAATCACCTTATCTGCCCTGTCAAACAATATCTTTATTAATTCAAATGCCAAACTTGCATTCTTTTTTATTTATTTATTTTTATAAAAAGCTATTTTACTTGCCATGGATAAAATTACTTCCCAGTAGCAGGAGCAGGGAGTAAAAAAATGGGAATAAACCTTCAGCAAACTGAAGAGCATCCCTGCTGTCTCATCCTTGACTTGCACAAATCTTCTCTTAAATCACTTATTCACTTTGATTTTATGAATTCTTTGTGTTCTGTGACTGAATCTTAGTGTGCATTGTATTAAGATATGGCAGAGCAGTGCCCATTGATCTTTCTTTGAACTGCAGTCATTAAAGCGAATAGATTTGATCTGCTGAGAACAATAACAAACTTGCAGGAGAAACCCACTTCCCTCAATGTTCTTGTGTGAGATTTAGGATCTAGAGCAGAGCTGAACATAGACCAACTGTGGTGTGGATGCATATTCAAGGGCCTGGGATTGAGGTTTTGCAACATAGAATAGGTGATTTAATGTTTTTTCCATCTCCTGGAGAGGATCCCATGATACCTTTGTGTATTCGTAAATGCCTAGCCACGTATTTCTGCCACCTTTCTCCCTATTGCCAGCATTATTATTATAATTCTGTGAGGAGCTGTTGTGGGGACCTAAACTAGGAGAAAACATAATCTACAAAAAAGAGTAGTATTATTCTGGTTTAGCCAAGGGAGCAGGGAAAAAGGAAGTTCAGGAGAAGAGAGAATGATTTTGTAACTGACAGTTTTTGATCCTGGGATCAGCCTGAGCTGAGGGAAGTTGACTGGGGTAGAGAGGAGGTAGACAGACACATCTGAGGGAGAAAGCATGGATGAAAGAAGATTTGCAGATCTTCAGAGATGTCTTTGTGTGTAAAGAAAGTAAGTGGGGGAGCAATTTTGAATCTCTGTTTCTTGTCCTGAAGACTAAACTGAAAGTGAGTTTCTGAGAGGTTTGCTTAATGGTGGGTGAAACATGGTTTTGTGTGGTTTTGACTGTGTGATGTTACTTACTTTTAAAGGGCTGTGGCTGTTTTTTAGCTTTGTTTGGGCATCTTCACTCTGGGTCTGGTCCTGTCCTAAGGAGTGAGAAAAGATTGGGCAGTCCTTGGGAGCAGCTGAGTCTAGCAGTGAAGGAGAAGCTTTTTTTAAGTGCCAGGTGGGAGTGAACAGTCAGCTCAGAAAGGAGGACAATGTTCCTGAAGAACCACAGGGACTGGGTAGGGTTTCCTTTAGTCCAGCTGATCACAGAAAGCTGCCGAACCAGAGAACAAATCACCCTGTAAAAGCATGTTGAGAGGTTATTTCACTTTGTCTCAACCAGCAAACGTGCATTTTGTGTGCTACAAAAGTGTAGGGAAACAACCCTAGTTTCAGCAGCAAAGTCATGTTCCCACTTGTAAAACAAAAGTCCACGTACATCTACCCAGAAGTCCTGAACAACTTGGGCTTCTCTGAAGGAAGTTTGTGCCCTGAAAGTGTACCAAGGATAGATATTTCAATTTGACTCCCGTGAAATTAAGCTTAAGAATTCCTGCAGATAGGAACTCTACAAATTCCTCTTAGATGTGGGATCAGATGATCCTTGAGGTCCTGTCCAACATGGTATTCTGTAATTCTCTGGTGAATGCATAGGAAGGGAAATGCCTGCTAAAGCTGTGACATTATGTTTATTAGAGCAAGATGCTGGAGAGTGATTCTGGGTGTTGGGAATGCCTCATTTTTATGTGTAGGTAGACTTGGAGTGAAAAGGCTGCATGACAGTAGTGATGGTGTTTTCTCAGAGGAGAAGGCCTGGTCTGGCAGATATCCAAGCTGCAGTCTTCAAAAATAAATAATAGAGCTGAAAGACGTACTACTTTTCCATCACATCTCAGCAATATGGGAGTTGTGCTTTACCCGCTATGAGTTGTTGGCATCTAGGGATTGCAAACCAACAGCCCGTTTGCTCCTGGAGCAATCTGCTCCCCAAGGAGAGAAAGGGGCAGGAAATTTGTTTAATGTGACCTGGGAAATGTCATGCTCAGCAGTTACCCAACCTTAGAGCTCCCTTATGATACAAAAGTAGCAAAAGTGACTAGGAAGAAAAAAAATCCAACACACAAGAATTTTTTCCAGCCAAGATATTCATACATTCATATTTCTTTTGGTTTTTTTTTTCCTCTTTCATTTCCTCAAATGGTTCTGGGCATGTTGTGATATTAACTGAGGCTCAGGAGGGTGTTTCAATGTTACTGCTTCTCTCCCTGGTCAGTATTGCTGCATATTGTTCTGTGCAGAATTCAGTGAAGCAAGTCAAGAGAGTATTAAAATCCCCAGAATGTTTAAGGAGTATAAAATTAAGTGTGGGCTTTAAATAGTTACAATGACTGCATCCACTTGGCGTGAGGCCTGCTGGTGTTTGAAGTAAGTGGTCATCTTTCTCTGGTAGGTACGTTGTCTGTGTCAGCTCTCAGTGCGCTGAAGGGGAGCCATGCCTGCAGAAGTCTCTATCTGTTGCAAGCTGAAATACTCTCTCTAGTAAATGGTATGGTGCTGGCATAACTTACCAGCTGTAGGGTGTTTGGGACACTCATTCTCTTCCAGAGACCTGGAGATACTTTTTCCCTGTGACTGTCTGTGCTGAGCCTGCCACATTTCATGCCCTTGGTGAAAGCGTCTGCCTTGAGTTGGAGCTCCCTGCTGCCTTGTATTTCAGGTTATTTCTGGTGTAAGGGTAGGAGAGCTTGTAAATATGGTGGGTGTGTCTAAGACAGAAATCAAGCTTTCTCTGAACACAGCAGCAGTGTAAGCATGTTAGTGCAGAATTTCACACGGGGTAATACATACACTGCAATTATGCAGAAGTGATTAGTAGGACTTGAGATCTTGGCATCTCTGGATCCAGGAATATCATTAAGTGATTTGAGACAGCAAAATGTCAAACAACAAGAAAGCTGGCATTAACCATAATCAAATAATAAGAAACAATAAGTTTGCAATTTGAAGAATATAAATTTAAATTTTGAAGAATGTAGAGAATTTGGTGTGCTTGTTATTGAAACTGGAGATTCACAGTAAGACAAAAGAGACAGCAAAACAAGTTAAATGTTTAAAATCCTGGGGACCTCTTGCAATTTGATCTGTATATGAGACCGCCTCTCTGGTGATGGTGCCTGAACAGATGGCTTATGAAAGTGCCTGCATGACTGATAGTGCACTGGTTTCCTTCATGGAACTCCCCCCTTGGCCCTAAGAAAGCTGAAAACAGCAAGTGGATCCATTGAGCCTCCTGCATTTCTAGGGCCTTGTGAGGCATTCAGTCATCAGCCCTTTAGCTGGTGACAGCCAGACTGCATCTGTTTCAGAAAGCAAAATGAGTTGCCTCAGTGTGCACGTTCTGTAATTGAGGAGTGCCGATGTGATTCTAACACCCCTGGGTGACATCTCCCACCCTCTGCAGTTGGAATCAGAGTCACAGCCTTCCCACCAGTCTTGTCTTTGACTATTGGTTTCGTATTGTGGTGACTGATCTACAAATGTTCAGGCAAGACCTTCACAGTACTAGGTACTGAAAAGTTGGGTGTGATCAGTGTTGAAAGCTACTACTTTTAGTTGCTGCTTGTGACCAGACAGACCAACAGCTATCTTCCTAATGTCTCATTTTATTAATCCTTTCCCTCCAGGAGCTGGGGTTTTGCTGGGCATAATATTCAGTGCTGGCAGTGGCTATCCTGAAGTCATTGGTGCCAGTGAGTTAATGAATTTGGAAAACTTCCCAGATAATACATCTGGCCCTCTAAGTTACATTTTGGAGTATGAAGTATGAGACACAGCAAGAAGAGCAGTGAGCTAAATGAGATACTGGCTGTAGAGAAGGAGGGGACACTTCCCTTTTTTTAAACTGGTTAACTGCAAGTTAAAAATTATGTAGCCCTGCAGAAGATTTAACCGTTGGAATTTTGTTTGGGGTTTTGTTAGCTTGGTTTTTTAAATTTTGTAACGCTATGTATTTGGTGGTTACATTGCCTTCAGAGGCTTGAATATAGACAGGGGAGTATTTATCATTCTCCACTTTGAATATTTCTTCTTCATTGTTTTATTTTGAAGTCCCATCATGTTGCCATGTCAATAAGAAGGTTTTTGAAGGTAGCTACCAGTAATTGATATTTCTAGTCCAGCTCACTTCTGGAATAGTGTCTTGTTCAGTGTTTGTCTTCCTTAACATTTGAAAAAGTTTTTATTACATCAAATGGGTTGCTGGCTCTATTTATTAATACACATCTTTGCGTAATAAAAGCGGTGCAGAGCAATACCATTCAGAAATTAACTTTGAAGAGAAGAATTACATTGCTATTTGTGTGTCTCATGAAACAGCATTATTTTTAGTGAGTCTTCCAGTACAGCACTGCTACTTAGCACTTACCTACACAGCACTCCAAAAGTACCCGGAACATCATCCCTAATTAAGTGTCCTACTGAAAGGCTCTTTTCTGAACGAAGAGCAGAGTGGGAGAGTGTTTCTGTATGTACCAGTGGCGACCCAAATGGAAAGCATTTCACAGAAGACCAGAAAGCATTCCCTGAGTGGCCATTGACTTTCAGCCAGTACTTTCCTCCTACCTCAAGCGATGGCACCATGCTGCCCTTTCAAAACATAACAGCTTCTCTAGCATTTAACCTTTTTTTTTTTTGCCTTATGTCTTGATAGATTAATTTTCTCATTGGACTTATTGTAGTCTTGCATGGGTTAATGTAGTTTTTAAGGATTTAATTACTGTTAACAAGTAATAACTATAATGATTGACATCTTAACCCTGTGAGTGCATAGAAGATCCCTATTGTCATGAGACCAATGTTATTTATGTTTGGGGTTTTTTAAAGAAACTTAAATGCTGATATTTTTTTCCCTGAGTAGTCTGACACCTATACTGAGGTTGTTCTGTATCTAATTCTTGCTCCCTTAGTTCCTCACCTTGTCTAGTAAAAATCCTTTCTTTAATCCTTCCCCTCTCTTCAAGCTGGCTCTTAAATCAGAAAGGAACCTTTGTGGATTGGGTATCTGTCTGGGAGGGGAGCAAATATGCGACCCGAAACCTTAATCTACAGACTTTCAAGGATGTTAGCAGACTTAGTGCAGTTATATTTACATAATAATCTTTATTTCATTGAGTTCTTTCAGCTATTCTGGTACTAGTTCATTCTGCTTATGGTTCTCCTCTGTCTCCCATGGCCAGGAGCATGCAAGGCAGTCAGGTCTGGGGACAGTTGCTTGCAAAGCATGTTTCAGTATTAGTGGGGTGGTTGGTTTTTTTTCCTGGGAGACCATTCTGTTCTTTTGCTTGCCCGTTTGCTCCTAAAGGAGTAGGAAGGAGAGACGTTCTGTCTAGTGTGAATAGTGGGCTTGGGACAAAGCAGCACACCCACTGGAGAGAGGCAGACCCCAATTCTAGTCTGTGCAGTTTCAGAATGAAAGTTTCTATATAGCAACATATAGCAGCAAGGCCTGGACTGTGCTGCACTGAAAGCTTAAATGGGGATCACTTCTGTCCAGTGCTGTGGTCAGGATGTGGAAAACAGGGACAAAAAGAGCAGAGCTAGAGCTTGGCACTAGAAGTTTGCATCCATCACTGCAGGATGGTTGCACTTACAAAGGTTGCAAAGAAAAACGTCAGTTAACTTGCTGTGGCGGTTTTCAAGCCTCTCTGTGCAGTAGGACCAGAACAGAGGATCTGGCATTGATTTGTTTGGGGTTTTCATGTAATTACAATTTTTGTTGCTATCTCCAGTTGGCATAAATTCCCGCATTCGAAAGAGGGATTGGGTTTTTTTCATTGCCAGTTGTAATACTGCTGTTGACAAACAGAGATGTTATAAAAGAGAAATCCAATATAGTGTAGTTATTCAGATGCCTCTTTTTATTGCTTTATAATGTGCTGAGATGCTTAATTCTGAAAACAAAATGACAAAACTATTCGATTGAAGCTTCTGGAGTTTTATTCTTTTCTAAAAAGTAGCACACTGGTTTTAATTTTAAAGGTACAAAAAAGAATGAGCATTACATTCAGGACCAAATTTTGTCAGCCGTTACATGAAATAACTCACTGCTTGTTACTGAAATGTACATCACAAAATAGCTACAAAGAATAGTTCTCAGTCTGAGCTGGTATTAAAAGAGCAGATCTGTTAAAAAGAAAGAAAACCTACAGGAGAAAAATTATTTCTAACAATCATTCTTTTTCTGCCATCCTGAAGAAAGTATAGGTAAATCATTAAGTCTCAGGAACAGCCTTTGGTCTCCTTTACTCTTGGTTTGCTTTTTCCTTTCTCTTTTTGTGTATAAAGTATAGGTGTAGTGTGGAGTAGGCACTGTGTTATCACCTGTTCAGTGTCATGCGTGACACATCCCATTACGGATTCTGTGAAATTGGAGCCGTTTTAAGTAAAACTTTCTATTCAAGTGTCAATTGAAGCGTGGGGTTTATTTGCTTTTTTGACAGAGGGTGTTCTTTTACTGTCTCCTAAAATAACTCTGATACTTGTTTTTATTTAGGAGCTGAAAAGGTAAGAATATAAGGCTCTAGAGGCCGGGAAGATAGCAGGCAGAGAGGGTGAGCTAGAGAAGGATGCTGGGGATGGGGGGAAGAGAGCATGTAGATAGGTACCAAAAGAAAGGAAAAAACCCCACCAAAACCCCACACCAAGGAAACTGTATATACCAACTCTATTAAAAGAACGTAAGCTTCAGTGTTTAAGGTGTCTGAAGTAGAAAACACTAGCTGTAAGGGTGTCTGCAAAGGCAACTCAGACCCTTTCCATGTATGCTGATGGTGTGAGACATACATAATCAAGACTTAATTCTTCCCAAAGACTTTATTTTCAGAGCAGAAAAGGGATCTGCTTAAAGGTGAGGAAGGCTGCTGTGTAGGGCCCAACCCTCACCGCATTTATTGCTGAAGTTGTAAGACATGTAGCTGTTTGGTATCTTCTGGTTGGTGGGTGTGATGTTAGTGGTATAGATGGTCTCAGGGAAGGAGAGACAATTCTTCTGTTTTCTAGCCACTACATGCTGCTTGAATTATTTTTTTAGCTGTGCCTGTACCTCAGAACTGCTGGGGGCAAGGAGGTGTCTTTAAACCACATGCAATGAGAAGGTTCTTCACCTTGGTGGTGCCTGACCTGCGTGTGTTGATTTGCAGAAGTGCTGAATGTATTCAGGCTGCAACCGAAGCCAGTGGCAGTAGTGCTGTGAGCCCAGCAAGTGCTGGAGGCGAGGAGTTCAGAAGAGGAAGCAGAGGGCAGGGCAGCTGGACCCTGGGAATGTTAACATGGGAACCTGGAGTGGTCTTCATCTTTCTGTTTCAGTTCCCTGTCTGTGATACAGATAGCACGTGTTTCTCTTAACGTTACCTCATTAGTGTTTATTTAAAAAAACCTTAATACTTCATGTTTCAGAGAAAGATGCACGTTTAATGCTGATATCAGGTCTGATATAAAGTGTGCTGAATAAGAAAGGGGGGTAATTGCTGTACACGTGGAAGAAAATACTGTAGATCTTTCCGGAAAGAAGGAAGCAGGAGTTTTGTAAATAAAATTGTCATTATGTGTTTGGAACAGAGCGTGAAAGTCTATTACAATGAGTGCATAGAGATAACTTAACGATGGACACCTCTGCTGTGGCATTCTCCAAGCTGAAGTGCTTTGCTTTGCAATGTTAATAGTACTCTTCTAAGGTCATTTTTTGTATATAATTTTAATACATAGTCTGTTGCTTTAACCACTTCCATTAAAATTTCATGAGCCTTTTTAGAAAATCAGACAGGGAAATGCAAATAAATAATGCATTTTATTTAGTATGTAGTAGATACAATATTGCTGTATGTGTAAACAAATAAAAGTGTTTCTTTAGTAATAGAGCAAACTAGAAAGATCCTGCTCTAGTCTATAAACCACACATGCTTTAAAGAATCACTTTGACTTCAAGTAGCTAGTGCTGTGCCTATACCTCTTTGGAACAATATAGGGTGATAGTATAAAAAGACTGGTATTTTCAGCTGTTCTACATAAAATGGGGGGTTGTGAGTTGGAGGGCAAAAGATGGAAGCTGAAATCTTAAAGCATTTCTTTGCTGAGAGCATGTACTTAATATTTTATAAAGTCCAATTCCTCTATAGACTCTGCTTGCCTGGTTTCCCTTTTAGTTTTCTGCCTTTTTTCCCTTCATTCAAAAGCCCACAAGTAATCTTTCAAAATTCTGACCTCAGCACTCCCCAGTCAGTGTCGTGCCGCGTGTCTGTGATGAGCTTGCGTGTCTTTATACGGCTCCTTCACCCTTCAAGATGCTGAAACAGCAGAGCTGAGTGTAGGTAGGGAATGCTTTTAGTGACAAGAGACATGGGAATGTACTTTGATTGCTTCAAGCCAAAATAAAACATTTACCTAACTTCTGTTTGATGAGGAAAACCCTAGCTTCCCAGCACCATATATGCAGATCAGTGCATCCTTCTGTCCACGGCTTTTGGTTGTTTTGGGTTTGTTATGTGTGTGTTTGAGTGTTGTTTGTTTTTCTTTCCTAGGGAAGGCTTGGATAGGTTCTGCCACTTTTGTATTTTAGTACGTCGTTTCAACTGGAGGCCCGAGAATCTTCTGGTAGCCACAAAGAAAGTTAAAATGATCAAATGTAGAGCAAACGCTTTTTTTTTTTTAGCAGTTGTTTACCTTTCCAGCAGTCATTCTTTCTTCAGGATTCCTCATCTTTCTGCAACAGTAGCTCGTTTCAGACCTACATGACTTGGCATTAAAAGCTGCACCTCTTTCCTTCTGCCTTGTTACAGCAAAGACATTATGATCCAAACAAAGTAGGAAACCTAGACATTTTAAAGGAAGTTTTTATAGCTAAAGAAGCAGAGAGAGTAATTCTTCTCCCAGTTTAATGATAAGTTACACTTAGAGAGTATGAAGAGTCTCCACTTGCACTGTAATTTGCATTAGCAGAACAGAGTGCCTGTTTTGTTAGTGATTTTTAGAAGATGGAAACCAGGAATGGCTGCTCGAGTAAATAGAATCGATAAACAATGCAAAGGCCAACAATACTAGAATGATTAATTCTGAAATATGCTTTTCTAATTCAAGCTTTCATGTGTGTCTTGTCTTTGGCAGGGAATTGTTCTTCAACTTCAAATAGAATTTCTTAGTGCCTTCATATAAATCAATTGCTTGTAGTTTTCAGTTAAGCAGTTTAATTGCTTAATCAGACTAAGAAAACCTAGTGATTAAAATTTAACGGTCTTATGGTATAAGGCAATATCAATATTGGTTCTTGCTCAAGATAGCCTGTTTAGATCAAACTGAATGAGGTAGAAGGTAGTATGTTTATAATGTGCTTTAGCATACAGGAATATCATTTAAGTCTTCTCTAGGTCTTAAGAGCACAGACATTGAAGAATGACAGTGTCAGCAATAAGACTGTATAAAGCTGTCTCTAAATACCAACTCCAAACCAGAGGGCTTTGCACTAAACAAATTTAAGGGGTGTTGGGGCTGTTTTTTATAATCTATTTAGAGAAAAATTTAACCCATTCTCTGAACAGCACCTAACCAGGAAGGGACCATCCTGTCAGGTCTGACTTGAAATAAACAAATAACAAAACTGGTGTGAGTGAACACCGGGAAATTGTGTGCTCAGCTCCTCTGCCCTGCTGTTCAGAAGTGAACCACTAATGGCATCTTTAAAAGGCGAGGAAGGAACAACTTATTAGCTCTGTTATGGGCTGATGCTTGCAACATTCATTTTAAATACTGTACTTATCTGAACAATTCAGGTTCAATCTGTATGTGAAATCTGAGTAAATTAATATTGTGTCAAAACATCTGGTTTTTTCTGTTCAAAATAGAAAACATCTGAAGCGTAGGAGCGTAACGGGAATATAGCAGGAGATGAACTGTACTTTACAAAGTGTTGACAAATTGTAAATAAATCACTGCAGAAACAGAGATCCGTAACCTTGCTACTCAAAAGACAGCCAGTGTTGCAGAAGTTCAGGTAGACTCGATCACAGTTTTTTAGAGGCACTGAATGTTACTCTGGTTTGAGTTGGTGTAACACCAAGCGCAGTGAGGTTTTGGCCTGTGTTTAGAGAGGTTCTGTGTGCTTTCATAATGCAAGTAATGAATTGGTAGGAATAGGAAGCAGCAACATCTTTACTTTTGGGTTTGTTTTTTTGTTTGTCTGGATGCCTTTCATGTCTAACAGATCCCAAGAAGATGGCAATGATCATACTAGATCAGAAACAAAGTCTGCATGTCCTCTTTCTGATACCACTAAATGCTAATGCCTTATGAGAGATACAAAGATAGGCCAAGTTTATATCTTTCTTCTCCAAGAGCTCTCCTTGCCTTCGTATACTCAGGGACATTAAGTTTGAAGGCAAGAATAGTTTCTATTTATCTGCTAATCTTCACTGCCAATTTTTTCCTGGAGAAATTTGGAAATTTTGTTTATGATTTAGGATAGTGCTTTGACTGACCTCTCCAGAAACGTCCCCATTGGCTGATGATGCCAGGAAGAATTGGAATGACCTTTTTTTTTTTCTTTTGACCCTACATTTCTGCAATCTGCTGCTATATTATGTTTGGGAGATAAGTATTTGTACCTAGTCTCCGTTTATCTGAGAAGTCAGAAGGAACAAGATAATGCCATTTGTTTCTTAAGAAAAACAGATAAGAGAACATCAAGAAGTTTGCTACTACAAATGAATCATATTCTAGGTTATTCCATGCAGCAATTCCATTAGTTTTTTCTACTTTGCTACTTAAAGTCATTGTAACAATGCAAAACTGCTTATTGAAAAGACCCTAAACACATACTCAGTAATTAAAGAGTAACATCTTTAGGACACTAAAAATTGCTGCAGGGGAAACAAAGTTTAGAAATCTGGGGAGGTTCCGTTTTCCCTGAGAGATATTAATGACTAGGTGCATGTTTGCTAAACATCTAAGACTGTAACAAGTTTTCCAGAATTCCAGAATTGTGAAACCAGGTTCATTTGATCTCTCGTTCACGTCCTTGCCAATTTCTTTTTTAAAAATAACCTTTTCATTAAAATGACACATCATGCTATACCTAGCAAGGGAACTGCAAACCTTAGAAAGGAAGAAGGAACCTTTGCCAAGGACTTTTGCTGAAAACCTGCATAATCCTTTCAAATTCTGGAGGGATTTTGAGTCAGAGCTGGGCCAGATAACTCTTTCTCTTTGTTAATAGTAGGTTTGACAAAATTCTGCATATTCCCATTCAAGAGCTGGATTTTGGCATCAACTTTTCAAAACTATTTTGAGACAAATATTAAACTCACAAGCCAAAGCTCTTTCAAAACTCTGCATGCCTTTGTGACTGGCCTCTGTGGGTATACACGGGTTGATTACAGGCGTATATGTACCTTTTTTTACTACTTACCTGCTGGCAACTTCAATGTGTGCATTAATTTCTGAAACTGAAAATTAAACTCTGCACTTTCTAGTCAAATATGTACAAATAAACAGAAGAAAATAGGTTTTCATGACTTCTGGAAGTCAATCTGTAAACTGAACCAAACCTAGATGAGAGGAGCAAGAAGGATGTGAGTTCAGTACTACTTTTGGTCTGCTTTAAAGTGCTGTAAGGAACAAATTGTCTTGCATTTCTGTGCTAATAGGACACGCTAATCACTGGAAAAAGGTGATTCTGGCTTTGTTCAGGGTTTATGAATAAAGGGTTATTATTGGAAATGGTTCATTTGCTCTGGACGTGCCTGAGACAGAAAGTCTGAGTCCTCTGAAGCTTTTGTAAATACACGTGGCGGAATCTTCCCAGACTGAGATGTTTGCCTGTTTGTAGTTGGCTAATCCAGAAGTGGTTCCCTGATAAGGTTAATGCCCAGTTAATTGCTCCTAGCCTTGACATACAGTTTAATTGCTACTTGGCCAACATATGTTTGTTGCTTGCTCTGTGTAGAATTTGAGCGGATGTAGTGATGCAAACCATGGGCTGGTGGAGGGCAAACAAAATAAATACAGTATTTTATGTTCTTTTAATTCAGGGCCAAGTGGATTTGGATGAAGTGTTTATTTAGTTTGCTGGCTGCTTCAGATGCTGTGGCATATTGATTCCTTTTATTACTAGCAGCCATTTAACCTGACCTCTCTCAGATCCAGTATTTTAAAAGCCATAAATTTTAACTTTACTTACGAGCAAGGACTGAAATGCTGTGAAAGCCTTTTTATTAGCAGAGCTTTGCCTTACTCCATGTTCACGTGTCACCCATGGCAACAATATTTAGAGCATCTTAAATTAGAGCGGCTGTTGGGCAGTTTGGTGGTGGTGGGGTTAGCAATAAAGAGAGCTCATAAATAGCTCAACCGTTATTAGCAGAAGGTATCCTTTCTCCAGGTTCTTGTGTTAAAAATCTACCCTTTTTCTTTTTTTTCCCCCTTACGTTCACAGATAAGGAAAGGCATGCACAAAAACAAGTGCTTTATATAATTTATTTTTAATGGAAAGTTAAATTGGTGAAATTTAAATGTATTTTTCTTTGCTGCCTTGGTTGAATTTTCTTTTATGATAATCATCTTCCTTGTTGCAGTAGCCTAAATTATTCCCTAAATGATGCTTAAAGCAACCTTTATCTCGCAGCCAGTACAAGTGTCCAGACTAAAACTTGATGCGAAAAAAGACATACTACTTTTTTTAAAAAAGAAAATAATTGTGAATAAAAATATTGACATAAGAGTGTTTCCTTCTGCATTGACATGCAGTTAGGGGAGGAAACAGAGAGCTTAACATGAACCTTTTGCCTTTAATTAGTTACTTCTGATTTAAATTAATAATCTTTAAAAATATGATTTCAGGCTTGATGACTAAGATTGAGTAATAATTCAGCAGCGTATTTCAGAGCAGGCTTAAGGTTTCATGAAATAGATCATAACCATGAATTTCACATTAACTATTGGCTTGCTTTCTTCTGTTCTGCTACTGAAGAAGTTTCTCCCTCTGTCCCACAGGTCAAAGGTAACACTCTAGATGTTAGCCTCATACCATTAAAAGTGACTTTGTTTAAATATTAGTGCAGGCACTCTTACTTTGTGTTAAACTTTGGCCTGGGAACAAAAATGTTGGTTTAGTTTGAGAAGTGTAATTTATATCAATTAATCTCAGAAAGTGTCACGTTTCCCAATCTTTTAAAGCCCGAGTGAAATGCTTGACCTTATCAGAGGGTGGGTGTGGAAGTAGCAGTAAAGCAGTTGCAGGGCACTGGAATATTTTTACTACTACTCAATTTCAGACTGATCAGTTTACAAGGTGCCTGAAATCACTAGGGAATCGTATTTTCTAAAAATTGGACTTTTTTTCCTGTCTGCTGTGCTTTTCCTGTGGCTGGTTTTCCTCTAGCAGGTTGTACCAGCTATATCTATAATCAATTTGATATACGTAAATAGCCTTGAGGAAAAGGCCCCTGCTTTGTAGAAGGTTAGGTAGCTTAATTTATATTGGGACCCGTTTGAAGGGCAAGTTCTACAGTTTGCACCAACTAGAGAGAAAACACTTGCCTCTGGAGGAGTAGGGGTTCAAATGCCTGGGAAAACTTTTCATGGGATACAGAACTACACTGTGGAGAGGGAGGTTATGTGAGAGGTTAAATTTGTGTAACCAGATGGAGAAAACTAATTATTTCTACAGATAACATCAGATGTTCTTCTGTGCAAAGACAGGCTTGGCTAAATTTTGCCCAGCGCTCAGCACTAACCTAGAAAATGCATGTGCCTTTTCTAAAGGCTTTTGCTTGAACCACTTTGGGCTTTTGCTTCTATTTCTTAGCTTTCATGTTGTTGCACTGTGAAACCTGTTAGCAGTTTTGAGACGTTTAATGCTGTATGTGTTACTATTTTTGAAATACTAACACGTTCTTTTGCAGTGTTGTTGTTTGGTAGCGATAAGACTGTAGAAAACAGGGACACCAGCACGTTTCTAAGATGACAGTAGTGCATTTTTGCTTCTTGCTTAATGGCTGCCTTATTCCAAGCCTTTCTCCTTCAGTTGGCTAAAGCTCAGTGTACCTTCTGGGCTTCAAATTGTGAACTGCCATTATTCATACTTGAAATTGCAGTTTGTGCAAATACGAGCTAAATTGCAATCATTATATGTAGTAAAAGAGATGGAAATATCCTTAAATCTGAAGACTGTAGCTGGCTCTCTTAATCAGAGAACTTGTTAAATTCTCCCATGCTTTGATTTCTCTTTCTTAGTTATTTTTTTTTCTTTTTCTGTCAGGTGTGGGGTTGTTCTGTGCTCAATATTCCTGCTCCTAATTTGGAATGCTTGGTTTGAGGTATAAAATGAGCAAAACGATACACGTTGTCTTTAATATGTGAGTGCAAGATAGTGATTTTTCTCTTGCTTTTTATCAAAGCCTTCGTAATCTTTTCTACGCTACCTGTATAAACTAGCACTGAAGGAAAGGCTACAGTATGATATAAGGTTATTCTACACAAATGTCCTATTAAAGCTCTTCATTTGAAAATCACAAGCTAAATGATGTAATGACTTTCAAATTTCCCCTTCCTAAATCATTCTCTGCATTGAATCAATTGATGATTGAGGAAGTATCTGAATATAAAAATGTAAGTGAGAGGAAGAAATCCTTTGTGGTTGTGCATACTGTGAATCCTACCAGAAATAAATGGAACTACGTTAAACAAAATGGCTCAGAAAGAATTGAACATGAATTAATGTAAGTCACCATATGATGTTGCAACCCTGTTGCTAAGAACCATGTCTGTCTACCTATTCTCTGATGTTTATGGCATATGGAGGTTGGTTTTTTGACCTTAAGTCTATTAAAAGAGAGACTCACAGTTTTCACTTTATACACTAATTTATTTAAACGTAAATTTCCAAAAGGAGCTTAAGTGGAGAGTAAAGAAATGAAGTCTTACTGGCTGTTTCTTGCACCTTGTATCTTTGGAGATCTTTCACTTGGGTAACAGAAGTGGCTCATTGTTTTGTAAAAGGTTTCCCTACAGCAGGGAAATATTTTGACTAAATTTTGCTGAGGACCCTATTTTACCAGTCCAATACCTGCATCATTTGATTCTGTTCAACAGAAGTCCTGTTTTTTCCTTCCTGAACAACAGTTGGGATTTTTCTGAAACCATGTTTGCTATTCTCACCTCAGCAGAGGCAATGCAAGGCTAGCAATATGTTGATTTGTGTTTGTTTAAAAAAAAAAAAAAAGACAAACAGCCCCCCCCCAAAAAAAACCCATAAAAACTCAAACATGTAAGTGATCCCTGAATTAATTGCATTTTGAAAATCATGGGAATATATTTGTATCAAAAGATTTTCAACACCCCCCAATTTCGTTAGAGAAGAGTGCTATAGAACGAGCAGTTAGATCGGGAAGGTTGGGCTGGGCCAACTTCACGGAGTCTGGCTTGGGCGTCATGAATGATCCCTTGGGGGTATGTATGGAGCAGAGCAGGCTGTAGCAGCTCCCTAAGAAGCTGTTGGCGTATGTTGAGAGTCCTACTACAAAAGAAGTCAGCCTTCGCGTTTCACAAACCAACAGTTGTTTGCTTGCTAAAGAACTTGTGTGCTATCTTCAGCATCCCAGCACTTGGGGCTAGAAGAGTTCTTGTTTTCTTACTCGTTTTCTCTTCCCTAGGAACACATACACCTCCATCGTGTGCAGTGCAGCAGGAACCAGGAATGTGTGTGTCTCAGGGCTCTGATAAATAGAGAGCCAGACTATTTATAAGCAATTACGACTTTGTATTTATTCTAGATTCTCCGTCTCAGTGACACTTTCCCTTATTTTTTTAATAACTGTTTTTTACCTCCCTATATCTTTCAAAATGTAAATAGTAAATTAGTCTAGCTCACGCAAATATGTTCCACTAAATATTATCCTTTAGGCATATTCACATAGCTTGGCTTTCAAAAAGAATCATTAAAAAGTAAAATTGATGATAAATATAGAAAATGTTTACTGTTTAGGGTGTCTTAGGAGTTGTATTTCATTTAGAGTGGCAGTGATCCATGGCTTCTCTTCAGTTCCAGCCTCTGTACGCATGCCTTTGGGGTGGCTTGCACTGCCCACAACACTGTGTCATTTGTTTCCCTTTGATTTTCATGACTGACATCTTGCTTTCG
This sequence comes from Porphyrio hochstetteri, assembly GCA_020800305.1. NCBI lineage: Eukaryota > Metazoa > Chordata > Aves > Gruiformes > Rallidae > Porphyrio > Porphyrio hochstetteri. The sequence continues at coordinate 15,777,304 of CM036910.1, read as the reverse complement.
GCATGTTTCCCTCTGCTGGGTTATAAAAAGAGAGAGGAATGTGCAGATGTGGAGAAAGAGTAGCTTGGAAATACTTAAAAATAATAATATTACTAAAAGAACAGAAGGCGGGTTTACTTTTACTGGTATATGAAGGAAAAAAAGTCTGTGGTAGCCTCGTTGGCATTGAGAAGAAAATGAAGGTCTGTATAATGCCATCTTTCAGTTAAAGGATGATCAGTTGCCTGTGTCATCTAGGAACCAGCAAACTGTTTTCTACCAGTCTAAGGCAGCTACTGATGTCCGTTGTTCTCTCATGAGTTCAGTTGACATTGTATCATTGTGCTACCAGAAGTGGTAAATTGCGAGTTCTAGAATTTAAAATCCATTACAAGAAACATTTTTACAGAATGAACAATTAAACTTCTCACTGCCAAACTATATTTTTATATTCAGTGTCTGGGTAGGGCTAGGCATGTACACACACATACCACGCACCCCCAGCTATGCCTTGTAATAACTTGAGAAAGATGAGAGGGGCTTCTTGTTGCTTACTTGTTGGTTGGTGGTGTGTGTATTGCTTCTTTTTGGTTTTTTTAAAGCCATGGGGAAAAATTCTTGTTTTGCAGCTTGGAGCAGTTGTAAAGGTCTGCAGAAATGAAGACAGTACTGGGGGAGTCGGGGTGGGGGGGAATTCTCTAGTTGTGATCTGGTAGTTGTTCATTATGGAGTCTTGTGTGTATCTCTGCAAAGCATCCTCCTGTGAAAGCAAGGGGACTGGTCTCCCTGCTTAGGAAGGAAGCTCCTCAGCCCCCCTGTCTTCCTTCAGTTGTGCATTACTATGCAATTGCTGCAGCCTTGCAATCAAAGAAAAGAGGAATAAAAGCTGAATTGCAAAAATACGATGTTCTCCCTGAAAACTTGGTGAGAATCTCCAAGGATGGAAATTCCTTGACTGAATGTCCCTGTTCTTAATGGGGTTGCATTGCTGCTACTGTCATCAATAAAAAAACCCCAATTATTTTTCATCTGGGTTCAGATGCTTCTTCACAGGTGGATTTTCATGGTAATAATGAGAACCTTCCAATGTTGCGAGCAAAATTTCAGACTTAATTAAAGGGGCAACTAAATGGTTAATAGGAATCTGTGACTGAAGGTTCTCAGTAATTTTTTTAATAAGTCAGGACACCTTTTAAATGGTAGAACATAGGAAGATCGCAGATAAAATTTAATTTTCTTCTCCAGCGAGGAAGAAATACAGTTAATCTTTGCCATTTGACACTGTCCTTTAAGGTAACACATGCTTTGATGATGCTAGACAAGGACATGACCATAAACCAATTCCATTTCTTTTGGGGATGCTAGAAAAAATGCGCTTTTCCAAGGTACTGCTGTTCTCAATTTACTTGGTAGCTAAAAAGGCCTCCATTTGGTTTCTTTTTTCCTCTTTTTATTAGCAAACTGAAAATACTACGAGAGGCCCTGTAAATGTTCCCTTTAAAAATATTAGAGCGGAGGAAGTTACTGCTAGTTATTACTAAAGTTAATTCCTATGGGGAACTTTCATGTTAGGACAAAACAGCAAAAGGAGGACTATTTACACAGAAAGCCATATACTTTGCCAATAACTTTTGAGTGTCCTGTGCAATTTTTAAAAGCAGATATTGGACGAAGAACCTTCTCGTGGTGACCCTGTTCTCGTGTGCGTCTGGGTGCCTACAAACCACATCACTGGGTGCAGGTCAAGTGCAGCAGGGCTGAGCGGGCAGCTTCTGTCCTGCACATGCCACAGTTTGTGTGTTGCCCCAAACCTCAGGTGCTGGCTTGTGTTTTCTTGGGAATGGCTTTCGTATGTCAAGAGTAGTCTTCCAGTCTGAGTAATGGGCTTAGCTTTATGCAAGACAGGCTCTAACTGGCATTTAACCTGAGATCACTTTTTTTCAGGTAGTAACGGCACTAATTTAGTGTAGTACAGCTTGTATGGAGATGTGTATATAAACACCTTTGCGCTGGCTTTTGACACAGCTATTGCAGGTAGCTGGGTAGCTGTGCCACATGGACATGAGCGTTGGCTGCAAAACCCTCTGAGCCTTGGGAGCCAGCTGATCACTGCCATTCGTGGCCCTGTACAGCGATGGCACTGTCCGCTTCTGGAGATGGGCTGTAGCCATTGCTTCCTTGCAGATGCCTTTAAACCCTCCCCCAGTGGGATACCGCTCCTCGGTGGCTTGGCAGGCAGTGCCCTGGGTGCCTGCTGTCCACAGAAGGTGGGACCATGGCCCCTGAGATGCCTTTGCACACCCTGCCCAGGCAGCTGCGGGCTTTGTCGGCCACCCACCCAGCCAGGCCCAGAGCTGTGCAGTGCCCTGGCTTCTGCAAAAGCAATGCAGCAGAGGTGCTGTCTGACAGAAAAACTGTTCCTCTGCCCAACAGTGGCTTTCATGTGCCCCTTTTGCAGTGATTGTTTCCCTCTGTTTTGCTCCTTCTCGGCCAGTGATAGGCACCCGTACCTCTTCATAACACCCAAGTTTTTAGTGATTTTTGAGCAGCTTTATGTTTTATGCAAGTCATTGCTCTAACTCCATGTTAGCACTTGCTAATTTGGCAATAATGGTAGTCTCCAGAATGGCAATTAGTGAACAAAAGAAGGTTGTACCGTGTGACCCAGCAATCAGGTTTCCCTTAAACTTGTCTTGCATCCTTTCCCTCCACCCCCCTCTTTTTTTCAGCTGCATATCAGTCTGCAGGTAATGGAAATGTAAATTGTTTTATGTAGACATTACTGGTAAGTCTGTACTTTGTGCCAATTCTCAGCTTTCTTCCTTGTAAGAATTCACTGATGATGCTGTTTTAGTTCAGAATTACCTGTACCCTAGGATTGCTTGAAATTGTGGCATATGCTGCTGACCTACCTATCTTTCCTGTGATCCTGAATCTCTTCAGGCATGACAGTGTACACATGTGAGGGTCTTCTGTTCTTATATTCTTCTGTTGTTTGTGTTAGTATCACTTAGACGTTGTGAACACAACAGCATTTGTGTTCTCAAAAGGAGAAGGAAAATTGCAGGGCAAAGTCTCTTCCTCAGTGTCTGCATGTCACATTTACTGTTCTGCCATATGAAAACCAAGTAGATGCTACAAAGGCTTTTAAGTTAAGCTGGAGTTTCTTCATCAGTTTGTATGCACGTATTCATGGAACTTTTGTTTACCTATTCTACTATCATTATATTAATACTTTCTAATGCTGTAAAATAAAGCCTTTCTAAGGTCAAATAATCCAGCATTCAGAGAGGAAAGTTTTGGGAGACTTGGGAAGGTATTTGCTCTTTTTTTTATGAAGCGTTTTCTTATGTCTATAAACACAGAAAGAGGCAGCAGCATCATTTATGTTAAGCTGTACTTTGCTGGAAATATTTGTTTCTTGGAAAGCCTGCTGTGTGTGTTGATATTGTAGTACCAGTTTCAGCTTGAAGGAAAAGGTTGGATAAAACTGAGAGAACTAATAATATCTTTTCACAGGAGAAATGTGCTTGAAAATATCAACCGTTCATACAACCTGACTCATTCTAAAAACCAAAACTCTTATCGTGTAGCAGTGTTTGAGTCTAGGGATAATGTTCTCCTTGAGGCTGCTAGCAGTGTCCAGGTGGACGTGACTGTCAAAGGGGGTCACGGCTTTAAAGGGGCACAGAACAAGCCAGCTATTGCCCATCACTGTTGTCAGGTCTGTAAATTATGTGCCATTCTCTCTGAATGGGAATATCTACTGAACTAGGTTTGACTTGATGCTGGTTTTAGAACAAAATACAGTGATTGCATACTATTTCAAAGGCCCCAAGTAATAAACTACACAATTAAATGTATCTGTCTGACTAGCTTCATTTCTGTATGGTTTTATGTATTAAAACATAACTATTTGTTTTTCAGACTCTTCTGGCAAAGATTTTGGTCCTACTCTGGGATTGAAGAAGTCCAGTTCTCTTGAGAGTCTTCAGACTGCTGTGGCTGAAGTTAGGAAGAACGAACTCCCTTTTCACAGACCCAGGCCTCACGTGGTCCGTGGTCGGGGATGTAATGAGAGTTTCCGAGCTGCCATTGATAAGTCTTATGATGGACCTGAAGATGGAGAAGAGGGTATGTTGCTAGTGGCACTTGCTGAGGGAGCCACCTTCGCTTAGCACTGCTGTGGGCCAAGTCAGTAACGCACATAAGCAAGTGATTTAGTCCAATTGAAGTTGATTACATTTTAAAAGCTGCTCATGTCTTCCACTGACTAGAGCTATCTTTGCAGTACTCCATCCAACCTTGAGGAGGTTTAGTGTAAAGTCTTTCACTGATCTCCTTTGGGGCAGGGGTGGGTTGGGGGATTTAGAACTCAATCCTTAAATAATTGTATTTTTCAACTTCAAGAAGCAGCTGCCCTCTTCAGATTACATTAAACATTATCTTGCTTGTTTTACAGAGCTGTCTAAAAATTCCCTCTTCTCCAACCTGGAAATTTGTGTCCTGTTATAGACAAGGCAAAGTGTATTGATAGTGCCCTGCTGCTCCTTCTGTCACCATGGGCCTATAGACCCCAATCTGGAATTATGTCATCTTTAACATGAAGCATAAACTAGTGCTTGGATACTGACGTGCCAACACCCACCCCCCCCCCAAATAGCAACAACACAGCTCTTCTCCAACCAGACAGAACGGTTTCTTTTTCATCCACTAAAATAGATGCCGGGGAGTGAATGAAACTGTTTTGTTATGCAGGTTGGTTATGTCAGTTGCCAGAATCTCTTGTTGAAGTAGGATCTTGGTGTTTGCACCCCAGCACCTCAGTTTACTGAAGCTGATGGAAGTTAATAAGGCAGATTTTGAGTAGAATGGTGTTTTGCTATGTCAGGGGTTTTGTATCAGGACTAATAACTAGAAAACAAGTCATTAAAATAACTCTGCGTTGAATTTATAATAGAAATCTGCTTGAATTCACTAGAATGTTTAGTCTGCTTTTTTAATTATTCCATTAAATGAGTAAGTGTTCTGAGTCATTTGAGCACTTTGTAGGCACTCAGGCTGTATTTCATGTGTTTGCATTTTGGTGGCCCCTAGCCATCTTCACTGCTTCTTTCTCATTCTGTGCAGATGGTTTCTCTGATAAGAGTTCTCACTCTGGTCAAGAAGCTCAGAACATGGAATCTACCCCTCCTGGGAACCCTGAAATAGAAGATGCAGAAACCAAAGCAAAAAAGGACAAAAAAAATAGAGAGAAAGAGAAGAAAAAGGAAAAGGGCAAATCTAAAATCAAAGAGAAGAAAAGGAAGGAAGAAAATGAAGATCCAGAAAAGAAAAAGAAGAAAGGCTTTGGTGTCATGTTGAGGTATGGCATTTTAAGAAGCAAAACAACCACTCATCCCCATTGTAACATAGGAAACAACCAATGCTCTCATAAAGTAGTGTAAAAATTATTTCACTTGGACTCAAAATAATGTTTATGTTATTTAAAAAGAAAGCAGTTTATACTTTTACACCAAACTTGTAGCTGAGGCAGAAGACATTTGGCAGACAAAATGTCTTTTTGTGCCTTTGAAATTCATTCCCATATGTCAGAAAAGATTCAGGGTTTCAGGATTAAAAACAAGTTTGTGTCGGTGAGGGAGGTTTTATGGGGAATCTTTCTGAGTAATACGTGACCCACTCCCACGCTCAGACCTTCGCCTTCTCTTCCCTTGCTTATCTGCTTCTTTCGCAAGCTTTGGGGAGAGCAGGATTGCTTGGGTTACTGTAAACAGTCTAGTAATATTTGCAGTTGCTAAAAAACACTAGCTCTGATTAAAATCTGTGCTTCACAGCTTCAGCCATTGCCTGCAGTGGTCAAAATCTCCCTATCCTTCAGTCCAGCTTGCAAGTGTTTGGATTTCTTCTGTGGCTATTGGTTGGGTTTGCATCTCTGGAATGATCAGAGATTAGATGAAGTTCTTCAGGCCATTTCCTTGCTATTGCTGGAGCCTTTGGTGCTGTGGGCACTCCAGTTGCCATCACCCTGCCTCTGGTACCCGTTTCCTCTATTGAGGATTAAAATGTTTCCATTTAAGTAGGTTTTTGCAATTCATGTAGCATATGTGAATGAAATTTAATCTTCACCTGGAGATTAGACAGTGTGACCGCGTGGTTACTTGTGACACTGATGGTGTAACGCTAGCTTTGGGAGGCTGTTGGTAGTACTTAGCATGCAGTAGACAAGCTAGATAAATACAAAAGCCACAGTCATTGCTTAGGCAAAGATGTATTTAATTAGTAGTCTAAGAAATTCAGCTGTAAGATCATTCACTGAAGATAATATTCATTAGGACAGTGATATATGAATTCACTTTGCATCTTTGTGTTGATATGTCTTGGTGTCAGATGGCTTGGTTTATATTGATGTGGAATGTTTTTACTGATTTTTCTTCCATGTATTGTCAGTAGAATCCTCAAAAATTGTCGTATCAATTTTTAAACATACACTAAACATATATTGTCAAAAATATACAAGGATACTTATGTGCCAAATTTGCATGATTTCAGCAGTTGTTAGTGTTCATAAGAGGAAGGTGCGTGGGTTTACCAGTCTGCATTCAAATGGGGCTCTTCAGGAATGCTGAGGAGGCACATACACCTGTGCATTGCACGTGCATTTGTGTTCATACTGTTTCAAGAAATAGGGCTTAACATGGAACAGTAGTCAAAACAGTGAATAATTAGGAGGGTGACTTCAACAACTCTCATGTGTCTTAAGCTTTATGCCTATTTTCATTCTTCTTTTTAGCTCTTCAGTGTGAATAGGGCTGTTGGAAGAGGAGGGGTGTGACACAGAGGTCTGACAAAACCAGAAATATTCTGTTTCATGTATCACTGGCAGATTTGAAGTGCAAAGTCTTACTTATAGGGGTGTGATGCCTGAGCCAGAAGGAACATAGGATGACATCAAAATCCAAAGCAAGCTGACAAAAAATAATGAAAATGATCAACGTGCAAAGCTGGGAACAACAGGTTACTGATTCCCTTTTTCAGAATATATTTCATATTCTGGTTGTACACAAGCTTTATACATCTGTTCTTTTCATAAGCTTGCTTTTTATTTAGATTGATAGTCCTCCCAGCAGACACTAATAGTTAATAATATTTATTTGTGTGGCAGCACAGAGTGGGAATTTCTATCCCACACTATTGAAAATCTCTTGCAAAGGTTATAATGAAACAGAGACAGTATTTTTTTAAGAGGTAACGGTTCAGCTGGGAGGGTTTTAGAGGGTCTGTGTCCTCATAAGTCTTTCTTCCTAGAATTTATAAAATCATCCTTGAAAAGAAATTCCTTCCTGAGAAGGTGAGAGTCCAAGGGAATCCCAGCCTGATAAAAGTGAAAGAAGGGTGATGACCTGTAAAGATTGAACAAGAGCAAACAGTGTGAGTTTACAGAAGAATTGAGGCCCATATGTCCTGCTCAAGATGAGCAAAACCAGGCTGGTCTTTTTTCAGGGCGAAACTGCTGTGGATGGCAGGGAAAACAAATCCAATTAATCTGAATGTTTTAAAAAGAAATAATAGGAAACCAGTGGGGGAATTTAGAAGGGGTCAAATACTAACACTAAACACTAGATTCAAGAGGCATTTTTCATACTGGAGTTTTGCACTGATGTGAAGAGATTGGAGAGGGTGTCAGGAGGGTTAGGGAGGAGGAGACTGCAGTAAGAAGATTTGAATGATCAAGTGTTTTAGCAGCACGGATGGAAAGAAACAGCCAGATTTTATATGACATTGTGGAAATGAAACTGGCATGTTTTATTGGTAGAACAGCTGTAGAAGGAAAGAGAGAAGCTGAAGACGACAAAGTTGTGAGCTTCTGCAGTAGGCAAGGTGACTACTAATTCTTAGTCTAAGAGAAAGAAGTAGAGAGAAGCATGTAGAAACAGAGATGAGCTCAGTTTTTGACATGCTGAGTTTAAATTGGAAGGGAACCTGCCATAGGAGGCTTTAGAAATGTAAACTTCATAAGGAAGCAGAAAGCCAGGGGGCGAAGGAAATCTATAGTGTGCCTCTTGTAGGTACAGTGGTAGTTGCATAGTGATCCCCCCTGTTGGAGATCACCAAAATGGGGAACAAGGAACTGAGCTCCTGCTAGACTGTCAGGAGAGAAAAGAACTTGAGAAAGCAACTGGCAGGAGTGAGGAGAGGATCTATCTGCCTGGGACTGGGTGATGCCATGACTTTTTTTAACTAGTCCAGTGACTGCAGCCGTGTAACTAATTGATCCTATCAAGAGCTGGAACCCCACACCGATACATTCGTACTGCTCATAATATAAGGGGGCTGCTTTGTTCAGAGAGCTATTTCATCTGTGCATGCGTGAACCCAGGCTTGCTGAACCCCTGTCAAGATTGGGTAGATAAGGAGGAGATGCTCATCTGTGGTGAAAGCTCCAGGGACAGAAGGACAAGGAAAATATATCTGAGGTCTTCCCAGAAAGCTTAGTGAAGACAAATGCATGTGTTCTGGTGGGTGACTAAGTAGTTGGGTGTAAAGGACAAAATGAAGTAGAATTTGAGGCTAAAGCAGCTGCTGGAAGTGTCACACTTGCTACAGTGGGGTTTTTGCACTATACTTGCTGGGTCATTTATACAGCTGTAGGAAACTGTGTCTTGATCCTATGTCCATGTGAATTGGCTTGTTCCTGACTTATAATCAATAACAAAGCAATTCGAGATATTAAAACCAAAACCAAGTATTTATCTGTAGTAGAAGAGAAGCTGAGCTTTAGTCTTCTGCATCTGAGATTTTTTGAACATATTGGAATTGCTACTGCATTGGTTTTTTCTTTTTTTTTTTAATTTAACAACAGAAAATAGCAAAGCTGTTAGCAGTTGCTAACAGATTTCACTTAGTGCCTCATCTGTTGCTCAGCTGCTATTTACTTGTAGTTCCTGGTCTTTTTTTACACATACAAAAAAAAAAAAAAGAGATTGCTTTCCTGCTGAGCTTTTCCTGGATTGAAGCTTTATTTAGGTGACTGTGCTGCAGGGAGACCGTCAAGAAATCATGCTTTTATTTTTGTAATCATTGGTTTTAAGAAAATCCTGTTGTTTTACCCAGTATCAACTGGAACTCTTGGCTTCACCATTTTAATAACAGTGGCACTTGGAACTAAGTAGGTTAGATTTTTTGAGATTTGAAATGCAGATCACACTGGTTATTACTGATTAGTTAAGTCTCTATAATCCAAAATACTATTTTACTGTGGTGCGTACTGCACAGTGTTTGTGTTTTCTTGTTGGATGGTTCTGATGTTTATATTGCCTGCCTGATACATATATATGTGCATTTTTGGTGTCCAAAGAACAACAAAAGTTGACTCTGTTAACTGTCTGCTAACAGAGCGACGGTTAAGCGAGTGTTGTATTTAACTTTAAGATGTTTTCTGCTACATTGCCTCATCGTAACCTACTGCTAGACAACAGACAGCAAAGTAAATTAACACTGTATATCCGGAAAACAACTACAATAAATACTTTCATTATTGGAGCTGTGACTAAATGGCAGCATCAGGAAAAAACAGTGTCTAGCATCTATGCCGAAAGTCGTTCAGAACATTCGCTGTAGTTCTATGCGGATACCTAACGGCTGCAAGGTTACGCAGTGCCACATACAATGGCTGCTTCATCCCTTCTCTGATATTGAGCTGAATCTTTTTCAGGGCACAGTGAGTTTTGAGGAGGCTGCTGGACCTCAAATGAGCTTGCTTGTACTTCTTTTTGAAGGTGTTTTGTATTTATGTGAGCATCGCTATAGTGAAACAGCATATTTTTGCCCTTGAATAAAGGTTACGTGTAGTATCATTGGTTTAGAACTGTCAGAAGCCTTGTGAGGTGGCTCTGTGGCTGTTTGGAAGGGTTAATTAACCCCTTGGTGAAATGTTAGAAATCCCTGATGCTGAGGGTGAATGCAAAAGCATTATCACTTAGCACCAGGAATGCAAACCAAGAGGTTAATAAAAAAATACAAAATTATTCCTATTTGCTAGGCAGTGAGCTGTAGATTTTAAATCTGTGATCTGTAGTTACTGACTTGCCATGCTTTGAAATACTATCAAAATACTCCTTTTTAACAAAGGTAGGCTTGGTGTTGGTTTCTACATTAAGTTGGAGAAAAACTGAACCTTTCAATCACCAGGAAAATGTGACCTCTGCTCTGCAGTGCTGCTCTGGATCTTAATCCCATAGCAGTTGTTATGGTCCTAAGGTATAATAAACATAAGTCTGTGGCTCTCACTACCTTTTCCTGATAGTGATTGTAACAGTTCTGGTCAGCCTTTTCAGCTTTATAGGTATGAAGGTAAGTTAGCTAATGGACTGCAGCCACAGCAATGACATTTTAATAGGTATCTCCCTTAGGCAGGGACTGGTGGTATAAAAATCTAAGAGCAAGTATGTAATCGGCGGCTTAAAGAATTTTGCTGAACTGGAGTGCAGTGGGAGAACACCCTCTCATTCAGTCTTCATTTACAAGCTGCATTCAGGAAAAAAACGCAACCAACCAACCTTCTCTGTATAAGGTAACTCGTGTCAGCTTGACTTCACTAGCAAATATTGTCAGAATTACTGTGGGTGAGGAAACGTGTGCATCTCACATACTGCACATCGACCCTGACTTGCGTATCTGTGCATGAATACGGGTAACTGCAGGCGTGGAAGGTAGGAATAGGTATGAGTGTTAGTTACATTTTCCTCTTTAGAAATAGTGAGCTTTCCCACATAACAGTTCATCTTAAATTATTTACCTTCCATTTCACAATGAGCCATGAATATTTTATTTTTTGTCCCCTTAATTTGCCAATTTTCCTTTGAGCTAAGTGCCTTAGTGATTTTAATTTTTCATTCTAGTTGGAAGACAGAAATGACCCTTTTTTCATTATTACTATTATAGGTTTTGTGCTCAGAATGATACTTTTTACAACCAGCACTGTTGAGCCTGTAATGGTATTGCAGAGTAGATGGCATAATATACAGATATTGACTTCCATTAAGTATAGCACTATGATAGCTTATGGGGAGGTATTTTTTTCTTTGTGTTACCCTGAGAAGGTGAGTGTTGTAGAAGAAAAGTTAGCAGTATAATTGCTGGAGAGAGGCAGCGTATAAGGCTTTTTTTAATGTATTTATATGTACATTTATATGATGCTGGAAATCGGGTAGACATAGATAGATTCAAAAAAACACTAATTTAAATTATTTAATTAGGTTGAAGTTATTTTAGTGGGGTTTTTTCCTCAGTAACAAAATGATCTGAGATGAATCGTGCGTGTGTGTTCAATAGACAGCATGAGTTAGAGGCCTTGATTTCCTTTTCCCTAATAAAATTCTCACTTTTCAAATACATAAACTGGTAAATGAAACTCCTGTTTCCTTTGAAGAGCATAAGAACAGGAGGGAGAAGGAGATACCTAAACAGTGTAATGTATCTCGAGTTTGTCATGTATTTCTAACTAAAAAAATACAAACCACCTCCATTTAAGTGTATAACTTTCTCTTTTCCTCCGCTATATTGATTGCTCCTTGTCTGCATTCATAGCCAGACTAAAACAGAGAAAATAAGAGGGGTTTGTACTAAAAATGATCATGTGGACTGCCTACTATAAAGGCTTGTTTGTTTAATTAAGCATCTGTTCTTCTCTTAATATGCATGCATAAATCTCATTAACGTTAGATGTATGCAAGTGCAGTGAAGAAGAATAGACCCCTTACTCTCATTACTGAACTTGGATGACAAGATTTATATTTACTTAACAGATCAGAGCAGAAAGTTCCCTCTGACTATTTAAAAGGCCTGGAAATTACAAACTGTTTGCAAGGAGCATGCTTTTTGTGAAATAGTTGCATGTTCACTTCAAGTTGAAATATCATTATTCAAGCCATTACTAAGCAAAAGGGGGGGAAAAAAAAGGCAAAGCAGTGTGCTTTCTCTCTAAGGATTAATGTTGTACACGATACTCTGTGACATGTCTACTTCGATGTACTCCTGCCAATTTGATACTGAGTTTTTCAGCCACACCTGCTGAAAAACCCTGGGAACTCCAGTCCTGCTGGAAATAGGACCAGGTCTTTTCTGGAGGTGACATATTACTTCTGAGTGTCTGTCTCCTCTCCCTCAAGAAATGCCTTCTGCAAAAAAATTCCTAGAAAGCAAAGGGTATTCTTGATGAATACTAAACACTGTAGCAGGGTGTTTATCCTTCATTCGCTGTACTTGGCTGTTACTTGTTCTAAAATCCATCTCTTATCTGAGGATAAAACTTGAATTCCAGATTTTCCATATAAGTTACAGTACCTTGGGTATTTCTGTACGTAGTGCAGATGCATTAGAATCAGAGATACTTGAGGGTTTCAAGTCATGCTCACAAGAATTTGAATTAAGGGCTTCCTGAGCTGCATTTTAACCAATAAATAGGGATTTTGCTCAGGAATACAGTGCAGAGTATGAGTTCTACTGCGAGATACAAAAAATTGGCAGTTTTGCTGCTTCTCTGTTTCAGTTTCTTATAACATGAACCTGGTGAATGGGTGGGGAGCTGGGGGAAGAGGCAACAATTAACAGGGATATTATACGAAGGGGGCTCCTGACAGATTCCTTAGCTACAAAGTGCTGGCAGGTGCCAGTTTAATAGGTATTGCCATTAACAGCCATCTGTAGAGAAAATGAAATGTACTCATCTCACTGAATTATGATTTATGCCAGACAAAGCAGTCAAACCAAAGTAATATTTATATTATAATGCAGAGTCATTGATTAAATGCACATGGCATCTCAAATCCAGTTGACATTTTAAGTTGAAATGATTGCAGACATGTAGCCATTTATTTAACTATTACTTTAAAAAATGTGTCTCTGCTTGTTATTAATAGAAGAAAGTCAGACCTGACCAATATTTCAATAGGCTGACCTTTTGTTTTGCTGACATATAAAAGGAACAAAGCTTCTTTTGGGGTAGTCACAATTTCAGAGCACATGAAGTATGCTGGCTTCAGAAAAAACTGACCCCTTTGAACCATTCTGTCTCTTTCTTCCATGCAGGATTTCAGAAAGAAAGTGGACAAGAGATGGTTCAGGAGAAAGGAAAGTAGTCGGAGCAGCTCTGTTTTATGGGCCCACTCTGCTACTGATTTCTGGGGTGACAGTTGTTCACTCATTTAGCTGCTCTGAGCCATGGTTATCCTTATACAAAGGTTATCCTCTGTGCTTGTGAAAAAAATATAACCAGCAGCATTTCCCTGTTTCATATGATCATTGTTCAGATACATACGTTAAAAAATAAATCCTTTTAAAAGCTAGTCTGGCTACTCCTTTGAAAGTATAGGAGGCAAATAGGGTTTATTTTTAAGAAAATGAAAAAGTAGGAAGTGCTTGCATGATTTTTTGCAAACTAATTTTCCTCCGATGTCTAGGAACCTTTCTTCTCTGAGGACTTCTGTCTTCCCATTTCCTTTTTTTCCAGTGATTCACATTTTTCTCATTTTTTAATCACCTGTTGCCCGATCTCTTATTTCCACATAGCATCCCTCCATTCTCTTTGAAAGCTTGTCTCATTACTACTTACCTTCCTGTCCATTTCTAATGACCTTTGCTCTGTTCTGTCTTTGGGGGTGCAGGGGGGAGAAGAAACAACCCTAGCCCAGTTTGTAAGCCCAACCTCCTTCCTACCCCATCTTGCTACTGCTAGTGTGGGAGGTACCAAGCTGGGGTTTCCTCCTCCCATCTCTAGATACTTTTATCTTCAGAAATGCAGTTTGGAATATAATGTCTGAGAATGATAGTTGACCTTCTATCTTTTACCCTGATTTTATGCTGCCTTGCTAGGAAAAATTGATTTGTCATTTCAAATTTAACATGGCAAACTCATTTTTTCTCTGCAAATTGTTCCTCTTTATGTCCTTACTCTGTCATCATGAACACTAGCAGCATCTTCCCCCTTCCACAAATGCCCTTCTATATGGAATGTCATCTTTAGTAAACCTTAAAACCCACTCAGTTGGGGCAGTGTCTAAAATTTGCTCTTCTCTTACACAATGTGCCTAACCACACAAAAGAGGCTTCTTCCCTTTCTGCTTGGACTCCTCTTGCTTCCACGTTACGTCAGTCTCTCTTGCGGCTCATGGTGCTGGGTGGTTGTTCTGACGACTCTGGCCTGCCCCAGTGAGCACAGTACCAACTGCGTCTGCCTCTCTGTTTGGTCTTCATCAGCAGACCAGTGGGGTAACATAAGCGCTTCCCAGCCAGCTTGTCTGGGCAGAAGGTATTTTATATAGCACTCCAACTTCCCTAGGATTTGCCTCAGCTGTAAAATTTCTGTGAACGTTGGCAGGACTGAATGAGTGAAGTAAGGCTATCTGCCCTTTCCTCTCCCCTCACAAAAATACTTCAATTCAAAGAACCTTCCCTTGCTTGCTTCCTTCATTCAGTGAAAATGACGTCTCTTCTCTAGGGTCTTGGCTTGGACCTGGAGCATCTGAGGGAATTTGATCTTACTCTTTAGAAGTCTTTGAATAACTCTTGGTCGTGGAAATGACCGTGTCTTGTCCCTTGTCCCTTTCTGTTCTTGCAACTTCCTACTTCTGTCCTATTTCTTTTTTGCTGTTGTTGAGGAGAAAAAAAATAATGATTAAAAAGGAACCTGGGCAAATATAAATATTTCACGTCAGTGCTAACATGGAAAAACCTGTCACCCTCTGTGTGTGTATATATGTTATATAAACTCTCAGATACGTATTGCCACTAGCTGAGGAATTAAAAATAATTCAAGTTGACTCACCAGGTGAAAAATTGTCTGTGTGTCCATGTGTGTAGTACAAGATACGCAGGTCACTAAGTATCTGCCAGAGTTCTTCAGCATTTAACTTCAGTATTGGGTTTGAAGTAATGAACTGTATGCCTGTGCCATTCATTGTCCCTTATTTGAAAGCAGTGAATACCTGGCCTCACACTAACCCCAGATTACCAGGTTGGTTGGTAATAATGTGTAAATAGAATTGTAACGCTATTTTCTTGTGACAGGAGGCCACTACTATTGCCTGCTGTTTTCTTTCTAGGCAAAGAACCCCAGTGAGTAATGAGTCGGGTACTGTTCTTCTACCTCTGTTGTCTATTTCTTTAGCTTTTTATCCTCTAATGTGGAAATCTGTATTACAGTAGCTTAGTATAACAGACATCCTAATGTTCTGGTTTTAATTAAGATTATATTGAGGAAATAAACAATTCAAAGAAGTTAGCTTTCCTTTTTCCCTCCCCCTAAATATGCTTTCCATATCCTCTCCTGCATTTGGAAGTGCTTGTTTCCATTCACATGCTCTTGAGTTGTTCAGCCTCCCTAACAGATAGTGAGGAAAGACTGTTAAGGAAGCTCACTGTCATTCGTTTAGTCGTCTTAAAAATATATTTTGTTATATTTGTTTGGTTTGATGCAGTCTGTGCTGTAAAATACAATTCTTAATATAAAAATCTTTGTTAAAATGTAAAGATTTCACAATTTTTCCTCTTGAGGAAAAAAATTTCCACTATACAGCTGCAGATGATTTTCCCTGTGACTAGAATATACACACACACCAGGGTGAGTGACGTGATCTAAATTACTCAAAAAGACATTACCAAATATTTCTTTCCTTTAAAAAGAGAGATTAGTATGGGTGTAAGTGCTGCCATAGGTTAACACACCTCTTCATCTCTGAAGACCTTTACCCCATCTTTTTCTTAATGAATTCATATTTAGGCTATTTTAGCTTGGTTGTCATTTCTTGCTTCCCAAGCCATCAGTCATCTGCAGCAAAGGAGGGTGCTGTAAGCAGGCTCCAGCAGAGCTCCAGGAGCTCCAGGCTGAAATGGCTTGGGAAGATATATAAAGAAATTTCTAGGTATAGTGCTGCTTTGAATTCTCTCTGCCTATAGCAGTAGCATTAGCGGCTTTGTTCCCACATCCAAGGTGTTTGCTAATTCTGGTAATTACAAGGTGGAAGTTGTATTTATGTAGCTGTAATACGAATGCTGACGATGTTCTGTAAGACCACGATGAGACCTGTAAATCCTATGGTGCTGGTTCTCTGTAAACAGCATAATTTGCTGATTTGCCTGTGAAGTATGATGCGCCCAGTGAGTGGTGAGAACTGATTTGGCATGCAAGCTTACTTAATTCCGAGTGGTTAACTGGCTTTAGTCCCCAGCGCTCTAATAAAGCGGATTTGGGTTTATTGCATCTCCTGCATGGAAATTACTATTAAAAATCTGTGTTGTAGAGATATTTCCGTGTTTTACAAAGACTTACATGTTTCTGCTTGTTAGAGGGGAGGAAGGAAGCTACACATAAAAGATGTGCTCTAGCAGTCTAATTAGAAGCACACCAAGTTTTAGACAGTCTAAAGTATGCTAATAAAAGTACTCCAATAGCGATACATTTGTTTTATCCATCCTTAACATTTATTACGGCTTAAATACCGTATTCCTCTATGTTGTGTGGGGTTGGGTATTCAGGTTGGAGAGTATAAGTTAATCTTTTCATTTTGGTTTTAGGCTAGAGTTTAAAGAAATTGAAAGATTGTACTCCTGTCATAGTGGGAAGAAAGATCACTGCCGGCCCCAGACCTGCTGCAGAAAACTTCTTTTTACCATAAACTACTGTCCAAGCACTTGCATGGAATTGAAAGTGGAGCACAGACAAGATGATCTTTCACCAGGGAAGATTTAAAAAAAAAACAAACCCAAAAACAAACACACACAGAGAAGTAGTAACCAACAATACTAAAGTAGAGGAGCAAAAATGTGAGGATTGAGGTTCAGAATAGCTAAATAGTCAAGATTTACCTTTAAGGCAATTTAATAACTTCCTGAGGCCTCAACCCAGCACAGCAACACTATAAATGACAGCTGTGTTACATACTCTGCTGTCGTCTTTGCTCTAGATCTTTATTAAAGCTATGCATTTGCACCATAGGAAAAGGCTCCAGTGGAGCTAAAATTAAAATATATCAGTAACTGTTTTGAGCAGTGTGGTGATGATGTGTATAGATTAGGTATCTGTATGTATAATTCACGCATCGCACATGAAACCTCAGATTTTTCTACCTTTGCTTTTTTAAACTGTTATCTGTATTCTTCTATTTTTATTAAACTGGTCGATTAGCACATAGATCTTTTAAAGTATTTTATAATTAATTTCCAGAGTATCAAGTAAAGGCTGGGTCTTTCTTTGACAGGCTATTTCTGTCTCTTTAATGAGAACAGCAAAAGGTTAGGAGAGGAGGTGGTGGATTTACATGTTTGCTACTATAAATACTCTAGGGGACGGGAACAAGGAGGTGCTTAAGGGCTACATAAGCTAAAAGGGACTTCTTTACAGTACAATAGTCTCATCGCATCACTGTATATCTCACTCATCCACTCAAGGACACGGAGGCACTCAGACATGTTGAAACAGCCCACGTCTGGAGAAAAGTATGCTTAACAGCACATTGTGTTCATGGCTTCACGGGATACCAAGACCATTTGATGATCTTGGCTGTCAGTTTATTGTCTTTCTCAGTCTTTGTTTATTTTGTGTACATCAGCCATTCACTGAGTACCTTGGGATACAAATTGCCTATAATAGATCAAATTTACTGGTCAAAGGTTAAGACCCTCTCTTGAGGCTGCTTGCTTGTGATAGCATTGGTTCCTGCTGGCTTTGATACTGTATTTATTGCAGTAATATTGTCATGTCTTCCCACAATCATTAAAGCTCAATAGCAAGTTCTAGCATAGCTGTCCCAAGTAGGTGACAGTTTGGTGAATTTGGGCTGTCCTTAACTCAAGCAGGTTTCTTTGTGAGGAGTCTTAGGTGTTGTCTTTAGAAAATGCCTGTCAGATTGGAACTGGGACTGCTGTCCTCTGTAGAGAGAAATCCTTGTCTGGGGGATAACGTTTTGTCATGCAGCAGCGTTTAGACCAATCCCATTTCCACAAAGCTAGATGGAAAATTATGTTGAATGCCTAGGTTTCTGTTTAATAACCACCATGCAAGGCAGATACAGACCTAAAAATACAAAGGTTGATATGGAAATCTAATATAAATAAGAGCAGATTTCATATACAGCTGTGATCAGGGTAGGAGGAAAAATATAAAATTAAATTGGTTGCATAGACATCATGCTAATTTATAAACTAAAAGGAGAAGATTGTAAATGGAGCACTGAAGTATGAGGGCTTTGCTCTGTTTGTAAATATTGACTTAAAATGAGCTTTAAAAAGCAATTTTAAAAAATCCAAACACAAATTGTGGTTGGTAGCCTTCTCAAACTCAGCCCGTTTCAAGGGCTGACCTAACACAACAGAGGGAGACCGAAATAAAACATGAGGGAGAAGGAAGCAACCCAACCTAGAAAGCAACTTAAATTGATATAATGTTGTCGTGGTTTTGCCCCAGCCGGGGGCCGCACCCCACACAGTTGCTTGTACTTTTAAAAGGAAGGGGGAAGGAAAGTTGGGGGAGGGGGAAAAAGGGAAGGAAGAAAGGAGGAAAAGAAACCACAACCTAGAAAACCAGAGCCACGCAGGTTGGGATAAGGATAGTTTACTAAACAATAACAGAAAACTAGATATAACAATAACATAGGTTTAAAGCACAAAATAGATGAAACTGGTGATACACAATGCAATTTCTCACCAAACCACACAACTCAGGCCGCACAGCTTAGAGCCCGTCCCGGACAACCCGACCGCCCCAGAAACTGCACGTCCTGGCGTTGTCTCCCCCTCTTCCCCCCAGTTCCCCCTTATACTGAACATGACGTAACTGGTATGGAATATGCTCTTTGGCCAATTCGAGTCACCTGTCCTGGCTTCGTCCCCTCCTTTCTCACTAGCAAGGAAGTATGCAGAGCTGAGAAAGGTACTTGATTGCCCGGCAACAAATCGGAAACATCAGGGTGCTATCAGCACTATTCTCATGCTAACACCCAAACATGGCATTCCATTCACTGCTAAAAAAAAAGTTTAACTAACTCCATCATAGCTGAAACCAGGACATTATCCACCCCTTATTCCATACCATTTACGTCATGACCAGATCCAACAATTTTCTTTGGGTACAACCAGTTTCGTGTTTCACACACCCATATATGTATGTACACATATATGCACACATACGTGCATACAGATCTTATTCCCTCAGTCTGTGAATCATCCCTCTGAAGTTGTTGAGTTCATTTAGTCCATGATTTTCAGGCTCCATTTGTCGTAACAGTTTCTCAGGATAATTGTATGTTCCATTGGCTCGTTGCATGCTGCATCTCAGGCTCTTGACTGATACACCTGCCATGGTCCATGCTCATAGTCTGTGGGTCAGAGTTTATTTTCAGAGGGAGAAAAAAGTTCTTGAGAGGCCAGGCTTTAGTTCCATCATCATGGCACTCCTTCTTCATTAACTTGTATGACTCCGGCTATAATGCTATGGTACAACATACAGCAATCATAACAATAATGAATATACAATAATGGGTTATTTGGCAATTATTATAATTTCTACTTTATTAATTATATTGGCTATTCTCACCCAAAATCAAATCCCCTTGAGGTACACATCGAACTTCTCCATCCCTCTGCATTACCCACCAAGTACAGCCAGGTCCTTGAGCAAAAACAATTCCAGACATGGGTTTACCTTTGCCTGAAGCAGGAATGACCCAAACTCTCTTTCCCAATACACTCTTCATGTGCACTACTGGGACTCTGTCTCCCTCTACAGTACGCGGAAATTTTGACTGGGCAGGGCCAGCCCGATTGGTAGATCCCCTAGAGTTAACTAACCACGTGGCTTTGGCCAAATGTGTATCCCAATGCTTGAATGTCCCACCACACATTGCTTTCAGTGTAGTTTTTAAAAGTCCATTGTATCGTTCAATTTTCCCAGAGGCCGGTGCATGATAAGGAATGTGGTACACCCACTCAATGCCATGCTCTTTGGCCCAGGTGTCTATAAGAGTGTTTCGGAAATGAGTCCCATTGTCTGACTCGATTCTTTCTGGAGTACCATGTCGCCAGAGGACTTGCCTTTCAAGGCCCAGAATTGTATTTCGAGCAGTGGCATGGGGTACGGGATATGTTTCTAGCCAGCCGGTAGTTGCCTCCACCATTGTAAGCACATAACGTTTGCCATGGCGGGTTTGTGGGAGGGTGATGTAATCAATCTGCCAAGCCTCCCCATATTTATATTTCATCCACCGTCCTCCATACCAAAGGGGCTTTAACCGCTTAGCTTGCTTGATTGCAGCACATGTCTCACATTCGTGGACAACTTGTGCGATGGCGTCCATGGTCAAGTCCACCCCTCGATCCCGAGCCCATCTATATGTTGCATCTCTCCCTTGATGACCCGAGGTATCATGAGCCCATCGAGCTATGAATAATTCACCCTTACGTTGCCAGTCTAGATCTACCTGAGCCACTTTAATCCTAGCAGCCTTATCTACCTGATGGTTGTTTTCATGTTCCTCCATGGCCTGACTCTTAGGTACATGGGCGTCGACATGACGTACCTTTACAACAAGTTTCTCTAACCGAGCAGAGATATCTTGCCATAAGTCATCAGCCCATATAGGTTTGCCTCTACGCTGCCAGTTGTTCTTTTTCCACTGCTGCAACCACCCCCACAGGGCATTCGCCACCATCCATGAATCAGTATAAAGGTAGAGCCTTGGCCACTTCTCTCTCTCAGCAATGTCCAGGGCTAACTGGATGGCCTTCACCTCAGCGAACTGGCTTGATTCACCTTTTCCTTCAGTGGCTTCTGCTACTCTTCCTATAGGATTCCATACAGCGGCTTTCCATCTCCGATGCTTACCCACAATGCGACAAGACCCATCAGTGAACAGGGCATATCGCTTCTCATTCTCTGGCAGTTCGTTGTAGGGTGGGGCTTCTTCAGCGCGTGTTACCTCCTCATCCTCTGGTGACATCCCAAAATCTTTGCCTTCTGGCCAGTCTGCGATCACCTGCACGATTCCTGGGCGATTGGGGTTTCCTATTCGAGCCCGCTGTGTAATTAGTGCAACCCACTTGCTCCACGTAGCATCAGTGGCATGGTGTGTAGAAGGAACCTTCCCTTTGAACATCCAGCCCAGCACCGGCAGTCGGGGTGCCAGGAGGAGCTGGGCTTCAGTTCCAATCACTTCTGAGGCGGCTCGAACCCCTTCATAGGCGGCCAGTATTTCCTTTTCTGTTGGAGTATAATTGGCCTCAGATCCTTTGTAGGCCCGACTCCAAAACCCCAGCGGTCGACCTCGAGTCTCCCCTTGTGCTTTCTGCCAGAGACTCCAGGTCGGGCCGTTCTCCCCAGCTGCAGTGTAGAGCACATTTTTAATATCTGTCCCTGTCCGGACAGGCCCAAGGGCCACTGCATGGACTATCTCGCGTTTGATCTGCTCAAAGGCTTGCTGTTGCTCAGGGCCCCATTGGAAATCATTCTTCTTTCGAGTTACATGGTAGAGTGGGCTCACAATGAGACTGTAGTTTGGGACATGCATTCGCCAAAAACCTATAACACCTAAGAAAGCTTGTGTTTCCTTTTTGTTGCTTGGTGGAGACATAGCTGCTATTTTATTAATAATGTCCATTGGGATGTGACGACGCCCATACTGCCATTTTATTCCTAAAAACTGGATTTCTTGCGTAGGCCCCTTGACTTTACTTCGTTTTATAGCAAAACCGGCTTCTAAAAGGATTTTAATTACCCTGTTTCCTTTTTCAAAAACTTCCTCTGCTGTGTTGCCCCATACAATGATGTCATCAATATACTGCAGGTGCTCTGGTGCTTCACCCTTTTCCAGTGTATTCTGGATTAGTCCATGGCAGATGGTGGGGCTATGTTTCCACCCCTGGGGCAGACGATTCCACGTGTATTGGATGCCTCTCCAAGTGAAAGCAAACTGTGGCCTGCACTCTGGCGCCAGTGGGATCGAGAAGAAAGCATTCGCAATGTCGATTGTGGCATACCACTTGGCTGCCTTCGATTCCAATTCATACTGGAGCTCTAACATGTCTGGCACAGCAGCACTCATACCTGGAGTGACTTCATTTAGGCCACGATAATCTACTGTGAGCCTCCACTCTCCATTGGACTTCCTCACTGGCCATATGGGACTATTAAAGGGTGAGTGGGTTCGGCTGATCACTCCCTGATCCTCCAGTTGACGAATCAGCTTATGGATGGGAATCAGGGAATCTCGGTTAGTACGGTATTGTCGTCTGTGCACCGTCGTCGTAGCAACTGGCACTTGCTGTTCTTCACCCTTCAACAACCCCACAACAGCAGAATCCTCCGAGAGTCCAGGCAAGGCACACAATTGTTCAATTTCTTCTGTTTCCAAAGCAGCTATTCCAAAAGCCCATCGGTACCCTTTTGGGTCTTTAAAATACCCTCTACGTAGATAATCTATACCTAAAATGCACGGAGCTTCTGGACCAGTCACAATGGGGTGTTTTTCCCAGTCCTTCCCAGTTAAGCTCACCTCAGCCTCTAGCACAGTTAGTTGTTGGGATCCCCCTGTCACTCCAGAAATACAAACAGGTTCTACCCCTTCATGATTCGATGGCATTAGAGTACACTGGGCACCAGTATCCACCAGAGCTTTGTACTCCTGTGGGTCTGACGTGCCAGGCCATCGGATCCACACAGTCCAATAAACCCGATTATCCCTCTCCTCCACCTGGCTGGAGGCAGGGCCCCTCTATTGCTGCTGATCATATTTGTTTTCCACTGGTTGCATAAAGGACTTAGAGGTCCCTTCAAGAGGATCAGGCACATCGGACATATAGGTAGGCCTTCCAGTTGGTCTAGGGAACTGCCCAGTAGAAACTGGTGCAGCCTTCTTCCTGGCAGAATCTCGTTGTGCGAATGTTTTACCCCGCAGCTCATTTACTCGTGCTCGAAGGGCTGAGGTGGGCTGCATATCCCATTTCCTCATGTCCTCTCCATGATCAAGCAGGTAAAACCACAATGTACGTCGTGGTGTGTATTCTCCCTCTTGGAACGATGGACGCTTTCTCCCAGTAGCTGCAACATTGCTCCATACGGGTTGGGAGTTGGACACATTGTTGTCAAGTCGTTGAACCAGTTTCTCTACTGCTGCAATGACGGAGAGGGAAACATTGTCTTGGTATTTCCGGAGTCGGCAGGCCACCTCATTTACGGTTGGCGGAGCCATATCATTCCAGTCAATTGCTGCCAGTGAATTGGTATACCCTGCTGGTGCACTTCGTACAACCTTACGCCACATATCTGGAGTGCATAGGACTTCATCGGGATCAGCGGGAAGCCGTGAATTGTCCAGATCATAATAAATTATCTCCCGTACAGCTAATTCTCTCAGGTGCTGGACAGATGTCTCTATGCTGTTACACTTGGGTGTCTGGCATGTAATATATTCCTTTATGGGATATCTTTCCTGCACACTTGACAGTAGTCGCCTCCAGAGGCTGAGGATTTCCGGCCTCCTCCCAATTGCTTTGTCAATTCCTCCTTCTCTAGCTAGGGATCCCAACTGCTTGGCCTCTCTGCCTTCTAATTCCAAACTACTGGCCCCGTGATCCCAACATCGGAGCAACCAAGTGATAATGTGCTCACTTGGGTGGCGAGTGAAATCTTTTCGAACCTCACGCAGCTCACTCAGAGTCAGGGATCGGGTAACAATCTCTGGTTCTGCCTCATCCTGATATCCTTGAGATGATCCCGGTTGATCATCATCCTTATCCGTCACTATGCGAACTGATTTCTTTGTGCCTTTCCTCTTTTGTACGGGAGCAACAGACACTGGTGTGGGTTGGTTTTTCGGATCATCTGCAGTGTCTGCTGTAGAGATTACAGTAGCTGCAGTGTCGGTCACAGGGGTTGCAGTAGCTGCAGTGTCAGCCCCAGTGGTTGCAGCAGCTATAGTATCTGCCAGTCTGTTTCCTTTCCCTTCTCCCTGACAGTGCTGACAGTGCTGCCTGCTATCAAGCAGTGTTTGATAAATAGTGGCCAGAGCCCAGCACAGTGCAGTAAGGTGTCCATCTCTGGGAAACCTACAGCAATTTTTCCTTAGGTATGCAGTCACTTGATCGGGGTCTTGTAACTGTTCAGGAGTGAAGTTCCAAACCATCGGGCGTGAGAAAGTACCTAGGTACTTGCCCATACTTTGCCACATGCCCTGCCACTCGTGATTATTCTGTCTCGGAGAAAGCTCTTCAGTGGTATTCATAAACCTATGCTTGATATATAACAAAAACTGAACCATCTGCACCAAACCTACCAATAGCAAAATGCTAGTTTGAATATCCCAGAGATATTGAAGATTTTCAAAAACTGCCCTAAGAGCTGTTGTATTTAGCCCAAAGGAAAAGAAAGCAGTGCCCCCACCATACCGGCTGCTGTTATTAACCCCTCCCTGTCCAAAGAATGGACAGGACAGCAAAACCTCATACAAGTACCAGCTTTAACTCATGATCATCGATATTATTGTATCATAGACCGATATCATAAAATACACTATAATGAAGTATGGGAACAAATACAGGAGCCGCAGACCTGAGAAAGTAAAGAATCCTGCCAGGATTGTATACAGCATGCGGTGGTTTTGCTGCCACAGCCTTGTAAATAAATACCACAACATCGTGACCAGAGATTGCTTAAACAACAGTGCTTATCTTAATTGCGATAGTTAGGGTCAGATCTACCGTTATCCCAACTGTTCATGCCCCACGTTGAGCGCCAAAATAACTGTCGTGGTTTTGCCCCAGCCGGGGGCCGCACCCCACACAGTCGCTTGTACTTTTAAAAGGAAGGGGGAAGGAAAGTTGGGGGAGGGGGAAAAAGGGAAGGAAGAAAGGAGGAAAAGAAACCACAACCTAGAAAACCAGAGCCACGCAGGTTGGGATAAGGATAGTTTACTAAACAATAACAGAAAACTAGATATAACAATAACATAGGTTTAAAGCACAAAATAGATGAAACTGGTGATACACAATGCAATTTCTCACCAAACCACACAACTCAGGCCGCACAGCTTAGAGCCCGTCCCGGACAACCCGACCGCCCCAGAAACTGCACGTCCTGGCGTTGTCTCCCCCTCTTCCCCCCAGTTCCCCCTTATACTGAACATGACGTAACTGGCATGGAATATCCTCTTTGGCCAATTCGGATCACCTGTCCTGGCTGCGTCCCCTCCTTTCTCACTAGTAAGGAAGTATGCAGAGCTGAGAAAGGTACTTGATTGCCCGGCAACAAATCGGAAACATCAGGGTGCTATCAGCACTATTCTCATGCTAACACCCAAACATGGTATTCCATTCACTGCTAAAAAAAAAAGTTTAACTAACTCCATCATAGCTGAAACCAGGACAAATGTCTACGTGCAGATAATTGAAGCTGGGAGATTTAATTAAAATCACCAAGTGGATGTTGCTATCAAGAATGAGACAGGCTTAAATGGAGTTTATCTGAATGGGTGTGGGAAATTTTAGGAGCAAGGTAAGTAAAATAACAATTTTACTGTCAGCTATAGAGAAGGGTATTCACTGAGGTGCAGCTCAAGCTGTGGGCACTTTCCAGGACCCCTGGATACCAAATTTCAAGGATAACCAAATGCTCTATAAAAGCATTGTGTGATCAATTGTATTGAATGGCACAGACAAGTTGCATTGAGTCAACACAGATGACAAACTATTTGGCTGAGCAGACAAGATCGTTACAGACCTCTGACTGTCTGTCCATTTTGGAACTCAGACTTGTAATAAATGCATTGGTCTCTTGAAAAATAAAACTTTATTAAAGTCAGTTTACTGTAGCAGTTCTGACAAAGAAAGCTGGGAGAATACTGTAACAAGCAGGTTTTATAACTGGTTTCTTTTGAAGCACAAGGTAACATTTGTGCATTTAAATGACACGGGAAAAATTCCAGGAGCTCAGACTAAATTTGCATGACCAGTGCTGAGGTTGAGAGTAAAATATCTATTGTTTTGTGGCAAAACACCAACATGCAGAAGAACTATTACACAGTGAGGGTGACAGAGCACTGGAATAGGCTGCCCAGGGAGGTGGTGGAGTCTCCTTCTCTGGAGATATCCAAGACTCGTCTGGATGCCTATCTGTGCAATATGTGCTAGGGAGCTGCTTTGGCAGGGGGGTTGGACCCGATGATCTCTCGAGGTCCCTTCCAACCCCTACGATTCTGTGATTCTGTGAAAAGTGGAAGAAGCAGAGATCAGCTACACAAGTGATCAAACGTGATTGCAGAGAATGAAATGGAAGTGCCAACTGAGGCAGAACAGAGTGATCAGGAGGAAGGGTTTGGGGAACCTCAGTAACCACCAGTTATTTCAAAAATTCAAAATAGTGGAGAGCATCCTGGGGCCTGTCAGTCTTCCTGAACTAAAAAACAGCAGATGTTTCAAAGAGATATGGGCTGGTCTTAAACCACAGAAATACAAACACGTAGTGGCTTTGTGGCAAAAATTTTAAGGCCTGAGTCAAAGCTTGCTGAACTTCCTGGAAATCTTGGACTGGATGAGACCCATGGCGTGTTCCCAAGTATGTTCAGCCATGAGATTGAAGTGAGCCCATGAAAAGTTGTGAGTAATGCTTTTTTCCTTTGGTTTGTAATGGTGTAGGAGAACTCCAGTCCCAGTTCGGTGTAGATGGCAGTGTGATGAATGTTTTTTCACACTTGCTAGGAAGGTCCTAGCTTGAAACTGAGAGCTTGTAAGGTCTGTTTCTTCCCTGAATTGTGACTCTGCAAATGGTACAGCGAGGGTCTGTGTTTTCTTTCAGGAACTCAGTATCAGATTTATTTTTTTTCTTCAGAAATACCTTTTAACTGCGATAACCCTGAAAACTGCAGTCTAAAAGGTATTTCCACTCCTCACTTATTCTCACTGGTACGCAAAGATACGTGAGAACAAGTTCTTCCTTTAGCTGCCTCTTTACAATCCCATTCTTTTGACTTGTGTTTCACAGGAATAATTCCAGATGGAATTTAGCCTTCTGATTCATGAAATAGAATAAAATTCAGGGGGTTGTCTATTAGCTTTCTAGTTGTTCAGGGCAACAAAGGAGTAAGAAGTGGGAGAAACAGAAACTAATTTTATTTCCTTAATAATATAGGCTGAATTCCCAGAGGAAGCAGATCTGTGAAGGACTGTTTCCGCCAGGTAGCACGCGGTGTTGGGTAAGGGAGGAAACAGGCTTTTTGCCTCTGACAGTTTTTAGATTTTCATACACTATCTTGCCTGGCTTGAGACAAGTGTTCCAAAACACAAGTGTTCTTCATGGTATAATTCTGAGAAAGGTTAGGTCAGGTAAAAAGTATTTATTTTTATTATTGGTTTTCGTTTTTAGAGCCCTTTAGTAAGGACTGAGATGAATATTAATCTGAAGAGTCACCTTGTTTAAAATCCCTAATAGCTTATTTGAAAATACAAGGAAACTTGACAATTTAAAAAATCAATTACTGGAAAACACTGAAAAATTGCTTCTCAAAGAAAAAATTGATGACCTTTACAGCTGCTGCTTAGTGAAATCTGCCATTCTAGAAAAGAGAAATGGTCTTTTATAGTACTTTAGGAAAAGGACCACAGTAATTAAACTCTGGGTTTAACATCATCAAAAAGTGTGCATGATGCTACTGAGAAATGTAAACTTTTGTAAAGTTATTTCTAAAAATCTGGCCTGTGACATCAGTGTAACATGGAGCAGAGCTAAAAAAAAAAAACAAAACAATGAAATCAACTGATGATCCAAAAATGTATATAGTAGTAATAATAAACTTCTGATAAGGCACTGACTCATGGCTGTGAGGAACAGCTGGTGGTGGCCAGTCAAGACCCTGCTGCAACCCATGAGGATCTGGTAGGATTTAGTGTGACACTGGAAGTGTTCTGAGGAAAGTAAGAAGCCTGCTCAAAGTAAAACCAAGTATCTTGGGCTGATAGAGCCGTGGGAAAGCCACAACTTCAGCTGAAGGGCTGTAGGATGAAAATGAGTAGCAAAGAATAATGGCAACTCTCCAGTAGTGAAGAGGGGACACTAAACATGAAAATTGTTACCCGAGTTTGTGCCCCTTGTTTTGTTAAAAGTGGAACTGACATGGTCTCTGTTCATTTAATGAGAAGAATGCTAATTTAAAAGCTTCCCCAGTAGTGCTGCTCTCTCTGGATTTCCCTTGTGGCCATCCTGTGTTCTGAGAGGCAGCAGTGCCCCGTCCTCTTTGAGTGAAGGACAGAAGTGCCACCATCCACCAGCAGCCCTTCCCAGCCACTACAAAGGAGTCTACCATATAATGTGAATGAATGAACAAAAGAAATTAGTTAGAGCTAAAATAATCACTTTTCATTCCCCTCCTTTGAGCCTGTAGTAGTAGCTTTCCACATTTCCCCTGCCCATGCCAGCCAAGAATGCACTTTCTCCACAGTCTGCCCCTGATGCAGGATTTCCTTTGTCCTGACTGGTTATGATTTGTCTCCACATGCAGATGCCCTTCTCAGCTTGTTTCCAAAATGAAAGTTGGCATTATGCTTGTTATTGTTCAGCTATACATAAAGTGAAACAGACTTTCAAAAATCATTTACAGAAGATTTGCTGTGACTACTGACATTTTCTGACAACGTCGTTTTTCTTCTAGACCTTCCCCTCTCCTCCCACCTCTCCCCACCTTCCAATTCCTACCCTGCAAACAGCAGAAATGTATTTGAGAGAGTGAAAAGGTTATGAATCAAACTTTTGAGGTATTTTTTAATTGACCCCGGGTAGACATTTAGATGGAGCAGATAGAAAGGTTGCAGATGTTCTGTATTAAAAAGTCTCTTTATATTAGATGATGCAGTGTCCTGCATCTAATGATTGAGTAGTCTCCTGTGGAAACATGCATTTACCCGTGGTACATACGGAGCAGTTTCAGTTATGTACATATTTCATCTGTCACTGAAATAACCTGAAAAGTCTATGGGTAACCAGATCCCTTGGACAGAAGGGCTGACGTTTGATAAAGAACTTTACTACTAAAACTTAGCAGGTTTTTTATTTCTGAAATATCAGCCACTGATACTTCACTTGGAACCGTAGGCTGTGTAGGCTTAAAAGCCCAGTACGTAATGTAGAGACATTGTTCCCATTACGTTTTTCATAGTTTGCACCATGCAGTGTAGACTGGTTTGGGGCAGAGGTGTTCCTGGAGGGGTTTTGTTTGTGTTTTGTTTAAATCCTGACCAAGAATGGTACTAAGCAAAATAGATATTGGGGGTTGAAGTTTCATTTAAAATGAGTAATGCTGTCAGAGAAAAATAGCCAGAAATTCTAGAGACTCCTGTTAATCCTCATATTTTCAGCATTTGGAATAAAGCAGTATGAACTGGGATTGAGTTTCAGGCTAGAGAAGTGCTAAGTTTAGATCTAATTCAATTTGAGGGCTTCATTGCAAGCTGCCCCTTACAATATAGCTGGAATCAATAATGCTGTATGTGCTGTTTCATTCACGTTATATGAAAACATGATCATTTGCCTTAAAAAAACCCCACACCGCCAAACACCTTCATTTTTAATGTTGTAATCTTTTAATAATGAGTGGCAGAATTATCTCTGTAATTCATTGCCTTCTCAGCTGTTAGATGAATCGGATATGTTATGCTTTCTCATTATTCTCCATGGTTGCAAGGAGAAGAGACTGGGGATTTAAATCGCCTTCCACGGCATGGGCTATAGACATGCTGATGACTTGCTGTGAGATTGCATTTAGTTCCAGGATCTCTTGGTGCTTCAGAGTGTAATGCATTTGGTTGCCATGATGAACAAAAGCTTCTGATGGTTTGCGTAGGTACACGAGAAGTAAAATGGCAGATAAGGAGCATGGAATGAAAGCAAAATGCTGCTTTATGTTACAAGCGACTGGTTGAGTACAGAGGGAAAAGTAATAAATTTATGTCAGGAGGGAAACAAAAATAATATTGGAAATATTATACAGACATCTCTACATGAGTGTATGTGTGTGGATATATAATGTGAAATACAGTATAATCTTAACATTGTTATGTACATACTTATGACTGCACCGGCTCATTACCCATTGCATCAAGGATGCTCAAGTGTTTATTATGCTATTTACAAAATTATAGCTATTTCCTGAACAGCCGGCCTCTGCTGAATATACTTGCATTCTGTCCATCTTTGATAATGAAGCCTGCACTTTGGGGCAGAAACATAGTCTGGCAATGATCAGCAGGAAATAAGAGAGAAATTGGTAATCTCTTTAGCTTTACTGTTTTATGTTGTTTATTTGCCTCTCCCAAGTATTCATTTGGGGAACTTGTGCAGCATAGGTCAGGCAGCTGAATTTCTTTGTGGATGTTAGGAGGTGGGCTGCAGAGCAAACAAATCTCCTAAGTTTTATATAGTGTCTTGTTTTTCAATCACATCTAGGATTTAGCTAATGTATCTTCCTGGGACTGTTGTAATAATTTTAAGAAATATCAGTATACCATTTTATAAGTGCAAGTTAGTTATTGCAATGTCTGAGTAAGTACATAAGTAGATTCTGTATAAATAAAACAGTGCTGGGAGGTAGAGAGGGATTCAAAGGAACTTTTGGATACCCAGGCTGTTCTGCTACAAGGTGGCCTGGTAGCAGGTTTGGGCAAGTATCTGAGCAAGTCAGTCCTCCCCCAGGGACAGGAAGGTTGGACATGGACTCTGCCATTGCCACCTCATTGTTCTTGAGCATGGCTTGGATGGTAGCATGTGTCCTATCTGGGACTAACATCTTCCCTGTGTATGGGCCGGGACAGATGGGGGCTGCCCATTTCTTGCCAAGGTAAAGGCAAACCTGAAAGATGTAGCAAGGGAGGTGCAGTTGTGCAGCTCAGAAGAGGTCAGGAAGGACATCTGCTGCTGCTGCTGCTGCTGGTCATTAATTAAGTCTAGCTGTCCAGTGTTATGGGGTCTGTGGGTTTGTTTTGTGGTATCATGGTTGTTTGGGGGTGTTTTTTTGGTCTTGATTTTGTTATCTTTTTGCAGATCTGTATTAAACAGTGGGGGACAGGAAGAGCCAGTTGTGTTCTTTACCTCTGCAGTTGCTTTACAAAAGCAATCAGGTACATGCAAGAACCTCATCCGAGAAGCAGGATTTTATTGGTCAATGGATTAAGAGACCTTAAGCTCTGGGAAGAGAGAGCCCTGCAACCAAGTTACAGCCTGTGGGTTCCTGGTTGTATGTTCTGTCATGGGGTATTTTACATGGAAAAAATTCTTGATTCACTCATAGTGAATAAGATTTTTAGAGTTCATGAAAAAAAAAATCATCGTGGTCATTGTATCTCTCTGTTGTTACTGCTTAAAAAATATTAAAAAGAATTATCTGGGTTTCCAAAAATATCTTAGAGTAGTATTCAAAAACTGAATGTGTTTTAAAAAGTCAATCTACTTTTTTCCATTCATAGTAGTGTGATTTTTTTACTTTTTTCCAAATACACAAGTCAGTTGCACGTTCCTCTTGCTCTGTGGCATTTCTCTAAAGTTTCACTTGCTCAGTAAAGCAGTGCTTAATCATAAATGTGATTTTGTTTCATTTTAACATTCAGAAAAATGTCCTCAATAAGGTTTAAGAAAACTGTGGGGAATATAAACGTTGGCATATAATCCCTTCAATTATTGAAAAAAAAAAAATAGTCCAATCAATCTCTATGTTGGCTTTGTAGCTCAAAATGCCTTAATGTGACAGGAATGTGCTATAATCTATGAAAGGAACGTCTTAATTTATCACAGAGCCCATTACTTTTGCGTTACATTTTGTGCTGTACTTAATTCTTCACAGATAGCATAGAATGAAGTCTTACCCATGATGTGCTCTAGCAAATGGAGCTTGTTTTCTTTTCCAAAGAAAAGAGTGGTTTCTCTCAGTAGGGAGGTAAATGTAACACCTTTCGAGGTTTTGAAACCTGCTTGTGATTCTACAAAGCGAATGGTCTTACGAGTCAGGTATGGAAGCTGGGCATTTCTTTGAAGGTAAAATGCAGCTGGATCTTCTTCGATTTTTGCACTTCCCCCCTCTACCACTAAGGTCAGTACTTCATGCTCATTTCTCATGTACTAGAAGAGTACTAGTGTGGATTAGTTTATTAAATACTTGAGTTTGAGTAAAAAGTACGCTGAAGACAGACATGTGTTCAACATGTCAGACATGTGTCTGGACTTTGAAGAACCTCCAAATCTATTTAGGATTTTGCATGATGAAGAGTTGAATTCTGTTTTAAGATACTTGAATCTAACCTGACTCTCTGCCAATTTTGTTGCTAACAGAGATGCTCTTCAGCCCCTAACTTTGTGCATCTGTATTTGATAAGGCTGGCAAATGCCTTTGATTAGGGGCTTTTTCTGGAGTGGTCATTCAGAGGCAACCTTCTTCTGTACTCTGCTGTGTTTCATAAAGAAAAGTTTTCCACATTAATGAAGCACTTAATTACATTGGAGCAGCATAGTTTCTTTGGGTTTCAGACTTATTTGCCGTGTAAAAGCAAAACGTAGCAAATGTTACCATCTGCTGTTCTCATGCCCCCCTTTCCCTCCCTGTGCACCAACAGACTCTCTGCCTCCGTTTCATCCTTATTGTCTGATTCAAAATCTTGTCAGGGTACTTAAGGCATGTAGTAGCTTCAAGGCATGAAGCAAGAGATCAGCTTTTCCCAGACAAGATTCCACACTTGTTCTGTGAATTAAGGGTTTCTACAAAGGTTAGTCAGAACTATAACAGCACCTTTTTCTTCTCCCTGAAAAGTAAACTTGACACATCTATCGCATCTGAGGACTGGAAATTTCTGGCTTCATAGAGAAAAATGTGTCACACTGGTGTATGTCGTCTGACCTAACTATCCTAGAGATTTTTGTTCCATTTATCTCCTACACGCTTTATATAATGAAGGAAGTCTCCCTAGGCATGATCAACCACAGAGAGTGAGTGAAACTTAATGGTTTCAATCAAGGTTTCTGCTAGCCCAGGTTAGTTGTTACTCTTCAGTCAAAGGTGCTAGCTCTCACCTTGGAAACCAGTAATAATTATTCTATTCACTGACATTTTGTAGATTTTTCACTAGCCACTGGTCACAACCTTGTTCTTAAATTTGTAAGATGCTTTCTTTAATTTTGAATCCTAATGGTTTATCCCTTTCAGAAAAATAACCTCCCTGTGACCTGAATTTCTGGAGTTCTGTGATGATCTCTGACGTGAATACCTTGATAGGAAATGCTGCACATTTCTTTGTATCAGCCAGACTGTATTCTGAGCCTGTGTGCAACACAATTCCAGCAAACCTGGGTTACTGCTTTCCTGTAGAGATCTGTCCATGGCATGAAAGCGCTACCAGAAGAATTGAAGCAGAAAATCTTAAAGCTTATATGTTGCCCAGTTTATTATTACTAAATTATGTTCAAGAGCCCCTCATTTCATCTCCAGGCAGGATACAAAAACTGTAAACCAGCTAAAGATATTTCAGTGGGGGCATGAGGAAGGCACTGAAAGCATTAGTGATATTTTGGGAAACTCAGTTTAGTTTCCCTGACCACCCAACCTTGACATTGCAATTGTGTTCCAGAGAGCCTGGAGTACTCAGAGAGGTCGGCTGTTGCAGAGCAAAGGGCCCTGGAAGGCCTGGTTTCTCCCAGCA
This sequence comes from Porphyrio hochstetteri, assembly GCA_020800305.1. Classification (NCBI taxonomy): domain Eukaryota; kingdom Metazoa; phylum Chordata; class Aves; order Gruiformes; family Rallidae; genus Porphyrio; species Porphyrio hochstetteri. The sequence goes on along the minus strand of CM036910.1, from coordinate 15,743,614 downwards.
GGCTGCAGCCAGAGTAGCAGCAGTGTTGCCTACAGCACAGCATTGCGGCAGAGGAGGGTTGTTGGGTTTCCTCCTGGCTCCTTGGGCAGCTCCCTGGCTGACTGCTCAGGGCTGCTCCGAATGGCTCCTTCCGAGGCTCTGGGACCCAGGAGAGCAGAAAGGCTGAGCTGCCCCGGAGCTACAGACAGTGAGGTCACGCTTCTTCAGGGCAAGTTGGGTGAGCTGCAAGGCTCAGCTGGAAGGCTGAGAGGAAGCCTTTCTTATATGATATTAGCTTGCTGTCAGACATTACTTTTTTCTACAAGGTGTTTAATCTCTTACAAAACATTGTCAGAATTTTGCTTTCTAGCTCTAGGGGGGGGGGTTGCACATCCTACCTTCTTGATCCAAGTTGTCAAAACAGAGAGCAGTCTTACCTTAAAAACTGATCCTTTAAAGCATGAGCATAAGAAGAAAGGTGTAGAAAAGCGTTCTTTGGCACTGCATTACGTATGGATTGTCTTTGGCTACTAAACTAAATTCATTGTTTATTTTTAGCATCCTGCATTTCTGTAAACAGGTTTTGTGTGGTTAAGGCATGACCCTGAAGGTAATTACCTTTGTGGTTTTAGTTGGATTGCTACTACTGACAGAAAAAAGATATGTGTCTCATCTGAGCAGGTATGAATAGATTTATTCAGTGGAGTTTCTTCTTCCTTTACCTGCTCCTGGTAGCAGTTACCTGACAATCACCTCGATGGTCTTGGAGCAAAACAGTGGGAGTGAAGAAAACCTGATTTTCTCTCAGGACTTTTCTTTTTCACACTGCATCTATCTTTCCCAGACTATCATTAAAGAAATACCGTTATGTCATTATAGAAATGTGATGCATATGCACATTTAGCTCTATTTTTTATAGTCAGTGTAGACTAGAGGACCCATTTTACCCTGCCAGTGTGAGAGCAAGTGAGAGGCTGTGCTTTATATGCTACATGATTGTAATTCTTTGGTAAAGAAGTGATAATAAACACATTGATTGTTAAAGAGGATTCATTTTGGTGCAGACCTGCAGCATCAATCTGGACAAAGACCCTTTACTTTACAAACAAAACTTGTGTGTCTGTTACAGCATTATAAGCTGCTTTTGTATCTGTGTGTGGCAATGAACTTGTACAACATTGTCCTTTTTATTTGTATACTCTTAATTTCCTTTGCTCCTTCTGTGATAAAATGGACCTGAAATCAAATAGCGTCACTACTAGCGTTAAATATTTCACTATGAAAAATCTGACATGTTAGAGGTAAGAGCTACTAGCACAAATGAGGATAAATAAGCAAAGGTAAAAACATGCATTTATGAATCTAGAACAGCAAGGCCTGCAGAGTAAGAGTTGGGAATAAAACTATGAAAATATCGATAAATTTGCAGGTGTTTTATAATATGGCTCTTACTGTATGACTCTGTGCCTCAGCTGACTTTCTGAGAGATGAACCATAAATTCCACCATCCTATCTCTGGCTTGCTGTGCTCCATCCCACATGTGCAGGTGTTATGGGAGTACTTTGAAGCTAGCTTTGGAGATGGCTGTAGTTTGTCTCCCTGGGGCTGTGTAAAGCCCATATAAACAGAGTGGGGATGTGTTAGAGGCATTTGTAATCGTTCTGTGAGAGGCGTAGGGCTCAGTCTGGAGATGGAGAATATGTCTAAGGTATGGAAAGCTTAATTGACGGCCTTAAAAAAACCCGGCAATGAGTAACCTGATAAATGGCACAGAGTGTTAATTAGATGTCTAAATTTACCAATTGTGTCAGGAAAATTAGGACGGGGGAACAATATGTCCCTAAGCTGTTCACTAAACAACTGCTATGCTACTTATTTATATTTATCTGATGAAAAGTACGTGCTGAAAGAAGAGCAGGAGGAAATCTCTCCTCTCTCGCTAGCTTGAAGCTCCCAGACCTCTCTTCTCACAAGGCCTCTGTGTCCTGATATTCCCTTGTCTGAACCGATCACTGTAATACGTGGCCTCGGGAAATATTAAGCTGTTAGAGAAGTTTGATAGTGTATGTGCGAGAGGGAGCCGTGGGGGACTTCTGGGGCTGAAGCTAATGCTCTGTGAAGACAATTTACAAATTCTTGTTTGTTTCGTCAGGAACTGGGTTGGGCCTGTCTTGATGAGAGAGGGAAGTTAGTCTCCTGTTTGGGATTCTTATTTAAGTATGTACATATTTAAATGTGTATTGCAAAATATGGGGTATTTACATATGGGTATGATTATGTGCATATTTAAGTATATTTATAGCTAAGTAGGCAAACATTTACATACATATGCAAGAAACAGTGCCAGTTCGTCCCCAGGGATGACCCTTTTTCCAGGTGGCCAGCTGCCCTGTGCTTAGGTGGTGGGAGCCTGGCTGGAGAAGGTTGGGAGATGCTTCCTGCACCACCTCCAGCCAACAAGTAGCTCCCAGCCCTGGCAACACCACAGTTGGCTTCCCGTTTCTCCTGCTTCTGTCGCTGTGTTGTGTTCTGCCTCTGCTGGGGTCAGGGGAGATTATTGTTTCAGTACTCGCTAACTGTGTCTTAATAAGAGAGGCAGAAGTAACTCACTCTTTACATTACCATACCAGCCTTTACCATCCTTCCCTGTGTACCTGATGCTAGGCAGGACCAACTTAAGAGGTAATAATGGTGTTTTGAAAGATAACCATTTTGTTTGTTTCTGATGCCTGTCATAACTTTCTAGTTATATTCTCCTCAGAGCCTGCTTTGGGCTAGTTGGTTTGGTTTTGATTCAGAAAGGAGTTGAGAAAAGGATGTGTTTGCAGCTGGGCTGGATGTGCAGTGCTTGGTTCGAGGTGTGTGTATGTGCGTTGCTGTTGGTTGGAGCCGACGGTGCTGGTCACTGCCTGTAGGTGCTCTTGTGTGCTTGCTCGTGCAAGTGCTGCTGTGCCAGCCCCAATTTTTGGAGTGCTGAGGCATGTATTGGCTGGACCTGTGCAGAATGGCTGGAGATATGTGTCAGGCAGGTGGTCATTCAAATTCATTGAAGGGAAGGTCAAGTAAATAATGCAAGCTTCAATATTAATAAGAGGAACCACAAGTGTTACTGGCTGCTGAGCTGAGAGGTAGAGGGGGAGATACTGGGGTTATAGGGTTGGGGAAGATCTGGATAGGTTGTTTTGTAACTCTGGCAGTGGCAAAGCCCAGCAATATCTGAGTGAAGCCAGAAGGATTATGTCTGTAGGACAGAAATCCCCAGGAGAGGCTAGTGCTCATCCCCATTACCTAACTGCAGCTGATTCTCTGCAGCTCTTGAAAATCCTACACCACCAATGAGTTGTTAATAGGAAAAAGTACTAATTCAGCTAGATTTATGGAACGTAGTCAAGTCTACCTGCCCTGCTTCATTATCAAATAGAGTATTACAGACTTAGTCTTGTATGTTTTTCACATTGAGTAAAAGTGGAGTGATGGTATTTCCACTGTGAATGCATTCTGCCTGGAGCAGGATGCTGAAAAAGAAAATTGGGCAGCAGCCTTGCGGCGTCCTTTTTCAATGTGTTAATGTACAAGATGTGGTCTCACATGTGTGGGGCTTTTTCTAAGAGTTCAGATCAGAAGTTCTAAGGATTTCTTGAAGTAAAAGTAGGTGGGAACAAAAAAGCTCTGACTATATTTATTATAGCCACTTTTCTCCAACATTGGCATGCACAATTTGCTCGTTGCACGAAAGAAGCTCTACTATACAATTAATGTCAGAGCAAAATAGTCTTGTTTGTTCTGATTTTAGTTCTGCTTGTTCCAATGCTGCCTTATTTTTGTTGATAGAGGGGGTGAAAATAAACTTTTATCAGTGTGCAGACAGCATGGATGAAAATGTGTTAATCTATTACTAGCTAATATTGCTTCTTACCTTAACACTAGCTTTAGCACAAGACCCTCCAGCCTTTGCCCAGAAGAACAGGTTCTCAGGGAAAGCTTCTGTTTGCAGCCTGTTACTTCTTTGGCAGCCCCTTTGCTGCTACACTGGCTCTAGGTTTTCTTTCTCCTAACCTCATGGGCTGTCACATTCTTCAGGTGAGCAGGAGACTTGCTAAAGCTTGTTGTGCACAGCAGCATTCAGTTCTCTTTTTTTGTGTTTAGTTGGCTCTGGAGAGAGTGACTTTAACAGGAGGAACTCCAAGCCATGAGGATCCAGGCAGTTAAAGACATTTCTGCCATCCACTCCTGCCGTTTTTGCTGCTTTGCTGATGAGGCTTCTTGCAAGTACAGAAGAAAGTGTTCCTATAGAGTCCTATCCATTCAAGATCAGAAGTGCCACTGTTTTCTTAATAATGGCTTTTCTTTTCTAAGATGTTGCAGAAGAAAATTCATCCTTGCTTTGGTACAAAAGCTTCAAACGCATATGAAGCAGCAGAGGGGAATGGACAGCTTCTGCAGCTTGGGGAGGCCAAACTTTGTGCCTTTGGAAATACACCCTATATAAGCAGAATTAAGAAGGGATGGGCAGAGGGGAATGTTAGACACCGGTGGCAAAAGCCTGATGAAAGCATTAGTTGTTCTAGTTTTTCAAGCTTTAATGAGCTTTAGAGTGTCATAGAAATTGATACATTAATGTATTCATATGGATTAAGCTTTTGCTCTGTTGGCAAAGTGGTGAGATCACACAGTATACTTGATGGTGAATTCATGAGAGAAACTGGAGTAGTTCTTATTTAACACTGAGCTATCCCACTGAGTTCATCCTCTTCTTCTGTTTGATGACTTTCCAGCCTGCATTTTTTAAATTGGTGCTGTTTTAAAGCACTTACCTTGTTAGGTAGTTCATCTTATAAAATTTTAGGAATTCTTGAAGCTCTTCATAGTCATTATTGTATGCTTTCAGACAGGAATATCAATCTGCATCAGCTCCCCTCCTCCTACCCCCCCCCAATCTTCTACCACGTACACAAAAATACAAATAAAAAATTTGGAGAAAATATTCTTCTCTGAACATCACTGAACTGCAGACCTGACAGTGCAAGTTCAGTACTTTTCACAGAAGTTAGTCCTCAAGTAAGAAACTGTTCTGGTCCATCTCAAAGTGGGGGATCCCAGTTGGCGTGAGCGTGCTGAACAGGTACGAAGCGCAAAGCGTTCATGGCCAGCCGTGCTGCTCCCAGCCCAAAACAGTTGCCAGTAGCCTGAAGAGCACATGTGGGAGTGAGCAACTAAGATGAACAGTATGCCAGCAGACTTTCACAGATCCTATGCAAGAACAAGGCTGTGTCACAGTGACATGGCTTAGATGTGGCAGTGGTTTAGGTGAGACAGTTTTAAGAACAGATTTTGGTTTGGATCTGAAAGGAGAGTTCAAAGAACCAAGCTTCTTGATGGCTATAGAAGGGCCCAGGGGCTGATGGTGAAGGCCAGAAATAAAAGGAATTGAAGTAGGACTTATGATTCTTCATCTTGTGAATACAGGTCGCCGAGTTATTTTTGGGTCCTGATTTGGGGTAATATATAAGGTTCAGAAAAGGAGGAACACACCAGTTTCTTGAAAAGGGTTATAATTCAGGAGAGAAGGGGTCTAAGAGCTTGCTTTATTTCTGGAATATCAAGGGATATGATAAAGATTGGTTCAAAAAATTAGGTCATTAATAGTGTAAGTGATCTGGTTAAGTTTAATCCTGTGCTTAAGTCACTATTTAATGATGATGAGACGCCTTCCTTGATTTATCTTAATGCTTTTCCTTTCAGAAGGCATTTTCTCTTCCAGGTCATGATAAAGTTGCATTGAGATTATTTTCAACCAGTTTTCTCTCTGTGGTTCATATTTGGGAAGCTAATGCATCTGAGAAATAGCCTCTTTAGTTGAGAGGAGACATTAAGTTTCTCTGGTGCAGTAACTTGAATATACGGGACAAACACGGGGTTTGCATTTGTTCTGAGCAGCTGCTCTGTAAAATGGTAAGCACCCCATCTAAGGGGGGAATTAATAAGATGGACTAGAATGAAATTGGCCTTTCTCCTTTCTCCTTTCTCCCCTTTGGCCCACCCTCAGGCAAATGAGCGTTCCTCAGCACACGCTTTGATTGGAGCCAGGAGGACACGGAAAGCCTGTGCTCCATCTCCTAGGCCATGCTCAAATTCAGGAGAGTAACTACTGGAAAGAGGAGAAGGGATTTCCCACATGGGGGCCTGTTCAGGCCTCCATGGATATTTGGTTTTGACTAGCTGGGCTGATAAGACAAATTTGGAATGTGGAGTCTGCTAAAAGTGTTTTTTTAAAGCATAATTAGCAGAAATAAAATTAACTTGCAGGTCAAAATATTTAATGCAAAGACATTAGTGATGGGCATCTGTCTCAGCAGTAGTGTTTCTCTTCCTCTGCAACAGAAGTCATGCATAGATTTGATGTTTGTTCATCCCACGTGTATTTTCCTTGCCTTTTTTTGCTTAAGCCTAAATACCACTTCTTGAGTTCTTTTTGTATTCAAATCAACAAAAAGAAAAAATTTGTACGTTGGTGCAGTTAAACCTGCAGTTTACTTTCTTCCCTTGTCCAGGGAATTCGCTTCTCAGAGTTTCACTTTCTGGATATGTTATGACCCATATGAGAACCTTGACTTGTCTCCGTTTCTTTACCGTTCCCTTTTTATTTCAGACAGTACTGACCATGTTATACAAGACAACATTCTCGCTGTCCTTTGCATAACATCCAAGTCCCCTATTTGGAACCAACTTTCAACCAGTCTATTAAATGCTAGTGATCTTTGTTAAAGATTTCCAATAGCAGCACTGGGGCATTAACTGGTTTTTACTACTCTGCTTATTTAGAGAATATGCCAGCTAATTGCTAGAGGAAGTATGTCTAACAGCACGAAAAGATGTAGTTGTTAATCCCACGTATTGTGAGTAGACATGGGGGAATGTTTTTTCCAGGTGTACAGCTTTCCAGTTATTGAAATTCAGGACCTTGGATTTGACCATGATCTCTGCTTTACATTCCTATAACCCATTGGTGCTTTTTTCCCAAGGATCACTGGACTGTATTTGTGGTGATAGTTGTCTATTCAACAACAGCTGGGAAAGAGACAGTGGTACAAGTGAACAGCGATGTAAAAGTGAGACAGAAGATGGCAGGAAATTGTATGACTAGAGGGAAAGGTAATAGGGTTTCATTTCCCCATATCAGAAGGAAGAACAAAATTGAGGCCAGACACCTGGGCTTCTTTAGTTACATGATCATGACAAAATAACAGCATCGTGGCACTGTAAATCAATAATGCAGCTTCATCTAAAATTCTGTACATCTTTGGTGCAGTTGTCTAGATACTGAACAACAATAGGAGACTACAAAGACAACTCAATTATCATGAGGAAAAATCTGTTTTAAATGTTGTATCCAATAAATCGAAAGAAGTCATGATATAGAGACATCAAATGATGAGTGGTATGTCATTGATAAATTAGGCACTCTCTTCACTCTCTCCCATGATAGAAGACCAAGGATACAGCCAAAGGAATGGAAATGCAGATGCTTAAGTTGTTTCGCAGTCAGGAATCTAGTTTGTTTTACAGATGAAATACTTTCAGCTAAACGTAATTCATCAACTGTGAGCACTGGTGTGGTGAAAGTTCTGCTCATACAGTGTGGGGATTTTTTTATGCAGTAAATTTTTGGGCCTGTGGCCAAAACATGTTTGTTCCAGAAGTGCAGAGTGGCTTCTCCTCCCCTCAGCTTGCGAAGGTAGTTTTTAAACAATGAGTTATCCAGTTAAGAAGTGGAAACAATACATGTGATCAGTTGCGGTTAATGATGATAAGCAGAATGTTCATTGTAATGAATACTGATTATGTTCGATTCCTGGGTAACCTGCAAGCCAGTTTTTCCCTACAAATTCTTTGGTGGACAGCAGCTAATAACCAATACATTCAGGAGAAGTTGTGGTTGAACCAGGCACAGTTTGGAATCAAAATAGGATTAAGTTCATTGACACACCCTAGAGTAGTTTGGGGATTTTATCAACAGCCTTTAGTTTTTATTCATGCAGTGATACTGGTTTCTCCTGGCATCTCGTGTGGTTTTAGTGAAATGAGTGACAGACTTCCATCTTCATTCTACAGCCTTCTATGCTGCTGCAGGCTTTGAGCTTAACTTTTATTTTATCACCCTTAAAAAATTAAGTAGTTCTTCAGACTCACTTTTTTATGCCAAGATAATGACGGGCAGAATTTGTAGGGTACCTGTGCTCATTTTGGTCACTAGGTAAAATTAGCACCAGTGGTTGAGTACTGCACATAGTTGAATGAGTGAATATAACCTTAGGACATGGAGCGGTGGGGGTAGGGAGAGAAGAAGTCAAAGCCTTTGTGTGGAGAACAAAGCTTCGCTGTATCTGAACAAGAAAGCAGAGAGATTTTTCCCTGCATTGTCACACAAAAATTAACAGGCTGGCAATATAAACACCCATCACAAATAATTCTTCTAAAAATAGAGTATAAACATCTGTGGTGAGGAGTCAATGTGCGAAAGGCAAAAAATATGCAAGGAGGAAAAAGTTTTTGGAATCTGGTCTGTTTATGTTATTTGTACAACTTGAAGCTACGTGGCTGTACTAGCCAGCAAAATAAAAGTACTTCATGGTTTTAAGCACTATTCTAGCAATTTTCTCTGACCTTATCCAGGAAAACGTATTTCTCTATCTGATTGCTCTGGAATTACTGCTTTTAAGATTCAAGAAACAGAAGTGATTGCCAGGTCTTCACTGAAACCTTATAAAGAAAGTTTCTGGCATGTAGTTCATGAGCAATACTATTGAAAGCAGATATGGCAGAGCTGTGTAATGCACGTAATTGACTAAAAATTTCAGTCACTTAGTTCTGATATTTATTTATAAAGTGGAACTGAGGAAAGGTTTTTAATATGCTCAGTCTCGTTTCCCAAGCTGATGAGAGAGTCCGTCATGTAGAAACAGGATGAAACCTTCCCTATCCTTAAACCTTGTCCTTCAGCTGCCAGAGCCATGTTTTGCGAGCGTGTTGGAGTCTCTTGCTTTTTCCTGTATTGGTTAGTCACTCTCTTGGCATGAAGTTAGCAGTGGGATCCTGGAGGGTTAGCAGTCTTGCTGACTTGGTTTTTTTTACATGCCATCTAGTATTACCTCTGCTGAAAATAACCAGTAACCAAAAGACACAAGGTATGAGAGTTAAATGCTTTCTTAAATTGTTCGTTAAGCTTAAACACAGCTATAACTAATGAGTTGGATTTCTAATGACTATTTTCAAAATCCCCAAAAAACCAGTGGCAACAGATCTCGGCAAAGGCGGGCTGAAGTTCAACTTTTCTGAATATCACCACTTCCCGGCTCCTGATCATGATATTTTGCTTCCTGTCAATTTTGCTGTGCCAAGTAGAACAGGGAAGAGCTGCTTCTTGAGCTTTGTGGCAGAGGTTTTTGCTTAATTAACTGGCAGAGAGGCTGCCCAAGAGTGACAGACAGTGCCTCCTTCAGTCCCCAAGTGAGTGGTCTTAATTTCCTGCAAAATATAGGGGAGCATATTCCCATCGCTCTGTCCACACAACTCTTCCTGATGCTAATGAGAGCTGGGTGCTTGTATGAAAGGGGAAATTGCTATCAGTATGCCAGGGCTGCATCCCAGATCAGTGAACAGTGGAATTACATCATTTCACTGGTCTTTTTTGATGCATCGTGTCTTTCGGCAACTTCATTGGGGTTCTTTTCTGTTGCTATAGCTATCCTAAGCCAATTTTTCCTAAGAAATCCACAGAATAATGTAGTATCAATTTTTTCAGTATGCCACATAAAATGCTCTAAAGCTGGGATTTCTGGAAAATAGCAGAGAGAATTTTGGCAGGTCAAGCTGGTTCTTTGGACTTGCTCAAAAATAGTGGTGAATTTGTTTCATGGACAGCTGTTTGTCTGAAAGCTTCCTTGAGTACAATGTGAAAGTGATTCAACCCCCTAATCCATCACTGGAAATCTGTGCTACCATCCAAGACACTTAAAGGAATCACATTTACAGTTCTAATTGATAGCCACTGTTTTGACAGGCAAACAGATTTCTCCTCCCAGTGGCTTCATGCAATTGGCCTCCAGCAGACCTTACCATTAGCACAATTCTACTGAAAAGAATATACAAGCTAATAATAAATCTGTAGGGAAGGATGTTAACCACAAACTACTGTGTCTAATTAGTAATGTACAATAGCCAAGGCCCGGGAGGGAAGGTATTATTTATCAGAAGGACTGATTTTGACAGTTTAAAAATGTAAAACCATCTATTATTTATTATGCTGAAACACGTCTTTCAAAATACAGTGTATATAGAACTCCGCTCTTATTTTGGCGTTGCTCTGAACATTACTGTTCTGGAAAAATGTCAGCTATAGTAGATGCACATAGGTGGCATTTCTGATGCTTTAGTGGAACCTAAAACCAAGTCATCTTCAGCTTTCTCTTTGCCTTTGCAACCTGCCTTTCCTATTCAAGGACCATCAGTCTGCCTGCGAACGAGTCTCTTCGCTGTGTACTCTCTCTTGGTTCAGAGTTTCTCAAGCGCTGTGAGCAGCGCAGAGCTCAAACGCAGGCTAACGCATCCCGCTGAGAAAGAGCTGAAACCATTTTTGGAAGCTCAGCTACTGTAGAGATCTCTGCGTGTCTCTACTGCCTATTGCTGTGCAGTGTCTCGGAGGCAAGAGCGCCGGTTCCTGGGATGCATTCCTTTCACGCAGTCTGCAGCGGAAATCTCCGGGAAGAGGTGTTCAGGTGGCAGTGCAGCAGCATATGAAAGGACTGTGGAGCAAGGAGGGGGAGAGTAAGTGTGTTAGGAGAGAGGAAGGAAATGAATGAGGAGAGAAGTTAAAGGAGATGGGGAGAAATAGTCAAGGTGAGAAAAGCATCGTAGCGGACTGGTTGGAAAATGAGGCAGCTAGCTATGCAGTGATAGTGCCGTCATAGCTCAGAGGTGATCACTAGAGAAAGAGAATAGGACCTTTTAAACCAGGCAAGTAATTTTTGCCCTTTGTGCTTCACTGTCTTTTTTTGTAAAATGGATATGATAAAATATGCTCAATATAATTTGATCTTAAGAGAGTCACTACATTCCCATAGAGAATGGAGCTTTCATGGAGCCTGAGGTGTTGTCTCAGTAGAAACATAGGGGAATCCTCTGTATTCCTCTTTTTCAAGGATCATGTTTTTCCTGGAGATCTCATCAGAACCTGCAATGAGCAGTTTCACTTCATGAAAGTCAGATAAGTCCTAACAAATCCCCACTGTGGCATGTAAAAGGAGGCAGGCACATGGTTTATTTGAGGAGGTGAGTACTGCAGTGGTGAGATGATTAGCAAGTCTGACACCTCCAAGTATCATGACTCTGAGTGCAAATCTAGCAGGTTTTCAGTTTTGTTTTGCAAATGTCATGTATTTAATTCGCTTTGTGAGTTTTGTATCTACAATTCTGATAATGTTGTAGTTTTATGTTGTTTTTCCGTAACCAAGAGGGCTGAGCAAAGAGGTTTGTAGTGAGAGTGGAGATTCTCATGTAGTATCTCAGTAGCTGAAATGCAAAGAAAAGCACCAAATATCAAAGAGTTTTGATACAGGAAAAATGAAAAGCCTTTCCCTGTACAAACATGTATAATACATACGTAGTTGATATTTTAGTGAAATCTGAGGCCTTGTGGCTAGTGGTAGGGGAATGAAATGCACAACAGATGAGAAGAAAGCATGAAATGGAAAAGAAAAAAGTTAGCAACCTATTCTTGTCAAGTTTGGCACGAAAAGACCCATGTTTTAGCTTCCTTCAGCTGGTCCTTTCCCTGTCCCAGCTTCAAGTGGCTCTCAGTTACATGCAGAGGGCCGGTGGGACATGCTGCCTCTCACTTGGCTGCAGAATTTCCCAAATGTACATCTGACAGAACCACAAAGTCAGGAAGCCATTATGAAGGGGCAGCTGCCAGCATCCACAGACTACATCCTTCCTTAGAGGAGTAAGTTCAGTCACAATCTGCATTTAGCTTTTTCCTGGATGACAGAGAACAAGAAATTCCTGGAAAACTTAGTAACTAGCCTAACTGCTGACGACTTTGTTCTTTTTTTTCTATTAGTGGACAGATGAGAAAACGAGTAACTATGAAACGGGAATTAAAGCACAGTAAAGGGCTCAATGCTCTCATTCTTTTCCCTGGATTTGAGTGTGGAGTTACTATGCCCAAGACTTGGATCTTACTATCTTGTTCCCCTGGGTTTGGCAGGTTGGCATTTGCAGACCCCATACAGAGCAAGCATAGCTATGTTTCTGTGCACTGTCTGGGAGAGAATTGGTATTCACTTCAGAAGAAATTAGTTGCCTGTAGGGTGACACCAAGAGGCTTTGTGAAATTAAGGTAGAAAAGTAAGAACACATGGGAATAATTCCTTACTTGGGTGGAGGGTCATTGCACAGTCTGGAGACAAGACGACAGGGCATGTTGCACTGTACAGACTATAAACTTTTTTTTTTGTTTTTCCTTCTTTTTACCAAGGTGTAAACCACAATTGTGCTCTATTATTACAGTTTTTTCTTTTGTGATGTATGTAATATGGGATGCAGAATTCTCATACTGGTGACCAGAAAGACCATCATGAGATGAAGCATCATTTCATGGAAACAGATGCATAGCTGACTTTTAAGCATCGTGATTTTCCTGGTCAGATAATAATAGTGGTTACCTCTCTTCATAAACATTATCTCCAACACTCAGGCTACCTCAGCATGTTTTCTAAAAATAATTTCCTTGAAGTATGAAGGATGACTCTTCACAGCTCCCTTCTGTTGTCTGTATTTACGTAGCAGTCAATGAGAGTATTTCCACTCCATTGCCTTGGTAGGTGGACTTTGTGGTTTTGGAGCAACCACTTCTAACTCAGGTGACCCAAGTCTTAGGGTAATATCATGCTCCTTGGTTTTTGTCTTTGATCATTTCATATGCTGTAGAAGTAAGATTTCACCTGTGGTACAGATGGACGGAACCTGCCCCACTGGTAAGGATTTCCTAATACCTAACTACCCAAATGAGTTACAGTAACTCACTTCTATCCATATTAGAAGCAAATTCCACATTTGAAAAATAAGGATATGGGGCTCAGAGGCTTAGGGAAAATGATGGGGTGGAAAGATTTTGGGGTGATGTTTTAGATGGCCTTTGTTCTGCAGTTTTTAGTGAGAAGAGCAGCTGCTTACATTGCACATGGCAAACACCTTCCGGTCTTTTCTCTGATACTGAAACACAGACACTATCCGAGGCAATGGTACCAGCAATGAAGATTTTCTTTTATTGCCGTCCACATGGTTGATACTTCCAGAGTAAATTTCACTGTGTAATTCAGGGTTTCTGTTTGACATTTCATTTCTGCGTGTGACCCTCTCCATTGAAGATCATAGAGTATTTACCTGTGAGGTGTTCCAGCAAGCAGCTTCTCAGATTCGGTGCTGGGAATTCTTTCATTAGCCCTTAAGGCTGCGAACGATGTGATGATCCAAGCATTAATATAAATGTGATTAGCCGCCTTTTCTCAGCTTTGTTTGCTTTGTTCTACTGATGCCTACAAGTTACATAATGAGCAGCATGTACAGGGTAGGCATTAAAGGCAGTTCCCCATTGTAGCAAGCTTCATGGCAAATTTATTTTCCTTTTAGCAAAACTTCAGTGGGGGGAAAAAAAAATTTGCACTGTTGATTTATTTTGAATGAACTCCTGGAAGGCTTACTAAGTATGTCGTGTGGAAAGCTCCTTGAAGTGCTGGGGGTTAATACTCTCTGCTCTTAATTTCAAATTCCAGCTAAATATGGTTTCAGCTTTGATCCTATCTGGACTAATTCTTTGTCACTGTACTAATTAATTCAGCATGCTGCAGAAAAGATGCTAATTTGGGCATCAAAGAAATAAACGGGTGTGGGGGGAGGTTGTATTTAATCAGAGTTGTTAAAAAGATAAGTTTTACTCCCATTAGATTGGATCTGAAAGCTCAGTCATTTTAGTCTAGCTCTAGCAGCCTGATACAGTACATTTTTTAAAAAAATACAAAACCAGCACTTGTTAATTTAATGGTGATACAACAGGAGCCACTGACGTTGTTGTTAATAACGTGGGTTTCTTTATGCTTGCATTTTCTACATAATCCCTTTTCCTGATGACCATAGTGAGTATAACTCTGATTGCAGCGTTAGAATAATGCAGATTATCTCCCTAAATAATTTGAAGATGGCTAAATATGAGGATATGTTCCCAAAGTTTAGCTACGTTTGTGAAAAACAAGAATTGTAACTCAGGACATTGTAGCAAATCGCTGTGTGCCACCAATTATATAATAAATCAGTGGTTAGGTCATTCTTCCCTTTTCATGGAGGCAATTTTTGATTGCCTGAGCTGCCTTGTTTGCTGGTCTTGCCACGTGCCTCTTGCTTTTTTCCTTTTCGTTACTTTTCCAAATCTTTTTCTTTTTTCTTTACTTTTACAAATCTCTTTCCAGCTTGTCAAACCATACTGGTGTTGTACACAGCACTGCCCAGCCCAGCAGTGGTGTTCCCATTTTACCCCTTCCTTTCCCCAGAGCTGGAGGCACCTGCCCAGCAGGGAGCAGAAGGGGCTGAAGTGGTCCCCTCCTGTGTTAATCATCTTACCAGGGTGGTTCTTGCACCCTGCCAAAGCGGTGAGGATGGGGCAAAACCTGCTTCTGGGCAAAGCTTGTCCCAAGGTCTGCTGAGGCATCTCGATGTTGCTGGGGTTGCATCTTCCACAGAGGGAGTGGGAGCCACTGGGAGCAGGGGGCTGGCAGCCAGGCGAGGAAGAAGGGTGCTCACCCATACTGGTTCGTTGGTCCCCACACAGAGCTGCCCTTTTGCCAGAAGTTTAACCTGTGTCCTGGAAGTACACAAAGGTGTACTTTCCCCTCCTTGGATATTGGTGAAGATTTGAAGAGTGTTGCCCAGCCCTTGCTGTTCTCCAAATGTGTTTTACCAAAACATGCTGCTCTTTCTGTAGTTTTTTCAGCTGTTGTGAAGCTCTTGGTCCCACTGGTGTAATAATAGCATACTTCTGCCCCATAAGTAAACATTTAATAACAAACCTTTTAGGTATTTAGAGAACCACTAAAAATGTAAAAGAAGTATTTCATTAATGCTGCTATTAACATAAATGTAAAATGAGCCTGGCCTGTAATCACCAGCAAGCCTGACTCACTAAGGATCTTTACCGCAATGTTTAATACACTGTAAAAGTGTATGTATGAAAGTGATTAATCAAAGCACAGCGCTGCTTCTAGAGTATTTCTTCTGCTGTAAAGCTGAGTGATAAAATAACTTAAAACGCACGGCAGTAGTGGCAGTTAATAAGCTTTTTATAGTCCCTATGTGGACCTGAAAATCATACCTTATTAGTATCTTTATCTTTCTTGCTCACTCATTCATTCTTACTCACATTTAAATTTAATTTTAAGGGTTATTTCTAGTCTTTCATAAGGGAGCTGCTTTAATAATCTCAGCATTTTTCCCCATTTGCTGTGAAATGACTAGGAGTCAGAGCTTTTGTTATATGTACTTTACAAATCACTCTGGTTTTTTACAGATCATTTCTGGAGATGTCAAGATTTTATGACATTGTTAGGCTTTGTGTCTTGCTTGCCTGTGTCATAGGCCCTCTTCAATTATTTCCCCACAGATGTTTGTGGTTCATTATGTACCCTGTTAGCTGCAGTGACACCTACCGATATAGGGCAACCAAATTAACTAAGAAATCCAAATTGCTGCATTTAGTCAGCAAGCTGCTTACGGTTCCACCCACCAGATGTTTATCCTGCTTAGAAGGCTGGGATTTTATAGACCTGCCTGCGTTTTAATCCTTGAAGCAAATATCAACACATTTGAGATCTGGAAGCTCACGGCTCCACATAAAAACAAAGTGTTGCCATGACCACAGCTTTTCAGTCTTGTGTGTAAGACGCTTAGCCCAAGTATAACACAGCGGGTCTATAGGAGGCTTGTTTTAATTCTTACCCTTTGAAAGCCTTGGAAAGAAGCACACATATGCTTTTTAATGCTATAGCTGATAGAATGGTAGTAAACACTGCAAGAAGACAACGCGCATTTGGTGTTCAGAGACTTCATTTATATCAGAAATAGTGTGGCCAGCAGGACTAGGGCAGTGATCGTCACCCTGTGTTTGGCACTGGTGAGGTCACACCTCCAGTGCTGTGTTCAGTTTTGGACCCCACACTACAGGGAAGACATTGAGCTCCTGGAGTGTGACCAACGAAGGGCAGTGAAGCTGCTGAAGGGTCTAGAGCACAAGTCTGAGGAGCAGTGGGGAAAACTGGGGTTGTTTAGCTTTGGAGATAAGGAGGCTGAGGTGAGACCTTACCGTGCTCTATACATCTACCTTGAAGGAGGTTGTAGCCAGGTGGATGTTGGTCTCTTCTCCCATGTAACAAGTGATAGGACAAGGGAAATGGCCTCAAGCTGTGCCAGGAGATGTTTAGATGGGACACTGGGGAACATTTCTTCACGGAAAGGGCTGTCGGTCATTGGAACAGGGAACAGGCTGCCCAGGGAAGTCGTTGAGTCACCATCCCTGGAGGCGTTTAAAAGACATGCAGATGTGTTGCTTAGGGACATGGGGTTGGCAGTGATAGGTTAACAGTTGGACTGGATGATACTAAAGGTCTTTTCTAACCTAAATGATTCTATGATTTAATGCTTCTAAGGGGAAAAATTTTAGTTATTTGCAGGGCACCCTTTGGAGTTAATAGAAACGCAATAGTCCCTCACCCTTTCACAGTACATTTTGAACGGTTGCATATGGGTTTTTCTCATAAGGATGAAGTGCTCTGAGATCTGATCACGTAAAGAAAAATCCTTTCATGCTTTTGTTTACAGGAGGACTATGCTCTGAGTAGTTGGAATATTAATTTTCGCAACTGAGAAGTATACTAAGGTTATTAGAGCTTTAACTTCTTTAACAGTTCTTCCCAGGCATTTACAGTGGATAATCAGAGAACTGGAGCAATCACTCAACCTGGGAAAATACGGATTTATTTCCTTACTGTCATTATGATTACATGTTGCTTCGTTTGACACAAATTGATTGTAGATGAGTACGGAACGAGAGAATACAGCTGATCCATTTGTCTGGCAGTCATTTTTCTCCATTTGCCACATAAGATTTTCAGAGTAACAATTCCATCAGATAAGAAGTTGAAGAGAATTTTGCTCCACACATTAGAGCGAAGCAAACATTTGAAAAATACTTTTTTCATTAATGTTTTCATTCTTCTGACATTAGTATTAATACAGAAGGCAGATTTTACCACAATCCATTTAGTCGTTGCCTGGAGAATTGGAGACTTAAAATCCTGAATCCATGCAGTGTTTATATAATTTGAATATAGAATTGATTGATTCCATAGTATAACTTTGGCAAGACATTTTATCCTGTCCTGTTGAGATCAGGGGAGGCTCTCTCACTGGTATCAATGACAACATGATCAAACTCGGTTAGGCAGCAAGTACTCTTAGTTCTTTTGTTTAGTTTTGTTCCTGTAAGCAGTAGAGAACTGTTTAGCCTGTAGTGCACAAACCCATGCAAAATTACAACGGATGGAAGTTAATTTTATCATCAGAAGCCCATGGAAATTAGAATGCATCAGTGAGCAGACCATAAATTTTAGGACCGGGTATATAAATTCAGGCAGAGATAATACTGGTGTGTTTGTGGTTTAGTGCTGTCTACTCTATATTGCTGCTCTTAACGTGTTAAACTTTTTGCTGATTTTATTTTTTAACGTTTGTGCAGGATTTTTGTTGAGCTGAAAAACGTATCACAACAATAATAAAAGAGAATGGATTTTTATGGTATGGCAATGTGCAAAAGAAGCCAAAAATCTAAATGTTTCCCTAGCCTTGGGCTATATGCTGTATACTTAGTGTAACAGGTAAAAATTGTAAGCCTGCACAAATCCCATCTGAAGCCGAAAATAGCAAAAAACCAAAAGTTGTTTTCATCAAGACCAACTTGCTGTTCCCAATTTATAATTACACTGCAACTTGCCAATTTGATGGCAAGAGCAGCTCTACTAGCAAACAATACTGGTTTTGCTGAGAGTTGTCATGTTAGCAGTTATTACAATCAAAACTGTCACTTTTTTTATTTAAAATTTATTTCCCTGGTAAGCAAAAAATAATACCTAGGCTTGAAAGGGACGTATGTTAAAGATTTTTATTTTTTTTTACATTTCTCTTGAGTATGCAACATACCCAGCTTCAACTCCCTGCAGCAATACAAAATGCCCAAGAATAATGTTTTCAAAATCAATACATACTACAGTCGAATATGAGACTTCACAAACCCATAATTGAAACTGTGGGAGAAAAGTAGGCAGCCTGAATATAAACAAAGTACCAGAGTTGGATTATGACCAAGAAGCAAGTGCTAATGCAGCCTCTCATAAGAAAACTGCCAGGAGACCTTCCCAGCATGTGCGAGTGTTGGAAAGCAGGGGTGTTTCAGGTGCAGCCTGCTGGTGCTCATCCCCAGGCAGCTCATTGTGTGGCTGCCTGACATCTCTGCAGAGAGCAATATATGCAGGGTTTCATCTAGGTTCTCTTTTTCACCTGGGTCGTCTCGTATCTGTGAGCCCTTCTCACTGTGTACATACAACCCCTGTCTCTCTGTTGTGCTTCCCGACTGCTGCCTTCCCTGCCATCACCACCCGCTGACGGGGTTTGTGGCTCCGCAGCCTCTGGGGACCACGAGAACTCGGAAGGCAGCAGTGGGAGCAGCGCGCTGCTCTCTACTCAGGAAGAGTAAAAGCATGGAAGGTATCTGCTGTCTTTCTGGAAGCACTGAAATGAGCGGGGACCATAAGGAAAGAACTGAAGATTGTTTGTAGGCGAGGTATATGTATATTTTTGATCAAAGGATCCCTCAAAGAATATAGGACACCATCCATCTATCTCTATTAGACATGCCTAAAAAACCCCAGAAGACAAAAACCATGGGCTGAGATACAACTTCCTTCTCCCCAGCGCAGTCTGTGGCAGAGCCACAATAAAGCATCTCACGTTATTACCCTTCTCATTTACATCACGTGTAACATCTCTGTCTCTCACACCCATCATTCCCTTTCTAACCAAGTTCTTACTGTCTGCAGACTTGCTGCAGAGCCCCTCAGCGCTTCATACAACTGCAAGCTCAGAATTATTGATCAAATTCACAAAAAATTTAGATCAACTTATGAGCCTGACAGAATATTTGCAAGATTTCTGCTTTCATCAGAGGAAAAACCTAAAGTCAGTGATTTACAGCTTAAGTATCTGCACGGTAGTTCAGCTGTTCCACTTGAGGCAGTTTGGGCTGATGTGTAAAATAAAAAGGGTAAAAGCAATGCTGCAGACTTTCAGGGCAAGGCTTGCAGTTTTGAGTCAGAGTAATTAGTTTGTGATATGGTGTATTTCATGAAGAAATCCATTACTTTTCTTTTGTTGTTATCATGCATGCAAGGGCACGTGAATTTGCCTGGGAAAACACAGGCTGATCATTTACTTGTGGAACTGAGAATTTCAAATTGGGGAAGAGGAGGGCAGGTTTTTATACTTTTTGGCCCATAATTCATGAGCGTATTTGACATATTTGACCCCAGTATTCTGTCTAGCTCCATCAGAAATGAACTGTAGCTCCCCAGTTCAGTCACCTTTTACAGGCTGCATAAACCAGACTAATGTTATGCATATTTGTACACTGTATAGAACAGTGGGACCCCCAAACTGATTGGAGTCTCGGGAGGACTTTCACAGCATAAATATTACATGATAGTGTACTAGTCAGAAAGAAAAGCCCAGAAGTACCTAAAAAAGAGCTCTTACAAACTGTCTAGTTTTGTACACTCAGAGTAAAGTTAAGGTTTTATTCTTTCCAACTGCATCCCCATTTAAACAAAGAGCAAATCTTTAAATTAAGGCCACATTTGAATGAGACAATAGTTACTGATAAGAGCAGAACACGTGGTCCAGTTTGGGTGCTGACACCACAGCAGCTGCAGATTACTTTGAGAGCCATCCTGTGCCAAGAAGAACCTTCAGCCACTTTAAAATGTGCCGTGTTTATAGGCCAGCCCTGCAGTGCCTTGCATTTCGGGTTTGGTGGGGCTTTTCAACTTTGCGTCAGGCAATAGCTTTTGAAAATATGTGGTCCAAATCAATTTGTAACCAGTCCTTTCTATTGCAGATAGCCCTTTAAATACTGGTAACATACTTTGCGGTGTAGGGAATTTATGAGTGGCTAAGATAAAAACTCACGGTGTTCTGACTGCCTGAAATTTCTGTGGCTTATGATAGATAAGTACTGTTATTTTTCTTCTAGTAATTATTTCCTTCTGACTCCTTCCTTGTTATCTTAAACAGATTTGGAAAGAAAAAAGAAGATAAAAGCGGGAAAACAGATCAGAAGGGGAATCCAAAGCAAGGCATGCTTAAAGAGGAGGAGCTGGAGAAAATGAAAGATGAACGTGAAAGGTGAGTAAATGGTGGTAGCATCTTTGTTTATCAGATGAAAAACTTCAAAGCAAGGTTGAAAGGATAAACAGACAACCTGGCCGGAGATGTCCCAGACCATGCCTGCTGGTAAGCAGGTCCAGGCAATGCAGAACTTTAGGACAATCTCCTGGCCAAGTCAGGGCCTGTGTGTGACAGGAACTTGTCTGTCTCCTGCAGCTTCTTCACACTTCACTGTAGTAGCTGCTATTCAGGTCCCAACTTCTGTGAAGCTGGTGAAGATCACTTCCTTCAAAACCTGTTTCATCTCTGCCCATTCCCAAGACTGGCTGACTTAGGAATTTTTTCTGTGAAGCAAGAACCTCTTTCCGTCTCTCTTGACAGCCTCTGCTGTGTTTTCCAGCATTGCAAACCTTAAATGGTAGCTTTTGTAATTGGGTATGTTCTGTTCTGCACAGCACTTGCTGGGTTGCAGCCACGTGTTGCAGGAATATCTACTCAACTGCTGAGTATGCCCAGAGACACCAGGAAGAAAGCAGGTTCAGATGGTTACAATCAGTCTGAAGAGGCAGGGGTCAGCAAGCAGTGGGGTGGGTGAGATGGACAAGGCAAGTAGCTACCTGTGTGCCAGCTGTGGCCTGCCATATTCCCGAGGTAAGGTTCCAAGACTGAAGTGAAAGAACCACTGATGTGAATAAGCCCAGTTCTCCTTTTTCATGCCCAATCTTATTAACCTTGTCTTTACAGATGAAGAGAATTTATAGTTTTCTGCTTTCCCCCATTTCAGACTTTCGAGAACCAGGGACAGTTTGTAAGTGCTGACAAGGCTCAGCAAACTCCTCTCTCCCTTTCCCCAACTCATCCAGATGTACTCATCATGTGCTGAAGAACGTGTTGGTTCCTTTAACTTCTCTGCTGTCAGAGAAGTTAGAACCCATGCATGCTAGCTCTCATGAGGTGTCTGCAGTTGCTGGAAAACTTTCCAGGTTGTGGTAATATGGGTTGTCAGGGTATGGGGAAAGCTTTCAGAGGTCTCTGCACTAGAGTATTGTGCTCCTGGGAGGTGGAATGGAAGCCCGTATCATTCCGTTTGGATAGGCTGAGTCTTTCCACACAGACCAGGACCTTTGTGGTCCTGGTCAGTGCCTAGGGAAAAGACACTGTTTGTCATTCAAATCATGCCATGCAGTGCGTGGTATATGTGGTTGCTGATGGGTTTGATGGGGAAAATTAATAAATCCAAACCCCAACCTGTCTGCAGCTAAATATTTACTTGTTCAAAAGCTAGTAAGGTATCCGGTTGCTACAGTGCTGCTACTGGATATGCTTAGCCTGTATTTAAGTATTTAGTTCATCTGAGTTAAGTAGTGTCAGGAGAAACTTTGTGCCATTTGTTTTAAAATTTCTGCACCGTGTCCTTGATATTGCCAGATTGATGAGTGCCTTTATTTTAAACTGCTGACTCCCAATTTGGATACTGGCAATTTGAGAGGTATGTGTCCTTCATTTTAAAGAAGCCAGAGTCTTTTATTAGGATCCTGGCAAGCTAAGAAGCATGTATCCCATCTGTTAAAGGGCCAGTGTCATTTACTAAAATGTTGGCAGGCTCCAAGGAATGAACCCTTCTGTCTAGAGGTCTAACGTTCCAATTGGACACAAGATAATTGTTCTTAATATTTCTTCAGCGTTGTATGCTTTTTTTTTAAAATTAGAGTCTCTGATTGACAGTAACTTGGTAAGGCTGCATTAGAAACTGGCAGCTCAATGTCTTCATCATTCTGGTTTCTCTAGTAATGATTTCAGTTTTGACCTGGAAGAGTTTGCAGCTGAAATGGAGAACAGCAGGTGTGTTGAGAAGTGGATGAACCAAGATGGTATTTTTAACTCACTTACTTGATTCTTCTTCTATAATGCACAAGAATAGAAATATCACACTTTTTTATCAGATAACATATCTTATATGTTTGGGGGGTTAAAATTAAAAAATAAAAAAACGGAAGAGGACTGAGGAAATTTTCCCTTTGTGATCTTCAAAGTAATGGAACACACGCTGTGAAAACAAGCAATTCACTTCAGCTTTCTAAATTAAGAGCATGGCTGTGTGTTTGCCCACATAAGACTGTCTACAGGCTGACTATTGAACCCTTCTTGAACTGATCATAAAACAGAAGAAACTATCTTTCCTAGAGGAAAATTACATGAGGAAGCTGGTTCTCCTATGTGGGTAAGAAATGTTGGGAAATTGATTAAAATCAGTGGAAGGAAACATTACTTGACTTGAAGGTAATTCAGTCCTTTCCTTAGCTGTTGACTGTTCACCTAGTGATGATGCGCAGTAAGACAGTAAAGACATGTTTTATAGCTCTGTCTCAAGATTTAGTAATTCTATAATGTAATTCAAGTCCAAGATTTTAATGCACATATTGGCAAAGAAAACTTTGTGGCACATCCACACTGTAGATCTTCTGCCTCTGTGACTTCACTAGCTGCAATCCTGCATGCTTCCTCTCATATTTATAAAACTGGGCTTCACTGAAGCTTACTAGAACACAGGCATATTTTCAAATCTAGTTTTGTTGAGAGTGAAATGACTATTTGTTAAAACTACTAGGGATGTCATAGTATAACAGTCTACACAATTGTTGATGGAAATGTAGCATGTTTTTGTCCCCTGATACCCATGAAGAAATGCTATATTTAGCAGTTTGAACAAAATACAAATTGCTTTTCTGACATTTAACCTTTCTAGCATTAACTTAAACACACACCTAATTTTACCTTTCCAAGATCAGCTGTAGAAGTAATTATTGTTCAGATCCTCAATCCAATTATTACAATTTTGAAGTCAGGGGTTTTGCTTAAACTTCAGTTTTCCTAAATGCTGACTGTGTAAGTATTTCAGGATCTGTTGGACTAACTGATACTATGATTTTTCATCTGCCAGGTTTTTTTTTCAGAGGCCAAGCTGTCCATTTTGGACACTAGTGGGAGAGGTCAGAGTGGTTGATTTTTGGGCTGGGTGTGACAGGATTAATGATCAAGTGCATTTCAGCGTCTTAGCAGCTGTGGACCTCGCATGGTTTTGGATGTTGGTTTTGCATGTAATATATGCTTGGCAGCTCTCCAAAACCAGAATACTGTTCCAAGATCTCAGCTGAGAAATATTTTTCAGTAGGAAATGGATTTCCAGTTTACAGGAGTAGGCCATCCCACAGAGTTCTGCAGAGTTTTTATATTGGTGTCAGATAGGTGCATTAGTATTTCACAGAATTCCAGCAGCAGGCTTTCTGTAAAGGATGCAGCCTTCCTCCAGAAATTTTGACAAGATTTACAGATGTGCAGAAATGTCAGATGTGTTCACTGCACAGTTCTGGGCTGGCTGTGCATCACAAACTCAGTGATCTGACACAAAACATCAGATCTTACGTAGGTGTGCTCCATGAGCATAAGTCCCATCATGCTCAGAATAGGCTGGATTTTCTGCTTGCACAGAGAAGGAATTGTACGGTGCATGTGCAACAAGTCTGGCACATCCAGAACGTGTTAGAGCTGGTGGGCGTATGCAGACAGGGTATATACAGCACTCACTCTGTGGTGCAGATGCTTCCCAGAAAGATTGGACTTGCCTGCACAGTGGTACTCAGCATAGATTCGCCTGGCAACCCCTTTTATGGGCTGCCAAGTTTCAGATTTGAACCTCAAAAAGGCAAAATAAATTCAGTATTTCTCTAGCCTAGCAATTTCTGTTTCCATTCCACATTGTCCTGTTCTCAGTTTTCAGTACAGCTCTCTGTGCTGCCTTGTCGCTGCGGTTCTCTGAAGCAGCTCCGCATCCTGCGCTGAAATGCTGACATCATTATTTTTTTACTAGTATTCCCTAGCAATCCCGACCAAGATCAAGGTCTCATTGTGCCCCTTGCTGTTAGGGAGGCTTGGGCCTGACCCCAGGCACTTAGACTTGAGGTAGAAGAGAGAAAATCTGGCGGGGGGGTGGGGGTAAAGAAAAAGGATCCTGTGGGTGGGTATCTGCCGTGCCAGCAATGCAGCTGCTCGTCCAGGCTCTTGGAAAGTCCAGCAGGCTAGGAATTTGTTCCAGACCTCAGCCCCAGGCCTCCTTTCTTTTCAAAGCCAATACTTTATTATATGACTACTACTTCTGCAAGCTTCAAGCAGTTAACAGGAACTTGGGATGTTAGGCATTCCTTGCTCAGTAATAGCCTTAGCTGTGTCCAATTGAATATGAATTCAGCACCTACTCTAAATTTTCACTCTTTCTTCTTCTCCTCCCCCTGCCTCCTTTAGTTTTTCTTGTGCCACAGCAATGCAGTGTCACTGAAACTTGGCTGGAGAAAGGCGGAACTTCAGGATGCAGATAGTTTGGGAGGGCTGACTTAACTGGTGATACAGTTCTGTGAGGTAGTGTTTTCTCCTTCCTGACACAAGTCAAGCGATTCATTGGACTGAGGCCCTATTTTAAATAAACTCATAACTTTCTTCATGCTTCAAAGAGCTTGGCTGTAATAAAGCATGTGCTCCAAAGGTCTAGATTCTGCCCAAAAAAGGAAAAAGCAAATGCTATGTCTGAGGTTTATTTTGATCAAACTGACTCAAATCTATATTTTTAGTGTGTTCTGTGTAAATTACTCCGAGTTTATCATTTTAACAACAAGATGTTCATGACATTACTAAATACTGGAAGAGATCCTTGCTTTTCCTCAAAACCAGATTTCTCTTCCTGCATCTTTTTCCCTGCTCGCTTGGGGTTGCCTTTTAATTTTCTAATGTTTGAAAATCATTGTAAAACAAACTGGATAAATATATTACGCACTTTGAGCTTCACACTTAATAATTTGTTTGCCTTTCAAATGCAAATAAAGTGACTATCAATTGAAAGAAAACTATTTTTCATTCCAACAGTTTATTTAGGACTAGTTTACTGGCATAGTCCTGCGGAGACCAAAGTCTCTTGTCCAGTAGAACTGAACGTTTCTCTGACATGAGAATACAATTTTACAAAATGAAGCCCCTTGTTGAAAATGGGGTGAATTTTAAAAGCAGCATATGAACTGGTGAGGTGGCACTCTGTGTAAAAAAAAAAAAAAAAAAAAAAAAAAAAAAATACTCTGCACTGGTTTGTAGGAGTAGGTTGTTTAATTACAACAGTCTTGGTTTTGTAGTCCTCGTTGGAATTAAGTGAGGAAATTTTTTTAATAGTATTAAGTTTTAGAGTATAGTGTTAGAGAAGCAGAAGGAACATCTGGCCCTTGCTTTCTGAAGGTCTGAACTGACAACTTAAGTTACAGTCAATATCAAATTTGGGTGAAATTAAACTGTTTCAGATTTTATATAAAAGACTGAATTACCTTCGCTTCTCGGAAACCTTCCAGCAATTGAAGAGCGTTTCTCTCTTGTCTTATCAGCTCTGATGCTTGTTGCCTGTTCCCGTAGTTAAAAAATCAATACATATGTTTTTGGTATTTGGCAAAGAGATGTTTAACTTTGCAGCTGCAAGATCCCCGTATGAAGGGAATGCATCTTACAGAAATAAAAACGTTTAGAGTCCACTTATATATGAGAACACTTGCGAATGAAACTCCATTCCATTTCTGTCAGCATTTGTTTCGCTATATTTAATTACAAACAATTTGTATGTTCCTGGAAATCAAAATTAAAGCAAGAATAGCTGCATGTGTGGCAGTATGGTAGAAAAGCCAAATTATTTTGAATCAAAAGCTGAAACTCAGACTGTTAGAAAAATTAAAGTATGTTTTTTTAAATGTATAGTACATCTTAGAGCATGATTATACACATTGTTGCCGACCCCGTGTAACTTTTGTGCCTGTGTTACCTACTTGCCAAGTCTAAAAGCATTATTATGGCTGTTTATAGTTACGTTGATCTCTGATAAAATGTTGGTAATTGCTCTTCTCACCATTAAGCTCTGTGCTAAATCACTTGGTTTTGGGACTCCCGAGCTTGTGCATGATTATTTATTAAGGGTTAATCCAAAATGCTATCTCTGTTCATTGAGTATTCCTGACTTTGCAGCACAGCTAGGTCCTGTGGTTTAGACAAAATAAAGTGTTGGATGTGATCCCAGTTTTAATACTCCCAATTTATTATAACCATTGAACCCTGATCAGATCACGGATTGGACTGGATCCCAGTTTTTCAAATGTCCCAATTTATTGCTGGCTTGCAACCCTGATAAGAATACATATTTGATTAAGGCTTCAGTTTTCAAAAATTCCAGTTAATTACTTTTAGATTCTTATTAGATCATAGACGTGTAGTATGGTATGTTGAAGTTATGAAAAAATTACTGGATGATGTTGCACAGGTCAAGGTCGTAGTTTCATTTTGTGCTGACAGTATGAAGTTATCAGATTTCTGTTTATTACTGTGGCAGCACTTGCACTGGACAGGAGGATAGATTAATCCCAACTCATTGATTCTGAATGATTCTCATTTTAGATCTGCTGCTGCTCTGCATACCAGAACATGTAATAAAAGCCTACCATGGAACTCCGAGATTGATGTTTGGTTATGAGTAGCTGAGGTAGATGGGTCTCACCTACCTTTCACGGGTTGCGATGTGGCATTTAGAACCAGATAGCAATTTCTGAGCTGTCCATGTGGCTAATTCACCACTGGAGGACGTTTTTAAGACATTAGGCTGAAAGTTGATCCCAGATCGTCCTAGCTCAAGGGCATTAAGAATTGACGATAACAGAATGGCACATCAAATTTGCCTTTTTCTTTAACTATCACAGTATTATTTCAGGTACCAGAGCACTTTCAGGTATTATAGCCATGCCCTCTGAATTTTAGCACACAAATTCTCAACCAAGCCATTTAAGATCCTTGGTTTGTCCTTCACTGAAGCATTGTTTTCGCTTTGCCCTGGAAACCAGTTTTCACAAGCCCACCTAAAGGTCAGAGCAGTTCAGGGACGATGGCTTGGCGCTCTCTGGCATAAGTGGGCTGATGTGTGGTTCTTTTCTCTGTATATCAGAGGTTTGTTACTTGATGTTTATTTCTGTTTTACAATGTAATTTTAAAACTGCTGTTAGAAGCCTTTTTACAGGCCCAACTAATAAAGTGGAACTGGGCAACCTGGATAACAGTCATGCTTTCTAGGAGACACGCTCATCTAGCCTAAGGATTTCTTTGATGGAGTACTTGAATGTAGGTCAGCTCTTGCCTACTCCTAAATCAGTAAGGGCATAAGAATGACTTGGAAGCTGCATTTCATTCCTTGTCCTTCCATATGTGATTTATGACAGTCTGTCATAAAGCTTTGGCATGCAGTTTGAAGCAGTGCCATAGCACAGCATTCCTGTTCTCAGACTCCCTTACCTACAGGATAAAAATGAGAATACAACTCGTGGGGATTGGCAAGCAGGCAGGAAACCGGTTTGCATGTGCAATTCTCTATAGTGCTCTTACCTGAAAGTCTTAAAGCTTTGTCTGCTTAGTTAAAGCTGAGCTTTGCTTTCTAATCCAGAACTGTTAATTAGAAATAACCTGTGAATCCCTAACTAGCAGAGGCTGTTCCTGGTCTTCAACAAAGTGAATTCTGTTCACGATTCCAGTTTCAGTCTTGTGGGTGGAATGAAGCTATGTGCAGGACATCATATTGCCTGGAGCTAGGCTTGCTCCTTCCACTACTAAGGTTTCATTCAAGTGAAGGCATAAAGTTTATGTAGATGCAGAGATGGCTGTGCAGATTCATGACGTCTTCTGAGCTAAGTGGAGCTGCTGCAAGTATCTATGCAGGAGATGTTCCGAGAATACCCACTCACCAAAGGAGGTGGCCCCAGGGACTCAGTACATGTCAGTCTTCGTGGGTCTGCGGTGACCTGTGTAACTCCATGTGGTTGTGCATGTTGGGGTTTTGTGAAGTTGTCAAATCGATGTGTCTTTCCACAGTCATTACAGTCTCTCTGGTGTTTTTCTGAAGACAGCATTACAATCCTCAGTGGTATATGACTGATATCCACGGTTGGTAAAGATGTGCCATCAGTGGCAGTGAAGAAGATAAACTGATGTCTCTGTCTCCCCATAGTTTTTCTGCAGGTATTCTGCAGTTGCTTTGTACTGGTTCACTGTTTATCTGATGAGCTTCTCTGAAATAATTATGCTTAATGACTTGGTCAGAGGTGTGAATCTATGGTTTTGACTGCAGTTGGTATTGTTTCCATTCCTATTCCTTCCATTTCCATTGTTCCCAATGACTAAAATATAAGCAAAGTTAAATCTTACTTTCTAGGGATATTCCCTTATTTTGATTCTCATTTCACAATTATTTGTTCAAGAATGAGCTCATGTTAGCAAAAGGGACATAGGTATGGTGTGCACAGCATCTTACTTATCTTTTTAATGGAAAAGTACAAATTACAGCCACCTGAGAATTCCTTTAAATCAGTGCTGAGAACTAGGCCTGCAACTTATCTATGGTCTCCAAAGTCCCTGTAGACTCAAAGCTGTTTCAGGAGCAGGTTGGAGCTCTTAAAGGCAGCAGAACATCTCAAGTGAAAGATGCCAGAGTAATTTTGACAAACCTGAAATGATTCCATTATCTAATCCACATTGTCACAAAACAAGGAGCATTGTGTTGACAGGAGGCTGAGCAGCCTGATCTGTGCCGGGTCTGCCTTGCTTTCAGCAGGAGATGGAGCAGGGTGACTTTCAGGGGGTTCCCTCCAACCTAAATTTTTCTGTTACATTACCACTTCAAAAAATAACTCGGGATAGTTTTGAGTATAGAAAATTGCATAGTGTAGTAAAATAAAGAATATATTTGGCTTTTCTGATAGTTTGGTTTCTGTAATCTGCTGCGTTTCGCCCAGTGTACAACTAATACGGACAAGAGAGAGACAGAAAACCTTCCTCAGATTTAACAGCAAAGGTAAAATCCTGTTCTCATTTAAGTTCACAGGGTGGGGAAAAATACACTGACCTCATTAAAGCCAGGATTTTCTTAAGAGGACAGGATCCTGTGTAAGATGGTGTCACCTCTGAAAGAAATGGAAGAACATTAATACCTCAGTCTTGTCTATCCAAAGCTCTCACTCCTCATTTTGTGATATGAAAGGCTTATGTTTCCTCTTTAGTTTGTCGTAAATCTTAAATTTTATTGTCAGTGTAGTTCTGCCTCCAACCTAATTTTTCTTTCCTCCATTTCTGTACTTAGAACCATCCTAAGATCGCTCCTTTGGTCAGTTTAGCAGTATATGGGTGGTATGGGGTAGTTTCCTAGAACAGCCAGTACTTCATGTTTAGCCCTGGTGGTTTTGATCATTGGGACAGTTAATGCTTTTTGTAAGATCTATCTTGTTTAGCTCGAGTTACAGTCTCTTACTCACTTGAATTTGTGGCTTGCCGTTTTTATTTCTGAGACTGTTTCTGTTCTTGTTCACAATTACAGATACTAATTATGGGGGAGAAGATGTTCAAATCCAGCACAATAGAATGAACTGGAATGATGAAACACTTGCATAGCTTATGGGGAAGATGTTTTCAACAAATATGCCTCCAACAGAATACCCTGAAAGATAATACTAAATTAGATATTGTCTGAGTCTTGATGAGTCCATATCAGATGTCCTTAATTTACTGGCAAGAGGTGGATTTTTATTTAGCTATGAGACTTGCCTGCCTCTAGAGTTTTCCTAGGTGATGGTTGAAAAAATACAGATGAGGCTTTTCCTGATAAAAGATGCAGGTTTGAATAAGATCATTAATGTCATTAGACCATGGCTGTCTGAAAAATGATTATGAAATAAAAAAAATTAAAAGCACTGTACTGAAATTATCTCCTCAAATATTCAAGTGAAATATACCCATTCCCATCAGTGATTATGGCTTATGAATATCTGAAGGCAGAATGTATTCAGTTCACTATTATGTAAATGAATGAAAATACAAGATTTTAGTTACCAAAATATATTTTGCTAGCAGCTAGAAAGGAATTAAAACATTAAACCCAATGGAAATCTAAGTGACCTCCTGCAGAAATAGGCTGCTTTCCTCTAGACAACCCGTTACTCAGTATATGTATGAATTAGGTAAATGAGAGACAAAAGCAGAAATGTTATGTAAAATCACAGTTGAAGTATTAAGATACTAAATCAGATGTAAATTGAGTAATTGTTGCGGTATGTAGATCTCGGGGAGAGTCACATGGGGGGGAGGCAATGCAGCAGCTTTTATTCTGCTGTTCGGAAGGAACAACCAAATGGGTGGAAATATGTTTAGCGTCTCAGTGATCTCAAAAGATTTAAAGGATTGGGTCCTTTTTCAGAGTTTAGGTATGCCTCAAACTAGTTCTATGCACACTCACTTACCTGCTTTTATTCTGCTCCTATTATTGTGAACAGAATAGAAATTATCCTAAAAGGCCTATGGCCCGGTTTGTGTTTACAAGTTTTGCCTTTGCTTGTTATTTGTCCTTTTTCCCTGGGAGCATCTTTCATTGACTTACAGAGCACCTTGCGTGTTCGTGTACCTGTTTGTGCTTCCACAAAGTCTATTGCTTTTAATCCACCATACAAAAAATGTTGCTGTATTAATCTGAAGTATAAAACAGGGTCCCTTTGTGAAATACACTGTTTTGATCAGTAACTGCATTTTCTGTCCTGTATTTGACTACTTAGATGGACACCATGGGGCTCAAACCATGCCATGCATTGTGTTCTGCTCAGTACCAAGCCCATGGTCAGTGCATGGTAAATTAAAAAATGTTTCAGCACTTTTGTACTTTCCCTGGAAAGTCAGAAGAAGCAGGATGACCCAGAACTCATGGGGAGTGTAGAGGGGGAGTTCAAACACCTCAGGAAAGTTTGTGCTTCTTTGTTCTATGTCTATTTAGGTCGGGTTTCCCCATCCAAAACTGATCCAATGCGAAGTGCAGCCTTGCAGCTCTCTGAGTAAGGTAGCACCCTGGGCCGAGCTCCCTACCTGCAGTTTCTGCCCTGTGGCTAGATGTAGCAGCTGTTGGTGCCACCAAGTTGCTGCTTGGTCTCTTCTTGGGCAGTTTCTGCCCTGTCACTCACCAGGGGCAGCAGAGCCAGGAATACATGCTGCTTCAAGTTCTGCCCTGATCCAACATGACACAGCTTGTTAGACTGACTCTGAGCCAGGGCTGGTGTGGGCCCTCCAGAACGAGCGGCACACCGGGCTGCATCCGGTGTTGTGCTGGTGGTTCGCTGTGGAAGGCAGTCTTTGGGTTCCACGGCTTTTAATGACCCTGGCCTTCTTTGGGCTACTGTGCTGGGAGCATGAAGTCCTGCATTTTAATTTTCACAGAGGCTTAGAGCTCTGGTTTTAGAAACTTCAGCATTTTCTTTTCCCCAGCCACCCACCCAGCTTCCACCTGGTGGGCCAAGAGATGAGGAGTATCTCTTAACGGCTTTTCCTAGCCCTCTCATTCCATTCCCAAAAGCATTTCTGGGTCTGCTCCAAAAGTCACTTCTGCTCAGCTCTTCTGGAGTTTTCTTGAGGTGGTCCACATCCTTTCCTCCAGCTGCTTCACTCTGCGTGCGCCACAGTCTTTTAAGCCAGCTTTTGCCTGTCAGTATCTCTGTCACTGATGTCAGGCTAAAGCGTTTTACATTGTGTTTGTCACAGGCGGGGAATACATATGTGGTCATTGACAGTAGCTCAGCAGAAACACAATAACTTGTTAAGCCACAGTAACTCAATCGTGTGTCTGAGCTGCAGCTGGAAGGAGCCGTTTGGGCTGTTAACCCTTTTGTGGCAGCTGCGCTCTGGGTTTATGCATCTTTTCACTTGTTAGCATGTGGGAAATCACCATATAGGATTTGTGTGGGTTTGTCAGATAGGAAGATTGTTTGAAGGATAAATGAGAGCGTTTCCTTGATTTATAGCTCTGGGGGTGTGATATGTGAAGTGCAAAGAAGCTTTTTCAAAATGCCTTGTCCCGCTTCCAGAAGTACATGAGGTGTCTAGGATCCTGTCCTCGTTTGACTTGTACAAATAGGATACAACATGTTTTAGAAATGATACCTATAGTTCTAGTGAGGTTACATATCTTATCGAACTATATTTTTTTTCTGAAATTATTTATTGTAGAGAAAGTTTCTGTGGATATCTAGTGGGTCTTGAAAGCAACAGAAAAAATAGGGGTAGTATATGCGTTTGGATACTATTAAGAAAAAGGTAGGTCATGGGAGGGGGAGAAAAAAACCCTGCATTGCTTGATATGGAGCTTTTGTTGCCTGTCCTCTGGGTCCTTGTGTGCAAAGGCTGTGTTTTTACAGAAACACAGCTAAGGGAAGTTGATATAGTGGCTGTGCGCTGATTCAACTGGAGAATATGGTGTTCAGGTGGCGGAAGAGAGCAAGCAGGACTGATAGGGATACCAAAAAGGAAATTCATCTAACTTCCCTTCATTCTCTGAGTTTTTCTTTTCCCTTTCCCTCATCAGGAAGTTTGTAGAAACTTTAGTTCTACTCTAAATTGTTCAGATGGTGACCTGTGCCTCTCCTCATCTCTGGTTTCACTGCCCACATCATGGTGCTGAGTGACATTTTATCTTTTGTCACAAATAGGCAGCAGTTGTTTAACGAGATCCATCCTGTGCTGTGAGTTTGGGGCTCTCTTGTAGTAATTGTTTGTAATAACTGTAAGCTGGTTGCAATGATAGTTGTGTTGATTTGGAAGATTGTATTTATTTATTGTGATTGGGATTAAAAATACTTCTGGTTCATAAAGGGGCAATGCAGAGGGAGGTGCAGGAATGGTAAACGACTGGAGTGGGATATAGCAGAAGTAGCCTGCTTGGGAAGGTTGGCAGAGTGATGGAAGGAACAGCACATTCGTGTTTCTGTACCTCAGTAAAGAATTGGCCACCTCCTGAGATGTGCTACAGAAAACACAGCTTTAAAACTCGGTGAAAACATGATGCTGAAATACAGTGAGGATATTTAAAACCAGACAAAAAATCTTCAAGGAACTTTAAAGATTACAAACATAAGAGAAGGCATGGAAGGACAGGTAAATAGGAAGGGAGGGAGGGCCAGCTGAAAGTTTGTTTCCTTATATTTGAACATTTGGATTGAAATGAAAAAGAGATCACTGAGGAAATTTTATAGATTTGTGTGGAAGAGTAAAAAGGAAACAAGAAATATTAATGCAATTATAATAGCCTTATTGAAAAGAGGAAACATTGATCATGAAGAATTTCACATAACCCAGTATTGACTGGTCTGTATAATATAGAATGCAAATAATTGTTCTTGAGCAGGTTCGACTTACAATACTGGCGGCGATTGAAGATTGCATTCATAAGGAGAAGTTGAAGAAGCTAGGCTTATTCACAGGAACAAAAGAAAATTGTGGTGACCTAATTCCAGCTTTTGTTGTGCAGAATATACCAGTATTGATAGCAGGACAAATTACTTGTGCTGTCAGACATGAAAGTGAGATTCACGTGATGCTGCTGTGCTGCTCTACTCTTGCTTTCAAATAGGTCTTAAATACCAAGGGGACAGTTGTTGTATTGGTCCAAAGAACATTGCGGCTCATTTTCTGAGAAGCTACTGGGACTCTTCTCAGGACTGAGTGCTTTGCCTTCCGCACTGGTGTGTGACAAGGCTATTCCCTGAAATGCAGTGTCCTCCTCCCATTTTTCTGCCTGTGTTGTCCCACATGGACCTGTGTATGCCATGAAACTTGTACCTTGTATGATGTCTTCCTGCACTAAAGTCTGTGTTTAGGCTTTTTTGATCACTAATTGAGGGTGAAGCCCTCTACTGTTTTCCACGTTTTGAGAACATTCAATGCTTTTTCAGAGTGAATCTGGAAGACAGCAACAATCTCAAAGCGCTTTATGCATTTTAGTGAAAGAAGAGCAGGATAATTGGAGGCAAGGACTACTGCCAAACTGACAGTTATTGGGTGCAGGAGCTAACAGTTACTTGTGTGATTTATTTTTTTAAACAAAGATATAGTGCCTTTGTTTGTACATTTCTGACATAATCCCATGTGGGACAGGTAAAATATTAATCCCTTTGCAAGAGGGTTTCTCTTGAAGTGCCTGTATGTATAAAAGATGGAAAACCAGCAGCATAGACCTCCCTCCCTGCTTCACTGATGTCTGAGGCTTTATTTACAATTGAAATCCACCCCTGTCCTTGTAGAGTGATGAGTGCTCTTGGCCAATGAGCTACCTGAAAAGGTTTTCATGTGAATGAACTAGGTGACATCTTTGCCCCAAATTCCTTTATATTGAACGATTAGTGCGGTGGTGCAGGCTGCCTCCACCATTCCCTGCCACATAATCTCTCTTTTATCTTTAGTCACAAACCCTTGGAGGATAAAGACTTTGCGTGCTTTCAGCGGCTCTCTAATTATTGCTCATTTGCCAGCAATGCTTTGTGGTTTAGATAGAAATGCAGGCTGACCACTGCTTTTTAGTTTGTTTGCATATACAGCTCCTCCATGTTGACTTTCTCCCCATGCCATTGTCCCTTGCTTTATGAATAAAAGCATGACACTTACCAAGGTCTATACCAGTGTCACTCTTAGTTTTACAAAGAAGTTGTACGTGTCGTCGTTCTGCAAATATTAAACTCTTGCTGTCCTGAAAAACCATCAGCCACCTAAGCCAGTGCAATTGGCAGTAAAATGTGAGAATATGCGTCTTACTAACTGAATTTATCACATATTGACATCAGGCTATGACCTCCATAAGATCCTCCAATAAAATCTCCCTTGTGGATGGAGTCAGAGTTGTGCAGAATCAAAGGCTCATTTTGAAGTCTGCGACTGCTTCGAGACACTGCCTTACCCTGGGTGAGGTTGCACTTGAGGATTGCGCCTGTCCTGACCCAGTCCACTGTTTGAATTCAAAGCAGGGAGTGTGTGTGGCATGAAAACCTGAAGCAAAAGAGTTAAGTGGAGTGAAGGTTACAGAGGAGGAGGTGATTGTACAGAGAAAGGAGCTCCAGGAAGAAAAAAGGAGAAATTCTTAGGAATTTCTAGGAAGCCTCAGCATAGAAACCTGAGAGGTTTTAAGGATATAGATGGATTGCAGCTCATTTCTTCTTATTATCCTTTCATCTCTAAGAAGTACTGTAGTAGATTACATTAAGTCTCTGAGTATTTTTAATGGTATCTGAAGAAAAACTAAAGAAAATGAACTAACGCGGCTGGGATCAGGAACTTGAGGAAAAGCAGAAGTGGTGTTTTAGGAAGGTATTTTCTCACATGGTCTCTATATTAAAATGTTTCATAGAATATATCAGGTTGGAAGGGATGCATTAGGATCATCCAGTCTAACTTCCTGCTGCTTGCAGAACTATCTAACGCTAAACCACATGACTAAAAGCATTGTCCAGATGCTCTTCAGAGTCTGCATGCTTGGTGCCATAACCACTTCCCTGGGAGCCTGTTCCAGTGACCAATCACGATCTTAGTGAAGAATCTTTTCCCAATATCCAATCTGAATTTTCCTGAGACAGCTTCATTCCTTTTCCTCGTGTCACATTGCTGGTCACCAGAGAGAGGAGAACAACACCTGCCTCTCTGCTGCCTGCCTTAAGGAAGGTTTAGGGTACAGTGGGGTCACCTTCTCCAAGCTGAACAAGCCAAGTGACCTCAGCCACTGCTCCAAAGTCTTACCCTTGAGGCCTTTCACTATCTTGGTCGCCCTCCTCTGGACACACTAATACTTTAATGTTGTCCTTACATCGAGGTGGCCAAAACTGCACACATACTCAAGTGCTAGAGAGAAGGGTCACCTGCTTCACCGAGGGAAGGCAGAGTGGGTAGTGGGACCCTCCCTGACTGTCAAGGACTGCACCATATGCAGGCTCATCCCTCTGTAAAGTGTGACTACATTGCAAGTGTTAAAAACTAGCATCACCTCTCATATGTCCTAGCGCAGTTAATGGAGAGGTATTACTGGAAAGCATGCCTGATAGACGTTAATGTACTCACGTAAATGTGTGAAAAGGCATGTTGTTCTCCTCAGAATTATTTGTGAACCTTTTTAGGTACAAATTATTTGAAAAGTATTAGCATTTATTTTGATGATACAATTCTAATGAAATAAAAGAAGTGGTATGAATTCCATTCTGTACTTAATAGCTCCTGTCTGTCAGACTGGAAGCTCCCAATGTGCTCATCTATTTCTTCAGGGAACCATCTTCTCCATGCCTTTTAAAGACTTTTTCCAGAACATCTTCATTTTTCACTATGCAGAGTCCCGAGGCCATTATGCTTTACTGGGGTAACCATGTCTGGTAGACCCTTTTTACTTATTCCCCTGTGGTACAAATTGTACTGCTCTTTCTTTCAGCAAATGTTGACTATTTCTGTCAGGCACTGCATCTCTGTATCTGTCTTCCGTTCTTTGTTTTATCTTCCATGCCCCGTTATTTTCTGTAAATGCTATTTATTATGTCCTGTGGTCAGCATTCTGCCAGATCCATCTCACCACATTTAATTAAGCTGCATCGAAGAGTAGATGAGCAGTTAACAGAAGTTGTGTTGCAAAGCCTTGCTATAGGTTATTTTTCTCCAGCGTGAATGTTGAATCACGAAATATCAGCTGAGTTTGAAATTTACCTGAATATGTTTTACTATTCCAAAGAGATTCCACAATGGCCCTGATTAGCAGCAGCATTTTGTAATACCACTTAAGGCTTTATCACAGTGGAGCACTGCCAGTAATAGTCTTTAATTCACTTATATGTACCAATTCATCTCTGTCAGGTTCCTATTAATTTCTTTGCTGTTTTACTTTATCCCTATCCCCTATATAAGAAGGCATGATTTTCACATTTATGTAGCCAAAATAAAATAATAATAATTTTAAAATCTTCAGCAAATTAACCATGGCCCTTTGATTTGAGGCAACTGTGCCATCTCTCCACTTATGTTCATGTTTAATCCACTTTTCACAAGTTAATGTATTTAGGAGACTGTGGGTCAGCCGAGTGGCCAAGGGGCAGTAACAAGTTTACTGTCTAATTTAGATAAAAAGTTTCAGGATTGGGTTAGGTATATTAACTGCGAAGTGGAGGGTAGGTGTAGAATTAAATCTGTGTCTTCATGCGTACACACACGCACATACATGCTTGTGAAAAGCCACACTATATACAGCATCAATTTTTTTCATGAAAATGATGACCAACCTTGGTTACAAAGGTGATTGCCAGAGATACAGAAGTGCTGTATGCACTATTTTGTCATGTCCAGCACGGTGTACTGGAAGACGTTAAGACTTGCGTTTGGGCTTGGTGCTCCAAATTTGTGTCGTGAATCAGTTTCTGTGGCTGCTGTTGAAGCAGATCCAACTATATGTTTGTTCTTTCTCATTGTCAGGATTGGTGCAAAGCATCAGGAGTTACGGCAAAAGCAACTGAGAGTCTTGAGTGATTATTCCACTGGTCCTGGAGGACCTGACATTGATGATGATGAGGTGGATCCGAATTATGCCAGAGTAAACCACTTCCGAGAGGCCTACCCAGCAGCAAGCATCTACAGGCCATCATCACCAGCAGTAGTGGAAACCTTTGTATATCCACGTGATTCTCCTTCAACACCAATGGAGAGGGAGCACTTGGAAGGACTGTATGCAAAAATAAACAAGCAACACTACCCACAGACTCCTGGTGACAGGTAGTACTACCATCTGGCATTACAAACTATCACAGCTTGGTGGGGATGGGGCCTGGGGCTAGGCGGGGGAGCTGTACAGATGCCCCGGACCTCTGTAGTTACTGGCTAGAAAGCCATGGATTTCCTTTTAACCAAAACCATGATTTGCTGCAGCAGTTACCCCCAAAGCATCTGAGCGAGGCAGCAGTCAAACAGAAATCATTAAAGAAAAGTCCATATTTCACAAACAGAATGAATGAACTGATTCCAGTCCAATTCCTGCACTGCTGAGAGAGTGTTTTTCCCTCTTTCAATTGGGAAAAGTTCTTACCCTGCAGCAAAAATAATCTCTGTTTTCAGATCCCTTTCGATCCTGCTGATCATCAAGTGCCTCTTAGTAACAGGTTTTGTACGATAGCATGATATACTGCATATGTTTATGGTTTAGTTTTCCCCAGCTGTGTGATATTACACACTTTCAATTAGGTTGGGGAGAGGACTGGCAATCATGGCATTTTTATGCAGGCTGTGAAGTGTGGCTTCACAAGACTGATTGCCTTTCACAGCCTTTCCAATAACCAAGTGGGAAGGAAAGAGCCATTTTTAATCCTTACTGTCAAGCCTCCAGGTTGATAGCATTAAAGAAAGACAGTCAAGTTTTTCTCTGGGTTAAAAACAAAACAGAAACTCCTTTTAGTTGGTGATGTAGTTTATGGAATTTGGGGCTAAATGAATATAAGACTTCATCACTATCTTGGCACTAATATAGTGTTGTTGGGTTTTTCAAACCAACCTATGCATGTGTAGGTAAGACAGACAAGTATATGTGAAAAGAAAAGCTAAAAGAATAGGACATGGGGGACTTGAAGAATCGTTCATGTGTTGACTTCATATTCCAATCTGTAGTGTCTCCCCATGGCCTCAGTCTCTGCTATGTGGTACCAAACTTGTTAATTTTGGATAAGTATGTGAGCACAGGCAGAGTGTTTTCAGTTTATGCCATCACAGTACTGTAAAAACGTCTACTGAGTCACTGTTATAAATAGTAATAAAACGCTTCTCACATAAATCTAAGTTTGTAGCGGGGATTGGGCCAAGTATTCCTTTTTCACCTAAATTCGTTATGGTAGAGATCTTTCCAGACATAATGGAATTGCTGATTTTCTTCTTTCATATTATTAACTCCTCTCCTCCTACTGCACAAGGATGAGGAGGGTGAAATAAGAGGTACTGTACGGATCTCAGCTTTTTGCCTTCGAATGTGTTTTTCTTTACTAGAAAAATCTTGAGGTGATTGTTACTGAAACTGCACAAAAGTTTGTATATAGAGAAGGAATGAGAAACCAGGTTCATACTAACACATAAACCCAGACCTGAGAATTCCCAGTGGGAAGATTGCATATATTTCAAATGGAAATATATACAGATGTAACTCAGTTGGAGTAAGACGTTGTCATAAAGGTTGCTTCATAATACCAGTTTTAACAGGGAATTTATAGCTTTGCATTTTAAAAATGTCATCTGTATTGAAGTGTGGTCTGTACATTGTTTTTCCACACAGCAGAAAGAAATGCTCAAATCTTTCCCTCTGGCCTCTTACTTGATAGCTTATACTGTGGCTGTAACTACAGTGAACGAACTCTTGACTTGCCTTGTGGACGGGATCGAAGTCCCAACCAGGTTTGGATTCAGTGTTGGGATCCTGGATTTTAGTGTGGATTTAGCTATAAGAGCACGATAACTCAGCGAGACGCTAAACCCAAAACCTCTAGCAGGCATGAAAAGTTACCTCGTATCTGAGCCCGTGATCAGAAGTCATGCTGAGAGGCTGCTCCATCTGTGTTGATTCTGTACTGAAAGACAAACAGTCCACAACAACTTCGCTTTGTTGAATTTCTCAGGCTTGTAGAGGCTGTTTAACCAGATTAGGACAAAATAGGAAATGTAGGATTCTTATTAGGCTGGCTTTGTTCTTTTTTTAAACCTTTCTTTCCTTTGTCTCAGAGACAAAAATGTTGTTGTTATTTGCCAGCAGAAATGTGCCAAATGCGAATAATTTTATGTGAATTTATGCAGTGGGTCGCGAGGTCTCAGCAAGCAGTTGTTGAATATAGTGGCAACTTCAGGCAAGGAAACCTTTCTGTGCTAGAGGGAGAGCAGTGAAAGGAGAAAGAGATGTGGAAAGAAAAATCCCCAGATAACATGTTAATTACAAAAACAAATCTGCTTTCAAGGGTCAAGTATGAAAACTACCTTGTCTGCCTCAGAATGATGGGAAAGGGCTATAATGGATGCTTATTAGCCAAACCAAAGTTATTTTGTGTTTGCAGGGCTGAACATTTATCAACATATTTGTCATGTAATAGCTTGTGCTTTGGTCTTGCTAACACATGCATGCTCTCTCTCAAAGTTTTGCTATTAATTTTACTTTAGATGGATGGCTTTTTCTCCCACCTCTGACTCTCAACTTGTAATATAGTGTGGGGAAACTCGATCAGTGACTAAAGTAAATGGGCTTTTGGGTAGAAGGGGAATTTCGACACAGAATGGATGATTTCAGTTTGGTCTGGGAATTCCAATTATGTGTCATTATGATAGAGAATTAAAACCCATCATTTGAAACAAGAAGTTCATTTTTATTTTATTTTATTTTTGCAGGAAAATGTATTAATGTAATTAATGCCTTCTAGAATTTGGAGGCCATTTGTAAAGTTAAAAGCTGAGTGGCCAGATAAGCACTGTTCACAGTTTGCGTACGCTTACTTGCCTTCCTTTTTCTAATCACCAAAATCCTTCGAGTGTTCCTGGTTCATTTTTCTCAGTAGATCCAGTTTAAACTGGGAACCTCCTTCAGTACAGAGCAAAGCTGCACATGTATGAAGTCTGTTGCTTTCATCGTTGTGAAGCATGTTTGCTGCCTCCAAGCACTGCTCCTCAGAGCACACACAGACCTGCTTCGCACTCCTGCGTTCATACTAACATCCCCTGTCCCTGCGCTTGCATCTGGCATCTCAGGGGTATTTTGCTTTGGGTTTTTGGGGGGTTTGCTTTGTGTCTGTCTTTGTACTGTTGTGTAACGTTGCTCTGCACTGCTTCACAATTGTTGATTTTCATTCCAACGATGACTATATTCAGTGAAATAGATGTAATTTTTTGTGTATATTTTGCTGAAAGCTTTGGAATTCTTAACTAAGAGAGGTGCTATATAAATGTAAATTGTCCTTATTAATGAATATAGTGAAAGCATTAGCATGATCAGGGTATTCTGTGAATGTTAAGTTAAAGAGAGCGAAAAAAAAATAGCTGGCAAAATCACACATTTCTTTGTAAATCAAGCATTTTTCTGTTTATTTCTAATTAGCCACAATTTTCTGTAATGCAAATGGCATCCCAAAGGATGGTGCAGCCTGCGCAGCCACCTTGTGCAGCTGGGGAACTCGCAGGGTCTTTGCTGGAGATGCTGTACGTTTCCCCAGCCTGCGGCAGAGGCTGGGTGATCTGTGGCCCATATGTTCCGAAACAAGTGGTAAGTCACATCTCTCTGAGTTTAGTCATCAAGGCTGTACCATGACAGTGCTAAGTTGCACCATGGCAGAGCCTAGGTGTCAGACCAAAGCCAAAAGAGCATATGCACAACACTATTATCACTTAAATGTCAGGCGTGTCACATGGTGCGACCCTTTCTCACATTTTGAATAAGCAATTTCCTCTTTTTTTTTTCCTCCCTTGAACATGGTGCTGTCAAGTATATCCAGACACCCCGAGCTCATCTCCGGAAAGGTTCTAGAGACTTCACTTAACTTATTTCCTCAGGCCAGAACTATGAAACATTTAAAGTCTGATGCCAAATTCATTGCCAAGTATAATTCTTCATTTATTTATGTGTCTTATCTTGGGGAATTTCAAAGTGCTGTTCTGACGAAAACGAGTACAGTTTTCCTTTGTTTAGCAAGAATAGATTCAGAGTTGTATCTCGTGGCAGATTTTAAAAAAACAACTAATAAAAAACCCCACACTGTTTTATTACACAGGGGTTGAGTCCAAAGCTCCAGTCTGATCCAGCTTTCTGGTTTTGGAGATGCTATGTTGGGTCCCACTATGCGAGATCTTATACTCTACAATGTTAATTAATTAACTGAAAAACGGATCTTTCTTATTTCAGGGTGAAGGTTTCCTTATGGAGACTTAGGCTGTTCCAGAATGCTCAGTCTAGCAGCATATAAAGTTAAAAACAAGGGAACAAAACCAATACCTTGCACAACCCTAAATCTGCTCCTCGTGTCCTGCCTTCAGAGCTGGCCAGAGTCATGAGAAGAGGGGCAAGACATTAAGCAGTCTGCCTCTCTCTGGAAAGGATCAAAGAAAGAAAATTGCTGCATGGGTCCTGAGAAACCAAATGGCAAATGTAAGCTATGTGTAAGCCTGAGAGGAGAGAAAAAAGGGTCCGGGATTTTGTAATTCAGCAAAGGGAGCATTTTTTCCTAAAAAGCAGGCTACATGCTTATCTTTTCAGCAGGCATAGGTCGCTCCCATCCTGCTCAATCCAAGGCCATAGAAATCCAGAAATGCACAGAAAAGGCTTTGTTCAACACAGGCAAGTTAGGGTTGCCCAGGTACATTACTTAGCTCTGTATTTCTAGTCTGCCAGAAACTGAAGTTTTCTTGTTCTCGGTACGAAGTATAGTTGGCATTGTTCACTGTGCATCCTTCTACACCACCTTTTATCACTGGATAGCAAAGAAGCAATCCACTGCTCTGGGAGTGGGTGGCCCTTTACTCGGGAATGGTTATCCTGTACGATGGATAATGTGGAGGCAAGGTAGAAACTGAACGAAGCTGTGTAATATCCTCATACCCTTTGCCATTACACCTTGTGTTACACTGGAAAGAGAATTATGGTCGTGCATTGAAATAATTTGATTTATGAAGCATGGCTAGCATGAGCAAGCCATGCAGTCCCTCCACGTAGCCTCTTCCGCCTGGTGTCTTGAAATCATCTATACTGTCTCCCTGTCCTTTACTACTCTATACCTCCTGAGACTGCCCTCTGACTCCTTTATTTCTGGAGTGTATTTTTTTCTGAAACATACTGCAGAGTTTTTGGGACTTCTGGCTATGATCTAGTCACTGTTCCTTATAATGTTAAAATCAGAAACTTGATGTTTGGCAGGTAAATTTCTGGATTCAAATGGCATTGGGAAGCACAGCAGAGGTTTGGTGGTTCCCGGAGGCTCTCAGTAGTGCATCCTGCTCAGGGGAGCAGGACAGTCCAGAAACCCCAGTTGGCCACCAGCTCCACAGGAGTGTGGGGTGTGCCACTGGAGTTACCCTCGTACTGTGGTGTCTGCTCGTGATACTATTTGCGGTTTCCTTCAGGAAGGCGAAATGGATACTGCATACTCACTTCACTGTGCTAACTAGGGGAAATGTTGAGTACCTGGACCTGCTGGGACATGTTTAATTGGGTGTATGTGTGTATGGATCTACTGGTAGCATTCAGGAGAAGCTACTTACAGATAGTATTCAAAGTGCTATTTCCCAGGAACTCCTCATCCAGATCCTTCCAACTATCCTAGCCCTATCATTCACTCTTCATGAAAACCCCTGATTTCATGGAACTCGAGTGACCCTGAGCATTTTAGAGGGTGTCTAAACAGAAGGAAGTAGTCAGACTTCAACCAGAGCAGAGCTGCCACTGCCATATAGTGTGTGCATGCTTGTTCAAGGCCATGCATTCTTCAGCAGAAATAAATTCTTCCAGGAATAGTCACAAATCTGCCGGCATGCATCCTGCCTGCTAGGCTTTGCATTTGGATCACCTCACTTATTGACAGATGTGTAAAATTTTATATACTGCACTCCCACAACTCCCTTGTGACTGGCCCACTGCAGATGCTGGTGAGCCTGAGTTTTGGCAGCTGTGTTAAGCATTCATGTGCATTCAGGTTTGTTTGGGTTTTTTGTTTTGCCTTGGGTTTTGTTTTTTTCTCTAGCCCTGTCTTTTCTTATGTGATATATTACTGCATAGAATTATTTTACATTAATTCTGCCTATTTATTGGTAATGTCCCATTCTTTCAGTCGTTTGGATGCAAATGCGAAAGATAGGTCCCTGGAGAAAGAGCAGGTCTGTTGCTGGAAGATGAGACCATACCAGAGGATACAGAGTGAAATGCAGATGGTGTTGTCAGCCTCTTAAATGTACAAATAAAGACAAAATGAGATCGTCCGTGCAGCTGGAATGAAATCATATGGCCTTGCATGTGTTCCTGCCATAGCGTATTTCCTAGTGTGAGCAAGAGATGCTAAATGCTGTCTTATGCAGGATGTTGTTTGACCAAAAGCTCATACTTGCCTCTTTAATCAGCAGCAGAATAATGTGTGTATATATTAACTTTTCTCTGCATAATATTTTTTTTACAAAACGCCATTTAATTTTGAATGTTAATGTGTGTGTGCGGTTAATTAAGAAGCCAGAATTGACTATAAGGCTGGTATGCTCCAAGAAAGAGAGGAAGATCGTTACACTTCTGCTCATAGATAGCTATTTGTGAACCAGCTGATAATGTGCAAAATTAAGATTTTGTAAGTGGCATTTTAAATGAATGGTTAATGGCTGAAGATTAATTAAACAGAGTTGTTCAAAAGAGAAGCTGTTAAAATCTTGTTTATAGGCCAGTCACTTCCATACTTAAAGTGCAAACCCTAATAGCATGTGGTATTTCCATTTAGCAGGCAAGCAGTGTAACTAGGATATTTTCCTTGAACAAGGGAATCTGCCATACTGGATATGCAGT
Organism: Porphyrio hochstetteri; assembly: GCA_020800305.1. Lineage (NCBI taxonomy): Eukaryota > Metazoa > Chordata > Aves > Gruiformes > Rallidae > Porphyrio > Porphyrio hochstetteri. The sequence goes on along the minus strand of CM036910.1, from coordinate 15,698,672 downwards.
ATGAATGGATGGATGGATTTAGCATTGTGCATTCTGTTTTCTTCTTCCTAATTAATCATTGTCTGGTAGCACTACAGACAGGGAAATGCATTTCCTCTGAGAATTTGGTAATTTTAAATAAAATTGCTAGATCTTCTTTTAATTAAAGTGTAAGGGGCATGCTTAAATGCGATGCAGCTCTATTTTCCTACTACTCTCTAGTGGTCCATTCTCCTTAAAACTCTTTAGGGTTTCCAAAATGCCCAGCTTTTCATTGCTCCAGTTTGTCTTCTGGCAGAATGAGGTTTTTTGGCCTTGGAGAGTTGTTCTAGCTAAGGTTAAAAAAACCCAAGGTATGTTCCAAGTCAGGTTTATTCTGTACTGCAGGTCTGGTTAAATGGTGAATGTTAACCCAGACCTGTTTCCCTGATTGAAGAGAAACAACAAGCAGTACGTCATTATGTTGCTCACAGTTGTGAGGCTTGTCCTTCCAGCAAGTTCTTTGCCAAAAAATTGTTTGTTTTCTCTTTTGTTTTCCCTTTCAGCCCAATTCTCAATATTTCTGTTAACTATCTGCTGGTTTTCCCCCAGTTTCCCAACAGTCATTCAACCTTACCATCTCTAGCTTCTGGATTTGCAAGTACTTCCAGAGAAAGGCCTGGTGACTTGGCCTTGTGCAAGCTCTGCTGTGTAGCCCAGTGTAAGATGAATCTACATTGCTTTTGCATCTGCTTTTAAGCTTGTGCATACTAAGAATCTCTCTGTCTAGGATGTGGAAGAGGTTGTCCATAAGGAGCACAGACTGGCTTGTGTGTGTGTGTGTTCAGACTCCATTTGATGACACAAGCTCACAGCAGTCTTTGTCCTGACTTACCACTTTGCTAAGTTAAATTAGTGTCTAATGGTCAAGCTACTTTTAAAAAATTAGTCAGAGTGTAGTGGGAGACACAGAATGCTTTCCCAGAAATCTTAAAGTAATGGACAAATAGTTAGGTCTGGAAGAGAGGGGGGGAAAAAGGCTATCATGCTGCAGAGTAATTCCAGTTAGAAGAGCAGTGATATCTGCCTAATAAGGATGGAGAACCCTTAGATCTCACAAGGAAGATGGTCATAGACTGACTGGAACCATGAGAAATGTTTTCACAGGGCCTTCACTTCTGTTAGAGGTTCTCCATGATCAATGGGACCTGGGCTAACAGATTCCTCTGAGCTACGGGCAAAGCAATCCCCAGCCCCCCCCCCCCTCCTCATTATGCAGTGCAGAGTCTTAAGAGTCTTCAAGTGTCATCCCACAATTTCTCATACGTTCTCAAAAATTAATAGTTGATTGGTTTTCTCAGTTCACCAGGAAAAACTGTTATACCAGTTGAGATGACTCCAGCACAGGGAACCATGGAGCACACTTCAGACCTGCCAGCATGGCCCAGCTATGCTGCCAGCAGGATCAGTGCAGTAACTCTGGTAGAACTTTCCAGTGTGACTGCTCATGTCCAGTCAAAGTAGATTTGTATAGTACTCATAACAGCTTAACTGTGTGGTGGAAACCTTAGGCTGGAAACCACTGTCACCTCTCCACATCCATAAGAAGTAGGGAATTCTTGCCATATTCTAAGAAGATTATTTATACACTGTTTTTTTCTGCAGTCCTAGCTTACCTGGGGCTTATGCTGGCAGATCTTTAAGATTTTTCTGCAAATCTGTTCCATTGAGTAACTTGGCTCTCAACATAATAAGGTACAAAAGATGTAACGGGGCCATGGATCTGACCTCAGAATGAGTTGATGGGAACCTTCGCATGGAAGGTTCAAACATCTAATAGCAGGATAAAATGAGTGCTCCTAAAAAGAGTCCAGCACCTTGCTCCCTGCTTGTGTCAAGATACCAGTGGTGAAAGGTTACCCCAGCGCTTCATAAGCAGCATTGCTGACAGCAAGCATAGGCAGAAGCATGAACCAGATCTTTTGGTCAGCAGAAAACTGTAAGAATTGATGTTGTTTGAAAAGCTAAAAATCACTCAATATTGTGCTAGCAGAAATATTAGGAGGACTGATGAGATGTGATGAAAATGGCTTAATAGGCAACAGGATGCTGAATAAAAAGAGAATAATTGTGATTATTGTCTGACAGCTGTGCAGAGCATACAGTCAATGACAAACATGCTATTTTTCAATCCATGATCACAAGTCCACTGGCACAGACAGTAATCCGAGGGGTCATAGCGAGCCAAGAAATAGTTTACTGTTTCATCAGCTCAGGTCTTCCAATGTAGTTAAGTTGATATGCACTCTGGACCTCTGTGACTGTCCTCATCCCCGCAAGGAGACCTGGCACCACGCGGAGTCCATGTGTGCGGGGCGAAGGAGCAGTTTCTCTGGCAGGCCGTGCAGCAGCAGAACATTTGTTGACATTGATTGAGGTATCAGTATCGGGGTGACCTAAGAGAATTGTGGCTATTTTGTGAAGAGTTATATTAGACTGTCATAGAAAATTAAATAAATAATTTGCCTTAAACGCCATTGCGGCTTGCATCTGAGAGAAAATGAGGGCTTTCATTAGGACAGAGGGATGTGAGAAAATGAAGTTGCTTCAGATAGCCATGCTGGCTATCTCTTTTTAATCACAAATTCACGCTTGATGTCTGGGCGCCATTTTGATTGCATAAAAGACTTCTGCACTCTTCAGTTCCTTGCAATACAGGCAGCTGCCTACATTTTCTCCTTTCATCAAGCTGAAGTGGACAAAATGAAAAACAAGTCATGTTAAAAAAGATGCAAGAGGAGTGAGTGTGAGTGTGCTCCAGAAAGTGCTACAAATTTAATTTAGCATACTAGTAGAGCAATAAATGCTCTTTATTTTTTTTCTTTCTTGTTTCCTGTGTCCTACGTATGTTACTGGTATGTCAGTGTGAGGGTTTTGTGGTGTCCCAGTCTGTGAAATCTGCACTGTTGAGAGGTCATTAGCTCCTTCCCTCCAGAGACTTGGAAGCAATGAGGAAAAATGAGAAAGAGACAGCTTATGTTTTAACTTTTCAAACAACATCTTACTGTTCACTCTTTGACCCATATTTATGGTTTAATTTCTTCATTCACTTAAAATTTTAATCTTAAATAAAATTTTTCAGCATAATAGTACCCTTGGGGCATTTCTTCTCAAACCGGTATTAGCTAGAACATGTCCTTCAGCTGTGGAATTTATCTGTTATAAACACTTCTGCCCTTAGGCTTTGATGCCTACTTATTCCAGGATACGGTTATTGCCCTGGAAATGGGAATCAGCCGCAAATGATCATTATGGTATTTACATAAAATGCATGGAAAACAATTATTTTGAGACTGGTCTGTAAGTTAAAGGATGGAACACGTTTCTAATGGATGTGTTGTACATGACCTGGCAATTGAGCAGTAAGCAACTGCGCACCTTTGGAGGGATGAAAACACTTTCACAACGTGGTCTGTCTGGCAGCGAGGTGGGGAGAGGCCAGTAATTTTCTATGCCTGCATCACCATAATGCTCCATAACAGTCTGAAAGGACTGCTTTAATTCAGCAATTGTATGCTGCTAACCAGGGGACTTGTGTTGGTTCTGCTCTGCTCCTGGGTGGCGAGAGAGGAGGCCGCCTGCAGCTGGAGGCCGTGCTTTACATATCAGCAGATACTTCCTTGACATGACAAAGGGGTGTGAGGTCGGGAGGAGGCTTGGGGAACAGCATCAGAGCAATAAACCCATTCCTGATTGTTATTGATTGTTAGTACAGAGATTACAAGCAGTCTGCAGTCCTTCAACTGAATAAGGTGTTGTTTTCATCCTTTAACATCATCTGCTGTCCCTGATTTGAAAAAAAAACAGGAGGCAATTTTTTTCTGCCTCTGTATACAATGGCAATGTTTAAACAGCGTCTGCTTCAGAGAGAGAGTAAAGGGGACTTGGGGAAAGGGGTTGATCTTTTCCTCTTTTTCCTCTGTAAATACCACTGTCTGCATCAGTGGCAATGCTTTGACCTCTTTGCTACAGAGCTTGAAAAGTCTCTTGCACTTAGTGACATGTTCTGGCTCCAAAACTGAATAGGCAGTGGTCTAATTCTCTTTCTTTGAGCACTGCTACAAATAGATTATCAATCTAAATATGGTAAGTGCTTGAAAATTACTCCCAAAACATAGACTCGTTAGTCTCTGTGCTGGTATTTTTTTTACTGGTCCGTGCGGCTTCTGAAATGATTAACACTATTCCTTCAAACCTTTTGCCTTTAATGGGAGCTCTGCCCACTATCTCATTGCTGTTAGCTATGGCAGATACACCAGATGTCTGAGCTGCTTCATTGTTCTGTTGTTTTTCTTTTCAAGACCCTAATGCATAGATAGATGTTAATTTCTTTTTTATGTTAAAACCTGCCTCTGAGGAATAAGATTACCAGTGTTCAGTCTTTGGCCAGTAGAGATACTGAGGTCTCTCATCTTCTGAAACCTTTGTCTCAGTGTTTCTACTGGCTCGTTGCATTTATAGCAGAGGTCTGTTCTTCTGTAATGCACATGGAACCTTAAACTAATGTTCCCTGACTTTAGGAAAATGATTTTAACATGTTTTCTGGATGCTTTCTTTCTTCCCAGGGTTGAGAAATGATACATAAAGACACCTGCTCTTCCAAGTGGGTGGAAATTGAAAACCGTGCCAAGAAAAATGCTGTTGCTCAGATAAGATTCAAAATAGGCATTGTTTAAAGTGTGGCATAAATAAACTAGATTATGTAAGGTTCATGAGCCCTCCTTTAGGATGAGCTCGCTCACTTGTGGATCCATAGCTTCTCTGCAAACAATACTCTAGCGCTCACATCTAAAGAGCAATGTATGAACTACTGGTTTCCCCATCGACTTTGGAAAAGACAGTTATGAAGCTAGAGGCACTGAATGAGCACAGCTCCTTTCAGTTCCACACGAGAGCTGCCGTTGTGCTTGGGTAACACAGCGGTGGCTCCAGACTTTTAAGCAAACGTGTTCCCTTAAAATGGTTCAGGAAACAACTGATTGATTTGCAGGTAACAAATGTGAATGTGTGTTTACTGGGAAGAAAAGTGACAGTTCACATCTGAATTTAGATAAACACTGACATAAATTTGGTAGTGGGTGCTTTGTTTCTGTAGATATAGGTAGCAACATGTGATAGGCGCTATCTATGATAAGATCACAGCAGTTGCCACGGTACATAAAAGGATACAGAAGCAGATGAAATCATTAATGCTTTCATATTGTATCCTGTCTTATTTCCAGGAACATAGCATGCCTGGTACTTAATGGGGCATATCTTTGAAAGAATCAGCAGGTATGATGTTCTGGAAAACATGAAAATCTGCAACCTTGCATCAGAGGCCAAAGCAATATCTTGGATCTGACATTTTTTTCAAATACAAACTGTGTCATTGGTACAGTTACATAAGCTAAAACTTGTAAATTTATGTTGCACAATCTGAAAAGCAAATGATAGCATGTGGATTTGTATCTGCTGCTCAGAAGGAAGACTGATGTGCAGGTCCCGTTTCCATCAAAGTAAGTGGCAAAATTTCTGTTGATTGAGGTGGGAAATCAGAACTGATTCCCTTGCCTGGTTCTCCCTGAAAGAATGATGAAGTGATGTTTTCTTCTCTATTTTATACTTATTAGTTTCACAGCCAGATTACTGTAACTTGAGCTTTTTTTGCCATACTTCTGCATGACTGCTTTTGTTAAGCACTTTTATTACCTTTTGGCCTGTTCTTTGCATCATGCTATTGACAAAAAGAGCTTTACGGGGTTTTTTTTACCCCAAAGTTTAGAGCACAGAATACAGAAGAAATCCATACAAAAAAAGTCTGAAACAATTAATTGGACTAGACTACAGCATTTAAAGTAACCTATTCTATCGTCCATTTACCTCCCACATGAAATGAAAACTCTATTTTGATCTGAACTGTCACAGATAATTTCTGCACATAAAACACATCCAGAGACAGCTTTCAAATGGAGTTGTCACTTCTTATTTAGCAGGCTGGGGACTCTCTATTGTTGTCAAACCCTCTTTGCAAAAGCATCACTAACACACTGATTTGCACAGTTGTATGTAAGAGGAGGAACAGTTGCACAGCCTCCATGAAACAAGAAATTGTATGCTGGAATCCTCTGCAGCTGAACTTACCTGCTGCTTAGGAGAAAAGTTTGGAGGGTTTTATGGGGATTTTGTGTATATATATATATATATATAGTATTTTAAAGCAGATTTTCATACCATGTGCTGGTGTGGGGAGGGCTTGTTTATAGTGTAACCAGGTGTTAGTGCAAACAATGATGATTAACATTTAAAAGCTAGCAACCAACATTCTGTTATTTTCCCTGACCTCTATGGGACCAGAAGTTTGGCTCTAATCTCTTCACAAATTGCAGGGATTCTTAAGCAAGTGTGCTGGGAATATTTCTGAACCGTGAGTAGAAAGTACGCTTCTGTACCCAGAGTGTATTCCAGCCACGATGCTGAGGCAGGGCTGTCAGGCACTTGTTTCCAGGCTGTTCTGATGGTGGCCAGTGTGGCTGGCTGGAAAACCCAGCTGTGGCACTACAGAAGACAGCTTAAAAGTTGAGAACTGCCATTTTTCAGACTTTTTTATTTTCTTTTAATGTAACATTCAGTTGGCCCTTGAGCACGATGCACATTCATAAAATAAATTTGCCTCCTGGGCTCAGTTGTATTCTCATAAATTTGTGCTATTGGAATATGCAGTTAAATAGTAGTAACATATGATTTTTATTTCAGTTTCCTCTCAAGGTGCAGGATTAGGGGGTGAAGAATTTGGTTAGTGTGATGAGTTGCCTTTATTGCTGTCTTCACGACTACGTGGGATTAAACAGGAAAACACGACTGGCAGGATGCTCTTTTGACCTAACTGCACCACAGCACAGATAGCAAGCTATCTGCTCATCTATCTGATAAGCGTGACTTTGTCAAGCCCAGCTCTATGTTGAGGAGTGAAAGAAGTGAAGCCCAGATGAGGCCCGAGGGACAGGGTCGGAGCTGCCTGAATGTTGAGGGTGTCTTCACTGCTGTGGCTGGGTTTGGGGGGCAGGACTGGAGGGAGGGAAGCTGCCTCTTGCAGTGAGGAATCTACAGGCAAACAGAACTACAAGGTAGAGACTAAAACATTACTGGTCAAAGCCAATTGCCTATTTTAAGGGCCATAGCTTCTGTAATGAAGCAAGAGATACAGACTGGAAATCACATTCTGATTTCTAAGCTGTGTGCCAGAAGATTTGAAGGTTCTTTGTTCAATGTGTCTCAGACTCCCTCCTGGAGAGGGACACGATGGGGAGGGGGTTTCTCTGTTCCTACTTTTGCCTGTAAATGTAGTGTATTCATGAATCAATTTTAATGGCTATCCCATGGGGAGCAGTGAATTAGATGGGGGGAAAAAAGGGTAATTTTGTGCATTAATGGAGAATACACTTGAATGGAGAAAATGACGGAAGGAAAAATCTGACGGTCACTGTGCTTAAATCAGTGATAATGCATGTCCGTGGGGTGTTAAACCTCGGCCACTGCAGAAGAATATACGGCAGATGGAAGCCATCTCTCCTCCTTCTTCTCCCAAATCTTGGTGGGCTGGCTTGCTTTCCTCTCTGCAGGTGGGACAAGAGTACAGAGCTGGACTGGATACAGCACATCCATCTTTCCTCCTTCAGGAATGGAGGCTGTAGTCCACGTTTGTGCTCAGTTGGCATGGTTATACAGCTGAGGTCCAGAGAGGTGGATGGGCGTTTATCCCACACTGGAAATAGTCATTTTGGAGACCACATTCTCACAGGTATTCTGTACGTACTTTTCACAGTTACCAGGCACCAAAGCAGCTCAGTCCTATTTCTCCATTACCTCTATCAAGTTGCTAGGTTTTTTTAAATCAAAAAGAATTGTATACTGTCTGTAGTGACATTAAATGGCAGTGAGGCTCAGAAACTCTGAAATTGTCTTCCTGTTACATTTGCCTCCTTCCTAAAAGACCAAGCATCACTGTCGGGCATCCTGTGGACCAGTATTGTTTCCATATTATCTTGGGCTCCCCCACCTGCTTTTACTATTTCTGTCATTGTACTGTGTGTGGGAACAGGACTGTCTTTTTATTACACTTCTGTGCAGAGGCTATTGCAAAAGGAGTTGTATATCTGATGGGAACATCACAGAGGTGTTTGGTCTGCAGGTGTTCCTGAGGTGGTCTTCAAAGGTTTGAAAGCCATCTCAAAACTATGTGGAGGTAAGGAAGATAACCTGTCAGAAGCTGGAGTGAGGCCACTCCAGCCAACATTGGTTAGCCCATCCCTCACTACAGAATTTGCTAGTCTGTGCCCTTGTGTTTGCCAGACCTTTCAGAGGTAATGTGTGCCTGTTCCTCCCCTGCCCTCCAAACCAGCTAGCAAATGGCCTGCTGCAATCCAAAGGTGATGTGCTTAGTTTACTGTTGGCCTGTCTGCCTTGAGAGCACAGTACCATCCAAAAAAAAATATTCAATGCTTGCTTTTCTGCAGGTTTACCTTCAAAACATGAAGTAAGCACGTCCCATGGCAACAGCAGTTACTGACTCTTGAGACTATCCCGAAGTAGTGGTCATACCCTCATTTCAAAGGCAATGTATGGGGCCTTTATCTAAGCAAATACTGTGCATGTCACTGAAAATCCATTGATGATGATGAATTCTGGTTACTGTTGATTGCAGGCAGATACAGGATGGTGAGTAAGGGGTAAAATGTTAGCCCTTGAGCTCTGTGGGTTTCTCTCTGTAAACAGGTCAGGATTTCGTAAGGAGCTCAAGCAAAGTACAAAAAAAGAAGAGCTGGAAATGGGTGTCAGGGAAGAGGTGGGAAAATAAGAGGCAAGGAAGGAAGGAATAGCAAAACTAAAGGAGCAGACTAGCAAAAATGTTTTTGTATATAGAAGAGTTGATTGAGGTTTGAAAGTCCAGAGTTACAGGGGAAGCCTGATTGCTTGATTTTTTTTAAACCATCAAAGAGAAATATATAGGAAAACTATGGGGAAAAAATGTACTGCTAGAAACCTTCATGGTCTGTTTCAGGATGGCTGTGTGTGTGTTTGAAAACACTATTATGTCAATTTTATTTTAGTGTCACTGAATTTCATTGTTAAATGGGGTTTAATGTGTATGAATCTGAAGCTTTTTTAGATTTTGACACATTTGTGTGATGTGATGCTAGTATGTGCCTCCTTCCAGTAAAAAAACCCTAGAATTCCAGAGATGATCTGTCTGTAGTTCAAGGCTTGATAAAGTTACCCTTCATTAATACAAATACTCTTTGTGGAAATGCAGTTTCAGCGCCTCTCATTTCCATAAGCTGGTGTCGGCAGGATGTTTCCTGTACTTGGGGTGGAAACTTAGTGCCAGAGGCAGCACACGTTGGGCTGTGCGAGTAGCAGTGTTTGCCCTGCTGCCCTGCCCAGTGTTACCAAGCCAGTGAGTGCCCCTGCCAGCTGAGTGGGGCCAGCAGAGCTGGCTCCCCACCTCGGTCAGAATCGGCCCCGCAGAGGAGCTGCAGCAGGGTCCTGTTGCTGCGGCAGTGCCTGTGCCTCCCTGCACTGTCCCCAGTGGGGCTGGCACAGGAACCTGGGCAAATATCCTCCCCACAGGATATTCCAGGAGTGATGGGAGGCCCCCGTTTGTACACACCCTGACAGGTTCTTTTATTTACTCATCTTGTTCATGTTACAAAATAGAGGCAATGAAGAAGAGATTTGTTTTCTTGGTCTTGACTCAGAATACATTTACCATTAACACACCCCCAACGTTTTCTGTAGTATTCACTTACCGTGTTTGTTTTGACCACATTCCCCAGGGTGAGATTTCTCCTTGTTTTATAATGAGGAACAAGACTTTAAGCTTTTTCTATGTGTTGCCACCAAAACCAATGTTACAGACAGACTCAGCAACAGTGATGGTAACACACAATAATATCTGTCCCACATGAGATTTAGATTAACTGCTCTTCTGTTTAGTTCATATAATGCCTCAACAGCATGATCTGATCTGCAGTTTTCACGTAGTCCATCATTAATTGTCGAGTGAGGAAACAAGGTTCTTCTATAGCGGATGGAGAGAGATGGGCTCCCCTACACTGAGTGGAGCTTCGCTTTCTCCGGCTGCAGCTACGTCACTTTACTTATCTGTTTGTTATTTTAAATGTGCTTTGCTTTTTTAAGCATGAGGATTTGGGGGAGCAGTAACACTTCTATTAGAATTGTGAGAACCTTTGAGGCTGCTTTTAAGGGGAAAACTAAGCAGTAGCCACTGACTGCAGACCTCCAGCTCTGGTGTTGAGGAGGGGAAGAGGAGTGGGTGTTTCAGCAGCATGCACACACTGTCTTCTCCTCCATCTGAGGAAGCTGCTGTTGTGGCTGCCACAGGAAGCTTTTGGATGTGTAGAGGCCAGCTATGGAGCTGTGGCACACACGGCCCCCATCAGTGGTGGCAGCAGCAGGACTAGGAGCCAGGGAGTGCAGGAGAGCAACTAGGAGCAGCTCTCTGGGGAGGCAGAATTGTTTACAGGGCTTGTGGAACAGAGCAGAGGTAGAGTTGCACATAGGCAAGGCTGACTGTCCCTCCCTCCCCATGCAGAAGCGCTGCACCCCCTTTTCCCCAGTCTCTCAGTTCTTTGCTAATTGCCTTCCCTTACCTAAAACTGGTCCTTTCCTCCTGCTGCTTTTTTTTTTTTCCCCAAGCAGCCTATTGAAATCTTCCCTGCCTCCCCCTGAAACTTGTTCTGCCATTGCTGAATTGCATTTTACCACCCCACGAATGAGAACACAATAAACTACTTTATCTCGATCATTTGGGCAGCAAAATGCAATTTGCTTGTGTTGCTGCAGATCTTTGAGCCAAGTCCGGTCTGGATGCTTTTATCACTTTGCAATCTAATCTGCTGAATATCTCAGATCCTCTTGTATTGGAAGAAAATGGCTTCTTAAGACAAAATAAAAAAAAGTAGTCAGCTGTGTACTTATGCATGCACAAACCTGCAGTGATATGCATGTCCTCATATATTTCTATATGTATGTATGTACATGTCCAATAAATAAAAAATACATACAGCACTTCGAAAGTCCACACCTAACTTGCTAATGTCAGCTACAGTTGATAGACAGCTAAGTCAGACTCTTTTTATAGTCCATTTCTAAAATGAAACCATAAATTTTAAAGCCAGGCTTCATCATTGCAGAGAAAAAAGCTTTTCCAGCCTATTGATGAAATATAACATTTGATAGGATTTATGAGGCCCAGATTCAGGAGGATCATTTGCAGAGCACTTAAAGCTGCTTTTTCCTGCCCTTTGCCTTCCCTCCTCCCAAATACACATACCAAAAAAAGCCATTAGTAATGAAAAATTATTAAGGAAGATTTTTCTTGATTCCATACAAATGTCAATTTGAGAGAGAGAAAGTGGAAGAAAGCAGTTGCAGGAGTTCTTACAGTAAAGAGGTGTGAGTCGAGCCAGGCTGATTATAGGAGAGGAATACTGACTGTTATGGATAAATACACAGTGTGATTATGTGCTGTAAGAGTCATTTGTAGAGTGTGTGTGTGTGTGTGTGTGTGTTTTTAATAGTACCGAGTAGAATTTATTTTTTGAGATTGAGATATTCACAAACCAGTCGCATAAAAGTTAAAAATAAAAATGATACCCAGCTTCTCTGTATCTTGATAAAGTTTCCTTCTGGCTTGTATTACCAGAGTGATAATTTCAGAGGAAAAACATCTTCTGTAACTTGTGATCACAGTATCTGTCAAATAGTAGGAAATGAAGAAAACTGCCAGACAGTGTCAGATTTATTAACAGCTCTAAGAAAACCAAAATTAATGCATTTTCTCATCTTTGATGGGTTGAAATGTCCATGTGCTGTACTTATCCTAATGGAGAAGTGAAGGAAGTAGCACTCGTCAATTAAGTCTCATTAAGCTGACTACAGCTTAATCTGGAGCTCGTGCAGGAGTACTGTGTGCTGCCCAGGCTGCTCCTCAGAGGTGTTGCGGTCGTTGTTACGGAGCACTCATCTTGCAGAGCCAGGACCAAACCAGCTTTATGCTGCCTTCTGGACCACACAGCCAGGCGCTGGACCAGGGAGCATGCAGTCCTGTAGAGCAGGGATGGGGACAGCCATACAAACCTGGGCTGCACCCATTCTGTGAGGGCGTTTGCTGGCCCAACTTCTGTTGAAAAACTGTATTTCCACCTGTTAATAACCAGTCTTCAACCAGTTGGGTTGAAAATGCCTGCGTAGGTGGGGTGCTGGAGCTGAATTTTTATGGAACACGATGACAGCTGTTTTGCTGGAACCTGGAGGGAGAAGACAAGGGGTTGTTTTGTATGTGTAAAAAGTAAGAGTAAGAAGCATATGATTCTTTCAATAAGAAGCTGTAGTCTTCCCATACGCTGGAACAGGGGCTTTATATTTAGGAAGGGAACACAGCCTAGTCTTACACCAGACTGTGCCTTTTGCCACCCCTTGAACGTTGACAATTTGACTAAGTTATAAGATTTCGAGTACTTCCCACACACATGATAGAAACTTGGCTGCTGACTTCACCGAAAGTGCTCGTCCAGAACTGCCAGAGCCTAGACATGCTTTTCAGTAGTAGGTTCTCCTGACTGTAGGGACCAGAGAGGTTCCTGGTGCAGGAATGAAGGATGAGGTGAGCAGGGGCAGATCAGCGTCTCCTTGCCATTACATAAGCCCCATCTTCCAGGGAGGGAAAAGGTGAGCTGATTTGAATGTAAAGTCCTAAGAAATGCCAAGGGAAGATGGGGAGATTAAAGGAGGGGTGCTGGGTCAGGCCCAGAGTTGTGGACAGTAAGTGGGTGCTTCAGAGTAGGGAAAAGTTCACTGGTACTGCCGGTTTAATGCTTGGTTAGTGTGTTGGACATGAGCACGCTCATTTGCACCAGTGAGGAAAGGAAGAAGTGCTGTTGGGTGTCACACACCACCTGTGGCATCATCATTACTGGCAAACTGCTCTGTTAAATCCTCCTAGGAGATGGGTCTCAAGATGTGCTGGAAGGAGAGATGCTGACCCAGGCATCAGGGGAAGGGTTTCTGCACTAGAGCAGCCTGTGGAGCAGGGATGCGCTTGTATGGGATCCCAGGAAATGGGTGGAGGAAATTGGCATCCATGGCTGCAAAGTATTGAAGGGAAAGACTTCTGAACATCAGGATGAGAACAGGGAATGAAGGGAGGTGACAGAATTTGTAAGGTGTGTCTCTGAACAAGGCAGTTGAAAACCGTATGAGAGTTGTTCTTGAGAGAGAGAGATGGGCTTGTACCAGAACACTTCCTTTAGCATTTCTGGGACTTCCCAGCCGAAGGCTTGGCCGCCTTCTTCCAGGTGAGATACACCAGGAGGTGATCGTGTGCGGTTTGAAGTTTCCATTATTTAAATTTTCCATTTTAATCGCACATTTTTCAAAAAAATTACTGAGAAGGAGCAGTGCTTGCCTTCAGTCTTAAACACCTGAAATTCAGCCCTAACTTCAGAGTAATTGAAGGAGTAATTTCAGAGGTGCTATGGAACTATGGCCGTAGGAAGATGGAGCTAGAAAAGCAGCGCCTGTCTGGAAGTCCAGGAGCTTCTGTTGCCTCCATAATAAAAAGTAATAAAGTTACACTGCTAACTTTAGGCCCCTGAGTTCAGAAATATTTCTCCGAAACGCAGTTCAGCTTATAAAGGGTTTGATTCCATTGATGTGGAGCCTGCAATGAAAGCCAGTTGAAGGGAATGTGCACTTCCCCGTCTTTGCGAATGTGAACAAAGCAACTGTGCTGTGAGGGGCCCAGCTGCACGGGGAGAGGTGCCCACGGAGGGAGGCTGCTTGAAGGGTAGGCAGGGTGGCCTTGAAGGCAGCAGAACTTTGCAAAATACATCAGCTGCCTCAGCATCTGGCGGGGTTTCTCTTGAGCAGTAACCACAAGCTAAATTTGCCATATATAATTCCTGAGAGAAGCTAGTGGTAACTGATGTTTTGACTTTTGAGCGTGTTCCTGTGAAACTGCTCAGATCTCAGTTGTGGTTTGGAAATACTGCCCTAGCAGGGAACTAAAATTAATTTACCTTCAGGGTTGTCCCTGTGGAAAGATTGTCATAAAACTTTTAGCCCCTTGCACTACTACAGTGTAGAAAACATGATGAAGCCTGTTTCCCTTGCACATCTGTTAAATGCTTCGTGTGTCATTGTAGTAAATATTCAGAAGTGAACTCTGGATCGTTATATTTGAGTTAGGATGTTCTGAAGAGAAAGAGTGCGTATGGATTATACTCCCCTCTGTGAGATGCCCCATGTGTTGTAAGAGTCACTCAAGCATGCTCAGCAGTGCTTTCCTTTCGCTGTGCAGTGCACAGACAGCTAGTAAAATACGTTAGAAATAATTTCATTTGTTGTCTTTGCTTTTCTTTAGCTTGTAGTTGGAACGTTAAATGCTTTCCTTATAAGGTTTACATGCTTCACCTTGTATGTGCCAGTGGCTTAATAAGAACATCTGCTGTCTTTCTGTAGCAAATCTGATGACTTTTCTGCGCACGTATATTTAGTTGTACATATAAATAGAATCCAGGCACTGTTAGATGCGTATGAAAGCGTACGTCAGATTGAAGTGGTAACATATGAGGTTTTCTGCAGTTCCATTTATGAAGTATCGAGTTAAAAAATGAAGCTGTGAAGTAGCCAGAAAACTTTTTATGTTGCAGCCAAAGGCATATGCTTGTACAGCCTAACTTAATTAGGTCTCTGATACATTCTTAGAATGGTCAGTATTTCATGTGTTGTATCATTGTCTGAGAGTTGCTTTTTCATTATAGTTGAACTTCTCCGCAGCTGAATGGAGGAGAGCATTGCTCCAGATGTCTGGCTCCTTTCACCAATTTTGTTGCTGTCTACAGCAAAATTTGAGTTTTAGCTCTACGGTGCAAATTCCCTTTGAATCTTTGGATGCCCTTAAACAGCATAGTACTGGAATATGTGTAAATGTCTACAAAGTACGGTGATTGGAGTGGCTGGTTTAAGAGGAGCTATAAACCAGTTCCAGCTGGAGTGCATTCTTGAGGTAAGCTCAAAATACACTCCAAATTGTCAGCACACTACTCAGGAAAAACACAAGAAACAAATCATCTTTAGTGTGCTTTGCTTCCTTTAATGCACATAAGGATAGTGTAAATAGCAGACGGTCAATTTTCAACAGTTAGTGTAAAATTGTCCCTAGGTTTTGCTTCCGTGCTTCAGCCTTTGTGAATAAATGCATCACCCTGGGTTGTAAGTATACCTGTGTGTATTTCTGTGGACATAACACCGTCAGTAAGTATTGTGTATCTGTCCATTAATATTTATATGGAACCGAGAGCTTTGGTTCTTGCAATTTTTAATAAACATTGATGGTGTTACTACTTTATACAGAGCATTCAATATGCTCCATCAAAATGGCAGCTCTAATTAGGTTCCTTGAATTAGCTAATGGATTTTGAGAAAGATAGCTTACAAAGCTCTTACAGCTGTCCAAGATATTCCTGCCATGGCAGAAAGACAAAAGGCCGCTGGAAGCTACAGACTTTAAAGCTTTAGAAATGCAGCTGACAGTTAAAAAAGATAAATTGCATTTGTATTTTTTTCCCGTAAAAGTCTTAATGCTGGATTAATGTTATCCTCATAGTGACCATTCATTAAAAAAAACCAACGAAAAAGCCAACTTTATAGTAAGGATGCATTTTGGCTATGAGATCCATGCTTTTCCCTGATGCTTTGCACATGGTATAAATTAATTCTTTTAAAAAAAAAATAAAATGTGAGCTATGTCTATAATAGGATTACAGGCACAGAGACCTATTTTATTTTATTTTATTTGAGGTTGAGATTTCTTTCTCATTTCTACATAGGCCAGGTATTAAAAAACAAACCACACAGGTTAGTTGCTGCCGCTCAGCCAGTGGCATGGATTTGCATGTGTGTAGCAAAAGAGCGGGGTGTAGTCTCTAGTCTGAAACTTGGAGAGGTAATTTTTGGGAGAAAACGGATTGTTACTCTGGGCTTTGTAGTTTCCAACAAAACGTGTTTTAGAACATGAGCAGCAGCATCTACCCTGAGTGAATTATTCTTAGATGCTCAATTCTTCCCTCAGAAGGGAGTGCAGAAATTAACTGTACTGAATTGTCACCTTCTCTCCCTCCTGCCTTTGCTTTGTGTGCGCTAAAGGGAATTCCTGAGGGACTTTTGAATGGCTAATTCATTGGAAGTCTGTAAAGTACTTATTATTTCAGCTTTAGCAATAAGTTTAATAAACTGTAGTGCAAAAAGCAATAGTCTGCTAGCAAAAAAAACCTAGCTGCCAGTTGCAGACAGGTGTGATAGCCATTAGGAAATAAAGCTACATTTCCATGCAAGTGTTTAGCATTCAGCATTTGCTTTGTTGAATTGTTAAAGCCGCTGTAAATGGAGTTTGGAGGGCTGAAAATCTGCTCTGTGTTGATGTGACCTATCTATTGTAAATATGCCAGCTGCTTTACATCAGTAAAGTAAAATACCCCCTCCCAAGCCATGTTGTAATACAAAGTGCCAAAAAAGGCAATTTAAGTACTTTGCTGTGTAAATCCAGAAGAAATTACCTTGGAGAGAAGGCCCTCAATTATGCCTCACACGTGACTTCTGCATGATGGATAAAAGGCATAATTGATATCATCTTTAGTGAAGAAACCAGAAACTGCTGCATTGTCTAGAGGCTACTGAAAATACCAGGAAAATCTGTTTTTCATTATTTTCATTGTGTATTGTTTATAGAGAGTTTGGTTGTTGTCAGCAGCCGAGTCCCTAATCTCCCTGCTTTCCTAGCCCTTTGGAGACACGTGCACATCTTGGAGCAACAAGACAGCAGTAAACTGGTCACATGCCAGAAACAGACGCTGCCATTAGCCAGCCTGAACTGTACGGCATCCTTTTTTGTTATTAGTTAAAATCTGGTGATTGCCTTCCTTGATAAGGCATAATGTATTGAGCAGAAAAAAAGGGCGGAAAAAATGTCTTGTCTTTGAAGTTAAAGATGATGAGCTGACTACAAACAAAAAGTTTTTATTTTCCTTCCTACTTGATTGCAAACAACCTGTTTCTGTTTGAGTGGCACATACCGTATCTGCTGTAAGGGTGAAGTTAAACCTCAGAGTGCCAACTTGGTTTCCATAAAGCAACAAATTAGGTTCTACCTCCCGTTATTTCTGGCCAGATGTGGTCAACCATAAGTTATAAAGGAGAGTAATGGAGCTGAGAAGTGGCCTGGACTGAAAAGATGATGCTCATCTGAAGGTCTAAGCCATCTGCCATGACAAACGGGAAAAGGTGTTGTATGTCATGTGAAAGGAGGGAAACATAAAAGGATGCTTTATGTCAAGCCACTGAGATATTTTCTAAACAGTTTGGAAAAACTGAAAGTGATACAAATCTCTTGGTCTCAATCTTCAAATCGTTCCTTTGAGGCTTCTGTAAACATATTATGAGCTATTTGGGGAAAGAAAAGGTTAATGACGCTCCTAAGTCATATCACGAAAGGTTCTCTTTCCTTCTTTCTTCCTAATGAGTCTGTAGGAACCTAAGAATATCATCATCTTTCTTTCCACTAAGCTGTAATGTCAAGAGGTCAGTAGTGATGTTACAGGGTCAATAGGACTCAATTTACATCCAGACAAATGGTAGTCATGTGCTGCCCTAGGAGTCTTTGACCTTTTGGACAGAAGTGGTTGTACTGCTTTTATGTGAGCCTCAGGAATGGAAAGGTGACAGTCTGTGTTCCACTGAAGCACAGTTATGACTTCTTTAAATATCATAAAGCAGAGTAAGGCTCTGGACTTTAGTATACAAGTTCAGATAAACTCCAATATGTGTCAATGGCCTCGTTAGTGTAGCTTCCTTTCCTGCAGTTTATGATCTTGGCTTTATATGTATTTATGTACATATGAGTAGAGAGAAACATATTCATCTAATGCTTCTCATGTCAGCCCATCTTACGCAGACCCTGTCAGAATAGTCCTGTCTAAATGGAACTCCGCTCAAACCCTTCCTCCAGGTCACTTTGCACAGGTTTCCAAATCAAGTGTCCTACCGGGGCCTTTCTCCTCTGTTGATAAACGTAAAATTGGTGTTCTCCTGCCCAGAGCAAGAAAGTAAGTGTTATAGAGACCAATAAAACTGCTTGTATGGTTCCAGTAGCTAGAAAGACATCGGTCTTCAGTTGGATCCTGAGAGTTGGGTGTGTATAGCCAAAACCCAGACCGGCTCTGGCTGAACATCTGAGATGTTTTGTGAGCCTGCAAGGCAATAGCGGCGATGTCAGCAAGGTATTTCTGACACATGTTTGATTGCAATATCATGAACTTACTCAAGTGCATATGAAAACAACAAATGCTCCTTCTTCCTAACTCTTTCTCTTGGTGGTTGACAAAGATGAAAGCTGAAATATTGTAGAATTATGTTCTTATCATTGATTTTCTTTTTATCACTTCCCACCATTCTTTTTGTTCCCTCTTACTATTGTGGTTGCAGAAGTATCTTCATAAGCAATGTAATACTTCAGGGTAGGAAGACACCGGCTAGAACTGAGAGTAGTGTGCTCAAATATTTATTTGTTATGACTTGCAAATGAAAGTTTTATCCTAAATGAAGATACTTACATGCTCTGTTGGACTCCCTTATACTGCATATCTTTGCGTACCACTATGTTCTCTTCAGTTTATAAAATTAGATTTGTTTTCTAGCAGTTTGTGAATGGACAATTGTCCATTCTCTTGAGTCTCTGAATCACGTTTTGTCTCAGGTTTGTTTGTTAGTGGAAAACTCACTCCAAGAATCTTTTTTCTTTTTCATTTTTTTTTTTAAACTTGGAAAGCACTAGTTGTTTGTTTAGGGGCTGACAGTCAGCTGGGTGAAATCAGTGTTTGAAAGAAATGGCTGGCAAAACAGCCCTGTGCAATATTAATGTGTTTAGGAAAACCACTGGAAACAAAATGTTTATTTTCTCTTTAAGTGTAGGTTTATATACAGCAATAAGTGGTTCATCTTACTCTGTACGCGCAACACTTGTTTTTAATTTTGCATTATCTAGAGAGCTGCAGTAAGAAGTCACTAATTAAAAAAAATTACATTTTTAACTTGAATGATTGAAATCCAGATTAGTGACTCAGAGCAAGAAGAGAGATTTTACTGTGCAAAACCTGTGTCATATTAAATACTGATGATGGTGTTTTGATTCTTTGGAAAAAATAACTTGCCTGTCATATCGGGTATATAAGGTTATTGCAGTGGTGCTTGTTCTTTTGCCTCCTAGAGATGATGGGATGAAGTCTCACAGTCATATTCTACAAAATGTTAGAGAGAACTGGAAGCTAAATCTGTGCCAAATTATGGTTTCCTTTTTGGTTTGGGATGGTTCTTCCCACAGTATCAGTTGAGTGGCTGTTTGGCAGGTCCCTTTACAGTCACAGTGGGCAAGGTGGAGCCTGTATAGTGCCTCTGACAGATCCGGGCACAGGGCAGAAAATGATGATTTCTGGTGGGTGTTTATCAGTTGGTAGTACAGCCGTGGCAGCGTGGGTTAGAACGACCACTCAGGCATTTTTATTTTAATCTTTCTCCCAGCTTTGGTTTGTAAGGATTCTGTCAAGCAAAACTACGGAATGGCTGACAGGAATGTTCATGTAAGATTATTTATTATTTATTTTTTCTATTTCTCAAAGAAGTCCTTGCAGTGTGTGCAGCTTACTGGAACTGTTAAACTTCTCTTAAGATTGTTTGTGGCCTGGGATTTTGATGGGGTTTGTTACTGTTGTTTGAAATCAGCAGCTGAGTCTTTGCTACACTCTTTGTAAAGTTTGTCAGAGATTTTCTTTTTTTTTTCCCCCAACTAGATGTTATTTAAAACGTTCCCAGAAAGATTCAGGTTCTATCCCAGTATCAGCTGCTGCTGAATTGGAGGCCTTACATGAAGCACAATTTTAGGAAATTGTTCTGCAGTGAATCACAAAATGCAGAGTGGACGCTTCTGTTAGGGTCTTGTGGTGACAACAGAGAATCTTGTCCGTGGGTAGATGAACTGTTATGTTAGAGCCTGGGAACATGGGTTGGGGGGAATGCCCAATGCGTGGTTGCACAGTTCTCTGAAGAACATGTAGCGTGGGGAGCCATGTCAGGGAAGTCAGTTCCACACAAAACTGCGTTGAGGACTGTAATATTTATATATCCTCAAGGAGGGAGCACTGCATTAAATGTAAAGCTACTGTAAAAGAAATCTGTCTGCTGTACTTACTGGGCTTGGTGAAAAGCTTCAGTGAGTCTCCTTAATATAAATTGACTTTGATTGGAGTATTGTTTTTACATATCTTCTGTAAGTTCAGGTTCCTTTTCAGTATAAATAGTCATGCATCCGAAACATTTGAACTGGTATTCATCTGCATTTCCCTGTCTGAGAACAGTTATCTGATCAAACCAATATTTTTTAATTATGTATTTATAGGCCGATGGGAGAATAGTTTACAGTCAATGTATGATCTTCTTTGCAAATCTTGGAAAATTGTGTTGGTTTTTTTTTTAATATTGCCTTATCAGTTTCTTTTTTTATTACTGATGACTTCATTCTGTTTGAATTCAATGCTTCAGTTTCTTTGGGGTAAACTAATAGATTATGTATGCGATATTTGCACAGTGCTGATTGAATTCATCTGGTGAGTTTGAATGTGGTTCATATATTCACATAATTGTCAGGAGCCAACTTTAAATTCAGAACTGTTTCATGAGCATTGCACAGGGCATCATATTCATCTCACATTACTCGGGAGTCAGTGAGACTTTCCTGGTAAGCTAGATATGCGGCTCTTTCAAAAGCCAGTGTCTTTTGCTATTGTGCCTATAAACAGTCATGGAGAAAAAAAGAAAAAAACCAAGGAGCTGTGGAGCATCGACTGTTTCCTGAAAAAATGTAGCTGGTGCACTGACTGACCGTCTCCCAACCTGTTCCCCCCACCTTTCCAACAAATTCTGAACCTGCTGGCTATTTTTGACCAGACTTGACAGGTGACTCAATGTTCAAAAGCTAAGTCTCACGAAAATTAGCAGCCTGGCAGAAAGGCCCAAATAAATGCCTTTGTGGGGTAGAAACCCTGTAGTGTGAGCTCAGCCCCGTTATCGGACCCCAGAGAGCCCACAGGAGAGAAGCACAGGAAATCAGACTTCGCGGAGCTGCTTGTTTCCACAGAGATTACGCTTGTGTTTTCACACTAATCCAGATGGATAACTTTCCATGTGCTGCTATCTTTCACTGAAACGTTCCCACTCGTTCTCATGGTTAGGGTTTGTACTTAAGTGCAGTGTGGCAGAGGTTTGCCAAAGAAAAGCTGTCAGGCATAGTCTTTTAATATATATATAAGCAGCTTGATCTCTGCAGCACCTACTTCCACTTGCTGGCTAGATGGGTGTAAGCAGATGGAAGCTCACCTACAGGAGGTCTGCAGTAAAGGGAGCACAGGCTGCTTTACTGCCTTTTACGATATAAATCTCAGATTTCATTTTTAAAAAGGGAAAAAAAAAAAAAGAAAACCCAACCAAAAAACCTGTCTGGTATTTTCAGGTTACCTATTCAGCTGAAATACCTGGAGATAGAATGTGGGTACGTGGCCACTGGGACACTAGTGGCAGATGCCAGGAGAGTTTGCAGAGAGCTGAAGGGACCCAGATTGGCTGGAACCAAACTATACCGGCTGTATTTCAGTGTTTCCCTCTTAGCCTGTGCTGCTTCGGGTAATGATGTTGGCAGAGCAACAGGGACAACACTTCAGGCTTTATCTGTATGTTAGCAGCCCTAATTAAAGGCTTTATCTGTAGGCACAAGTAAAGTCAGGGGATTTCACAGGTATTGTATTGCTTGTGAGCTGTGAACCAGGCTTCACTGTTCTAAGTGATAGCCCCCATTAGCTAGTTCTCAATTCCACTGATTTTCAGACTGGAAATCGTTCTCCACTATTTGACAAGAATTCATGCAAGGAACAGAGGTATTTATTTATCTGTGGAAGGAGTCAAGGGAAAAAGGGAATGTGGGTTTTTTTCCCTCAATAGTCCCCAGAGTTTGTGCAAGCTTTCTGCACTGTCTTGGCAGATCATGAGAAAAAAATCAAATGTTCTGGAAGAGTTCGGTAAGTCAGCCAGAGAAGCTTGAAACCTCTGGGACTTGGTAGAGTAGAGGTGCTGGATAACTTAGCAAGTTGATTTTTCATGGGAACATACTGGTGCTGCAAGTAAACATTTCCAGTCATGGCTGCACATTCAGTTGCATTTGCACCCTACGTGGAATTTCCCTTCATTGGTCATTCATTTCCAACCAGTCTAGATTGCTTTTAGATACTAGAAACTACTTATTACTGAACAGATAGGTTTATGTCCTTCTGAATGTGTTTTCCAAAATCAGTTTGCCATTCAAATCCTGTAAAGGGCTTCCCTCACAGTGGAGTGCAGTGTGGCAAGACGCTTCATCCAGTATCTGCTCATGTGAATAAACCTCTGTCTCTCCTGCCCATTAAGGCAGAGTTAAGGTTGCACATTAAGAGGGTGCATGATGATGTGCTGCAATAACAAGTGTTTAAGAGTGGACCCAAATAAATTCTACATCAGCTCCCTGTGAATGCAAGTAAATGCTACCAAGCCATACAGGCAGTTCAGTGCTGCCTAAAGGCAGGCAGGGCTGGAAGGAGCTGTGGACAATTGTTAATTTATTCATTTTCCACATGACTTCTTTTTAATTCTTACTCATTTTCAGGATTTTGGGGTTTAGGGTTTGATTTTGTTTGTTGTTGGTTTTGTTTGTTTGTTTGGGGTTTTGGTTTTTTTATTTGGGGGGGCGGGGTGTGGTTATGTTTCCAGGTGTACCTTGAGCTTTCACAGTTGAGCAAGTCCAGCTCTCAAATTTTGGAAGGCTCACCAGGGTCCGAACCCTCTAAGTCAGGCATATGTTTAACTTGACAAACTAAGCAACTCCATGCCTTTTACCATGGCAGTCTGCAGTGTGTGCGGTTCAGCAAACAAGTGAGGCTTTGTCAATTACTGAGTGGACTGCTGTTTAATCGCTACTTTTAAAAAATTGAATCAGGTTTTAATAGTGTGCTTTCCCATCTCGCCTCCCCTGTATCTTCATGGTTGATGTTTTATTTTCTTGAATGATTAAGGAGTTGGTTTTTTATGAGATAAAACTTCTTTCTGTGCTTCTTTGTGAATATAGTCTATTCTTTACCTTGAACAAATGTAATTTTAGGGAAATTCCACATTTAGCATGGGAGCAAAAGGAAACATTTTTCTGGCAGCTTATCATCATCATCATCATTATTATTAAAATATGATAGCCATTTATAGCTGCTCATAGGAATGTTAGAAGTTTCCTCGTGCTACCCCATCTGTCTGCATCCATCTGTTGTCTCTTGTCTTGTACTGGAATTGTTAAGTTCTTTGGACAGGGACAGCTTTTTTTTAAAAATGGGGATCACGATCACAGTTAGCAGCTTTTTGTAATACAAGAAAACAGAAATAAGGGTGATACAGGCCAGTGGGCACTCTGCGAGTCAGGAGAATCAAGTGTTCACAATCCATTTGTCTTGGGTGTGGCAGCTCTGTGTGTATGCTCATGCAGGTGCCTGGCAAGTGTTAGATGTGTGTGTACACGGGAGTTTTATTTAGCATTTTTTATTTTTCTCAGTGGTTGTGCAGGTGGTGGGAATGCTGATCGCATCCAGAAGTTACGGAAGGAGTACCATCAGGCCAGGCGAGAAGGCTTACCTTTCTATGAGGATGATGAAGGAAGAACACAGCCATCTGATTATGACCAGCGTTGGGTAAGTCCACAGTGGGATGCAAGTGTGTTTTGCAGCATTCAAGGTTAGCAGAAGGTGCTGATTTGTTCATGTTTTCCAGAAATCCTGTGTCAGCTTAGCATGAATTTGGGTAGAAATGGAGAAATCCTTAATGCCAGCCAACCAAAGAAAACATTAATACCATGAAAACCTGGCAAAAAATGACATGTCTGTTCACTGTATTTGATTTAGGCTGAGAGTTCCTCTCTTTAGGCCCAAGGTACACAGTTATTGCCAAACTGTCACATGTGGTAATGTCAAGGCTTTTCAGCAGAGTTTGTGGTTCATCCAGTGATTCCCTGGGTTAACCAGAACATTAGAAGAGACTCTCACTGTGCTTAGCTGCCAAGTGAGAGGGAGGAACTAGAGGCCTGTCAGCTCCTGCCCTTCCTTCTGCTCCCTGGACAGTAGCAGTCTGGCCACAATATCTCCTCAGCACCCTTTATAAAGTGAAAAATGGAATAACTTGCTCCTCTCCCATCAAAGGATCTTAAAATATTCTGCCAGCTCTATAGAACTGTTACAGACATGCTGTACTCCCTCTTTTACATCTAGCACTCACCCTACACAGAGATGTATTATCTACCCCGCTACTGAAAAGTAACCTGTGGTAGAACCAGAGATGAGTGTGCTAGATTGAATGTGTTTTTAGACACGTTAGACTAATGCAACAGCTATAGTCTGTGGTATCACAACTGTGGCACTCAAGCTCCACCTGAGCAAGTTTCAGAGTTGGACTCTTTCTTTTTAGACCCGATGATCTCTCGAGGTCCCTTCCAACCCCTACAATTCTGTGATTCTGTGATAATCAACCAGCATTCAAAAAAAGGCAACTTTGAGAACATGCAATTTATGCTAAATCTGAAATTTTAGTTTAACGAGAGACAGAATTATGTTAAAATCTTTAAGAATCTAAGTACACCTGAAGTGTGAACTAACATTGTTGGGTTTAATGTCCTCCAAAAGATCGCTGTGAATGCTGAAGCGAAATCTTCAGTGGTTTGGGTTGTAGTCCAAAAGAAATCCTGTGTGAGACTAGACTTTATTGCAGTCACAGAGAGAATGAGTTAAAAGGAGTGTTTTTACCTAAATTATGGTATGTATTTGTTCGTTAACCAATAAAATGTTGCCAAAAGCATCACCTTCAGCAAAGTAATAATTTCCTCAGAGCAGTTAACTTTATTGCCTTAAATTTTGTGACCCAACTTTGGGAATCTATGTAAGATGAAGTTCTTCTGAATAGCATTAGTAAAATAAAATGAGAATATGCATCCAATGTGTCTTTCTGTTGAGATGGTATGGCATGTTAAGTGTCCAGAGAGAGGCCATGGACTGGGCCAGCGATACCTCTTCAGAAGCCTGAGGATTTCTACTTTTTATCTGAAACTGATAAAGCTTTATTAATCCCCAGAGGAGGTTGAGATTTATGGTCCAGTGTAGTTTTCTAAGATTCACAAAGGTTCCTTCTAGGTAATCCTTTTTTAAGCCTTTGCTATTAGGTATAATGCCCAGAGATTACTGATTTCCAAAGCTTTACTTTTCCTTTGAGGCAAGTTGTCCTTAATCAGAGCACCTGAAAGGGAGCTTGAAGTATCTCAATCTTGAACTGATTAATAGCAGTGGCACCACAATTGTTTCTTTTTGTCCTTCCAATGCAGAATATTTTTAAATGTTTTTGTTGAGGAATGGCAGTCTGCTCAAAAATCAGAGTTTACCTTGAGGGCTTTAATACTCTGAAGTTTGTTTCTGCAACAGTTGAAGTGGTTTACAAATTTCAAAGACTTCTGGTCTCTTCATTGCAACAATATCATCCATTGATCCATCCAGCCTGCTTTCATAGACACCGTCTCTCAGCCTGGAAAATACTGTGGCCCCAGCTTGCTCTCTTTGGACTTCTGGCTGAAATTTCTACTCTGACATGTAGTTTTATCCTTTCAATACACATGTTACATCAATCTAGTCAGACAGAAAAGAAGAAACAAAAAATAGCATCAAAATATTAAAAAGAAAGCAAATGTCTCAAAGCATCTTGCCAGGACAGTCCGTAAGATATTTTTTAAGCAATTAGTCTTCTGCACCTCGGGCTGCTGACCCTCAGCAGTACTGTGGTAACACAGATTGAACAACAGCTGATTATTTCCACCTCTTCTCATCAATGAAGAGACATGCTGACGACTAATTGCATAATTGTAAATAAATAAAAACTTACTCTAATCTTCAGGATGTCAGGTCTTTTTTTAAAGAGTCGACAGACAGCTGAGGAGGAGGAAGAAAACCTTCTGTTATAAGATGGTGGGTTTTTTCCTTCTCACGGGAGGTTACGGCACTGGGGAAGCTGCATCTGGAAAGGAGATGCTGGGTCTCCCTGTGTATTTGTAATACTTGAGTAGTTCTTTCTACACTTTTGTCAGTCAGCTTTTTTGCCTAATCCAGCTTTCCTATAAGATGTCTTTCTAATGTACAGCAGCTGCTGTAATCGCTTCCCACCATCACATGGAACATGCAGATAAGTTGGGAAATAACAGGATAATTTGAAAAGACACTATCCTGTTGCAAATCAACAGCCTCAGAAATGGACCCTGGGTCTTGTCCTCCAAAAAAGTATCTGAGAACTCATGAGGCAAATTTCTATCTGATAAAGCTGACATTGACAAGTGGCCTTTAGCTGACACTGTAATGGGACAGAATTTCTAATAGAAGGGGTATTTCTAACAATCTACTTTTTTTAAAGTGGGATAAATCAAGTTAAAGTGCAGAGCCGGCTGAAAAGCTAGCATTGTAAGGGAAAATGATCTCATGACAGGCAATTGGGATCCATAAATGTTTTAAAAATAAGGTCAAAAATTCATTTTAAATAGGCCTGCTATTCTCTCATCATCCATTCCTCCCCCTGCATCCATTTTCCAATTCTCTTCTGTTGTTCTCATCTGTTGCTGGATGAGTTTTTTGCTCTCTTGCGCCTTCATTCTGCTCTCCCTTCCTCACAGTCTGTTCTTTCTCTTTTTGTAAGTAACTGAATAATTCAGTTGAGTGTGTCTCCATAAACAGACACATGTATATAGCACTGTCTGTGCTATACAGCCAGATCCTCTGAAATTCTTTTCCAGTTCCTTTGTGATTTGGTTTGTTGAGTTTTGCATCCCTCGGACTCCTCCCCACCCTGCCACCCACCTTTCCGGTTTATAGCTAGGATAAATGATAAGCCAAATTCTACAGGGTGTTATACACGTCTTGAAGTAAACCTCAGCTCGTTAACCAAAGGACAGGCTGGTGATAAGTATAAATATTGTCTGGGAAAATGAAGGCCTGTTGTTGTCAGTGTAATGTGTGACTACCTTAAAATTTTCTGACAGCTAGAGTATATTGGGAAGTATCAGCTGAAGACAGAGCTTTGGCATGTGCATACCCACTCATGTCTTAGTGGGCCATCAGAGAGTCAAAGCACTCATGAACCTATCCTAATCCACGTCTACAGAAAGAGGCATAATATGTTTATGTAGTATTACCATATACTGCAGTGTCAGTCAGACCATGAGAGAACTATGTAAGCAGTAAGCTCCTACAACTTAGTCTCCCCAGGAGTTAGAGGGCTCTGTCATGGGGCACTCTCTTTCAGGGCTTTACAGTCACAGACTAATAGCTGATCATGAGAAATAGCGAAGGAGCTGTCGAGACAAAGCCATGAAGTTAGCATCTGCGCTTGTATTTAAGAGCATTTAAATAATGACGAATTAATCATCTATTCGAGGATTTACTTGGATTGTCTTACAAACTTTGTACAAATCCAGTTACTTAAAACATCAATTCTTTCCTTCAGGGTGGCAGTAAATCCTTGAAACTTTAGCTTTTTAATGTATGTTCAAGAACCGCATGTAACACCGGCCACATTGCAAATAGTTCTTCACCTGTTAGTGACCACATCAGCCTCACTGTTCTGACCCTTATGTTAAGTGGTTCTAAAAGCCACTTCTTTATTTGCAGATCAGATTTGAAAGCTGATAACCTAAAGATATAAGGAAACCTATGCCTGGATAGTAGCTGTGAACGTTCTGAATTAAACAAATCTGCAATGTACTGAGTTTTGTCAGTTCCCAGTTGAGAATATGGAAGAAGAATCATGCCTGTCTGTGTTAAAGGCCAAGTACTTTATTGTGTGCCTGGCAGGGCTCCAAGCCTAAAAATCAACCAGAACAAAAAAAGAGGAGTGTTAAGAACTGCATTATTTTTCCATAATATGTCAAAGGGTTCTACACTTGCTTCAGGATGAATAAGGAGCTGTTTGTACTTTTCACGATCAATTAATTCCAGGTTCAGGATGTTGCATTTCAAATAGGTTTGGTTCCCAAAATGCACAGACGTTTGTGTTGGACCATGGTTAGAAACCAAAATTCTAACTTCTAGAATAATAACATTCCTGTCTTCTAGCGCAATGGAAGCAGCTGACAATTTTATGTACTATGTGAAACCATATAGCAGAAACTGCTGTGAATACCAGACTTTCTGAGCCCACAGACTATTAGTAGAAAACATTGAATTAAAAAAAAAGGCAATAACTTACTTAAAGCAGAGATGCTTTGAAAACCACAGACTAGAAGTATCTGTGTATATGTTATTAAAATATTGATTATTAGAGTATGTAAAACATTTCAGTAGGATGTACTATTAACTTGCTAATCGAGAACTTGTTATGGTCACTTCTTATCTCTGTATAATAAAGGTTTCAGATCAGGGTGTATTCTAAAGAGCTGTTCAAACTAAGCAGAGGGATTTTGAAATTTACAGGCTGGCTTTTGGGGGTAGGCTTGAGGGGAAATTATTTTTGAGAAATCCCTGCCAAACCTCATGTGAAAAATAAACCATTCCAAATGGCACATGCACAGAGCGCCAACTGCAATTCCATTAATACTAGTAATAAAGAGTGACTCTCATAACTTGTTTGGAGTCATTCCTACTTACACAAAGGTCGAATTTGGCATAGATTATCTGAACCAGAGGGAAGTCTGAAATGCTTGTGTCTTCATGCTAAGACTATGTACACACTTTTATTTACCAAGGGAAACAGTTCTTGTGCCATATGTCGTCTTATCAAACCCCACCGGTACTGATCATAGCCTACAATATTATGTGAGTTCCAGAAACATAGCATGCCATCTATTCCACAAAACACCTTGTCACACTGCTGCTTTTTGTTGTATTTCAATGCGGGGGGGGGGGGTGTGATTCTCAAGATAAACATAAGCATTCCTCTGACTTCATAGAAGTAGGTAAGGGAAATGAGACAAAAGCATGTGGTGCTGCCAGGCTGTGGCTGTCCTTGCAGGCTCGCAGGGCTGAGAGATTCCACATTAACACATGTGCCAGCGGTTGTGTCCCTTGCAATTAGGAGAGGTGGTTCTGATGTTGCCAAAACAGAGAACTTGAATGGGGCATCACAGAGATCATGACAGCTGCCACAGATTGCCATGTTGATATGATGTGAAGGGCCCTGGAGGTTTTCTGTTGTATATATTTTTCCTAATTTTCCAATATATTTAGGGAGGCAAGAAACCAACTTTTAACTGGTAATTATATTGATATGGGGAGTTCATGAACAGGTAATCAGTGCTATCTGGTATGCTGAACAGCTAGTGCATTTGTACACGTAGCCCAGGGCTTGGCAGTCTTCATCCTTTGTGTACAGTCGAATGGGCATGGAAGTAGCCTCTTCAGAGCTAGGCTGCAGCCTGGTATCCCTGCAGCTGTAAGTAGGACAGTAGATGGGTCCTTAAGAGTTTGCTTTGGTTTTTGGCAAGCCTCTGCCCGTACAGGCTTTAACAGTTTTTTGTCCTCTTGTTGATCACTCCATGGATAGGTGACAGCATGGCCACTTTCCCTGAGCACATGTGCACACTGTCGTATCTCAGGCCAGCATCACCTGGGAAGGTGGAAGAGAATTGAGATTTTAATGCTGAGCCTTCACATGTGGGGTTCCTAAAGCTAATACTTTGCACTTTGAACCTTCCCTTAGCCTCAGTGATACATACTTCTCCATGACAGCTTGGTCCCGACCCCTAACAAGTCAGTGCCCCACATACCATAGAATCAAATACAGCTGTTCACGGGTCTGACTACAATGAGGGGATAAAAGTAGGGTTTCCTTTTAAAATTGACCTCCTCTTCCTCAGGCCATTAGTAGGAGACCTGCTTCAACTTCTGGAAAGGGGCCCCAGATACACCAACACTCATTTTTTAATCACAAGACAAGTCTGTAATGCCATTGAAATTCAGGTCTGAAGCTAAGCATGCGCTTAGGTATTTATTAGATCAGGCCTGAAATTGGGCCTCAAACTTGACCCCTTCTTAGGCTCAAGCTTTTGCTTTTACTATCAGGTATCGGGTGCATTTATCAAATAGATGCTGACACAGTTGACTTCCTTTTGAATTCTCACAGCTTAATCTCCCTGGGTTATGTTCTTTTCCTGTGTGTTGCTGATTAAATGAAATCTCTTCCGTAAAAGACACTGGTGATCCGAAGAGCTGCCTAGCTACTGTTGTCCCAGACAACACCCTGTTTCCTAAAGGTGCTGGTCACTGTCCAGCTCTGCCTGCTAGGAAAAAGACCCCTCTAAAACAGATAGCAGTTTGACAAAGGACTGCAAAATTTGTCCATTTAACATAATGGAAAGCAGAATGACCTCAGTGAGGCAAACAGCAGCAGTTGCCCAGCGTGTGCAGAACAGGGTCGAGCTTGAAAGAAGCTGGGTCAAGCAATACAACTATGTCATTGAGGCTGTTACAGAGTACAGATCTTTTATTTGTTATAGTTAAGTATGTGACAGAAGCCAACTGAAATAATGGACTTCTGATTACTTTTGATTTCTGGATTGAGTTCTTCTATTGTATACCTATGCAGCACCCCCCTCATTATTGCAGCGCAAGATCTGAGGTGGAGGCCTTGAGTCCTCTTGAGTTTTGCTGAAGTTCCTCACTGCAAAATGCATTAACAGCACTGCTTGTTAAATTTCATCCGCAGCATTTTCAGCAGTCAGGGTGTCGGTGCTCTGGCTACATTGTTGTCTTGCAGTTAAAAAACACCAAAAAGTTCAAGATTTCTTCACAGCCAAGGTGTGAAAAGTAATTAGAATGTATCACTGGGTGCTGGGTATAAGCAATTATCTATGAATATATAAAGGCTCTATTTTTCTCAACAAACAGGCGACATTGTTATAATTATTTAAAATGAAAAAGAAAGTCACCGACTCAGACATGAAGAGATTGGGCGGATAACTTTATTAGTTCCCAGTCTGAGGTCTGTAGTGCAGATGCTAATCTAATATCAAGACTGCATTAAAATAAAGCACAAAATACAGGAAAAGAGAACTCCCTTTACCCTGTAAAGCTAGTGCTCTGTATGAGGTTGGCTTTTCTGCACAAGGCCAGCTCTTTTCAACTTTCAACCTCAAATCTGGCTGCTAAAGAACGCTTGGAAAAAGGAGACCTAGCAGCTTCGTTCTTGCTCAGTATGGAATCCAAATGGAACACTTTCCTTGTACCAAAAGTGCTGAGCTTTGAGTAGTTCTGCAAAAGTTAGTAACAATTTCTTTTTTATTTTCATTTTTTTTACACCTTCTTTAATGTCCATGCTGTTTAGTTAATTTCCCAGTGCAGAAAGGAGTCTGATAAAATACCATCACTGTCCAATCTAATCTGAAGGATTTATTTTATATACATATATATTTTAGTGCTTTTGACACACTTGCTGTGCTACTGTATTTATTAATAATGAGAAAGCAAGAGAGACAGATACTGCTGCCTGTGGTTTTGCTGCTTTTTCCTCATCAAATGGCCAGGCTGCTGTGTTAAGTGTCATGTTGCCCAATATTAAGTAGAGCCATTCCAACTGAACTGTATGTCATAAGTCCTGTATGATAGGAGATATTGAGTCTTCTGTAATCTAGGTGATATTGGGATGTCTGCCTTCCGAGCAGAAATATGAGTTCTGGCCCTGCGGGCTCCAAGGGGGTCCTGCTGTTCAAGGCAGATGCTATGTGAATAATCCTGTGTCCCAGAGTAGAATAGATTTCATGAAGTGGTGTATCAAATTCAGTGTGTATGTTGTGAAATGCGTACAACTGAGCAAGAGGACAAATACTGGTATCTTTTCTAAAATGCACTCTGGTCACCAACTGTGAGATTTTTCTGGGTTTAGTCCATTCTTCTGTTTTCTATTTAGGCTGGAATGACGACTGTCAAAATTACTGTTGCAAATAATGCACTCCTGGGTTAGGAAGACCAGAGCTGCACATGGCAACAAGTACTGGCAGTGCCCCTCGAAGAACAGGGACCCTGGGGAGGCCAGGGCCAGGTGTGTGCTTTGCACCATCAGATAGTCCAAGGAAACGTCAGAGTAGCAGATGCCTAGAGTGAAATTATGACTTTGAATTTATGGTATGACTCAAAGTGAGCAAATTGGGATTCTGAGGAGATCCAAAAGTTTCTTGTATTGCAGTAAGCATGGTTATATGAAATTATATTCTATACTTCATAACTCCTTCAAGACAAGATAACAATTTATAATTTATAATACATGCCTATGCCTTCCATCCCTGGTCTGCCATCATCATAACAAAGTGATTCTGACAATCTAAATTCAATCTGTCCTGTGGAATGATTATAGGGGAATTTAGCAAAATACTATCCAGTGGTACCCACAAGTGGATCAGTATTAACATTTACATTTGCATTTGAAGCTAATTTTCAAAGTATTTCTCTTAATTTGCTGGGAAGATACCTGTCAAGTTAGCAATTAAACTGTAATTTGGTCACTGAGGTGTTTACATGGATTAATAGATCTCTCTCTTAAGTGTATGCTCCTGGCTTTGAAATAATAGCTATACTGCGTGGTAGCATGACCCTACTTGAGTTTCATACACACATGCACAAAATCAAATTCCATCACATTTTAATGCAAATTTTACCTTTGCAAATGATGGCCTGAAAAGAATGAGTTTCCATGGTAACCTTAGGGAACACATAACCTGTTTATCATAACTTCTCCATGAAGCAAGACAGGGGGTGGGGAACATGCTTTGATGTCAGCTATATTTTTCTGTAGACAGCACTCTGCTGTAGCACATATAGAGAATTTACCAAAATGCTTCTGTAATGTCCTAAATAAACTTTTTTTTTCCCCCTTTCTTAGCAACAGGAGCAGTCATATGGAATAACATAGGAGGGAACTGCAAGAGGCAATATTCAAAACCATTAACTGACCTTTCAGTTCCTGTCTGTAGTTTGACAACTAGGTTAACATTTTGAAAGAACAATCACAAATTAATACTTAAAACAGATCTCTTCCATCACTTTCTGTCTCCTTGCTTTCCCCCTTCTTTACATTTGGCCCTCAGGTATCTCTGCTACCTTTCAGAGGCACTTTAAGTTTTTGTTTTATTGTTCTTCCACTTCACTGCTGAAAGTACTGTTTGAAAAATGCCTTGAAATACCTCTGAACCACTACATTGTGGAGCTACCACAGCAAAGAATGTATTGATTATACTTCACATTCACTGCTGACTTTCAGAGTTGAGGTGGTGGCTTCTGGAGCTGCCATTAGC
This sequence comes from Porphyrio hochstetteri, assembly GCA_020800305.1. Lineage (NCBI taxonomy): Eukaryota > Metazoa > Chordata > Aves > Gruiformes > Rallidae > Porphyrio > Porphyrio hochstetteri. Next base: position 15,665,176 of record CM036910.1, on the reverse strand, counting down.
GAGGAGCGAGTTTGATGGCTGCGAGCATCTGCAAGGTTGTATTTTTCCTGCAGATGCACGGTAACTCCTGGCTAAAGTAAAGTATGCCTGCAACTTTTTTTTTTAAGGTCATTAGGAGTAAGGAACAGATGTTGAGGTTTTTCAGAATTCTGCTTTGAAGTGCCATTTAGGAGTCAACTGACAAGACTGACCCTATAGGCAGTGAATTTTGGGACTGGAACAGAGGAACCATTGCCCACAGTTACCCATCTGGTATCCATCTGGTACCAGCAAACAACAGACAGTACCAAATCGCAGAGAAACTGTACCAACTGCTAAATTGGTATCAGCAAGCAAAGAAGGTCACCACCCAACAGCAGTTGCAAGCAGGAGAAACAATGTCTGTAACATTTACAGACTGGTTTCTGAAGATCCGGAGGAACCTGATGCCATAGCATATGGAAAGCAATTCCTCTCTCTAAGCCTGCTTATGCTGATGTTGTTTGCTCAGTATTAATCCAGGTTTGGGATTTTTTTGTTGTTGTTGTTGCTGTTAATCATATTGAATTTGCAGTCTGGAGTGCTTTTGTCATGATGCCATTGAGAGCACGCCTCTCTTTAGTGGCATCTATGTTTAACAGGATTAAGGTGGATTTAATACCCTCTGCTACAGACTAGCCATTCAAATTCTAGAAGTACTGTTCCAGAATGGTGTCAAATCACAATGAAAGGAGTTGAGGTTAATTTTTAACTCCGTGACGACTTGCTCTTTGCTGGTTTTCTTTGAAGTGAACTATTCTTGGGGAGAGCTGTGGTAGGGGGCTGTTTCCCAGTTTTATTGCCATCTCCTTCTTCTTCCCTTTGTTCGTTTTCCCCCTTCTTCCTCCTTTTCTTCTCTTGAAGCGGTGCGCTGGTTTGTACAGTAGCTAAGTGTTTAGAATGTAATAATACAACAGTGAGAGATTTACTGCCTCTAGGCTCTACCCCTTCTACTCTTGAGGACCTCCAGCAAGGCGTGATTTTATAGACAATGAAAGGCTCGCTCTCCCCTGTGAAGCTGCCTGCCTGCAGGAAGCTTTTCACTGTCTATTTCCACTACTTGCTCTGCAATTTAGTTCCATGCCCTGCTATTTCCCCTTTCCCTCCCTCTTTCCTTCCCTGACATACACATGCATATACCCCCCACAAACACGTTCAGCACCAACACCAGATGTAGGTAGATACAGCAAAATAGCATTATCTCAAAGCGCATATTATAAACCTCAGAAATACCCCAAACATTTCAGTTTTGCCATCCTCATCGTAAATGGAAGTATTGATCTGTCCCCTGTTTGCTTTCCAGGTACTGACGCTGTCATTTCATTTTCCCTTAAAAGAACACAAGCTCATAGCTGGGCTGCGAAGCGTGGCCATTACACCCTGGCATTGGTGCCAAGAACTCTGCTGACTTAGCTAGAGAAAGATGCTGAAAGCCCCTGACTTCGAGAGAAAATTCAATTCAATTTGCTTCATATAGTGTCTCTCATGAAGTATTTCAAAATGCCTTATATCAGGAGATAACATAATGAGAAAATGCTTTAGAGAACTGGGTATTCAGATAGCAAGACAAAATGATACACAACAATGAACTGGAGTAAAAGAAAAGACGACTGTCATTTAAAAGCAGTAATCATCTGGATAAGTAGTCTTGTAAACTAATTACAGTGAGAAGCAAAGAATGCAAGACGGGGAGGAACGAGAAGCAGCTTAGTTTCAAACAGGGTAAGGCAGAAAACTGGTTTCACGGGGGGAGGAATTGTGCACAGTACTGTAGAACAACTGCAGGAGGTCTGCTTTAGAAACGTGTTCGCATGTATGTCTTATGTATGCTGTATATTGCATCACGAGTGCATCTCAGTGACAAGTTGTTCTCTCTAGTGGGCTGGGGAGAGATGAGTTGCGTTGGCCTGGTTCAGTGGAAGAGCAGTCAAAATGCCCCTTGTAGTTGGGAAGAATCAGTGCTGCTGGGTGCTGAGGTTTGTTTGGCTTGCTGCTTTTAAGTTTTGCTCTCAGCTCAAGGGTCTCTGTTTGCCTCCACTCTGAGAATAGGTTTGCAAGCAAGGGTGTCGCAAATCTGGTGCTCATTAAAGACAATTAAGAGGTAGAATTAACCAAAACATATTATACGACTAATGGAAAAAGAAGCCACCCACAGAGACGGACGCAGCCAGGAAATGATCTCATTTTGCACGGCCACAGGAAACCCTAGTCCTCCAGCACCAGGGACTGCAGAGCTGGGGTTCAGAAAGCAGAGTATTATCTTTGTGAGGCTGTGCAAAAACACTTTGCAGTTTTGGCTTCACCTCCATCTTTGCTGTTTTCTCTCTACTTAGTGTTGCAAGATACAGCAAATGCTGAGAGCTTGTTTTCTACTGAGCTACGGCAATTGCCATGTTTTTAAACTGTTATGAGAACAGCCTGCTTCCCTTTTAAAGTTCCCATCTGTGTTTGTATTTCCCTCAGTCTATTGCCTTTATAGAGAATTTTCCCCTCTCTCTAAATCCAAACCATTAGTTTCACCTCCTCGAACAAGAGGCAGGCATTCCTGAGGAGAGCAAGTAAATCCCGAGATAATCAGTCCTGCTTAACTCTGGCATGGAGCGCTGCTCTCATCAGTGTTCCTGGTGTTCTTTGGGTAGGGAGAAGGGACAGTGACTGTCAGTATGTACACTGAGTGTGCCCATGCGTATCCATGTATGTATGCGTATATATGTGGTGAGAGAGAGAAGAAGGGGAGCGTTTAATTGCCCAGCAATCTGACCGACCAAGTGCTGTTCTGATTGCATACAGCTGATTTTCTAAGTGAAAATTTTCAAAACTACTCACCAGAAAAACCGAGATCATCAGTGACTCTGGAGTGTGTGTCTGCGTTTCTTACGGGGAAGAGGAAGGATGGTTTGATTACTATCTCTTTTTTCCTTTAGACAAGGATGTTTTTCTCACCCAAGGGAAATGCATTCTAGCAGCATGAACATAACTATTAATCAACACTTAAGCAATAATCAGTGAATGAAAAATGATGACCAGAAACTGAAAATGTACTTGCATAGCTACTTTGGTGCTTTTCCTTTGAGATCGTGCCCTTGAATTTTAACATGAACAATTCTTATAAAATTAGTGCTGATATATTCTGAAAGGCGGTGATTTAAAAAGCCAGCGCTTATTTTTCACTTTAAAAAAAATACTAACAGTGAATGATGCATTAAGATCTGCATAAGTAATGCCATAAAGCTACCTCAGTAGTCTCTGAGATAGATCCTCAATTGATGTGAGCCAGTAATATCTTACGGGGTTACTTCAGAGCTGGAGATGCTGAGATCACCATTACTAGAATGTGGGAAGACGTGTTTGGGATACAGAGATATAGATGTTTTTCCTGTGTATTTTCACCCAAAAAGAAGATACAGCCACTGAGAGATGCAGGTGTATGTCAGCTTTGGGAATGCCTCCAAGAGGAATCAAATGCTATTGAAATTAAAACAAGCCACCCTCATCAGTATTTAGCAAGCTTTCCTGAATCGGGGCCAAGGTACGTGGTAGCACCCAGCAGAAACCAAGGCTGTGAGACTCTCCTAGGAGTACAACAATACCTTCCTTTAGCTCTTCCAAGATGTTTTTTGGCAAACTTAGTCACAGTTCTAATAGCATCAAGTGGTTTTTGGAATAATCTCAAAACCAGGCTGGTATAAAAATGCTTAAAAGTGAGCGTGTGCTGAAGAAGAAGGAGGTTCGACATGCCCTGTGACTGAGCCCAGAAAGCAGAACTTTACAAGTCTGGAACTTGGTGATTGGGCTGTGAAGAGGCACCTGTAGCCATCTGTTGCTTCACCTTCCCAAATTATTTACCCTGTTGACAAGAAAATAAAAAGTTCAGACTAGTTGCCAGTCTACCTAAATGCTTTGAAGTCATCACACCATTACTTGAGAAGCTCTAATGGTTACGCTCCCAAGATGTCTATAAAATGGGGTGGGAACCCAAGGTTTCTCAGGACCTGCTGGGGAGATACTGCTTGCTTCCTTAGTCTTGCAAACTGTCCTATGAGCAAGTTTGTAACAGAGAGGTTGAAAGTGCTTTCTCTCCAGTGCTGGAGGTGTTTTCTAAAGTTCCTGTGGAACATCATCTTGGTTTGCTATTGCAGGCACTTAACGAAGAAAAGTACAACTAAGACTATAAAAAAAGAAGTATTAAAGGTGCTGTCTTATATCCAAACAATGGTAAAGCAGTACTGATGGGCTCATGTAACATTAGACTCTTCTTTGAGGACTGCTTCTGTCATTAAAATCAATGCAACTTAATTAAAGTAAATTATAGATAGATACATCTATAAATAAGATATTAAAGTGCGCTGCTGAATATTATAATTGCTGCATATTTAGCAATCAGCGTGTGTGTTCTGCTTTTGCCAGGAGGGATTTCTTTCAGTGGAATCAATGGAGCTTTATTAAAAACCATCCAAATTAGAGGGAGAAATGATGAGTGTTATAATAACGCAAAATCACTGTTTCAACTTTCATTGCAAAACCAGGAAAGCAAAATACATCCCTCTTTGTGCATGTAAGGAAAACAACAGGAACATTCTTTTGAATCGTGGACACTGGTAGAATTTTTAATTTTTACCTTTTGATGGAAAACATAAAAAAGCTGGATGGAGCAAAATATGTTTTCTGTGGAAACGCTGGAGGTCTTGGAGGGTCGAATAATTAGGATATCACAGCACTGTGGAATTAAGAAGACCCCTTCAATCAGCTTCCTCAATTTCACATGGAACATCCAGTTCACTGCCTCACATACCCCACCTCTGTTTTAGCAGGTGAAGAAAGTGTCCATGAGTCATACAGCGCTCTTGAATTTCACTTGCAGTCCCTAGAACCAGAGAGACTGTGGAAATGCAAAAAAATAAAATGGGTGAATTTTGGTCTTTCACCTGTATATGAAGCATTGAGACCAGGGTGGGGAACAAAGCCACTTTTACCTCTCTCAGTTTTTCTTCAGTTTTCACTTAATTGAAAACAAAAACCAACTGTGTCTCAGCAGAGGGGAGACCTGAAGGTTAAAGGGCAAATTCCGTTATACCACGGCTCTTTTTGGCATGCTGAATCTCAACCCATGTGATTAGAAACGCTCACAGACAAAAGAAGAGCTTTGAGAACAGAGGTCAAACCAGCATCTGAATCAAGTCCTTTAACAGATGATCACAAGACTATTGAAAAATGCACTAAGCAGTGCAGCAGTTCTGTGGGACGTGTTTATACACAGACTTCCAGGCAAAAAGCAGAACTGGGCGGCATTTTCAAAGCACTTGGGTGATGGCTGAGCACGTGCCTCACTTCACAGCCTTCCTGGGACGGCTCCTGTCTTTTAGTGCATGTCAGCCGTATAAAATACAACAGTAGTATTCCGCCCTTTTTTATGGGGAGAAAGGCATGATGCACAAGCTCAAGTGACTTTCCTGAGCGTACACGGTGAGTAAAGGAAAAAATTAGGAGTCCCAAGACTCCTGTCTTCCTAAGCTCTTCCTGATCTCCTATCATTTTAAGTCAGTCAGGTATGGCTCAAGTGGAGTCAGCAGTGTTTTTCACTGGGTTCATAAACATGTCACTAAATCCCATCAGCCTTGATGAAGTTACGCTGCTGCTACTTATCTTGTGGGCAGCACACACTCCTCATTTTCTTTCTGATCTTGACGAAATGCCTGGGGGAGGCTTATTGTTCAGAAGGTAGGAAATAAGGGGTTAAATAGAAAAATTAAAAGTGTACAAGTGGAAAATTAATAAGCCTGAATGCAATACCCAGTGTGTGATTCCTTTTTTAAGAGTGTGAAATTTCTGACTCTGAGCTGTGGGTTTTCTACAGTTAGTTAATAAGCTTTAAACAAATTTTTCAACAAACTGATCTCTGCAAAGATGATAAAAGTTTTCTGTATGCGGCTTTAAATAAAATACCTGAGGGAAAGGGAATGGTGGCTGCAGCTTTGAGACAGCCACCCTGAAAATGTCTCTGCATCATTCTTTTCCTTGTGAGCAAGTCTTGGGTCTTCAGTGTACCAACTTCACTCAGGACGGACCTGGAGCAGGGAGCTCTGGTAGCTCAGCTGAGAATTTGTGGGAGGACTTAACTCCCCGGGTGCAAACACACTGTCCTGCCACACACGTCCCCACTGCTGGGGTGAGGAGTTGCTGCTGGCTTCCGTGTGCAGTGTGGTAGCTCTCTCCCCAAGGAACAGGAAGAAGTTGGTTCTGGCTTCATGAAGCTTAAACCTTAAAAGAGATCACTGTAGTAGTTACTGTTCATACCGCAGTGGCTGTCCAACTCCAAACACCTTGATCTGTATGAGAGGGGCAAGGGAGCCTTTCCTGCTAGCAGCTGGTCTTTTAGCCTTTAACAAACGCTCCAGGAGGAAGGCAGGGTAAGGAAGGTGAGGAGGAATGAAATGCAGCATCTCCCGGGAAGAATCATGGCCTCTTGCACTTTCCTGCACAAAGTAGTGTCAAGCTTCAGGATGAAGCAAATCCTTTCTCTGCTCTTGAAGAATTGTTCTTCTGCAGCCCCGGCATTTTCCTGTAGGCAAATCCTAGACTTATTTCAAGACACCTGCCTGCAGGTATACTCTGCTTATGCCTTATAATTTATTTATAAATATTTGAATGCTCTAAGATACTTGTTTGTGGCTTGATCTACAAGTCCATGTTCCCATCACATTTATTATTTTTTTCCTGGGAAGTTTTTTCTAGGGAGAATTGGCAGGGTTGAGAGATTTGCTGCTGGCCTATCAATTCCATGTATTAGAAAACTCAAAGTGCCCCGCAGTTATGTTGGCCAGGGACATGGCTTGCACTGACACCTGCACAGTTTTTGTGGCCACTTTCTTTACAGTTTCTTTCCCTTTCTGTCTGTTCTGGATATGCCTGTGAAATGTGAAACAATCTTACTATGGTTTTGTCTTGAAACAAATGTGGATTCTAGTTGTCCAGGGAAGTGGAGGGAGCCCCAGCCTGCTCTTGTTCTTCTCTGCCTTTTGGCCCTCCACGTCAGTCCCCTGGTGAAGGCTGTGGACTAGAGAGAGGGGAGCAGCACACAGTGCCTGTATTGCTCTTCAGTCTGTACTTCCCCCAGCCTGGTTCTGCGGCTGGGGACGGGCAAGGGCTTAACTACAGATGCACCTGAACAACAGAAATAATATGAGCTGTGCCGAAACAATGCCTTCCTGACCATGAAGGCATTGAGTTATACAGGTGCAATGTCTTGCCCACTTGTCTCCAAGTGTGGCCACTGCTATGTGCTTGAGGGAATTCATCAGCATTCCCAAAGGGGCAATTAGGAGACCTGCTCTCTTCAAGGCTTTACCTCTCTTCCACTTGTCAAAGGCTTTACTGTCTTGTGCTAACCTGATGATAGCTGGATTGATCCATACACTTATCCAGTGTATTAATTTTCTGTGAAGGCCTTGTCCGTACCAAGACTTGGCAACAGTTAAGTTTGGTGAATTGTTTGTTGTTGTGTTTTGATAAAGATAGCATTTCCTTTCCTTGGTTTGGGCACGCTGCTCTTTTAATTGCACTGATGGGATGATGGCTGTTTCTGTGTTTATCTCTACCCCGTTATTTTTGCATATTCATGTTTTGCTTGTTAGTTGAGGCAGCTCTAGACTAAGAGATGATCTTTTCATAATGATGGCTTTTATTTAACATGATGTTGTTAATTTAAACCCTAAAAATACAGGAGCATGTTTTGGATCGTTCTTTCTGTTGTGCATTACCATACACTCGTGAAACATGTATTTCATTTGCAGTCATATCTCTCCTTACTGATGGGAGGGTGTTGGTCTCAAAAGCTCTTCCAGTCAACTCCGATAAGGACTTAGCTATGTAATGCACCTTCCATCAGCTCATGCACCTCACTGGTCACCCTGTGGTCAGCATCTGTTTGGCTTTGATAGGACTTCTAGGTTTTAGTCCTTTTTTATTAAGGTTGCTGTTTGCTCACCTAAACATTTTGTGATGATTAACTACACAGTTAAAACCTCCACACCTGGACCGAGGGCCAGCTGCACATGTCCTGTTTCAGGGAAGGAGGAGAAGCTGGAATATTTTGATATTTTGTAAATTGGTACCTTTCACACCAATTTTTAGCTTTGTTGTAAAGACAGCAAGGAACCCTTTGCTTTGGCTCTCTCTGAAACAGAAATAACTTCTGCAAAGGAGGTGTTTCCGTTTTTGCAATTTCTCTTTTCATCAGGATAGTATTTTACTCCAGGCACCGTTTTGCTGGTGGCTGAGTGATGGTACGTTCTTCTTGTCGCGTGGACAGATGGAGAAGGGAAAGGAGAAGAGCCTTTAATTAGCCGTGCAGAGCCGGAGCATGCTTTTCCAGTGCGTCGGGGGCTTTATATAGGGTGTGAAGACTCCGTCGTTCAGTGGATCCAAATTAGCAAACTTGTGTATCCATCGCTGGGGTGTTTCTGTGGCAACTGTCTCTCAAATTATATATACATACAGACCTGGTGGGGGGTATTGCCTTCTATTTGGTCTGTAGGAAACCATCAGAAAAGGGGTGGTTTCGGGCTGCAAAAAGGCATTGCGATGTAAATATTATTTGTACCTTCTAGTGACTGATAGTAGTTTTGGGATTGCTGCTCCGTGCTGGCACAGTCCCAAACCTGTTTGTGTTCTTGCACGTTGGCTGGCTGCTGTTACTCCTGCTAGGTGTGAGAACAATCACCAGGAAACTTGCACGGGGTTGCGAATGTGCAGTTACCAGGTGCCTCCTTCAGCTCGTAAACATCTTGCCACTGCATATGATAGCTTATCTGCAGACACAGAGGTAGACCATAGACCTTTTGTGTGGAGACAAATTCTACGTTCATTTCTTTTCCCCTTGTTGTTCTTCATAAAACAGCAGAAACCTGGAGGCTCTTCTCTCGCCGGCATACCTAGTGAATTTAGGGAAATTATCAACCCCGTGAAATTAGCAGTGTAAGAACAGCCACCGTGGCTGTGACTCTCAGCCTAAGTGACTCTATCTTTAGAAATTCTCTCTACGAGTTAGTTTTTCTGGTGGGGGAAAAAAAAAAATGAATGAATGATCCATTAACCTTCTGCCCTCTTTTTGAAATGTAGGGCAATTATTGTTATTTTTTGCTCATCCAAAGTCAGACACTGCTAAAGCATGGGTCATTTCAAATCAGAGGTGGTTATTTCTTGTGGCCGTCAGTTCCGTGCGGACTGCTTTCTGGTTTGAGTCAGATAAAGGGGAGTTAGCAAGAGGCCTGTGCTATATATTTTTTTTTCACTTATGAGAATGTTGGCTGTTCAGTGAGTGGCAAGGTGCATAACGGTGTTTGTCTAGAGTAATTCCTAAGCTTGCCTGGTAGCGCCGAGGGATAGTGCCTCTCTTCGTGTCAACTTGGCTTAGGTAATGAGTCCACAAGAAATTGTACACAGAAATGCTATGTAAAGGTAGATAAGGCTTCCTACCCCTGAGTGCACAACCTTTCCCATTGTAGCAGCTCATACATCTCTTCAGTGAAAATGGTATATTGCGTATCAACTCCAGGGCTGACAGAAATGTACTCTAACCTGTAGAATGGGAAAAACAAGTTAATTTTTATTTGTTTTCCATTTTTATAATCAGGCATTTGTGGAAAGCTTGGGGTGATTTATTAGTCTCTTTTTAATGAATTGTTAAAAATGTTTGAAAAGGCATTAAATCTTCCTTTCTGCTATTAATCTGTGAAAGGGGAAGGGGATTTTAAATGGCCTCTTAGTATATTGCTTTATAAAACTGCTGATTCTAGCAGCACCAGAATAGGAATACATACTAATGTAGGAAACACTGAAGGCAGGCAGAGCCTCCTGCATTTATGGAGGAAAAGACTAATAGCTCCATTTTTACAAGGCTCTTAACACTTTGGGCCATCAGCAGGCATTGAGTGAGTGAAATTGGGAGAGCTCCTGTGTGCTAAAAGCATTGAAGTTCACCGTTTTGTACCCCAGTTGGAGCCTTCCTGATAGAATTGCGCTCTCCAGCCAACTCCAGTTGCCATCTTGAAAACAAACCAAGTAGTGAGCTGGCATTTTGACTGAGTGCATTAATGCTTCACTTTTGAAATGGCACCAGAGCATGATAAATGCACTTAACTCCCAGCTGGATGCTTAGCTTTGCAGTGGCATTAGGGAAAGTTTCTGGATTTGTGTTAAGAATGAAAGCAAAGCCTGTTTATATCGTGGTTTATACTTGAACAAAACACACGAGTGGAGAGAAAACCAGCAAATTTGGTACTAAGATGCTAGCCGTGGTTCAAGTACTTGTGCCACTGGGATCAGAAGGGGTGTGCTTAATGAGATTATGTGCTCGAGTTACTGAATTCTAGGAGGGAGGAGAGAGAGCATTCTACACAGACGAGGTCATAGTACACAGGCGAGAAAAAGCCTCTGAAGATTCTACCTGTTCTAAGCATTTCTGTGATACAGAAGCCTTTCTTGTTAGCAGTGTTAAGATTATGTATGGGATTTGGAGCTTCTTTCAGCCCCTGCCTTTCTTTTGTTGATTTTGGCATGTTGCAGCATCATGTGTTCTCTGCTTATCGTTTTGAGATGCATTGTTAGTAGCTGGGCTGCATAATTGATCTTCATCTCTAATTACTGTCCTCTCCACAGGTGCCTGGAAAAGGTCCAGACGGGAGCTCGTACAGCCTCCACTACGAGGGGATGGAGAGACAGTATGCATCCTTACCCAGGTACAGCACTGAGCCTCGCACACACCCCCTCCGATTCACCCTCCCTCTGACGGGTAGCGAAATCAGCCCACAGCTGATATCCGGCTCCAACATGGGAGATCGTTTTGCAGTTTTGTCTTGTTCACCTTTTGCTGCTGATTTAGTGCCATCTTCATAACTGTACTATTAATTTGGGCTTTCTGAATTTTAAAAAAAAAAAGTCTCATTGAACATGTCAGCAAGAGTCATGATCCATAGGTAAAGAACATGACATTGAGGAAGCGGGCTCTGCAAGAGTTATAATAGGTCGTAGCAGGGCATAAATGAGTAAGTTTATAGTGATATAATCCTAGCTGGCATTGACAGAGTGCTGCTGTGGAAAACCTCCACTACAGCAGCCACAACTGCTCAAGTCCCACCGTTGCTGCAGAGACCGTCTGCCTAGCAGTCCTGTTCTAGTAGAACATCTCTGTGCTTCAGCTGAACGTTGTGGAAATGAGAGCGAATTCTCAAGGGCTTCTTTTAATTTTTAATCCTTATCAACTCAATGAAGAATAATTCTAGTCTGAAACCAGTGGGGCATAACCAAAAGGAGCGTTTCAAAGACTTCAGTCCCATTTCTATGGGAGTTCTAATAGTGGAGTGTAAGATTTAGCGAGCCAGAAAGGGGAGCGAGAGAATGCTAGAAGAGATAGCAGGAAGCAGAGGGAGGAAAGCAAAAATAGAAAAATATTTCCCCTTTAGAATTAGAGGGCTGGGAAAGACCTTAGAGGCGTTGCCCGGTCCACTTCTTGGACCTACAAGCAAGATAATTTTAAAGGCAAAGGGAATTTACAAGGGAGAAGAGAACCAGTGAATAATTTCTTTTTGCTGCTTCTTTCCACTGAGCTATTCACGTTCAAAGGTGTCACTGGAGAGATTGATTGATAAATATGTAATGCTGTGTCCAACTCCAGTTGAAAATACAAAGAATATCTTACTTCTGGAAACCAATATATAAAGGCTGTCTCACAAGATATTGTTGGATGTTCCTGGGCATTTTTAATGTATGTGGTTTCTAAACCAAAGGGATGTGTTTGTGGTTTAATTACTGCCTTCAAACAATACTTGTGTCAGCCATCATTTTGGAAATTCATCCTGTGCAGTAACTGGTTTTTCTAAGAGAAACCTGCTTTCCAAACCTGAGTCCAGTACGTATTTCCTGACCGACTGAGGATAGTTCTTACTTCCTTAGGTAAATACATGTATTTTATCCTCTGACCCTCATGTCTCCTGTCATGTTTTTAGCAGTGATTTTTGCAGGTTAGTTAGGTCTAGTTTAATTACACACACTCTTCTTTAAACTTCAATTTTGTTGAGTACTTCCTTGTGAATTACATAAGTAAATTAGTAGCTGGTGCCCAGTGTAACTTTCTACAGCGTTTTGTGTATTTCTGTACCATGTCTCCTTTTATTCAGTTTCCCTTCAAGTTAATCAACCTTATTTTTTCAATCTTTATAAAATGGAAATTTCCCAGTGCAATACCTTCCATCACCCAGAATTCTTTTTACTTCACTGGTGCTCACCAGAAATGAGCAGTGCTGATGCAGATGCGCCATTGCTTTATGCAGTAGTGTTCTCTGTATTCCTTCTATCCTGTTCCTTTTCAAACCTGCTGCATCCTGGGCATGGCCCCTCAGTGCCTGCACTGCCTGCCTCTGCACCCTGCGTTTTCTGGTGTTGGTTATCGTTTAGGATTTTTTTTTAAAGTAGGTATGTCTGAATCAGATCATGAATCTCACAGTGTTCTTCCCAAAACTTCCATCTAACTTGCTGGAAACATGACTCTCCAGCTCTTATGACAGGTTTAAGTATTTAGCTGGCTGGGACTTGCCGTTTAGGAAGTCATCCAAATGTTCAATAAGCTTTTGAAGATCGGTGTGAAGAGCATCATTCCTGTCGGTGCCTAAGAAGATCATGCTGGAGAGTGAGGGTTTCTGTGCTCCCTGACCTGGACGCTCCCCCTGCCGCATGTGGGCCATGTCACTGCTGCGTCCCCAGAGGGTTTCCACCCCGGCAGGAGCAGAGCTTTGGGACAGCGCACCTTGGGCATGCCTGCAGCCCAGAGACCCACTGCTGCCTTGTACACTCGGGTTCTGTAAGTTTTGCAGTTTCACGTTACTGCAGTCATTAAGCCCTGGCAGTCACAAGTGACGAGATTGCTAGAGTGAGGTCTATATCCAGAAGAAGGGGATGCAGTCTCACTGCCAGCTACTAATGGAAATGAGTGATTTCTTTTGTTCTCGTGGCTGACTGCCCAGGAGAATAGAGGAATCCAGGTAAAAACCACCCAGTTGCCAACGTATTCTCAGTGGAGGATCCATGAGTCCTACTGTAATGGGCAGCATTATTAAAAAAAAAAAGAAAAAAAAAAGAGAGAAAAAGGAAGGTAGAAAGAAATACAGAGGCAGTATTTCCTCAAAGAGCAGCTTTCTTCTCCAAAGTATTCTAGCATTAGTTCATGGTTTTCTGCCCTTGTCTCATCCCTGCCCTCAGTTCAAACCACTGAGCTGCGTTTGATCTGGATCTGGGATATAATTATTTGCATTCTTAGATGTTTAAGTCCAATTTAGAAAGAGATCCCTATAGAGGCTTCAGATGAGGGTTGTAGATACTGGGAAACAGACTCTTATTGCAATATTGCATTGAGTCCAGGAGGATACGAGCTTTGCCTGCCACTCTGGTGTGGCACAGAACAAGGAAAGAGAAGAGACTTGAGGAAAGTGCTTGTACTGCAGCCAGTTTCACCGGATGAGGGGAGAGGAGGGGATTGGTGCCATGTCAAGTGTAGCCTACCCAGGGAAACTGGTTTACCTGGAAGCCAGCAGGAGTCATGCCAGTGCGTGTGGGCATGGACAAATTGAGTAAGAGAGCTTTGGTTTTCCTTCCCACTGGGTGAGAAAGGGGGAACGATTACCGCCAGATAGCTTTGTGCGTCCCCAAGGCACTACCCTCCTCTAGTGCAAAGGCACGCATCCTGCACGAAGGGGACGTCTGATTGCCAGCAGCATCCAACAGCCCTGATGCTGGGATGTAAAAATCTAAGCTATGAGACATCATCACTGCGATGCTGGTTTGTATTTTTCTGTCTTGCTCTGAAGCTACTCATTGTAGCCTAGATATTATAGGCCAGATTCAGGTGATGTCCATATTAACTGTATTTGAGGAATCCAGCTGTTGAAGCATTTTTGGTAGATGCAGCGGCAAATCCAGTGTCCCACCCTGAGGTCAGTGACACCCTTTTTGCCTCTGAGTGGAGGATCTGTTCCTGTGTAAGGTTACATTTTTAATTCAAAGCTGTAAAGCGGGGCTGGCAGCCTTAGGAAGATGGCTTTGTATGTGACTGGCTTCGTGAGTGGCCAGCTGAGTTACAGTAATTTAGTTTCCAAGTAAAATAATGCCAGTCTGTAGACTGACATTTGCCTCTGTCAGAGGCAAACATCTGATTTAGATGGTAAGTGCCTGTGGCAGGAGAGTTGCAGGTCTTCATCTCACACTGCTTCGTGCTGCTCTGTCTGCAGAAAAGCGGCAAAGTGGGAAAGACAGAACGGAAGGCTTTGCCAGAGATACAGTTCTTCACACTCAATACTTGCATGTTGCCCTGGGGCTACAGCTAAGTAGTGCTGAGTAGTAGCATTAAGCAAAGTTAAATCCTCCTGTTTAGGAGAAGAATGGCTTGATTCTTGTACCGCTTAGCCTCTTCTTGTAGGAAGAAGAGCAGGGCAAGGGTGTGAGAGCCAGAAAAAATTGTATTTTCTAAACTATTTTTAATGCCTGTTTTCATGGCGCAACCCAGAATATTTTCCTGATGGAGCTATGGAACAGATATTAAGTTGAAGCTGCTCTGTTTGTTCATAGTTTTATTTTTGAGCTCGCTTTTATGGATGTCTGTCTTAATGTGAATCAGTGTCTTGCCAACAGCAGCCTTGTTTGGAGAAATCTCATGTTCAAGGACACATGCTTTTTTGTGTTGATGGAAGAGCTGGCTGTGACCAAGAGCAGCCTGTCAGACACTGAGACGGGACACTGGTGGCGTGATGAGTGTAGATCACAAAGCTCAGCAATCTTCCTGGTAAGAAAAGCTGATTCCAAGGGAAAACTAATGCTCCAGACATTGGTAGTATTGAAAAACACGTGTTTTTGTCAAGAAAAGGGGTGAGGCTGGAAAAGCTCTAAGAGTGTTAGAAAATAACTGCTAGCATGGAAAAATGAGTTCAGGCTGTGTAGATGAGTTCAGTGGTACTGCTCTGGCTGGGAGGAGACCACTGAGCAAACCAGCAACTGGCTTACAGTAATATCTGCCTTAAATGTAGTATACGTATTAAAACAGGGAAACCTGCAAATGTTTTAAGGAACTACCCTGGGAGTACAGTGGCAGCACGTAGTCTTGCCAAGCTGGAGGGTCCTCTTCACATTGACCGTGCAACTTCTGCTTCTTAAGGCAGTAGCTAAAGCAGCACACCCTCTGTTTCTAAGGATGAAGCCAGAAAGGACAATTTTGATTGCCGTGCCTGCATTTCTGCATCAAACTAAATTTCAGTCTTGGACCATCACATTATTTTTATAAATGTGTTTATAAAAACATCTGTTCTGGAATTAAAATGTCACATTGTGGAGAATTCATTACATTCCTCAGAGGTTAATTATTTTACTGTTTAAAAAGATTATGCCTTTTCTTTTTTTCCTAAGTCTGAAACTACCTGAATTCAGTTTCTAGATATGATGGTAAATATTTTTTCTGCTAGATTTTCAGGGCCAAGCCTGCAAAATGTCTCCCCATCAGTACTTCTATGCAGTAGTTGTTTATGTTATCTTTTAACCTCCCTTTCAATAAATTAAATAGATTGACCACTTAGGTCTTACACTGTAGAGCATGAAAACAGCATTGACTCAAGGAGAAGGAGTCCCCATGGAGTCAATTTACGAGGTAGCCTCTAGAGTGGAGTCAGAAATATTTCCAGCTCTTTGGATCAAAAAGCAAAGTTTCTGTAACATCTATGCCACGAAGAGATAAGGTTCCTCAAACAGAAGGAATGGATTACTTAGCAAGTTTCATTAGCTTTTTCTCGCACTTGAGTGTTCCTGCCTTTATTTTACTAACCAAGTTTATTTCAAAATGCAGGACTTCTGCAGCTTAATTGAATCCCAGAAATGTCATCAGAAAGTGACTTGACACAAATCACAAGAAAAAGTTAATTGTCTATTAAATAAGAGTCATCATTCACCATTGTCTAGCAGAATCTGAAATTAATATACTGACATTACTTAAATATGTATATAGTGTATTCTCCTGGTTAACAAAAAGAAATCACAATTTTAGTGCAGACTATAATTAGCTGCAAATCAACTTGTCAGAGCATTCCCGACCTACGGGAATTGACTAACCAAGGAGCACAGATGAAAATGCAAGGTTTAAAATCAATTATTTAAATCAAAATTCCCTGCTTGTTGATTTAAATCACAATTAATTCTTTTGCTTTAAGTCACGTTGATTTAACTTATTCCATCCTGCCTTGCAGAAACTCTGTCCCCTCCCTTTTTGTACACGTTGTTTGCATCCCTCCGCGGCACGCGACAGCTGGCGGCACAGGACTGACCCAGCAGTGCAGTCATGGCGGTAGCCGTCAGCTGAGGGATGTGGTGTCCTGGTTGTGGTTTGATGTTGACCTGTCTGCACTGGCGAGCGCAGTGCGGTGGCACAGTGGTTCTCGGTAAGGCCGACAGTGTTGCTCTGTCCCGTAATACTTCTGCTGTTCTGCCAAGTTAGCTTCCAGGGACCTTCTTGGTGCTCAGCCACTTCTTACTAGCAGTCTGCCTCTCAGTTTTCCAGTTCTTCTCTTCAGCTGACTTCATTACGGAATTTTCTTTTTTCATTTTAGCCCAAAACTGTGCTCTGTGGCAGGCAGAGGGTGGCAGTGCTGATGTAAACCGTGGCCGTGGCAGGGAATGCCACCGCTGCCGTTGCACTGTTGTTTGAATTGAAGCATCGTTCACCTGGTTCAAAAGAGCACCTGCACATACTTTTTTTGTAAATGGGCGTAGGGGGATGTGTGTGTGCCAGAACTTTATTAGCAGTGAAATAATTTATTGACCCAGTCCAGAATCACCAAATTCACAGTCTGTCAGTAAAACCACGTTACTGGACATATATTGCACAGTAATAAAGCAAACCTATTAGCTTCTGGTGCTATAATACACAGTATTTTTAGTAATGCCCAGATTTTCCCTCGAAAGCAGTGGAAAGCAGTGAAGGGCAAGGTGATAGGAAAGTATTTTATAGTTTTGGGCAGCTGAAAAAAGTCTATATCTCCCTCACTTCTCATATTGCTTAAAATTAGAGAAGAAGGTCAAGAGAAAGATTTCAGAATCAACTGTGAGTGGTCTTTTTTAGTTTTCAATGTAAATATATATTGGTTTTTTTTACTATTCCCCTGACGTAACTGCAAAACTAAGAAGACTTGATAACTTGGAGTCTTAAATAGGATTAGAACTAAGTAGGGCACAAAAATGAATGACCCAACTCATTTCTTCATCCTAGTAATGTGAAGCATAAATACTATTCAAACAGTATATTCTTCATTACACTTGATTATTAACTTTCACTTCTGTTTTAATCATCCGGAGTAATATCAGTAACTCAGGAATATTTTTTTTTAAGATTTTTATCTTGACAGCTGCACTTTCATTGAAAAAGCAGCAAAATCTTATCTGTATCTTCCAATGCAGTGATCTCATTATTAATGAAATATGTGTATGGTTTTAGTTGGTTTTAAGTCCTGGCAGATGAATTTAGAATCCGTTTTAATGGAAATACTGGTCCTACTCAAGGATCTCCAAGATACGTTGCAATAAACCAGCCAAGATGAAATACAGCCGAAGAAAAAAGATCGTGCTTGCATGCTTAGAGCACAGGCTTGGGAACCAAGCTGATGTGCTCATTAAAAGATTAGCTTAAATCCGATATCAAACACTTAAAGATTTGCTTAACTAACTTTACTTAACTCTGCAAGATAATAAAAGTGATTGCTGTGGAAACTGCCCAGGGTCTCTGAGGTGTCAGGGAAGTCACCACATTTCAAGGACAGAGTGCAAATCTGCTGTGGGACACCAGATTTGTGGTATGTACGTGTAGCAGGAAGCTGTGGCTGCTCTGTTGCAGCTTGTTTTGCTTTATCTCAGTTTCAGTCACTCTGCTGCAGTGTGCCACGGTACCAGAATTACCACAGGATCGTTCGTGGAGTATGAAGGCTCTGGTTTTGTGCGTGGTGTCAAAACACGTTTGCCCAGAAACATGCAGAGCTCACAAACAATAGCCTGTGTATGCCTTCTGCAGGGAGGGTCCTGGCCATGAAAAGCTGAGCACAGGTAGGAAAGGGTCAGTGTGCTGTACGCATTTCAAAAAATGGTCTTGCGTCTTTCTCTGAGACTTAGCTGAAGAAAACTGCAAATAGGATCACAGTTACAGAAATCTCTGTGTTGAATTCAAAAGGAAGGAGATTTGGTTGTAAAACATACCTCTGGCTTTGTAATAAAATAGAAATATCACTTGAAATGAACAAGATGCCGCTTCCCAAGCCAAATTAAGTCTCAATACTGAAAAAGTATACTTTAGAAAGTCAGAAAGGTCAAGGTTCGTGACATCAAATCATGGACTGTGGCTGGCAGTCCACCTCTATGTTTTCCATGGGAATAACTAAAGAAAATTGAGCAAAGAAAATGTCTGCAGCAACTGGGACGTAGCTTGAAAAAACCACTAAAAGCCAGATGTCCCAGAAGAATACTTTGGAAGTGTAGAAGGAGCCAGACAGGGATGGGTTTTGTCAATTTTCTAAGAAGTCCGTCAACTCCTCATAGGGAAAAACCAGTTAATGCAATATGGAATAGTTTAAAAGTCAATTAATATTTTGAAACTCAACAGCCAGCCTTTTTGCAAGGAGATACTAGCTGAAGTAAATAAAATGACTTTCAAGTGTCACATTTACAAAAAACATGGGTCTGGTATGGATTTTGGTCTATAACCAGGCACGAGAACCTCCCACTCAAAACAAGGGCACCAAATTCAACTTAAAAATACAGGAGATGGAGGAAAATATTGTCTTTGAACAAAAGGTCTTGAATTAATGTTATAAAATTTAATGAAGTCGTGGAGACATTGCCCCAGAAAAGAAAGCTGTATTAGTTATGCCTCTGGTGAGCAAAAGAACAAAACAACTGTTAGGGAACAAAATATTAATGAAAGAAAGAAGTGTCGGTACAGAATGGTTAGGTTGAGAGGAAGGATCTGTGGAAAAAAGATAAGTGAATGCAAATTAAAAAGAAGAAGATCGAATTAAAAAACAAAAGCATATATCCCATAGAGTGCATCGACAGAGTGATGTGCTGAGTGAAACCTGGGGAATAAGATGTGTGCTACAAAATGCAAATACATCTATGGCATTGTTGAGATGGATATTGAAATGGCTCAGGAGACCGACAGGCTGGGAAGCAAGGTGGCTGCTTTATAGGTTCGGATATGTGGAATGAAAACATTGCTGCTTGTGTTGGGTTATAATTCAGAACTGATCAGAAAGTGTGGACTCTAGGCTGCAAAAGTGAGGAAATTAGCTTTTCTTTCTGTGAGAAAGCACACTGCAAAGTAAGACAACTCCACCGCAGTTCTTGGCTTTGGGCTTGGGCTTGGAGGTGTGGCTATGAGATGTTTTTTCAGTGAACGTGCTTTAAAAACAGCTAACAAAGGAGGAGTGTGGGAAGACAACAGCATCAAGTGTAAATAGATGTGATCTTTGAGCGTGTTGGACAAAGATTTTTTTGAGCGAGCTTCCTGCAGCGCTCACAGCGTTGCGCATGACCCTCCTGTACGTTCTATCACAGCTCAGCTAGGTTCCTGTGAGCAAAGAGCAGCTTTGTGATGGGACCTATCACTCAGAAGCAGACTGCTGCTACCTCTTCTTAATCCAGCCAATTCCTTTGTCTCCATCCAATCTTTGCAAAGCAGGCTCAGGAAAAAAAACCTAAACAAACCCACCACAGGAAAGATGTTAAAAAGAACCAGAGAGTTGCACTGTCACGACAGCAAGTTTCAAGTTTCTAATAGCAAGGCATTTAAAGTGTGTCACTTACAGGTACCTTATGCACGTACTTAGGGGAGAGGCAAGGAGATTATGATGATAAAGTAGGAAAGTGAATTGTATGTGGACAGTCTTAATTGCATGCTGCAAGGTAATGACAGGCTGTGAAATGTTAGGAACTCAAATATAGTTCTGGGTTCTTTTACAAACACACAGGGGACAGAGTCGTGAGCTCTCTGCGTGCCACCCACCGAGAAATAAGAAACAGGGTGGGGGAGATGCGAGCCACAGAGAAACACAGGGCAGTGCTTTACGCAGCCCAGCAGTTGTTTGTTATCCTCAGTGAACCCCTGCCTTGAGAGGGGAGAGCTTTTATATAAACTGGTGATTAAAAGGGAGAGGTATCTAATTTGGGATTAAGAGAATCACTGAAGAATTGAATAGTAAAAACAGTTGTGAGAGCAGCTGTTTCAACACAGCTCATACAATTGGCAGCCAAACTGCTTCCATTTCATAAGTAGGTGACATATTTAATTTCTCTGCACAGAAGTCTCTTAAAAAACATATTGAGAGAATATTCTAAATTCTAGAGGGCTTTGTCCAACTTTCTTTGCCCATATATTCACCTAAGGCTTTTACGTTGTTCTTCAGCTGTGACACTTCAGAAAGTCATGCTTTGAATTTGTTGATCCAGGTTGAGTAGCACCTTATTCTGCAAGAAGTGTTGTAGAAGCTGGTACAAGTCTGATCCAGTACGACTGCGTGGACATGTTCCTATCGATTGCAGTCAGCAGTAGGTTTAGACTGAAATGTGATCACTGCTGGAGCATATCCCTTCATTTCTTTGCTGTCTGGCCCAGTCTGGTAGTAATTTGATAAACTCTAATTAGGATATTTGTTTTTTTCCCAGGAACTCTGCCCGCCGACGTTGGCACTCTCTCTCCATATTTTGGAGATACTAGAAAAAGGATTTTATCTTTGCCTGCTCTCTCTGTTCTTCTCCACCCCACCCCATATTACCACAGATACAAGTGAAGTAAACGTTGGACTTAGAGAGGAATGTAATTCATGCGGTCGTTGAAGAATTGCAAACATTCGGATCACTGGTGGTTATGGACCAGTAATTTTTAAAAGCAAGCATGGAGCTAAAGCTCTTATTCTACCCTGTTAGAGAAAATTAATTCCTGCTTTCTTAAGAATCTTTACCCTCACCTCCAGGCTTGGAAAAGATTGCATTGTTCTAGCATTTAATAGTTATGTAAATTAGCACTAATTTTGTCACATAGCACCTGTACCATATTTTCTACTAGAACAGTTCTTAAAAA
Source organism: Porphyrio hochstetteri (assembly GCA_020800305.1). Classification (NCBI taxonomy): domain Eukaryota; kingdom Metazoa; phylum Chordata; class Aves; order Gruiformes; family Rallidae; genus Porphyrio; species Porphyrio hochstetteri. Next base: position 15,644,010 of record CM036910.1, on the reverse strand, counting down.
TATGGCATAAACAAAGCACAAGATGCAGAGTGATACTGTTCTTTTGTTGATGCTTATGTGGGAAAATCTGCATAAGCTATTGAGCATCTTTACCACAGGTAAAGATGTAATGAATATGCCAGAAACTCAGCAGCCAAAGTCGTAGGCGTGTGGTTGGTGTTACATAGAACATAGGCCAGTAGTCACACTTCCAGTGAGCTGTATTTTGGAAATAGATTCAATACCATAATGCATATGCTAAAAACTTAACCACATCTTTATGGTAATGGTAGTGTCTTCGATGTACTCATAAACTTTGTCTGCCAAACGTAACTTAATCTGTCTATAGAGATATTGACAGAACTCATACCTTCTGCTGGCTTCTGTCTGATAGCGTTGTGGCCTCCACTCGTTCTGCACTCCGTTCTGCATGAGCAGATGGGATCCTACAGCTGTTTGAATAAATATTAGTTTTAAAGAGTTATTCTGCTCTGATTAACCATTCAGTGAGGGGGGAAATGGCGGGGGAGAGCATGCTTAAGGAATCTCTGCTTCGAGCCTCTTGCCCAACAGGATTCGTGTAAATGTTCAAGTGGTGATGAGGTGAGGAGTCATGTAAACTGGAAGCTGTTCCTCAAGTCACCGTCTTCTCTCTCCACACAGAGTAATTGATAGCTCATGCGCTTGCAGCAGCTGAAAAAACAGAGCAGAACATGCAAACACGTCCACTGTATGACATACGTGGGAAGCGGGAGGAGGGGAGTGTTAACTTTAATAGAAAGTGAATTATCTGCCAGTTTTGTTCCACTCCAGATGTAATTCAGCAAGGAGATTGGATCTGTGCATTAGATAGTCTGAGACAGCACCTTGGAAATTGGCAGCCAGTTCCAGCCAAGGACGCGGAGAGAGAGGGCGATAAACGTGTGAACAAAACCCAGCCCCCAGCCCGGGTTATCAAGTAAAACCTGGAGCCAAGGGGGGTCCGTGGCTATTGACTGGCTGGCACTTTTCTTCATTTAAAGAAGAAAAATAGTCTTTGTTTTCCAGGCGAAGGGAAATACTTTGAGAGCAGTCTGTTGTAGATCATGACAAAATCTGGCAAGCAAAACCAATCTCAGCAGGATTTCACAGTTGAAAATCCATGTGAATGGCTTTTTGCTTGGATCTAGGTGTTAGCTACCGTTGTACATATCCATGTGTCACCAGGTTTTGGTCCCTCATTTAGCATTTTTGTTACGAATTTTGGCTCCTCAGAGATGCTATGCTTTTAAAGAAAAGGAGTATTTGTTTACTGAGAACTGAGATGTCTTCAGTATAAAAAGAATGTATTTGTGGAAGCATGGTATGGTGACAGTTTGTCCTTTTGTTTTGCTTTCTTGAAGAGGTAGTAATGATGCTCTTGAACTGAAATCAACCACCCAAAACAGTAGCCGGGACAAAGCGAGTAGAAGAAAGGACATACTAGCAGTCATTCTTCCAAAGATCCTCAAGCAGCAAACAAAGTGTACAACTATACATTCACAGATTAAAGATTTTTAAAATTGCTTAAAAGCTTTAAGGATCCCAGCAGTGGCGCTCAGAAAGCCTATGCGACTTTCCTGCACGTACTCCTCCTTACTGGCTGTCTTGACTTCTGGTAGTCCTCTAATTAGCTTTGTAGGGGTCTCTGAAGGCATCTGGGTTTCTCACTGACTGGGGAATTAGACTGAATTTAGGCTGCCTGAATATACCAGTGCTGGTTTTGAGCCTTTTCTGTAAGGATGTCCTTACGGTGTGGTGTCTGCAGCCCCTCTGGAATGGGGAGCGGGAGCAGCTCAGAGCTGCACGCTCTGCTGTGGTACTGGCTGCACCACACTCTATGACAGGAAGCACAGAGCAGATTGGCTTGAAACGAAAGGGAATTAGAAAAAAGGAGAAAAAAGAAGAAAAAAGCATGAATTCAATTAGTCGGTTGAAATTGAGTTGGGGTTTACAACTTCAATTTTTAGAGCCAGATCCATCAGAGCACTTAAGCACCTGCTTTACCTTGAATACATTTTGCTTTTCAATAGCAATCATTTGCCTAGCTATCAGAGGCCTCCAGGAAACCTGGACTTAAATGTGCATTGTAAAGCGTGAGGGAAGGATGGCAGACAGGCAGTGGTACTTAGAGAAATTCCACTTTTTGCTCCCTGCGCTTTCTGTGGTTTAAATAATGCCTCCTTAATGTTGCCTTAATGCAATGCTTTTTGTTAAATATCCTGTAAATAATATCGAGAAAGGTTACTTAATGAATAATCTGACTTTTCTTTGAAGTGACTTGTTACTGATCTTAACTTGGAATCTCTTTAGTATTATTGAGGGGAATAACAACCTTAATGTCATTTTGGTTTTGATTTCTTTGTATGTGAAGGGCTGACAGCTCTCCCTTCTCTCTCGTCACCAAACATCCGAAGAAAGCTCTGTTATTGAGAGGTTACTGCAGTGGTCCTTGGTCTTACAGAGATTTCATCAGAAACATTTCAGTTTTAATGGACAATGGAAAATGTTCAGCTGTCCATTATTACACTTCTTTGTACACAGTCTAAAAATATAAATGGAAATTATAATTACATCTGTAATGCTGGGTCCCAGCTGAAATTGCTTTAATCCCAATGTGGGGGGGGGGGGGGGGGGCGGGAATCGATAGAGAACCCTTAACCCTGGTCTTTTCCTCCGTAGACATTTCATTTTCAGTTGTACTAGTTTATACCAGAAATTTTTGAAAGTTTTTGAAAGGACTTTAGCATACAGAGACCATTTTGCACCCTTAGAATGGTATTGCTGCTTTGTGCTTTTCTAACTTAGAAACTGGAATGTTCTTCTTGAGCAATGGTTTATATTATAGCTGCTTGATATGATATGAAATTCTCCCTTTTATTTTGATCATTAATAAAAAGAAAGGGGTCTTTCAACTGTTGCGAGGTTCTTCTAAAGAAAATCCCATTTTACTGAAAGAATTACATGTATTTTTGTTAGAGAAGAACCCGATTCAGCATTAAAGATTAAACATCGAGCTTTGGAAGAGACGTCATTCTCAACTCATCACAGGCTCTCTACCATATTATGCTTTCTTCCTAAGGGATTCAAATAGTAGGTCTGTCAAGGTTAAATACTGTGGTTTGGGGTTTTTATATCAACATCTGTAAGTACAGACATGTCGTCAAGTGTTTTGTGTCTCTGAAGCCCACATCTTTCTGCAAACCTGGACTTAGACCAGTGGTTGCTTTGTTTTGAGTTAGCTTCTGGGGAGGAAAGGAGAGGTTGTCCTTACGCTGCGAGGCCTGTGGAAACTATTAATTTCCAACTAACTGCAGCTTTCTCTGAAGCATCTGGTTCTGGTAACAGTCAAATGTGTGATGCTGCGATTTAGGGCACACATTGCTGCATTGCCCCTGTGTAGGTGTGACATCCATCTAGCTGACGTGCGCTGTTTGTCTGGTTTCTTAGTAATTGCATCTGTGTACCCCTCTCTAGATCATGAGCGCTCAAACAGTAAAAAAATAAACTGCATTTTGGTCAGTCTTTTCTCTGAACACAACTGAAAAGGAATGTTTCCATGTGGAGTGAGGCATTTCAGCAACCCGCAGCTAGTGCTCTAGCTATTTGTTTGCTGTCTAAGGCTGTCAGGCCTTAACTTCCTGACTTCATTCCAGGATACAGATGTCTCATTCTCTCCCTGTCCTCCCCCCCTTCACTTTCAGATACCATTCTCCTATATAAGACCCTAATCCAAAACCCATTGAAATGCCTTTGTTGACATCCAGAGGCTATGGCTGATGCGGGATGACTCTGGGGCACAAAGTTCCTCGTCGCATCGAGTTATTCCATCTTCTCAGTGTGGTACCTGGGCACAGCACAGATCTTTTTCCATCTTTTCTTCCCTCTGCAAAGTGTCTTGATGAGTTTTTTTTATGAACATGCCACTTCAAGTCTATCACAGCACACAATCTGAAAATACTTAGTATGATATTGTAGTAGTGACCTTTATTGTTCATTAGTGAATCAGCAGCATAGCTTACTGTGGCTGTAAATGAGCTATATAAATTGGTTGTTATTTTCAATGATGATTCCCTTGATTTGAACATACTAGAGCAAAGATAATTGTTTGATTGATTCATTATGTAAAAGATTGTTTCAAGTTAGCGGGTGTTTTTATTTAATTTCCATAACACCCCCCCTCACCAGCCAAACTGAGACACGCTGTCTGCAGCCTCTGCCAGGTCCTTACCAGGTTCAGATCAGGAAATGCTGTTGCTTCTCTTTCTCTCACTGATGGCATGTAGTGGCTTTCCTCGGTGGAGTGGGGCTGCCTTGCTGATTGCAGTGGTGTTCATCATAATCTAAGCTGAAGCTACTGACAGCATCACGTCTTGCACATAAGACTCTACTGAGCGTGGTGGTCTTTGACACATGATATATATCTCTGTTCAAAAGAAATTAAAGTCTATAGCTTGTGGTGCTGTCCAAAGCCTCTCTTTATCTCAATATTGGCTTGCTCCTGTCTTCTGACTGCTGTCCTGTCACCTCTGTAAGGTATCACTGATTGCCAGCACTTTCCTTCTGCTCAGGGATACAGTATTTTGGTGTGCCTTTAAAGCACATTTTTGTGTGCTCCCTCTTCCAGCTTCAGCATCATGATGTCTTGTGTCCTAGGTACGTGACTAAGCTGATAGAACTGTGTTACCATAGGCTGTGCTTGCTCTCTCTGAAAGGTTGCTGTGCTCCAAGAACTTTGCTGTTGCAAATTTTATCTTGTCATCTGCTATGCAGCATGATGTGCAGATGGCACAGAAAGTTGTTTAGAAGCTGTATATCTCCTCTATTACAGGTTTTGGGGTAGATCTGGCACATAGATCTGGGGTACTGATGATTGCACCAGTTCCAAAAGAGCAAGGATGCTGCATGCCCAAACCTTATGCTAGTAAGTCCTGCTGGGTCCATGGTGCTGCCCCAGACAAGGAAGGCATGGAAGAAAATCACGTAGAACAAATGATGCCTCGTGTCATCTCGGACTCCTTGCAGACATTGCCAGAGCTGGTGCTGCAGAGAACAATGACCAGGCCAAGAAGGAAAAGGGGCGAAAAAAGTGGTGGGAGCCATGGACTCCAGGAAACCAACCCTGGGCCTTGTGGAGGGAGGCAGAGAGAACAGCAGGGGATGTGGCATCTAGTGCTGTTGTCATCCCCAGCCTGAGGTGTAACAGGATGTGCACTGACTTCCAGGTTTGTTTCTTAGAAAAGCAAACCAAAGAAAAAAAAAAGTCCACCAAATGAAAAAGGGAAGAACTGAGCGCAGAAGCAACGCATGTCAGCAGTTATATAATCTTTTATCTATGAATGGGCCACACAGCTTGTACATATCTGTAGGCATTAAAGTTACTGCATATACAAGTAAAAACTCAACCTATGCCCGTAAGGCTGAGTTATAGCAACTGGGAGCTGCACTGTGCTGTTCCTCCCTGCTGTGTGGTTCAGGTCTCAAAGCAACGTTACAGTGATATATTTGTGTGTGTGTCTCATTCGCACACAGCTGCTCTGCAGGGTGTGTTGAGGGGGTGTTTGAAGAACCGAGCAGATTCACGGCTGCTTCTCACCTCTCCAGAATCTGCTTCTGCTCCCAGGATCTGGTGCACTAAACCCTCCTCAGCTGAGCGAGTCAACAGCCAGTCCCAGGCTGCCTTGGAGAATGGCAGGGACTTTGTAAATACAGGAAACAATTGAACGATAAGTTCACACTTCAGCACACTGCTTAACAACCTGATAACAGTTAATTACATACAGTATTTTTAAATGCAGCAACAGGGAGATAACTCATGCGGTGATGGAGCACAGGCACTTGGGCCTCACCACCAATGGTTAACCTCTTACTACCCACGTCCCTGAAGAGGCTGGTGGCCCGCAGCTAGTCTCACCAGCTATGAACGTTTACCAGCTAACAGTAGCTCAGGACCATCCACGCAGCAGCAGGTAGGGGCAGGGGGCAGCTGCGCTCAGCCCCACAACTTGCAGGTTTGAAAGAGCGACCCATGTGTTGTGGGCAGTAAAACAGGGGTTGTCTCTTCCACGGGCAGCAGGTAGAGCATGTCCAGCCGGCAGTCACTCCGTTTGCTGCAGCTGTGCTGATGTTCATGTAACTGTAGAAGCCCTTAAGGAAGAAGCCAGCATAAACACAGCTGGAATGGGCTGCAGTCGCAGGGCTCTTGTGGCCGTCTGCGAGTCACGGCAGCTGCAGTCAGCGCTACTGCTTGCTGGGCACCGGGTGGGACGCTTCCGTCTCTCCCAGCCCAGTGGGATTTAGGGGTCTGACCCTTGTTATTTAAAGCTCAACTTCGGGACGTCTGCTGTCAGAGCACCCGCAAAGTTTGTGACTTAATGCAAGTCTAATTAACTGATTTGCCTATCCAAATCTGGAGATTTACACACTTCTGCAGAGGCAGCTGTAAAGTTATAACTTCAGCTGTTTATCATGCCCTGAGCCTTTAAATCTCAATTATTAAAGGTGGTGTTTAATGGCTGGCTGGAAGAGGGGTGGTTACCAGAGTGTTAATGGAGTGCGGCAAGCCAGGAAATCTATAATCTAATGCCTGTACAGAAATGAGTGGTTATAACAAAAGAAAATATAGGGGGGAAGGATGTACTTAGAGGCTGCTTGTGCTGTTTAGGAGAGAATTGGTACATGAGCAGTAGGGGAACAATGGGGACTGAAATACTGCCTGAAGAAAGAAATGAGAGCTGCTTAGTTTTAAGGTCTTCCTCATCCCCAGAACACAACCATTGCTTTCCTCTGGATCTTGAGATTTGGCTTTGTTGTGAAGGGGAAAAAAGGGAATCACGCATCCCAGTGAGTTTAACAGAATGTCTGAACCCAGTAAGAAACAAAATGGGGGAAAAAAATTACCAGCTACAATCAGTTTCAAAAATCATTCTCCTTTTTTATTTTGAAGTATGGTTTTACTACCCTGCTTGTGCCATTGGAGGCAGGCTTGACAGCCATGCTTCATCATGGCAACAGGAGAAAATGCTGCAAGGAGTGCTTTAATTTCAATGAGAGATGCTCTTAAAAAAAAAGCCTAAAAGCTTGGTAATAACATTAATAACCACTTCTTACAGGTTTTTACTATCCCACTAAAGATCAGACAGTGTGTTAAGATCCCAGCGCTGAATGGTAAAGACCTGGCCCCAGGTTGTCATTACTTAGGAAGATTCTCTTAATGACTTGTGTTATTTGTTGAAAATCATTTGAACAGCACGGCTGAATAATCATCGTGCTTTAAATTCATTTCATGTGAAAAATGAGGACAGGATAGAATTTGGGTTTATGTGTCTTTGAAAGCATTTGACAAAACCAGCATGGACGGCAGTAGTGCTGTGAGTGGATGGGCGAAGGGAGGAGGTGTCCTTTCTCGGGAGGAGCTCTTCAGGAGCCAGGGCTGCGTGTTCGTTTCATTCTGAAGAGGGGTTTTGACTACAGCAACAGAATTTCTTTTAAATCAAATGAAAATCTCATTAATCAGCACAGGATCTTTAATTTCTACCTGGAGAGCCTCCAAAAAAAAAAGCAGAGATCTGCCGTAGAGGTTAAGGTGACGCAAAGAGATCTGGACTGTACTGGCTTTTGTGCTGCTGCTGTGCTGGGGCAGCTCTGGGGTCTCGCCTCTCTGCGTCTCTCTCCCTTCTTGTTGCCTGCCTGCTCCAGAGGGAAACATCCAGCTCTTCTCATAGCAGGGATAGCAGGGTCCCCATGTCTGTTGGAGCTACTGCACAGGAATGCAGCAGCAGTACAAATAATATTTACTGTGAGAGAGATTTCACTTTAGCTTCTGGCCCCAGTGGTGGCAGTCCTGTGTGTGTTCAGTGCTTCATTGTATTAGTTTGAGCATGTGTTGAAATGCAAAATTCAACTGACAAACTCACCCGTTTGCTTCTCTCTCTGGCTTAAGATACACATGGCCTTTAAAAACCTTTTCTCCCATCCAATGCCGGCATAGTCTCAGAAACGTGATGCGAGAGACCAAAGGCCAAGAACTCCTTTAGTCTATAGGAAGAGCTTTTGGCCCCTGCTGATCTGCAAAACAAAAGACCAAAGGGACCTTAAAATCTCACCCAGGTCTCTCCCTGACAGAGCTTGGGGGTTCCTGAGCAACAAGCATGACTGCTTAGCATTGAGAGTAGGTTACCAATGCCAAGAGGTTAATGACTCACACGGTATTATGTTGTATTGAATAATGAGTAACATATGAAATGACACATGTTGTAATGACTCGCTACTTAAAGTACCAATCTGCTTAAGATCCCTTTAAGCTTGAAGAGATCACAGAATAGCGATGTCTTGTTCAATAGGTGCTACTTTATTTTATGCCTCCTGGTAGAGGAGATGTACCATGCCTGAGAGCATATGAACAAAACAAGTGTGGAATTGAGTAGGAAGGATTATTGGACTAGTTGTTTTGAATGCTTATAGGGCGTTTATAGAGCACCGGCTAGCATGTTTGGGGTTTTGTTGCTGTTGATTTGAGGGTTTTAATCCTGATTATCGCAGTTCTTGTATTGGTAGGTTGGATTTAAGGAAGGAAAGAAAGGGGAGCTTTGCCTGCAGGATGGGATTATCAGAAGCTGGTCTGAGATCCGCTGTGGAAAATGAACTAATGCTGGAGCAAAAGAGCAACACAATGTTTTATGACTTTGTTGCTGCTGGGAGGGGGTTTAATTAAATGACACTCTAAATTTTGATGTTAACCAACCTGTGACATAGTTTGCTCCATTAGGGATTGAGAGCAATCAATTTGCTTGCATGCAAAATAGGCTGTTCATGCTGTCAGAAGAAATCCTATATGGTTTTATAGTAAAGTTTTAAACCTGTCAGACTACTGTTTTCCTGCCTTACAGTTTTTCCTGCAGTCTGCTTATCTGCATGGAAAGTTAGTATCTGACTAAACCTTATGCTTGGTCCTGGATGTGAAAACAAGTAGGACACCTAAATGTCTCCAATTCCAAGGAACTGCCCAGGGAGCTGCTGGGGCCCAATACCTCTCCAAACATGTCCCTCTTCAAACTTGGACTCTGTTCTTCTGTTGTTTTAAGGCTAGACTACTAGGGTAGCATAAACATGTTTATGCACTTACCTTCCACCATTGTGGTGCTTTTGCTGTTTCTTTCTAAATTTCTAAACCGTAAGACTGCAGAGAGATAAAAACTGCATACAAACTCTTATGTTCAGGCCAGCAAGGGCCACTGCTAAACTTTGCAAAACTGCGAGCAAGGGCAGAGAATCAGGCCTGCCTGCGCGGCATCCGAAATGGACTCTTGCTTGAATTTCCAACCAACTTGTATGGATCCCTCCTTCTCCGAGTCTCAACTAAATACCAATCCTTTCAAAGGGAGAGAGAGAGATTTTTCCACTCTTTTTTTCCCCCCAGTAACGCAGGTCATGAAATGATCATTATTTTTATGGGTCTGCAAAGCCTGTAGAAGTCAAAGCTATGTAATATACATCGCAGAGCGTTCTGCTAATCCAGTCCAACCGCAGTCGTGCCTGGCCCAGGGATGAGGGTCTGGTAACTGGAAACCTGACACTGAAGGAATTCCAAACACAGTCCTCAAACTAAAAACAGCTCTCTCCACATGGCATGTGCTACATGAGAGCCAGGGATTGTATTCGTTTACGTTATCTGATTTTTTAGCCTTGCATTGTTGATAAAAGAACAGGAGAAGAAAGCACCTCCACAAGCTCAGCCCATAAATAATCTGTGTGGTGTGTTTGAGGTTAGTATGACATTGCTAGACATCTGCCTTCTGCGACACACAGGCCTCTTGCAAACAGCAGCCACCGAGCGCTTCCTTGTGCCGCAGATTCTTCCCAGCACTAAGATACCAAATTTGATTTCCAGTGGCTTTTTAAATCCAAAATCCATCATCGACTATGGGAAGTATCAGTCTGAAACAGCAAAGAATATTTGTTGTCGGAGTGTCTTACCTATTAAGATACAGAGACAGACTTTAATGAAGCCCAGAGTCATGCAGTGATTTTTTTTTTTTTTAAACCTGCAGTGATTTTAAAAAGTGTATTTTGGGGTTAAGTTGCATGCACATTGAATATTAAGCAACAGAAGTTTTTTGTGCCACCGAGTAGGAACAGCACTGCTGCGTCTCTAATACTGTATCTGGAGAGATAGGGACTACATGGTCTTTTGAGTCAGTTGTTTTTAGTGTATGTTGAGAAGAGCTTTATAAAGACACAGTGTAATGCATTTGATACTGTGAGATTGTTTGTTTGCATAATTTAATTCTTACATCAGCTTCTCCTTTCTTCTTTAAAAGTAGATCCTCTTGGCTGAGAACAAACAGCATGCACTCACGATGCATACAATAGAGTTCTTCAGTGAGAATTTGGACACAGATAGGACCTTGTTGCTTTCTCCTGTTCTTTAATCACCCAGAGCCTCTGTATGTCTTGTTTAAACATGAAAGAGACTGCAGCCAAATGTGGGCTTTCCGTTTGCCACTTAGTCTGAGGCTGTCTTTGAAGTTTATTTGAAGAAGTACTCTCTGACAAAGTAAGAAGGCAGGTTTTCATGTGAGATTATATCCCTCGCAAAATATTCCCTCAGCAGCAAGGAGGGGACAGTGACGTAAGAAGGGAGCGTTGCCGTCTTTGCTTTTTACCAGGCACTAAGAGGGTGACCTCTGTGATTCTGCCTATAGAACAGAGGCAAGAAAAACCCTTTGTCATGATGAAATCCAAGCCCCCAACATGACGGGGCACAGCGTGAGCAGCCCGACCGTCATTTTCCTTTCAAATAACCCAAGCATGTATCTCATGGCTGATGTTAAAGGTGATCTGCAAATGGGAGTTAACAATGAAACACGGTAAATCTGAAATGAAATTATTTTTTTCTGGTTGTTTTTTTGAAGCGTCAGGTATTTAGGCCAGTCTACCCTGCGAGATTCTCCACAACTGAAGAATTGTTGAAATGGGGCATTACTTAAAAACAAAAAAAGGAGGAGGGAGGCAGACTGCAGAAACAAAAAAGTGTTGTAGCTAGGTTCCTTGAAACCTACAAGTACCTGTTTAACTTTCATGACTAACAATTTGAGTAAAAGAAGCCTTTCCTAAATATTCCAGATCCTTTGGTTCAGTTTTAAATAAACCCAGAAGTTCTTAAAAAATTTTGCAGAAAAGCCAGAAAACATTAGATTTTCTATTCTTTGTGCTTGGAAGACAGATAAAGCAGTGCTCGAATAACAGATTACTTAAGCTTTACTTGTCACAGAGAAAATAACAACACGTTACTGTTAATTGAACATCGGTCACAAGTTGCCTACTTCATGTGGACAAGACTACTTTGTGATCTTAAAGTTCACAGTGGATCAAAGTTCTCACCTGGTGAATCATTTAGAAGATAAGCCAGTAGAGCTGCTAAGCAGCATATGAAATGATATGGCAAAACATATTTGCAACTATCTCTGTGTGGGACCTGTAATTTCTCTGCAGGGGAAGGTGAGATTTCACTTCCTCACAATAACAAGAGCATCTTAAGGAGCACCTTGCCCATGACATCTTTGAGGAGTGCATCTTCGCGCTGCCCCACCAGTTTCGCTCCTTTCTTCAACCTGGTGCATCTGTCCCACTTCTTTCTGCCATTTCCTTTGGCAGCAGCAGTCTCTGCTTTTTGCTAGACCTGCATCAGTGCTGCATCTTCCAGTGGGAGCCACCCCAGCTGAACTATCAGCAAAGCCACTTCTTGAGCTTGGAGATCAGTTCCTTCCCAGGACCAACGTGTGTCAGCTTCCCTACCTTCTGCCTGCCATTAATTGTACTGAACCCCCAGGTCAAACAACTGGACAAAAATCTGGAAAGCAGCTGACGGTCAGAGCAGCTCCTACTCAGCATGTCCTCTCAGAGGGCACGCTCCTGGCCTGGTCCTTTTGAGTGGCTGGACCTGCTTGACCCAATTTGTGGATTTTTGATCACTCCCCTGGGTCACTGATTTTCCACTTGAGGTTATTGGTTTGACCCCCAAACTGTGGGTCACTTGGGAGGTGTGATATGGCCCTTTGAACTCTGAACTCATCAGGAGCCAACAAAAACAGCAAGGGAGGGGAGAAGAATTTCATTAGGGCTTCCTCAGAGGTGGCAATGTCTGCTGAGCAAAAAGGCAGGGGTTGTTTTCCTTCTTGCAGAAACAAGCAGAACATCTACAAGGGGCTGCCAAGTAGACAGTGTTTGGTTTGAGTTGTTACGGCAATTTCCTTAAGGATAAACAACAGCATATACTCTTACACCATGAGCGATCAAGTGAAAATGTGTTGCTTCAAAGGAGCCTTACTCTTCCTGCTGGGAATGGCCCCCAGTGTCCCAGACTTATTCCTGATGGTGACATTTCCACATCCAGACCTTGATAGCTGTAGGTGTTTCTTCTTCCCCAAAAAGATTGCCTTTCTGATGGTTATTTTGGCACGCTTGGGGAGGGAAGGGATGTGTTTTCCTGTCTTTAAAGCCTTGTCAGATGGAGGTTCATGTTGGAGGTTCTTGGAGACACCAGGCTGTTGGCTGGCAGTGTGAGCAGCTGCCTATGAGCAGGCTGCACTGAGGATAGGTGATCGGGGGGAAGAATGAATCCTCAGGAAGTAACTCTGCTTCAGCGTGCAGTGCTGGTCATGAAAGGGAAGAAAAGCATGGTCATTGTGGCATGTGTATCTGCACACGTAACGCCCACAGGGATCGCCAGGGGAAGTGAGCTGGAGAGTGCGGTGCAGCCACGAGGATCTCTTTCATGGTCACGCTGCTGGGGGGGCTGCCTTTTGGGCAGTTACCGGGGTTTCCCAAGGTTTTACTCAAGAGTTCTGGTAATCATTGGTTAGATCACTGCTTGTGTTATTGCCAAGGCTGCTAAGAATCCTCCCAAATCTTCTGTCTTCCCGGGGCTTTCCTAAAGGACCCACGTGAAACGGATTCAAGCCTTGTCTGCATGCACAGCCTCTCGGCTGCTCAGGCCTGACTGTGGGGAGTGACACCACCCACAGGTGTTTCACCCTCAGAGGGAAACTGGTGCTGAGAGTGAACAGCTGGGATATTTCTTTACTTTATAAAGAAAGATTTTGCTCTTCCCACATGTTCCTCTCTGCAGTTCATCTACATGATCAGGAACTGTATTAGCTGTAGGTGAACCAGTGATGGATTTAGTTTTGTAGCATAGGTAACAGCAACGAAGATCCGATGGCACAAGCTCAAGCACCTTTGGGTACGTGCCTCAGGTCTGGCGTGCTTGTGCTTTGATTGCTCAAGCACACCTCTAGTGCACAGCCCGGGGACAAAGCTGCCTGAATGCACAACCCTCTGCACCCTCACAGCCCCTGGAACTGGGCTTTCCTGGAAGCCACTCTTTTGGCTGGATGGCAACACATCCCCCTCTTCTCCTGTAACATCCAGACTGCTCGTGTGAGTTGAAGGATGAGCTGTGTGCTGGAGGCTCAGTAGGTGATGCTGGTGGCTCAGTCCTGTTCTCAACAGTCATTTTGGTACCAATTAATCTTGAATTTGTTATTTTAAGGTAATTCAATTTTGCAGTCAGAGCTCTGTCCAAAAGCTTCCTTAGCTCTTGAGTGAATTTTGGGTCAGGTTCCAAGCCCAGTCCCTTTTTAATGTGATCCACAATAATTTGTTTGATTATTGCTGCCAATGAGAACATCTTATAAAATCTAATATACAGGATTTTGAGCATTATCCTTATATTAAAGGGTGATGGGCGTGGGTTTGATGTTTGTTCCTGTTGGTTTGCTGCTTGACACAAAGCAGTTCCTACCATCACCGAAGTCTTTTATGATGGGAAGTGTGTTGTTGCTCACAGAGGAATTAAAAGCTGAGTGTGATGAGACTCACGAGTGAATGACTCTTCCATAGCAATACATGGAGCAACTCGTTGGGCTGCTGTGGAAATTAGACTTTGTTGGAAGGTGTAGGTGTGTGAGCAGAGACAGCAGTTGTCTCAATACATGTGGTTAAGAGTCCTTTTAGTATCTCAGAGGGTGGCTTCAGGCCCTTCAGCACTTTGTCTGGACTGTCTCACCAGGAGGGGGTGGGGAGAAGCCAGGAGTGCCTGTCTTTTATAATGTTCTGTTTTTAAAGCAAAAAGTCTCTGGGGAGCATAGGGTCCTAAAAGTCCAAGGCCTGGAATTCTTCCTTTTGCTCTTTCCATTTTAAACAGGAAACATTTGCACTAAGTTATTCCAGGGGGAGAACTGTAGGTTCATTTCAAGGCAGATAATGTTTGTTCATTGCCTATGTCCATGATTTACCCCATGGGCTTAAACGAGTGCAGCAGAAAACCACATGTTTTGTTTTACTTCATGCGAAACAAGTTCCAGTGGAGTCTGGGAGCCCAGATTAAGAAAAGGAGAGCGTGCTTGTAAAATCTCTGTGTGAACAAAAAGAGAGGCATTGACGAATTGTGAACACCTGATCTGCTGTACCAGAATGATGACTTTTTTAATAAATCTACGCAAAGAATATTTAAACAGTTGTTGAGTTCAGTCCCAGAGCCACAGAGCAGGTGTAATTGATTTATACTTTCGGCCCCTGTTTTGGGTCAAAACCCTGCTGTCTTCCTTCAGCTCTCACTCAGAGAGAAGCTTCCTCTGCAGTCAATGGGAGTTTTTGCCCAAAGTGCAAAGACATTTGTAATCAGACTGGCAAAAACTCCTAATTGAGTTGAACTTTTGGGTTTGCTCTGGTGACATATCTGTGGGAACATTTCAAAAGTATGACAAGTTAAGCTGTAGTAGGGAAAAATATCAATGCTTCATTAGTGCAAATCATGGAATTAAGATGCAGAAAGCTACAGAAAGGGCTTCATGGCGCATCCTCAGGGATGACACATTCACATGTTGCTTTTCACGTGAACTAGAGCTTGTCAGATCCATACTGATGCAGACAAGTTACAGGGCTGTTGTAGTATCAGTTCTTCTAGATCACAGGAGGGTTTATTTGAAACCCCGTTGGCATCTTGCCCATTAAACACAGGTATTGTAGCCTGACATCCCTAGTGTTTCTTCCAGGAGTTCCAGTTTTTCCAACTACAGTGTTTGGAAAGTTTTACAGCCTGACATGTTAGGAGAAAAAAATAGTGGGAAATGGCTTGGAAAGCGTGAATATTTGTGCATGTAAAGCTTATGGGATTTTCAGACTTGCAGACCCAGCTCATCTGTTTATCCTCAGGCTAGATAAGATTCAGTCAAACACGCATTGTTTAAAGGAGCTTTGTTTCCATTATGGCAAATGGATCACAGGAGGCTGACTTTGGGAGCTGAAGGGCTCCAGTGCTCCCCCATTGTAAAAGGGCTGTGATGTGCGCTGGACCCTTCTCGAGCGTCCTGGGTGTTACAGACTTTTGTAGCCTGCAGGTGGGAGGCTTGTTAGCCCTCAGAAGGTCTTTTGATTCATCTGGACCTGTCATGCCTGAGGTGGCATTTCCTTTCCCAAAGTAAACATAGATTGTGAATACAATGTGTCGCTTGACTAGTAGACTGCTTTTTTATGTGCTTTATTATGTTTTTTCTCCTCAGGCGTGGACCTGCAGAGCCACTGGAATATTTAACAGGGCCACGAGTAATACACAAAGAGAGAGATCTTCCCTACTACCAAGGAGGACAGCCTGTTGTCCACCCATCTAAGGGGAACTACATCCGTGCACCAGACACAAGAGTGGCAGAATTGAGGTACCCCCAGTACTACCCAGCCCAGCCCATTACAAACCAGCACAAAGGACCCCTCCGGCAGGACGTGCCACCTTCCCCTCCACAGTCCCACCGAGCACCAGCATACAGTGAAATTGTCCGACACCGTGGGACCAGCCCAGACCAGTACCAATACAGGCAGCAGGATCCCAGGCAGAAGAACCCCATGACTGCAGCTGTATAGCCACGCACTGGACTCACCAGCACAGCCTGGGAGTAATCCTGTCAGGCTTCATCCCTGTAGAGTTGTTCCCAAGCGTAGCTGCCTGTTAAGAGTGGCACATGAGACCTGGAGTCGTTCTTACTGAGCTGGGCTCAGCATAGGTGCTTTCTAACAGGTGAACTAAAGCCACGTGAGGTACGATGTGTTTTGAGTATGTGAGGTACCAGACAGTTGAGTATTTTTTAATTCTTTTTAAAAATAGAAAGTGGCTGCTGGAAATGAAGCGCAACACTTAATACACCTCAGGGCTATTTACCGAATCCAGTTACACCTGTACAGTACGTAGCTGCCTGTGTAAGGGCAGTGGTGTCCCCAGAGTTTACTTCAGAGTGCTGTTGTAAAGCCTCTAAGTGAGAACACAGCAAGCACGACAGGCCTCACGCCTTGTGTAATCCAGTGTGTGATCGTGAGTTGTTGATGGGGGTCTGCTGTGGAGGTAGCGGCCACATTCCAGGCACGTTCAGACCAGAGGTTCTGTGCTTTGAGGATGCTGCAGTTCCAGATTTGTAATCTGGCCTCTTCCTCTCTCTGTTTGGTGGTGGCAGTGTTTATCTTGTACCCTTCGTGTTTTGCAGTTTGTGTAGCAAGATCCTCCTGTTATTGCACCTGCTGCATTTGGAGCAAGGCAAAAAACTTTATCTTGCAGAGGCTTGCAGAAGACAGGGCAGTCACCTGCCTGGGAAGTGCATGTCTGTACGTGTGTGTGTGTTAGTTATATGATGTGCATTCTTTAAATGTAAACCCTGGAGATTGGATGCTCAGCTGCTGTCGAGAAGTGTCACTCATGGGGTTTCAGTGGAGCTGGCCTATAAGGAGTGGCTGAGGAGGTGGCCGCAGGCATGGCTAACTCCTATTAAGTTCCAGTATCAGGTGGTGCCTTGGCTCCAGCTTGGCAGCCCCTTCCTGGCCCCTTCCTGGTCTGCTCTGGCCAGGGTTACAGCCAAGTGCCTGCCAGCAGCATGCCTGGCCCTCGGGAGCCTGCAGCCATGTGAAGGCACTTCTGGGTGCAGGGCCCACCCCCTGTCCCCCAAAGGAAGCTCAGCCTAGGGCAGCACCAGGCCCCTGCCAAGTGCCAAACTACTTGAGTTCCTGCAGCTGGGGACCATTAGGCAAGCGGGAAAAGGGGCTTTTCATGGCATGGGGTGAGGGAAAAGACAAGGAAAGCAACGGGGAGGGTTCAAGACCCTGGAGCTCAGGAGGAAGAGGATAGAATAGCTGTTTGTTGCAGTATTTGCAGCAGTGAATAGGAAGAGAGAAGGTATGGGTGGGGAGAAGGGACCTGCAGTGTAGCAGAGCTGGGGGGGGACAAGACAGTGGAGCATGTGTCCAGCTCTGCCCCACGCAGCCTGAGCTTGCTCTGCAGCCAGCCAGCCTGGGAGGAGGTCAGAAATGCATGTGTCCAGCCATGCACAGGGACCTGCACCCCCCAGCCCACCAGGGCTGGAGGTGCTTGGAGGTGTGTCTCAAGGGTTTTGTCACAGGGAAACCATACAGCCTTGCCACCTAGAAACACATTTTGTGAAGTTTCCAAGTGTCCTTAATTCCTCAACTTCTGCCTTTTGAGAGCACTGCTAAGCCATTTGGACTTCCATCCTCATCATGAAGAGACTGTGACCTGGCCAAGGATTTCTTTGATGTCTGTTTTACACTTACGGCATGCAACAGATTAAATCACATAGGTCACTTCCCAGGTATTAAATATCCCCAGGAAGGTTTGTCCTGCTGGGACCGTGTCGCTTTACTAGATATCCCTGGGAAGAAAAGGGCTCCTTAGGTGCAGGGCAGGGTGGGACTGAGCGCTGCTGCTTTCCAGGGACCACCACCAGTAGGTAATGGCCCTGATGAGAAGCAGCCTATGTTTCTTCTGTGCTGCTAATGCTGGCAAGAGACAGGTGTAACCCTGATGAGGCATGGGGAGCGCTTGCAGCTGCCCAGCTGGCTGTCAGGTTTAGCATTTGCATTGACACCAATCTCTACCCACCAGCCAGGCTGGAAAGCAGGGGAGAAGAGACAGCTTTGGGGCAGTGGGGGAACATCTCCGGGATTCAGATATGGGGCCAGACTCCCTGGGGCAGGGGCAGACACAGCTCTCGCTCCAGTCAGGAGGAAGCATTGGTGGGAGGGAGAGAGGGAGGGAGAGGAATGCAACCGATTATGAAGCAAGTGTGTTCGGTTCTTGTTCCATTTCTTTCTGCCCTCTTCCCTAGTCATGTAGGAGGGAAAAAAACCTCTGGAGGGAGGGTTGGATGTAAAGCTGGATGTCTCTTGGTACCATCCATAAATAAGGCGCATTCCGCAAGGAAATTCTGCCTGTCGTGTACGTGCTGTACACAGCCTTGTACTTCGCAAAGATTTTTAGATACCGTAGGATACTCAGCCAGGACTTGGCAGGCACAGGGTAGCCGCTGGTGTTATGAAGGCCCGCTAAAAGTGAAGTGAAAACAAATTAAAATACTTTCCTTTCCCTCCTTGAAATATAACCCCTGATACATTTGATCCAGCTGTAAAGAAACTAATATGTTTGCGACAGTGGCTTTATCAAGCCAGGCCACAATTAAGAACAGCTCTGAATATAAGCTACTGCCTTTATAAATCACTCTCAACTAACCCTTCAAATGGCATCACAGCACAGTGAACAGAACTTATTTGCAGTATTTCAAGAGCCAGGGCCAAATAAAATCCGGATGGAAACAGCTTCTGGGTTATTTATAGCCATTGAAGGACCTGCACAATTGTCTCCCCATAACCTGAATCTCTCCTTAAGAGCTCCCCTTGACTGCATCGGCTCCGCTCAGTTGAGGCGGACAGATCAAACGAACACCTTCTGAGCTGTTAATCTTCCTCAACAGGTTATTAAATGATGCTTCTGCTGTTAGATCAGTGCAGAGTTTAAAAAAAAAAAAAATTTAAAAGAGTGTTACAGGTGTAATATATGGATGCATCCTACAGGTGAGGAGCTAAGGAGGAAGAACATTCTGACTTAGCTGGGGAAAGAAGACCAAAAAGTATTACAGAGCATCTCATCAATCTCTGGTGCCATCGTTCTGGGAGAAAATTGCCATTTGCTGGTTTAATATCTGGTAGAGGTACGGTATTTTCAAAAGTATAATGTGTAACTACAGTATATATAGTCAGCTTCTCTGCAGTGTAAAATGTATGATTTTAGCACCATATTGTGGAAAAATATGTACCGTGCAGAATTCACGAGGTGCTATAACTGACGGTTGAAAATACACACTTGCAAAATCCAAAAGAGCCGTTAAGTAACAAGTTGTTCTTTTCCCCATATGTCCATATGTTTGGGAAAATTACGAGTCTGAAATGCTCTTGACACGTAATTGCCTCGCACTCCCTCATCCAAAATGTGCCAGTCCAGCAGCACAGTTACTGACGTAGCGGGTGCGAAGGGAGAGCTTGGGTTTGCCGCAGGAGCAGTGTGCCATACGTGTGCGTGTGAACAGGAGTCAAGACGAGCGGGAGAGAGGCCCACTCCCAGGCGAAGCTGGAAGCTTTGATTTCCTGAGCTGGTGGCGTGCAGCCTGCCTCTGGCACAGGGCCAGCCAGGCCCAGCAGTTGAAAGATTAAGAGATAGAAAAAAAGCCTGTGGATTTTCTGAGTGACCACCCACTAGTGAGCCATGATCTTGGCCTGTGAGCAGACATTACCACTGTGATGTATTACGATGCAAAAGTTTCTAGGCACCCCTCAAACGCATAAAAAAGTGCCAATTGCCCTTTGTTGGGGGGGGAAAAAAGCATTACAAAAAAAAAAATTAGCTCTTGCCTTGAAAAAGTGTGTGCGGCCCTGAATTCCAATTCACTCCAGCTTCCTGATCTAGAAATAGCTTCGCATGCTGCCTAATTTTTTTACAGATGAATTGTGCTACCTCCTCCTCCCAGCCATCACAGATTTGTTTATCAGAGAGTCAGTGCTGTGAGAATCCTACCAACTGCTCTGCCAGGGCCACATCCTGACGCTCTGCTCCGAGCAGGGGCTGCTTGGCACTTCCAAAAGGCCCTACACCTGGGCTCTCTGTCACAGTTGTTTTACAGAGCCTCTAAGCCGTACGTGCGCAATTGGAAGCGCTATTCGCTGGCTCTGCACAGAAGAGAAGGCTTTACAAAACTCTGTTCTGTTATTGTGGGGGAGAGAGAGGTGTTTGTGATCCTGACAATACCCGTGTGTTTAAGCGAAATGGATTTGAAAATGGAGCGTGATTGTTTTGGGGGAGAAATTCAACACACAATTCAAGAGGTTTTTTCTAGTACCGCATCAAAGATTTTGATCTTTTGTTACATATGACTATATAAATTTTACCTGGTTTATTTTGCATTAAAATAAAAGCTTTAAGACTGTATATGATTATGTATTTGTATGTAGAGTCTTTCTCTTCTTTGTATCTAAAAAGAAAACCTCACCCTTGGATGTGATTTAATATTAGAAGAACGTGTGTGTGACCAGGCTGGATCAGAGCTGATATGGTGGCTTTTTTAGAAAAACAAAACAAAGAACTACAAGAGCTTTGTGTTGCCTTGTAGGAAAAAAAAAAAAAAAAGACAAAAATCAAAACAGCATTGCAGGGCTTAGCTTGTTTCCATCTCAAATCTGCATTGTCTTCAGTTGTAGAGCCGGAGTCCTGATTTCATAGTCCTGATTGAAAGGAGAAGCGAGAGAGAAGCCCCTTGACATCTCTGCGAATTTCAGCTTAGGCAACTGCATGTTCGTTGCTGAAGTTCCCCAGGCAGTTTCATCTCAACATCGAGCTCTCCTCTTGCTGTGGGGAACAACTGAGCTGTTCTGTGGCCGCGTAGCAGGTACCAGGCCGACCGGCTGAGGCTGTATTTCAGAGCGATGGCGGCAGCGCTGTCTCACCAGAGATTTAGGACTCCTTGAAAGTTTTACACAGGTACTTAGCTTGAGGTACGTGGGTCATTTCACTGAAGCTGATGACACTACTTTTCATACTCCAGATTATGCGTAAGCATAAATCTTTGTAAGATCAGAGCTATGGGCTGCAGCGCACACTAAGATTCAGGCAGGAGTGTTATGTTAGATGAAGTAATTTTTGAAATAGCAGATATTTAAGTGAAAAGTCACTAGAACAGGGAGAGGGAAGAAGGTAGCCTTTCTGAGATTAAAATTTTCGTTTACTACAAAGAAAAATAAGAGTAAAAGAACAAGACAGAAGGACAGGGAAGTGCAGAAGGTTGACGACACAAGATAGAGCAGAAATTGCAGTAATGGTTCAGTAAAAATAAATGTGTACTGTACTCCAGAACATTCTGAATGCAGATCTTGATATTTATGGCCAAGACAGTTCATGGGCAGCTCTGAGTCAATTTTAGCATGTATTAAATTATAATTTACATAGATTTTATCAGGTTATTACTTGCACTTAAAGCTAAAAACTGGACAAATAAAATGCTGATACCTTCATTTCTCCTTCTGCTGAAGTTGTACAAAGAATGGCAAAAGACAAACGAGGGGTGTATTAAAAGCCAGAAAGTCAGTGACTACAGTTGCAGAAGGCGCTTCTCCTGCCTCAGCCATGTTCTCCCATGGTTTCCCCACAGCAGCACTCACTTCCCTGGGAGCTGCACTCAAGTTAAGGTCTGTTTCGGTTGCATAAAGGACTATGAACCATTTGACTGTTAATAATTTTAATGAACCAGACTATACCCTCATAAGACTACTGTGCCTAAGCAGTGAGGGGTGCGGTGCGTGTCCCCACATTGGGTCTCAGAGCTGGGTTACTCACCCCAGGAGAAATGCAGTGCCCTGCTGCAGCATGGCAGCAGTTGAGCACTGCCCAGGTGCAGGGCACAGCAGCGGAGGCTGAGGGGTGAGGACTATGGCAGCCACGCTATTTGGGAGGCTTTTGGGAAGCAAAATACCATTACCAAGATTGGAATGGAGTTGGGCTGCGCCTGCAGCATCCCAGAAGATGTTCAGGGCTTTCCATAGGCCCCGGAGGCCTCCTGAGGAGGTTGTTCTGGCTCCCTGCACCTGGTGCACTCATCCCTGCAGAGAAGGTGCAGAGGCACTGAGGCATGGCTTGGGAAAGCGTGGGAGCAAATGAGACTGAGAAGGAATCCAGCTTCCCAAGCATGGGATCTGCTCCAGGGGCAGCAGTTCTGCCGCTGTTCTTTTCCATGGGCTGTGAGTGCCTGATGTAGGCAACCAGAGAGACAGGATTGCTCTGGGAATCCGGAAGGAGAGGTGAGGGGGCGAGAGCGGGGAAACCACAGTAAGAGGTAACTGGAGCAAAAGAAAAGGGATGAGAAATTAAAATAGGCTGTGAAGGGGAACGTGTCAGGTCTGAGCAGGAAATATGTGGCACAGAGAAGAGAAGATTATTGCTGATGTGTGACGTTCACATGGCAAGAAGGAAGGTGGTACATTCTGATACACTCACCACTGTTCCATGGTTTCCATTTTGCATCCCAGGCTTGTGACACTCCTCTGCTGAGCCCAGAGTCAGGACCTGTTTGCAGCACAAACCTACCCATGCCTGAGGCAGGAAGCAGAAAGGCAAGTAGAAATTGTGAGGAAACCCACCAACCAGCATGAGGAGAGACAGAATACCCATCATGCCCTCTCCCCTAGATCCCATCTTGCCACCCAGATCTCACTGCCTGCTCCCCACGTGCCTCCCATCACCTTCCTGGGTACCACTGGGACCACAAAGTCCCCTTCCCTAATTTCCTCTCTCATCCCTGGTCTCTGACGTTCCCAGAGCCACATTGACCTTCAAACACAACTTTTGCCTTCACTGCTGAGAAGCCTTGAGCCATCTGTGAGCACAGGTAACCAACACTGAGTTTTACTGGCACCTGAAAGCAATACATCCCCCAGGGCCAACGTTCCTGTTCAGCATGGGCTGGGGCTGTCTCACCGTTACAGAGCGGCACAAGGTGCAGTCACTTCGCAATCAGTCACTTTGTGGGTAGAGATTGCAAGAAAGACAGAGATTTTTATCTCCACCGTCTCTTTGCTTGTCTAGAACAAGCCTTTGACACGCGCACAAGTTGTTTTATTCCTGGTCTGGCACAAAAATCCTGAACTAGTTTCAGGGGCCAAAAAGGTGATTATAGTCTTTAAAACAGAATTAATTCTCAAACTGTTCCCAAAATATGCCTGACAAACTAACCCAAGCCAGACGAGTTGGCTGTGCTCACAGCAAAAAAGACTGCAGAGGAAACAGCCCTGCTTCGCCTTTCCAGAAGAATATCTGCATCTGAAAGAAAATAATTTATTGGGAAATATGTACAGTAGAGTAAAATTGCAAAGTAAGACATTCAATGGGGATTCTATATAAAACCGTGCCCTTTGCCTCCAGCAGGTAATGAATAAAAATGATAGAAAGAAGCAATGAACATTCAATGTTTTATATTTAAAATACATTTTGTGAGGAAAACAATGTGGCATAGAAACAGGACTGAAAGGTTTTCCAAGATAATGCCAGAAGCTGCAAGATGTTAGCAGCATTGTCATATAAGTTTCAAGGTGTAGGTTTTTAATTTTCTCTTATGAATCACAGAAGCAGTTGTGAAAGCTGTCGTTAAAATTCATTACAAGAAAAGTAAACTTACATTAAAACCTACCCCATTCTTCTCCAAATTTGTGGTACTGGTTAGGAAGCAGTGTCTGCTTCTCTGCCAAAACCTTGCCCACGCAATGTGATTTAATCTCTAGGCTCTGTTAAATTGGAGTTTTCATACAGTCCATCCTTCAGTGCAGATTTAAAAAAAAAAAAGGCAGCCTAGATTTTCAAACCAGCAAGGTATGATTTTAAGTGGCTTTGTCCACCACAGATTTTCTAGGAATGAAAAGAGAATAAAAAATAGAGCAAATATGAAGAAACTAGTTTGTAAGTAAATAAAAGTAAGTAAACCAATCTGCCTTCCTTCCCTTTTCCCTTTCTCCTAGGTGTGTGTATGTGTATGTGCATACATACATGCATATATACGTGAGTATTGCTGCTTTTGATCTAAAAGCCAGTTTATTTTTCCAGCTGATTTCTAGCCATCCCCTCTCCCCGAAGGGGATTCAGTAGTTACAGCGATGTATGCGCATGAGAAAAGTGGTAGAAACGGTGACCTCGTAGTTGGTGAGTGGATGGACGTCCAGAACCACCGGGACTCAGCCACGCACAGCAAAGTGAGGAGGAAGTTTATGGACAGAGCAGCATTTCCACATGCTACATGTCACTCCGATGCCAGCATCTCTGTAAGTGACAATTTGCAGTGTAAGAAAGGGACAGTGAGGCCTCAGTCCAACGTGCATTTAATGCAGTCATGCCCCATCCCTCCTGTCCTTTCTCGTTCCTCAATTGTAGGGATTTTTGTTGCTGTGAGAGGACTGAGCTGCTAGTGAGAAAAGAAAAACAAAACTGACTTGTTTTTTCTTTGCTGGGCTGTTTTTAACATGGATTGTTTCCCAACTCAGTCGCTCAGATTGCTTTGATGGCACAACGGAGCAGATAGAGCAGTGATGGGAACAAGGCTGGGGGGTGAGGATGGGCTAGAGAGTGGTTAGGCTGCCGTTGCTACAAAACAGAAAAGGAAAAGCAAGAACGCTAAATCACAGCCAAAGCACAATGTATTTAGGGGCTTGGATTAGAAAAGCCAAGCACCCATCTTTTGCAACGGTTACATTCCTTTGCACATTTACTTCTGGCCAAGTTTCCTGAGAGCAGAGGCAGCATTCACCAAGTTTGAATTCCTGAGGCTCCTGCCTGTGGATTTTCTTCTGTGTTTAGGGGAAATCACAAGGCTTTGCTCAGGCTGTGGCTTTTCCCTTTCCTGGGATGACTTATGTGTGGAGGCACAGGGGAGCCCAGGGATCCCTCTCTCCCCTGCAGACCAAGGGTAACACAGATATCACCTCAATGGCTGAGGGACATGGGATGCCAGGGGGGACAATGTAGTCAGGGGCCCAGCTGTGTGGAGTATGCGGGCTACCTCAGCTCAGCATGGGTGCTGCTCACAGACCCCTGTGTGAGGGGTACAGGGGACAGCAAGGTGCTGACCAGAGGACAAAGTCCCAAAGCATAGCTCTGGTGGTTGCTGTCAGGGCAGTGGCCCTATCCTGGTGGTCTTTCTGTAGCATCTTTTTGTGGCAGGAGCTGGTTCAGAGGTGCCAGGAAATCACCCTGCATTGCAACTTGTATCAGTCATGGGTTTGGCCAGCAGCAGTGACATCTTGCCAGTGCTCCCTGGGCCCCAAGGTTAGAGAGGAGCCGGTCTGCCAGCTGAGTTTGGGGTCCCCCAGCCCTGCAGACTCTGTGAGAACCATGAGCCTGGCATGGGCAGCGTTTGGGGCAGTGTTTGAAGGAGAGCAGCTTTTATTTTGGTTGTTTGGTTACGTGTCTCCTCTTGGATGTTTATATGGAACAAGACGCACTTCTTTGCAAGCAGCCTCACTGAAGCACGGCCTGAGTACCAAGCCCACGGGGCAGCTCTTGAGGCCCTCTGCTTCAGGGAATGCCTTATGTACCCAGGATGTTCAGGTTTATCCTCTAGCTGCCAAGTAACCTACTTGTCCACTTTAATTTGCTAAACATTTTTATTTTTAAGAAATCCTTGCCCTTCTCCCCACACCTCCTGTAGCCAGAGCTTGGGCCCACAAGCCTCACCACCGATCGATCACTGTGAAAACAAAATAGGGCCCAACAGGCACGGAGCGCAGGCAGGCAGGTGTGTTCCATGGGTCGTGGTGCAAGGCAGGCAGGCCCCAGATGCGGTGATTCAGCTGCAGGCGACCAAACGTGCAGTCCCCTGCCACAGCCATGATGGTCTGCACGCAGAGGAGGGTGGTGAGGCTGCCCGGGCACTTCGGGCCAGCCCTGGCTGATGATTAATCGGGGTGTGGGCTCGGTTTACTTTTCCCCCTGCTGTGAGCCTTCTCAAGCTAAGATGTTTTAAGTTGTCCTTATCCTCAGGTTAATAAATTCTTTGCTGTGGGAGTGTAAACACAGGAAAAGAACTGGACCAAAAAAAAAAAAACCCCAAAACGCCCAAAAACTTCAGGCTGGTGCTGTGCAGTCAGGACATTTCTTTTCCTAACAGGATATGGGATCAGAGGAAAAAAATACACATTACATAACCTGTGTCCAGGGGGCAGGGGGGTCAGTAGACAAATTAAGCACATTGTTGGCTGAGCTGGTGAAAGGAGATGGTTGAGGCTGCTGAGGAGGCGCCACAGGGCCTGGCTGCAGGTCGTGGCTGGGGGTGCGTCAGTACCCACGGGCTCACGGGCAGCAAAGGGGCAAGCGGTAGCAGAGGCAGCTGGTCAGGTGAGGGTCCCGGACAGAGTTGCTGCCCCACAGGCACAGGGCCAGCCTGCCTCACTGCCTGCTCCATGGCAGTAGGTGAGATGGCCACAAGTAAGCGCAGCTCCCAGCCAGGTTCCCTTAGCCTTAGGGGCAAAAACCAGGTGGGATGGGCTGGCACATCATGTCCCATGGCTGCTGTGGCTGGACAAGGAGGGCCTCCATGCTCCTCAGCTTCTGTGGACATAGGGGAAGCACCATGGTGTGGCCATCCTCTCCCTTGATTCCATGTCCAAATGACACAGAGTCTTCTCCAAAGGCAAACCTCCTCTTGGGACATGGCATGTTTTGGCCCCTAACAAAGGTTGATCATGTTGAGAGAAACCCTGATGTGGGTGCGTTCTCACCCCTGTCAGCCAGGGTCCCCTCTGAGGTCCACTCTGTGCAGGCACAATGTTCATGGGACCAGCCCCTGCATGCGTGGCTGGCTGCCCCTCGCAACCCTCCCCTGGCCACACCAGAGGAGAACTGGGATCCAGGCCACTGCCCACTGCACACAAAGCCAGGAAGCTGTTGCGGTCAGGCATTTCAGGCGAGGGCATGATTTCCACAACAATAAGCGCATCTGATCAGTTGATTAGAGGGAAGGCAAGGTCCCCAAGAGGAGGGCCTCACACACAAAGGGGGAATAACTCATGTCCCCAATAGCTTGACAGGGCAGGAGGATGAGGGCAACATCCTATTGAGACTTTGATCAGCCAGGGTCAAGCACGCAGGCTGCTAACATAGCTGAAAAACAACTAGGAGAAGGAGCTGCAGTGTCATGCCTGGCCCCCTCCCAGCCCTCTACTGCTCTTTTCAGCAGCACTTCGCCCCTGTCTGAGGAGCAAGATATGGAGCCTCCCCAGGCAGGTCCACATCCGCTCAGAGCCCTGTAGTGCTGGGGATCACAGTGTATCCCTCTACTGCTTCCACTTTCTCATCTGCATCTTCTGTGACAAGCTGGGGAAAGAGGCTTCGTCTATGTCCCCTTGTCACCCCTCTTGCCACAGCACAAGTGGAGACACACTGGAGAGCTGACAGCAGCAGCAGGGGAGCAGGGGAGGGATAGCAGGGCAGAGGGGATTGCTTTGCAGTTCCACCTCTCTTGGGCACTTGTATAGTCTGGTCATAGTCATGGGATTTGGGGGTTTTCCTGTACCCCATAGGGTCGAGCTATCCCCTTTCACCTCTGCAATGAGAGGCCCTATGGACTTGGCTTCGTGTTGGGGGATGGTTCTCCTCGGTGGTGCAAGATACTGTGATTAACTGATGGTGTCCTGGGTGGAGGCCAGATAAAGCGTTTAGCATAGCTGTCATAGAGCTGTTCTGTGCCTTCCCAAGACAGCAGCCCCAATGCTTTGGCACCTCAATAGCTTGACCCGTGTCAGTCCCTCCTGCAGAGAGCCCCAGGGTACACAGGCACCATGTGTGTATAGAAAGGGCTTGGAGATCTGAGCTGCACCTTTACTCTCCCTTGGACTGAGCTATAGTACGTGTAAAAGTAATTTGTATTTGGCCCACGGAATCACAGCACTTGGAAGTGAGAGCAAGAAACAGACGACTTGGCACTTGGAGAATGGAGCGCTCCAAGATCTTTACAAACACAACACAATTAACCATTTCTCTTCTCTTCTGGCCTGTGTGGAGGGGAGCACTGGCTCCACACAGAAATCATTGGCACACTAGAAAGCAGGGTAAGCAAAAAAACAAAAATAAATAGCAGCTGCTATTTGAAATAAAGGTCTCTGCCCAGAGTTTTATGGGATAGGTGCAGTCTACAGATCAGTGTGTGGGCAAGCCCTGAGATTTTGATCCCAGGGTACATTTAAGTGTTTATCTAATACAGAGGTGGGGAGGGCACAGAAAATCTCCTTCTCCCTTGGATTTATGTGTGCTCCGTGTGGACGAAGAGTGGAATAGGCTGGGGCAGTGGAAGTTTGTGTTGTGCATTCTTCATAGCCTCTCTAGCTCCCCAAGCTCTTTCCAAGATGTCTGAACAGCCAAGGCCATAGGGAAAGGTTTGCCACAGTCTGTCGTCTCACACCCTCTGTAAATCATCCCAGTATCATCTGGCTCAGAGCTCCTAGGAATCTGGGCGACCTTGGCAGACAGGGTGGGTAATGCACTGGGAAATCCAGCAGAAGAGATATGACTCTTCCCTGATCTGCCTTGAGACGTTAGGCCTCCGCCTAAGTGCGCAGCTAGAAAGCAGCCCTCTAAATGGGTGCTGTTTCAGAGGGATTGACTTACCTGTGGCCTGGGTACAGTTCCCCTTGAAACTTCAACCTGGGATATGCGTGTCACTAAGAGACAAACAATACCATCTGCAGCCTGCCCCTTTGAGATGTCGTCTCTGTTTATAGAAAAGAAGGGGGTGGGAAGCATCTGTTAAAATGTATTACTTCCCAACATCGTCTATGAGGAGTCATATTTTAGCAGGACTAGTCAGTCAAAACTGTCCAGTGACACAATGGTCAGTGTTCCTTAGGTTCTTCCTCGCAGTGGCTCCTGCAGAGAGACAGGGATTCTAAAAATAATGTTTCTGTCTCAAAATATCTTGTCTTAATTTGAAGGTGTGCGTATAGAGGGAGTGTTAATATTTTGCGTGGCTGGTGCCCTGCGACCTGTGCATCTCTGGGGAAGCACACTTCTCTGGAGACCTGCAGGGAGAGTAGAGGAGTGAAGCCAGAGCTCAAGGAACAGAAAATTTTGTGGAGCAAAAAGAGATGTTTGTGTCACCTTCCTGTAACTACAGGCTCTGAGGCAATTACCAGCAGAATCAATAGGTTCAGCTTAAGCTAATGAAAAAACCCAGGGAAGAAAGATGCCCTCCCCAACCTGCACCCACATCCTTATTTACCTTGGGCAAAAAGCAAAATAAAACATGCCTCGATACGAATTCTTCACCAGAAGCATTATTTTATACCCACTCACAGAGGGTAAGTGACTGCACGTGGTATACAGCAGTGGGAATTCAGGAATGTAATGTAATAACAAGAAAGGTTTTTTAGATTTGTCTCAGGAACCCTGCTAGCTCAGACATTGTAAAAAAAGAATCCCAAACCTTCGTGTCCACCTAGGTCTTAAAAAGAGTAAAATACGTCCCCACTTTGAGCATAGTTCTTTGAAAAATTGCTGCAGGAAACACGGGCAAACAGCACCTCACATCTGAACTTCACATTACCATCCCTTGGCCATTTACTAGTGTAATTAAATGCCACAAAGCAATGGCTTAAACAGCATCTTTGCTTAGTAAAATCTTCACTAGTCATTTGCATGAGATGTGGCAGCACCAGGTCCAAGGCTGGATCAGGGCTTCCAAGCAAAATGCCAAGGCAAGTAGAAAGGAAAAGTCATCTAGTGCTGCATGTGGGGGTAAAACAGCAATGCAACAGCAGACCAGGACAGGGCATGAAAAATAAAGCATGCGCTTAGAGCTGACAGCCACAGTGTAATGTGACCCCAGTCACACTGGTATATGATTAGCAAACCCGAAGGGATTGGGAAACAGCCCTGCTCTTTGGAGAAAGAGATCTTTCATATCCCCTGTAGTGAAGCCCTGAGCTTTGTGTTATCTGCGAGATGGTATCTGAACGCTTTAGCAGAACAGGCGGTTCTAGCAGAGCGCCTTGGTCCCTGCGTGTCCCTCTGCAGAAGGCTTTCCCCCGGGGTGCTGGCTGAAGAACTGGTTTGTGGCAGTCCCAGGGGGGGTCTGTGCAGACTCCGTGGTGGTTTGTGAGCCTCCCATGTGCCCTCTGCGTGCAGGGCTGTGGCTGTCACGCCACGGACAGGGAGAGCTTGCAAATTTGTGTGCAGTGCTTTTAAGCTGTTATTGAGAGACGGCCCGGGGGGGGCTTGAGGGGGAGACCAGGTTGGTATGCTGCAGTGGGAGTCAGAGGCTCAAGCTACTGGCGCTCTGCTCACTCTGTCTCTGTGGGATCTCACAGAAGGACAACCAGCAAACCCTCTTTTTCTGTACCTCCTCCTCCTCCCAAGGCTGCAGTGGCTGAGTTCAGCTCCAAAGAGGAGCTGAGCATAGCCAGTCATCATGAGAGAATCCTTTTAGGGGACAAAATTAGAGGCTCCAGCTTTCCTCTTCCTCCCACGCACCCCTCTCTGCACTGCACTGCACATCTATGATACTTTATTTCATTCGGCTCAGTTTTAGTCCTGAAATCTGCCTCCTTCCCTCTGTCCTGCTGTTTCATTTCCCTCGGAGTGAGGTAAGTAAGCAAATAATGGTACTCAAAACCCTGTGTGTGTGTGTGTTCTGAAGCCTGGAGTGCCAGGAAGCAACTGGTGTGTCTGATTTTCCAGTGAAAGTCCAGGTGCAATCTCGGCAGCGAGGCTACTGTCTGCCTTTCAAGCAGATGTCTTCATCTAAAGCTCCCACCGCCACCCCACTCCCTTTGTGCATCAGTGCAGGGAGGACGGGAGCAGGAGACAATATAAATTAATATCCATTGGAATGACAGCAGCTGGTGCCTTGCATTGCTGCGAACACGTGTCTTAGAAGTAGAGTGATTAGTCGTAAAACTGTAGAGCTGAATGTTTATGCTTGATCAATTACAGGAAAACAATAGAATTTTTTTTTTTTTTTCCAAGAGGGAGGAGTGAGCGGAGGGAGGCTTCCACCATGAGACGATTTTCTTCTTTTCTTTTTTTCTGGTACTGATGGCTGCAAAGAACATGTGGCCTAGTCACCGAAGGGACGGGCAGGCAGCGGCTCTGCGAACCCACTGGTTGCTGGCTCTCAGCAGCACTTTTGAAAAACAAATTCTGTGTGGGGCTTAGACTGCAAACTTTGTAAGGTGTGAGAGGGGTGGACTCAGCTGCCCAAAGCAAGGAGCATGTGGGCATCAACTAGGCAAAGCTTTCTAGTGAGCAAGCGTGCATGTATTATGCATGGAGGCCTTTAGCTGTAAGGTCCTCTTGGTTTGTTCCATTACCTAGACCCTCTCCTACTCCCTCTGTTAAGCGGAAGCAGTCCTGTCAGAGCAGCATCCTGTCAATGGCTGCAGTGTGGCACAAGAGCGTGCCTATGGCTTCAGGTCCAATTCCTTAGCAGCTCTAATTGCAAACACAGCCTGTGTCCCTCCCCACATCTGCCAAAAAAAAAGAGAAATTGAGTTACATTTTGCAATAATTCTAATGGAAATGCTAATGGGATGAACAGCAATACGAAGCCAGTGAATGACCCAGCAGTTTCATCTGTGCTGGCAACGGATGACCATCTAAACCATGTTCGGGTAATTCTTCCTCTCATTAGCAGCACAATAACTCATACGCACAAATCCATAGGCATTTGCTATAATTTTTTAACATGGCTGGAAATAGAAGTAAGTGCATGCAGTATGCAAGCATTACAGCATGTGTTGGCTGTAAATCTGTCTGGAAGTGGCCTGATCCTGTTCCTGGTTAAACCAGTGGGAATTTTGCCATTGACTTCAATGGAAGCAGGATGGGATTTTTTGGACTTATTTTAAAGTGGGACTTTGTTTCTTTGGAACAAAGCTTTCAGATTCACAGCTACATTTCAATACTTGGCTTGAACTCTGGTCGATTCACCTTTCATGTGTTTAACAGATGGGGCTTCTTTGCTGCTTACCTTCTGTTTGGCATCAGCACTGTAACCCGTCTCTCCTGAGTGATGGCCACCCGGGACCTGACACGCGCAGGACCCAAGAGGAGGAGGGAGCTCACATTGTCTTCCCCAGACACCTTCGTTCCAAACGTGTTAGAGCACTTTGAAGAGAAAGCCACTGCCTCCATATTTTTGCAGCAGGTGGAAGGCCAAAATATTTCTTAGAGCACAGAGGAAGGAGGTGAGTGTTGTTGAGGAGCAGGGGGCTTCTGCTCTGCCTGGAATGAGCCCGCTAACTCTGTGTTGTGTCATGTAGAATGGAAATAGTGGTAATCATCATGGCTTTCCTAAATTACCTGTAGTCCTTTGGGATAGCACCGTGTTGCAAATACTAGGACATGCATATACACTTTGAGCTTAAGTTTGTAAGAAGAGGCTTATCTATGGTATATGACCATGTGTTTCTCTGCTGCTGCCACAGTAACTTTTAAAACATTGGACAACTTCATCAGAAATACAGATTTCCTGCAAGGTTTGTAGAAACAGCTGGAGAAATAGGACAGAGACACATTAGTGCCATCTTGACAGGAAAAACCTGAGCTCAGCCTTTATTATACACCCATGGATCCAACCACATGCTAAGCACCTCTAGGAAAGCAGCTTTCATTTGTCCCATTGCTTACAGAGCTAATTGCTTCATTGATATTCATTTTCTGTGGCCACAGTATGACAAATCCAGCTTTTTTTCTCCCCCCTCTTCAAAGAGCATGCTGTCATGCTGCTCCTTTCTAGCATTGTCCCTGCTCCCACCTGGCTTCCTTGCTGAGCACTTCTGGCTCCCCCTTCCCAGCTCTGCCACTGCCCTCCTCCCCACAAAGAGAGCCCCAGGATACTTTACCAATTGTCTTCTCATTTCCCAGAGAGGCATTTCTTCTTCTTTGCGCTCAGCTAGCAGAGTGTCATCTAAGACCCCTCTCTTATCACTCACCCAGGGTACCCCCTCTCAGCTGTTGATGCTTTACAGCTTGTCCCTCCACACACACACACCCATCTGAAATTCCCACCACAACAAAAAAACTCAGGAATGAGGCAATTAATATGTATTATTTCGATAGGAGGCTTAAAAACAAAAAGCTTTTGCAACAACTTTCCAGTCAGAACCACAGAGACTATTGTGAGGCAGAAAAACCTAAGAAACGGCAGCTGTAAAATATATTTAAAAGCCTTTATTCTTTTCTATCACAATGTGGCAAAAGAGACTAAATACAGCTTTCCATTTGTTTAACTAAAAGCTGCCATTCCTCAGTCTCTTTGATGATAATGATACCCACAGTTACAATCAAACTCCAGCACACACATGGAAAACTTTGAGCTCTGTACCAACTTTGCACAATGTATTATTAATAGCAAGGTTGGCGAACCCGAATGCTCCGAGGTGCTGAGAGCAAGGGAAAGCCCGACTGTGCTGGGCTCATGGTTGATGCTGATAAATGTAGCACACCATGGGGGAAAAAGAAAAACCCACAACTGGGGGTTGTTTGTATTACAGTAGCCACTGGACCTATCATGCTGCTCATGAGAAGAGACCATTCAGGAGTTCAAAATCGAGCAGAGAAGTCAGACCAGGGGTGAGAAAGAAAAGGTATCGGCAGTCTCATTTTGCTAACGTAGAAACAAAACACAGGATGGCAAAGGTCCAGCGCTGCCCCCACAGGCTTACACTGTGTTGGGTTCTGGGTCACTTGTCTGGCTCAGGAAGACCAAATGACTGGTTCTCCTCATCTGCAGCTGTATGGCCACAAAACCACCCCTCATTTCAGAGAGCCTGATAGTTGCTATTCTAGTGCATCTCTTCACTTGAGCGAATTCTCAGTGCTGAGCCCTAAGTCTGAACTTCTGCAAAGCGCAGCCCAAATTTGTGGAGGGCCACACATTTCCAATATCCTGTGAAAGCAGCTGAGCACACGAGTGAAAATGCTGCCCTGCCACACAAGCTGTCCAGAAAATGGGCAGCTTCCTGACTATTGTTCTGCAGGTCCCAGTTCCTTGGAGGACCCTCCAGTGTGGTTATTTGGGGCATGGGCCTCAGTGCCATTGAAGCAGCCTTAGCACCATTGATTTCCATGAGAAGTTACACAGAAAAATCGATGGGGTCTGTATGCAGGATCCTGAGGAGAGAGGGAAGACACCTCTTGGGAAAAAGAGTTTCTCTGCAATGATGAGGAAGCTGTTCCATCCCCACAGGGAAAAGGTGATGACTGTGACTCAGAACCTTCACAGAAAGGGAAAGGAAGCAGGGGAGAGCTCCTCTGAGATTGTGGATTTCTTGTCTAGGAAGCAGCGTAAATGCAAGGTCTGTCTTCAGATGTGCGTGTATGTCAAAGGGAGGATTACAAAGACAATCTTCAGCCTGATACATCCGGCAGAGCTGTCTCCAGCAAGATCGTAGCAGCACTATGAAATGTTTCAGAAGGTAAGCATGTACATAAGTACTGTGCCAAACATGCTTTGAAATGTTCTCAAAACACAGGAGTGTTTGGCTGTGTTGAAAACGCAGCTCAGCATTGCTTCCAGCTATCAGCTGGGATCCTCTAGATCTGTTCCCTTTCCTGTCCTCATCTGTCTTCTATTAGCAGAATATACATGGCTTTCTCTGTTAGGAGATTGCTTTTTGAGGTCACTGACACACACTTGGTGACGTCAGGTGAAAAGCAGTGGCTCCTTGAGGAACCACTAACTTTCTGGGACACCCTTACCTAAGTGTTCCATGTTAAAAGCCTGTCTCCAAGCAGTTGGGTATCCAGCAGCATCAGAAGGAAGTTCCTACCTCTGATACTGCACAGGCGTAGTCAAATGGCAATCTCTCCCTCAACAGTTTACAACTTAACTAAATGCAAAAGTAATCCACAGGCTTGTCATCCATGTTGTATCTGGCTCTTGGTTTTCGTCTGCTTTGTCTCTTCAGATTGTAAACTGTTTGAGGCAAGAACTGTCTTTGACTCTATGTTTAGACAGCAGAGAGATCCCAGTCCTTGCAGAGCCAGGTACCGTAATACAAATAAGGCACAATAATTTATTTTAAAATTAACATCAAAGAAAATAAGAGATTAACAGGGAAAGAAAACCTCTCACAGCTCCAGGTGCCCCCCATGACAGTGCTCCAGAAGAATGTGCTATCTGCTGGAGGGAGTGTCTAACCCCAGTCACTGGGAGGGCTGTGCGATGTACCGCCACGGGAGCCAACGCCGGAATGCGCCTGGGCACGGGGGAAGAGGTCAAAAGCTAAAGCACGATAAGCAAAGGAGAGACCCCTTTAAAATATGCACATGCATTTTCTTGCCAGGATCTATCAAGCCAAGAGCCCAGACATGGTAATGGCATTTTGTTTATAAGGAAAGTGAAATCGCTTCTGGCCTAAGAATTTGTTTGCCAAGTGTTAGGCGAGGGGAGGTCTAAATGACCTGCTGGTTTAAGGCTTTGTGTATTTTTACAGAGGTGGTTGAATAAGATTGCTGGTGTGTCTCTTTATAACACTGAGCATGCGGCCCTGTAAGTACCTACTACAGAGCATGACACACCGTGGAAGCCAGGCTGGCGGAAATCAGTGGCAGCACTTAAAGACGTCACGCTGGCTTTGCGGGGCTCAGGCACTTGGGCCACATCCAGACATCGGTGAAGTTGATGGATGAACTCCCATCAGCTTCAGCAGTCTTTAAATGAGGCCCTTGGTTTGTGACCGTAACTGGGTAGGGGTCCACAGATGTGCCCCTTTAATTCAGTCTGGAAAATCTGTTGTTGACTCAACCTGGAGTGTGGTCCTACTAGAGCTTCTCCAGTGTGAAGATGGTTGCTGCTCTGTGGGTGGGACCTACAGAGACCTACAGTGGGTCGTTTTGGGTGCTTTTAGCAGATGAATGAGCAGAACTTGGGGCACCTCACACTAGCAAGAGGTTACTTGATTTTTCAGGAGTCTTAACTGCACCCCACAATTACAGTAGGGTTAGAAACTCAAGCCCAATTCAAAGCCCGCAGTAGCTAAGCCAACAGAATTTCCAGACTCTGTTGGAGAGACAGACAGCCTTTGCAGCTCCATGGTATCCTCTTTGCAGGTGTGGAGCAGCTCTGGGGGATCACTGCCTTCCTCACAAACTGGGGGCAGCACCAGTGGCTGCATGGAGGAGGATACCTGAGCAGGAACAAATCAGGTTGTTAACAGAGATGGGGTCAGGAGGGACGGCTCCCCACAGGCTTGGGGGTTTGCCTCAGTGGCTTCTGCTGCCAGGCCCGCTGGTGAGTAACAGTGGTTCAGGATCTGTCCTCTCCAGCCTGGGTCACCATGTGACCCCCTCCCATCCTCCATTCCCCTTCCAGGTCCATTCACTGTGCCAAAATAACAGCATGCAATCATCTTGTGGGGTTGCTTCTGCCTAATGTACCCACCCAGTGGGATTTCAGTGAACATTAAAGCGGTAGATGGAGCCTTTAATGAAGTTAACCTGCTGAAACCAGGAGAGCGTTTGGTTGAAGTACACCTGAAAGCCCTGGATTACACAGCAGCTGCTTCAAAAGAAACCCATTGCCTCCTTTCATACTGCTGCCATATTGAGAAATAATACAGCACCTTTATATTCAGCCTAATTTAGTCAGCCTGCTGAAGTCTGAAAGCTTTTTTTTTCATTAACTCTGAAGATGCAGGGGCTTTCCTCCGCCTAGGCAGCACCGCCGACCCCCCTGCACAGGCTGCTTCTCAGAGCAGGTCCCCAGCAACATGTCTGCGCCCCTCCCGCGGCTGAGCACCTCCCGAGCCACCAGGAATTGCTCTCCCTCTCTCAGCTAATCCGATGATGGATTTTAACTCCGTTAATTTGCTTCCTCTGTTCTCTTCACTATTTTCTGCTGTTTATTCATTTTCCCCATCCCCTTGTCCGTTCTCTTTGTTTCTTTCGCCACCTCCTTTCTTCCTGGGTTTGTTTTTTTGGGGGTTGGTGGGTTTTTTTTTTCCTCCCTTCTTTTAATTTCTGCTTTCCAGGCTGCCTCAGCACTCCCCTCGCTTCCCTTGCAGTGGTGTTGCTCCACCAGTTCCTGGCACGATGGCAGGGCGATACTGGCCCAGAGCCCACAGCAGCCACCCGAGCTTCAGGCCACGCTGCGGCCAGGCAGTTTGATGGCTGGCATAGCCTCTGCATGCCAGCAACGCTCCTCCTGTACAGAATGTCTGTGAGCAGGAGTGGGGGGGGGGAAAGCAGCTCCCAGCCACCCTGCAGTCGGGCTGGCAGCTTGCAAAAGTGTGGAGGGTACACGTTAGGAGGAGGCGAGCAGTAATGGGGTGGGCAGGAGTGGGGTGGGTGAGTGGGTGGGCGAGCGCTGACCTGCCACAGCACCCGCTGAGCCAAAGGGGCTGCCTCTGGGCTCACCCGGCAGCCGCTGCTTTCAGCCATAGATTAGCAACCATGATACTCTCTGTGCAAAATTAACTGGGCAGCTTGCTAATTAAGCCACCTCTACACTGGAAGTTTATGGACTTGAATGCAATGTGCCAAACCGCTTTCTCCAAGTTGGGGTATTGGCCTGATCTTTGAATATGGATGAATTCCCGAGCAAATAGTCTGGCTGAAGACTAGGGCTAATGGGATGTTAAGGTAATTATTGCCTATTTGTGGCTATAAAATGAGATCTCGTAATCATGCACCTGATAGACTAATAAAAACATTTTATATGATGCACTTAGAGCTTTTTAGCTGAGGATCTCAAAGAACTTCTGGAGGAGGAGAACTGCAGCGAGAATTCTGCACTCTGCGAGGAGTCGGACAGACAACCCACACCATCTGCCCCCATGCCCGCACTCCCGCTCCTCGGGTACCCTGCCAAAAATGTTTGAGTCCCTGCTCTCCTGCTGACGGACAATACTTAGGGTTTTATCTAGGCTGGGTATCATTTTTCCCCACACTCATTCCTAGCCCTGTTTCAGTTCTGATGTTTTGTTTTCTCTGGAAGGCTGTCAAGTTCTGCGTTGGAAATAGTGTGTTTTGACATAAAACTGGAGGAGAGACCCTGTTTGTCCAGCTACTCTGAAGCCCAGAGAAGGTTACAGGAATACATGATGCCTTGGTTTTAATTTTATTTTCTTTTAAGTCAGGACTGATACTCCAAGGAAAAGGGGGGCGGGAGGTCCTGCTTTACAGACACCTCCTGATGATCAGTTCATGGGGTGAGATGGACTCCTTTAGAAAGAGGAAGATGTGACTGAAAATAAATGAAGCTGTATGATCAGTGTTGAAAAGGAGCTGCAATTAGAGGGAAGAGCAGAGCTGAAGAGTAACAGGGAAAACCCTAGGTACACTGGCCCTCAGGTCGGCAGCAGGGAACTAGGCAGTGTTTGAGGAGGTGAAGGCTTTCTGCTGGAGGGAAAGAGAGGGATGGGGGAGATTTCACTGCATCGCAGCTTTGACTAACGCTTGGGCTGCAAAATTCCTTCAACCAAATTTAATGCAGATGGTACATTAAACACTACAGTACCATTAAATTACATATTGTGTCTTTTCCAGTGAGGTTTTGTGGATGTTTCTCACATACGGATATGGAAAAATGCTGCAGCCCCTGATGGTTTTGGCGAGTGCTTACTCTCGGGTTTTGAATGCTCACAGGAGGACTGAAAGAGAGCAGAGCCCTGAGCCCTCTGGCAGAAGCAGGATTTCCCCGGCACAGAGAGCTGATGAGGTCCAGCATTGCTTGGGGTATGGAGGAGTGCCCACAGCAGCAGCAGCTGCCCTTGGAAACTGGCAGAGGTAAGTTCAAGGTGCATAGCATCACCTTGTGCTCAGTTCCCTCAAACCTGAGAGACAATCTGAGTCTCAAGTGCTCCGAAAAGAAGTACTTTTGACTTTTTTGTGCCCAAGCTGGACTAGCAGGTG
The DNA here is from genome assembly GCA_020800305.1 of Porphyrio hochstetteri. Classification (NCBI taxonomy): domain Eukaryota; kingdom Metazoa; phylum Chordata; class Aves; order Gruiformes; family Rallidae; genus Porphyrio; species Porphyrio hochstetteri. The sequence goes on along the minus strand of CM036910.1, from coordinate 15,605,246 downwards.
TCACCAGCTTGGCTGTCATCCATCCTGAACACCTGCAACGATAGAAGCTACAGTAGTGCTGCCTGGTGTTTCAGTTGTGCCTTTACTTTCCCAACAGCAGCATGTTGTGGAGAGGAGACTTGAGATCTGACAGTAACCACAGGGCTGGATTTGTGCAGAGCTATTGAAAAGCAGCTGAGAGAAACCTCTGTGGAGCAGCAGGTAACTTCATTTGCCATCACCATTTTCTTTCCTAGGGTTATCTTCTCTTTACTCAGTCACAGATCAGAGCTGTTACCAGTTCAAGGTTGTGTTTGCACTCTTCTATTGACCTTAACCAGGGGAAGCTCAGACTGAATATAATGGGAAGAAAATCACCCCTGTGCTGTATGGTGCGTGACATGGGGCCATCTCTGGCTGGGGTTTGGTAACCTCTTCCTTTCCCATGCACGTCTCGAGAGGAATGATTCATGCTGTGGGTTTTTATTGCACTCCAATATCTGCGTTAAGGCTTGTGAGGGCTATTTATACACACAAAAAAATCACACTCTGCTAGCTCGATAGTAGTCTAACTATAAGCAAGTAGTAAATAATAGTTGCATAATTCTGCATCAAAATAGAATAAATAAGGCAGTAGACTCAGTTGCCACTGGCTTTGTATTGACTTCAACAGGCGTTGGAGCACATTTGTGCCACAGAAGATGCAAAATCAGGTATCAAAACACCCAGAAGGAAGAGGAATGCTGCAGCCCTCAGGGTAACGGCTGAAATATCAGACCTATCTGTCAGGCCAAATCTGTTGCTGTCAATGAACTTCCACTGGCCTTAGAGTAACTTGGTGCGTTCTCGTTGTGTGAATGTGCTCAAACAGGTTGGCATCGTGATTTCATTGACGTGAGCTGGTGATGCTACCCGTAGCTGATAGACAGCAGAGTACAAAATAATTAGTCTCATCACCCTAAACGAATACCAGTGAAACGTTTGTACTTTCCCTCTCACCCACGCAGTGATGTATCTCACTTCTGCCACATGCCAGTATCTCTTCACTAATTACCAGCTTTAAAAAACCTGAGGTAACATAGTTTTAATCCTTTTGTCTGCTGTGAATTTGGAAGTTGGAATCTGTAGTCTAGATTTCAACAACATAAGGAATTTGGTGTTAAGTAGCTTTTCGGCGTGGGGTTTTTGAGCACGTTTCAATTGTGTGCTTTGAAATTTCACCTCTCAAACTGGACGGAGGTGTGAGTTAGCCCCGGTTTGCCAGGTACTGGCTTTTAAACCCGTCATGGTGGGTAGTGAGTAGACGCACGGTCCTGGCAGCTCCGATCCAGACAGGGACTCGTCTCCTCCTCGGGGGCGAAGGAGAACAAACTTTCGGAGCACTCTGTGGTCGCTGCTCTCAGCTTATGGTTTTAAAGCGCAGCTCAGAGAAATCTGGTTGGGAGCGTGGAAGCATGACCGCGGTGCGGTGCCGGGGAGGTTTCGCATCCGTCCCTGGTACCAGCTTTGATTTACACCGCAACATGGGTGTCAGAAGCGAGGGAGCGCGCGCTCCCCCCTTTCCGCTCTGGCACGGCGGCTCTGGCCGAGGCACGGCGCTTCTGGGGCTGGGCTGGCAGCGGCGGAAGCCCACGAGCAGGGACAATCCTTGTCCTGATGCTCCCCCATCTGACAAGCTCTGGGTGTCTCCGTTCGCGCAGCCCTGCTCCTCTGCAATTATTTCAGTCGCGTTTCGCGATTCCTGCCCGCGCTGCGAGGCCGTGAGCGCCCGGGGAAGGGGCGGACCGGCAGCCGCGGCACGGCGGCGCGGCCGGGGATGCGCCCGGCCCCGCGCACCGCGCTGTCCCCGTTCCCCCCGGCGCGGCGGGACCCTCCGCGCTTCCCCGCGGCTGCGGGCGGGGCGGGGCGGGGCGCGGGGTGGGGGGCGCCCCGGCGGGGCGGGGCGGGGGCGGGCGGAGGGGGGCGCGGGGGGCGGCGCCGCCGCTCGGCGCTGACAGCCACATGCCGCCCTGCCTGAAAAGGCTGCGAGGTGCCGGCGGGGAGGGAGAGGAGGCGCAGACGGTGCCCCAGTCCGCAACGCCGCCGCCGCCGCCGCGCCCCGGGGGATGCCGAGGCGCCGGCCCCGCGTGTCGCCCTAGGGGAGAGGCTCTCCGCCGGCACCGCCCGCCCCGCGGCCCCGGCCCGGGAGAGGCTGCCGCCGCCCCTCGCTGAGCCCCGCCAGAGCCGCTCACGAGTGGGGCGCCCACGCGTCGCGTCCGGGGCAGGGAGGCGAAGCCCGGCCCCGGGGTTTCGGGTGGTTTGCTGGTTTTTTTTTTTTTAAATTTATTTCGAAGGATGGATACGTTTCTTCTCGCGTGGGGATTTCTAGGGCTGTGCTTACCCGGCTCCGGAGGCACGGTGGAGACAGGTAAGGCGCCCCCGGGGAGGGGGATGCCCTCGGCCGCGCGTGGACGCGGAGCCCTCCCCTCCCGCCTAACTTTAGGGTGCCCGTCCGCGGTCCCGGGCTCCTGCCCAGGCGTTTTGCCCAGCCTCAGGCACCGCGTAGGGAATAAACGTGGGCTTGGCGCCGCCACGCAGCTCTCGCAGTACGGGCTTGGGGGGGGTGGAGGGGTTCGTGCGTGTGGCGGGGATGGCGCAGCCTCCCCCCTGCCCCCGACAAGGCGCGCAGCGGGTGTAGCCGCTCGGCTCCCATGCTCCCATCGCCCGGCTTGAAGGGGCGAAGGGACGGAGCCGCATTGGAAAGTTGTGTGCCGTCTTTCCGGGAGGACATGGGGAAAGGAGGGGAAGCGGCAGGGACCAGCCGCATCCCGGACTCCCGCATCCGCATGTCCGCAGCCCCGTGCCCGTTGCAACCTCGGCAAACTTTACGTGAAAAATTAAAATCATCGGGCCGGGAGCAGGCAGCCGAGAGCCGTGCAGGGCGGCGCTGGGAGCCAACGAGGCTTGCGGTGGTACCCGCCCGCTGGCGGCACCCCCGGGCAGCTCCCGGTAAAGCCTGCCCGCCGTGCGTGCGGGACCCGCGCTTACTTTGCGAGCGCCGGGGTGTCCCGGGACCTGGAGGGTTCGTGGCCCGTGGATTTTTTAGGGTGTGAGTGTGTTTTTTCTGGTTGCACTTAAGAGCTAGGCTGGGCTGTCAGGAGGCGCTTGGATGAAGCCCCGGTGCTGGCGTTGCTTCAGCTTGGGGACCGGGGAGGGACAAGTACGGGCCCTGTGCTCCACAGCTACTGGCTTATGGGTCAGGCTTATGAGGGGCAGCAGGGACCCCACCTGGAGCTGTCACTGGAGGAAAAGGATATGCCTCACCCAGCCGTCCACCGTTCTCTTGGGGCTCCTGCGGTTAGCAGCCCAGGAGCTGCCTGGCAGGACGGTGGTGCCAAGCCAGCAGCTGCTGAGCTGTGGGTTTCCTTTCCCGTTAACTGTGGCCGCGGGGCATGCCTCAGCCCGTGGGGACGCAGGGTCCTGAGCCTGGTCTGACCCAGGCTGTGTTACATGGCAGAGCTCAATGTGCGTGTGTCAGTCTCTGCCTTCCCCTGCCCCCTTGGGAAAGGGAAGTGGGAGAGCCTCTGCCGCTTGAAAAAGTCCCTCTCTTTTTGCAGTAGGGGAGCACGGACGTTCCCAGCAAATACACTCCACGGGACCCTTCAGTGGCCAGTTAGCATCGCCTCCTTCCTTTTGGTTATAAAGGAAAGGAGAAAAAAATCCCATCTTTTGTTCAAATAGTAAAGCAAATGAAAAGGCACTCGATGTGGTGAAGAGAAAGGGTAAAGTCCTGGGAGGCCCCTGCTGAGTGCAGCAGTCTTTTCAGATGGTCCCTGTTGCAGGGCGACTGTCTGGTCTCCCGGAGAGGGCATTGTGCCGAGGAAGATCAGGCTGTAACCTGAGGCTCGCTCCTGAGGGTGCACTGGCCAGCCTGGCTGCGATCCCTGTGGCTGCTGAGCCTGTCTGTGTGCCTGTGTGCGCTACTCCTTCTATCCTTGAGTGGACTCAGGATCGGGACTTCTACCTGGGACGGGTTTTGTGAGCCAATTGTATCTCTGAGGCCATTCAGTCGCTGTAAGAAATGTTTATTTGAACGCGGGGTTTTCCCGGCTAAGCAGAGCATCACATGGTGCTGGAGCCAGCAAGGAAGTTGTCTCCCTGCGGCTGACACCAGCGGCTGTTTGCCGAGATGTTGTCGTGTGGTGCTGCAAACCCAGCCAAATTATTTTACTGCTGGCCCAGTGAGGAGAGGTATGAGGTAGCAGGATGCAAGCCTTGATCAGGCTACGCTCAGCTCCGGTAAATTAGCCAGCCCAGTAAGAAAAACATGCCAGAGGTAGATGGATTTATGTTTCAGTCTGGTGTATCTGAAAGCCTTCCCCCATTATGAAAGTCCCTCTTAAGGCTCCCTAAGGGAGGTTAGCAGAGAGGGGAGATGTTTTTAATAGACAATAATATGATAATCCACATGGAAAAAACCCTCGTGTGATATTTCTACAGTAAGAGATAAACAGTGCAGCTGCCAATTTGTATGTAGCCAAGCAAACCCTGAGATAACCATGGAGGGGAGTGGGTGGGAGACCCTGGAAGATAAATCTGAAGGCTGGATGGCTGTGTTTTTCATCTTCCCATAAAAATCAATCAAGTAAGAAAGTAACAGATTTGAGTGACCTAAGTACTGAGCCATTCAGGTGATGTTTATGCAGCTCCGAGCAAAGCTTACTGTTGAAGCTTTCCAAATAGTTTGCTTAAAAGCTAGTATTTTTAGTAATGACTTAGGAGATGTAGCAAGGTGGGGAGGGGGACCAAAACAAATTGCTGCCGAGCAGGCACACGGTCGCACACATGCAAACATGCACACACACACCCACGCAACCAGTGAGTGTAATGCTTTTTGCCCCTTGCGCTGTTAACTCGGCTCTCACTGGGAACAAAAGCTTTTTTAGCCTAGGAATCAGACAGTTGTCAGGAGCATCACTGAAAACGACTGATACAAGCTCAGTGGGGGGCTCTGACCCAGGTTAGGATGCTGCATTTTGTTTTCCTAACTTTACTGCTGCAGAAAATCACGATGGGTGGTGTCTGGAGTGACAGGCAGGCATAGTCGTCCCAGGGGGCTCTACAGAGGCATTTCCCACCTTCCTGCTCTGCTACTTCTTACCCCCAGCCCCCTTCCCAGAGTTTACTCTGTGTTTGGTACCTCATGCACGGTGAGAAGGTTAAAACGAGAAAGCAACCTGCTTTGCTGGGCAGGACAAGGCAGTGCTCCCTGTCCCAGCAGTGTGCCGCTCCAGCCAAGCAGGTGGGTTGGCTTCCTAGCAGAAACCTCTAGTGCTGCCAGGCTCCAGGTCATGGTGGCCTTGTATTGCAGATAGCCTGGGAGGAGAAAGCGTCCTTCATGGGGTTTTAGGAAGCTGTCAGGTTCAGATAAGGCTGGGTTCCTATCCTGTGGGACCCCCAGTTGTATTAATAAGGAAAAATTAATTTTTAAGCACTGGGATTGCTGCCAAATTATATGACCTCTGACAGACCAGCTGTGCTAGGAAAATAAATCGTCTATTTCTGAGATGCGTGGTCCTATCCGAAATCGAAAGAGTCGGCAGTTAGCCACAATGGTGGGGGCAGATTGCAGCAGCCTGAGAGCAAACTGGAAGCTGCTAAACTTGCTCTCCATTGTGCGGTGAAGTCACTGCCACCGTGTCCCCATGGGGTCTCGGGAATACAGTTGTCTAATCCGGGAAGTGTGGAGAGCTGATGTGCCTGCACACACCCAAGCTGGGGCTGACGGTGTGGGCACAGCGGTGGGGGCAGATGCAGGGTGTGAATGCTTCCAGTGCTACCCTCACTCTATAACAGCCCTTTGACACGTTTCTAATTATAATACACACACACAGACAAAGAGGTAGCTGGGCTATTTTCAAAATCCCTGTCTACACCCTGGTGGAAACCGCAATACTAGCAACAACATAAATCAGGGCTGTTGCTAGCAGTGTTGCACACGGCTTAGCGCTACAGTAGCATGGTTTTAATCATACTCGGAATCAAAGGGTCAGCCTTCTCCCTGCCTGAGCCAAATCGCAATCTCAGAAGGCCAGATCCTGAGCCAGGCTTGATGCCTGTGCAGTGAAAAGACACAAATGCAGACACAGAGGAGAGGTTTGTCAGCACGAGGTCAGCAGGCACAGGGCCAAACACTTGAAATCACAACCCAGATCTGTAACCCTTTCTGCATGCAAGCAGAGCCTGTGGATCGTGTGCAGGACAGCTAGGGTAACACTGGGGGCCTGGGGCCCTGACTGCAGCCTGGGTGAGGCAGCCTCTTCCCAGACAGGTTGGGGAAGAGGGGAGAGGTGGTGGGTCGGTGTGCGGAATAGCCTAAAGTATTGCTTGCGGGGATGGATGGCTGCAAAGGTTTTCTGTCTGAATGCTTCTTCCCCTCTCTTCATACTTGATGAGTCAAAGAAAATGGGCCCCAGAAATGAAGTGCTGGGCTCCGGGTCTTTGAAATCTGCTCTGATTTCTCCCTCTGTGTTTGAGACAAAGGCAAGACATCTGCCCAGCTGTTCTGGTGGGTCACCCCTAGCTGTGAAGTGCTGTCTGTGTGGGGCTTGAATGCCTGCCTTTCTCTACATCCCTCCTAGGAAGATGGTGAAGCCAAAAGGACACTGTCCTTTTACTCTGCTTATGTTTTGCTGAAAGGCTCCTTTGGACCCTGTTTTTTAGGGGATTCCAGTGGGGAGAAGAGGGAGGCAAACCCCATTGCCTTGTGTATGTAGACACATGTACACACACACTTACTATCTCCCTGGTTCCTCCTCTCTTTTCACAAACACACAAATCTCTACCTTTTCTCTTATGCACAGAGCCCTCCGATCCCTACCACCCTGCTGCCGCACACATGCTCCTGCCTCCTCTTTCCCACACTCTTCCCTCATGTTTCTAGAGCCTCTCGGCAACTTTCTCCCTCATGCACACCCCCAAGCTCTCTCCTGCTTTCCTCTCTTTCTGTTTAACCGCTGAATATGTGCTCAGCAGGAAACAATGTGTTTAAGATGCTCGCCAGAATGTGTAATAACTTTGTCGCTAGTAGTGAGGCTCAGCAGTAGCTGGATTTGAGCAAGCCATCGGAAAGGCTGAGGCCGCTGTTCCTCGCCAGCTGTGCAGAGGGAGCTGCAGAGGGGCTTGTTCCCCACTGGCTCCAGAGAGGCTGCTTCCCCTCCCGTCCCATTCTTGGGGCTGCCTCCCCTTGGGAGGGAGAGCTGAGCCAGGGGTGGTGAGAGAGATTCAGAGGTTCCACGAGCTGCTTTGGGAAGAGACAGGAATAAACTGCCATTGCCTGGTGGGGAAAGCCAGGATTCAGTTTTTGTGATGAACGGACCCTGACAGATGGGCTCAAAAGGTGTGAGGGAGTTGGGAGGGCGCAGGGGGAGATGAGAGACAAGACAGGCTTTTTTTCTTCTTGGAACTGTCGTAATAACAATGCTAATTAGTATTTTAGCAGCATCGAGCACCTTTCATCAAGCCTGAAGCTCTTTAGAGAGGAATCCTAGGTGAATCCATGTCTCTTTCTTTAATGTGTTGAATTAGAAGCGTCTCTCTCTTTTCCTTCATGGCCCTCAAACCAGACTGGTTTTGATAACATTCATGAAGGTGGGTCAGCAAATCTTTTTGTTCCTATATTATTTCCTAGTGTTTCCTATAGGTAGGGTGGCAGGCTGCCACGCAGGAAGCCTCTGCTTCATTTCTGCCTCTGCTCTGAGCCTTCCAGGCTGTCCAAGTCTCTGTTTCCCCGCCTACAGTACTGGTGAGGCTTCCTCAGAAACTGTCCGATCTGCAGCTTGAAGATCTCCTGAAGCTGCCACCTATTCCTGGGAGATGGCAGTGTGTTTCCACGAGACTTCAAGAGCCTAATGCAGAGGCAGGAGAAACAGGCATGATTCCTGCAAGTTCAAGATGCAGTTATCCCTCTCCTTTACATGTGCATGCCCACACTCATGCACTCTCTTGAATGATTACCAGAGTGGCCGGGAGTTGTCATTTCAGTCCCTCCGATGCCATTGGCAGGCAAGCCAGGAGAATTGTGTGCACACACACCTATATAAAAACTTACACTATAAAGCCAGTTGCCCTATTGGAATTGCATTTCCATGTGATTTCAGATGGCAAATAACAAAGTTAGCAGAGATGGCACCATGTAAAACCAGGATCTGAAATCTCATCAAGGATGCAAGGGCTGGGGGCTGGGGGGGAATGAACCACCAACACCCCAAAGTGGCAACATTTAAAGGTCAATGTTGCCACTGACCGAGGTGGTACAAGGCGATGCCAGTCCCTGGAAAGTAGCTGCCCAGAACCGCAGGTGTGGAAATCACCTGGACTCCGCTGATTGCAAAGCACATTACCCAGATCTGCATGCAGGATTCAGCACTCTCATTTTTACATGGTGAAGATTAAGTAAGTCTCTATTTAAGGTTTCCACTTAATTCTTCTTTGGATTAACATGGCAAAGAAAGCATAGGTATTGGAAATGTCCAAATCTCCTCCTTTCTCTTCCTTCCTCCAACACTCCCTTCTTATTTAAAAATAATTTAAAATGATCTCTTTTTGCAAAGGCTTACAGCTAAAATGTTCCATTTGCTGAGCTTTCCAGTGTTCCCCTCTCACTGCTGTCCAGCACTATAAAGTGAATATATTGCATCCCTCCGCGGTTGCCTTAGGAAGTGGTCAAACGGCTGCATTCCTCAACTGATGGATTGGCGCGTTCCTTTCTTGCTTAAGCCCAGACAGTGTTTTTATGAGCCTGTCTCATGACAGGTTTGAGACACTTTGAATCAAACAAAATCTTAGTTTGGATCACAAAAGCAGTCTTTAAATTCTGCTTTGCTGTGCCTCTACTCTTAAGTGAAATTGGAGTTAAGCTGGTAAAGGCCCTTGAAGAAATGTTATGGGGCCTTTCCCTGGTTGTGTGAAGCCTCAAGATGTGGGTGCAGCTCTAGGATGAACCATGCGTGCAAATGCTTTGTGTTGTTCGGGTGTATTTGTTCAGGAAGCATTTGAAGCTTTAGCTCACAATCCAAAGCAAACATGCTTCTGCTAAAATGATCTATGCTACTGGGGATAAAATATCTAATCATATTAGCTTCCTCTGCACTATGTCTCTCTCCCTTGGCCAATGGCTAAGCTGTATCACTTAAATCTGAGAGATCTCCTTTATGTTCCTGCCTGATGTGAAAGTTGTGCCGTACAGTTTGGGGTGAGAGCTCCTGCCACGTTAGCTGTAACCAGGCTCCCCCAGGGCCTCAGCCTGGGGAATGAGGCAGGATAAATGTTAATGATAATGAAGCCTCAGCAGAAGAGACTTGTTTCTCTCCTCCATGACAGGGCTTGGCAAAGTGCTTGGATGCACATGGACCTTAAAAAACTTTGCTTCTTGAAGAGTTGTTTGACTCTAATGGGACCAAAATGCAGGGTTTGCTGCACAAGGACTAGTGCCAAGTTCAGCAGCTCTGAGAGCAGTAGGTCATGTGTGCCAGGACCTGTATTTTGCTGCGCTGTCGGAAGGTTGGCAGGGCAAATCACTGCTGCCCAGTGCTGAATCCTGGGACATAGAAACCTTCTGCGGTGGTTGGATGAGAGTGTGGAGCTGAGCTATGAGGGTCTCATGTGAGGAGGGAAGGTAAGTGATGAGGCCAGGCAGTGTATCCCTCTGCTGTGGGACTCCAGGAATCTCTCTCCCTTGCTCCTCTGCTGCCCTCAAAGGCTGCTCTTTCTGAGCAGTGACACTGCTGCTTGCCTCTACAGCAACAAGAACATCTTAAATTTTGTACGCAGTCCTGAATTACATCCCTAAAGTAAACTGAACCCAGCAGATCAAAACATGTGATAGTTTTCTGCTGGGCACTACAAGCTCAGAGAGGCTGTAGTATGCATGTTTTGTTGTGAAATGGGCCTCTCTGGCGATGAGTATTTTTGTTACAGGCAAAGTTGGCTTTAGTTTCTGTGTTGAAGGTCCAACAATAACAGTGAGCCCTGCTCTCCTGGGGTGAGGGAAATCCAGAGGGGTTTAATCGGGCAGGAAATTCAAGTAGAATGCTCTGCTCCCGGCCTAAGGCTTCAGTGTGCACTGATGAGCTGCAGAGCTGAAAAACCCCAAGCGTGGGTGGAGGTTCCTGGGGCCTGGCTGTTAATTTTGGGTCCCCTGAGCGATGATTGCTTGTTCCACCCTGAGGGAGACTTCAGCCTGGATGTCTCTGGCAGGGCAGGGAAAGAGGAGTCTGCCCCTCACAAAGGGTGAGGAGCTCAGCTGCTGGTACTTTTTGGGAATCTTTGAGTTGCCTGCTGTTCACTGCAGTGTTTGCAGGTTTCTCTCACAAACTTCTCCAGGTCTTCTTTTCCACTCCCTACAGCTTGGTTGTCATCCTCTGGTGGAGTTTGCCTGTTGGGGTGGTCCTGTAAGGAGAAGGTTGCTGGGGTAATGTAAGTCATGTTGCGGGCCTTAATGAAATGGTTCGGGGGGGATGGGGGGTGGATCTGGGGATTTCCCACCCTGAACACAGCCTACTCTGACACTGCTGGGGAGTCCCTACCTCCATAGCCTCTGTTGAGGAGCCCAGCTGTTCTCCTGTGGCCTTGCCATCAGCACAGCACTCCACTGGCCGCTCCGCCATGCGGGCTGGCAGGAGCCCCAGCAGTTTGCTTTCAATGCCTGCATTTTGCTTACTGAGCAACGGGATGTCCCACGCACCTGGCAGACTTGGCTTATACTTCAGAATTTAATTTTAATTTTATTAAGTGAATTCAGGTCTGGCAAAAGCTGCCAGAGCCCATTAGCTGTGGAGCATGCCTTGCTTCCAAAGCATAGAGCCTGGGCAGTAGCCATGCCACTCACCTTTTTTTTTTCCTTTTATTTTTCTTTTTACTGTAATTATTTTTGCATGGATTAAATGCGTCGGTTTGAAAGGATGTATTTATGTAGGAGCTTGACCCAGTACTGTGTACAAAATAGGCCTGATTTTGTACAGAAATCCAGTGCTTGGCATGGCTGCTGAGGCAAGCCATTTGCCCATCAGTGGGCACAATGATCGATTTTGTTGTTGCAGGTGGTTATCTGCTAAATACCAGTGAATAGGAAGAGCAGCAGCCTGACAGAACAATTACGAAGATATTAAAGTCACTTTGCCCATTCAGATAACCCTAAGAAGCCCTGCTTGCCCTGGTACACAATTGCCTACCACGTTGCCTGTGTGTGGACAAGGCAGCGCTGTACTGAAGTAGCCCCTTCATTTCACTGGCCCTCCTTGGGGAGGGATGAATGAGAGGACAAAAATGTATTCCTCTGAGAGACTTCGCAGGGCAAGGAAGAGGTTTTGAGGTCAGGGTAAACCTGGATTTCTGCTCCTGAGTTTGCTCTGGCTCTTCTGTGACAAACAAGCTGGAGCCTGATGCCCCTGTTCACATTGCAGTCCCCCTCCAGGTTGAGTTGCAAGGGCTCACAGAGTATTCATAGTATCCTGCACGAGTAAGGGGCTAGCAACTTCTGAGTGGTGGGTGATGTTGGTGGTATCAGCCTAGCGGGTAGCATGTGTGTGAAAGCTGGAGAGACAGGGAGGGGATGACGAGGTGTGGAAGGATTGACTGTATTTTCATTGCTTCGAGACTTTGCCCTTTCCAAGAAAAATAATCTGCAGCTTGAATATTTCTCTTTGCTGGAGGGGGTGGACATGTGTGCAAACGAGGTGTGAATTTTTAGGAGAAGGTGTGAAAGTGCATACATGAGTGAAGTGTGAATTACACGTCTATTTGTACGTTGATGTCAACAAGTCCGTGAATTTCTTCCTTCCACGTGAATGTCTCTTTCTCTCGCTCTCTCCCCGCCTCAAACCCACAAAGACACGTGTGTGGGCAAATATGCCTTGCTGAGACAAGAGATTTGTGCAAGAACGTAGGTTTGTAAATGTTTGTGTGTTGAGCAAGCTCTCCTGTGGAACAAAACCAGATGTTTTTTGGTATTCTCAGCTCTTCTGTGGCAGTGTTGTGATTTTTTTTTTTTTCCTCTTCATATTTTTCAAGATACTTACAGAATTATTTTAAGAAAAAAGGGAATGGTGCAGAGATGCCTTTGGGTGTGTGAGAAGAAAGTTATTTTGAAGAATGAATGTGTTAAAGGGCATGAAAAATATGGGGGAAACTGTGATAGTGCTTTTTCGTGGTGAAGGAAGCCTCACTCCCCCGCGAAGGGCCCTCCTGTCATCCTTGTTCCTGCACAGGGCACATGCATTTTCTGCAGGCAGCACGCAGACAGGTTGCTTGTTTCCTGGAAACATTGCCACCAAGGGCCCAGCCTTGCTCCTTGCACTGGCTCTGGCAAGAGGGCGGTTTGAAAGCAGTCTGGGAGGTCCCTGCTGAGGGTGGGCAGACTTGGCAGGGGACACCCTGGGGCCTGGTGGACTGCAAGGCAGAGGGACAGAGCCAGACCCGCAGCACTGGGTTGAGCCCACGCAAGTGTGCACTGCTTTATTTCTCCAGGGTGGTTCTGGGGCTTTGCAGCAGTGCTGCTGTAAGTGGGAGAGGGACAACGCTCCCCTCAGGGCCGCAGCAGCGGGGAGCACTGCAGAGACCCTTGGCTTACAGGGCTGATGGGGTGTGGAAAGTGTGGTTACTCTCCTACACCAAGGGCAATGATTCACCTGTGCCTCAGCTCCCTCAGGGCTGTGGGATGTGCCTCAGGCCCTGTCCCAAGACGTGTGCACATCTGGCACCCCTGGGCCCCAGGAAAGCCCACTGCTTCCTCCTGCAGGACTGGAGCCCTGGGGACGCCACTACAGTGGGGATAACCTGCGGGGATTTGCATCCCATGTTGTGCCCCATTTCTTATCATCAGGGAGAGGGAAGCCTTTCTGCAATGCGGAAACAGGGTCACCCTGTATTCCTGCCACCCTCCCCATGGAGGGGCTTGTGGTTTTGCTGGGATTTGCTCATTGTGCTGGTTTTTTGCCTGTTTTGCTGGGCATGAGGAGGCAATGCTGTGGCAGCCCGTGGGGCTGTGGTGCTGGGACAGTGGTGCGGGCGGGCAGCGAGAGACATGCGATAGGGACCCTGTGGAGAAAGGGACTTTGTTGGGATTTGCAGTGCGCTATCAATTGACCCTGTGATGCAGATTTTCCTCCCAGCAAGTAACGCAATAATAAATTTGATTTGCAGCGTTCATGAGATTAAATGTTTTTTTGAAGATGAAATCACCCTCCAGGGCCTGTTTTAACCCAAAGCCGAGAGTGCTTCCTCCACTCACTGCGCAGCTGTTGCCAGCCATTTGTGGGCTAGCCCTGCAAAACCACCACTGCTGATTATCCATGTCTGCAATTCCAACAGCTGGCTTAGCTTGAAAGATTTTGGGGACAGGAGGCCACTCTGGCAAGATGGGTTGTTTGGGGCAGGTGGAGTTGGGGAGGAAGAGTACAACAAGTGGAGAAAGGCTGTGGGCTGGGGCCTACAGGGCTGGCCACTGTGTCCTCAGCACTGCTACTGGCCATGCAGGTGGGCCTGGGCTTGCCATCAGCCCTGCGGTGCCTCAGTTTCCTTCCTTGGGAACAGCAAAGCTTTCTGTGCTCCTGCAGCTGTATCGAGGGGTGTGTGTGGCCAAATTTTTGCATCTCTTGAGGCATCTGTGGGAGACTGCCAGAGAGCAGCTTGCAAAGAAGGTAAAAGAAGGGACAAAATGAGGTGGCTCTGGATGATCTGATATCAATCTGTCTCTTACTTTATGGCTCTGTAATTGCCTTGGCAAGAGCATTTATTTCTCTTTTCTGCTCTGTGTGAAATGTGGTATGCGAGTGTGGCAGGAGGTGTGGGGGGAAAGGAGTAGGTTTGTTGTGTAGAATAATTGCCCTTTCCCAGAGAGTAGTATGAAATATTAGACTACTGAACGGATGTCAGTGGCCTGAAGAATGGCCTTTATCAGACCACCCCAGCAGTGGCCCGAGGGACTGGCTGTGTGTAGCCGATGCCCAGAACCCATTTCAATGCCTTGTTTTCTTCTGTGTCTCTGCAGCTCAGCCATGTGGGGGCCGCCTGAACTCCAAGGATGCTGGGTACATCACCTCCCCAGGGTACCCCAATGACTACCCCTCCCACCAGAACTGCGAGTGGGTCATCTATGCCCCTGAATCCAACCAGAAGATTATTCTCAACTTCAACCCTCACTTTGAAATCGAAAAGCACGACTGCAAGTAAGAGCCTCCCTTTTCCTCTCTAGTCACCTCCTCTTCCTGCTTTTGCCTGGCAGTATGGGCCTCCAAGCATTGTTCTGAGTTCTTGTAGTGCTTCATCTCATTGCCTTTCAGGGGTGAGTGTGCCTTTACCGACTGGATGGTTATTAGATGCTGCTTTGGACACATAGGATGAGGCTACTCTGCATTGAACTGGTGGTTCTTAACTCAGCCTGATACCACCTGAAAGCGAGACCCAGCTGGCTTTCAACCTGAGTTTGACTTTGGTTCAAAGGCAGCTTGTTTTTCTCAGTGTCAAAGTGGCCTCACTGTCCTTTTAAACCATGCTGGGTGAGCAGAGCAATTTCCTGGTGTGTAACTAGACAGAGGTATGGCACAGAGAGCCCTAGGGCTGGAGACCCATGCTCAGGCCATGTGAGGCTGGGGGCTTGGGGGGCTGAGCTGTTTGGACTGGATCTGACTCTCCACAGGGCTTATTCTGCTGCCTTTGGTAAACTGGGGGTTTGGGTTTGTCTGCTTTCTTTTCCCTTTTCTTCGAAGAAGGTACTTGGAAACTAGATGTCCAGGGAAAAACAATTAACAGCTAGTAAAGAATAATTAACAGCATCAAAGGGCACCATAAAAGGCTGAGTTAATAACATGGTCTCAGCAGACACATAAACCTATGTGTTTAATCTGGAATTCGCAGCCAGCTGCAGGGATGTCTGAGCTGTGAAGGAGCTTGGGGTCTCCTAAAATGGGACTGACACAGCAGTCTTGCCAGACACACTGGTCCTGTGCATTAAAAGGGGTTTATATATGGAGAGGGGAACTCTGTTTGCAAAAAAGACAGAGGGACAGGGAAAGCATTTATGGGTCTGTAGGATCAGCCCTGTGGAGAACAAAGAAGTCAGCGTGGGTTTGATGAGGTACTGAAGGTTATGAAGTGTAGAGCTCGATCCTCAGCTATCATAAATCAGCATAGCTCCTCTAACTCTAATGAAGGTGTACTGATTGATGTCATTGGGAATCTCATCACCCCCTACAGATAAAGCCTGGACTAATAAGGCCTTGAGCACCATGAACTCGCCCTGAAGTCCCTGTGTGCAAGGCGTTTAGCACTTTGCAGGATCAGGCTTGCATTTAGAGAGGGGAGAGGGTGGAGAAAGGCTCAGTGTGGGCACAGATGAACACAACTTGGCCTCAGCAATGATGGTTGCTATCAGATTTTATTATTGCTTGTACAAGCTGAATTGTATAGCCTTCTCATAGATAATGCAGTTGCCCCAAATTCATAGTAATAAAAGCTTTCTAGGCCTATATGCACTGTTTGCAGAGTGTGTGGTACCTATCAGGCAGGGCAATGTTGTGTGCAGGACTGGTTGAGCTGGGCAGGAGGGACTGCAGCGTCTCCCTCTCCAATGCCTCAGGCAAACAAAGCCATGTTGGTTAAAGCCAGAAAACCCCATGGGCACCTGGCTTTTCCTCCAGAAAACCCCATGGGCACCTGGCCTTTCCTCCATGTGGAGGAAGCTGTCAGTTTTAGCTCTGAGCACCTTGGACAACTTTTGCCATGCTTTGCTGCCTGTGAGAGAGCAGGGTCTGATCCCAAACTGCAGGTGCTGTGTGCTGGAGGGGCTGCGTGAGCACTGGAGGTGCTGTCCCTTTGCTGCTCTCTACTTTACTGTGGCTGCTACGTGGTCTCGCCCTTTCCTTTTCTACGTGCGCGTGCATGAAGCAGCCTTTAGTAAAAGCAGAAAGGTTTGAGTTGGAAGGGTTTCATCCCCCATGTGGGACATGAATGATGAAGGGTTTGTCAGAATCTCTGACTCAGTTCAGCTCCTGTGGTAACAATGCTCTTTAGAAACCAGGCGTTAACATCAAACCTCTCCTGAACGTAAAGTTTGTCTCTATCCCCTCAGCTGCCACCTGTGTGTGAGTGAAACAGGGTTCATCTGCAGCACACTCGGGCTTCTGCTAGCCACAGGGATGAGCTGGGAGCCAAGATGGCTTTGGGTGCCTGCTGCCCATAGCCAGCGCTGCAAAGGAGTGGGTTTGAAAGTGGGCAGTGCTTGATAGGAAGCATAACCAAACTAATGAGGACACGATAAACACTGCCTGAAAGAAACTGATAGATAGAAAGGAGGTGGGTTTTTTTAGGTGACCTACTAGGAGGAGACAAGTGTTAACACTATGTAATGCTTGGGCATTAAGCAGTACTAATAGGTGACCATCTAATAATAAATCTCATCTGTGTGTCAGAGTATTTTATGGAGAAGCAGAGGCCTCACTGCAGCTGCAGGTGGGGACCTTAATCGGAACAGGAGGTCAGCATCAAAGAAACATAGTCTCAGGGCAGAGCCCTTCTTTTGACATCTGATCATTAACATAGAGCACATTCACACAAAGGTGACAGGCTGATGAACCCCGTTGTGGCAATCCATCTGAGCAGACAAGGTTTCCTCTACTCTGGTGCTGCTACCTGGCAGCTATCCACACAAGAGTGGGCTCAGTCTGTGCTTCCAGCTGCCAGAAGCAAATACTGTAACCCTTTCCTCTGTTGCTTCTTCCTTCAGCATTTCGTTTTACCTTATTAGGCTAAAGTTTCTCCCTCATAAAACATAACATTTACATTCCTAAATCCCATTCTAAGGCCTACAAAAGCATCTGCAAAAGTCTTTTTTAGTTTTACTCTGTCCTTTCTGGCCTTCCTTGTATCTGTTTTAGATTTCCCATTGGGACAGGAGGCATTTTCTCCTGTGTTTTGCACAGTGCCCAGCACCCTGGGGACCTCTGCGGAAAGGTCAGTGACTTCCCCTTGCCAGGCAGCTGGCCAGAAAGGGCCTGTGTACCCAGTGCTGATCCAACACCCAAGTGCAGGCTGGCTGCAGGGAGCAGCTTCAGCAGCCAGCCATCCCTCCCTGCCTGGTGGTGGGAGCATCAGTTGGGGATGGAGCCTGGAGGTGGCAGGCAGAGCTGGCTGCTTGGGGTTCTGACTTGCTATTGTTTTTCTGGATGCACATCTGGGCTTTTATTTTTTTGGCTGTTTCTAGCTGCATTAAGAAGTAACTGCACACCCCCCCACACCATCATCATGAAAGGAGTAATTTGGTGTAATTGAAGTCCCTGAACATTTCTCTCTCTCTGTGCTTCTTCCCTGCTCCAAGGAAGCTCCTCACTTTGGGAAAGCACTTCAGAAAATTGGCTGCCTCCTGTTGTGGCTCTTGTGCACCCGGGATCCCTGTTGCGAGAGGGTGGGCACGCTGTGATAGGAAACATGGGACCTGGACTGTTGTTCGCGCTGTCCTGCAGCCGTGAGGTCATAGTGGTAACAGCAAAGCCAAAAGGGAAGCTGGCTCCAAAAAAAGACCTGCCAAACTATTCGGAAATAACTGTAATAGCCTGCCTGCTTGCCGTTTCTTCCCCTCTGTGCTGCGGGCGCAGCTGTGGCTCAGCACAGCAGCCCCACGCAGTCAGTGCTGCTCTCTGAACAGGGAAGTGGCAGCCAGTGGAAAAGAGCACGCTGCTGCTGCTGCTGTGGCGCAATGTTTCCACTCCCCGCATGGCATGGTGGTAGCTGGGCAGCCTTGTGCATGCCACGGGTTATTTGTGATCCCAGGAGCAACCCGAATCCTATGCAGTAGGTGTGCAACAGGGGTGGCGGTCCCCTGGCTTGCAGAGCCACGTTAGCTGAGCTGCCTGCTCCTTCCTAATTGCTGCTGAGCTGTTCTGTCTGCGCCGCTTGCTTGGAAAATCCAAGTCAGAAACCTCGTCTCTGAGTGAATCACTGCATTTATAACTACCTTTTCCATTTGTGCCTCCCTCCCACTGCTTGGTTTCTCTTTGGACCATTAAAAGCGCCTTCTGGAGATTGGCTACTGACTGCTCCATCCCCAGCTACATTCAGCTGCCTCTGCCAGAGGATCAGGCTGGGCAGAGCTGCTGTTGAGTATCGAGATGGTGCTGTACACAGAGGCACACTCCTCCAGACTGCAGCGGACAGGCCATGCTCCCTCTGCAAGCAGAAGACCTTTCAGCTGAGTCATAACATCTGCCCAGCTGACAATCGGGCCGTGGTAGTGAGCGTTTCTGTAGCCCTTTCCAATACGTGTTGCAGCTGGGTTGCGGTTAGTGGGATCCCTGCCTGGGGAGGATTTGGGGGACCGCTGCCGTGGCTCGCAGCCCCCTCTGGTGGCACATGCCAAATGCTAGCAAAGGACTCGAGACAGGAGCCCAGGGCTTCAGAACCGGGCAGGAGCTTGGAAATGGGAGACAGCCCAGTCAGTCTCTTCCTCTTGACTGTGGGTCTACACGTCAAGCCCCTGGGGGTCTGCAGAAACAGGAACTGGGACGCTGTAATAAGGATGTTTATGTGGTTGTCCCTGTGCTCTCGTAAGTGTCATGGTGGTGCCAAGAGAGTTGAACCAAGTTCATCATCCTGTGTGTGCTGGATATGGGGCAGGCATGGCAGAAGATGCCCCTGCTTGAAGGGTAGAGGGGACCAAGGTTTGGCAAGGGAAGACACCATGCTGCCAGCACCCATCTCAGAGCACTGCCTGCCAGGGCACACTGTCAGTAACATACAGTGGTGTTCCTGGGCCACAGTACAAAGAGGGAGGCACATGGGCTCTCCTGGCCAGCGAAGGCTACTTATGGCAGCATGGCCATCTCCTGTGCTTCCAGGAAGCTGGGCACTAGAACAAAAAAGCTCTGCTACCTTCTTGGAAAGCAGCAGAGACACTGGCCCAAGTCCCATGCTCAGGTAGCAGGGTGGCTGCAGGATTCGGCCTGGTTCTCTTGACCATCTCCTTCAAAGGAGAGCATAACATTGCAAAAAGCTGTCCTCCCATCAGCAAAGGTTAAGAGTAGACAAGGCAGCAATTATGGACAGCTAATTAGTAAATGCTTTGGAAAGTATGCATAATTAGCTTATTAGTAAACATTTTAGAAACATCTTGAGACTGGGAAAATGCTTAGAAAAGAGATACGTTTGGAGCACTACAGAACACCAGGGCTTGGGGAGCTGCTTTGCTGGGATGCAAGGGGAAGTGACTGCATCTCCTGCAACACTGTGGGAGTTGAGCTTTAACTTTGCAGAGAAAGGAAGTCAAAGATGAGATGTTAAGGAAGGCATTTGCTTGCTCATATATTTGTGGCGTGGGTAGCCAGAAGCAATGTTTCATACGTACAGGAAATAATTCAGTCTGAGTAACACAACACTGCAGCTCAGCTTGTCTTCATATGAGCTTCTACTGTCTTTTAACTCTGCCCAGGATCTGCTGTATGGTTCTTAATTCCCATCAAGTCCAGGTCATTTTCCAAAATGAAACATCAATAAGTGGGTTAGCTGTAACGGTGTTAGACCAGGGCATGAGTTAACAGCTCAAGGTTGTTCACACTACTCTTCTGTGCTCCCCATCCACAGAGCTGTGACAGCTCAGCTCACTCCACCACTGTGCTTCCCTATGCCCCATAGCCTTTCCCTGTGGGGACAGGCAAAGTCCAGGCTCTGCAGAAGGGCATGGCCCCAAAGGCACTCTCCTGAGGTCTCCTACATCCCGTTGGCTCGCCAGTACCCAGTGCGTAGGAGTCAGATCTGGTTTTGCACCTTGTTTCCTGCTGGAAGGAAGACAAATTGAAGGCCAGCTGGTGACACTGGGAACAATAGCATTAGAGATAGAAACCTCTCCCCCTCCTTCCTGCGAGCTAGGAGGAGGGGATTAGTGTACTCAGCCTCTCTTGCCAGTGAGGGAAGGAGCAGGTCATCACACAGGGGTGGCTGTGGTGGCTTCTCATTAACTCAGCTCAGGATCCAGTGACAAGTGTCACAAACATGTGCCGTTAGTGAGCGGGCAGTGTCAGCCGCGGTCCCGCTCTGAGCTCCTTGCTGACCCTGCCTAGTGCAGATGCCACAGGACAGTAATCATGCAATCCCATTGAGACAGCCTGATGATAGCGGTAGAGTTGAGATGCTTGTGCTTTCAGCCCAGAGCCCAAGCCCTTGGCTGCCTTTGCGACAGTGCCCTGGTTCACTGGGTGACACCATTCACAGAGGCTCATCCCAAAGAGGTGGGTTTTGGGAGCCTAAATGTCTGTGGGGATACAAGTCTCAGTCACCTTTTCGGCATCACCCAGCAGGGTTTGCAGTGCTTTTCCATGTCACAGGCTTACTGTCTGAATGCTGCAGTTAGATTTGGTGAATGTAAGGAGAGTGCCAGAATGATATTAAAAAAAAAATAAATCCTTTTTTTGCTAAGGACCAGACGCAAAGCCCAGTAAAGACAGCAGGAGGTTTTACCTTGATTTCCATAGGAACTGGTTTAGACTTTTAATGAGCAACTGTTTGCCATAGCTACAAGCTTTAATGGGTATCATCCCTATTGTCAATCTGGAACAGGGGAGTGGCAGGCTCACCAGCAGTATCGGGGCTGGGAGTTGTGAGATTTGTCTTCTTCCCCGATACTGATTTACTGTTCCTGCTCTGGTGAATCCCCCGCCCTATAAAGAAGAGAAGGCCTGGGTAACTGCAGGCATAAAACTGAGTCTAGATAGCAACAGTGCATTGCACAGTCCCCCCCAAAGGCTGCTGCATAGCAGCACCACACAGGAGCAGGTCAGAGCGCTGCAGACGATGATTGGTTCGCTTGCAGGCTTTTCTGGCTGGGTGTGAATTCTGCAATTAAATATGAATGCAAAATAAAAAGAACAGACTGCAACGAGCAGACTGAAAACAGAAGAAATTTCTGGTTGCTTTTGGCTAGAGCTTATTTGAAAGAATCAGGGGAGGTTAGTTTTTTAGTCTGACTAGTTCTCAGTTTTCTTTAAATCAAGCTGCTGCACACCACCCTTGAGTGGCAATGTAATGATATGTTGCAAACCACAGCCTGGTGATCCTGGAATTCCTTATAAGTTAATAGCAGTCATGGTCCACTAATCACAGCTAGGATGTTTTAAGCAACTGTCTTTGATATATCAGTTCAAACACACCATAGAAAGCCTTCGTTATGCTGGCTTAGCAAGTAGATCAGTAGAGCCTTAGAAAGAGTGAATAACCTGGGGGCTTTTGTTGGGTTCCTCTGCCGCCACGTGCCCCCCACATCCCCCGCTATTTCTTGAGGAATTCTTGGGATCTATGTACCTATGTACAGCACTGCTGAGAAATCACCATCCAGTGGTACGGTGGTGGTTTTAAAGTAGCACTGGGTCAGACATGGAGGTTTTAGTGTTTATAAATTGCTAGAAGCAGAGCCTTGAAGCAGTGGGATCTGACAGCAGAAATCCTGTGCCAAAGACCTAGAGCTGGCACAGAAACTGGTAGGGCAGCTGCTCTGTGTGTGTGCTGTGGCTGCCCTAAACATCACTTCTTTCAGAGGTACAGAAGACATGGGATTGGTGTGATGACAGGGGCGCCCCTGTTTTTTGAGGTGGGGATCCCCCATTGTCTGAGACAGGCAGCACTTGCGTGCTGATGGTGGGAGAGTGCTGTGCTCAGCCCCGTGCCTGCCAAGACTGTGTTTGCATGGGAAGTACTCAGTGTATTAGAAACCTCCAGGGAACCCTTGGAGCTGGGGTTGTTGACGGATGACCAGGAACTAAGACAACCCCCTCCCCACGCCAGCAGCGCAGGAGTCTGAGGCATGTGCTCAGCTTCCTTCCTCTTGTGCGAGTGCTGGTGTGGGTTTCATTTACATTGTTATTTTGCTGTGAAAAGGGAAGGTGCAGCGCCTGGCGCTCGCATGTTGTGCCTTTGGTAATGCTGATGTTTGGCTGATAATCACAGGCAGGAACAAGGTCTGGGATCTCGATCAGCAGAGGGGACTGACTCACCATTGATCTATCTTCACTGCATCTTGTTGAAGTTTTTTGACCCATTTGATTTCTTAGGTTTTCTTTTGTGAAAATCCTCTGATTTTTGTGCTGTTCAGGAGCAAAACATCTCTCTGTGTCTTTAAATATGGCAGATGGGGATTTCTTCAGATGTCCAACAACTCAATTGAAGGAGACCTCAGGAGACCTCTCCCCTTCCTTGTCCCCCTTCTCAGCCTGTCTTTTCATCTGCAATCTGGAGATGTAAGGGCTATAGTAATAGAGTGTCAGAGGAAGTAATTGATTCATCACACACGGAGAGAGGAGTCTGTTGCCTTCAGTGTCAATGGAGCTGAACCACAGCCTGGAAGGGTGAGAGAGGCTTGTAAACACTCTATGGCTGAGCTGGCAGGACAAAGCAGACGCATTGCCGTGGCTGAGCAAGAGGGTGACACAAAGGGTTGCTTCAAAGAAAATCTTCCTGAAAAAAGCAGTGGCAGGGCCCTTGTTTGTGGGAGAAAAAGGGATGCTCCAATCCCTCTGTTCCCAGAGCACATTAAGGAGGAAAGACGTGGACCAGCTTTGTGCAGAAGCCTACTCCCTTGTCTCTGTCTCCCTCTTCTGTCTCGGCTTGGCTGCCTCTCACCAACCAGTCCCTGCAAACTGCTAATACCTCCCGCACCCCCAGATGGATACTGCTGGAGGCCACTGCTGCTGCAAACGTAGAGCAAGGCGTGATGTGTGCAGAGCACAGCATTCACCCCTATCCAGGCAGTGATTTTTCTCAGACAAGGCTCAGTTCAGGTGGATGTTTAGCTGCAGGTGCCTGTGTTTTGGGGGCAGAAGGGGAAGGAGATGCTGTATGCAAGGAAGGATCAGGCAGGTTTGGTATGCTGTTTGCCCCACAAACTGCTCTTACTACAAGCTGGCACTGTCGGGCTGTTGTGGCAGTGCCCAAATAGCAGAGGCTGCTGGCCAGCCTTGGCAGCAGAGCTTTGATTAGTAGTGCATGTGCTAAGGCAGGAGCTGGGCTGCGAACAGGCTGTCTGAGAAAGCCCATGGTGGGCTGGTCCTGAGGTGACCACCCATCCTTAACAAGGGATGTAGGCAGCCAGGAGCAGGGGTGGCCTGGTCAGGACTGTTCTTGCAACCTCCTTTATACAATTGCTGCTTAATGAGGTGTTTGTTTCGGGTTTGTGCTGAAAAAAGCCAGTGCAAATGCGTGGTGTGTGGAAAGCCTTGCTGCAAAGCTCCCATCTGATCCCAGTGCCCCAACCTGGAAAGGTCCATTCTGGGGGAGATTTGTTATTCCCAGAGTGGGATTAAGACACAAACAAGGTCAGATGCCATAAGGAGAAGGAGAAGTTTAATAGTTACATCAAAATTCTCAAAGGTGCAAGAAAGAGAGAGAAAGATGGGAAAAAAGGAAAGGTGCAATAGCTGCCACCACGGAGCCGTGGCGTCTCGTCAGTCCAACTCGACTTTAGGTCAGGTGGGGAATTCCGTTTGATGCTGGCTGTCACAGCTCTTTTATTGGGGTGCATTTCTCCTTCAGAGAATCAATTAACATATAAGTGCATAAAAACTGTTTCGTTTAACCCTGCCCACCACATGCCCAGTGTGCCCCGTGTGTACTCATCCTTGGTGGTCTTCAGGGGTCTCCGGACCCCTCTGTTTTCGGGCCCCAGGTTTGGGCGCATGCATGGGGGTTGGGTTAAAGTTCTTAGGCTTTGGTACATAGACAGGTACTTAGGAAAGCAAGAAATGGGTGGTCTTGTGCTTTGCCCGATACTCTGTTGCTATGGCAGTGGTAGGCAATGTGATGTTCCAGCAATGTTGAGACAAACATCTACTGGTACCACCAACCACCAACACTGTCTCGACCTAATCCCTTAAACATCTGTCCTTCACACATTCTGCATGTTGTGACTAAGACGTGACTGATACTGGGCAAGGTGTGACGGGACATCCCTTGTTCCAGCTCCGTGGAGGGTGTTTTCCTCTGGGAACAAGGGCTGGTACAGCACAGCATATGAGTGTCCCCTAACCCTGATCAGCACCTGCCAGCCAGTCAGTCCCCAGGCCTTCAGCCACCAGGGCCAGCCTGCCCAAAACTGGTCTCCGTCTATTGCCTGGGCTGTCAGGCACTGGATCCTGTCAGGAAATGGGAGCTTCTTCACCTGTTTCCCCCACTGCAAAGTGAGTGTTTGCCCCCTCTCCTCCCCACCGCCTTCTGCCTGCTCTGCAGCTTTTCAGCAGTAAATTTTCCTCGTGTGGTCATTACCTTTTATTATATACTTTTTTCTTTCTGTTAGTGATCAAGTGCCTGTGAGTGGTGACAGTAAAGTGACATAGAAACCAAAGTCTAATTTTTTCCACAGATGGATTGTAGCAGAAGGAGGAAAGTGCAAATGCAGTTTCTCAAGTGTCCTGTGTTTTGAGGTATGAAAGGGTTGTGAGTTGCTTCAGTTCCCTTAGAGCAGCAACAGAAGGCATAAAGCCATGGAAAGGGTGGCTATTCTTAACGTGCCTTATATATTTTATTCCTGGTTTCACCATAATTCCATCCCCCGCCCCCCCCCCCCCCAAAGAATACCAAAGACATCTTGCAACAAAAGACCCCTGTAGCTAAAGATAGAAGGGTGAGGAATTTATAGAGATGGTTTTGGAGGCAGAAATAAAATTAAACAGCCATGTGTAACTCCTGAACAACAGCCTGCAAAAAACCCCTAAAGTGCACATTAGCACATCTTGTTTTCTTATATAATGAACAGTTTTCCAGACATGCCCCAGATGAGAGCACTTCTCTACTCCAACGCACCTTTCTGCAGCGATCTGGCAACACAGCTTGAAGAAGGCAGCCCGAGGATGAACAGCGAAACGCGGGGGAGCCTTTGCTCTCCTGTCTTGGGGGGGGGGCAGCAGCATGTACCATGCCAGGAGCTGAAATTCCCTCCTGAATCAGAACTTGCCACAGGAGCAGTTCGCAGCTATGTTTTAGTCTTCACTTTGCAAGCTGTATTTTGGCTACCTTTTTGTCTTTTCCCCCACTTACGTTAACAGTAACTGCTGAAAGATTCTTCCCACCAGCGGTACTTGTACAGGGGTGAAAACAACCCAAGGAGTATAAATAGAGGCTATTTGTAGTTTCCATTTTTTGTCTTCTAGGCATTTTTGAAGAAGTTTTCCAATCTGTTAGGGTTATTTTCTCTCCCTCTCTGTGTCTCTTCTTTTTTTTTTTTTCTTTACTGCATGACTGGATTTTTCTCATTTCTCAGAAATTCTGGTCAGATTTTTGAGGGGATAAGAAAAGAATCCAAAACATGGTGGAATGATTACAAAATCCCACAGTTCTGTGATTACCCAAGACATAATTGGATGCAACAAATTCAAAACAAACTTCCGAGAAATCATAAGCAATTATGCCCCACTCCCCCAGCTATCTGACTTTGGTCATTTGAGTCACTGAAATCCCTTCAGATTCAGAGCAATGACAGCCTATTTCTCTCTGCTCTTGCCAGAGGCAGTTATTTCCATCAGGGCAAAACAAGGGCAAGCTCTGCCTGCTCTGTGAGCATCTTTTACCTCAGCATGGGCAGAAAAGGCCCCACAAGCTGCAGACTGAGACCAGATTCATCTCTTCTACATTGAGCCACCTGAAGTCCAGGTGCAGTCAGCAAGAGGGATTCAAACTACCTCTGTCATCAGTGCAGAAAAATTAATCCATGGCTATGAATGCCCTGAGCCCCAGTGTCACTGGGGCTGCTTGTAGGCTACCTGGGGGAGCTTCAGGCCAGGAACATCTGCTCAGACCTGGAACCTTTTGTATAGGAGTTATTAATAGGTATGAGATAGGTATGAGTTGTCTTCTTCTACTGGGAGCAGCGGAGGTTTAGTTGGCTAAAGCTAGGTATGATACACATAGGTCTGCGCATAAATCTGTATCAGGATCTGTGTCTATGAGGACTGATTCTCTTCTCACCCCAGGATTAATTAGGAGTGATTACCCTTAAAATGATGAGTTACACATGTGTAAAACCAGTTCAAGTCAAAGGAGAATCCAATTCATCTGCTGTATTTATAATTAATTACTCTGATTAAGGGCTGGCAGCTAAGATCAAACTTCATTGCTCTTGTTTCATCAGACAGCAGAGATGCTTACCTCTGCTACCATGGCTATAAAAAACCCCCTAATGTTTAAAAGTCCCCAGGAGCTCCTGCAGTGATTTAACCTTTGAAGGGTATGTCCTCAAGATTACATAAACATCACAGAAAACTTTTCTTGTCTTTCACAATGTAACCACCCATGAAATAAGGATTTGGTTAGAAGGTGGTGTATGAAAGAGCATGAAGATGGGTGGTGACACAGAAAAATAGACTAAGCCAGCTAGTATGCAATGGACATTAATTCTAGCCACCCCTTGATTGCAAAAACAAGCTGCTGGGTCACCATTTCTTGACCATCTTTGTACTGCAACCGCTATTTAATTTCTAATACAGAGCCTTTTCTTAGAGCATCTTTAAAGAAAACTTACCCTTTTTATAACAATATCTGAGAAACAAACCACCCGCCACCCTTCCAAAGGGAACGATTGTCTTTTCCAGCTGCCATAGCAGCTGAGCAGGTTGCCCATGCCCTCCCTGGCTACCTGCAGAGTATTCACGCCTGCTGCCTTTGACTAGAATTGCAGTTTTTCTTCCTATTCATAGCAGATGCATTCAAGACACCATGACATATGGTTCAAGCAGACTAGAGGTCTCAAAGGCTTGAGTCAGCTCTGGGCATTCCCAAATTTGGGGCTGTTGGCATGCAGTCAGTACCTATTTGCCTCTCTGTCCATCTAGGCCAGACTCCTCCAATATAATATAATCTGTCTGATCAAAGCTGGCTTCTATTCTTGGCTGTGCTGCAAACTTCCTGTGTGACCTTGGTCCAGCCATTGCTCCTCTCTGTCTTCCCACCTCCTAGGGTCTTATGAGGATCCCATCATTAGTGTTTGCCAGGTGCAGCCATGAGCCCCATGGAAGAGCCTATAAATAACAGCTCTGTATTAAACATTAGGGAAGCTCAAGTTAGAGCCTTGCAACTCTCTTCGGCCCTGGCAAGCACTGGAAGCCAGGCTTAGTTGTGCACGAGCCCTCACCTACCCCAAGTCATAACTTTGGGAGCTGCCAGCTAGGTCAAAGCTTGGTCTAAGCTTGATCTGGGGAGCCAGCTCTCCTCGGGCTTTTAAGAAAGCCTCACACAGGTTTATGTATTGGGAGGACTCATGATTGTGAGCACATAAGTGAATTAGCATTTGTATTTCTCTGTATCCTAGGCTTGTTTCCTCATAATGTCCTTGAAGTATCTTTCTCTGGGGAAAGACTCAGCATCCCTTCGACCTGGGGCTGAGGGGCAATAGCCTTGTTGATGGAGCATGGAGCAGTACAAGTCCCAAAACTGTACTTTGTGCTGAGTTATGTCCCTCAGGAAAGGAGCATCCAGAGGAATGGCACAGGCTCTCTGCTGGGTCACAGCATCTCTAGTGTTCACCAGTGGTGGGCACCTGGGAGGTCTGTGCTGGCCTGGGGGCCAGTGGAGCATGGTTGAATGGCAAGGGAGCAGATTAGCTCTTTCACAGCAGAAAAGGGCTGAAAAGGTGGAGGTCTCCTCATAATCACTACAATTGGGGTTGTTTGCCTTTATTGTGCCTTGCAGCCTTGTTTGGAGAGCCAGCAGCAAAGTGGTGTAGGGAAAATAGAGGGAAAGGAAGGACTGGGGAGCGGAGAGGGTTCACTGGAGAAAAAAGCAGGCAAGCAAGCATGAGTAATACAGGCATTAGAAGTGCTTTATAATTAGTTTATAAAAGCTCTCTTAACATCAGCAAAGCACTTTCTACTAGAAATCTTTAATAAAAATGCAGCAATATTTGTAAGCATTGTACATTTTCTGTTTAATTCTGTTAAACAGCTCCAAGAAGAGTGTGTAAGCAATGCGTTTCCCTCTTTTCTCACACTCCTTCCCCCATTGTCTGGGCAGTTAAAAGCACTTCAGCTTTGCCTCCTTGCCTTAAAACTCCCTGGTGGAAGCCTCTGTGTGAGGTGGTTTCAAACCGACTGGCTAGCCTTCCCATTCAAGCAACAGCTGAAAATATCCTGCCACTGGAGGAGCAGCCAACTGCGGTCACCTTCCATGCAAGAAGGCTTGGTTAATCCGTTGACTATACGTGTGGGTTCAGATGCTGCACCCTGCCCTCACATACTTGGGTTGTCTCCTTGGAACAGTGCCTAGATGGGGGAAGTGGCCATGAAGCATTCTTGGAGATGGCGGCTTGCGCAGCAGAGGTAGTACCAGAGAGGTCAGCCCACAGGGATGTTGGTGCATGTTGCCTGAAACAATGGATTTGGTTAGATGAGTGAAATGCAAATTGCACTGTTCAGGACAGTTTGGAGGCTGTTGTTGTGTAATTGTGTGCCACCCAGTTGTGCCCTACTCTGTAATTACTGGAAATGAACTGGTGAGAGTAGAAAGCATCCCCGGGGTTGGGTTGTCTTCCTTCCAATTTTTCTTGTTTTTCACACGGGAAGAACAAAGTCTGGAAACCATGCTAAAACTTAACAGAGGCAAAGGTCTGGCCAAAATAGATTTTAACATGGTCAGTGACCCAACATGAGAAGAATAGGGTTTATCAGCTTGTTTGATTGTGGGCCAAGGCATGGATATGACTGAGGTACATGATGCCAGAAGAGTCTGTGGTGGGGATTAGGTGGTGTTCTTGTTCAAGTTTGAAAGTTTCACAGTTTGGACCGGACATCTTTGGTGTTTGATTTTGAAAGCCCAAAACTTAATTGCTGTGTTGGAGAGGAAATAGGTGCTTCTGCTCATCTGAACAGGAGTTATCTCCTGAGTGTAATACTCTCCCGATTCACACTCTGTTTATGTGACCTGAAGAGAGTTTTGCCATATGAGGAGCAGAGGGCTTGGTCCAAGATTTTTTAGCTAGGGAAGAAAACTCTTAGGCATTTATATTCATTTTACATTTGGCAAAAAAACAGATTCCCTGACCTTCTTCTAGGGGCTTTTTTAGTTGTTTGTAACGTGATTTATTAAGGATTAGCTCCAGTAGGAGAAAGCTCAGTTAGATGCATGGGCGAAGCGAAACAGGGTTTAATTCAGAGAGGCAAATATTTCCTGATGATTTATTTAGTAGATTCATTCTTTTAATTTTCCATTTGCAGATTGCCCATGAGCAGATTGCAATATTCCCAAATTGTATGTATTATTGGAAGTTATTCACCCATTCAATAAGCAAACCTTTCTTGGTCCAGAATTTCCTTCTGAAATTGCCAGGGCTCCCACAGCACTGGGTGGTTTGCGAAGCCATGTGCGCAGCGCTGGGGTGTTTGGTGTGTTGGCTACAGCAGAAGCTGTGATCATTACAGTCAAGTAGTTGAGGCCACATACTGTGTTGGCGAGTTACAACCCCATGAGGACACAAACAGATGTGTTTCCCTGGGATGCAGCTAACCTCTGCCTGTGCCATGCAAGTGGCAGCTTTTCCAATCTACTCCATTGACTGTGTTGTGCCAACACTCATCTTTTTGCCAAATTAATTTTTTGCCACATATTTGTGATTTCAGTAGTAGCCAGTAGCCCTGCGGCACAGATGTGTGCTTCGGCTGCGGAAGGGCTGAAGGCACGCTGAGAGCAAGTAGTTATTTGGAGAACAAAATGTCCCCGCTGTTTGCTCGGTGCTACTTTAAACAAATAGACAAACAAGGAGGAAAAAAAATTCTACTTAAAAGAAGCACTAACGCTGCCCTAATGTTCCTCCTCCCTGGGGAAATGGTGGGATCAAGCCACACATGATGGACATTAGCGGGGTCATGCAGGGTGCTGCTCGACAGTGTCAAGGTAATAAGGGGTCACGAGATGATAGGGAGCTACAGAGAGCTAAGGGGAGCACAGGGAACAGATCTTAATTTACACTTCTGTGTGTTTGCCGACCAGCTAAGCCAAATGCTCTTCCTGTGTGAGTGCCTCTTCTCAAGAGCGCTTGGATTTCACCTTGGCCAAGCCAGTTGAGCCTATTATGAAGTTAAAGACTGGGTGATTGTAGCTAGCTGAGTGCTTGGTCCAGCATAGACAGGATTTTATCTGCAGGCATTTTGCTTCTGGCTTTCAGCCTGATTTAGTCCCAGAAAGGAGTGTAACCGAAGCCATCCGGGCCATCTTTCTTTGTGGAGGAGCACACTCAGTCCCTGCAAGTTTGTTTTGAGGTTGTTGCCTGCCAGTATGTGCTTTGCAGAACAGGAATGAGTCACGTGAGGATCATTCTGTTTCCAGCAAGCTACTTCTCCTTTCAACTCTCCATTCCCAAACAGGAGATCTTGTGACAAAGAAGAAAGGCAGATTTCTGGCAGCCTGGAAATGCTTCTTCCCTCCCTGGCCCCATGAGAAGAGCTGTAGCGTGTTGTTCAAACAGGTTGATACAAAGCTAATAAACAGTTGGAGAGAGATGAGCAGTTTCTGTAAATAGCAGCGTGCTGGCCAGAGAGGAGAAGAGGGGCAGGAGAGCATGGGTGTTAGAAAGCAGCTGAAGAACAAGATGTTCACATAAAAACGGTTTGTTTCTTCACAGCACACAGAGCCCAATACTACCGTGCCACTAGTGATGGCCTAGAAAACAGGCAGGGATCTGTGGGAGTTTCCCCTTCTAGCCAGACTTTGTGACAAACTTTTGGCCATGCACCGGGAGGCAACTCCTCCAACCCAACACATTCCACCCCCAGACCGTTCAGATGCCCTGGGCCAGTGGGCAGGTGGGACATCTCCAAGTAGGGTTTGGCAAAGTCAGGTTGTGGTTACAGTGTGTACAAGGATCAGGCAATGGTGAATATGGTTACCCAGCTCTTACTCAGCACTTTTCGTTTGTTAGCACTAATAGAAAATGATCAGTATTACTGCCCAAGCACTGAGTGTGTGTTCTGGCCACGCTCATTAAAGGACCAGTGTTGCATCAAGCCTGTGTACAAAATAGCTACCCGCCCACATGGATTGAACACTGACTGTTTGTTTAATGCTTGGAGCATGCTTGGCCAAATCCCACCTGGATAGTGGAATAAACTGAGCTGTGCTACATTGCATGATGGCACTTAGGGAGAGAGGTAAGGGAAGGAGAGCAGCCCCAAGAGAGTTGTCTCTGAGCTTCTCCCATGCCGAAAGAGTCTTGTGGGAATGGAGGTAAATAGTGTCCTAAATTTTGCATGTCGGCTCTGAAGTTGAAGTGGATGTGGGTGCAATAAATCAATGATGTGGGGAGCAAGTGAGGAAGGGACTTAAATGTAGCCAGAGAAAATGGAAAAATACATTGGGTGTGGTGTGGTGTGAGTTGCGGGTACATGTCCGGAAGATGCTCTGTGAAATATGCAAGTATAAAGAAGTGGTTTGTGCTTGTTCCTGGCATCCTGAAGCGTGTCCCTGACAGATGGTTTTACTGCCATTTCACCTCCCTCCACAGGTATGACTACATCGAGATCCGAGATGGGGACAGTGAAGCGGCAGACCTGCTGGGCAAGCACTGTGGGAACATAGCACCTCCTACCATCATCTCTTCTGGCCCCTCTCTCTACATCAAGTTCACCTCAGACTACGCACGACAAGGTGCCGGGTTCTCCCTGCGCTACGAGATCTATAAGACAGGTGAGTGTCTGAGTCAGTGCCTGTCTCTCAGGTTGTGTGCCACAATGATCTTCACAAGGAGATGTCTTTGGGCACCTTTTAAATACAATTTTATCATGTTCTCCAGAGATAAAGGGCAGGTTTTTGTGGTTTTTTTAATTTAAGCAAGCCTGTTGCATCACATTTCCAAGAAGGTAAAGGTGTCAATGGCACATAATAGTGCATTTTTGGATCACAGTGAGGCATCAAAAGCAGGGTTCCTCGTTAAATACTCTCTTGTATTCAAGGACTAGAAACATGTATCATTTCTCCCTGGCATGTGTGGAGCTTGTTAAGGCTAAGTGGGGATTGTCCCTCAGGAGCGTGTGGAGCTCCCCATCCTGTGGAGCTGCAATTCAGGGCTGATCAATGATGCTGTGTTTTCTCTCCCTGGAAGTGGGGTTTGTAAACTGGGAAGTGCTGGTTTTCAAGGGACTGCTGTCAGCTGTGCTGTCAAGGGCTGAGACGGTGCCTTTCCAGGCAGATATAAGAGGAACTATTCATAATTCGGTTTTATATTGAACTATTACCGAGGAAAGGAAAAGCTGCTCAAAGGCCTTTTAATAGCGTTTCTGTCTAAATATTTGCCAGAACTGTGTGTCTGGGAAGAAGGAGGCTTGAGAAAATAAAACCCACTCTGCATGTTGTGTGTATGCGGGTGAGAGAGATGTGCCTGCTTACTGCGGGAACAAGAGTGTGCTTTGCACAGGGTTGCAGGCACCTGTCCTGTGCCCACATTCCTTCAGTGGTGTGCTGAAAGGAAGCACAGCTCATCCAGCACAAAATAAAAGATCTGTGCCTGGTGAAGAACCAGAAAGGAGCACAACAGTGTCACTTACCCAGCCTTTTTGAAGGGAAGGCAGGGACCACAGGCACTGGGGGCCCTGGACTAGCTGCATAGCTGGCAGAGGTGCACAGGCAGCCTGCAACCTGGTCAGAGGTAGATGTGAATGTGGAAACTCTGCTGCAAAAGGATGGGAATGGGACTCCCCAAGTTCATGGTGAAATGGTGAGGACAGAAGGTCTTGGTAGATGACAAAAGCACTGTTGCTGGTGTTTGCCTGGGCTGTATAACCAGCCATTGAGGTGCTGTGGTGCAGCCAGCTCACCACCGCCGATTGCTAATGGTTAGGATGCAGATTAGTCCCAAAAGAGTTTAGTGGCTCATTTGGCTGTTGGAGTTTGCTGAGGCCAGTTACCGGCACAGAGGATGAAATAGAATGCCTGTGTTCAGGTGGGAAGACTGCACTGCTGACCCATCTCGGCCTCCCTTGCCCCTCACTCCCTGTATACACCCCCTCTGAGCTCGGCAGACTGTGCTGGGCTGTGCTTGTCCTCACATTGGGTCCATGTCTTGACTCAGGGCATGGGGCAGTGTGGAGTGGTCGAGCTGGTTGAGGTGGAATGGTGGGCAGGAACCCTGTCTGCCTGGGTGGGATCCAGCAAGTGGCCAAATTCATAGGAAAAGGAGATATTTCTTTTTGCTGCTGATAGGAGGGAGAGGAAGCAAAGGCAGCTCTGTGAAGCAGCAGATACTGAATTTAGGCAGGAGCTGAGTTTGTGTCCCTCGATGGAGGTCCATGTAGAGCTACCCTCAGGTATGAATTGATGTTCTGCCACCACACATGCCCCCGGCTCCGCCAGGCAGCCATCCCCTCCAGAAATAGCCATACTTTCTTCCAGCTACAGCCCACAAAGTCCAGCCTGGCAAGGTGTTTTTGGCACAGGAGCAGGCATGAGCATGTGATCTGGGAGCACCCCCAGCTCACCCTCCTGCCAGGGCTTCCAGGGAGGGCCATGGGCAGCGCTGGCTGCCCAGCCACTGCAGTATAAGCAAACCCTGCCTTTTGTTTGCGGCAGGCATAGGTGAAGTGTCCTTCTGAGCTGTCAGCACAGTCAGCAAGGGTGTCACCAGCTTTAAAGGTCATCGGATTGTCATTGTCCATATCAATAAAGGCAGTGCAGCTGCAGCTTCTTAAAGGTGACCTAAAAAAACAACTCTCCTCATCTGAGCATTTATTTCCACACCTCGTGCTAAATTTCCCTTACCACGGTGTGAGAGAGGAGCAATCTGCATACAAACAACTGCAAACCAGCCCTTGAATCCCTGGTGGGTATCAGTCAGCTGTCTGTGGGCTGACAAAAGAGCCGTGCCCTGGCTGGGCCAGCCTCCCTGCTGCTCGCTTTATGAGTCAGTTTGGCAGAGCTGTCCTGAGCTCTCCATTGCTGGGCATCAAAGTCCCCTCTCAGGCTGGTCCGTGCAGCCGAAGCCAGCATGACTCCTGCTGATTATCTGCAGCGTCCTTATAAAAAACTGCTCGTGTTTGCTGGTATCAACCAAGCTGTAGACAAAGATTCCAAATGCAGTAAGAGCCCCACATGAGGAAGCTGCTGTTGTCTAATGCAGTGACATAGTTATGTCTCTCTCCTGTCTCTAGAGGACAGTCCCTGACTCTGGGTTTAGTCTTTTGATTTTCTACCTAGCTCAGAGCTTGTGTTATTTTCCCTGTTTATCTGTTTATCTTTCAAGCTGTTTGGAACGAAGTACACCCTTATCCCTGTTCATGGCATTATGCTGTGATTTGTGTTTGGCCTTATTTTTTTGCCTCTGTGTTTTACCCCACAGGTTCACACCAGAAAAGCTGGCTGCTTCATTAGGAAGTCAATTAAGAGCCTCTCCTGAGTAGCTCTCCAGCTAGGCACTGCATAATGTGGTGCTGGGATCCTGCTATTACTGCGGGTTGCTGGCCTGACTCCTGTAGGTTAATGCTGAATTGAATAACAAGTCTCCCATTAGTCCTGGGAAGGCTCGTGCTGCCTGGAAGAGCTGGAGCAGAAGGGTTTGTAGAGGAAAAGGAGGGTGTCCCGGTAAAACCAAAGCAGAAACCTTTGTGAATACTAATGCCAGGCTGCTGCTGCAGCGGCAGCCTCTCGACATCCCTTCTTGTCTCTGATAGCTTCAGGCTGCAGATTTCTGTTGCCTATTGTCCCGTCTCCACTGTGAAGGGGTTTCAAAGTCACCGTGGTATGAATTCCCCTTTCCCTGGCCACCCCCAGGCACCTTGGTTGTGTGAGAGGGGGCACCAAGCTGGCCCGGCTGCAGCCGAGGCCAGTGCTGAGGTCAGCAATAAATAAGAGGCAACATTGTCTACGCTCCTTGCTCGCAAAGGTCTTCCTTAAGGATAGAAATAACTTGCATTTCTGGCATGGACGGCTCAGTCTGTAAGAAAGAGGGCTCTGTTTCTCCTCCAGCAGACATGAGAGATGCCCCCAATTACCCCCACTCTTGCCACAGCCATGGAGCAAGAACATATGCTGGAGCTGCCCCTCATCCTTTATGTGGGACTCAGGGGTCTGCAGGCTAACTCCATGCTTCCCGGAGGTTTCCAAGAGTTTGCAGCTACCAGTGGAGCCCTTTCACTGTGTAAATATTTGTGCTTCTGGATTTCATCAAGAAGAAACTGAGGCACAGGTGTCCATGCCAGAGAGGGAGACGTTGCAGGAGACAAGTCTCTGGGGAGATTAGTTCTCTTTCCAAAGAGATGCCATCCCTGCTATTTCTCTCTGCCCTTCCCAGGCAACCTCCCTCCCCAAATACAGAGTCCTCCATCATACCTGGAGCTGCTGTGACCTTTGCCAGCACAGTGGGTGGGTGGCAGCTGTGGCAGTGAGGACCATGGCTGGCAGCCCCCTGCATCCCGGCCTGCCCCTCTGCAGGTCTGCCAGCAGGTCATGGTCTGGAGAGTCCAGCAGACAGTGGGTAAGGCTGGCAGGGGAAGCCTAGCCCAGTTTGTCGTGGCCTCCCTCCCCTACCTGGGCCACCACCACTGGCGTAGGAGGCATGGCAGGGTGCGCACCTGCCAAATTGCAGTCATGACTTTGAGTGGCTTTGGATGGGACTGCTATCCTAGTCCTATTGTTGAAATAACTGGTAGGGGGGATCAGCAGTGGCATATGGGTTACATTTGCAGGCTGTCTGTAGGATTCAAACACATGCTGTCTGCTCCAGTGACCACATGGACCTTGTCTCTACACCTGTAGAAAGCTTTGAAAATCCTCCTCTCGATCTTTACAGGAATTCACACAGCTCTTGGATTACAGGATGTTTACAGGAGTGAATGCACAATACCTCAAAATGGGGTTGCCACAGTGTGTCAGGCTGTTGGCATTAAGCTGCATTGTTACTAAGGCTGCGGGTTTTTCCTGCCATTACAGGCTCAGAGGACTGCTCTAGAAACTTCACTGCTTCCAACGGCACCATTGAGTCTCCAGGTTACCCTGACAAGTATCCACACAACCTGGACTGTGTCTTCACGATCATAGCCAAGCCGAAGACAGAAATCCTTCTCCACTTCCTTCTCTTCGACCTTGAGCATGACCCGCTGCAGGCAGGGGAAGGAGACTGCAAGTACGACTGGCTGGACATCTGGGATGGCATCCCTCAGGGTAAGCCATGGCATGCTATGCTGCTATCATCAGCCTCTCTTGGTGTCTCTCAAAGTTCCAAAACTGTGCAGTCTGTGTCTGAACACCAAAGGTCCCTGACTTCAAATGTGGCTGCAAGCATCCAGGCTGCCATCAGGGCACTCCATAGCTGGCTGTTGGGACAGTACGCTTGCAGAAGGCTGCCTGCATTAACCCCCAAACTGTTGTAACCACTGATCTGAAAAGCTCCATGGGACACTTCAAGATCCCACTGATCCTCCCTCAGGGAAGGGCAGTGAGTTTGTGCTGTGCTGTGAGGACCTCCCTACCCAATACCAACACTGAGAAACAGCAGATTGGAGCATTTCCTAGTAACTGCAGAGCAGCACGTGCTGCAGTGGAGATTTCTGTATGGCACAGTGCATGGCACCAGGCTGGTGGGTGTAAAAAATAGTGTATCCCCAAAGCCTTTCTTTTATCCCAATCTGTCCCACTAAGGCATCTCTGGTGAGTGATGCCAGTCTGCTGGTGAACCAGGAGGCTGGTGGAAAAGCAGGTGTTACTTTTGCTGCTCTTTCCTTTGCAGTTGGCCCCTTGATAGGCAGGTACTGTGGCACTAAGATGCCATCGGACATCCGCTCAACCACTGGTGTCCTCTCGCTCACCTTCCACACGGACCTGGCAGTGGCTAAAGATGGTTTCTCTGCTCAATACTACTTGATCCAGCACGAAGTCCCAGAAAGTAAGTTGGAAATGTTGTGTGTATGGCTTCAGGCACTTGCATCACCTGGTTTTCCCAAGTCTTGCACTTGACATGTGCAAGAGTGAGGCAGGCAGGAGTGTGTCCATGGGCGCATCCTCCACTGGCAATGCAGACAGCAGACACATTAGGTGTGTTCTCTGTTTCTCTCAGAAGTGATATTTTAGTAAGAATCACACTTTCTGACCTTTCTTTGACTTTTCACTTGCTCGTGAAGTCTCGATACCTTTTGGGATAGAATACTTCATGTATGTGTTCAGCCCAAAGGATTTAGGGGAAGGCTTCAGCCCAGCGGGCACAGCAGATTCATTAAAGCATGGGGGAAAATATTCTCTCCCTCTCTCTGGTTTTTCAAAAATTCACAGCCCTGAACTACAAATTGGAATTTCTTGTCTGTCTAATTAAAAAATGCTTAAAGCTCTAAGAATTTCAAACCAAAATTTGTTTTAGATCCCTTGTTAAGGGAGGTAAATTGATGTGGAGTGAGGAAGTAAGTTGTGTGTTTTGAGAATGAAGAGCATTTTGATTCTTTGTGTTAATGCTTGCAGGCAAGAAAAGGTTGAGTTTGTTTTCCCATGGTTGTTTTACATCAGAGCTACTGTTCTTGACCTCTGTTAGCAGTAAAATGGTGATACAACAGAAGAAGCCTTCAGGACACTCCTCAGTCCCAAAGAAAGCGAGGGTGTCCCTGACCCAACGCTGAAAGTCCATGACATAGAGCAGGGTAGAGCAGGGGTTGTGCAGCACTAGGGCAGCTGGGTTACAGGCTCTTGCTCTGTGATTGAGTTAGGGGTGTTTTGGTGAGGCTGCCAGAGTTACAGACAAGCATGAGCACTTCACCCTTACCTATATCAGTTGATCTGTTCTTTAATCCACTTTCTGCTCTGTTCTTTAAAAGGATTGAGAAATACAATGTTAATGATACACAAAGCTTGACAAATCAAGCATGAGAGCTGTTAAAGGGCTAGGGCTGTTTTGATTTATGCTGATGTAAAATTGTAACTTAAATATTATCACTAAGATCTTGGCCCACCATTTCCACCCAGGGCTGACTTGGCCACATTAAAAGCAAAGGCAGCTTGATGGAG
This sequence comes from Porphyrio hochstetteri, assembly GCA_020800305.1. Taxonomy (NCBI): domain Eukaryota; kingdom Metazoa; phylum Chordata; class Aves; order Gruiformes; family Rallidae; genus Porphyrio; species Porphyrio hochstetteri. The sequence continues at coordinate 15,567,302 of CM036910.1, read as the reverse complement.
CCCCATTGGTTTACAGCAGCGGCAGGCTTTGGCCCATGTGACATTTCCTATCAGTGTTTTCTTTGCTATTGTTTTTACAGGCCAGCTGCCATAAAATATAAGAGATGTGCAATAAGACTGAGCTAATTGTGACTTGTAAAGCCTTAGAAGTGAGGAAACCCAAATGAAAGCATACCAGACTCTTCATATTCTTGGGTGGCTAAGTCCTATGGGCCTGATATCACACATAGCAAAGGCACATATACCCAGACACGTACACAAAACCTTTAGACTTTCTATTCTAGGTCTTGACATTGCTGCCAGCAGCACAGCATTAAGCACCTTCCCCCTGTGTCTGCCAATACTCCTTGCCTTCTCAGTGCTTAGACTTCACCTCCAGCCTTCAAGAAGATGGGGAAATCTGTGGCAAGGGAACTTGGGACATATTGATGAAGATGGAGGGAAGGAAGGGACAGAATTTTGCCAAAACTGTGCAAAGGTGAGGGAGAAAGGGAGAAAGATCTGAACTCTGTTAGTTTCCAGAGGGCCATACAAACATAAACCTGCCTCATCTTTGATTTTTCATCTGTGCCATCTGTGAGCACACACAACCTGCAAGATGGTGCTGATCTGTTCGTTGTTCCAGGCAGGCAGCTTTGCTTGGGGTTAGCTGGGGAGGGGATAGTTCAGGGCTGCCTTCAACTTGGGAGTGAAGTACAAATACTGTAAGCTCATCTGCGTGTGTGCATGTGTGTGTCCGCTCCAGATTTCCAGTGCAACATGCCGCTGGGGATGGAGTCTGGCAGGATCTCCAACATGCAGATCAGCGCCTCCTCCACCTATTCAGACGGGCGATGGACTCCTCAGCAGAGCCGGCTCAACAGTGATGATAACGGCTGGACCCCCAACGTAGACAGCAATAAAGAATACCTCCAGGTACACACGCTTTGCAGCCCCTCGCCTCTTCCCCCACCAAATGGAGTGTCACGCTGTTAAACTGACCTTTGACCATAAGGCTTGTTGAATTTTTTATTGCCTCTGTGGCTCATGGGGAGAAAGCAGCAGGGGAGCTGCAGTGCCTCCCTGAAATGCGACAGGCTGGCTCTCCCATTAGCTCTCCCATTAGCACGCCTGCATGAGGGCTGACTCGACCTGCTGTCTCTCTCCCACCCCTTCCTGGCCAAAGCCCTGATGCACTTTCCAGCTTATTGACAGAGACTGAGGGACCTCTGCCACTTAAAAGGGCCACTCACTCTGCCACTGTCCTGAGGAACAAAGTCTCTGGAGACACGTGGAAAAACAACTAGAATAATATTCATCTCATCAGCGATGCAGGGAGTGGTAACAGGCGACGGTCAGGTTGGGGGCTGAGGGAGCAAAGGCTTTCCCTGGGACCTGGTTAGATCCCCAGTCTCTGTCCGCAGAGGGCTTATGGCTGTGTCACGTCGCCGTGAGACTCTGCTTGCTAAAGGGCACTAGGAATGGGAGGTGGTGAATGTCACTGCCTCTAGCAGACATCTCATTCTTCATTCATGGCAGTGTTACCAAGCCAGCTCTGCTGACCTTTCTCAACCCACATTGTAAAAAAAAAAAAAAAAAAGCAAGGGAAAACCAGGAACTGCAGCACTAATTGGACATCATGCTTTTATTTTATGTGGAAAAAGTCATCCTCTGCCTTGATTTAATGGACATCAACTTCTGGGCAGATCCTGTTGCTTGTGCTGAGGCAGAAAGGAGGGTTTGTGATGGTCCCATATGGAAAGACATGAAGATTTTTAGTTACCCTTGTCTCATGGTCCTATCAGCAAGCATCCTGCTGAAGTCAGCCCGCGGGGTTTGAGGCTGAATTCACACCTTTTCATGTTTCAGAGACAGGAGGAGGAAATAACAACCCAACCTGGGCTCTCAGATGGTCACCGTTCTCTTTCTTGTCCCTTTTTTCCCTGGAAAGGTGGACCTCCACTTCCTGACAGTGCTCACAGCCATTGCCACACAGGGTGCCATCTCCAGAGAAACCCAGAATGGCTACTATGTCCGTACTTACAAGCTGGAGGTCAGCACGAATGGGGAGGACTGGATGATGTACCGACATGGGAAAAACCACAAGGTAAAGGCGTCTTTGTCTCTTTGGTGTGCACCCTGGTGATTCTTGCAGCTGACAGGAGGAAGTAGAACAGAGGGATTTTACAGGCTCAGAGGGTTTAATCTGTGAGGGAAACTTTTTCTGATGAGGGCTAAAAGACTAATGATGCTCTGAGCAGAAATAGTCCTCCACTGCACAGCAATGAGGAAACACTGTTCCTTGGAAAACCTGGCTGCTGTTGCATCTTTCGTGGTGGCGAGAATGTGTTATTTGACTGCAAATGAAGGAGAAAATGCTTTCACAGCCTGTGTTTTGCCATACAAGATTCATTGAGCTTTTATGGCCATAGCCCCATCTGCATGCTGGGTTAACAATCACAAAACCACATGAAACTGTAGTTCAGGAGTTATTGAGGCCTGGAAATGAAAGGGCACAAATCCTAAGAGGGGATCGCACTGTCCCAGAGAACAAAATGCACAATAAATAATGAGGAGCAATTTAGGCTGTCAGAGCTTTGGGTCTGCACTAGCAACACAGTCGGTGAGGATGCATTGAGCCCTGAGAGCTGCTGCAAGCTCTCACTGTGTTTCTGGGAAGCACACAGAGATTAGAGCAAGAGGAAGGGAGGGTAAATATGGGTGTTCAGCCCTCCCAAGCCTTGCAGGTGCTGCTGTGTGGCCAGGCAAGGCAAGCTCAAGGTGGTCTGCATGGGATCTTTGGAGTATGAGGTGGAGGGTTAAGGTAGGCATGGTGCTGGGCTGAATCTGTCCTGTCACTTGTCTCACTCGTGTGGTTGTGCTCTGGTTAAGGGCAGCTCGGGAAAGCCTTTCCCAGCTCCTATGTAGTACCCACCAGCACTGCTGCCACAGCTCACATCCTCTCCATTGACATGCCTCAACTCAGTGGCTCGGGTCCCGCGTGTCTCACTCACCCATGTATGTCCAAGTAATTTCTGCTTGCTCAGCAGTTCTGTTAAATTAGCTGTCCCCCCCTCTCTGCTGGCACAGGTGCTGCTGGCATGAAATGCAGTAGTGTGCCCTGTCCAGGATTCATCCAGACATTTCCTTCCCTTCCGGGCCATGTGATTTCCCCTGTGTCACATTTGAACTGTGTCACACGGTTCAAATTCACTCAGCTTCCCAGAACGAGTCCTCTCTGTGCAGAGGCTCCGAGCAGGACCTCATACCTGCAATAGTTTGAGTATTTGAGTTCCTCATGTGACAGTAAGGTGGTGTTAGTCCGGTTTCAGAAGTAGGGAAATGGAAGCACAGGGCAGCCCATCACCCTAGACCTTGGAAGGGCTGGTTCTGGGGCGGCAGCTATGGGCACAGTTCACATATAACACTGAAGTGGTGGCCCTGTGCTCATGTGGAGGTTCCGTGCTCTCCCAGGACCTGCTGGCCACAGCAGACCTTTCTGTGAACCAGGACCATCTCTCCTCACCTACGGAAACGGCTGAGTTGGAGGTCTTGCTGGGACTGTTTCTGCAAGCTGAGGCAGATGGGCAAAGCGATGGGCTAAAGACACAGTTCAGTGTTTCAAATAACCACTGGCAATAAATTTACCTTTTGGAGTCTAACTGGGGTGGGAATCTGTCCTGGAGGGTGGTTTTAGTCACAGGGGAGATTAGGTGTCCCCTCCCTGCAGTCCCAGGTGCTGGGCACTGGATTTTCAGCCAGGGTGGAGCAGGACAGCATGGCTAGTTTCAGTGCTGCTGGGGCAGTTTCCAGCAAGACCCTAAAGCCGGGCTGGTGTCAGCCCAAAGCAGTCCCATAGCCACATGAATTGCCACCGTTTCAGGATTAGGCCCTTGATCCCTATCAGCTTTTTCCTTCTCTGTTTTCTCTCTTCATAAAAAAGAGGAAAAAATCAAACCTCTCCTTTTTCACTCCTTTATTCCAGTCTCGCTTCATTCCCATGTTCTGGCCTCAATTTAGCAGACACTTCCCGAGGCTGGAGGATAAGTAATTGCTTTTTGGTGGCTCGCCTGCCTCTTGCGTCAGGGTGGCTGCTCTCCCTTCTCCACCAAACAACCGGCTGCCAGCCACTGAGCCACAGCGGGGCCAGGGCACAGCCCCTTGCTCACGGGCCTGGTGCTGGGGGGCTCTGGCCCTACATTCCCCACCCACATTAATCCCTGCCATTCCTGCGTTAGACAAGTTCCCAGATGTCTGCATTCAAGGTGCAGATTCCCCCTTGCGTTAGTGCGGCACTCCGCGCAGTGCAGGCTGCAACGGTGGAGCGAACCATGCCAAATAGATTTGTCAAGTCTGCCGCAGCTTGATTTGGTGCCATGAGGAGCGGGGAGGGGGAAGGGGGTGGACAGACAGGGACTCTCTATTCCTCTACATACTTGCAGATATATACATATACATATATATATATATACACACACACACATATATATATATGCACATGCACACATAGGCATATGGGGTGTATCAAACACTGCTCTGAAATCCTGCCGGCTCTGTGGGCCAAAAGCAAAGCTCTGCCATGTTATAGGCAGGTCAGCTAATGTTTACATCTTCATCAGGAAACCAGAGCAAGAGAAAACCAGTGAGTGCAGGATGGGTGGGGAGAGGATGGCAGTCTGTGCAGAGGATGGGGAGCTCTGACCTTCTCTCTTTTGCCTCCTCCTCCTCCTCCCACTCCCCACCACACACATAACCCCCACACACTTCCCCTCCCTCCGGTGTTTCAGAGGAGAGTGGGGCCAGGGTGTTTCCGTGTGAAACATGATGGCTCACCTTTGAGTCCCCAGCTGCTGGCACTCGCGGCGGGGGAAACGGGAAAGGCAGGATGAGGAAAACAAGATTAATACGTGCTCGCCGCAGACAGGGCTGGCTGGGCTGTTTCCGTGCCAAGTGCTGCTGTGTTTCTGGGGTGGGAAGGCAGCAGCAGCTCTGCAGCCAGCAGGAGAGGAGCCCCACACTCACACCTTCCCCTTCCTGCCCCATCCCTGCCAGGACTTCACCCTGTGTGGCAGCCTGCTCCCTGGAAAGCCCAGCCCAGCACAGTGAGGCTCTGCCCTTGCCCAGAAGTTAACTTCCAGACACTGAGCTGACCCTGATGAGCACACCAAGATCACATCTAGCAGTTTGCAAATGTCTTTAGAAAACAACTCATTCTTGAACCCGAGGAAGGAAAAGAGCACCTGGCGGGATGTGAACTTTTGGGTTTGGCCATTTTCTTCGGACAGATTCAACTATGATGATTTTATTGGAAAACAAAGTGCTCATCCATTTGGATCCACTTCCTTCACTGTAGGGTCTTGGGATCCAGCTCCTGTGTGGTCTCAGCTGCTCTGTATTAGCAACTGCTGAGACGAGCTCACGGGGATCATGTAGTGTGATGAGGGACTGGGGTATAGGATGGGTGTCAGAATTTGGGGGGTGTTGGGACTGTGATGGGTGCTCTTGCTGCCTCCATTGCTCTAAGTGTGAAATGGGAGGATGTAATGGAACATTTGCCTTGAGAACCTGTAAAAGTCAGTGGATGAGAAATGGCAGCAAGATCCAGCCGATATGCATTTTCCATTTCCTACTCATTTTGATGGCTTTGTGCTTGTCATCAGCTAACCTTCCTGGGTGGTGTTTCAGGTGGATGCAAGAAGGCAGGATGGATTGCTGCAGAGCTGGCTATCTCATCTGTGCGTACAGCTGGGGACATCAGATATGTCTGGTGCTGGCAGGACTATCGAGGATTACTTTTTTGGAGACCCTTGTGCCTTCCCTTAGGAGCATTCCTCTGTCCTTTCTGTTCTTAATGTGGTCTTCTGTGTTTGTTCACCTAGGGAGGGGAGAGAAAAGCTTTCAGTCCTGTGGCTTCTTTATCTGGAAAACTCAGGAAAAGCTTGTGTGATCAACCAGAAGGCCACAAGTGCTGCTGCACAGAGATGTGGTGCAGAGGGCTTGCCCAGAAGCATCCCCAGGTGCCAGCCTGCTTCTGCTGCTTTTGCAGGCAGGACAAAGATGTCAGGCTTTGGGGAAGGCAGCTCTGTGCATTCACCCTTGGTGCAGTACCAGGGGAGAATTACAGCCCTGGCTTTCCTAGCAAGGCTGCAGCTTCGTACGTCTGGGCCTGGTATCTCTTTGCAAGCTAGCAGAGTGCCGCTCCTCATGTCCCTGGTGATTCCTGGATCTGAGTGGAGCCTCTCAAAGACAAAGCACTGGCAAGCCCAGCCCAGCACACTGTGCTTTGCCTGGATGGCTGTGCTTTGTTGAGTCTTGCCAAGTATAATTTTTCTTTTACCTCCTTGTTCCTGGATTTAATAAATCCAGAACTATCCACCCTCCACTTGAGCCAGAATCCTCCCACCATCAAACATGCCCCATTTTATGCCTTCCCTATCTGACAAGGAAAATAATCTCCCCTACTTTTCTCCTTCATGCTTCTCTTTCTAAATCCTGAAGCCCTAATCCTGTTAGCATGCTCTGTTCCAGGGCTCTGTCTCCACGGGAGTAACATAATCCTGCAGTAAATCTAGTGGGTCCAGAGAGACACATACATACAGGCGGAGGCAAGGCTGCTGCCATCCTTGGCCTTCTCCTCTGCCTCCCCCAACCACTTTCTTTAGCTCCCCAAGAAATTGCACAGTGGCCAAGCAGGACAATAAATAAAACAGGAGAGAGGTTACCTCCTGCCCCCTCCCTGACTCACTGCCTCTTCGACTTCATGGCGCTTTTTGTCTTCCTGTCCTTCACTCCCTTCACGCCAAACTGCCGCTGGCACAATTCCCATACTCACTGGAACTAATGCAGCTTCAGAAATCCCCCCATCACCCTGTGGTGGTTCCAGCTTGTAAGGGCTGGTGTGGAGCCTGCGTGTGTGTGCACATGGAATGCTTGCTGATCCTCCTCTAGCCTAGCCATCATCTCCCACCACTTGGATTCTGCAGCAAATTAATTAAGCCAATCAGCTCTCATTGATTATCAGTTTCATTTTACATGTAGACCTGCCGACTGGACTAAACCGGAAGTAAACATAAAGTATGTGGGGAGGGGATAGGCAGCTTCTAGAGGCAGCAGTGAAAACGAGTTCCCTTGACTGCTTCTTGGAAGGTGCTTTTAATTTGTTAATGGTTTTCCCATTCGTCTTCTGTCTCCGTCAGCCTTCAGTGCGTGTGCGTGTGCCTGTGCCTGCGCATGTGTGCTCTCTGCTGAGTGTGTATCTATCCATCTCTCTCCATCACAGCCAGGTTTTTTTTTTTTCTGCTGGTGTAAATTACTGTGACTTCTTATACTTTGATGGCGATATGTTGATTTACACCATTTGAAGACTTGGCTCAAAATATGTGCTGAGTGGGATGGGAAGCAGATAGGATGGGAGGAATAGCAATGTTCTATTTTGGTAAGGGGGAAGAAATCTTTGCTTTCTTGGCGCTCCCAATTTCACACATTTTCCTGCTAGTTCTTCCCATGCCATGAGTGCTAATTTGAGGCAGGATGTAGAGCCTGTTCGAGTCAATGGGACTCTCTCCATGCTGCGCTCGGGCTCTGGGGTCGGCGTTTCCAGTGCAGAGAAACCACAAGCTCAGAGTCAGACCTTGATCAGCCGTGCCAGGACTGTCTGGCTCGTGATGCATTTCCACTTGGGAAGGAAGCTGAAAGGCCAGGCACATGGGAAGCACTCCCCGCCTGCCCTCTGAGAAGGGACCCTTCCTGCTACACCAAACGGGGTGCAAAGCAATGACTTGCCAGGATCACTTAGGGCTTTTTGGAAACAATGTTCACTGGGGCAGAGCTTGCCAGTGTAGCTGGTACTAGAGCTGGGAGTCAGCTCTGCCATTTCTGCCCTCATAACTGGCAGTCTGGAGTGTTGAGGCCCTGATGCAGAGTCATGTAGCTTGTTGAATGTGTTCTAGTCGGAGGGAATTACTGGGCCCCATATCTAAAGCAGAACTGAGGTCGCACTCCTTGGAAGCAGGTGGTTGGACCAAGGTCATGCAAGAGATGCTTTCAGCAATGCATGTGGTAGTGATAAACTTTTTGGGCTCAGTCCTGCTTCTGCTTTCTGTCAAGCTTGACTTTGCAGAAGTCAGCAACAAATTACGCTGGTGTAAATTTGGATTCTGGCCCCTGATGCTCATATGTGCGAAGTGAGCTAAAAAAGAACAAAACTGGAAATATGTTAAACCAAAAAGAGCAACAAACCTCATCAGTGACTGTTAAACATGCTGGTCCATATGCAACCTTTGGCTCATGGAGTCTTCAAACTGCTGATTGTGGGAAGCAAAGAGAGGTTGCCAGGAGAAGACTCCCTCAGGCTTGCTGCCCCTGGGCATCTGCTGGAGCCACCATCTGAAGCCACCCCCTGGGACACGGGGACCTTTGGGCTGACCTGCCGTGCTGCTCCGTGTGCTAAAATAGTTGCACTGGCTCAGATAAACATTTCCTGTCCTCTGGTGTTAGGTTCGGAGGTAAGGTGTTGTGTGTCAGCTTCTGTGTTGACATAAAGCTGGAGGCTTTGCTGTGGTGTGGAAATACATCCTTCTAGGCTGCGTGTGTGTTCCCACAGGTTTACAAGGAACACACGCTCCATGCCTGGAGAGTGTTTCACAGTAACCACTCTTCTTATAGCCCTCCTGCTGGAAAAAAGGGTATTTGGTGTCTGCTGAGCAAGGAAAAGGATGGGAAGTGGGGTCAGACAGAATAAAATAGGATATTAAAAACACATAAACCATGCTGTGTTGCTAAACGGTAGCAGCGTGATGTATATTCTCCAGATTAGCATTTCTGCTCAAATTCACATCAACCCCAAATCCCAATTACCAGCCAGATTTGCAGCCAAGGCTGTCTGTAGGGTGGCTGCTCCCTGCCCTGGAAGGAGCGCTGCCATCCCGGGCTGAACAGTGATGTGCCAGGGCAGCCCAGAGCTGGTTGTGGAGCTGCAGAGACCTTCTGCACGCCCTGCCGTGCTGGGTCCTGGGAGAAGAGCATGTGCCTCTGCAGGCCTAGACAGGCTTATAAAATGCTTCTTAACTGCTATTCAAGGCAAGAGGCCAGGATACAGGCTCACCCCTTTTTCTGTCCTGGATCACAGGGATCTACAGTTAAATTGTTTGACTCTTGCCTCCAACAGAAGGAGATTGATGCCAGAGATTGCACTCTCCTGCTTCACTCTGAGATAAACTTAGCGGGAGCTCCTGTGCTTAGCACGGCATATGCAGGGTAGGAGCCTGCAGAGGAGCCCAGCCAACATCTCAGTGCGGATGCTGCTCTTGGCTGAGATTGGAGGATGCTCGAGTCCTGTCCTGAGAGCCTCCGTGCTTGGAGGGAACGTGGGCAATGCCTGCAGCCTCAGCCTTTGAACTTGAGTGTTTTGTGCTGGGGGCAGAGAAAGGGTTCAAAACTACCCTTGGGTTGGATCGCTCCTCTTTTCCACTTTTGCTACCCACTGTGGCTCTGCAGCCTGAAACAGAAACACAAGTATCCAGTCCTGGTCCGGCTTATTAAAATAATGGGAGGGAGGGGGGTGGGTCTAACGTCCATCTGGTAGCTATTGATTATGGCCATCTGGTAAGGCAGCAGCCTTTTCATATCATGTTGGATCATAAACTCTCCTGAAAAGCTGTCTCTGTGTGGTAGGCTATGTGTGCGTTGGAGAGACAGGAGCAAGGGGATGGCTGGGATGTCAGCTCATCACCCCAGGCAGAAGCAGCATCCTTCCTGCTCGTGCTGCTGCTTACACACAGTGTTTCCCAGCTTGGTGCAAGGACATGTCTGAATGTCAGCCCCTTTACCCACAGAGGGGAGGCAAGATCTCACACAGCGTTTGAGGACATCGGGCCTTTTGCTTTGGAACAGCTCTAGGTTTGGGGCTGAGCTCAGGGTGCCATGAGAGCAGCAGGACAGTGAGCTCCTGGATCTCCTGCCTGATGGGCAAGCCCATCCACCATGCTGTCCTGCCAGCAGCTCAGCTCTCCTTGCCTGCCGTGGATGCTTGCCCTGGCTGGAGCCTGGCCCTGCCCAGAGAGCTTCTCCTTGGTCTTCCCTGATAGGCTTATTTTCACTGATGATATGGTTATTTCTTTCTACCTGGAGTGGATGTAAGCATAGTTGTACCCTCTCTCCCTTGCAGACGTTTCAGGCCAATGAGGACACCACAGAGGTGGTTCTCAACAAGATCCACACCCCGGTGCTCACACGCTTTGTGCGCATCCGTCCCCAGAGCTGGCACAATGGCATCGCCCTGAGGCTGGAGCTGTATGGCTGCCGCATCACCGGTAAGTGTCAACTTCTCCCCTCCGCCATCCTCCTCTGTCCCTCCACAGCTGTCATGGCTGCTTGGGGTGGGAACAGGGATGCTGTAAGCAGCATGGATGCATTCCTCCCAAGGGATGTGTTTGGGGGACACTGGCACCCAGGCCCCAGAGGCAATGGGGAAGTGCCCAGTGTTGGTGCTGGTTTAATGCCCAGAGCTTAAACCTGCTGGGAAAACCATGAGCACTCCTGTCAACCGCACCAGCTGTTCATTACCTTTCCTTCCCTGCAGATTCGCCCTGCTCCAACTTACTGGGAATGCTTTCTGGCCTCATCCCTGACTCGCAGATCTCGGCCTCTTCCATCCGAGGCTATGACTGGTCTCCCAGCATGGCCCGCCTAGTGAGCAGCCGTTCAGGCTGGTTCCCCCGTATCCCCCAAGCCCAGCCTGGGGAGGAGTGGCTGCAGGTGGACCTTGGTGTCCCGAAGAATATCAAAGGTGTCATAATCCAGGGGGCTCGTGGAGGGGACAGCGTAACCACCACTGAGTCCCGCTCTTTCGTGAAGAAGTTTAAGGTGGCCTACAGCATGAATGGAAAGGACTGGGACTTCATCCAGGACCCCAAAACAATGCAAGCCAAGGTAAGCACTGCTTGGAGCAGCTGAAAAATGAGATATGTTTCTGGCTGTCTTCAGTCTGCCTTATGGGTTCTTGGGAATTTAGCTGTCTCATCCCACAGAGACCTTGGGAGTTTGGGTTGTCACCATGAAATCCCAGGTTGTGTTCCCTGGTCCGGCACCTAGGCTGTACTAGAGGGTGTAGGCTCCACTTTTTCTCAGGGATGGCAGTTTCCCTTCATTTATTATTGTGGGTCAGGCCTAGGGATGTGGACATCACCTTCTGCTCCTCCCAGCTCCTGCAGATCAGAGCCCACCATGTGTTTAGTTATGCTTGTACAAACTAATTATGTATTTTAAGGTTTTACTGTTACAGCTTGAACCTCTGAAAGAGAAAGATGAATCACAACTCCTCTTTGGGGAATTTGCTGTATTTGAAGTCCCTTTTGCCATACTGGTGTGACCCTGAATTTCCCTGGTTTTCTGATATCATTGGAGTTCCCCATAATTTTTCAGTTTACCAGTTTGGGCGTGGCAGAGGGCTTGAGGAATTAATTAATTCCATTACTGCCTGTTCTGTTTTAATGCAAACTCATCTGCTTCTGAAAATTTGCGTAAGTTTTAATCTTCCCTGATCCTATAAATTAGTCTTAGAAGGCTTGATGCTATCTATAGCCCTCTGTTCATTCCCCACAGACTTGAGTTGGTGCATGTAAGCTGAAAAGCAGCAGAACTTGGATTGTGAGGAAAACTAAGCGTTTATACTATCCTAGAACATGCAGTAGCTTCTTTATTTGCCAAAGGACAAATCTGATCTTATTTATATGTGAAGTTAGTGGATGTTCCCCAGGCTTCCCCTGCGTGGCTTGGATCAGAATCTGACCCCTGGATGTAAAACAGAGGCCAAGAGAAATTGTGCAAGTTTCTTAGAAACAGCCTGTCTGGGCCTCTTGAATGAGGAGGAGCAGCCCAGTTTCTGCTCGGCTGGACTCAGTGGCCTGCAGTTGGACAGCTAAACTATTTCAAACTGTGTCTGTGTCCTGCCAGACCCAAATTATCAAGTCTGGTGGAGACTGCATGGGTGGGATGCACACATCACTTACCTTTTCGTTCTGTCTCTGTAGCTTTTTGAAGGCAACATCCACTATGATATCCCCGAAGTCCGGAGGTTTGACCCTGTTCCTGCCCAGTATGTCCGAGTACACCCAGAGAGGTGGTCCCCAGCAGGAATAGGAATGCGCCTGGAGGTGCTGGGCTGCGACTGGACAGGTAGGAGCCCCTCTGTCTCTGCCTGCTGGCTCCATCAGGGCCGTGGTGGGTGCTAAACCAACAAGGTGCAAGTGTAAGGTTATTTCTCTCCCTGCTGTCCCACCTCAGGGCCATACTGTGTCTGGGAGACTGCAGCCATGAAGGCAGGACCTGGCCTGAGCCCTTTTTTTTTAGTTCCACCTTGGAAGGAACTGGCCTTGATGTGACATGTAGCAGCAATGTTTGGACTGCAATCCAAGCTTTTAGAGAGTCCCATGTGGGATTTGTCCCCAACTTCCTTCTCCCTCCTTTAAGATCTTTTATCTGGATGTTGTGCAGACTTTCCCACTCTCTGTTAAATAACATTGGGGCTTTTTAGTCCAAATGGATAAGACAAAAAGTAGGAAGAGAAGCAGAGGTGCAGAAGAGGGATGCAGTGGCCAGTACAGGTATCTTGAGCTACCACAATAAGGTTTTGCTTTTAAAAAAACTACTGTTCCTGTCATTGAAGCTGATGTGAAAATGCTTTTGCAGACAAGATTGGGGAGTTAATGCTGCAACATCTCTACAGCATCTCTGACACCAGGGAAGTCTGTTCAGTTTTGCCCACCTGTTTTTCAGAAGCAGTATGCCTTGCAGCTACCATTACTTCTAATGCAGAGGTGAAAACTGTCTAACACCCTCACTGTGATCCATAGAGGTTGTGCCTCTGACCCTTCTGAAGCTCAATGATGATTGATTATTCCATAGTTTCATCCCAAAAGCAAAAAAATGCACCCAACAGCTCATTGTGTCTGATGCTAGCTTTTCCGTGCCAGGGGCTGGCTGTCCCTTTTTGTAATCTATTTTATTTTTTTAATAATCTGCTTAAATCTGGTGTCCAGATGTCAGTGATAAAAAGCTATGATTTCCATTTTATAAACACATCTGTAGAAAGCATTTTTTTGTAAGAATTCCCATTCTAGGAAGCTTAAAAGACACCAAGTTTTTTTCCCACCCTTTTGCAGAGTCTTTACTACTCCTTCCTCCTGTGATGTTCTGTGAGATGCGTTACACACACTTAACAGCAAATCACAGAACACACATACACAGAATTAATAATGATAATTTGTCACCTTTGAAGTCAGTGGCAAATCTCCCTGTGGACTGAGAATCCGTTGTAAATCATCTAAACTTTAAATTGAGATTAGATCTTAATTTAAATCTTACAGCGTCTTTGATATTTTGTAGGAGAAGCAGGCACTGTGGCTTTCATGCAAACAGCAGAAGCTGAGGCTGGGTGCAGAACTGGTCAGGCAGCTCCCACGTTACTGCTTCCTGCAGCTCCTGGGAGTCTCCAGCTGCCACATCTCTGCAGAGCACTTCAGTGCATCCTAACACTGTGCTGCTGCCACAAAGGGAAACACTCACACAAGACCTCTAATCACGTGTCAGCCCCTCCACTGCACTCCTCCAAATCAAAGAACAAGAGGGGGTTTTGCACTCTCAACTTCTTGTGCTGTTTTTGGTCCAAATTTTAGTTTACAGCCACGTCCATGTTCTGTTTCAGTATCAGCCTGTGGTTTTCTCGAGGTAGGATGCTTTATGATCATTTCCCATTGTGGCTATCTAATCATTTGCACACTGTAATGTTTAAAACTCAACTGCTAAGTCATAAATATTTGTAGCTTTATTGATCTATAGGCATTCTGCTTTGTAATCAGAGCAGTGCTGGTAATCTAGTGGATTCACTGTGTTATGAAATTCAGTTATATCCCTGATACAACCTGGGGAGAAGAGATAGCCCATGGCATTATCTGCATGCTAAATCCAGTCTGGCTGCGTGCAGCAGTCCTTGACAGCACCAGGATACAGCCCTGCTTTGCTGGGAGGACCCAGGCACATTACAGAACTGGCTGTGAAAACCCAGACACCCGCGTGGGAACAAGATTAAGAGATGGATTAAAACAAGCTGACTGAACATATTTTCAAGTAAGGGCCATGACTACCCTGCCCAGCTATTTCTATTTCTTATCAGCAACGAGCATCTTAATTACTGAGACAAACAGGTATCTTAACAGCAACTGGGCTCACAAGCTAGTTGGCTAGTAGCTCAAAAATTGGGAAGCAGGCAGTCAGCAATTGGCTTCTTTCAAAGACCTGCCAAAATTTTTCCTCTGAAGAGCGGAGATTGATGAATGTTCACTTGCAGCTGGTTTTCTCTCCTTTGAAGTTCCAAACATCTGGTTTCAATCGCTTAGTGACTTTGCATTTTGATCAGCAGTTACCACCAGTTGCACAGACACTTGCTGGGCCAGGGAGAGAGAAAGCGAGCAAGCAAGACTTCTCTTTTTCACTTTCCATTTCACACATCACGTCGTCCTTCCTGCTATTTTCATTATCTCTTGTAACCATCGTGTTGCAGCTCTGCCACGGTAACTGAGTTTTCAAGATATATTTCTGCGGCTTGTCCAGGGCAATGCAGCACTGTTGATTTACATCCACTCAGCATCTGTGTCCCATACGGGACTCGGCTTTCAAGGTCCTTCCACATTGTCACATTTCAGCTATAAATCTCAATATAAAAGAACAACAACCTAAAAAAAATCTACCAGCTCTAAATAACTTGCAGCCTTTGATATGTTGCCTTCACCTGCTGCTTTCCCCCCCCCCCCTTCTTTTCTTTTTTATGACATTTTTTTGTGCCTGGCTGCTTGCAATTTGCTTCTTGGTTGCATTTGGAGTTTTATGGGGTTGTAACAAATTTGAACTTACAAATTAAAAGACTTTGAGGTTATTTGGTATTTTGTCCTGAACAAAAGACAGCTACTGAGGGAAAAAAAAAATCAAAAACCTTGAGAGTTTATGTGCAACATGTTTAATAACAGGAAAATAAAAGGCCAGAAGGGAGCCTATGGAAAATATTCAATGTATTTAGCCATTTCCTCCTGCTTCTGGCTTTATTAACTGATATCCTGAAGGGTGCCAACAAAGAAACACAATCACACATAACTGAGCAAAGCAGCCTCTTTTTAAAAGTGGAAAGAATCAAACCTGCGGCACTCCAGTTAATACACCCATAAAAGGAGCGACTGCTGGAACCTAATGTCGTTTATTGTTGATCTTAATATCCTTCCCTTTCTTGCTTCAATTTCCCCTGACACCTGCTTGGAAGTTGTTTCACATGGGCCATGTTGGGGAGAGGGAAATTGGACAGACACCTTCTGAAAGTGTAGTCAGGAGCCTGGAGTGTGAAAGCAGATGCTCCTGCAGCAAGCCAGAGCCAGAGCACGCTGGGGGATCCTCTGGGTCTGTTCGCAGTTACGTCATTTGTGGGTTTGTGTCACTTGTTTTATAGATTGACACAATTGGTGGGAATGTTGTGTGTACTCTTTTAATGTGTCCTGAGCCTTTCTGAAAGAAAAAACCGTCTGCCTGTGATCTGTCTTACCCAGTAATGACAGCTAAGTGGACTGTCAACACCGGCATAGATTAAAAAATTAAGAGAAAAAGTAGGATGTATGTCTAGAGGAGAGGCTTGTCCAACGGGAACTCTAAATCAAAGGAACTCCCAGATGGCAACAGCCAGTTCACTTGAAGTTCAAATCATGATGACATTTGTAACATGTGGAAATTTCATGGTATTCTTGTTCTATCTCTTCCTGCCATTATACGGATATGAGAAAAAGATTTTTGCTGTTTCCTTCTACCTGGGCTTTTTGTACTGTCTATTGCAAAAAACACTCCATTTTTCAGATGTAAAGCCCACTGCAGAGACACTGGTGCCCACTTTGAAGAGTGAAGAGACCACTACTCCATATCCAACTGATGAAGAGGCAACCGAGTGTGGCGATAGTTGTGGAGAAGAGGAGGGTATGTATCAGAGCAGCACATCTTTATCTCAATAAATGATGAGTTAAGACCTAAAGAAATACGCTTATCTTCCCATTAGCTCCTATACACGGGTCTGATTCCTGGAAAGCTTAGAGTAATCTTATTAGTGATAGACAAAGATAAAACAAAAAACAACCCACCCCCCCCAAAAAAAAAAACCCTGTGCCAAAATCTGATCAGTTATATCAAGGAAGGATGCAAGAATAAGAGATAGCAGCTAATTCAGTCCTTAGGGTACAAGACTTGAAGAGCTGCTCTTCTAGCTTCCTTATGTGACCTGAAGAAACTCACTTAATGCCCTGTTCAGAGCCACCTTTGTTCTAGGTCCCCCTGGCAGGATGTCATAAATTCAGAGGGTAATTCAGGAGAGAGACTCAGACTCTGATATGCAAGGCTTCTTTTGCAGAGGTCACAAGATTTACCCCAATCACGACATGCAGAGAAGGCTGATGTCCTGCACACCTATCTAATAGGGGTCATCTTCCCTTCCGTAGGCTGCTTAAAATTTAGGACAGCTTGTTTCTTTGTTCAGGCAGCAGAGAGAGAGGAACACTAATGCTCCAGGCAGGAGTTTGTCCCCCTAGTCTTAGATGGCTGTCAGATGTACAGGGAATGGTTTGGTATCTGTGGCACTCGCCTGTCTCTTCTGACTGTAGAAGATGGACATTAGTTGAGGCTACATGCTGTGCTTGTTAAGAGCCAGTGCTGGGGGGGCTAACCTCCTTGGCCTCGGATCCCTACCTGTAAAAGCAGATGTCATATTCTTCTGCTCCTTGCAAGGGGGATGTGAGCAGCTAAGCTTGTCCAGGTTAAGGGGAGAAGGCATGGCAGAGCTGTACAGGGTTAGCTGTTCAGTGCAGTGGGCAGGAGCTGCACGCCCCTGGGCATGACAGCAGAGCTCACACCTCAGCACTGGAGCATTTATGCAAGGACTTCAACAAGAAATCTCACAAGGAAAAGCTGTCCTTTGAGATAGCTCCCAGGACTTCTGTCACTTCAGCTTCTAGTCCCAAAGAAAAAATTAATGGGTTTTTAAATAAATAAATTTTAAAAAGAACATTAATTGGCTTTTTCACACCTCCCATCGGGATTCTGCTGTAGTTCAGTACTGGAAATGCAAATTGCAAAGTAGCTCAAAGGGCCTGATTCTCAGTGCTTTGCCTCAGTGATGAGCCTGTGCAAACCTGCTACCATTGAGGCACTTGGGAAACTGCCGAGAGGAAATTTAGGCCAGTAACAGTCTCTGTAACAGCACGGTTCCTGGGTGCAGTCCAGGGCAAGAGAGTGAGTGGAGTATGCTGTGGAGCATGGAACCAGCCTACCCATCAGCTTCCCTCAGATTTAGCAACAACTTTCATTCTCATACTCCATAAACAATGAGCGTGTTTCTCTGGACAATTAGATTTATGACAGCCAAGCAGAAACAATGCTGCTCTCCAGGGTATGAGATTAGATTGGAATAAAAGGATCCATAATTTGCATTGTTTTATTTCAAAGTGGGAGCATGTAAAGAAAGCCCTCTGCCTCTCGCAGCAAAGTTCCCCTGATGCCTATCGCTTGAGTCACTCACCTCCTTCTGGTTATCACTCACTTTGGGAGCACTGTGATTTAAAACTTCCTCTGTGCTCAGGAAAAACCCGACCTATAATTGGGCTCTGACATGCGTGTCTGCTGAGTGCTTCAGGTGGTCTCAAACCATTTCTGCAGCCTCCATGCATTATGGCTGCTTCCCCAAACAAAGGAGCCAGCAGCTACCACGCTACTACATGCAGGTCCTGGCATGTGCCCTCCTGCCCACAGTCCTGTCTCTGCAGGAAGGCTCCCCAGAGCTTTTAAAGCTGTTGACAGAGGAGAATTGACTCTGCTCCTGTTTCACAGACAAGAAGTTAAATGACACGCCCAAAGACCATGTGGTGAGTCCATAGTGGAGCTAGAAATAGAGGCTGGCTCCTTTCACTCAGAATCCAAAAGCTTGAGCTCATGGTGGCCCCACATTTCCCCTGGTAGCATTTCCATGAGAAGGTAGGGAGCGGTGAGTGACAGCTCGCCACGTTGACAGACAGCTCCCGTCTGGTGCAAGTGGCTAGATCTGTCACTCAGGAGCTGGGTTTCTGGAGCACTTGAGATTCTCCTTGTGGAGCCAGAGCAGGAACTGATGAACACAGGGCACTCAGGAAGCACTTTTCCCTGACATTTAAGAAGGCATTTAATATTTGACCACTCTAGGGGATGAAGAGAAGGTGCTGATTAGAGTCTGGAAGCATTTAGTACTTGCTTTTATATTTGCTTAGTTTGGTGGATTAGCTGCAGGACGTGGTGTGAGCATTTTGATGATGCAGAACTTAAGGCTGATCCCTGGAAGTGGTGAAATATGAGATAGGTTAAACGCATCAGTGTGAGTGAGATTTCATGCTTTCTTCAATATTTATGGCTTGCCAGCTATTTTAGTTTTGGGTTGCTTTTTAATAGCAACACTTTTTAATCCAAATTTATTTTGCTTCTATTTCTTTTTATAAGATTTCAATCTCCCTGAAAACTTCAACTGCAACTTTGATCTCCGTGAAGACCTTTGTGGTTGGTCACATGACTCAGCAACAGGTTATACATGGTCTTTTCAACCTACAAGCACTTGGATTGGCAACTCAGAAGCAAGCCCTGAGACAGTGCCTGGTAAGACGGTTAATACCATAGCAAAGTGGGGAAGAGGGAGCTGATGGGGCTTTCTCCATGCAAACAGCATGACTGATCTTTGCACAGCTGTCAAGAGTTGTGAAGACTGTGCAGAGCTGAACATTTTCTTTTGTGGAAGCTTTCGGATGCTTTGCTTTATGGGTTCATGACTTATTTATAGGACTGTGACTGCTGGCACTGAATTATACTAATTGTCCTCTTGAGATAGCCTTGAATCAGACACTGGTCTTTGAATCCCCTGTGACCATGTAGGTTAGTCCAGGCTTTATTCCATATCCTGAACCAAATGTCCTCTGTAGGACCCAATGCTTTTTCCCCAGAATGCATTTTCTCATTTGTTAGAGAAGCATTTCTTCCTCCCATATGTTGCTCAGATTGCCTATAGTCTTCAGTTACTCTGCACTCTGGGCTTGCATAGGCTGGATTTCAGCCTGCTCCAAGTGAAGGATGAGCTAAGCCCGAGGAACACAGAAATATGCCAGCTTCTTGCTGTTTGACTTTTGGTCTTTGGAAACAGAAGATTTGGATGAGCACAGCAGAGCCTAATTTATGGAGGACCTAACTGAGGTGTGCTGGCAAGGGTTGGATGGGAGCCTGCTTCTGGCAGTGTGGTTGAAAGATCAAGTTCTCCAGCTTCACATCTTGGAACTTGCCCTGAGAGTTGTGCCCTTTCCTCACCCTTGTTGACTTTGTGGCAGGGGTGGTACAAAGAACATTTGCCAGCTTCCTTATAACGGTGGATTGTGTCACCATAACATCGCTTCTCTTTGCTATCAGTCATTGCTTATATAACTCAAGGTTTCCCCAGGGAGAGCTGGCTGGTCTTACCTGTCTTCAGCTCTGCCCTGATGCTCAGTGACTTCAGTGTCTGCATGCCGTGTGCCCAGGGACCCGTGCATGCTGCAGGCTCCTCTCTGCCCTTCCCCCAGTAAGGTTGAGTCTCAGATGCAAACATTCGGGTGAACCTGTTAGCCACCTGGCAGAGGCGCTGGCCAGATTGGCACTGCCGTCAGCCAGTTGGAAAGCCGTGCAGCCAACACCTGGTAGGCAGTGCTAAAGAGGAAAATATGTATTCCAGAAACATATGGGAAGAGGAGAATCTGCTATATCTCCACACACAAATCACCCCCACACAAACGCACACATCATTTCTCTCTTTGGCTCCTGAGGTGCCCAGCATTTTCCTGAGACACACAGCAATGCCATAGGTGCAGCCTATATGGACATCTGAGAAATTCTTTGGTGTGACAAAGGGTCACAGTGTCTGCTATGGAGAAAAACATTTTCATATTTCAAGTGTTTATCTCTTCAGCATTTGAGTGCTTTAGAAGATTAATATCTGGAGCTCAGTGGAGCCTCAGGCAACAGGAGAGAACACTTACAGCCAGCCCCAGACTTAATAACCCTCCCCATCTCATTCGCTGTAATAATGTTTAATTAATATAAGCCTCCTGCAAGTAGGATAAAAATTACTTATTTTTATAACTCAGACTCAATTTTTCATTTCATTTCCTCTCCCCCGAGTCTCCCTACAATTAGTTGGCCATAGTTTCTTAGAAGACTCTGTTGTATGTGTGCACGCGTGTGCGCACGTGTGCACAGCCCGGGAGAGCCTGGTGCTGCCTCCACTCAGCACGCAGTTCTGGTTTTTACCCTTCTTCTACTCTTTCTTCTTTCTTTAGTTAGTTATGAGTTGCAAGACTTCACTGTGTGGCCTGGGGGACGTTTTCTTGCCGAGTTCAGTGATCTGGTTTTGTGCCAGCGTGGAGAGCTTTCTCTTAGGGTGCAATGCTGAGCCAGGCACCGAAGCACTGTCAGGGTGCAGATGTGCACCTGGCGAGTTATGGGCTGTACAGGCAAAGGAAGAGGAGGTAGCAGCTCCAGGGGGCTGAAGGGACTCGCCCACGGCAGTGACAGACACCAGGCACAGGCCGAGGGATGGTTGTTGGCACTGCCGTGGGGTCAGCCTCCCAGCTGGGTCAGTGGCCGTGCTGCTGCCTTGCCCACACAACACGGGGCTGTGGAGGGGCTGGCACGCAAAGGCATGGCTGCGGTGCTCCGCTTTGGTCCTGTTCTTAGAAATTAAGATGGTGTGATACAAAAGAAAACAACTATTTGCTTTCTTCCTCCCTGCACAGCTTTTAAAAGCAACTCAAGAACCATGAAAACGAGGCGATGCCGGCCCCTTGGCAGAGACAGAACTGAAGCATTGTTTGGTTCACACTCCCCCATTCTTCCCCTGTCTTGCTCTCACACTCCCTCCAGCACTTTGTTTCTACATAGAAAATTCATCCTCAGACTCCAGGGAGCAAGGAATGAAAAGCCCTTGTTTGGGGTGGTCTTTTCTTGTGAATTCCCTACCCCGGGGTGAGCAGTTGGGTGAAGGAGAGCAGCTGTGCTTGGTTTAGGGGCAGGGCAAAAGCTAATGGGAACTCAAAGCTGCTGGAGCCTGATTTGCTCTGATTTAAAGGTGCTGGTTCATGCCGGAGGCTGTGGCTGCTCCACATTTGCAAGGAAGTGTGCTGTGCCTTTAAGAGCCATGTGGGATGTATTTCTATTTCTTCTGAAAACAGCAAAACAAAAATTAAATTTAAAAATGAAAAAAATAGTAATGAAAGGAGGAGCCCTGGCTCAGTCCACATGAGAGGGGAAAGGAAATGACCATGGTGAAATATCCTCTGTGAGGAGCTTGATTAGAAAAGTCTGCTGAGAGACAGGCCTGAATTCCTGAGATATCTCCCGATTTCATTTTATGCGCTGCATGCAATTCCTCCTCATCTTTGGCGCGGAGAACTTCTCGAGACTGACAAGACAACCCACTGCTCTCATTCCACTATTTTTATTTCCAAGATACTCTTTCAGGCAGCTCTACATTTCTTTTTTTAGCCCTGTGTTCCTTGGGCTCTTCACACCATGGATTAGCTCCACGTCCTCTCCTGCAGGCTCCCATTACACATCGGAGGACCCTGGGGTGAAAGTGGACCCAAAGTACCCAACTCAGCAGAAACCCAACATGATTCCAGCTGTTCCCCTGCCCTTTGCAAGCCTAAAAAATACTGTTGCTCCCTTTTCCATGCCCCCAAGAGGGATTGCCAGGATTTTTCCCTCTATGGATTTTCAGATGATTCCCATCTGTAGAAAGATTCCCCTTAGCTGCACCCAGCAAGCTTCAAGGAGCAACAAGTTCAGGTTTCAAAGAGGTTTCATCCCCACTCCTGCTGCACGCAATGGCAACGTGCTATTGGTGTCAAGATAGAGGTCTTAAGACCTGAAAATAAATCTGGGTTGGTAAGCTGGGCACCTCAACTCTTCACCGTCTTCGAATTTCATCAGGGTCTTGATCCTGAAGGGTGTAAAGGTCCTGGGTCATATTCTTAGCTGGTAGGTGTGGTTGCGTTGCTCTCAGTGATGCTGCGCTAATAAGCCAGCACTGAAAAGCTGGAATTGGTGTGGTTTGCCCTTTCCCCCCACCCCCCATCCTCTTTTATTGTAGTCTTTAAGTAAATACCTTGTGGCCCTAGAAGAGTACAGGGGGGTCTGCACCTCTCCCACATACTGTTTCTCATTTGGGTGAGCACGGTGTCGGGGTCAGAGCCCCGTCAGCATGGTGAACCCCACGTTATTGGGATGCTGGCAGCTGTACATGTATGTGGAAAAGGAAGTGATTTTAACCTCGCAGCTTTCCTGACCACACAGTGCTTGGGCTGGGCAGCAAAAACCCACCGAGAGCTTCTGTTGTGGGCCATGGCCTCGCTGGCTTTGAGGGTCAGGAATGCTGCTCATTCAGGCTGCAGGCGCTGTAGGGAAAGGTTTATTTGTTTCAAAGCGTTTCCAGCAGAGGAATGTTTCTAGGGCTCTGAAGTTTCATAAGAGCTTATTTTTTAAGGAAAACAAATGTTGAGCTGTTTTTAAGCTGATGGTGACCCTTTACCATTCCTGTGTTTTTCCCATGGGATCTTTAAAAGAGAAAGTTTCGTATTTTTCCTGCAATCCATGAGAACTTCTGCCTGAAGGCCTTGATCCTACTCTGTCCAAACCATCAGAAAGATTTTCATGGTGTTAATGGAGCAGGGCTGGACTGAACTGGGTCTGCACTTACTCTCATGAGACTTATTCTCAGGGTTTGTGCCTTGGGGACACATTATGACCTTTAGGGTCAATCCTGTCCCCTTTGAAGCAGGAGGGAGTTTTGCACGTGGGGTGGTGTGAAAATCAAGTACTTCTGTGCAGTGAGTGAGCAGCTGCACGCTGCGGGAAGGAGACCACATACCCAGTTCTGTCTCGTTCCA
Organism: Porphyrio hochstetteri; assembly: GCA_020800305.1. Taxonomy (NCBI): domain Eukaryota; kingdom Metazoa; phylum Chordata; class Aves; order Gruiformes; family Rallidae; genus Porphyrio; species Porphyrio hochstetteri. Next base: position 15,544,317 of record CM036910.1, on the reverse strand, counting down.
CTCCTCTTGTGTGGGGTGCAGATTGCCTCTCAGCAAAACTACGTGGTTCTCCTGACCTTTGTTTGTACAGTGAGGACAACAAACCCTACAATGTCATTCATGCCCTGGCTGCCCACAGCATGGTGGAGCTGGGGCACCTCGGCACTTGAGATAGATGGCAGGAGTTTTGCTGAGCGTCAGCTGGTCTGCATGAGTGCATCCAGCCTGTGGCTGGTCTCAAGCCTGTGCCGTGTTTCGTGAGAGAAGGGGCATGACCATGGTCTGTCCCCATGCTGCCAGCAAAACTCCCATGTACTCAGGCTGGGCAGGAGGCAGAGAAGAAACTGTTCTTCTGGGGCTCACCCGTTTCTTCTCTGGTCACCCAAGTCCTTAGTCAGTGCTTGGACCCAAACACCAGTGACACACGCTGCCTATAAAAGCACGCTGGAATGCTCTCTGGAAAGCAAGACACTGTCTCTCAAATCTCAGCACGTGTATCACTCCATCGGCTCACAGCAGTGACTTAGCAGCCTGTGAGTCACACAGCCCGATTCGGGAGAGCGTGCACACGTGCAAGCAAGCTGCCGTGCCCAGCGTGTGCCGCGGCAGCGCCAGCTCAGCAGGTTGATGCCTTTAATTGTGCGTGCACAAGCGCCGGGCACGGGTGGGCCTGCGCACACCCTTTCATGCAGGGGCACACAGGGTGCCTGCCCGGCTGGCGGCGGACACGACGCAGCGGCAAGCAGCTCACTTAGCGTAAATGTCAGGCTCTAATTGGCATTTGGTTTATCAGGGACGCTGTGCCCTCCCTGTGCTCCCCGGGGGGAGGCAGCAGGACTCACAATTGCATGGCACTGTTGAGGACTTGAAGCTTAATTAAGAGAGAGGATGTAATGGCCCGTCCATTAGAAGGGCTCAGGATAGCAGGCGGAGGGCTTGGTTCTGGGCAGGTGTGGGATTTTATGCCTTTCACAGGCTGATTTAGAGACTGAAATGGAAGGACTTGGCAGGCTAATTAACACATAACCAAAATTGAGGGGATTTTCCAGCAGATGCAGTAATCTAGTTAATACAAATATTAGTTTTACGGAGGATTGATTTCCCTTCCTAAATGAAAGTCTGTCATTGAGGAGAGACCTGTCACTTGAATTACAGCAGCAGCTTTTTGAGGTGAATTTGCATGACTTGCCAAAAATTTAAAAATCTAATAACTATCCAGTTTCAATCTGTATACTCATGCAGCTGCCATCCCCCTGCTACCAGAGCACCCTGCAGTCATGAGGGGATCTGAGCTGACTTGCTCCCCAAGAAAGGCAAAGGCTGATGCATCACCCAGCTCACACAGCCCAGAAGAGCATCGGGATCTGGCCCCACTGGGACATCTCCTCAGCGCTGACGCAGCATGGTTGGGGTGGCATTTGGGGCTGTGCAGGCAGCAGGCAGGGCCCAGAGCAGCAATATCACTTACGGGATGTGGCAGACAAGAGGTGGCTGATGGTGGGCTGTGGTGCTGCCGCTAAAGCATGCTGTGAAACAAGCTGCAATGAGGGAGAGTGTGGTGACCTTTGGAGGGATGTAAGTGAAGGCACTTTAGCATGGGTCCTCTATAGGAGCAGCATCAGTAATTCCACAGTATCCAGCAAGGGGGAAACAGGGAGGGAATCTGAAATCTCAGTAATTGCTTGTGTACATCCTGCCTGACATGTTTGGCTGGAAAGTCTCCAGATGTGCCAATGAGGGAAGGTGCTTTCCTTGGAAGAGGGGGGGCAAGATGTGTAGGACCCAAGCACAAGCAGGCTGACCTTGCAGCAGGAGCGGCTGCCGTGGCTTGTGGTTGCAGCCTGACCCAAACATCAAGGCTTCATCCCCTGCTGCCCCTAATGTCCTCTCAGATGGCTTGCTGGCAGGAGGGGATGGGCACGCCAAGAGGAAACCGTGTTGGCCAGATGGTTTGTTTGCAGGGCCCGGCTGGTGATTTATCTGGGACTCACTGCCATGCATGTACAAGCAACTCTGCCATCATCTGGCTGGGGGTGGTTGCATGTTCACGCTCCTCTGGCTCCCCTACATCTAGATGATCCCATAAATCTTCTATGAGATTTCTGCTGTAGCATCAGTTGCAAAAACAGCAGTAGGTTAAAATGCCTGAGTAGGTTTGTCCTGCCTTCTTTGAGCCGTTGCTTCGAACTCCCAGTTCGGTGGGGGATGTAGCTGCCGTGTTAGCTGGAATGGAGGCTGCAAAGCAAAGTTCTGGGAAAGAGATTAAAATGCATTTCTGCTCCTAGAAGAATTGATCAGCTCATCGTTGCAAGGCTCCCTTCAAGCATTTTAGCAGGGGAAATCAGCCTTTCAGGTGCTTTTTGTGCCAAAGGCTTCCATTTACTGTATCAAACAGAGCAACTACTGGAACCACCAGGCTCCCCACATGCTGTTCCAACAATTAACTCCGCAGTGCCCTTGTTCAGTCAGTCTCAGCAAATTCACAGGGCTTTTCAGAAGGTCCAGCTAGCCATTAGAGTGATCCAGCCATTTCATTTTCAAATGACACAGAAAGTCATGTCTGCTTGCGGTCCGCTCTCTGTTCCAGAATCTCCTGTTACTAGGAGCAGGAGTACATGGTGCCTAAACACCCTGCCACTTGCAGGGGATGCAGGTGGGTTCATCACCCAGAGACAGAGCATCTCTGCAGCCTTTGGGCTTGCCAGCAGGGTCTCATGAGCTCCATGGGCCCCAGCAAGCATTGGTCAGGGGGCACAGAAGATGCAGGGTTTAGGAGGGCTCCTGTGGCTCTGGAAGAGCCTGTGTGGTTGGCAGAGGCATTAGTTTTGGCCACGGTTCAGGAGTTTCTTTGATTTCACAGCCCAGTAGGAATGGGAACAAATTGGAGGTTGGTGTCACCCCTGGTAGGAGGGATGTGACTCGGGCACACAGGCTCCTTTGCTGAAGCAGTGGAGGCAGCAATGCTAGGTACCAGTGGCTCCCAGTGAGGCATATGGATCATGGGTAGCATCAAACTGCTCAGTTAACATAGTCCCCTGCAGTTACCTGTGGGCTTTGGTTGGACCTGAGGGTGGCTCACATCCTTGTGCTCAGTTGGGCTGCCTAGATATTGGAACCAAAGGTTGGTCCTGAACTTTGAGGATCTGGATTTGATCATTCTTGAGCCTGGCTGGTGCTGTTATTAAGGGTTTGCCTGTGAGACCATTTCAGCTGTGAGATAATTGTGTGATCATAGTCTGATTTGCTCTTCCACCTTGTTTGTTGTTGCTGCTTTATTCTTGTTTTTGTTGCTTTTTCTTTGAAGAGGCTTGTAGTGAATTACAAAAAGAGGATTTTAATTCAGGAGACCTTGATGACTTATTATGCCTTATCGCTCCTTAGGCATGGAGTACAGCTTGTTCTTTTTTTTATTCTTCCTCCACTTGTTTATCTCCCACATCTCCTCCTCCACCACTACCACTCCGAGGTAAATCACAAGAACACTCCTCCATTAGAGAACGGCATGGTACTTTTTCAAGTGATTCACTCAAGCAAGAGTGGGCAAACATGCTTTCATCTTTTTTTTTCCTGCTACTGTTCATTGGCATAAAGTGCCAAGTGGCCCCAAGTACATTTCATAGGTACTGGAAAATATTGTTGGAAACTCTTGCTCTTTCTTTATGCGGCCAGTCAGGGACAGATTTGTCCTTCACGCAGCAAAATCAGTGAAAGTTCATATGGAACAGATATGCTTTTGCAATATTTTGAACATACATCCCAGGAGTGGAGTGATGGCAAATCTTTCTGCTGTCTTGTTCTAAATTTATTTTAGGAAACTGTATGGCTCGTGGTGATGGTTGGTTTCAGCCCAGCTCTCTGGCAGTGACAAACCTGCTGCAGGACCTGTGGCTGTGCTGCCACTGATACATCTCCCGTTGGCTGGGATGTCACTGGACTGCTGCCGTTTTCTGGATGGCACCTGTCTTGCAGGGCTTGGGAACTGGGTTCAGGCCTCTCTGGTTTAAGTTTTGGAGGTGTTTGGGGTAAACGTTGCAGACACGCTCAGTGCAGACACTCCTCTTCTGCCATTGCTGTGGGCACTGAAGCCAAAGAGGGAGTAGGGCAAGCAGGAGGCGAGTTGTCACTCAGAGCTTTGCTCATCAAGTGCAGTGGGCTAAGACATGGGGAAAGGAAGTGACAGACCCTTAAGCGTGGTCCTGGGGCAGAGGTAACCCCCCTGGACTGCAGGAGGGCTCACACATGCTGGTGTGAAGGACCAGTGACCGAAGAGCAAACATGTTCATCCTTCTGTTGAGCGAAACATGATGTACGGCGATATCTGTCATTGGCCTGTCTGTGTCACCTTGTGCTGCAGGCACTGCAGTCAGAGCAACCCAGTGGACTCTGTGATGGGAGGGGACAGGTAAGGGGCAGATCAGCCACATGCCAGGCTTTCAGTCTGTGCTAAGGGACTTCAGGCATCCATGCTGCAAATGGGAAACTCCTTGAGGAGGCTTCTCAGCAGAGAGGGCTGGAAACCACTGATTCCAGACCAAATCGGCTGTGCCCGGGGATTTGCTTCCGCAGGCTTTTGCTGTTATTGGTATTCAGATCAAGTATCTCCCATTCCAGTCTCAGCCTTGAACTTCTCCTGGGATATCAAACGTACTCAGTCTCCTCCCTGAGGATTGACAAAAAGCATGGCACAATTTAAAATGTAATATTAAAGCAAGTGAATCCCCTGCTGTATGTATTTCAGCTACCTTCAAGTTTGCAGCTACCCAGTTGTCACCTGTGCATGCTGCACTCACTGGGACCACGTCCTTCCTCTGTGCTGGGCTTTAGGGGCTGTTTTGCTGCATTACAGAAAAAATGAAAGCCAGGCGTACCCTCCAAACAAAATTGTCTGCTGGACCCCAATTGTGGAGTGTTTACTGCTGGGACTGAAAAGAAGCAGGATGAACACAGTTTGAGATCCCAATCCCAAGATGAGTTTTCAGCACCAGTAGTTAGAAAAACCCACCTCAGGCTTATTCATTGAGTGGAATAAACACAACCTCCCCCAATGTCATTATCATGGCGTCACTTCTGACAATAACTGCTCTTTAACTTCTAATTACATCAATCTTCGGCTTACAGCTTTCTGGTTTTGCTGTTTGTCTCCTACCAGACCGTGGTGGCTGGTGGGGGAGGTGTGCTCCTCGGTGTCCTGCCCTGGCTCTGCAGGGCACAGCTCGCTCCACACACAGAGGGTGCTGGTACAGGACCTCACTCCTGGCACCATGGGTGTGGGAGCCTGCCCAGCACTGCCAAAGCCACCTGGCAGGAGCTAAGACACTTGTTGCAAGTGGCTGTAGAAAATAATATAATGTTGTTTTCCTCTTTGAACAGACAGCAAGAATTACCTGCAGCTGCAGAGCAGCGGAAGGAGGGAAGGCCAGCGAGCCCGGCTCATCAGCCCCACCATTTATCTGCCCCGGAGCGCTGTCTGCATGGTCTTCCAGTACCAGGCATGGGGCAGCAATGGGGTGATGCTGCGGGTCTGGCGGGAAGCCAACCAGGAGCACAAGGCGCTGTGGGTCATCATGGAGGACCAGGGGGAGGAGTGGAGGGAAGGCCGCATCATCTTGCCGAGCTACGACATGGAGTACCGGGTAAGATGCTCAGGGAAGGTGTGCTGGACCAGGCAGACAACTCCAGCATCTTCATTACAGTGTTTCAGAGCCAGGGCCCATTCATCATTAGGGAATGTGGCTGTTTTCATTGTGTTTCTTGAGTTACTATAGTAACTAAGCGGCACTGTTTGTTATTCAGAGAGTGCCTGTCTTCTGCACAGACTTGGGCCTTTGTTCAGCCTGTTGTCTTTTATATTCCTCAAATTCGCCACTTCACAAATATTTTCCCTTTTTTTTTTTTCATTTTGTTTTGTGCATCATCTCTCCCCCCACCCCCAGCTCCAGTTGATAGTCTGACCAGGGGCAGGCACGCAGCTCCAGGGAGCACACCCCAAAGCCTGCAGCCAGGAGCGGGGGGTGGGAAGCTGGGAGTGCACAGCCAGCTCCTAAGGGTAGGCAGCAAAGAGCCCTTCAGACCTTCTCCAGCCTCAGCTGCAAGTGCTTCCATGGGGGAAGGAAGGGGGATGCGGGTTCATTTGTGAATCCACTTCTCAGATACCTCAGATCAGAGCAGAGGGCTGGGTGCAGTGCTGTGGGATCAGACCCAGTCCTGCTGTCAGGAGATCCATGGAAAAGAAGGGATGAGCTGGAGGGATCTGTGCTGCTTCACGCAGCCACCTGAGCCCCTCTGGCACAGCTGTGCCAGTGCCCTGTGGAGAGGCTGCTGCTTCCAGGAGTGCCGTTGGCATGCTTAGCCCTTCTGGGCAGCGAGCCGTTTGCTAGGGAGCCAAGGCTGCTGTTGTCACTTGTTAATGAGCATCAGCGTGGCATCCAGCACCCTCCGCAGCAGAAGGAAACACCCACTCGCAGGCCCAAGGCAGCACTTTGACGACCACCCTGTCAGGGAACCTTGCTCTGGCTGGCTCCCAGCCCCAGCCCTGAGCCAGGGAGCTGCTGCTCTTGGGCCATTGACCCCTCTAAACTGCTGGCTCCCACACTGGCCAATGTCTCATGATTGGGACCAGCAGCCACCTGAGAGAAAGGGGGCACCTAAAACGGGGAGGAGAGGTTTGTGAAATACATAGCCCTAAGAAGTTATTTGGACCATAGAGAATAGTCAGGGAGACAGAAAGCAAAAGCTTTGCACCAGAGCTGCACAACTAGTTTGCATGTGTGTGTGTTTTCACAAACCACCAGCTAACACAGTGTGCCTACAGATGGGCACTGGCTGACTACTTTGTGCGTTAAACGCAAATATACTGGCATTAGCTAAATAACAGCATCATTATGTAAATAATGTAAGTCTCCCCACTCAGCAGTTCTTAGGGCTAACGACTCTATTTATTTTTGTAAATACATTTTGCCTGTGATTAAGTAGGAATAAATTGACCCTTCTCCTCTAACATTTCAATACTTCTTCTGTAACACTGATGGAAACAGCACTTTGCAGTTCATGTAGCTGTGCATTTTGTGCCCTTCCTTTCCCTTTTCTGATCACAGCCCACGGGCCAGATCTGCTCCAGCTGTAAGTCAGTGTTATGCTACTTGCATCATTTGTGCAAGGGCTGGAGGGTGGGCTGTGATGCTGAACATTGATTCAGAGTCTTCGTCCCATGTGAGAGACATTTAATTGAACAGTTCAATTGCAGGCCAAGTGCTGCCAGGCCAGCTAATGATCTTTCCACCAAACCCATCCCTGCAGAGCAGCTTTCCCTGGGAAGGGGCAGCAGAGGCAGGGCAAGGAAGCAGGTCTAGTCTCAGGACATGTGCAGGTGTGTAGGGAAAGCCAGGAGCAGCTCTCCGAGCCTCACCCTCGGGAGCAGCAGCCACTGTCTGCCTCCCACTTAGCACTGACATTTCTGTCCTGATTTCTCACAGATTGTCTTTGAGGGGTTTATACGCAATGGACACTCGGGAGAGCTCGCCCTTGATGACATTCGGCTAGGCACCGACATCCCCCTGGAGAACTGCATGGGTACGTGCTGCGTCCGGTCACGGGGCCAGGGATGGCGGCGGGGGCAGGCAGGGCTGGAGAGTCTTTCCCTGCAGGCTGCTAGTTGGCCAGCACCTTTTCCCCACTTGACCTACCAGGAATTTCTGGATCTCAGCTAGGACTTCCCTTGCCCATGAAAGAAATGAGGGGGATGGGGGCTCTGCGTTGATGTGAGAGCAGGAAGCACGTGTCTCTGCCATGCAAAACTGAAAGAGCAGCTGAGGGTTACTGAGGACAATTCTGTGTGATAAGGACATACACCAAATTTAAAAGGAAAGTGCTGGACAAAAGAAACCAGCTGTCAGTCAGTATTACATGCTTAGAGGGGCTGATGAGTTCAAAAGGAGGCTTCTCTAATAAGAAATAAAATAGCAGAGGGGTTTTACAGCAATGTTAACAGAATAACAAAAGAAATTTTTGTCCTGGAATTCACCTTTCCCCAAACCAGGCCAAAAGCCAGGTGGATTCATTCAGTGTGAAAGACAGAGAAGATTTGGGGAGGGGAAGAGAAAGAAAAAAGGGCGTTTTAGTAGTTTGCCAGTGGAGCCATCACCCTGCCCTGTTCCTCTAACTGGCGTATCTATGCACACTCACTGATTGCTCTGGTCACCATCTTGCTTGGATGTGGATTTAGAGCCACCCCAGCTGAGGAGGGGACCAGCAGTATTCACTTAGTTGGATGTGTGCTGAGAGCTGCCCTGATCTGCGTGAGCAAGAGGAGACGTGTTTCACTACTAAACATCTGCAAAGTGGCCATGTCCAACCCATCCTGAAGTCACTGGGGTCAGGTGGAGCAGAGGCTCTCTCCTCTTTGGGCTTTGATAGGTCCCGTTCAGTGATGCTGCCTTTCTCTCCTCTGCTGAGGGAGGCAGGGGATCCCAGTGCCTCCTAACCCACACAGGATGGACACTCTCTTCGAGGGGTTGTATCTCAGGAGTGAAGGTACAGGACAAGCTGTGCCTGGGAAAGGCTGGTCCTGTCACAGGCTGCCCTGTGCAGGTGGGCAGTGGTGAAAATGGTGCAGGCACCAGCATTAATAATAGAACAGAGAACCGGGACTGCCCAGAGATGCACTTGAGCACTATCAGTCCCAGTTTCTTTGATTCTTTGATCTCTGCTGGTCTCCCATCTGTCAAAGGAGCTAATACTCCATATGTCAAATTCCCTGTATTTAAGGCTTGACAGTGGCGTTTTAATCCCTTGCCTTCTATGGCATTAAAAAGAAGCAAGTCTGATGATTAACACTAATGGCATTTCCTATCTAACTTCTTTTGAGCCCAGCAATTCACCTAGCTCCAGCGTTACTGTATCTTGGGCCTCATGAACCTAAACTGAATATTTCAAAACAAAAGCATTAATAAATTACAAAGTTTCAAGCATTGCTAGCACTAAAAATAGCACCTAACTGCTGCTAAAAATTATTTTCCCATTCTAGGAGGTTGAATGGGATTCTTAAAACTGATAAGGACAGTTTGTTTCAGATCATTTCTAACAAAGGGTTCCCACTGCAAACTTCCACATAACTCATAGGTCATTTTGATGTCACCAAAATAATAATGAAGCGGTAGAGATACAGTGCTTTCCCTCTGTCAGCGCTGTGAGAATAGCAGCACAGGCTACTGTTTTTTCAAATGTAATCCTGGGAAGTAATCTGATTCCTTTTTAGCGTGAAAGAACACTAATAAGTCACAATAATTTTTTCCTTTGACAAATGTGTCATTCGCATTCTGAACTTGAGTGATGATTTCATAGCACTCAGTAGAGCCAGAGTCTGCTTCTGTGACTCACAGGCATAATGCAGAAGTAATCTAAAAATAATCAGAAGTCTATTACTTCTGCAAGAAAGTAATCAGTAATAAGTACTGATTATTGCTTTTCAGATCCAGTAATTTGTAATAGATTACTTCTTCAAAGTATCTTGAAAGAAGAAAAAAAATCACTCGCCTTTGTTTCTTGGCACTGCGAGAGGGAGAGGAGCATGGCATCGATGCCCAGGAGTCATGCAGTTCCCATGCAAATAATGATGCCAGAGCTAAGCCAGGAACCAAGCTGCTCTTGGAAATTTTAGGGAGTTTCCAGGTTTCATCACCGGGACAGGTGGGCTTTCTCTGTGGATGACTCAGGCCGGCCAGCTGAAACCAAATGACCCTCAACCTACGGCATATTTTTCTCTGAAGCCTGTGTCTGAGTCAAGGTTATTCTGTCTGGTCAGTCCCCAGCTGAGACAGGGTTTCTCCCCATCCTGGCGAGGCTGGCTAGCACCCTGCACTGTTCCCAGTGAGTGGCTTCTGTGGGGCACAGCCATGAGCCTCTGCTCTGCTTGGGTGCTGCACATTAACAGAGACATGAACTGTGGCTTTGGGTGTAATATTGCCCTCTCTAAAACTGGGTTCTGGTTTTTTTTTTCCCTTTGCAGAACCCATCACAGCTTTCCCAGGTGAGAACTTCTACTTTCCAGGTAAAACTGCACTTCTCTCGGTGGTTTCTTTCCTCTGGCATGGGCTGTTACATGGAAGGAAAGTGATGTGTGTGCTTGTACAAACAGCAAATGTTCTGAGCAGTGAAATGGCAAGCATGTGCTAAACCTCCCCCGCCGCAGGAGCAGGAGGTGGCACCCTCTGACTCCTGCTAGGTGACAGGGAGCAGGCAACAGACAAGTCCCGCTGTCTTGGGGCTGAATAGCATTAGGAAACTTGCCATCATGAGGCACCTGGCCTCCTAAAGAGCAGCAGAGCCCAAAATGGGAAGGCTGAGGTGTAAAGGGTAGTTATCAACTGACTTAAAAGAAAAAACAGTAGCCAATTAAAAGTGAAATGGGTGGCAATGAAGTACACCAGTGGGGGGGAAGGTTGTGCTTCAGTTTAAGGATTCTCTGGCAGTGCTGGTGTTCGAACTGCTGGTGAAGGATGGTGGGGCTGCTCTGCGTGGAAGGGAGTTGGGAGGTAGAAGTGGGAGAACAAAACTGCCATGAGGAGCTTTGAAGGTGACAGTCAATAAAAGGAAAACAAGGTGAAATGGTGCATTTAATAGCTTAATACTAGCCTGAAGGATGGAAACCAGCAATTCTCTGATCAGACCTACAGCATAAGAGAAAAGGTGAAGAAGATAAACTGCTTCGCTCTTTGAGCAGCCAGTGGGGATGCTGCTTGTCATGCTTTGGAGTGCTATCTGCTGTTGTGGGGAAGATCAGTTTAGTCTGTTTGAGGATTTTTCCCCACTGTTTTGATTTTGGATTTTGTTTTCCTGCCTGCCTCTTCAGGAATGCATCCTGGGGTTGTGTTGTGATGAAGAGCAAACTTGGGGCTCCCCTTAACTTTGTTTTGCCAGTTTAGTCAACGTGTCCTTTGCTTTCACTTGGTCATGATGTCTGTGTGTTTCCCATCCCCTGCCCTGCTGATGGGCTGTTAAACGTGGCCGGGCTCCACCCTAGAAGCAGCAGTATTTCTGTGTGGGGCAAAGCCGACTCCGGTAGATGCGGGCGTTGGGAGCTGCGGCAGTAAAAGCAAAGCGGGCACTGAGACTGAAGTCGAGCGTGCGACTCCATCCCTGGGGTGTGAGGCAGGCTCTGGAGCGGTACCAGCGGGAGGCACGCATGCAGGGTCTAACTCTGTACCTCACAGTGTACCCATAGTGTAACAGCTAGGAATTTGGGCTTGTTTGTTTGTAGGCTGCTTATGTATCTGCTTCTCAGGTTTGTGGAGCTGCAGTACTCTCAGCTGACAGTTAAACTTCATGATCCTTCCATACTTAAACTATCTCTCTGTTCTCTTGGGCCTGGTCTGGTACCTGATTTGCAAACAGCATCCTTGTCTTTAGGGCTTGTAGCATGCATTATTCAGTTTAGACATTGTTCTGGGTTCTCACATGGAGTCTGTCCCAGAGTACCGCTAACTCATGTTGTTTCTTTTGCCCTTCACCCTGTTGTCCTGCCTGTGTGCTTCTCTTTCCCCATCGTATTCCCCAGTGCACGCTGCCTGGCTCGGGACAGCTTTTGCTGTACCCAGCACAGCAACGTCCCTCAAGCACCACAGGCAGATGATGCTGCAGACACACCTCCCCTTCACAAAGGAGCTCGCCAGCTTGTACCAGTGGGCTCCTGCCCATTGCTAGCTGCCTGGAGGACATCCTGGCCCTGCTCACAACAGGGGAGCAATTGCAGCAAGGGGTCAAAAAGGTTTCCCTGGGTGACAGGCAGGAATAGATGGGGCAGAGAGATGGAGTGACCAGGGAACGAGCAAAATGTAGGGGGAAAACATGAAGAGGTGAAGATGGAAATTGGAGAAAGCAAGTTAGTCATTAAAATGAGAAGACAGAGATGTCCAGTAGGAGAGGGCAAAAGGAGAAGTCCCTAGCTCAAGAAAAAAAGAGCTCAAGAGGAAAGACTCTGCAGGAAGTACTGAGATATTCTGTAACCCCCACTCCTGCAATTACATGATGAGCTGAAAAAGTCAGATGCCATTAAAAATAATAGCAAATCTTTCCTCTCTTGGCTTGGGAGCAAAGCTGAAAATATGCACCTTGCAGGCTCCAGGATCACAAGGCAAATAATAGAGAACTGTGTGGGTGGAATATCTTTCAGCTGGTGGGTCGGGATCTTACAAGACCAGTCAACTGTGCTTAAACTGTGCTGCATTTGAGAGTTGATGCATCGCACCCATAAAGAAAAGGTATAACAAGTGGCTGGAAGCAAGGAGTTAGATAAATGCCAGGCTAAAAATAAGAGACATGTTCCAAAGAGCATGGAGACAAACTGTGGGGGGAATCTGCCTTTGGGACTGGTGGATACTCCCACGCTGGGTATCCTGAAATCAAGACGGGGATCTATCTTCCTGGAGAAGTGACAGGTGACAATTAAGGGGTTGAGACTGACACCAATTTTGTGGCATTCAGATTAGATAACTGTAATACTCACTTTCACCTGAGCTGTCTGTAAAAAGTCCAGCTGTGTTGCTTGTCCGTAGCAGTAAACATCAGTGATTTTGGAAAGGAGTACAAGCTGTGACACGGCAGTGGCAGAGCAAGGCAGGCAGCCTTCCAGGAGGCTCCCAGGAAAGGATTTCCTCCTTTTTTGTCCCTGGATGACTTTCGCGCCTGCTTCTTTTGGGCTTTGCTTTGTGCTGCACAACTCTAAAGCTGGTCCCTATAGAATCTTCCCTGGTGGGAAGAGGAAGGGGCTGCACACAGCCAGGTTGGAGGTGTAAGCCCAGCAGCACACCACAGGAAATCGCCCACCTTGTAGGGATTAAACCAGATTTTCACTGACCAGTGTCCCAAGCTGTGCATAAACACAGCACCCACAAAGTTGACAGCAACAGCAGGAGGCATTTCTTTATTAAGATGAGAACCCCAGTGAATAAATGAGTAAGATCAAGTGTGTGTGTGTGTGTGGTGGAAGGCAAAGGGGAGTGGAAAATATATTAAGTTAAGGAGATGGATTATTTTTTTTCCATCTCCCTGAGCAGAGAACTTTTCCACTGATCTAAGACAAAACTTCCAGAGAGTAGCAGAGCCAGTTAAAACAGAGCAGATAACATCAGCGCTGTGTGCTGAGTGGACAGGCAGCTATATTTAGTGGCTGACAGTGTAAGGAAGAGCAATCATTAATGTTGGGAATTGGCTTCGTTAGGGCTTAGAGACAACTGAGTGTTATTCCTTAATGACTCCAGTTGCTAAATGAACTCTGCAGACTTCTGCTATCTCCCCATCAGGGCTGTGAGGTGCGGAAATGGGGGCTGTGGAAGGGCTCTGCACCACGCCTCATGCTTACAGCCCACGCTGTGGCACAGGGACATCTGATGCAGTCAGAGCCAAGTAGAGGTGTCCTGAACTTGCAGCCACCTCCAGATCCTCCAGGGATCCTTCCCACAAGTGGGATATCTGGGGTGCATCGCGCTGCCTCACTCCATCCCCAGGCAGGCAAAGGTCAGAGGTGCGTGGGGATGAGCAAGGGGTACTGGGCACCATGCATGGGCTGCTGTGTGGCCAGACCCACCCTTTGTACTGCCAGCCCTTCACTGGGCAGCATACAGCTGTTTGGAGGCCACAGGAACCTGAAAAACAGAGGGGAGCACGCTCCCCTGCAGACTCCAGAGCTGTCGGCATCCCTGATGCCTGCCCACCTCTCCCCACCCTGGCTTCCACCAGCGGGGCCCAGTGCTTATCGGTGGTGTGAGAGGCTGTTCACCTGTAAATCTCCTGCTGGAGCAAGGTGCTGTGTAAGCATGGCTGTCAACAAGTGTAAACATGAGTGGCCTCTGCACAGCGAGCAGCCCTGCGGCGTTCATTGGGGTCAGCCCTGCACCCCAGTGCTGTCAGGCACAGGTGAGGTGTTGCGGATCCAACAGGGATGGCAGTGGGACACGGGTCTGGGATGGCTCGGCTGGCTGGATCTGCAGTCAGGCTGTAGCAGGCCATCAGTGAAGCACAGGGCACTGTTAAACATGCTCATCCCAACAGGGAGCTGGTGGCAGCCCCCATGGGGTGTCCCACATTGCCACCCTCCCCTGTGCAGCTGGGCAAGGGACAGCAGCTGCTCAGGGAGGTGCCACTTTTGTTCCCCCGCACTAGGGTGGCTGGTGGAGGTAGAGAAGGAGGTTGGAGGGCTGCCTGCTCCCCACCTTCACCTCCCCCTACACACAGCCCAGCCTGGACCCCCTTCCTCAGGCGCCATCAGGAGCAGGAGGGACAGGGCCACCCCCACTCCTGGCAGCGAGAGCAGCTGGGGTGACAGGGGGGAGGGCAGCATATCTGGCTGGTAGGCTTCTTCTGAGACATCCGAATTTCTTGCCTACAATGACAAATATGTGGGTGGTTCCCAGCCTCCTGCTCTGTAAAAGTAGGATTTGTCTTGCCTGTAGGTTGTTTTTTTCCTTGGTTTTAAGGGTTGAGGGTTTTTTGTTGTTGTAGCTGTGCATCTGGGTGCAGTGTTCATTCTTCTTTTCACTCCCTGTGCCCAGGTTTTGGGGGATGGGAGGAAATCATCCTTTCCTGGCAGAGGAACTGTCATTTTGCCTCATCTTCTGTGCCACCAGCAGAAAAACCGTCACCATCCCAAATTTTCCAGCCCGTGGCTGTGCTGGCAGGGCAGTGTTTGGAGGGGAGGGCGGAGGCCATGCTGTGAGATGTCCTTGCTGCTAGCAAAGCCATGAGCATCCTGCGCTGGTTTTTTCCCCTTGGCATCCTCTGAGCCTGCTCAGGAAACCAAGTTGGAGTTTGGTTAGTGCAGAGCTCAACAATACACCACATTAAACCGCAGGAGCCCCCAGACTTGTGCTTGCCAGCACCCAGCCAGGGGCTTGTCCCTAGCGGGCTGGGGGCAGAGGAGGGGGCGAGTGGAGGGAGGTCAGTGTGTCCAGTGGCAGAGTGAACTCTTTGGAGAGTTTTTCTCCAGGGGCTCTTCGTCCCCTTTGAAGTAGCCACTAAATAAACGTGGTGCAAAAGCCCCTCTCTCCCAGTTACTGACAGCTCACCCCCAGGAGTGGGGCTGGGTAGGTGGGAGCAGCGTGTGCAGGAGGAGGGGTGCGGATGCACACTTGGCCGAGGGTGTTGGCACAGACACTGGCACTCCTCGGTGGCTGCCGGAGGGGGGTGTGTGTGTGTGTGTGTGTGTGTGTGCTTCTGCTGACTGGCCGTCAGGCCCTACGCCTGCCTGATGGCCAGATGTGCGCCACTGAGCTGTCCCGGGACGACCCGAGAAGCAGGACCAGCGCCGTACAGCCCTGCCCTGCGACAGGATGCAGCTGCAAGAGCAGGGAGGGTTAAGCTTGGCCTGGGTGCTGCCTGCCCTTCGGCTGAAGGGAGGCAGGTGCTTTTCCAGCCCTCTCTAGCTGTGTTTGCTTTATCAGCATGAACTCATAGTCCTGGCTTGCAGAGAGCATGAGTTTCTTACGTGAGCGTTGGGTTGAATTT
Organism: Porphyrio hochstetteri; assembly: GCA_020800305.1. Classification (NCBI taxonomy): domain Eukaryota; kingdom Metazoa; phylum Chordata; class Aves; order Gruiformes; family Rallidae; genus Porphyrio; species Porphyrio hochstetteri. Next base: position 15,528,843 of record CM036910.1, on the reverse strand, counting down.
TGCAGCCTGTGCCATTTAAATAGTTGTAACCAACCTTTCTCACTTTAAGAAATAATAAGGAAATCTGTAAGGCTGTGAGCAGGGCACCTAGTGAGACCTGGTCTGTGTGCAGGGCACTTTCAGAGAGAGACCTTTTCTCTGTCTTTCCCGTAAGAACGACAAATGTTTCTCCCTGTAATTTCTTTCCCAGTCTCCTGCGGTAACTTCCTTGGCCATCTGAGATTACGCTTTTCCTCCAATTAGGAACGTGATGTGTTTTGTCACTGCTTGACAACATCTGCCATGTGGAGACAAAACCAGGCGGTTGATCTGGAGAAAGCAAAAAAAAAGAGGGTAAAAAAACAGTTATCGATGCCAGAAATAACAGTAGTAATAGCATACATATGGAATTTGTATTGCAATCCAGGCAGCCTGATGAATTGGAAGGGAAGAAAAAGGCGTTTGCTCAGCAAACACCAGGCTGTGCCTCCCCCCCCCAGCAGCACACCCTGTATCCGGAGGCAGCCCCGGGACCTCGGGTTACTCCGTGCCGTACTCTTGAAAGCATGTGTGTTTCTTTTTGTGCGTCTGCATGCCTCCCACCTAGCAACCCTGTTCTGTGTCTCCTCCCCAGGGGCAACCCTCCTGCCAGGGACCGAGCCCACAGTGGACACGGTGTCAGTGCAGCCCATCCCAGCCTACTGGTATTACGTTATTGCCGCCGGAGGTGCTGTTGTGGTGCTGGTCTCCGTCGCGCTGGCCCTTGTGCTCCACTACCACCGGTTCCGCTATGCGGCCAAGAAGAGCGATCACTCCATCACCTACAAAACCTCCCACTATGCCAACGGGGCCCCTGTGGCCGTGGAGCCCACCCTAACCATAAAACTAGAGCAAGACCCCAGCTCGCGCTGCTGAGAGCCGAACAGGAACGAGAGAGCAAACAAAACACAAAACAGACAGACAGACAGAAACTAAGACTTCAAATATGTTGCCTCAGTTTTGCACTTTTTTCCTTACCTAGCATACATGTGAACTCTTAGACATCTCCGTCCCTTCTTCGTCCCCCCGGCCCTCCCCGAATCTTTTACAAACTCTAAACTAATGCTGCATCTTGGATCGCCAGAAGAGACACACCGCCCCTTCACTTCAGAAGTGAACGCTCCCTTTCGATTACTTTTCGAGGACTCTTGGGGTGTTGGGTGGGGTGGTTTTGGTTTGTTGTGTTGGTTTGGGGAGTATTTTTTTGTTGGTAGGCTTGTTGGGTTTGTTTTCTTCTTCTCCCAGTAGGCAACCTGCAAGGGAACCTGATGGCGAGCCTGGAAGCTTGTGTGTGTGGCTCGTGCGCGTGTGTTAAAGTTGTGTATGCGAGTGTGCATGGGAGCGCGTGCGTCTGACTGACTGAATGTTTATTTAGAAACAGCCCCTTCTTAATTTGCTTGTTGTTGCTTCTACTTGCACAGGGAATGCGTTTTTGTTTTTTTTTTTAATTTTCCCCCCTTTCCACCTCCCCTCTGGAAGGTCTGGGACACCTTTGTGGTAAATACCCTGGTTTGTTTACTTGGGGAAGAGAGCAATGCTTTTTTGTTGCCTTATCTAGCTTTGGCTGGGTTTCTTGTTTGATAGCGTTAATGTCTCGGGTGCAAAATGAGAAGAAGAGTCCAGGCTGGACAGTAGGAATGTCCACCTCAGATGGCTAGAAGAATCCAGAGAGGTTCATAGACGTCCAAAAAGTAAGATCTCTCCATCTTATTCTTTCTGCAGCCAACATGATAACACAGCCATTGTTTGGAAGGGGAGAAGGGGAACCCTCCTCTTCCCCCACCCGCAAGTGAATCTATTTAAAGTTGCCTTATATCAGAGAAGCTCATAATGAATGTTTTGTTTGTATCTGTTAAAGCCAGCCTTAGGGTAACACATAGACTTCAGCAGGTCTAAGGTGGATGCTAAATACTGTAGTTTCTTGAGAATTGAAGGTTTATTTATTTTCTAAGTATCCTCACTCTGGGTGCTGATGGTTTTACTTTTACACAGGGAAGGGGGAGAGGGCTCCTCCTTGTCTTTCTGCTAGAAATGTTCAAGGGACAAGTATAATTCCCCTTTCTGGGTTTTGGGTTTGTTTTTTTACCTCTGCCCAATTCATAGCTGCTGAATCATAAAAATTGCCAGTTGACTTTCTAGAATGTCAATTAGTTTTGCATTTGCTAATGTTCTGCTTCTTAAAGCATCAATAACATCTAGCAAGCAAAGCCTAGCAGGCGTGCCTGGGGGGCCCAGCTATTGCTGCTGCTTTTACCCGGGAGGCGAGATGGAGCCTCCAATGCGCCTCCCACTGTTGAATGGCCCAGCATATTGTAGTGGAAATGCCTTATATAAATTACTGAATGATGACATGCAAAAGTGGTTTGAATCGTTAACTCCGATCTGTTCACAGGCAAAAAAAGTACCTCCAGTGAGCAAGGTTCTCCATCTTGTTTGTGTTCATTTGTGATGAGTGATCAGACACCCTGGCCCCCTCCTAAACTTGCTAGTGCTCCCCACCCCTCCATTGCCCGTGAATACTGCATAAAATGGATCAAGGCGAGCAGCTCTGTTAACTTCCCTGCTGTCTTGAGCTTCCTTTTGGTCTGGGGAAAAAGTGGAAACACAAATGGTGCTGTGCGTACGTGGTATTGGTCCCTGCGGCAGCAGAGCCCTCTCCCCAGGGGATCTCTGTCGATGGGGGTGTCACACTCCCCTCCCTCCCTGCCTTTACTCATGCAGTTTGTTCCAGCCCCTCGTGCCCTTTATTCAGCAGATTTCAGCAGGACCCCCAGCTACAGCAGCGTCTAAAACACCCAGGGAGCATAGAAAAACCCAGGGGGATTTGGCAACACGAGCATGTTAGGGGTGGTGGGTGCTCAAGGGCAGCATCCCCCCCCCGGCCCTGACTCCCACAAGCTTTGGGGCACCCCCCTGCAAGGGGGCCAGGCACGTGCCTGTCTCAGCAGAGCAGGAAGGGACCCAGGGAGCTCCTGCCACCTTGCAGGTGGTGCTGCCCCAAGGTGCCCAGGCCAGGGCTTCCAGGGCCGGGGCGCTTTCTCTGTGACCCTCCTCGTTACCCAGCACTGGTGTTGCGGTGTGTATGGTTCGTGATGTGAAATCCCATTCCCCCCCAGCCAGCTGCAAATTAAAACAGATGTGAAATACTGGCACGGGCTTGCTGCGTTTTCAGGTCAGCCCAAGCCATGTCAGCCAGTGACACCGTTACATTTCCAAAGTCCACTCAGTCTCTCTAGGTCAGATTATAGCCCACTCGCCTCCACCAGGTTCACCCCCATGGACTTTAGTAAGCGCGCATCGGTGTGTCAGAGAGGAGAATGTGGCACCCTGTCTTTCAAACCAAAATCACCAAAGACAAAACAGAAGGTCACTTCAAGATTTTTATTCCCAGTTCTGCCCTGCTCCTTGAGCCCTGACATCCCCAGCGTTGCCCAGTTGCCTGTGTGTGAAAAATATCTTGTGGAAATTTGAAACTCTTTGAAGATGTATTGTGTGGAATGTAATAAAATGATGATATTTTTATACAAATATCTGGGGTTTTTCTTCCTTCTTTCCTTGCTAACAAGAACGCTGTCCGTGGGTTGAAGCAAAGCGGTGTTTCAGAACTCGGTGTTTCCTTTTGGAGCATCGAGGCTATATCCTTTAGGAAAGTGATGCTGCCGCGTGCAGACCCACAGCTCACCCCTGGCTCCCGGCAGCACAGCGGGTGCAAGCTCCCTGCCTGGCTGCACTGGGGATCGGGCCGTTAATAGCAGCTTTTAGATCCATTACATTTGTACCAGGCCTTAGCGGGAGCTTTGGGCAGCTGGACTGACACTTGGGTTTGTTTGGGGGGGTCGCTAACGTATCTTAAGTGCTAAATTGCTTGATGTGAGCATGCAGAACGTCTCCCATGGGCCCCTGGAGACAGGACATCCGACTTCCCGGGGCCCTGGCTGCCGGCTCAGCTGAGCCAGGCGCTCTGACCCCATGCACGATGAGAACTCAGTTAAACCATAATCAAAATTAATAACGAAAACAGCAGTGTGCTCCTCTGCAGAGGAGAGCATCAGGGGGAGCGGCCCAGGTGCTGCAGCACCAAGGGCTTGGAAAGGTGCGTGTCCCCTGCCCTCCCTCCACCCAAGCCCTCCCTCCACCCAAGCCCTCCCAGCTTGTCACAGGGACTTCTTCTCCAGCCTTTGTCCTTTCCTTCTTCTTCAGGTGCACCTTTCACCCCTCTAGAGCAGGCAGCAGCATCATGTTTCATGTGAAATATATTTTGCTGCCAATTTGAGAGGCTTTTCTTTCCCTCCTGCATTTATTTTCATTCTATCGCACTCTTTACCCTGGCATACAGCTCAGCTTTGCAATGCAGCTTCCTGGCTTTACCAGGAATTCAGGCCATCAACAGAAAAATAATTCAAATGTGATCTCTTGCTTTGGCTGTGCAAACACACGCAAAGCTGAGGACCCATGCCACTTATCCCACTTTTTCTTCTTTTTTTTGGCTTTTTTTTTTTCTCTAATTGTACAGCAAAGCCCCTACACTTGCAATTTGCATTTTGTACACTTCAGTGACTGTCCAAGCAAAATTCAAAACAAATATGCACATGCGAAAAACAGGGAGGGAGAGCCTGGCTGATGGCTTCCCAACGAGAAGGAAAAAAATTCTGTTAAGTAAACAGACAAAAAGGGAGGAACCGTTCCGGGTTTAATTATTCTGTGTGTGTGCTGCAGCCAGATTGACCGGGGAGTTGGGTGCTGCTCAGGCTGCAGTGCATTACAGGGAAGAAAGCAGCTAAAATTAGCACTTTGTTTAAGAAAATAAATGCAACTTAAGAGTGATTTTGATGCAAGCTCCTCTGCAGGTAACTTCAGGTGTGGAAGAGTCTACTTAAAATAAAAGGGGCAAAGTTTTTGGGGTAACTGGAGGGGCTTTGTATTTCAGGGAATGGAGTTAAGGGTGGGAGCCTGCTGTCTCCTGCGTGCTGCAGGGAGGGTCTGCACGTGGCTCCCCCCATTGTATGTGGGGTGATGGTGGTTTTATCTCTGCAGTTGCCGTGTTGTAGGGAAAGCGACTCTGCGGTTGGCGGGACAGGGCCTGCAGGCACCCTCTGTACTCTATGGGGCAAAGACGGTGGGAAACAGGGAGGTGAAAGGGAGCAATGGACCTGGGAAAGCAAAGAGCTTTGTCCAGGCAATGTCAGCGTGCCTGACACAGGTGATTGCCCAGGAACAAGCTGCAAAGCACAGTGCTCATTCACCCAGCCTGGGGACTGGACACACAGCGGGGCCGGCCTCCGGCCCGTGGCAAGGGCCTGCAAGGTGACACCTGGTGCGCAGACCTGAGGGCTGCTCTCACCCAGGCTGTACCGACACGGTTGTGTTGCCTCTGATGGGAATGCAAGGGAATGAGGTAGAAACTAGATTGTGCATAGAGCTATGCTGGGATTTTGCCCCTCTGGAAACCCTGTGAAAACCTGCCAGCACTATCAGGGCCAGCCCCTGCTTACCCAGAGTCAGGGCAGCACAGCTTGGCACACAGACACCAGCGAGAGCCCCGAGGCGAGCTTGGACAGCCGCCTGGCTTTCTGCCACAGCTCCTCCATCAATGGCTTTGGCAGCTCTTAGCAGCGATTGCAGGCGTGACTGCCAGTTTGAGGAATAGTGTCGTTAGCCACTGCCGCTGTAAAAACAAACAGCAACAACGGGGAGGGCGATAAACATATCAGGATGCCGCAGAGCTGCCGGCTTCTCCTCGGGCTTGAGCCCTTGTGCGGCAGCGGTGGGCTAACGGCACTGCCCTCGTGCGAGGAGCTGCTTGGTTTGGGACCAGCGAGCTCCGGCACGGAGCACTGAACCCAAGCCAAACCAAGTCCCGCACGAAGAGAGAGGAAGAGGAAAAACACACTGTATAAAGCCACTGAAACGCCGTATGCATGCATGACACCACCGCCTTTCCCTGGCCTTGTGCTGGTGCCGCATGGAAAAGCAGGACACATCAGGGAAGTGCCGGGGAAAGGGCTGGACTGTGACGAGGGGCATGACTGCTGTGGGGAGGGTTTGGCAAGGTCCCTGATTTGGGCAGCTGCCTTGACCATCTGCTATGCGCATGGCGAGGGCAGGGAGCAACGTGTTGGAGGGCAGAACCAGGGCTGGAAATAGCTGCCTGCTCACGTTTGCCTTGGCACCAAGCACCCAGCATGGCTTCAAGCCGCTGAGTGCTTTCAGTGGGGAGCTCCACCTGCCCGGCCACCCTTCCCCATCATCTCTGTTTACAGGAAGCTCAAGGAGCACAAGAGGCTCCTGGGTGCCACCCTGTTTGCCCATGGTGCTGGTGTGCACTGCCACCGGACATCCCAGAGACAATCTGAGGATAAGGTCTGGGGGTTCCTGTGCTGCGGAGGGCGGCTAAGCCAGGGGAGGGGCTGCTTGTTTGCTTTCTTTAATGTTCAGCTGTAGCCAAAGCACTGTTTTAATTTTAAATTTGGCAGGGATTTAGCCCTTTTGTAAACTAAGATCGGTCTGTGTTTCTGGAGGAGTGAGGAAGAGAGAAGTGAGGCAGATTTTCGGCTGGAAATAGAGCAACGGGGGGTTCAGAGGGAGGGTTTCTGCCTAGTCTGTGCTGCTGCTTTGAGAAGTGCTTCCCCTTTCACCGAGGGTGGGTGGTGTCGCCCCCCCAGCCCCCGGGGCTCCCAGCCCGAGGAGCAGCGCTGCAGCGCTGCCAAACAGAGTGATGTCAAGGCGAGGCCACAGCGGCTGCTTTGCTATGTCAAAACAAAATGATGTGTGTTGGAGTCACGCTATTGCTGCAGAGAGAGAGGGGCTGGGATTGAGCAAAGGGAGTAAAGTGAGGTTCAGGGTGGAGATGGAGCTCTGCCTCTCTCTGCCAAGGCTGGGAGGCAGTAATTTCTGACCTGTTTTCCTGCGTTTAGCTGGATTTAATGTTTCAAGACCTCGTGGGCACTGTTTGGCAGCAGAGCAGTTGTACACTTCTGACATCCCTTGCAAGGTGGGATAGCACTGGCTGAGATGGCTGTTGCGGCCACAGGAGAGAAGGGTGAACACGTAGGAGGGCGCTTGCTGTTTTCAGGGCAGTGAACAGCACACGATCCTTTCCTTGCTGTGGAAAGGACTGGACGGCAGTGGGCTGCCCCTCTTTTGTACCAGGAGCCACAACCAGAGACACTGCTGGGGAGTGAGAGGCAGTAGGCAGCCATCACCTGGCATCACCCTTCAGCCTCAGAGCCCGCATACCCCTGAGGGAACTGGAGAGCAGGAGCACAGGGACAGCCAGAGCACATACTAGGCACTCTCCAGGCCAGGCTCCCATGTGCAGGAGAGACTGCAGGCAGGAAACAAAGAGGGCTGGAAATTGCTCTAAGTTTGATAGATAGTTTGGGAAAGGCACCTCCTGCTGAGAAGCTCATTTTGTTTGCCGGGAAAGAGCCCCAGAGATGCCCCAGCCACTGTCTGTGTGTAGAGCTGGGTACATGGTGACAGGCAGAGCTCTGCCCTGGGATGGAGGGGCCTGGCAGCAGGCAGCACCCTGTACACAGACTTAAACCAGGCAAAGTCAGTCTAGAAATAAGCAGCAATTTTTTTCTCAGTGGTGGTCATTTGCCTCAGAGGAATGGGTCATGGGTCCAGCAGCTGGGGCCAGGTGTCCTCTCCAAAGCAATAGCTTTTGGCTTGGCACAAAGGTGGAAGCCTGAGATGGTCAGCACTGCTGGTTAGCCTGTGCAGGCCAGCTGGAGTTGAGCATGTGTGGTGGTGATAAGTACATGCCAGTCCGTATGATGTGCTGACCTCAGCTTTGCAGAGCTGAGCTACCTTGGGCAGGTGTGGAGAGCTTTGTCTGGTGGGCTCTTGTGCCTCCTCTGTCTGCCCTGGCAAGGCATATTAAGCATGTGTTACCCCCCTTTTCCAGTAACCGCCTCCCTATCCCAATCCCTCCTGCCCCTGCTACTGTTTTAAAACAGACGTACTTTAAAGCTCCTTAATCTCTGCAAAAACTAATTCTCTCCTGATCTCACTCCATGTGAGGTCATATGAACATAGTACTTAAGTTGCTCCTTGTCTTTGATTAGAATCTCATCTTCCTTTTTTCAGGTCCCATAAATTAGCCTTTGGCTGGCAGTGCTCTCAGATCCAACAGATAACAGCCTTTTCTTGGTATCCGGCCGTTCCCAGCAGCATCACTATCATCATCTTTTGGGCATGGTGGGCTGTGTTCTCACAGCCATCATTCAGCACACAGGCTTTCAAAAGGGCCTTTCACTCAGGAGCAAGCGCTCCTCCTGTTTAAATACAGTTCCCCCTAACTTTCTAGCCTACCCTTCTCCAGTATATTTTTGTTTTTACTTTTAAAATGCAAAGTAAATTGCACCCAAAATCTTCCCTTTAAGGAATCTGCTCTCCACAGCACAGGGCAATGCACATTTCTCCCATTGTGGCCAGCAGCTTGCAGGGCTTTTCTGGGGGCCACTTTCCAAGGGGTCACTTTCCATGGCGTGCTCTGCTTGTGACAATATTGCTTGGATTTGTCACAAAGGAGCCTAATTGATGACAGACAGCAGGCTAGTTTCTGTGACAGGAAGTCATCTCCACTAGAAACTGAACTGAGACCACCAGCTTGAGTTCCCACAACCAGCCACACAGCCAGTGCTGGTTTTGTTAATGATTTGAGAAACCCCAGTTTGGAAAAAGAAACATTAAGCCATGTTTTTCCAGAGTCGTCGTAGAGCCCTGCGTGACAGCATACAGTCTGATAGCAGTGAAATGGCATGTGGGGAACAGGAGAATAAGAGCCTACTGCTGGCCTGAGGAGGAAGATATCATTTAAGCAGGACTTGTAGTCATATTAGCATGGGGAATTGAGAAAATTGCTAAAAGAGTAAATAGATTTTGGGTTGGGCTTTTTGTATAAATGTTCTCTCTTTTCGGATTTTCCCAGGGCTCTTTCCTTTCAGGCTGGAAGAACTGGTGTTCTTTTGAAAGTGTTAATTAACCGGTACTTTGGTTTTTTTCTGGCTTTTCCCTCAAGGCTACCCCGGGAAATAAAAAAGCACCAAATTGCTAGCTTGTTCTGACACAAAATTTAGAGGAGCTACAGTACAGAAAAGCGAAAGATTTCCAGAGGCTTCTCCCCCATGTGGACTCCTTGGGCAGGCTATCACCCAGGTGCCACCTTTGCTCACATTTGAGCAACCTGCAGTTTCCACAGGGTTGTGTAGGTGATGTGGATGGCAAATTTCAGTTCTTGTCTTCTGACGGAGGACTAGCAAAGCAGATGTCTCCGTGTGTGAACTGCTTTGCAAGTTATTTTTCCACATGTTCAACTCTAAATGTTTGCAAGAGACCCTCAGGCGGTTCTCCCAGCCCTAAGATGTTGCCATCTGGGCCTGTCAGTTCTAGAAGTGTTGAGAAATCACGTGTACTCACTGCTAAAGTGAGGATTTACAGAAGATGGTGTGCACCTATGTTTCTTCAACAAGCTAACAGCAGCCCCAAGTTGCCTTAATTACCTGGCTCACTAGATGCAGAGCTTATCATCAGGAGGAGTGAGAATTGGGCTTTGTGTGTTCCTGTTGCCAGGTGTGCTTAGAAATCCAAAGAAATCCCTTAATCCTTTGAGTATAGGGGACGAATGACAATTCTGGACAAAGAATGGGTATTTGGGAAGGTATCATCAGTGTTGGCACAGAGGATTGCTGCAGCCCAGTGTGAGGTGGTGGTGTGGTGGCATGGCACTGAGCAGAGCCCCCTGCTCTGGAAGCGAACCTTGAACTGTCACTGGCAGAGTTTCGCTGGTACCATTGCTTGGGATAGCAAAAAAAAGATATGACAATTCAGAAGGCCTTCTCCAGTCTCTGTGCAGGTTTTCCAGTCTTCTGTGCAAATATGCAGATTTATTCTTTTATAAGGTTTTGAAAAGTTTCTTTGCATGTGGCTTTTTGGGCACAAGTTACATTCTTTGGGGTGGTTTTGCGCAAGATATGAAGTAGCCTCAGTTTTCAACCACAGCTATGGCAAAGGTGTGGCTTCTACCTCTTTCTTATTGTCCCTGATTTTCTGCTTTTCTGATCATTTTGAGGTGCCTTCTCAGTTGAGCACCCCGAGTTACAGTCAGCTTTGAAAACTCTGAGCAGATCAAAATGAAAGCACATATTTTTCTGGAAAAACTGTAAGGATGGTAACTATACCTAGGGGTAATGCTAGGAAGGCTGCACAGCAAAATAACTTTCTTCTGCTCAGATTACAGCGTGTGCATTCGGTTACGAGTGCATGATCTGTGCTGAACAATAAATGTCGTGACTAAAGGGAACGTGGATCAGAGAAATGTTAACTTAAATACCTAGATAGGGACACCCATTTGCCACTCTCCTCATTTCCACCAGCCTTTCCATTAAAACATAATGATGATGCATGGCTTCCTCGAATTACTGTGAGTCTATCTGAAACCCAAAGAAAAACTGGGTCATTGAAGCTCCGTGTCCAGTAAGATGTGTGGCCAAAGATGAAAAGTAGCGGGTGCTAAATGGATCTTGCGTTAGTGGTGAGTAATGACAGGCACTGGGGCCCTATTCGAGTTGTAAGGATAATACCCACGAGCATGTTAATAGTAAATTATGGCCATTATGCAGGCACTAATCACAATATTTTAGTGCTATTCAAGTTGCCTGGTTTCTTTGCTTCTCACTCGCTCTTTTCTTCTGAAAACCTGGTCATTTGGTGGTCATGTAATTTGATGCTGTGGGCCGATCCTGTTCTCTTAGTGTGCAAGAGTTTTCATTTATTTTGGCCAAAGGAAGAAGAGGAAGAGTTCTTCATCCTGCCATGAGGAAGAGCTTAGCAGTAGTTCAACTACTGCTTTCTTCTGGCTGGTCTCACAATCCAGTGGCAATAATGCCCTCAAAAGCCTCTTTAAACAAATAGTGCTTCCCATTTTGTTGTTCTAGTGAACTTCCCAAGAATGGAGGATGACTTTCCCGTCTCTGAGCAAGACTTTGAAGACAACGATGATTCAGGTTGGCACCCAAATACCACACGGGCAATTTTTCTTGTGTTTCAGTATCAGATGCTACAGTTACTCACAAATCTCAGCTTTAATGTCAGTTAGGAGCTAGAACACACTTGAAAACGTACATTCAAGTGATGGCTCAGTGCCTGGACAAAGACATTAGTTTTCTTTTCTTGTTTCCCTTTTTCAACAGCAAGAAGCCTTGCAAAGTCAATATATTGTATTTGTGTTAGGACAAGTGGAACTGATCTTTCAAGCATTAATTGCTGCTTGCATGGCATTTTGACTTGTAAATGGAGAAAATTAAGTCTGGGAGCTGTGGCAGGTTGTCTCCATAGTTTTGAACCCAATGGCACTTGAAGGGCCAGAGTTTCAGGGGGTCTAGAATGCTAGCATGCTATTTACCTAGCCTGAGATGTAAAAGTGAAATAGGGTGCCTAACTTTCTTGGCAGTTTGGTGTGTCCCGTTACTTCTAGGCCTGGATTACAGAATTCTGCTGAGATAGACCTATGGGGGAGCTTATACTCTTGTAAGGCCACCACAACTCCAAGTAAGAAATGCATAAAGGTGGTGGGTAAAAAAAAGAGTGATCCCTGGATAATAAGTGCCCATTCCACTGCAGATTACTTTGGATCGGATAGGAACGACACACTATTCTCTACTAACTCTCCAGGAACCCCAAAGCTGGACAAAGAAAAAAGCTGGCTCTACACCCTGGATCCCATCTTGGTGACCATCATAGCGATGAGCTCCCTCGGTGTCCTCCTCGGGGCCATCTGTGCTGGCCTGCTCCTCTACTGCACGTGCTCGTACGCTGGGCTGTCCTCCCGGAGCTCCACCACGCTGGAGAACTACAACTTCGAGCTGTACGACGGTATCAAGCACAAGGTCAAGATGAACCACCAGAAGTGCTGCTCAGAGGCCTGATGGGTGCCCTGGGGATCACCCTCGGTGTTGCACCCGGTGAGGTGGGCTGGCAGGGGGTTACATTTTTTGCTGTTTTCTATGGGAACTGAATGCCATAACAGGGAATGAGGGGCATGGGAGGAGCAAGCGAGGGGAGGCACTGCTCCTGCCACCAGGTCCCACCGGTGGGTCATGCTCCACCAGGACCGAGCGAGCATTCCTGCAAACTGGACTGTGCCAGGCGAGGGGGGGGCGAGACCCTTGTTTGTTGGTTCATCTTCACTTTCTGCTGATGCGAATGGCTGGGACGTGGTGAGGGAGACTGATGTACCTTTCGGATGTGAGAAACTAAATGTTCATCATTATTTCCCACCTCCTGTCTCTAATGAGTTGCTGGGAAGGCCAAGGTACTTCTTCAGCCACCCTGTCTTTAGAAATAACACACACACACAGACACCCTGTCCATTTTAGACCCTGCCCAGATACCTTTTTGGCTGTAAGGATTTGTGCGCTTCATGCTAAGTCCAGAAAGCTGCCGTTTCCAGTCCCAAAAGGTGGAAGCATGTTGTTACCTTCAACTTTCCTTCTCCTGGTAGGAGAAGAAAGTGAGATACCAGCTTTAGTGTTGATGGTAACAGCAGCACTTTCTGAAGTCATTAAGTGATAAAGTAGAAAGGAAACCCTATGTGTAGAAGCACCTCTTTGAGAGAAGCTGAAGAGCCTTAAAGTGATTTGTGAATAAGAGCCATTTATTAAATCCAGTCTTGGATTGCAACAGCTGAGACCTTCATCAGGAAGGCCTTTCTTTGAATCTCCCACCCCACTTGATCTTGTCCTTTTTCTTTTTTTTCCTTTTTTTCTTTTTTTTCTTTTTTTGGTCTTTGCTATAATGAGAAAATTGCAGCAAACAGAAGATAGAGCCTTTCGGGTGCCGGCTTGGGGAAGGGGGCTTCACTTGGGGTCTGACTTGAGGCATGGCCTCAAAGCCTCTCTGAAGTGCCAGGGAGGGAAAATGAACAGGGAAGGAGGCTGGAGCCGTGCCCACAGTCCCAGGAGCCCAGCTGTGGTGCCCACTGGCCCCCCTCCCCTTCTCCCCAGGGCTGGGGATTGCAAGCTGGCACTGTCAGCACCCATGGACCAAACAGCTGCCATCATGTCCCCTTCGGAGCAAAGCTGCGCTGCTCCCCATCAGTAGCAAAATCCCCACATTTTATTTATGAGCTGTGTTTTGTTTTACTTTGAACAAGTGCCTTAGAAGAAGTATTTTTCCTCCATCTGACGATCAGTGCTGTATCAAACAAGTGAGGCCTTCATCCTTCCCCGGCAAAACACTCTTCTTCACCACTCTCTACTGGGTAGAGCCTGGCTGAAGAAGTCTGGTCCTTCTACTTTCAAGTGGTCTGGCTACACTGTCTGGCAGCTGATACCTCTCCGCTTAACACTGTGCCGTGGGAGAGGAGTGTTATGAAAACAATTTATGGGAGAAAGAGTTCAAATGCTGGGCCCCCAAACCAACGCCTTCCTTTCCAGCTCAGCACAGACCGACCGCCTCTGGCGCCTTGCACATACCTAAGTAAGGAACATTCCCAGCACGTTGAGTTTGCTTTTCCAGGAGCGATTTGGAAATACTTGACATGATTTTGCGCTTTGCCTAGCAAATAGTTTGGGTTGGGGGGGGTGGGTGGGTTTCTTTTTTTTTTTCCCTTTCCTTCCTCACCACAGAGCACCGAAGGTGCGATGTGCCACGGAGCTCAGTTTGCACAGCCCCTGCAAACACATCCTGCGAGAGCCCAGGTGTTAGGGGAGACAGGCAACATCTGGAGAGGAGATGAGCATGGGCAGTGCCACAGCTGCTCCTCAGTGCAGTGGGAGTAGGAGTATTTGTCTAGTGTTTCATGAAGCGCTCCGTCAGGCAGCGAGGTTTTAGGGGAAGGAAAAAAGAGACCTCCCCTGCGTGTGTTCCTGGGGAAGCAGATACCAGCAGCTGTGTCATCACAGCGTCCACGGTTCATACACTCACACGCAGAGAGGCGCACACACGCAAAAGCCTTCGTTTCTGTAACTCACACCGTGCGCCCAACAGCAGTAAACGTATCGCAGAGTCTCCTTTCAAATCACCTTGGTTCTTCTGGCATTCTTTGTGGGCAAATCCCACAGGGCTGTTACTTTACTGTACAAGGGAACAGACACTAAGAAGAAACATACCAGACCATTTTAAAGCTGGATCGTTGCTGCTCAATGATTTTTAGCCCCTTCAAGCCACAGGAGAGGGGAAGGATGAATGGAAAAGGACCATACAATAGAAAAGTCAACTTAGGCAAACAATAGATGAAAATATATGATTAAAAAGGTGACGTTATGGTGTCTAGTAGGCGTACAGAGAGCAGAGTTCGTATATACATATATTCAGAAGTAGTGTGGTTGCACACGCACGTGAATTCTCTGTATGTATTGTGTATGTGACTTATTCCGTGGGACTGACTCGTGTTAATATATCTCTTGATCCGGGGCAGGAGAGTACTGCTGATCTTGGCACTAAGTTGGCATGGGCCCAGTGAAGCGACCGCCCTGCGTGTCCTGCTTGCTCCTTCCAGATACGGCAGGGGCCGGGCATGTGTGCTCGCTGGGCAGGAGCAGGCCAATAATGCTGCAAAGCCGATACCTCACTTACCTCTGCTGGGTGCTTTACTGTTCTTCTACGGAAAACTGTGTTTGATTGTAACTTCAACAGGGAAAAGAGTAAAAAAGTAACTTGTCAGTGTATTCAATTCGTTGTGTCCTCCTCTGCAAATAGATTAGGTTTGCTGATCGCAATTCCCTCTGCGAAACTGCAGAAAAGGTAAAAAAAAGCAATTGGTGTTACTGCTGTTGCCGACACGGGCTGTTGCCTCCACACCCTTCCCGTGGCGAAGACGCGTGGCGAGCAGGCGGGCTGTAGTGCTGGGTGATTTCATTCGGTGGGAAGGAGCTGGGGTGAGCATGGGAATCAAACCATTAAGAAATTATATGCAGAAATGGAACTTCTCCAAGGTTTGCAGTTCAAGGTATTTGACCGTTCACTGGCTGAGCCAGGACTTAGGGACTTAAAGAGCTTTTACTGTGATTCTTCGGTGTAAAAAAAAAAAAAAATTAAAAAAAAAATTAAACTGTGTTTATATGATTTGTATAAAAACCTTTTAAAATTACTATTTAATAAACATTATGGTAGAGATTATGCTTCAGTGGCTTTTTATTTACGAAAGAGCAACAAGAAAAAACGAACTGAGAGCACTATGGGCAGCCAGAAGCTCTCAGGGAAACCGAGGTATGACTGGAGGCACATGGGGCTGTGCCCACCGCCCTCCTTCACTCACCGTCCCCTGGTGATGCGGGGCTGTACTGCAGACCTTGCGCACACACGTGCCTTCCTGCTCAGATTTGGCCTCTCCTCCTGGAGCTGGTGACGGCTGGAAGCTGCTCTGGCCCAAGAGCAGCACTCAAGTGCACAGCCAAAAGCTGAGAGAGGTTCTGTGCCAGCATGGCCACTGATGCTGGGGAGGTGTGCGATTGTAGGCGAAGGAAAACAGGTCTGAGACAGCTCAGTGCTGAGCAGAAAGTTGCGGTCAAGGCCTTGCGGTGTAACCACATGACACGGTACCAGCCAGCCGGGGGTGAGGACTGAGGGGGAGGCTGTAGGGACGCTCTGGCTGCATGCGGGGCTGGGGGTGACTCAGATTGTGGTGGCACAGGCACCACACAGGGAGCAGCCTGTGCCCTCTCTGCTCCTTCCAGCCAGCCTCTGGGATAGTGCAGGTGGCCAGACTGTCCTGGCTCGGCCCCCTCACCAGGGTGCAGGTGCCAGTGTGCCCCTGTCCTGGTCCTGCAGCCCTGCAGTGGTGGGCAGTGACCAGGATGGCATGGGCCTCTGCCAGTCAGCTTCAGCCCCACCTCTGGGCTTCACAAGAGGTGTCCAGCAGCCAGGACTCCCAGCAACCCCAAAGACAAGCCTGGCCCCACATACTTGTCTCCACCCTGATGGTGGTCCTGGCCCCAGGGGAGCCTCGTTTCTCACAGTGGCTCTGGTCCTGCCACTCTCCCTGATCTGAGTGTCCAGGAGCCAGCACGGGGCTGCAGGGACCCGACTGGAGAAGCAGTGGGGCTGGATCTACAGCATGGAAACTGTTGTTTATTTATGGGTGCCCTGACAAATGAGAGCCAATCCATCAAGCCCTGGGCACCTCCAGAGCAAATGAAATTCTGCTGCCATCTCCTTACCTCCCAACGTGGTGGCCCCCTCCCAAAGCACGTGTGTGTTAAAGAGGGTCTTTAAGTGATGAAGGGCAGCTGGCAGCTTAGATGAAGATGACAGTGTAGCTGCAATCTTGACAGCTCTTCCTTCACCCAGGAATAAAGAACTGATGTGCAGATTGATACCTGGGGGAGAGGCTGTCAGCGAGCAGGACGGAGACGGCAGATAAGCGACTCAATCAGTGTCAGACCTGTCCTGCCGTAACACCGCCTGTAAATCACTGTGGTTAAAGAGGCGACTCCGCTAAAGCAAGGAGCAGAAAGCAGGTAATAGAAAAATGGGCAGTGAAGCAGATGCGTGCTGTGGCTGGGTTAAAAGCCTGATAGCCAGGCTTCAGCTGCCACCTGGGCATGAAGGGGAAGCAGGCACCCATTTCGGGATACCGATGTCTTTAGGAGGATTTTTAGCACAAACAGTGGTTGCTTTTGGGTGGGCTGCATCCCAGACAGCAGGATGGGGTGGGACTGGGGGTGCCTGCGTGCATTTGTCATGCACACGTGGGTACCTGCCGTGGGGTTGCTTCATGTGGCACGAGTCATCAGCGGCTGAGCGGGCTAATGAAATCGATTTCACTGTTCTCAGGCTGCTCCAAGATGGGCATCCAGCCGCTCCAGCATGTCCTCGAGAGCTGATTGCAATCGTGCACGCACCCTCGCTGTCGCTCCCAACCCTTCCTCTTCGAAATATTCCTTTGCTTTCAGGTTTAATGGGAAATCTTTCCCAGTAATGACTTGCTCTCTGGACAGCTGGGGGTTTGGCAGTGAAGGGGAGCCATGGGGCTGAACTAATGAGTGGATTCGTAATTAATTAATTGCAGGCAGGTGCAAGTGGAGCCTCCTGTCACCTCTCTGTCTCTCTGAAGAGCTCCTCTGTCTCCTGGAGCCTGGCACTGTCATTAGCCATCCAAGGGGACTGAGCAAAACCTGGTGCCAGCTTTGCCATGGACAGTGATGTTGGCCGCTGGGACGGAGGCTGGTGCTCACATCCCCTCGCTGCAGGGCCACAGGGAGCCTGCCCATTGCAGCACCCTGCTTTCTCATCTCTGTGCTGAGGGGACCCTGCGTTTTGGGCCATACACTTTCATAGCAGAATTTGCATTGAATTCAATAGGTCCGTATTGTCACTCGCACGGATCAGGCAGGATTAGCCCTGCCTCTCAATGCCTGCTACGTTCAGCGACCCACTTAAGGCAACAAACTCACCATGACTAAAGCAGTTTAATAGGAAAATAACTAATCCGTAATGTGTTGAGAGGGAATGACTCCTCTCTAGGCTCCTGTATCATAACTCAGTTGCACCACTAATATCCAAAATGGAAAGCACTAAATTAAACACTCGGCAGCTCTACCCCCGCCTTGGCCTGGGTGCCAAAAATCAAAGGAAGAAATATAGCCCTGCTTCCTTTTGCTGCTGCGGTGGGCGGAGGGCTGTGGGATGAGCCAGCACGGGCTGGCGGCTCAGGGCTGTTTGCTGCGAGAGACTTTGCTAACGTTTCCTTGGTTAAATGTTTACAAACCCGGAGGAAATAGCTGTCCCAGATGTTGCCGATAATTTCCTATCAGGTCGCTCCTGGCTGCTTTGTCACCCTTCAGATCAGCTGCCAATCTCATGCTTAATAACAGAGTCGACTTCTTTACAAATGCCATCAAAATTTAAAACTATTTTTTTCCCGCCTGGTCTTGTGGGCTTACATAGAGAGTAACTCTGCCCTGGCTTCCAGCCCAGCCTTCTCTGTGGCCTCGAAGCACACTCCTGAGGCGAGTGGCCTTTGGCGGAGGCACTGGGCAGCTCTTCCTACTCCCCATCACCTCCCTGACAGCCATGCAGGGTACTGCAGTGGCAGCCCAGGGGGAGGAAGGGCTTCCCAGGGGTGTCCAGCACTGCCGCACCAGCAAAGTGGGCGAGCTCTTCCAGCAGCCTTCAGGGACAGCCATTGCCAAATGACTTTCAGCCTCATATTTTAAGAAGACACTCAATGTGCTTACCAGAGCTGAGAAGCCCTTTACACAACAGCAATAATCCAGAACTCGGCCATGAAATCCTCAGCACAGTGTCACATCCATCCCTTTCAGCAGAGTTTTATTAACTTAGGGTGTGAAAAGTTTCGGTGAGCAGAAAAGTCTCTCTCTCTCTCTCTCTCTGTGTCTGTCTCCCCCTCTGAGAGAAATAAGGATGATTTAAGCAGTCTGGGTGTATTTGAGATGGAGAGCGAGTCCCCCAGCTGACACATCAGAGGGAAAAACTGTAAGCCGAGGCTGCATTTATTAAAGAAGGAAGCTGGGGCTCCGTAAAGCCAACCTTTTTAAGCACTCCACAAGAGCATTTTAATAAAAAAGCACAACAAGCCCACAACAAATCATGGTTTGGAAGGGGAAAAAAAAAAAAAGAAAAAAGAAAAAAAAGTCAATTCCTGTCAAGTTTTGAAGAATTTTCTGAGCTTAAGAAAAAGCGAATTCCTGCCCTCCACTCCTGTGTGTGGAGCAAAGCCACCCCAAACACCTCCTGCGACACACTGCAAATCATGCTGGGGAGGGGGCAGCCACCAACCCAGCCCCGGGAAGGGCTGCAGAAGGCTTGAAGCTTAAAGAAAATGAAATTTATAGTTGGAGCATTAAAATATTAAAGGGCCTTAAAGAACAGCCATGAATCTGATTTGGGGGGGAAAAGGCAAACCTGTCATCAGGCAGAGACAAATGGCTGTGGGACTTGACAACTCATATAAATCTGGCAGAGAAGAAGAAATAAAGCCCAATCAGACCAAAAAGGGGGAAAAAAAAAGATTAAAAGATTTTAGGGCATAAAGAGGGAAAAGGAGAGGGAAAGCTAAAGAAGATAAGGAGTTGAAAGCAGAGAAACGATTATAAAAATAGCAGCAGAAGTACAGATGGAGGTAGAGGAGAGAAATTATTAAAAGTGGCCAAAAATGTCTGGGTGGCACGGGTATTTTTGACACCCTTGCCTGAAACTGCTTGCTTTTCTAGAGCAGCAAGAATTCCTTGTGTGGGTGTCAACAGCTTGGCCCCTGGACAGATAGGTGAGGAGGAGCAGCCCCTACCACACAGAGCACAAGCCTTAAATCACCCGGTGAGAGGGGGTGGGCACGGGAAGCCCCACACAACCCCAGCATCCTCAGGCAAGCTGGAGCAAAATCCCTCCGATGCCAAAGACAGACGGATGGTGTGGGATGAGGGATCAGCCTCCCGGCACCTGGGGAGCTGCCGCCACGCTGTGCTGAGGAGTGTGGGGGGTGTCTGTAAATCCAGCCTGGAGCCACAGCCAGGACCTGCTGTAAGTTGGGAAACAGGGTGCAGTGAGAGCCTGATTTACGAAATGCTGTCTGTAAGCCAGCCCTCCCTCCGAAACGCTAAACAAAACCCAACATTCAGATACATTTCGGAGGAAAACACGAAGCATCTGGTTCCCTTCGCTGGTGTGCATTGCAAGGGAAAAGTTGGCAGTACATTTGATTACCATAAAAGAGAGAGCTATGCAGAAAAAAGCCACATTCGAGTAACACTGCCCAAAATGCAGTTAAATGTCTGCTTTGTTTTGAACATGTGAGTGGTGGAAATGTGAGCAAAGGTCAGCCCAAATTAATGAGAACTGCAAATGAATTGGCTGGGCTGGGACTGGCGCCCTGCCACCACGTCTCACCCGCTGATTCTTACTTATCGATGTAGTTATTTGCTGGGTGAGGAGACATCCTGCAAACACGTAGAAAAGCAGGCCTGGTGCTTCCCACCGCCGACATGTGCGGTTTTGGCCGGGGTGGCTGGGAGGCATGGGATCCCGTCCCCACTGCATCCCTCTCCTGCACCCACGCAGGGTGGCAGGGAGAGCTCAGCCCTCTGCCAGAGAGGCTTCCCAGGATGCCAGGGCCCTCCCCAAACCCTTCCTGCCCTGTGCCGATGCCAAGCCAAGCACCATGCTGGAGCCACCCATCCCTTATGGCTCGGACAGGGGTGGGGACAAGGATGGGGCAGGCAGGGACCTGTGCCGCCTCCTGCCACAGACTGCCCCAGCACCGCCCCTCACTGCTGTCACCTCAAAAAAAAAAAATCCCTCTGCCTGGAAGGTGCCACTTCCCTGCCAACAAGCGGGAGGACCGCTGTGTCGGGGAGGGTGACGGATGTGTCTGCTTGGGTTTATGGAGCAAAGGGGGGTTTCTGTGGCTCTTTCTGACACGCACACAGTGATTAACTGCTGAAGCAGCTATAAACTTGAGTTTGTTTTGCTTTAGGAGGAAGGAGAAGAAAGAAAAACTCAGCCTTGGCTCTGGCTTTCCTCATGGAAAGCAAAAGCCATCTCCTCAACTCTCGCTTTTCTGTAGCTTCAAATACACAAACGCCTCGGTGCTAACCAAGCAGCTCCAACCCAGCAGGACTGGCTCAACAGCACAGCCAGAGGGCTGGGGGAGCACTAGGGAGGTCTGGGAATGCAAAGGCAACAGAGCTGCTAACCCCTTCCCCTGGGGAGAGGAGCCCTGGCCCCACCAGCTCTCCAGACACCACATGCAGGCATAGGTACCAGCAGCATCCTCACCTTGTAATATCCACAGGATTTTGCTCAATGACTTAAGAACTGAGCACCTCTGCCTGAGGCTGTCAGCCTGGGGACAATGTCAAGGTTATGAACACAGCAACAGTTCTGGAATTGAAGAGATTCAGCACCCTGACTCGCGGTAAGTGATGCTGACCCGCCCCCCCCCCTCCCCAAATAATGGAGCTAAAGGGGAGATACTGCTGATGAAGCACACGCCTCACCATGCCACAACAGCCACGCAGAGTGATCATGACAGATGCCAGCACAGGTACACGGGCTGTTGATAGCTGTTGATAGCGCACACATGTCCAATCCGCAGCCTGGCCTTTCCCCTCCCCACGCCACCGTGGCAGATCCTACAGCCCTACCTTACCCCATGCTCACGTCAGCAGATCCCTGTTGTGGCGTAATCCCATGTCACTACACAGAGCCCTTGGCCCGCTGAGGCAGGCTGCGGCCCCACTCACCATGCAGGTGTCTCCATCCCTAACAGTCCATACCCAATTTCCCTAGGGGGCTTCTGCAGGAACCCACACGTCAGCCTGGGAGGGCACCGTCAAGGCAGGATGCTGTCTGTATACTGCTCCTTTGTTGCTCTGCTTTACAGAGGAGATTAAATTAGAAAATAAAAACATTATTAGAAAAAAAAAAACCAAACAACCCCATAAAACAAACGAACAAAAACCCCAAAAAATGAACCCTCACCCCTCTCTCTCCTCCCCCACCCTCCCCAAGCAGTGATGGGCGATAATGAAGTGCTGGGGCTGTCATCCAAAGAGTGCTTAACGACAGTACTCGCTCTGTGTGTGCAGCATTGGCTGTTCTCAGTGCTCTCATTGCAAATAGTTTTCAAGCTGTTTTGACTATTACCTGTTAGAAGGAGGAACTCACTGTTTCCAGTGCTGGAGCAGGCTGGCGTAATCCGCACAGAGCTGTGGCAGCACAGCTGGCACCTGTAACTCTAGCTTCATTGTCTCTGCCTTAATGGCAGCGGAGTAGGGCCAGGCTGCTCCCCTTCCCTGTCCTTTGCCTCTGTCTCACAACCAGGCTCCTTTCTCAGGCTTGGGCGCTGGTTTTGCAGGTGGTGCTTCTCCAAACTGACCAGCTACAGCAGCCCAAGTCACTTTTCCCAGTGGTGCTGGACCCACCGGTGCTTGTGGCACTGCCAAACCTGCGCCTCCACCCAGCCACTTTTGGGGGCTGGGCGTCCCCACTGCAGGCTTGGCAAGGGGAAGGGGACCCAGCCTGAGCTTCATCTGTGCAGCAGAGACACCACAAAGATGCACTAAAACAATCTGTTCTCCCATCTTTTCCCGGACCCTTTGCTGTGAGACACAGTATTTTGGAGGGGCAGCTGAAATCTCTCTGGTGTTACTTTTGCTTCGCTCTTCTCGCTGTTAACTTTGGGCTTGCTGCGCTTTTTGTGGCTCCTTTTCCTTAAAGAAAGCTTATTTTCTCTTACAACAGGGCGAGAAGCAGCTTGGCACCACAGACACTTTAAAGATGTTTGAACATTTGCAAGAGGAAGCAAGCACATTTTTTTAAATATTATGAAAAGCACCTTGAACAACAAAATTCCTCAGCAAGAGCCCTCCACAGCCTTCCTCCTTTGCAAAGGAGCCCGTCACTCAGCCCAAGGGCATCTGATGCTCAGTGTGTCCCTCCACACTTTTGTGCTGCATCCTGAAATCACGCTCCAGGCACAGCAGCGTCCCGCGGGGCTGGGGCAGTAACGCCGGGCACCTAGGGGGAGGTGAGCTCTGCCAAATCACAGCATTATTAAAAGTGACAAGGGGCGACCCAAGGCAGTTCCTCCCTGCAGCCATACTCACCTGTCAGCCCTCAGGAGCGGCTCATAAAAATAAAGAAGAAAATCAGTTCGCACCATACTTCAGCACTGCCAGGTGAGCTGTGGTTCCCGAGCTGCTCCTGGGTCTCTCTGATGTTTTCCAGTATCGTTTCACTATCCCTTCTTGCAAGAAATTAGGGTATTGCTTGTCGTCTTTTTTCCCCAGATGAGGCTTTCCTTTTAAAAACCTTCGTTTTCTGGTCAGTACAAAACTTGAGAGATAGATTTATTTTTAAGGAATTGTAAGAAAAATTGGGGTGGCCATGCACAAAAAATTTACATTTCTGCTGATGTCCACAGAGTTCATCTGTTGGCTTTTTGGTTGTGTTTTAGGGGTTTTTTTAAAATAAAACCCCATTTTTTTTGCTAAAGCCTTTCCTTTCCACTGTTTTGATTCTCCCCACATACCTGTCAGTCTTTGCCTGTCTTCTTCTTGTCCCTGCTGACACACAGCCATGTTCCTTGTGTTTCCCCACCAATTTTTCTTGGTAGCCGTGTCCCCATCAGTCGGCCAGCCACAGGCACACAAATCACAGCCACCGGGCGTGGGAGGACCAACAGTCAGTGGAGACCATTAGATCATCTCGCCTGACCTCTCCCTGACACAGGGCCGAGTCTGGCATCCAATTACTCCTGTACCAAGCCCGATAGCTCCTGCTTGGCTAAAGTGTATGGCACAGACACGCATCCTGTCTGAGGCTAAATATATCAAAGGCGAGGGAATGCGATGCTCTCCCGGGTAGTTTAATCTTTATTAGCACTCACTTTCTCAAAGGCCTGTTTGATTCTCAATTTGAATTTGTCTGGCTGCAGCTTCCAGGCGCGGGCTCATGCGATGCTTTTCTCCTCTAGATTAAACAGCCCTTTAATACCCGCCTTCCTCTCCCCGTGAAGGTACTTCACACAGCACAATTAAGTCACCCCTTGATCTTCTTTTTAATAAGCTAAATAGGCTGAGCTCCTTGAGTTTTGCACTGTAAGACATTTCCCCCAGTACATCCCAAGGATCAAGTCTCTAATAACACCTGATCCCATGTGGGGGACACGCAGTGAAGCAGTCCTGCGCAGCCAATGAAATTCAGCAGCAGCCCTTCCCCACCTGACACCTCGGCCAGCCCATATTTTCAGGGAGGCTGCTTAGAGGTGTCTGGTGAGGTTCCACATCTCCAGCCACCTCCACGTCCCCCAGTCACTGAGTGCTGGGGAGGCAGGGCTACAGCTGTGCCTACCTGTGTATATGCGATGACAGATGGGCGGTTAAATTTAAGGCTGTTTAGTACGGTGGGGGACTTGGGTGTGCCCAGATCAACCCTGTGTGTGACAGCCAAGCTGGAAGAGGAACCACAGTGCCAAACTGAGCCATCCTTATCAACTTTAGCCACCCCTAAAATTGACAACTGCCCATGGTTTTAAGTGGCATTGGTCCCATCGCTCACCCTGTCTCTGGGAGGGGTCAGGATGCCAGAACACGCAGATCCCAATCAGCTGGCAGCACTGTTTCCCACCTGTGGCACCTGCTGCATCTATCAACTGAAACAAGCAACTGGAGAAGACCTTTCCTCATTCAACGCCTGCACAGAGGAGCAATAAATCTCAGCACTGGCCAAAGAACGGCAGTCGATCCTGCATGCACCTTACTGGCGACAGTCTTCCCTTTTGATACGGTTTTTAATGCATCTCCTTCTGAACCGGAGCCCAGGTGCCCCAGCCAGCGCATGCAGAGACAGGCATATTTTGGGCAGTGCAGTTTTACAGCCAGCCAGCCCATAAGCTGGATTTTAGCCATGGGCTTCAGCAAGACCATTTCACACCCCATTATATGAGTTTAGCCAGGAGAGTACGCAGAGCCCCTCGCACTCTCCACCGGGTATTTGTCCTGCCTGAGAATCAATTACTGCAGAGACACAGCGTGCATTAGGATTGCTGCTTGGCACGTATTTCAGCCGTGATATATGTTGCTCTGCTCCACAACAAACGACTTAGATAAACCTCCAGGAGGTCGTGTCTGTCAGCAAGGTTTTTATTAGGTGAGCTGTGCCCGTTCTCACAACGGTGAGGGCTACCTGGCAGAAAATTGTAAGCTGTTTCCTCCGAGGGGGCAAGCCCTAAATGAGTTTCCCAGTCTCACTTTGGGAACACGTTCGGATATTAAAAGGACCAGAGAGTATCATTACTGCCAGGTGATAAAAACAACCGCTATTTGGGAAGACTGATGGCCTTTGTAAAAGCTCCCAACAGAAGCTTCATTCTGCACAGTGGATAATAACAGCCGTCTTGGGCTGAAATCCCAGAGCAGCTGCATTTTCCAAGGCTACAAAAGTGACTTCAGGATTCCTGGCGCCATGTTGCTCAAGCATCACTTTTTGGCAGTCACAACCCCAAGATCAGTTAATATTCTTCAATGATCACAGCTTAAAGATGTCGTCTGGTCTCTCCCCACTTGCAGTTCTTCTGGATTGCCTCCCTGGCTTAGCCAGGCTGAGGTGTCCGTGAGGCCAGAGGCCAGCAAGCACAGCTCCTCCTTTTGTCATTTCCCTCGCAACAGGGAGAGGAAGGTTTACACCCCACCCTCTGCTGCTAAATAAACTGACAGCTTGTGTTATGACATCATGAAGACATCATCACATCACACTGCAGACAGGAGCAGGTTGCACTTCACAGCACCACCTCCTGCCCATTTTCTCAGCCTCTGGCAACTGCAGCCCCTGAGGTCAGGGGCACTGGCCCCGGGGGTTACCTGCTGCTCTCCTGCCCACAGCCACATAGAACAGGCCCCTGTCTGACCTAAGAAAAGGCCACCCTGCTCAGGAGTCACTGGGATCTTTCCAGGGGTTTGCCTGGCCATGGGGTCCAGAGCACAGAGCTGCCACCAGCCCACCAGCAGCTGACCACCTTAAATAACTAATTATTTTCCATGCTCATTTCCTGCACCCCTCCCCTTTCGCAATCTCACACACCCACTGCTTGTGAGAGCCCAGCGTGGGGATGTGGCAAGGCCATGGTGTGCCACCACCCCACCCATGGGGCTAACCAGTAGCCCAGAGCAGGGTCGGAGCCCCAAGGTGCCCCTCACCAGTCTTCCTGCCTTGGAGTGGAGGCTGAAATGGCGGCACACTCACCAGAAGGCAAATAAAACAGCAACAGCTCATTTGAGCTCTGCTTTTTGCTCTGCCACTATTTGTGGTCCCCCCTCACCAGTGCAGGGGCTCTGGGTGTGCAAGGACAGGGTGTGCAAGGACAGCCCTTTGCACGGCCAGAGCTGGGGGTGCGGGCTGTGCATGGCAGCCACGGCTCTGCAGCAGAGCTGCCCACGCAGAGGACTGGCTTCGGCTCGCTTTCACGGCAAGGTGCCCTGCTGCTGGTGCCGCTCGCATTCAGCCTGACACCTATTCATCCATCTCAAGTGCTTTTTTCTACGCAGGTTTTCTTGGCTGTTTTCTCTAGATGAAGATTTTCTGAAGACCACTGGTTCCCTTTGTAACCTTTCAAGAGTCCTCTCTGTATGAAGTTCTCTTCACATCATCTCCAACAGATGCAGGTAATAAAGTCGCAGCAGATTTATGACTTTGAGAATCTCATTATATCTATCTATCCATCAAGAAAAGGAGCTGTTTTTTAAGAGAGGCAGGAGATGGGCTTTGCCATTATTTATTGCTTTAAAAGGGGAAGAAAAAGAAAACTTTTCCAATCCCTCCCAGCCCCAATTGTGTAGAAACATCCTTTGAACTCACCCAGCACAGTGCCGGCTTATGCCAACGTCAGGACAAGGTGCTGTGGCTTTTTGGAGAGGTGAGAGCACTCAGCTCCATGTATTGACCAAAGCTCCTCAGCCAGCACCAACTTCAGGCCTAGCCATGGCATTCCTGTAGATGACAATCACTCCAGGAGGGCTGCACTCTAGAGACCTGTTAGAGAGAAGTTTGGACAGTTTGTGAAGGACTATGGCAGCTCACTGCTTTTGCCTGCTCATGAAGGTGAATGTCCTCAGTAAGCAACAGGGTGGGAAAGGGAGCTCCCTCCCCAGGTGGTGCCATGCTCTTGCAGGTCCCCAAAGCCAGGCTACCATGCCAAGGAAGCACAGGTTTTGGCAGTGGAGCACAAGCAGGACCAACATCCTACCTTCATCCATCCCTGCACAGACACTGCACCACTGCCCACCTACCGTGGCAGCAGTTCATCGTAAAGGACAAAGGCTGGAAGCAAACAATTAGGCAGCATAAAACCAGCCCGCGGGACCGACAGCCTTGGGAAACCATCACGTGTCAAGTCCCCTGCCCTACCCCAAGCAGCATCAGTGCCACTGCCCCAGTGAGCCCTCGCACCAAGCAGTCACTCTCAGGCTTGCCAAGGAAGCAGTGAAGGCAGTTCCTTGCCCCTTCCCATGCTCTCCACAGCTGCTTTCCCAGCAGCCCGGCCAGCTCTCCTCCAGGGAGCTCTCATCTGCCTATGCCTGCGGGGATGGGGGGTTTTGCACCAGGAAGGGCTGACACTGTCAGCACTGAGAGGCAGAAGCTTCTGCGTGGTGTCAGAGAGGGTTAAACAGGCACATTAGCAGGATCCAGCCTAGAAGATCGTGGTAACGGGTCATGTGTTTGCAATGTCCTTTGACCACATCAGACAGGGATTCATAAATGCTGAAGTCCTCACTTGGGAAATACATTTTCCAGGCATGGTTCCAGCCAAAAGGCAGCTCTGCAGCACTGTGGTCAGCATGATTTTGCAGTTTGGTTGCAAATGGTTGGCAACCTGTCTAGCATCTATCCCCGCCCATCCCAAGTTTTCCAGCAGCTCTTGCTCCGCTCAGCCTTGGGCTCAGCAGAAGCCCTTGGGCTCATCCAACAGAAGGATGAAGAGTTATGTCATGTTGTCTCAGTCAGGTCAGGGACTGGGTCTGAGAGGGGGCACCAGGGTATGACAGTCACCTGGCACAAAATCGTGGCTTCTGCAAGGTCAACAACATTTTGGTCACTGTCTTACAGCCACAACCTCAGCTCCAACACACTGGTGGCTGGGGCCTTCAGTCACTCCCTGCTCTGCTTTGTGGGTACAGAGCTTCTCTCTTTGCAAGCATAACAAATCAGTTCCGACCCTTCCCGTCAGCCTCTTTTGCAAGCACACATCCCGCGTGACATCTCTGCTCGTACATCAAAACACTTGGCGAAACAAGGCAGAAACCTGTTCTTCCCGTCAAGTAAAAAATTAATTAGGACAGAACCCTGATTCTGAACAAACAAACAAACCCTCCGTCTTCCTCCAGCTCTTTAAGCAAACATCTCCACGCAAGGATTAACTGCCGGTGAGCAGTCACAGCCATTTCGATGAAAGGTGACTGGTCTGTGGCCGAAACATCTGAGTTTGCTTTGCAAACACTTTTTCTGGTTTTTACAGAAGAACAGGGTGGGGGAAAAAAACAACCCACCCTCAGCTTCTTGGTGTGCTGCAAGAGCAAGTGGTTTGTCCAAACCCAAGTGCATCGTGGCCCAGGCACTGCCACGCCACCGTGCCTGCAAAGGGCCCAATGCCAGGGTGTGGGGCTCCACAAGGTCCCCTTGGTCTCGGTGGGATGGGGTAGCTCTGGCATCTGCAGAGCTTCTCACTGGCTCCAAGCTGGAAGATGACAGTGAGATTCGGCCCACTGCAGGCCAACAGCAACCAGCACTGGCACTCCAGCTCCTCTCTCCTCCTGTGGTGCAGCATAAAACACCTGGTTGAGGAATTTTGGTGTGATCTCCAGAGCAAGAGTCAGCAAAAATCCTGCTGCTGAAAAAAAAAAAAGCCAGTCAGGAGCAGAGACAAAGTCTCTTTCAGAAGGAAGGGAGATACCAATTCACTGAGAAGAGACAACAGTTTTGGCCAACACACCATGGTCTCCATTAAATAAAACAACCTGTCATTTGCATTTGCTTGGCAAGTGACTAGATGAGACCTTGGCTGAACACTTGATGATCCACCATTACTTTCCAGGGAGGAGGTTGAAATATTCTTATTCCTATTAATTAGGCCAAAGTAATTCTCTTAATGCCACTGAACCAGCCATGGACAAGATCCTGCACATAATGTCATTGGCAGCATTGCTAAATGAAATCCCTCTGCAAGCAGCCAGGGGAATCAATACTTGTGGCAATTTGTCCTTCCAAGTTTTCCTCCCACGCCACCTTACTTCTGGCACCAGTATGTGCCAGCTCCATCCACCTCAGTAGTGCATGGGGCAAGGAGGGCTCTGGGGCCAGGTAGCTGGCCCAGTGTGGAGATCCACTTCTGCCACCCTCCTCCTGGCCCGTGGGCAGCACCTCTGTGCAGTGTCACTGTGGGGTGGGCAGGCTTTGCTGCCAAACCAGTTAGGAGCTCAGAGAGAGGGACAAGGTGATCTCCTCTGGCTCCATAGAGTATGAAGGGTTGATTTTGTAACACTTAGCAAAAAAGAACCATGGCTTTCTCCAGTAATTGGAAATACAGCAAAGCCTTCATTAAATTATTAGCCAGAAATTCAGCTTCTATTAGGTGAGGCTGCCACACTATGGCAAACGCATCAGGCCATCGGCTAGCACGGGGCCCAGGAACAGCCCACACCTCACACATTAGCTGGAGTAAATCTTTATTGCTTCCTGAGCCCTTGCTTTGGACCACATTAAACATCAATATTGCAGCACTCAACGTCACCCAATATTATATCAAATCATTAGCAGAGGGTTAATCATTACAAAAAGAGGAGGTCTCAGCTAACCGTTCACTCATTTCCTATGTGAAAGCTCTATTATTACCACAGCAGCACAAAGATTTGGGCTCAGTGGCACTGTTCACTACCCAACTGCATCACTGCAGCCAGTGGGTTCACTGCAGCAGTTGGGGGGAGGGAGCAGGTGGGAGCGCCTGCCCAGAGCGACACGACCAGAGGCTGCCCAAACTCCATCCAAGCCTCCATCCCTCCCAGCCAGCACAGAAGCCACCTCTGTGGTAGGACCGAGCCACCAAAACAGCGAGCCGTGTTTATGGCCTCCCCCTGGGATTAGCCCTAAAAGGGCGTCTCAGTTGCAGCCACTGCTGTGCCCCGGCACAGTGAGGCAGGCGTCCTGCGGGCCTGGGGAGGTCTGCGCGGTGGGGGAGCGGCTCCCTTCAGTGTTCTGGCCCGTCATAAAAAAATATATATTACCAAGTTCAAATACTTGTGTTTCTTTTCTGCTGGCATAATAACTTTGAAATGTATTATTGCAGAGAGACTTGCCTCTCTCTGCCAACAACTCCCTGGAGGGAAGCACTAGCAGAAGAAAAGAACTTTTTACAGCTTCTTCATAAAAGAAGTCAGCACTCCACCGGACCTAATCAGCTTTTCCTAGAGATGATGAGGACAGAGCCTCAACTGCAGGAAAGTGGTGTAAGCTCATTGGTATGCCATTTTTTATACCACTGGCCAGTTTGGTCCATCGATTCCAGAGCAATGCACAGGAGATGGCTCCAGATGTGCTCTGTACCTTTAGCCGTTCTCTTCCATGGAGGCGAAAGTTTGTGTTGCTTCCTCCTGTCAGCTGTGTTAGGAAAGGCTGGAGGACTGGCATCACAGCCTAGCAGGAACTAATAGAAAAAAAGCAGTGTTTAAGTGAAACCACTCACTACCACTACAGATCTCCTTACTGGGATGGCTTGCCGATGTGTCAGCACAGCTGGATGGTGCGCATGAAGAGAACCCACAGCTGATTTAGGAGAACAGCCTAAATGAGGTGGCTTTTAGGCTGCTCTTTTCACTCAGCCGCACACCACCAGTGCCAGAAATTTCAGCAAGGGCCACATTAGCGGCTGGTCTTCCCACCGCCAGGAGCTGTGCTGTCTGCAGGAGAAGACTTCCATTTCAGAAAGCACCTCACGGCCTCCGAGCTAATTTTCCCTGTTCCCAGAGATAAAGGCAGCCACAGATGTGGTTACCACTTTGATTATTTTTTTTTAAAATCATTTGAGAAAGCATCCTGCCAGAGAACACTTGGAAATGACAGTCCTAGGCAGAGGCAGCTCAGCTGGCAGTCTTCAAAATAAGGCCATTGTATGAAGCGTTTAAACTGGAAAAGTTAACAGCTTGGCAATGAGGCAGTAGATCAAAACCTGGTGCTGTCCTGGGGTTTTGCAAGTAGGCAAGGACCAAGGGCCTGAGGTGGGGCTGAGCTGGCCCAGCATGATGCTCAGCTCTGCAGGAGAGGGCTGAGCCGGGCAGGGTCCTCCCGTGGCAGCCAGCTCTGACAGCAGCCAGCAGCACCCCCTGTATCAATTTGCTGTGCCCTTGTTCCCTCCACCCTAGCCAGGGACGTCAGCACCTCTCTCACCCAGCAGCGTGTTCAGATGTGGAGCAGAAGAGCGTGCTGGTCAGCAGATGAGAGATCTTGACTGTGTTGGAAAAAACCTGGATCCCAGCAACGTTGTTTCTGGGGTGCCTGCTGGTTGCAGCAGCAGCAGGCAGCTGCAGGCACCTGTGCAGCCAAGAGGTGTGGGGCAGTGTTTTGGGGCAGACCACAGGGGAGTACTTCCCCTCCTTCAATTCCTAGCGGAGAAATAGAAAGGCAAGTGCAATCAATTTGGCATGTATCTATTTACTATGAGCACATACAAAAGACTCACAACAGATCTCCTCCCCCACCTTTGGCAGCCAGCCTACATGTTGGCAAGCAAAAGATGTTATCGTAAGGATACACTGCAATACCCTGAGTCATGCTGGAAGTCTGAATCCACCAGGAAGCCTGCCGAAGTCGAGGACCTAGAGCTGGGACTCTGCCTTCTTACAGATTGCTCATGGTGATGTTCATCGGAGTGAACCCTCTACACCACCAGTATCAAGGGGCTTGACAGACAGCAGTGCTTTACCTGCCTGTTCCAGAGGGTGGGAGATACAAGAGCCCAGTCCCAGCTCCAGAACCAAGATGACAAGAGCACTGCTCCTCCGAAGCTGTGTCCCAGGCAACTGGGCTTTAACTGGCACCTCCAGCTGAACCTCACCTTCCCACATAGGGTCCGTGGCAGGGCAAGTGAGGTTGCTACAGTGGCAGCTGCCTTGGGGTGCAGGGCTGCAGCAGGGAGAGGTGTGAGCCAGGGTATGTGACAGAGGATCGAAGGCAGCAGAGCTAAATTGATTTACATCAGCTGAGGAACTACTGCATGGTTGGGCAGCAGAGCATAGCAATTCAAAGGAGGAATAACAAATTCAAAGCCCAGCATTAACACAATACTCAGCTGAGCAGCTCAAGGACTCTGAGGAGAAGAAATTTGAACCATGCAGCAGCCTTAATTCAGGAGGATTGAGCATCGGGGAGCTTTAGGTTCATGTCCCACATCAAGCGAATTTGGACTTGGCCAACAGAAAGCTGAACATTTATTGAGGGCAAGAGAGGACTCCGTCTGCCAAACTGTCTTCTATAAAAGCGGGTGGTGGCTCCAGCTACTGCAGCAACCATCACATTTTGGAGTGGCCAGAGATAAGCACATGTAAAGCTGTACAGCCTCTGTGAGTGACACCATATAGTCAGCAGCCCTTGGCAAACAGCAGAACCCACCCCGCAAAACACACTTCCATGGAATTGTGCAGTAGCAGCTCTTCTTCCATCCCAGATGGAAAATTAGCGTGGGGACAATGCTGCACCACTGAAATCTGCTCGAGGGAGAAGGAGGGCTCAAGGGAGCCCTGCTGCATGCTGTGGCACAGAGGTCAGGGCTCTAGATCAGGATGGTGGTGTGGGATGAGGTGGGCACAAAATGATTGCATCACCATCATCTACAAACAGCCAGATGAATGTAGCAGGTTTGTGGCAGCTGTTAGCTATTGTGAGGAGATGTATAGATCTTAAGGCCAAAGGATCAGATAAAATCATTTAATATGAACTCCTGCAAGACACAGGCCACGGATTCACAAGTCCATAATTTCTGCCTGACCCCAGGCACATCTGCACATCTTTTAGAAAGATGTTTAATCTCGATTTAAAGATACTGAAGGGCACAAACTCTTCTGTCCCCTACCAAATACATCAGAATATAACCCTAAGCAAGGGAGACGCCCTTTTTTTTTTTGCCCATCTTAATCGTTCAGACACTGGATGTTGTTATGCCTTTGTTCTCCAAATTAAACAGCCCTCTGCTCCCAGAAGTCTCATTCCTAAATAAGTACTTGGAGATGATGATCTAGGCACCTTTTAACCTTTCCTTTGTTATGGTAAATTAGTTTAAACTTCCTTCGTGGCTCCCTCCAGGGAAAGTTTCCCAGCCTCTGAACCTCCCTCTTTTGGAAGCTCTTCCCCGGGCAGCCCCTGGCAGCCCCTCTGGCTGCTCTGCCCTGCCACAGGAGCCGGCTGATTGAGCAGGAAGTCAAGGCTGATTAAGCAAATCACTCCCGGAGTAAGGAAACACGCTTCTGGTCACGCCACCCATATCCAGAGGCCTCCACAAAAGCTCCCTGTTCCAACCTGAACATACCAGCGCCCAAGGGTCGGTTGGCACCTCAGCAAGTGTCCAGCAGAAGGTTGCGGTACCCTAGCCCCATCTCCTTGGCTTTCCTAGCACCGAGGGCGCCAGGAGGTGCTGTGCTCAACCAAATCTGCAAAGCAAGTAATTAACAGCGATAATTAACCTCTTCGATTGGCTTTATTCAGTCCCATCAAAACTCTGGGGTGCTTTTGTTTACTTGCTGTGTGACAACAGCTTGACGGGTTTATATGAAGAAAATTAATAAATAGGCAGTACCCACGGCAAGAAATAATTGGGAGGCCTTAATGTCACTGATTAAATTATCCATTCGAAACAATAAGAGCTCTAGCAAAGCTTTTCTCTTTCCTCCTGCATCTACACACCAGGAGCTCCGTGCCTGCCAGGCCACCCCTCCGTGTGCCTTCACGTCTCCCCTGAAAACTGATCTCTGCCACAGCGCTTCAAAGACACGTGGCAGTGGCTGACAGCCAGGGGGACATTTTCACGCTAGCCTCCACCCCTGCCTCATCTCCCTCTGCTGCCCCAACCCCTGTGCTCTGCCCGCTCCGCGGTGGCTGCCCCCCAGAGCCCACGCTTCCAGGGTGAGCCACTCAGAGCAGGGACCATCTGCCACAGGCTGGGGGGTTCAGGTTGCAGCCGGACTCTCGGAGGTTCCTACCCACCCCGGCTGGGTCCGAACAAGGGGTCAGCCTGGCCACGGCCAGCCCCAGCCTCCCGCAGGCTCCGGTGCCAGCACCAGGCGTGGCACAGGCTCCCGGACGGGATGCCCGCAGGCGACGCCGGGGCGATCGCCGGCCCGGCAGCCCCGGCACGCCGGCCGGGACTGCGCCCACCCCTGCTCCGCGCTGCTCTCCAGGGCCAGCCCCGGGCGGGGGAGGCGGGTTACCGCCTCGCAGCCCCCCTGCCCCGCGGCTCTGCTCTGGGCGGCGAGGAAGGCCCGCGCCCCGGGGAGGTGCGAGCAGCGGCGGGAAGGCCGTGCCGGGCGATCCCCGGCGGCGGGCGGAGCGGGGAGCCCCGGCCCGGTGCGTGAGCCCCGAGCTCCACCTAGTGGGGCCGGGACGGGCCCTGCGCCGAGCCCCGCACAGCCCCTCACAGCCCCCCACATCCCAGCACAGCCCAGCCCAGCCACACGGAGGGGACGAGTGGCTGCTGTCACACCCTCGGCCAAGTCCCTCTGGGTGGCAATAGGACATCTGTGCTGCCAGGGTCTGCCAGCGCTCACCCAGATCTCCCTGACACCGCTGTAAATCAGGAGCCACCACCCCGCTGCCCCCAGGACCTGTGTCTGGGAAGATGAGAGCAGAACCAGGCAGAGAGTTTGAGGGTTTGATCTTTAAGATGATCCTGTAAATGTAGTTGTGAGATCCCACACTGTCCAAAAGGGAGGTGCGGGAGGTCTGTCTGAGCTGCCACTGGACTGTCCCCGCACGCCCAGCCAGAGAAGGAACAGCCTCTGAAAGACCATCCACAAACACCCTGCTGCCAGCTGGGTACACAGTGCACCCCACAGGCCTTCGCATGTCAGAGCTGACATCAGGGCTGGGGTAATAAAGGACGAGGAGACCAACCACCCCCCTGCCTTGGGCAGAGTGTGCAAAGCCCAGGGTCAGATTTTGGCCAAGAAATCCAGCAAGCGAGAAAGGTGTTCATCCTGAGGCTGGGTGCTGCAGTGACATAAAGCCAGCATTAATGCCAGCTGTAGACTATGTAAATCACTCCCTGCCTCTCTTCTCCCTGGCCCCTACCTTTCTTTCAAAGACTCCGCACTAAAACACAGATGGAAATGTTCACAGATGGCTTTCATGAGTTCATAGGTTGCTTACAATCCGCTGGCCAGGCAAGTATAGTCCACTAAACTTCTTTGGACTTCATTTTGTCTGTAAACGCAGAGAAAGGACATAGGCAGATTCAAGGCCCAGATGATACTCTCAGACACTGTACTGCTCTGGAGATCGCCTGGTTTGAGCTTTGCACCCCATTCCCCACAGAGAATTAACATGTCCCTCCCTCCAGAGAGGGAACATTCGATAGTTAATTCTGTCATTACTTCTTGTCACAGTGTCTAGTGGTTCCTATGGGATCCTGTTGGCACACTTTGTATTTACCCCATGGGGGTAAGAGGAGCTGCTGCCCATACCTAGTGCCAAGGTGATGCTCAGAGACCACAGCCCCAGTGGCCAATGAGTGAGACAGGTTTGCTCTCCTTCTGGTTGGGTCTCCTACCCCTACCATCTACCAGAGCTTCAAGAAAACAATGTCCTAACCCAGAACATCACAAGATTTGCCTTAAAAAGTTAAAGACAGCAACAAAAGTTGGGTTTACTTACCCTCTTTGTTTGAGTCTGTGGGGCAAGAACTTCTCTGCAGCCATGACATCAGCTTTCTGATTCTTCTCCTTTCTGAGAAAGAGCAGAGCTTCTTGCTGAGACTTGAGGGAAAGTCTAGGTGCTGGAAGGGGTGACAGCAGAGGGGCCCTGCTTCATCTGGGATGGAGAAGACATGCAACCAGCCTCTGTGTTTCTCCAGTTTTGTGTTGACATTTTTATTCTGCGTTGCTCCTTATCAGCTCAGGGCCAGCCTGGCCCACAGGCAGCTGATGACATTTCCAGTCGTCGGCATTTTTCCAGTCAAGCTGAGATTATGCCAGAGTCTTCTCGTAAGGACTTGTACATTAAGATGACTGAAAAAGTACTAACAGCCTCATCAGCGACACAGACTTTCCCGTGGTCTCACAGCGCTCCTGCCGCTGCGTGTGGTGTGTTTCAGAGCCAGTGCCACATGCCCGTGCCTGGAAAGGGATCAGGAGGGCTGCTGGCCGAGCTAGCAGGGTGCACCAGCACACAGACCTCAAGCACTGCAGAGACCTTGGCTGGCTGCTCCCACCTCATGAATCAGCTGAGTCCAGACACCTTTGTGCTAGAAAAGACAGCAGCAAGTGTAAATCAGGGTCTACAAGAGCTTCACCAATGGTGCTCCCAGCTGTACCCTGGCTGCCCACCTGCCACAGCAGCATTGGTTCTGACCTTGTTTTATGGGGGCCGCATCATGGATCACTCCACCTACACATCTGGCCTGGTCTGAGGCTCAACCCCATGCCAAGAATGCACTGCAATGGCTTGCCTTGCTTTTAAGGGAGCCTGACCCATTACCCTGGGGCAGATGCAAGTGTGGATCAACCCTCCCTGTGAAGAGCATTGGGTACTGATTCCCAAATTGCCTTTGAAGCTACAGGAGGACAGGAGTCCCAGGCAGAGGATGCCAAATAGTCTTAGTGTTTCTGCACCTGAAAACATCACCGCTTTAAAGTCTTTCATCTCTGACTTTCCACGGATTTATCAGGAACTTGACACAAATGCACCCAGCCCACAGCCTTATGAGACACCAAAGCTTGGGCACCCAAAAGGGAATGGAGAAACGCATTTTCCATGTACTGGAACTGGATTTTGCTCCTCTGGGCATGGCAGCATAGAGGAAAGAGCAAGAAGGTCAAGACATGACAGTCTTACGGATATGCACACGTCCCCCCTGCCACATATCTGGCCCAGTTCATGCTGAGGAGCCGCTGTGAATGTCCCCACATCTGCACACAGACATGATGCGCTGTAGCTTGCCTAGATCCGTGCCCACAGAGTCACGGCTAACAAAATACTTGCTGGCATTTAGGAAGGCAGAAGAAAATGGCCTGTGTGTCTTGGCAGGTGTCTGTAATAACAAATAATAGTAATAACAATAATAACAACAATTACAATAATAATAATAAGAAACAGCAATAAGGGGCCTCGTGTGCTGCCAGCTGGGCTGGAGCGCCCGTGCAGAGCACCCCATCAGCTCTCCCCACTCTGGCAGCAGAAGTGCGGCAACATCAAACGGTTCCTTATCTGGAGAGAGCTGACAAGCGTGGGCTGCTCCCCTTGGTCTCCTCACCCCCAACAAAATCTTCTGCCAGCCACGAACAAATCACTCACGTTGTAGGCATTCACCAGAAATCAAAGCCCATGCAAGTTATTATTGCCCTGATGCGCTTCCCAAGAGGAGGCTAATGCTGAGCTCTTTATCCCTTCTGTGTGCCCACTTTCCCCAGCACACTTTGATTTTTTTTTTTGCATTTGCAGGTAATTCTGCTCCATTTGATCACAGCTCACTTGCCTGCCTAATGATTCACATTGTCTGTCCTGCGGGGCAGCTGCCTCCACAGCAGCTCCCTCTGTCTGTCCCACCAGCACACCCAGCTCACCATCTTCTTGGCAATCCAGCTTTGGAAACATGTTTTTTTCCTTTTACCCAGCATGAGGGCTGGGCTGTGAGGCTGTGAGGCTGTGAACACCAGCCTTGCATGGTGCTGCCCATGGCCAGAGCATGGAGGAGGCCATCTCCTCAGCCTCAGCCCTTCCTGAGAGGTGAGGAAGCTGGGGCAGGAGACTGAGCACGGCTGGCACCCCCGGCCAAGCACAGGGCTGCTCTGTGCACCACTGGGCATCCATGCTGCCACACAGAGACTGGGAAACATCTCCAGCCTCGACTGCAGGAGGAAGTGCAAGCAGCCCTTAAGGGGTACCCCTGTGGGATGGGGGGTGGAGGCCTTGGGGCTCCAGCAGCTGCTCCAGCAAAAGAACGTTAGAATCAAAATTAGGATTCATTGTGTATTGCACTACTCGCGTTCATTGCACCGAGGAGGCAGCAGTGTTGATCCCACACCCATCCAGCTCCTGCCCTGAGCCCCAGGGACAGTCGTGTCCCTCAGGCTTCCAGCTCTGTCTGGGCAGCAGGGTGCCTGAGGGACAGGATGGTGCCATGAGCCCTGGACTTTCCAGCCACGCACAAAACAGCCTGGCATATGAGTGGCCTAAAACCTCACTTTGGATTCTGTCAAGAGTTTCCATTTCCCCAGGGTGCCCCTGCGCACCTTTGCCCCAACAGCCCCATGGGCACAGGCTCAGGGCTGCCATGGGCACGGCTGCACCAAGCTGCGATGCCACCTCCTCCTCATCCCACTGCTGAAGCTTCCCTCTCCCCGCCCTGTGAGGCAGTGGCTGTTGTCGCCAGCTGCAAGGGCATTGGAGCTTCCTGAGCCCCTGCCAGCCCAGAAGCATCAGGGCAGAACTCTGCCCAGGCTCAGACCAGGACAGAAAGCCTTGTCCCCTGGTGCTGAGCGCAGCAGTGGCATTCTCATGTGCTGCCGGGGTGAGGGGTTGGAGATGTTACACTTTCTGCATGCTGTGAGATCAAAACATGAGCTTTCAATATGACTTGAGATTAGCTGGAGGGAAACAACAGAGAGAGGAAGAGTGTCACACCCCTGCTCAGTTTAACCACTTGCACACTGTGTGCACGCTGCTCTTCTGCAGAGCTGAAGCAAGGTAGAGGGACTGGTGGGCTCCAGAAAACTGCACCCTTGGCCCGGGGTGTGTGGGTTCTCCCTGGAAGTGGCCAAGGCAGTTGGGCTCAGTGAGGGCTGGGCAGGTCACCTGGACCTGAATGTCACCTTCTGGCTGTGGTGCAGGACCTCAGCTGGGTCAGGGCACCCTGGGGTGAGGTCCAAGGTGAGTCTTGGAGCCCCAGTGATAGCCAGGTATGCCAAAGGGAAATGCAGAGAGCCAGTGGAGGACAGGAGCTGCTTTTTTTGGCAGGGAGCACCAGCGTCGCATGCACAGCTCTGGATCCATGGAGGAGTTGTCTCCACTGCACCGTGGCAGTCTCCTCAGTGTGCCTGCTTTCAAACAGAGCAGGTCGGCAGAGCAAATTCCAGCTGTTTACATGCTTAAGATATGCAGATGCACTAGGCGCACGCCTCGGATACCAAAACACCTACTTGTACTTGCAAATGAAGCAGCTCAGTATTTAAGCACATGTCATCTGCAAGTGCCATTAATTTTCCCCACAGTTTGGTGTCTGGTTTTAACTGCAGGCACAAGCGCTGTCACCAGGAGAGCACACCTGCAGGCTTAAAGCTGCCTTGGAAGCGGCAGCAAAACAGCTCCAAACCCTAGGACCAAACTGGGGCACGCTGGGGAAGCCAAAAGAAGAGCCACCCCAGAAGGACAGAGCATCTGGGGCTGCTTCCAGAGCCGGGCAGGCACAGCCGCCACGTCCCTAAGAAGAGCCACAAGACCCACTTACCTGACTGCCCATTAGTGCTGAAGTTGCTGCCAGCCAGTCTGTCTGCTCTCCTGGGACAGAGTCCAGGTGATGAATACCCAACTGGAGCTTTTTTACCACAAAAGAGGAAAAAAACAATTGACAAGAGATACACTCATTTAGCAAAGCTTCTTTTCCCATCAAACTGCCATGGGAAACTGCCAAAAAACACTCAGAGTCAAAGATGAGACAAGGAGAAGCTCGTTACACCTGAAAATGAGAGAGATGTTCAGAGCAGCAGCTAGGACGGGAGTAACCTCAACATATGTCTGCAGGTCGCCAGCAAATAAATACATCTTGCCTGGTGTCACCAACCCAGGACTGGTTAAAGAAGGAGGATCCAAAACTTCGCTATAAAACATGTAATTCTTGGTGGAGTATGAAGAAAAGGAAGAGCTGGGAGCCTTTTTCGTTCCCAAGGGAGGCTGGGGGGAGCACTAGACTGCTGTTCTCCATCTTGTCACCCAGAGCCGACAGGAACCAAAACCAGAATCACTCCACTTGCAGGGGGGATTTCTGCAGCAGACTGATGGGGTGAGGACAGCCCCTAGGAGAGGTGGGGGGGTTTGCAGTCATGACCTTCATGCCTGTGGAGTAAATCAGTTTTGAAAATGAACAAAAAAATGGGCTTTACTAAGGTCTAGGATGCAAATGCAGGATTCTCACTAAGTATAAATAGTTCCTTGCCTTGGTACAGTGTTTTCTTCTTATGAACTGGTGCAGATTTCCATCTGTGCTGTCTCCGCCCTCGTATGTCATGGGAACTCCTCACAGCCGCACGCTTTCTCTTCAGTCCATCCCAGAGAGGTAGGAAGGTGCTATTAGCAGCCTACAGCCAGGAGCAGTTTGAGCAGGAGCACGGGATGTTTCTGGTTCAGCCATGGCATGTGTTTCAGCACAGGGCCATCATCCCTCTGGGTTCAAGACTCCTGAGACAATGTCAGAGGACACCACAAAGCTCTGGGGAAGGAGCAGCAAGAAATTACTGGAGTTACTGGGCAGATCAACATAGCAAAGGTCAGGGCGGGGGCTCAGGGGCCATGGAGGCCCTGAGGTGTGGGGAGGGGGCACCCATCTTCCTGTCTGCACAAGCAGTAGCAGAATGGAGGAAGGAGAGTGATTTTCAGGCCTTCAAAGGTTGGGCTTCTCTGTATTTGCTCATACGTGAAAGTTCTCATGAGGCTCTGCAAGATAATCTGTGGGTTTTTCTCCAGATAGGTTAAGTGGCTCTTGGATTAGAAAGTGGTGAGGAGTGCTCCCTGTAGTTTCTCTCTGGTAATGCTTTCTTTAAGATCCTGTTCCAGACGATGCAGGCAATAGCTTTTTTTAATAAAACTTGGCCATAAAAGTTACATTAGCACAGGAATGGGTAATGCAAGTTCATCCATGGAGATCCCCGCCAGCCTGCAAAGCATGTAAAGGGTGTCCTGACACCCGGCCTCCGCTGGCAGAGGTAAGAAAAGTCCCAAACAAAAGGTCTTTTTTAGGAAGGACATGATAGGTGACAGACAGAGAAGTCTCAAGGAAGAAAAAGTGTTTGCAGAGACTGCAGGAGCTTCACCCAGCGAGCCTGGAACTGTCAAAATCCAGGTTGTCAGGATAATTGAAGAAAAGCAATTTCCTAAAGAGTAATGAGCTAAAGTGAAGGAAATGTATTTCCTCAGCTCTGGAAACAGGATATACCGAATTATCACATAGTGGAAGAGCCTACCAAGACATTTTGACATACGTCACTCAGGCATTAAAGAGCAGCAGCCTCTTTAGGAAATTAAGTAATGAGGGTGAATAGGAATAAAGGAAAGTGCCTGTTTGGAGCAGATGAAAGGACTCCAGATGTGTACATGGCTGTGACTGCTTCATATTGTTTGGGACTTTCAGCCCTGAAAACGAAAGAGACAACCCTGATGAAATATGTGTAAGCCTTCACTTGAATGTTATCAAGACAGAATGAAACCTAATGTTAAAGCACAAATACAGAAAGGAAATGCAAGAGGAAATGAAAAGTGAAAGAGAATCTCCCCTCCAAAAAAGTAATTTAGATATTCCACTTCCCCATGCTCTCCCTTATCTCATGCTGCTTGGGGAACATCGCTTCTGCACATGCAAGCCACCACACAGACTGTGCCATGTATTGCAAGATGTAATTTCTGGGTTTAAAGGGAATAATTGGAACCAAGGGCCCCATCCTTCTCCCCAGCATATCCTGCACAGCCCCAGCCACAGCTCTTGCACTGTTGCTGTTGTTTCCAGCGGGGACTTGCTGACAACCCCACTGCCATCACTCTGCAATAAACCCAGTGTAGGTCAGAAACAACTTCAGGTTGATTATTAAAAACTCAGGCGATACTTATATTGCAAAACCCTCTTATAGTGGCCTGCTGCTCCTTGCAGAGTTTGGGAAATGAATAAAAGCCGGAATGTAAAACTGAAGCTGACTGATCAGGTAGGTCACGTCACCCCATTGGCCGCCCGCCTGGGTTTCACTCCTGACTCCATGTTCACCAGTTCCCAGGAGCTTGCTGTGGATCACACTTCTGACCAAGGTCCCAGCCTGGCACAGGTTGTGTCAACCAAAGTGCTGGTCTGGGGGACGTGGCTCCATTTGGGTGTAATTCGGACTGGGGGGCACTAAGCAGGTGAACCAGGAATTCCTCACTGGTGAAGAAAAAGAAAATTCAAACCTTTTGATTTGAAGCTTTTTGATCCAAGAGAGGTCTCACCATCAGGGAGCGAGTTCGACAGGTGGCTGTTGTGTTGTGGTGCTGTCTTGACACAATGTGGACTACAGCTGTGAAGTTAAAATGATTCAAATCCATGGATTTCAGGTCCCAGTCTGGGGCTGCAGAAAGTAGCCTGACTCTCGAGTAAGAACACACTACAGCCCTGCCTTTGCTGTACTACAATCTGTGATGACGATGCTCTTCTACTGCTTGCCCTTTAGCGTGGGTACAAGCACACCACTTCCACCCGGACAGCAACCCAACAGGCACCCACCCAGGTCCTGCTCTGCAGGAAGGGCAAACCGGCCTCCAGAGCTAACAGCGTTAGCGTTAACGCTGGCTTACGTCCCTTGAAGAACTGCATCTGCTGACCATTGCATGTGAGGTGGCTGGGGTGAGAGCTGGGGCTGACAAACCACTGCCCTCCTCTCACTGGTGCCCTCCTTTACCACTTCCAGGAGCAGCGTTTGCTCCTGCATAGATCACGACAGCAGCATTATTACAAGTACGCCATGGATTCGTATAGGCCATTACTAAGGAACAATCCCCACGTAAATAATTAGCAAATTACCTGCTTGAAAGTCAAAGTAGAAAACTTAATTCTTGACACTTAACAGTCTGGCATCTTTCACATAAAAATTACAGCCATAAACCAGTTTCACAATGCAAGCCTTGCAGAGTAACACTTCCCTTTGCCAAGCCGTTTTCCCAGAGTAAACACAAGCCTCTGAGAATGCTTATCTTGGTATAAAACCTTGCAAGAAAAATAAATAAAATTATATCCAAAATGAAAAATAAAATAGGATGTGTTGGTTTTATAGCACTGGGAAATCCATAAAACTTAATAATCTGAGTGCGGGAGGTTGAAGCCATTTTCTCTCCTTGGTGTTCTCCTTCCATCAAACACCACCTTCCACTGCAAATCACATTCCAAACAGCTGGTGGGAAAACAGGAGGCAAAGGGAAAACAATACTGAATTACGAATTATATAAATGAGTGGGTTTATTTTTATGACATTAGAGATGACCAAAGTAAAAAGAGGATTTTCTTTTCTCTTTCTGGTGTATTTAAGAATTACACACTGCCGGCTGCATTTCAATTAGGGGACCAGAAAGCAACATGAAGGGGCATGATGCTTAAAACCCACCAGTTTTCTAGCCAAGGAGTCTCCCATCTGGGTGGTGATCCATACAGGACAGGGTGAGCGATGTGGGCCGGGCCAGGGGGCAGTGATAAGGCAGCAAGAAGACGAACAATACTGTTCGAGCCCTACGGATGGCAAGTAGGAGCTTTAGGCAAGAGACAAAAGCAAACCAGAGAAAGCTGCTAGCAAGAGCTTGGAGCCACAGGAGCACAGGGGGTTGTTTGACAACAAAATCTTCAGGGTGTGCACCAGAGGA
Organism: Porphyrio hochstetteri; assembly: GCA_020800305.1. Classification (NCBI taxonomy): domain Eukaryota; kingdom Metazoa; phylum Chordata; class Aves; order Gruiformes; family Rallidae; genus Porphyrio; species Porphyrio hochstetteri. The sequence continues at coordinate 15,485,526 of CM036910.1, read as the reverse complement.
GACAGCTACTGGGCAGCACATTGACAAGGGAGAAGGGGTGGAGCAAAGAGTATGCAAAGTGATCGCGAAGCCAGCTGTGCTCTCAGGTGCCACAGGGACAGTGAGGTGCACGGGACAACAGAGAGCCTGTGAGATGGGCTTCCATAACACATGCAGGCACCAGAATTGAAGGATAAGGACAATGTCTCTTTGTGTCACCCACTGCTGCTGAACAGATTCTGTACAGTTTAAGTTGTGCTTAGGGTCATGAGAAGATCTACGTGTTGTTTGTCTCCCATAGCCACAGCTCAGAGCAGCTCCATACAGATTTTGGCACTGGCTAAGAGCACCAGTCATAAAATCCAGGAAAAACCAGGATGAGACAGGTAGAAATCTTGTGACTAAATATCCCATCATTGGAGGGAAATCAAGGAGAGGAGTGCCTGCAAATATTCAATTAAGAGTTAAGCTGCCACCCACCAGCCCCGCTCTCTGTCGCCTGGCACAGGCAGATGGCAGCAGTGCTGCCTGGGGGCAAAGTCCGCCCAAAAGCAGGGATGAGCTCAAAGAGACACAGCACGGCCTTCGGGAAACACGCTGTGCCCTGCAGCACGGGGCTGTGTGAAAGCAGCTGACATCACAGCAAAGTGGGAGGGAACCCACGCAAGGAGGACCGCTAGCTTTTTAAGTGTTTTTAATGGGAAACCCTGCCTGATAGAGACATCATCTTTTTGGCATGGCATCTCAGGAAATTTGCTACAGGCAGCCAGCTTTGCAAGGCACACAAAACACCGCAGCAGCTTTGCTGAGCTTTCCTAAGAGGAATTATTTGCGAAGATCCTCATCTCCATCATCTTTGAAAGGGCCTACCTCAGGCAACACAGATACTTGTACGAGACCTTGAGCAATTCTAATTTCTTAATTAGGGACATGAGGCGTAGCTCTGCCAAGAAGGGCCCCTTACCTGGGCAGAGCTGGTAGAGATAAAGGGGACGAGTGAAGAGGATAAGGTCTGACAAGGAACAATTTGGAGTTCTAGGAATCTAATTTTGCTTACCAGAATCTCTTCAGCAACAATTTCAGTTGCAGTTGGAGGGGAAAGGAGATGGGGAAGACAAGACAAAAGCATTGTACAGAATGGGCAAAACATTGGGCAGAAGAGGAGGGGGGGAAAGTCCCAAAAGCTAATATCAAACAGTAGGACCCAAGGGAGAGCAGCAAAAATGAGATTAATAAAGGAGGAAACCTTCTGGCTCCACCGAGCGAATGCTGGTTAGCAGAGAAATTCAATTCTGCAGGATTAAACAAGGTATTAGACTGGTGGGGGCAAAGAGCCCAACCCAACAGCCAAGCGCTCTCAGATGTAAGTCAAGTGACTTGACTGATTTTGAACACTCAGCTGGACTGGAAAAGCTCTTTACTAAAGCAACTACCGCAAACACACACAAATTGCTGAGAAAACCAATTAGAGAAGACTACACACTTGGGGAAATATCCTCAGCTGATGCTAACATGTGCCTCTTGATTCAGGCACCAAGTTTAGATGTCTGCACCAACAGGCAGCAGGAATGAGAACCCCGATGCCTCGTGTCTTGAATTTATCCCATTCGTATACTTCTAGGCACTTTAAGCATCACCCCTTAAAATTCGCTGCCCATCCTAGTTGGGTTCATCCTAGTGGAGTGATGGCAAACACCACCTTTCATTAGCAAACAGAAAGTAAAATCTGACAATGACATTATTGTGAAGACCTGCCCAGAGCTGTAACAGCTTCTGGGTCCCTGGGCTCAGCCCACTCTCCCAGCACTGGAGGGGACAGCACTGCCAAGCTGACTGTGAAGAAACAGAGGGAGGTTGTAGCCAGGTACCACATGTACCATGTGGAAATAGTGTCACTTTGGGAAATAATCACAAATGCTTCCAGGGTCCAGTTCTGCACAAATTCCACTGGCACACACGTGGACCAACTCTGCTGATGTCTGCTGCTTGTAACAGACTCACAGGTCAAAAAGAATCAAACTTCGGCAGAGTACAGGCCTGGGGTGCAGGCTCCAGGGGGAGAGCTTGGAAGACAGCCCCCATTATTTCCCACAATTGGGACGACTGCCCATGCGTATGCCAGGAGAGAGAGAGAGGTTGTCTTCACCTCTGTGGGAAGCCAGCTCCCACATTTAATAAAGGTTTCTCCTCCCAAAGGCATCACCAAATAGGAGAGCAGCACTTGCTCTTGTAACAAAATGTCACCTGCTTTTTGAGCACAAACTAAATGAGCTTTCCTGAGAAAATAATTGCCAACTATTAACAGGCCACTGTCAGCGCTCAAGTGGACTGTCAAAATACAAAGAAAGATGGACAACGTTCTTCCTGAATTGATACTTCAAACAAACCCCATCTGTGTTTTGAAATGTGTCATTAGAACAATGACGGGTTGTTTTTGTAGTTTCAGACCAAGAGCCATGCAATCATTTTCTAAGAGCAGCACCTCTTGGCTGTTCATGGAAATGCTGGAAAAAAACCCAGGTGATTCAGTTGGTCTCTTTTACTCAGCAGAGGAGCCTCAGCCCATCGCTTGTCCAGCCTGTGGTGGAGAATGCCTAGCTCAGGAGCAGACCAGGCAACTCTGCTTCTGAGAGTCACCCCCTGGCAACAGCCCCCTTTTTCCTAACTTCCACCTTCTTTACTTCTCATGGTAGGCGCAAATCCTATAGCAACTTCCTTTTGCCATTGTGTCGAAAGCAGATTTTAAATAATTATCCTCTCCGTAAGAATCAATTCTTCTGTCTCTCGCCATTTTGAGTGCTACTCAACACAGGAGCACTGTGAAGGATCAGCCTTACACCCCCCAATATGTGTCCAGAATTGGTCAGCACGAGCAGAGAAGCCTTGTCATTATACCTCTGCAGCGCCCAAACGCCTCAGGCCCCTAACCTTGAAAATTTCCTAGGATGGACAAGTCTGGGGTAGAGTTTTTCCAGCCATACAGGGCTGAACTTATGCTGCTGGACTCTCCTTTTGTTTAAGTGTCTGATCTTTTCCCTCATCGCTTGATCTTGACAAATGTCTGGATGTGACACTTTCAGCGCACGCCCGTCTCTCAGGAAGGCAAGATATTAAAGCGCAAACCAGATCCATCCTTCGCTGCAAAGGTTTTGCAGCGTGTTAGCATGGAAGACTACATCATTCACTGTCACTGCTTATCCCTCGGCCTGCATTACAATCAGGCGCTGTGAAACGCAGCTCTAATTACTCTGTCTAGAATGGCTGGGCCACTGTTCATTAAAAAGAAAAGTCAAATTACCGAATCCCCTTCTCATCCATCTCTGCTGATAGTTACTCTGATGATCAGGGCAGCATTAAGTGAGTCTGCTTATGAAAAACAGAACCTGGAAGACAGTTTCACCTAGGACATGACTGCTTTTCCCGTGCAAGTCACAACTTCAAACACGTGGGAGATGCAGGCTAACAAAGCAAACACCAGCTGCACCACGTAGCCCCATGTCAGAAAGCAAAACTGAAGAGTTCTCAGAACAAATGGTGAGAGGGAGATGCAGCAGCCATCTACTTACTGCAAAGCATCCAAGGCATAGAAGAGAAGGCATCCTTCAGGCTCCAATGGGAAAGCCCATCTCGGAGAGCACACCCGGTGCGGGCAGGTTAGTGCCCACTGCAGCGGAGTGGCAGGAACAGCAGTTTTCCCCAGCGTGCAGCGGTCCGCGCCTGAACAAGGCAGTGGTGATTCCCAGCACCTGACCGATCCGTGTAGTCACCACATGCAGGCCCTGGCTTCACAACCCTGCCCGAGAGCTGACTGGAGCCCTGCAGCACTCCAGCAACCATCATTTCTCATCCACATGCTAACCCTCAACACGGAACTCCCAACTTACTGGTTGCAGTGATGAAATGGATACATATTTAAATCTCAGAAAACAACATATAAACAAAAAATTCTGTTCTATACTCCTTAAATTGCATTTCAAGTACGGTTCTGCAACTCAAAACAGAAAACAAGATGGAGAGGATCTGGCCTTCAGACCAGTGATCCAGAGGTAGAAAGCACTATAATTAGAACCGGGACTGAGATTGAAGACCCCAGTTTGTTAGCAAAACTAATTAGCTAATTCTATTAGAAAGCAATAGAGAATAAGCAAGAGCAGAATCACTCTACAGCTACCTAAGCAAAGGACAGTTCAATAACTGTACTTAGGATATGTTTAAAAAAAAAAAAAATATCACTTTATGGATTCTGTTTCAACCTGGGCAATATTCACACATCTTGGACTTAGCAAAATGGTTTGAAGACGGTTTCATCAGAGTGAACACAGCTACTTCACAGCAAGATTTATTAATACATCCAAAAGAAAGAAAGAAAATCATTTTGTCACACTATATACAGATAATACATACAGTGTTTTATACACATATTACATCAGTTTTTACACAAGAAAAATATACATAAAAATGTAAACTTTTGTATACAAAAACCCTTAAACAAATTAAACAAGGACCAGATAACAAAAGGAGACCAATCTATTATCATTTCATTGATTTTTTTTTTTTTAAAATGGTAATACAGTACATTCATTGAGAAGTATGAGGAACATGTGAGCCAACCTTTCCTATTTAAAGGGAAAGTACAAACGCAAGCTTTCCTACCCGTCCCTGGAACGCTGTCCGTGAGCCTCCAGCACTAGAAGGAGTAGTGTGAGTTGCTGTTACTGCCAGGGACCACGTAGCAAAGGAACCTTCTTCTCAGGCATCCCCCTGCACAGCACTCCAAAAGCGAGACATTTGCAGAAGCAACCTGGGCTGGGCTTTTTGTGTGTATTAGCTAGTCTTCCAGCTAATACCATGAGAGAGGATGCAGCAATGCAAGTTTGTATGTTCCCTTTAAGCAGTCATTAAGTGGATTTAGCTTTGCTAAAGTTATTTTTCCCAATGTATGGTATGTTGAACATGTGTTGGGGATGAGAGGGAAGAAGGAAGGGGTGTAAGAGACTGCTAATCCTTGCTACCATGCAGTTACTTCAAAATCAGGTACATTTGCAAGCTACAATTCACTGGTTCAAAATACACTGCCTCACCTTTGCTTTCCCACTGCAACTTGTTTACATTTTAAACTCTAGTGGCCAAACAACTGTACGAGGCTCTTTGTTACAAGGCTGTTTCTGATATCAAAGTGTGATCAAGCTACCTTTAAAATGACACCAAAACAAACTTCTCTGAGACAGCCTTAAAAAGAGTGAGCATTCCCTCCAAGCACTTTGGATTGTCTGTTTGCCACCTTCTCTTTCAGTGGATCTAAGGTATTTACCCTTAACTGCAAAAAGGATATTTGTTTTGATTCAGAGTCACTCCACTTGTGAATAAATGTTTTGGGGAACTGGAGGGTAAAAACAACAAACCTGCAACAATAAACCTAAACCCTAAAACCTCAGGCATCAAATAAGAAGGGAACTACTTAATACGTTGGTGAAAAAATAGTTGCAGAAACTCGTTGGAAACAAACGATAGATTCCAATGAAGGCTTCTCACATTAAGTTAAGGACTTGTTACAGACATCTTCAATAAAAACAGCCATCCTCCACAAAGTATGTTAAAATGTAACACAATAGTGACGATGCACTGGTATTTCTCCTGAAAAGGACAGAAGGACATGAAATCTCCTTAGTGATTTCAGTACTACTGAATGTAGGAGGTGAACAATGATTTACAAAAGTAAAGTAATGAGGGGGCAAGCTGTGTAAAAAACCCCGTGAATCATTAATTATAATTGGACAAAAGGGAGGATGGGACAGAATGCAATTACAGTATACCTCTGACAGAAATAAATACTTAGAAACTTGGGTTTCCTTATCTTTCTTATGTCCACCTAAGTGATGGTGGGAGTAAGGGCTTGTCTGCTTGCTTTTGGTTTTTTGTTTTCTCTTTTTTTATATTTTTCTTTTTTTTTTATTAACAACCATTCTAGCAAAAAATTCAAAAGACAATTACAAATGGCTTTAGATAATTAAGAGTCTCCTTTTTAAAATAAAACTTTGATAACACATTTCTCCATTTCTTCTATATAATGTAGCTTCAGTGAAAATACATCGTAAGGGACAGCAATTTGCAAAACGTGGGGAAAAAAATTGCCAACCAAGGTTCGTAACATATACACATGTATATGCAGGACATCTACACTCTATATACATATTTAATATACGTATGCATGAGTATATATCAGGAGAGCACCAACAGGTACGTTCTCCACATACATAAACTAAAATAGCGTAATATATGTGTGTGTATAAATATATATTATACACACACAGTACACACACATACCCATACACACGCCCAAACATATGTATTATAGAAATCATGGTGTATGATTGCATGAAAGCTCAGATGGAACAGGACACCAGTTACCTTTTTCTGATAGAAATGTAAGGAAGACAAAATTCCATGGCTGAATTGTGACCAAGAAAAAAACGTGCCCTATCCATACTGAGAATGTGGTGTGCAGTGAGGCTCGATGACAGAATCGGAGCAACATTCTCCACTGAAACTGAAGCCTAAGTTAGCCAGGAGTTTCAACAGTGCTCAAATGTGACTGAGCAGGTTTCTGACAGCTGCTTTCTGCTAAAGGGATACAGAAGCTCCATTTAGCCAGAAAACAGAAAATAAAATACCGAAAACCACAATTTACTTGCAGAAGCAAAATCTTTCAATACACAATTAGATGCAAAGTGCTAGCATGTTAACGGTCAACTCCGCAGCTTGTTTTAAAATCTGTTTCAACGGTGAAATGTAGCGAGCAGTGCTTCTCTTGATATGTTTGATGACAACTCCACTGCTCAGAACAGAGCACAGGGCTGCCTTCTGCTTACTTGCCTGCATTACGGGAAACACAAACCAAACTCTCTTTTTCCCTCTGGGGATGAAAACTGAAGGTAAATTCCTTTGGGCGTGTTTTGCTCATTTTGCACATTTTCCTCTAAAATACAATGCTGGGTTAACCTTTTAATGTGCTAGGAAGCTTTGCATCAGGCTCTAAGAAAAGCCTGCGTTCACCTGCAAATTGGTCACAGTCATACTCAAGCACAGCTGAATAGCTGAGAATTTCAAGCAGATGCTCAGGGCCCAATTCAGCTGCCACTACAGTTGCCAAGAGCATTTCCCTAACCAATAAGCGGAGCTGGATTGGGCCATTAAAGCTGATGGCTGCTAGCAAGAGAAACCGTAGAGACGTGGGGGCAAGGAGGAGCTGGAATGGAAGCAATGGAGCAGAGAAGCAGAAGAGGTCGGCATTGCAAGAGGCCTCAACGAGTATTAATATAGAATAAACAAAAGCAGAAATGTATCAAGGAACCTCTGCTGTGAGGGCTGAGGTAACACAAATCAATGGTGACCAAGCTCAGATCAGTCACTGATGTCATCCAAATCCCTCAGAATGAAAACCACCTTGTTTGGCACAAGTGCTTACCTGTTACCCATGTGTTATGTGGATAGTCTCTCTCTTTAGCTCACACACTTACTCCTGTTACAACTAATGTACATGTGTGTGATACAATGTATATTTTGCTTCTATACATCTGTATGCACGTATATATCGATTTAGATTGATTGCATCCATACGTATTTATTGTACATCATGAGGGCAAGTCCACATTCAGCAAAGTGCTACCAACATCTCATTTACAGATAGATCTCTCTGTACAGGTATACACAAAAACGTGTCTCTTCTTTCATGTAAGGATCTCTGCTGCCAACTCCCATTAACCACCAAACAAGCAGAAGAAAAGGCCTCTGACAACTCGCACCTCCCTGCCCTTTCCCTTGTATGGGTATGTGCCAGAAACAAATTGCAGGGTGGGGGTCAGGGGAAGGGATGCCTGGGGGGTATCAACATGCTGACAGGGAAGGGGAGATAAAAAAATCCTTTTTTGAAAACTAAGATTTGATTTGCAACTGCTTAAGAAAAGCCTTCAAAAAATTCAAATGTCTGTGCAATGCTGGAAGGTCTGTTTTTCTAAACAGATTTTTAAAGTCACCAGGATCATCATCATTAAAAGCGATACTGTATGAATAAATAACAATTAGGTTACTTTCTCCAGCCAAAATAGAACAGTATGAAGAGTAAGCCAATCTGTAAGAACATTTCTGACTTCTCACAGTTTCAAGTGAGAACTCCCATAAAGAAATCTTCCTTCTGCAATCATGAAAAAAAAAGTGAAGTGGCCGTGATTAAATTCAGAATTTCACAGCACAAGTGAAACTCCCTGGATTGAAATCACATTTTGTTCTGCAACCCCACAACAGCAATTTTGGGTAGAAATTAATACACACCAAGACCCTTGGGAAAGAAAAGAATCTACTTTGAAGACAAGATCCTTTTACAGAATGGAGATGACCCCACAAACACTGCCCCTTGCAACCTAATTTGAAAATACAAGGACATCGATTGACAACATTTTCCAAGTCAGGCCACAGGAGACTTGGGTATTAATTTGCAGAGATATGGCAATTCCCATGCCTCCCCATCCCACCGAATGCAGACCTTCCCATTTCAGTATCTTCTGAAAAATATCACTCATTTCTCCCACCTCTCCTCCCCCACAACTTGTTTTATTTAAAGGCTGTCTTTGGGAGCTTGGTATTTTCATGGCATTTTGAACAGGGCTCAATGCAACTCATTTCAGAATCAGTAAAACTGACATGATATCAGAGTTAGCCTTATAACAGAAGATTATGTAGTAGAGAGTTTCAGTTATTTATACAACAGTGAGGACATAACAACCCCCTACTAAATAATCACATTTCTACAATACATTCCATCACCTCTCAACTACTTTAGGCTTTACAAAACTATGACCTACATACAATATACACATTCGTATCGCACATACATCCCCCCCAATGCATATTTTTTGTGTGTATATATAATACATACATGCACACAAGCAGTCTAATTCTATTTTAAGTCACAGTGGGAATTCCTTTGTGAGGAAAGGAGGGGAAAAATTCCTGAATAAGACACTGTAGATTCCTAATGTTCTGACTTTTCAAATTCCAACTCACAGAGCTAACTGGAAATAAATACATTTAAAAAAAAAAAAAAGGTCTTACAAACTTGGTTCACAACTTCCAGCTACAGTAGTTGGATTTTTAAAATTTGATCTATTTACCCTGTAACTAAATTTCTAATCATAGGTACAAACCACGGATAAATTATTGCAGAATGTAACACTCAAAATAAAATTTATAAAGAGTTGTAGGAACAGTAATATAAGGGTTAAAAAGAGTTCTATGCTTTGTTGATACAGGATACCATTTTATTTTATTTATATATATATCTATATATAGATATAGATATCTGCAAGGTAGCAAAGAATAGCTGTACACCTTGACACGGCAAAGATCCAGTGTAAAAAGGTGCTTCACTAGTTTGTTTTTCCAAAAAAGCTTGTATATAATTTTATAGCTATTAAAAACACATATGCAACATAATTCATTACACTCAATACAGCTTTAGTATAAAACTTATAATTTATGAGGTGATGTTAATAGCATAAATTAATATACCATTTCTCTTAAAATCTACAATAAGTATTCTGAAAGCTCATTGGGGAAGGGTATCTTTAAATAAAAAGTTTAAAGCTGAGCGTGATGAAAAAGATTCTATATGTTGAACTTGAGATGAGAGCCCCGAGAAGAGAAAGAGTCCCTAAGCCAGACACCGTGGACTATAAAACCGAACAAAGATTTCTACTTCTTGCGCTCTCACTTAGGTGACGCTCTACCTTAAATTATTATTTACTTTTAAAACTATATAGGGTTTTTTTTTTCTTTTTTTTTTCTTTTTTTTTGTTAACTGCCCTTATTTCCACAAGGAATCCCTGAGACATACCCAAAACTGTACAGTGAAGGTCATCACTGTTCAGAGAAACTGGTTCAACCCCTTCTGGTAGGATGTAGCTATTTTGCATGAGAATTGAACTGTCCATCGCTTCAGAACGAATCTGTTTGCCCGGAACCAACTACACTGTTTAAGACGCAGGTTAGAGAGTCATTTTAGGGTAAATCGGTCCACTCCAAAGTAGAAGCCAATGCCATCGCAGTTAGCTATACCAGAGCAAGCTGCACCAAAGTTAAAGTTTTCCAGAGGATATCTGGGAACGTTACCTATCCAGAGTTCACCTCCGTGGGTACTGGCTGACAGTGAGAGAAGCAGGTAAAACATTAGCATTACTGGAGCAAGTTCAACACGTGTATGCACTTGCTACACGAGTACTCTGGACATTGCACTGTGTGTGTGTTTGGGGGACTAGCAAGGGGAAGGAGTAGGAAGAATGTATTTTTCACCATCAAATAAGTACAGTTTTAAGGTCAAAAGCCCAACCTTCATCCTGTTCACTTCCAAACCGAATTCTATGAGCCAGAGTAGATTGAAAAGGTGACAACAATTTTTTCAAGGAGACAGAAGAAAGCTTTCTCCAACTATTGCTGTCCATCTATGGCCAAGCCCACTTTCTCCTTTCAAGCTTCCACTACCTTATTCCATAGTAGCCAGAGAAAGAGTACGTGAAAGCAGAGTAGAACTGGGGAAAGCAAAGAACAGAGCAACCAAAGTAGCAGAACAGCAAAGAGAAAAGGTCCTAAAGCAGTCACTGTTGTTTGTTTTTTCTTTTAAATGGCTGATGAGTGAGAAAATTGTTCTAAGACACATCTTTTGTTAATCCTCTTCCACCAAACTTCTTTCCCAACAACAGTGTTTTTGTCTATCTTTAAAGACAAAATCAAAACTTTACTGATAAAGCTAAGATTGCTCACAGCCAAACCTTTCCAAAAGTCTAAGATTAAGTTTAGTAAACAAACACGTAGATTTTCCCAGCAACCCTCCTTACTTTTGTTTGGGCTTGTGGGCATTACATAGAGTAACTCAGTTTTTTTCTGTGTGACTTTCTACTGATGCGCTTCTCAAAAGCAGCGGAACCTGTGAGCAAGGTAAACTTGCTAAAAACACCTGCACATTCATTGCTAGCGTGTGCACTCCCACAATCAGTGCTGTACCCTCAGCATCTGGTTCATTATTAGCATGCTGTGAAACATCATCTTACTCACTGATTTGAGAAATACTTCGATCTATTGCACTGTTGTTCTAGCATCCAAACAGTATGTTATGAAGTGCAGGAATCTCTCTGCCTTTCGTTTTACAATCAGATTCGCTCAGGACCACAGAAGACTCACCCCTGGCATTACTTACAGTGGAGAAGTGTCTGAGAATGGGAGAATAAAAGAAAGAATGGCAAAGAATGTAGAGTGGAAGGAAATAAAGGAGATATGAGAAGCAACCCACAACACCCCACCATTAAATGTTACCTAAGAGATCAGAAAGAATTTGTTACCAAGTCAGAAAGATCTAAAGATCTGGCCTGCACATTAGCCCAAAACTACTCCTTCAGTGAATATTTCTACCACCACCAGACCTTGCAACAGGCCTGCACAGGAGACTCCTTCACATGTAAGGGTGAAAATACAAAAGCAAAAGGAAACATCCCACCAAGGAAGCTGCCCAGATACCCACACAAATGCCTCAGTGCAGCAGATCACTGTGGGTTGCCTACTGAAAGCACCTCCTGCCACCACTCCTGCACCCTACAGGTCCTGAAAGATTCAACTGCACCTAGCTGGCTCTTCTAAAAATATTTCCCTCCTCCATTCCCAACTGCTCATACTGTTGGAGAATTCATCAGTGGATTCCACTCGCTGTAGCACGAAGATGGGGAGAAACACCCCTGGAGCCCTGGCAATGCCTATAGTAAAAGGCAGCAGCCAGGATGCTGCAGGAGCTCAGCAGGGAGCTGGGGTTCGGAAGCAGAATCACAACACATGCATGTAACCACCAGGGCCAGCTTCTCAGGGAAATGCCCATCCCCTCTTTATTGTACTCCTTTGTGAGATTCTTCTGGCAAGCAGCTTCAATCCCAGGCTGTATTTGGATGTAGCTACAGCAAAATGAAGCTTCAAGCTGAATTTGGCTACTGCTATGCAGGTTCAATCCTAGGCCCTTTGCCTTGGCCGTGCTCCTGAAGCCAGTGGCATCACACTGTGCCTAACAGCTCACAACTTCTTCCCAATTTTACAACTAATATCCATCTCCCTCTAAAAAAAAACCCCAACACACCCCATCCCCACCCCCCCAAAAAAAAGAAAAAAAGAGCCCAAACCACTTTCCTTGGCTTCTCTTTAGTATTATGTATGACCCTTCCTTGACAGTGTTTTCCTTGCGTTTGTACTTCCACCACCTCTGATCTTTGCCTAGCAGGCAATAGGCTTCTTGGGGCCTTCCAATGCTTTCTGAATGAGAACTCCAAATCCTAATTTCATTAATTTACTGAATGAGGTGGGAAATCTAGCTGTTGCCATCTTCACGATGTCTGAGGCAGACCTGCAAGTGTGCTACTTCTCAGCACGCTTCTAAGTCTTCTGACTTAGAAGCCTTTATACCCAACCATAGAGAGAAGGAATTAAGCAAGAACCTGGATAAACTGGAAGGCAGGGAGAGAGAAAAAGATGCATCCTTTCCATTTTCTTGCATCATAATGAGTCCAAAGAACAAATCAACTTTGAGGTATCTAAGTGCATATGGTTCCCCTCAAAGTTGTTGTGAAGTCTTCCCAAGTGAAAGGAAATATCAAAGCACGTCTTACACAGCAGTCCAGCACAAGGCTGTTCCTGACGAGCCTCTAAACACTATGAAAGTTCATCTTGTGTTAAGTACTTTTGTACAAAGACTAATTGAGGTGCTAGTATTACAAAAAATGATGTTACTGGAATTTCATTTTAAGTCTAATTTCTTTTCAGCTTTTAAAACTCAAATCTTATGTAAAGAAATTAACTTTTAGGCTCAAGTAGCTTTATTCCATTTGTTAACACGTAAAGGGCACGACAGGTATTGACCATCTCAAATCAATGGACCGAAATTGCTACACTGGCTCTTTGATGAAAGGGTGATTAGAGCGCTAATTGCCATACGAGGAGATGATACTCAAAAACCTTTGCAAGAGAGCATGGATTCTACTCAGGAAGCACATAAATAACAGCTTCAAGGGCTACCTTAACCAGACTTGCAGTATTTCCCAGAGGAAGAGGTGTGAAACATCTCTGGCTGCACATACCTCTCAGATTGCATCTCTCACATCCAACAGTAAGACACTGATTCACTGAAGTCAACAGGTTGTGTGGGTGTAGAAGCCCACCTGGAATGATCCACCTTGTAAAGCTAAGATCAAGACCCGTAACTGCTCAGCAGGCTGTACCCATGAAATTGGTGGCAGTGAAAAAACAGGAGGTGAACCAGGAAAAGGCAAGAGTGGTGGGCCATTTCAGAACTCAGTGTCAGAAGGACAGAGGGATTCCTATTTCAAATGTATACAGACTGAAATTTCTTTTAAAAAGTGCAGCTTTACTGCAAACTTTGTTTGCTCATTGAAAAGCATTACATGATCACTTTTCAGGGAAGAGTCATCAAGGGATACACAAAAATTGAAGTCTAAGCAGGGGAAGAGAGCTGATATCCTAGGCTACCTTAAAGGAATGCAGGGACATAGCAGCCACTGATTTCAAATGGGAATTATGGACCCTGCGTGGCTCTGACGGCTTTCAAAACTCCCTGTCTAAATCAACGTTCATATTAGGAGCTGGGTTCTGTTCTGAGTTAGACCAGTAAAAAACCACAGTGACCTTAGACCAAAGAGCTCCTCCACGTTTTACACCAAACCGAGCAAGCAGAACTTTGCTCTCAGTTCCTCTCCTCCCTTCCCCGACAGCATTTACTAAGAGAGAGAAACGTGATGTGGGGCAAATATACCCTGCATTAGCTGCAGCTTCATTACAGAGCTTGATGGGCAGAAGAACAATTTCAAGACCAAAGTCCTGACACCAGTTTATAGAAATTAACATCCTCCAAAATTACGTGAATACCCAAGCAGATTAAAGAATTAACCATTTGGTATACTAGTTCTCCACTCTTTTTCAGCCAATCATTCAAACACATTGAAGAAGGTATATGGACACAACAAAAATCATTTGCAAATCAAACAGTTGTCTCCTCAAAGTATGGGGAACATAATACAAAAATAAATAAATGCCTTGTCAGATTTGCCTCATTTCACAATACCACTGGGCATTCCTCAATCAGCAGGACAATCACAAGCAGGATTTCATAGGCTTCAATTCAACTTTTTACATGATTTAAAAACATTTAAATGTTACAAACATATTTAAATCACCACTTAAAAAATATTCGGCTTATATTATTAGATCTATTTTACCAAGTATGAAATAAGGACTTCATAACAACAGAAGCATGAAAATCATTTTTGTTTCCTCCACCCACATACACTTGCAATTTCAGAAAAGGACATATGCATCATCCAGGCTCCTTTATATTCAAGGAGAACAAATCTTTCAGGAAAAGAGGGATAGTAAGTACAATTGCTACGATAGTAAGAATAAACAAGACCTATCCCATTTAAATTCTGTTCCTTAGCAAGACGAGGAAGTAGAGGTTTGGGTCAGAGATTTTGGTGTGGGCTTGACTGCTAACAAAATGAATTTATATAGCAACTTAACTTTGTTCAGTGATCCCTTGCTCAAACAATTTATTAGGCCTCCCTATTACATGTGCTTGGTATCTCTTAATTTCCTGATTTAGACCAGACTACATGCAGGTAGGACGTTTTACTGTAAGGCAGAATGAAATCTGTCTTCTACAGTAAGAGACTGAAATGTGGGATTTTCTATTCTCTCTCATCTGCATCTCAGAAACAAACCAAGATGAGTAAAGACTTGTTATATTAAGTAGGAGCTACTTTTACAAAGTCAGAGTACAGTAGCAAGTTTGAGCCCTGTAAAGTCACAAGCAAATTCCATTTTTCCCTTCCTGATCACAAGATGCAAGTAGACACATCAGAATTTCTGCTGCTGTTATCTCTTGAATTAAAAAACAAAACAAAGTAACAAAATCTAAAAGCTAGTGGACTCCTTTCTTTAAGATCTGAAATTGCTACCAAAGAGTATGAACACTATTATTTAGCAGGTGAGCAGTAAAAGCAAAACTGTCCTGCAAGCAGAATGAATTTGTTATCTATTTTGCTTTAGTGATTTCCCTCTTGGTTACCCGTGACTGCTGATAGGCACCTGCCAGATCCTTACACACATTCAGCTTCCCATACAGAGCATCAAACCCTACAAATGTTGAAAAAACTATATGGCTCCTAGGGGGGAAAAATTATCCAAGAAAGTCTCAGTAGCTAGACATAATTTGAGAAACGCATCCACTTGTAACTTACCAAAAGGTCTGACCTACACTTGTGTGGATGGGCAGAATACAAAAAAATTCTTCCAGTTTCAGCGGGGAAATTCCTGTCAGCCTGTCAGACAAGGAGTTCTGGACAAAGCCACACTTGAAAAGGCAAATCATCAATGCTACAAGGCCACAGTAATTCAGCAAGGGAGGGAATTTCTGCACAGGAATCTTCATTACTCCATAATCTATTTTAATCTTTCTGGTTTTATTTATTTTTTTTCCCTGGGCTAACTTCATATTAGCCTTCAGATTCTGGGCAACCAGTCAACTGATCCCCTTGCTGCTCAATGAATTAAAAATCATCATAATAAAAAACAAAAATCAGCATGCAAAGAACAGTGACCAGTTCTGGAAGGTCAACTGTGGAAGGATAACTCCCACTTTTTCAACAAAAGATGAAAAGGAACTGCTGCTCCCTGCACCCCAAACACACACATGCACAAAGAGGAGGTCAAGAGACTATTTTAAGAAACTGCCAAACTCATCCTTGAACCATGATCTTGATTTAGGACTTCAGCGCACCATTCTCAAATCAATGAATCAATGTGTGCAGCCAAGTTTTCCATGCCAGATGCTACCTTCGGGAAAAAGTAAATAAAATAATAATAAAAAAATAAATCAGGAGACTTCTGCCCACTGGAAAACTTTCTACCAGATGCTAATGGGATGGCAAGCACTGATCCGAACCCTAGGAAACAGTAATCTGAGGTATCTTTCCATTTCTAGGTCTTACTGCTAAGATCAATTACATCCAGTAACTGTGCTGTATCCTTAAGGAATTATTGGGGAACAGTGAACCTGCCTGCAATAAATGAGCACCGGTGCATAACAAGCACGTGTGAACGCTACAGCAAGGTTCACAGAGGGCTAACCCTGGTCAGTACTGAAGCAGGGGTTTTCTTCTCAACCCCCTCTTAAAAAAAAAAAAAAAAAAAAAAAGGGAAGGGAGGACAGAAAAAATGAAGAAAGGAAAAAGGAAAGATAGAAAACACAGGTCCCCCATCTACCTGCACAGAGCCAGGCAGACAAGCTCAGCTGGAGGTGGTGAAGGGCGCAGATGCGTTATTGGTACTGGTAGCGGTGGCACTGGTCACTGCGAAGCCCGTGGGAGGAGCTATGGAGCTGTGGCTGGGCTGCAGGTCCTTGGGGATGCCACTGTGGGAGCTCAGCTGGTGCCCAAAGGCTGCGCTGAACTGAGGGAGCTGTTGTTTAGGGGAGGTGGAGGCCATGAGTTCAGCAGAGGCAGGACCCATGCCACTAAAACTGGTCTGCGGTAACCCCGGAAGCACACTGGAGCTGTTGGGGGTCACAGTGGCGAAGGCAGGCTGTGTGGTCTCTGAGTGCGAGGTGGTAGGTGGTGTGGACAGGGAGGTGGACAGGAGGTGTCCATCTGCACCGAGAAGGTTGCTAAACGGAGAGGGGTCCCCAAGATTGACAGGAAGATTCCCCCAGTGAGTTCTGGGGTTGACCACCCCGCTAAGTGGCACATCCAGCTGAGTTGGGAGCAAGTGCTGTGCCATCATGGGCATCTCTGCTGAGAAGGTAGCTGCCAAGTTATCACCAGAAAAGGATGTGGTGTGAGGGGATGTGATATGGTCACTGTAGGGAGACGGCACATGCTCACTATCATAATGGCTTCCATGGGGTGAGGAGTGTGAATGGTCACTGCTGTATTGCTGTCGTGAGGTGATCAGGTCATCTGCCTTGCTCAGCAGCTGGGCAGGGTGGGGCCTCTGGGAGGCATGGCTGCCATCATGAAGTCCATGAAACTGTCCTGGGAAGGCTCTCTCCCCAAGGCCACTCTGGCTTATCAGAGTGGCAGAAGTAAGGCCGACGTTGGCTGGGGCTGAGAATTGCCCCTGGATCTGCCCTGCCAGGGGCGTAGGTGGGTTGGACAAGGTAGCAGAACGGAGCAAGTTCTCATCCAGCTCCAGACCGGAGAAATTATCATGTACTATACGCCCATTCAACAGCTCCCCCAGATCCGTGTTAACCTCTCGACTCAAGGACTGTATTCCTGGAGCTCCAGCACCTGTAGAGAACACCCCTATCCCTCTATCTGACAGCTCCTGAACTGGCACACCATCTGTCTGTGTAAGTACTCCAATGGTACTCAGGCACTCAAGAGAAGTTACAGCCTGTAGGGCCCGTTCCAGTTCTTCAGCCTCTTCTGTAGTTGGAAGGAGATCTCCATTTTTACCTGCAGAAATAGGGACACCAGAAGTTAGTGCCCGATTCTCATGTAAGCCCAGCACTGGCACACTAGGGATGCAGGGGTACAGACAGTTCAGTACAGAGCTGTAGTGAATGATAACCTTCCATAATGGCTTGCAGTACACAGAAATTGTCCTTCACCAGTGTTCACTAGGCAAGCAAGGTAAGAAAAACAAGAAATTATACCTTCAATGGAATTCCCTCTTCCCACCCTCCTCTTCCATGTACTGCAGTACAAGATGCCTCCCAAACTCACTAGACTCAAAGTAAAAATGCTCAAATTAGATGTTCTTCAATGCTGCAATAACACAAATATTCCACAAACTCTCTTCTACTTACCACATTACAGCCTAAGCCTAAAATTCACACACTGTAATTTAGGTTAATTTCAACTCAAACACAGTCTGATGTCATGTCATACCAGAAAATGACCAAATAAACAACATACCCCAACTCTGGACTGTTCTAATGTCTTTGTTACCTATGATAGATACTGAGCTTTAGAATCCAGAAATTCAGGCACAGTTCTGATCAAAAGCTAGTTTCAAAAATGTACTTGAAGATTTTATTCTCACTCTCTTCTCCTTTTATCAAAGGCCAGCATTGACTGTGATTCCAGCCCCACTCGATGGCAGAAAGATGCCATTACTGAAAATACTCTTGATTAAACTGCAACACTGACAGGCAGTAAAAATGTAAAATGAATTATTAAAATACTAAACCAATTAGGATTTTCAGAGCAGTAATTGTAAGACGAAGCAGCAAACTACATACACCAGTCTTCTTAGAGTCTGTTTTACTTCAGAGCTCGCAAACAAACAATAGAGCAGATGCACACTTCCTTGTCTGGAAGTTATTACTTCTGCAGGAAAGCAAGCAGCCCCTCAAAATGCATTTTAGAAACACTTGCTCTTTCAGCTCACTGACTGTGTTCACATTAGTATAAAATAAAACGGTACCTTCAAAGAAATCAAAATCTTGCAAGTCATCAGGCAGCCGCGGCAGGACATCAGAGAAGTCCTCGTGATTCAATTCCAAGTCATGTGGAATGTCTGTGATTTCATTGGCGATATCATCAGGCAGCTCATCGGCACTCAGCTCTGGTGTGGAGGGGCTCCTGCACAGAAAGTACCTTTAGTCCACAGTATTCAACTCTGATTCGTCCAAAAGACAACTACAAATGCATAGCCACCTATAGTAGGTGTTTCCCCACATCTTCACCCCCCCTCCACCCATCATCTAGGGAAAAAAACACTCTTACAAAGTTTATTCTGGAAGCTTACACTTAGCCTCCTGACGGGGCAGCAGGAGCAAGGCATTTTATCCACCAAACTGATGAATTGCTCAAACCTGAAATGACCCCGCTCTAAAGGTTGTGTTTTTCTACTGACAGTCACATGGAGATGCAATTGCTAGCCCTGCTCCAGATGCCCATCAGCACGGCAACATCGGTGCCCACTGACAAGGTTAAGCTACCAGTGGGCACACTGGGGCAAGGCTACCACTGACCGTATGTGGGGCATCTCTACTGGCAGTGAGACACTGGCAGGCATGGTGAGGTTCCCTTGGGGCACTGCAGGAGGAATGGGTTTCTGGGGCCGCCGTGGGCCTCGCCTTCTCTTCTTCTTGTGTTTTTTGGTAAGTGCAGGTGGCTTCGTTTTCTTCCTGGGTTTCCTCTGCTGCTGGTGCTGAACTTTGCGGGAACTGTCCCCTCTCAAGAAATTGTCCTTTGGGAATAAAGCAGTAGCAAAGGGAGCATGTTAAGAACAAGAATTATTTTTCCTTGCTGTTTATCCCTGGTCATTCTATAGACATTCATGTGTAATGCAAGAGACTGCTAATTTACACCCAGACAAGGTTATGAAAATTAAGCTGTTTTCTTCCTCATACTAAATTCAGATCCAAGTGCCTGGAGTGAGCAAAAAAAAAAAAAAAAAAAAAATGACCACAGGATCTCTCACCACCATTTTCTATTTCTTGATTCAAGGGAGGAATCAAATTTCTTCCAGTGATGGGAATTCTCATGCATGCTTATTATGTAAAAGATTTTCACAACATATTAATTGGGAATGTTTAGCCCTCTTAAAAAAAATAACAGCAAACAAGCCCTTAAGTTCGCAAACTTAAGATTGGGGTTAAAATTCCTGATAATTCCAATACAGTTTTGGCTTTGTACTTACCATTTTTTTGGCATGTTCTTCGCACAGAGGTGTCTGATGTGTAATGTCAAAAACTGGCACAGAGCACTGCTGACCATCTGCAAACTTGGCTGTGCAACTTGAGAAGAGCTGCTGAGAACGGTTCAATAAGATATCTGTGCATTTCTGCATCAGGAATAACACACGAGGCAACGATGGAGGAACGCCCTTTGATTTATCAATCTGATGAAGATCAGAGCCTTCAACTCTAGCTGTCCATAGATGCTATTTTTAATGAGTACGTTAACTTTGTTATTCAAGTTCAAAGCTAGGTAAGGCTCAAACCCCACTTTTAAAGTGAAAAACTGCATTCATGCAGAATCTCTAATGATTTTATTATATATTGAGATAGTTTTATGGAAGCAGCCATTTCACTAATGAGTTCTTCACAAAAATAAGCCTTTTCCTGGAGTCTTAATCAATAGATCAATAGTAGCAGTTGGAACAGTGTAGTCAACAGGACTATTTCCTTACAGACTAATGACAATCCATACTGAAACATTAAAGAAAGAGTATTTCTTAATTCAATCTTTTAAGGTACATTCTTGGCATTTATCTTTAGAGCGCAGACAAAGAAGTTTCAAGATCCTTCCTGCTCCTCTGAAAAAAAGATGTGCAATCAGACAGAAAGGTCAAGTAAATCCAAACGTAAGCTTGCTGAGATTTCCTTCAGAAAAATCCCCTGCAGGAGTGAAACTGTTTCCAAACTTAGAGCAAATCAAACAGATATTTCATTGTGTTTTTTCAAACATTAGAAGCATTCCTTCCATCTTGAACCTCAAAAATCACTATGTATGTTCAGAAAATGCTGAAATACAAAAGAAATGGAAAACCTGCAGAACAATCCAGATGGCAGACTTGGACTAATGGGTCAGAACGAAGATCCTGCTCATTTTAGGAGAGACTGTTTCCACTGAGAAGAAAGTGCAGAGGGAAAAAATGGGCACAAATGCAAAATCACTAGTCTTGCCTTCTTCTGTTCTATGGCACACCAACAAGCAAGACCATTTAAAGTTTTGAAAAATAAAAATAAATAAAAATGGAATGAGGCAAATCCCAAACATGGCTGCACACATCGCTGAGGTTTTGAACTGCTCTGCAGAGTATTTTTAAGGGGCCTACAAAAAAATCAACCAAGAAAAACAGGGCATCTGCAAACCAAACAGATTTAAAAGGTGATGCAGTCTGATAGCAACTGGAACAGACAAGCTCTAGTGACTTAAAATATCAAAACCTTCAATAAAAGGAGTCACTCCAGCAAAAGCACCAATGACTCTTCAGCTAAAAATACAAAAGACAAAGTCTGTTGGATTCTTAAGTACAGCAGATCAGAAGTCTGCCTGCTTGTAGTCTTCAGAATCAAACCTCACATCTGATGTGCTCCCTCCTTTCTGTGACCTTGTGCACTGACTCTTAACATCCTCCTCAGGCTTTGCTTGAAATCCCCAGCACCGGGAATTCTTCCTATCTAGAATTTGGATTCTGCGACTTCTTCCTTTTTGCTTCTTTGAACAGTGCAAGGTATCAGATTTCCATCTTTCTAGACAGGGTAAGCCTTTTTTTTTTTTTTTTTTTTTTTACACTTCCTGTAAAAACTTGTTCCCATAAACCCTTCATAGGTAGGTAGTCTACTGGAACCTACCAAGAACTGTATGAACACCATGAGGCTGAAAGCCATGCCATTTGTACCAAGTCATCCATGACAGAGATGATCGGTTTTGTGAATGCTTCTTGCACCTGCTAAATACGGCTGTTCCAGTTTTACTGGTAGTAAAATGATGTGACTATTATATATAGCAGTGGCAAACTACTTAACTTCACTGTCTACACACCCAAATCACATAGAAAAATTAAAAGCAAAGTAGTTGATGCACTAACAAATAGGTATTTCTTTGTGAAAATGTATTTGTCAATGCAAAAACCTAACAAACAAAACACCACCACCACCCCCCCCAAAACAGAACAGCTTCCATGCCTGAATGCAACTCCCAGAGTTAAGAGGATACGCTGAAAACAATGCCTGGTGTATGGAAGGGCCTTGTTAGTGCACTGTTCTCCCTTTGAAGTCCCACTACAGGTTGTTGGTTCCGCATCTCTCTGCCTCGCTTGGCTTGTGCTGAAAAAGAAGCATAAGAGAGTTTAGAGGCAAAACGCCAGCCTCAGGTGGTTATTGCACACAACCCTGGTGCTGAATGTGGCACAGCAGGATGAAAAGGTATAACATGTGTGTGCATCATGATCCAGATGGGTGCACACTGCTACTACACTCTATGTCAATGACAGGTGAAGGTGTGACTGCAGTAACAGGATTATTCTTTATTTCACAGGGCTTAATCGTAATGAGAGGTGCTGTGTGCTACTACCATGTAAATATTACAACACCCTGCAACAGAGCCAAAGACAGCAGTAGGTGAGTGTCAACACAGGTGATCCTTAAAATGAGGTCAATCTTTAGAATAAAATGTATTGGGTATGCCTACATGGGCAGTCAAGTGCACTTCCAAGCCTGTTTATAAATCAAAACATGCCGAGCATCCCCAGAGCTTACATGCAAGCATGTGCTCGGACAAACTTAGACTGAGCTCTGGAGTGGCAGAGCCTGAGCGTGCTCAACATGGGTAAAAGCTCTCCTTCATCAATGTGGTACAGCCCAATCCACCAGCAGGTGCCCGGGGCTGAGCGCTTCCTCAGCCCAGCCTCAAGTTCTTGAGCCTGAGCTGCAAGCAGGCGACCAGACAGCAGTGTGGATGAGTACTGCAAGCATTACACAGCTCGCTTGGTGTTAGCCTGCTCTCGAGGCATTTGTCACCTTCATGAAGATAAAGCTGGCGATTCCAGGGCTGAATTTCACCTCTGTACACGTTGTTTTCTAGGTTGACAAAAAGCTGGCTGTAGCCTGACTCTTTTCCTTCAGCCATTTCTGTCATCAACTGCACTTTGACTGAGCAAAGTTTCAGTTAGCAATATTATCCCTGTGAAAAATTCTGTTACTGAAAAACTCTTTGGCTATTTAAATTAACCAGAGCAGTGACATCAGGCATACACCTGGCTTTGCCAGTCTACCCAAAACAATGTAATTTTTTTTTTCTTTTTTTCATAATAAATGGCAAAAGTAATAGAAAAAACCCAGCAAGAGTTCTGGGCAAAGTTTTGCTGTAGTTTAAGTCTGGAGACACAACTTTGTAAACTAGTAGTGTACTTCCATATTACACCTCTGAGCAGCTCTTTGGCATGACTCCACCTCCCCAATAATACACCCTCCAACTGCCAGAAACCACAGATCACTGTCCAGAAACATAAGCATCCCATAACCAGAATATGCTCTCAGTATCCTGCTCCAGCCTGCCTCTCATGTTAGCCCCTCCTAACCTCTCCCCAGTCACACATCCTGTAAAGCAAAACCACAACGGCAAAAGATGCGGCTGGTACCCGAGATGTAACATCAGGGTTCAGACTTACTCTGTTTCTGCACAAATATGAATCAACCAACTCTCAAGTATGCTGAGAGCTGGAGGGATGTTGACATTATCTAGAAAGTATTCCCACAGAAGGTAACCTTCAGAGTTGTTAGAAGATATTTATTTTGCTGCCAAGTTTCATTTAATGTTAGATTGAGTTAAATCTAACAAAAAGTGTGAGCTTCAGTTTCATTTGCTGGGAAGAGAATTAAGAGGAGTACAGACTTTACAAAAAATTGTCTGAAAAGCAAAATCTGAACCGAAACAGTGAACTACAGACCAGACTGCACATTGTCTAAAGAACTGGGCTTAGTAAAGTACCAGACATTTGAAGGCAGCCAACACAGAGATGAATTAATAAGAATAAATTTTAGCAGGCCAATAACTTCTTTTGTGACATTTAAGAAATCGGGCCCAGACACTGCTGAACAAACAATCCACATTTTAAAACACACAGCTGGAGAATGCTTGTCTTCACAGAAAACACTGCATGCCATGTTTATTCTGCTCCACTGACAGGCATTTCTGGGTTTCCTGCCTTGTGCATGGCTACCAGTTTCAGAGCTCATCATTTCAGCTGTTGGATACTCTGCCCACCTCCACCCTGTCCAGGCCCCCGGTCACCTCAGTGACAGGGGAAGCTCTAACCTGGTCCGAGCACACGTAGCTCTTCGGAGTTCTTGTATCAGCTGTCCAGCACGCTCCGGCTCTCTGCTGGCCGCCTGCAGCAAGGCTTTCCGGAGCGAATGCCGGCATTTCTTCTGACGAGATTCTGCCCGCTCCAGGCGGCAGAGGTGCTTGTATTTCTGCTGAAAGTAAGTGCAAAGTCTGGTCACCCTGGAACTCCTGTCATCTGCATTGTCATCATCGGACCTGAAGGAAGGAAAATAAAAACAAACGGCCTTTAAGTATTTTTTTTCCCCCCCACAAGGAAGCTAACTTGTCATTTTAATAGAATTTTAACAGAATTGTTAAGTTGGCATCCACTGAGCCCTACCAACATCCAGAGACTAAAATCAGGCAAAGATGCTTGGGAAATGGTAAAAGGAGGATCCTTTTTGAATTCTAAAGGTACTTACCCTTCTTAGTATGTCATTATTAGAGACTACATCAATTTATCATGAAGTCTGACACATTTAAATGTCTGGAGCCTGCTGTTCAAAAAAAATCTATACTGTTAACCTTTATTTACTGTAAATGTCTCGGCAAATGAGACAAACTCTTAAATCAAAGTGCAATTAATGCAGAGGAGAAGGGTGGGGAACTGTGTAGTGGAAATTCATTGAAGAAAGGTCATGCTGGAGAAGATGGTCAAATTCTAACAACTACCAAAACTGCTGACCTTTTCCAATTCCTTTTTGCCAGGTGGTGTTTTCCTTCCTAAACCAAAATACACACTCACACAGTTAGCAGTGGATACTGCTTTCCCCTTGCTGCAGAGTTAAAGCTGATTTACAGTTCAGCCACAGAAAAGAAATTTGCATTTTACTCCTAAGGTACTGAGGGAAAAATGAGACCAGGGCTAAGCAATGACCAGATGAAGGTCTGATCCAATTCTACAGTTGCTTAAGAAAGCCTTTTCCCATTCACCTCAGCTTTCAGAATGTCCAGGCACATATCAACCAGACCATCAACCCATGTCAACTCACTCAGGTAAATGAAGTAAAAAAAAAAAATAATCACAAAACATAATAAAATCATCAATGGGACTGGTTAAAACAAGGTCTGTTGAAGTTATCCAGAAGTCCTCTGCAACAGGCACTGGTTTCCAGAATGATTTCTTTTGTTCATAGAACAAAGAGCATGTACTCAACCTAAGTTAAGCAGACTTTGTTCAGTTTTTCCTTACAGAGCAGAGAAACTATTTGCTAACTTTCCTACCTATAAAATAAAGGAAGGGCAGAGAGAAGAAAACAAATCCAAACAGATGATGTAAATCAAAAAGCTCCCAAGGTTCAGACTGCAGCGCTTGGTCAGCGAGACTGAAAGAGGTGACATCCAAACCCGTGCAGAGTAACACAGACCACCACTAGCTGACGATAGAAGAGATGCGAAATACCAGCCACGATATTTACTAAAGTAAGATCCAGAAATGCAGGCAGAATAGTTGTCCCTGAAAGGCAAAACAACTAAGACCTACTTTCCTTTCTGGAAAATCTTACTCCATTCACACACAGGCTAAATTTAAGAGACTGCATCCATCTCCACTAAGGCTGCCCACAAAAACTCCAAAGGAGCAAACACTGCCTCGATATATATCTGCACATTTTTATAAAGTTTTATGTAAAGTGAACCATATTACATATTTTGTTTATTGAAACATACTACAGATTACTTTCTACAAGTATAAATTACAAGTAATTAACCTCTGCAATTAAATGCAAATACAACCTGTTAAAAATATTTAACATGTGTAATGTTTAAACTATTTTCACATTGAAGATGAGAATAGACTTTAAAGATGTCTTAGGAGAGAATGCCTATTGGGAAAAACAGCTTCTTCAGAAAAAAAAATGTGTGCTATTTAGTATATATTTTACCGTTTTCCACTGTATTAATAGAAAATGGAAATACATGGATGGGATCAGTTAGATATTGCTAGGTCTAAGGTCTGGGACAAGATTTTTAAATAAGGTTGCAGTCATACTGGCTTAATTTTAAATATGGTTACAAATTAACTTTAAGGAAAGACAGGAATATTACTGGGGGGGGGGAAGTGCATTTCTTTTGGGTGGAAAGAGTGTTTTTTTAAGGCAAATGTCTCTGCATTTGAGACTTTTTACTTCCCTCCCATTGAAATAGACAGAAAAATGTCATCATCCACTAAAATATTCTCAACTGCAGTTTACGAGATTGTTAAAAAAAACCAACATGAAAACATATATACAAGATACAGAAAGAAATAATACCTGCAGTGGACAAGGGCTTATTTTGAGGCAGTTTCTAAAACCCTATTCAGAATTTTGTTTGCAGGTCAGCAAAGTTAACCAAAACAATTATGTTGAAAAACCTAAAAATATCACAATAACACCTCCTTTTTTATTTTTTTGCTACGCAAGTACTGAAAGCAAAAGGTACTTTTATTGTTGCCTTTTCATAAACAAGTTTACACCAACTTCTATTTAGTTTATTCTCTTAAGCTGCATATATAACTTCTGAAGTTCAACTTAGTGTGTGGCATTTCATTTTTAAAAAAGATTTCCGAAAGTGCACGCAAACCATTTGATAATCCAAAATGCTTCTTCCCAACCTTTCCCTTTGAGATTGTCATGTCTAAACACCAGGGGAATTATTGCTGAGTGTTCACGAAGAAAACAAAGGCAGCATGAAGCAGCAGAAAGGAAGAACCAAAGGGTAGCACAAGCAGTCAGGCACCATCAGGGAACCAGGAGAACATGCTCTCTACTTTGAGACACAGCAGCAACTGTTCAAAACCCTCTGTAAATAGGGATTTGAAGAACATTCTCTTCTTCCTTTTGGTTATTCTAGTTACTGGGAGTTGTTAAATCCAGCTTTGACAAGATGGTGTTGCTCTTTGGACAAGCTGGTACGAGGAGGGACTCCTACCCTCACACTCCCTTTTCAAACTTGCCACTTGAAATGCTCACTTTATCTATATTTCAGCACAGGAACTGAAAAACTATTTTGTTTCAAAGTAACGTGCTTTCCCATGCTTTCTAAGCTACAACATCCAGTAATCGAATCATCTAGGGGAAGCTTCCCTAATCTGCAACAGGACACAGCCCCAGCTTCCCCTCCAAACCATTGCTCTGGCAAGGAATTCCTCCTTCCACCCCGGCAGCCTGCCCTGCCAGCCATGCTGCACCCAGTGCCATGCCAACCCCTGTGCTCTTGTTTGAACTCAAACATGGATGCCTGCCTCAAAGCGCTGCGTGTGGAATCCTGAGACCACAGGAATCTGATTTTTAAAAATTAAAGGAGAGAATAATAAAAGCAAACATTTGGCCAGTGTTTCCACAGATGACTGCAACAATATGAATTTTACAGATCAAAAGGCCAGAAGGCAAGTGAATCCAAAAATGTATTACTGTTAAGGGATGAATTTTAAACCAAACTGGCAAATTTTTCAAAGCAGCTAGAGTGCCACATGAGAAGTTAGAGGATTCCCTCCGCAGTCACACAGCCAGAAATGCTGAGAACAAGCTGTCCAGTAATGCAGAAATTAACTGCTCGCTTTCTTTTACTAAGCTGTTCTGAGAAGTATCCCTCCCGCTGTCTTCCAGGGAGTCAATGGAAAAAGGACAGGATGCAGCTAGCTGGTGGAGAGTTATCCCTTTCACACAGGGACCGCAAGCTCAGACACAAACGAGAAAAATAGCTTTAATTTTACTATGAAAAACAGTCAGTAAATTCCTGTAAGTTTCAGTATGTGATTTCAGAATCTAAAGGTTTGGGGAAACGATCTTCACTGGTTTTCCTGGTAAAATTAGCCTCTAAAATTCAGTCATAGCAAGGCAGTGGCTGACACCATCAGATTAGCAAGACAGTGTCATTTTGACAAATCAAATCACCCAAGAAATAGTCTTAACTAATTCATTTTCACCAGCAGATGAACCACATTGCAAAAATGTTGAAGCAAAACATTTTGGGTAATAAAAACCTCTACAGAAGTTTGCAGAATAGGAATAAAAGTTTTTGAAGGCTGATATCAATGTTTATCCATAAACAAAATTAGAAAAATCACTGAAGAGCTAACACTGGACAGGCTGATAGAATACAAAAGCAGACAGCACTGTAAAAAAATATAGCCATCATGATTTAGTTCTGAGATTGTTTAACTGAAGTGTATAAAATGCTAGAGTGGAACAGAAAATGCCAAGAAAAGGTACTATTTTTCTCTCACAATACGAATAGAGTAGAAAGAATCCAAAGGAAGTTAAGACAAATAGAAGACAAAACACACAGAGATGACCTTTATAAGTTGACCAAAAAAAAAAAATAAAAATCGGGATCTATGGAAGAACCAGATCAAATGTCAGAGAAGAGTGTAAGGGAAATTATTTAATAGATACATCAGCGTTGAAAATTATGTATGTTTTTAAAGTCTGAAAGTCTGTTCATACTTTCCCAAAACAGTTTATTTAAACACTGTCTTTTACGTTAAAACTAACGTTTGTGAAAGTTTACTCTCTCTGACTGCTGAGGCCTTAAAAAACAATGGTTGTTCATAACAGAAAACCACTTTCTTTCAAAAAAGGAAAGTGGACACAGTGCTACAAAGCTTTGATTCACTGACGGCTCCCGGTATTTAGTATCCCAGTGCCTGTCCTGATGATAGAGATAGAGCTTTGTTGTTCATCTTGTGGACAATCTTTAGAGATGGCAAGAAGTTCTGGTAAGTTTCCAAATTTCCATGGAACAATAAAATAATATTTAATATCATTATTCTAACTGTGAATTTTCTAACTAAGAATTCAACAATAGAAGAGAGATGTAGCATCAAAAAGATCAACTGCATTGTGAAAGAGAATCTCATGATTAAAAACTACAATCAAACTTTGAGACCCCAATTTCCTTTTGATATCTACATGCTTCAGCTTCATTACAATACTATGCTTGGGATCCTTTGCTTTAACTTTGCACCTTAAAATTTACGTTAATATACATGTATCATCAAATCTTGCTGTAAGTCCAGATTTATGACTTAGCAGTATATGGAGAATACGTAAGCCTTTCTGCACCAGGAGCTAATACCTGCTCTGCTTATCACTTCCTTTCAATGCTCCCAACTACTTGACACAGGTTTATTCAACACTTAATTATGAAAATAAATGGCACATCTCTTAAAAGTGTGCATTAAAACATCATCCTGCCCAATTACCGTAAGAATTAATGAGTAAAATTTAGCAAGTTTACAAAGTTGTTCACAAACAGCAGGAAAGACATAGAACCAACAGCAACTAAATTCCTAAATTTGGTTCTAATTCAGGAAATGCCTCTACTCAGCAAGGCACAAAAGTTCACAAGCAAATCCCACTAAACTCAATTAAATTTAGGCAAATAAGCTTCAATTCTTTCCTGATGCATCCTTCTGATAGCAGAGGTCTCTTAAGTTAGGGGGGAAGCTGGAACAGAAGGTGACAAGCTTTTCATAGCTCTTGTGAATAAATGAGTTCGAACAAACCTTTGTCTCACCAAAGCACTTGAACTAGAGCTTAGGTTCCACTGACTCCCCTTGAAGTGAAGCTCACACTTACATGATTTATTCCATCAAGGCCAGCATGAATACTACAGAATCATACTCACTCATGTCTCTCGTAGCCGAGGGTTTCTCGGATAGACCACGCAACCTGGTAAGGGGAGGTTTGCTCTGAATCCTCCAACTCTTCTCCACTATCTTCAGACCAATCCAGCCCTAAGGGAATCAAAAACATGAAAGCTAGATGAAAAGCATATATAAGTCTCTGAGCAACTTACAGCACAAAAGATGAATGTGTAGTATAGTCACAAGTATAATATTTGATCAAATCATAGAACATTCTCAATTACAGAGGAAAAGTTGCAGTAACAGCTCCACTGTAATGTGCAAAGAGCAAGCACTGACTTTTGTCCAATGTGAGCTTTTCTTTTAAACCCTTATCAGCTTCTGTATTCATAAGCAGTGGAAGAAAAATCACCAGCTTTCTTACCCACAGGAAAACATCACCCAGAACATGGAATCTTTAGAGACAAGGTAAGAAAGAAGTCCCTGCCACAAAGAACTGACTGCTTGGCAACTTTTAATGCTATACGATCTAAATAGGCCACTTTCATTTCTGTTTATATTCCGATCCCTGCTCTCTGCCAGAGCACAGAGAGACGAGGAAAACCGTAAGACAGAGCAGCACGGACACAGATAAGATACATGGCTACACTGGATGTTCCTTTGCTCAGTCTCTGTAATTCCCTGCCAAATGCATACATTAGCATGAAAAGAGAGCTAAAGAGAGAGATGCAAATATTCCTGCACTTTTACTAAGGAGCAGGCTTTTTCTTAACGATGATGCAGTAGGATCAAATTATTAGATGCACCAGCAGCCTCAGTCAAGCTGATCATGATTGCTGAACAGGACAGCCAGAAACAGAGTCCAGTAAGTATTCAGGTGGAACATTTTATCTGGAGCTTCATCTTTGGTGGTTTTTCCTACTCTCCTATACCCAGTGGAATTCTTGCCAATTCCTTGCAGCAGGTGACATAAAATCCCGTAACTGCATGTACAAGCCAACACTATTACTTTTCACTTTCTTGTGTGCTCCTTGAAAATGGAGCAGCAGTTGGGACAGTTAAGGAGTGCTTTATTTTTGCTAAAAATAAACTAAATCACTATATCTGAGATTATTCTGAAGTCAGATGCTTTGAATCTGGGAAATGCATCAGTAATTGGTCACCTACTTTCAGAGTTAGAGACACATATTTCAAATACAATTGTGAGGAACGTCTTCAACATTAAGAAGCAAAGCTTTACCATAAACCAAGAATAGCAGAAACTATTTTCCAGGAAATTCAGCATCCTGAAAATTCTATTCTTCATTACTATTTTTAAGACACATTTGAACTAATTTTAGATATCTTAAAACACTTGATAAAGTGCCAGAATTATACTTTAAACTTAAATGGCTTTTCACTCTTACCTCTTCCATATAGGAAAGTAAAAACCCCAAACTTAATCACTGAATAAAGATGTCCACAATTGATACCACGTAACCAATTATTTTTAAACCCAAAGTTTAAAAAATAAAATCAGAGGTTGCATTGTTTTACTTCTAATGGGTGCTGCAGAAGTGAAGGAATAAAATCTAATCCAGATTCAGCTATATTCACTCTGAAGACTGCAGTTACATTAATATCCAATTACAGGGCTATGATGTAGGTACACATAAAAACTGCTGAACTTTTTTTAAAGATTCTGTGCAGTCATATCTAGTGCTACTCTATCATAGAAAATAAATCCTGAAATTCTCTAACAGGCATAACTAGTCTTTAATATTAAGGCATATTATGAATAAACATCAAAATGTATTTTCTACTCTCACGTAATTAGTATGTGAATGCCATTACCTTGACAAATACAACATGTTCTAATTGCATACCCACAGAGTTATACATCTGTGTAACTACTTTTATAGGCGTAATCAGTTTTTTTACTATGCCTCTTTTTCAGAAAAATGTATTCTCTTAACCACTTGAGAATGTAAGACATTAAACACAGAAAGCTATCTTTCTAAGGTCTTTCAAAACACAGGTCACTGTCTTAAGTTATTGGGGTCTGTGACACTCAGAAGTGCTTCTGGAGCTGCCATTCCTCAAAAGATCTGCATTATACAAAGGACCATCAAAGCGATTTTCTAGAAGAACAAGATCCTTTGGAGACATGCTATGGGATGCTAATTATCTTCTGAACAAATAGTCAAGCTATCCCAAAGGGATAGTGCCAAAGGGCAGATCTTAACAGCAAATTAAAAAAGGTTAATTGAAATAGCAAAAATTACAGATGTTTGCAATTAAATAAGGTATTATATGAAGAACATTCAGATTTATTTTAGGCCCTTTTTTTTTTTAAACATCATAAATAGCATTCCTGTTCTAATATCACACAGGCAACTCAACTGGAAATTCGGATCTGCACATAACAATGGGCTGTATCTCCAAACTTCGCCTTAGACTCATTTGTAATGTGTACTTATCACACATCCAACATTCGATCTAACCTTGTCCACTTATGCAGGTACACCTGTGCCACCTTTAGTACTCAAGTGGCAAAGCTTCTGTATGATGTCTCAATCATCAAAATATTTTCTACACCTCAGTTTGATTCTCAATGGTTAACAGTACATTAAGAAGAATAAACAATCAAAATGCCATAAACCACACGCGAGGGGTCCAGGCATTCCCTTCATAGACAACACGGCTAAAGAAAACACCAAGAGACCTCCTAGTTCAGGGTTATTTTGCAAGGACCACAGACAAATGCCGGATAGGGATAGGAAGACATTCCCCTGCTGTCTTTTGGTTTCAGGTTAAAAAATAAGCAGGCAGTGCATCTAGTATCTACCCACCTAAATGTGGAAACAGATCAGTGTCCAGCTGCTGTTTTCGAGTGCACAGTTTCACCAGTCTCTGTAGCCGGCTCATGCAGGACGCGTGTGGAGAGAAGGCTGTGGCTTTCATGAGGACCCGGTCAGTCCTTGGAGGGTCCGTGACAGGAGCCCTAGCGGGTGGCAGGAAAGGCAGAGGTCTCTTGTTAGACAACTGCCGGGCTTGTGCTATAGTGTGTGTGGTGGGTGCCACTCCCTGCATTGGTAGGCTGGTGTTCGGAGGTTGAGGTGACTTGCAGACTACGCCCTGTGGTAGCCCTGTCGGCTTTAACGAAGCTGATGAAGGTGGCAGATGGGAGTGCTGCTGCTGCAGAGGCTGCTGCTGCAAAGGTGCAGGAAGGGGGCTAAAGTGCTCTTGGCGAACTTTTAAAATCTCTGTCTCTCTCTGGCGCTGCCGGTTTTGAGCCAACTTGCTCTGCAACTTTTTCCTCACCGTTGCCCCTTTCTTTAGGTCATCATCCTCCTCGTTGAAAGCAAAGGGGTCTTCTAATTCTGCATCCAGGTAGTGGAGAGGGAGCCTAGCCCCTGGAGGGGAGAGGGACATCCCATCCAGTCCATTGGGCATCTTCAAGGCCAAGGTGGGCACTGTCAGACTGAAGGCCATAGCATCCATCTGATGCCTGACCTTTACCTCCTCTATGGGATCATTCTTTTTCTTCCTCTCCTTTTTCGGTATAAAGCCAAGTACCTGCAGGTGGCTGTTGCAGTACCTTTGAAAAGTAAGAGCAGTCTGTTATTAAGTCAACTCTTGTAAGTAAAAGCCGAACAGACATCACTAAAGGGAAATCTACCCACACTCATCTCACGTGAATTTACATAGAAACATAAGATCTTCTATAAGAAACATAAACAACTGCTTCTAATACAGCAGAACTGTGCTGTTCCTAACCTGTAACAGAAAACAAAAGCTTACACACGTCACTATTTGTAATCTTAAGATATAAAAATCTTCGCGCATTATTCATAGGAGATTCACACACAAACATTCAAAATATTTACTCTCAAATAGAGTAAATACCCACAAATCAAAGCAAACAAAATAAATGGACTGATACATAAACCAGCAAGAACTACAGCCATTAATTCTGACCATTTCAAAAGCTCCCAAGAAGTACACTAAAGACTACTTCCTTTCATTCGGCTGTTCTTTCACTGGAAGTAGTTCACATTTTCATCAATATACACATTATTGTTATGAATTCCACTGTAGTAAGGAGCAGTTTCTTATATGGACAGTCTCACCAGAGATACCTGCTGAGAAGGGTCCCTATTTGCACTTAGTTAACAAGTAGCATAAATATTTTAGTTCTGGTTTAATAGTTTAACACGACAAATTTTGTAGCCAAAGGATTACCTGCATGTTCTTCAAACTAAAATGTAGTTTAAAAGAAATTCCCTGCTGCTAGAAAGTATTTTCACAGTGCCAGGAATATGTATGCACACAATCCACAAACATGGACTTTAAGATCTTCTAATATAAAAAAGTTTTTAAAGTCATGTAACTAAAATAAAAAAGGAGGAGGAAAAAAGTCTTTGAAAGTTTGTCATAAAAATTCAAAGGAGAAGAGTAGCACTTCAGGGCACAGAAAACATTAAGCTGTACACAACTAAAACTTGGCTGATTAAAACAATCAGGTGATAGAAATGTTGGAAGCATGATCTGATCCCTTTCCTGTTTCACACAGGCAAGCCCTCCTCCTGCCTCTGTAGGACACCACCAGACTTTTGCCCTTGCAGGATTCATCAATAACCTGCAGCTTATAGATGTAAACAAAGATATGAGGAAAAAGTGATGTCTACATCACGGTATTAATGAACAAAATATGGACATATCCGTGAATATCTTCATGGATGTGAATAAGATAAGCAAACACACCAAGAAAGTATAAAATCTGATCAGTATGAATCTGGGAAAAGTAAATTTTGTTGATATAGGTTAAAATTAAATTATTCCTTGTCTTTATAGAGAAAGAAGTAGCAGAAAAGCTCAAATCAAAGCCCCAAACAGGTTTAACACTTCAGTCCGCTGACTTTCAACTTGCTACTGCAAGAATCAGTGTGAACTGCTTCTAAAGGGTCGATAAAAGGTAAAAGAGGAAAAGCAAACTCTTTAATATCCATACATGTAGTTTCTCAAGGGATCCACACCCATAAGGATTCTCAAATCAGAAAAGGCTGAGAAGTACGGCTACTACTGTCTAAATAATTTATTAAATTGTAACAATAAATAAATCTAAATGAGGCAAACTGAAAGCCAACAATGCGTGGTGTCCTTGTTAGAATACACTGGAGTAACAGGTATTTATACTGAGAGATGCACTTCTTAAAATAAAACTATATGAGGGCTCAATAAAGCTTCCCTTAAAGTCAACAGCATTATTCCCATAATTAAAATTAAGCATCTTCTAAATATTTTGTTTGAACAAGACTGATGAGATCAGTTAGAACACCACTTTTAGTATGACAAGAAAAAAAAACAATAAACAGACAAGATAAACACAATGGATTTTTTGCCCCCTCTTATGTCAATAAAACAAGAGTTTTGCTCAGTGTGAATGTTTCCTTTATATTATTCAGAACTTAAATATTGCCACCTTGTGCCTGTCAAGAGTGAGAAGGTAAAACTGGCTAGTCTGTTTTCATTGTAAAAAGAGAAGGCAAAAAATAGAAAATGTGAATAAACTTATGACAATGTAAGTAGCTTGCTAAAATTCTCTGAGTTTTATGCTACTAGGGGTTTTGCTTCTTTGTCTACCTCTAACAGCATCATTTTTACATGGCAGAGAACAAAGCTTTGCCTCTTATAACTAACCATAGTGCACCACTGAAAGCTACCCATATCTTACACAAATCCATAGATGCCAGGCTACAACCCAATGTAAAGAGAGATCATGTGCACTTGCAGACTCCACTACACATTGACTTGGCTCTGTGCTTTAAGCTCTATCAATGCTCTGTCTTCCAGCATAGCCAAGGCTGATACACCTTGCCTGCTGGACTAAAACGAGCAAGAAGCTGGGAAAAGCATTTAAGGCTTCTCTGGGTAGAGAAGACTACATGCAGGCAGTTTTGGCTAGGCATAATTTATTAGCACCAACTCAACCTTGGCTTTGCCAGGCTCTAGCTGGTCCATGCAGAACCAGGTTGGCACACACCCCCACTTCCCCATCCTTCAGGTTCCAGGATGGTTTTTAGTTGGCCCTGGCCCAAACTGGTTTTGACATTACATGGTGTTGCAGAGCCTGGTGCACACATTAACTGACTCTGCTGGAATCAGTCTATAACCAGCTGAGTTAAGGAAATAAACTCTTTGGGTCAGATGTAATGCCAGGGAAGGCAGCAGTAGTTCATGCTCCATGAAAGACAGATTACTGGGAAGACTGTAATAGCACCTGCAACTAGCACAGTCCCTTTCACACGGCTCTGAGCATGAAACCCATTTAGGTCAAGCTATCCCCACAAAAGCCAATTCTGATGTGCCTTAGTAGCACAGTTTGTCACTTCTATAACCTGCCTGTGAGTTATTCTCAGCTGCCACCACAGAGTATTGCACTGAGTATCTAATACAGGTTCCCCTCCAATCCCTTCCTTACTCAGTGCCAAAGGCATTTATTCTGTGAAGGTGAGGATGAATGCAGCCAGCACTTATGCTACAAGCAGTGGGTTGATATCTATTAAAACTATTGTAACATGAAGCACAGAAAAAGTGATGGGCTCTGAAGGCTTCAGCTGGACTGTTTCCCTTATCATTGGAAGGGCAAGAATCAAGGCAGTGAGCTTTCCCACCTGCAGCTGCATTCTGCTTCCCAGTACATCCCAGACTGGTATCAAGATCTGTCACTTATTTAAAGAAAGATCCAAATAAACCGGACAGCATCTTGCATGTTAACAAAATATTTTAAGATTCTCTTGAGAAAGAATTAAAGATAAAATGGTGTTAAACCCAGCTAAATCATAAAAACCCAGTACTTAAAAATTAAGTTGAACTTACATTAGCTATGTGTGTATTTGGGTAGGAAAGAATTAGGAGACATGTATTCAGAGGAAACACAGATGCAGAACACATATCTGTATCATCCCATATATATTCTTCAAAAAAAATAGAGAAACTAAACTTCAAATGAAGCAATGAAGTCACGCACTATTAATAGATTTTATTTGCAGAATGTTAATGGTTAATAAGAAATCTAATAGTATAGCACATCTTTGTGGCTGGTAGCATCTCATTTGTCTGGGGTCAACTGGTAACTTTAATTATCTGTGGACAGATTATGAAACTTTTGGCATATAATGCATGCATCCTGTTACATTTTAGTTTTCATAATCTTTAAAAGTATGTAAGAAGCTAGCTGTCAGAGCATCATACAGCCTGCTTGATCATGTACAGCTACATGTCTAAAACTGTGACAAAATGACCATCTGACAGTGTTTTTGTACACAGAAAATTAAAAGCTACAAGTGAAGAACTCAGACATAGCAAACATCTTTATATCGAACAGAGTGTGAAAAAGTCTCCCAAGAAACAGATATAGGTTTGCCTGCCAAAAAAAAAAAGAGTTTAGAGCAGGCACAGTCTTATCACTAACATTCATTACATTTTATTGTTACTCTGCCCTGAGCAGCAGTCTTTTAAAATATTCTTTCAAACTATCACATCCTCTCATTTGAAATTAAAAGTTTATTTTCTCCTTCAGACACCTGCTGTCCTCTTTAAGTACTGTAATGTGACACTCGACATGCAATTGAATTATTCTAATATAAAACATACACCAGATGTCATGACCACACTTCACTTTAACTTGAGAAAAATAAAAAAGAACAAAGTGTGAACTCAATTCAAGGTGTAAAGAAAAATCTCGAATTCCATGGGAACATATGAGGCCTAAAAAATGCCACTAATGACTATTATTTCTATTGTTTTTAAGTATGACCTCTGGTAAACAGCAACTCTGGCTCAGGCAGCTCTTGCATCTGAAATTACAGCATACCATTTGCGCTGACAATTTCCATGATCCTTTCTGTGAGCTTACTTCCAAAGAGCCTCAATTGTACAGTAGCAAAGAAACAGTCACTGACTGTCAAATTACAGCTTAAAGTTATTCATCTTGTGCCATTTGAGCATTTGCCCTACAGCTTTTGACAAACATTCATGTTTTTTTTCTCACTTCATCAGTCTCCTCAACTGAAATGGCAGGTGAAGTGCAAGTTAATTTAGAGCGCAGTCCAACTGTTGTTTCAGACAAGAGAGGGAGCTGTGAGCTGAGAAGGAAGTTATATGTAGGGCACAGTGGGAACACTGCTAATAATGCAAAAGGTTAGTGAATGGCAGCTAATAATGTGAAAGGTCAGTGAATAGTGGTTTGATTCTTTTTTGGCAGATTTTGTTTATATTTTAGGTTAAAAAATAATCTCTAACAGAACAAGCCTCAGATAGTTAATATACACATTAATTAAATACTGTGCTACTGGCAAAACCTGCAACAATGACTCTGAAAAATTAAAGGCATATATACCTGGCAGCCAAGATTAGACAAATTCTGCTTTTTCAGCCCATTCAACACCAGTGAGGCTGGTGCTCAGGAAGTCTTAAAGAGCAAGGAAGAATGTCCTTGTGGTTATAGTATGGGCTGCAATTCAGGAAATCTGGTTTGAATTCCCAACTCTCCAATAACTTCAAGCACTGTATCTCACAAGCTATTTAAGACCTGAGCATCTTGGGCATCTTCATTTAAGCAGGGAGGGGGAAAAAGAAGGAAGAAAGCAATGAAGAAAGGGAGTGGACAGCACTTTCCCAGCTGGCTCATCTGTTATCAAGTTATATTTACTTTATTCCAGTAATACAACACTACAGATCAGCACCATGTCACAAACACTGAATTGTAATTCTGGATTCATCCCTATGTGCCACTGCTCCCTAAGACCAGAAGAGATGCATTTTCAACTGTTTGTCCTGAAAAAGTAGAGAAAAGTGGGGTTTTGGCACAGCTGGCCAAACAAGCAGGCCTTTTTAAGAGCATATACTGTGAGTGACAGAACAAATTAATTAGAACAGCAGGTATTGTGTATCTGGTTGGAGCCACAGTTTACAGTGAATTTGAGAAAAACAATGAACTCTCCTGAAAACTTCCTTGAGAGTAATCTACCATCCCCTTTCTGAGTATTTGATTCCAACAGAAAATGAAGTTTATTGGTCTTAAAACAAAACCCTCAAAGAAACATCCTGGAATTCAACGCACCCAGGCTAGTCCCTCCCTCATCCTGAAACCAGGCAGCATGTTAAAAGAAAACTCATGCCTATGTCCCAGCCACTTCCCACTTAGCAGATGGGTAATCACAACTCACCTACGGTCCTCAGATTTGGGGATGGGATTGGTGCAGCGTTGGCTGTTATACTTGGCCACATATTCACATTGCTTGAAGGGGGCAGTCTTGTCCTCCAGAACGTGTCTGATACAGAAGGCGTAGCCGTTAAGTCGCCTCTGCTTGCACAGTTTGGGGCTATATGAGCACAAGGGCTTATTGTCAACCTCAGAGAAGTGTATGTGTTTGCCTTCATACATCACGTGACTCTATTCCTTGTGAACATCAGCTGAAAGAATCAAAATATTAAGACAAATTACATAAGGAAAAGAAAATGCATTCAGTTCTAGACTGTGTGCTTCATTTTGCCAGGAAAGCGGGACCCAAAACAGTACCTGATTTTAAATCTTCTGTACCATATCAATGTTAAGAGAGAGCCCCAAGGACACCACTATCCTGGAATGATGATGAATCAAGATGAAGCAGATTGTCTAAGGAAAATACCAAAAAATGTCAATGTCAGTAAGAATAAAATAGAAATTATTACTGCTTAATAAATAAGTGGCCAGACATAGCCACTAAACCGGTGGTTCAGCTAGCATCCAGTAAGCCAAATCCACTAGCACAATAGCTTTTAATCAGTTGTCACAGATCTTTGGAAGCCATGAAAATAAATTACTGGAGGAAATAAGATCTAATGCCACTACATTTAAATCCGTTAGACAAAACTCCAATCATTTACCAAAAAGTGATTAGGAGCTACAAGTGAAAAAGGTTAAGTGTCAGATTAGATAACTTGCTTTCAAGAATCAGGTTGAATGATGATTAACCCATCTGATTGGAGAGGTTTTACTTCAGGTATCCTTGCTTGTGCTAGAAACTATCCTTGCTCTGCAAAATTTTCATTTCATCAGGCAGTACAAGAAAGCTGGGTTTTTTTCTTTAAAAAGATCCCCAACTTTCTTTACCATACCTGGTGAACAGTCTTCAGATCTTGCAGCTGCCCACAGCTTCTGCAAGCATCAATATGCAGCCCTTACTGATATCATCTTGGTTCTTCATAGCATTTCCTACCTTACTGTACTTATTTTAGGTAAATGCAGGCATTAATAATGTCAGAGGCAGTACTCCCATCAATGCCAGGAAGGCTAAAATGTCGTTTCAGCAAGAGGATGAGTTTTTTCCCCCATATTCTCCTACAATGTAAATCCATGCAATCATAATATCCTTTTTGCATCTTCCAACACTGTAGAGTCCTTGGCAATCATCTTTATTAAAAAATAAAAAAATCCCAACAACACAAAAACAACTAAACCCCCACTCCAAAGCAGCTTCAAGTAAAATTAACAGTACGCAGACCCTGCAGCTACTCATTCAGAAAGGCCATCCCGAAGCACTGCGCTCCTTTGAAGATGGCATACTCCGTGCTCCGTTCGGTTCCATATGCATTATATACCAAGCAAAGGAATGTACACAGAGGCGATATTCAGGAAATATGTAATAAATCAGAGGCATGTGACAAATGTACAGATTACCACCTCAATCAACTTACTTGTTCCCAAGGCCCAAAACAGCAAGAACCCGATGGCAAGGAGGGAGCCTGCACAGGCTTTGCGGGAAAGATGCAGTTTCCTCTTGCGAAGGTACAAGCCTTCACTTGCCACTGTATAAAAGCGCCTTGAGAAAATGACAAGCACTGTGGCACTGGGGGATCTAGAAAAGCAACTTTAAGTCACTAGGGCAAAACAAAACACCCTATCACACCCCTAACAGTAAATTGCATAAATCAGGCCTTTCATTAGCATATATCTAGCTGTAGAAGCAGAAGGACAGAAAACTACTAAAAATATAAAACCACACTTAAAATTCTTGAAACAGTTGTATATTCACATGTCCAGCACATACAGCACACAGAATGGAGACAAGTGCTACAAAATGTAACTAGCACAAGGGACCTGATTAATCATTTGACAATAATAAGGATCATTTTGTATTTCCTCCTTATACAGATAGTTCCCTTTCCATGCACACTGCAAGCACCCACCCACAGGGGCAGGGGCCTTGTGCCCTGTTTACACCTGGTAGCCGTAACACAAGCACAGGCATCTAATCCAGTTCAGATCACCTTTCCTAGCTTCTCTCAACGCATGGAAGCACAGAGCACATACTATTTACCTGTAACTACTCAGTAGAGTACAACCCTTTGCAACATATCAGTCCTAAGAACAAAAAGGTTCACTGTTGGCTGTGCCCTTCAAAAACACAGAATGGGAAGAGAGAACAGGCAGACACTGACACATAACAGTATTAGCCAGTAGCAACATGAAAGAAAAACATAAATCCCATGGTGACATGCCCTATGCAGGAGCTATGGTCTGGGTTTGGGTCCCATATGTTTGAGAGACAGACTCTTCCATTGCTATGGCAGCAAAAGTAATCAAGTAAGTCTTAATTGCATCGTATACACACAATGAAGCTGACAGAAAGCCTTTTGCTCTGCAGGTTGCTTCACTTGACAGTTAACCAAAGCTTCTATTTGGTGGCATGCCGGGCAAACGAACAAGTGCATCTGGCATTTAGGTGACTTGCATGATGCTCACTATTCATTTTATTTACCAACTTCTTTTAAGCCACTATTATCCTGATTTACAGAGTTTTAGACGGATCAATGACATTCTCCTCTTTTGCAAAACCCAGTAACATTTCTTTTCTGAAGGTTATCGAGCAACAGCCCAAAGAAAAAGAGCTCCTCAGAACAGTTCCAAAGTAAACAGCAAGAAATGCATAGCTGGTGTGCTTCCGTTAAGCTTCTGTAAAGAAACGGCTCCACAGTTCCCAGCCACTATAATCCTGGATTTATTCTTGTGCCCCCAGTCTTATTTTTGGATTTAACTCATAATTAAATCTTATTTTTGCATTTAACTTGACTGTGTCAAGGCAGACATAGTATTTTACATCTCACTTGTCTGAAAGATACAGGGCATGACTACAATGCTCTATGAAACACTGTAAAAACATGGACAATAATTCTCTGAACACAGTGTATACACAGACCCCAAATATTAACAAGAGAAGCTCACACAACTATAACCATGTTAAAAATCTTGATAGGAATCAATCAGTACAACAAACAAAAAAAAAGCAAATATAGCTAGCAGCTAATTTTTTTTATGTATGCATGTATAGACATACACACATATACATGTATATAACATATATACGTATATATGTGTGTATATATACACATATATAAATATTTTAAAAACCCCAAACCTAGAGCAACTCTCTCAAACTTGCAAGGATATCTTCATTGGTAGAAGCCTATACAGACTCCCCGAAAGACAGTGGCACTATGTGGTTATACTGCCAGGATCAGAGAATGAAGCTGTACTTCACCCAAAAAGAGCTCTTCCTTTCTACTTCTGTTACATACCATATACACATATAAGTAACAAAGACATTTAAATCTATTGATTCTGAATTAATCTAGTGCAGAATTTTATTTTGAACAAAATATAAAGGAGTTCTTAACAGAGCTTTTTGCTGCCACGTAAAAAGTAGCACAAGCATGGAATAGGCACATGTCACTTAACTGAAGAGAACTGAAACTACACTTAGCTAAATAGTGGGTGGGGGCGAAATTATTTTTGTCCCACAGGATTCGGTAAGCGATGACAAAAACATGGAGTTCCCCGGAAGAAAGAAATGCTTAAGCAGCTGTACTTCACTGCAAAAATATTAGGGTACAAAACTTTCTGGAAGCTGTTTCAGATTTTTCATTTATATGAAATGCATTGAAGCTATAGAAAGGTTCAACAGAAACATAATTTATGCCTGCATATGTTCAAACTGACTTCAGTCACAACCCATGAGCGAGAAACCAGAGGCTGCTTCTTGAGGAACCTAGATTTTTCTTAAACAATTGCTTCTAAATGAAAGATTTTGAGCTGGTCAGAAGCAATCAGGCAAAACCCAAAAGAGAACCCAAAACTGCGTGCCATAGTCAAATGATGCATGACATGATTGAGGTTTAAAAAAATCATGGTAGGGGACAGGTGAATATAGAACAGTCATATACCATATCACACACTATTAGAACTAGGGGTACTTAGGAAGCTAGTAAGAGCTTGACTCAAAACATATTAAAGAAGTGCTTCATTTTTACTACTCACGGGTAGAGAACTGCTGGAACTTGCTATCATGGGAGGCTATCAAAGCAGACTGTCTCACCAGGTTCAAAAAGACAATAGAAAAGTTCATAGACAATGGGGACATAGGTGATGTACCTGCTAGCATGCCTAATTTAACAAATAAGGATGTTGGGAGGAGTAAGAGCAGCAAACACTAAGAAGTGGTTAGGCTCTCACACTCTACCTAAGTAGCATCACTTACTCCCACTGCCCAGGAAAGAACACTAAGTTGGATCGACCCTGATCTGACCCAGCAGGGTATTTCTTAAGAGGTTATCACTAAATTTGTAATTTGATAACACATTAGTTTCCCTGCTTCTCCTGTTTTTCATTCCTGAGCAGCTGACAGGAATAAAATTTCCTTCCTCTGGTGAAAGCCCTACCTGGACATGTGAAATACAACAAACTAGGCATCCCAACAAGGCTTTATAGCAAGCACAGGCAGAACACAGAGCAAAGCCATGCTCTGCGACATCATCACTCAGAGCAGAGCTACCTGTCCTGCTGAGTGTGGCCACTGGTGGTCTATAAGACAAGAGAAGGTGGTTTGCAAAGTGACTGTAAAAGGAGAAATTAAAGACTTAAATACACACAGGTACACACCTGTGAACTGTCAGTACCTGATGTCAGGCACAGGAAGAAGCCAGCTCCCAACCGCTTTTAGTACCCCTAAGCAGGCATAATCAGTTCCCTTGCAGCGCACATCAGCTCTAAGACAGCAAAGCTGTAACTCTGCACTCCACATACCCTCTCCCAAAACAGTCCGAGTCCTTCAGAGATGCTGTGAAAGAGCGTAGCAGCAATGTTTGTGGGGGGAAACCCTTGTTAGACCGTAACGAGTATCAGCATTATGTCACACAGACATTTGGTACCTGACATCATCTGTAGCCTACAGATAAATTAATGGCCTAGTCACTATTAGAAA
This sequence comes from Porphyrio hochstetteri, assembly GCA_020800305.1. Lineage (NCBI taxonomy): Eukaryota > Metazoa > Chordata > Aves > Gruiformes > Rallidae > Porphyrio > Porphyrio hochstetteri. Next base: position 15,441,814 of record CM036910.1, on the reverse strand, counting down.
ATTCAAAGCATTATTGCCCCAAAACCCCAAAAAAATTATTTCACCATGCTGAAAATATTACAGTATTTTAAATCATGTGGGTTAGATACATTCTTAAACATATGCTCAGAATTTGACATTCCATGTATGCAAGACCATTTTAGGCACAACACTCCCCAAATGCATTGTAAATTGCAAGGCAATTATATGTCCGTGGTTAAAAGATCTATAATTAAGAGGACTGAACTCAGAGCTTCACACATGGCATCCAAACAAAGGCCACGATTACAGAGGTCTTTGCTGTGTTGTTCTGCATTTGGTAATACTCGCACATATTTCATGCGAAATTGCTTGGTGTGTTCATGACATCTCACAGACAAGGTACAATCATCTATATGCTTCCAAAGCCATCGGCTTGGGGCCAGAAGTGGAACATGGATCTCCAAGAACCTCAGCTTTTACACAAATAGTGTAAATAGCAGCAATGTTGATTCATCAACTTGACCAAGAAAGACCCGTTTGGCACTGTCTGACCCTTTCAGATTTTACGATGCTCAGGCAACATAGAATTTCTTCCACTCTCAAGGTGAGCCATAAAAAAATCATTGTGAAAAGACAAGCATTTAAAGCTACCTTACAGTAAAACCTTCCAGTCAGTGTTAGTAAAAACTCTTATTAGAGAAAAAGTGAAAACATTCTTTTTTTTTTCTATTTCATACTAAGAGACTTCAGGCAACGAACACCTCTCTGGGAAATGCTCTGTTCTATCAAGAGAAGCTGTACCACATCTAATTGTGGTTGACATCAACACCACAAAGCTGTAACTTCTGCTCCCATTCTGTGATCTTACCATAACTTTGGCTTAGTTCTGGTCATTTAACAACTCGATTCTCTACTGTGCTCCGCTACCAAACCAAGCCTGCTATAATTCTGGAAACAAGAGTCTTTTTTGTTAATAAAAACATCCAAATTGAGAGAGAAAACACTGGGAAGCAACCAAAGACAACTGCAAGAGTTCCTGTAGGGAACGCTTTTATTAACTAGAGCAAAATCCTTACTCAAGAAAACCTCTCAAGAGCCCTGCACAAGCCAAGGCACTGCATCCACATACAAGTACCCTGACACTTAACACGCTGAATCTTACTAGACATTTTTAGTTACCACCTGGAATCATATTTTGGACTACTATTTTTTTTCCCACGTTAACATCTACCAAGGAAGACAGAAGCAGCAACATTGTCCTCATTCTGCCTTTTTAGAAAGCTTATTACTTCAACTCTGCAACTTTATACTGCATAAGGATGTCTGATATATTAACAGAAAAGCAATGGTGTATTTTAGGCAATACTGGTAATATAGATTATGCTTCAGAATATAATGCAATAAATACAAAATTTAATTTAAGTATTATTCCTAATAATAGTGGCTAGACAACTTACAGACTTGTACCAAGTTTCAATCAACAGCAGAAAACAATTAGGAGGAGGGAAAATAAGTCTTTATGTTTCAAAACTGAGCAGGTTCTTCTTTTTGTTGTCCTTCACAAAATAAACCTAAGCAGGAATTTTAATTTCAGCTGATTCACTTGTCTGATAAACAGTACATTAAAGAAAACAGCCTAAAGCCTAAAAAAGCAACAAACATTTAGGACTCGAGGAATTTAGAAACTTCAAAGGATTTCTAAAGAGAAAAGATGTTAAGAAGAAGATTCATAACTTCATAACTGTCACAAGGAGCACATGCCTGTAAATGTCAATCAAGTAATTTCCTAAACATGACTATTCCTGATCTAACGTTCAAGACAGGCTCCCTATCTCTGGAAGTCTTTTGAACAAAGATTCTCTATTTGAGCAGAAGGTCTCAGGCTCCAGTCCTGCAATCACATCCTTACAGGCATATTCTCATGCTTGCACAGAAGCAAACTTATTGTAATGTGGCTATAAACAGGCCCAGGTTTTGCCAGGGTGAGAGGGGTTGCAGAAAGGCAGCCTTCAGATGCAGTAAAATCTGTAACATTTAGGCCACTGCAATATCACCGAAATGCACTTTAAAGTGTTATCTCAAAATATCAAAACTATGATCCTGAGAGAAAGCAGAGACTAAACATACCATAGCACAACTTACACCTGTACTTGAACAGAAAAAAATAGTAAGGCTTTAAGTCCAAGTCTTTGACTTATTCAAATAACGGATAACCTGCAGTTGCATATGAGGTTAGACAAAATACCTAAGTCTTATTTTTAGTCTGAATGTTGCAAAGACAAAGAAGCTTATTTTCACACAATATACGAATATCATTCTTGCTTCAGTGGGAATACTCAATAAATAAAATAAAGCAGTAGAGCTCCTCACAGAACAGCCTTTTAGCAGTTATAAGCTATCAAAGTTTCAATATGGTATTACAATAAATTTGTACCTCCTGAGGATTTACCATACTGTGCAAACACGACACCTGCAACTCTAGGACCAGGCCCTATGTTCAGATTCATTCAGTCACCATAAAAATATTGAAACATCAAAGTAACTCCCACCAAGTAAATTTTGGGTTGCTCTCCATAGATAACTTAGCTTTACAATTAATAAAACTTGCCTGATGTACACATACATTACAAACAAATCACATAAAGGCTGAAGATGGCCATGAAAATGTCACCAGGTTCTAAGTGACAGCTTCATACTAAACACAGTTCATCAGTCAGCAGCTGTACCTGGGGGGTACGGCCCTAGCATGAAACACTGCCAACACAGGGGCACCCACAGCAGAGGGCTTCTGACTACAGGAGAATGAAGCGTTGCCCTAAATTTGGCAATTTTCTTATTTAAGTCTACCAAACCTCAAAAACTGAGAACAGCCTTAAAATAAACCTTCATCATATGTTGTTAAGTAACAAAGTTAGAACTAACTATAGATCCACATATTTTAATCAGATGGCATAATGTAAGGCTTTAAGGTAAGCGTCACTGTCATTTCCAAAATTCATTTGGGGTTACCTGTCCGAAGCCGTTAACATTTTGAGCTAAACAACATGTTAAGGAACATTTGACCAAAACTAGACACCTCCCACATTAGAAATCAGAGCTATTTCACCTGTGCGGGGTGAAGCACGTTGGTGGGTTTTCCAGTGGACTTGCTCACTTCACAACTACCAGACGTTCTTGTCCCTGAAAAAAAGGATCCTTTCATTTTCAGTCCTGGGGAGCTGCAACACCTCACAGGGACCAGCCCCCTTCCCTAAGACCCCGGCCCGTGGGAGCAGCTAGGGTCCAAGCTAGGGTGAGAGGGGTCCGTCCAGGATCCAAGCCCAGGCGCGGCCCTCGCTGTGTAGGGACTGCCGAGGCGACCCGTTCCCGGGACCGCGGGGCCAGCGGGCTGCTGCCCCGTCCCGGGCCCGGCGGGGCTGAGGTGGCTGCCAGCCCCGGCACGTGGCGGGGCGCGAAGGCGAGGTCGCGGCAGCCCCTCACTCCGGTCCCCCCTCGCTCCCAGCTTCGGGGGCCTGTCCGGGGCCCCTGTGTGCCGAGAGCTTACGGCGGGGGGGGAGCGAGGGGGGGAGGGAAGAAGGGGAATGGGGGGGGGAAGCGGGAGAAGGGGGGGCACTCTGACGGCCTCCCCGTACCCCATCAAAAAAGTTGTGAGGCGACTCACCCCGCCAGCGGCCCGGTTGAGGGGGTACACCGGAGGAAGGGGGGGGGTGGGGGAGGGAGGCAAGGAGGGGGACGGGTGGGAAGGGCCGCAGCCGCGTCTCGGGGAGCCCCCACCCCACCAGCCCCGTCCTCACGGCTGTGGGCGCGGAGCCAGCGGCCGCACAGACGGGGGGAAGCACCCTAAAAACGCCGCGAAACTTTCCAGGCCGCGGCCGGCGCGGCCCCGAACGCCCCGCGGGACCGGCACCGCCTCCGCTGTGGCGGGCCCGGACCGAGCTGGGGGAGGGGGCGCACCCCCCCAGCCCCCACCACCGCCGCTCATTAAAAGTCATTTCAACAAATTAATGCCGTCCCCACCACCCCACATCCCTCGCCCCGCGCCCCCTCGCCCCGCCGTCCCACGGGAGGGGGGTTGGGGGGGGGGGGGGGAGCGGCCCCGACCGCGGCGCCCCCGCCGCCTCCCCCCAGCCGCCAAGCTCCGGCGGCGGCGGGGCTCGGCCCGCTTTGGGCCCGGGGCCCGGCGCGGGGGGCCCGGCGGGGCGGGGAACGGAGCTGCCGGGCCGCGCCGCGCTGAGGCCTAGCGCCCCCCCGCCCCCGTTCTCCCCCACCGCCCTTCACCTCCCAGGCAAAGGCGCCGCGGCGCCGCGCCCCGACCCTCCCGCTGAGCTCCGGCGACTGTCTCACCCCCCTTCGGCACTTCTCTCGGCGCTCGAAAGCCTCAAAAACCCCCCCGGCTGCCCTCAACCCCCGCCGCGGCCTACACCACCCCGGCCGATCCTCGGCCTCGCGTAGCCCGCCTCCCCGCCCGCCCTGCACCCTTCGCACCGCCTGCCGCGCTACGCGAGCCCGGGGATGCAGGCCGGGCCTGGCTTACCTTTCCAGCTGCTTTTTTTTTCTCCTCTCTCGCCTCTCCCCCCTTTCCCTCTGTTGGGCTGACAGATCAGAGTTTCCTCCCCAGCAGAGGGACTGGGAATGGGCTCGGGCTCTGTGCTGAGGAGCTGCTGCCCCCCTGGCTCTTGAGAAGATCCTGCTTTTTGTGAGGAGGAAGCTTTGGGGGCTCTTTATTATTTTAAAACTACAAAGTGCTCAGAGGGTAGGTGATTATTAAGGGGAATCCCTGAATATATTCTCCAGCAAAGAAGGCAGGGCTGCTGGGGCTGCTCAAGAAGAGAGCCAGCAGCCTCCTACAGCACCACTACAGGCACTGAGAGGACATAACATCAGAGCGCGGTTCCTCTGCCCTCCAAAACAACAACTTTCCTACCATCTTGGAGGTAGTAGAGAGGGAGAGAGGGAGGGGGAAAAAAAGTACAGAAGGTTTTTATAAAGTGTCAATTTGGGGGAGAGAGCCAAATGGCCAAAACAATATTTTTTATATTTTTTTTATCATTTACGCGACATTTTATTTTAAATAAAAATAAAATGTAAAGGCATGTGGCTGAAGAAATAATTTTCTTTATAACCTGTAAGATCAGCTTTCTGGAAAAAAAAATAAAAGGAGGTATGGTAAAAAATATATTTTAATAACATTTTTCTTTAAAAATTCGGGGTTTTTTTCGTGTAATTTATGAAGTTGGTAACTTTGTTGTTGTTGTATGATAATGCTAAAAATTAATGTGTAATTGTGAAAGTTAGTGTAACTTTATTTTGGTACTCGTACTCGGTAGAACAGCTGAGATTGATGTGGGATAGTTCGTGTAACTGTACCACTACGCGTTTTTCTCTCTCAAGGCACTGTAAATAAAACAATGTACAGGTAGGAAAAACCAGCTGTTTTTAAAATATTATTTCTTTTTTTCTAGAGTAGGCCGTGTAGAGAAGCTATGGGGGGTTTACTGTCTGTGAGTGAAACCTGTAATATATGTCTGATAAATTCTGCTAATCTGTCATAAATTGAGCACTGCCTGCTCTTCAGGGTGGGATGTGAAAAAATAAAGGTGATAGTAAGAAATTTAAAAGTAGTAGTTGAGTTTCTGTTTTAATGTTTCCAAAACACTTTGCAGCATTCCAGAATGTGTTTTGTGTCTTTTTAAGTTACTCTTTTTGGTCTGGGGGCTTTGTTCTTGATATTTATGCATACCGTTATTCCTGACTTTTTTATAAAGTTGAGAAATGCTATTAATTTATACTACAGTATCTTGTAATATAAAATAGTCATTGTGTTTTTCTTTGTTGCAGACGTTTTTATTGGATTGTAAAAAATATATAAAATGCTGTCAAAATAGTGTGAGATGCTACAGTGTATCTGTAGGTGAAGACTCTAATCACTGTATTCAGTAGAGCTATGATAATATTTCTTGCAGTAGGATTATGCGCAGCCCTGTTCAGAGATGAACTGCAAAGATGCTTTTTTATTTGTCCTGAAGGAAAAGGAAATAATTAGGAAACTAATGAGCGATACATTAAAAAAATGTATTGAAGTTTTTTCATGGTAAAAATTATTCAGGTGGTGTAGGCTAATTGAACTGTAGACAGACTAGGGTCATATGAATGAAGGCATTGAATTACTTACTATGTTATTAACCTCTCTCCCTCCTCTGTGACATCTGAAATATGTTGGTTTAGCTCACTTGCTGTAATCTTTAAAAAAAAATTCTGAATTTGGATACATTCCCTTTTCGAAACATACTTTGTGAGTTTGCCTTAGTATAGTGAGTGTAGTTTGTGTGTTTATAGTGGGTTTTTTGTTTAGATAAATTTGTTTGAATGAAAGTTTTAATTAAAAATCAGCTAGTCTTTGTGTCAAACAGTGTATTTTTTGTTCAGTGGGAATTTTTTTTAAATAATAGTCAGTCTACCTGACACGTTTTAATAATCCAGCGTGTTGCATTCTATGGAGTTATTGCATAGGAAGTGTTTTTCTCTATCAGATTATTAATCCTTTAAAGGCATTATTCTGCTCTGACATTAGAAAACAAAAAAAAAAAATCAAATCTGTTGCTCCTGGATTGTATTTTAAAAGATTTTGTATTTTATATAGAAGTAATGTGATAATTACGGCACTTCATAATCTTACCAGTCATTACTGCGTGCTTTTGGTAAGATATTCGAAGAAAAAATAGTTCTATATCTAAAATTTATTACAGGAATGACAGGTATTACAAATGTTGGTTATATATGGGATGATGTGAAAAAAAACCTATTTTGAGGTATTAGGAATAAATTTTCTCAATGGATTCAGGAATTCAATAAATGCATCGTAAACTAATAGTTCCTTCTCTTTTATTCTGAATAAATAAATAAAGGACCAAATTCTTAGACCCCAGTTTTGCAAGTGCTTGCAGACCTGATCAATAATTGAGAAGTGTTTGAAGAATTGCCCAGTGCTTACTTACATAAAACTTACCAAGTCAGGAGGCTTTTGCTGGAGTACCAAATTCAAGTTCCTGCACCGAGTGATTTCCTGTACCTACTGTTACATTACAGTGAACGACCCGCTACTTTTAACTGTAATTCAGTATAATTCAGCTATCACTCGAGTTAGTTCTCTTTATTGCTCTGTTAAGAAACGTTCAGTGTTTTAGGAAGAGGCAGAGCCTGAACAACTGGGCTGAACTGGGTCTTTCTGTGGCACTCTTGAGAATATATGTATGGCGCGCTGAGGGGACTCTTAGCATGTTGTTTTAACTGTGGTGCAGATGAGACAACATGCTAGAGAAATAGCTGTGAAAGCACTTGAGAACCTGAACACAGAAACGTGATTAAACTCTTTCTTTGGCTCATGTGCTTGACTTTGCAGATACTGACTTTAATCGGATTGCTTGTGTGCCTAAATTTAAACATGCATCATAGGAAGTCACCAAAATGTGTAATTCTACTGAGATCTATTTGGTGTGTGTTAATTGCAAAGCCAGGAGCTTAATGTTGAAGGAGAAGAAAAACATTTTGAATCCTGCTTGGAATAAGAGAACTGGAATGGTGTATCTTTTTATGTCTTGTACCAAAAAAACCCAAATACCTCTTTAAGGAGGACAAAGTAAAGAGGAAAAATTTACTAGCTCTTAGCTACACAGACTGTTGTGTAATCACTCAACAGAGAAGTTGAAATCTCTGAGTTACGGATGGAGGAACTTATTTAACAAAACTTTATTTACCTGAGAGGATTAAAAGGATTTGGTTTTCCTAACTTACTGAAAATTGCAAATGTTACTTTAACTGTTTTGCTGACAACAAAATGTTACACAGTAACACTCTAAAGGAGCAAAGTCTGCTAGCTTTAGTAAGGCAGAATTAAGAGAAGAATTTAAAAAAGATTTGTTTCTTTTTATTGACAAGACTCTTAAGTTGGGAGGTGCATAATTTTGATAGAGCAGTGCTCTGAAATAATGTTTGAGGAAAAATTTGGCTTAGTCCCCTGTACAAGGGTGATGTGCAAACCCAGGGCAAGAAACATCCCCTGTACAACATGAAGAATCATAGTCTGGAAATTCCATTTCTTCACTTCAGAATAGTCTGGCTGCCTTGACTTAACGTGGCTGCATCCCTGGACTGGCCATTCCAGCCAGTCAATGTATGTTTGAGCACAGAGTGGTTGAAGAGCACCAGTGCTTCCTAAATCACTAGTTTCTGGGTGACACGTGCTTTGCTGGTGTGTTGTGCTGGTGTTAGAGAGACAGAGCACAGTGATGTAGTGAATAAGCGAAGTAACAGAATAATGCCTTAAGTTGTGTACCAGTTACTGGAGGAGGCTGCATTGAGGAATGAACCTAGACTGTCTCCCAAGGTCATATTGCACTCCAGTGCAGACCTCAGGAATTAATTTCTGGACTATGACTTAGACTCTGTGTGTGGTGAAGCATCTGGGGTTTTCAGCAAATAGTGTTGTAATGTATAATTTATAATCTTGGTATTATTCCTTGAAAGACACATACATTGAGGGGAAACAGTTCCAGTGTCTTCCAATGCTGGTGATGGGATCAGCAATTTATTTAAAATGAAGGTGAATATTGTGGAGGAAAGGAGCAACTCTCCAGAGTGTAGATGGTCACTAAAGACTTCAATATAGAGCCACATTTGTATAGAAGGTCTTGTCTTTAGGTGTGTAAACACTGAAAAATAAAAACCCCAAATAATGATTAGATGCATTCTTCTAAGCAGTATCTTGAGCAGTAGTTTTATGTGGTATTGGTTGATTTAATTGTGGTAAGTTCAGAGCTCAAGCTAACCATTAAAGCACAGCATAACAGTATTACTGAAAATTGCTTATAATTTTTCAACAATTCTTTAACATGGAAGTTTTATTACAGTGGTTGTCACAACCATATCTGAATTCTGGTTACCCTGTCTGCTGCAAAATGTCTTTGTAGCCAGCATGGCTTTTGCCCCTTTTCCAAACATCAGAGTCCCTATGGTAAAAACATTGTCTATGGTCTGAGGATTATTCTCAACCAAATACACCCAAGTCATGGCATAAATTCAGCTGCTAAACTCCTTCAAACCCATGCCTTAGTGCACTTCTATGTGGCAGATAGCACAGCTGAAAGTATAGGACAAACCATATGTAGAATGGAGTTTAAAGCTGTAAATGCTAGCAAAGCAACACAAAGTACAGCTGACTGCCCATGTTTTCCTGAGTCTTAGGGGCTTCATTAGCACTTATTAGTGCAGTGGGAATTTTGCTGTGGATTTCAGGAGCATAGTTGCAGAAGTGGTTAACCAATTGGGAACAGATATATGCTAGCAATTGCATGATAATATAATTAATTGATAGGGAACTGTACTGAAAATAGTAATTAACTAAGACTTAACTAATCTCTTCTTCATTATCAATGTATATTACAATTTGCATTAAGGAAATGGTATTGTCTTCTTAAAGCTCAGCAAAGACAAAATAGTAAGACTATTAATTGCAGGAAGGTTTTCCAGAGTACACGATGGGCATCTGTGGAGACCTCTTCAAATAAAAGATGAACAGAATTCTGCCCCAGCAGAGTGCTCTGATACAGTCCCATTTTACTGGGCAGCCCACTGTTAATTCAATGTATACTGCTGTATTTTTCCTATCTGCTTCTGTCTATTGATATTTCAATAACTGCACTTGTGGCAGTTAAGAAGCTTCACACTTTATCACCAGCCCTCCTTTGCACTATTAGTTCAGTTATTCATTTACATTCAGGTTAGAGTGGGGCTTGGTCACCACCACAAACGGGAGAGATCAGAGTTCCCACTCTGGACCAAATCAGCGATCTCTTAAGTCTTCTGAGAGTAGCCAGCGTAAGATGCTTCAGACAGAGGTGTGATGGATAACTCAGAAATTAAAAGTATGCAGGACGGGATTTTTCAAAAATGGTTGAAGTTGAGCTGATACCAAAGCATAATGCTTAATTAGCAGTGAATTTTGAAAACTGTTTTTTATACATGAAGCTTTTTGCTTTTAGTGTATTTCTTTTTGATGCCCAGTTCTCATCCATTTCAAATATGACACAGTGGTATGGAAGATGACAAGAAATATTTTTTCTTTTAAATATTAAAGTATATTCAAAACTCAGTATTAGCATCAGAATGAAGAGCTGTCTCTGCCAGCTCTTATGTGTTACTGTGCTAAGAGGCTCAGTTTGCTTCTCAGCGTTAGGCATTGTGAATGGATGCTTGCATGTAGCCAGAAGAAAACTTGTATTAACAGTGTTTAGCTTAGTAGGCTTTGCTGATGGAGTCACTCACGGGGAGTTTGAATCACAAGGGTTTATGGATGTCATTTGTGACTGTGCTGTTCCTCTGTTGTGCCCAGCTGTGGGCAGCTGGGGATACCCAGGTACTTTGGGACACATTGCAGACGATGTTCCATTGGCTAATACATGTAACTGTGAAGTGTCCATTGGATAAAACCGGGGGGGGTTTAATAGGAATTTAAAAACAAATTCTTGAGCAAGGCAACTTCTTAGGTAACTGGCAGAACTTACGCCATAAAATGTGTCCTGATACAAAACTTGTTTCAGTTGACAATTAAGTCCTTAGCTTTGAGGTGCTTATCATTAACTCCCTGCTTGCTTACCTACTGCTGTTTTTTTCATGATGGCAGTCACAATTACGTCTTCTGGCCAGCGCTTTCTCTGTTCATTTCTCTGTTCGTGTCCCATCAGGGCCTTGAAAGAGTCAGTCAGACTTTCAGCCCTTCATCACTGAAGGTGATTTCATCTAATTGCATATTCAAAGGACAACACAACATGTTGTTATTAAGAGACTGTCTTGTTTTGGGAGATGATGTTTTGGCTTAGCCATTGTTGGGAGTGTTTTATGAGGAGCAGCCTTGTGGGAATGGGGATGGAGATGAGGTTTTATTACCTTTTTGTATTAAGGCTGATGCCAGTCTGCTGCTCTGCTTTTTCTTTAGCTCTGTGGATCTGAGCTGCTTTTCTCTCAGCTTCAGCAGTAATACACAGCACTTCCCCCAACCAAGCAGATAGCAGCCACCCTCTTGCAAAAATTTATCAGCCACAGAAGAGGTATTGATCCTAAATCTTTTACTTCCTGGGGTAATGCCACAGACTCTTCCCTTTTCTGTCCTGAGCTACACTTCAAAATACTTTCAAAAAATAAGTCAGTTAGACCTATTTTTTTATGAACGGCCTAGTTTTGTTTGCTGTTTCAGAGTCTTGCTGAGACCACACCTCAGTTTGACTTGACATCCATTTGGGACCACATCTGCTGGTTTCTTTTTATTGAAGCAGCTCACTAAATTGTCCAGGATTTAAAGCAGTGTCCCTCTGGACCTGTAGGGATGTACCTATGGGATACTGGTGCTTCCAGGACGTTCACTATTGAAGGCTCTTTTTTAAAAGGGGTTTGTTTTAAAAATTACAGCTTTAGACTTAGATGCTTAAGTATGTTTTGATAAAGTTTGTTTCTCTTTAATCTTACTGCTGGCATTACCAGGGCCTAAGCTTGCTTGAAAATTTAAGTGCTTGGCAGGGTTTTACCGTGAATTAACGCATGGCTTTCCTTCTCCACTCTGCACTACTTTGTGCTGAAGACAGGATTACATAAAGGCAAGGCTTGGGGATAACTGCTTGCGTGTAAGAGCTGTGCTCACAGAGCACGGTGTTGAGAGAAGAAGATACTGACCAAACCCATCCCTCTCTCCCAAACACCTTTGTGCAGGCAGGAGGGAGGTGAAGGCTGCTGGACCGAAAGCAGTGGTGCAGCCAGTGAGAAGTGCTGCCAGCTGGCCACCAGGTGGTACTAGGGCTGCACTTGGGGAATTAAATCTTCGGCTCTGGCCTTGGCTTTAAAACAAGGCCCCTTTTGGTCCTTCACAATAAACCCCCTCGCCTACCCCAGCAGCCTGGGTAAGTGTGCCCACCAACACTGTGTTGGAAGGCCAGCTGCATCAGCAGAACTGACTGTTCAGGCAACGCGTCTCCTAGATATTAAGCCCTTACTTACAAGGTAAGAACAATACATTGAGTACGTTGATCTCCCATCATCCCAGCTCTTTCTTGTAATACTCTGCTTTAAGCTGAGGTCACAGCTTCAGAACCAGCAAGTAGTAGCATTTTTTTTTTAAAGCTAGCAGTTAAATAGCACTAAGTTGTGTGAATAGCCCTGGTTCTGTAGATTTCTGTTCCAATACTTTGCCTCAGTGACACCCCCTCCATTCCTTTGCAGACCCTTAACTACCCTTTTATTGCCAGCTGGATGAAAGTCCGCATGCAAACTGACTGTCCAGCTGCCAGAACAAACAGAAGAGATAAGGGAAGGCCTACACTGTAAACTCAGTTGATAAGAACAATAATTTAGATATCTCTTTACTATCTAGTTTCCAACGGTCACATTTGTAGAGACTTGTTGTTATTATGAAGCTTGGCTGAAAAGTTCAATACTTGGTGACTAGTTAGGTGGGGAAGAGGGTAAAAGCAGGGCAGACAGCACCACAGGGACTTCTTACCCTTTTGGTCCTTCACAATAAGGGCCAGACCTTCTCTGAACAGAAATAAGGATCTCCTGTATACACTAACAGAAGGATGCAAAGCTTCCAAAGAAACCCAAAAAGTGATGTGTGCCAGAGCTCCTGGAGTGAAATATTGTTCTAATATTTGGGCTGGGGCAGGGAGGTGGAACAGGACCCAAAACAACTCTCAGTAAGTTTTTGAACCTTTGAAAGCTTTGAAGTGTAGAAGTGATAACTAACGTGTTGCACAGCTAAATTATTCCTCTGGTTTTGTACAACATGAATTTTCAGGGAAAAAACCCTATGGTTTTCAAGCCTAGGAACCTGAGAACTAAATGTTTTACTGAATATAGGATTCAACTTATACCCTTTCCTCTTACATCTACCATCTGTGAGAAGAGCCAACTGCTTTGCCTTTGGCATATGTTCTCACACACATTCTTGTTTTGCTATATCCCTGCCATAAAACCCTCTTCCTCCTAACAAAGTAACATTCCACAAGGACAACAGCAGTTTTATCCTGTACTTGGTCACACTGAGAGGTCCTGTGAACTGCCACGTTAAAAACAGACTAAGTATTTATGTCTCATTAACATGCATAGTAGTATCTGAATAAAGTTAACAGTTGTCTTGATTTTATACCTGAACGAACTGAACCTGTTGGTAACTGGAAGATGGCAGGCTGAGTCAAATGATGCCCAACATTTAAGACTTAGCAAGCACAGGGACACTGGCTACACCAGGATGGCCAGAAGAGCGTCCTTCCTGGGCAGAAGGAAAACATGTGTTTTGTGGTTTTAACAATTACTTCCTGTTACTGAAAAATTTCAAACACAAAAGAAGAAAAGAAGAATTTTATAAAGCTAAAAAGCTAAGGCCTCTATAGCAGCATTCTCACAGTCAGTATTACTCTACACTGGAAAATGTAGCTTTTCCTCATGCAAAATTAACTCCCCTGCCCTCCAAGAAAGTTGTGATGATACTGTTCCCATTTGTGTGACTCCTGGAAGGACTATTCTAAATCTTATTACTCTAGGAGCCTGTTGAAAGGGGAGCTATCCTTCTTCCAAACTTACATTGATCAACATAGAGAAGAGTTGCTGTTCCAAAGTAATTCTTAAAGCTTTAAAAAACCCACAATAACACCCAACACAGCCCACACACAACCCCATCACCCAGTCTGCTATAAAAAGATCAGCACACAGAAAAACTGTTCTCAGATCTTTTCTGTATTTGAACCAGTGTAAAGGCCTTTATCATTTTGCTACATTTCTGAGCAGCTCAGTGTGAGAAAGCTGTGTGAAAATGGCTTTTCCTTCTCAGGACAAAAATTATTTTTATTTCCTCTGTAAGTAGTTTCTCAACTGAAATGAAATGGAGGAACATACAGGCATCTAGAGCAGTGGCACATCTGAACACTGACATAAACCAGGTATGTGTGCCTCAAAAGAGGGACAACTTGCTCTCAAAGTGCAAACATAGCGTGTTCACACTCACACCAGGGCTTAACATTAAAATACAAGGTTGTAAGAGGTATTTTTGCCATGTAGACTTGCTCCTTGCAAATCAACTTACCAAGTCAGAGTTGCTTACACACATGAAGCGAGAGCTACATGAATTACACGGGTAATGGACAGTTTAGTATTATAATTTATTTCAATGCAATCACCTTGTACTCTGCCTCTGGGTACAGTGAGTGCTGCATGTTCTCTTGGACACAATGACAGCCCTATAATATTATAGGACTATTTCAAGTGATGAAAGTGTGAATGGAGGAAAATAAAACAGCCTAGCAAATAGATTTTGAAAAAAAAACCCCAACCAGTCACAGCGGTTAACTGCAACAAATATTTGGATTGAGGTGGCAACACTCGGATTAGTCTCTAGCAGCTGGCTGGCTCTTCTACTGCATGGGCACCTTCAACAACCGCCTTCACACACTTGGCCATTGTCTGGGATGCTCTGCTGATCGAATCTGTAAAGAAACCAAAACCCAAGCAAATAAAAACCCACTTGTCAGTATGTTAACTGCTCATTTTCAGAATTACACACAGACAACAGAAAAGATCTTTACCACAGCAGTGCATACAAACAGGATAAAGAAAAATGCTTAGTTGTAAATACAGTCCAATAGTCTGGGCTTTATGCAAATTCCATGTAATTTTACTGGAATATTTTGTCTTTTCAAAAGACTCAAGTCCTACATATCTTAGTGGAAAGCTTTAAATGCCTCAGAAGAGGCATACTGTAAAGCCCAGTAAAATGTATTGCTGATTTCAGAATGGAAAGGCCATACTACACATACCTGTCATATAGAAGTCTTTTATTGTGAGCTGAGGCGGAACAAGAGGATCAGCAAGAAGCTGTTGCTTCACTAACTGTGGCAGGAAAGGGGAGGAAAGGGAAAAAAAAAGAAAAAAGTTAGCTTTATGATAGGAATCCATTACCAAAGCATTTGTTTAGTTAATTCTGCATTTAGTGCCGCTCCAAGTTTGCTTGTACTGCTGACTTATGAAGGCCCATTTCTTTAAAAAACATCAAGCTACATAACAGTGCTAAATCATGCCTAGCTTCTTCCTGTTTGCCTACCTTGGACAGTTCAATTGCCTGGTTGAAGTAGTTGGCCTCTTCCACATCATCGTATCGGACCAGATTCGGAGACACTTCTTCTAAACGCTTCCGTATTTGATCAAGGTTCTCATAAGGCAAGGTCATGCCAGCCATCTGAGATTCACAGAAAGAAATACCATCAATTGAGCCTACTGCTGCATAGTGGTTTAGATTAGCAATCCTAACATACCTAAAGTAAAATCAGGAAAAATCTACATGCCTGAACACAGTGCTAATGTAGAAACTAAAGCAAAGTCATAGTACTCTGTTGGACTGCTGATGCCTACGGTTAAGATTTCCCCAAGTTACCAAAGCAGGCTGTCCTGTTTGCTATACAAAGGAAGAAAAAAAGACAAGTAGTACTTTTCTCCTTCAATACAGATGTTGCCTGTACTTTCCCTAGCTCACCACCAAATGAGATAAAAGTTGATGCAACTATCAGTGCATCTTATTCCCAGCGACCAGTAAGCACGTATTTGACCTTATCTACTGATAACAGATCCTGTCCTCAGAGTTCACGTTGTTTTCTTTCTAAAAAGCAAACTGCCTCCTCCTGCCCATTTCCTCTAAAGCACTTGATAAAGCCTAGCAGAATTTGCAGGCTGAGGTTCACCCCGGTGCATTCCACCAGCATCCAGCAGCTCCAACATTAGTGCAGTCCTCAAAAGGGAAACAGGACAGCTCAACTGACAGAATTAACAAAGGATTCAATACAAAATGTTACTTGTTAGGGCTACAGTCACCTACTTCCCTGAAAATGTATCTCTTCTGTGGGAGCACTTCAGTGTAAAAGGAACTTAACCTCTCAGTATACTAGTACTAGAAGCAATTTTTAACAGCAACAGTACCTCAGAGACAGCTCTAATAATTTTCCAGTCTTCCCTTGCCATGCCAGGTGGCGTTACCGCTACTCTGGTCTGCTGGGCCCTACCCTCTGTATTCACGTATGTGGCTGCCTTCTCTGTATACGCTGCTCCTGGGAGAATAACATCAGCCATGGGAGCTCCCACATCCCCGTGATGTCCTAAATACACAGAAAGAGGAAACGGTATGCAACCATGTAAGGCATGTGTAAGTCAAAATAAAAATAAATCCTTTACTAGTACAATACAGAATTTCTGTGTTCCCAGAAAAAAAAGGAGTTTCTGAGGTTCACTTAAGCAGCAATATAGAGCCTATTAGGCTTGCTGCGCTGAGGTCTCACTTGCCTAATACTGAGGGGAGAACAAATGAACTACAAGCAGAAGTAAATGGTAGTTCAGTTTCTATTGTCACTCAGCTTTGAGAGGGCTCCTGGCACATGGATGCCTAGTGAATGTTTTGGTATGATAGATCAGCTGGGAACAAATGCCATTTTGTCTTCCAGGTCTGAAGCTAAGCCCCAGAAGACCAAACTGATTTATATTCGTTTATTACTCATCAAGAATCTATAATTTTTACCTAAGAAATAGCTAACCAGTATCTCGGTTATGTGTTGGAAATTCCTATTCTTTATAGAAAGTAAAGGCTAGAATTTATCAAAAGGCTAGATGTGTTTGTAAAAAATATGCCAGAGTTTAGGCTTTGCAGCTATTAGACAGCAACATTTCTTAATTTACAGCTAATTACCTTGATAGATGATAAAGCAATCCTTTGGCAAATCCTGACGTGTTATACAACCCGAATCCGCTCCCAAGAGATACAATACTTTGGGAGGATTTTTCCTAATTGCCTCCACTCCTGGTTTGAAACCCAGATCCAAGGCAGCTACCTGGCTTGCAACCCTGTAGGAACAAACACATTATAACTTAAAAAGTTATTTCAGAATTCTCCCTCTCCAATCAGAAAAGACCTGACTACTTTTTTTGACTAAATATTGAAAAGGGACATAAAGATGTCTAACAGTAATAGGACAAAACTGAAGCACTGAGGCAGCTGTAAATCCTGACACAGTATTTGACAGAAATGGCTTTGCAGTTTGACAAACTGATGCCATTTTAAGTTTCCATAGGGAATCTCACCTATTTAACATGGGATAGCAAAAGTAAGGCAGGCATTCCAGGTCAGGGCCTCGTGGCAGGCAGCTCACCTACCATCATGGTTCACATTTCAGCTACAAATTGAATCCAACAGACCTTTAATTTAGGGCACTCACACAGAAGATGAAAGACCAGCTACTCTGAAGCACCTAAGATTTAAGGCCACTATTTCATCGCTTAATTTAGTCACAGATACAAATACTTTTTAAAAGAATGAATAATCATTCTTGTTTTCTAGCAATCTTTTCTTTTCCAAAGAGTTTTGCATAATTAGGTGCTGTAATTACAATTATATTTTAAAGAAAAAAGATTCTCTCTGTAGAATGCAGATCTTTCAATGTTATTCACATTTGCCTGACATAGTCAGACATGTAGATTCCAGTAAGGTAACTAGCTTTTTACACTTACAGTAAAGAGGATGGTGCACCAAAAGCACAAGAGTCAATCACATGAAAGACTGTGCCAAACCACATGTAAAAAAGGTATCACAACTGTTCTGGAACTCATCCATACTTTGGTATTAAATGTTTTGGCTTCAATAGCAGGATTTTATATGTAAGTTGCCTACAGAGGACCAAGTCCTGCTCTCGCTGTGGTAACTGTACATCAGTGAAGCTGCTTTTGGCAGCAGGGCTTTGTTGAGTCTCTGAATCTGAGAGCCACTACATCTGCTGAAATAATTCTGCCTTTCCTGAGGCTGTCATTTTGACAGAGTTTTAGAGAGTGAGGAAGGACTGTCCCAAGAGAAGCTTGCCTATTCAAAAGAACATTCCAATAAACCAAGTAAGATCAATCAATAAAAAGCCCTAAAATTAAAAGCTTTGAAGCTTTTCTATTAACTGTTCAGTTAAGAAACTGCACAGTAGAAGGAATATTGTAAGCAACCGTATTATTTAAATACCCTTGCCTTTGTTTTTATTTTCTTCCTCTTGATAAAAAGCAATCATTTAGCAAGTGACACTGGTTTGCTGCATGTTCTACTGAGCACTGTGGTACGTTATTAAGCCCTCTTGATTTCTATACCTCTGAATTTAAACTTTAAATTCCATACTTTAATGTAATAGCTTAATAAAACCTCACTGAGAGCCTCAAAAGTTTTCCGGGTCAAAGAACTCTCTTTTTATTAAAAACTTTCTGCTAGTTTGTATTTTGATTTTTCATATTCCCTGCAGGTTCTAACCTATGCACCTAAAGAAATCTGCACACATACACTGTGGTAACTTGTGTAAGCCCAGTGTGGGCCCCAGAAAGCTGCTCCCCGCACTGCCTCCTTCCCCCACCAAAAAAAAAGGCTTTAAAGCAAACCTGTGGAGGATGTTCATGACTTTCCAATCAGCACCAACACCGCTCTTCGTCCTGGCATTCTGTGCAATGGCAGAAACAGCAGCATGGATGGCTGCTCCATCACTGCGCTGCAGTGCTGCACTACCTACCACCACCATTGGCTTTTTGGCCTGGTCAAGGACCTGTGCAAGTAAAGAATCAAGAAATTCATTTCAAGGATCTGAAGACAATTCTTGGTGTAGATAATGTAATAAATCCTATAATTTCTACAGAAGTCTCCCATGCAAAGCTACAGTTCTGACACTTCTCTTTTTAAACCTATGTGGGGAATTAAGGTTATTACTCAACACCTCTGAAATCTAAGTGTCAAACTCTTAAGTTGTGTGTACCTTGCAGAACGCGTGTTTTCCGGAAGCAATGTCCTGGAGTATCTGTGGGGACTCTCCTAGGTGATCATACGTGTAGGTCAAATTCACAGGAGAGCCAACAAGGGCCACTTGCAAATCATTGTGCAGCCAGCTGAAAGCACAGCACACATTTATTTTTAAAAAGCCAAGCTTTTAATAAACATCTCTAAGACAAAAAATCTGAGGTGTCTGTCTAATGTAACAAAAAACTAAATGTCTGAGGCTATGAACTTACCTAAACTGTCAAAGGGAGAATGAACAAACCATAGCTATATGCTACTGGGAGCCCCGCTTTTTTCTACACATATATCACCATTCCCTTTACTAAAAGGGTGAACTAAACCCAGTGAGTCCATCTGCATGAGCGTTCTCAACTTAGTGCCCTCTGCTCCACCCGACCACTGTACCAAATCCAGATGGATCTGCATGCTTATTCACCAACAAGCAACACAAACCTCTTTCGAATTCTAGCATTGAAAAGCGGTGCCTCAAAGCGTGGATTGGTGCCAATCAGAAGCAGGACATCTGCCTCCTCTACTCCAGCAATCTTGGTATTAAGCAGGTAGTTAGAGCGTAAATCTGTGCTGTAACAAAAAGATTTAAGAAAGAAAGAGGATGAGAATTCAGTAATGGGAAGGAATGAAGACATGGTAAGGATGCTCAAGATACCTTTTTGTATCAAGAGTGAAAGAGAAAGAAGAGATTTCTCAAATCCAAATTATTAACCCATAAAAAAGTAAGAGCTCTCATGACTATCAGACAGCAAAACATGAAAGGAATTACAGAATGTAATTGTGTAATGTAATTACAGAATTACAATGTATATGCTATATTTACAGTTATTGTCAGCTTTCACAAACTTCATCTGCTATCGCACAGTTTACAAGGTCATAATCGTACCATAGTTTTCACAACTACTGTTGTGACATAGTCAAATGGACTGAATTATCCATCTTACAGCAGTGCAACTGGCTTTCAGTACCCTACTGTTAGAACTGCAGCAGCACCAACATACAGTAAAGCTGTAGTACAGACTGTGTATCCACTCACAATCCATGAATGCTCTCTATAAACGAACACTGTAAACGCAAACGCAACCTGCTAATGCATCAGCAATTGCTATCCTCAGTCATTTCAGAACCTTGCCATGAGATGATCTGCAGACTGGAAGGTTTATTAACATGCTAGTTACACACAAACTTTGTCTGAACTCTCCTTACCCAGCTCCGGCAGTAGGGAAGACCTCTTCAGTGCACAGTGTATCACAATTTACTCTATTCAGTAAATCTTTCAGAGCTATTAGTGCTTCTGCATCCACCAGTCCTCCTACAATTGCTGCTACATCCTTCCCGTTGACAGCCTGAAGCTGGAGAGACAGAGAAAGCATAAACATAAGCAACAGTAACCACCTAAACACATTCCCATTTGGCCCAAGTAAACATTTACTTCCATAACACAAGCTCAGGCAGTAAACTCAACACAAAGGTATTATCCGAGAAGCAATAGCTTTTGTATCAAACCTGATGCTCTACCATGGGCAAAAATATCCTTGAGGAAAGTTCAATTACAGTTATTCAATTCTATTTAGTCCCACAGAAAAATTTCAATCAAAATCCAGAGCAGTCATGCAGCATTTCATTTGAGCAGCAGAATCAATCACCACACAGAGAAAGCTCAGAGGCAAGCACAATTCAGATAAGTAATACAGAATTAATGGCTTTGATAGCAAAAGTGGTGATAGCACAGTTTAAATAAATTTAAAGAAGCCTTCAGATAGATTAGAGTAATTCAGGAAAGTTGCTTCCTCCTAGATTTCTGAGGGAACAGTTTAGTTTCCTATTTAAATTATTTTCTGTCCCAATACCCCGAATGAAATCATGATAAGACGAAGTTATTCAATCTACTCCGTGAAACAGGAAATAATATTCAAAAGGAGAAATGTAAGCGGAAACACAATGGATTAGAACTCAAATGCTCCCCTCTAACCTGCAAGAAAAAATCCCATTTTTCTTGAACTATTACAGAAATAGTTTTACCATGTCCAGCTTCAGAAATTAATTTTACACTGCACACATTGAAAATTTTCTTACCACACCAGCAACCCGAGCTAAGACATCCTCCCAGGAGGCAGAGACAAGTAGCCCTTTCTCATTTCTGATCATCGGCTGAGTAAGCCTCTGACGCTTCAGACCATCATAAGCAAACCTAAGTGAGCACCAGAAACATTACTAAAGAGCAAAGATGAGGGTAATCGCGTTTATTAAGTATTTTCTAAGACTGAGTCTAACAACTTATAAAGATTAAAAAAGAAAAGCACAAGAAATATTTCCCCTGAAAGTTTAACTTTTCCTTCTCAAAAACAAGCAAAAAAGTCTGTGATACAAATAAAAGTTACTGTAAAAAAGCTACAGAAATCAAAGTATCGAAGAACTCAGTAACTTAAATTCCAGTATTAAAAATGTGGTTTACCAATTATTCTTCACTATAGCTTTACAATATTAACAGTGGAATCCAGAGGTCAGTGCTACTCTCCACACTTCTGTCTCTGCAAAGCATGCCTTTAACGTGTGCAGACACGTGCACATGGGTACAAACACCTCCCACACACCTGGTTTTGTCAGATATCCATTCCTCGTTGATATCTTCATGCAGCCTTGGCAAAATTCTCATCACTTCTCCAGTCCTTGTGCTCACTACAATGTTGCTCCCAACTGCATCAAGAACATCAATTGACTCCACCTTCCTGTTCAGAAGAACAAATAAACAATTTGCCATTTTCTATAGACAAGCAGCAACAGACTATGTAACAAACAAAACAAGAAAAATAATAAAGTGCTGTAGGTTTAGCTTTAGATACACATCCAAGAGCTTAGTTTCACAAGACATTTTAAATAATATCCTCAAAAATTACTGAGTTAATGAACTTGAATTTTCCTTTATACACATTTTTATGGAGCAATCAGCACAACCTAAGAGTCCCAAACACTTTAAGAGTAAAAATAAAGAAAGAATAGTCTACAAACTACAATACTTTTCCTCTTCTTGAATCAGCTTAGTCAATTATAGAAAAACCTTGGTATCGTAGGTCATGCTCTGAGATACAGTGTATAACAAAAACAGAGAAAGTTGCATCTTTGGTCTGAGTTGAGATACATACCTGGTCTCCCATGGGCGTGCAGTAAAAGCATAAGGCTTGGAGGTAAGAGCACCAACTGGGCAGATGTCAATAATATTTCCTGATAACTCAGACATGAACATTTTTTCAACGTAAGTCCCAACTTGCATATCATTTCCTCTTCCGGTTGTTCCCAAGTCATCTACCCCTGCAACCTCACTAGCAAACCTGGTAGATGCAAAACGGAATGAAAACCAAATCTGGAACGTACAACAGCAACACAGCACATTTTCCAACCCTTATCTCCCTTCCTAAGATAACCATTAGCCTTAGTTCATACACCTGAAAGAAGAAAACAGTTAGATACATTAGTCAGTGCTATCACATGCAGGACTATATACATCTGCAGAATTTCACTCAGATGGGGCTACAAAAACTAGGTGGAATTAAATCAGAAAGCAGTTCGGTGCTCACTGAATTCTGCAGTCCAAGTCCAAGGTAAATCTTGGACAAGTTCTTTCTAGAACTAGGCAAGTATATTGTTTTCTTTTCCATCTGGCTCAAGTTAGCTGGTACTGAATCTGGAGACTACAGAACAGCATAAACACAGCTACCAGAAGCTATAAACAAATCTTGCAACTCAGGAAGTCACTTAATGTCTTAAAAACCATTCTGGCACTAACACCAGACCAGTTCTGCCCAGTAGATCTGTGATTTAACTTGCACATTTTGGCTGTCTCTCTTATTTCCTGTATGACAGCTGTCTGGTAGCTTTGGGAAACCAGCTACCAGTCCCTACCAGGGAAAAAAAGAAAAGAAAAATCAAATTTGACTGCCCCTCACGGTGCTACTTTTACAAGTAACAAACCAATATAAACATGCTTGCTCGGTACTCTCTCCACTGAAAACCAGAGGGCATTACCTGATACATCGAGTGCATTGTATGCACCGAGTCATGATTGTTTTGACTAACGGGCCAATGTTCTTGTCCTCCACAGCACGTTTTCCCTCTCTAAATCTACTCCGATCACTGCCAAACATCATCGATTGGTCCTAGAACAGGCAACAGAAAACAGACATATCCAGGCTGCTGGAAAGCACAATTCCACCTAAGACAAGCGTATCAATGCATAAGTCTATGCAGTTTAATTGGATGTTGTACCTGTAGATCACATTCTCCACCCTGATCACAGATGGGACAGTCCAGTGGGTGATTTGCCAGCAGGAACTCCATTACACCCTCTCTGTTAGATTCAGGAATTAAAGTTAATGTCAACTCCACAAGATTTAGCAGACAGTACAACTCATCAGCTCCAAGAGACTAAAAGAAAGGTACCTAGCTTTCCTGGACTTCTCAGAGTTTGTCAGTATGTTCCAGCCCTTCATAACTGGCATGGCGCAAGCGGCAACTGGCTGCAATCATAAAAAGCAAGCATGAACACCAGGTGATTCTTCTCAACATGGGCACAACCCTCAAACTCTCTCTATCCCCCAAAACTAATAACAGATGTCTATGTTAGAATTAATATGTTGCAGAAATGAAAAAGTATTTGCAAGGGAAAAAGAAAAAAAAAGAAAATCTAATCAATAAAGTCATTGGGAGCCACAGTTGTTATTAATCTGCTATATAAAAAGGTTAAAGTAGTTATGATTATTTTATTTTTAAAGTTGAAAATTTTACAGTTTTGAGCTCCAATTCAAGCAGTTCTAGCAAGAAGAAAGTCAGTTGTAAGAGATGTAAGGCGAATCAAAAAGACTCAGCAGAGATCTGAAAAACCTCTGTATCTAAGTTCAGAGTATGCATCATTTATGAGACATTTCTTTGTGCAAAGCCTATACAAAGTCTTGGAATAAAATTCTTCACAAGATTACTGCAAGATAAACAAAAACTCCTGCTCAGGAAATGAATCCCCTCCTACTTTTCAATCACATCATGAGACAGACCATAATGACTTCCATCTTCAGTGATAACCCAACATTTCCAGCTATGGAATTCAAGTTGAGGTGAGATAGAGTTTTATATGTGAATATAAATGTGTAATCCAAGACTAAACTGCAAAACAATGCCTCAACTCCCTGTGTAGATTTCTTAATACTGCTGAAGACAGTGTTCAATCATTAAGTCAACTATCACTTTACAACAGACATCAATTGTACATAATACACTAACAAATAAACTACTAAGTAACTGTAATCTCTACTTAAACAGACCTGCAGACACTAATCCTACAGCCGAATTCATATAGTATCTGAAGTTTACAGCTGTGAAATATCAGCTGAAAATATGCAGCTGAAACCTGAATTACACAACATGAAAATATATCTGATGGAAAATGTACAGCTACCAAATGCTCATGTCCAGGAGCAAAATAATCCATAAGAGCCTGAGAACTGATTTTGATCCACAGGCAATCACTGGGAAAGGGAAAAGCTACTTCAAGCAGCTGAATGACAACAATTTGTGTGCTAATGATAATACAAACAATTATTTACAACATTTAAACTAGGCCCTAAGCACAGCAGAAAACTGCAACTCCTATGCCACACAATACCTTGGGGGCTTTCTCTATTTCCACAAGACACATCCTACAGTTTCCAGCAACAGAGAGACGATCATGGTAACAAAAACGAGGGATCTGAATTCCAACCTTTTCACAGGCCTAGAAAGTACAAGAAGCAAAGGAAAATTACATTTTAGTTAGACTTCAGTTCCACCTCATAAACCATCGATCAGATTTTACGAAGAGTAACAGTGTTAGTCCTCTGGAATACAGTGCATTCAACATTTCAAGTTAAGAAGCCCCCATAAATAAAAAAAAGAGTGACCAAGCAAGAACATGTCAGTTTATCAATTAGAAATAATTTTTTCCAAAATCTGTAACTAATTGAGGACATAAGAACTGACCTCTCTTTCATTCTTTCCTCCAAGAACATAGTGAATTCGCTCTAATATATAGGACACTACCAGTACAAATAACTTTTTAAAGAACACATGCACTATTTAAAGGAAAATGCGTAAAAGGAAACTTTGAAAAACTATAAAAGAAACAACAACGGGAATAATGACTTTTAGTAATTCAACAACACAGATACTCTCTATAAAGGTGCTGCAGCATAGCAGTCAATCTTCAACTTCAGTAGCAGCCCAAACTCAAAGAAACGTTCTTCCATGACATGTCTGAAGAAGAGACAGGTGGACAGAGACGTCGAATTTCCAGAGGACAGTTAACAGTGGCCTTTCCTAAATAAAATCCCCACAGCTGATGGGATCTATGCTACAGCACTAACGATGCCTGCCAGAAGAAATACCACCCAGTTCAGTAAAAAAGAATGAACAATATATAATTTTTCTCCTTATTTCTACAAAAAAATTACCACCTGTAAGCAAAATTAGAGTTAATAAAAACAGCACTTAAAATTTTATGCTAGACTCCTGCAGGGGGCATTCTAATGCCCAAATCAGTTAGTTACTCATATCCAAAGAATGAGGGGCATATTTTGAAATAAACACTATGTACTTTAATGCTCTAACTCACCATACCACGTGCCCATTTAGTGGCTTCTTAAAAAGAAGTTAGACTGGAAAACAATCTACATTTTTGCCTGAAAAGCAACAATGGGGAGTACAGGCTGGGAGACCCAGGTTCCACTTCTTCCCACAAAAGGAAGAATTAAAACAGCAAAGGATGAGTGCTCTGAATCTTGTAACTAATCACCAAAAGGAGACAGTTCCTCCTTTACCTGAGACACCACTTCAATGAGATACAAACTTAACAAGTTCTGAAAGACTACCAGGTCACACAGAGCTAGAATTTCCACCAGAATTTATCAAAGTCTCTGACTGCACTGCATAAAATTTTGCAGATGGGATTAACATTACATGCATCTTCTTTCAGACAATCATGGCAGATGCTTCTTTTTCAAACACTGAACTCCCCAAAGGGGTTTTGCTGCATGAAGTTGTATCAGTCAGTGAAAACACCCCCGAAAACTTGCAAGAAACAATTGCAAAGGGTTTTGGGATTGGGGGTGGTTTTTTGTTGTTATACAGAACATGCTGCCAAGAAGCAAGATCAGAAGTCAAAAAAAAATTCAGCATGCCATCTCCACACCTGAAGTACTGTCGTTCCTGGGTTCACCAATACAGGATGACCATCCACAAACACCTCTATTTGGTTGCTGGCTGCTGTCGTAGTTGTACGTCCTCAGAGACGTAGAAAAAGAAAAGAAACACCTTCAATTACTCCCAAGTGCAGGCCATCAGACCCCATGCTCCTTAACTTTGTATACAGAGACAATTCCAGTTCTAGGAACAGTACAACATGGAATTTCAAGCTGCAAACAAAGCCCACATACATATCCTTCAGGAAGTCAATTACACACACATAAATCATACACACACCATGCACATAAACTAGAGGCACTTACCATGCACTTTGGAAGACTGGGCAACCCCAGCTAAGGTCCTGCGGACAGCAGGCAGTCGGAGCATGATGCTTTGGTAAGAAAGAGAACACACGACTGAGTTTTTACCCGTTCAGACGGATTTTAAACGGGCAGAGTATGTATCAGACGCAAGAGCGTGCACGCAGGTGTGCAGAGAGGCAAGAAATTAGTTTATTAAACTACAAAATACGGTTTGCTTCTTGTAACTACGCGTATCCCATATACCCCTTACAGCGGGGGCGGTGACCGCTGCGTGAGGCGCAGCCGGCAGCCCCGCTCAAGCCACCAGCTCTGCAGGAGCGGCCAGGCACGAAGGACGAGCAGCCACGGAGAACGGGGGCAGCTTCACCGCGCCCGGACCGTGCTTACACACAAACACGAAGGCCCGAGGGGCGGCCAGGAACCAAGCGGGCTTACCGCACGCAGCGGGCCTACGCGCGGAGCGCTGCTCGCCCCGTCCCGTCCCCCCGGGCCCCGCACCCCCAGGACGGCGCCAGGGCCTTGCCAGACGGCGCAGCCCGCCGGCAGGGCTCCCGGGCGGGCCCCGGGGCGCTCCGCCACAGCGCCGGCGCCGAGGGCACGGCCGGCAGCACGAAGACGGGGAGTCACCTTGGAGGCGCCTCCGCCGCTGCCTGCCGGGCAGCCCCCGACCCGCCGCCGAGCCTGTCAAGGGCACCGGGAGCGGCAGCGGAAGAAGGGCGCCCGCGACGGCACGAGCGCAGCCCGCCGCCCCTGCCGCGGTGTCCGCCGTTACCTGGCGCGGGACGGGCGGCGGAGGCGCCTCGGCCTTCACCACTGCTGCGGCTGCCCTCCGCCTCTACCTGTATGGCGACGGCCTCGGCCCTTTCCGCTGCTGTCCGGGACCTCCTTCGGTAATTTCCGTAGCGAGAGCCCCAGCGCTCGGCAATCTCCGGAACTCGGCTCTTCGGGGGTTTCCGTCAGATGATCGGCAGAACTCGGCAATTTCCGCCGTTCTCCAGGAACCTTCTCGGCCACCGTCGGACACGCCGCGTTCGGCAATGTCTTTCTCTTTCCGCTTCTTTCTACGGCAGCTTCCGCTGGTGCCCGCGGTGGGGGGGAGGGCGGGGGTCGGCGATGTAAGCAGGCCGTTTGTAGCACTGAAAGGCTCCTCCAGCTTCAGCGCTAACTGCGCGCTTAGTGCTCTGGCACCCTCCGCATCTCTGACGTTCTGCCCTGTCTCACTGGGGCAGCCAACGCGCGAGGAACTACTTCACGATTCATTTTGGCGGAAGGATCCCTGCGCGTGCGAGCCGCGGAGGAACACCGATGGTATATAAGCGCGGCGCAGGGGCTGCTGGGTCTCTTTGCGTGGCGGTCAGACTCGGCAGCGGGCGCGAGCGTGTCCGCCGCGCCGCTGCCGTCATGGGCTTCGGGGACCTTAAGTCGGCTGCTGGCCTCCGGGTCCTCAATGATTTCCTGGCTGACAGGAGCTATATCGAGGGGTGAGCGGCGGCCGCGGGACGTGCTGGTGGTTGGGGAGGCGCTCCCGGCCAGGCCGCGGTGAGGCCCGCTGGCCTGACGGGAGCCAGCGCTGGGGGCGGGGGCCGGGCCGCGCGGCGCGGCGCGGGGGAGCTCCGAGCCACGCTGCCGTAAGGCTGCTGCGGGGCGCGCGGCGCCGGCCGAACCCACCCTGCCGACCCTTCCCGGCGATTGGTGCGGTGCCGCTGGGCCGAGCTGCCGCCGCTGTGTCGTCGTCTCTCTGCTCGGTGGCTGCTGCTTCTTCGTGTCTGTCTGTGCGCACGGAGGAAGTGGCTTAACTTCGGCTTGTTCTCCGCAGGTACGTCCCTTCTCAGGCTGACATAGCAGTCTTTGAAGCAATCGGTGCCCCACCTCCTGCTGACTTGTTCCATGCCCTTCGGTGGTACAATCATATTAAGTCGTACGAAAAGCAAAAGGCAAGGTAAGGTTTAACCACGAGGATGCAGCCTACGTGCGAACTGGCCTACGAAGTGCTTGGTTTCTCTATTCAAGTACAGACAAAACTTGCCGCTATTACCACGTGGTTTTTGCTGCGCTGTTGGAACAGGCACAGCTCTAGAAGCAGAGCAGACCTCTTCTGTCAGTGCATTACACTTCTCGATTAAAGTTCAGGCAACCTGATTGTGCCAGTTTTGGTTTTGTTATTGCCTCTTACACAGATGACTACGCTGCAGTCTGGGAATTGCTTACCAGTAATTGGCCCCGTGAAGGCTATGCCAGAATAGGTTAGAAAGTATTGCAGGAATCTTTCCAAGTAAATATACAGTATGTAGATGGTAAGTAAGTGGTTTGTTCAGGTTTTTAGTCCTGGATGATAAAATCAATGATGTGGACTGTAGAGACACACAAAAAAAAAGGGAAATGTAAAAGCAAATTTTATTTTTTTATTAGTGATTTTAGTGTTCATGAAAGGTGCTGTATTGACATCCATGGAGACTGCAGGCCTCTCTAAAAAGGTACAGTATAGGTAGTGTCAGTATGACTGCACTGCCTCCTCTATGTGCCTCAGTCCTGTTTGGAGGGACTCCTGTAAAGTTGGGTAGCTCAATCACCGCTGTTACCTAAGACACTATAATGCTAAATGGGACTGAGATTGTAAAGTTGCTTCATAAAGTGCACTCTGGAAACTACTTGCAGTAGATCCAGAACTAAGAGCTTATTCTAAGAGTACAGAACAGTATGCGTTATAGGAGAAGGTTAAATTGGGTTTCTGGTCCCTCCTGTGCTGTTGACAACTAGCTTTCAGAGTAAAGCATTCACTGAAACTTAGTCAGAGGATCAGTTGATCAGTTCTGTTGCAACAGTGTATTTTCTGTAGCTCTTAGGTTTTAAAGTAAAACATTTTTAGGGAAGCATGAAGAAGCCAGTAACTCTTCCTACGGGAAACATACTGCAGATAAGTTATTCTGGTAAAGCTTATTCTTATCCATATGATTAGCTGGAGCAGCAACATTGGACAGGATCATGTCATCTTAGGTGAACAGTGTTTGAATCTGGGATTTGCTATCTCAAATAATAGACTGCAGCATTGGGGATTGTCTGGGGAGATTCTGTTTTTAAGTAGCAGAATTAGGTGGGGTTTTTTTATGACAAAACATTTTTACTATGGGTGTATCTGTGGGTTCATTGACAAATTGTCAGTATTTGTGTTGACATTTAAGTAGGTTCCTAATCTGCCCTTTTCTTTCAGCTTGCCTGGAGTAAAAAAGGCTTTGGGGAAATACGGTCCTGCTGATGTTGAGGATACAACAGGTGCAGCCACAGATAGCAAAGATGATGATGACATTGATCTCTTTGGATCTGATGATGAGGAGGTACTTGACCTTTTTGTATTACATTTGGGGTTTTTAGAAATAACCAGGTATGTGGATTGGAAAGTAAAAACTTCAGGGTTAGAAAGGAATGTGTTGCTTTAACTTTGACTGGTCACATGATGAGTAAAACAAAAAATCACCATCTTTCGGCTGACAGTTGTGATGATTTGTTTTTGCCTGAGTAGATCCAGTCGGTTTGGTAAGGCACTAAATATGTGGGGTTTGGTGCTTCTCTGTAACAAGATTCCTCTTTCAGGAAAGTGAAGAAGCAAAGAAACTGAGGGAAGAACGTCTGGCCCAGTATGAATCAAAGAAGTCCAAAAGTATGTCTACCGAGAACTTTCTAACTTCCTATGCTTTGCTTATGATGGCTAGAAACACTAATGCTGGAATAGATAAACTTGACTGGAATGAGACAGAAGCAATTGGCTTCACTTGAATTGCCCCTGAGCTTAGCCTTGCCCATAACAAATGGGAACTTCATTGTGGTTTTTGTCCTGCTGAAGAGACAAGACTGGTTTGTCTTGCTCAGAGGGAGCCCCAGTAGGCTCTTCAAAAGTTTAGAGCAAAAGCTGCCATACCCAAGTCCCTCCACAGGTACTGGTCTGAAACTGTTAAAAACTGTAGCAGTTGCAGGATTCCCTCTGTGGAAAATAAACTGTTACACAGTATTAAGTTCCTTCTCAGATCATCTGAAAAGGACTTCCTATGTAACAAACAATGCTAGCTGCTTCCACTGTGTTCTTACGAGACTTGCTTCTGAAGAACGTACCTGTCTCCATCTTCCACATCGGCATGTGCATAGCTTAAAGATTTCTGAAATGTGTGTTGATGCAGGAGGCCTGTCACAGCTCTGTGAGGATGTTCTTGTTGATGAAATTGGAAAAGTTGCTCTTGTAAAACTAGCTTGCAAGTATGGGTTCTGAAAATTTCCGAGCTTTTAATGGTGATTGTCTTCCCCCAGAGCCGGCTGTTGTTGCCAAGTCATCACTCCTGCTTGATGTGAAACCTTGGGATGATGAGACTGACATGGCGAAGCTAGAGGAGTGTGTTCGAAGCATTCAGGCAGATGGCTTGGTCTGGGGGTCATGTAAGTAGAACATTACAAAGTGGGGAGATGGTGTGGTCTCTGAAGAGAATGTCTTGAGTAGGGAGAGCTGTATCAGTGCAGTGGCCAGGCTGTTTCAGATAGAAATCTAAAAGCATTGCAGCTTGGCTCCTCTATCCTGCATCTTCTGGCACAGTTGCTGATGCAGCTGGCAGACACCCATCATCCACCCACATCACTGGTTTGGGGGGGAAGGGCAGGTACCACAAACCAAACCCTCTGGCCAGCTCATAGCCAATGCTGGGCTGTTGATTAAGCAGTCTCTAATACAAAGTAGGTTTTATTTACCCCTGCTGACTACTGCAGTCAGTTCCACCTTAGACCTGATTTTCAGGGATCCTGCCAGTCAAGGAGTACTAAATACCGTTTTTCTTCCTCTAGCCAAGCTCGTGCCAGTTGGCTATGGTATCAAAAAGCTCCAGATCCAGTGTGTTGTGGAAGATGATAAAGTTGGAACAGACATGCTGGAAGAGAGAATAACAGCTTTTGAAGACTATGTACAATCAATGGATGTAGCTGCTTTCAATAAGATTTAAGTCTTGATATATCTATAATAAATGTAATTGCAAAAATTGGACTGTGTCTGGGTGTAATTCAAAATCTCGGGGTAATCTGACTCCTAAGTGTAAAATTTGGTTGATGGGTAAGGTAGAAGCTAAAACTGACTTTAAGGGTTGTTCCAACACCCCACTATAGTACGTGGGAGGTTGAGCAGAAGAAACAGCTTACATTCACCGTCAACCCAGATTTAATGTTTATGTGGCTTTAAGCTCAATTTTGGGGGAAGTGTGTCTTTGGAAATGAGGGTGATTCCTCTGGCAGGATGGATGGCTTTGAGGGAGAACCAGGGGGCTGAGGCAGATGCCTGCTCTCAGGTAAGCAGTAGAGCAAACGACTGTGTAGGAGGTGATTAACTCTGGCTGCACACCTGCTTCCCGCAGTGGGGTTGCAGTGGAGCTGCAGAGCATGGAAGAGGACATGCACGGTAACGGGGGCTGTACCTGACCTGAGCCTGCCCACTTCTCTCAGGACTGGGAGCTGCGTTCCGCTGAGGTGAAGATTCCTGCAGTGCCACCACCCCGCTCTTCTGCGGCGCTGTGCCCTCTCGACCACTAGGGGGCGGCGCGCCCCGCCGGAAGGCGCCGGCAGCTCGTTGCTCCTTGGGTGGGTTTGTGGCGTGTTTAAAGCTGTAAGAGCCAGCCTATCAGACGCACGTGTCTTCCGAAGCGGTACCACGCCAACAGCTGGCAGAGCTGTAACGCCGCTGGGCAGATGCGCGTGTCTGGGCCTGCCGCTGGGCTGAGACAGGCTGTGTCTCGCACAGATGGACGGACCGTTTCATGGCCACGGGAGATGCACTGTGTGCCACAGTGGTGCTGAGCTGAAGATGCTCGGAGCTGAAGCCTGGCAGCAGCAGCTGAAACAACTTCCTGCTCTTTATTTCACAGCAGCTGTGTGCAGTTACCTGGTGCAGTGCATGCTGCTTCTCCTTGTTTAAAGGTCAGCCTCATTAACTGAAGCTAAGAGCCATTGTTCTCAGAAAAAAACAATCTGCCTGCCAGCAGTTTAGCACCTGGTTAAAGAGTTGAAAGTAAGTCTAATTATGGGCTTCATTTCTACCTTCCATAAACTTAACTCTTAAAGGATGGGCGTCATCCTGTGTGCAGTTAATGCACAGTGCTCCTTCGTTGTGGCAATTCTCTTAGCTCTGGCTTCTGTTAAATCATGTAGTTTAGTTCTAGCAATTCCGTTAGAAGCTGTTAAAAGCAAGAACTTGGCAAATGGCATGTCAGTTAAAAAAACTTCCCCCACAAAAATGTGATGATTATTCTTGGCCATTGCTGTTTCTAACCTATTAAATACGCTGCTTCTGACCTTTAAACTCTTTCCTTGACCTTGAATTTCAAGCTCTAAGTGGATAAAATGGTTTGATTTGTAGCCAATCCACATATATTTCATGTGCAAGACCTGCTGAGGGAAGACCTTATCACTGCCAACAATTACCTGAAAGGAGGGTGTAGAAAGATGGGTGATGGTCTCTTTGCCCAAGGGACAGCTAATAGGACATGGGGGAATGGCCTCAAGCTGTGCCAGGGCAGGTTCAGATTAGACATTATGGAAAAAATTCTTCACCAAAAGGTTATCAGGCATTGGAATGGGCTCCTCAGGGAGGGGGTTGAGTCACCATTCCTGGATATGTTTAAAAGATGGGTAGATGAGGTGCTTAGGGATATGGTTTAGTAGGGGACAGGTACAGCTGGACTTGATGATCTTAAAGGTCTTTTCCAACCCAGTGATTCTGTGTGATTCCAAAGTATTTGGGTATGTGCTAGTGTATTACTGTGTGATAGTGCCCATGAAAGATGAGCATCTTGGGGTAAATGAGACACTTCTATCCCAAGTGTACCCTGTAACAGATCAGCAGAAAGTTCCGAAACTTAAATGTGGTACCTGGGAAGTCAGGGAAAACTTTCAGTGGGGAAGTATTGGTTACAAACCAGTTTACATAACAACCTTCTGAAGCACAACCTGTTCAGAAAGCACTCAAGTGTAAGTAACCAGACCCGATCTGTTACAAAACCTGCCAATAGCTATTATTCTTGAATGAATGGTTTGGCCCAGCTGTTTCCTGGGACATGTTTCTCTGTAGCACGATCAGAGAGATCCCCTTTGCCTGGCTTTTTTCCCATTGTGGTGGGTTGAACAAGCATTTCTCAGTCCAAGCAGCCTAGAACTGCTGGTCTTGTTTTCCTTTACTCCTGCAGAAACCATTCAGAGGTAATTCTGTAACTGACGGTGGTGTGAACGGTGCAGACTTGCCCTGCAAGATTGTTACTGCACTCGCTGCCATAGAGCAGGGCTGGCTTTGGCCTCTGTGTGTTCCCCCATTTGAAAATCAGTCTCTCTACTGTCTCTAGCAAGAGGTGTGCTCCCATAACTGACACAACAAGAAGCAAGCTGGCATAAGTCTTAATTCCTGTAGTAGAAATGGTCAGGGCTTGCTTTTCTCTCCCAGATTCTTTGAGAAGGAACTGCTCAAAGAATGCACAGTCTCTGCATATTGCTGCTGAGAAAAACAAAGGAACACCCTCTTTGGAAACAACAATGCTTTATTGCTTCACTTGGAGTACAGTCAGGAGAGTAGTACTAATACATCATTCTTAGAAACATGTCAGGGAACATGTGAAAAAAACCTGCAAAGTGGCTGATTTAGGCACAGTGAGCTGCACGGTGCCAAAATACAACGATGAGTCACTACATATCAGGCAGCCAACGACTCAAGGGAAGAGCGCTGCAACTTTCCAGCCCCAAGTGAAATACACTGAAATTCCACTGATCCTGCCTGACTCTCCCGAACTGAAACCAAAGCCCAAAGAAGCAGTTACAGACCACAGTCAGTTTCTATTTGCACAGCTATCAATACTGCATGTGCTCATGCATGGATATATACTATGCAAAAGCAAATATATTTACATATAAGGCCTCATTTACAGTATAAATGCTACTTCTGTGTGAGGGCAGGCCATAGAAACTAGGTAGATTATCTGAAAGGCAGTTTTAGTCTATAGACCTAGGTCAATACCATGGAAAAAGAAAAGAGTTCAGATGTACCCGAAGCTTTATGCTTTTACTTTTAGTGGGGGCTTTCTGCCCCACATTCAACTTTTTAATGAAGTGGTATTGTGTTAGGAATTGGTCCCCTACACTTAGCATATATAATTGCATTAGCGCATGTGTGATTCTACAGCAAACTATGAGGTGGGAGAGAACACAGCATAACTGGAGTGACTGCATCTTTCTTACAGGAGTAGACTCCAGTTCCTGGATGTACTGTCTTGCCTCTCATTTCACAAAGTAGTCCAAATTTGTCTACAGACTTGGAACAGAGTACTGTTGAATTCATTCTGCCCATTTTTGTAAGATTTGCATTAAGGCAAACAAAATGTCATGTTATTTATTTACCTTTGCTTGACAGAGCAATAAGAAAGAAATTGTAGTTGTAAACTTTTTCAAGCCTGGAAGTTTAAACACAGGAAAAGAAGTGTGGCAGGGGCCTTTAGTTTCAGCTTCTGTAGGAAACATTTTCACTAATTCTTTGCACATTTGAAATGAACCTAATACTTATAAAGAAACATCTGCTCAGTATTTTACACCCAACCTACACTAAAAGAGCAAGAATAATCAACCAGAAAACATAGGATCTCTGGTCTTAGTTTTGAGTATAAGAGAAAGGGCACTAGGAAAAAAACCCTAGGTTTTATTTCCATATTTTTCTTTTTTGACAAGAGAAGGCAACAATTCAGTGTTCCCTGTCCTGGGATTCTTCTCCAGCTGCAGCATGGGGGCAGCAATAGCCTCACTTACCTCGAAGGTAGACAGGTGATTTCTACTTAAGGCAATACTAGACAATCGTGAGGACCTGTGACCCATTGCTGTATGGCCACGGCCTCTTGGGTGAGAATGCCTGGATCAAGAGGGTTATCAGTGATGGCAAGCAGGAATATTATGTGCTCTTTCAATATCACTGAGGTATGGAACCTCAGCAAAGCAATAGGATTACAACAGCTTTCCTGATCAAAAACCCAGTGAGAGCAATTCCACTTCTGCTGACAGCTTTCATTTCAGGCTGTGAGCCTTGCAAGTCCACCACACCCAAATGATGTGTCCTTTAAAAAACCTTTCAAGGAAAGCATCATGTGCAATTAAGCCAGCTGTTTACATAAAACTGTATATGCAAAGATGCACATCTGAGTGGCAGATGTGAAGTCAAGAACACCTCCAAGCCTCCTGTCAGCACTTTTGAAGAGACATGGTGGCAAGAGCAGTCACTGAGCTGTTTCACAATAGTGCACAGGCGCCTGGGTGTTGTCCGAGCTCCACAGCTGCTCACTGACAGTTCCCGAGCGGCTCACCTCCCACAGTGCCAGTTTTAGTACCTCAGAGACTGTCGTCTTGACCTGGGCCTGGAACTTCTTGCTAATCAGAACGTAGAGGATTGGATTGAGGCAACTGTTGATGAAGCCAAGTCCAGTGGAGAGGGGAATGCCATCCTGCAGTAAGTCATGCAAGTTTTCATCATGGTGAGCAGACAGTTCCACAATGCTGAATATGTGATACGGTGTCCAGCAAACAAAAAAAGCTACAACTACAGCAATGATGGTCCAGAAAAGCCTGCTGGAAGTTAATACAGTTCTCCTCTTCACTTTGACAATCAGCAATGAGTAGCAAATGACCATGGTCACTAGAGGAAAGAGGTAACCGAATGCAAGCCTCACCCAAATGAGAATATGATGTGTCAGCAAAATAAGTTCTCTGTCATGCACGTGGAAGTTGTTGTAGCAAATGGTGACATTGTTGAGAACTGTAGCCGTGTCTCTAAAGTATAAGGCAGGACCACCAATAACTGCAGCTGACAACCAAATGATCCCGCTAAGAATGAGGGTGTTCCTCACAGTCCGGTACTTGTAGGAAAAGACTGGGTGGACCAGGCGGATGTAGCGGTCAAGGCTGATGAATGTCAGGAAGAAAACACTGGCAAACATATTAAGTAATGCAATGAACGAGTTCATCTTGCAGAGCCACTTCCCAAAAGGCCAGTGGAAGCCCATTGCCACATATGTGATATAGAGCGGCAGGAAGAGAACAAAAATCAAATCTGCAACGGCCAGATTGAGGAACCAGAGTGTAGAAACAGATTTATCCCACTTAAAGCCCATAAACCAGATGACAATGGCATTACCTGGCACTCCGAGCAGAAATGCCACACTGTAAAAGGAAAGGGAAATCATATGGGCGATGCTGAGGGAGGACTGGGGTGATTCATCTTCCTCAGACAGGTCATAGAAATAAGAATAGTTCTCAAAATCTTCAAATGTCATGTTGCACAGTTGCTTTCTGGGGAAGAAAAGAAATGAAATAGTCAAGAGAAATGTTTGACTGCACTGCACATGGTAACCTTGAATTCCTTGAAATTCTTCTTCATAAAAAACCCCAAAACATTGACTAAATTTCATGTATCTATCACTTTCTAGCTGTCAATTGCTAACAATATGTTTCTGGAGTATTTTGGTCACAGGCATGTCAAGAAATGCTCAAATCAAGACAACACTTGAAATCTTCAGGAACTGCTTTCCTTGCATGTGTTTTTTAATAGAAAGCACTAAGCAAATGCACCGATAAATTTCCTGAGTCCAGATGCAAAGTTTTACTGAAGTGAGACTTTACTTTTCTAGTCAGGTTTCTATAGGCTTTTTCTTATTGCTCTGCTCCTATTTGAGACAAGTCTTAGGAATTGTATCTGGCAGAAATCTGAGAAGCACCAGGCACCTGTGTAGCCAAAACAGTGCAGTTAAAATGCCAGGAATTTTTTTATATAAAATTGCCACCTCCACACACCTCAAATTATAGTTAACAAAATCAGAGACAGCTATTTCTCCAGCAACTGAAAGTTCATGGGTTCATTCTTCTCTCTCATGATCTATCTCTGCATCAAGGAATGCTGATTTTCAGACACATTCAATATATTTGATTTCCTTAATGCAGCAAAGGATGCAGACAAAAAAACCATACAGAATATATGGCAGGGACAATGCACACAATTGTGGTATTCTTCCACCAGTGAGCTGAGAAACAGGTAATGGATGAAAGAAAATGGAGCTGCCCAGGAGAATAAAATGTACTGTAAGAGATATAGATGAAAATATGTATGTCTTGTTTTTTCTTTTTATTTTCATTTTTTTGAACAGAGCAGTCTTGGTTTTCTTCTGTTGCAAAAAACTGCTGGAACTTACAAATACAACATGATTTTTCACATAGGAATTTTCTTCTAATACTCCAAAGGAAAAGTGTGGGAGGGAGAGAAGGGGTGGGAAGGAAAATATAAACCAAAGGAAAAAACACAGGGGAAAAAAAAAAAGAAATGAAGAAGAAAACAGATAGCAGAGGTTGGACAGGAAAAAGCACTCACAAGTTATGCACTCAGTACAGACAAAGCTGCAGCACAGCACAGACGGCCACAGTCTGATAAAAGTACCTGCCGTGATCAAAGCAAATATTCTGCTACATTCTGCTGTCATTTAAAGCTGTGCTCTGCTATCATTGTCTGGCCAGACTCAGCTGCACTAAAAACCTGTCCCCGAGAGCAGGACACAACCAGCCCACTAACTGTACTATGGGTGAGCTCACTAGCACATGTCTGAGCACTAGCTCCATTCAGAAACTGCAATTCAGCCCCTGCTTTTGGAACCCAGCCCTGCATTCCTGTAATTCCATTAATTTTGGCATGCTAAGGACAACAGGAGCAGGGTCTCCAGAGTACAGCCACATTTACAAGTTTGCATTCATGTGTGTACCTGTCCTCAATAAAAGTAGTTGGCTTATTTTGAAAGGATTACTCACACAAGAGAAGGTACGCGTGTGCACACACAACAGTGGGATTAGATTTCGCACTCACAGATGGACAGACAAGGACAAAAATGTGTGATTTTATGGGTCTTGATTAAAAAAAAAAATGCAATAAGGTCAATACAGCCTGTTCTGTCAAGAGGCTACGATAACATTTGCCCCATTAATTTGCATCAGGCTGAAGGAATGTTATTTGCTTTACTGTCCTGATAAAATGATACTTACTGGGCTGCATTTATGTAATTACATGCCCCTTGGGGGTAGAGTCTGCATCAAATACCAGTACCACCCATCTGAGTCATTTTTTCAAACAGCCTAACAGCTGCTGAGAAATACCGTAAACAAGGAATAGTACCACTGACATCTGGAACAGCATTACATTTGGACAGTTTCAGAGGACAGTCAGGTTAATAATTGGACTTTTAAGTGTCTTTGCCTATAACTTCAAATTTAATTTATGCAATTAAGTGAACAACCAAAAAACCACAATCCCACCCCATTTTTTCAGACTCTTGCTGATTAACATCCTGTATTCCAGTCAATTTTGCTTTTTAGTTTCCCAAGAGCTAGCACAACACAACACTTCGGTTCAAACATTTCTTCCCAAACCTTTCTTTTCCCCTAATAGTGATAAAATAATGTAATGACAATAACAAACATTTGCCTACTAGCCAACAATGTTAATTTTATATTTAGAATTTCAAAGATTATGTATAGCAGGAGAAAGAAAACATATCTAAATACCAGGTATTTACCAAGCCTCCCATAGTTTAAAATTCCTCCATTGGGAGAGTGCACCCACCCCAAGAATGCAGTTATTTTTCCAAGCTTGTATTTTACCTTATGTCTAACTCCTAGACTTCCAATGCAACAACACGTCAGCAACAGAGGCAAAAAAAAAAGCAGGAGACACACTGCTCACCATTTGTCCCAGGGCACAAGTGCTGAATTAGCTCTGGCTAGGGCTCAGCAAAGACTGGCAATTACATCTGCAAAGCTCGGAAACTTTACCTCTCCCATCAATCTGAAGTACTCCTGTAGCAGGGCTCAGGGCATTAAGCCCTGCCCTGCAGGGGAGCTGTCAGTGGAGCTACACCGGTAAGGACAAAGATATTTTTTTCTTCTGGGATAACTGTTAACAATCATTCACAGCAGGAGTGTTTTAGTGTGTTCTGGAAACACACAGTGGCAAATACAATACTTCGTTTTTTATTTATTAATAAACTTTCAGAGTCAGAACTGTCTCACAGTTCAAGTCCAGGTCTTGAAAGTGAAGAAATCCAGTTCTATTCCTTATTCTGTCACTGATTTCCTGTATTACCTTTGACAAATGGCCTAATTTCCAAGCTGGAAAGACTTTCATGAACCTGGCTGCAAACAGAGACTCAGTAGAGAAAGCAAAACTTTTATCCAGCCGTTTCCACTTGGCTTCCAGGCCAGCTGCTAGGATGGGCAGGGGAGGTTTGGTGCAGTTCACTGGCTCAGTCCCTGATGGTTCGGGGTTCCAAAGAGGAGCCAGAGCAAGGAAAATATTTTCCAATAAACAGGAAAGTGTGGTTAGAAGTCTGGCAGTAGGACTGGGGGGCAGCCACAGGTTACAGAGCAGTGTTGTATTGCGTATGGTGAATATAACTGAGTTTAGAAGTTTACACTTCATCCTGTCTCTCTTTTTCCCCAATAGTAAAGAGCTTGTTTAAAGTGTATGCTCAGCAGTTGTTGGCTGGAGTCTGTTCCTGTTTGCTGAGGTCACAAGCAGCTCTGAAAACTGAGCCTACTTGATTCAGCTGCTTAATTATGAATGTAGTTGCTTAATTTTAAGTAAAAAGGTTGCAAAACTTTTGACCAGGATGTTTCATTTCCTGTCCCCTTCTGTAAAACCAAATTTAATTATTAAATGGCTTCACAGAAATATCACAGTCTGGCACTTGGTGCTAGTACCTCTTGCATCCCAGGACAGAAAACAGAATTAGCAAGAAATACAGATTGATACCAAATATTTCTAAAATACAAAGCCACAGAACTGCTGGGAAGAAACCTCATCATGTGGTATATGAACCATCTTTCTCTGAATTTCAGCAGGCAATTACA
Source organism: Porphyrio hochstetteri (assembly GCA_020800305.1). Classification (NCBI taxonomy): domain Eukaryota; kingdom Metazoa; phylum Chordata; class Aves; order Gruiformes; family Rallidae; genus Porphyrio; species Porphyrio hochstetteri. The sequence continues at coordinate 15,401,512 of CM036910.1, read as the reverse complement.
GAATCAGATCTTAATTGACATACTCGCAACTTTTTACTACATGTACCTAGAGTTCATTTTCTCTGCCACCATTGCAGTATTTTACAAAATTGAGCCATAATGACACCTTGGACAAATTATTGGATCTTAAAATAGAACAGCTTTTGTGTCACACTAAGAATGGCCTTACAGCTATGACAGGAGATCATATATACTTTGGACTCTATTCATGGCGATGCCACATGCATCCTGTTTGACCAGGGGAAGTCACTTGACCTCTCCGTGTCTCAGTCCTGAGGTCAGTAGAATGGCTTTGGAATTAAATTACATTGGGTTTTCAGTCTAAAATGGGAGAAAAACAAACAATTCAGTTGCGATTTCCACTTACTTCACCTAATGAAAAGTTTTCCTGTGAGTTCAAAGTTCTCTGGGCACCAGGCAAGTTAGGGTCCAACTTAATTACACTGGTAGTTTACGCTACATGTTTGGGCTACAGCCCACACAACCTCTCTCTCACATTTAGTCCTTATTACTTTCAAAATTTACAAAGAGCTTATTCACTGTCTGTGTTAGTTAAAAGTTCACCCAAATATTTGAGCGGTAGTCCCAAAATCTATTTGTTCAGTGTGGTAAACAGTGCTCAGAGCCCCTGGCCAGCTAAATTGATTTCAGAGGTCACAATTGCAAGTCCTGAAGTAATAGGGGAATTATGGTTTGTGGAGCTGGCTGTCTTAACTGTTAACTTCACAGAGGAAAGATATTAAACAAACCTTCCTTTTAATGTCTTTATCAATAATTCTAGATGTATCACATTCCATGTGTATGATCTATGGCTAAAGGAAAGCTAATTTGATTGATTTAATTCAGCTTTTGTCACTTAGAAAAGTCAAATTTGAAGGATGAGCTTCTCAAAAGGTCACCTGAAGCCTGCTTGTCATACTGTATCTCAGCAAGTTTGGATATTGAATTCACTTGAAAGCCCTCAAAAATGTCTTGAAATTTTTGAGGTGCCAAATTTTGGATTTATCTAGCTTCAAAAACAGAAACATGAAATTCACCCAGTAGTTTACCCATCAAGTTCAAAACACAGAAGGCTAAGCAAGTTTTTAGAGGTATATACATATTTCTGGCAAGTATTTTACAGAGGCATAAGAAATGATCCTAAAACTCACAAGGAGTACTGATGAGGTTACAAACTATCACAGACTCTTATTTCACCCTCAAAAGAACAAATCCAAGATGACCGCTTGCCTCCATGCAGAAACATTCCTATAGCAGGAAGAGCCAGATACACCCATGCTACAAAATTAAACCATAGCTATGCTGTAATTTAAGCCTAAACACAGCCCTGCAGACAACTCTGCTTGGAAATGAGCTTTTTAAGCTAGTATACTCAAAAGCAGAATCAAAGCTTGTGTCATGTGTCTTTGAAAGAGAAAACATGCAGAAATGCTTGTCTCTTGCCTGTTGTTTTAAATGGTCATTAGACATATGGTAGCAAAATTGCTTTTTAAGCCATCCTGAATTCCAGAGCTAGAATGGGTCATAATAGATATGGTATGTGACTGGAAATCCTTTCAAGCCACAATTATTCGTTCTAGCAGACAAGACAAGAATACGAATAACCATCATTCTCCATTACATCTCTCAAAGAAGCAGTGTTAGAAACGTATATGCCATATACTAGCTAGACATCTCAAATTCAGGCCAAAACCAACTTTGAGCAAGGTCAAACATAAGCTTATTAGTCATAACACACCACTTCATCTGTGGTACTGAAGTCATTTAACCAGATAACTGCCTCGGAATATGTTGGGGAAGACAGCAGGCCTGCCAGCGGCCTAGCTCTCTTCATCCAGGATTTAGGCCCTGACAATATTCTTCTGTTTCCATGACAGAGGAAAAGTTACTCATGCTCTGAGGATCCTAATAATCACATTCTCAAAACACAGCGGCCTTGTTGATAAGGGTACAGGCTACCCTAAACCAAGAAGCAGTTATGGGAAAGTATTTGGGAGTAACGGAACATGTTAGGAACAAACCATAACAAGAGGATCAAAACAGCAGGTGTGCGGATACTTTTAGGCATTAAACATAAACTAACAATATTTAGCAATAAGATAGGTTTGTCAGAACTCGTTATAATTACTAACCAATCAATATGGTGTGAACAGTGTGTGTAAACAATTAGCAGTTTTTTAGCTTGCCACGTTTGCAGTAAAAAAGGTATATAATCTGTGTGATTTCACCTAATAAAATGGCTTCACCTAAAATTCATCTTGAATTGCATGTTGCTCTCTGCCAGTCACCACAGGAATATTTTACACAAAGTGAGCGTTACAGTGGGACTAACAAATCCTTGCAGAGCAGACTCAAGTTAATACTGGTAAAGCTATGATTTCAGACCAGCACTTTTGCCACCACAGAAATGTCAAATAACAAATGGAAACCCCAACTTTATATCTAAATAATGCTGCTGTAATAGGAAAAATATCTAACAGTAGATCTGGCCTGAATGTAACAAATCATCCAGACAACCGCTGCAATTGAGCGGTGTACCATTGCCACAAGCAGGTAACTCATGAATGTCTGCAACCAGCAGCTGTGTATCATCCAAAGTGATTTATTTTCACACTGATACTAAGCACCAAGACTTCCATCCCCAAAGGCTACAAAGAAACCCAGATGTGCTCACTGTATGCATCAGCACTGCCAAAGTATTTATACAACCAATCGTAACACCTCTGTATTCACAACCCTCACTGAAAGTGGACTTAAGTGAGAAGTATCACCGGTGTGGTTTACAGATGAGAAGACTGAGAATGACCTTCAGGAAGTCTCTGATCAAACCAGGTGCTAAACCTAGAGTCCCTGCCTAGTGGTTGAACCACAGCCCTATCCTCCTTTCCTAAACATAACATGTTCACTGATGACGGAGCAGAGAAACCACAGCATCACCTCTGGGAGACCTTCCCCTTCTCAAAGGGAGACTCCTTGTGTTGAAGGGAGCCAGCCCTTGCAGATTCTGGTCTGTTTACCCTGCACTGAAAAGGAACCCAAATCTTCACCATTTGCTTGTCACATGCATTAATCTGTCTCTGCAGGCCTGGGACATACCTCAGAGCCATTAAGCACACCTCTCAGATGACAAAGCCCAGCAGGTACACCATATATCGTACTGGCTGTCTTCAGCATGTCAGATATACACACTAATGGAGTATTGTTCCAGGGAAGTTTCAGGGTGTTCTATTCCTCCACAAATGCCAGCAGTACTTTCCTTGGCTATAAGCCACCATAATAACTACATACCTAGAGTCATGGAGCTATCTGATTTAAACTTTTTTAAAGTGCCTCAACATCACGGCGACTTGACTGCTAAGGCAATGAATGCTTGTATTTCTAATCAAGCATGGCTTTTTATGTTTTTCATGCAAAATTTATGTGGAGTTTTTACTTCAAAATTGTTTCATATATGTGATGAAAGATTTTGACTAGCATTCATACAATCATTACATGATCATGCAGCTCTGAGTGTGGTTTTAAATTGTACTCCTTCAGCAAACACATGCTTTCATCACAGCTCCCTCCTAACGGGAAGTAGCAAAGTGAGAGCAGAGAATAGAGGGTGAATGCAGAGATTTTCAGACTATCAACTGTTGGCTCAGCAGACAGATCAAGGCCAATTAAACATACGTTAAGCAACAGCCATTCTAAAAATCACTGCAGGGTAACAACAGGTCATTACAGAAAAAAATTTCAGTAACCCTCTCCAGCAAGATACAAAATGTCTAACAAATAACAGATAAAAGCCAGCTTGCAATCTGTTATGCATACAGTCCTTTTAACAAGAAGAGTTAAGAGCTAACCCCAGAGAAAATTAGCAACACAACTCATTCTTCAAATGTCCTATTTCACATATTAATTTCTCTAACACTTCTAACAGTATGCTTGGTTATGTACTGCCCTCTAAACTGATCTCTCTTCTTCTAGGTTTATTCTACTGCTCATTAAATCTACATCAGCAGTTTCTTCTAGCACAATTGTAATATTGCTGTAGCTATCTTACTCTTGACACATACTCTTGCATGTGTATATCAGAACAGCAAATTCCAAAATAGTGCTAGTATATAACCAAAACATTCCAGCTGATAAGATAACATACTTTGTCTTCACAGTCAATACACTGGAATCACTGTGTCTAGTAGATAAAGGGCGTCTACTTTGTATCAGTGTTCTAGTAGATTAAGGGCATCTACTTTGTATCAGTGTTCTAATATTCCTACTCATACTAAGCCAATCCTTTATTTACTTTAACCTCAAGTCTAAAATAAGCACCGCCTGTATTCCTGCTAAACTGAAAAAATAATAATGTTGTAAATACAATTTCAGGGGGGCTGGGTGTTTATCTAACTCTCCCTATTATGACATTGTGAACTCTCCCTAGCACTGATCAGAATAGATGGGCTCCTATGGTTAAGGTGTTAAATGAGAAGCTTGGAAATACCAGTTTTACAGGCTCCTAATTTACCTTAGCAAATCACTTTATGTCATGTTAAATTTGGCTCCAGCAGACATGGTACAACACCCTCAGTTAAGAGCTAAGACCTCAACAGTATGTTACTCATTTTTATTAAATGGACAGTGTTTCTCAGTATTTCTAAAACATCTCATTAAAAATTATGTCGGGCTGAGCTCATTAAGAGAGGATCACTAGAAAGAAGAAATGGGAGTGTAGAAAACAATATTACATTTATGGTACAGGGCAGATCTCTCACCATTTTCTCTCTTGCACCTAGAGGGAATAAAAAAAAAAAAAAAGAGAGAACAAAACTCCCATGCCAGGCTCACACTTGCTGCAAGAGGCAGATATTTTGTCTTGGGAAAGTACCGAAGGCCCCAGCTTTTGAGATGAAAGCCTCACTGCATCTAGGAACTATAAGCACATAATGAGAGACAACTCCTGCCTTGTTTATAATTAAACTGGGTAACAGACACAGGAAGAGTAGGGTAAGGAACAAAAGCAACTTGCCCAAAGCCAGACAGTAGATTCAAAGACAGATTTGGAAGCAGAATTCAGATCTTGCCAAAAGGAAGAAAAGGCAAATCTCCTTTGTGGAGAAGGAAAAGGTGCTGGTTCTGCATACTTGTGCTTTGTGATTCTTGAAATTCATCCTTCAAGAAGTATCAAAAAGGGACAAAAGGGCTGGGGAGGGGAAGTAGAAGACTGCAAACTCTTTGCTAGTTAATGTTCCTGGCAAGGGCTGGAGACTTCTAGAATGCTGGCCTTTGCCTGGCCAGGTATAAGCTGCAACAAGCCAGCAAAAATTCTCTCTGGAAAAGAGCAGCCATGACCTGATAGAAGGCTTTTTACTGCTGTCTCCAGGCCCTCAACCTCTAGAGCATATTGAAAATACAAAGAGCACAGAATTAGCTGAGAAGTACTAGATGTTTCTTTTGAGGAGGTATAATTTTTCTTTTGGTCTCAGGAGCCTCAAGTCTGCAGCAAGTGTGGGAGAGTTAATCTGTGCATGATGGCATCTTCCCTCCTAAAACCTAAGGTCTGTTGGACACCACCCACCCCAGCAACAGCAATCCCTCCGTCTGGTAACAGGCCATGAGAAACTGTTCCTCCCACTCAGTTCACTTTTGCAAAGCCAGTAACAACAGAGCCCTGCACTGTTGTGAAACTGCTAGCTTCAGACTGAATGCACACAAATCAAACCATTATCAAAAATAATGAGTGAAAATTAGCCAGACAACCAGCCACCACAGTGAGAGACACAGCTGAACTGTTGGCACATTCCATAAGAGAAAACTAATAAATAAGCAAATAACAAGACTATTCAGCAGACTACAATCCTCTGAAGAACTATCTCTTACTGCTTGGAATCACAGAATTATTAATAAAATATTAATATCCAAGAACAGATCACAAATGTCAAATGGCTTTTAAAAAACCTAAGGAGAAATTCTTAAACGCAACTGGCTTTATTAGGAAACATATAAATTTACATCTTGAATTAATCTGTCAGAAACAAAAACAATCCAAACAATGTCTCAGAAGTTGTTCATTAGGTTATCAGCAGAGAAAGAAATTCTTAAAATTAAAGGATGAATTAATAACTTAGTTTACATACAAAGAGCATAACTGTCATCAGCAGATTTCCTCTGCCCCCACAAGTGCAGTAAATATCTGTGGTCAGATACAGTCTAGAAATTTTTATAGAGAGTTTCCCTGCCTTATGATCCCTCTCCACAGGGGCAATTAGAGAATCCAAACCAAAAATTCATTCTCCAGAGTCAAATAACTTCCACTATGCCACACCGAAAGTGATTCCAAGTGCAACAAAAGTGGACTCCATAGCACATAAAATCCTCAGAATTAAATTTGGTAGGACCTCTACCCTGTCTGCCAGGCATAGGCATCTGAGGCTGCATGACATTAAACCAAAGTAAATTGGGTTATCAAAATATTTGCATTTCCTAGTTCAGTTGAGGCAAAACAATAATATAATGCTAGTTATTCCTGGATCAGTTTCTACAAACCTGGTCTGATAAATTTCTTTATCTTCACCTATCCTCACTCACTCTTTTCTCCTTAGCTAGGAATTAACAAACATTTCAAATTATTCATTAATACCATTTTATTCAGATAGAAGGCAAACATGTCTCCTGTAAATCTACAAAACGAGTTCTGGGGTAGTGTTTGGCTTTGCAAGATTGCATTTAGAAAGGCTACCAGTGACAATGACATGGTTACCACCAAGTCTTAATAGGAGCTGGAACGTAGCCCTGCTCACTGTGCAGTAGTATGAAAACTTCTTGTTGCTTCTGTGGAAACAAGTTCCCATGCACTTAATGAGAGCTAGATCCACATCATGCCTTATTCCACGATAGTTAGGGAAAACCCTCCCCACCCCCTCTCCAGCTCAGATCATAGAAGCCTATTTTAATTCTGCATGACCGTAATTCAGAATTATTTTGTTAATCTGCTACTTAAATGGAAGTGATTTCAACTTTTTGTTCTAGAACCTGTTCAGATTAGAACTGCTGTATTTATTTCTAATGATATGGGGAATTGCTAGAGCTGTAGGAGACATACTATCCCTAAGCAAATCAAACAAATTTGAACCAGCATACAAGGGAAGAGATTTTTATTTAAGACACAGTCACATTGCATTCTCTGACAAGATAAAAGAGTCTGTGAAGTGTGTGAAAACACATTCAGAAGTAATTAAAAATTGCATTCACACATACTTTCATATCTTTTTTTGCTGCAGGGGTGGTTCAAAATAATCTTTGAAATAAATACCACATTCATTCTTCTAAGAAACTCTTTTGGCCAGTGTATGCTATGCTACCTTACAGGATTTGCCTACAAGTTTTGTTGTAGCTCTGGAAACACATTTTCTGGAAGGGAGGGAGAGAAAGATTTAAAACATAAAAGAGAAATTGACTTACCTTATTTAGTTCTTTGGAACAAAATGCACTGTAGACCAGGGCTGTGAGCTCTGTAGCAGAAGGAAGAATGAAGTGATCTGCAGAGTTCAGAGTGACTTCAGTGTGATTCCAGCTGCTTCACTTGGCTACTGCCTTCCTTCTAATAAAGCTGCAGAATGATATAACGCTGTGTTTGTTTTCAGCTGAGGAAGTTGTTTCCAACTTCCCTTGGTTTTCTAGACCCAGTTTTGAAATATTGCCTTTCTGTATAATCCCAGTATTTCACCAAAAATAAATGTTAGACATGTGAATGAATCATTTTGGTCAGTGTCCAGGCAAGCAACAGATGTGGTGACTGATGAATGGAAAGAGACCTTACAGTTGTAGGCTGCTTTTTGTTATGCAGAGAAGAGGTTGAACAGTATTTCTTTGTAAGCGCTCTGGTTTATAGAGAATAATGTTGAATGAGCAGAAAGATGCTTAAAAAGTCACATTGGAAGCATAATTTTTTAACTGTACAGTGAGATACATTCATTTTGTATTTATGATTACTAGATTAGTCTCTTTTTGTAAGAGAGAAGTGAGCTCCTCAAAACATCTCTGTCTGTCAGTCAGTGCAACACTGGTCAGAAATTTGAACTGGGTTTTAGGAGACTTGGCTTAATGCCCCACTGTGTAAAGAGCCTGCTGAGTTTCGGTGGTGAGGCCTCATGATCTCCATGTAGCTTAGTTTCCCAGTAGGTAAAATGGGAATACTATTCCATTAGTAACTACATACTATAGCTTCAGTTGACTCTGATGGTACTGCACTCATCACATTATTTTAAATCAGCTGGGTGTCTTACCAAAAACTGAATCTTCTAGTGGAAGCAATTAGCCAACAGTGGCACTCCTCTGTCATTAATGCAAAACACCAACCAAACCTAGTCAATTGCAATTTTTCCAGATAACAACTCCACTGATTCCTGTGAAAATTAGAAAGAAACAAACAAAAAACCTCAAGAGGGAAGTGCTAAGTGAGAAGCAGTAAAACTGAAATTTCAGCATCTGGTTAGCAAAGCTGACAGTTTAAAGAACCTCTCTCAGTCCACAGATCCCCTTAACGCGAACAAAAAAAGATCTTCCCAGCAAAACTACCTGTCTTTGTCTTTCCTCCGTGACAGCTCTTCCTGTTTTGCCAATACAACTTGAAATGCTGATAGCTTTACATAAGGGGGGAAAAACTATGAACAAAAGGAAGATGGAGACTATGCTATGGTGGGACACTCCATAGGACAATCCGTGGACTAGGAGGAAAGGTTGGGGGATATGATTCCAGTGAATATATGGCATAGGAGACAAAAAGGGCGGTGGTTGCCATCGGAAAGAGCATGGAAAGACTCAAGGGCCTCACAATTAGGCACTTGTTTATTTCTTGCATTTTAAAGATTTCCTGCTTTCTCTAGGTAATTGGCGAACTTTCAGTGATAAAAGCTTTTAATAGTAGTTCTCTTTTGTAAATATTGGGATAGGATAAACAGGTACTATTGAAGAGTGGATCTGCCAATGGTTTTTTTTTTCTGCTTGCGATGGTACAATTCTGTGTGGCTCTAGGTACTTTGTCAAATCCAGTTATTGCAAGGCAGCTAATTCAAGGCCTTGCTCAATATTATTTCAGTAGGATAAGAGAGGAAACTACTGGGTAGATAACCCTCACACATGATCTACTGTAAAAGAAAAAGCCCTCAGCAAGCAAAGTAGGATCAGACATTTGCTACACACTCTCCACCTTCTTGGTGCAGAGAGCAGTCTGGAGAGAGGAATCAATGGTTTCTAGCAGTTCTGGGGTAATGAGGAGTTGTCCCTAGATGGCCGTTTCCTTCACCATAAGCTAAAGCAGGCTTGGGACTGCACTAACATGTACCGAGGATGATAGTTCAGCTCCCTCAACCTTCAGAAGCAAGGGAGGATTAAACCTCATGCAGCAATTTTCCTCACCCTTCTTATCACTGTACCAAGTATGAAATCACAACTTGTAAGGACCCAGAATACATTTTGCAGACACGAATTTTCACAGGAAATTACACATTTTAGTCCAAGAACAGCAAATTACTGCTTTTAAAAGAATTTTTCTACCAACCTGTCCTACCTACATTAGGTCCTTTTCAATTGAAACAGACTTTTCCTTTGATGAGAAATTACGAAGTTTGTACAGTATAATGAGCATATGTAAAGCATATAGAAGAAAGGAGAACAGAATTTTGCAGACAAAATTGTATTTAACCAGAAAGGTTTTTGTTCTGCTTGTTTTCTGTTCAGAGCTAAATACAACATTTTGTTTTCTTCTACAGTTTTGATTAACCACAGCAGCAGTCTTAAGTCCCTGAAGAATGTAAGCTTGGGCTTTGCTTGTTTAAGCTTTGCTTGTTTAAGCTTCTTCTATGCTCAGAGATAGTAAAACTGGAATGGTGAGTTCCAAATTAGATGGCTTTTTAACATACACTTTCATGCTACCCATTAACCATTGACATAATTTTATGAGTATGATCTTTTCAGATAACTTTTGTGAAAATTATATGCTTGGAAGAAAATTAATGGAAAAAAAAGTACCTTGTTTGCTTTCATGTCTTCTCCTTTTTCCACTTGGAGACTGTATTTTATTTTGCCATGTCATTGTGCTTCTTCAACAAGGTAAGCTAATGAAGTCTTGGAGGTTTTACTCTACATTAAATACAGCTACATGCCAGAGCTATACTGAAGAGGCTCATGCATTCATCAACATACAGCACGTGTGGGACTTGCAGAGCAGAGAAATAGTACTTTATACCTAGTGGAAAAAGAAGAAAGGAGAGCATTTCCATACAGGTAATAGATATTGGTTGTTCAGCAGTGAATAGACCAAGTCTATTGAAAAATGAATTTTAAAAACACTTCTCATTATTTTCTTTTTCAGACCCTATAAAACAAAACAAAGACAAAGGACGATGGAAAAAAAGATACAGAAATAAAGATTCAGAAATATGTTGCCAATATTAACCAAAGCACAAATTAAAAAACATTAAACAAACCCAAAGTAGCTGTAATTTACCTGGATTACCAACAGCTACTTGATAGTTCTGGTATTTATTTGCCACTGCTGGGACCACCGGATTTGATTAAGCTGCCTATTAGTATGTGCTGTTAATCTCAACACTAACCAACACCCCAGACTAAATTCAATGTGCACTAATTGAATTAAGTTGTACCAACCAAGAGTTTGTTAATTAGGTCAAACAAAAGATGTTTAGTCTTTCTCAGCGTTAATTTAAACTGAACAACACAAGAAAGAAATTACTTACCTTTTAAGGACTCAGCTGTTCACAGTTCGGGTCTTTAAAAAAAAAAATTCTTCACCCTTCCTTTGTCCCCACGGCTTGAATTAACATCCCATCGATTAAGACTCTCTGTGAACAGAGTTTAACTACCTGACAAATCAGGAATAGGGCAATTTCCTCCCTTCCTGTGAAACCAACGACTATTCAGGCTTTTCCTTTTGGTAAAGCTGTAATGTTTACTTGTGGTTCAACGGCCCACTATATAACACAGTCAGCAACTAAGACAAATTCTTCAGCAACACGTTTAAATCAAACCACCTGATGAAGGGAGGTTTGGCTCTTTTAGGTTGGTCCACATCCTCTTTCTATGCTGATATTAGAAATCTGAAGGTTTGAATGCAAAATGTGTGTTGAAGAAATTCAGTAATTCTACAGAAGGCAAAAACCTTCATCTAGCTATTACTTCAGTAAGGTCAAAACACACAAGCATGTAAGTGAACTGCTGTACGTGTATATATGCATATACGTACAAGTTCGAGCAGGACTCCTGCACACAAAGTGAGGAGAGTATTACAATCTGGGAAGTCATGAATATTGGAGGATAATTTACAAGGAAGGAAAAGAAAAAGAGATATTTTTATCACACAGAATGATACCTGGAAAAATAATACAAAAAATAGCCAGGGTGCTTTTATACTTGTGTTTTTTCTCATTTTTCACAAATAGGAATTATTTTCTACATAACTTTCAGACCACAGCTATTCAATTTTTTTCAGTATTTGAAATACTTTCAATATTATTAGTTCAACATTTTTAATAAACTAAGAGTTCTATACTTGCCATTCAGAGAACACTTGATTTCCATGGAATTTTCAGAGGGTGTCTTAACAATGAAGCTTCTAGTATGTCATTGAGTGCTAAAGATTAGAGTCATTGTATAGCTAAATAGTCATCTTGACAACAGTATTTTTCCATTTTAGCCCAAGTGCTGTCTCCTCCCATGCAAAGGAATGCCAATGTTTGGGAAAATAATTTCAGAGAGAACTACAGAGATTACAGAAACAAAAATAACTACAGTATTTCACAACCTTTAGTACTGCTCAGGATTAAACAACTCGCACTTTTTCACCTCACATAAATTTCCAGGAACTACAATGACTTCAGGAGGTCTTAGGAGAGAAGCCAAAATTTACTGTTGTGCATCTAACATACAACGCATGGCTTTGAGTCGGATGTCTCAACACTCCCTCCCCCCCCAAAGCCTAACCAGCCTAGGTTCAAAGAAACCCAAAGCACAGAGATGAACTTGAAACACACCTCTTCAGGATTTTAGCTGCCTCTATCCACTTAGGATCCAAGTTACGAACATGGCTGCCTACACATATTATTTTCCATTTAAAGTATAAACTCTGGGGAGTCAATCATCCATCTTTTATGTAATAGGTCTTTTGATTAAAACCTCAAATCCACGGTTCAAATAGGATGATATTATGGTGTTACATGCAATAGACATGACTCAGTGAAGTATTAAAGTTTCATGTTATGCATTCATCTATTAACAAACCACAGCTAAGCTGCTGAAGCCTGTCCTGATGAACAATGATGCACAAAACAAGATCTGCAGGGGGACGATTGTAAGTACCAGTCCCTCACTATTCTGCAGCTAGACTAATTGTGCTCAGCTACTGTGCACACTGTGACAAAGCTGGGCTTAAACGGCAGTAAACTGCAAACAAGGGAATTGAAAAGGTGTTCTAATCCCCTGCAAAGGACACAAAGCAAAACTGAGGGTCAATACAAAATTAAGGGCAGCTCCCTAAAAATAGATACCAATAGGCAGGGTGCCTATACAGAACTTACAGGTGATCGAGCAAGGTTGTTGTTGCATTACTACTCACAGTCTTAACTAACAGAAACACCTATGCACATTGAATCATGGAGTCTGCTGGTTACTCTTTATAACTCTGACCAGCCTTTGACACTCCTTAGGATTCATAAATTGGACAGAAGCTCCTTGCAGCGCAGAATGGTTCCCGAATATCAGTGCAAAGTGGTACAAATCAAATCCAAATCACCCTCAATCTGTGGTTAGTGGTTTCAGCATATATTGGTATTTTTAAAGTTGCTTTTTATAGTCAGCTACAATTGTCAGATTGTTTTTCTGCCTAGTGGATATAAACGCATTTTGTGAAAGGTGCCAGGAGACCTCGACTCCACAGAGATTTAAGTTATTTATCCATAGCAATTAATGTGAAACAGGGAGTACCAATGCAAGCCTCTGCTTATTGCTCTGCATTTGCCTTCCCAAGACTGACTGGAGAAAACACAGCTTTGCCTAAACCCTTCCCAGCCCCTCAGCCTCCCTAATGATAAGGGAGCTGAGAAATGACAATAAACCTGCTATTCATGATACAAGCAAGGCAAATTATCAGAAGCGCTGAAAAATGCTTTGCTACTTGAGGGTTCGGTCTCTATAGTCAATATTAACTCTTCAAGTGCCTTCAATAAAAGCAAAATGAGCATTATCTAATAAACTGACAGTGAGCTGAGGGAAGGAAATGAGACTAAGCAAAGGGGCAGCTAAAAGCCCTAATATGTACTTGTCCATTCTTATTCTACTCCTGCAGCTGTATCAAGAGACAAAAATATTAATTTTATATACTTCTTACTTTGCCATTATTTTTATGATGACTACGTGCCCCAGATTTAGAACTTGGCATGAACCTGAGCATTTGTTACTGGAAAAGTCAGTCAAGGTATCATGGAATTGACATGAATGTAGAGACTAGGATTGCAGCACTTTCTGTGCACACTATTTCAGTAGCTGCTTGTCTTTTCAAGACAAGTAGGCCGCCTTCTTTTGAAGAGAAGAGAAGTGAGCTTGTAGAGAAGGGAACAGCCATGTCTCCATTTCAAGGTGAGAAACCAGGCAAAGCAGAATGGCACTAACTGCACGGAGCTTGGGTGCAAACCAGAAACTGAACTCTGATTACCTTCAGAAACATAAAACATCCAACAATGTGAAAAAGACTTCTGGCTTTACCAATGAACCAAAAAAGGGAGAGAATAAATTCTGATCCAAAGAACTCCAGCATTTCACACACTATTGCTGGAACTGCAGGAGGGACACAAATCAAAGTCTTTTTGTTGAAAAGTTCTTTTTCTCCCTTTTCATAGTTTTCCATTAAAAAAGTCTCATATTTTCAAACTATGAAAGAGATTTCTTTCAAAGGCTGATGTTTTTGCTTATCAGCATTCCTAGCCTAAAATTAAGTTTTGTCCTTGGAAAAAACCAGAACTTCTCCTGTTTAACTTTCTGTTATCCCCCTGCCCCAAATAGGATAAAGACATCTTTCTTTGAATTATTCCCAGGGTAAAGCAAGGTAGAGAGTTTGCTTGCTCTCAGATGTAAAAAAATATCTTGTGTGGTTTATTGTGGGAACATTAAAAAAAATTAACATGATTTAGAACATCCAGTGCAGAGGAAAATAACGCTTACTTAACTGCCTTGGGAATAGTTTTTGACCCCACCTTAAATTGACTGCAGAACATCCAGTGACTCAACATAATAGTATATATATTTGGAAATCTCTGACTCCTATAAATGACACTACAAACAAGGATGCTGCAGAGATATATTATATCCAGGATGATCTTACATTCATCTGCATCTATTTAAATCCAGAAGAGTTCCATTAAAATTGATTGATATAAACATTCAATTTGGGATATTCTGAAGGGTCAAGGTAGGTTCTCAACTTCTGGAAGCTTGAAAATTCACAGAATCGTAGGGGTTGGAAGGGACCTTGAGAGATCATCGGGTCCAACCCCCCTGCCAAAGCAGGCTCCCTAGCACATATTGCACAGATAGGCATCCAGACGAGTCTTGAATATCTCCAGAGAAGGAGACTCCACCACCTCCCTGGGCAGCCTGTCCCAGGGCTCTGTCACCCTCACTGTGTAAAAGTTCTTCCGCATGTTGGTGCGGAACTTCCTGTGCTCCAATTTACAGCCATTGCCCCTTGTCCTATCTCCACAGACGACTGAAAAGGGGCTGGCCATTTCCCCCTGCATCCCATACTTAAGATATTTATAAACATTAATTAGGTCCCCCCTCAGTCTTCTTTTCTCCAGGCTGAACAGCCCCAGCTCACTCAGCCTTTCTTCATACGGGAGATGTTCCAGGCCCTTAATCATCTTCTTAGCCCTTCTCTGGACTCTCTCCAGGAGATCCCTGTCTTGTTTATACCAGGGAGCCCAGAACTGGACACAATACTCCAGGTGGGGCCTGACCAGGGCAGAGTAGAGGGGGAGGATCACCTCCTTTGACCTGCTAGCCACACTCTTCCTGATGCATCCCAGGATCCCATTGGCCCTCTTAGCCACCAGTGCACACTGCTGGCTCATAGCCAACCTGTCATCAACCAGGACCCCCAGGTCCCTTTCCACAAAGCTCTTCTCCAGCAGGTAAAAGCATTTTCTTGAAAAACATTATTAAGCCTCCAAGAAGCTTTGAGAGAATTGGCTCTTTGTAACAGAAACACATTATTCTCTGCTTGAGTAATCACAGAATGGTAGGGGTTGGAAGGGACCTCTGGAGATGATCTAGTCCAACCCCCATGCCAGAGCAGGATTGCCTAGAGCAGACTGCACAGCACAGCATCCAGGCAGGTTTTGAATATCTACAGAGATGGAGACTCCACAACCTCTGTAGGCAGCCTGTTCCAATGCTCTGCCACCCTCACAGTAAAACAGTTCCTCCTCACGTTTAGGTGGAATTTCCTATATTCAAGTTTATGCTCATTGCCTCTTGTCCTGTCACTGGGCACTACCGAAAAAAGACTGACTCCATCCTCCTGACACCCACCTCTCAAGTATTCCTAAGTATTGGTAAGATTCCCCCTCATTCTTTCTAGGCTAAAAATTCCCAAGTCCCTCAGCCTCTCTTCATAAGAGAGATGTTCTTGTCCCTGAATCATCTTCATAGCCCTTTTCTGTACCTTCTCTGGTAGCTCCCTGTCCTTTTTGAACCCGGGAGCCCAGAGCTGCACACAATATTCCAGATAAGGCCTCATCAGTGCAGAGTAGGGGGGGAGGATGGGAATTAATATTTACTTTTGCAAAACTGCCTTGGAGTCCCTAATATGATAGAATGCAAAGTAGGCTGGAAGGGAGTAACAGTCACTTACTGTACTTATTTAAGATATTTCAAGACTTGCACATTAGCATCTGATTAAAAAATAAACAGTCATTTTGTAACTTATCTATAAAAATTATTTAAAACATGCTAATTGAAACATTTTTCCATGCAGATGAGAATAATTCTGTTCTGTTTCAGTCATGTTATCTGACTGTGGATGATTCAAGAAACTATTGGTCTTTCTGTTCCCTTCCTAATCAAAGGCTCTTGGGCTGTAGAGCTCCCTTCAGCATGGGGAAATGGAGTCACTTCACGACTTTCCACTGCCATTTTCCAGCATGTACATGTGAGAAATTATCATATATTTCCAAGTAATCTGGTAACAAGCAATTATACTTGAAAATGTTGACAATTCTAAAGGGTCGATCTGACTATATAAATTAGACAATTTTAAAGTCAGTGTTATTTTTGAAGAAAAAAAAAAGAAACAATGGCCAATAGAATTAAGAAAGTCTAAGGGACTGCTATTTTTGAAGCAAAAAGATTCCATGCACAGCATGAAGGTCAGACAATATCCTGTAATTCATAAGCACTCACCTACAGGCAACTCCCAACCTACTTCCTGACCTAGCCCTTTTCTTTCTGCCACTTCCACAAAAAACCCAAAACAAAACAGGAAAACAGGCATAGTTATTTCAGAGAGATGAACTGACTGAACAATCACTAACAGAAAACAGAAATGACTGTGAATGTAACAGTAAACTATCCAGCATTTTATGATGAATGACGCTCTTTCAGATTACAAAGAGGGAAAGGATGCAGACACAAGTTTCCTTGTCACATTAACTTGTGTGAATTTTGCTGTGCTCCACGAGAAGGCTGTCTGGACACCCAGTCCACATTTTCTCCATGTTGTCTGGTGTACAGAGTGGCTAGTCTCTGTGCCATAAAGAAGAATTTCTTGCAGCATTAGAGCCATGGCATACAAAGCTCTTAACTGATGATTTAATTTCTTTGCATTTTCTTTTGGATCAGAAAATCCTAAAAACATATCAATTTAAGCTATCAGGTTCAAAACAATTGCAGCAGTGTTAGGTATGAATTTGAAATGTAATTTAAAGCATTAGTAGCATATCATGCAGAAACTTTCTGAAAACACTGAACTTGGATAAATTTTTTAGCCATGCTATTTAAAGTGACTCATTTAGAGTTGGCTCATCATCTGTTCCTTCTGTATGACCTACCAGCAAACAAACAGGAGCTGTAACACCAATAATAATACTCTCTGGGATCTGCATGAAAATCTCAGAAATTTACTCAGCAACATTATAACAAAACTCTTCGTATTCTCCAAAGTACAAGGATATGGAAATATATTCTCCAGAGCAATTTCAGTGCACAAAAGGAAGCATAAAACCCAAACAACTCTGAAAATTAAGCCAATGAAAACAACAGCATGGCCTTCAAATAATAGTTACAAAAAAGACTTAGGAAGGATTTGTTTCTAATAAGATATGCAAAACTATTCAAACAGTGAAGTACTTCATCTAAACTTTTAAAAGTAAAATATCTGACTACATGAAAGTAAAATTATATTTTTGTGGAGAAAATTATTGGTCCACATGTTTAAATAAATGCTGTTTATAACCCTCCCACTTCTAAAAGGTACTTTAAAATTCTCGCTTGGTCCCCACCCTATCATGATTCAATTTGAACACTACTGTTAAACTTTTTGGTTGTTTAAATTATCATTTTGATTGCTTAATTGTTAAAGTTGCAATTTTTTAATGTTATGAAGGAAATTCTGTCAAGGGAATGAAAAATAGAAACAACAACCTTTAAATTAGACTATCCCTTAATTTTGGGGGTTAAGATAATATCTCATACATCAGAGCTGGTTTTATTGTTAACTCAGGTAAAGCTCTTTTTTTTAAAATTTACAAAACCCTGAGTAAAATACAACAACAATGCTCAGGTTTTGATAACGGGAAAGTGAGCAGAATGCAGAATGACCATAATAAATAATAAAAAAGGAACTGTATAAAAATGTGATTTTCTTTCTGGCTTGCATGTCTTTCTGCATTGCATTCCAGTGCCATACCAAAATAAGTACAAGATGATTTTTATTTATAAACCCCATATATTTTTAAATTTTTATTTTTCATTAAAATAAACATGTAATACTAATCTGTCAGCCCCAGCAACAGTCTAAGTAAAGCAGACCAAAGAAAACAAAATGCTCTAGTTTGAGATCTCTAAAATCTAATGATGTACTTGGACTGCCTTGAAAGTTGAGGCACTCGTTAGATTCCAGGCTAGATCTAACCATCCGTCTTTGTGGACACTTGGCAATACAGCTCAAACGCCAGCCCTCAACTGCTGTCAGTCAGCCAACAGTTAGCTCAGATCCTTTGAAGAATTTTACCAAAACAACAATTTAAGGATAAATTAGGCTCTTAAAAATAAGTGAACACAGCACATGTGTAACAAATAAAAATGTAGACAAGAGTTTCCTGCCAGCTAGTTTCTCTGACCCCAATTTTCTTTCTTTACAATCTGCGCCCAACTGTTGGAAGAAATTTGCGGCTCTTTTTAGGAAAAGTGCTAATTTTCACCATTCTTCTTATTTTTTCTTGTCTTATATGTTGCTGATGGGAGTGAAGAAGCATGGCATGTCAAAGCAAAAGTAGAAAGCAAAGCTGTGAAAGCTGTATGGGCCAGTTTGCTGAAACCAAGTACAGATATCAACAAAGGGGGGAAATTCAGATATTAAGACCAAGAGGGAGAGAAATTTTTAAAAGAGGAAGACAGTTTGGCAGCCCTGCTCAGTGTCCATGCACATATGCAGGGAGTAGGTCTGCTGTTCCTAGGGGAGGAGACCGAGGGAAAGGGATATCTCTCAATACCTTACCTGAGCTTGAATCAAGTTGCATCCTCAAGTTCCTAAACACAAAGTTGAAAGCAAAGAAATTCCCAGAAACACAAGCTTAAATTCTGCTATCTTTGAGTGACCGTCCAAAAGATAGACTATTCTATCCTTGCAAAAATACTCCAAGGACAAGCATTATAAGACAACTCTATAGTCTTCTCTTTGCTAGCTACAGCTTCTGTTTTACATGTGGCATTCTGGAAAAGGAATGCCAGTATCTCATTTCTAGAATCGAGTTTACTTTGTTTCAACAAGTTATGCAGGGTCAGCTGAGCCCTGCTAACTCATCTAGCCTACTATAAACAGCCTAAGATGTTTCAAAGTGTGCTTGCCACAGATGGAGTATGCACATTTAAACTATGTAGCTCGGCTGACATGCAATACTTTGGGCACCTGCCAGAGCTGTCACTTATGTCGATCTTCTCCTTAGAAATACTGCAAAATTTTATGACAGCTTCTTAGAAATCTCCACTCCTACCCATAAAATTCCATCTAAAACTATGTTTCCACTTGTCCATCACCAAAATAAAGAAATCCTTTCCCTGTTACCAAATTGATTCTCCCACGTATACTTGTATTGAAGTCTTTTATCTGCCAAGATGTCCCAACTACATTATTAACTTACTCATTTATGTCCAACAAAATAAATGCAGCTAAAATGAGTGTAGAATGATTAGGGAATCCTGTCTGCCTTAAATGGCAGAAACATTTCACTGTGCATACCTAAACAATTAAAAAGATGCATTCTTCTTCCCCTCCCCCCCTTTTTTTAAAAAATCAGCTCCAGTTTTGCCAAATTCTGTATTATACTAGGCAACAAAATATCACCAGGAAATGTTAGTTCTGTATTAAGCACTTACTTTTTTGGCAATAAAAATATATTCATACCTATGCACATATTGAAAGCATTCAACACAATTAAGAAGTCCTTCCTAAAGAAAAGCCTTCTGCTGTTCTTCCACTTGAAATTTGTGTTAAATTACTTGTTCAGCGTGGGAGGACACTTCTAAGCTATGGTTTCATAATCACACAATAGTGTCTTTTATACGACAAGCCTCTGTTTAAACTTTCTGTATTATGGTGCATTCAAGACACTTTTCTCCCCGTTGCACAATCTAAGCCTGTATCTGCACCTGTCTTCACACGAGGGTGTTGATTACCTTTGTGTCTGCCCAGATTGCTTAAAAAAGTCCTGCTGCTTCAGCATAATGAGATAGGTGATAGCTGATTTCCCACGGGAGAGCAGCTGTAAAGAGCTGCAATGGAAAACAAGAGAACCTGAATTATGGTCATGTTATTAAACCCATTTCTGAAGGGGAATAAAAATTTCCAACACACCCAAACAGATCTAGCATTAACTCTGGCAAGAAGTCCAACCAAGACCTTTCACTTTCTGATAAAATCTACCTGAGCAACTTACACCATGAAAAACAATCCATTTTTAATACCAGAAAAGGGGGAAGTGTAGACCCTACTGCCCGCTCTCATGCGTGTGAAAGCATGCGCTCTGAAGGAGACAATAGCTATCACAGCTGTCGAAATAAAACTTGGCAAAGACGCTACCTCCCGAACTAGAAAAACCCGACCGTAGCTGACATAAAGACGGACACCCCGGTTTGTTGGAGGGTGTTTCCAGCATTTCGGGCTCACTCAAGCAGCGGTAGCAAAGCCCCAGGGGAAGGGAACGGCCCAGGACAAGAGAGCGGGAGGATGCGCCGGGCAGCTCTCCGCTGCGCTCAGGCGGCCGCCACTATGGACAGCTGCTAACCCGTACAGGGCCGAGGGCGCCGGGAAACGGCGGGGCACGGGTGGGAGGCTCCCTGGGGGTGACAGAACGGCTCGCCCGGCAGTATGGGCATGGGCTCGGGCTCTACTAATGCGGCGCGGACACGAGTGGCCGCGGACGCAGAAGAACGCTGAAGGAAAAGGGGCGCCCTGAGGCGGGTAGGGAGAAGCTGCCCCGCCGCTCGGGCCTGGGCGGGAAACTGTACACCCCTCCCACAGTGTAGCCCTCTGCTCCGCCCCCGCCACGCCGACCCGACACGACCCGGAGCAGGAAGCAGAAAGCGGAGGATGGCGTCCCTGACCCCGGCGTGGCACGGAAGAGCTCACGGGGAAGTGATGGAGGTGAGACGGCGCCGCAGAGGGAGCCGGGCGGCGGGACCGGCGGGAGAAGAGAGCCTGGCTGGCTGTGGGAGGGGCCGTTAGAGGCGCAGGGATGGGGTTCCGCAGCAGGGCCGGGTGCCTCTGCCATGCCGAGCCCGTTCAAACCAGAGCGGGCCCTTGCCTCACTCAGTCAGCCGCCGGCCCTGCGAGCTGCCGCCGGTTCCGCCTCGGGCGGCATTGGCTGGGCGGCGAAACGGGGCGAGCGGGGCACCGCGGAGGCGCAGCAGGGACGGGACCCGACCCGGAGCCCGAGTTAATATAGCGTGACCGTGGGGCAAAAACTTCTTGAAATGCGTTCTTGCCTCCTCCCTGTTTGTGCTAGCGCTGGAGGAAAGCAGTTACTCGGTGTGAGGGAGAACTTTCCCCTTCGTTCTCTCTCTGTCTACCCAGCACTGACCTCCTCTGGTGAAGGGGCAGTAGGGTTTTCCTGAAGCGTCCTTGAAGGAGCAGTACTATGTCTTTATGCCTTACCTCACGCAGGGCAGGAGTAAGACTGTCCGGGGAGTTTCCTTGATGCCTGTGGCACTATTATACGCTGTCAGAATGCACCAACGGGTTTTGTACCGTGTGTGTTTCATGGCTTTTGGGTTTCCTCTTGTTAAATGGCATCGTCTGAGGCTTTTCATCCTCTGGCTGCTGTACGTACACAGCATGATTTGAAAAGAAGCGTTGGCGTTAGAGATGGCTAACGTAGTCATCTTAGACATTTACCAAATCAAACTTTTCTGTATGTAGCTAGTTGTGTTTACATTTGTTACATTTTGCAGGATTTTTCAGTGGTAAAATATTTAAGCTAAAGCTCAGACATATAATTTACACTTTTAATCCAACAGTTCAAGGTGTTTACAGTTGGAAGTATTTTAACTAAGCTGGAATTTTGCACACTTTGCCTGGACATCTGAAAAAATCTTTTGTGGATTTATAGCTGTAGCTTCTGTTTTGATAAAGTAGGGATTGCAGTGAGGCTCTCCAGAATTTGGCAACATAAATAAGGCATCTACAGAGCAGATTTCCTTTGCATGACTAGCCAGATGGTGAGCAAGCTGTGTGTAGTTCAACTTCAGATTCTTTCTTTGTCCTGTACACTAGTGGTCTCATAAAACACAGAG
Organism: Porphyrio hochstetteri; assembly: GCA_020800305.1. NCBI lineage: Eukaryota > Metazoa > Chordata > Aves > Gruiformes > Rallidae > Porphyrio > Porphyrio hochstetteri. Next base: position 15,379,456 of record CM036910.1, on the reverse strand, counting down.
ATAAAGAGAGTAAGTTTTCCTCTTTTGTCAGCTGTGTACATGAGTATCCTCTGATGTTTTTCTGTCGGTTACTGAACCCTAGCCAGGCTTTAAAAGTTTTACCTAGCTCCAGTGAGAAAACCTTGTCCATTAAATATCTGCAAACTGTAGAAAGGTGACAAGGAGATGCATACCAGAGTAATTCAGTATAGTTATTTCCGTAGTCCTGTGCTGTTTAAAGTTACTATGCTCCTAGCTCAGTTTAAATGTGCATGAGTGTGTCTTGACCTAAGGGTGGGTGTAACCTATAGAATTGTACTTGCAGATGAGGGAACTCCCATAAGAAGTAACAAATCATTGCAGTAGTTGTCCTCCAAAATATTGCTGTTGTCACTGCCTGGCATCTCTGAGATGAAACTAGGTATTTGTATATCGAAGTGTTTTCATCCAGATTTGGGGCAGTGGTTAGGGACAAATGTTCATGATGCTCCCTGCTGCTGAGTGACCACCCTGTCAGTAGGCTTACTTGCTATGCTCCACATTTGTAGCTTTATGTTAAGAATATATGTATGTATATATTAAGACCTTAAAAAATTGGTAAGTTGACATTGGACATGGGGAGCAACTTATTTTCCATAAGGCATCATTCACTTTCTTTCAGATTCCAGTTGTGTATAGAACACAGAACAAGGTGACTGAGATCAATTGATCTATGAGAATGCTTTTCTTAGTTGCCCAATGAGAAGATTTATAAGAACAGCTGGAGTTTTGTGTTAGCTTTTTTTTTTATTTTAATATTGTGATAGGAATTGATACACTATGAGAAGGAGAACAAGTATTTTCATCATGTGCTTTGGTTTCGAGGGGTTTTTTTCTGTTCTTATTTGGTTTTGGTTTTTTTTTTTTCAGTTGAGATAGTCCTTCTGACCATAACTGTTGTAATAGCCCTGCTGTTTTATAAGGAATGGTGCACAGTCAGGGAAAGAGTGAACAAGTTTAAAGAAAACAAACAACAAACTATGCATCTGTCAACCCTGATGGTATGTAGCCTCATATAGGAGGATCTTTTCTACATATGAGAACAGGAAAGGAGAACTGTAAAACAGTTTATGGAGGATAGAAAGTAAAAGTGGTTGACTCGAAACGTTAAGTTTGTCATCCAACAGTTACATAAAAGGTAAGCCAAGAGTAGATCTAAGAATTGCTAAATTCAGAGATTTGAGACAGGATGTAGTACTTTCACTCTGACACTGGTGACAGTGATTGTGCAAATTATTTTGGCCTTTATGTCTTCCTGTTTATAATGTTTATAATAAGACTTAATTGAGTGTATAATGGTTAATTTATAAAATGCTTTGAACATCCAAACTACCGTGAAATTCCCAGTTTATGTATTATTGCAATATCGAACTAGTTTATGTAACATATGCAAAATAAAGCATTGTTTTTTCTGAGCAGGTTCATGAATGATGCTCAAAATAGATTCATTTCAATTTGGTTATTATTGAGGAATTCGGCTTCTGTTATTGGAGAAGTTTACTTAATTTCATGAGTGCTAGTGTCCAAAATGACAGCAATATTTTTAATACATAGGGACTATGAGGAAGAAAGAAGAAACAGATTTATTCCAGAAGGAACAGTTAGCATTTATGTAGGCAAGACTGTCAAAACAACTTCCGTAATAAAAAAGAAGGATGTACTACAGACTTCAAAAAGAGATTTACTCATTTTATCGAGTGATGTGTTTGCAAAGTAGTACAGAAGAATATACATGCCTTAAGGCATGGAAAACATGCATTATTAACTGTATTTTAAAAGGCTTTTTAACTTTATTGTTGCCAGATGGGATGAGAAAAGCTAAGCGTTCTGCACTGCGAATGGCTTCCTGTTTGACATTTATTGTTTGCTAGTCTGGAGTCAGCTTCGGTGAATGAAGAAGGTTGATGACCCTAAGGTTTGTACTAGAAAACTGATTGTATGCTCATGTTCTGTAATGCAAAAGGACTGTGTGAAACTCAGAAGCCCTGTGGGTTTGAGCACCCCAAAGCATGTTAACTGCATGTTGCTGCAGTCATATTTTAATTAAAAATTGTGTGATGCAATATTGGTTTTTTAGGTCTTCTGAACAATAAGGATTACTTTTCCAGCCTGGATAATTATTTTGTCTGGTCTAGATCTTTTATGGATTTTATTAGCATACATCTTTCATCCTTATTATAAAGGCAACTTAAGGAAATTAAGTAATTAAATTAATTTGACAAGGTTATTGCTTAATAACTTAACAGAGCCTAAGCTGTGTTCATAAGTATAGTATTTGACTTAGTTAATTAGATCAGAAATTAGCCCCTTCTATCAAAGCTAACGTGCATTGTTACATATAATATTAGGGCAATCTAGTAAGTGGAAATTTATTTTTACAGTGCAGCTTCTTATAATTCAAGTCTTGGGCTATAGCTGAAATGATATAGTGCTTCTGAACAGCTTGGAGCTTGGACTGAAGGCTGAACTTGAGGGTGGGCTTTACTGTAGGGTTTTCAGCTTTTATTCTCAGTTATTTCATTTTTTCCTGCAGATGTTTGATGGAATCAAGCCATCTGATGAAGCTTCTGCTTCTTCAGCACAAGGTGAGAAGTTCATGTTTTTGTTGCAAGTTGGGATTTTTAATTTAATAGTTAACATGAGTTCACCTTGTAGTTTCAGTTGCATACTTTGTTTTCCTGATGTCATCGTAGAACTTGGATGGAAAAAGTGACTTCTGAATCGTCCACAGTTTCCATGTAGATGTAACTTTCTCATCCTGCAATAAAGCTGCATTTTATCTCAGTGATCATGGATGTAATACTGTAATTGGAGATTGCCTAGTCTTGGTCCCAGACAAATTGGTAGAAAAATTCCCACTCACTTCAACCATAAAATAGCAAAGCTTATTTTATGAAGCTCTTAGAGGAACTTTGAGGGCAAAAAGATCTCCCTCTACATGCTTTCTTCAACTTACCAAACTTTTTTCTTTAAAATATTAGTTTTGACAAATGCAGTGTAAGAGAAATAACTAATTGTAGGTAAGACTACTCCATCTCTCTGATACGCTCTTTTGTTATTTTCCATAGGAACTGAAAGATACAGTGTTGAAGGCCCTCTGCGGCAGGATAGCAATAGCAGGTAAGTTTAGGTGATGATCTAACTGGCATCTAGCTTACTGCTTGCACAAAGTAAAATAGAAAAAAATCTGTTTTTCAGTTTTATCTGTTATCTTGCATAATGGATGTCAGTGATGCACTACAGATCAAGTGTGAGTCAACTTGATCAAGTGATCGAGTCCTTTTTATCTTGTACCCACATAGTATTAAGAACTGTGGGGAAGATGCATTGTAGTGCCCAAAACTAATGTGTGGGTGCCAGTATTTCTTTGTCTTTGGTCTACTTAAAAAACCCCCACAACCCAAACAAACAAAAACAACAGCAACAAAAATAAACATCCCCAAAAAACCAACCAAACAAAAACCCAAGCAAACAAAAAAACCCCCAAACAATACCCCAGAAGAATGAAAAGATGACTGCCATTTTCTGGAAAGGCAGTTCTCTGGATTTCAGCCAGCTGAAAGCAGCATTTGCCTTAGCTTTGCCTTCAACCTGTTATCCTTTGTTCTGCATTTAAGAAAAACTTCCTTTAGTGAATTTTTTTTGGGTAATACCTTAAAATATGTAATTCTACTTGCCGTTACAGTTTCTATAGTAAGATAGATATTTAGAATTTCCGTGTTGAGAACATGAATTAAACAACCTAACGCTTCTCGTTTTTTCACTGAAATGTCTTGGTGATATTACCCGTTTCTTTCAGTGCACACACAAGAGGGCAAGAGCGTCCTGGGCCTGGAGTATCCACCGTGCAGAATAAACAAGGATACTGCAACTGTTGCCATGTACACTACAGTAATCTGGAACAGGTGGGAAGGCTTCTGCATGATTCAGCAAGAGAGCAAGGAGTACCAAAAGGCTTATTAAATATCAGTCTCCACACCGAAAACCCAATACCAAATGAAAAATAAACAATTTGAGTTGCACAATGTGTGCACTGAGAAGAAGATACCCTTCTTAGCCATTAACTGTTAAAAAGATGAGAGTGGAGTGGTCCCTGCAGTCTGCTTTCCTGAAGTGGCACACTGCTGTGCATTGCATCTGTTAGGTTTATTTCTGTGGCTTTAATCTTGAGGTCTGTATATAGTGTAAAGTACTAGGACTAATAACTTAAAATCAATGATGAAGATACTTGATCAATTTTTTCCTTTTTTGTTCTTTAACTCCATCAATCTCCTGTCACTTTTAAAATTAGAAAGTAGACTTTTAAAATTAGAAAGTAGAAGCCTGTTAAATCTTATGAAAGTTCTCCTTGATTCAAGTGAATTACAGGATGTTTACTTATACAAAGTTCAAGAATATTTTAGTAGTCATTTATAGCTACATTTAGGGTGTTTGTACTAGTTTCAAAAGTTTTATGAACAGCTGTCAGAGCTGCTAATTTATGTTCCAACTCAGAATGATGCTTCAATACATTTTAGTATTATTTGAGAGTCTCTAAGCATGCTTTAAATCTCATTGAATCAAAGCCATAAAATAGAAAAGGCTGAAGATTTTTCTTTTTATTTAAGTATTTTCATAACAACAGTATAATGTTTAACTTGGGCAGAAATTTTTAGGAACAGGCCAGTGTGTTAACAGTAGAACTAAGCTAGTCACCTGTTTTATCTTTCACCAGCATGTTTTCAGCTCCCAGCACAGACATTTTACCACTTACGGTAGGAATCGTGTGGGTACCAGTAGCTTGATGGAACGTTTCCTGCAAGATGTTTTATATCATTATCCCTACAGATACCATGACAACAGGTATAATACATCTGCATTTTGTTGGTTTTGGTTGGGGTTTTTTTAACATGTGTTTTGATTGAATGCATGTACTGTGATTTCTTACTTCTGTTCTATTGCTGAGCAGTAAATTTTTCCCACTTGAGGTGAAACTTCCACATTTAACACACTCCTTTCCCAACTGTCTTATATCAACATTGTTCAAGTATATTGCTCTCATGTTGTCTCTGCACTTCTGAGCTTTGTTTCATTAATTGAAGATTTGATACAGCACTATTGATAGTAATTAAATGTGAAGACCTGCGCAAAGGAGGAATATATGGGTCAGTGGATATAATGGTAAACTGTACAGTCTGTCAATCTTATAATTGTTTTTGGGGGTGTGTGTGTTAATACAGCCTGCACCATTTGTGCCAAAGTAAAATACAAGTTACGTGATTATGAATAGTATGCAGTGCTTTATCACTCTTTATGCAGCCACTGTGATTTTTTTTTTTTGTTATGAATTGCAATGATTGGAGGGGATTTGCACCTACAGGATGTTTGTGTTACCTTGTGTTTCCTTGGAAGGTTTGGGTTTTGGTGGGGTTCTTTTTTTGATAGATCGTGTTTCAGACCCTGCACTGTGAAATATCTTGTAGGTCTTGGTCTTCTGATAACTTTTATTTCCATGCTCCTTTCCATTAAAAAGTATTTTCATTTATGACTGTTAGTGGTTCTGTAATTCTCCTCGCATGACCTCTGTAAATAGGGTTTTCAGCACTCATGATACTTAGTACTCTGAGCAGCAGTCTAGGAACTGTTAATAATGATTTCTGAGAGGCCACGGAAAATGTGTGATATTTCAGAAGGACTAGGAAAAAACAAATGGAGTGATTGTCACTTATCTGTAGGGACAGAGAAAGGATCTGCTTACGGACAACTTTTTTTAAATTACAGTATTTCCCTGAGAACTGAATAACTGACTTGCTCATAAGAAGCTAGAAGACACTGAAGTCATAAGCAATTGTACTGCTGATTTAGTTAAAAAAAAAAAAAATCACACCAGGCCATCCTAATTTCCTTCTTTGACAGAACAACAGACCTTGTGAATGGAAGAGAATCATCCATCGTAGTGCCATCTGTCATGTCATGTTTATTATGCTATCTCTCAAAAGCCCAGCTTTTGGCACATTCTTGCATGAAGTCTATAAGCAAGCATAGGAAGATGTGGTTGGAGACTCAGTGGTGCTGAAATGAATATGTAGCCGTCTGGAAAACTGTTTTCTAAATTGTTAGTGGTCAGAGAGACATAGAGAATGAAATCTAATGGTAGAACATGAGCCCTATCACTGAGCTGTATCCTTAGGTTTGAAGTAGATTCGTTCAAGTATGAGTTATTGGTGGGGTGAAGGGAGCAGTGAGTGGTGGAGTTTTCTTTGTTTTGGTGGCGCTCCTATGAAGTATGCTTTTTCTGGACTTCTGTAGAGGTCAAATGTCAGTATTAATTATTTAATTTTTAAAATGTTGGCCAAACCTAGGGTTTTTTCAACTATAAAACAGTTCTTCGAAGTGGAGAATTCTTCTTTTATCTGACATCTCTCAGTGAAAGGCTGAGACATAACTATATTCAGATAAGTTCTCTTATGATTGTTTTTCAGTATGAAGTAGCTAGTTATAAACTTGCTACAAGTTTGTTTGGTATCAGCTGGCTTTATTAATAACTGATGTCAGAGTTCTTCAAGGACTTCTGCACATGTTGACTATTAAGCATTGCTAATCGTATGGGCTCCTGATTGATTTTTAGCTTTTGATAAATGTGGGAGCCAAGTTTTTATAACCAAGGAAACTACTGTACAAAAAAATGATTCACAATACCTGTTAGTGGATGAGTGCACCATAAGAGGTGCCTGGCTCTCTGCCATGCCTTAAAGTAAGCGTCCATTTGGGTCTTGCAAGTTCTGGTTATAACTTTCAAATCAAACAATATTCTCTCTTCAGTTATATTTCCTTTAAAAGAAACAATAATTTCATAGGATGTGCCTAGCTGAAGCCTTGTGGGTTCCCATGTTGCATAAGAGAAATAGTCCATATCTGTCTGTTCTGTTAATTCTGCAAGACATAAACACTTATATTTGCCACAGTCCTAAAGACAAAATATATTAAAAAAATCTCTTATTGCCACAGTAAGGCAGAACAGTCATAACTTGGCTTCTTATAGAAGTTAGTCAAAGCTGTGGTATGTCTGTGAGAATCAGTAGGCATGTGATTTGTTGGCAACATGTGAGAGTTCCTGTCAGGCAACCACGTTTTGTAGGGAAGGGGGCATTTATACTCTATAGTATTTTTATACTGTGCCCCATTATAATGTTTCATTTCTCTACAGCAGCTCACTATTACTTGGTAGCTTTACCAGTGGCAAGAAACCCTCTTTATAAGCTTGCAACTTCAAACAAAGGTGGTGTTGTTACTTTTTCCTACCTTGCTGTATTTATAAAATGATCTTAGTGTATGTTTGGCCATTCTTAACGATGGCTATATGAAGAGGGCAACTGACTAATGCCAGGATTTTTTTCTTTAGCTTTTTGAAACATCCCCTCCTTGTCTTCTGCCCCTTTTTTAAAAATGGAGTATCTCTGCTAAAGTAGCAGAGCTTGTACCTTGAGTTTTTTTGTTAGGTGTGATGCACTCTAGGTAACTTTTAAAAAAGCCCCAAAGCATTGTTTGAAAAATCCTAAGCATATTTACAGTATTTATATAAGGTGGGGTTTTTTTTTCCCCTCTCCCTTTTAGACCAACGTATGATGACGTGCCTCTCCCTGTCACTCCAGAGGCTGCTAGGATTGCTTGCCTGTCACCAGAAGAGACAAGGAAAAAGAGGAACAGAGACATACAGGAGGTTTCCTGCAAAGACCAGGAGTCCATTGGTGAAATAGACTCTTCTGCTCCATGCCTGTCTCATGTGGGCACAAAGAAAGCTTCTGTAACACAAGCACTTACTCAAAAACTAGAAAGAGGGCAAGAACATGCTATAAAAATATCGCAGCAATCTGCGGGCATCTGTAGTACTGAGAAGTGGGATAGCGCGAAAGATGCTCAAATGGCAAAACGTAGCCATGAAGACCAGTTTACAGCTGTAAGCCCTGTACCTCAGCATTTTCCTGTCAGTCCTTTGATCCATAGTTTTTCTGTTAATCCTAAACCAGGAAAAAATGTCAGGAACTGGACAACATCTAATCTGATTCCGCCTAGTCAATGTGATAAAACAGGAATGGAGGTATGCAATAGTGATGTGTTACGGAACCCCTGCTTGAATCCTGCTCCAGCACAGGTTCATCCAAAACTCCCTTTAGTTTCTCACCAGAATCCTATGTGCAGCTACAGCAATTCTTTATGTATTACCTCAGGTCAATCTCTCTTGAAACGAGATGGTTTACGAACTCAGGATGAAACTTTGGTGTCTGATTTCCATCTCAGGGATAATGTGGGTATCAGCAGCTCCCTACATTTTGGGACATCCCCACAACTAGCAAGATGCAAAAACATGACCGTGAACAGAGGTGATGAAAGTCCTGTGGAAGAAACTATTGAAGATGTTATTTTGAAATACTGCCATGGAACTACAGCTGAAGAGACTTATTTCGAAGAAGAAAATAATCCCTGTTTCACTTTCTCATCACTTTTGGACCACGCTCATTTAGAGGGCTCTGAAATGAGCTTTGACTGTGATGCACCTGTTCAGACAGGAACAGACTTGTCCAAGGCAGCTATAAAAGATATAGAATACCTAAAAGAGGTCCAAATAAGTTTGCAAGATAAAGGCTATGGAACACGGCTCTCTTCTGTTTTAAAAAGTGAGTTGGTGGAGAAAATAGAAGCAGTGAAACAGGCTCATACTGAAGAACCAGTTCTTCCAGCTCTGCCACATGTGCCTCCTTCTTTTGTGGGAAAGACTTGGTCTCAAATAATGTATGAAGATGATATAAAAATTGAAGAACTTGTGCGTGATTTCAGGGAAGGTCGTTTTCGCTGCTACTTTGACAGTGAATCAGCCAACTTTACAGGGAAGAGAGTGAAGAAAAAAAAGGATGAAAAAACCAATAATGTTGAGGGTAATAGAACAGAAAGTGCATCAGTTAAAGCACTGCCAGAATTTAATGATGCTTTAAGTGATGGCTCTGGTTTTGATAACCCATGTTTAGCCTCAGATACACTATGCAATCCCCAAATTCTTAAAATGCGTAGGAAAAGGACATGGCGCTTGGCTTCAAGATGCCAGGTGGTTAAAGTCAGCCATGGCACCCAAACAAGTCTATTGAACTACCCTGTGGCAAAAAGAAAAATGTCAAGAAGGGAATCTGATCCAACTGATCAGAAAGTGAGCATTGTGTGGCCTGAGAATGAAAAGACTCCAAACATGAAAACTAGACTATGTGCCCTTAAACTTCCTGAGTCCTATAGCAAGATCTTGAGTCCTGTACAGCCCAAGACAGTGGTGTATGTACTTTCATGCCCAGAGATGAAACAGTGTAAAGGTAAACCTGTAGATACTCCCAAAATAAGGAAAAATCGTAGCTGCACAGATGGCAAGGACTCTGTAAGGTATAAATACAAACAGTGCTCTTTGAAGTATTATGACCCTCTGACTAATCGAATTCTGAAAACACCTCCAAAGGGTACAGTTGGAGAAAAGGCCAAAAAGCCCTCCCACGTTCGACAGCTTTTTAGAAGTCTCAGCTTTGATGCAAATATGAGGAAACTAGCTGATGCACAGAGAGAAAGCACGCCATCAAACTCACTCAATTGGCCAGACTTCTGTAGTTCATCTTCAGCATCTTTCCTGACAGATCCTTGTAAAGGGAATGACGCAGCTGTATGTCAAAAGGTAGATGGATCTTCTGTTTCCACAGAAAGAACAGATTGTCTGATGTCTGGTCACTCTGAGAACTCTTGTAAACACTTCGTCATTTCACCTTTGAACTCTCACCTGTCTGCAGTAGGAGGAGGTGCTAGATTAACTCCATTTAACAGAGTTACCAAAACTCCTCTGACCTCTATCAGGAATGAGCGGTTAGAGAAGGAGAATCCAAAGGCAATATGGAAGAGAAAAGAAGGCACTAATAAAGAACCGGTTTTCTCTAGAAAGGCTGCAGGACCTGTGTCTGTCAGATGTAGTGTTGGGAGGAGAGGAAACAGAGTAACCGCAGGCAAACAAACTTCTAGAACTAAAAAACAGCAAAAAGAGGGGATGAGAAGGAAACTTCATCCTCCTGCCCAGAAATCTTCTGCTTTCTCCATCCATAGGTGCCAGACAAGGAATACTACAGTGGGAAAGCACCTTAAGAAAGAAAAATGTGATGCTAAAAAATTAAAGGCAAGGAGGAAACCAAAAAGGACCTTTCTGAACTCAGCAGTTGTCACAGGGATTCCTGAAAAGAGATAGAAAGTCACATCAGAATCTTTTCCCCAGAAGGCAGAAGGAGCTTCTTCCAAAGTTAGGAACTGGGAAGTGAGTGGAGATCAGGGTCACCCTAGCACTGTGAACCAGCCCTCTAGAAGAACTTCTGCTGTACCGTTACTTCGAAACTGTCTTGTTCTACCAGGTGAGAGCTAGCTACCAAAAGAAGTTTGGGGGGTTTTGGGATTTTTTTTTTTTTTTTTTTTTTTATAGCCAGCACCTAGGAAAAAGAGATGGAAAAGGAAAGGGAACAAAAGGAGGTCACACATGAAGCAGTTGAAGTGCTGGAGCTGAAGAACATGCAAAGCCAGTCTAATGTGAAACAAGTACACTTGTAAACTCAGCTCTTGTTCCTGGAATATGGGGACATAAGGTATTGCACTGTCCTACTGTGTAAAGCTGCAGAAGTTGTGTGTTTGAGTTAAAAAGCACTTGGAATCCTATTTACCTTCACCTGTACATCAGAAAAAGGAGCTTGAATAGTATCATATTGTTTTTATGGTAATATCAGTGCGTAATAGTGCACTACAATAAGGTAAAATAGAAGCTATATTAATTGTGCCTATTCTATTTTTTTTTTCTCCACAAAATTCTAAAGTGCAAAAAATGACTTGGTTGTTACAGTAGGAATTAAATGGAGATACATTAATCTGGGCTGAATGCTGTGTATGTATTTTGTGTTTGTGTATATGCACACCTCCTTCAACACGTAATATATACTTGCCTGTGGAGTGGCATTAGAATTACTACAGTATGATACAGTTCAGATCAATGCGGTGCTTTCTTGAAATAAAACACAATTGTACATGTATTTATATTGACTTTTTTCCTGAAACCTTGTCCAAAGCAGTTATTTTGGACAAAATGTCACTGTGGGCTCTCATCAAGCAATAATGGACCATGCTGGTTAGGAAATATGTTACCCTAGGGCTCTGTTCAAATGGTGGTGGCTAAAGTGAAATCTCAAATTCCAAAAGAAATATAGGCTTAGATTTTGGGTTGGGGTTTGTTCTTTGGTTGGTTTTGTGGGTTTTTTTTTTCTTTTTAAATATCTTATTAAGTTATACATAAGATATATTTCACATTCCTTATAGGGGGAGTGGAGATGTTATAATACAAGCAAATAGCAGTGAATTATCCTAGAATTTCAAACTTAAATTTGAATTTCTGTGCTCTTTTAATTTGGCTTACTGTTGGTTACATTTTTATGTACTATAGTATAAATATTCTTTTTAAACTTTCAGGGAAATATCTAAATAAACCTGAAGCAGTATCCATCTAAATGTATTAGGGTTCAAATATCTGTTTAAACAGATACTTAAATACCTGTTTAAAAATACTTAGTTGAATTAAAATGTATTCCATAATGATTAATGGTTGGCTGCTGATGCCACAGCTACTGTGATTTTATGGCAGAAAGTAGTGTGCTGTTCTAGTTTAGTAGGGTTTTTTTGGTTTTGATTTTTTTTTTATAGTTGTTATGATGACAGCTTATTTATTGTGTTTGGGAGCCATAAACCTAGGATGTTTCTATGCTTTAAAATCCAAGATTAATTGTTAACATATAGTTAAACATCACAATCAGGGGTCTGGTTTGTAAGTCTGCAGTTTGGTACATTATATAATCTATTTTACTTTAAAGGTCTTTGTACACATTATAGCTGTACATATACCTTTCAGAACACAAGAAAAACAGAAAAGACTGCCCTCTCTGCCACTGAATGAAATATCTACATTTTCCCCATAAAAACCCAAAATAATTCTTGATTTTCTGAAGTGTCAAGGGTCACTGGTTTAGATTGAGACAAAGGTGGACTTTGAAATGCTTTATTTTAATAAGCAGTATCTGTAGGAAATAAAAAAGCTGTCATCATAAACTACGTATTAAATTTTTTTTAAAGCTTTTTCTAAAATTTATGTGAATATTTCCCAGGATAAATAAGATGTGCGTGTACTTAAGCCAGCTGGAAACTAAGTTCCTTTACAAGTCAAATATACTTTGACAGATTTATTTTTATTTTATTTTTTTATTTATTTATCTTTTAAATAAAAGTTGATTTCTATGGATAAATTTTCCTATGGTTGTCCATAGACACAGAATCTTATAACTGTATTGCAAGTCACTGGAAAATGAAGGGTTATGAATTCTTATAGCCCTATTAACTAATTGTGCCTGTATAATTTAATATTTTGTCTAATATAAAACTAGTTTTTTTAAAGCAAAGTTTTAAAAGAATGGTTTTTATAGAAAGGGTAATTTTTAGATAAAGTAAAAGAAGATTTTTAAATAGTTTGTTTTAAAGCAAAAATTTAACTCTATACATAAAGTCCGATTCTAACATATTTTTATGATACCAGAATGTTTTCCTATCTTAACTTCTTCTATCTTATTTTTCACAATATTGTAGTCATGAAGAGCATGGATTGTTTTGTGTGTGAAAAAGGTTTAATGCACATTGTACTTTAAGATCCACTAGTGTTTGTTTACAGCCAAAAATGCTGTTTTCCATATGCATTCATTGCAAGCTTTTGTTTCTCTAGCACACAACTTAAAATTATAGAATGACTAATTTTTTGGGGTTTTTTTCTGTTGCTTCTGTTTTTATGTAAATAATAGACCTCCTTGTTAGGGTGGGGTTTTTAAAAAGAAAGCTGTATTTATATAAAAGTGTACGTACTTATATATTTTCCTTGAAAGAGAAAAAAACCAAGTGCAACAATTTTTTCTTATCTGAGAGTACAAGTCTGGAAACATTTCTGTTGTTAACAGTGTCAAAATGAGATTTACTGTAAGCTTGGATGTTATTCTGTGGCTCACCTCTGTCTGTTTAGAAACCTCTTCTGTGCATGCTCCATCACTACTGGGAAAGAGGAGAGTTATGACATGAGAAGTAAATATAGAAACTGCTTTGGAAAGAGAATGGTTGAAGATACGTGCAAAACACAAAATTGCAGACATTCAAAATACCATGTGCATGAAGAAATGAGAGTTTACTGGGGTCTTGAGGAATTGGTCAAACAATTCTCTACTATACAAATTATATAGATTCTGCTGCCATTATTGAATAGCACATTGTTTTGTTAGCAGCATGGCTGAAACTTCAAAAGTTTCTGTTTACTGATTGTAAAGTCTACACCAATGGGGAACTTCAAAGCTGAAATACTTTCTTGCTAAAATTGATGGGAGGGTTGGTTGGTCTGGGGTGGGATGATTTGTAATAGTTGCAAAACGTGTTATCATTTCTTCTTCTATGCATATGTAATTTTGACTTTCTGTAAGTTCATATTTAGGATTTTTTATACAGTTTATAATTTTACAGAAGTCTCATCATACAAAGTACTCATTCAGCCTGTTAATCTCATTCTAAGCAGCTTGATTTTTTGTTATTTGTATTGTGAACCTTGGGTGTGACGCAGACTCATGCTGTGCCAGGTGCTAACCAAATGTAGACTAGCAAATCCCCAAAACTTTACATGTCTGATACTTGCACCTAGCAGTTCTTCAGTTCCTTCTCTGTTAGGATTTTTTGCTTTCTAGTTCTGAGAAGTTTGCATCCAGTGTTCTTACAAATGTGGTATGAAAGTGCTCCTTCCTGGGACTCCACTAAAATGAGGTACTTAGTTGTATTTATGATGAGGCTCTGATTTAATCTGAAGTTGTGTTTAAGTTTCGTGCTATATTTATGCCCAAACAGCAATACATGTTTTTGTGGTTTTCATGTTCTTGTTATTTATAATGTGTTTTGCAGTACTCGTGCTTGATGCTGTCATGTTTTTCCACCTTCTCTTTCTCTGCTGTCCGTTTGACACAACGTGAGTGTGTAAGAATACAATGATGTTACAGACTGGTCCAGTGCTATTGCTGGGTGTTCTTTCTTTGGTTCTTCAGCTCATTCAATTTCAGTTTTATCGTTTCCATCTTTTTCCTCAGTCATGCATTCTACTTATTTTTTTTTAATGTTGTGAAGATCTGAATTACAGGACTGGTTATTCCATTTGGAAGTGAATCAGTGACAGGTAACAGAAATGGATGGTGTCCTGATCTGGAATGTAGAGCTGTTATTATGTGCTCCTTTGCTTGGGAGTCCGCTTACTTCAGTAAGTAGTGCGAAGCAGGAGTGGGATGACGATCCTTGGTTTCTTTAGCTGTCTTCCTTTGTCTTTCCCTGAGAATGGAGTGATCTGAGTTTATACTTTGCAAATAGAACAGTGTTTCAACTGTTGATGTTTTGGGAAGAAAAGTAAAATGCATCACACTTGCTAATGCAATTAAAATCCAAAAATGTTTGTCTTTAATGATTTATCTGCTATAAATTACAGAATTCCCAATAATCCTTTTCAGAAGACTTTGTAGTAGCATAGGTCTCAGCATGCCCAGAAGCAAAGTTTTTGTTCCTTGTTTGCTTATGTTTTGCAGCTATGCATTTATTCATTCCTTCAGCAGAACAAATCTTGTCTTAATAAAATAAAGACTGAATTTGCGTTTTTGTAGTTTCTTTATTCTTGAAGCAGAATTTAACTTTAAACTATTTGCTAGAATTTTGTTGTGGAAAGACCACCACAGAATGCTGTGGAACAAGCTACTACTTTGTACTTTGAAGAAGTCTAGTCAAAATTTAATCTGCTGTTCAGAACTGTATTGTAATCTTGACTCAGTGAAGTCTTCTGTTGACTTCAGTGAAGCCAAGATTTATCCCATCCTGTGGCAACTGAAGCAATGACACCCTAGGATGGCATTGTAAAAAGCCTTGTATGTATTTTAGATGTCTAATTGCATTTTGGCAGCAGGAAACCAAAAAACACCAACGACATGGCAAGCCTGATCCCTGCAGCATTTCCTCATGACCAGGTTTTTCAGAACGTGCACTTAATGAATGAGGGTAGTGGCTGGAAGGATCATAATGTTATGTAGCTTTCTACCTTACACAAAATAGATTGGCTTCTCTGGAATCATACCAATCAATCCTGATTATGATCTTGCAACACATGCACAAGTGTCTTCAGAACTGCACACAGAAATACCTTAAAGAGATTTTTCTGGTAAATAGGATACTGGGATACCTTAAACATTAGTATACCCTGTGTTGAATACCTTGCTCTTTAAAGTTAGCAGCCATTTGCCTGTTTAAAACCAGCATGGTATTTTGCAGGAGCGACGCATGCAGATGTGTCAGTTTGGATCAATAAATGGCTGAAAGGCACGGTTTCTTGAGGCTTCGATGCATCATAAAATTTCAGGATGTGCTTTGCAGTTTTCAACCCCTTCCTGAAGACAGCTGTGTATTATGTAGTTGGCTGAATGAAGTTACTACTTTCATGTCAAATAATAATTCATTACAGACCTATCGTTTAGCCATCAAAAACGGGAGTTACAAACCTGACACTGGTTGACTCTGGTGATTACATCTTTCATGGGGAAATAAAAGCAATTAATGATATGCTTATAGAGTCAATTACAATGGATGTTGGAATATTTGAGAAGTATGATTAAATAAAGAGTGTGGGGTTTTTTTAGTTGGCTTTGTGATTGTTTGTCATCAGTGGTTTGATGCACAAGATTACTGTGTTTCTGTGGTCCTGGAAGTCATAATGATTTTCCTGAAGTGCAGAAGCATTGTTTTTGATGAAACGTATGAACGCAGGTCATGTTACAGTTTGTGATTTAACAGTGTCAACAATTCTAAACGTAGGCTTTTTCCTTGTCAGTGTTCCTTAAATAAAACTGAAAAAAAGCCCCAGTTCTTCCCAAGTATTAGCAAAATATTAGGTAGACATGAGGTGTATGACTTAAAGAGGTAGTGTTGATTGGTGCTCGATTGATTGATACTCAGTTCAGGTTTTGGTTTTCTTTAGTATTTAGTTCAGTTTTGTCTGAACTTCTGTGAATGGTTGTCAAAATCCCTTTACTTGCTGTGGTGGTCCAGCTCAGATTCCATCATTCTTTCTCTGAGGATGTTACTGCTCTCTGCTTTACTACTGCTCGTTTTGATCCTTTCAGCTACTGTTAAGAGGGGGAAAATTATTATAACAAAGATTGTGCACCTGCTTCTTTTTGAAGGCTGATGAGAAAGGTTACAAGGCAGCATGTGGCTACTAGAAGACTTCTCTGAACACTGAGAAGGGCTCTGTTAAAATTCCGATCTAATGATGACTAATCAATCAGTTGTCCAAATGATGACGGAAACACTTGTGCTTGTCTTTTTAATGGAGTTAGACTCAGTCTGCATGCAATTAAAAATAATCACTTTTTGGTAGCATATTTTATGGATTTCCAAATGTGTATAATACTTCAGTATTTCAGCTTGTTCTAGCAAACTGTCATTCCCTGAGTTATTGCCAACATAACTGTAGTTTTGATTGAATCTGGGGTCAGGATAATATTGGAGTCAAAGTCAGCATATTTTCACCTACCCCAATTAGTGTTCATACAGCACTTTTTGTGGATGTAAAGAACTCTGGAGTGTTCAATATTATCAAGAATTATCTTCTATATTCTTCTTTTATAAGTGTTCGGTGTTTTTTGTGAAATGCTTTGGTAAGCACAGTACTTTTTTAGAGCTTAAAAGAGGACACAGTAATGAAATTATATTTTGCATGTTTTTATTTTCAACTTTACAGAGACTTTTCACTTTTTCTGTGCTTAGCAAATTTCTTTTTTTCCCCCTCTTACTCCTCCATTTTAAAACAAGAATTCGTCTGCAATGCAGACTTCTCCATCTTTATTTTCTCAGAGTAGGGTGTGATGAGTGTCACTTGGCTGTATCATGAAGATAGTTTTATGCAATTATGTGGTTATTGCCTATGCCTTCATAGGCATCTATTGCCTTTTCATGGAAACTGTAAAGGAGAGCCAAGCATCCACACCTGTCTGCCTCCAGTCCATGGAGAGAGAGGCACGTTTTGCCATTCTGGTCTCTTCTAAATTTGCTATGAACAAAACTTGACAAATTTGTATCGGAGACCTGAGGTTACAAACATTCCCATTGTGTGAGCTTGTATTGTTTGTCTTTTTATACTTAGATTTATCTTTAAGATTACATTCTCTTTTAATTTTCTTTTTGTTTGAGTACTGTGGCACATGTCCAGTTTAATTTCTCTTAGTCCATCTTAGGATGATAGTGCTGTATTTTTTTTCTTTGTAAATGTAGTAGTTTCTCTCAAGTTTACAAGGGGAAAGAATTAACATTTGCCAAAAGGTGACTCATGAATCTGAGCTCCAATGTCATCAGTTTGTATGAACATTACTAAATTCTTGAATTGCATCTGAAGTGAGGAGAAGGGAAGACATGAGCCTATAAGTCACTCAGACTTCTCTGGAAATTATATGTAGAGTATTTAACTTGTGGTAGATCTGGGTTTTTCCTCTCCTTTCTTTTTCTTCAGCACTGTTTTAAACAGCTACACTGCACTTCATCAATGTCTTGACAGGTGAAGTGCTCAGGGTATAAGTGGATTTGAAAGGACTGAGTGGTGAAATTCAAGCATGAGTTGACTCCTGGTTTTAACTTTCATGTTTCTAACACTTGGGAGTGAAGAGGACTACCACTTATATCATCTCACATTTGTACTATCAAAGAAGGAGAATTTTGTTTCTAACTGATTAATTCTGATGGTATTTGTATGCTAAGTGTGGATTGCTCTATGAGGAAAAGTTGTGGTGGTCCTTAGTTTTATTTAAAGTAAATGTTTGAAGTTAACATGCTTGAGGTAAGTGAAGGTCGCGTAGTGTCTCAGATTTCTAGAGATGATTTTGTAAGCAGTGTGGGGGAGGATACCAGCTCTTTTTCAGCCTCTTGGTATTATGTCACTAAATGCACACAGAGTTTTTGCCTTGCGATTGCAAAATACAGATGTCTAGTACACTGAAAAATAATGTTGGAAGAAGTATTAAGTAAAGGGGCAGGGAATACTTCCTGATTTTAAAAATGTTGCATATAGCATGAAAGGTCTTTATGGCATTCACTGTGTGCTATCAAGGCTTTATCCATTCATACTTGTGCATGTACTGGGCTTATTTGTCAGCTAGAAGGTTTTTCATTGAAAGATAGGTATGCAACAATATTATGTTCAAGTAGCTGAGATTTTGGAAAGTTCAGATATGGGTCCTAATGTCCTAATTTTGCAGTTTGAATACATGAATTCCATAAATACAGCAATTAGAAAGTTTATTTTGTATCTGCTGCACTCAAAGGAGGGGAATGGGGCACAAATTCTCAAATCATCTAAGAGATAACCAGCAAGCTTCAGTCAGCTCAAGGGGACCTACTTCTGAGCTTCAGCTGAAATCTTTAACATATTGTGCTGACTCAGAGCTGGAACACTGCAGGTATAGCAGAGTATTCCTCTGCATGGTTGCGCTGAAATCGACTGGTGTCAATGCAAAACCTCCAGTGAGAGACACGAGCCTGGGTCAGTCCCCATACAGGGACAGTCTATGGGGTGTCCATTCCACTACTTGTACTCCGGGAATATTCGTGCCGTTCATTTGACTTAAACATATGAATTATTTTACAGTTACCCATACCGAAAAAGCTTTACAGCTACAGGAAACAGCACTTTTCACATGAGCATACCTGCCTTGTACCAAAACACCCAAGAAGGTTAGTGGCATTAGAGTTTCTTACCTGCTGCTTCCCATTCGGAATCTATTTAGCGTGCTTTTTATCAATGGCTTACATGTTGGATAACATAAAATCAGACCACTTCCTATCACTGCCTCAAGCCAAAATGCTAATTCTGATTCTCCCTGTGTTCTTAACTGGTGTTTTGATAGCAAGTATCACAACGCAGGCGACTGCACAGCTAGGCTGCCAGTGTTCGGGCTTCTCCCAGCTGCGCAGCTGCCTCAGGCAAGCTAACTATAGCTTTGTTTTTGTGAGTGGTATGTCAAAGCCATCTATTTATAAACCAAATTAGAAAATGCCTTGGAACTGTAATTTTTCTTTCAGGCTTCACTTTCAGCTATCCAGAAGCTCAGTATTCCATATTCATAAATTTGGTTATAAAATCTACTTGTCTGAAGAATAAAAACAATATATTAAAACAAAAAGAACCTTGTTAAATTATTAACATTTTGCAATACAGATACCAGTCATAAAATATTTTAATATATTTGTGTACCTTTTCCTGCAAGATGAAATGTGATGTGGGGATGCACTAACCAAGTAAAGAAAATGCATATTTATTTTTTTCCATTTTCTGTAATTTCCAATTAGTTGTTACTCTTGAAAATATTTCTTTATGATGAACTGGTATTATGCTTGTTTTAAAAGTTGGAAAAATGAGATGTTTAAGATGCAAATTTTAAATTTGTTGAGTAGTTTTGACCTTCTTCAGTTTCAAATAAGGCTTGATTGGCCTGGATGCTGGTCTAAGTCTTCGCTAGTTAGTTATGAGGATCAGACCCTAGATAACCTGAAGTGAATATCAATAAAAATAGCATTCAGCATAGATGGAGATCCTTCATAATGTGGGGATAAGCAACCTTCTGGACCCCACAAAAGAAACACAAACCCTCCAATTCTTTCTGATTTTCAGATCAATAAACTGTATTGCAGAGGCTCAACTCTTCTTGTGATTTTGTTGGGGCCTGGGTGAAGCAGTGGACTTTAGATCTTCATCATAATGTACCAAACTGCGTTAACGTTCTGTGGAGCAATATTTTAGTCTGTAAGTAGCCAGCCTTTTCTCAGGGGAGCCATTCTCTATAAACATGAGATCAGGCAATGGGAGGAACAAATAGCCTAAGTTACCATAGGTAGGTGATGTTTGGAGTCTATGCAAATGATTTTGGAAGTGTTTTCTGTATTAAATAATAGTCCTCTCTCACAAATTAATCTCCTATAACTAAGCACTTTCTTTAAATATAAACGGCTCTGTGCCGCTTTTAGAACACTCAGATTACTTTGTTAAATTATTAACCAGTTTTTATCATCAGTAGGGGAGTTTTTATAGAAATGAGAACAGGATCTTACTGGTTATTTTTAAAATGTGCCAACATGAAGGCTTTTACTTGTGACAAGGCTCGTGAAGCGTAACAGAGCTGTTGTATGGCTTTTAAAGGAATTAGAAAAATTGGAGATAGAAAAAAAGTCTTTTTAGGCATAAAGCTCCATCCAGGTTTGGTCCTTACAGTGTATTTTATGTTCTGCTTCTGTAATTGATGCATGTGGAGGGTACTCAGCAACTCTTGGGAAGTTTTAATCATATTTCAGGATCCAGCTAGTAGGCTATGAATATTGAAGCAAGGAGAAAGCTGGTATTCAAAGCTTAATTTACTGGTAAGCATTTTCTGCCTTGACATTAAGACATTTACTGGCAATAGGCTATATGTTGTCTTCTCTCTCTTCTGCTTCTGTTTTTTGCATTAAGGGCTGCAGGTCGAGAAGCACTCAGCTCCTAATTTGCTTGAAGGCCTACAAGGAGAAAGGTCTGTTTGTAGGGGCATAGCTGGTGGATTAAATACTGGGAAATCATTACTCCCAAGTTCTCCGTGATTTGACTGAAGGATATCAATATACCTGCTGCCCAGTAGTTCCAAATCCTGGGCAAGTGGAAGGGCATCAGGCATGGAGAAATCTGCAATGATGTCTGCCAGATGCTGAGCAGCTCATCTTCTGGAGAAGGAAGACATAGATAGGCTCTTCCAGAGCTGGAGCTCCATCCTCCTTGGTAGGCCACTGAAAAAAAACAAGTCTGTCTTTCTCCAGACTGCAACAAAACAAAATGCAAGAATATATCAAAGTTAACTAGAAAATTGAATAATCTTTCTGCAGAGTACAATTTATCTGTTGTAATTGAAAATACCTAAGTGATGGATGGTGTAACAAATGAGAATTGAGAGAACATGGCTGCCAATTCCTGCTAGGCCCTACAGCATTACTTTCTCCAAGTAAATTTCAGAGTCTCTGTTTTAAATATCACATACCTGTTACAGTTTCCCATTCAGCCAGTTAATCACCTAAGTATTTGCTAAGTATGGATGTCATGAAGGTGATTTGCAAAATCTCTGAGAACTTGCATTACATGAGCTTTTTTTTCAGTCAGTGTGCCCAAAGTTAAAATTTAAGATTCTGTAACATCACTCCCCGTGTCTTGTTATGCTGTGCTGCATTTCCACTTTTCCTTTTTGCATTACAAAAAACCAGATTTTGTTTTCAATGGAAAATTACTCAATTTCAAAACTGTGTATGGGTATCTGCTTTGTGCAGTTTCTGTAGCAAAATGCTCTTTTGACATTGGCAAGGCATATTCAGCAGATGGCTGGGGAGAGTCTAATCCTTTGCCTCCTGGCACAAGGTATGCTAATTACTACGCGCCTTGAGCAAAGAGACTTCTAGATATTCAGCCACCTTTCTTACTGGGGCAGAAATGTCTGCTGGGGAAGGTAACAGAGAGATCCCTGTGTCAATTCCTTGAGGACATCTTTCCTGTAGAAATGGAAAAAAAAAAAAAAAAAGAAATCTCTACTGTCTTCAGAAGTCAATTGGAAAAGTAACAGGGCTTTGTCAGCCTAATTCAGATCCCACCAGGGATTTGTGCTGGGTGGAGGCTGAGTTTGACAGGATAAGTGGGAAGAGATTACAGCTGCTTCCATCAAAACAGAGTCAATTTTCAGGGGAGGCAGCAAAGGATCTCTCTGTCTTCTCCTGACACAGCCATCTGAGACCTGTGAAAAATGTAGTATGAGGGTCACTGGATGAGCGTTCAGCACTTCTTGTCTGGTTATTTGCAGTTTCATTGGAGTGACAATGTAGCATGGCAGCAGAGGAGCCAGAAAGAGGCCAGGAAAAATGCTGCTTGCCTGACATGGGAAAATCGTTCAGTGAAACCTGACAATCCACCCTGAAAGCAACCAGGAGAGCTCCTGTCCTTCCAGAGCTGTTCAAAGAGGGGAGGCACCTCTAATGCTGACCCAAAGTCCTCCTTTGCAGGTGCCTCACTTCCAACAGCAACGTGACTGGAAAGACAAAAGGATACAGCGCTTGGCCTGGCACCTGCAGAGACCTGGCTTCCCTTAGCCAATTGCTATGGCCACCAAACACTTCTCTGCCCCTACCCCACCACTCAGCAAGGCAGCAAGCGTGAAAATTGGCCTGGCTGCAGCAGCAAGGCTGCTGTGGGGTCTGCTGGTGCCTGATCTGGCTGGCAGCAGGGAGACAGGGAATTCGGAGAGATCCTGACCAGTGTCTTCACCTGGCAGTGAGGTTTCCTCCAAAGAAGGGCCTGGGGAAGGAAGTGGGGAAGGAAGAAAGGAAGGAAGAAGAGCTCGGCGCCTGACCCACACACCTACTGTGAGAGCATGGTGGGGACCCTCCTGGGCTGTTAGGAGGGACCAGTCACCTGGGGGGCCTCCTTGTCTTGTATTTCTAGCAAAAGCCTGAACACTGCGGGTCTCAGGTGTGATGCTTAGCCCTGTTCCCTCTGCACTCTTGGAACTATTTACTCAGGGACTTTACTAAGATGACCTCTGTGAAACAAGCCCTCACATCCCTGCCCAAACCTGTCCCCAGGAGGTGGATGCCACATGGTGACCCAGCCCCTGGAGAGAGAGCGGTTGTGTGCTCTTCCAGCCTCCTCTGCAGCAGTAAGCCAGCTGGGGGTGATCTCCCTTGCCCACAAGTTACGTGGGCAATACTGACCCATTCTGGCTGATATGGTGGCATAGGGGAAAAAAAAATCCCAAAGAGAAGGTTATAATTTACTTTATTATTATCTGTGCTTTTTACAAGTTGCTTCCATCTCTATTTGCCATTTTGATATTCTAACATACCAGCTGCTAAAGCTTCTGTGCTGATTCTTCTCACTCTCCACTAGACTGTCTCATTTGCACTCATGCCGATACTGGTGGAAAAGCTCTCGGGTTCTGTTGCTCCTGGCCTGTATGGCTGCTGCTGGGGGCCCTGTGAGATCCAGCACCAGAACCACGGTGGAAGCAACCAAGAGGTAAATGGAGCAGTCCAAGCCCAGTAGTGAGCTGGGAAATAAGCTATCTGCATACTTAGAGTGCCCTCCCCTGCTGTGTGAGCATGTTACTTCCTCAGTGACCTAATTTTACGAATAATAAAAGTATTCCCTCTTCATAACTAGAGCAACAGAGAATTTTGTTAATGTTTGCCATTATAAGGAAAAGGGTACTGTGTCTTAATTTCACTAGGTTGCTCTAAAACCTATAAGATCTTTATGGAAGTTAGGACATAGCTTATCATCAGCTGTCAGTTGTATGTGCACGTTGCTTCTAGAAATGAGTCTGTAGGGATGACTCAGCCTTGGCAGCCCAACAAAAGATGTTCCCTCTGTAAAACAAATAGTTACATCTGAAAATGTAAGATTCCTTCTTCATTGCTCTCTTGGAGGGGGGAGGGTTGATCATGAATATTTTAAGTTTGGGTTCTGCATGGCAGCCAAATAACATTTTATACCCTGACTGGATAAGCACATTAGGTCTTCCAGTATGTGTTCTAGTTCTGGCTCTGCAGCTCGTTGCCTTTACACATATGTCTGGGACCAAAAAGGGCTCCAGAAACAAGCATTTGAATGTCACTTTAAACCTATTCATGTGCTTGTCTAAGCCTAGACCAAGGGCTGTTACCATACGGCCACATCTCTACAGGCTGCCCTGGCAGTAGGGATTACTAAGTACAAGGCATGTTTCCCTGTAGCCCAGCAGCAAAGAGGAGGTGCCATGTGATCTCTGCCCAGCAATCTACCATTGCTTTAAAAAAGCAATGAAGGTGGTGTAGGATTGCCATACTGCTGAAGATAAGGCAGCAGAGAATCCAGGGTCATGTGAAAAGTCTGAAAGCCATATCCACATATTCCATACCTGCACTTGGAAACCAGGAAGCTGGTAGCTCTTGGGTGGTAACTAGTGCTAGTTTACAGTGGTCTGGATGCTTCACTGCAGTGCAGAAAGGGAAAGTTGAATTTAAAACAATTGGAGTCAAGAGCATGGAGTGATTCTTTAGCTGTCATAAAACAGGCTGAGTGGCCAACCTTCCCAAAGCAGAAATAGAATTGCATGGCTTTCTTGTGGTTGTTACTTGGCACAATAATGCAAAAGAGATGATATAATGCTGCTTGCATTGCTGTCATTCTAAGCATAATATTTTCTTTTTATTTTTTAATTACAGTGATGCTACTTGTCTGTATATATTCAGCTGTTGTTATTGCCCCACACATGTTTAATGTTATGAAAGACTGCTGTATTGCTTAAACAGTCGCTGAATCAGTGGATGGTTGTGGCTGATTAGCAGCAGTTTTCACTTCTAGAAGAAAAGTCAATTTATCTATAGGCAGAATGAGGAAAAAGAGACATTTTGTTCTCAGCAGGATCTCTTTGCTAAATGGAAGTTTCATTGATTATGCAACTGTGTTGGAGGGCGACATAAATTCTGGGATGGGCTTAAAAACATATTAAAAAAATAACAGCAGGAAAACATTGTCCAGTAGGAAGGACCTTGAACTGTAGAGGTCAGATTGTCTTTTGGAGTGTGCAGTTAATCTGCTTTATACCTTTGGGCATGTTCCCCTGCTTCTTAATGCTACAGTCCACCAAGCTCTAGCAGTTGAAGCGTATTTTCTTATTTAGTTAAGAAATTATTTTGCACTCGAAGCTCCACAAGCAGTATCAGAACATGAGAAGAGTAATGAAGATTAAGAATAATTCAGGTTCCTGTGACTAAATTATTTATTTTGCATCCACATCATCCAAGTTTTGTGTATGTATCTGTTATGGGAAGAGGGTTTAGTCTGAGACCCAGTTTCTTTTGATTTAGATTCTTGTGCAGGCACTTGATTCATTGCTTTAATTATTAGCAAGCCAGTCCCTTTCAGCTACAGTAAGAGCAGCTAATTTTCTGGAGTTGCTTACAATAAGCAAATACTTCCTGCTGCAAATTATTGTGTTCTTACAGTTTTCTTAATATTTATGTGAAATTCTTTAGCTGTTATAATGTAGTTGGTGCAATTTAACCTTAATTGGAGGTGTGAGCCACTTTTGGCGAAGTCTCACTTCAAGCAGTAGCTATGTGTATGCGTACAGACAGGTTTGCCATGCCACTTCAGCTCGTCTGCAGCATTAAATTGTTCTGGCATCATTATGTATTGAAGTCTTTGGTTTCTCAAAGCAGCAGTCTTGAGAAAGTAAGTGATGTCCTTTAACTATGAGGTTTCTGGTGCCCGCATGTGAAAAACAGGATGAAGAGGCTGAGAAGCTGAAAGACTGTTACAGCATTTCTTAGCTGTAAGATATGGATGTAATTTGAGAGACACTTAATTAATTCCCCATTAGAAGTAGTTTTGTAAGTCATGACAGAGGGGTGTAGTATAGGAAGACTTGTGCTTTTTCAATCATGTATACTATTAACATATTCCATGCAGGATAAAATAATGATGTTTTAATTTCCAAGGAAGTCTTAAAAAAATTGCTACATTTCCATAGTAACAACAAATAATAACATGTGCTTAAACTTATCATTAACTTGTGGGATAAGCAACTCCAGGAAATCACAGGGAGCATATGCATGCAGAGAAATAATAAGATCTTTGAAGGGGTGACTAAGTGTGAGTTCATGTAGGCGAGAGGAAGAATGGAAGCAGTGGGGTAAAGGGCATAATTTCACATCCCCCAAGTGTGGGTTCTTGGCGTGACAATCCGCATGGCCAGGCTGCGTGTGGCTCCTGTGGCTGCGAGAGAGGAGTATCTGCTTCCATGGTTGTCAGGACTTGGGGTTTGGGTGGTGGTTTTTGTGCTCTAGAGATTTGCAGCTGAATTTTTTTCTGTCCAGAAAATTAGCAAGAAGACCAAGGGATGCACACTTTGCCAGGAAAGACGGTTTGGGTCTTATTTGCCTTTGTACCAAGCTGACAAAGCAGAAGTTATCCCCTGAAGTATCTGCTGCATTATGGCACTGGCAATTTAAGTCTAGTAAGCTAGTAAAATACTGTTGGGCTGTGATTCTGTGCTTTGGGAGATTGAAATTTTCTGGAGCTTCCTCAGGAAGCAAGAATATTCTCAAGGAATTACCAGAAGAAACAATCCAAAGCATTCATTGGGTTCTGTGCATAATTTTGAGGCAATGTTACAAACCAGCTACGTTGACATTACCAGCTGCTGTCTTTATCAGATAGGTCATGAGAATCACCAAATCTGTGACTGATCTCTAGAATTTGGGAACCCATATGTCCAGACTGAATGGTGGGGAGAAGCTGAAAGAGAGCTTTGGTTCTATATCAAGCCTGTAAGGAAATTAATTTAGCAGGTCTTTGGTGGGGGGATGATAACACACCGATCTGTGATCCACACTGAACACATCAAATGTTATTTATGTGACAAAAAAATATATTTTAGTAACTCAAATGTGTAGGGGTAGGACTCCAGTGCAACACTGATACTACTTTGCACTGATTTTTTTTCTTAAAACTTCACACCATCTCTCTAGAGAAATGATGGTTAGCTCTTTTAGTCTCCTTAGAGGAGTCAGTGCCAAATCCTAGATACATCCTCAAACAGGAATCTTTCAGGATAGTGTGTTTCATGTCTGATTCATCCCTATGCCTAATTAGGGAAGGAGCAGGGAAACTGGTCCAAGTTTGTCTATGGAGAAAAGGCAGGATGCCTAATTGGATATAACAGTTTCCTTTTTTTCTTTCCTATTTTGTAGAGCTGCATTTTACAAAAATGCCAGCATTTTCTCCATCTGACTAACATTGCTGCTTTTCAGCGTTTTTACCTACCTTTTATAGTGCAGGATGAGAGCAGTGATGGCAGTAGCACAGGCATCTGCTGAATGCAGGACTCTGCAGAAGTCTCTTGGCTCAGCACCTGCAAATTATTGGAGGAAGATTTTTTTTTAAATTTGTAGCTTTGGGTGAACGTAATAAAAGCAGATAGAACACCTTTAAATGCTGCATGTTCATGCCCAAGCAGTAGCAGCTGTAGCTAGTTAAGTTCCTTTTCCCAGTAAGGCTTAGTAGCTCAGGCATGCATTGTGCTGGCATGGCCATGCTCCTGCTTCTCAAGCTGATGCAGTCCTTGCTATTCTGGGCATCTGTGTGCCAAAGATAACATCCTTAATGTTTTCAACTACAGTCTCATGAAATTTTCACCCATCTCTTTTTGGGCTTAGATGCTGGAAGCATCAAGAGTCCGGTTGTTTCTACCAGCAGGGGGAATGAGCTATTAATGCTGGCGTTGGCACAGGAACAAATGGGTTTCTGTTAGGCATGAATAAATTTAGGCTGGGAAGTAGGAGGATTTACATAGTGATTCTAAGAATGAGATTCTGGAACTGCTTTCAGTGGTAGGAGGAGGAGGGCAAAACCCCCAATTACCTTTAAATGCAGTGTACGAAAGGAACAGTGCGATGGAATAGCCAGCGGTAGCCGAGGGCTGGACTTAATGACTCCAGAGATCCCTAACAGGCCTTTTCTCCCCTGTGCCTGTGCAACTGGGCCAGCAAAAGAGCAATGTTATCTTCCCACCCCTTTGCAAAATCACACTGGAATGAATAGCTGCACTCTGGCTTTCTTAGAACCTACCACTTGGAAGTATTTGATCAGCTGTGGCAAGTCCTTGGGATGTGAACTCCATGTATTTAGTTTGAAGGAAATACAAATCAAAGTACATATTTAAGTAAGATTTCCCCTGCCACCCCATCTTCCTTTCTTGACACTGTTTCTACATTTTAAATCACAGGAGTGGAGCGAGCTAGCAAGGAGCAGGCTGATGTCACAGCCACAGCTTATTGGAAGTGGCATTTTTTTTTTCTTGCTCGTAGCATATGTTTTACTTGCTAAGTATATCTGTATCAGAAAGCTAGCAAATGTGTTCTAGATAACATCGCTGACCAGCATGTTTCCGCTGCAGCTCTGTCTCTTGTTAATAAATTGGACAATATGGTGAATAATTGGAGCCTTTAGTATCACAATATTTCCATTGACAGCAAAAAATACTTCACTGCAGTGTCTTGCATACAATGACTTACATGCAGTTGTTTACACGTTGCTGAGGAATCCTACCAAACAACTTGCAAAATGCTTTGCTATGAATGCTTAGCTAATTATACAGGAGTTAATAATGAAATTAGTGTCTGGTGTGGCTTATTCAAAATCAGTTTTCCTTCAGTCAAAAGTAGATTACTGATGCTAAGTTTCACCTGGATACAAATTGAACTGCAATTAATATCACCACACCCTCCCCCCCTCCCAGCTTGTTTGTTATTTGTGGCAGAGCTGTGTTCGCAACCCTTCCTTGCTGAATGCTGGTAAGGTATGATCTTTTCAGCATTTTATTGTTTTTACTTGATCTTACCCTTAATATTTTGTAGTGTTGAGGGAGAGGGCTGGCAACTATATCCTAATTACTGTGTGTATTCTAACCTGGGGAGCTGGAACATATGGTCCTCACAAAGAGTTCACTTGTGTAGTACCACTGGTGAGAGTAGTGGCTAGTAATTATGTCATGCGTGTAGAGCTTGGTAAATAAGTAACGCTTGATGGAGAAGTGGCATTTTTACTGCATTCTATTTTATACTATTACTGTGTTTAAAATAGTGTTATGCCCAATGTTGTACATTGTTCCACCATTGTATGTGGAGGGGAAAGCTGGTTTTAGGAGTCTGTCGAACTATGAATTAAGCAACAGGAGAATTTGTTCTTCCCCTGAAGAATATAAGGTTGAAATTAAGTTGGAAAAGTGAAAAGCAGTGGAAATGTTGTTCTATTAGATCTACAGTTTGGAAAGTGATGCAAGCCCTTTCCAGAATCTGTCTGTTTGTTGCATTACTGCAAAACTTGAGTTATTTGATTTTTTTTCTCAGATGCTAAAAAGTATTTAAAGAAGCTAAAAGAAACAGAATAAATGGAAAGTACTTATTTTTCTGGCTAACTGCTGGGTTGCTGCTGTGCTGTTAGGTTGTTGGACTTGTAGTAAGAGAAGGTCATATCGTTAAAAAGTTCCATAACAGCCCTTCTTATAGAAACATTCTCTTTGACGCTAATGGCTGAGGAACGCTTTGAGAATAGCTGAACATAAAGAATCAGAGAGTATTCAAACACAGATGATTTAAAAAAAGTTATACTAATGCAATGAATTGTTCATTGCAATTACTGTTTTTTTCTAAGCATAAATTATCCATACCTACACTGTGTATGATTATAAAGTAAGGAAATAGGAGTAGCAAGATTCAGTACAGTTTTCTTAGCTGTTAACTCCATTGAGAAACAGAGAATGGCTACCACCTTCTTTATGTGCAAATGCCAAGTGGTGTGGATTAGTTGCCTGCCAGCTAACGAGGTTCTACTGTTATTCTGTTTCCTGGGTGCAATTACTTTTTAGACCTGCAGTGCACTTGGTACCCCTTCTACAGCTGTTATTTCTTCTGTTATGTGCAGCAGTGGCTGGGTTATTGCTATTGCAAATCAGAAGGAATTGTCTCTTAGAGGTCTGTTGTTTTGTCCTGTATCCCTACAACATGGAGCACAGCGGGACGTGGGCCTAGGGCTGAGCCTGCCAGCACATCAGTCATACTCGACTGCTTGCTGTGCTTCCTTGACAGCAGGGTTGAGCAATGGCTGCATCTGCTCTGCTGCTTCTGCTACCTGTTTCCTAGAGCGTTATACTCTTCATTGCCCAATGCCAGTCTTGAGCTTCCCGACAGGTACTTCCTGTTAATAGCAAAGTGACTGTGCTAGTCTCCCCATGCTTAACCTCCTGTTACACTGAATATTTGGTATTGCCGGTTGCTTTTCTGTAATGATCATCGCTATTGTAAGCTTGGTAGCTAGTCTTCTTTTGGTATCCTTGTAAAGAGACTTTGATAAATTAGTCATCCATATTTGTATCTCCTGAACTTGTCTCCTTCATATTCTGTCTGCAACAGAAATAATTCCTATTTTTATTAAAACAGTTTGTCTCTCTGGGGAATATTGTGGAATACCCTACCTGCTTATTATTATCCAGACCTAGCTGGATTCTGAAAATAAGTGTGGAATAAGAGACTTCTGGTGAAATCCATAAAATTTATCTTCTACTAGAACACAGTTTTGTTGTGCTGACTCAGTGAGATCAATATTATATGTACCTTGGAAAGGAGCAAGTTCTTTAAAAATATGCTCTACACAGAGACTTTCCCAAGTCAAACTATGCTGACTTTTTTCAGGTGATACTAGAAAAGGCATTTGATCACATCAGAAGGTTATCTTTACCATGGGGTTATGAGAGCCTGGGCTCTTGATCGACTGGCTGTCGATGCAAACAGCTGAGGCTACAATCAGCAGTTCTGCATCTGAGGCTTTTTAAACTTGAATTGTAGCATTACAAAATTTCACCCCATGCGACTCCCCCATCTGATGAAGGAGGGAGGAATTTAAAAGCTCTGAGCAGTCATCTGGAGATGTGATGTAAAGTTTGTTTACCACCCAGATTGAAAGTATGTACATACCTTGTATAGTATGTGCTTGCTCCCTAGCCAGTCTGGAAGGACTGGCTATCAGTGGTTTCCTGTGTGCTTCCAACATCAATGTTTCAACTTCTTTCATCTGGTACAGATGCTGCTACAATAATCCATGCTTCAGGTATTTTGTTTTCAGACATCTGCAGTGCAATCTATCTGGGATTATTTCATAGAGTCTTTCAAAGATGAAAGCAGATTTAAAAAAATAAAAAAGCAGCTGTTATTCCTGGTAAGGTATTTCATCTTGAGTTGATTATGCTCTGTGCAAAGAGAAATCTGGCAAAAGTGAGGGCTGATAGTTTTGTAGCGCAGGTGTTTCTAGCATTCATTGTTGCTAGACTTGTTTTTTTTTGTTGTGTGGTTAGAGTTCTTTTCTGGATGTTATATTCTTAATATTATGGTCATTTTAGTTTGTTATTCTTTGCTCCTAAAATATTTAATTGTATTTACTTTAGATCTAGCTGCACTGACATAACTGGTCCTTTGTTCATATGTTTCTGGGGAGAAACAGGAGCTGCTGTTGGTTGAAATGTTCTAGTGATGAGGAACAGCTGGGCCAGATGGGCTGCATGAAAGGGTCTGGGAGCACCGGCATCATAGAAGACCATTTTATGTAGAAAACTGGTACAGCTTTTTCCCCAGTGCCCAGAGCACAGGCATGTCTTCTGTAATTTTTCATGCCTGGTCATCCTGTGGGTCTGTGTCTTCTATTTGTTTGTTTGCTGTTACATCCTTTGATTTTGAGCATAGCACCTATTTGACCAGTATGAGGATCCAGAATTAATTTTTTTTAAAAGTAAAACATTAATGCTATTAAGTAGTCTGCACAGAAAGGGTTTGTAAAACTGCTTATACTTTCAGAGTTAACAGTGATAATGAATTCAGGCTGGAATTTAAAGAAAATTATGTGAAGCAAGTTCATATCTTTTTGAAAATCCATGTGGTACCCAGACAAGGTTTGGAAGGAGTAAGCTGACAAAGAAAAAACATCCAGACCAAAAAGAGAAACATTTTTATTTCCTCAACAGTTAGATCTGCACAAAATAAAACATGCCTTCTTGGGTATTAAAAGTCTGTTGGGCAAAATGTGCACGAAGAACTCAATATCAAAACTTGTTTCTGAACTCAGCTTCCAGATTTTTCTGACTCCTGAAGCCATGGAATGAACACAAAGCAGCAGGTTGATCTTCTCATATCTCTTTGAAGTTATTTTTATCTTTGCAAATATTCTTTGTGTTGGTGGTTTACCCCAGGCATGCTGGACTGAACTATGAGAGATACATCTCACTGTACAGAAATGTGCTAATACTTCTGTTCACAGCCCAGCCCACTGCTGAACGCACTGTGCCAGAGCAGATTTATACCAGGTCACAGTCTGATTCTACACCTTCCTTCATGATCCTCATTTTTTTAAATTGTACATACTTCCATTTTCTTTGTCAATATATTCTTTTTGGTAACAGGAGGGCTCATGGGGGAAGGGTCTGCAGTGTATTACTGTGAGTTATGAAATAGCTCATTTGCTTCATCTGTGCTGGAGCAGAGCTTCCCTGGGAGCCAACTAACCCACGGCTTCCTCTTCTTGTCCCCTGAAGCCTCTTAAGCCTTGCTTTGGGCTGCTAGCTTTCAAGACTTGTTAAAGGAGTTCCACAGGAAGATGAGAGCTAACGTGAGTTACTCTGGTGGAGATTCTAACTGGACTGGAGAGGAAAATTTTTCATGATGGTAACAATTGGCTGTTGGAATAATCTCCCACATTGCACATTTATAAGATGTACTGGATGGGGTGGGTGCTGGGCTGTCTTGTCTGGACAGAGGTTTTGCTGAGAAATGTTGGACCAGACAGCTCTCGAGGTCCTTTGCAACTTGGTATTCCGTGTTCCTATGAAGGAAATTTCACTCTGCGTGAAGTTCTTAAATGAATTTGAGTTTTCCCAAAAGCACCTTCTTGCAGCCGCGCCACCTGCAAGAGGGTGTTTCTGTGCTACCCCAGGCCGGACGTTACACGTTCGCTCCCCTCCTGCCCCAGGTGCGGGGCAGCGCGGAGGCCGTGCCCTGCTGAAGCCTTGCCTGGGGCCGGGGCCCTACCGCGGGGCCGGCGGCGGTCACCCGCGGAGGCAGCAACCCCCGTGGCCCGTGACACGAGCGGGATGGGACGTGCCCTGACCGGATGTGCGAGGCGCGCCCGTGCCCATGCGCGCGCCCGGTGGCAGCACAACGGACAGCGGCCGCGCGGCCCCGCCTATCGCACGTTCCCGCCCTGAGACGAGGCCGGCGCGCGCGCCCGCCGCGGGGTTGGCGGTTGGACGCGGGGGGGAAAGTGCGCGCGCGCCGCTGCCGCTACCGCCCGCCCTCGCGCCTCCTGTGTGGAGAAGAGCCAGGCGGGCGGGCGCTGCCTCGGGGAGCCGGCTGCCTCGGGGAGCCGCCTGCCTCACCCCGCACGCTGCCCGCCCGGGCCTCCCGGCCTCCCCCGGCTCCACGGGCGCAGCCCGTCGGGGGCGAGGGCGCCGCGCTGCCCCCAGGCCGGCCGCCCCCCGCGCCGCCCCGGGGCGCTATGAGCCATGAAGCCGCCCGGCAGCATCTCTCTGCGGCAGCCTCGCTGCGGCCGCCACCTCCCCGCCGCCTGCTGCCTCACGCTCCTGCCGCTCCTCGGCCGCCTCGTTTCGCTCATCCTGCTTCTCCATGGCTCCTCCTGCCCCCGGGCCCACGCGGCTGCAGCGGCCGCCGGTGGGTATGATGGGTTTTATGTGTGTGCTCGTGTGTGTGAGGCGCCTGCTGCTCTTCGGTCCCCCTCCCCTGTCCCCCCGCCTCCGCCCTGGGTGATAAACCCAGATAACATCCATCTCCCCAAACCGGTTTCTTCCTCCGCCCCTTCCAGCTTTGTGTACGTGTCTGTTTCTGCGTATAGATAAATGGGACTCGGGAAATGTTTCCTTGGCTTGCTTGCTTGCTTGCAAGAAAGAAATGTGGCGTTTTCCCCCTCTCATCTCCTGAAGCCAATGCTGCAGTGTTTTAGATAGAGGATGGTGTGCGTAGAAATAACGCTGGTCAGGTATGCGACAAAAAAAAAGCATAGGTGGTTTTCGTGTGTGGTTGGGTGCATGTGTACCAGGGGTCTGACCGGGAAGCGAATTTGTTCGGGGTTGGATTTTTGTGTGTGCTTTTTATTTGCTTCTGATTGCATATAGATGATGTGTGGAATACTCGATATAAACTGTTCGTGTTCGTTACATTGTGTTACATTGCTTGTTGACTGTATCCTCAAATTTTAATGAGGAAGGGTACAGGATTTTGGCTGAAAAGCTGTTATTGAAAGTTGAAAGAGAGAGGTAGAAAACTTCTTGTTATGTAAAGGGAATTGATTAGCATTCAGTGCGCATGGACTTTGAGATCAGTTTGTCTTAGGAACTTGGGGAGTATTCTTAGTCTTTTGCAGATGTATATTTGGGTTTTGTCTGTGTCTCTGAGAGAGAAGAGGGAACTTGGTGGTCATAGAGCGTTTAGGGTGTAACTGTATATTAAGGTGTGGGTTTTGGTTGGATTTTTTTCCTTTTGGAAGTTGAGAGGTATTAAGATATTTATAATCTATGACTGCATATCAAAATGTATATGCATTTAAATAAAGAACATCATTTCTGAAACAATTTTCTGTGTGAAAAATGAATCACATCTAGCTCAATGAGTAAGCTATCTTTTTGTTTGCTTACATGATTAATAAAATATTAGAATACTGCACGCTAAATATGTAGTCTTTGCCATCTAATTTATGGCTAGCATACCTTTCTTCCTCAGATCTGCATTGGAATGAAACGGCAGACGGTATAGAGGGAGTACTGGCAGATGAAGAGAATGCATTTCAACAGAATAAAAGCAGTAACAGTAAAAATAACAGCTACAGCAATGCAATCCAGAAAGAAATTACACTGCCTTCAAGACTAATCTATTACATCAACAAAGACTCTGAAACCCCTTATCATGTCCTGGATACTAGGGCAAGGCACCAGCAGAAACACGACAAGGTAGGGTAAAAAGCTGGTTATCTGCAGAATTTTCAAAATGGTAATATATGATGTGAAACTGTTTGAATGTGTTATTCTGTAGATCTTCAAGACTTAATGATGGTCCTTACACACCACTTTTAGGAATTAAAAGAGGACGTATAATTAAACAATAATGTAATTTCTCTCCTGTTAATTCAGAAATAATTATTTTGAATTTCAGGAAGGTCCAGAAGCTGAACTATAGATAAATGGGAATTACACAAAGTTGATTTGCCTGATCAGTGTAGGTTCTGGTGTTTTTACTTATGCTATGCTATCATCAACAAAATGCTCTTTGCAGGATAGCTCTAGACTGCAGAAATGTCTGCATAGGGAGTTTCTTTAGAATCCTGAATTTACAGCCTGAGTTACTTGGCTTTGAGTGTATTGTGCACTAAATAAATGCAGTATAGGTTTCCTGCCAGTGTATGACCAGTGAAGACCACTTTAAAGTCAAAAACTGAACACCTGTATTTTTAAATATGTCATTTTGTATAGATGCAGATAGTATTTTTTTTCTCTGAAATTGCATGGGATTGAAAAAACTTTGGTTTTATGTAATAGCTTGGTAATGAAATAAACCCATTCTAAACTGTATTACTTAAAAGGCACTCCTTAAAATTATCTCATACTATTTTTATAACTTTTTACTATGAAAATTAATTTCTTCTCACAGCTTAAAAAGGTAAGGTGCAGTTAGAGATGGTTTGTATAGGAAGAGATTGCCATTGTAGAGAAGGAAAACAAATCCATGTGTATGATATTACTGATGGACTTGGCTATAATGGAGTTTCTACCTATTGAATTACATTTCTTTTGAAACTTTAGAAAGTGAATTTATTATGCGTTATACATGCTTTTGGTGATATTGATTATGTGCCACTTCAGATATGGAGTTAATATGGAGTTGCTGCATAATCTGGGGGGAGGAGGGGAAGATAGTTGAATAGTTTTGATGGGAAGAATGGTTGCTTTCTAGCTTACTGAACTTGGATACCAGTACATGCATTTGGATGCGCCTAAATACTCCAACAGATTATGTATGGCACAGCAAAACTATTTGATTGTTGGAAAATGGAGCTATTAAGAGACTACTACTTTCAAAACTAATACCCCTTTAAAGTGAGACACCTTTTTTAAATAAACACTAGGGACTTTCTGTTCCGCTCTTTGGAGAGGGGTGTGGGAAGAAAGGGATTTGCAAATGCTTGTAGACCTGCCTTTGGGACTAGTGCTTTCCCCATGTTTTTACATGGGGTTTTTCTTGGGAATATATGGAGGGGAATGTCTGCTAATCTCTTTACTTACCCAGAATTCCCACAAGAACATTGCTGCCTTTGCCTATCCTTCCTATGCCTTACCTTCTCTCTACCTGTTGGAGAAAGCTCTGCAGAAATCCGTGCTGACAGAATTGGTATTGATTTCTTTGGGTATGCTTGCTGCTGAGTATTGTGTAAAGTGGATCTCCTTTCTACTCACCATGTCCCTTTTAAGTGTAGGGAATGCTAACACTGCAGGTTCATACCACAGAAGGGTTCCAGAAGGGTTCTTTAAGCTTGGGGCTTCATGGAGAGTGACATTATGTTGACTTCAGTCTTCTGCAATGAACCTTCTAGTGCATTTAACTGAAGGAAAGAGTTGATTATGTTTCTTCTCTCAATTGATTTTTTTATGTCTTGCTTCTAGAGCACCATAGAGGGCTTCCTCTCCTCCCCACCTTGCATTTTGTGTCTTTCCTTGCATGCAGTAACTTTTTTTTTCTCTTTCATTCCAATAATCTAACAGGCAATATTTTTGTTATTTTGTTCTGTTTAACACTTACTCTGATAATCTCTGTAGAGTAATAATTGAGCAGGGGAAGTCTGCCTAGAACATAGAATGAAAACAACCCATAAAAAACCCAGAATGCAATTGAATTGTGAAAGATACAAATGAAGGTTTTCTTTTTACTTTTTTTTTTTTTGGAGGGGCGGGTGGGGTGGGATTGGGGGGCTGGATTCTTTAATACTGGGTTTTATCTATCCTTTCTCAGAATTGAAATAAGTACTGTATTGTACTAACTCCTACTTGTAAGTTTTTTCTGTCTCCCACATTAGTAATAAAAAGAAAGAACCAAAATATCTTTGTATTTAGGTAAAGACAAAAATCTCTATTTAAGCTTGTTTTTTCACATAGTAAAAGAAGTAAAAACAAATATGGTGACTTGGTATATGTAGACAGTGTACAGTTAAGGAAGAAAAATGCATTGAGTTTGTTTTTTTACTGTTTATGGAACCATACATCCTCTAACCTGTATTTTCATATCAGCCTTACTATACCATTTATAGGCATATGATGACGATATGTTCTCTAACTATGGATATTATTCAATAGACCCCTTTCTGTGGAACTTCATTGCAGTGTCCAGAAGCATACATACAAATAGCTAGTGTTATTAGGCCTGAATACCTAACAAGTGCTGAGTCACTATAAGGAAGAGTAGAAAAAGCTGTTTGCATGTGGGAAGAAAGAGGTAAAGCTAGAGAAATATAACTATGTAAAATGATTTAAAATTTTTTATTTTTTAAAAATCTCTTCCTAGGAGTAATGGTCTGCAACATTCTTCACAAAGGGCTGGAGGAGAAAACGGTGTACTAGAAAATCAAAAATATAAATAATAAATTGTTTTCTTAGCACTGATCCTCTTTGTTCTCCTTTCAATTTGGTGAAGCACCATCACAATGAGAAGGTGTATGTGATATAAACTGTTCAACCTCTCTCATGCCTCCTTATTCTTCTAAGAAGCTTTTTTTCACTGTTGAAAAAAAGGGATGTTCACCATAGTCTTGACTAAGTGAAACGGTCTGTCTCCAAGGTGGACAGAGTTCCAGTGATCTTACAAAATAAAAAAGGGCACTTTTTTAAATACTTGGTGCTTGAAGACTCTAAAATCTGTATACCTGTTTCCTCATAGTCAGATTAAGGCTGGCTGGTTTTGAGGTCTTGTGAAGTTTATTTTTAGTATGAAATGCTCAAAAATGAGCATCTGTTTATAGAAACACACTTAAGTTCACAAGAATCTTTAAACCTGCTAAAGAGGTCTGAGCTGTCTGTGGTTCTGTCTTTGTAAACTGCAGATGGAGGTAGAATTTTGAATGAACTGGTAGTCTTTTTATTGAACCAGTACTTTGTTTCATTTTTGCAGACTGTGTATACAAGATTGTTAGGACCTAGGGGGAAGACTGCATGGGGGACAACCTGTCACAAAAGGTCAGGGGCAAGCCCTTACGGCAGCCAGTAGAGGAAGAAATGAAATCTCACAATGCAAGATGTGATTCCAAAATAAGAAGTTTGCCAGGGAAACCTTAGCAAATTTTGGGTGGAAAATAATTTAAACTAGGTACATATGAAGGAAGGCTTTCTAGGGATTTTTTTGTTGGGCTTTTTTGGTTTTTTTTTTTCATCCCAGAATTGGAAGTTCTCGGAAATTGTGATGCAGCAATGTCTTGATGCATAATTCTAAGATATTAGCGTAATTTTGGGGAGAAGGAAGGTGTTAGGGTCTTCTGAAAGTTTTCTTAACAACTGGGGGGAAAAAAAGTGTGGTAATAATTATGACTGTGCTAACAGTTCCAACCTTCCTCCCCCCTATTATATTAATTTTGTGCTCTTTTTCTTGGGGTGAGCACTCCAGGTGCTTCTGTTCAGCTCAGCGGTTTGTCGTTTCAATAAATAAAAGATTCCTGCCAGGCTAAGGTTATGTTAGGGCTACATTGCCCTAAATTTAAAGGTTGTGATACAGTGCTGCCTCAGTCCTTCACCAGGCTTTGCTGTGTAGCATACCAAAGTTGAGAGGGAAAGCGTCTTAAGATGAAAGGAAAACTGTATTGCCGCAATTGCAAAGAAGAAGGTATTGAGGACAAAGCAAGTCTGTTTAGTAAAGATGAAAAATTATGGCTAAAAATCCCTTAAGAGGTGGCATCACATGAATTCTTACTAAAATCCAGATAATTATTATTACAATCCCTGTCTTAGGCCAGGTCTTTACTTTTAATCCCCATATAATGAAAACAGATTAAAATATTGAATTAATTCCATGTTGGTTATGTGTATGAGCTAGACTGGTGGAGAACCTTTGTGTTTCAGCTGGCTTTGCTTTCTTTTCCAGAATTTTCTGTGGTGCAGCTTTATTTACGCTACTTACAAATGAATGTTTTTGTGTGCATTTGTCTTCTTTTCTCTCTGTACTTGTATTAATGCAAGAGACTTACTTGGACGCTGCTTCTTCAGTAGTTACAGACTAACACAAGGGTTGAAATTGGTCTTCATAGTTTTGGTTTCTGGGAGTAAAGGAACATCTTCCTTTTACCTTAATCTACTTAGTAGATCTACATCTATCTTTCTTTGCTGCAATGTGGATCATGATATTTCTAAAACTTGTCAAATTATTCTTTTTTTAAAAAAGGGTTTCTGTTCCTAAATGTTAGGTAGTGCAACCCTTGTACTCATTAGGCCTTGTTCTGAAATAAAAAAACTACATAGTTTATAGGTTGCCTAGCAGTTATGGGAAGTTGGGCACTGCAGATACAGATGCACTAGTTTGTAGAGTCTTGTAAAAAAAACCTTGAGAGGTATATGATTTTGGGGGCCAGTCTTGGCACTACAGGAGGGTATCTAAGTATTGTCATATTGGGAGAGAAGGGTGGGTTCTGGCTCCTGGGGATAAAGAGCAAGAGCGGATTGCTTTCAGGGGTAGGCCATAGCATTCGTTCACATGCAGACAACAAATCTGTCAGTTTTCAAGGCTGGAGGTTCAAGTGCATCAGAGTAACTTCTCTATTGTTAATCATTGAAGACCTGAAACCAATTGTCAACAGGAACTTTGTTGAAATCCTATATGCTTTAAACATAAGAGATTACATTCTGTGACACTTCTGTATGAAATGCTTTATTTCCAACAAATGGCAGAAGGTTATGTCAGCATACGTGCCATATAGTAGATGTTTTTCAAATGCTAAAGAATGATGGCTTCTGTTTGAAGTCTGAGGATAGACAAACAGGCTAAAAGAAGAGTAAGGAGCTAATATGTTTTGAGTCACATTGATTTGTGACAGAACTTACACTACTATCAGAAGGAAGTTCTAGATTAAAAACTGTTTTAATGGTATAAAATCTATCTAAATCTGACTTGGGTTTCTAATTCCAAAACAGTAATGAAACCCCTTGCTCAGCTACTGAAATGAGAGAGGCAGCTCTTGGCCATTATTTTAGTTGGCAGAACTACATGTAAAGAGATTTCTAGAAGCAACAATCTTGTAATTTCGAGATCATATCTGTATGAATGAAACAAAAGACCAATAGGTGTATCATCAGTCAGTTAATACTCTTAATTTTGTTTAAAGACTTGTGACAGAAAATTAGTATTTGTCATAAGGATAACATGCTGTTGCATCTGGTGTAACTTTACTATAAAGAAAGTAAAACCAATCCAATGCTTTACTTTTGGGTGATGGTTGCAAAATTCCTGAAAAAGTGAGATATGGACAAATGATGCCTGAGCATAGTAATAAAAACAGTTAAAGTGTTTGAGTTATGACAGGGTTCAGTAGAAATCAGACTGCAGTTATAGCATTTTACTACATTTTTGTCTTGAAACTTACAGCAAGCTAATGACTAATACGAAAGAAACATTAATTCTTCATGTATATGGATTTTTAGCTTGGAAAAAAGTCTGAAAGCTACTATGCACAAGCAGCTACAGCACTCTTAATGTCTCTAGTATGAAGAATCTCTTTTCACAGTGACTATGCCAGTAATCTGAGCTTCCAGATTAGTAAAAAAGGAAAAAATTTAAGGATTCAGACCCTCTTTCAACCCACTCCTCCATGTATCATCAGTAAGTCTGTGCTGCAGAAAAACAATGTAATTTTGCTGCTTTGCCATTGTTGTATTACATAGTAACTGATAAGAGAATACTGTGAAATGAGAAGCTGTATAAGGGGATTCCACAGATGCTTTTCTAAATATTTCCACCTGTCATGGTGGTACTTGCTGATTGTAATAGCTAATTCATCTGGTGATAGCTCACTGGTAGCTTTCAGTGATAACTTGCAACAGAAAAATAGCAAGAAAAATAGTTTCAGGTTTAAATACTCATTACCTTCACCTAATGTCTGGTTTATGGCTTTCACAGGTGGTTATTATTAAACTATCTTAACAAAACCAGTATTTTGCTGCAATTGTGATGTATCGGGTTCACTTGAATTCAATACAGTGTTTTTGCATACAGTTCTTGTATAACTGTTGGTTTGATATGAGTTTGGAGGAGAACATGCCCTACTGCAGGGCAGCAAAGCAGTGTCAGCACTTTGCAGCAATTGCTTCTGAGTCCAGAAGCCTCACAGTAAAGTGAGGCACGGTAATTGTTTTCAGAAATAGCAGTGATACTATACCTGATCTTATTGATGAACTTTCTTATAGATACTGTAGACCAAGAATAAAAGTTCCTTTATATAATTTTGAATTGTAAAAAGAGAAAGAATAGATCATTGGTGGCTTAGAAACTTGAAGGATGATCTACATGTATCATCAAATGTGCTTGATTAGAGAAGAGAAAAGCTATAGCATATCAGACTAGACATCCCTCTATCTGTCCCTGAGATCAGTGAGTAGCAAATGCCTGGATGGGTGGGGTATATGTGTAGGATATAGGAGCATAACAGTCATGGGATGCTACTTCCTAGACTGATCTCCCAGACTCAAGCAATTTATCACTCAAAGTCTTCTGGGAATAGGAACCTGTCTTTTGGATTTAATCTCTTGATGGGAGTTCCTGATCTTGATGTTATCCAGGTCTTATTTATTTATTTGTTTATTTTTATACACATGCATTTTTGGTATCTCTGAAGTCTTACACTGTTTCAAAAACTGAAGACCTTTACCAGCACACCATGATCGCTTGTGAAGTGTGTTTTATTATTTGAGGTGGTGTGCCATCCACCACACTGAACTGAAAAAAGGAGCTTGAATATGCTTGAAAGATAAGGAGCTCAACTTATTTAGATGGTTTGGAATTGGCAGTCAGAACAACAGTAGTGACAAAAACAAAAGAAGCAAGAGACAAAGGACTTGGGTATCTCTTTCTCTTGTGGGCAATTATTTAGCCTTGATGCTGGCCTGGTTCTAAAGGGTGTTGAAGAGCGTGCATTTTAAGTAATGCGTAGTCTGTTAGGAGAAGTGAAAGCAATGCTGCACTTGTATCAAACTGGAAAGAGAGAGTGTATTTTTATTTTTTCAACTAACCCTGGAAAAAGTATATAGTTACTTTTCATGTTACTCTTTTTGCTCAACTTAGCCAAGTACGATGTTTGGGATCAGTAGTAGTATTGCTTCTAATATGCCTTATAAACTTCATTAATGGTATACTACACTGAGCAAATCCTGACTGGGCAGTCCCTTTTTGCCATGTTATGTGTTGCAGGGAGTATCGTGTCACAGGTCTGTAAATTACAATCCTGCTTTAAAGGAAAGTCTCAATCTTCGTGGTTCATATATACTCAAAATCACATTTACCTTCAAGCAGAAGATGTTTTGAAAAACTTCCAAACTGATTGAG
The DNA here is from genome assembly GCA_020800305.1 of Porphyrio hochstetteri. Lineage (NCBI taxonomy): Eukaryota > Metazoa > Chordata > Aves > Gruiformes > Rallidae > Porphyrio > Porphyrio hochstetteri. Next base: position 15,337,090 of record CM036910.1, on the reverse strand, counting down.
ATATATATATATGTATAAAAACCGACATAAAATTAGGTATTTTAAGAAAATCTATAGTTCTCATTTTTTGTTTCAGGATTATCGTAATGGAATAGTACATGCTTTTTTAAATTTTCCAGGTAGTTAATATTGAAGTCTGGTTTGTGGTATATGAAGACATGTAATCTGAGATACACTTTTACATTTTAAGGAGACTTAAAGCTGTAGCTCCTGTAACTAACTCTAAGTAGAATCTTTGTGGGATAAAACTAATTCCAACCCTTTTCCTGCTTTTTTTTTTTTTTGTAATTAACACATGTGCATGTTGAAAACATGTTTTTGTCACAGGTGTTTGAAAAGTTCCCTGTGGCACTTGTTTTGTGTTTTCACTGTGCAAAAAAGTGCAGCAGGGGCTGAAAAGCCTGTTCTATGCATGCAGTTAAATTGAGATTCTATGGTTTTTATATATAAATACACACAAAATATTTATATATATAGATATATGTGCATATATATATATATGCATGCTAGCTTTCATCTCTGCAGATTCTCTCCATCAAGTCACTTGTTTGTCATTATACTTAAACCAGTTCAGTCTGGTGATTCAGAGAAGCTGTAAACCCAATTTGCCAGGCCACTGTGTTTACTTATTGGACTGGTGAACTAGTGAGACAGCTGTTAATATTAATTTACCAAAAAATGTAACAGAGAGAAAGCTTGGTGCTGGTTTGCTTCCATATTATTTTAGATACTACCAAGGAATATTTTTGTTTATTTCAATTCTTGCTTAAAGCTATTATGTTTTTTAATAAACATGAAACAGGCTTTAAGTAAGAGAGTGTTTAATGATATTGAAGAACTTTAAAATATTTTCTATTTAGACACTTTTTTAAAGAAGCTTGACAACAAAGTTCTGTGACCCTGTTGAGAGACAAATGTTAAATCTGGGGGCAAAGAAAACATCACAGCTGATTTTAGTCTCTTATAGCAACTTGTAGAAATAATTAAAATTATATTAAAGGATGATCATTGCCTTTGCTGAGAAATAAGATGAAAACCAGTGCTGCTCTGTGTAGTGCCAGAATGGAAGAAGAACACAAAGAATTTATTCTTTGTGGAAAAATTTCCAAAGAACAAAATTGTAGGCCTTGTGGGCTGTAAAATCTAACCTTCTTATTTAAGCTATGCTTGAACTAGCTAGAACTTGATATTGTTTCTGTGATATACTGAACATTAATTTTTCTGTTTAATAAAAAATGAGGGGTTTTTTGCCTTTTGGTTAAAGGGCTTAGTCATAGTATTCCAACTTCATGTAATTATTAATGCTGTATCAAATTAGTATATAAGTAAGCATGATTTTAGTAGAACATGATGAGGGAAGACGTTCTATGAGATTCAGATCTAATCTCTTCCACCCTATTGTAACAGCTTCACAAAAAGAAATTCTTGGATCATCTCTTATCTTTTCCTTTTTTTTCTAGAAAACACATGAGCACACTTTAAATGTCTTTTGGCTTTAGTTGCAACAGTATACAACGTATCACAAATTGTATTTGTTAGGGGTTGCTGTTGCAGGTTGACCAGCATCACTGTTTGGCCACAATGCCAAATAGAAAGCCTTTAATTGTGAAGGGATTATTTTGAAGGAGTCTTTTGTAACATGTAATACAAGTCTTGCCATGATTTTCCTTTTTTAAGGTGTGCATTACAAATGTTTTAATTATTTCCAGCCTTTTAAAGTGAATGAATGCAGTAACATAATTAAAAGAACGGTGTACTTACATTACTTATGTTTTTGTTATATAGGCATCTGGTTATGGCACAATACAGACATTTATATAAATATTTTTTTCCTTTATTTAAGGAATAAATACGTATTTGAAAGCCTACTTTTTAGTTACCATTTGCTTCTCTCTTCATTTACCCCACAAAAAGGCAAATCCTTTTTGAATCTGAATTTGGTCCAAGAACAAAGCTTTTCATATGCCGATGACATTCATGAAAATAAGCATGTTTTTCCATAACTGTTTTTTCACAGGTGTTTGTCATGCATTTGTTGCATATAAAGCTCAGTGATTCTTTTAACAACTTGAAATGTTCTGCAAAACTGCATAGTACTCCTGTGTGTTCATGTTTACAGGCTGTACATCTGGCCCAGGCAAGTTTCCAGATTGAGGCCTTTGGCACCAAATTCATCCTTGACCTCACACTGAATAAGTAAGTGCTCAATTTGAGGTTTCTTTATTTATTCATTTATTTATTTCTTGCTCTAGTTATCTTTAACTGATGGTACAAGATCAGGGCACAATCCCAAGATCTAAGAGAAAATATGCAGTTACCCAAGTTAATACCAAATAACATTTAGCCTTTTTTAAGCAAGGCACCTGTTACCTTTGCTGGCACCTATAACATGCATACCTTAAAAATTTTATAATTCGTTATAAAATAAATTATGATAGAGTGATTCCAGTACCAACTGTGCTTGAAAGGTGTGGATTTCCTTATGCGTTTTTAAAAATTTATTGATGAACTATAATGCAGATGATATTTTAGTTGCTCAAGTTGGTGTGTAGGAATATTTGTAAATACTTGTATGGATGTCTCATCTTTAATGGCCTGAAAAAATATGTTATTGCCGCTATAATCATGAAGTTCCTAATAAGGTGGGAATCCTAACTTGTTTTGCTGAACTGAAAGGTGCAGGTAGTCTGTTTACCAGTAAGATAGGTCTTCTAGAGCTGATGATTATATAAAATTGTCTGACTTGTAATGCAGGTCAATGGTAGTTTTGTTGTTTGTATCTATTTATATCCCCACCTGAAGGAATGGAACGATGTGATTTTTCTAAAAAGTTTAATTAAGTTTTTTTGATTCTAAAAGTTTACACTGAGAAAGTTTAAGAATCAGGTAGAAGGATAAACTTATTACTAAATACTGGACGTGTAAAATTATGTACAGTCTTGTTTAAGTGCATTTGTCCCTTCTGCTGCCTTTGAGCTTTTCAGCACACTTAAAGGAGAAACAAATTTACAGAAACAATTGCATATTGGTTTAAAAAAACCGAACATGTGCCTCTGGTTGTGAGGTCTTATCTTGTTCTTAACTGTCATGTAATGAAGTTTTGCTGGGGAGAAAAATGCAAGCTTATTAAATCTAATAGCTTTTCAAAGCATCACGTGATGGCTTTTTAAAATTTGCTGAAATATTATATTCATGTATTTTCTGCTTGCTTACTAGTTATCAGATGTTTTGCTGTAATGGTGAACTGGAAACACTTTCCTTCATCCATGCATGATTTTGAAGTTAGATTGTTCTTAGAGCTCTATCTTTTAAAATGTGACACATTCTCAAGTTGCTGGCAAGAGATGAGTTAGTACAAAGTCAGGGAATGGCACACGGAAGGAGAAAGAAGGCTTGAAGATAGCTGGGTGTTCTCTAGCTGCTGGAAGAACTGTAATGTAGTACAGATTATGGGGTTTTTTTTATGAGAGTTGGACCCATGCAGAGTAATTCTAGCGCGATAATCATGACGTGTTTGTGAGCGGAACATGTATCTAGTGGCCTCTTAAGCTACACGAATTTTCTCCTCTTGGTTTGCTTATGTGTCCAGACAGTAGTGAAACTGAGCACGCATTCTGAAGATGGTACTGTACCTAGGATATGGCTGATCCCACAGACGATCACAGAAAAAAAACATTGCCTTTACTAGCACCACATATTAAATGCAAACAGCACTCAAGTAAACAAGAATGTGGACAGCCTGATAAAGTTTTTCTCCAACTGACAGGAATTGGAAGTTTGCTGGTGAAACACACGCATCAGCTCTCTGGTTTATTCCTTACTCACTGGCTTAAACCGTGGGTTTTTCCAGATACAGGTCTTCTCATAGTTGTTGACTGACTCTGAAGTTTGCTTACAAATCACGCTTATGCAGAGTAGAGAGCAAACTTGATGATCTTTAAAAGTCTTTTCCAACCTTGTGATTCTGTGTGTGAAAATATTACAGTAGAACCCAATAAAGACATAGGACAGACTGCAGTGATCAGTTGCAGGGCTGGGCCAAACAAACACTACTGACTTACAGCTTACTTTAATGACTCCTTTTTATGCCACTTCCTCTACATTTTCCCATACTTGTTCCATTCTGATTCACTTTCCCTACCTTTGACAATTCCCCTGAACACCCCATAAAAATGCTAGCGCATTTCCACAAGCCGTGCAGACATCCTCTAATAAGCTTGTTCTTTACCAGAAGACCCATGATGGCACTATTTACCACTTCATTTGTTCTAAAGTTCTTATTGAACCTCTTCAAGGCCATGTCTGAGTGGCTTCTTCCATGCCCTGTCAGTCAGTGACCGAACTGGGATAATAACAAAGACAAGAACTCTCATCTCCTGTTCAGTAAGGTTTGTCTGTCTGCTGTTGGTTGCTTTTCCTGTTCTAGTTTTTTTTATGCTGAATGGCTATTAACCAAGTATTTTCACAAACCCAGTAGCCTTACAGTCTACATATTCTTGCTGTGTTACCCATTGTCCAGCCCTGCTGTTTGTCTTCGCTTATTTATAACAACAAATGTTTCATAAAGAAAGTAAACGTACATCTTTTCCCAGATGTAGTTGCTTTATCAGCAATGAAGGTATGCAATCCCTGCAAAAATAGGGGGAGATCACTTGCTGTGTACCTTATGTGAAGAAGTTCTGCTCTTGGGATATCAAGAAATTTCTTCCTGGCTACATGTAAGGTGCAGGGTGTTCAGGCCTTACGTGTATCCCTACCACTTACCTCTTTATACATTAGGTCTTTCCCTAGCATCGTAAGTGATGTTGGTCTCCTCATTTGGTTTTGCTCTAGAAAATGATGACTTCAAAAACCTCACCTACTTTTTGACCTAAGACTCTAAAACTGTGAGTCATAAAACTTGTAACATCATAAATTGTAAATACCCATAGACAGTGATTTGAAAAAGACACATTTTTGTATCTCAGTTATATGTATGTGTTCAGTAAAATGCTGCCTTTTGCTACTATGTTGGAATACAGTGAATTTTATTTGGCACACTAGTTAGAAGAAAAGACACAAGAACGGGGCCACAGACTTACCTGTTATGTGCTATTGGCCAAAACAATCCACTTCCAAGTGGAATACATACTCAAAATCCAGAATACTATTTTAGATAAATAGGATGCTCTAGCACAATACCATTTTGGATACCATGTCATACCATGGTACTGTGCCATGCCATGGTACAGTATGGTACCATACTATTTTGGATACCGTACCATACTATTTTGGATACCATACCAAGTTGAGCATATATTTATATTAGTTACTCTAAGATGAGTTACTGTTCCCTAGTTTGTATTTGTATTCCGGTTTTGTCCCTGCCTCTTTTCAGGAAAGTCCTTCAAGTATATAAAGCTAAAATCAGAAGATGGTTGTTGCCTACAAACTGGTTCTAGTTTTAAGTTTTCTTTATTTTTGTTGGAATCTGTGCGGTTGGCTACCTCCTGTGTTCCAGTTGCTCTTTTTATAACCATTACTTAAATAAAATTGGATATTCACTTACATTAATAACTGTCAAGATTTTGTAAGAACAGGTGGCAATCTGAAACTTTCTGGAGTATGCTAATATCAATCTTTCCTGATGGTTTCTATCTTGCTGTAGTGTACCGGCACCGACAGCTTGAAGGAAAAAGATGTCCAATAGAAGCACTTAAATCCAGTGTGCAGAGAAGTAATGTAAGATTTCTAGGGAGTTTGAATGATTGATCAATTTCTCAGTTGCACAAGGCCTACACACAAAGTGTTAAACCAGATGCAATATAATTCGCTGTACTGAAGGTCATTGTTGGCCAGTCTTTCTGACCCGAACACTCAGGGGAAAAAAGATTAGTTGTGAACTTTTCAAGGTGTGCTACTCTGAAGTTTCAGACATCTTGTCCCTTACTGTACTTGAATGTTTGACCAGTTTCAGGCTGTTAGTTTGGTGTCATGATGCATAGTAATTGCAGATATGTGGATTATGAAAATTAATGCAAAATGTAGCACTTTTTCTAATCTATAATGGATTAATTAATGGTTTTAATGAATGCTCTTAGTACAAAAATGAAAGATTATAGGGGTAACGATTAATCACATTTCAAACCAGACATTTTATAGCTCCACTATGATTGTCTGCCCAAGCTTGATAAATTCCATAGACAACAAGTAATGTGTAGCAAGTAGTATATGCAACGTCTTAAAACCCAGTTTATATAGAAAGCCTTTAAAAGCATCCATTGATTTCAATAAACTCATATTTTTGTGTTCAGACAAGATTGTAAATTAATTTGTTATAACCTATTTGAGTAATCTATGATCCTAGTATAACCAAACATTTTATTTTTTTAAAATTAGGTATTACATAAACAATTATCTGTGAGGTGCTAACAGTACTTTTTAGTGGTAACTTTTTCCATCAGTGTGTAAAAGCCTTTTAAGTTGCTATTCTTCTGTTGAAGGACAAGTGTTTCTGCAGGTAATTCATGTTCTGTTTAAAGTTAGCAGTCTTTATGTGCCTGTGTAGCTCTAAAACATTAGAGGGTAATGCTACCAAAAGCAGTGAATTAAAAAAGTTGACTTGCTGTTTTTCTGTTCGGGTTTGGGTTTTTTGGTTTTGGTTGGTTTTTTTTTAGGGATGAGGGAATTTAGCTATGTTTTCAGGCAGTGGTTAACAACAGACTCTCAATAAAGAACTCCAGCACTGGGGGCTGGGCCCTTGCTATAGAGCCTTCTCCCCGGGAACATGGTGGTTGAGGTCCATACAAGGCTTGGGAAATCAGATACCTGAGCTGGACAGAAACTGACGATAAAAGCCAAAATCTCCTCTCCCTTCCTGCTGAAAACTTCCTTTAAAATTTAGGATCTTGGGGGAAGAGGGGAAAAAAAAATTCCCCAAACCTAGCCTAGATTTTTCAGCTTTTTCTCTTCTTTCTTGTAGATGTTAATCTTTCCAGGAAAATACCTTTTTCTGGAAATGGATTTTTCTTTTTCTCAATAAAGAGATCATATGGAAAAAATCTGGTGTCTTTGCCATGAACTGAAAAAAACCCACTGCTTCACTTGTCTGTAACAGGACTTAAATATTTGAGACATTAAAATATGATGACTTGTGAGCTGTCAGTCTTTTATGTGAAGTGCAGCAGTACAGCCAACAGCTAATTTATTACAGCTAATTTTATCCATCAGTTTAAAGCTTATAATTGTCATGTAGTCTTTGTATGTTTCCTTAGGGCTGAATTTAACTTGAGAATAGTGCCAGAAGAGATTACACTGTTAGCATTATTTTAAAAAACAGTCGGGCAGTAACTGAATTATTTGAGATTTTATTTGATTTTTTTTTTCCCTCAAAATTATTTTTAATGGCAATGGGAAAACTAGTCACAGTTTTGTAGACAGAAACTTCAAGTATTTATAAAATTACATAAACAAATAGCTAAGCATTTATGGTACTAAATGGATCCTAATAACATAAGCTGCATATATTAAATGTGATATTATTACTGGGGCAAGTTTAACTCTAGTCTGCTTAAAAGATTTCTTACAGATGAGATGTAAAGAACTCAGTGTTTATACTTTACAGCGGTGCGTGTCTACTCCTTGCAGTTTTGAGTGTCTCTGCTGTAGATAGTTTACTGCCTCATTTGCTGCTCCCAGAACTGAGGCAGACTGAGACAGATACTAAAACCTCTCCATATTTTCCAAGACACATTAATGTGTGAAAAAAGCTTTCTCTTGTTGTTTTAAAAATCATAAAAACCTGACAATGTGAAGAAGCTTCCTTGTCAATTACTGTGTTCAGCCATAAATTAAAAGCATGAATTGAAAGTATTTCAGTTATTCTGTCTTCTCTTTGTATTTTGTTTCTGTAATTCTAAGTGTTTATCAGGTATTCTTCTCTATCCTGTCACTAAGCTTATCATAAAGAAATGTGTATTGTATAGTATTATGTACACATCACATTTGTATGTTCTCTAGCATGTTGTGTCTAGTGTCTCAATTCAAATGCAGATCTTGTTACAGGATATTGTGCATATTAAACTATTTATATGAGTTAAAGGATTGGAAGAACTTACAGAAAAGAGATCTATGCAGGGTCATTGAAAAGAACTATAAAATCCTGGTTTCATACATGACTGGATGCTGAGAAAACTCCCTGAAAACTGGTACAAGCATGTGTTTTCTGTCAAAAATACTAAGCAGTTGTCTGACTTAATGTATCTTTTAGCTTATGTTCTTGTATTCCTTGCTTACTGTAACCTGGCAGTGGTGAAGCACTGTTATTTTTCTAATCAAGTAGATTTTTCACTGTGGTGCTGAGATGGTCCAGCCTTGTCAAGTGAGATCTTTATGCTGAACTGAATTACTGGGATCTCAGATTCTGTTATAGTCGGATGGAAATCTTCACATTGGAGCATTTATTAGTATAAAGTCTGTGTATGCTTGACACATGATTAATAAAGTTTATCAAATTAGTTATTAAGAGACAATATCACTCAGTTTAACTTGATCCAATGCCAGAGATAAAGTTGTTGAATATAGTTCAATGTGGAATCACGGATAAAGGGAACCAAAATAAACTTCTAGTTCGCTGGAGTACCAAAATGTATCTCAAATTGACTGTAGCTGAATCTAATCTGAAGGTGGTCAAGTCAGCTCTCTATATAAATAAACTTATTTCATTAGTCTTAGTACTAGAAGTAAAATAAAATCACACCAAAAAACCCCCCAACAAACCACCATGGCCAAATCTGATTGGATTTTTCTTTCCTAGAAAGAGTTGGTTTAAATTGGACTGTTAGCATTAGACACAAAGCATCAGAACACACCAACATTCACTGAATTCTTCGAGAGCAGAGGAAACCCGTTTCTTCTGTGTATATAAAAAAAGTTTGCTTTAAATGAAGGAGGCTTTGGGAATTATGATTACCATTGAATAAGACCATTCTGGCAAAGACATACAGCAGCCCTCAACCTTACACTACAGGTTAATAAAATTCTTATTGATAATTCAAAACTACCTAATCTGGTGATGGCAGAAAGGGATGAATTAAAATGCAGGATTTAATGAACCTGAGCAGTTGTTTTAACAAAATGTTTTGTCAGTTTTCTTCTCTGAAAGTTCTATCATTGCAAATTACAGAGTTATTTTCCATGACACAGTACTTATCTATAATGCTGGCTAGCCGTTCATTTCTTTATATCCTTTTACACCACAGTTCTTGAAGTGTCATATTCAGTGCTACAGTATGGGAAAATATGGTAGAAACTGAGCAAAATCTTGTCCTTAATAATCTAAACAACTCTTCAAGCCCCTACTTTCAAAATGCTTTCTGAAGCAGCTGTTAAAATTTAGCATGCACCGTTCTCAGATGGAAAGCTTCAAAGCATATCTAAAGAAAGGATTGTGAGGAATTTGTTGTCTGAACTAATTTGAACTGACTCAGGGCTACCTGACTGACTTCAAAACATTCTTTCACATCAGTGAGATCTTTTCCCCATTTAAGTGCCTCTTTAAAAATACCTAAAGTATCCCCTAGGTATTATCAGTTTAATAAATTTGTTGTGAAGTTGTCCTTTTCTCTACCTGAAAAACAACCCAAACAGAAAAGAACAGCAAGATCCAGACCATGCAAGAAGTGATTTTTTTTTTTTTTTTTTTTTAAAGTAACTGGACTGTTTACTGCTATTGAATAATTATGGTGTTATGGTATTAATAGCAGAAGTGAGTGGGAAAGTGTTTCCATAGTTATGAAGTAGTTAATCTCTACACCTGCATCATCAGTTCTCTTTTCTAATTGCTTTTAAACACAGATGCTTAATCCACAGCATCATGTTTTGATTTATAAGCACCTTCAACATAAGTAGTAATGAAACCTTGTTGTGTTGTTTTAAAACATAACAATGAATGTTTGCAGTGTATTTATTCCTTTGAGACACTCCTGTCAGAGCAGCTTCAAAGGTCACAGCCAAGTAAAGACTACAGTAAAAACATGCTAGAAACTTAATAATACATTTCACTAAGTACAGTTGATTCAATGAGTTTGTGGATATAATTGAAACCAACAATAGAAACAAGGTTCTAGATGGCCATTTCATTAGATGATACTGTCTTGCAGATGAACAAAATGCTGGAGTAAGGTTTCAATTTGGTTTTTGCATCTTTATGTGCTACTAAATTTTATCTGTCAAATGGACAAAACCATCTAACAGAAGTTCTGTTAAGCAATTTCACTGGTTTACTCAGACACTGGTACTGAGCTAGAATTGTTTCAGAATACTTAAAAATGTTGATTGGTAAGAGGTTAGTATAAAGATAATTTGTCTGTAGTCTGATTTTCTGCAGGCTGTATACTAGCTTACTGGAACCTGACTAGGTTACTCGCATATGAGATTATTTTATAGTTCTTTCGTAGCTTTTACCTACTCAAATCAATTCTTTCCACTGGGATAGTTAGGTGCCAGCTGAGGTAAGCGACTTTTCACAATGCAGCTCTCCTGCTAATGAAAACAGCAGCAGTGAAATATATGCCAGTCAAGTGGATGTGAGTTCTTCAGAAGGCAACTGCTGCTTGCTTTAACAGCTGGCCTATGTCTTTTAGGCAACAGCTCTTGGGAATGGCATATCCCTTTCCTGCTTATTTTGCTTCTGTAAATGCAATTCACACAGAAGAGCTCGTGATGCAGGACAGTGTAATAAAAATGTGGGAAGAGCTATAGAAAAGGACATAGAAAACAAACTAAAATTTTCATTACGTCAGCATACTGTGATTCAATGTGTTCATTGTAAGGCATCATACTTAATGTGTCATTAGCTTAAATATGTTTTTGTATGATGACATTGTTACTTGCACAATTGTTTCAATTAAAATATGCACTGTTTCTGATGCTCAGAATATTGAAAAAAAAAAATTGCTGTACTAGATGCATTTCTGCTCAATCAAAATGTAAATAGATCAACTGAAAGGTGACAAAACATAGTCCAGCGTAGATGAGTCACAAATGTATCTTCTAAATTTCAGGACTGGCTTTCAGAGGTAAATTTAGGCATTCTGTAAATTACAATGAAGGAAGAAGAGTTATTTTGTGATGTGGAGACTCCTACTTCATGCATGAGTTCTCAATCTCATTCCTCAGGTACTTGTACTTCTACATGAGCTCTTACTCAGTGTATTCCAGGCCTTTCTTTTTGATGCCACTTGCATGAAGGATTCCATCTCACCTACTGGTGAAGTTACAGTGGTCTGCGTATATCTTTTTCACATTGGAAAAAATGTTTGAAAGTTACTATGGTTAAATGTTCTTTTTTTTTTTCTTAAATAATTTCTCCTTTCCTTTGCCAGATTTGTCAGTGTTAATAACAGGTAAAAGTTTTGGTAGGGAAAATTTGCGGTAACAGTTTTATGCTTCTTGGTTACAGCTGTTGTTATTCCTGGAGCTTTAACAAACTATAGAACTAATTCCCTTACCCAAATACTGTGTTTTCTTTGCAGCAGTAGTGGAATAATGCTGAATTTTTCAATCCTTGACTACTCTATAGAGTATCACATTTCCATAATAAGCATTTATAAGCAGAGTTATGAACGTGCTTGTACTGGTTTTGGTATGACAAGACTGAGATTTAGCTCTATTAAGGAATCAACTGGTTGTGTGTACTAGCAGAGCCATATTGTAAAATGCCTGCAAACATACTGTCCCCCTACTGTCCCCCACTCTTCCTCTGAATAAGATCATGGTTGTCTCAGATTAGCCGTATATATTGAGGGATTTCTGGATGGTTGGAAGTAAAGGCGTTTAGGTTGTTTTCTAGTGTAAGGAGATACTTGAAATAGGAATAAGTGGTACAAGGTATCTGGCAAAAATCACGTACCTGCCAAGGTAGAGACATACAGTTTAAAGAGAAGCTGACTGTTGTTTGGTTTGGGGTATTTTTTTGGTTTTTTTCAATGGAAAGTTCAAAATTCTTGCTGCCCTGTGGGGATTATTAGGGGGAAAATGCCCTTGCAGTATGTTGGTGGTTATTTATGGCAAGCTTAAGAAGATAACAATGATCAGAAACTAGTGTTACTCTGTTACAGCTTAGGGTTGAGAACAGGTTTGTGAAAGAGGATAGCCTTATAAAAGATTTTTCTACTCTTCTGAGTCGTAGATACCAAGTTACCTTTGACAAAAGTATGGTTCAAAGGTTTTGTTTACAGGATGGTATTTGGGGAATATATGATAAATAGAATGCTTCGATTTGCTTTGGAGAGAATTTGAGAGTAGAGAATCTCATCAATGTGCCTTGTATCTAGCAGATCCCAGCAGATAGTAGCTTTGGAAAGTTAGTGATGAGAAAAGTGTAGAAGTCTATGAAAAAGTTGCTGTCTGCTGTATCCTTCCTTTGTACTTTTAACATATATATAGGAGTATTCCACCATAAGCATGTGAGACAGTGTATTTATTAGCTGAATAATGGAAAAGGTTGTCAGATGGAAACAACTGGGTTACATCAGAAGCTCAACCAAAATCCAAAAGTCCAGTGAATTCTGTCAGAATTTTTGCAAAGGGTGGATTAAAGAAATGTTGAGAAGCTCTTATGTCATACAAAATGGAATAAACGTAAGAGACAAATAAACTGCAATTAGTTGTGAGTTAGTTGACACAGTGGGAAATAATCTACTGCAAGTTTTATGAGATGCCAAACACGCTAGATAGCACTGAGAACAATCATGTAAGGCTACAAGGGGGTAAAAAACGGTGTGTGAGAGCGTGAGCTTGATTTGGAAACAGGTAGAATGCTGATCCCAGAATTCATTTGAGGAAGCCACACAGTCTCTGTGAATTCAAGCAGAAGTGTCTGCAAAAATCTGAATGTGGTCAAGGCTCTCTCAAATTGAGTACAGTTCCATTGTTTAACCATCCCCAGTGATTTTTTTTTTTTTTTTTTTTTTAAAGTTATATCTGATCAGAATTTTCCATATTCCTACCTGTCTGTTACATCAAGGCCATTAAGTACCGTTAAGTACTGAGGACAGCAGTCTCTATACTTCATAAGTTTGAAAAAGGAAGTAAAGGACATTATCAACACACTGAAGTTTAATTATTTTGCATATATAATCCTCTTTAGAAGCTTCAAACCTCGCCACAATGAAATTGTGAGTGCACTGTAGTCAAGCACTTTGACTATTTATAAAACATTTGCATTCTCTTGCAAAAAAATTATAGCTTGCTATGATATAAAAATATTTTATGCAACTGAATTTATTTTTAATTCTGCATTTAAAAATATATCTATTAAATACTGCTATCAAAATGATGGTTAGGACAAATGATGAGACTTCAATAATTATTCATGCCTATTAGCGTTGGTTTTGCAGGCACAGAGTGCCCATAATGTGGTTTCTCAGTTCCATGAAAAAGCACTTTTAAGAGAACCACTGGTAACTGACTTCTGCAGTATCTTCTCTGATAAGTGTAGTGCCTGATAAATGCAGCATGAAGAATTGATTTTATAAGCCAGTAGTCCCAGAGTTAGTGTTATCAGGATTGCTAATAGCCTAATCCAAGTTTGAGATACACATTATTGAAAGTGGTTGATTGTTAGTTGTGATTTCCCGTCAGAGCTATTTTGTCAGACCAAGCTTCCATAATGATGATGGTTTTATTCATAGGAACAATATTTTTGTTTTGATATCTGTACCACAATAAGACCCATTAATTTTTGTATTTCTTTAAATCAGCAAGGGTACGGCGTCTTAGAGGTTTGAAAATTGTTGAGTATTCTGAATCACATTAACTACAATACTTATCTTGCATATACCATGGGGCCAGTTAACACACTTAATTGCTTGGCTCTCCCTGGGCCACTATGCTGCAACCATGATTATAACAGGGGAAGATTTGAACGGGCATGAGAGTTATCCTAGGATATATACAGGCTAGCTAGTCTTATATTAAAAAATAAAAATCAAACTGCAAATTATACAGTATGTGGAATTTTCATGCTTCAGAAGTTTGTTTTACTAGAGTTAGGAAAAAGAATCTGAGAAGTGGTGAAAGGAAAAAAAGGGGCAGTTTGTTTTCTGAAGAATGTTACTGTTTTTGAAAAAAAACTGAGTGTTTGCAGTTGTAAAAGTGGGGTAGATATAAGTAAACTATGCATTCTTGTCTTCAGAATGGTTTGTGTATGTATTTGTTCAGCTTTACATTAAACAAATTTTTACATAATATATAAAACTTATTTGCAAATAATAATGAACCAAGCATACATTTTGTCAGTACCAGTTATGGTAGCAACCAAAGTTCTAAAGTGATGTGATAGTTTGTTGCATATTTTAAGGGCTCATTATTGAACTGTAAAGCTAAAATACAGGAATGAGATTACAGAGGAAGAATTTCATTCTGCAACACAGTATAACTTCCAGTGCACCAGCAGAACATTTACTGGGTACAAGCTTCTTGACTTTTTAAATTAATTTTAAAAAGTGGTTTGGAAATTCTGACAAAAAATCCAAACCCACTCATAGCAGTCGAAAGAACATTAAAATTTTCCTCATCTTGTTTTTTTCTTTGACAGTGACTTGCTATCTTACAATTATGTGGAGATTCACTATGAAGATGGAAAACCAAAGTTTTCTAAGGTATTGTGCTCTTAAAATGTGTCAGAATGGTCTGATGGAATAATACCAATAAAATGTTTAAAAAAGTAAAAAAAAAAATTGCAGGACTTTTGAAAACACCAGGTCTTTTTCCACACAAACAAGTTTACTGTGATCTCATCTTGTAAGGGTACCTCAGTAATCCAAGTAAAATTGTACAAAACAGGAAAGCTGTGTGAGGGGTAGACAGTGGTAGGCGGTAGTATTGAAGATGATCCAGATAATACTGCCAGAACAATTACATCTTGTAAAATGTAGGGGGGGTGTGGAACGGTTAAATTCACCATTACTGTAGCGTTCGTTAATTATTTACGTGCCCTTAGCATGGAGTGTGAGAAGAAGGGATAATGGTAATATAAGACATTCAAACAAAAAAAAAATTTGCAGTGACTTTTCTTTGCAAGAATGATACAGTTTTGAAACAGAAAATTAAGGACTTAACTCCAGAGGTTAACATTTCAGTTATTACAAAACCAGAATATTGCTTGACATCCAGTTAATTACATTTGTCAAACTAACTCCCAAATTAAATTCTGTGCTATAGGATATTGATCCAAAGAAAAAGAGATTAAAGTTATGCAATATGGTTCAGCCCTGACTAAAGAAATGAGATCAGTCTTTTTGTTTGTTGTAGAAACAAAATAAGGACTGGTAGGTTCCTAGGAAGGTTCTAAATTATATTTTCAAGGAATAACTTTTTTCATATTTGATATGAATGCTGGAATATTCGCTGTGGTCTCATTACATGTGAAAGACATCTCTACTTAGAGTGGAGGAAAGCAAGTTGCATTTATGCCTTCAGTAAGTTGGGACTGTTTGTGCAAGTATTAGATGTCTATTATTTTGCCTTTGTTACAGAGTATCTCAAACTGTATCTTGCAGATAAGGGCAAACTTAAACAATTACATTGCAATATAATTATTGCAATATACTGTCTTGTTCTACTTAAGAAAAATGGTTTTGTGCAACATACTATGGAAGTTGTTTCATTTTATTAAGACTCAGTACTTTGCAGAACAGGCAAAAATGCGAAATGATGCAAAAAACCAATTCCCTCTGGCATCTAGACAAGCTCATGCAATTGTCAGCTGCAGCATTAGCATTGAGCACTGCGGTTGCTGAATCATGAATCTGACTGGAAAATTATATTAGAACTTTAGACTCAGCAAATGGACTACCTTTTCATGCTGCAGTAACTTGATCCAAACTTCCTAGGGGATATTTTCTGAACTGATTTATTTAGAAACAATAATAGAGCTCCTGAGGTCACATTAATCTGTAAAAGGCTTCATTCTAATTTCAGGAAATACACAGACAATCTGTGTAGATCAATTAAGGACTGTACCCTGGCCTTTTGCAGTAATAGATAATCCTTCTTAGACCTTACTAAGGAAAAGATATTTTTTGTTTCCTTCTGTAGATGTAAAGTAGTAAGATCTTGATGAAAAATACTGCATTTTCTAAAGAAGAGATAGTTTCTTTACTCAGATGACTTGGTTGTCAAAAAGCATGGCTTATTCATTCTCACTGATAGAAAGGTAAATATGTAGTGATTTTTTAAAATTATGCACAACAGTCTGTTAGGGATTTCATTCAGATTCTGAATAGTTCAGTAAATAAGCTGTAAAATGGAAGTAATGCTGTGCATACTTAAAGAGCATTTACATTTTTGGTACTTCCTTGAGTTATAAAATTGTAGAAGAAAAGGGTCTAATATGCTTGTTGAAATTCAGATGATGCATGACACCAGAATTAAGAATATTTTGATGATGAATGGTACCTTTTCCAAACAATGTGTGAGAGACAACTGAACTTAAGGGTTTTTAATAAAACTTTTTGACAATACTTTTTTCTTTAGTTTAGCTGGGGTTATTGTTGATAGACATTGAAGACCAACTATGTACATGAGGTAAATCAGTTTGTTAGCTTCATTTTAGCTTTACAGTCCTATTGCAGCAGAATTTCTGGTATGTAACAAGGCCTTATTCTTTAGAAAAGGTAATAATTCTTGGTTTCTTTCTCAACATTCATAGCTTGAACAGTCTGTTAATGTTACTCGTGATGCTTTGTTTCTGTTGATAGCAAATAAATACACTCTTCATGTTTATTTGGCTGAATCATAACTACAAAGTCATCTTATTTTACTCTTATGATAAGCATCTCTGTAAGCTTCTAACAGTCTGATCAATTTATTCCTCAATGATTTATGAAATTCTAGGGATTAGCAATTATGTTCCACAATAGCAATAGAATTAATTTCTATATCAGAATAAAGTATTTTGTAATGTGGCTGCCTGTAGTATTCAGTCCTACACATTTGTTAAATATTTTAGGGTTTTATACTTACTTAGTTATTTGCAGTCAAATAATACAAAACTCTTGATAGTGCAGTAGAACTCTACTTCCGTTACATGGAGAACTTAAATCACACAAATTTAGTACATGAAAGAAAACTAGAACATTTAGAGAAAGAGTGACAACTTTTGAAACTACAGAAAGTTAAAATATATTCAAAAATATCTTTATGAAATTTTAACACTAGTAATTTTTGTATGTGAATAGTTGATATGTTGACAAAACAATTATTTCTGAATTTCTCATCTGAATTATTTATTGTAGTTGGCTGTTAATACCTCCTCCTAGAAGCTTCCTAGCGACAAGGGTACAGAATCATGCTCCCTCTTTCTGACTTCATAAATCTGTTTTCTACAAAATGAGACTGCTTTAGTGTGATTCATGTAGAATCCTCTGATACAAAGTAGGCAGCAGCTTTGGAGACAGAGCATACTTTTAGAAGGTGGGGAGATGTGGCTTGACTCTCCTCAAGATGACTTGGGATATCGTTTAGCATTTGGGTAACCTGGTATGTGTGCCATAGTTATTCAACAGAGAGAGGCTTGAAGTTCTCTGCCCACTTTAAAGAAAGCTTAAGCCAGAGCTAGTTGCTTCATGAGAGGAGAGGCGGGCTCAGAATAGCTTACTTTGTAATGAAAACCAGACAGGTCCAGGTAATCTGCACTTTTAATTTGGAGGAAAGTGTGTAGCATTCACTAGAGTTCAGTGGGCATCTAAGCAAAGCTTTGCTGGATCAGAACCTTAAGATTATTTTGGTCTTCTGCTTTGCATTATTTCCTTCCCCATATATGTGCATATTGTAACTTCCCTTATGTTCTTATGGAGGAGTGGAAGGCTACACACAGAGCTTCATTGTATGCCTATTTGGTAGCACATTTTGCACTAATTCTATTCAGCCTAAACCCTGCATCAACTGATGTGTTCAAATAATGCATTGCAGCATTCAGTGGGGTCTCCCTTACTTCATGTCACTGGGGCCTCTGCGAACTGAGGATCTGGACCACAGTTTTGGACGTAGTTTGCCTTTTAGTTTTTATAGTCTCTAATATTAGAACATGCTTGTAGGCAATTTAAATGTTATTTTTTAAATAAAAGGAAGTAACAAATCCTTCCATTTTTTAAATAGTTTGGGGTTTGCTTCTATTTAGAATTCTATGCAGGTAAAACCGAGTTGACTTTTAGTATCCTTTTGGTATGTACAGTAAAAATACAACCGTATGCATTAGTGTTGTTAATTGGAGTCACTCTCATAATTAGTGATACTGGTACATACAGTCTAATGATATAGCAATTTAATTGATACATTTTTTGGTGAGATAAAATTGGTAGAATACAGATCTAAGCCAAATATATGCCAGGTGATTGATTGAACACTGTATATCACTTGTAGTTCAAACAGACCTGGACGGCATCAAGAAAAAATTCAATACTCAAGTAACCTGCATTATGTAACAATTTTACAGACTCAATTACAGCAAAGAAATGCACTTTTAAAAGGTCAAGAACACTGACTTCAACAAAAGAATAACCCATGTTATGGCTTGAAAACTTAGATAAAGTAGTTTTTACTGGGCACAGATTTTCTTTTACAAGCAATTAGTGCTAGCTATTGGTATTTACTTTAGCAGTCACTGCTTTCCGTGAAATTTTACCAAAGGCAAGGTGTTAGATGTTTTTTGCCTTGGTTTTAAGTAACAGATGTTAAATCAGGGTAATTTTGTGTGTGTGATTTTTTGTTTATTTGCAAACGTTATTAGGGTGGAGAGCATTGCTACTACCATGGAAATATCAGAGGTATCAAGGATTCCAAAGTTGCTCTTTCAACTTGTAATGGACTTCAGTAAGTGCACACTCTCATTTTTCAAACAAGGCTATTAACTGATGGTTACTCTTGAATATTATTACTTCTTAATATGCGAGAGACTGAAACTCTACATGCCCCAAAATTTTTGATGATTGGAAATGCCAGTACCAGCTATGCCAAACTACTAGCACATTTTTTTAGTGTCATTGGGATTAAAGTCTTTTGACGCTGTGTCATGGAACCTTTGAATACAGTAAGTACAAATAAATGTTTCACCAGATCACGTATAATAGTAAAGGACAAGGAAGTATTGTAGTTTAGCAGTTTGCATGCTCAGTATTCATGTACGATTCTGTCAGCCAATAGAAAAATTGATCTTTTTGTTAAATTTTGCAAGAAAAAAAGTAAGAAATTCATCCTTAATAGGATTAGTTACTGTTAAGCGCAACTCAGCTGTTTATTATATTTGCATATTAATGTGGGTCTTAGGACTTCCTTTTTCCAAGGTCAAATCTTTACTCTTTTTGGTTTATCATTACATTGACATTACATTCAGTCTTAGTTCATTAAAATGTGTCTCATCTCTTGGAAAAAAAACCCAAAAAAACCAGCACCTTAGCTTTAGCCACATGGAAGTAGTAATGAACATATATGGAATTTATTTTAATATTGATCAGTTTTTCAGTCCTATGTTTGGTTTTGTCGTGTCAAAAAACATACCGTGGGGTCAACTTAATTGCCATGCAATTCTAAATATCCATTCTTTTTCTCTGTTCTAGCGGCATGTTCGAAGATAGTACTTATTTGTACATGATAGAGCCGATGGAACTGACCCACAGTCCAGTAAGTTTATTTTTATCTGATGTATTTGGTTTGGGAAAGAGATTGCTCAAAGAATAGCAAATAAAAGTATTAGGAGAAATCAATAAACGAGGACCCCCTCTCATGCATTCATATGAATAACAAGAATATTTTAAAACATTTGATTGGAATTCGAGGAAAGAAATGTGTAAGTATGAATTACTTATATTTCTTCTCTGCTTTTCTTTTTATTTTCCTAGTTATTGTTGATGGTTTAGATGTTGGGAGTAGACTACTGTTTTCATATCGAGTGGTTATGGGCTGTCAAAAAGTATGTATCAATTTGCTCTAGTACTTGAACTAAAAGATTTATAAATTCATAGAAGGGATTTGTGGAAGTCATTTATTTATCCTTTTGAATAGTTGGATCAGATTGCTCTTTGTCCTACTATGTTTCCACAAAGTTTGAAGAAGTAGGTAATTATATCTGGGTATCTTACACTTTATATGTGTTAAGTCAGTGGTCACTGTATAGCTTAAATAATTCTGATCCAGCATATTCAAATGTATGACTATGCTGGATCAGCATGTAGGACTGCATTTATGCAAATGTCTTGCTATTATTATTTTTGTACTTTATGTTAGGTATTAGAATACAGCTGTTCCTAACACTTTAGCTGTTAATAGAACTGACTCAATTTAATATAGTCGTAAAATCAGGTAGATTTGTACTTCTTGAATCATTCAAAGATTCAAGTGATTTTCAGCGAAATTATTTTGCAACAGTCAGGTAAAGAATTCTTAAGGTTTGTGTTCTGCTTGGTTTGTAGGATACATTCTAGACACAGTATCACAGCTATCAAGCTTGTCTTGGTCTAGTACTTTGCAGGATATGATAAATAAAATAATGCTGCAGAACTGAAGCCTTTTTAGTGACTGCGAAACTGAATTTACTGTCCCAAGAAAAATCTGTAAAATCTTTGACTCCTGACACTTTCAAGGGAACTGGATCACCATTCAGAGCAATCAATATCATTTGGATGGTCAGTTATTGAGCTGTAAAGGAAACTATAAAGACATGGGGAAAATGTTACATCCAAAAAGATTTCTCATTCTCCCGAGGAACAGTGTTACTTGCCTTATGCTATGTAATACATTTTGATGTAACACACATTCATAAAGTTTGAGAGGCTGAAAACTGACAGCACAGATACAATAAGTTAATGGAAACTGTATTAATACAGTGGTATCGATGTAGTAGGCAGGGAATTTGAATAAACTGTTTTCTTCCTTGGCTGGACAAAGGAAATCAGGATGTCTGTCTATTTTATTAAAAATTGGAAGTAGAGCAAAAGTTATAGTTACAAAAGGGACATACCATCTGCCAACTCAGGATTTAAGTGGAATTGTAAATGATAAGACAAAGGATGTTTTTCTCAAAACTACTGAATATCAAAATAATACAGCTTAGAGAGAGCTTTCAGAGGCTCGTTTCTTTATTGTGCTATGTGAGAGAAATATCTTGGACACCGCCTTCCAGCATGTAGTTTATTCAGCTTGATTGATCTTCACTATAGTAGATATAGTGTAAAACATTTTATTTTCTCCCACACCCCCACCCCACAGCAAAAGTAGGTGGTATTTTCCTTCAATTAGTTATATATTTCTTATGGAAGTTACAAAGCAGCAGCATCCTACCCTTTAAAAGGAATTGCTTGTTTTGGCAGGCTCTGCAGAGGAGGTGTTACAGAAGAAAAGATAGTTGTTTTCTACGGCAGATATCAAAATGTTGTAATTTGGGGTATCTTAGACTGCAGAAGAAACTATTCATTAAAAGTCGTCTGCTTATATATGTTTGAACATACCAATAAAACAGGATGAAATAATCCTGCATGTATTGATTAGTTTCTTGCATTTTGCTGCAATTAGAAAGGATATGGTTTTTATCTGTTGAAGGAAGGTTTCAATTAGATATATACTCTGATTTGTTGGAATGAATGGTCTCTGTTCTCTAACATCAAGGCTTTTAAAGGACATTTTTTTCATGTAATCTCT
This sequence comes from Porphyrio hochstetteri, assembly GCA_020800305.1. Taxonomy (NCBI): domain Eukaryota; kingdom Metazoa; phylum Chordata; class Aves; order Gruiformes; family Rallidae; genus Porphyrio; species Porphyrio hochstetteri. The sequence continues at coordinate 15,315,415 of CM036910.1, read as the reverse complement.
TTGTAAGACAGTGAATATGCTGAAGCAGAGAGGCTCCATGATTTGTTCAGGACTGCAAGCAGGTTGCTTCAAATTAGTACTATGCCAAATTGGTACTGTGGTTGCTTGCCTTTTATGGAAAAATTATAAGAAATATAAATACTGAATAAGTGCCTCACTTTTCACTTGATGTTATTAATTAGGAAAAAAAAATCACATTTTTCTTATCAGGAAAGTAGAAGTAGGCCACATATCATCCAAAGGACTTATGGAACACAAGCTTCCAAGCAGTTGCAGGACCTTGGTATGTTTTTGCTTATAAGTTTTTCTATATTGTAAATAACTGTGTGAATAACTTGAAAACTGTGAATATTAGCTAACAGTCTATATACAATTCATCATTATTTTTAAAAAAACTCGAAAAATACATACTAATGCGACTCTCTTCACCTTTATTGCAATGGAATTCAGAGTTGTCAAAAAGCAGCTAAACAGATTTCCATTCATGAAGGTGTGTATTTAGCTTTCCTTCTGCAAAGGATTTAATTTAATCATGGTATTAAGGCCATTGAGGCCATGGAATAGAAGAATACACGTATTCTAAGCCCATATTACTATCTTCACCTCTCTTTCAATGCTTTAATTCTAACTTTAGATATCTAAATGACTTGAGTTTTGATACGAGATTCTGTGTATTTTTAAAATTAATTTTTCAATATAAAATGCTTTGCTTTGAACAGCCTACATAAGTAATTTAAAATAATGCCATGAAATTCTTAACTTGTAATTTGTACAGAGACTGAATCTAGCTCTGAATGGCCCTTTCTGTCTGAACTACAGTGGCTGAGAAGAAAGAGAAGAAAGAGAGCAGTGAGTAGAAGTGTGACCCTGAATGAAGACCATATATAAAGACAAAATTAACCCCACTAATTTCCAGGTTTTTTTAATGTTGAGAGAACATATGCTTTAGAAAACAAGTATTTTTGGTAATTAAATGTTGACACGTAATACTATTATAAAATGATAAAAGATTATTCCTTTAAAAACAGAATGACTTTTCTCCAAATATTCTGAAGTAACAGCAATACTGTACATTAATTGAATGCACGTGTCGTAGTGAAAAGGAGTTTAGAATTTTGAGTCTGCTTGAGGATAAAGAATAATTTTGAATGAAGTCTTGCTACTCTGTAGATATATGACTTTATTTCATTTGGCTTGTTAAGTATTATGATTAAATCAAAAATCCAAATGAAGATACCCACAACTGGGTTATTTAGAGAGCAGAAGTGGGCAGTCCTCGTTCTGTACATGCATATGTGTCAGAGTTAGGGAGATAATTGAGTTAATGGAGATTATTCTGTATTTCTTCACTGAGTAGCACAATCCACAGCATCTTTTTTGAGGGTGCTGTTTTTAGTAACTTCCTCTTTATATCTGTGATGAATAGTACAGTAGACTAAGAGTTTTTCCTCTGTTGAAAATAAGAGTGGAGAGAAGCAGTGGTGGCTTCTGCACTGAACAAAAAAGGATAGACTGTAAATATTCTTAATGATGTGAGTCAGATTCTAAGCCAGTAGATTAAATATTCTTAATGATGTGACTCAGATTCTAAGCCAGTTTATCGTAACTCACTAAGTTACTGGAGTGATGACTGTTTGCTCTAGTTGAATATCTGACCCTATGTAATATTTTTGGGTAATCCTATTAAATCAGCTGCAGTTATTTTTGAAAATTACTTAATCTTCATTATTTCTCAAATAATTTCTTTAATCTATCAGGTATCTCGTGGTGTCTTTGAAGAGATGAAGTATCTGGAGCTCATGATAGTCAATGACCATAAAATGGTAAGTGTATCAATTCTGTGGTAGTCTTCCTTTTGTAGGCTGATGTACAGCACTGTGCTGTATCAGCTACATTTGGGTCAAATATTTTGTTTATCAGGAGCTGAAAAACACATTATAGGTTGTAATAGCTAATAATGCTTAATGTTACTTAAGATATTCAAACACATCTGCAACACTTTGGTATCATATGGATATTTTAATGTGCCCATAACCAACAAAGTAAAGCAGCAAAACATTTATGTCCAGAACAAACATGCCAAAAAATCTAAAATTACATCCTATCCCTAAAGTAACAGAGGTCCCAACTTGCTACTTTGAATTTAGTTTTATTAACATATTTTAATTTAGCAAAGCAAACAGACAAAACTATCTTGATTGTTCTTTCTGGCTTTTCCACACTTAAAAACAGGATTCATAATGAAGTGCAAGATAAGTTGTTTGTTTAATTCAGAAAGTGTTTGTCATTTGATTTATTCTTTTTAAAAAAGGGGAAGAAGGAAGCCTACTTGTAATCCCTCACGACAAAAAGGAAAAAAAAGCGAAAAAAATCAAACCAAGTGACATTTATTATTTAAATGTTGCTACTTCCACTAATTATGCTGAGTAAGGCTATCTAAGTGTCCATGTGTTACCCCTATAAGAAACCAGGAGAGAGTAATAAGTTTTGTAAACCTAAACAACTATGCTACACACTTTTTGAAAAGCATCACAAATCCTGTTCACTACACTTGTTACAGGCACTGACTGTTATCTCTTCTGAGGCTTTATTTGTTAAAACTTTCGACCATGACCATTCAGGATTTTTACTTCACAGTCGTCAGTGACTTAGAAGCAGATGATAATTCTTTCCAAGGAATAAAATGGATATACTTAAGAAAGCATTCACAATTAGGAGTTAAAGCCTGCCGGTGCAGGAGCTCACTAAATGTATTTTCATGGGTTTCTGGTTACCAACAGAGGGCGGATTTCTCCTGCAGCTGTGTTCTGTGTTGGAAAAAGTATCTCAAACCTCTTTGGCTGTTGTGTTGTTAAGTGGTTAATGCTATATATTTTGACAAAACTTTCTTTTCCTGTAACATTAAATGCACAGCTAAACATATTTAATTAGGGTGTTGCACATTTTACTGACTTAGCTTAATATTTCTTTAGGGAGACATGTTTAGACACATTGTCATATATTACTGTTGATTTTGGCATTTAAACACTTTCATGAAAACTGAGTACATTTTCCAAAGCATGTTATTTTACCTTTCTACTTCTGTGAAAGTTTGGGATTGGCTTAAAACAAACAAAATCCCAAAACAAAAGTCACTCTTTCCCTCTCTCCTATTATTTTATTCTAGTATTGTGGTTCCCTAGGGAGCAAAAACAGTCCTGTGATATGGATACTCAGTGAACAGCCTAAGTGCCTACTAGCACTGTAGCTGAAAGTGCTTTATTGAGAATAGTTATGGGGGAGTTAGTCTCTGAAAACCTATGTTTTAAGATCTCTGGGTATTAAAACCTGCTGTGAATGTGGAACTTGGTGAGTAATTGCATATGTAAAAAATATTATCCTCCTGCAGCGAAATGGATGACTGCTATCATAAAGTTTGGACTTTAATCTCTATGGCATTTCCATCCACATAAAACTAGATCGCTTGTGCAACAATAACTGAAACTTAAAGAGATGGAAAAATTGTTATCTAATAGTATAAGTGTGTGTCATTCTTCTGAATTTCAACTTCAGAAAGAGATTCTTTTATTTTAAAAGCATGTGTGTCTTCCAGTTTTATTTTCACCTTCACACGAATAATAATTCTGGAAAACAGGGGATTTGTCTATTTTGTTTTTCTAATTTGGGAAGGTAGTTAATCATCTACCTTATTTGATGAGAGTAGATACTTAATTGCTCAGAGAAGAGTCAGACTGCTTCAAAGCCTCTTCGGGTTCTGTGTTTCACAGTGGGCAGAGCTGACACTTTTGTGGAATGTGATTATGTTTGCTTATGAGGTGATGAGATTTGTTGCTGTTAACCGGTAGTTGAAATTAGTAAGACCTTTAAAGTTAGGGCTTGTGATCCTCTGTTCCGTGCAATCTTTTGTGCCTTTTCTGTGAAATTTTGAAGACTTATTTTTCCTGACTGCAAGTCATATTGTGTAATGGAATTTTGATTTGAAATTTAAAAAAAAAAATCAGTTTCATGAAAGTCATGGATTCATGTTCAGATACCATAGCAGCATCTTTGGAAAATTCGACTTGGAACAGAGGAGACTTGGGGCAGGATGAGGAAAGACATGAAACAATTGTAATGGTGTGCACAGGTATTAGGAAGCAGAACTTGTAATACAGCTTATCTAAGTCTATAGAAATGAGAAAAAAATTAAGTGAAAAATTAAGATATTCAGCTGAACTCTTTCCACATTCAAACACGTATTTACTTTTACCATACACTCTTCCTTTCTTTTGGTATTACTAATGCTACTTGTTGTAAAAGTCTGATGCTGTAGTATAGAAACAATGTCTTTGCAAAGGGCTGCAGGAAGGGCAAGTGGCAACGCTTCATCTTCATGCCTCATAGTCATGGAATGTGGCTAGTACACTCTGATATTTAACTCATCAGGTTAAGCACAGTTTTAGTGGGTACAGCATTCTCAGTTTTGACCTCATGTTTATGTTCATGCTTACCTGTAAATTTGTCACACGCATTGATTCTAAATAGGGTATTTCTTGTGGCTAAATGCTCCTTTTATAGATGTGAAAGGCTGTCTAGCATATATGGCTTCCTTTATCATCCAGGGGTTCTTGAATATGAGATATGAGCTGTGACTTGAAAAGCTTTTGAGGTTTTCCCTTACTCTTTCTTAAAATATTAATTTTCCTTTCTTGCTGTAAAAGTAAAGAATTAGTAATAAATACTTAAGTTCTCATGGTGTTCTACTTTTTGTTTTCCTTTCAGTTCAAAAAGCACCGTTCTTCAAATGCATACACAAACAATTTTGCAAAGTCTGTGGTAAACCTTGTAGATGCTGTAAGTATCAATGTTTCTTCTGAAAACTGCATCACCAACTTTGTCAGTTCACTGCTGCATTTAAAAAGTTAATGTTAGCCAGTTACCAGGACAAAAAAACCCGAACAACTACAAAAATTACATTTTAAAACTCAGTTCCAGTTCCTTGGCAGAATAGCCTGGGGTGAATGTGTAATAGAAAACCACTAAATTATCCTTGGCATTTTTCTCAAAGTTTGCAACTGCCAGATTGAGGAGTGGGACAACATCAAACCTGAAGGAGCTTTCAGTATCTGTTGCTGCCTAAGAATGAGATTTAATCAAGTTTAGAGTTGTGTAACAAATCCAACCACAGCTGTTGAAGCTGTGGGTATAGTTCACAAAAGATACAAAGGTATATTGGGAGAAAAGGAGAATGTGAATGAAAATTCCCCTTTATAAATCTGTATTCATAGCCAAAAAACCAAAGAAAATCCCACAGTAGTATATTATAAATGGATGGCACTGACACAGAAGCCATATTTTTATATGTAAGTAAATTTAGAAAAATTTGACATAAAGCATATAAGCTAAAAGTAAAATTTGTGGTGATTTTTTTTTCTCTTTCTGACATCCATGTAACGACCAAACACAGAACTGTGTGGTGAAAACAGAACAGATTCTCTAGTAGTGATGAATACAAAGTCTAGTAAAATTTGTACCTTTCCACATGATACCAACAGAACTATATGATACAATTTAGTGCAAAACAGTATTTATGGTTTTTATAGTTTGGAGGAAGCAAATACAGTATTTGTTCTTAGTATCATATATAAAGTATTATGTATACTGTACGTGCATTGAAAATTTAGGTGAATATATTTATAAGATATGAAATACTGGAAGTGTTTTAGAGTATTTCTGTGTAGTGGTCTGAAAATGCCAGTAGTCTAAAGAAAAGTTACAAGAGCAGATAAAAATACAAATGGTTGAAATAATATTTCTGCAATTTATATTGGACATTCCCAAAGAAAGGGTGGCATCTTAATTTTTTTTTCTTATCTAATCATTACTGCCTTGTATTTCTTCTGCATTTTAACAAAAGGCATTTAATCTGTCTTTCCTTTCTCTGACTATTATTTCCTTTTTTCCATTTTTATTTGCTGTATGTGTGCACAGAGAAACATTCAGCTTCTCTCCAGTGTAGAATGCAGTCCCCTCATGGAGATCTTGCAAAATGACATCTTAATGGTCTTTTCTTTAAACAAAGCATGAAAAAGCAGGCATTTCTGCCTTGCTATTCCCTTGTGAATAGGGAGTGGGTTGTATTTCTTAGTGCTATATTCTTGGGGAAAGGATATGGAATTTCAAAGGTTCTATGCCCCCTCCTCCATTCTTCTCATTTGCTTCAGGAAATAGTTTCCTCTCAGCAAATGCAAGTAAAAACTTTAATGATACACCTATATGTAATTTCTAGGGTTTAATTTTATTGATTTTTCTGATGTCATTAACCATTTTGTGTATATGTCCTCAGCCTGTCCCCCATAGATCAAAGCATATTAATATTTTTCCTTCAAATTCTTGAATAAAATCAGTTTTAGCTGGTTACTCTGTCTTGCTCTTCTATTCACTGCCTGTTTTTCTAAGCTCAGCGTAGTGTATTCACTCTAAATATTTCATAACTGCAGGAGGATATTTTCAATTTATGTTGTGTTACAGGTGTAATTTGGCAAAAAGATAATAAAAGCACGTGCTTAATATGACGTCTCATGGAAGTGACCAAATAACTTGCCTTTTGTGTATTTATGCATTAGGCAGATGATGGATTACTTATCCAGTGCTTTTAGATCATAACTAAGCTTGATCAGTAAGTGTTCTTCATGTCCCATGTAAGACTTTTGATGGGCAGACTGTTGCAAAAAGGAATGCATCTTCTGTAGACCTGCAAGTTCTGAATAACTTTTGTTAATAAAATTTGGCATTTTATTACATGAACCTAAAGAGAATAGCAGTTTTATTTCAGGATTAAGTATTATGCAGAAATTTAAAATGGATATTTTAAAGCTGTTTTCTAATTATTAGGGCCTGATCACAATTTCAATGTCTCTTGCTACAGTGACACTAAAATTAATAGAAAAATTAATATTATTCCTTATCACTTTACTTGAGTAGCATTAAGTGATCATTCTATAAATTACAGTGATGCATCATGTGAATTAATTTTTAGATATATTGGAGAACTGAGAAATTATTTAATCTTCACTTAGGAATTTACTTTGGCTATTCTTTCTTTGAGATCTTTCTTGTCTTCTTCTTTGAGATCACCTGATGTACCTTTTTATTTCTTTTTTGCTGATTTTTATACAGGTTTTCTGCAAAACTCAGTAGTGAAATTACCTGACATGAGAATTTTAAACTAAAGGCAGTAGCTCAAAAAAGGAGCAGCAAGTGGTTTTTGTCCTCTAAAACATAAAATTTAAGTTGATCAGAATATTAACTAGGTATTGCCAGCTAACTATTTACCCATGTTTCCCTCCTCCTTTACCCCTCTTTTCCTTCCGCTTTACTCTTACTGGCTGACTGTGCATGTTTGACCCAGTGTTCTACTCCTGTGCCTGTCCTGTCTCTGCCCTCAGATATACAAGGAACAGCTGAACACCAGGGTGGTTCTTGTCGCTGTGGAAACTTGGACAGACAGAGATCGTATTAATATTCACCCTGACCCTCTGCAGATGCTTCATGATTTCTCCAAGTATCGACAGCATTACATCAAACAGCATGCTGATGCTGTGCACCTGCTCTCGTATGTACCCATATACAGTGGCTTACACTCTTAGTTTTACACACTTTTTTGCCTACTGTTGTTGTCTTCCTGACTCCTCTTGATTTTTTTTGCTTGGTAGTCATTGCATCAATCAAAATCTGCCTTCCTTACAAAGTTAACTCTATTTTTAACATGTTGGTTTATTTTTAATAGGCATAGTATATACTATGGTCATGTTGATATTTATCTATAATGACATTTTAATGTCTTTGCAACCCGGAGACAGTGTCACATGTTTGAAGTGGCTTCTGATGAGCCCTTAAGGACACCTAGTTTCACTAACCAGGTGTGTAATGTACTGCTTTCCCAGAGAAGAGCAGGAGAGGGCAGAGCAGACAGTATTATGTGTTGCCACAAGAACGTTCCATTTACGGAATTCACACATGAAGCTGCACTGATGATTTTTTAATGTTAATTTGTTAATATCTCCTCCTTTAGAGCTGTAATAGTTTCCTGAGACACAATACATTTTGAGGGGAAATTCCACTTGCATCATTAGGCACATCAGCCTTGAGCAACAGTATTTTTTTACCTCATGGCATTGTAAGCAAAGAAGAGGAAGATTATATTCCTCTGTGTAGCATAGTATAAATAGCATAAATTCTCCTATCATTCATCATCTTCATCCCCTGTTATATCTTTCTTTGCAGAATTTCCTCCAGCCTCTTGTCATAGCTGTACTGCTGTAATACAGGCACTGCAGCACAATGCTAAATGAGCTTTTCGTAACATATGCAAAGTTGTGATGATGTGCACTTTTAACTACTTTTATGCATGTATTGTGTCACTTGAAGAGCTTGCTAGTGTGCGAACAGTCTCTTCTCAGTGTTGTGCAGTGGGAGGCACCAAATACAAACTGAAATACAGGAAATTCAATCTGAGCGTGAGGGGAAAAGTCTTTTTGCTGTGAAGGTCGTCAGATGCTTAGAAGATATTCAGTAGCCATTGGCACGTGGCCCTGAGCAGCCTGCTCCAGCTAAGCCTCCTTGGAACAAGGGAGTTGAACAAGACTATATACAGAAGTGTGTGGCTGGGTCCTCTATGAGGATCCAGCCAGGCAAAACTGTGACACTAACCTCAGCCCTTACTGCAGTTCTGTCTATTCTAAAGCATCCAACTTTAAGCATTTAGCTTAGTTAAGCTGCAGTTTCAAAGCTGACTGTCAGAATGTTCTGGGGGAAAAAAATAAATGCCTACCTGTCTGTCCTTTTAAAAAACAAAAGGCTTATCAAGTCTACTATTGTAAAAGGATTTAATTTTCACAGGTTAGGATCATTTGCTATGCGTGCCCAAGGCTGCATGGATTTATTATTACGCATATGAAGTTAAAATAGGTATAAACCATAATTGTCTATAGACATTTTATAGAATAATTTATGTCTTCCAGATTACATTAACTAAACTATTTGTTTAGTTAGCTGCTCTTTTTTTTAAAATCCTTTTTTTTTGTAAATGTAATGTTAAAAAATGTAATGTTAAAAAAAAAAAGAGATTCTTAAATAAAATTAACATGCAGTTTATCAGTTGTTCAGAAAAACCCCCACAGTGATTCACAATGAATGAAAGGAGGAAGGATTAAAAAGCAGTATTAAACTGCTTTCATTTGAGTATACTTCTCAGTCTTTTCATTTGGAGTTGAAAGTAGAGCTTGAATTGGTCTGGATTAAGAGCATGATTTAAAAAAAACTCTCAACACTGATCCATTCAGTACAGAATTCCTTTCTGACAGATTACAAATTGGAATATATTGTTATCTTGTAAAGGAAATGTTATCCTTTTATTTTCTTAGGAATATAGTATTCTAGCTTTCTTTGCCCTGTTTGTGGGTTGGGACTGATTCTGACTCTGGAAGATAAGAATAGGTTGTATTTAATTGACTCAGTGTCAGTGTTCTGTTTCTGAATTTGCGGTTACTAGATGAGGAGTAATGTGAGTGCAGTGTATCATGTAAGTTCTTGGTGCCTAAGGTCAATGTGTTCTGTCTTCTCTCTTTTTATTTGTTTGTAAGGAATGTGACATTTCATTACAAAAGGAGCAGCTTAAGTTACTTTGGAGGTGTTTGCTCTGTGACCAGAGGAGTAGGAGTGAATGAGGTAATTTTTTTTTTTTAATTACTAAATTGAAATAAATTAGAAACTGTACATTATAACTTAAGTGTTTGCATGTTTCAGTATTCAGGGCTTTAAAGATAATTTACTTAATAAAAACTTTTGATTCTTAGAGCCAGCCTTCTTGTATCATTGACAAACTACTGCTTGTTGTGCTTTTCTCTTTAAAAAGCATTCCTTCTGTCTGCATTATTCTCTTAAGATCCTAAATTGGCTTTTCGTATATTTAACAGAATTTTAGACCCCAAAAATTCCAGTAGTATTTGAAATACAGAACTGAACATCCTTTCGGCTCTTTTACCTATACAAAGCTTGATCTTATGAGGTGCTGATGACATGTAGTTCTTATTGTTTTTTTTTTTTTAAACATTAAAACTAGAAAAACGTAGTCCCTGTCTGATTATTTTTATTAATTTTCCTCAGTACAGTGTGAAATCATTAATGAAAATCTTCTCTTTTAACCTGGGTTAGTCATACTATACAAAATATATTTTGTGTGTGGATATATATATATATATATATATATCTCAACCAGACTCCTTTCTGTAGGTTAACCAGCAGACAGGGATTCCCTCAGGTTCAGAGAATAATTTTTTTCTGTGTTATGTACTTGATTGTGTTTCTTTTCCTTATATGCAATTGTGATTGGCTGTACAGAATTAGTGAAGTAGTAGGTATGTGGTAAGCCAGAATGAGCCAATGTAGCATTCATTGCAATAACTTTGTTTTGTTTTTTTAATTATACTCCTCTTGAAATGCAGTATGGCCTCCCTTTGGCTATGGCACAGGAACTGGCACAAAGTCTTGCTCAGAACCTCGGAATACAGTGGGAGCCAGCTGCCAGGAAACCGAGTATGTACATGGGCATGGAGTCTTCTTTTGTCCTCTTCGGTTAAAATATAAACCCTTCCTTTGTGGTATTTGAAACAAACACGAAACTTGCTGCAATTGTAGAACAAGAATTGCTGGTTTTGGAAATGTATGCATCTAAAGTTTAACCAAAATAAGAACCACCAGTTTAGCACTCATTTTGCAATGTCAGTAATGCCCTGTGTCAGGAGGTTAGATCCATAACCAATATTCAGAAGTATAATAGTAAAAATGCCATTAATTTAACTCAGAACTCATTGTCTAGTATAACAACATCTGGAATTCCTATAGAACTATTACTAAATTATTAAAGTACAGTAATACCTGATTTATAATTGAAGAAATGGTAAGGCACTCTAACCTAGTCCAGGGTGACATTTGCTCAACATATCTTTCCGCTTCACAGCCAGAAGATTAGACTGATGTGGCCTTAACACACATAGAGTGTAGGTACAAAAATGGCTGCAAAAGCCCCTTCTGGGGCTAACAAAAATTATTGGTTTTTTCACTCACATCTTGTAAGCAATTTGGCTACTTTCAATCTTTGATTCTTTTTTTTAAAATGTTAGTGATAATGGTGACTTTACTTTGGAATCACTGCAGAAATCTGTGAGTTAGGAAAAAATGTGAAAAAGTTTATGGAATGTTGTTTTGTAAAGCATTGCTTTTGAATTGTGTAAACTAAGAAATTACTAAAATATTTTCTAGATTGTTTTTTGATTACAGGTAAAACAGTCTTCATGTAATTTGGAAATCAATATATAGAGTAAGATTAATGAAAGACCTGGATAGAGCAGAAATAACTGTATAAATAATTTGTGAATATTATCTGTGGAGAAACTATGGATTTGCTGTAGTAACTAGAAAATAGAACCCTTCTTGAAAATATTGCTACTTTGGTAGATAATTTTTATGGGTAGTTTATGTTTTATGAACATAAAATGTTTATTTTTTTATTATTTTATTGATTTGGTGACTGTTGACTTACATGCTATAGCTGTAAGTAAACTGTAAATCCATTTTCACTCAACTACTTTTTCTAAATACTTGATTGGCTCAATCATGTATTACTATTGGCTGACTTGCATATTACTATTGATATTTCTATGTTAAAAGGCCTGTCCAGTAACAGTTCTTCAAGGTGTTCTGTACACATTTTAGGGAGGAGGAAATGTGAACATGTTTAACCATGAGTGTCATGTGTACTGCACATACCCTTGTGCTGCCTGGTTTGAAAGCAGGTAGGGGAGAACGTTGCCAGCTATTTTTAGCTTTCTGTACTGCCTGAAACTTTGCGTTGAGTCAAAGAGCATGCACGTATGGTAATTTGAAAGTGCCTCCTTTATATTAAGTATATTTTAGTATCTCTTCAGGTGGGCTGGTTTCCTTTTTAGGGCTAGAATCTGTACAGCCAAGCAACCATCTAATCTTACCATAATTAGTCAAGGTCCGTTTTTATAGTAAGTATTTTATTGTAAGCATTTTTATAACTGCTTTCCTTTTCTGTTGTATTTTGGTCTTGTCTGAGAAGAGTGTGACTGCACTGAATCCTGGGGTGGTTGCATCATGGAGGAAACAGGGTATGTCATAACTATCAGTAATTGAGGGCTCTGGAATGAGTTCATAGTTTACATTATGACACAAATATTTATGCATTGTGTTTTGTCCATGTATTTTAGTACTAATAAATTAAAAAAACTAAAGCAGTTGGAACAACCCAAACAATACAGATCGATTATTTAAATATTCAGCAAGTCATTCCCTTTTCGCAAAATATTAATAAATCTTGTATTTTGAATGCTTTGCTATACTTGCAATGATTGAAAGTTAAAGAATGTATATTTTTCAGTAAACAAATCCAGTTATCCTTATTACATGTAGTTGGAAAAAGTGTTATAGTTTTGATAAGTGATTTTTCTTTTCCTCCTAATTTTAATTATTTTCACCCCAGTTGCTTCAAAATTCTGACTTTGATTGAACAGATATCTCTGCTTCTGTTCCAGCGAATAAAAGTTGAAAGCTGAAGCTTTCAGCAAGTGCTCTCATTCCTTAGCTAAATAGCTTGTGAAGTCTGAAGGGGAAACGCATCTACATGGGAGGAAACCATGTTTCATTGCCCTTTTCTTTATACTGTAAGCAATTCATTAGAAAAGGAGAGCATCTGAAACATGGGGTTTTGAGTCTTAGAAATCAGTTCCTGCCAGAATTTTTGCTCACTGTGGAAGCTCAATTGCCAAAGTCATGGAGAAAATTAGCTACAAATAAGACAAAAGGAGCTTAGTTTCTCTACATGTTGTTTGGAAATGGGTTCTTCAGTAGAATTACTGTGCAGCTTTCCTGTAGACTTGTAACTGTTAGCCACTGTATGGATGCAACAGAAAATTATTCAGTAAGTTTGCTTCTGGAATCCAGAATAGATGCTCCCCCATCAAAGTATCAGTCTTGGAAACACCAGTAGAAGAGGCTGTGGAATGAACTTCTAAGATAACAGTAAGAAAATGCCAGGAGCAGATGATAGACACCCAGAAACTGTAAAAGGTCTGGCTAGTGAAATGAGTGTATAATTAGGTGCTGTGTAAAGCCTTTTCATGTAACTCCATCAGTATCAGATGACATTTTTTATATTTAGAATTATTCAATGGTGGAATGTCAGCTTGGAAGCAGTGAGCTGCTAGGAAAGGAATGGAGAACCTCCTTATGGTAAGGAGTGAAAAGTTCTCATTCCAAGGACTCAAAGCTTGACTAATAAAAATATCAGACAGTTTCTGTGTGAGAATTGACTAAAAAAAAGTATGTTTTCATCAGGCTGGGAAAAGATGGAGATGAGGAATTCTTGCAGTGTTTATTCCAGTGTAAGAACAAGGGAGATGTGAAATGAGACCAGTAAATAAGTGACAAAAAATGGGATGAAATTGTTCTTTTACAAGCCTGTAATTAATCTAATCTATGAAACACCTTGATATAGCTTCTTGTAGAAGCTGAAAGATTTTGGGAAAATTCATAGGAGAAAATACAATGAAGATTAATTAATAAAGACAAAACAAGGCATCCCAAGGAAGTAATTGTTGGAAGTCAGAAAAATATTCTGCAAGTAGTAGTACAGTGCTCTGTTCTCTACTCTTCCCTGGTCATAGTCGCAGGGCCAAAATCAGAGATGGGATTTGTGTGAAGGGGATTTTTAGCATGACCCTATAGGTGTTCCTACAGCTGCAATTAGTTTAACTTTAAAAAATAACCAGATCAATTGAACAGTTTTAAGACCCTGGCCTGATACCAGGGATCTGGAATGTAATCCCTTTTTTAAACTGAAGCTGTGGGGGAAAGAAACCCAAGAGAACACTGGATTATGCATGCTAATCGAGAGAGTCCATAGCACCTATTATGATAAAGTGGTTTCACATTATTAAGAAGATCAGGAGACTACAGTTTCATGTGCTGTTGATCCATATAATAGAAATATAAAAATGCAAAAGGTTTAAAAACTTTTTCTTTTGTTCTGATTTTACTGTTTGAGAACACGACTGAGCTGACAAACTGTTGCACTCAGTGGTTGTAAGAAACTGGGATTTACAGTATTAAAAAAAAATGTTGTGATGCTTCTGTCCCCTTCCAGTAACTGTTGGTGTTTCAAAGCATTTACTCAGCTAATTCTTTGCTCTTTTAGGGTATACCATTCCAGGAAATTCTCCAAATGCAGTATTGCAGAATACAAAGAATTTTTACTTCGTGGGGGAGGTGCCTGTCTCTTCAACAGGCCAACAAAGGTAATAAATATGTTGGTAGATAGCACCTCTGCTAAACATTTTAATGAAATTGTAATAATTTCACTAACAGCCATCTGCTCTCAAATTTATTTACATGTCTATGTGGGTATTTTCTTGGGGCTGCTTGTAATTAGATGACTGTTCATTCCCATAATATTTAAAAATAATCTTAAGAGGAATGCATCTTTCTTTCTATCAATTCCTCTTGCTCAAATAATGATGAACATTGCAGTTGATTTTTCACAGCTAGATACATTCCCATTCAGCATAAATGCACTTCTTATTAAGCTGGAAGTAGTGCAGAACAAATCCAGAATTAAGATCATAGTGCGTGTTCCACACACAATCAATTCTTGGACTATCCAAGAGTCTTAAGAAGAATGCCATTTACCACATTAGGAATTAGAAATCAGCAGCTTGCTTCATATAGACAGTAGCAGCTTGTGGTTGTTCTCAAAAATAAATTATTTTCATTTTAGAGGGACATCTAGCAAACTAATATGTAACTGTTTCCATGTACCATCCATGGCTTTTTTTTTCCCCTAAAACTTACCAAGGTCATAATATTTTTCTAAGGCAATATTAGCATCGCAGCCTTCTGAAGCTGAGTGTTATAAAAACATTCCGCTTGGCTCTTTTTGCAAAGTAAGATCAATCCAAATATTAATATTCTATTTAACCACCGTGTTGTCAAACCCGCTGTCCTTGTAGAATTTAATACCACGTGAGACTATTGGGCTGTTCTGTTTACTGTGCTGTATCCTTTGGTAGGCTGCCACCTTGCACAATTAACCACAAAAATTTTGCTTGTTAGAGTGTTTTTTAATCTCTTCCCAGGGTAGCAATCTTTGCTTATAGAATAAGCATGTAAGAATTCTTACAGAAAAAAGTAAAGAGAAAGAAAAACACAGCTTCATTTTTTGATGGTGGTAATGTGAACAAATTGCCAAATAGACTGTGTACAGAATAAAAATCTGTTTTACTTTGTGAAATTGCTCTCAGGAGAACAGTTGAATTATCTTTATACATTATCTATGTCAGTTTTTCACAGCTTTGAAGTTAAAGTCCTTTAGGGGCAAAAAAAAATCACACATTATTTTGGATCCTGTTATTTGGAGGTTGGAAGGTAAGGTAAAAACGTGTGTAAACTTTATATAATGACACATGGATCTGCTAAGCAGTCACCGTGATGTCAGTTTTAATTCTAACTTTTGATGTATATGAACATTTGATAGTGACTGATTAAGACTGTAGGAAATCTCTGTGTGTTCTGTTATTTTCTTGCATTTCTCTGGTTGAGCCCTTTTTGTTTTTGCATAAGCTCCTGGTCAGATAACCAGGTCTGTTTGATGGAGACCTGAATTTCAGGTTCAGAATAAGAGGCCTTGCTGCTGCTACTGATGCAGAGAAGTCACAGTGGCTTATAGAGGGGAAAAAAAGAAATGCTAGTTTTCTGCATCATGTTGATATAGCTAGTGAAGAAGAGTACGTATGGGCATTGCTTTAGTGTAGTTTTGCTTCTGGCACCAAAAATTGTAGATGCTATTCATTACCTCTGTCGTTTATACAATGAACGTAAAATGTTTTCTTTTTATTAAGCATTATGATTCCCCTCCCTCCCCACCCCAGGTACCGAAGAATAATTCCATCCAAGTTTATAAATAATTTGTACTGTATTCTACGTTACATTTCGTATCTTGGTGATCCTCATTGGCTGTACTGCAACTAATCCCATGAAGAATGAACATGTTTACTCACATCTTTCACCCTCATCTAGCTGTAGATTTCTCTTCTCATTTTAACTTAACTTTTAACTTCTAATTTTAGCCATGTTCTAGGGATGAATGTGTTTCTGTTGATGTCCCAGTTAAATTGGAGATTCCTGATATTCTTACTGGATTCTGAAGCAGAAGTATATAAAAAGCAGAGGAGGTTTTTGCAAAATTATTTCTGTGATGAGACTGAAAAATATCTTAAATCACTTTTAATCAAAATTATGCCATGTGAAACCAGTACAGAACCTATATAATCCTGAAATGCAGAATTTCTCTTTATAGTATACATCTGGTCTTAGGAGTAACTGTTTAGCACTATGTATATATGGTTGTATTATTCTAGCATACTTTTAAGGCATGTTCCTTTTAATAAGAACTTCCTTTTGGGAGCATTTCTTAATGCTTATTATTTTTATCCACAAACATGTTACCTTGGAACTGTTGGAGAGTAATTGATTGCCTGAACAAGTATGGGTACCTGAGGAGATCCCAAAGATCAGATTGCTGTCTGGTTTGTTGAAGAAATTGTCAGAGAAATGGAATTTCATAGAACTGGAATGGAGTTCAAATGTTATCCCCTTCAGTGTTATTGTTTGTCTGCTTATTACCACTTTGTGAATCGGGACTCCCCTAAAGAGGGCCAGTTAGCTGTACATCTTGATGTTTGAATAATTCTGACTGGCAGCACTTGAGAAACATGCTGCCTTTGCCATCACAGTAGCAAGGCATATTTACTCTCTGTGAGAGTGTGTTTCTGTAGCATTGTAGAAATGGGCTGTGTGTGACAGAAAAGTAATTTGATACTAGTTTTATTCTTTCTTTGGGTTGGTGTTTTTTTTTCTTTCAGCTCTTTGAAACCACAGAGTGTGGAAACGGATATGTAGAAGCAGGAGAAGAATGTGATTGCGGTTTCCGAATGGCAAGTGGAGTTACATATTATTTCACAAGTCTTTCTTACAAGTTATATTAAGATAAAGGATATGATTGGTAACAATCGTATAATCAAGAAAACAATGAATGTGTTTTGCCTGTTGTTAGGGAGCAGCTTTAATTAAAGGACTGTTTTAAAACATTTTTTCAAGTGAGAATGAGTGCGAAGACAGGGAGTGATGTAGCTGTTTCCCAGCAATTTCTGAATTACACTGTAGACATGCTTATCCCCTTGCTTTTCCTGGATAGTGTGCCTGGTGTGATAGACTCCTTATCTATACTGTGGAGACAGGTGCCTGCGTTTGGACAGAATAAGTAAACCGTTGGTTTCTTCTCTCTTGAAGAAATATTCCATAAAGCTTTTGCAAAAATCTGCCCTGTAGATTTCAGTCCTGGTTCTAATGTTGAAATATACTTGCACCCATAATACGTTTTCCTGACCATTTTTTCCTACTTTAAATGGAAATTGACTAAGCAGCATGCATTTGGTATTCCACACCTGAAAGAGGCATCAGAAAGTCAGAATCCCCTTGTTACTATGGTATGTATGTCACCGATTTCCCTTTACTTTGGTATCTGAGCATTGCAAAGGACTCTTACAGCTGATAATTTGAGGTCATCAATACTGAACTGAATCTTTTGTCTGCTGGTATACAATGGTTTGTTGGAATGTTTGTGAAGAAAAAACTTACTTAAAATGGAAAGCTAAAGATGTCAATATTTTCTTCAGGAATGCTATGCAGACTGCTGTAAGAAGTGCTCTCTTTCTAACGGAGCTCATTGTAGTGATGGACCCTGCTGTAATACATCATGTCTTGTGAGTGTTGCTGCTGTCTGTCTGTTGTTCTCAGTTGTCTGTGGAAGTCGTGCAGCCTGTATAGCTTAAAGTGTGCTTTCTGTAGAATGAAAAGGAACAGCTTATGTAGAGTAAGACTGTTATTCCAGACAATAATGTGGTCACTGCCCCAAATACAAAGGGAATAGCTTGTACTGGATATGTATTAATGTTAAAATGGCTTTTATTTGCATTTATATATCAGAGATTAAAAAGCACTCACTTGTCAAAGTATTATATACTTCAGTTTAGCCATTAAAAGATCAAGAAACTGAAATTTTTTTCAACACTTTAAGATAACTATTGAGATTGTGGTGTTCTGTTGTTAGCCAAGCAAAAAATGACCAGTATGTGTGAGTATAATGTTTACAGAGTAATTCCAGTTTTGCTTTTACATAATCTTAGGCCTGGACTGTACTCTTCATTTTCTAGTTTTTCCCACGTGGCTACGACTGTCGATACGCAGTGAATGAATGTGATATTGCAGAGTTCTGCACTGGAGATTCTGGCCAGGTATGTATGCAGCAGCTTTCTCTGCCTACACTATCCATGTTTGTGTGCACTCATTTTATATCAGTTTAAGAATGTAGGTGTTTGCTTACTTTCTCAGTGGAATGGAAATGAATGCAAAGGCAATGTTGCTAACACAGCCCGAGTATTAGTTACCAAATGTCCAGTCACTGAACAGGTTTGGTTTGCTTTTTATTTTGCCTTACTTCCTTAATTTCTGCTTGGAATATGCAGAAATTTAGAATCAAACCTTGTATTTTATGGCTCAAGATAGTAATTTTTTCACTTGTATGTGTAGCTATAAAGATTCCTGCACTAATTATGTTCTCTACCCCCTTTATATTTTGTGCAATTGTCTTTAAAAACTGGGAAAATTTCATAGGTGATCCTTTGATGTATTATTCCAGTACTCATGATAAAAAAGTCTTACTTTTTTTTCAGTGTCCACCAAATCTTCATAAACAAGATGGGTATGCCTGTGATTCTAATCAGGTATGCAATGTTTTAAAATCCCTGCACGTCAGCAAATAGAAATCAACCAAATACGAGCTTTCTTTTTATTTAAATCCTGATTTCTGTATTTCTTCAAAAATTTTGTCTTTTGGACACTGATGTTGCTTGTGCTTTACGCACTCTGTGAATACTAAAAATTTTTACTTTTAGTAAAATATCCTGGAGAAAAGAAGACTGAGGGGGGACCTAATT
Organism: Porphyrio hochstetteri; assembly: GCA_020800305.1. Classification (NCBI taxonomy): domain Eukaryota; kingdom Metazoa; phylum Chordata; class Aves; order Gruiformes; family Rallidae; genus Porphyrio; species Porphyrio hochstetteri. The sequence goes on along the minus strand of CM036910.1, from coordinate 15,296,303 downwards.
AATGTTTATAAATATCTGAAGTATGGGATGCAGGGGGAATTGGCCAACCCCTTTTCAGTGGTCTGTGGAGACAGGACAAGGGGCAATGGCTGCAAACTGGAGCACAGAAGTTCCGCACCAACATGCGGAAGAACTTTTACACAGTGAGGGTGACAGAGCCCTGGGACAGGCTGCCCAGGGAGGTGGTGGAGTCTCCTTCTCTGGAGATATCCAAGACTCGTCTGGATGCCTATCTGTGCAATATGAGCTAGGGAGCTGCTTTGGCAGGGGGGTTGGACCCGATGATCTCTTGAGGTCCCTTCCAACCCCTGTGATTCTGTGAAATCTACTTGGTATCTTTGCACTCCATGTTAATATGTTCTTTACAGCTTTGTAAGAGAGAAGTATAAAGCAGGTGCTGAAATGTTAGACACCAGGTGCCTGTTAGACACCAACTGACTGAGTATGTGGGCCTAAATGTGTACTCGTCTACCCAAACTGATAAAACCGTTGTTATACATCCCCACGTCTGTTGGGTGAGGGGAAGGCAATGAAATGATGTTCTGTTCTCATTACTAACATGCTGTATTTTGTTTAGGGTCGTTGCTATAACGGTGAATGCAAAACAAGAGATAATCAGTGCAAATACATCTGGGGATCTAGTAGGTTGACTTTACCTACCTTAATTGTATTTCTGGTTCATTCATACCTTTGTTTTGTATTTTTAGTATTTTTATTTTTGTCCTTGCCACTGCAAGTTAAAGTTTTCTGCTCAGTAGAGTAGGTTGTAGTGAGAAACTATGGCTGGCGTGATTGGCAAATGAAATTTCAAGTTGTATGCTGGGAGTGATGACACTGAGATTGTTCTGTCGTGATGTGGTTGCAGATGTAGGTTGGTACCAAATGGTTGACTCTGGAATTAGGTGAGGAAACATGCAGAATTGGCAACTTTGACTGGGGTGGGGAATACTGGTTTGAGGTTTGTTTTTTTTGGTTTTTTTTAATAGTTCAAACCAGATGTGTTTGGGTTTCTTAATGACAGTTGTCAGTTCCATTATCCCAGCTTCTTCACCTAGCCTTTTTTTGCTATATCATCCTGTAGTCAGGAAAATTAGTACATTAGTGTGAATTTCAATAAATATAGTATGAATTGAAGCCCAGGGGTGTTACATAAAATATAAATGCAGTTGCAGCGGATCTTTCTTGCAGCTGAGAGGGGATAAATGCTCTGTGTGATGACTCTGAGACAGTTCAGCAGCGCAGAACTACCAGGATGTCCTGGTACTCTCTAACACTTAATGTTTTCTTGTGCATTTTGTCTAATCATAACTGCCACTGATAGTTTGAAGCAGAAGAATATTTCTATTCTAGGGTAGATTGGAAGGGAAGGGATATAGTTTTACCATTTATTGCCTTGTACATTAGAAAAGATGTTATCTAAGTGTAAAATTCAATGGAGACAATATTTTCTTTGTCTTCTGGTGCCTGTTTGACCTTTATGTTACTACCTCACATTTAATATTAAGGCAATAGATGGTTTTGTTAATTAATTTGTCTGTTACACACTTAGTTTAAAATATTGGGTTTGTCTTCTGTACAAGTGATTTTACTGAAACTATTCTGTCTTATTTACCTTTCTTTTTTATCTTCTTTATAATTGTTGTGTTTTGGTTTTTTCTAATCAATGGGAAAAAATCAAGCTTGTTTGTAAATAATACCGGGTTTAAATATTTTACTCAAGATTTCTGCTTCTAAAAAGCAGTAGAAACTACATCTCACTGCTCAACATTTTCCCTATGAACTCCTAAAAAAATAAAACATATGTTGAGTTGATGTCAGAACATATGGTTTATGTCACACACAAAATCTTCAATCTCCTGAAATACAGATCAGGAATAATTGCATTAACAACTACTAGATTAAATCTATGTGCAGATGTTACAAAGTGAATATAGTTAGACCACAGATAAATTTAAAAGCAGACAATGACACAGACACTGTGGAGACTGCTTTTTAAGAAGTACAGAGCAAATTTGGAACATTCAGTGTTATTTCGGAAAAGGCACCTCTGGGTATTGCAGTTCAGTGTGCTAGGTTCCCATGGCAGTCACTGGAAAAAATACCATCTGTGTACATACACATGTGGTTAGATAGGTATATTTTGTATTAAAAAATACAGGTAACTGCTGCAATAAATAGTCAGCTCTCATGTTGTCAGGGGAAAGTACATGCCTTTTTCCTTTCTTCCACAACAGAGTCTTCAGGATCAGACAAATTTTGTTATGAAAAGCTTAACACAGAAGGCACAAAGAAAGGAAACTGTGGAAAGGATGGAGACCGATGGATTCAGTGTAGCAAACAGTAAGTACAGCTTGGTAGTGATGATTTGTAATTTAAATAGATTAATACTGGTTTAATGTTGTCTGCTTTTTCATTAATGTTTCAGCAGCTTGGTTTATTATTTTGATTCTTCTTTGCCTCATAAGATTTACATCTTGAAAAAGTTCCATTGCTCATTCTGACAAAATTCATGGATGACTCAGCAATACAGCTGTAAAGAATTCCAAATTCTCAGAAAAACAAACTGTGACTTTAATTCTTTTGGAGGAGCTGGGGACAGGCAGCAGAAAGTCACAAGCACCTCAGCTTTGGTAGGGCTAAATTAGGCTGTAAACACTTGCACTGTTTTTGCTTGCTGTCGGATTAGTACCAGATTATGCTATTTCAGATTTGTCTCAAGCCTTATTTTGATCAGAGGGGACCGTTAAACAAACATTTGGATACTGTATATTGGATACTATATTCATTTGCATGTGATCATCACTAGATGGATATTTGATTGAATTAACAATCATTAGTGGACAGACTTAAAGTTCTCCTGATATAGTTACTGCTTTGTCGTTTTTCAGTATGCATGTAAAAATTTCAGTCTCAGAACTGTGCTTTCCCTTTGACTGTTTGATATTTGGGAAGTGACCCTGTTTCTGGATGACGTGGTTCACCTTTCAGATAGGATCATAAGGAAAAGAGCTGTTTAATATATTTAGGTGAGAGTAGTGTTGTTCTGATAAATACATTAAAAACCTCATTTGAATGACAGATTCTGTTGGTCAATAGAAAGATGCAGAAAACCGGTCTAGCAATTTTGACAAATACAGTGTCCAGCATTCATCCAGCTACCCCTGTGACTTAGGACAATTCGAGTATGAGATGGGAGTTTTAAGCTCTGATATTCTTCTGTTGAAGATCGCACAGATAACATCAAATAAGGCAGATTCTTTACCAAAATTCAGGCACACACACCGCATGCTAATGGATGTTACTATGGTTCTGTTGTCCTGCAAGGGAAATAAAATTCAATTAAAAATTCAAACTTTGCATTAACATATGGCATCCAAGCTGCTAGAAAGAGGGGAAATGTAGTTTAGCCTGGTAAGACAAAGCTCTGTCATATAATTTGTCTCCTCTTAATTGTACTGTATTGTATTTAGAGCACAGATTAATTATTTTGTCCATGTGAATGTTCACTGGTGCATCTGAATGGACAATTACTCTCTTGTCATTTATATCAAATAACATTTTATTTCCAAACTTGTACTCTGGAAGTCTGTCATGTGGCTTATAGTAATATATCACTTAATGTGATCAGCAGCATCGTTGCCTGTCTTTCTCTTTCTAAGTTTGCTTCGTATTATTCCAGTAACTTCTTGATTTATGTTTTCATTTTACAGTGATGTTTTCTGTGGCTTTTTACTCTGTACTAATCTTACTAAAGTTCCACGAGTTGGTCAAGTTCAAGGAGAAATTATCCCAAATTCTTTTTACCATCAAGGACGAATAGTGGACTGCAGGTAAAAGATAATGCAGCATTCCAATGTGATTTTCCTGTCAAACCCAGTTGAATTAAGATAAACTCTGTTGTATGATTTCTAGGTAATCGATATGTTACAGCAAAATCATTATTCTGAGCAGTGTTTATTTTTATATTTTAAAAAAAGCAGCCTAATATTCCACATCTACAGACAGTGAAATGTGTTATCCTCCTGATTACTCTGATCTCTCCAGTAGCAGAACTTCACAGTCTTGAGTTTACTGCTCAGCATTATGTCTTTGTGTGAGAGGGAAGTCTGTAATTGCCAAAGACCTGTATATTAAACATAGTTGTTTAGAGTATTATATCCGCAGATAAATAGCTGTAGGGAAGTGAGAGCTGAGAGGGAAGAAACCGAAGAGTTGTGGCAGGGTAAGATGTTAGGCTACGGTTCAGTTAAAGGGCAGGTAAATGGGTTTTAGTCTACAGTGTGCAATACCGCGTTGTATTTTAAAGACATTGACAATTGATAATGCTACTGTCATGCCAAGAATTCTCTCTTACATAGTTAGATCCTGAGTGATTAGTGATTCTTAACTCTTCTATTATTCCACTATTTGTCATCACACGTGAGGTTAGTTTTTTGTTCCTTTTTTAGCAATAGTATTTTACAGCATTTTGGGGGGATGGGGGGGAAAGGGGGGAGGGAAGCACGGCCCTTCTAAGACTCTTGAAAAACCCCCAAAGCCTAATGTCCCCTTTCTGAGTATTTAAGTCATTATCTAGATTTCTTCTTAGCCTGACAACTGGAACAACTTGTCAGCGTTCTGGACAGACGGAAAAACTTTATAATTTTGTTCACTCTGTCTATATGCTTGAATGAGAGAAAGATATGAGGCTTTTAGCATCTACACTAGCATGTTTAATATTTTCAAAAGACTCCAGTCATAATACTAATAGTATCTTAAAACTTATTTTTCCTAGTGGTGCTCATGTTCTTTTAGATGATGATACAGATTTAGGTTATGTGGAGGATGGAGCTCCATGTGGACCTCACATGATGTGTCTGGACAAAAAGTGCCTGCCAATTCAGTCCTTGAACATAAGCAGCTGTCCCATTGGTTCTAATGGAAAAGTCTGTTCTGGTCATGGGGTGAGTCTGTACTGGGAGTCAGCAGCTAGGCTTCCCCAGCTACCTCTGCTATCTCTGATCTTAATGTACCCTGTGGAGTCTCTACCTGAAGGTGTTCCTAAGACCTGTTGATCTGAAAACGCCAATGTTGGACTCAGGGGAAGACTGCCGTTCTGTGAAGCGTGGATAAAATTTTAGAAAGTGAAGTTGTCAAATCTGTTCTGCAATTATATATCCAAAGTGGTGTTTTTCTTACTAGCAAGAAAGAGCTTTGACATTGGTTATTGTAACAACTTCTGTAATGTACTACCCGTGTTTCAAACTACTTGCCATCTTCAGTTAAGCTTTTCCCAGCATACTAACGCCTTCATACCTCATGACATAATTAAAATTCTAAACTGCTGGCCGTCAACAGAGATAGTAGGTTCTTCTTTAACAGATGCAAAGTGTATCATTTTACATTCAGGCACCTTACATACTGGGGGGTGTGTGTGTATATATATGCGCTGTAAGGCCATTTGTTGAATATGATACGTACGTTTTGATTAACCAGTTCACTGTTCCATATTCTAACTCGTAATACTGATGAAAATCTCTCTACTGTGGGATTCAGTAGACAGATACTTGCCTAAGAGGTTAGACTTTATGCAAGAAATACTATTTTTTCTTCTCAATATGTGTAATTAAAGATGAATTTGAGTGCCTCAAGGAAGAGGGTTTAGGTTCAAAATCAAGAAGGAAAAAAATTAAATTGGAAAGTAAAGGATCTAGGAGATCTAGAAACAATCTTGGTACTTTCGGAGAGTGGCATGGATGGTGAGAGCAGTGTTACCTTTTCTGTTTTGCTTTGGATTATTCCAATTCGTAATTTTCAAAGAATGCTTCAGTTGATCAAACCTGCCATAGGATGTATTTATTTTCAGCATCCTAGATAAGATTCTTCAGTGAATACTTTCAAGAAGCAGTGAGATAGAAGTTAAAATAAAAACCCCACGTGTACTACTTGCCTGTAATCATCAGCGTGGTAGTTATTTTCTGGGTTTTCTTGACATTATGTTCCAGTCTCCAAAAGACATTGTTAGTTGATGCCTAATGACTGATTTTGTTTCTAGTCCCATAATCAAAACTTCATTCTTTATGTCTGTTTTATATCAAGCTTTTTCCTTAGTAGCCTCTTCTAGCAACACATTCCATGTTCTTATTTATATGGAAAGTTTATAGCTATTGACTCATGTGTTTGATTTGGGTTTTGTCAGTTGGATAGGTTTTCCTGTATTGGATAAATGTACTGCCAGTTTTAGTGAGTCCTAAGTCCTTTTTTACATTTCATCCAACTGACTGCAGGCTTTGGAAGAACTATTTCCTCTCCTCTAGAAGATAAGCAAGCGCTCCTCACTGCCCCTTAGGAAAAAATGGCAACACAACCAATGAAAATCTTACTATTTTTTTCTGTGTGGGAGCAAGCTGTAAATAAGAGGTTGCAAAGCCACAACCATGTCTTGAATATTTTAAACACAAATGCTTCTATTCCTTCTGGATATCCAGGCTCAAAGTCCAGTTAGTTGGTTAGGGAAGATCTAATTAGTCTAGGTAGGGGTTAATTAAGATAAGGATTTCAGTTATTTTTTTACATCCGATGCAGGCGTGTAGTGTGATGATGGAACCACTGTGAATCCTTTTGATTTCCTAGCATCTGAGTGTGTTTAGAGTGTTAAAGCCAACTTTCAGGTTATTGATAGATTATACTCGTTCTAAAGCCTCAGTGCTATTGTTACAGCATATAAATGGATAAGTTTTAAACTGTGAATACAATACTGAATTGCATCCTAAACAAACTTACAAAATGCACAACTGTTGTAATTTATTCTCTTTTCCAGGTTTGTAGTAATGAAGCCACTTGCATTTGTAATTTCTCCTGGGCTGGAACAGACTGCAGCATTGATGATCCTATCAGGGATACTGGTGGCAAGAAGGATGAAGGACCCAAGGGTTTGTGTGATTTCAGTTTTGATGTTCTTTTGAGTATTTATGAGGCTTTTTGTTGCTACATGGTAGTAGAATTAGCATATAGAAAGAGAATACTTGCCCATAGACTCAGATAGTAAAATTCTGCATTGTGTAGATTATGTAGGTCTTTCTGCTTCAAAAATTGATGAAACCTGTGTTTCTCTAACCTAAATTTAGGGGAAAATTAAATAAGTAATGGAATGTACTTCTGGTTTTTCCTTCATCCTTTATACTCCAATTTTTACAATTATTTTCTTTGTGATTGGGATCTGAGCAAGTGTAGCTCTTAATATTTATGATATTTGAGTATTTATGCTTTACTAGAAATTCCGGTTCTCTTAGTTGTTCTCAGCTGTTGCTGTACCTCTGTGTTGTTCTTGGGGAGCTGTGGCATAAAAAAGGGAAAAGTGGAATGTTCCTGGTGGAAAAAAAGCTATGGTTTCTTGAAATCAAGATTTAAATGGGAGGCAAAATAAATACATTAAGCTTTTATGGAGTTTATACTATTCTTACAATCATTATTACTTACTGTCATGTACTGAGTAGGTATTTCCACCGGATAGGAAGTATAAATACAAAGAGAAGCTATTGAGGGAAGAGTTCATCAGAAAGGTCTTTCAAAGAGGAAGAAAAGCACTTGAGATTTCTCTGACTTCTCTTCCAAAGAATGTTTTTGGATTATGTTGTCTGGTTTTTTTCATGTCTTTTCTGTCATCGGGACGTTGTCCAACATCAGACTATAGTATCCAGCATTATGCATTTACAGATAACATTCCCAATAAACAACTGAGAAACCCAAACAGGTTTTTTTCTGTTGGGTCACAGCTCCTGGTTCTTCGATAGAGTTATTTAAAACAGTAGTCCTGAGAGCTCAGACTCTTATCCAAGGTTTCAAGGGAGGACCAGATTTTGGTGTGTGCCTCTAGTATGGCTCTACTACTTCTTGTGTGCCTTATTCTTTTGCCCATTAGTGGGATGATTCCAGTAGACCTTTACCAAGATGTGTTGAAGAGATTGTCTTAAAACAAGTTGGCACTGTGAAGGAGGCTCTCCAGAACAGTCCAGAGTTGTACTAAGGAATCAGTGCAGGTGCTTCTGGACTCCTAACCCCCTACCACTGTTAGGTGTGGAGCTGTGGTTTGCACCCTGCCTCACAAAGCTACCTGCCTTTCCGTTTCTTTCTGTGGAATGCTGCTTACAGAGACTTAAAAAAATTAATGGAGGACAGCAGTATAGAGATGGTTACTTCTCCTTGTGTGTGGATGGGAACAGTATTTACAGTTAGAGTACATTAATTTTACAGTGCTCGTTCCAAATCCTATAGGAAGGAAATCATTCCCTGCTTTGTCAAAAGTCGTATAGGAAAGGCAACACTGATCTTTGTTAGAATTTTGTAATTCAGATTAACTCATCTAATTCAGAATGGAAGTACCTTTAGGAAATTCATACGTCAATGTTGAAGTATTATGGGGAAAACTCTTAAATTAATAGTATGTGCATGGATTTCTGCCAGCAGGTTCAGACATAAAGGTTAGATCCCATTTTTCAACAGAGCCCTCTGCAAAAAGGCAGAATATGCTTTTGTACAAGGTGCCTCAGTGGTTTCAAAAGACTGATTTTTACTTTTGTTGTTAAAGTAATTTATTGATGTTGAATCACCTAGAAGTGAATGTAGGAGCCTGAGCACTGATAGCCGTTGTAATCAATTTGTGCTAGTAGAGGAATTCCTTTGTGAGAAAAGGTCAGAATAACACAGAGGTAGTTTTCAGCTTTGTAAAGATCCAATGTACTCCAGTAGTTTCCATTATTTTCTTTCCCCTTATTACCAGTAGTGCTTCCTATGTCATATGTCAATTTACAAGTCTGAGACAGAAAACAAAATACTTGTTTTTCCTTAGACCTAAGTTTGAGATTTGTTGTGTTTCAGAAACAGGACACTCAGAACTACCAAGAGTTTTCACACCATAAAGCCAAACATTTTTCTTTCTACAATTAGTGTGTGTATAGCTAGGAAGTATGGCTATTTATCTATGTATTGTTATGACCAGTTCTCTTCCACTTTTCAGACCTTTCCATCATCCATCAATTGCTTTTGGCTCCATACTGTATTTCAGGATTTAAAAAAATAGTGGTCCTTAATTATCTTGGTATGAATACCTCAGCCTTGAATTACTCTAAACTTAGCAACCTGCTATATCCTGTTCTAGCAGACATCCACCGCATGATACCAGTTCTGGGAAGCAAGTTTTCTTGCTGTTAGTTTTTGGCTACTGCAGAAACTCTGTCAGAGTGCTGGCTAGTAGTTTTGACTGTCACGCCTCCGTATGCACACAAGACTCTTCCTTTGCAATTTCACTTGCAGAATTATGCCTTCGTTTGACTAGTGGAATGATGTTTGTTTGGTTTTTCTATATAAAACTTATGTCTCAAGTGTGTGTGTGTGTTTGTGTGTGTATTTATGAAACAGGAATAGGAAACCATTTCAAAAGAGGCTTTATTCAGCATGAAGACTGTAAAGTTTCTGTCCCTTGGAAAAGTTCCTGTTAGGAATTCTGCTGCTTGCTTGTGGTCTGTTGTGACTCAATGAACCTATCAAGCTTTTACTCTTAAACACAGGAAATGTACAGATGTTTTCCTTAAAAAGAGTTCACTTAAAAAAATGACTAATAAGGGCTCAATGTTTTGAGAGACTATGTGAACGTACTGGCATGTTACCTGGAGCACACTTCTAGGGTAGGTTTTACTTGTTAACAGTCTTTAGCTCATGTAGATAAATAGAGAGTGCTATTGAGAAACGCAGTAACAAGGGAAGGTATTGCTAGCTAGAAAAGGAATGAATTAAAAAGTTGTATTTGTTTTTCTTCCCTGCAGTGGAACTGTTTCCAAACAGTTTTAATTTGCTCAGTTAGGTTATGGATACAGTAAGTTTCTGGTGATCAAAAGGAAGTTTTCTTATTGGTGCTTTACTTACATTTTGGCTGGTTTAAGTAAGCAGGAAGTTGAGGATGTTCCCTTTTAAAAATAATAGAGATGGACTGAAAGGAAGAGTTGCATGTCTACATGAAAACTTCTCATTGAAATGTTTGCAAGCATTCCAAAAAAACCAAATATACAGCTCGTTTCAGAATGTTTAAAGCCACGGTATTTGATAAATAAAGATTTGTCAGGAGGTTTGAATTGTTTGTCCAATGTTGGGTTACAGCATAAAATACTCCTTTGAGGAATTACTTCATGTTTTCATTTCAGACGTATATGTGATCATTTCCTTAAAAAATCTTCCCTTTTCCCTCCACACAGTGAGCATGGCCACTAACAGGCTAATAGGTGCAGTGGCAGGGACCGTTCTGGCCTTGGGGGTGATTTTTGGAGGCACAGGGTGGGGAATAGAGTAAGCATTTTTCTTAGCTTGAGTTTTATGTTTGGTGCCTAGTGTGTGAGGTAACCGTATGCACCCGAGCCCTCTGTGTATTACCCCATTAGCTTTGTCATGTGGTGACCGTATTTGTCGTGTGATTTGACTGTGTCTGTGTCATGTGGTTTGCTCATGCAGTGTTGAACCTTCTCCTGTCTGGGATAATGTGGGGCATATAACAATAAGTTTGTGAACTTCTACATTGTCACAGTAAAAATAAATGTCTGAATGTTTCCATTACACAAAATTACAAAAATAATGGGGGAAAATGGAAGTTTGATTATTTTGCAAAATAGACTGAGTAATGTGGACTATTTCATAAAATGCAGGCGTTGCTTATTGCAGTCTGTGGGGCTTTCAGTATGTCACACAATCTGGATAGGAAGATGAAAGCTGATGATAAGGGTATAGACAGCCAGTTTTACAGTAAAGCTCTGCGTGTTCTGTTACCTCAGGGCACTAGAATACTGAAGTACAGAATTCATACTTCAAGAACAGGTACGACCAATTTTTATTCTATTCATAGTTTTAGGAAATCATAATCTTAAGTGCTAGCCCACTACCTCAATTTTAATGGTGGCTATGATTTATCTACCTCTGTGTGTGTATGTGTACACATAGATAAATTCCTGTATAAGAACTCTCTTCACTCTGTGTTCACTGTGCAAGCTATCGAATAAATTGCTGTTGTTCTGTGATTTCCAACTTCCCCATGTTTCTAGCACTGCGTATCAGCGCTCTGAAGGGCGAACTGTAACCAGGCAGTTTGTTGTTTCTAGTCAGGCTGTGTGAAGCAGCAGTCAGGCTGTTCTCATTCAGGCCACACAGGCGGTCTTCTGGTAGGCAGCGCTTTGTGTGCCTGAGTTTGCAGTCCTAGACAGAGACTTTTTAGCCTTTGCTGAGCTGGGCTGTTACATGAAACTCATCACAGATTCTCAGAAGAGTGGAGACCTCTGCACGCACGGAGCACAACTAATAGAAAAACAAGTGGAGGGAAGAAGGTACTAGATCATTTGCTTGAGAAAGATCGGATTGGTGCTTTACTGGTGGCTTTTACAGCTGGTTGCTAAAAACTAAAGGCACTGAAGATTGGAGAGGTTTGGGACCCAGCTTCTGGAGCAGAGAATTCACCTACAGCTTGAGGACGATTTTGCCTTCTGGTTACATTCTGCCTTGCACTCTTCTGTTTTTATCTTTCCTTGCCTTGGCTCTGACCAATGTGTCTGACCATTTGTTCTTGCTCCTCTATCCTTCTGCTCCAGCTCCAGCTTTCCTTCATCTGTCCTCTCCTCCCATCTCTCAGTACCTGACTCATTCTTTGTTTTGCTCTTCTGCTCTGGTTCCTTCAGATGCAAAGGTATGCTTAAGGCTAGCCGCTGCTGCTTTTTGTTCCTTGGCTTCAAGAAAGCACAGGGGGAACACAAATGCCCTCTCTGGCTGGTGCCATCAATGACTGCAAGGGAGGTTGTGTTCATCAAAAGCTGATGGCAGGTTCTGCCCATCTTCCTTCCTTGCTACTTCACTTGCAAATTGTAAACTGCTCTTCAAAGTGCTGAAATAACTTCACTTTCTTAATACTTCATGGATTTATTTCAGAAATTGTGAAGGACAAAATGGCAGAGCAGTTGTTTCCCAAAGGGGTACTTAGCTTTAACTTAAATCAGTAACAGGCAAGAAAAGAAAACATCAAACCACCAGTGTGTTGTTACCTGCAAGACAATCTGCAGCTAGCTTCACTCTTCTAGATGCTACCTGATGCTGATGAAGATTTAGGGAATAGTCTGAAGCCCACTGAAATTAAAGGTGTGTTCTAACACCTTTGTTTGTATCAGAGTCCTAAAAGATGAGTGGAGATGGTAGGACAGCTGTGCCAAAGCAGGCGATGCCTTAGGAAAGGGGGGCTGTGTCAGGTGGTTACAGTGCAGGTAGCTGTAGGAGCTTCCTCTGACCAACAAATCCGTGTCTGCAGGGTGCAGCATCAGTACAGCGGAAAGAACAAGTATGCGGGAAGTGTTGCCTCTTGGGATAGCCTGGATGGGAAATGACCCCACAGTACAGTGGTGGTTTTAAACCTTCCTCTGACTTTCAGTTTGTGCATATGTAAGTTGAGCACCTGAGTCCAGTGACTGGAGAAGCTTATTTAGCTGAAACATCCTGATTTATACTGTTCTTCATAAATATCACTAACTAAAATGAGCTGATGCAAAGTGGGCTGCACTCTTGTAGCAAAATTCTGGTTTATTAATAATTCAATTTCCTTGATAATACTTAATAAAACAGCATATACCTTTAAGGTAAGGTATAACATGTAATAGCAGTCCCATTGTAAGTACTTTTATCTGCAGGGTTTGTTAGCCTTAAAAACAGCTCACCAATAATCCTCTTAAATCTCTGCACTGAGAAACTGGAGCTTGTTAATTGGAGGACTCTGTTCTCACAAACAAGTGGTTGCTGTTTAGTTATCACAAGGGTTCCTCCAGCTTTGGGTTTATACTGAAGTCAGAAATGAGATGATAGCCTTGGTGATTATCAGCGGAATTTTACCTTGACTGTAGCCTTTTCAGGCTCTTTACGAGGTAAAAGGGCTGTTTCTCTGCATGCGTAGGAACTGCCGCTCCTGGCATACTGTGGCACAGTTTTGAAACCACTGCAGTAGAAGGGGCATGCCTTTATCCACAGCCATACGTTATCCTCTTCTGTTTCAACTTTGGTTTAATTCTTTTGTATTTATAGTAAATAAAACCAATATTGATTTTCTGTCTTGAAAGAACACACTGCATTTGCTGAACGGATGTGCACTATGAAGTAGACTTGTATTCCCCTGACCCAAACACTGGACAACAAGAGAGCACAGCAAGAGGAGGGGTGTAGAATAGCAGCCACTTGGAACTTCCTTATCCAAGTCACAGCTCTTTCCTGTCAGTTTAACTCTGTACCTCTTTTGTGGGAAGATAGCATTCGATGGTTGGAAAGAAATTACTGTTAGTTTTAGAAGCCCTGAAATACTCTTATTACAGATAAATTACTTGCTGTGTTTTCAGTCTCATGTACAACCATGATAAAATCCAGAGTAAGCTGTAGAGCTGTGTCAGATACAGCAGCTCATTGGACTGTTGTTGAAAGCAAGCCTTCATTGGGAATCATTCACTATGCTCACTCCTGTTGCTGTGAGCCAGGTGTGACTTTAAAGGTAAGTCCAAATGAGCTACGTACTTCTAAATCGTGAAAAAATTACCTTTGAATTATTATCAAATTTGTGGTGCACTGCTCATATCTGTAAAACTCACTGCATTTGTTTTCAGTCCAAGTCTTTACTAATACTCCTGAATACTCTTTATGCAGGAATCACAGAAAGCAGTTTTTCAAGTTAGGTATTTTTTTAGCTAAACTGATCTCCAAAAGCCTGGTATGGGAAACTCATAATGAATGCAATGAAGTTAGGTGACTGTGGGAAATCTTAAAGCTTAGGGCATGTACTTATGGTAGGGTCTGGGATGGGGCAAAAGGGTCTGTGATACTGGCCAAACAACTTAAAACTTCCAGTTGTTGCAGATGCCCTTGCTCTTTCCTTTGCTGATCTCTGGCTGCTCCTTCTTCCTTAGGCTAGCTGTTGACAGGTTTCCAAACTCAGTTTCAGAACACTTAAAATAGGAAAACTTCAATTGCTTGGGTTGGGGAAACTGGGACAGGAGGTAAGAACGAGTTTTGAAGGCTATTCCCAAACATGTAAATGTTTAAACAAAAAGTGTGCAATATCCTGCCAAAGATCTGTTGTTGGGTTGGTTTCATTTTGCCTTGAGTTCAGGTGCAATTAGCTTTACATCAAAGACTGCTCAATAGGAAACTTTAGTATAGAGCAATTAAAATGTTACTCAAGACTATTGTCTGTTTCCTCCACCCTGTGTAAATAAAGCACTTAAGGGTCAATTACAAATATCTTCTTTAGGTTTTCTCTTGCACTCTTCAGAAAATTGCACAAACGTATTTTGTGCTGCTGCTTTTTGTTGCTCTTTTTTCCTGCTTTATTGTTAAGTAGCTTCTTGAGGATGTCGGAGAGATGCTTTGATGTTTGGAAAGCTTAATGGGAATACAGCTTTTATTTCAACTTTTGTTCCTTGTTGTGTAGCAATCCTTTGCTTTTGTCAAAGGCGGGTTTGTAAATTTAGCATTGGCGTAACTGCAGGGAGTCTGCACTCTGATTAGCAAGTGGTGCTGGATGTTCTCAGCTCAGATTACAATCTCTACCACTTCTCAGACCTGTCCATGAGAAAAGTTAAGCTTTTTGATTATTTTTTTTCTTCTCAGTGTCTGTAGTCATAAAACAGACTTTTTCCTTTAAGTTGAGGAATTACAAATATCCTGGTGTCCTCAGTTGATGGTTCCTTCTCTAAGTAATGGAATAACTCACAGTGGTATTTACTGCCTTTACACTAGATTTTTCTCTGTGGTAGCAATCAGCATAGCACAACGCATAGACCAACAGCTTTGTTCAGTCTGACTGTTAAAGAGAAAAGTTGGGCTTGCTGAAGTTGTCTAGAGACATCACCTTCTGTGCTGTCTCTATTCCCTGAATTGTTTGATGACCCTTCAGTTGTGTCACTTAATGTGAATAAAGTGGTTGGTTCTTATGTCTGTCTTACCATAATCCTTTATCACAGGTCCTAGTGCCACCAATCTTATAATAGGCTCCATCGCTGGTGCCATCCTGGTAGCAGCTATTGTCCTTGGGGGGACAGGATGGGGCTTTAAGTAAGCAATGCCGCATGTCTTCTCTTCAGTGGCTATGGCACTTCTATTTCTTGCTTACATCACTAAATTTTGAGCTCCTGCTACAAGACTTCTAAGTTAACTGCCCCTCCCCTTCAAACTGCAACAAACTGCTGTAAAGAAAGTGATGCATGCACTGAGCAAGAGGAGGAAATGGATTTGAAGCTAGCAGATGTCATCAGGGTGCAAAGTTGAAGAACAATAAAAGAATGAATGTAACTGCCATAAGTTCACACTAACGCTTAGGGAGCAAGGCCTCTTTTTCACCTCCGGTTAGTAGCATTGTTCTCAGAAGTTTGCTGCAGCGGTTAAAACCCCCAAAAGGTGTCATGACGAGCATGTTGGAATGCAGTAGTCCTTGCAAACAGGTGAACGTTTTTATAATTAAAATACTTCATGTGTAAACAGTAAGTTCACGCAGCAGTAGCAGAGTCATTTTTGGGAACAAATGTGTTGACACAGTTGATTGAGAAGCACCAGGGCTAACTCTTGTGGTTGGTGATTTATTTTTTTAAACTATTATTCATTATTTTTAAGAAGTCAGGTTTCAAGACAACACTTACAAATCTTGCACTGTCTCCTGAAAGATGAAAATATTTCTTGCCCAATTCTAGTTCAGTGTGTTTTAGAACTATGCAGAGCAACATCCAATCATTCTGTTGGTGACTGTTAAAGCAGTCTTGTACAAAAGCATTTAGTTCTTGCCTCTTTGAGGTGCCAGATCTACATACAGGCTACTCAGTATTTGGTAAAAAGGATCTAAATTTAGAATCAATGTTCATAACCTTATTTGTTGTCAGTAACAGATATCAAGATCAAACCCTGATAAAGCCATAATTCCTCAATCAGGTTTTTACAATAATACAAAATATTTTATATGGCCTAGATTCATATTCCATGTCTAAGCTGAGAAGGGGGAAAAAAAGATTCCTAATTGATTAAGGCAGATATCAAAGTAGAATAGAGTGATCAGGTCATACTTATGTGTTAATTCACATTCAGATGTTTGTTTACTTCTGGTTTAGACTGTTGTATTTTCACAGCAGCGCTGCCAAAAACCAAACCCAGACTTTTCCCCTTCTTCTGGACAAGGCCCAAGTGATTGCCTGTTGCACTGCCAGCCATGCTTGCTGCTCTCAGGAAAGCTCAGCTCCTGCCACATTAACTTTTCTCTAAGTGCTTTTTTGGAGGGAAGTGATGCTCCCTGCGCTTCCCCTTGACACTGAGCTGCAGGCATCAGCTGTTGGAGTCAGTGCTCCGCATTTGCTTTGGTAAGAACAGATCAAGTACAAAATGTATCAGAACATCTATCTTAAACCATGGGGTGTGATCTTCATAAGCCTTTTTCATTCCTGCTGATACTTACCTTCAGCTGCAATATTATTTTTTCTTACAGCAGCTTCTCTGTTAAATTAAATCCACTTATTTGTACAATAAATACCCCTAGGTCAGCCTCGGTATTGTTAAGTTACTACAGGGCAGCTCTAAACAAGACAGTTTAATTCAGTCCTGTATGGTTTGCATTGTGTCCTATATGGCTGAGATTTGTGTTTTCCATATTCAGTTTGGATTTGTTATGGTGTTCTATCAAATCTGTGTTCAAAGGCAAATTCAAATGAGGTGTCTATGCAGTGCCTGACGTGGATTCACATGTGGTGGTAACACAAGGAGGAACTGGCTGGGATACTTTCCATTTGATGGAGTGAGAGACTGTTTCTGTGTAAAGGCTGAGTCTGGAAAGAATGCTTTTTTACAGACTGTAACACTTGGGACATGTTCTATAGCATCAGTACAAGCACAAGTACAGTTTTTCTACCTTTTCCTACTAGATGCAGAAGTACAGGAGACAGTTGTCTCTTACCTGAAATAAAGCAGATAAGCAATACATAAAGATTTTGGTTAGTTGCAGAACTGAGGGCTTTTCTCCTCTGCTTCACTGCAAATAGCTTTTTGAATCGATGCAGCCAAATTTTCTGCAAGCCTTGCATTAACCTTTCTGTTAAAGCATTTGTTTTATTGGGTGTACTAATGCACACCTATGCAGAAACACAGACAGCGGATGTTTCCATGGTAATTAACCAGCTAGATTTTGTTAGAAAAACTGTCAGATTATCCTTTTGGACCAGTTTTCTGCTGTCAGAGACATGTGGCTGTTACTTAGCAATTCATGTGCTTTCCAGACACAGAGCGCTTAGCCCTAAACACCACATTTATATTGCAGAAGGTAAGTTGTTGAAAGCACAGTACAAGTGATTGAAAAGTAAGAACTTTGGGTAGTTTCATCCTCTGAATCTTTTTAAGCTGTCTTGTGCCTCACATCAGTGCAGCAGCACCTGCTAGCAGCTCCATGGGCATCTGCTGCTGACTGGGGACACCTGTGCTCAGTACCTTGCATGAACACCCATCTGAAACTGCAGGATTTAATGGAGTGTTTATTTCTCCTTTGTGTTCCACAGCTCTCAAACTACTCCTTCAGCTTTGCATCCTGGTGTCATTTGTTTTCCCAAAGGTAGAACTTGTTTCCCCTCTAGAGGCTCTGTATTGGAAATGTCTCTTCTCCTCAAAAGAGCAAGCAAGATAAAAAGACTTACTCTGTAGCAGAACCTCAAATACACTGGCCTGGCCTAGCTCACAGCTTGAAGTGCATGCTTCTTCTGGGGGTCAGAGGGGAACTGAAAAGGCTTTCGGCTTGTATAGAAAAGAGGGCTAGCACTTACAGACCCCTCTGATACTTTACTTCAGATGTGTTTGGAGGGACAGATGAGGAGGATAAAAAGAAAAGTTAAAATCCTCCTTAAGCAAGTGATGTGTTTAGTCTCTGCGAATATGAGAGAAGGTAGCTAATGCTTTACAAACTGGGAGATGTGATTTCTGTTTCACAGGTTATCAGATGTTCATATGAACATACGGTACTGTGGTGTCAAGTCCATGTCAAACGTAAGCTGCAACTAAGCAAACTTTGTTCATGAACTGAGGTGGGGGTGGGGGGTTGGAGGGGAAGTGTAAAAGAAGGCGTGATGCAAGTTTGGAGAAACAAAGTGAAAGAAAACCCCCAAAATAACATAAAACAACAACTTCCAGTTTCAGGAATGACCTAGGTTAATTTTTCTAACCAAGTCAATGTGTGGATAAGAACAGGAAAGAAAAAAGCAAACTGATAATTTTAGGGGGTGTAGAGCCTCCTTACGTGTTTCAGGTTAGAGTTAAAGGCTGTAGGTGGAAACCTTGCTAGGTTGAAGATTTTACTTCTGCTGAGCCTTGCATAGTACTTGTAAAGCTGTTGACGTTCAGTCTGCAGTAAGGGAGTCCTAAACACTTCTACCTGAACTCTGCTGGGTAACGCACAGCAGTACAGCATTCATGAATGTCAAGCCTGTTTTGATGTAGCAAGTCCGAGCAAGATTTCAGTATACAGCATGTAATATGGGACCTCTATGGGGAGGACAGCTTCACTGTTAGAGTTGGTCTGGGCAGTGGCTGCAACTGCAGCCTTAGGACCTGTGCTCACCATTTCCCTAGCATATATCCTCTTACTCTTGCAAAACCGTTGCAGTGATAGCAGACAAATGTTTTTGTTGCTGACTTCAAGAGTATAAAAGCACTTTTTGGTAATAAAGCAAGACTGCTAAGAAGCAATGCTAGAAAAAGTTATGTGGAAATGCATATGAAAAGCTGCTTCTTGTTATACCAGAACACAGAAGTGACTGACAGAGAAAGGCTGACTGTAGGCACAGTTCTATTTCCAGCAACTGTTTCTTAGCTGAAGAGCTGCAGGGTTTTCTGTCCCAGTAATGGATGACCGAAGACTTATCTCATCCTTAAAGATACTAAGTCTGTGCAGATGCATTTAGGCTCTGTAAGTTTTTGCTAATAGTGACTCCGTGAGGAAGGACAGTTTGGTCCCTTACCAGCTCTTCCGTAAAGCACGCCTCATGACTTAAGTAGTCATCGCTGCACAAACTTCAGCATTAGAATCAAACATCAGCTATTTTCTCACTTTCCTCAAGCTACTGGAATAAATGGCAAGTTAATGTCTTATTTTAAGCTGCTAATTTTAGTCCCTTGTTAATTTCAATCAGCTTTGTAGTAACAGGACATTTATTTAATCTCTTCTTCAGCCTTTGAACAGTGCTAATGCCTATGAAAACATTAGCCACTTGAAGTGGTTAAAATACTGGGTTTTTTACATACAAAGCTTTACTTAGGTGATCACAGATAAAAGCATAGGATTGCAGGCAATACACTGTGTAACCACATTCCTGTTATTTGGGAAAAAATGCAGAGGACTGCAGCAAGATATCTGTTACATACATCCAGCCTTTTTTAGAGCCAGTTTTCTTTTCTGAAGTATTTTTTGTCTGTACAGATGACCAGAGGCAGTGCTGTGCTGTAGCATGGTGTGCTTTTTTTGCATCAGAATCACCTTTCATTTTAGTTTTGTTAGAGACACTTTTTCTGGAAGGCTGACTCTCATAATGTAAGGCAGCATTAAATATTAAATGCAAAAAGAATTTAGTGTTCTGAGATTTTCCATGTAGACAACATAGAATTATGCTATGTGTCCTTGTGTGGGGGACTCCCCTCCTCTGCCCCCACCTTAGCGCAGCACAGCAGCATACTGAAAGGAAGCCTGAACTCCTGTAACACCTCTCTATAGCTGTGTGCAGGTGTCCAGGACCTGCTACTCACCTTGTTCCCTGCCTTTTTATTGCAATCTTCTTCAGGAAGAGGGACACTTTCTCTATTTGCCGATTTAAGCAAGACCGCTGTGTCTGCAGTTGTTTAGTATTAAAATAGTTGGTAATTGGAGTTCAGTTGCAAAAAGCTGGTCAGAGAATTGGAATATAATTACCTGCAGAGTAACACCTGACTGGCTACCTCTGTGAAGTGCTGGGACTGCAGCAGAGAGACACAGCAAGCTGTCCATGCTTTGTGGATGCGTTAAGCGTTCTTTTAGTTTTTCATGTTTCTGCCTCATGCAGCACTGTTAGCAGAATATCCTAAGTGAGGAAAGGCAGTGGTTTCATTAGTACCTTATTCCTTGAAGCCTGTCTTTCTGCTGGATAAAGCTAGGAGTGAGGAAATCGAGGGTTTGGGCAGATGCCAGAATGCATGGTGGGTGTGCAGCAGCCTGCCTGTTGCCCCATAGCACAGGTGCTGGCTGAGCTGTAGTACAGCGGGTGGTCCTCCCTGGAACACTACTGGTGAGATCAGGTAAAGACAGGACAAAAAGTCAAGAGAGTTTTGTTTCAAGAGTTGTACTGGGAAGCTAGCAGATCATCTGTCCTCTGTACCTTTTCTTTAATTAAAGCCCATTTCTTTAATTAAAATAAGCTCAGATAACAACGTAATTCAGCATATGTTTGAATGACTTGTCCTCTTCAAGCGAGCTGGAATACGGTACTTGTCCTTCTACTCTAGGGAAAGTTACGTCATCTGGATTTTTTACATGCATTGATGATTTGTTTTAAAGGGACTGACTAATTAGTTGCTCATCAGTAGTGTTTGAATTCAAGTATACTAGACAGTATTGGGGGGGTGGGGTACGCATGAAGGGAAAGAGAAGCAGAACATATTCCTTCTTCATTGACCCTGGCAGGACAAGCAGACACAAAGCAAGGTTTAATTTGCTTTTAACCAAGTTCTGTTATACTTCTACTTGCTATCGTGCAGCTCTCAAAGTGGGCCTGAAGATATAATTTATCCAAATTTACCTGTAGCACAGAGGAGGATGAATGGGGATATTGAAGTGATGTCAGCCTGGGTCAAAAGGAGAGCTAGTACAGTACCCGTACAGGGGAAATGACCGAAAGATGAATGCAGTTATCTTTCAGAACCCAGCAATTCTTTAGCATTCACCTTGCAAAAGCATAGGGCGCTGGTACCCAAGGAAAAACAAAGCAAAACAAAGAATGCCCAAGAATTACCAGCCTCTGGAAGTCTTCTCAAAAGGAAGTTGCCCTTGTATTCATCCATTAATCTCTTAAACTATCTGGCAGTATCAATAACTATTGTAGCAGTGGCAGCAGTTAGCAGGGCTGCAGAAAACAGGAAGTCCGGGGGTTGGTACGTAGCTTTAGGGAATGTACGAATTCCTGTTCTGTAGTTTTTGCATGTCAGTCTGGTGGCGGTAGTGGTGCATATGCCCAATGGTAAAAACTAAATGCATGAGCCCTTTGCTTGATGCCCCACATGAAGCCAGATACCGGGGAGGTTGCACCCAACTTTTGTTGTCGCTTCCTAATGTCTTGCTGTTTGACATAGGATATCGGTATCGCAGGAGACTGGATATCACTGACCAGCTTGCTATCCACTCTTAACATTAAATTCACAATTTACAAAACTGTCCAGTCTCCTTCGAAAGCAATGTCTTTGCTAAATTTTGCACCTTACTAAGATTCACAGCAGTTATGGTCAGTAGTATGGTAAGAGCTCACTGAGGCACTCACTTTTTTGTCACGCTGGAACACGTAAGCTAAATTGTGGTATAGCCTGAGCTGAGCACTCAAGTGTCCATAGGCCCGTGTGTTTCCAGTACTGGCACTTGTGACTCATTCCCCTTAGATACATGCACGCTTTCTTGGCCTAGCGGGCACACACATTACTGCGGGCTGAAGTCTTCTACAAATTTAGAGCACCACTCGAAGTACTACAGAAATAATTGAATCCTGTATGCCAGCGTGATCTTTAAATGGCGCAAGGAAACCAACACTTGATACTATGTTACCGAAAGCATGCCACCAAATTCCATGAATGTTACCCCTTTACCACTTAACTTTTCAAAGTGTCTCAGTATGAGCCTTTTACTTTACTATGACCTTGGCAATGGCTTTGTTCCTGTTATATCTAACTAACATCTTGCATTTTTCTCTTTTCATCTCCTTTTGATGCAACCTGGAAGAAATGTCAAAAAACGAAGGTTCGATCCAAGTCAACAAGGCCCTATCTGAAGAAACATGATTCAAAAAGCTTCTTCTTGCACTACTGGATTTTGGGTATGATGTCTTTGCTGTAGTGGCACAGGAACTCAATCAGTAAGGAGGAACATGAGAAACAGTAGCCATACACACAGAGTTGGGATTTTAGGATTAGAGGTGGTAGAAGACTGTCCTTTTTGGAGATAATATTTGAAATACTTCCTCCATTCACCTTTCTCTTGTTAACATTACCTGAGAAGTGTTACAAGCAAACTGTTTCAAAATCAGGTGGGTTTTTTTCTTTCCTCAAACAAAGGAGACACACAGACCAAGTGCAATAAGAGAACTGTTCCAAACCAACAAAATAGCAATTATTATTTTTTTTCCCAGCCTGCCGGCACTCTAACTTCACTTGAGTTCGCATGACGTCCTTTTTCTTATCAAACTCCAGTGGCATGAGGAGCTAAACTTGAAAGGGTAACCTGCATGGCTCACATACAACCAACCAAGCTAGCGAGCTGACCCCAAGCAGAATCTGCAGCGTAATAAACACAAGCCACCGGGAAGCCGATACCAGGCTCCAATAGCTTTTCCAGCCACGCAGTGCATTCTGCTGCTGGACTTCAGAGCTCCCTGCCCTCTGAGCTCACTGTCCAACTTGTTTTGGTCTCCTGGGCCAGGAGTCTGACGGAAGCTATTGAGTGATGGATGCAATTCTTCCAAGAAGGAAAAAGTGTAAATACAGAAATAAGATTTTGACATATCATTTTCACAGATTATATATAAATATATATGTACAAGAGAAAAGGATTTCCATAGAAAAAGGTTCTATTCTTCATGTAAATCTATTTTTGATGTTGGGTTTGGTTTTGGGTTTTTTTTGCTCCCCTTTCTTCTGTAGCATGTTGTACAGCGGATGTTCTGGGCTTGCTCAAAAAAGGCAGGTAATAGCATGCAGATGCAGGGAGTTCTGACACCAAACAGATGTGATCTGAGTTTGTATGCTTGAAACCAAAAACAATTAAAATGTATAAATGCATATCTATGTACTGACTATAAGTCTGGGTTACTTTTTTTGGCTGTTATACAGATTTTTCCATAATATAATGTAACGTAAGCAACACCGTCTTTAATCACAGAAGTGCCAAGCTTTTTATTTTTTTAAACTACAGCTACTTTTCTTTCCTGTCTAGATCTTATGAAATAAAATCTTAAATAAGCCTTAAAATGCTCAGAAAATGTTAAAAGCTTGGAACGAGTTATTTTTCTCTTGCCTTCAGCCCAGCCCCCCAAACCAATTTGCAAAGGTGACTGACATTTCTAACGCAGTCCCTGTAGCTCTTTGGTGCATCTCACTCTTCAGAGTACACTGCAAGAGTAATACTTTGCCCCTTGGCTACCAGTAGCTGGCTGCTGTCACAGAGCGTGCACATGTCCGGTGGTGGGAGCATGGTTAGATGCTCCACATGTGCAAACACAGGCTTTTGCAGAGACATGCTGGCAGCAGAGCTGTTGCCTGAGGAACCAGGCTGGCCTGGTGCATCTAGCTTGAGAATGGCAGGCAGACGTCTGGCTCATCCTCTTCACCTTGATTTAAAATGTGGTTAATTCACTCACTTACACTGAAAGTGGCCTGAAAATGTCATTGCTGCATCTGATCAGAATCCTAAACTTCTGTAATTATGGATTTCATTTAAAGGTTGGATATTAATAACAAGAGCAGTCCAGTTACACTACTTATTCCATCTTTGTTCAGGGGAAAGCCACCTTCTGAGTTAGCTTTAAGAGCCAAACATTAAATGCTGTAGATTTCCTGTGACTTACAATGGTAGTGTTGGATCCAACAGTCTCAGAAGAGAACTACAATACATGATTTTGGCTGACAGTTATTGTTCAATGTTTTTAAATAGCTTTAACATAATCACATTAACACCTACTACGTTATGAGTTAAAGGTGCTGCACACAGGTAGTCAACATCGATATATTATACACCTGATTCTGAAAAATTCCTGCCTGGCTTCAAGCAGAATGAAGTTAGTAAGAATACATTTATGGCAAACCAAAAATACTTGCAGCTGCGTTATTGTCCTCTACAACTACTTTGCTTGGGAACGTAATTCCCAACGTTCTTCAGGTTCTGCTTCCAAAGCAAGTGCAATCCCCAACATACACACACACACACACACACAAGGGGTTAGCAAAAACTAAATCAACTGGGTACATATAGATATAAACTACCTGTGTAAGAAACCTTTGATAAGCATTTCACAAACAACATTGTTAGTGTGTGATGTGATATTTTAAATCAGACCACAGTGGTCCCCAACTACTCTGTGCATATGTTCAGTGCTGGGGTAACTGTTTATTTACAACAGCAGTTTCATAGGAATTATGATTTCCTGACTGAATTTATGCCCCCCCTTCGCCACCCACTCTGTGTGTGGAAGAGCACATTCGCTTTCTGCCCTGCACGTACAGAACACGAGTAACAACACAGCTCAGAGTAGGTGCAGTCTGAAGCATTTTCTGGGGCAGTGGACAATTAAAAACCTGGTTTTGGGGAGGTCTTGATTTTCTATGTCCCACCATTGCTGTGCTTTGGGAAATATGTATCCATTTAGAGTTAATTTATTCATTACAAAGCGTTATCAAATGATGACCTGGTCAGCACTGTCTCCATTTTGTTCACTGTATGTTTGCTCCATTATTTATCTAATCATCTGGACAAGAAACTGTGGTAACTGTATAGCTCATTCCAGTTTGCTACATGATCTCACTGATTTGATCTGATCCTCCTAAAAGGGAAGCCTACTAGGCAAATTAACAGCTGTATTAGGTGCATGTTAAAAGAAACTGATTACTTAAGGCTGGAGTTTAACCTATTTTTCTTTACTATGCAAAGATGGCTATTGCACAAACAAATTCAAGACAAATGTCTGAGGAAATGCCATAGAATACTTGAAGTTATGTTTTAAGCCTAATCAGTCATGTTTTATATTCATTATTGCTTCCACTATTACTCTTTCTTTTTAAAATGATTTGTAACTATTTTTTTAAGTGCACAACTTGATGTTGTAAATCAGTTTTTGTTTGAGGTTAATACTCATTCATATCTTGTTGGCTGCTAATGAATGGAAATTCAATAGTCCTTGTTCTGCATCTTAGCAAGATGAGTATTAAAAACCATCATGAACATGGAATGGAGTAGTTCTTAATTTTCAATCATTTTTTTCCTTATTTATTCTCTCCATTTTATTTAATTTCTTTGTTCAAGCTATCACCACCGTTACAATAGCAGAAAGTGACTGGAGGTTTTGGTTACTGAAAAATCTAAAACTGGGTCCCATCTTGGAGCAGAGTTCTGTCTGCAAGAGGACATGTCACACAGGCTTTCTGACACGTGTGGGACCAGCGCTCAGCACCCAGGGCAGACGGAGGGGTGCTGGGCTGCTTCGGTCCCAGCTGCTGGCTTCAGGGAGTGACTGAGACCTGTATGTACATTACTGCAGGGAAGCCTTTTGCAGTTCAAAAATCAGACTTGCATAATTACAAAAAATCTAAAATGATGTAAAAATATTCTGAAGGCCTCATAATAACCAAATCATATGGGCATCATTTTAATGGCTTACCAAATGAAACCGTTTCCCTCTTCTGGCTTGGGGTTTGGTTTTTTTGATGTTGTTGTTGTATGGTTTGGTTGGGTTTTTTCACAGACTAACTCTAATGAAGCCAGCCTTGGAAAACTAAATGCATGCATGACACAGTCACCAAATACCTGCTGCTATTCTTTTACTTTGACCCAGCCCCAGACAAGGAAACAAAATACACCTTTGTCTCAGTATGTCCCAAGGTTATGTATGAAAGCATGTTTCTCATTTAGAGCTATAGAGCATCACTAATGGATCCACTACCATCCACTTTTATTTCCTGTCATTTAACTATAGGAGGATTTATCTGTAAACTCAGTATGAACGTGCAACATTTTGGCTATATTTATAGTAGACAGTCATTCCTAAGACAGGAGCTGAGCCTCTTGCAGTGTATGAATGCTAAAGCAATGTATGGATAGATGCATCTCTGCTTTTGATTTTAAGAAAAAAAAAAAATCTTTAAATTGTTGTTGAAAACTTCCACAGCTCCAGCCCCAAATACTGAAGAGTGATCTTCCTGAGGACCTTACTGTTTAGAACAAGCGCAACACCAAGTCATGATTGTATACAAATCCCAAAGCTCCTCTTGGGTTCTAAATGCACTTACTACAGCTCCCTACCCACAAGAACTTAAAAAATATCTTGGATCACCCACCAGAAATACAATGCAGACCGTGTAAGTGCCCTCAGAAAGCTTGAGCAAAAAAGTGAAATAAGTAACTAGGAATTTTAGTATTAGTGATGCTAAAACCAATGCTATTGAAAGCAAAAGGTCATAAAAGCATTATCTTAAAGCTGCACATGCAGTTCAATTCAGCAATTTATTGTTCAGAACTCAGCAAGCACAGCAGCACATCCTCACATTGTTGTAGGGTTGTTGAATAAGTTACTTAGTGGAAGCGTGTAACAAGAGGACATTTGGCCTCGAGGTAAGAACAAGGAATCTACGTCAGACCAGCACAGACACCCACCCAACATGTACTATTTCTAAGCAGCCACGGACTGCTAAAGGCAGCGTAATTCAGAATGCTCCCATTTGTAGAAACCTTGAAAGCAAGCATGAGTCTGTTCTTGTGAAAACTTTCTTTTAAAAAAGAACCTGTTTTTTTGTGACAGGAGACCCCTTATCTTTACCCCAATAGCATAAATAGGCCATGCTTTAGTGTGGAACTTTCTGAGCCAGTACAAGAGTTTCCCCACCAAAGCTGGTAACTCAAAGCGCGAAGGAGCTAACTGTTTTTTACCTGCTCCTGCATGCGGGACATAGCTGTGCCCAGCACCCATTGTACAGCCCAGGTGAACCTGCTGCTCTCAGCACTGACCTAACCCATGCCTCTGTCTCTCTGTAGCACCCCTGCAAATGCTGGGGTCAGTCTGAAGTGCTGACCCAGGACTTGGGCCTCTTTCAGATACACAGTTATGTGACACTCAGCTGTGGACAGGCAGAAACTACAATAAATCTCCAAGTCTCAATGGTCCAAGTCCAGTTCTCAGACTTCATAAACCTCATGGACCACTTCAAAACAATTCTCTACCTGTTCATATATATCATACATTGACAGATGCCCTCAGCTATCAGACCAAGTATTAAGAGCTTTGAATTGCTTTTTGGAACTGTGAATCAATGTTTTTCATCTGCACTACCTATAGCTTTATCTAGTGCTTGAAGTCCTGCAGACACACAGAGAAGTTCAGCAGTAGTACAAGTCCCTAAAGCTGTGCCTTGCTGATGAGTAAGGTGACACACTCATTACGTTGCAGACTGGGAAGATGCTATGGTTCCCTAGCATCAGTTTTGCCTCTTCTGTGGATAGGAAGTGTCCTTGCACACACACACACACACACACACACACTGTTTGCAGTCTGTCCTGGACAGTGCCCAGCTAAATACCTGGGACAAGCAAACAGTACTTCTGACTAGTTTCCCATCTCTGGTTAAGATGGCAACTGGTTTCTTCTCCAGAATGAAAAGCATTCAGATGCCTGAAACCCAGCACCATAAACTTCAAAAAACAGTAACTTAATGGCAGCTGTGCCAAATTTGCTTCCGTATCAATTGCAAGAAGCACCGGGCTAACAACCAATAGCCCCAGGTTTCCCCATTTGACTCATGTGAAAGCTATTTGAAAACAAGAAATGGTATCCTTCTGCATTTTCCACTCAGACATTAGAACCTAGGTATAAGTTTGACAATTTGCCTTTGAAAAGAATAACCACTGACCCTATTAATTCAGGACAGCTTTCTATAGATTGGATCATTAGACTGTAAAGGTTGAGGTTTTAGATTACCTACTATGTATCCCCCCTCTCAAGGTGGCTCTTCAATATGTGCATTACTTCAGATGCTATGGATTCACAGACAAAGGAAGCACTTCTAACACATGAAAGCTTCAGTTTTTCCCAGAAAGGTGCATTTAATATTCCAGAAACCTGAACAGATCTAACCCTAGCATTTAATCCAGGCAACAAGTCACTTGGATGTGTTTAAGGCATTTTCTTACCCAAGAGAAACAAGCCCCTCTTCTCCTCCCAGCTCACTACCAAGCTATAGACTGGCTCAAGCACAAGTCCCTTCATACAGTTGCTTACAGAAGAAAACAACAGTAGCAACTGATTTTCCTGTGATGCTGCAGCTTTGACTCTACCAAGGGCAGTGTCCTTATGACTCTGGCACAAAGGTGACAGGAGCAGTGCTGAATGGCACCTTCCGCTGTCAAGCCGACAGCAAAGCTCAGGTCACAGTGGTACAATATCCACCCCGCTTTCCACTGGTCAGCATGGCAGCAGCATCACAGACACTGAAAGCTCCCACTACCTATGGCACCTAAGTTTGGCAAAGCCTGAACACCAGCCTTAGTGCAGGCACACAAAGTATGCTTCCACCCATCTCTTCAGCTCATGTAAACAGATATCTATCCTCCTAACAAGGACCTCTTCCCAAAACACAATTTATAGTAGTGTAGTTTGCTCCAAAACACACCAATAACTATATGATTAGAGAATGTATACATTTACAGAATACACAACCTGCTGTAGCAGTGCCCACGGTCATGTTAAGCAGTCTCAGCTTTCAAAAAGAGCTCAAGTTACAGACAAATTACAAAGACCACAGCCTAAGGCTCTGTACTCCATTCATATATTTATGGAGGCATTTGACATATTCTGACCATCCATTTCCTCCCCAGACATAATTCCTCTGTCAACATGCCCCAGCCTTACTTAGAGCAGCACAACAATGAAATCAGACAGATGCAAAGTGCACAAGCAAACCGGTTTGCTTTGGAGTCAGTTGTTTCGCTGTATTTCCTTCCTGGCACATCTGAACTCTCTATTGCTATAGTTAGACTTGCTCCATTATGAAGTTACTCTTGTTAATAATAACATAGTTTACAGACAATGCATGCTTGACTAGGGTTTCTGTGTAATGAGAAAGCAGTTCCAAGAAACTGCAACTATAAGAGTGTCCTCCAGCATTCACTAAAAAGCTGCAGGAAATTAATTATTTTAAGTTCTCTCTTGTTTCATGAAGAGACCCTGAACTCTACACTGAAAACTGCCTCATTCACAGGAAGAAAGAAACAATTCCTTACATAGCAGGATCCTGACTGTGCGCTCTTGGATGAGAGGGCTGGATAAAAGATTTACGTCTGGGTAAAAAATTCAGGGACCATTATATTTTCATTCAGTTTTCCTTCCTCAGGTTTGGTTGGGTACACTTTTCACTTCAAACATAGGATCATTAGGACAGGAACTGCCTTACTCAAAACTGACCTTTAGCACCTAGCCCAAGGAGCTGAGCTGGTTGGCTGATATGTTTGTAACAACACAACACACAGGCTTTAAAAAAAGTTACAATTCTTTGTTAAATTTTCTGTTCTTAGGGCTTACCTAATTAAGAATTAGAACAGCAAAGGACAGACTTTATTTAATCCAAGTACAGTTTCTCCAGAAGCACAGATTTAGAGATAAGCATACTACATAGCATTACTACTCCAGTATCACCTTTGTAGCATCTCCTTTGAGATTATGTTTCAAAGGGTACATTTGTGGAAAAAGAAAAAAAAAAGGTGGCTTTCAAAAGCTGAGTGATCTACGCTGTTAAAAAAAAAAAAACCACTAATCCATGCTTTATCTGCTTCTATCACGTTGTTCCTTATTGAAAATGTACAGGTACGGGTTTTTTTTCTGGTCTGGGTACATTCGACAACTGAGCTTGTACTGCTCCACTTGGAAAAATCATTCCAGAAGGCAGATTTCCCTGCCACTAGGTTATACGTAACAACACATCAACACTTCCAATCAGATTTCACATGGAAACAACCACCTTCCTTATGCAACAGCAGTAGCATTAGTGTATGTAAAAAGGCACCACACGTTTGATTTAGTGAGACACAAGCACTTTATGAGTGCCAAGAAGCCCTAAGCCAGAACTAGTAGCAGAACACAGAATAAAGCAGATCATTTGCTAGACTGAGAATCAGCAGGTTACTAACAAAAGCTGGGGATCCCCCACGTCCATCCCTTTCACAGAAGACAGAATATCCTTGTTACTCTCCAGAACCTCCAGTGACCCATTTCTTGGCCCTAAATAATTTGCTCCACCCCCCTCTGATTTGTTCTTGCATACTGTCCCCAAACACCTTTGGATCTGAATGTGCTGGCTCCCAGCACCAAGTCCTGGCTGGTGGGGGAGCACAGGTGCCACAGCGCGAGCGTGTCAGTAGCAGGGCTGGCATACTTCCCTGTCTGCCCGCTGGCACGGCACAGGAGCTACCCTAGGGCAAGCGTGCTCAAACACCCTTTTCTCCCAGCAGCTGCAGGAAAGAAACCCCCTTAGAGCAAAAAGAGGTGGGAGAGGCCACACTGCAATCCTACTCACCTTCAAGACAGAAAACACTGTGAAAGTGTGTTTCTTCCCCAAAAGAATTGTCAGTTTGAGGGGTTTTAATAATTTTCTGGAAATTTCCAGTTTAAACCGAAATACGGGAGATTCTTAGTTACATTCTTTACAGGGGTCATTTGCATTTATACTGCCACATGTCACCAAATTACATTTAAAAAAAATACATTTGTCTTCTAAACAACATTGCTTAGTTTGCACTTGTAAAATACCTGCTCCAAATGTCTTTTCAGTGGTTGTGTTAAATACACTTGCCACAAGAAATGCTACCTCCTTCACAAACTAATTTATATCAGTGTCAATGATTAAGCCACTTCAAACTTCTGACTAATGGCACCTAAATTTACTCTTGGGAAAACACTCTAAATATTCCTCTGGTAACAGAGCTGCTCACATACAACACCTAGTAACAGGGATAGATAGGAAAACTTCTTTATTTGATAAAGGTATGTCTCATGTAATAAGGATCTTCAGCTCCTCACCCATTCTAGTCAAAGCAGAAGCCTGTGGAAATTAAAAAAAAACTCACATAACCCATTTACACTAAGGCCAAAATATACCAGTGATTCAAGATGCCTTAATAAACAAGGTCCCTGCACACTGCTGAAACGGGCTGAGGACATCTACTACTAACTAAACCTCTAAGTGCCAAGATCTAGAGATCTGTCACATGGTAGAAAAACCAGAACAGGAATACGACCCACTTGATGACAAGTGGGGAAGCAAACAAAACACAATGCATGGCTTGCATGCCACACAAATAATAACATCATATTTATCAAGAGAACATTAAGAACTAGAAATCCTGTAAAAAGTTAGACAAGTTTTGGCCCAGTTTTCTTATATGAAATACTAACCACAGCACCGGCTTACCAAGAAGCTCTAGATACAGGTCTCTGAGCATGCAAGCAATTACCAGTTAGAAGCAACTGGCAAAACCCAACGGTATCCCAGATAAATATCACAAACACTCGCTCATAACTCAAGCCATGTTCTAACCTTAGGTATCAATGCATTCAAATTGTCTAGAAATTAAACAAGAAAATAGACTTTACATTCAAGGGCAGTTTAAAGATTGGGCTTAACAGCAACAAGAAAATTGCCTTTTAAAGAACAGGTAGGTGTAGCCTGCCTCAGGAACCACATACCAGAATATACCAACTTATAACTGGCTGAAGTTAGCCAGATAAGGTGACAAGTCAGGCACTAACAAGCTGCTAGGTGAGATACTGAAGCCCTTTGACAATGACGGTGGTATATATGTTCTCACAGAGGCAACAAAGACAGGCTCCCTCTACCTCAAGATGACAGTCTGAGGTAACTTGGATTGTTGGGCCTGGTAAAGAGGCAGCTAAGGGAGGAACTAAACACCTGCAACTTCCCCTCAAACAACTGAAAGGTGAGAGGCAAATTCTTCTTGGTAGAGACATGCAGGGGGCAATAGCCACAAACTAGAAAACGCAAGCTAGACCGTAGGAAAGACATTTCCACCAGGAGTCCAGCCACAGCTGACATGATCTAGTGTTGTTTCAAGCACAGGTTTGAACTACAGACTGTTTTCACCAACACTTCTTGAGCTCCATGAAGACTAACAGAGCACAGAAGTATGTCCTGGCAGAGAAAAACAGCGGAAGCAGAGCACCACAAAGATTGTCTAAGTCATCAGGGGCTTGAGTTCACTTCTCAGTATAAACCAAAGACATACCAGTGTGTTCCACATGGCACCAGCTCCTGGCCTAGAAATACGTCAGTCTCCTACCTCCCCGTGTCTTGTCTGCTAGCTCCATGGAGATGTTTCAGATCATCACCAATACTATATAGCACTAAAAACTTCTTTAAGTAGATATCTCTCCACCAGTTAGAACTGGTTGTCACATCCACTGACTTTCCTACTGGCTATTTCAACAGAGAAGAGATCCAGAGGATTGTTTAGAGCAGTGTGAGCTAACCAAACATTTTGTTACTGCAGATTCAATCCATGAAAAAGATAAATAAAATTGGAAGACTTGACATTAGAAGTGTAAACCCCATGTTTTGATACCAGTACTTTGATACAGATTACTTAGCAAGAGTTACACAAGCCATCCTGGATGGGGGGAAGGGTGCAGTCAAATCATTTGGTGAAAAATTTGTTCGATTTTGGCCCTCTTCCTACTTACAAAACATCAGTCTCCTGCTAATAGGATACAGACAGCTCATTATCCTACATGATTTCCAAGCTAATTTTTTTTTTTTTTGAAACACATACTCCACTTGTCAAGCAACGTATGCATCCAGAGGCTTTCACTGTTCTTTACTAGGCAGTAGTGTACAGTGCCCTGTCTCAAAGCCCTTTAAATATCATTTTAAAAATTAATAAAAAATATCCACAAACAGACTTTGGATCAAGCATTTCACTTCCAAGAAGCTCTTAGGTGTATTTGTCAGGGAGCCAATTTTAAGCACAGTTTAATCTTCTCCTTAAAGAGATTTGCAGAGGTATACATGGGAGTTAGATTCCCACTTTGCCCTTGTGGATTTTGAAGAAAAATCAAGTCTCTGCCATGTACTGTGAATTTACAAACGAATGGACCTTTGGTGTTTCCCCTCTCTGTGAATCACAAGTTTTGCTTTTGCAGTTCTTAGCCAGGTTTCATTCAAACCGGGATAATTTGAAACCCAATTCAGCAAAACACAAACTTTCAGCTAATACATCTTTAAAGCATTTTTTGTATTAAGGCTTAAACAGGTGTCTCATCACACAGATCATTTTACAATGCTTGATACTGGCTCCAGGTGTAGCTGTTTATGCAGTACATACTATCACACATCACTGTCTCAGCACTGAAGATATTCTTTTTTATTAAATTTGTAAATGCTTACTTAGCTCAAGCAACCCTAAGCCATTGCCTATTAACTGTTAACATTAAACCACACTGGAGGGCTTGCAGGGAGCAAATGCAGGAAGGAAGCAGCTCTGCATGTAGTTGTTTATGCCTTTATTCAAAATACAAATACCAATGAGATAGAAAACTAGGAGGCTATCTTCCCATCCCTTACTCCAATAGCCTGATCATTTTAACATTTTCTTATACTTACTTTTTATATTTTTCTGGTAGAAATAACATGATTTCTGTAGCGTTACATGATCTGAAATCTCTCTCTTATCTATGAGTTAGAGAATCAACTTTCTTTTTTTAATAAAAATCTCCTTTGAAAATGACTCCAGATATGACCTACAGCCCATCTCAAATTAATTCATAAGATATGGAGACCCACTGAAGATGTGGACACTAGCTGTCAGGGGAATACATCATGCACTGCAATGAAAGAAAGGTTATTGATAGCCTAAAAAGGGCACAGAAAGCTTTACTGAGGGAGAGCATGTGGCACTGATCGAGATGGCCAATCCTTCTATGTTTCTTCTCCACTAGGAGGTTGGGGTGATGAATCCAATTATGAAAAACCTCTTTCCCAGAAATAGAATGTGAGTGCTTTGGTTCAG
This sequence comes from Porphyrio hochstetteri, assembly GCA_020800305.1. Classification (NCBI taxonomy): domain Eukaryota; kingdom Metazoa; phylum Chordata; class Aves; order Gruiformes; family Rallidae; genus Porphyrio; species Porphyrio hochstetteri. Next base: position 15,262,243 of record CM036910.1, on the reverse strand, counting down.
AGGGAACAGAGCGTTGTAGACTCAGGAAGTATTTGTGGAGCCGAGTATTTTATCTGTAGCAGTTTTTCCCTTGAGCAGCAACTCTCACTTCTCTGAGAACCCCTGCTTCAGCACCCTTGGGTCTACCAGAAAGATTCTGAGTGGAACAAAACCAATACTGTTCTTCATCCAAAAATCAGATAAAGTGCTCCCCAGAAGGGGACTCAATTAAATAAGATCACTTCTTAACAATGAATCCAGAAAGGTTCCAGCTTGGAAGAAATTTATCAACTTACAAGAAACATTTGGACCTTTCCAGTTGCAGCCTTTTGCTTCATCCTTAACAGCATGGGGCAGAGACTTTTGAGCAATGCACCACAGACCCAGCAACATCAGCAAAACCACTCCTACAGCATCTTAGCCCTGCTCTGATCTGGCCTCCTACACCCAGACCAGGCAGCCTCAGAGTCTTTTCTACCCAGGAAGCTGCCCTTAGGTTATATCACAACACTCATGTCTTACAGGAGCACTCTCTTCTCCCTCAAACCAGTTCAACCCTCAAACACGGAGGCCAGAAGCAGCATTCTGGTTACTCACTTGCCAAGGGGGTACCAGATAGCACACAGGCTCAGAATCAGCTCCTACTGAGTAGACTTTAAAGCAAAAATGCTTAAGGATCATTTTAGCCCTAAAACCAGGGAGAAGGAAGGCTATTGCAATAGACAGCACAGAGAAGAAATGTAGGAGATCCTACATGCAGTGAGGTGCATCCCTCGCCATGTTGAAATGCACCTTGCAAGGCACCGTGCTCTTCAGTTCTCCCCAAAGTCTGTTTCAGCAGTGGGTGCTTACTATTCCACCATTTACTTCCTCACACTTCTTGAGAAATAGAGTTTTAGCAAATTTGCCAAAATCCTCCAATATAGTTACATACATTGGCTCTAGCCAGACCTCTCACCCCAAAAAAGTTCCTTTCACTTTTGTTAAAAAGTAACATTACTTGCACAAAACCAGACTTTCACATGGATTGTTCATGGTGAACAAAAAATAAAGCGTCAGGAGAAAAGAACAACAGTGTTTATTGTCATTAGGCACATCATAAGATCATGGGTTAGGAAAGGTGCATACATCTCCATTTACATGGATGGGATGCACGGAAAGATAAAGATTAGAAGGCTACAGATGAACAACAGACCAATCAGTGTTTCAAGCCAACTTTCCAGCTGGTACAAGCTGCTGTAGTCCCACTGACTTCAAAGATAAGCCTGGTACTATTGAAGCACAAGTGCTTTGTGGAAAAAGGATTATGGTTCGAAGTACATGGACAGAGGGAGGTGCCAAGGAGAGTCTTGAGGAAAAATTGACTACTGCCCAGTGGGTACAGACTGCTGTGGTTGCAGTGACTTCAGACCGCCAGAGTGCTTATGTGATTTGTCCCACAGACTGCACAGCGTTATGAAAAAATAATGGTCTCACACACCCCATTGCTTTCGGTAGTTAGCGTTATGCCCAACATTATTACATTTCTTCCTTTGGGAAAATGTAGCCAGGATCCTCCCTTTTTTAAGGGTGCACAGCCATCCAAGACAGTTTTATTTTACCTAAAGGTGTGCAAACTGAGCTGCAGTGAGCAGCTCATCCCCATTGCTGCAGTTTATGCCTTTACTGGCTTTCTTCTGGGACTCTGCTCTTTGCTTCAGTTCCCAGGAGAGCCAGACCTGCTGCTGTATTAGCTGAGCCCAGAGCCAGCAAATAGCTCTAGTTGTGCTTTGAAGACTCCTGCCCTGGAGTAGGGTAATCTCCACCAGCCAAGATCCCTGGGGACAGAGTCTGGACAACTTGAGCTCCAAGGTGTGGACTTCCTTTTTACTCTTGACCCTCCCGAGGTAGCACTGCTTTGGGAGATGGGGCAAAGGGAGGGCTGGAGCTTTTTCAAGTGCCTGTGTACATGACTTTTCCACCGCCTCTACACACAGCTTCCCCTGGCCAGGGGCAATACCGCTGCCAGGCTAGCCCCCAGGAGGGCCGGGGTCTGTATGGGGAGGAAGACAGGCGGAGCAGATAAGTGGAGCACGCCTTGCAGCCTGGACACCTCCGTAAAGGGAAGGAGGGAACGCCGAATGCCCGGGAGCAGCGGCGGAGCCCCGGGGGTGGGGGCTTCTCCCAGAGCCCTGACGTAAAAACTAAGCGGGGCTGCCCGCTCCGGCTTCTTAAGGAGCGCGGCGGCGGGCGCGGAGAGCCCTGCCCTGCCCGGCCCGCCCTGCACGCCGGAGCGCCGAGGTAAGGGCTGCGGTCGGCGCCGGTGGGGCCGGGGGCGCCGGAGCGGACCGGATGGGACGGGAGTGGGGTCGGGTGGGCGGGGAGCCCGCGGCAGAGCGGCGGCGCTGCCCGGCTCTCGGGTCAAAGGCGCGGAACTCGGAGCTCCCACTGACGCGCCTCTCGGCAGAGGCTTCGCAAACACCGCTCGCCGCCAAGGCAGACACCCGCCCCTGCTCCGTGGAACAGGCTCGGGCATCTTCAAGGTCTAGAGTCGAGTGACCAGTCATAACCGATAGCTCCAGCCAAGTAAAACAGCGATAACGAAGGAGCTAATTAACTTTATTACTGTTTTTGTAAAGGCACTATCCATGGCAGTGAGTGGAATGGGGGTGGGCTGGTTTGTGTATTAAATTACTAGAAAGTGGGGAAAAAAAAAAAAAAGAGGTCAGAGCAAGGTGTAAATAGCATACACACACACAAACTTCAATTTATGGACAGAAAGATCTGAAGACTAGAGGACAAGGGAAAGAATTAGATGGAACTATTCACCACAGGCACAGTTAAGACATTAATGAAAACTGACATTTCCTGAGCATCCTCTCACCCATCTAAAAAAACCATTAAAAATATCCTGAACTTTGTAAGAAGGCTAACAGCAAAACACTGAGTTTGACCAGACCATAAAGACTAGTCATCTTGGCCCTGACCAATGCCATTCAAACCACACCTTAAATGGCACCCACCCCCATACTTAATGCCCTGCCAGCTCCCTGCCCACACCTCTGACAAATCCAGACTCCTTGTGCTAGTCTTACTGAGTATTGTAACTTAAAAAGTTTCCAAAGGGGCTGGAGGGCAGAGAAAGCAAAGCAACCAGTTCAGTGCTTAGCCAGTGTAAACCAGATGGCTGCTGTCCAAGTGACAGAACCATCCTTAAAAGCCAATCTCAGTGTTACTCCTTTGGTTGCACTATCACTTGTTGGTGAGCACTTTGTTTGTGGGTTTATGTCTCCACATGGTTGTATCTAAAATTGTCGTTTGAGAACTAGAAACTTAATAAACAAAGTTAATTACTTCCCTTGAAAAAAATCTCAGTAAAGATATTGCACAGTATATATGCAGAGGTGTCTGCTGCCCAATGAAAAGTCTGATGCACAAACAGGTAAGAATGGAGTAGTGACTCACAGGATATCTTCAGATTTCCTTCTGAGAAAGCAATCAAAAACTGCCTTGTGCAATAGGGTACAGAAGAATTATGCTTCTGGAGATCCTGGGAGCAGCATGAGGACACCACCATTACTGACAGCACTGTCAGTGTGACATCCCACTAGGTAAAGCAGCATGGGAAGGGAGCGCTGTCCCTCTTCAAGCCATTAAATGCCAGATTCAGATCCAAGGCTGTCAGGTCATGAGATCCCAACTCAGATTAAAAGGTAAGCGGCTGGAGTCTGAACACCTCCACTATGCTCCCAGAACCTGACCAGGTAGTCACATAGTGGATTAGGTAAGGACATGACTGCCAGGACTGAAGTCTCTGAAGTGTCCTTTAGCTCTACAATGAAATCTGCTCCACAAAACAGCCTCCCCTTCCTGGGTCTTGCACACTGGCTGTGTGTAGGCTACCTTTCACACACAAGCTGTCTGTACACTTTTCCTGCCTTTGACATTTTTGTTCACATGGCAGAGAAACATTGCTTGTGCAATCACACCTGGAAAAGCTTTCTACACAAAGAGCCAGTTGATTAAGTTAAACTGATTGAGAGAGGTAGCTTCTCCCCCTGCCCTCAACACCATCCAACAGTAAAATTGAAAACATAAGAGCATGAATACTCAACAGATCAGAACACCCATTAAACAGACTTTTTTTGTCCTAAAATCTGATCTCAGATGTTGCCGATTTCCACAAATGAGAGGTTCTCCATATGTCACTAACACCCCCAAACCTATTATACATTAGAAATGTGTCTTTCTAGTATTACATTTCTAATACAAGAAATATTAGAAAACAAGTAATAGAAGCACATACTAGACATGAAATTTGGAGACAGCCCAGCCCTTCTGTCCCCAAAAGGTTACAATTCTCAGGATTTCTCCCACTATAGCTGCTACTTATCAAGTTCCACGATTTTAATGTAACACAATAAATCTCAGCACAGGAAAGACATGGACCTCTTGAAGCAGGTCCAGAGCAGTGCCACAGAAATGGTCAGAGGGATAGAACACATCTGGTATGAGGACAGGCCAAGAGAGTTGGGATTGTTCAGCCTGGAGAAGAGAAGGTTCTGGGGAGACCTTATAGCAGCTTTCCAGTACCTAAAGGGAGCTTATAAGACAGACAGACACAGACTTTTTAGTTGTAATGGGACAAGGGGTAATGATTTAAACTAAAAGATGGCAGATTTAGAGTAGATTTAAGGAAGAAATTTTTTTTACACTCAGGGTGTTGAAACATTGGAACAAGCTGCCCTGGGAGGTGGTGGATGCCCCATCACTGGGAACATTCAAGGATAGGTAGAATGGGACTCTGAGAAACCTGATCTAGTTGAAGATGTCCCTGCTCACTGAAGGAGGTTGGACAAGACAACCTTTGAAGGTCCTTTCCAACTGAAACCATTCTAATGATTCTACATGCATGCATACATGCTGTGCAATACAGCTGCTATGCTGTGGCTTTGCTATAACCTGTTTTCAGAACTGTTGTGCATTTTAGAAGGTAAAAAGCTCCTGTTCAATGGATGATTTTGCAACCTAGTATTAATTCATTAGAGCACACTTTCAACAAAGTTTTCCACCTCCTCTCCACAGATCCCTGCAAGTCTGTAGACTATTTTAAAGGGCTAGTAATTTTTTGTGTAAAGTAAGACTCCCTAAAGGCTTAAATTCTCTGTAAAAAATAACAGATTTCTACTGGAAAAGGTTAGGGAAATGTAAGACAAGAAAGGCCAAAACCTTTCAATATGAATTAGTTCTAGATAAGAAAGTTAATCTTATAGATTTGAAGATTATTAAACAACACATGCCTCTGCTGCACAGAGTAATGCAACTCTAGTAGCATATACATTCATACATGCAAAAAAACCATACACAATTTTTAAAGAGCAGAGAAACAATTATCAACGTCTGAAGTGCCTTCCATATCACGTAAGGTACCAGGGCTTTATTCCTGCATCTAACAGTGAGAAGATTTTCAACTTCTTTTAGTTTTGTTACATTTCAGTGACATGATGGACCTTGGGAGCAGAGGAAGAATCATCTGCAACATGAGGCTCACCTGCTCTTTGCTAATCATGGGAGCATTCTGCATGGCACCTTTCCTCTGCCATAGCCAAATTGATCCACTAGCTCTTGGGCGAGCAGACCCCCAGTGTTGGGAATCCTCCTCAGCTGTTTTACTGGAGATGAGGAAGCCTCGCATTTCTGACTCTGTGAGTGGTTTTTGGGACTTCATGATCTTCCTGAAATCATCAGAGAACTTGAAGCATGGGGCTCTGTTCTGGGACCTGGCTCAGCTCTTCTGGGATATCTATGTGGACTGTGTGCTCTCCAGAACCCATGGCCTAGGGAAAAGGCAGCTAGCAGAAGCTGAACAGAAGATCTCTACTCTACGTTCTCAGTTCACAGGAAGAAACCAAGGTTACTGCTCCTCTAATACATATCTCATGGGGAATAACTATAGTGTAGTAGGAAAGAAGAGACATACAGACTTACCTTATGTGGCAATAGCACAGAAACAAGACAATGCTGCACAGCATCCCCTCCCCAAACCAGTGGGGTCATTTATGTTCAAACTGATCTCAGTAAAAAATTGACCTCATATAACCTGCATTCTTAATGACAGCTTTTAAGTTTTGTTGGGGGAGGAGGAGACACAGAAAGCGAAGCATAGGATTCCAACAATGAAGGCAGCTCAGTATCTCAGCATACAAAGATATTCTTCCCCGCCAGCATTTTTACTGCAACTGTACCATATGCCAGCTAGATCTGAATTCCTAGGGCACAATCCCCGGAACACATCAAACTGGTGCCTCTTACGAGAGCAGCAGTCTTTCAGCAGAAGAGTAAGGATGTTTACTTACATATAGTAGTCAAACACTGGGTACTACTTATTTCCATACTGGTAACTTTGCCCAGCACATAACAGATCTAGAATTCCAATTCATGCCAGCTTTCAGCTACAGCTTTAGGAGAAAGAATAGTACCTACAACACTAAGTGCTGCAATTCCTAGCCTCAAGGTTCCCAGCCCCAGATCAGAATCTCCAAGCTTAAAGCATCTCCACATGCAGTGAGGTGAGCATTTGCACTTCACAGCAGGATCTGCAGAAGATAGCACAGTGACTTAGCCTCCTCATTCCCAGCAGGACTATACAGCGTAGCTTTGTGTAAGCCTCACCCCTTCCAAGGCTTTAGATCTCATCCTGCTACCAATAGATGCATCCTTCTCTTGAGAACACCTATTGTCAGAAAGGATGCTATAGTTTGATGAAAGGGTAGAAGAGCTGCTGCTGTCACCAACAACACTGCACATAAGGCCCACAGGGAGAAGGCAGAATTGCCTTTCCACTTGAATGGATTCAGACCTTTATCTCAACTAAGACACTGATCTAGGAGGTAAACATGTTTGGGGAGAAGTGTCCATGGAATAACGAAGAACCTCTTTGGGCAGTTATCCATTAAAGTGGATAAGAGGGATTTGAGCCCAGGATTCTTCCACCCCAGGGACACTGTATCACTGGACAGTCTAGCCTACAAGCCTTAAAGTGTTTTGTGTATCGAAATACAGAATTTGAGACAGAAAGAACAGAGAGGTCCTCACACCCATTACCTACAGAGAAAGTCTTAGCCATTAAGCTATGAGAAGTTTTTTGAACCAAGACTGTTGACCCCTCAAGACCGAACAACTCCTTATACACAGGGCCAGCATCCAAACTGAGACTAGCAACCACTACCTGCATTTTAAAAGCAAGAAGCGAATCTTATCCTGCTCTGCAAAGGCTGACCTGTCACATAGCTCTGAAATGTTGCTGTCTTGAGATATGTGGATGGCAGGTAGCACAGAACACTCATAGGGCCTTAGACATCACAAAGGCAACAAGTTACTCAGTCCTGACCAGACTGATGCACCTTTGAGTGCAACTGGAAAGCAGCTTTGGACACATGAAGCAGCAGTACTACCAAAAACCAAAATGCTCACCAGGATAAAGCATCAGATAAATTTTTGTTTTCAGAATTGCCACTATCTAAATCCCTCCCCCACCATAGTCTTTCCTTTTGTTTACATCTGGCTCTTTATTTTGTTATCACACTGTGATTTTCCTAAACAAAGAGGTTTTGTTCCAGTCAAGATTGAGTAACAGTCTGATGTACTTTGAAGAATCAGATTATGGGTCTCATGGTTAATACTGACTTTTCTTTACCCCTGTACAGAGAGATTTTAAAGACATTACTAAATACTCACACTTTAAGACAAACAAGGCTTTCTCCCTTGCTCTACTCTTTGTTTTGTGAACTGTAATCAGTTAATCTGGTTTCTCTGTACAATCAACATCAGTCAGTAGCAGACAGCTTATAGAAGTGGCAGCCTAAATATTTTTTTTTGGAGGCCTTATCTAGCTTCTCATCCAAGTCTCACAGTTTCTTAACAAAGCCAGGGGTTTAATCTTTTTAACCCTTAACCCTACAGTCTCATTTCAATAGCAACAGCAGAATCAGTTGTTAGTAACTGCAGATAGAACTCACATCCTAGCAAGTTAGGAAGACCAGAAATATCGTTTCTTATGCATAAAGATAGGTACAAGCCTTTTTTTTTTATCCCCAAGAGAAGCACTAACAGCTCTGGAATCACCTTGCATACTTCATATCTACATGGGCAGGTATGAACAGCTTTCAGCAGGCTTGCTTTAGAAGTAAAAACACATTACTGAATGGGAAGATCAAGATCTGAATTTAGCACAGAGACACTGATGTTGTTAATATTATACTGTCAGATTTCATAACTAAAGGATAAATCTCATAAAGTCATTGTGAAAATTTGGTGTCAGAATTTGAGCATGAAAAAGCAACCCAAAAAGTCCTCTAAGCCAAAAGAAACTAGTGAAGCCCTTGGTAAAGCTTCTCACTAGTACCGAGCAAAACTTAGACTCGGTTTTAACAAAACATTTTCCAAACCAATCTAGTCCAGCCAGGCTCACAACTATAGTTACTAACAGGTCTGATAATACTCTCTGAAGTCTACATCATCCATGAAAAACAGAGCAAAATCAGAACAGCTGTATATGTGTTACCTGACAAAATGTCTCCGTACAACTAACATACTACTTTACCCAGGAGCATCAAAACCTCCATAGATATTCTGAAGAGAAGCATCAACCAGCTTTAAACTGAGACAAGTAGGAAGAGCCCTTTACAGTTACTTCACCAAGGTATCTTTAGGTAGCTCATTCCTTTCCCCTAACAAAAACCAAACACTGAAAAAGCAAGGCACATAAACACATTTCCAATACATTACAACACTGAAATTAGATACATTCACTTGTAACAACTCTCAACAAAACAAGGTAAGACTTAAGAACCATAAAAAAGTACATGTTCTATACTCACAGCAGACGCTCCTCCAGCAGCCACCTATTAACATCTGAAGAAAACACACCCAACAGCCTCTTTTCTCCCCACCAGCAGTCCCCCCAGGCTGCTTTAGTACTAAGTGGCCACAGCTGTGCAAACCTCCCTCACAGCTGCAGGTACCTAGGCTCAGATGAGCCCTTGCACCTGGCCCAACTGCCAGGGACAGGCAGTGGTGCCTGTTCCAACCCTCTAGGCTGCAGGGTGCCAAGAAGGGTAGTAGGGCAAAGGTTGCCATGTTTTGCACTTGAGGTTTGGTAAATAAACAGATACTCTGTCAACCAGGTACTTTTTCAAATGTCAAACGTGTCTAAATCTGCTGGCTTTTGGAGATCATCGCAACGAAACTCCCTGTAGTTCCTCAAGAAAATATCAAATGTGCTACTTAACAGTGTGAGATCTTCACCGTGCAAGGAGGTTGATGATGAGCTGGTGAGTCAGTAAGACTGAGCAGACTCAAGTGCTTCAACTCTGCTAATTACAAGTGGGAGTGTTATATAGGAAAACTGAAGGAAAAAGTCCATGTTGGGGGAAAAGATCAAAGTAGCTTGTCACCAAAAGGCAGCTTGCAAATGTAGGGATATAGCTGTTGCTAAAGCAAGAGGTTTAGAGCAATGCTGATAAAATGGGGATGAATAGCAGCTAAAGATGCAGGAAGTATGGATAGTGGAAACTATTCAGCTGCCCGTTGCTGTTTGGAAATTGATTACTTATGTGCATTTTCATGTCACTTTTCAGGGCTGTTTTCTCATATTCAGAGGTTGCAAGGCCTGAAGAAGAAAGACTCATTTGGAGATTTAACAAGTATCCACATGCATAAGAGTAGATCTACGTTACTTGGAAAAAATCATTGGAGAGCTTGAGAAAAAGAGGAAACCATAGAATTTTCCTGGTTGGAAGGGACCCTTTAGAAATGACACATTTAGTCCAAGATCTTGATTTAGAGATTTTTTTTTTTTAACTACTTCTCTTTAATTTTTGCATTTAAATCTTCATTGGTGTTGATTTACACAGAAGGCCTATAACTATGAATACTGTATCTGATTAACTTGGACTTGTGGGTTTTTTTAATTATCTATGAATTCAGTCTCCTTAATAAACTGCATGATTTATAAGCAGTTGCCTACATTAATCTGTGTATAAATCAGATTTTTTTATAATGCATGTGACCTATTCAACTATTGTCTTTTGGGTACTGAAACAGGGAACAACTGATCTTTCAAGAAGACACAGACAAGCTGAGCAGGAAGCTGCCAAAAACCTCCACTGGCTCCAAGACAGGATAGAGTTGAGACAGTGATGTGTACTGTATCCATGGCTGTACATTGTACAAAGCAAAAGCTGCTGAAAGACATCAAGAGCAGTGCATATGTTTATATCAAAAATACCTTTAAAATGTTTTCAGTTTTCCAGCAAAAGTAAAAGGGTTAACAGGTTTTACTACCTCTGTTTGCTTTCACGGTATCTTCCCTTAATATTTAGTTATTAAAAAATGCCACTTAAAATCTTACACATTCTCACTTGTTTAATCAAAAGAATTTTCATATATAACTTTAATTTGCTTCTTTTTCACTTTGTGAGTTCTTTGTAGACAAATCAGTTTTCTCTGACTGTTCTAATAGGCAATATGAGGTTAAACTAGTGCAACATAACTTTGGGCAGGTAACATTTGACATTTTGATGAATGGTCTGGTTGGCTGAATGCAACCACAAAATTCAGCTTTTCAGGGCAACTACATTTAGTTCTCATTCAAAGGCTTTCTCCTTGAGCATGTGGCAAGCTTTGGTTACTTTTTAGTTTTATTTTCTTCAAATGCCCAAAGAAAAAACTTTGCTGAAATAGGTTCAAGTAGCAAAATGTGTAAATGAAATCTTAAAATGGTTACTGGTCCTGAACAAAATAAATCTTAAACATAGTCCTATTGGGTGAAATCCTGATTGAATGGAAACAGCCAAAATGCTGTTAGGAGGGTTATCGGCTTCAATTGCACTGAATTTGTGCTTAAAGTTAAGCATGCAAAAAAATATTTTAAATGTTCAAGAGAGGAGAGAACACCAAGGCAGGATGTGAGTGCAGGCACACACAGTTTGATGTACTCAGCAACACCCCCCAGCTGACTGCCTGCAGCCAGCATACTAGTGCTATATTACTGTGTGGGAAGGAGACAAGCATTATTACAGCAGATCTGCTCACCACTGTGCTACTGTTGTTAATCATCTAAATCATATTAATACAAATAAAATCCCCATTGTGCAAAGCTTTGTATAAGAACATAACAGACAGTCTTCACCCACAGTCCCTACAGCTACTAAGACCAGCAGCTGAGAAAAAGCACATTAAGGGCTGGATGCCTCAGCCAAGGATTGGTATTCTAGCAGAGCAGAAGTGACCCTGATCCCATATACTCCCAAGCTCTAGAAAATGTAAAACCAGACAGGTTATCTGAATACGTACTGTTTCTCTTAGATGCTCTTCCACCGGGCCCTTTGGGAAGAGGCTAGGGTTTCCAGTTTTGTTACAACCTGTCTGTAACAACAGAATCCTAGGAAAGGGGAGCTGGCAGCTTTCTTCCTCCGTTCAGATAGCAACAGAAATGGTGAAATACCACTATGGGCCAAACTGATGTCAAGCTTAAACAAACCTGTAATACTTGGGGGTTGGACTAGATGGCCTTCAAAGGTCCCTTCCAACCTAACACATTCTATGGTTCTATGGTACTTCTCTGCTTCAGCAAGCTTCTTCATTAACAGGCATCATTTGGCCTTTGAGGAAATGGGCAGAAAAGGTATGTGGAAAAAAACCTGAGAAAACAGATGGATCTCTAGCAGAGGTCATACTATACATTTGGAAACTGCTGATGTGAAGGAGACACTCTGTGTTATTAATTGTGCTGAAATAAAAAAGGGGATGCAATTATTACATGTAAAAGTGCAAGTGATAAAGTTGCTAAAGGAACTCCTACCTCAGGCAATTTATTCTGTCTGAAGAACTCAGAACTCAACTCTATTTTATAACTTAGGTGTTGCTTGCTTTTATCCAGGCCTTAACAATTTGGCATGAAAACACAATCAGATAATGCTCATGTCTGATATTGATTCACTCACTATAAATTTGGGCCTTCTAAGGATGGGTGTTTTAAGTAAAAGCAAGTGCTGTGAGTATGAGATGCAAAAAGATTTGCTGTACAGGAATAATTCAAAATGTCTCTGTGGATTGATTTTGCAGATACTGTTCCTGGCTTACTGTTTGCCAGTCTGAATGTGTCAGAAGGGATGGTATGAACATGTCTGACTGAAGCTGCTTCTTTGTCAGCTGAACTGTGTAACAACAAAATAAAGGCCCCGGGATTTTGTCCCTTTCATCTTATAGGGACCTGGCAGCTAAACACCGGCCGTTAGCATGGGACAACACTTCCTCGAGTCTTTATGCATAAAGCAAAAGTTCACAGTGGTTCAGGAATAGTTATTTGTAAGAATTTGTGCTCCAGACATGTTCTACATTGCATCAGACCAAACTAGCACTTGTTGGCTATCACTGTTTCCAAACAATTTTATTTCAGGTGCACTCACTCTGAATGAGATGTAAAGCCTCATCAGAAGCTGATGGGTATCTTCCCATCATCAACAGCTAAGTTCCCCAAACTGTTGTACCTCTTGGTACTGGTATATTGCAAAAGCTACCAAGCTTTTATCTCACACCATATTCTGTTCACATGGCAGTATGGGTATATCCCCTTTCTAGTGATATCATCACTATTTGTTTTGTAGGGTCCTACTGCCTCAATTAGTTTCTTTACCTATCATTCTCTTTACCCTTCCTTTGCTACAGACAACTGCTTGTTAGCTTCCAGTTGCATACCATCACTGTTGCTGTCATTCTCGAGTGTTTGCAGTATGTGCAATTAACAGCTCCTGTCACCAAAACTAGCAGAAAGAACCAGCAATGTTCATTACTATCATTAGCACAGTGTAAGGTCTTACAAGAAGGTGGCTGAGGTGCTACAAACAGAAAACAAAATTTACAGCCATTTTAATGAGTCAGACAGTCCCTTTATCTTGGTGATTATAACTCATTCTGAAAAATCTAAACCTAGAAAAATCTATGTGGAAAATTAAGTGTTCTGCTAAGCAGCTTTTCTTACGCACTACACTTTTCATGGGCCTTGTCAATGACATCAGTCTAAACCCTGTTTGATCATACATGAAACAAAGCTTCAGAATATGTAATTTACCTGACTTTTCTCCCAAAGTTTCCAAAAATATTTTGCTCTCACACAAACCAAATTTGTTTTCTTAGTAATCACAAAAAAAAAAATCTGAAAAACTAGGCGTATTTTCTCTCTTGGAAAGCTGGTATCGTTTCTGTAGTTCAACCAAAATCCTTAGACATGTGCACAGTTTCTTGAACCATAACTAGTTTTGAGCCCACATGAAAATATACATTCACTATTTTTAAGCACCTCCTGCAGAACAGTGATAGTAAGTGGCTGAAACTATAATTTTTCTCTCTGAAGTAGTACTGAATAATTTCCATTTCTCAGATCTTTAAACAAAGTGTTTTCCTTGTTACTGTGGTCAACAAGAGATACAGCACAATTCCAAAGAAGTAACTCAACCACGGCATATCAAAGAAAGAGAAATGAGCAGTCATTTGCACTGCTGAGGAATCACGTCATAAATTTGCTGTTAGTTTATGTTGTTACTTAATAAATAGTTAACAATCCAAAGTAGCACAAGAATTGATAATAACATGCAAATCATTAACATGTCATATCTTAACCTTTTATATCAACCCTCAAAACTGCTGTTGAAACAATATGCATTTGATGACACTATCATCACAGACTATATCAAGGTATCTCACCAAACTGCACTGCTGTAAGAAACGTGTAGCAAACAAGAAGCAATGAAAGGAAAGCAGTGAGCATCTGTTATTTTTCTTCTAAGAATGATCTATATTCTTTCTAAGGTCTTCAGTCACCCACCATTATAAGAAATGAAGCTAGACTGTAGTATGAATGGGTCAAAGAAATATGCAGTGTTTCTTTTGTGTGTTATCTTCAGATCCCAGCCCATTTCCCTCATGATGACTAATAGCTGCTTTGTAATCAACTTCAGCAAGTAATATCTGCTACCTGCACCCAATCACCTATCTCTTTACAAACTTCTTTGCAGCTTATATGTTTACTTATATGCATATATATACCTGTATGTGTGTGTATAGACTTGACAAGTATTTGTAATTACTCTGAAGTTTTAGATATGTTCCACCAAATACAAAGCACTAGTGACCAAGGAAAAATATATTTTCCCTGCATTTCAGATGCTGTAGGTAAAATTACATTCTTATTAGCCATTTCACACTAAACATAACATTCTTATTAACTCTTCTATACTAATAGGTTGGAGCACGTCCAGAGGAGGGCCACAAAAATGATCAAAGGGCTGTAGCAACCTCTACCTTGAAGAAGTTGGGCTTGTTCTGCTTAGAGAAGAGAAGGCTCCAGGGGAACCTTATAGTGGCTTCCAGCACCTGAAAGGTGCCTATAAGAAAGCTGGGGAAGGACTAGTCACAAAGGCATGTAGCAGTAGGATGAGGGGTAGTGGCTTTAAACTAGAAAAAGGTAGATTTAGGTTGGATATTAGGGAAAAATTCTTCAGCATGAGGGTGGTAGATCACTGGAACAGGTTGTCAGAGAGGTAGTGGAAGCCCCATCCCTGGAGATATTCAAGGTCAGGCTTGATGGGGCTCTGAGCAACCTGATGTAGTGAAGATGTCCCTGCTTACTGCATGGGGGTTGGACTAGATGACCTTTAAAGGCCCCTTCCAACCTAACACATTCTATGATTCTAAGATATAAATTAATAGTGGAAAGGCTCTTCTAAAGCAATCAAATTCCTTTAAATGTTCAAAGCATCTTTTCCTGTAAATATTAATTCAGTAGTTCAGAAAAAAAAATGTAAATATCAAGTTATTGAAAAGTCTGACAATTAAGAACTTATTCCTTCCTTTAGTTGAAGAAACAATGATCTGATAGAGAATATATCACTGGAAACAGATGACTCACGCCAACTCACATATACAAAAAGTTCCTGAAACACAAGCCAATAGTGATTATATAGCAGTAAGAAGAGAGGACAGGGCAAGACCGTTATGAAAGCCAGTATAACATTAACGATGACATGTTGATTTTTATTAGCTGCGCCAACCTCTACCCATAGGAGCTGGAAACCACCAGTGGAAAAAGAAAATGTTCTCTAACCCTATTTATAGTTGCTGGTGAAGTCAGTAAATGCAAAAATCTGTTATGCTGGATTATTACAATGTAACATCTGAGACATTTTAAGGAATCTGACATGGCATTAATCACCTTCAGTAGTTCAGTGAAGCTGTAAAAATGCTAGTTTCCATCACTTACAAGCTGATGAAGTTACTTGGTTGACAAGGTTAGAAAAGGATGTGCAAACACGTTCAGCTGTAGTGAAGAACTCCTGCTGCAAAGCAGACTGTTGAGCTGAAAAGCAGAACAGATTTTAAGTCTTTCAGAGCATTTGGATGCTGCTAGAGACATGAAAAACTCTATAAATCAATCTCTCAGGTAATTGTAGAAACAGCAGCTTTTCCCATGTACTTCTTTTTGTGTACTTCTACAATGGCAAAGACAAGAATCTGAGTTTCCTCTGAAGGCTAAAGGATTATGAACAATATTATAGAGTAAACTGGATGTAGGTGAGAAGACAGTGCCAAGATAACTGGGAGAACTTATACCTGGTTGGGCTTGGAGAGACAATGCATCCTTAAGTTTCATCACTAGCTGCTGTAGTTCTATTTCCTCACTGACTTCCTTCTCATCAGGTGGTATCTGCACTGCAGTGGGAGTAAGAACTGTGTTCCTCATGATGCCACCAAGGGAGTTTTCTGCCAATTCAGGCAGATACAGTTGAGTCTCTTTCGCGTTTTTGTGCTGTCCCATAAAAGGCCTGTTGCTCTCCAGGGACACTGACTCCAGTTGGTCTTCAGAGAACATAACGTCCACTGCAGCAGGAACTTCAGGTGGCTCTAAAAGCTGCATTCTCTTTGTAGAGTTTGGGGGATTCAAAGATTTCCAGTCTGCACACATTTCAGAAGTAGGCCTTATTTGGGCAGGTTTTAATTCACCCTGCATTCTCCTTTCCATCAGGACATGTGGATTTCTTGGCATCAGATTCTGACACTGTATCAAAGGATGCTCTGATGACTGTAACATTGTCTACAATAGACAAAACATAAAAACTACATTGTGAAAACGAGATTTTGATTTGCTGGTAGTACTAACATAGGTAAGAAAATAATTTTTTTTTTCAATTTCTGGTTAACTAAACCAATTCTTTGAGCAAATAAAATATTTTCCTGCAATAAAATAAAACTTTGTGTTTGAGTCTGGACACATGTACATGGCCATATTTTCCACAACTCCAATCTGAAGACATGATATGCTTTAATGGCGTTGAAAAGAGGGAAAAATATTCCAAGAGTAATTTTTAAGTAAAATACTTTAAAAAATAATTAACTTAAGGGAAAAATATATGTGTACATTAAACACATATCAAATACCTCACACCTTTGAAATTCCAAAACTAAGTTGCTTGTGAGTGCCCCAGTTATACTTGCAGTTTTCTAGAGAAGACTATGATGGCAAATACCATCCACTGCATGAACGCTGAGTATGATGTAACTGGCATGCACTGAGCTGACTTCACACACACTGGACACTTAAGTGTATGGGCAGCCAGTCCTGCATGCTGTGGGCAAGCCAGGTTCACAGCATACACACTGCACGTACACACAGGATGGGATGGGATGGGATGGATGGCATGACATGGACTACCGGACTCCATGTGCAAGTGATATAAAGCTGATCAAATCTGCTCTCAGATGTGTCTGGCTTTATTCTGTGTTTGACCATCCCTGAAAAACATCTAAAAACAGCATTGCAGAAAATGCTAGCAAAATGCTGTAGGTGGCAAATGGGTATGCATTCTCTGGGCATTTTTAGAATCTCAGAGATACATTAAATCAACAAAAGTCAAAACAATTGAAAATAAACAGACTATTTTCTGTCAAATGTCTGTATTACATCCCAGTACAAGACAGCAATTAGGAATGACAAAAGAGTACTTTCTTTATTCAATGCCAACACAGAATTCTTCTCTGAAGAAAAGACTGCAATGAAGTATCTAACACTACTGTTGAAAAACATTTTCTTACTTTTTGTAATATCCTCTCATTGTTTTAATTGCAGTAGTATCTAAACATCCCAGACATGGATAGCTGCACTAGATACAGAAAAACAAGAGAATAACAAGAAAATCCCTGCTGCAGAGACCCTATCTGCTTTCTCTGAAGAGAAGTTCAGGTGACTGAGCAGACGAGCAGAAGGTGCATGAAATAGAATCAAGAGTGCTGGTCTGCAGGAAAAGTAGTTAGTCTTGAGTAATTGCCCTTTGCTGTGAAGATTCCTGATATATTTATCACTATACCTTTACTTCTTGCTTCATTTGTTCTAGCTTCATTTGCAGGTTTTCATGGCTTGCTCTCAGGCTCTGGAGCTTTGCCTCTATTTTGCAGCTTTTGTCTTCCTGGCAGTTGTAAAGAAATTGCATTTTATCCATCCATTTGTTGAACTGCTTCTTCATGTACCTGACAGGGACACAAGGGTGGGAATTTTGCTGGATCAATCACACACACACAGAATCACAGAGTTACGAGGTTGGAAAAGACCCTTAAGATCATCAAGTCCAACCATTCCTGTCCTATGCTAAACCATACTCCAACTCTATGCAGACATGGGAAAGAGCAAACACTGTATCACAAACTTTCTCTTCTTCAGTTCAGGAATTTTTTGTCAGCTTTGGGGTTAGAGGCCAGTATTTCAGGAACTGGGCTGTATTAATGGAATTAGCAAGAACAGGAATGTTCTAGGTGAGGAAAGATGTGAGCTGAGTGGAATTGTAGCCAGGACTGAGACTTGCATCTTGGGGTTTTACCTTTCCCACAAAGGTGGCTGCAAGAGGAAAGACATTATAGCAGTTCCTCTGTCTAGAAGCAAACTACTTACAGCAACTCTCTGACTGCAAAAGATTCCCATCATTTCCCTCTGGGCAACAAAGGAATAAAAGCAGCCTCTATCCCTTTGTTCTTTCTTGTTCCTGGTATTCTATGTACCTTGTTTGATGATACTAATAGTTTTTGCAAAGGCTACTTGTTCTTGAAAAGATACTATGATTTTCACAGTAAGAAGTGCTACCCTTCTGTGTACAGCAGAGAAGATTTAGAGATTTCCTACTCAGAGCACAGTATGAAAAAATAGCCATCCATATCTGTCTAGAATTGGGATTTCTCTAAGAAGTCAGGGTAGAAGTATAGTTTTGTCTTCTCCCACAGCTGAGGTGGAGACAGACAGAAAAGCTTATTCCCACTACAGTAATAAACAAACTGCTTCATATCACACAGTTCAAACAGGGATCTCCCTTCCTTAGTTACATCCAGAAGTTCATCTGATTCACTTCCTTTTGGGTAAGCATTGGCTCACAGACAAGAATCCCATCAATTCCACTGGAATTATGCAAGATTTGTGAATGGGAAAGCAAGTCAGACCATTTAAAATTCATATTACAGGGGTCCCTTATAACAGTGGGATTTTACTGTTAAATGCTCACTACCTTCAACTAGCTCAGAGCCCAGTTCTGTGAACAGGCACATAAGTTCTGGACGTTGGTCCACAAATAAGAACAAAGAGCTTCCCATGAGAAATGCAATTCATCCATCTAGTATATGATAAGCTCTGGGTCAGAGGATGATACAATAGTTCAGGAGCAGACTTCCCAGATATCCACTCAACTATTGCTATTGTAAATAAAAGTTAAAGATCTTTGTTGTATCACTTTTATTTTCACACTTGAGAACAGAGAATTAGGTAGGGGCACAAACGTACAATGAAACTGCAATAGCTTGACTCTAGTCTTGGAGTGCCCTTGTGTGAGAATTTGGAACAGCAATTGACTTATTGGAATGAGACAAAGCAGGAACAGAGGGAGCAGAACATACTGAAGAAAATAAAGAGAATATGTTCAGGATCAAATTCGACACGTCACTGTAATTCAGTGAATTGTTTTTGTGGTCACAGATATGAATCTATCTACAGCATATTCATATAGAACTACAAAAATGAAGGAGGGGAAAGCAAAAATGAAAGCAAAAGGTAAGCATGGTTGCCATGCCAACACACTCCTCGCCACCCCAAACAAACAAACTACCCAAGAAATTTGTAGTTTAGGAATTAATATTTTATTGTATCAAAAGTTTGAATATCAGAAGGGATTTCTAAGATAAGTTGTAGAATTTTTACCAATAGTTACTGTATTAAGCCTGTATTTTCTATTTGACTTACAGCATACTGTTTAGAAAGATAACCCACCTTGACTTAAAAACTGCATATGAATTATGAAATTTGTTTTGATTAAGCCTTATTATCATAGAATCACAGAATGGTTTGTGTTGGAAGGGACCTCAAAGATCATCTAGTTCCAAGCCCCCTGCCATGGGCAGGGACACCCTCCAGGAGATCAGGTTGCCCAAAGCCTTATCCAACCTGGCCTCAGTATTCAGAGAAAAAATTCTGATATTTTTACGTGAATGAACATTCTTACCCTTAAAAATTACTTTTAGAAATGTAAACTAACCATTGCAAAAATGTCAATGAAAGCAAAAGAAATTGTTTTGCTTTACAATAAATTGATTTTCCCAGTGATCTCCATTTACAATTTTTGTTGCTGAGTTTTTATCATTCATCCCCATCTGACAAGATTTTTCTTTAAATCTCAAAATGTCTAAATTATGTGAAAATAATTTGTCTTCAAGCTTTGCATTTGAGCAGCATTGCCCACCACACTTCAGTCATTGTACTACTGCATTTACCTACCTGGTCTCATTGTGAATACTTTCGATCGATTCATGCATTTTTATCATATCTGCTTCAAAAGAGGCTATTGCCTATAATAAGAAAAGAAAAAAGTATCTGTTCATAACTTTTAACAGCAATAACATTTAATTTTCTAAGCTAATTTTGCTATAAGAGGGCAAGATTTGGTCTGTTTTACAGATTTATTACTTAAGGATTTTATTTACCTTTTTGCAATCAACTGATGCATTAAAGTATTTCTAATGGCTATTAGAATGGTCTGGAAAGTTTGCTCCATAAAACAAATTCTTTGTCCTATGACAAATTCTAAGTGCATGAGAATTTGTTTTGCTTTAAATTAGAACAAAAACATTGTGCCCTGGAATCTCTGCAAAATCGAATAGTTTGATTTGGGAACAGTCTTTCCCAAGTGACAGAACTGCTTCGGCACAAGGCGATGGAAGGAGACAGGCTGGATGTAGAAGAGAGAAGAGAAACTGGTCTTTATAAGCAAGCAGCAGTCTGGGCCATGCAGAGGACAGTAGCCCAGAAGTCAGGGAGACAAACATTTTCCAGGTAAGCTGCATTAGAGGCATGGTATAAACTGGGCTGGAATTAGGGCTTCCAGGAAATTACGAGATTAAGAGATGGGTGGCCAAGACCTCTAAAACAAATGGTTTCTATTAAAATCTATCACTTGCCTTAAGGTCTGCATTGAAATTTAGGCAACATTGAAATAATCTGCAACATAAGATGCTGGAAATCTGTATAATTTAATACAAATGAAAAAAGAATTCTCAGCCCAAAGAAAAAATGAAAAAGCAAGCAATGCTTGTGACAGAACCCACGATAGGGATGCAAGCCCTGTCTCACTGTTTTCTAAAATGACAAATGCCAGCCATTGAAATTATATGCCTAAGCAATGTCTGCCTGTAACTTCTGCAGGTATGTGCTGGCTGCCTCTACTTCAGCTAGGCAGCAAAGTCCTAAAAGATAGGTCTTCCAAAAGGTAGCACAGCAGTAGCAGCCAAAGGAATGACCTGACAGACACAGGGTAGTTCTTGGTTACTGCAACCTTGGCTTCTGGGAAGAGCAAGACAAGTGGATGACACAAACTGGTTTGAACACAACCCAGTGCTCCCTATATTCCAAGTATATGCAGAGCTACCAACCTCCCAAATAAATATAGAAGCAAAAAACTGCTATGCACATATTTTTAATTAAACTGTCCTACCCACTCCTCTAGCAGTGTTTCTATGCCGGGAACCTGGAAATGGATTAGTGGAGAGCTTTTATGTGTGAGCTATTTTAGTTGGAGTGGACACTACTCTGAGTTTCTCCTTAAGAAGGGCCCATTCTGTCCTCTTCCTATTGCCATGGTGACAAAAATGCCCTAAGCCTAATAAGAATTAAGGTGTCCTTCCCTGACATTTGCTTGCAGTAAGAGGACATGATGGCATTTTTTATTGTCAGAATAGAGAAAGAACTCTATTCTTAGCTAGTTTTTTAATGTGTTGCTCTAAGACAACTTGGGGGAAAAAAAAGTAACAGAACAAATGTTCTTAGAAATGCTTCTGAAGTCATGGAAGTCAAGGTGTTAGTCATTAATCTTGGGAGGGTATCTGATTTAAGCTTCACTATGTTTTCAGATTCCACATTTTTTCCCTAAGTGAGAAATTAACAGAAAGGTAAATCTGCCCATTAAATTTCTTTTTCATTGGTAATTTGAGGACTATTAGATAGTTAGCTAGGTAGGTATTCTTCATAGCTTTATGTTTTGCTCACCTGAGTGTTTTTGTTGCCTTCCTCTGGTGTCTTGCTCATATTCTCGCTCCTCTGCATTACAGTTCTGTTTTCAGATACAAACTTGGGTGAATCCAAGACAGGTCTGTTCACTGGGAAGGACAGGTTTTCGGGGCCGGGTGGTGATGAAGCACTGAGTTCTGCACAAGGGCTATTTACCAACAGAGAAATTGTGAGCAGACAAAGGATAAAGTCTTATATGATTTTGATATCCAGAAAGATTAAAATAAAACTAATCCATTCTGTTGTGCTATTTACTAAGCAAGAAGCATGGTTTAGCTATGCCTGCTAGCATATTTTCAGTGAAAGGATGAAATTTGTGCAAACAAATTTGACTCGTTCAACAGGATCTCAACAACAGGTTCTTCTTCCCACATAGTTAATATCAGTGCAACTTGCTGCTTCTCTTTTTTGTTTCCTTAACCAAGAGCTAAATATATTGAGAAATTCAACTACAAAACAATAGCAAAGGGACAGACATCCTTCTGTTCAGTACATTATATGTTAGGAAAAGCCCAGCTACCTTTTAACCCCTACAGTGACACCTGTAACAGCAACCCCAAATTGTTCTTTCTACCATTTCTACCCAAACATTAGGTAAGCAAAACCTCATAGAATTACAGAGAAATACTGATTGCTTACAGAAAGATTAAATGACATCATTGAAAATTAATATTTTTATTGCTGAATACAAATGGGGAAATACTAGCAATGGAAAATGTTTTGCATTTCATCACATTCTAAAGACAAACACCGAAATAATATTCTCTGTGAGCATCACTATATCATCCATTGGTCTTACTGTATATAAAAAATTTATTTCTAATAGTAATGTACTTCACAGAATCACAAGGTTGGAAAAGACCTTTAAGATCAAGTCCAACTGTTCCCATCCTATGCTACTTACCTAGCAGTGTGCACAATCAAGATTTATAAACAGATTTTTCTCCTCCTTTGCACCAGGATGAAATTATTTAAAGAGGAGTGACCATTTTTTCCCTATTTCAGTCTCAGTGAAGCTTCATTTGGAGAACATGTTGGATGCAAGAGAGTTGCTAAGTCTTTACAAAACTAGGAAGGAATAAGACCCTCCGTACATTGGTAGTGCTTATCTTGTATGATCATTCCCTTCAGTTTCTACATGTAAGTATCAACCAAAATCTCACAGCAAGGAAAGAGCAACTACAGGAAAATCGCAACACAGCCTCCAATGCTCATTATTAACCGCTGTGATCAGTGGAAATAAAGTAATGAATTTACACACTAACTAAATGCACACGAACCAAATCTGATCTGAAAGAACAGGAATGGTGAGATCAGCTACTCTCTATTGTAAGTAACCCCACAGGACTGCAGTTCACTGGGTCTTGGGTAGAATGGCTGTCAGTGTAGGCACTGTGGGTCACACATGGAAAGTATTCATAGTTAATTTCCAATGAATTTGTCACAAAGGATGTGCCTAAAATGCCACGAAATTGTGACAGGTACTAAATATTTGCAACGCTTGACCCTAGACTGAGCATAAGAAATGACATGGAGAGAAAGACATGACATAAGGAAGGAGGGAAGGAAGACACAAGCATATTTTATTTTATAAGACAACTGGTCATTAGATTGTCAGCATGGTAATAATGGTTAAGCTACAGAACAATGGGCAGCAACTTCCCATTTATGCTTTCCCTTTTAAATGGAAAATCATGACATAGTGTCTGTCATAACAAAATCACTTACTCAAAGGACGTAATCAAGCAATATCCCACAGCCTGACATATTATTCAGCGATTATAAACTCATTGGAAACAGAAACTCACAAAGTCTTCTTGTGAATAGGGAAGTGCCTCTCCTTCACTATCTCCAGACCCCTCCTTCTTTGAGCCTCCTTTCTTCTGCAGCGCTCTTGAAACAGGTTGTTTCTGACAGTGCAGAGAAAGTGCTTTGCGTTCGCCTTTGCTGACATCTATTGGAATGAGGGATAATAAAGAATGGAGTGAATTTTCAAACAGATGCTGCCCAGAAGTAGACATGGTTCAAGGCAAAACATATGAAAACAAAGGTCCCTCCTCTTCAACAGGTGAAGAGGCTCATGGCTGCCATCTGAGCCCTAGAGGGGAGCTGAGGTAGATGATGATGCAGAGCCACAGACAAGATTTGCTCCAATTCTGTAAGCCTGGTCCAAATTCGGGCAGCCTGGAAATGCCTAACACAGGATTTTGACACTACAATGATTAAGCTCACAGTCAGATACTTGTCAGATAATTCTGCCTGACTAGCATAAGTTCCCTCTTGATCAATGGAAAGAAGTACTTTTATATTTGTATGAAGCGTGAATACATTCAGCCTTGTGTTCGCCTCCTGTACAAAACAGTAAACACATTTCCACTTGTCACAGCAGTGCCAGGCTCAGGTAAAACAACTAAGCTCAGCAGCTGTGTTACAGGAGGACACAAACCAATTCTGCCCCAGGAAGGGACTGCTGCAGAGCACGAGGTGAGCCCTGACAGACTGGAAAGGAAAACACCTAGAAAACATACAGCAAGTCTCCCAGTCATTTCTCAAAGCGGTAATAACATTACCACAAGGTGTCAGCACGTAAAGAAAGAGCAGTGCTGATACTTCAAATCGCCACTCGACAGAATACTCCCTGATAAAGACAATGTGAAAACTTACCCAGCCAAGGACAGCACCTGCTAAGAGTGGTAGGTTTGGGAAAAGTGGCTTACTACTGATTAATTTGTCCCACACAAAGGGTATACAAATGGTATATCTCTCATAGTAAATAGCTTATCTTTTTGATGTTGGTATAGATTGTGGCCAAGAAAGTTAATATTTACAAGGTTTATGTTAGAGTAGGGCTTCATAAAGGAAACCTAAGTTCAGTGATCCAATTGCAATATTGCAGCAACAGTGTGGGAAAGTTCAGTGTTTGACAGTATAAGAGAGGGAGAGGACTTCATTTTAAAACAAACTGGTTTCGCTCACTCATACTCTCTCACAAGTACTGCCTTTTCAGCATTCACACACCTGTGTGTATGTATACACATGGCATGGCCATGATGACTTACAGCAGTATGGAGGACAAGAGATGCCAGTTCTCCTGAAGCCTTCTGGGTTCCTCTTTAGTGTGACCATGTGCTGGTTTTTGGATATGCCTTTAGCTCCTTTAGGAGCTGGAAGTGATTATGATCTTTTGTCTCGTTATTTGGGTGTCTTATAGGAATACGTCTTGTTCTTTACCTTCATATCATCATCTCTTGTGGTGCCATCTTCAAATGGTAGTCTGCCCCTTGTTTCAGACCGCCTTTTGTTTCCCTGATTTTATTGTCCTGAGAAGCTGTGTGTGGAAGTGCTGTGACCTTGCTGACCAGCTAATCTAGTTTGCATAATTTTTTACTTTGTAATATCCCTCCTGCCCTCCCTCCTGATGCTTCCACATCCACATGCTCCCAATTCACTCTCCATTCACACTGATTTTAGTTTCTGTTAAAAAACTCTGCATGAGGAGATCAGTTGCCATGTGATTCTCCTACTTCTGCATAGATGGAGGATGAGGAAGAATATTTGTAGGAATAAACATGCTATTTTTAATGCAGATATTAAACATCCAGATACAGTTTCTTACAGTGTTAGCAATAGGGTTTGGTTTTCAGAAGGCAAGCAATGAAGTGCCCACAGTTTAGTGTTCCCCCAGACAAAGGGTGACTGCAAGAGCAGTGTAACTTAGTAACTGCTTCCTTAGTTTTGTTGCAGGCACTGGCTACCCAGATATCTTTTGCATTAAGTGTGGGGTTTCAGGAAGGAGACTATGAAGCAGAGCTTACTAGGGAAACTTTCATGGGTGCTTTATAGCTCATTTACTGTAACAGAAGATACTGTTGTACAGTTCTACGAAAAAAAAAAGCCCAAAACCAACCAACCCTGTCTGCTCCTGTGTACAAGATCTGGAATCTCCTGCTTAAAGGTGTAACTGATCCTCCAAACACAAATTCCCAGTGTTGAACTTCACCACTAGTGTGATGAAAGCACAAGTTGCCCCTGCAATGGAGCTCAAGCAGGTAAGCTTACTGCTTAGGCACCATGATGCCTCTTTGTACTCCTTCCCCAAGTGACAGAGAAAAACAAGTCTAAAAGGTTTACAATAAATTGGAAAAGTTCTGAAATAAAGGAAATTTTGCGCAGGAGATTGTTCAGCTTTAGGATGAATTAATTTCTGGATGAGTCTTTATTGGGATTGGGAGGAAGGAAGGAGTGCTGGGACACAGGTTTTAGGTTGATCTGCAAATGGCAAATTTGTAATAAAACTCCTTGGGAAGAGGACTTGCACTATGACATTTCATGCCCCTACTCAGTTATTTCAGAACAAAACACTCCTTCTAAAGTTAGAAGCTCCATTTTTCTCTTTCCCTGACTCACTGTTCCCAGATAAATAATGCTAATATGTCATGGCCATTACAGCTAATACACATATAATTTCATAATCAACATACTTGAAGAGTCTCCTGCCTACTTACCTACATGAAGAACCTGAACAGGGAAATTAATCAGTATAACAGGACTCTACCTGCACACAGTGTTCCACAACAGGATGTGACCTCTTATGTGGTTTGCTGAGACGACCAGTGAAAAAGCAGACTTGGCAAAGGTCAAAATTGAAGCACTTAAGACAGCGATACCTGTGAGAAAAAACAGAAGGATTCAGTTACTTCCCCATAAGTAAGTACTTGGTCTACGTGAGCTTGATTACTGAGAAATCCAAATCCCTGGGTTCTGAAATCCATAGAAACACCTAGAATAATGACTTTCCTCAGCAGTTCTCTGAAGGCCAAGAGTTATTTTGTCCAAATGACAGCGAACTATTCTCCAGAGTATTAATGATTTGGATATTATTTATTTACTGGATTGAAATTCAGTCCAAGGAAGAAACTGTTGTTCTAGTACCCTTTTTGAAAATGCAGTTAAATCTTCATATGCTTCTTATCCACCAAGTTATATTTATTTGCTGTTCTCATGAAAATATTATATAACTACATTATTGATGTAGGATTTCTAACTTTGCTAAGCGTAAAATGCAAGAAACTAAACTTGCAGGCTTACTATTACTGAGAAGATAGTAAGGGTAAAATACTTTTCTGAGCATTCTAGTCAGTATGCAACAGATAGTATTCTATTCATTATGCCATTTAATACCATTACTTCCATGAGGAAGATGCTAGGATGAATAACTTAACTAGCCAGTTAACACACCTGATTATGGGGCAAAGAACTAAGATACACAGGTTTAATTGGCTTTTCCACCAAACTGCCAGTTCACTTTCAGTAAGTCTCCATTATCATGTCTGTGGATGTAGGCTTGAGCATCAGTCTATGACAGTTCTCTCCTTCCCTATATTACTTGTTAAATTAGATTATACCTGAAGTTTGTTGCTTAATACAGCAGTAGGACATGCACAGCCTGTAGGGTATGCAAACAATTGATGCTACAGAATACAGTAATTACTGACGCACCTGAGGCCTGTAATAGGGAAAACTTTGCAGACTCTACATCTTGCTTGGTGAGAAACCATTTCTGTGACTGACAACCTGTAACATGTAGGTAGCCACAAGAGAACAGCAGGCTCTGATCCCAGCCAAGACAGGAATTTTTCTTCAACAATTGCTGAATTCAGAACCTGAAAAAAATACATGTCTCAAGTTTAGCCATTTACTTGAAAAGAACTGGAGTCTCATCTATGCTTCCTAATAAAAACTTTGATATGGGACTCTGCTAGCATAAATTTTCTATTCATGTAAGAAGTTACTGGGTTCCAAAGGTTTTGAGTCTTCAGTAGTATCTCACTGAGCATCTTTTGTATAGATACATATCCTCCTATATTGTGAGACTGTCAAACAGTCTTCCTTCTTAAAAGTACATATTGGTGGATGTTATATGGTGATACACTAGCAATTTTAATCAACCAGCAACATTCAAAGTAACTTCGCGGGACATCAGAATTTCACTCACCCCATGGAAACAGCTGCGAGTCGCAATTTCCACACAAGATAAAGTACAGCTTTCTCCCACAATGGCTGGGATCTGCATCAAGAAGAAAGGCTCAGAAACACCTCAATAAAAAACAGATGTTCCTATCATGCTCTGCTGAGATGGTGACAGCACACAGATGGTGAAGCTTCTATAGAAATACCTTTTTACATACTGTTCTGAAGAATACCTGTTCATATTCATACCACGAGTATGCCATTTCATAGTTCAGTATGTGTCAGAATGATTTGCTTCCAGCTCACTTACTGAAATGGAACAACATACTAGATCGCCATACTAGAATACCAAAGGACACTACGTGGAGCCTAAGGGGTCATTTTCAGATCCCATTTTCAGCACTAGTTCAGCTGGAAATATCTGTATGCCAAGGTACTTTCCTGCAACTGCAAGCTATTCTAGTGAGTACAGACATCTGAAGTTTTGTATGTCCATAGCAAAAGTTTTATGCAGCCGTTCCCAGGACCTGTAAGTTCAGGCAAAATCAATGCATGGAGACACTGATGTGAGTGGTTACTCTGAGAAAAGCTACAAAATTTAATTCTTTTATCTACTTTGCATCATAGTTCCCTATGTCCACAGAATGCCCTACTGACTTTAGTCATATAATGTAATCAAATGTCAAATGTATCAAACGTATTTTTTTTCCTCCTATATTAGGGCATTCCTAATATGTAGCAACACTGCAGTGTCATTACCTGATTTAAGTCTGTTAGTAGGCTTCTCAGGGCACTACGGGTAATTGAGGCCGCCTTCCCATCAGGGACAGCATAAAACTGGAAGAAAGCTGAAAACAACCAAAGGAAAGAAACTGGAATCCTGTCAGAGCCTGAAGTGTCTTCTAGCTACTTATTCTCAAACTACATGATCATTGCAGCCTGCAAAATAAACACCTCAAGAAAGTTCCCCATTATTGTCTATCCAACAGGCATTCTGTGCCTGCTGTGACAATACTTTCTTCCTACAGGCATGTGAGAGAGAAGGAAAGCAAGGAAATTATGGCAATTCCTTATTTCTGGCAGTTAAGACACGTAAGGATGTAAGAAATTTTTAAAAACGTATTTATACAAGATATGTCCTATTTAATATGGGAATTGTTAACTCCAAATTGTAATTTGGAAGGAAATACACAGTATGTAATAGGGGGGTATGAGGCCAATATGCTACATATAGTCCATTTGTTCTCCATTTTGAGCTTTTAATTCAGGCAGAAGTCATTGTGCTGCACATTGCACTGGGCTACATTTATCTGTTATACCTATTTCCTTAAGCATTTTTGCCTGATGTTACAATGGCTTTAAAAGCTTCCTGGATCAAATATATAAAATAGTTATCTAATCCAACGAAATTTAAAACTAGGGATTTTCTGGTCTTTTCTGTCAGGCAGCTAGAACTTGGCCTTCATTTTTAGGCTCTACTTATCTTAAACTGTTCTATGACTTGTCCTGAGATGTTTTATGCAAAGATGACTATGCACACTGCATCAGCCCTTCTCTGCAACTAAGCAGTCAATACAATTATATACTTTTATCTAATTTTTATATAATTATATACTTTTTACATGGCAGAACTGTATTCTCTTTTGAAGGAAAAAAATGGCAATTTGACATTTTTCTCAATGCTCAGTATTTTAAGCAGTGTGCAAAATCATACATTTCCCACCTCTGTATTTAGCCAGTAGCGTGTCTCCGGAAAGGGCAATCAGGGCAGCTGCAGCAGGTCTAGTTTTGATATAACCTGTTCCAGATCTAGGAAAATAAAGTAAGTTACACTAAGTCACCAAGAATGTAAAAACTGAAACCTCTAAAGAAAAAAAAAAAATTACTATTTTGGAAGACAACTTCAAAAGTCATATCCTTTTATATGTACATAACTAATGGCTCATTGTAGTGATATTTTACGTCTAGGATTCTTTGTCACTGAACATAACTACAGAGTTAACAGCTCAAGACACCATGCAATCATAAAAACTAAAATGACTGCATCTCCTTTACTCGCATTCTGAGTAAAATATAATGTTACATTTACAATACATGTCCTAAAAAGATCTGCTCTTCATTTCTGGAAAAAATTCCCAAATATGGAAGAGAAAGTGTTATTACAATCTAGATTTTGCATTATATCATCAGACAGCTTCACTGTGGCCCCAGATCTGTACTGAGCTCCTCTTAGACAGATACCCTTCCATTTCACTGCAACTTGATTTAACCAAAAGGATATATGTAGGAGGATGACTTTAGTTTTGACTGTTAGATCATGAAGAATGTAACTTTATTTAGAACCCAAGTTTGCGAAATAGGCCCCTAATGAAAAAAATGTTTATTTATGTAAAGACAAAGCACACATGGATTGGAAAACATAAATCAGGAAATCTTGGAATTCTATATTTAAAATACCCCGTTTGCAAAGCAGTATTGCAGTTTAGAATATTGTTACATAAAGCTGTCTTCAAGAATCTTGAGACAAACTGCATTTTTATGGGGCACACTGCATAAAGCTGCAATCTAGTCTCTAAAGTATGAGCTGTATGGAAGATTCTTGGTCAAAAGTTTCTAGATTTTGAATGTATATATTTAGATTTTCCAGTTCTTTCATAGAAAAAAAGTCCAAGATTGAAGTTATAATATCAAAACCTTTATAATGGTTTATGTAAACTTACTAAGTAAGCTACCACATAAACATGGAGAAGTCCTTTTGTGCTCTTGCCATGAAATACTTTCCCATGTTGATAGTGGAGCACAGCACTTTACAGAGAAAACATTATTAGAAGGAAATTATAAGAAGCTTTTTCTATCCTACATACATGGCAAGAAACTTGTGAAAAAAAAGGAAATGGTACACTGTCCTAAGAAAACAGAAACAAAACAGAGATAGTCCTGTTAAGAAGGTTCTTCTAAATTACTTCCCTACAGTACATACACAATTACAAAACACTCCTGATGTTTCTAGCTTTGTTTTGTAATGCCATCAGTTTATTCTTAGCCTTAATTGTTGGGATTTTTTTAAGTAGAAAAAACTTCATAACACGGGACCTTAAGCAGTAGTGATCATGTTAACTGTGACTCAAGAATAAGTCCTGCAGACCACCTATATCTCACTCACTTTCAATAAAAACTTAGTTCTGATGTAGAAGGGAATTAATTTCACCAGTGGTGAATAAATTCTAGAATGAATTTAAATCTGACACAATCACAAACCTGTCCTACCTTTAGCAAATTAATTTATTATTTGCAAACAACACTTGGCAAAAGTACACTCAGTGAGCTGCTTCCTTATTATAACCCAGAAACTTTTTGCTATTCACAGGAGCTAGCTGATCAGCTTAGTTATGACACAGTAATTTTGTTTCATAATTAGTTGATGAACATTTTAAGTTGAAGAAAAATGAATATGAAAAATGACTGGCAAATTCTTGACCTGTGCCTGGTCATTCAAAGGCAAATATTCACTCTTTTTCAGGAGTGTTTCAAAATATCTTGGCAGCCAAAGAAGAGCTACTCTCCAAAGCTGTTCACAGAAAAAGTTAGCATGGACTGGACACATCTGGACTTACAGATAATTTTGGAAACATTTCACCACTGTTTCTCCGATAAAGTTTTCTGCCTCATATTCCTATAGCTGAACTCCTCCCATTGTGGCATCAAGGAAAATACCATCCAAATGGGAGAGTTTCATACAGAAATGGTAGAAACATATGGTTTCATACACAGCAGTAGAAACAGCCTTGGTCTAGCAGTACTCCACAATAGATCTACATTTATGCTTCCTCTCACCTGTCATACATCGCAACTAACAGGCTCAACGTGAACTCAGCAGCTCTTGGATCTACCTGGCCTGGCTTTTCTATTCTTGCCCTTTGAAACAGTTCTGTCAGCATTCTGGAGATCTGCTGCACTTTCACAGAAATCTGTTTTTCCTTCTGGCTCTGTTCAATTGATAGCATGTGTTGAATCAGAGAAACATCAATCAAATCCACTGTGAAAAAATTAAGGGAGAAATGAATGAGGATCCCTGGCTTTTCATGAATGGAAGCCTGGGATTTTTTTAATTAGAAGTGCCTAGCTGAGACAAGTCTGTAAAATGAATTCTAAAACATTATGCAGCATAAAAAGGAAGTAATCTGGGAAAGGTCTTGCTGAGTTTATGGATGTAGAAAAACTTGTGAAGCTGCAAAGATAGAACAGCTCAACTAAAAGTCCCTAGACGTGATTTGGGGATATAGAAGAAGGGAAGGAAAATGACATGATTTACTGCATCCAAATTATAGATCTCATTTTCACTCTAGGTACAGATACTGAGCACTATTCAGTACTTCAAATTAAAGCTCACCTGGGACTGTAGAAGCAATTTGTAAGCTTTCTCCTCATGCACAAATACAAAGAGAAGGGGGTGCCATCGCCAAGAAAGGGGCAGACAGGCTATATTATAAACGTGGCATGGAATAACTAATATCAGGTGGGAAGAGAGATATGGCTTCTTAATGGTTAAATTCAGTACTGCAGAGGCATGATCAATTAGAATTAACATCAGAAGAGAAACACTAGTAGACTGAGGGTTTGTAGATTGCTGAAGAAGCAGAGAACTCAAAGGGTAACATCTATGGTCTTTCCAGTGGAAATGGGAAAATATCAGCACAGACACTGGTGAATCTCAATCTGGAAACCCATTTACAATTCTGGTCACCTGTGTTCAAGGAAGAGCAGAGCAACTGGGATGAATTGGTTCTTCCATGCTGTGACACATAGCAATAGGCAGATTTAACCATATGAAGGTGCAGATGAGACTAAACTTGTTCATAGAAGAGCGTGCCCAAATGAATAAATATGGCCAAGGCCAACAAATTAGTCATCTTTTCTGTGCTACCATGAAGCCTTCACTTGCAATCCTGAGCATTTTCAGAAACAGACTGTTTCAGGTGAAAAAGTTGAGATTTCCATCCATTTTAGCTCAATATGGAATTTACAGTAATTTCAAAGTGAGCTAGGTGACCAGGGCTTTGTTCCATAATTCTTTGCTTGTACAGAATACTCACTCACTTCAAAGACAGGGAGAATGAGTGCTAGCCAGGGGTTTCATGCTCTATCATATCTTTTTTTGTTCTCATCAATACTTAGAGAATTAATAATCACTGCCAATGCATTTTTGATGATCCACAATTACTTACAATAAATTAGTTCCTAATAAACACATGAAAATTTGACATCTAATGAGAACAACATACAGATAAAGAATCATAATTGCCAGTGATGTCTACATAGCAGTGCTGCAGATTGTAATAATAAATTTATTCTCCCATGCCTTTAAAAGTTTACTGATGTATTTCCACTGGCACTCAAAGGAGGAAAAAAATCAATTTGTATACAAAGTACTATCTAGCTCTTAAGTGTTCATAATGCATTCTGAGATTCTTATGTCAAAAATGAGAGAGCAAAGTAGCGTAATAACTCATGGTGACAGCAACACAATTTTTTTACAGATTTTTCTCCCTGTCGAAGCACAGGACTCGCTTCATTTACTAACACTGGCAACGACTTTGTACTGAGCGTAGTTTTAGGGCTGTTCTGTAGACGGAGCTCTGAACATCATTGAAAGCCTCTGTGAAAGAAAACAAACATTACAATTGAGTGGTTCATTTAAAAAAAACACAAAACAAAAAACCCAAAACACCTGTTTAATTAAAAATGAAAACAACCAAATCTGGACTTTATCAAAACCCACAATACTTTGAAGGAAATAAATAAAAATTTCTTTTTTTCCCAATAGTATTGTGGGGAAAATGGTCTTCTTATGACCAGTGACATGAGTCTTAAAAATAGTATGTAACATAGAGAGCGCACCTGCTTCTTTGGGAATCAAGTCAGTTCATGCACCAGAAAAAAGGGTATGCACTGGGCCTACTTTTAGCCAAGATCCTAATGAAATACTATGCATTACGGCAAAATTTTCTCAGTCAGAGATGCTCTTCTACAAGGAACAGTTTGGCAGCCTGCGCAGCAGTTATTGTTTTGGATGCGTATCGTTTCAAGCATTAAACAAATTTTCTGTGAAGACCAACATCTGGAAGTCCCGCAGAAGTAATTTACTGGAGCAACTGGCTTTTGATATCTCTTCTTAGTAATCCCACTCAACTAAATCCCATATCCACACATGATTTCAGCTCATTCCTTTGGCATCAATAAAGGATGTTTTCCAGAGTGGTGGGTTGAAACATGACCTATATCTGATACTTTACACACATACCTAGAACTTCAGGTGAAAAAAAAAAACAAACCCTAAACCAAACAAAAAACCAACTTGTTCACAATAGCTCTAGAAACTAGAAAGGAATGAAGGAATAAAGGAATTTAGCAGTTCTCCTGTCTCCAGAGACTCTTTCTGTCTGTACTTCAGAGAGGAAGAACTACTCACAGTTGATTAAGATCAAAGCTAAGCAAGAAATATCTGAAACTGAGTAGAAATAACTCATGAAACTCTCTACCTGTTTAGTCTGGAAATGAGCCAGTCTGTGCAATGGTTTCCCACAAATGTACCAGACTAATGTTAATAGTCAGCAAATTACGGGCTCTGCTGGTTCCCAGATGCTGCCTAAGATATAGAAATAAGCCAATATCTGCTATAGCATCTGTTTAGTTCTGCTTTTGTCATCCTATGTTTTGTGATATTATTTGGAGATGTAGTATTTACTGGATGCATTTCAGAGATGAAATTAAACAGAATCGCATAAAACAACGTAGTTTTGGTGCCAATCGCAGAGAAACTCCAGGAAATTTCATGGTCTTTGCTCATGATAAAGCAGGAGTAACTCTAGTAACTGCAAAACCTTATCACAGTGAAACTAGTTCCCAAACCAGTTTCCAGTACATGAAATGGGGTATTTCACTATTGAAGAGTCTGGTGTTCACATACAGAATTATTACAGAGCCCACAGTGTATAATTCCAGGCACGTGTGGGCATACTTTTACACCAGACTCTTTCCAAAATCCATTGATTGCAACTGCTCACAGGCCTATTTTCTGAACTTGTCAAACTGAACTAAAGTTTTCAGCTGGGCTGATATTATTTATTTTTCAGCTGAGAAGGGAAAGAAGCAGCATAACCATGAATCTACTTCTATAAACAACCCTGAAAGTAAATGTAATTATGTCCTTGATAATAATAGAAACTGAATGTCTCCCCTCAGGATTTATTTCATTAGTGCTCTAATTTACATTTTATTTTTAAACATAAAAATATAAATATGAATTCAGTATAGTAACTATCTTTCAGTTAATATTACAGTTGACAAACACTAGGTATAGCAGATCTAAGTTACATAAGAGTCCAAAGGACACATATATGGCTTTTAATGGTGAAAAAGGAATTTTTTTTTAGAATAAATAAAAATTAAATGGTTAGAAACTATATAAAACTTAAACAATAAATTTAGTATTAAATATGAACGTACACAAAATTTCACTTTATTACATTTTCGAGTGAGAGACGTTGATCATTTGTCATAAACATGACAGACTGTAGGCCAATTATGAAGCATAAATATTCAATGGTCTGTAATTATTGAGTCTACTGTAAATATGCTTCTCACTATGGTAACTGGTGAAAGCTATGACTTTGTGCTTCAGTTTCTAAATAGCCAATAAATACTTAAAATTATGGAATGCACATTTGCTTCAATGACTTCATTACAGACTACAATGCCACAGTTTTTATTGAAGCCTTTCTTTGAAAGAAAGATCATAATGTTTCTTTTTCACTATTCTTCTATTTTCTTTCTAATTAACGTTTAGAGCTTAGAACCCTAGGTTCTGCAAGAGTGCAGTTCTGTCCCACATCTACATAGGGACGTAACTTTGCTTATACAATTACTTCCAAAATGGGTGTAGCAGTATATGCCTCTGCATGGCTTAGCAGAAAAGTCAATGTAGGGAAATCAATGAAATCAGAAGATTCTAAGCAATGAGTAGAAATAACTCATGAAACTCTCTACCTGTTTAGTCTGGAAATGAGCCAGTCTGTGCAATGGTTTCCCACAAATGTACCAGACTAATGTTAATAGTCAGCAAATTACGGGCTCTGCTGGTTCCCAGATGCTCCCTAAGATATAGAAATAAGCCAATATCTGCTATACCATCTGTTTAGTTCTGCTCTTGTCATCCTATGTTTTGTGATATTATTTGGAGATGTAGTATAGCATGTCATACAATGTGAAAAAATAGTTTTGACTTCCATGCATCATCAGTTCTCTTTCTTCAGCAAACTGATCCAAACCTCTTTTGAAACAGAAACTCCCACAGTTTTCAGTAGGCTATGGATTAAATTCCAAATGCTTATTTTCAAATACAAATGTTAGAAACATACACATGATCCAACTCAAAACACCTTCCATGTGCAAGATGACTTTGTAAGTGGAGAGAATCTGTTTCAGTAGCCATCTGCTACTACCTTCAAGTCCATCCCTACAGACAAAATATGGCCTCAAAGTAGGACATTCTGTGCCTGTCAAGCAATAGTTCCTGAACTAAGTTGCAATAGCTCACAAGTAAAGCAGCAGAAAAAGATTTAAAAAAAAGCTCAAATAAAATGCAAATTATTTTAGGATTATTATTTATGTGGGTCTATTTGGGGGATGGAGGTTCCCCTTCAGACAGAAAACCAGCAAGTCATCATTCTGCAGTGGGTCAAATCTCACCTCAAGACTCATAAATGCCCTTTGTTGAGAAGCTGACAAAGGAATACACATCCAGGAAAGTGCATTGTTTCCTGACATCTCCAGCAGTTTACCTGCTAGTTCTGCATTTTGCACCACTTGGTATGTAACAGATGAAGTATCTGCTAAGATCTTGCACTCAAAAAGGGAGTGTATGGCCATCCTTCATGCCTATTCTAAATTACAAGAAAAAAACATGACCCTATATTATCAATTAGGAAACACGGCCCCTGTGTGCCTGAACTGCCATGAGCCAACATGATAATGGCAGGGAAGGTAGGACAGTATAGCTGTGTAATTTGTCATTTATCTGTTATGGCACAGAGATTCTGAAAGTGTCATGACTTCACTACAATTCATTAGCTTCTGTTCAAACAGACACAGAAGTGTCTCTTGAGAAAACCTGGGGAAAAAAAATGAGAAAAATCCTTACCCTGCAAGTCTGGATCCATTTGAAATGAACAGATGGCATTAAGCATTCTATAAAGAAACAAATGAAAGTGTAAAACCACACATTCTAGACTGAGACATACCAAAGCATTCAAATCAAACTTTTTAATCTGAACAATTTACTGGATGCATTTCAGAGATGAAATTAAACAGAATCGCATAAAACAACGTAGTTTTGGTGCCAATCGCAGAGAAACTCCAGGAAATTTCATGGTCTTTGCTCATGATAAAGCAGGAGTAACTCTAGTAACTGCAAAACCTTATCACAGTGAAACTAGTTCCCAAACCAGTTTCCAGTACATGAAATGGGGTATTTCACTATTGAAGAGTCTGGTGTTCACATACAGAATTATTACAGAGCCCACAGTGTATAATTCCAGGCACGTGTGGGCATACTTTTACACCAGACTCTTTCCAAAATCCATTGATTGCAACTGCTCACAGGCCTATTTTCTGAACTTGTCAAACTGAACTAAAGTTTTCAGCTGGGCTGATATTATTTATTTTTCAGCTGAGAAGGGAAAGAAGCAGCATAACCATGAATCTACTTCTATAAACAACCCTGAAAGTAAATGTAATTATGTCCTTGATAATAATAGAAACTGAATGTCTCCCCTCAGGATTTATTTCATTAGTGCTCTAATTTACATTTTATTTTTAAACATAAAAATATAAATATGAATTCAG
The DNA here is from genome assembly GCA_020800305.1 of Porphyrio hochstetteri. NCBI lineage: Eukaryota > Metazoa > Chordata > Aves > Gruiformes > Rallidae > Porphyrio > Porphyrio hochstetteri. The sequence goes on along the minus strand of CM036910.1, from coordinate 15,224,766 downwards.
TATAGTAACTATCTTTCAGTTAATATTACAGTTGACAAACACTAGGTATAGCAGATCTAAGTTACATAAGAGTCCAAAGGACACATATATGGCTTTTAATGGTGAAAAAGGAATTTTTTTTTAGAATAAATAAAAATTAAATGGTTAGAAACTATATAAAACTTAAACAATAAATTTAGTATTAAATATGAACGTACACAAAATTTCACTTTATTACATTTTCGAGTGAGAGACATTGATCATTTGTCATAAACATGACAGACTGTAGGCCAATTATGAAGCATAAATATTCAATGGTCTGTAATTATTGAGTCTACTGTAAATATGCTTCTCACTATGGTAACTGGTGAAAGCTATGACTTTGTGCTTCAGTTTCTAAATAGCCAATAAATACTTAAAATTATGGAATGCACATTTGCTTCAATGACTTCATTACAGACTACAATGCCACAGTTTTTATTGAAGCCTTTCTTTGAAAGAAAGATCATAATGTTTCTTTTTCACTATTCTTCTATTTTCTTTCTAATTAACGTTTAGAGCTTAGAACCCTAGGTTCTGCAAGAGTGCAGTTCTGTCCCACATCTACATAGGGACGTAACTTTGCTTATACAATTACTTCCAAAATGGGTGTAGCAGTATATGCCTCTGCATGGCTTAGCAGAAAAGTCAATGTAGGGAAATCAATGAAATCAGAAGATTCTAAGCAATGAATTAATCATAAATGTTTAGTGAAAGCTACAAGTAGCAACCTAAAAGACAGACTTACAAAAACACAGCTTGTATCATGTTTTCGTCCTTTTTTTCTCTCCACCAAAGGTACAGAAAATAAAGCAAGAAGATGAATGTAAAAAGACTCAGGTTAAACTCACTTAAATTAGAACTTACCCATAGAATTTTCTCACTCAAATAAGAACAGATCCACTGATGTCACTGAATTATACAGCATACATAATCTATTAGCACTTGATACTTACTGTAAGATGACAAGCTCTCCATCAGTACAGTGCAACGTCTAACCTTTAAAATACCTCTATGGATAAGCACACTATACTTTTGTACTAGGGCATATGCAGTCCCAAAGTTAAGTGTTTATGTTTTACCAAAGTGGCTGGCATTATGCAACATCATAATGTCATACCCATTAATCCTCCCTCTAAAAAGTTATGAAAGGCATTATTAACACAAGTACAGTCTACATGCTTACATGGAGAGTCCAGATCTTGACTGCAGCAGGACTGCTTGAGTGAAATGAACAGGATCTACTTTGGTGTTAGCACATGTACTTCATAATGAACATCATATGAAAATAGAAGCGGCATCTGCCTGCCAAAACATCAAATCTGAACGAACTGCTCATTGCTACAGTATTTAATTCAGTGTGTTGTATTTCAGCTACATGTGCCCTTTACTAATAATTAAAAACACTTCCAAAAAATTAAAATTAATTACAAATGTACAGGATTTTTTTTTACAATTATAAACCCCAATCTCATTAACACAATACTCTTACGTGCTTTACTCTTGAATCCCATTGGAATGTGCAACAAAAGTAACATAGAATCATAGAATAACATGTTTGATTATTTATATGTATTCCATTTGCCTAGGCAGATTCTCAGAATATGTACTTTAGCAAACAGAATGCATTCTTAAACATGCTACATAATTAAGCTAAAATAGAGAATGACAAACTAGACCAAGTTAGGCAGAAATGTCCCAATACAGCAAGTGACTTGATCACAGAGGCCATCTTTCTTTTGAAATCAGACAACATATGATCAACATTTTAAATATGCATAAAATAAACTACAATTACTTTTGTTTCCTGTGAAGGGCAAAAACATTCTCTGTTGTGTTCAAAGGCTGAAATTATTGTCTCCTCTTAAGTACAGTAGTGGTGCTTACCTTTCTCTCAGCTACTTTCTAGAGGCCCAGAAGTCAGACGACACTGACAGAGAAGTCCAATAATTCTATAGCACTTAAAAGTTGACTTCAAGACACAGTTCTAAAGGTTTTGCTTTTAAATGAACACTGTTCAAAACAAATGCCTGGCAAAGGCCCAGATCAAAGTATCAGGTAATTGTCTAAGCAGTCAAAACAGAGAACACTAATTAATTAGTAATAAATATCCTGAATTATTAAAGATAAAACTTCTTTGATCTTTGTTTCAAAGCAATTTTTTCTTATGGTTGGAGTGCAATATTTCTAAATTGAGGGGCCTTCACTAAGTATCTCCAGTTGCTGAGAAACAGTGTTACTATAGAGACTGAAAACGAGGCGGAAGCTGGCACAGTACTGCAGAAAACACAGTGTGCTGTAACAAACGGTACAACTACACAAAGAGGAAAAATAGTAAATCCTAGTGGTAATGTCCTAGAATAAGAGTTGTTCAGACCAACTAGAAAGCTTACACACTCTTCTGTACACCCAAATGCTAGGATTTATACAGAATATATATAACATTTGTAAACACATATATCTATCTAAAAGCCCTTTTTCATAAATTTTTCCAGTTACTCTAACACCCAGGTAGTGGGATTCATCAGTGCTATGAATATTCTGCATACACAGCATTGCTCAGTAACTTGTGAGAAAATGTGTACTAGAAATCCTTACTTACAGAATACCCAAACTAGTGATGACCAAGTCTATCACCATATTACAACTGTAACCAACTTTGAATATGTTACCATATTTTAACTTTCTTACTATTTCTATTATTTCTTTCTCTCCTAAGTAAAACCTAGGTTCTATTATGCTTCCGTGAGGAGAGACCTGATTTTCCCTCCAGGCCACTAGACAAATATAATTAGAATCATTTAGGATACAAGAGATGTGTAAGAGATGTGTTTTGACTTTCTCCTCTCTCTCTTTGAGAAGAAATTCTTTGCCTGTGGTTTTCAGGTAGTGACTCAGAAGTCTGGGAAGCCTGTTCATATATTGCAGAAACAGTTCATTTCCTGCTCACTATCCGCAGTGCCGCATTGGTGCCTGAATTGCAGTCTGTTTCAACTACTTATCTCCACAGGTAGAATAAAAGAATTCAAAAAGACCACCAAATCATATTCCACATAGAAAAAAACAACAAATCTAAACACACATTAGAGAAGCTAACTTTTCCTCTCCTGTCTTGCAGGAGGAATTATGGAACAAAACAGGTAGTTTATAAAGACTACTGGTAATATCCTTCCCTACAATGCTCTCCTGAGACATCTGCCTCCAGATCCTCCTCAGAGACTCAGCCAATTTTCTGTGCATACACTACTAGAAACTGATTCCCCGGAGACCACTTCCTCATGAAATTAATGATTCCTAACCACTTTCTTTGGGATTTGTTATGTCTGCCTCACCAGCTCCCATGTGAACTCTTCCATGAAGACACTTGTAACAATGATAACTCAGTTCCTGTAAATGTTCTTCCTTCTCCCATATTCATCTCACATAAGAAACTAGATTCTTCAAACTCCTTTGTGATAGCCATCTTTCTGAGCTCCTCTTTCTAAGGCCCGTGAGGCATCCCACATCATTCTGTCTGTATCAGCTGATAATTAACAGATAAACTCCTCTTGGTTTCAAGTAAGAAGTCTATGCCTGTGCAGAGTTCAACCTCCCCTTGAATAGAAATAATGAATTTATTCCAACTGTATATATCTGATTCAAAGAACAGAAGACTTTTTATTTTGCTTTAAACACTGACATCTGATAAAAAATTAGCGAGTAATATTTAATATAACACAGTCTCCACCTTTTAAGAGACTAAAGACATGCAAGTGAAAGTGGTCCCTCAACAGTCCCTGTTAGTTAACGACTTAATGAATTTCATATTTGACTTAAAACATATGAGTAGTCCCTATGAAATTCCTTAAGTAAAAATTACAGAGACAAAATGATCTTGTCACTAAGAAGATGCATGAAGCTATTTTTTGTCTTAAAAATCAATTTTGTCAGGCAATATACATTTTTACACAACTACCATGTTGTAGATGTCTGAACCAAGAATCTGGAGTTACAGAACCGCTACTGTGTGTGTGACAATCTTGGTCAAAATGGTCTTAATATAAATGCTTTATACATTAAATGACATTTTTGAAACCGTTTGTTTCTCTGAAGAAATAAGTTGTTGGATGTAAATGAAATATTAGACTCACCAAAGTCAGTAGGAATTTTGCTTTGGTCTCCAGATTAAGAATGTTATATTAATGCTATTTTAAAAATAGTTTTCTGCCTACAGATTTCCAGGTTGGTTTTTTTTTTTATGAGGAAGATACTGTAAAGGCTATCACAATGTTTAGGCTTGCTTTGCAGTTTCCCGTTTGAGCAACAGAAACATTGTTCTGGAATGGGGAATTTTCAGCATTTTCTCCTCCAGACAGCTCTTGCTAAAGTGAGCCACTAGGCAAGATTTCCATCTCTGTAAAAAAAGCAAATATGGTACATATTTTTGCCAGCCTCCTAAAATACTTAACGTGTGCAAGGAGATAAGTAGGGCACTTAGGTAATCCTAGAATAGTACAGCACTTGATACTAATGTCACAAGAGTAGACCACAACGGAGCAGCTAGCTGCTAGCAGCGGAAACGCCCTCTGCTTAGTGTTTAAAGCAGCCACAAGAATGGAATGCTTCTCTACAGAGAAGCAGTGCCATACAAATAGAGAGCAGACAGGGAAGGACGCTCATGCCTAACTGGGAATCTCTTGTCTGGATTATTCAAAGTCATGATTAGTGAAATAATTAAACTTTGCTTTTAACAAGAATATCTTATTGTGTCTGTAGTCCAGAGAAAGAACCAAAAGGCTTATGTGCTCGCTAAAGGCTCTGGGCATCAAGGTCCAAATAGTTTACCTATTTTTCAGCCTGCCCTTAATGCAGAAGAGTATGAAAGTATGAAAGTAGTGGAAAGTACTTTTTGTATTCAGAGTACAAGAAAACTTGAAGCAATGAGAAAGAAGACTAACTAGGGAAAAGGCCTGTAGGACCTAAAAGCAGAAAGAAAAGACTAGGACTTCAGTAAAGTGCAGGGATTTGGGAACCTGAGAATAGACAAAAAGTGAGAAATCAAAACTAAAACACTTTTAAGTTCATCTGTTCTTATTTTGATGAATGATTTTTCTTTCCTTTATATAATCTTAAGTGGACAGAGAATTTGAAAAGCAAAACAGGCAGAAAAAGCAGCATGGAAAGACATGGGAGAAGATGTGGGGGTTTATTCTGCATGGAAAAAGTAGACTGTGGATTCAGGGGAGTTTTGCCATGGCAGTATCCTGTAGCCTATAGCCTTCCAACATGCTTTTAAATATTAGGAATGGATATTAAAATTGTTTTATAGATTTTTAGTTAAAACTTCCGATATCATTGTGCATTCTAATAAAATTAAGTCATGATAAACCTGATGTGTCATTAAGAAAGTGAAATGGCTTAATAGTTCATAACGCAGAGATGTCTAAAAGATCTTTCATCTAACTGGAAGAAGTGGCACGTGTGGCTGCCCCTTACTGAGATTTCCTTCTCTACAGAACATTGGAATATCTTTTTTTTTTTTTTTCTTTTTAAGCCTACTGTCTTAGGTTGCCTCAACCTTTTCTTTTAACTGGCTTATAAAGATACTGAAAGAACTGTTTGATATTGTAGCAAACAGAAAAATTAAAAGTTTGAATTCCAGTTTACAGTATTTGTTTCATGTCAGAAATTCAACTCAGTATTTCTAGATAGTAAAAAATAATATAGTAAAGAATAACTTCAAAAATATATATTAGGACATACGGTGAAAGAGCTTTTCTAATAATAGTTACTTGGGTTAAAGAGATTTTATATTTACTAATAACATAAGACAAAATGTATCATGTTAAATGCATTATCTATGGCCAGCTTTTATATTCATGATTCGTGAATGACATAGTAGAAACTTATCAAAACAAGGCTGCTACCATGCATGCTCTCCCTTCCTATCACCATGCCCCAGGCATGGTCAGGATACATCAACAAGCACTTGTTATTCATATTCCTTCCTGAAGGATTTCATGTCCACTTTAAATGAAAGAGACATAAAATCAGAATGGGGAGAAAAACCCACCTTGACACATGTTTTTACTAGTGATTTTATCAGCTCCATACGGATGCATTTCTTTTATTTCCTTTAGTGCAATGAGTTTTTCCTGATTAGAAACAAATAAACCAGGGTTAGCATCATTCATCCTTTTAATCCGCTGTAGTTCCTAGCTCAAAGTTAAAATCTCGAACTAAAATAATTCTTATGTGTTACTAGTCTGACTGAAGATCACAAAATCTGATAGAAGCTAGAGTGTAGAGTTTGGGATCAGTCTTCTTACTACTTTAATATTTAGCTGAATTAAATTCTTCTTGTCTTATAAAGTGACAAGAACGATGCAATTACTGCTCACTGATTTTGTATTTTTTGGAAAATCCCTAATTCTAGTAAAATCTGGCCTTCATTCATGCAGAGTCACAGCCATAAGGATCCCAAAGTTCCTAGCATACAGCTACTCTGAATACCACACAAGCAAATCAATATCAGCAGCATAGAACATAGAAACTTTAAAGTTAATATTACTGTTTTGCAAAAAAGCCTGCAGAATTTGGGGGTACAGATTCTATACTTACATAGGTATATAGAATCATCTCCTTTTTTGGGCAACAGAACAGTCACCTGTTCCATTTCAATATATAAATACTACGTTACACTCATAAATACCTGGTACTTATCATGGATAAATGCATGTGTGCAGTTTATATGTCTAACAATTGGAGTAAAGGTCTTTCTATTCAAACTTATATTGCAATGTACCCACAGGTGGTGGAATGGGCATGTTATCAGAGACAAGAAATCATCACCTGAATCAGCTCATGAGCTAAACGTCCCAAAACTTCTTGGGTCATTTCATTAATTTCTAATTCTGTCATGACTTCCCAGTTACCATTCTGGAACCTCACTGGCATAGAGAAGACAATTCCTTCAGGAATACGAAATTGACCTGAAGAAGAAAAAGTGACCCAAACATATTATTTCACATTCTCACCAGCATCAAGATTAAGTCCTACAGACTTGCAAGTCTGCAACTGTGAGATCTTAGTATAGACTACCTTTTCCAGTGTACAGTTCAAAGACTTTAGTCTTTGAGTACCCCTTTTACTGTAACTTTGTATTTTAGTTAGATGTGCATGAAACATGGAATCATAGGATAGTTTGTTTTGGAAGGGATCTTTAGAGGTCTGCTAGTCCACCCACCCTGCAATGAGCAAGGACATCTTCAACTAGATCCAACTGACCTTGAATGTTTCCAGGGATGGGGCATCCACCACCTCCCAGGGCACCTGTTCCAGTGTTTCAACATCCTAATTGTAAAAAATGTCTTCCTTATACCTACTCTAAATCTGCCCTCTTTTAGTTTAAAACCATCACCCCTTGTCCTATGGCAATAGGTCCTACTAAAAAGTCTGTCCTCATCTTTCTTACAAGCTCCCTTTAGGTACTGGAAGGCTGCTATAAGGTCTCCCCAGAACCTTCTCTTCTCCAGGCTGAACAATCCCAACTCTCTTGGCCTGTCCTCATACCAGATGTGTTCTATCCCTCTGACCATTTTTGTGGCACTGCTCTGGACCTGCTTCAAGAGGTCCATGTCTTTCCTGTGCTGTAATAAAATTGCTGTAATAATTTTACATCTTACAGAGGGGGGAGATCTATTTCATACAAGAGTTAAATGGCTGTTATGAAACATTCCATTTATTGGTCCACAAAACTACACAAGAAGAACATGCTTTTATAGCTTAGGCTCTAGGAACTATAGAGTCCTTGCACAAAACATACACCAGGAAAGCATTTAAACTACAAGACCAAGAGACAATCTGCAACAAGATAGTATTAGCCTAAGAGATGCTTGTAAGAATTGATTACCAAACCACAAGCTCTGGAGAACAAAATTGCCTAGATTTGGAGGTTCTTATGCTGAAACAAACTCTCAACCTCCCAATATATCATAATTTGTTTTCAAGTTTTTATTAAATTAAAAATCTTTATTTAAAAAAGAGAACATGAACCATACTAGGGAATGCTACAAGAGAATATGTGAAGCAAAATTAGATTTACCTTTAGTCAGTATTCCCACAGAAACAATCTCCCCAGGAGGAGAGCCATGATACCAATATTTCAGTACATTGGCTACTGCATGAGCAGGTAACATTCCCATAGAATGACAGACCCGGGAACTCAGTGAACTCTGTGCCGACAGAAATTCTGAATGGATCCATTCGCTACCAATAAAAAAAGGAGGAAGAAAAAATTAATTTGACTGCAGGAAGAGTGATTTTCTACAAGAATAAAGAACTAAGCCTGAGAAAAAATAGTCAAAACTAATTAAAACTTCACTGCTGAACGTCTGGCACTAGGGTCTAGCAAAAAGTGGCTCAAAAGGTAGCAACAAGCACTATTTATCTACGAAACTGAAGTAATTTACTCAAGTTGTTGTAATAATAATAACCACCACCACCATCTTATGCAAGAACCCAGCCACGAACCACACCCCGCGGTAGGCAGAGAGCAAAAGAAATGTCTGCTGTCCAGTAAATGCTGGTTTAGACCAGAGTGAGAGGTCCATATATCTGGGTCTGAGTGCATGTCACATCTGCTTCCCCCACACTCCATTCATCCTTTCTCTGCTACTTATCTTTCCACAAGAAGCTATCTGGCCACCAGATATCCTTTTTATGTATGTTAGCAAATTATCTGTTTTGGGAAACTGACAACATTGGGGCCCTCAGGCCATTTGTTCAATGAAATTCAGATACTTCAAGATGCAAATATATGTTTAGTATTATTTTAAAGTTTCTTCGTGCATATCAGACATCTAAGTCACTATCTGGACTTCTATTATATAAGAGAAGTAATAAGCAGCCTGTAGACACACACTTGATATGTAGGAAAATACAGTTATAAACAAAGCTGACTGGAGTCAGAACTATGTACAGCACTTGGAACTACTTTTGCAGACTAAGTACATCGACTTGAGTTTTCCTTTATGTACAGTGCTAGTCGCTAAAGACAAATCTTGAAAACAAACCTTTCCTTGATGTTTATTAAGCAGTTCTGATAAACACGGATTAAAAGCAGTTATTTAGTTTTAATTAAAAAACCCGTATCCGTACTGTACCTATCGTAAATCTTATTCAGCAAAGGATGTGGAAAAGTAGCTGGGCTCCAAACAGCACAGTTGTATCCACAAAGTTTTGCATGTGACAAATCAATGTAGTTACACCCAGTTATATTGCCCCAAACAATCACATCTTTAACTCCTGTAACAGGAGAAAACACATAAATTAATGCTGAGACAGGCAAATACTTTCACAAGGTATGCTGGACTAGACGACCATCAGAAGTCCCTTTCAAGATTAATTATTCTTCAATTCAGTGCCCTGCCTTGGAAGCTGAGATTATTTGATATGAAAAATGCAATAACATTCTACAAAACATATGAAAACTCATCATAAGCTGAACAAGGAACTTTGAATTAAATAATGTACATAACAGACAAAATTTAGTAAATGTGTAGCTATTAAAACCAAAACAAATCATATTGCAAACATACAGCAGTGTTCTTTCTGAAATCCCGTACTCAAAAATATAGACTGCCTAACAGTAAAAAGTTTTAAAAAATAAATCTCTATCTGTTTTGGTGCAAGTCATTTCTCTAGCCTTGTTGAAAGGCTGTTCAGTCTACTAACTTACTTTTCTATTTTATTAGGCGCCAGAATATCTAGACTTGTCATTGATGACCAGTTCATCCCCCTGCAACAGTGAAAGAATCCTGATGCTGAGCAGGCTGTTGGAGCATACCTTGGCTATGCAGTGCAGAACTGTGCAAATATAAGCAAGGTACAACTGATCTGAGAAAGCAAGCTAATTAACCCAGAAATAATACTATACTATCATTATCTGCACAGCAGTATGTTGTCATATTTATTCACAGCTAGCTTGCGTGTCTCCAAAATAAACACGCTGCAAAGTGAAAATGCAATCTTGCAGTCCTGATCCACACCACAGGTCAGTCCTTCTTAGTATGTTTCCAGCATGAAATACATGCCAGAATGGCCAAGAGCTAGCAAAAGAACTGACATTCATGGGATCAGCCACAGATCCAGATAGTGGTAAGCACAGAAAATGGCAACACCTGCCAGTCACACCCTGGAATCCCACAGAGCCATGCAATTCAGTGTTCCTGCACACACATCAACAATGTTCTGCAGTGAAATATGTACTCTCAAAGGTGTCCAGCCAACTGCATTCCCCAAGTGCTACTAGAATACATAAATATTCACCTGCTGCATTCATATTTAGCTTCTTGGCCAGCATGGCTTTAGCGGCACTTTCCCAGGATGTTGCAACGGCAATGACATTTTCAGGCTTAATGGATGGGCCATATGTCATAATCATCATCGCCTTAAGGTTTACAAAGGTTCTTCCTGATGAAATTACTCTAACTCCTCTCTTGGCATTCTTCTCAATCAGGGGAGCATACGCTTGACAGATCTCACTCACTTCTCTGATGTCATTCTCAAGGGATTGGACTTCATGGTTTAAGAGGACATCATCAAGCACAATGACAATATCGGCTTGAATAAAAGCCTCATCTAGTTCAGTGTGCTCTGAAATACTGCGGAGGAGTGGAAACGCCATGTCTTCAGCTTCCATTACAATACCGCAAAGAACCTCCTTAAACTTGTCAGTGTCAAGCAAATGGATACTGATTTCTGTGGTCATCCCAAACACTTCTCCATTTGCCAACAGAGGGATCAGCTGATAACAGATTGGAACTGATGCACTGATAAGAGAAGGATATAGAAAAAGTACAGTTTACCACTAACCACTGCTTGTTTAGGAGTACTACATAAACAAACACAAAGATTTTGCGTTTGTTTATGTTTATATAGACCATTACCTTGGATCTTTTATTTCTCTTTCTGTCATTTTAACAGGTTAAAAATTAAAATAATTGGGTCCTCCTTTAATTTGAGGTTTTTCCATTAATACTGTCACATAAAAATTAACACCTTTAAAGAATCACTATTTTTTTTACTGTGGTCTGTTAACAGAAACACAGAAATTTCTAGAGCTAGAACTGCAAGATACTACTTACTTATCTAAATATTCCCAAAAGCATTTAATACAAGGTAATTGAACTACAAAATTCCCAGATTACTTTGTAAATACTTGCTTTTCCCTTAGATGATCTGGGCTCTAAATGTTGCCTGTTCACATCCCTCACTTAAACTGGTGCAAAATGTAACAAAAGTAGAAACAAAATCTAGATTATATGCAGAATTAAAATCAAATCAGCAAATTACAGGAATTCATATATAACTTCAGATGGTTACACTTGTCACACATGATCAGAAAAGAAGCATTCTTCTGAAGCTGAGTGAAACTTCATAAACATTCTTTGTACTCTCACCTGGTGATCCAGATCTGCAAAGGCTTGATATGACTTCTAATCTCTTCCTCCTCTTTTTCAATTTCAATATGCGCCTTCACGTTCTCCTCAGCAATGCCTAACATTTCCTCACTCAACATCATCGAGGTGATGCCATAATAGTGCTAAGAACAAAAAGGGTGATGTCTAATCAAATGATAACCCAAACACAGCAAGCTAACCTTAGAAAGGATAGCTTTATTTTACATGTGAACGAGAAATAAAGAAAAACAATGTTATAAGAAAATGTAAAATATGGGTTTACAGTATTAAAGGTAGCTCATTACCTCAGCATATTCCAGAAAATCATCAATTCCTCCCAGAAGCAGACCTTTCCCTCCACGGTCCAATAGTTCTCTCCAAATGATAGGAGATTGTCTGTGGTCCCATCCATTCATTTCACAAATGTCATGAAGCCACTGCTAATGTAAACATCACCACCAAAAGATTTTAATACTTTTTCACATTTGATAACACTTAAATGTTACAGCTATAAACATTACTTCTTCTCCATTTATAATTTCAAGGTTCTTACTTACTCATGAGCCAGTGTGTGCAAAATGTGGGAATAACATATCACAGAATCACAGAATAACAAGGTTGGAAAAGACCTTTAAGATCATCAAGTCCAACCATTCACATCCTAAACTAAACCATATCCCTAAGTACTTCACCTACCCTTTTTTTGAATACATCCAGGGAAGGTGACTCAACCACCTCCCTGGGCAGCCCGTTCCAGGCCCTGACAACTCTTTCAGTAAAAAATTTTTTTCTAACATCCAATCTAAACCTGCCCTGGCACAGCTTCATGCCATTCCCCCTTGTCCTATCACCTGTCACCTGGCTGAAGAGACCATCACCTATCTCTCTATAACCTCCCTTCAGGTAACTGTAGGCGGTGATAAGGTCTCCCCTCAGCCTCCTCTTCTCTAAGCTAAACAGCCCCAGCTCCCTCAGCAATGCACACTGATACACTGTGATACCTCAGCAAATGAGAGAAAGGTCTTACTTCTGCTTGATTGTACTGCTGTAATTTTGCTCAATTATCTTAACAGTACTAAAGATAGCAATGTTGTGAAGCAGCACGTAATCTGAGGGTTGCTATTTAGTTGCAGAAGGTGAGCAAGATGCAGAGGTTAATTGCTGTTCATGTGAGTGAGTTACTTGGCTGAGGTGTCAAGCAAAAGATAAGTAATAAACACCATAATACTGCCTATCTCATGAAGTAACAATGTGATTTTTCTCAGTTCCTTATATGAACTATAGTGTAGACATGGCAATATATCTACAGCAGAAGTTCTCAGAAAAGCCTATGCATATTGTAAACAAATATGTGAGATTTAATTTCATACTTTGTAATTCAAAGCTCTTGAATGTCAGAAATGTTCTTGACAAGTAAAAACTTTGAAAGCATAAACAATCACAGTGTGTGAAAGATTTACAGGCTGAGCAGCCATTTATACCTAATAAAAACCCAGTAAACTTGAATTTCTTACTGACATAGTGTAGCTTTAAGATGGCTCTCATTTTGTGGCCATCTTCTGTGGTAGGACAAGAATACCAGTCTCTCAGAACATACAAACCTTTTCCTCTGGCTGCTTCTGCAGCACCTCTACCCACATATCAAAATACTAATACAGGACAATGAGAAGCATACTACAAATACACACATTCCCTGCTTTGTGTCTACCAACAACTTAATTTACAATCCCTTACCTCCCATTTGTCAGGATGCTGAGTGATCTTGTGAACCCTGAAGTCTGGCAAATTAGTCTGGAGATAGTCAGCCAGAAGTTCAGCTTTAGCATAGTAAGGGCAGTTTGCCTTACCTGTGAACACAGTGATGACACCACCAGAAATGCAAGATTCTGTGACATTAACTGATAAGGACTTTACAGACCAACTTTTTTTAATTGTTCCAATTAAAAGAGTCTTAGATAACCCGCATCCCGTGAGTTCCCAGAAAGTCACACGACAAGCATATGAGCCAGCAAAGGACAGTCGACTTTGGAAGTGAAACAGTCCCTTCAGCAGTGCAGCGTTTAAGGGCCTGAGGAGGGCACCCCTGGGCGGGGGGGTGCAGCAGCAGAGGGCGGTAGAAGACTAAAGGGCTGAAAAAACCGGCTCGGGAACGGCTGAGGCAGGGTGCCGTACGGCAGGCACCGCTCTCGGGAGAGACGAGAAGAACGGCAGGTCACCAAAGCCGACAAACACCGGCCGCGACAAGCACAGGCAGGCTGCCGCCCGCCGCCCCGGGGCCGCCTCAGCGCCTCACCTGCCAGCACCAACTTGGCCATGGCGCGCGGCACCCTCCAACGGTCACTTTGGCGTTGCACAGCAAACGGCGGTTTGTCCCTCGGCCCGCGCCGTCCCTCTCGCGAGACTCGTCGAGAGAGCGCGGAGAGGGCGCCTGGGTTGTCATGGCGTCTCCGCGGGCAAGGTAATAGTCACTCGGCGGGGGTCTGCTGTGCCACCCGCCCGTCCCTTCCCGCCGCGGCTGAGGCGGGCGGCCCGGCCCGGCGGGATCCCCCGCCGGTGCGAAGCCGCCGAAAGGCCTTCTTGCCCTTGGCGCCGGGCCGCGGGCCTACGCCGCGGATACCGTATCCCCTGGGCCGCGTTCCCAGCCCCTGCAGAAAGCGAGTCCGAAACCCAGAGTCTTTGCCTCGCCCCGCGGCCCCGGCTCTGGGAGCGTGCCCGCGGCCGTGCCGCGGCCGCGGGGAGGCTGCACAGGCTGCTGGCGGCCGCAGCTGCGCGGGGTTCCGTTCCCCGAGTAGAAGGTTGGCGGTGACCCACCCGAGCCCAGCCAGGAGACGCGTCTGCTTGGAGGAGCGTCAGATAGGAAAAGACCCTCCGTCTCAGCGCGGTTGTTGGTTAAAACGGCGAAAAGGAAAAAGTAGGCACCCAGGATGAATTAGCCTTGTGTTCAGTGTTTGACCGAAACGTGGAAACCCCATAAAAATATATGCAAATAATTTTCTAGGGGTCTTTTCCTGTGCAAAAGCGGTGCATAGATTTGGTGTTTTACTTTAGGAACTGAAAGTCTGGTAACTAATACAATTTTCAATTATCTTTACAGATAAGTGATCTTATGCAGTTTCTGCAGGACTGTTTCCACTTGTAAAATTTCACTGGATCCTTACTTTGAGTTGGCATTTCAAATCTGTTCATGAGACGTTAGCAAAAATGAATAATAAAATCAATTACTTGCTAAGTACTGCTAGATGCATGCATAGGTGCAGTTCTGTGCTCAGTTTCAAATCATCAGCCACGGCCAGAAAACACATTTTATGGACTAGTAGATACAGGGATCCCCTGGAAAATAACTTCAGGAAATTTTTTTTAAGTATTTTTCCATCTCCGCATGGATCATCTCGTCGATTTCTATCTCAAAAGACAGATGTTTTTAGCACAGGTGCTGAAATACCAGCAGAGAAGAGTACAGAGGCATTGATGAGCGACCAGGCTACCCACAGCTCCTTGGAACTTGAAAAGTCAGATGATCCTGGGAGCTTTAAAGTCAAGCATGTAATGGATCATGATGAACTGTTTTTTGATAGTCTCCAGAAATGTACCTGCCCTTGCGATGTACTGGACTTGGCTTCAAAGTCTGCTGCTTCGATTAAGCAGTTCACAAACTGTTTAACTATGGTGTGGAGGCTCCTCAAAAACTTGTCCGAAGAGCAGCAGCGTTATGAGAAGCAACTGATTTTTGAGCACCCAGCTTTTGCCAAGCTTTGTCAGAAGCTGTTGCAGGATGCCAGAAGGATGATGCGGGGTGATCTGGTGTTCAGTCTGCATGCTGCGGTGCACATAGGCATTCCTCAGAACACTCTCCTAGTCCAGACTTTGTTGAGGGTGTGCCAGGTAAGTATGAGAATCACTTTTCTTCTAAATTTGGGCTGAAACCTTTGGGCTCACTCTGGGAGGCTGTGCGACATGTTTTGGTGTCATGTTCCATGGAAACAGGGCCCCCATAGGTAATTTGTGCATACTGCTAATTTCCTTCATTTTGGAAACAACTGCTTGATTTCAGACAGATTTAACAGGCAGTCACAAAATCATTAGCCTTTTCAAAACAGCTACCTTCAATGGTTGTGAGGCCTTGCAGGTCACTGCAGAATTAAAGTTTACAAACTGACTTTGGGGGGGAAGAGAAGATGACAGGTACAGATTGTAAGAGTCATTATTTTTTCTTTTCTGAAACTTCCTGGTTGAAAATAATAATCTGACATTGTGAAAACTCTTTAACAGGAGAGGCTCAATCAACTTGATAACCGATGTATCTCAGTTTTGGCAACTACTTTAGCGGGGCTGGAGAAAGACAAGAATGTGAGCGCTCTTCAAGCTGGATTACAGTGAGAAAAATATCTTTCACATGTTCTTCATATTTATATATTTTAATATGTATCTTGTAGAAATTATGGAGGGAATGTCTGCACATAAAAGGCATATTGTGGTTTTAGAACTTAATTCATCACAGGAGATAGCAGCTGCCAAGGACAGTATTTTTTGGCATTGTCTTTGCAGTTTCAAGCAGAAAGGCTTCTAATGACATAGGCTGCTAGACTGCTCTGCAGGGGATTCATACTCTGACTGCAATTCCCTCCACTGTGAGTTTATTGTGATGTTGGTCAAGTCACATCACATATCTATGCCTCTGGTTTACCTGCAGGTAGAGAAGAGGTAATGAGACTTGCTTACTTTGTCAAGTATTTTGATTTGCCGTGATGAAAAATGCTGTTTAAGCATCCAGGGAATGTTTTCACTTAGTAAGTAAAAATTAGGATGAAGACAAGTTTAAACTATCTGTGCATCCAGCAAAGCCTTCTGTGTAGTGCTTTATCAGAATAACTTTGGCTGTAGTGAGATTTTGCGGGGCAGTGAGATTTAGGTGGGCAACCAATCCGCTCACTCCTATGATGCTGTTGCTACTGAGGCTGTCACAAAACTTGGCATGGATTAGAACTTTGGGTCCTGTGTTAGGTTCTGCTTTGAGAAGGTGGATGAGTTTGTGAGAGGCAAAAAATAGGTTCTCCTGGAAGCTCAGGTACACAGTTGGAGATGGATCTACATATTTGTGTCTTGGTGTCTGGAGCTCCTGCAGGAAGCCACATCTGCAGGGATGAGTATCAGAGCAGTGCACTGCTTTACAGAGTGGCGCTTTGTATTTTTGTAGCTGTGCAGGTATATTTAAAGGCAATTCAGACATAATAATTACAATACCTCCCAAAGAGCCAGAAAAGGAGGTTCTGGGAAAGCAGAATTCCTTCATCCAAGCACACTCCATGTGATTATGATCCTTCTGTGTTGTTCTGTGCTTTCTTCCTGCAGCCCACAGCGCTGCTTGTTTGCTTTTTATCCCTCACTTGCACCAAGTGGTTGTTGGTGTCCATCCCTGAGTTTCCTGGCTGTTTCAGAACTTGTCTGCACATAGATAATTCTATGATAAAAACGTGGTTGGTTTTGTTGTTGTTGTTTTGGCTTTTTTTTTTTTTTTGAGGAAGAGTAGTGAGGCTTAACAGCACTCAAGTCTGCACAATGACATGTGCAGTCTGGGGAGATGCCCTGTTAATGTATCAGTGACAATATTCATCTATCAGGATAACATTAAGAAAGCATATGTAATAGTTTTCACGTGAGAAAATATCCATGCTGTATCTACACCATGTACAGTTATGCCAATCTTGCAAAAAAGGAGGTTGGAGAAGAGCAAGGAATTACTTGGGAGTATATCAGTGAGGGAGAATGAAGAACCTACCTGTTCCTGCTGAAATTAGGGAAGTTGTATTGAACAATAACTCTCTAGCTCAAGGCCTTGTGTTTGTTTCTTCATCAGATTACTAGCAGAGCAGCGCATTCCAACTATCAGAGATATATTTATACTGCAAAACCTGATGAAATGCATGGGAAAAGATGCTCCAGTCTTTCTGAAAAAGAAATTAGAGGTAATTTTACTTTGAGGTTCATTTTTACTTCCACAAAACCTATGCTCTTGCTTGTTTATATATTGTGCATGGTTCTTTCCAGACACTCAGAGAAAATATAATAGTAAGGTTAACTGCACTTGCTGTATGAGTCCTAGTCCAGCTATATCCACAGGAGGAACATAAATTCGGAGGCTGGGAATACCCCACCATAAAAGGGGGCAGAAAGCAGTGGAGATAGTACAAAAGGAATTGAGGCAGTAAAATAGCAGTGCCCTAATCTCGTTTGGGTTGGGCACATGATACTCACTGAGGCATTTACAGGCTGCTTCCTGATTCCCTTGCCCAGCTGATGGCTGGAAGACCAGAAGACAGAAAGCTAGTCAGTAATGGGGCTGTCTGGTACAGAGCTAGTGGACTGATGGGAGTGAGATGCCAGGACAACTCACCTAGCACATGGCCTTATTTTTCTCTGTGTCTGAAAGCCCTGCTTCCCCCTTGCCCCAGCCCCCTTTCCCCTGGCCCAGTAAATAGAGTAGTTGGGAGCATGCTGTAGGTTTTATGGCAAGGAGTACTGGGCTTCATCCCCTTATTTGAAATACTTTGAAATATTTCAAACAGGGCCTACTAGTATTTTTATCACATAGCTGAGGGCTGTGAGATCAGAGTTTGTAATAGCATTCACAAGGAAGTGAGGGAAGATAAAACTGATGGGAAAATGGGCAAGAAGCAGGGTGGTGCAGGGAGCTCATGCGGTGTATTAGTCATAAGGAAACCAGAAACTGTGGACAAGATACCACTTTTTACAAGATGGTGAGAAACTGGCCAAAGATGTAGTGGAATATGAAACTGAGAGGAATGTACCCTTTCAATTTGTTAACTGAAGTGAGATCATAATTTTCTGAGCTTACAGAGTGCTATTTTTAATACTGTGTAATATATATTGTAGATACGTTTTGTATTTAACTTCTGTATTTTAATAGCTAATACACTTTGTAGTCTCATTTTTAGTGTCATTTATATCAATCCAATTACTGCTTCGATAGATGGAAGTCTCTTGTGGCACCAGAGCTGTCCTGTGCCTCAGTCTACATTTGTAGCTTGGTGTTTGTCTTAAAGATACGACATTCAGTGTGCTATTGGATTGTTTTGAAGGCTTACAGCTTTCACATACATCCAAAACAGTAAGTGGAGTACTATTAAATATATCAACTGTGCCAGTTAAATTTCTGCTACTTTTTAAAGGGCTGGTAGAAGATACATATATTTGCAGTATTTGGAAACAAGCTTACCTGACACTTTGTTTTTCTAATAAAAATCCACATAAAGGCAAATTGCTGAGAACTTGCATAGCGACGTGGCTGCAGAATGCTCTATCTGCTCAACTGCATTAAGAAATTGAGAGTGGTGACTTTATGCTTTTGCTGTTTGTTGCTCCTTTTTCTTTCATTTAAGTCTTGAACAGCCTAAGGAATTTGGGAAAGTTTTTGTGACAAGTGCCTTCACCAGAAAACAGTGATAATATATATTAAGAATGAAGGATTTAATAATTTCTAATTAATTTTAGATGGCGGTTTTGAAAGAGATTGATCACCTGACTTTCCCGAATGCTCTGCGTGTGTTTTTGGCTCTTGTTGCCATGAATTATTGTTCCATTCCAATCCTGAATGCCTGTAGTAAAAAGATCCAGGGTAAGGAAAAAAGTGTTTATTAAATTTCCCTTCCTTATACCAAATTCTTCCTAATTATTGTCTCATCTCCCTTTTTTGCCTTTAAAACTCAGGAAACATCTTTGTTCTACAGAATATTATAGTAACGTGGAGCTGTTTGATAAGCAGCAAGACAGAAAATTACTGATTGATAACAAAAGGAAATAATTCTTCTAGTCTCTGTCCTTCTTAACACTTACTCAAATTAATTCTTTTTTCTTTGCTTTTTTCTGTATGTAGAATTTAGGAAAAAGACTTGAATTCTAGCAAGAAAAAACATTTCAGATAAACATTTAAAACAAATATGAATTGGAAATTGGCATCTTACAGAACATAGTGGTGGCTTAGTGTGATTAGTTGCTAAACTAAAGGGAACATAGTTAATACATGGTTCATAACCAGGGAATTTCCCTGGGTAACTGGATTTAACTATTGAGTGCTGATTAATAACTGACCTCATGCTGCAGCCCAGAAAAAAATAAATGAACAGTAATGATTTCACCTCCCTCCATATCTTTACAGTACATTTCTTCTATGGTCAATATGCATTGATTCACACTTTAAATACATAGGAATTTGTGTCTAAAAAACCATTGATAGCAGAATATCAGTCTTAACATGAAAAGAAGCAGGAGTGTTTAGGATGCTTGTACAGCTTTTATTTGTCCTGGTTGTTCATATGTTTTAGAACTCGGTCTTTAATAACACATTCTGGCTTCTCCCATAGAACTTTCACCACACTCAGTACATAGGCTAGATAGCATACACAGACTGAGCAGCTGCTTATACTTTTTTTCTGAATTTTTTTAGTTCATGTTCTCAGGATTTACATGCAACACGCATGTTGCAAAAATGATGCTCTGGGGACAGAGTGATTAATCAGAGGGTGGAGATTGAATAGGAGGAGGAGAGAGGGACAAAGGTATTCTCCAGAAGGTTGTTCAGGTTCTGTGCTGTTGCTTGGGTTCTCAAGTTCCCTCTCCCATATCTGGGGACCTGACCAGAGTTGTAATAACTGTGTACTTCATAGGCAGTTACTGAGTTCATGTTTGCAGCAGCAGGGGAGTGCCCCAGTTGTGATGCTCATTTTCTAATTGTGCAGAAGAGAGGGATTAAGATCAAAGTGCCCAGTAATACAAGATTCTCATAGCCTGTTTTCATCAAGAACGCCTAGCATTACAAATTACTTTATTTGATGCACAGCTCTTCACTGGCTTCAGTTACAGTTGTCACCACCCAGCACTTCAAGAAATGAGGTAACTGTTTTATGTTGAGACTGGAAATCACTGAGCACAACTCAGAGGAGTTAAATGCAGTTATTTTCCTGCTATCCTCTTGAGTTGTCTGACAGAGGAAAAGATAAAGTCTAGTTTTGATGGCTGCTTATCTTACTACTGTAACTAGTCTCTCAGAGTCACTGTTGTCTATGACATCTATGCCTCTCATTGCAGCAAACCAAATGGGTGTTCAAGAGGGAGCACTGTTCTTCAGCACTTAATCTTTTTAATCTCAAAAGTAGGTGGGTCCATCTTGTGTGACAAATAAAGCAGTAGTCCAGTGCAGAAGTCTGTTGTCACGTGGCACTCAATCTGTGTTCTCATATGCCAGGAGGTTACATTAGGGTTCTGTGTTTTCCAGTTTGGCGTACACTAAATGCTTTAGTGCTTGACAGCCATTGGTGCCTTTTAGACATAGAGTTGTGTCTGTGGGTTCTTGCAGTTTTGTAAAACCAAATTAGGAAAAAAAATATATGCTAATACCTGATGAATAGCAGTTTTAGCTGACATAGTGGACCCAATGGCTCACTTAGTACCAAAGGAGCTAGTCTGAGAGTTTCCATGCTGAGTGCAGGGAGGGACTGAAAAATCGAGACTCCTGGAGCAACACATTTTGGGAACACAGTCTTCTTGCTTCTTTCGTTAATTCGTCCCCTTCTGCTGATTTATCCCCTCTAGCTTGATCCTGATTGTTTGGGTTTTTTCTGCTTCTCAGTTTCTTCCATGTGTTTTAGCTCAGTTGACTGCCTAGCTAGTCTCGATGTGTTCCACAGTTCCTTACTTGATTTTTTTTTCCCCCTCCTCCATCTCTTAGCCAAGCTTTCCACAATGTCTCAAACCTGTAGCTCTCACTGCTTTCTATCATTTGTCCTTTCTTGCTCTGCTGTTACAGAGAACATCCATGATGCTCCATTTCGGCAGTTAATTCTCATTCTGGAAGGTTGTTACAATCTCCAGTACCGCAACGTAAAACTGCTTTCAGCATTAGCAGACTACATTAATTCTACTGCCTACCTCTGGGACAAAAGACAGGTGAGTTTGAGACCAAATAATTTATAGTGATACTAGTAAAGTAAGTCAGTTTTGGTGCTTTCCGTCTTACCTTTCTTCATGATTGTGCTTCATCTTTGGAGAACAATCTTATGAAGTTGAAACAGTTACATTTTTAAAGTGTTCTTATTT
Source organism: Porphyrio hochstetteri (assembly GCA_020800305.1). Lineage (NCBI taxonomy): Eukaryota > Metazoa > Chordata > Aves > Gruiformes > Rallidae > Porphyrio > Porphyrio hochstetteri. The sequence goes on along the minus strand of CM036910.1, from coordinate 15,203,197 downwards.
ATTGATGAATAAAGAAGTAAAAAATAAAGCGGTTTTACAGTTTGAAAAAGTTGCTTTTGTTAAAAATGTCTTTTACGAAATCAACAGGTAGGATCCACTTTACTAGCTTTCTTGACCTTCTAAAACTTTCTTTTCTTTTAGATTATTCTTTTTCTTTCTGCCTTTGAGACACTTGCCTTTCAGCCTAGTGAGCTGATGGGTATTTTTGCTGAGAAGGTGACAGAAGACCCTGAATTTCTCAACTTGAAAAACCTTTTGATTGTTCTCCGAGTGTATTCACGACTCAACTATGTTCCCAAAGGCCAAAAGCATCAGTAGGTTTCATTTAGAATACCTAATAATATATATTACATAGTCATTACAAAGTAATGTATGGCAACTAGTATTTGATTATAGTTGTGAAAGAGTTCATCATCCTGTTTTATTAATTTGTAAGGTAAATAAGCTGTGTCTACATAGACATTTTTATGTATAATTGAAAATGGAGTCCTTGTTTCTAGACTGATGAGTCTGCTAAACCTGTTGATAGGTAGCCATCACCTTAAAGAATAGTCAAAAGCTAATGTTAGATTACATGACATATGATTACACAAGATAATAGAGATTTCTAGCTTGCATGTTTGTTTGAATGCTGTATTTTTATAGCCTTATTTGTGTATTTACTTTTCTTCTACTTTTGGACCAGGTTTTTTGAGACTCTTAATAGCTGCTTGAATAAGTACCTCCCTCAGATTTCCAACATAGAACTGCTGAAGGCGGTGCATTCACTTAGCATCTTAGGATATCTTCCTCATGGTGCACTTGATGAGCTGTTGCAGAAGGACAGCAGGGATGAACTTCTACTGTCAGGTCAGGCTTTACTTTGTCATGTTCTTGTTTTAAAAGGCATAGTACCGCTGTACATAATTTATTGTAGTTGTATTCAAAATTTAGAAATTAAAGATTGCAAATGTGATACTAAAATTTAAATCTGAAAATTTTAATTATGCACATGGAGAGAGTGTCTATGAGATTTGTGGAAATGGTAGAAATGTGTAAGAGCCCGGGGTTCTATCTTTGACAGGTGTGCAGGCATTTTTAAAAGCACAGGAAGTCTTTAATAGTATAATTAGTAAAGCAATGGCATATATTTAATAATCTATTGAAGATACTCAATAATATTCAGCGAAACACCAGTTGGGTGTTGGTTCCGGTATTGAAGTTCATTTGCTCTACCAGAACAGACCATAAATGTTAATAAAATGAAAAATTCTGTGAGATATGTTGGATCTAATATTTCTTGTATTGTTTTTCAGATGATGTTTACAGAGAACAAAAGGAAATGATGCTTCACTGTGTGAAAACATGTGTGGAACTGGATAGCCCTTCCTTCACAAAGCCTGCATTTGTGCAGACCGCGAGCTTCTCTTCATTAGTACCTCTTAATCTCAGAAAGGCTCGGCAGGCACTGATAGACCTTCTGGGAGATGAGAACATGTTTCGGCAAAATGTTCAGCTGCCGTATCAATACCGTATTGGTATGAAGCCAAATTACCATCATATTCTGTTCAATGTAGATTTCTAGTCTCCAGAATAAAGTTGGTAACAAATTCGCAAAGGGTGCAAGTCATTAAAAGCATTACACTTTGAAGACAGTCTTTTAACAAATTATGTCCTTGATTGGCAAATCTTTCTAGGATGCTTCCGTTAAAAGTAGTTTCAGTCAATTTACTAAAACTTGATGTTTGCTTTTATTTACAAAAGTGCTTTGGACGTTTTGTTAAGCATCAGGAAGCAGATGTTAATTGTACATAAATGCAATATGGCTAACTGCTTCAGACAGTTGACATGTTAGTACTAAGTCAGATCAGAAACAAAGCCACAGCAGCTGCCTTTCAATTTCTGACTTGTTTCTTCTCTGAAGCTTCTGCTAAGGTTTGGGTTCTGCTTTCACTTATTAAATGAGGTATGACCTTCTCTGCCAGGTGATCATTTCATAATATTTGGTTACTTTTATATTTTGATATTGCTTATTTTTTGGCTAGTCTTTCTGTATGATTTTCTTCCTAAATATTTCTAATGAGGAATTGGATTACGGGAAAACCTTGAGTAGTATGACAGACTGTGATGAAGACTAGTTTCTTGAAAGTATTATTTCATTCCTGTAAAGTTATATCTACAGTCTCCAAAACCAAGTGTTTTTTTCTGGAGATGTGCAAACTGTAGCTGTTTATACTGGTTGCAGGGAGCGAAAAGCCATCAGTAATACGTAAATCATTAGAGAACTGCAATTAAAAATACAGCAGTGACAGTGTGTGTTCTTTTTCAAATGAACTGTTCATTTGAAAACAATGTGAATAATTAATGTTCAAGTGAGAACATTAATTGTAACCTCTTGCGGTGTTAAAATGTTTTGTTTTCAGATTTTGAAATCAGAATGGATTCAGACAGAAAGAAAGTCCTCCCAGTAACTGCAGCAGATGATCATGCTGACTCAAGTGTTCAAAGGTGTCTTTCTTTTGACTCTATCCTTTTTTTCTAGAAGGCTAGTTTTATCTATATCTATTCCATGTTACTTCTTTGGTCCACTAATGTACAGAAACAAAGTAGGTAACTAACTTGGTATTTGTGCTCACTGAAATATACCAAATTTGCCATGCCAGGTCAGAGCAACAACTCCTCCAGCTCACTACCTTCTCCTAACAGAGGCTAAAACTTCACATTTCAGAGAAGGAGGCAGGGAAGCATCACAGTAATCTGATACTTTTAAAATGGATGCAGGTTTTGAAGTATGACTGAAATCCCGTCCAAAAACTGCTACATTATGGTTTTAATATTCCAAGTATTTGTGTGTCTAGATTGTGAGTCTTTAAAATGTGGATTTCACTGGTATCTTAGGGCAATTAATTCAGCTACTGAAATATAATTTGAATAAAAAGGATCATTGTATCCACACTTTAGGTGATTAATTTAATCTTGTGTAGAAAAATAAGCTCTCAGTAACTGAAGTGGGTCATATATCATTCAAGTAAAGCTTAAGTACAGTTAAGTAATACTTAACGTTTGGGTGCTGGGTCACTGCACAGCAATGTATTTTGTATAGTTCACTTTTTGGGAAAGAGATGTAGTGACTTGTGTAACAGAAACTCACTGACAGGCTTCCAGGGTATTGAGCTTTCCTCAGCTTTCCTGGTAGGCTTTTATCACAGGAAGTAACTGATTCTGAATATTAGCAAAGGATCACAGCTAATGCAGAAGCAGTTAAAATAATGTAGAATTTTGAATTATCGGTTTCTTTCTCATTGTGGGAGAAGTGGAGATCTAAGGACTAACTACTCTGCTATAGGAGTTTGGGTAGATGCTCAGACTTGTGTGAAGCTCATAGAAGAAGTAGTCTGAATAAGGAAAAAGGAAATTAAATTTGTGCAGTCTTCATACTTTTGCCTACCAGAAAGACAGCTATGTGTTCTGCAGTGTTAAAGGGTATCCTTGTCTTAAAAATACTTACTCTGCATTTGTACAACGAAGTGTTCCCTTCTCTTCTTGGTTGCAGATTGGCTTTTCTCTTTGTTCCTCTCTCTGCCTTCTGTGTGGGTACAACACACCCCCAAGGGAAGCTGGCAATGAAGAAGCGGCATCTAAATAAACTGGGCTACCATGTGATTCTGGTAAGAGTCCTGTTACTCTGGTTTGGTCCTGTTACCAGCACAATTAGTACCTTTGTTTGGTAGAACAGGCTTTGCAAGGAATGGTGAGCCCTCTCCAGGGTGGTGATTGCATATCATCTCTACTAAGAAGGTGGCAGAGAGAGGACAGAGGAACTCTAAAAAGACAAGCTGCCACTAACTATTATCAGTGAAATAAGTGTAGTCATAGTTCGGGGGGGGGAAAAAAATCAAGCCACTAAATTGCTTTGTACCTAAAAACCTATGCCACTGCCTTACTTCCCTGATCTTTATAGAATAAGCGATTCAAGTCAACTTGTTTTCAAAATGCAGTGACTCTCTACAGCCTTCCCATCTCTGAGCGCTTGGTTTATGGGACAGAGTAATTTGCTAAAGACAGTAGAACTAATGTACCCTTTCCTTTGCCTTTCTTCCAGGTCCTGAACAAGAACTTTCAGGAAATGACAGATGAAGATGCAGTTGAATTTCTGAAAGGAAAAATTTATTCAAAAAATTATTTCCCTTCTTCTGACGTGGCTGTGCAGGACAGTAATTAAAATAAAACAACAATTTTGTGTCTCCTGATCTTTTTCCTGTGTAATTAGTGTAAGATTTTAATGGAAGAGATAAGCAATTTTATACACAACTGCCTACTCCAAAGTTACATATTGAGAAAAGATTTTAAAGTGAACAATGTCTGCTGACAGTAGGGATTTTCTTTAGTGGAAGAAACTACTTAATTCAAAAAGGATCATGGCATCTATAGCTGTTGAAATGTCTTGACTTATTCTGCACTTTTCTTCTCTTCCCCCAAGTCAAATTTTTCTCTTGTCGAACTGGGTCAGGGAAGGTGACCGTCTCAAGTGGTACTGGAATCTGATGTACAAATACGCACTGGAAGGATGCCCCACACTGTCCCAGCCCCACCATCCCCTATGCTTTTTTGCAGAGCTGTAGATGGTAAAGTAGTATATAACTCAGGCCAAGGGTATACTAAAAAATCCAAAGTTATGTCAAAAATTTCTGGAGAAACTAATCTCACAAAGTTTTCAGAAGTGCAGGCCAATAATGGTTCTGTTGGCTGTATGCTTTTGAACCTTTTGCTTCACTGTTACTGTAATAGATCCTGAGACTTCTGGCTACAAGAACACAAGTCTGGCATGTCCTTATAAATTACTGTTTCTGATGCTAAAGTCTCCACAACTATTTAAAGAGATGTTGCAATTCTCTACATACAGTGATGCACCTCTGCTGGCCTGTTTGTAGTGGTGGAATTGATTATCTTGAGAGAATCCTAAAAGTTCAAGGTGGCTTTGAGCAGAAGGAGCAAAGAGAACTGGTACATCTTTATTGTTGCTGGTTTCACATTTACTGGTGAAATCTATTTGTACTAGAGTTGCTGAAATACTTAGTAAGAGCATCGGAATGCTCAAAATTCATACATTTGCCAGCAAGAGCTTGTTTCTGCAGTGTAATCAGATCTTCAGTCACGATTTTGCTGTAGCATAGCCACAGTCCGATTGGCATGAATGGCAACAGCAATACTTCCTACAGTGACCGTGTGCTACCTAACGGTGGTGCCCTTGCTTCACGTGATAAGCCACAAGAACGACGTTCTTTGTCTTTCTGAAGTAGCACGGACACGTGGATAAGGTATTACAAGGATGAGATATAAAGGTATCACAGTGATGAGATAAGGTGAAAAGAAACAACACACTTTAAAAAAATTCACTGCCCAACTTCTTGCAGAACAGGTAGCTAGAATATGGTGCCTCTTTCCAAAGGAAACTGCAAGCAGAGAAGTACTACCACAGCAGGCTGGCATAAAAAGCAGCATGAGCTGTTCAGCATTTCAGTATCTTGCATTATGCTACTTCAATAATTTAAGTCATTACTATGTCACCTACACTGACTCATACTTCCAAGCAGTATGGAGCCGCTGCCAGAGAGAATAGAGAGATCTGTGTTTCTTGAATCTTTACATCTGCTAAAAAGCTACTCTGCTGCTATGTCTGAAGTAAAGCTGAGGTTTCTCAGGTGTCAAATTCATATAATAAATGAGATCTAATCCCCTGTTCGCCTCACTCTCCTGAATCATGCTTATTAGCAGTCGTGGGAGACTCGCAATGATCAACAATACTTACTTTGCTCCTGTAATTGTGGGTTTTCTCACTGCATGAATTGCTCGGTGTGAAAGGTGCAAAATCCCTTTTTCTGAAGTGAAGCAGATACCAAATAGATGCTTTTAGCTGACCTGCCAGTGAGGCTAATGGGATGCAAGCTGCACCTTTCCCTACCATTTCCACAGTCTGCCTGCACTCGGGAACATGTGCTTCTAACCTTTATTCCCACTTGGAACTCTGTAGGTACAGTGACTGGAATTTTTTTCTGAATAAGGAGTGAGGAACCAGAGAGATGAACATGGCTTTCTTTCATACAGCCCCTAGGTATACCTTATGAATGGATGGAACGGATGTTTGCTGTGGTGTTTGACTCTCTAAAGGTATTCAAGGGTGTATCTAATCTGTAGCAAGGCCAAGGTTATCAACCCCATGTAAAGTGAAAATAGGTAATTTATTAAGTAAACTAAATTGCTGAGGGAAGGGAGGATCTTCAGTGAGTTGAAGGCTTGTTAAGATAAAGCAAGTATAGGGCTTAAGAGTAATTAGGTAGCTATGGCTTAAAAACAGTGGACTCATCTGCACAGATCAATAAATATGTGGCCAGATTCTTGGAAGAAGGCAGTATATTTTATTCCTGGGCCACTAAGAAGTCTGAAAAGTAGATACACGTAAATCTTTCCTTTAGTCTGAGCTATGAAATACCGGAGTTAAGGTTTTGTCCAGCTAATCTCAAAGAAAGAGAGAGTGCCTTTTGTGATTCCTGTATTTTACATGCTGTTTGCTGTTGGACTTTTCCTGATTCATAAATCTTATTAAATAACAGTAAAGTGCCAAGATAAAGCTGGCTTACATGGTAAATTTTTTCTTGAGAATAATGCATGTACTATTCATCATTTGAATTCTCCAGGTCATCTGAAGGATATCCACATACAAAAGGGTGAGCAGCTCAGATCATTGTCACGTATCAGACAATCAAAAAGAACACATTGTGAGAAGGATTTACAAATATAAGTTATATTGGAAAGCTCACTGGCACAAGGATGATGTTAAACATTGCAGGATGTGTGAACAAATCTAAAATGAGAGCAAGAAACAGGAAGGCAGAAGATGTGGGCTGCAAGGGTCAAGAAGGCTCTTGTGTGAACAGAAGATAAACCAGTACCATCTGAGCAAAACCAAAACAAAGTTTGTGAAGTAATGCAGAATGACAACAGTGAGGGTTTGGGAACACAATTTGTTTCCATAAGCAGCTGAATTAGTAGACCCTGATAATCTGTAGTTCTGTCCTGCTTGGATTTGCTTTGTCAAAAAACCACTTTTGAGCCCTAACTCCAGCCTTCTTGGAATATGAAATATTCCAGACATTCAAAACAAACATCCAAGAACTCTTGAACTCTCTTTAAAACTTCCTCCTTGCTCTCAAATTGACCAAGATGCCCAAAAGTGATGTGAAAAGAGGGACTCAAAGATCATTGCAAGAGTTTGATTTTTTTTTGTTAAGAAATCAGAATCTAAATAAACGGGAGCTGGGAATTAGAGAATGAAATTCCACTTCTCAGGTATTGCAACTGTTTCTGCTTAGGCAAGAGGTTGGATAATGCTCTGCATGCAGAGACCTAAAGATGTCTGGTTAATTACAAAGGAAATATTAATGCTTTTCTCGGCCATTCCAGTAGGTATTATTTTCTATGGCCATTTGTTAATGTTAAGATATTCTCTTTGCACATAAATCTCAGAGCATACAAGTTCGCATGAATGAGGTTCCAGTTTCAGTACCTCTTTGCTGACACTAGAATATCTGAATAAAAAAAGTTGCAGGTGTTTTGTAGTTCTCATCAAAGGTGAAGCATTCAGCCCGACATGAAGTGTGCTGAAATCAGTTATTTCAGAACAAAAACAGAGCCATGATTATGTTTTTCTCTACACACGTACTTTTAAAGCAATTATGATACTTAAGCATAGGTTTTACTGAACATGTAATCCCATGCTTTTGTTCTTTGCTAGTAACCGTAGTGGGTTCATCTTTTAAGTGATGCAAATATAATGTATCTTTGAACTATTTTTAAGATCCATCCTTCTGGTTGTAGCAGGTTTTTCCCTGATTTCATTATTTCTGGACAATCAGTGTAAGGTGAAAGAATGAATGTGGTGGCAACCGCAAATAGCCACCCAGAAACAAGAAGAAAGATAATCTTTGTGTCCACTGATAACCAGTGAGCTTTTTGTTTCATCCTGTTCCCTCTCTGAAAATGCTCCTATGCTATACTCCAGTAACATTGTTGCCATGGCACCCATCAAAACCCAGATACGCTCTTGCTTTATGTAGCAAGATGCAAATTTTTACAAACAGGAGAATTTCTTTTCACTGTGATAGGTAAGGGATTCTATCCATGCCTGCAGACAGAGGCAATTTCCTGACCGATCTTTGTCATTCCTGAGTATGCACCATGGTTTACTCCTAACAAATTGCTACATATTCTGTATTTGTTTGGTTGGTTTTTATGGTACAGATTCTGCTGCACATGAGGTATCAGCTGTACTCGACTACCCCAAATGTGGGGGATTGTGTGTGGAGAGTGAGGAAAGCAGGAGCAGCTCATCAGCCGGTTTAAATTAAAGTCAGGGCACTACAGCAACATACACCAGCTGAAGTTGTGGCTCTATAACTTCAAAGGGGAAAACTTGAACTGTTACGCAAGTGAAATTTTCTCCTTCCATAACAAGAACAGCTGGTGAATCGGACTCTTGACCGTGCAGAGGCTGGTGTAGATGGAGAGAATTACCACTGAAGTCTTGATGTGTACTGACACGGGTGAGATGAGATTCGGGAAACACACAATGGCTTGTTCTGGCGCAGATTATATACCTGTATGTTAAGACATTATTGCGCACAAATAGCTAGGAAGGAAGGAGAGACCCAAGGAGGGAGCCCATATTTGAAATAATGTCAGTCATGTAATAAAAGACTATTTAATCTTTTAAAATCATAGACTCATAGAATAGTTTGGGTTGGAAGGGACACTTAAAGGTCATCTAGTCTAACCCCCCTGCAATGAGCAGGTACATCTTCAACCAGATCAGGTTGCTCAGAGTCCCATTCAACCTGACCTTGAATGTTTCCAGGGATGGGGCATCCACCACCTCCCAGCGCAGCCTGTTCCAGTGTTTTACCACCCTGATTGTAAAATATGTCTTGCTTGTACCCTTTTTTTAAAGATTCAAACCATTACTCATTGTCCAATTGCTACAGACCCTGCTAAAACATACATAGTAAAGACCAATACAAGGTTGTAACTTGCCACTCATGCTGGCTCAGCAGTTAAAATAGCTGCAGCAGAAGAGAAGCATGACCGGCAGGTCAGGAGATGATTCACCCTCACTACTCTGCTCTTTTGAGACCCCATCTGCAATGCTGTTTCCCCAGAAAGACCTGGACCTGTTGGAGTAAGTCCAGAGGAGGGCCATGAAGATGATCAGAGGGCTGGAGCACCTCTCCTCTGAATACAGGCTGAGAGAGTTGGGTTTGTTCAGCCTGCAGAAGAGAAGGCTGCAGTGAGACCTTTTAACAGCCTTCCAGTACCTAAAGAGGCCTAAAGAAAAGCTGGAGAGGGACTGGTTACAAGGACATGTAGTGACAGGACAACAGACAATGGCTTTAAGATGAAGGAGGGTAGATTCAGATTAGGTATTAGGAAAGATTTTTCCACTATGAAGGTGGTGAGGCACTGGCATAGGTTACCCAAAGAAGCTGTGGATGGCCGCTCTCTGGAAGCATTCAAGGCCAAGTTGGAATGGGGCTTTGAGCAGCTTGGTCTAGTGGCAGGGGATTGGAACTTTAAGGTCCCTTCGCAACCCAAACCATTCTGTGAATGTGTGTCAGCAAGAACACTTCATTCCCAGCAGGCAATACTCCCCCCCCCATGAAGTAGTACTGAGGGGGCTGAAGTTTGGTTTGATTTCTGCCAAGGCAGAATAAAAAGATAAGTTTCCAGACTTTCTACTATTGGTGTTAGGTTTGATACTCATTTGTTGAATCTAAAAAATCAGTATGTGAAGGATGGGGGGCGGGGAAGAGAACAATGAAGATATCAAAACCACTCTCTCTGAACAGAGGATATTATGATCTGACACTAAGGCATTAAATGGAGACATGGGGAATCTGAGTTCAGCTCTTGGCTTGCCACCATTTATCTATCTGCTCATGAGCACATCACTCAGGAGGTCCCTGTGGCACACCCAGAGTCCTGGTGTTGACACCCATCTTGATTCAAAGAAATGTCCTGCCTAGTAGCAGAGGAACAGTCCCCAGAGCAGCCAGGTGTCTGTATATTGGGGATGTCCTCACATGGAGTTGCTTGGATTTACAAGCTCCCTCAGGCAGAGATGGCTGATGTTTCAGATCCACTCCTTGTATAAAGAGTAGTAACAGTTCAGCCATGGAGAGTGGAGGAAGTCTTGGCTAGTTGTAAAAGAAACAGTTCCCTTAGGTTGAGAACCCTGAAACTTGCAACTATCACATCAACAGCCTTACTTCAAACCTACCCAGCCCTGTCACAAGCACTTCAAAGCCACACTACCCAGTCTCTTCCCCACCCACTATTAGCAGCAACAATTTTTTTACAAAATCAGACACCAAAATACAAACTGTTCCTACTGCACGTCACAGCCATACATACACAGCACACTTCAAACCTGGCTTAAAAATTATTTAAGGCTCATTTGCAAGTTATGTAGAATGAGCTTGTTTGGCTCAGATGAGATCCACTTTGAGATCTTTTATCAGGTACTACTGGTTTCATTAATAATCACCAAGATTCCTCAAGGACATCATAATAATTTTTAACAGATCATCATGCTGGTTGAGGGGTTTGGAGTATTACTCACTTTGCATGGATGTACATGCATAATTTCATGTGTGCAAGCAATGCTGTTCTGCTCCGTGGAGCTGCTGTTAAACAGAAAGTTAAGTATGTGTCAATTGAATGGAGGCCAAAGGTTAATATGAACATGTTTTATAGCTGCAAAAGCTAATTACTGAAGTTAACGTGAATATAGTGTATATTGTTTGGGTCTAAGAAATCGTAGACAAGCATATTTGCATCTAATCATAACGCATTTTAGTGCTTGTAATAGAACTCATAAAAAATAATGTTGGTTATTCTAGAATATAGTGCAGTAAGCTTGTTTTTTAACCACTAAGCAATAATAGAGGCTCATGTGCCATCCTTTACAGTTCTGCTAGCAGCAATAAAATAATAATAGTTTGTTTACTTACATATGTAATTATTTTATTTAAAAATACAAGATAGGCTTTTTTATGTAATTTGACATCTTCTTTAAAAAGGCCTAATTAAAGCAAACAACATATTGCTTTGACAGCTAAAGGTCTACAAGAAGTTTTGTTGCTTCACAAAATCAAGTATTCTTGTCTAATTCTTGCCCACTCAGAACATCAATATAGGATCAAACACTTCTGAAAATCCATTTCCCCCAGAGCAATACCTTTGAAATCATAAGTTCTAATCATGTAATCAAAAGGTATTCTTATGAGGGAAAGTTTCCAGGACTGGAGAAGGTGAATGAGAAAAATCGAACCAGTCTTTCTGACAGTGGATTCAGGCACATTAAAAACTGTCTGCAAATTGAATATTTCCTTTGATCAAACTACAATGGCAATACTTTGCAGCCACCTTGTATGTGTGGGTTTTGGGTTCAGCAACTTACCACTGCACCTGAAATATACTACTAGTATTTTTTATAAGTTAAATTGCACAACCTATATCCAGACAACTTTCCCGTAGGAACCGTGTTTACACAAGGACTGTGGGGGTTTGTGCAGAACTCCTCGTAAAGGCCATCACCCTTAACTCCTAGAACTGATCCAATGGTGTTTGTGACCTTTTAGTAACAGGTGGTAAACACCATCTTGAATTCAGATTGCACATTAAAGGAGCACCTCGAGATTCCTTACAGTGGCATTTTGCAGTCTACAAAATGCAGGATGAGGGGAAAATAACCACCCAGGCCACCTGTTTTTAAGGAAAGACAATTCACCAATAACATTCTCCTTTCCTGGTTTAAGAAAACAGAGTCTGAGGAAGCTACTCTGCCAGCCTAATTAAACCATTACAAATTCTGCCAGCCTGCTTCAGTCCCCTCCCTTAAAGAACTGCTTTCTGAATGGGTTCAAGCTATCAGCTCCTCTCCGACACCAAAGCTGTCTAAAAACTGCATCATGGGACTTCTGGAGAAAAGGCAGGTATTTCTTCCCACACTGACACAACACACTTATATTTCCAGTTTGGGTTCAAAATATGTGCATATGCATATGTATAAATGCTGTAAAAACAACGGAGAAATCTTGGAACATATCAGTAAATGTATATCCCTTGAAATTCCTAGATCATGGACCAATCATCAAATCTGTTCCGCTAAGCTAAAGCTTACGGATCCCACATCACTTGATGATCAGCAGGACACTTAGGGCTGGCTTACTGCAACTAATTTTAAGGTTTGCTATTAATACCATTATACTCTAGTGTATGTTGGCTGGAATTCTTTCAGGTTTAAGATTATTTTAAAATCCCAAATGTAAGGTGAGCGGGGTGTTTTGAGTGTCATCTTGAAGAAAGGGAGAGAGAGGGAAAACTCAGCAAGATGGCTCTAGAAAAGAACTGTTGTAACTCAGCACAACTTCCAGTATATTCCCACTTATGCTAGGATTGTTGCTGGAGCTAATGAGGCTTGAGAACAGTTAGCATTGTCAAATCACAACAGAGTCGAGAAAAACCTTTCTCTAACAAAGCTGTGAAAGCTGAAGATTTGGCAAACTGAGAGGAAGAATGATTCACATTGCTGCCCACAAAACGTATCACTGACTAGTTGTATGCTACAGAATTAAAACCATATACTCAATATTGTAGAATGAATTGGAGTATTTTGAAATTGCTCAGAAAGAAGTACTTTTTAATACTCATAGAGAAAGACAATACCAATAGAATAAGCTATCTCCTATGACAAGTCAATGGGAAATAGAACATCAGTTCATCGTGTGCTTCCTCCAAGTAAAGCTACGGTGATAACCAGAGGATATTTCAGTAAAACAGCTGAATTATCCATCCCCTCTTCTTCACTGGAGCAGAAGACTAAGATTTCAGGTACATTAGTCAGCATGCTACTGTATTGACTCTACTGAGTGATGATTCTGTCTTGGACACATACCATGACTTTTCTGCAGCTATGAGAGAAGGAGATTTATCAGAGGAGGATTTTCTCACAATCAAGGTGATGATTTAAAAAAAATGCTGATCATACTGAGTTCCACCTAGTTCTAGTTTGGTTTTTAGTTCAGATGGAGTCAGTGCAGGATTTAGCTGTGGAGCTGGAAAAGCTTAACATAATGAACTGATGTTTGTGGAGACACACAAGTGTGTCTGTTTTTTGTCTTTTTAATAAGCTCTTTGTCCTTGAAAGTTACGTGCAGCTCAGTAGGAAATCCGGTTGCAGGCAGCTACCAGGATCAAACTCACCGCTATATGGTAGCTGTTTAAAACATGGTGTGCTTCAGTATGGAATCTTTAAACAAAACGGTTCTAGCTTGTGGCTGTTGCTACACAGACTGTATGCAGATAAGTCACAAATAGCTGAGCATATGTGTGGTGCAAGGTTAAAACAATAACAAGCAGGTCGAATCATTCAAACACTGGAAATCACTTTGACTCCAGGCCAAAAGCTTAGCTTGAGATGATATCAGTATGGGATAAAAAGAGGATAAACTAACAGGCTTAGCAGCCAGCTTGTTGGAGTCAGCATATAGTATCTATACTTCCAGCAGGAGAGCAGATGGTCATATATTTAAGGAAGCACCAGACAGAGAGTCAGGAGATCTGAATTCTATTCCTGGCTCTGCAGCAGTGTTCCTATGTCACCTTGGGGAGTCACTTTTTTCCCCCTTTTTCTTAATCTTTTAAGTAGTGGAAATAATATTTGCTTGTCTCACAGGGCAATCAAGAGGCTAAACTGATGCTGAAAAAATCCTCTGAAGCTCTAAGAAGAGCGAATGGAAGAACTGCAAAGTAAACTTGTTTGGAAGAAAGTACACTACATGGTTTCATATGGCATGTTTGTGCCATGTTTATGACCTTTCCTCTCCCCAGAATGTCCCGTGCCTTTCTGCACACAGTTTTCAAGGAGGAAATAAATGGATTAAGCTGCCCTCCACATTTGCTAGAAAGATAAGCAGCTGCCAGTAAGAGCCTGACCAGAGAACAGACTTTATTACTGAGACATTATTTGTGCCCAAGAGGGCAATGGGCTTGTTGAAGTTAACTGTTTGTCCCAAGATATTTTTGCATTGGTGGCACAATAATCTCTCTAATGGTTTTTACTCAGAATTCAGCCACGCTGCTTGCAAGCTGAATGCTAAGTACATACTTAAGTATTGTCTTTTATGAAGAAATCTTCTGATGAAGTCCCAAAATAAGTCCATTTTTTAAATCAGTGAGAAATGTCCATGGTTATTTTCACAGGACTTTAATCTAAAGCCCATTAAAATCAACTAGACTTCAAAGGAATTTGAATCAAAGACCTAGCAAGCAACTGTCATTTCTGCTGAATCCTACAGTCATTACGCAAAATGACCCTATCTATCTTCATAACTGTTTGGCATCATAGGAGTAATGTTTTCATCATGGAATAGTTACTGCTTTTGGTGTGGAGGTGTAAGGTTTGGGCGGGAGCTGAACTTGAGCACAAATCATGATTTGCTCCATTTGTGCATATCTTTTTAACAAGAGAAAAAAAAAAAGATCAAGTCTTTTGTTTTTTCTTCTAAGCCTCCATTTTTCTTGTTTCTAGATTCTGAGTCCCTGTCAAGGGACTGAACTTCAGTTCGAAATCATCTCTGGTAAAAGGGCACAGACAACCATGCAGAAGACTTCAAAACATTAATCCACCTCATAGCAGTGGTAGAGATGAAAAAAATACAAAGGTTATCTGAGATGTCCAGACTGTCAATATGGAATATGGTCTTCCAACATGAATTTGTTTTTCTCACAAACGCAGCTGGCTTTAATCCTGTAAACTGAATTTCCTTCAGCTCTCCCAAAAGTCACTGTGGGCTGGATATCTACACAAGCTGCTCAGCAGATTATAATGTGAGGCATTAAGATTGGAAGGGTCTGATGTGACTTACGAAGAACGTAGTGCTCTCTTGCAGGCAGCCTGGTTTGGTGACAACACTTTTGAGTTAAGATGATGATCTTTTATACTGGCACAGTTCTACTGCCTGGGTCCTTGATGACAGCTCTGGTAATAATGTAAGAGGGCTTCCTACTTTGCTGAGATATATTTACAAAGATACCATAATTACAGTTAATGTCCATTGCATGTCTACACTACAGAACTGACTTACTGGAGTCTCTTCACCCCAAATCCATGCAGGTTTTGTGATTTAATCACTAAGGGATAGCTTCAATCCAAGAGAGAAGCTGAAGTAAACAATTTCTTTCTGTAGAACTGTGCTACGTGTCTAACTGTAGTCAAGAAGGAATTCCACTGTTTACTCTCAATATATGAACAAAGCAATAAATTAAATATTTCAGAGTAACCAGCTCACTGTTTTGACTATATAACAAAAACACTCTTTATGACAGTATAAAGTTGATAGTCTGTGTCCAGAGACTGATCTGATGCGACTGGTTTATACGAGACTCTAATGTCGCCAACTTTCCCTTTTACAGGAATGTTGGTTGTTTCTTTCACGTCCTCTTTTTGGCTAGGCAAGTGACAGAACTGCAGTTAAGAGGACAAAGTGCTCCACAGAGACACAAACACAGGAAAGAAGAGAGCAAGGATGGAGCCTGTTATACCAGTGTTCTCTTGTTCTTCCCACCCCTGTGATTTTGATAAGCCTATCTCCAATAGTTGCCATGGATCTTGCAGGTAACGCTTTCTACAATGACTACCAACGTTGTCACAATATTTTCAAAGACTTGAAGGTGTCATATAGAAAAATCTTATTTTTTAGAAGTGCTTCAGTGAGAAGTTGATATTTGTGTTTGTGTTTTGGGGTGTGGAACAGAGATAATTAAGAACAAGTAGAACTATTTAAAAGTGAAGTTAATGATTCAACAAGGGCAGGTTCCCTTCCAGGAAGTCTGGTTATATATTATAATTGCACAAATGAAGTGTTCAATCCAGATCTATCCCCTCTAATCCTGCACTGTCTGAACTGGCTTCCTTGCACAAAGATGTGGCTTTTTCTTGGGATCATCTTTTCTTTGGGGATGCTAATTCCTGGGAAACACAGCCTGAAATTGCAATATGATGGGTGAGTATGAACCAGGTATTATGAAGAATTGTGCATGTAGGGAGATTCCCAGGAACCGTGTAAGAATAATAATAATTACAAACTGAAAACGTGGAGATAGGGTTACTAAGATTATGTAAGATTTTAAAAGAAAACATAAAAATGGCAAATGAAGAAAGAGTGAAAAAATCCAAGTCTACAAAGATCTGGGTGCAGCCACAGAAGACACAGAATGCCCCTCAAACGGACCTCAGGATGCTCTGCTTCCATTAGCTGAAATTCATTTGGCTTAGCCTCTTTCATAATGAACTTTGAAATCAGATGCTTAAGAATAAAATTCCTTTTCTGAGTATAAAGGGTGGGGTGACTGAGCAAAATGATACCCATTAATAAAAGACAGCTGCTAAGGTTACGTGAAAAAGATGACATCTCAAAAGCAGTTCAGATACTGAACCGCTGTTGGAAATCTCTAAACAATAACAAAAAAAAGCTAATGGAGTTGCTTCAGACAATCATCACCCCAAGGTGTTCAGAGAATGAGACTATCACATTTTATTACTGATCAATGTTTCTGAAAAGTATAAAAAGTATAGTTTTGCTGTATTCTCTATTCTTGGTTCTGCTTTGAAAGAAATTGAGTGATAAAAAATTATTCTGTTTGTCTATCTAAACTATTTTGTTTCATTCACCTTCAATTACCAAGAATGATTGGTCACTCTGCCTCTACAGCAGCTGGGATTTGCAGGAGGGGCACAAATGGAATTTTCTAAAGTAAACAGAGAAAGTAGCTCAGTACCACATGACTCTAGACTAATTATATCCCCTGAATATAGTTTTAAAAAGGAGAGAAAACCAAGGATTACCTACTGCAAATTCCTGTTCAACAATTCTCCTGGCAAAGCTTCTGGCAAAGCATACAGAGTCATCACTTCTCTCTTTAAAATGTGCTGTTTGCCCTGGATAATATTTAGTCTTTGGATTTGTATCAGGTATGCAGTCAGAGCCTGTCAATGTCACTGGACAGAATTCAACAGACCCTTGGAAATGTTGTGTTGGTTCTTGTGGCTAATTGCTGTCCAGGGCAGAACCTGGACATGGGCACATACGTTGAGTACGTGCATGGGATTAAAACCACACTTAACAGCATGGTCAATTTGACTCTGTGTGGGTAACGCCTGCACAAAGATGAAATGACTAATAAAGCCCGTTTCTGTTATCATTTGCTCTGTTCAACAACTTAAATGAAATATCTGACCTATGAGCATCCAAGGAAACATGCTGAGAAAGCCCTTTAATTTGGTAAGAAAGCTTAACTGTAGCATTTTGAAACTTTCTCATGTGGTCACGTGGGCTGACTTTGCACTTCTCTGAGAATCCCAGTCCATAATCATAAATGAGTGTGTGCTTTCTAATCTTAGTTTACTATTAAAAATGATTTGTCTCCACACTGGCTATTGTAAAAGGTTTATCAGTAAATAAGAGCTGGCCATCTGGCAGCAATCTGACTGTCTGGCATTTCTTTCATTTGGTGTAATTAAGACATAATGTCAGTGAGGATAGAAAGATATTACAGGATATTGTTTCCCTTCCTGATAGACAAAGAGCAAAGCAAGCCCAGGCATTTAGAGAGAATAAACTCTGAACTGCAGCTGAGATGTTTATTCTCCTAGTAAAGATGTTTATCCTGCACGTACAAAGTTCTATTACAAAGATATCATGGCTGTTGCACCAAATTGTTAGCAATGCAAATATAATCATTTTGCCCCACAGATAAGGGTGCTATATGCTAATAACATCACCTGAACCAGTAGCAAACAGCCCATTTTAACTATGAAGTTCTACATTTCTCTATCAGCAAAGGTGGTATTTTCAAGAGATGTAAAAAAATCACAATCCCCCTATTTTTCAGTGGATAATATGAATGAATAGTAAATTCTATTTGCATGTACATAAAGCTGATAATTTTACATTTGTGTATGGAAGCACAAATCATAGCAGTTGCAGTTAGATGATGAGAGTGTATTATATTGATGACCATAATGATTCACCGTGTAAGGCTTTTCCAACAAGAATTTCTGTTACAAAAGCTTTAAAATGTAAAATGTTCTCTTTTTTTTTTTTTTGTACCTGTCCTGTAAAGACTCCAAGGCCTCACTGAAGGAGACTGAAGCATTGGTTACTAATATGAGCATAATTTTGAGTTCCCCTTTCTATCATATCAGTAGTGAATAACTGTTGTCTCACCTTTGAGTAATGTAATGTAGTTGTCAAAATCCACTCCTATCATCAGAGGTGTCACACTTCTTATCAGTCCTGGAAAGCTGATCTGAGTGAACACTGAAAAAAAGTTAGAGAAATAATTACAGAGGGTTTTTTAATAGAACATATGAATTTGCTTTTTCTGCATTTCCAAACATTTGAATTGTTTTTTGTAAACTTTCAGTATTTTTTTCAGATTAAGCTTGCAGTAAACGAAAGTTTTGTGGGGCATCATGAAAATGCATACTCAGACACTGGATCTATGTGTCTTTTCTAGAAATATAAAATGACAGGGCCCTACTAGAAATGTTTGTTTCCTGCAAATTGATTAAGAATGTGCAATTCTTAATTGGGTGCAGTGAAGACTACACTCTTCACTATATGTGGAACAAATGGGCTTTTATCCTGGCAAGTATTTTGTGAATATCTCAAGCTCCTGGAAATGTGCATTTATCATGGCTATCTGAAGTTTTTGCATGCTGAAGTATATCATCAAAGCACCATGTCTCTCTGTAATAAATGAGTAATTCCCAAACAGGAGAAAAGAAATAGTGACGTCTTATCAAATAAATAGTTTATTATATATTATAAATTATCTTGGTTTGGCCCTGGTCCTGGAAAGGTAGAAACACACACCAGGGCTCATAGGAGCAGTTTGCTTCAGTGAAGCTGGTATGGTGAATAAAGAATCAGTACTGGCAAGGAAGCAGAGACAACCTCTAGCAACAGAAACCCCACATCACTTAGTTCTATTTGTAGCTAAAACATTGTAGGAATTCATCACTCAGTCCTGCTTTTGTTGGAACAGCATGCAGTTACATGCTCCGTCTTCCTTCTACATAACAAAATAGCTCCTCTTCACTTATGAAATCACAGATACTTTAACAGACTTTAAAACTGGCTTTGTTTCTCTGCTGAATTTCCAGGGATCAGGTTTTCCACGTTGTGCCAGAAACATTTCAGCAAGTCCAGCATCTTCAGCATCTTTGCAGCACTTTACTGGTGAGTAAGAATGACCACATGTGCCCAAAAGCCAAGTGGGGTCTTGAGCAGATTTTCACGTCATTTTGGACAACAATAAAGGCTAAAGTTGAAAAAACTTTTTTTTTCTTAAGAGTAGAATTGCCATTCCACTACTTAAGGAATTTATGGGAAGAAGTTAGTTTCCTTGCATAGCTCTCTCAAGGTGCTGTTCTGTAACAGTGGTGCCTGAGTCAACGGAAATACTAAAACTGTGCTGCATGCTCTAGGAACAGATGGTTGGAGAACAGTTAAGGGGACAATTTGAAGAAAAGCTATTCTATCTTAAATATATTTTCTTATTCTGAGAACAGAGCTTGATTTGTACATTTCTTTCTTCTCCTCTGCACAGCTGGATTTGTGGAAGCCCCAGCTGTCTGAAGACATCTGGGCTGGAGAAGACCTACACATAAGGGTTCCAGCCCCTCTGGTGCAGGAGGTGAAAGACAGCTTAGATCAGCATATGATCTCTTACAAGTACGACCTCTAATTTCCTGACAGGAAAGGATGACTCTAACAATCTTCCTTGCTATCATAAAAGGACCTAGCCTATTCCAATGAGCAGACAGCAAGTACTGATGATAGGACCCAACCTTTGTTCCAAGTTCCTCCAACTTACCTTGACCTGTCCAATGCACAGGTGCTATATGCATCTTTATGTTTTAAGAGCACATTCCCCTATGCCCTGTTTATTTGTCTTCCAACTAGCCTGGACTGTGAATTTGGAGCTTGGATCTGGGACAGCCTGATCTGCTAGTTTCCTGCTGTTGCCTACTCAATGTTAGAGGATGGTGCTCAGATGTATGACTCAGCTTTTGAATCAAATCAGGAAGACCAGCATGGTACAACCACTACTTACATGAGCACGCTTTGCTCTTGGAAAGTATGGATACTTGAACACAGGGACCTCCCTATTTTGGAAAGCCCAAAGGTTTAATCGGTGTCACTGCAGAGCAATCTCTGCAACTCTCCTCTTTCTTTCCCTGTCTTTTGTTGCTCCTCTGGTTTGAAGAAGAGCCTTTTCAAAGTGCATATTCAGCCAGTTTCTTCAAAGCTGCAGTTTCCTACCCCTTATCCCTCCCCCCACACCAGGCAGGTGAGAACCCAGCCAAGCAGAGACATCCCAGCCTGGGACAAAGGTCCCTGTGGCAGGTCCCCATTGAATGCACAATTTGGGGCCACGAGCTGCAAGTGGGCTATGATGCTTTACACACCTATCTTCACTAACTGCCACGGGTCTACCAGAAGATCTAATCCAGATACAAACAAGATCTATTCCTCACAATGTCCCATTCCCATTTGGACCTGACATCTTCAGGTAACCAGTAGCTAGCTATATTTCATACAGACAATCCTGTAGTAATTCAGGGCTGGTGACAAACGGCCTATGGTCATATACTGACATTTACCAATCAAAGATAAGTTAAAAGGAAGATTGGTGCCACTTCAAAGCTGCTCAGAGTTAAAGCTGATCTTGACATCCCGCATCTTGCCTGACAAATTCTTTTTAGTAAGTGTGATGCCCTGACAACCAGAGATGGAGAGAGATGAGGTGGGAGCCAGTATGAATGATCTAGCATCAGGTACTCAGGTCTTAGAAAACATTCCAGAAGATACTTAACCTCTTATTTATATAATTTTCTCTTCATTTTCTAATGGTTTCAACTGATTCTAGAGGAACTTTAAAGACTAAACATGTTAGCAGGTTTTGGTTTTTTTTTTCCCTTGGATTGATGTCAGAACTGTATCCACTTTGAGTAGGGTCCTAAAGAAAGAGGTGGTAATTTAATAGTCAAGCTGAAATTCTGGCTTGTATTGCAAAGGGGTTAAGATCAGTACAGCAATTTTAAAGTTCCTATAACAGATTCAAAGCAGGAACCACCTTTTAGAAGACAGTTGACATGCAAGGAAGGTAACATGACAGTTAGATATGTAATGATAGAGACATAAATGACAAATTATAATCAGGACATCAATATTCTGACTGTGTCAGACTCTGGGATTTCAATTCTCCAGAGCTCTGATAAGGCATTTTGCGTGTGTGGTTTCAGTTCACGGGAATTTGCACTGCCTAAATTTTAGTTTGAAGTTCAGATGTGAATAAACATCAAAGCTGAGAGTGAAAGTCAGCTGCAACTACTCTTAAAAGTTCCTTATGTGCAGCTTCCAGAAGTGCTGGAGTGCTACTGTCAGCAGAATAGTCTGTTAGGACTTAGCGTATGAAATCAACAATATTTAAGCTACCTTGGCAATTGTCTTATCGCAAGCATTTACAATGAACACAAATTTATCACAGTGTTAAAAGGGGCTGATTGCAGTGAGAAAGCACAGTGTGTGATCCAAAGTCCTCTGAAGCCAAGGAAAAGGTTTTATTTACTCCCTTGATCATCGAATCATGCCTGTGCTGAACTGAACTAATCTGTAGCTAAAAAACAAGAGCAGCTTTTTGAAGGAAAGAGAGGGTTTGTTCTGATTTTTTGCAAATTGCAATGAGTCTTTGCAAATTGAAAATGTCTCTAAGTACAACAAAACACTAAAAAAGGTGGTATTTTAGAGTTTTTCCCAGCAGTAGAAGAGTTATAGAAAACAAAGATATTGAGGTATTGGGGGGGGGGGTTGTTGGTAGATTATCACTCTTTAAAAAAAAAAAAAAAAATCAAATTAGTACTTTATTGTTAAAACCCAGTGAAAATCTCAGTACTTTGAACCTTCTCTTACATTAAAATAACCATTGTACTGATGGTGATGAATTTGGCAGGCAGTCCACAACAGAAGAGGCTATGTCCTTTCATTTGTGGATGTAAGCAAAATATCCCCCATGGCAGTTCTGCAGTAACTCTACTCCTCCCCTCAGAGTACTAATACCGGACGTGCAGGAACTTGTGGATCAGAGGGTGCCAAAAGAGAGGAGCAGCCACAGGCAGGTCCCAGAAGGTTATGTCTACACCCAATACCACCCCATGGAAGAGGTAAAGAGGAACTCATGTTTGCTTATGTTCTTTGTTGTTGCTATTTTGTTAACACCACAGCAAGCAACTCTGTGCTTGCAGAAATCTCAGCGGAAGTCATCAGAGCTCTTTCTGGCTTTCTTCTTACTCTTGCTCTAGGAATCTTGGCCTAGTTGAACATTAATTTGCCACTGATTTAATCCTCAATTCCTCCCTGACCAAAACCTACATGCTTTGCGTGAAGCAGCCATATTGTTTTGCAAATAATATTCTGGAGTTCAGTTGATTGTTTTTCTACCTTTCTACCTTATCATGCTCTATCATTCTCTCTAATAGTAATTCATGTAAGCCCTGGTATGTCTGATACTGATCCACATGTAAAGTGCAATGACTACTGCCGTCTCTGGAATCTCAGGGAGGAAGAAGAGGTGAACAGTGGGAAACCCATAGAAAGAAGCAATTTAAAGACAGGGTTTTGACACTTCAGGAGAGAATAATGCCATGACAGTAGGCAGTGAAGACTTCTTAGTGCCATGTTTCACAGACCAGTGGGTAAAGCTGGACAAAGGCAGAGCATGGTGGTATTTCTCCTCCTAGTCACATATGAAAAGTGAGAGAGCAGAGTCAATCCTCATGCATATGTTCACCCACTAGGAACGACTGCTGCTGAACTCAGATGTGGAAAATCAGTACTGACAGGGAAAAGACTGTACTACCATTTGGAAGATACAACGATGTGGTTCCACGTCTGGTAAAGTCAACAGAAAGATGCCCAAAAGGACAGGCATGTTGAATGATGACAGTGTTGTATTGCAATGATGTTATCTTTTAACACAGTGAGATATGACCATGTTGTTACTCTGAGGCAAGTGAAAGGCCTTCCGTGAGCGACATCACAGATTGAAATAAGCTCTGAGGAAAACATTGCTTGTCTCAGCAAAATAAAATGCTTTAATCTGGCAGTGGAGGTGGGAAAAAGAAGAAAACTCCTACTTTGGACCAAGAATTCTGTGTGACTATTTCAGATTTATCAATGGATGACTCAGATCCAGGAGAGCAACAGTGAGCTGGTGACTCAGCACTACCTGGGGACGACAGTCGAGAATCGAACGATGTATTATCTGCAGGTAAGGGAGGAACATTCTTGAAATGAATGACAGGTATTTTCACAAAAACGTACACAGGCAAAGACAGGATTCACATCTTCCCTAAGACACTGCTCATCCCAATTCACTGAAACAACAGGAGATGGTTTTACTCCTTTACAGCACAGTAAGATATGCCAACTTTCATATATACTATCACCATAACCTTGCTATTGCTGTTATGTAGTAAACCCAACAAATTTAACTGAAGTCATGTTTAGAAATACAAATCAAGCTGAAACTAGCTTGGCAACAGCTATATGTGAGGATAAAGAGTTTTGGTTTGTTGTCTTTATTACCTTTTACAGTATATAATGGTTCTGCTAGGAGTATTCCATGATATTTTTTTATTGGACATTCTAAAAAAGTCTTAATAATTGGGTTATTTATTGTCTAATCTGTTCCTGAATAAAATTAGATTCCCTGCCTTTTTGTGCTTCACCTTAAAAAATTCTATCTCAAAGTAAGAACAATTAGTCCTGTGAATGACTAATATAAACAAAAAATAAACTGTTTTATTAACATTCCTCCTCAACAGACACTTTAAGACTCTTGCCCTGAGATTCTATGGAGATGGGGTTATTAGGAAGGAGAGCTTGTCATAATGATGTCTGTAATACTACTAATAATAATCTCAGATGGCTCATATCAGGACACAGTTTTCTTTCTGTATTTCATTAGAATATTTTACTGTAATGTACAAGTTTTCCTAATGCTCATTTTTATACTCTCTCAGATCAGTCAACCATCAGATAAAGCAAAAAAGATCATTTGGATGGACTGTGGGATTCATGCCAGAGAATGGATCTCTCCAGCCTTCTGCCAGTGGTTTGTGAAAGAAGTGAGTCCTCACTTTTCCACCTAGATAATAAAAAACCCTTATCACTTTGGGTACTTCAATTCTCCTCTCTATCGTGGTACCACACATTATGATTTTTCTGATAAAATATGGGACAATACTTGCTTCCTCCACCTGAACTGATTCCAAAGCCATTGAACTTGATAGCAGTCTCGCCATTTCCCACAGTGGCATTTGGATCAAGCCTCTCTGCCAAAGCCACAGTCCCCCTGAAATAAAGCAACCCTAAAATACAGTATGTAAACGTTCCACCAGGTGCACTGGTCCACTGTCAGGCAGCTTTCATACCTGAAAGACTGTATCAACATGAACTACACTATAACAGGATACACTGTCACCTTGTTAATGGCAAAACGCAGTTATCTCAACATATCTGAGGATCAAGTAGATCTTGGATAACATGGTACTATCCAGGAGTGAGTAATTCTCTGATGATAGTTCCAAAGTATCTCTTTCCAGTGATTACCACTAGATTCTCTGCTCAGTTCTCCATATTTTTTTCTTTTCAGATTCTTCAAAATTACAAATCTGACCCAAAGATAAGCAGATTTCTGCAGAATTTGGACCTCTATGTCTTGCCAGTCCTCAATATTGATGGCTACATCTATTCCTGGGAAAAAGTATGTCGTGAATATCCAGGAACTGGATTGAAAATTAGATGTGCGCAGCAGGTTTTGTTAATTTTAGATACAGTCATAGCAATTATATTTAAACAGGGAATAGTGACAGAATCATTACTCACATAAATCTGCTCATAGCAGAGAGGTTTTGTTTCTTCTGGTAAATCAGCAGTCACTTGCGATTACAGGGCTAAAAATTCCTAGCAAATGTCATGAGCCGGGAAGAGAGGACAAAACCACACAATCACTTGCCTTTGTGTTTCTGGGGATGGACTTACTTCCCAGCTAACAGCTCAAGGCTTGGTTGATGGAATTAAGCATGTCTGGAGGAGTCAGTCATTCTTTGCAAGAGATCTCAACTAGCAGATGAGTAAGCACCTTTGCAGCATGAGACAGGAACTGGACAAGTATTAGGCTATCTGGTTTTGAAAGAGGTTTGCCCTCCCAAGTCATCTTCCTTTTCTGAATATGGAGGATAATGCAAAATGTTGGTCTTCAGCAACTCTCACCACGCTTCTAGGCTCCTGAGCCCAGTAGAAACACCTTTAAATGCAGGACCTCAGCACAGCCCCAACAGGTTCAATCTACTGCCATGTGGATCCTGCTGTGTCCCAGCTTGCTCCCCAGCAGGTTTGGGGCATCCTACCCATTGTAGTTTGATACACAGTTAATTCAGCCAGGAAAGTCATACAGACAGTGCAGTGAGGTCTGCAGATAATCAAGTATAGCAGTGAGTATAGCAGGGAGCCAAGGAGCAACAGCAAGATTATGTGGAAAAAAAAAAAGCATTCATCTTCTTGAATTTGAAACAAATATAACTTCAGCTATCATCTCTTGGACACAGACTTTTCCCTCACAATGCCAAAGCTTTCTTAGGAGTGCAACATTGCATGGAAGCCGTTGAGTACTACAGAAATGGCATACTTTAAAAAAAACCCAAACAACTCAGGAAGGCAATTTCAAGATGCATCCAGGCTTCTGGAAGATAACAGCCTGGCTGCACTGGTTAAAATGTTCTATCACTAAGCTTTACCACCCTTGCAGAGTTACCCTCTCACAATGCAAGAGTTGCTCAGGATGCAGAGGTCTAAAATGAAGGAGTCTTTACACTGTATTATCACTGGGCCCTACAGATCATTGAGTTATTATGTAACTGAAGTTACTTTTGTTTAGGATCGTTTGTGGAGGAAAAACCGTTCTCCACATATGAATGGCACCTGCTACGGAACAGATCTGAACCGAAACTTCAATTCCTCCTGGGGCAGTAAGTTCCAAGTACTTCAGTTCAGCAACACAAATGTGGTGCAAGAATAACAACTAGTCTCTGGAATAAGATAAAGTCCTATAAGAAAGGAATACTCATATTGTTGCCATCGAGACATATGTAAAAATAAAACCCAGGTTTGTAAAAATATTGTCATTGACTTTCAACTGGTGTTTACTTTTGTGAACAGAAAATTGCTGCTTATATAACCATACCTCTCATTCACTGCAGGAGCACGCACCAGCTCTAGGCAGCAATGTTAGGAGTTAGTCACTTAACAGCCAGTATTTGCGTCTGCCGTGAATTTCAAGGAGCCTCCATAGCTTCCCTGCCAGGTGGTACACTGTGGTGGTGTCAGAGTGTTTTCGTTGCAGCCAGCCTGTAAATGTGTGTCAAATATTTCAGTCTTATAGCAAATTTTAGTTGCTACCAACAGAGTAAAATGTTAAAGTCCCACTGGGCTGTCTGGTCTCCCTGCCCACATAAACATATGCCTTAACACTACAAGGTGAATTTCCCTGTTCCCTCTGAACTGGTGTTTATATGTCTCTCCTTTGGTTCACTTTTTGTATCCCTCTCTAGGTATCGGTGTTTCTTACAACTGCAGCAGTGAAATCTTCTGTGGATCTGGACCAGAATCAGAGCCCGAGACAAGAGCTGTGGCTCAGCTTATTGAAAAGAAGAAGAGTGACATTTTGTGCTATTTAACAATTCACTCCTATGGACAGTACATCCTCACTCCGTACGGTTCCACAACTGAACCTCCAAGTAACAGTGAAGAACTGGTAGGGCAAAACATTAATCTCCTACACTTGTAGAGAGCAAGTACAGGCAGAAGTATGTGGCACAACTCTATTTGCCCTCTTGCCTGTCCTTCAGAGAAACTG
Organism: Porphyrio hochstetteri; assembly: GCA_020800305.1. Lineage (NCBI taxonomy): Eukaryota > Metazoa > Chordata > Aves > Gruiformes > Rallidae > Porphyrio > Porphyrio hochstetteri. Next base: position 15,176,119 of record CM036910.1, on the reverse strand, counting down.
GGCTTGGCTCCTAGAGTTACTGCTGCTCCTGACATTGCCCACATAGTGAGGACAAGTTATGGACTGACATTGGCTCCCTCCCTGGCTCAGCCAAGGGAACTGGAACCATCCTGTGCAGAGTTCAATACCTGCGTTAACTATTTAAAATATCTTCTCTGGGTTCTCATGTCTATGTAATAATATCTCCAACACATTGCTTTCCTGTCCTCTAAACAGAACCTTTTGTGACAGTGATTTAGTGTTTCTATGAAGGAAAGTTGAATTATAACAAAGAAAAGAAGTTGCCGGTAACTTTTCGTTGAAGAAAGCTTCCTTTCAGGAAGGCTTCCAGGGCTTTAGCTGCTCATTTCCCTAACGTAAGGCTGTGGTGTCTTTCTTGGTTGCCTGTTGTAAGTACAGTATCAGCAAGGTTTATTTGCCTCAGAACTAATCGTAATCCTTCATTTTAAACCAAGAAAACTGAATAGGGTTACTGCAATGCAAGGTGGAGAAGAGCACCAAGACCACCATTCTTGCTGCATACAAGAATGCACTTGCACCTTGAGGTGCCAGCGCATTATACACACATGGTTGTCATGACTGTGTCCAGAAAGGGTATTCCAAACGTGTTCACTAGGAGAGCAGGAGAAAAGTAGGCACCTACTTCTTGGTTATTTCTCCCCTCAGTTTCTGAGTGTTCTAATTTGAGCTTATTAGCATGTATATTTATGAACATTCCAGTAGCTAGTAAAGAGCATGAGGGACTTGGGTTCAGGCTTCATTTGCATCTTTGGAGATGTCATTTAGTCTGTATATGGCTCGGTTTCTGAAGATGGTGGAATGTAGAGTCTATGGCAACATAACAAGTGTAAGACATCAGTCACTGCTGCAATCAGTACCAGTGTGCTATACAGCACAGACTCAAATTCTCCAAACTGCAGCCTTCTAGCTTTACAGCAAAGCAAATACCTTCTCTACCTATAAGCAATAGTTTTAAAAATTTTAACAGACTTTTTATTTAAAAATCAAGAACAATTTGCCCAAATGTTTTTAATGGATTTCTTGAAAGTCCTGGAGTAATCATATCAAAGCTCAAAGCTGATCATACGTATAAATGCAAAGCTGAAAGAGATAAAAGGTTTGGTCCACTCAAAATAATTGCCAAACATATTGGTCTGGATGACAACGTTGTTCCTATTTTAAACTTACAGATGGATGTTGCAAAGAAAGCAGCTGCTGCCCTACAGGGAAAGTATGGGACCAGTTATAAAGTAGGATCGACCTCCTTAATTTTATGTAAGTTTCTTCATGTTTCCCTTTGATTGCTCTGTTTTTCAAAGAGTGTCATTCTTGTGTCACAGACATCAGTAAGTACTGTTTTGCTGAGATTCCTCTTTGAGCACTATTTAAGGGGCTGGTTCAGTGTAACACCTAAGTAGCAGTCCTTTGAATAAACAGCACATTATACAGCTGGCTGTGGGAAGGAAGGAAGCATTTTTCAGAAGCTAGCTCCTACATGAATTCCTCACAGATACATCACAGGGGACAGAAGGACATTGGTGACAGATCATCCTGACCCAGCTGAAGTCAGCAGCAAAACTCCTATTTGTCTTCACTGGAATCAAGCAAAAATTAAAATCCCAATCAGGTCTATAGTTACTCCATCAGACATCATCACATGGCAGCTGCTTGCAGCTCTGTGTGAAATATGTCACTTTCAGCCTCATTCCTAATAGACTGGATAGCCACATCACGAACACACCACAACGACAGCTTTTACGTAGAGGACCAGAAGGCCCTAGAGTCTGCCAGGTAAACCCAAACTTTTTCCAGTAAGCAGAAAAACACTAGTCATTCAGAACAGTAAGTAGTTAGCTCCAGTACCCACAGTTTTGCATTATTCACAGCATCTGATCTCCCTGAATCACACATGTCACCTACTGCATGAGCAGTGAGGTGTAGCTATAAGGTAACTTGTCCATGCCTAAGACTTAATTCTGCCAGGGTTTGTACATAAACTGAATAGGTAAGAAAAAAGATCCATAAGGCAGATGAACAGTGATACAGCGACTAACCTGAATTTTCTCAGACTTCATCAAAATTATGCTTTAAACCAAATATACAAAGAAATTCCAGGAAGTGTCAACATAGGAAATGAAATACCAGGACAGACAAACAGCCAATACATCTTCTACCCCACACTAATTACAGTAAAATGCTAAAAACAGAATCCATGGAACTCATCTCCTGTTACGGTATAATACCGTCTTATGGAGGATTGTTTCACTTAGGAAACTCCATGGAAGACTTTGAATCGCAGCATCTAGAAACTCTGCTCTCCATGTCACAGTGATCTATGGTTACTGCTTAGTTCAGGGATTCTCATAGAGCCTTGCACTAACTATAGCAAGAAGTATATTTCAAAGAACTGTGCTTAATACTTGTATCTCCCTCTATTTTTAAATTCACAGACAGTAACTCAGGCTCCTCACGGGACTGGGCTCACACGATTGGCATTCCTTTCTCCTACACATTTGAACTGCGAGACCAGGGTACTCATGGATTTATTCTACCCCCTGAGCAGATCCAACCTACATGTGAGGAGACTATGTTGGCTGTGACAACTATTATAGACTACGTTGACCAGAAGTATTTCCCCGATGGGGCTGTGATGCTGACCTCCAGCAGCCTAGGCCTGAGCCTTTGCCTTAGTGTTGTACTTATATGGACTCTTTCTTAAAAAAAACCAAGACTCCAATGCAAAGTATAACAACACTTTGAAAGACAAAATTACATGAGCAGAAGAACTACACGTCAAGTATTTCAATAAAGGCTCATTCAACAAAATACAAGCATCCACTTGTGGTTTTGATATCTGTGTTTCAGGGAAGGAGGACAGGATGAAGAACTGTGGTGATTTCCCAAGCTTCACTTGCTGGCTCTGCAAGAAGCCAGCTTGAGTACACAAGGGGACAGAGAACTAGTACTCCCTGGTTCTTGAGCATGTTTTCAGGAGCCTGTCTGGGCCTCTGTACCCACTCTGTCAACCACAGTCCTGTCCCACCACAATTCTCACTGCCACCTGACCCCTGGGTCTTGCTGGCATTAGCAGGATGCCTGTGACCATTCCCTAATTCCCACTACATATCCACCTTCCTTCCTTAAACTGGCAAATCAGGATTTACCAGAAAATACAGAACCTTCAAAGGTTCTGGTGGAAGGTCAAGATCAGGCAACCATCAACAGCAGCCTGAAACAAGAGTCGAGATGGTACAAGTGTGTGGGGACAGACAAGACATGTGGCCTCACCACTTAGATGCAGTTGGATTAGTGAAGATAGAAAATGCCCAAATCCTTAAAAAATGCAAATGGAAAGGGAAAAGATGGAAGGTCAGTGAAGTGCCAAAGGAAGGGAAATGTTTCAGCCCACTGAGCAAGCACCCCCTGCCTGAGCCACTCAAAAGGAAAGACCAAAGAGCAAGCTTTGGTATTGTTATAACCAACACCAGAGGGTGCAGGGCAACCACTGAAATACAGAGGACCTATTTTAACCTGTACTCCTTGCTTTTTAATTCAGGAGCCCTGCATCCCAGAAATACATCCACCAGTTTTGACTATTACAGATAATAACATAATTTTTTTTTTTTCTGATAGAAAATGAAGGAAAGAGAGAAAAAAAAGATTTTATATTAAATGTCTGATTTTCTTAGCAAACTTCAAGATTCCACTTCAAAATTGAGTGTTCTAACCAGAGATTTCCAATGAAATATTGTCAACTTCAGGGAAGAGAACATGTTTTTCCCCCCGTGACTGCCTGAAGGCTAGTGATGGCAAATGCAGAGCAAGAGCTTCTGCCAGAAAACTCACTATAAACCAAACCCACAAAGAACCCACCGTGCAGTCGTTTGTCCAAAGCACATAAACACACCTTATTGTCATTTTGTCTGTACCATCAGTTGACAAATCATAGCTCCTGTGTTCATTGTCCACGGATTATTACCAATGGGCGTAGCTAAATCTGTCTAACTCCTGCAGGTTCCCCAGAGCATAGTCCTTCTAGACCAACCAGTCATTTACAGTAAGACCCGTCTGTTGCTGGGTTCTGTAGCAGAAGGTGTCACTAATTAGTACTTCTCCCCACAGGAGCATCACTCCCCAAACTTATGTTTAGTTCAGGATGTGACTTGTAAGCCTTTATGTTTGTACCTGTATATTGTGTCTTTGGAACTGTAAGAAACAAAACGAGTCCATCTGGCCCATGACTGTGACTTTCTTTAAGCAAGTGGGGTTTGACCACGAGTGTTTCACAGCCATTTGCTGGCAAACAGCAGTGAAGCTCCCCAGTGACACCAGCAGCAGATGGCAGTACCCTCTGGGGACCGATGCCAACTCACACACCTAGCCAAAACCAAACCAAGCTTGGGCAAGCGCCATCCAAAACTAACCTATGACTACAACGGTACAAAAATGCTTCCAGCCAGGGCTTCTTTACTGGACTGAGACATCACACAGCCTGGATGCCTAGAGCCAAAGAAGGGAGCTGGCTTTGCTGATCTCTGGTAACCGCTGATGAAATTGTTTACCAGTACAAGATACAACCAGGAGTCTCCCAAAGTTAATTAGCAGGTGTCTGTGAGCTACTGGGTCAGTCCCTCCTTTGCTCCTCTTGTTGTAATAACCACCATCAAGCAGAGGACAATACCCCTGCACATGGCACCTAGGCAGAGGAGTGTGGGGAGATTTTGCCTCTAGCATTACCAGCATTCAGGAATCATAGAAGCAGAGAGGAATACTTCACCACAAAAAAAGTTAGATGTTTTGTAATAATCGTTATCTAGAAGAATGTCTGCTGCTGTCAGCACACTGATAGTGCCTGAGCTTACAGCCCCTTGGATCTGTCAGCAATGACTCACCCACTTTGCATAGTGAAACCACAAATGAAGGTTGTGTGGAAGCAGCACCTTGCCCCCACTGCCACTGCAGAACAGATGTCCTGCAATGAGTGCTTACAGTCCCTCTTAGGAGCTATCATCAAACAAGCAAACCACAACCACTAAAAGGCCAAGGCTGCAGTGAATTGATCTTTACAAACATTACACGGGCTCCATATTTCACACACCCTGCCAGTTTGCTGACTTTTCTGTGTACCTTTTGTGCTTGCAGGCAAATGATGTGTATGGATGACAAAAATCACTGCAGAGAGGGTGTATTTTATCAACCATGTTTTGCAAAGGAAAATTTTAAAGAAAAACACAGTATTGATGTCTCTACTGAAACTACCTCATGAATCCATGCCCGAGTTTCTCTCTCCTGTATTCATCTGTTGTTTTCTCTGACCCTTGCCTGGTTTTGCTTTATGATGATGTATGGAAAGAGCAACATTCTGATTTCTTGCATGTCAGCAGAAGCACAGCATTCTCTTACTGAGACAACACTATGACATGTGAAACTACAAGCTTTCATGCAAAACTACCAGATTCTTTTATTCATTGTTGTTTCTCCCCAGTAATTTTACCAAGATCCATGCTCCTTCCCTTTCTTTCTCACATAAACACCTAAATCATAATTGCTTTATTATATAATTAGTATTGTGAGGGATTTATTACTTTGGGTCATTCATATTATTGAGTAAAAAGAAGGGTATCCTAGTTCTGCGTGTTCTATAGTATCCTGGTTAACTTTCTGTCTGTAATACAAAAATAAAGATTGAAGAAAGAGCCCTCAGTGATCTCATTCAATTTCAGGCAAGGAACTCCTCTCTCTGCTAATTTCTCCTCCATACTATGTTAATTTGATACAGTCCTCAGGCTCCTAACAAGTTAGCAACACTGCCCTCATTAAGGAAAGTGAAGATATCACAAGGGAGCTATAATATTAAATGAACGTGTGTAGCCTCATTTCTTAGAGCATCACATGATGGAAAAGCAAAAACCTACATTTTGAGGGGAGTGTGGAAAATACCTGTCAGTTGACCTTTCTGGGAAACACTTGCAATGCAAGTTGTTACTTCCTGATAAACTGCTTATGTTCCAGAAATCCATTCAAACAGTCTTTTGTGCAGGTTTGTTTCCAAGCAAAAAACTCTGAGACTTGAACATCTTACACTATGTATGAAAATATGATGCAGCCTCAACTTGCTCAGAAACACAGACAGATGTTCTCAGTGTTTTCCAGACATTATTGCAGATGGAAATGTATTGGTTTATGACAGCTGAAAACCTAGCTATTTGTGTCCCAAATCCCTCTAAGCAAAACTCCCCTTTTTCCAAAGCAGCTTGGGGCCTACTTCAGATAGAAGGGTCAGGGTCTAAATGGAAATCAAAGTATCCTGAGCTGGTCTTGGGTTCTTTCACCCTACAACCTAAAAGTTGTTCTTTCACCTACAATACCCTACAAGTATTCATGATCCTGTTAAGATTTGTTTCAATCCCCATCTTCTTTTGGCTTCATCCAGAGCTGAGTTTTCCTGACTAGATGGGAAGTCCAGTTCCACAATACACAAAAAACACAGCGGAGCCCATTGCTTTGATGAGACATGCTGTGTTCACAATTTCCTTCCGCATAAATGGCTGGCCAAGGCTGCCTTGTTTTCATTACCACTAAGCTGAGAGGGGAACCAATAATAAGAATAAACAGACATTATGATTGGACATTAGAATAAGCAAATTGGGGTACTCAATGAAAATCCAGTCTAACATGCATTATATATTTCCTGAGTTCTTCCAACGAATCTGGATGATCTTTGTTGATATAAAATATAAAGGAATAATTTGGCAACAACCTGTCATCACCTGCTCTGGTTTGCCAAATCTCACAGTGTCTGTTCACGTGCATGGTAGGCATTCAGAAAACCGCTTCTCTCCTGCAGGTTTGCAAACAATATGAGTGTGCTATTCACAAGGCAGCCATTGGGAAGCAGAAAGAGCAAATACAGTGCCACACTCACACCTTTTAATCCAACTTGGTACACTGACCCAAGGTACATCCCATCACAGCTGCACTCTGTTACGTGGGGATGCCTCAAATGACAGCAATGTAGTTTAGGAGGAGGTAGGTAGGCCTGCACAGTACTAACTGTGGTGGAAAATCCCTAGAGGAGGGAGAGCATTTGCAAAAATGATGGAAATGTATCGTGCTGACAAAGATGTAAGTAACACTGGTCTTAGCAGTAGGAAAGAGGAAATGGTAAGGTAACAGATGGATTAATAATGCCATTTTTCCTAGCTTTAGCTTCTTCTGCAGGCATGTCTTAGAGAGAGAGCTCGTTTCGAAAATACAAACTCTTCCTGTTCCCAAATATCCATACAGCTTTACCTGGGAGAGGACTGAGGAAGAAAATGATTACTAATAAACATTACTTAGCTATGATTAGCGAGGCATGGGACAGAACAAAGACTAAAACTAATGAGGGAGATACCGAACACAAGCATAACCAGGCAGCAAGGAATAGGCAAGTAGGCAGCACGCTGTGATAATTAGGTGTAAAATTTTGTTTGTCAGAGTCACGTAACAAAAGTTTCCACCCTGAGACTGCAGCACTGGCTTTTACGTCATGTACTGCTAGTGCCCAGGGCAGGTCACTGAACTGATGGTAGCAAGGATCCCCTACCCACTGCCATCTTCTAGTGCAAAAAAGGAAGTCTGCATTTAATGTCTGTTCCTGCTTTCTAAGCACAAAACAGAAACACAGTGAATCTATGAGAAAGGCCGCTTTACTCCAGATTCTCTCTTCTCACTTCAGTCATTGTTTCTTCATATTCTTTAGGTTTGCATGTTGCACTTTTTTTTCCCCTAAGCTACCTAGCTAGGTACAAATTAAAGGGGGTTTTTGTTTGTTTGTTTGTTTGGGGGCTGGGGGCTTATGCTTTAGCTTCTATTTGAAAAATTAATCTTCTTTGGGATAAGCAGTGTCCCTTGTGGTGGAACACTCCTGGTGTAACTGTCTCTACATTTGCTGTTGTTTGCTTCAGTTACCTGTGACACTGATGTGAACCAATTGCAGTGAGATTCTGAAAACACTTAAAGGGATCACCACCTGGAGGTAGGAATCTGGGAAAGCCAGCTCTGTGTCAAACATTTGACTAGGAAATATAAAAGGGTCATGCTCAGGGGTGATAAACCATCCCACACCAGGATAATGTAATTCTATTGGGGAAACCATTGCACAAGAGTTTCACAGCTGAAATACATTACCTGGCATTGCTTCCATCTCCAAGGAAGATACCAAGTTACCTGTGCAAGGAGAAATCTATCCAACTGTCTTTTGTCTGCTACCTACAGAATTCCATTAATTTCATAAACTTCTTAGTGCTTTAAATCCCCAAAACATTATCCAAGGATATTCTTAGCTACCAAGCAACTGGGAATCAATAATAGTCTTGGGAAGGGGCAAGAAGGGGAATAAGGGTTAATAGCAATTATTCATGGAAAGCAATCTAAACCATTTTTTAATTTAATTTGGAGTGCCAAATTTAAAGGATTCTTGAATGCTAAGGCCATTTTCATCATGCTGATCCTGTGTCTTATTGAGTGGGACCAGAGTATTACTCATTTTTTGTGACCCTGAGTTATCAAGGACATGCTGGGCAAACAGCCAAGGTAATACAAGCTCAATAATAATAATCTATACTTAAAGTTAACATGATGGCTATTACATGACGGCTGTGCCGATTGGAGGAAAGTTAGCTCTTCCAGCTCTGGTAACTGCTTGACTTAGCACTTTTTTTAGTGCATGAGAAACGTTATAAAATAAAGTGCATATCTTACAAGTGGGAGAAAAGTCACGCAGTGTAAGCAGCAAAGAAATAGGAAGAGGTAGCAGAATGATGGGGGTGGAAAAGTAGCAAATCCAAAAGCAGTTTGGACAAGGTTTTTAGAAAAAAAGGCAGTAAAACTCCCCTGACTCCATATGCACATAGGACTGTCATTGTGTGTGCCAGAAGAACATATCAAGAGATTGATGGGAGCCTTGTTCTATTTAAAGGGCATGGAAATGTGCAGAAACAAAGGAGTTAGAAATGACAAAAAAGGCCAATAAAAGACTATCTATCTCCTTGGATTGCTCCCAGGGGTACATTTCTGGGGGTGCTTATCTAGTTGAGTCATTAAAGTCTCAAGCTCTCCTCTTTCGTGTCTCCCTTCACACTGTAGAGTTGCACTTCCGCAAACTTTGCCAACATGCATGACTCTATTCAGCACAGGAAATATTTCATATCTATATTACATATATATTCAAAGATGCGCATTCAAAATATATTTATTTATATATATATATTTGTTTTGTTTAGCAAGTCCTATTTGTTACTTCTGTGGATGCGATGGAACATCTTGTGACCCATAATGTCCCAGGGACTTAAAAAGAGTAAGTTCCAGAAATTGTCATTTCCTTTACACTCTTTGGATAAACTGATCAGGAAGATTTTTTTTTGAGCTGTTAACATGTGGGGTTTGTCCAGATTACCAGGAATCTGATGTTGTATTTACTATATTCTTTTTGTAAGGTTGGGGTCTTTGGCTACCTTTGAAGGGAAATGAGGAACCTCAGCTGAGTTCTCCAGCCTAAGATAGCCATTGAGACAAAGCCTGTTCTAGACCTATATCTGCTACATGCTCAGGATCACCCAAATAAGGCTGATGGACAGTCCCACTGATCTGTGTTATTCTTCAGTTCTCTGCCCGGTGAAGGTCCTCTCAGAGGGGCTATGCTGACCAGGAAAGAATAAGCTACTTATTTTCTGAAAAGGCTAAAATGGCACATTCCCATGCTGTAAACTTGCAGGGAAAGACATTAATTTCACCCCCTTGTACAATCAAATACAGTGACACCTACTGCAGAACTATTTTGAACTTCTACATTATTGACCCAGATCTTTGGAGTCTCAGTCAGTGACCCACTCATGACTCTCTAGCACTAAAACTGAGCCCTAAGGCTTCAAAATGAAAAACAGCTTCAAAAAAAATAAACTGTTTCTAAGCACAAGCCCACTTCAAAAACACACAGCATCCTAGAGCCAATGGGTATTTTTCACTAACCACATTTCTCTTACATGGCATTTTTAATAATTTAGTGCAAAATTCTCCTTTTGCTTTTCTACAGAAAAGCTACAATAAACATTTCATAGTATGCTTAACAGGTATTCAAGTGAAATACAACCTGCTTAAAGGTCACTTTTTTGAGAGAGGGACACCTTAGATTTCTACATGAGGTGCAGCAGGTTTACTTAGAGGACTAAAACCAAATGTTGACATGGTGCTATAGTACTCTGTGAAATTACTGACTCCACCTCTTCCTCAACTTCAAAACACACAGACACATTGGAGAAACCCATCAGGAACATTAATAGGATGATGTGTCAGGAGCAGACTGCAGTGAGTGGGTGAGGAGTTCTGACCTCACAGAAAGCCAGAGTGTCTCAGAGGACTCTTCACTAAAGAGCAGCAGTGTTCTCCAAACACAACAGTGGAAACAGAAGCTGCTTAAAGGGAAATCATCCTCTTTGTTGAACAGTCATTTTTTTTCTAGATGAAAAGAATTTGCAAAACCACAAGATGTAAATATATATACACACATTAATTAACACATTTTAGGATAAAATATAGTTAACTATAATTGAAATGGCAATGTTAAACTTGCTGTACAGATTATTCCAATTTTAAGCTTGAAATTAGTCCAGCACACCAGCAATGCCTTAGAAATTTCTAAGGTTTCTGTCACCATGGTAGCTAAATGGCAATGGGCTTAATCCTGCACTCGCTGAGTCCATAGTCAAACTTCTCCTGGCCTTAGCAATGCTGGATCTGACCCTGTAAAATCCTAACATGCTTCAGACCAGAGCTTGATTTCTAAAACCTGTTTACCCAGTTTCCCACGGCAACTTGGGTTGGGAATTCTGTGGAGACCATTCACTTGAAAAATGTCTGGGGATTTCTTTTATTCAGCAACAAATCCCTGACTGATTTGAAGAACTATGTTGACAGCCCAACAGGAAGCCATACCATCCACTCCTTGGGCAACAGGCACTTTTGGCAACATGTGCCAATTCAGAAGGCAGGGAACAGTAAATGAGGTGAAACAGGCATCAGACAATGTCCCTGGAAGCTTCCAAGCTGTTTAAAAGAGAAGGGAATTGTTGCCTTGGTTAAATGTAGTTCCCAGTTTCTCACAGGCACCTAGGCAAATCAACCATTATACTAAAAAATGTCTATTGTTCTCAGTGGATGATGGTAAAATGTAATGACTAGATAATATGCGGGAGTACACACAGTAACTCCTCCACATAATCACCAGCTCTCCGGGATAAAGGCGCCTCTAAAAACCCAAGTCCATAAACATAAAGACAGGGGCTCTAATCACCTTGTGGGTTTTATCCTCTTTCCCTGAAGAAATAAGGCCTGAGAGATCACAATGTCTGTATCTCAGACTGTCCTTAATAACTCATGAACCAGCTGGCTGCCTTCCCCCAAACTGGTAATGCAAAAGAGGTCACAAAATTAAGAAGTTCCTACAAGCTCTGTAAAGAAGTGGCTGTGTGGAATACAGGGGAATACAGACCCTTTAGTGTCAGGGCTTGTAAGAGGGAAAGGGGGGTGGGATGCTAGGTCTTCTTTGAAAAGAGCTGGGGGGAGCTCTCCAAGAGAGCAGAGGAAATTGAGGGTGTTTCTTGGCACACTTATGATGGAAATTGAGAAGTGGGTTACAGACTGTGTGTGGGTGGGAACATAATTTCAGAGGAAACTAGACTTCGTTAATTCTGCTGTTTGGTTGTATTATTATTTTCGGTGAAAATTATGAGAATTATTAGATGTAGCTGACTCAATTGCATTACCAACATGAAAAGGCCTGAACCAAACCACAAGAGGATGATGACAACAGAAGCTTGAATGCTGAGAAGCCATGTAATATATAGTCACAGACAATAAGAGCCAATAGCAACATATGACTTAAGACTGCACATTACTGAATGTACATGCTGAAGCCCTCGAAAATAGGAAAGAGCCTGCAGGGCATTTAGAACAAGGGTAGCACCTACATAAATTGGTGTGTATTTTTAGACATACCTGAGTTCAGCCAAAGGCTGATTAAAGAACTCAGAGTTCTTTAATCCTTTGAGAAGCTGGACAAACCAAAACACCTAATTATTACACTGCAGCTTCCTGTGGAAGTGTAAACTCAGAACTGACCACTGAACTAGAACCACACCTGAACAACTTTCTGCTTTGCAGGAAAATGCTTAGAGCATCAGTATAAATGCTTAGAGATAAAGCAGGTGTCAGCTCTTAAAAAGCCCCATCTTTCAGATAGAACAGATCTCAGACGAGGCCTGCGCAGAGAACTGAGGAAGCTGCAAGCTATAGAGGAGCTGCCTTTATGGAAGTGACTGAAGAGACAGATTCTGCTCCCATTTGTGGCTTGAAAAGCAAGAGCAAGCCTGTAGAAATGTCATGTTATTTTCCCCTTTAAAGCCAATCTGGGAACAAAATCTGTTTTCTGTGTGAATTTAGCTCCTGCTGAAAAGAGGACCATCTCATTCTTCAATTGTTAAAATCCTGCTTTTTAACAGCAAGCAGAAGGCAAGGCAAGGAGGGAGTTTTGCTCCACAATTAGGAAGACCCATTAAGCATATACCCCACATCTTCATCAGGTGACAGGATGATAATTTTGAACAACACTTTCTGTTGAGTAAGTGTCACAAGGCTCAGGCGGACTGCTAATTCCCTTTCCTACAATGACTCAGGCTGGGATTTCCCCTAGTTTTGTTATTAACCTAGTTGCTATTTTTCCTCCTACCCACTTTGTTGCTTAGGAGACTGCTAGTCATGAAAAAAAACCACACACAAACAAAACAAAAAAACCCCCAAGGTTCAGCCCTGCCACTGTGATTCCAAGTTACGGAATGCTAAATGATCTTGCCTCGATCTTGCCTCCTGGGATCTGCCCACACAGAAGGAACATGCTTTGTTAGGATAAAGAGTGGCACAGCTGCTGTTTGATCTCCAGAAGCCAGGTAGTATGACTTTGGGTTTTATGTTTTCAAAGCAGTAAAAGAAGTTTCTCCAGCAGAACAATGTAAGTGGGCAGTGATTTATGGGGCAGAAGGTTGGTTACATGGCAGCGTCACAGAACAGAGCAGGAATTTCCCTGTCATTACATCAAGACTCTGCAGTCCTACAATAATTATACTTACATCCCTGTGTAAATATAGGAACAGATTCAGGGACTCCTTTTCCTAGGGAGGCTCTGCCAAGCCCATTTGTACACACTGCAGTCCAGTATGAAGATGGTATTCCATAATAACTGCTGGCTCTTCTGTCCTGCTTTCATCAGAAGATGTCAATCTGCTTCATAAATCTGGTCATCATCATTTCCTCTTTTCCCCTTACAATTTTATCCTCCCTCCCCACTTTTCATTGTACGGAGGGTGAAACTGCAGCCAAGAGAACAGGTCAATAAAAGAAGTGCTGAAAATTCCTGGTCTGGTCTGCTAATAGATGAGACATGACTCTAAAGAGAAACCAGCATACAATGCTGTAAAATGCTTCACACAGGCTAGAAAATGAGTCCTGCATTACAGACCTTGTCTCTTGTTATTTTCTGGCTTTTCAAAAGGACCACATACATCATTTCTTGATGTGAGGTTGAAGTTCTTTAGATTTAATCCCTCTTGAAAATTCTGGTGCTTATTTTAGGATCTCAGCCACAGGTTTAAGAGCTTAATGTCAGGCTCCTGTGCTTGACATGCCGAATGTGTGGGCTTCTGGCACACGCATCTAAAAAGAGATGTGATATAAATTGGCTTCCTAAGGCCTGTGAAAAAGACTTATTAAAAGATATGCGGTATTAGAAAGCAGGACACCTTCAAAAACTGCTGCTGTACAAGATGACTCATAAAAGATGATACCACCAATTTTGCTAGTAACACCAGAGGAAGATTATGTCCTAGATCAAAAACATTCAGATGTTGCAGATTTGTTCTTGAGGTAGACATACAACATGTTTTACCAGGCTTGTTTCCTCAACCGAATACAGTGACTGAGAAAGTAGATAATACCAGGCTATTCAATCCAAGTGGTAGACAAGGAGGGGCTAAATTCTCATGTCTTGATCTTCCTGTTATTTGTAGATACTGATACATCTCCTTTGGACTTCAAGGAAAGTAGGACTGACACCAATACATCTGTCCTTAATTTCTACTTTCTTCCCCGATCTGTTGTTCCTATCCCTTGAGCCCTGTGTCTGGTCTTTGTAGATTCTCTCTCCAGAAAGCTTTTTTAAGTCTTCTTATCTGTTTGCCTAAGGCAGCAGAGCAGTCTATGTCACTCTTCACCTTTACATAACATTTGCTTACTGTCCAGCAGTATTGTTGGAAGAGCTGGCACTTTCATTGATCTATCTGCAGCATGTACAAAACAATAGACCATTAATGCCTTTCAAAATTACTGCCCTGACACTGGCAGAGGCAAGGACATAAGATGGCTTGTATGTGGACCAAAATATATGATCAAGACGGAACAAAGAGAAAGAGGCACTTTACCACAAGGAGAAAGCTGGTCAGGTTACATTCAAAAGATGTCAATGTGTGTTTCATCATGGAATGACAACCTAGGGTTGAAGATTCCTAGCAAAGGTTGGAATATGCATCACAGGTTCATGACCAGACCACCCTTCTTTTATTGTTAACGTGGGAGGATTTATGTATTAATTTCTATTTCTGTAGCTCTTAAGCCCAATACCAAGAGGTCAGGGCCATGCTGGATAAGGTATGATAGTGACATTTAAAACAAAGACAGCACCTCTTTTACAGTGCACATACCTTGCCACCTAGGCAGTACACAGCACAAGAAGTGTCTGACACAAAATGGGGAGACAAATGGGGGGCAAAGCAGGAGCCGAGCCAGAGGCACTAGAGCAGGTTTGCTGCTCAGTCACAGGAAGAGGTGAACCCCCTGACTGATGTCTGCTGCAAGCTACCTGGGTCACATTGGCTGAGGGTGCGAAGAGGAGCTAATTTGCAGTGCCATCCTGCTTCCACTGCAGACAGCAGTAATAGCACAGTTCAGTCTATCTGAGTTTGGGAGCTTGCAGATAAACTCTGCAGATCCCAGGACAATCCCCAACCTCCATCAAATATGGGTGCTTTAACCCCCCATCATTTCAAAACGAGTGAGAACACCTAAGTAAATTTGGAAGTCCGGTCTTCTGGGTCCAGCTCCTGGATTTTGAGGTCTTGCTGGTCCCACCTCTCAGTTGGGAACTGCTCAGCTCAGCTGTGAACACCTCACATTCATTTTCTTCACTGATTTCCTTTGTAAACCATGACATGGCACCAGAACCCTGCTTGGAGTGTCCATACTTTACTAAAGCCCAAATGGAGCCATAGGAAGGGCAGAGCCAAGAGAAACAACTCCAAGAGGTTATGGGGAAAATAAAAAAGGAGCATAAAAATTTACCAGTGTCCCATTAACTTCCGCCATGAGGAAAGGGGCAAGTGCATCTGTGGCAGCAGCTACCAGGAATGTCTTTAGTGAGGGAGGGGAGACGGTAATTATGGTTGTTGGTAACCTACCAGGACCAATAAATCTCACAGCAACATTCCATTTCTATTCACTTTTGCCAGCTTCTAGCTCTTCCCCTTGTACTTTAATCAAATAGAAGTAATTGGAATGGGAGCCACTTCTGAGTGCCTGATGCTTTGTTTTGGAAAGCGAGAGAAATACAATGTCACCTCCATCTTGTCTGAAAGGGATAAAAGCTATCACAGACCTTACAGCGGCTCCTACATGCTTGTGAATTGTTACTTCAGGGATAAGCCCTGTGTTTAAAAAACAGATGAAAACTTGTATTAAAAGTGCCTGGGAGCTTTTGAACTGGTTAACAAAAATAGCTGCCTGAAGAGGAGAAAGAAGAGAAGAAATCTGAAAAACAAATTCAACACCAAATAGTTTCTAGTGTGCCCATCTATTTCAACTACTGTGATATTAATAGAACACACAACAGCAGGGAGTGGGAAAATAAATGTATTTTTCACTCACATAAAGGGACTGCCTAAATGACTCACAAATGCAAAAATAAATAAATGGATCCCACTGATAATCTGAAACTGTATTAGATCCACAGAAACAATTCAGCTTCTTAACCGTAACTTAATGTGTTAAATTCACTCAGTTTTATTTGAGGCCATGGGCAGATTGAGTGATCAATCTCTATTACCCTAAGCTTTTTTTTATCCCATCCTTACAGTGCCATTTTTCTTTTCACTAGACATTTCAGTTCATTTCCCTGAGCCTTCTTCAACTTAATAGCTGAATTTCAGACTCACAGGAAGAAAAAAAAAAAAAGAGGAAAAAAAGGCTCTCAAACTTCCAGAGTGAAATGCATGTCTGCTGTGCATGGGAGGGGGAATATAACACAAAGGGAGAAAAAAAGGAGGTAATTGTTAGCATTGTATGTGCTACACTTAGTGGTTAAAAGTTACGTATTCTAGTTTCATAATGGAGATGGTCAGGGTCAAACAGGTGCTGGCTTCAGAAGCTGTAAAATCAAGAGGTGGGTTGTTTTGATTTTTGTCTTGTAGAACTGGCAAACAGGTCTTCCCCAAGAGAAATGGAATGAGGACATAGCAATTAACTCTCCAGTTCCTGCAATCTGAGTGCTAATCACATCCTTAGCAACTGCATGGTCACTATGGTACCCACACCATCTTTCGCTCAAATCCTTTCTGATTCATTCTCCTGGTAACTTTGGTGATGGTCAGACCAGAGGTTATGTACACTTGCTGACACTGTGCTGAATGGTTCCATCAATCTCCATTCTGCAATATTGGACTCTGTTGCAAATGAAAATCAGCTGGGAGGCTAGAAAGGAAGCCAGTGTCTGGAGAATCTATGCTGTTTGCTTTTCAGAAACACTGTGCAAATGACAAACACAATGCTTCAATGCAGCCTCTCTGCTCTAATAGTCTTAAATGTGAGGCTAATGAACTTTAGCTTTCGACTCCATTGAACCTCATTATACTGTAAATACCCTTTGTGTAACATCTTCTTGTGACTCAGCTGCCACAAACAATAATGAAGCTATCAGAAAAGAAGGAAAAGAAAAAGCTACGGTCTAAAACCAAGCAAATCAGATTCATCTCTGCACAGCAAATATTTGTCCTAGGAGATGCAGTGACAAATTATACAGACTGTAATGGAAAAATACTAGATGTTGAGACATTTGTGATTGCTAACAGAATCAGAACATCGCATACAGGAAGCAGACCAACGACCTGTCCCCGATGGAGTATTTCTTACTTCCTGTAAGAAGTCCTGTCCCATGTGTTACAGACAGAAATGGAACCAGCTATGTTAGGACACCGTGCAGTTGATAGGATACATTCCCTGGACGTGTATTTTTCAATATCCCCTCAGCAGCAGGATTATGTCCTCTGATAAAGCTGGTAATGGTCATTTTTGGAGGCAGAACAGGTGGCTACTGTGCGGATCTAGGGGTGACAGACATCTATTTTCACACATTGGAGGTAACATTAAAACAGAAGGTATGGATACTGAGAGGTAGTCAACTGGAGTGGGAGTTTCAAGTGGTAACAACCAAGAAGATGATAAATGCATAGCTTCAGAAAGATTCACAGAGTGGACATTTAAAAAAATATCAGCATTTATAATATACTTTTAATTGGAAGACCTCCGTTCTCCATTTTCCTAATTGATTCCTGTAACAAAGATGCCCTGAGTGCTCTACTGCTCACTGATTGCTGGGCAAACATTATTGGAGTGTCAATATTTGCTTTTTCCTAGAGCTATCACTGTTTGAGAGGCTATAAGTCATCTGGGATAATGCTCTACTAGTGCTGTATTAAACACACATGAAAATAATCTGGTAACCCCATGCTGGGTTTGGGGGTTTTTTTCCACTTTTTTGTTTTACGTTGCAGTGAAAACAACTGCTGGGCGGTTGATAAAGCCAGAAAAGACAAGGTATTTCAGAGGAACACAATTTTACCCATCCTATTGATATCCCATTACTAGGGCCTTAGGTTCAAGATGTTTGAGAATTCAAAATCTTTACCCATTTTACATTCTCAAAGCTGGTCTCTACAACCATGCTTTCCCTTAACTCCCCACCCTCCTTCTGCTCTTGGTGTCTTAAAATAGAAGCCAACATCCATCACAGATAGCTTTCTTCAGAAATTCGTGCAGCACCTAGCATAATCAACACCCTGCCCCTTATTAGTTCTTGGTGCTACCATGAGACAAACCTATGTCTGCATGTTAGAGGTGAAGGTCCTATTACTTGAATGGGTAAATTAAAGTCTGACTGCATATCTGACAGAATCGCGAGAAACGTAGATGGTGGTTTCATGCTAAATAAGCAGGAGGAATTATCTTTCTCCTCTAACCAACATATAATGAGGACTTCCAGTTTTTTCAGGGGCTCATCTCTTCAACGAATGCATAGATCTTTTTTCTGTATCCCAAGAACTTGAGCAATAATCAGCATAGTGGAGGTGGAGATAACCACATAATTGCAAATTTGGCCAGCTTACCCAAAGCCTTCCCCACAGACTTCATGAAAAATACTGCTGACTATTTACATGAAAGTCGCAGGACACAGAGTAGGCTCCTTCTGACAGGCTGACTGAGCTGTATAGCTGTGGTGTAATACTGCAGATGATCCTATTGAGCCTTCGGTCATTCAATATACAGGTAACTGCATTTCATACAACACTGACCCAAGGTAAATGGAAGATCACTAAGATTTCTGGTAATGAAACACTTGGGGAGTTTCCTGCTACATTTGGAAAGCAGAGAGAACTGGCCTGCGAAATCAAAATGCTATAGTCTTGACTGCCTGACATGGGTTAAGAAGAGGTTGGTTGGAAGCTGACCACATATTTCAGATGTAGGAATCCACACCACAGGATCTGAGGTTTTGAAAGGACAGCTTTGTTACTCATGGTTGTTCTGCCAAGTTCAATGTTTTTCCTTCATCCTACTCTATAATCAGGACAGGCTTTGACCTTGTATCTATATTAAAAAAAGTGCCTTTCAGTGGGTGTTTAAACTAGAAGATTATTCCTGTGCAAGTCAATTGGGAAGGTGTTTACATCCACTACGTGTGTCTTTCTACATGTGCAGAAATTTGGTTTCATGAGTAGGACTCCAGGCATCTGGAGTAGATAAAAACCTATGGTAAGGATCTGAGAAGAAACTTCTGCCTGTTCTGCACTAGAATTTACATTTATATGAAACATTGCCAAGACCCTGCTGAATAGGAAATTATCATTAATCTGACTGTTTGGTAACTGCTGGTCAGTCTAAATCATGTTTTTCCTTTCTGCATAACCTGAAGAAAGTAAGAGCCTCTCACAGCTCCAGCTGCAGGGGAGAAGTTCAAATACACGAACCTGTGTTTTCAGCTCTCTGTACATTCTTGGTACATTCCCCAATGGATCAACTATTGCCACAAAGCTCCTTGCTTCCTCTCTTTTCACTTCTGATGAACTTTCCTCTATCACAGAGCAGAGCTAATGGTCCAGCTTTAATCAACAAAAGCATTTACATTTCAAAATAATGAGACCCACTCAGCTTGTTAATTAGTTCTCAAGCATTCTCCCTTTATCCTCTTGTGCTACAGCTCCAAATAGACCTGGCTGCAGCACACAGTCCTTCCAATAAGGGAGGTAACTTGAGCAAAATGTTATCTCCGAGTCTTACTTGCTCCAGGCTCACTTTAAACCAATCTGCTGATTTCAGGAGAACTACTTCTGATTTACCTAGGGGTAAATGTCTTAAGGTATCCCACAGCCATACTTTTCCTAACGAGTTTTTTGCCTTGTCTTTTTGCATGATGAATGTCTGCAAAGCAATTACATGCCTGAACTTAAGCCTCTCTGCCCCTTTATTTTTTAACAATGCTCTTCTTTCACTCTGGATCTCTTAATACTCGAGGTCAGATTCACATTCATAGAAAAGCTATTTATACCACTTTGTAATTGGGTCCAATTTATTTTTTTTATTGTAACATGAAGGCCCTTCTACCCAGCTATACAAAGGTACTAGAATATAAATAAGAATCTATCTTTTTTTTTTTTCCTTCTCCTAGCACCCAGATACTTGCAAGTGAGGATGAATGTGAAGAATGAAGATCTGTTCCCAATTTCTTTCCCTGTACTAGCAAAATCAGAAATGCCTACGCTGGGTTTCAGTCTTCCCCAGCAGATTCCTTAACAACTGGAAAACTCCACCAATTAGTCCCCAGTGCAGGATATGCTTCAGCTGACCTGCTGGCAATCAGTTGCTCCAGAACCTACATTGATTTTTGACCCGTGATTATCAATTCATCAGTCAGACAGAACAGACAAGATCTAAAGACAAGACGACATTTAGGGAAATAAAATCAGGATGTTCTACTCAGCACACAATTTCCTCCTATATGCCACTTTTGCAAGGCACTTCAAGCACACGATTAATAACCTCTTTGGGAACAGGAAGTCTTTCCTGAACTGGAGGCAACTCTGTAGAGGAACACCTTTTTTTCTGGTTTTCTTTCTTCTCCCTTCCCCCCACTCCCTCCCCTCACCCTTTTTCTTTTTTTTTTTTTAAGCCTCCCACCCCCTCATACATAATGCAACTGTGCAGAGTTCTCCATCCTAAATATGGTGGGTGAGGGAAGGACTGTTGGAGGCAATTATTTAAATAATAAAGTGGGGGGATAGGTTATAGAAATAGCAGTACATTGCCAACATTTTAACAAGAGTTTGTGCTTAATAATGTCAATTTCTCTGGAAGCCTCAGGACTAAGTATACATAAGACTGAACCTGTTTACCTTCTATAAATTAACTACATAACTACGTTTTTGAAAACCATAAAATAGAACTATGAGGCCTTGCAAATAGCAAGTGAAACAAAAGAAGAGAGGAAGAAATAAATCTGCCATGCAAAACTTTATCCTTCCTAAACCTCCAGGATGTCTTTTGAATACCCATCTAATTTTATGTGCTTGTGACCATGGCAAAAAAGTTTCCACTTGTTGCAAATGTGGGAAAAAAAATCACCAGTACTTTTAAAATATCTTAATAATGGGATCTCATGTTTTAATCAAGTACTTAAGAGCCTGCATTTGTAGCCTGTAAAGCCAATGCAACAATTCCGATTTTCACAGAAATAAGACCAAGCCCTAGGGTTGGCTGCAGTCATGATTTTGGATCTGAGCTCCAGGGAACTAAATTCTAGAGGTATGATTCATGAATTGGAGCATGTCAGTTTAGGTCTATTTCACTTGAAATACTTGAAAGGAGTCTAATGACTTCCTTAAAGATAATCTCATATGTTTATAAGGGTTATTCATGAAGGTTCACTCTATCACAAGGTTTCCAGCTTGATAATGCATAGGAGGCATAAATCCTGAAGAGTATCACTTCATAGCCAAATTTGTGACAGGCAGTGTACTAATTCCTCGTATCTGCAAAAACGACTCAACGACTGATCTTCTTAAAACTCCCTGATTAAATAAAGGGTTCCCTAGAACAAAGAGAAGAAAATGGGGGGGAGAGGGGTTAATTAATTATTTTTTCATGCTGCTATTATTTCTTTTCTTCCTGACTCCTTTTTCTGTACTTAAAAAAAAAAATCATTCAGCCTCCTAGGCTCAGTAGCAAAGCATTCACAACAGATTAGCTCAGAGAGGGCTCTGATCCACTTTCTCTGCTAAGACAAAACTTCCATTGATACTAATGAATTTGACGCTGGAATATGCATTTGTAGTGGCTTTGTCAGAGGTCAGCTTTGCTGCCCACTTGGTGCGAGCACACCATGCACCTATTTACTGAGGACCCAGAATGAGAAGTGAGTGTTACTCAAAAACTGTTCTGAACTTACTTTAATTTGGGTATTTGTGGGATCAGTAGAGCACCAGCAAGACTAACCTAGTTACAGAGTAAGAATATTAACCATTGCAACTCAGGCTCTGGACAAATTAATTTTCAAATACACGTAATCTTTGTTCTAACTATGAATATACAAGTTTGGTTGGGTTTTGGGTTCGTTTTTTTTCCGCGTTTCTGTGAAATTCACAGGCTCTGTCTGTACAAAGATTTATGCATATGTGTGACCTAAACCTCTGTGGAATAGCCAACCCCCTCCCTCCCATGCCCCGATTTTAATTGGATTCCTTGATTTCAGCATGTGCAAGGTATAAGCTTAAGCAGCTCAGGGATACTTTGAGTCATTCTGGTCTCTCATCTGTACAATAGCATGGGAGTCTTCTGCATATATCCAGAGCAGCAAGAAAACAGCTGCACTATTGCTATAACAGTTTTGTGGGAGGGAGATGTAAAGAGGAACAGCAGAAGGAAAAGTATCTTGGAAAATATTTCAGTGTAATGTGAGGACGTGATGTGGGAAGGTAGAGAAGCAGGCAATAGATGATCTAGTCTTTAAAATCTACAGTATGTGCTTTGTAATCACAGTGAGTTACTCCAAAAAAGCTACTTGCTTGGCCTGAGGCTCTGAATATCCTTACTCGCAGCTCTATGGCCTGTTCACTAGTTTCTCTGTTTGATTCTGTATTTTTAAGAAGAAAATTCATCCTTTCCAAATGTTAACTTTGGCAAGCTACTCTTTGGTGTGCTTCTTATCCAGAGGAGGTTGCTCAGTTATGCTGTGGTCCCTTTTATTTACTTCCAAAATATAGTTGCTTCTTGTCAACCATTAATAGATATATATTTTACTATTTTTCTTCACCTACTAAACTCTTATGCATATAGGTACAATAGTGTTTTGCAACTGCAGAGCCCCCTTCCCCCCCTCACTGTGACCTAACCTGTCCTTGCTCTAGAGATTATAGTAAGTATTACAATATCCCATTGATTTTTGACACTCTCTCATTCTTCAGAAATACCCATTACGTCAAGTTCTCCTTCCACTGTCATACATTCTGCTTTCACCTGTTATTATTTTTAAGCTTGTGGTATGTAGACATTGATAGCATTTATTTTTGGCCATCTACCTATTTTTAAACAACTCCTCTGCCTAGCTCCCTACTTCAGAATACACCAACAGGAGTTCAGGTTAGTTATCCTCAATGTCATCCTCCATCCCTGTTCCCATCTTTGGGAAGTGGATACACAGTCAACCTGCTGATAGGGGAACAATAAAGTATACAGGAATGCAGGCACTCTTTTACTCAAAGATTCAACTACCCACATCCTACCCAGCGCAGACAATGCGCTGCTTGATCCTGCATGGTGTGATGAGGTCAGAGCTGTGTGGCTGCAAACCCCTTTCCATAATTAGATCAGGGCTGCATTTTCCCTTGGAAATGCTTCCTCTTTATCATCAAGCCATTTCAGAGCTCACTTCTATTTTTTTCTTTTTTTTTTTTCTTTTAAGCAGTGGGACAGCTGATTTTTCCTAGCAATTTTTTCCCTGTCACGAATACGATAATGAAATACAATTTCTGCTTTGATTTTTTTTCCAGCTGTTTCATTACTGATCTTTCCATTGGCTCACTGGAAATTGTGAGAGAGGGTTTGATTCTTTTCTGTGAAAAGAACATGGGAAAACCTTGTTAGGCTTTTTGTAGGAAAAGAACAATTTTTCTTTTATCCTGCATTTTGCTTGCAATTTTATCTAACATTTCTTTGAAAATATATGTCCCAGTTTCCTTTTAAATTTCTTTATTCTGTTCTGCTACTGAAAAAGCTGCAGATGGAAGGGGGGAACTAGGAACTCCCCATGTCAATCAGCTCTATTCATTCAATGGCTGTATTTATTGGTTTCATTAAAAACATATTGAGCAGAGCCGGTTCCTCAGCTCTGCACGCCTACACAATCCTGGCTGCCTTGCCGTCCCCCTGTCAGTTAGTGCTCTATCCTGAGGCCTCTCTCAGCTTGAGATTCCACATGAAACATGAATCCAAGAGGATATCACGTGGTTTTTGGTCTTGCTGGAAAGATTTCTCACAGCTTGATGGGTGGGTAGGGGTCTGGGGGTGGTTAGATGAGAAAAAAAGAAGCCCTCGAGGTGGACTGATAATTAACTTTTCTTCTTTTTTTAAAAAGAGAAATGGAAAGGAAATGTCTGTGTAAAGCTTGGAAAATATCTCCATTGTTACCACCATTTGATAATCTGCGACACAAATGTATGTGTAACATCTGACCAGTGTATTTGTCAAAGTAGGGTTTTGCAGGAAACACAGTACGCTAGGCTGTCATCTTACAAAGGAGCAGCTCCTAGAGGAGGCTGCTAACGTGCTGCATTATGAATGCTGGGGCACGGGCTGGTCCCCTGCAGAAAGTGTTACGCTCTCTATACGCCTCCTCCTGCTATTATTAAAATCAGAACTATGTGGAAGAGCAGAACCATGGTAGCGGTCTACTCCTTTTGGGGCCAAAAGAAGTATTATAATTAGATTGGCTGTCTTTTTAGCACTTCTGCTGGTGTGGTTTTTTAAATCTATTTATTAAATAAAAAAATAATTGGCATGAATAATAAAAAAATCTCAACACACAGGACAGAGTGAAAGTTAAATTCTGTTTAAGTTTAAAAACTGCCTAGTAGCTTTAATTGTCTTTAGATCAGACATCAGGCTAGGGTTAGCTTTTCTGAAAAAGGAATTTTTTTCTGTATTCAGCCCTGAAGAGCGATCTGTGAAAAGCTACCAGCTCAGACACATTGGAACTTCATGCCTTTCTCTCTTTGGAGAGGATTTCTCTTGCAAAATCATTATTTTGAATAATTGCTACCTAAATACACAAATTTCCTTTTTCCTCTCCTATGTATCTATTGACATGAACTTCAGCACCTGCACCCTACAATTCTCCAAGAAAGGAAGAAACTGGAGAATGCATGATGTTCTCAAGCACTCCCAAAGATATATATAGTACACAACCTCTTTCATTGATAGCTATTTTTTTTTCCCCTAAGCAGGTCACAATGTATTAGCACTGGTCTCAGAGTTTCTTACAGAACCCTGGTACATTCTTGTGTTTTATGGCAGTAGAGATTCAGGGATACAGCAAAACAAAAAACCCCAACCAAACAAACAGCACACAACCAACCTGCTCACTACCAAACAAATAATTTTCTTAGCAGTTACTTCCTCCCCCAGAAAAATCCCATTTGATCCTTACAGTCAACTTTGACAAGGAATTCTTAGTATTGCTTCTGGTTTCCAGATGAGAGAGCAAAGGTGTACTGGCATCAAAAATACCTATCAGTATCACACAGCATACATCAGTACAGCCTCCGCCAAGACCCAGCACACATGCTCCCTTAAATTTACATGGCTGTGTGAGAAGAAACACGTCGTACTGAGATGGAGAACTCATTCAGCACATGCTCACCCCTTCCCAGATTACACACAGCCACTGTGTGCCACACTGCACAAACCCAATGAGGAAGACAATAGAGAGCACAAGGCAAGGAAGCAGGAGAACCATGGTAACACAGGACTTTCATCTACTGTATCTGAGTATCATGGTACCGCCACTGAAGCTATCACTTCATGGCTTGGCAGTCAGCTAAGAAGTTGGTGCTTAACAGGTTACAACTTGATTGAAGGCAATACTAACCAGGAACAACATGGAGTTATAAACAAATTAGCAGACAGGCGAGACCAAGGAGGTCAGTCCAGGGCCTCTGTTTCTTTGGGATTTTATAATGTCATGAATGCAGGTACTCCTGTCTAGCAGAAGAATGTTATCATTCAATAAAGATATCTGGGCTTGGGATTCTGCCTGTTAATCTGGACCAAAGCAGCAGGTTTGTAGTGCCAGAGGAGCATCTGGTTTGGCGCACAAGGCCTTTTAACACCATACTAATGTTACACTTAGAAAAGCTTTGTCCCTCTGCTCCTCTCACATGGCCAAAGTATGAAGGCTAGGAGAATGTTTCTAAGGACTGTGAACAGAAAGGTCAGAAGGGAACACAAGACCTTGAATGTCACGTGTGCATACACATGTATAAATACACACACATGTGCAGGACAACACCTAAAGCAGTAATCATGCTGACGGTGGTTTCCTGCTCACTCTGACACTTGACAGCACACAAGATAGATATTAGACTGGTTCTAAGAGATGTGCGTCCACCTTCACAGCTGGCTATGCTTGGCACAGCTGAAGGCAGTTAGAAATAATAAGCCTTGAATTTAAGCAGTGGAGAGTGTTTTAGTCCTCTATTTCAAATAGTTCTTCTGGGCCAGATGTGAGGTACATGGCATGTGAAGTAAGAATCATGATCTTCCTTGATTTATCTAATATTTTCACCAGCCATTATTTCTCCCCAAAGCAAAACTAAACTATCATGAGCAGAAAGTGATTTTGGCACTGATGTTTTCAGTCCCATTACACTGTAAGATAATTGGCACCATAATCAGACAATCAGTCTGAGGGTCATATACTTCTGCTGGAATAATGGTTTTCTGAATTTCTCAAACTTTACAATTATTTTTGCCAGAGACATCAACACAGAATAATAAAGAGAAAACTGGTTGCTGTATTTATAACAAAGGGTGCTGTAACCAATGGCTCCAGTTACATGGAATCTGGATTTAGCAGACAATTCAGTATTAACAAATGATAGTTCAAACCACCCTCCATGGGCTTGGCTACTGTCAGTGTAAAACCCTCACCCCATTGCTCATTACTCATGTTTGAACTTCTACTATGTGGACCATCTCTACTCTTAGGGAAAGAGAAAACCAGCATTAGCCTTTCACAGTAGAATCACCCAGGAAAAAATGTCTTACACAGATAATAACAACTGTCTCTGTGTCTGCTTGAGCCATGGAGCAAGTGAATTCCACAGGCATGCTATACTTGCGCTATATAGGAACAAACAGAGGAAAAAGGGGTGCACAAAACTAAAACTGAGTCAATACAAGGTAATTATTTAGTTAAATTTACCTAAAATGTCTGCTGTGGCACAATCTGGCATTTCCAAATCCTGGTACAGCTCCTCACCATACGGCTCCACTAACATCTCAGTCTATTTAAAACCAACCTCTGAGTTGCGATTTTCTTCACATGTTTTGCCTTCAGTGTCCTCTTCATCTTTTTCTGTAAAAAAAATAAAGCAGGAAGGAATTTAAATATGAGTGTATATTTATTAAATTGACAGAAACATACTGGCAATTTTGCTCAGACTTGTTAACTGGTTTTCATCTGTTCAAGCCACTTCTAAACAAGTCCTTCCCTGTGTGGAAATCAGGGCCCTTCCGAGGAGTGAGAGATGATGTCCCTTTTGACATAGGGACTTGCTACCAGTTACTTCCAATTAATTAGGAGTCCATTCTCCTCTTGGTACATGCACAGTGTAATTCCCATTAACATCAAAGGGAAAATTGCCCTATTTAAGTTTGTCAGGGAGAAACTACCCAGAGGCTGGTCTTTTGTTCAGGGGCTGAACAAGATTGCTCAAGCCTGTGGGTGTTTTCTTCTCCTGCCCACTGTGGTGGGCCAGCTTCCTTCTGGAGCATGTCCTTACCTTCCATTGCGCCGTACCATCAGGAACATGCCATGGCAGGAGGAGGGTGGCCCAGCTCAGCACCCATCCCGACTACTGCTGGCACAGCCAACATCTTGAAGCTTCTGCACCATGGTGGACATTTGAGGCGCCAGAACAGCCTAGCTGCCTGAGACTGTGTTCTGAGAACAGAACAGCTACTTTCTCACCCCACAGACCAAGCAGTTGGTCTGTGTTGGGAGCTGTGTTGCTAATCATGGTAACCCTCACACACAGCTGTGGTTATCAAAAGAGCCCAGTAGCAGCTGCTAGAGGGAATAGCACCATGTGGGAGTGTTGGCAGCAATCATATGGACAAGTGAATGCACCTGGGGCCTCCTCTGGCCCTGTGGCTACCTGGCTCATGTTTTACACCACCAAAATCTCTCACTTTTCCCTACATTATCTCCCAAAATAGTGCCCATGTCTGGGCTGCCCTTGGGCATGTCCTAGCCCTGAGCCACACCCAGGCAGTGTTGTGAAGGCTTCTAACATGGCCATACCAGAAATATAACTGTACAGATGACTGGGCTATGGCCTTGTTGGGTTTACTAGTGAAAATAAGACCCAGGGATGCCTGGGTGGCTGTTTTTTATCTGTTCCATGGCCTCAGAAGGCAAGCACCCAGCATTAGAAATGCTGAGAGAAAAGCAGACAAGGGGTTAATAGCAATACTCACCATGACCAACATTTAAAATGGTTCAGCAGAAAGCCTGGCCAGATTTTCAAGTGAAAGAGACCCTAAAACTGTGTGACAGAATTGCTGTAAGAGGAGAGGGCAGCATAGCTTCCACCTCCAGGAAAAGGACTTACCTGATGGGAGAACATTTCCTTCTACACTTCCCTTCAGCCTTAAAGCTTCTGCTGCCGCCATTTCCAGTTGCTCAGGGACATAGCTAACTTCCCTTGCCCTGCTCCTCCATGGCTGGACAGCGTGCACTGAGCAGGCAATGCCAAATGCTGCCTGAAGGGACAGGCTGGCTACTGCCGGGAGGCATGAGGGGAGAGAACCGCCATTTTGAGGCGCCGCCCGCCCCGCCTCTCCTCAGGGCCTACACAGCATGGCAGCCCGAGAGACCTCCGCACCTCAGTCCCCGCCGCTCTGAAGGGCAGCAGACTGGCCTCTAGTAGGTGGGGAACAGGCTGTTGTACCCTCTCTCCTGACTCATCAGGCGGGGCGGGGCGGGGCTAGGCTAGGCTGTGCTGAGGAGGCCGGGCGCAGCTCCTAGGCAGCTTTTTAGGAACGATGTCTCTGAGCAAGGAGAGATTGTACTTCACAAGTACACACTCCTCTGGTGTCATACCATTGACTCTTGACTACATAGTTACATTCTCTGAGGTGCACAGTAACCCAGAGTCATTGTACTTATTCTGCAGCTTTCTGTTGAAAGGGTAAAAATGTTCCTATTTCTCAAAAATCCATCCTGTATATCTCAAAATACTTTTATAATATCAATCAAGCACACTTCTTTTTACTTAAGGGATTAGTATTGGTCCTAGTTTTGCTAACATCAGGTAGATTGGATCCGAGGGGGGACTGCCTTCTGATTACCTCAGAAAGGGGTAAGGACTCCTCAGCCCCTCTGTCTTTCAGCTGAGGTGCATTTGAAGGAGAAGAGCCATGCCTGAAAAGTCCTGCAAAGTTTGTGCACAGTGAGTTGTGCAGCAGGTGAGTTCCACAGGATAGTCATACACAGTTTAACCCTGGAAGTGAATAAATTCTTTTCTTTCATTTGAGAACTCTGCACCCCTACAGTGGGAGTTGCCCAATGTGTGTGACCTGAACAATTTACCTGAAAAATTTCAGACTCATACTTGCTTCTAAGAGGAAGTACATGATAGTAAAGCACTGTATTTTCTTAAAGTTTCTGGAAAACAAATTAGTTATATGTTTACCTGTAAGTGATAATCATCCCTCAAATTCATGCCAGTTGAATACAGAATGAAGAACCGGCTGTGCTGCCTCGAAGTTTCCTTCAAAAATGTTGCTCCAGAGTTTTCTGGAAGTCCCTCTCACAGTTGGAGAAGAGAGGACTAATTAACACTAGAAGTATCTTTGTCTAGACATACGGACACAATAACTATCAGAAACCTCAAGATAGGTGAGATACTAAAAGCTTCCAGAGGTTTTCAAGGAAGAGAGAAAGTGAAGGAACTTGGACCTTGTCTTTACAAGAAAAAAAAATTGCAGTCAAAATTCTATTTGCAGAAAGAATTCAGTGTTGTATGTAACTCCATTCATACCTACATCACACAAATACTTGTCTACAACAAAGAGACCATTTGTCTCAGCATTGTATTTTCATGGTAGGATACCAAAAACTGTGATAAGTGACTGGCTGACCCACACTCTGTAAGAGTGACACCAAGGTGTCATCATGACACTGAAGCAGCCAGAGTACCGTACAGTTTTGAACATTCAGAGCACAAGCCCAAAACTTTGACCCATTCTGAGCCCTTTTCCAGTGCTCAAAAGCTGTTTGTTAACATACACCTACACACTATGAATTATATCCATCATCAAACATCTGCTACGACCTGAGTGACCAGAGCAGCCATGGACATCGCTGGAAGTTTTGCCTTCCAACTTACTGTTCCCCAGAAATGCTTGATATCACCTCAGCATCTTTTGCATTCAACTCATCCCTTGGAGAGAGTCACCTCTGGATATGTCTCTCTTCATTAACTACAGAGGGATTATAAATGAGCAGGTTAGAATGGTCAGCTGGCTTCTAGATGCAGATGTCAGGAGAGGAATCCTACCCTCTGACATACAGAGTCCTAGCAGGTTTCCCCACAGGGGAAGCAAGGCATGTTGTCCTAGAAGTAAAAGCTACAAAGTCTGCATCAGATGAGCCCTACAGGATGTTCACATGCAGTGCCCACTGAGGCTGCTGCAGCCTCTCAGCACAAGACAGCAAAACCTGAGGGATGGTGGCCTGACTTGAGAAAGTAATTTCGTTTTATGCCATGATGCTACAAAGTGATTGTGCTCAGAATGACTGTTTTTACCACCTAAATACATTTTTAGTACTTGAGCATCCAAGTGGATTCAATTGTGGTTCAAATTTTGCAGACATTAAAGAGGGAGACTACATGGCAGAGGCAGGGGAAAGAGAACAATGCTGCACTCCTGCGAGGCAGCCCGATGCACGGATGAGAGCCTAGCACTAGTGCTCCAGAGCCTCAAAGTCTAGTCCTGTTTTGACCACTGACTGACACATGTTTAAAGTTAGGTATGGGAAATGCAGTGCAAGTGTTCTCTAGGCCTTTAACAAAAATAATACTGGCCAGTGTAAAATGTCAAGTAACAGAAGCCACTGACTACAACAGAAGCAGTATTACAAACCAGATGGAAATGTGGTCAGCTTATAAGAACTCCCTTCTTGAGCACCTTTTCCAAAAGCAACATGTGATACGGCATGAATATAAGCAATACCTGAACTGTACATTTAAAAAAAACCCAACAGATTTCAATCCAGAAAGGTGATTCTGATAAGCTAAAGCATACTTAGAAGTTACACATTTTATGTCAATAACTGCTTACAGAGCCATAGCCTCAACTGGTATTCAAAAGCCATTTCACTGTTCACAGAAGTTTTCATAAAGAAATAATATACAAGGCACACTAAACACTGTCGGGCCAAACACATTCTACTGTTTATTACACATATTACATTCTTAAATAAAAATGCGTCACATAACATTTTTGCATAGATATCTTACAATATACCAATTTAAAAAAGAATTATGAAACAGACCAGTAACAAAAATAAATTTTTTCTTCATTAATAATTTTGTAACATTAACATACCACCATCATATAATACAAATAATATTTTTAAATCTTAAGACTTTTTGTACAGCAAAAAAACTGACAAAGTAATATATTTATATATATATATATATATATAAAAAGCTTAAAAAAAATAAAATGTCAAAAAAAGGCAGAACTGAGGGCTACAAGATTGGGTACTTCTGTGATATATTAGAAATACCAGAGTAGGCCTGAGAGAACGTGACCGAGGGCATCTCCAAAATGCACTTGTCAGACACATCTGGTAAAAGAAAAATTATAGTGCAAAATGAAAGTCCTTCAAGCAATGTTGTTTGTTGGTTTTGTTTTTTCTTTTTTTTTTTTTTTTAAATAGGGTGCATTCATACTTCTTTTTGTTGTTGCTTAAAAAAAAAAATCCCCCAAATAAAAATCTAATGTGTAGTAGAGAGCAAGAAAGGTTTCAAAGGGCAAGAAAGAAAACAGGCCACTTTGCAAAGCAAGAAAAAGAAATATCTCAGCCTGCATTATTATTTTATCAACTAGATGAGTAGACATGCTAAAACAAGGCCTTGTTTCTAAGAGAAAAGCTGTCGTAGTTTATATAGGGTGATTTCAAACCCAGGTACTTAAATTGGTGCAAGAACTTCCCTTGTGGAGGTATCTCAATTGGTTGAAGCATTCTGTACACTTCAGCTCAACTGCAAAGGACACCAATGCAAACACAATCCAGGCAATCAAGTAACTGGTGCAGCTACAGAGTGACTTTAACTAGACTGGTGTTTTAACCCAGGGCAGCTTCCCTGGTAGAGACATGGCCTTGGTAACAAAGTAGTGTTTAAACCAGTGTTCTGATCTACTTCCAGAATCTGACAGGCCTGGGGTTTAAAATACAGAGCGACAGGCAAAACGTTATGTTGCACAACATAAAGTAAAGATCAGCCCTTCAGCCATCAGGCCTTCCAGGGACTGGGTGTTAGCTTTTCATTTCCCCGAGAGCCCAACAATGAAGGCTAAAATTGTCACCTTTCTGTCCATTCTGGTTCGCTTTTAGTGTGTACATGCTAAGCCCTTGTCCCCCTCCCTTCCCACCTCCCCTCCCCACCCCCAGATTTGCAGCCTACTCATTCACAGTACACAGCAACATGTATTTCCCAGCATTGATGAAAACATTCCTACAGAAGCTGACATGATTCCTAAAATGCAGTGGCAACAGCAAGTGCCCTCCCTAAATCAAAGCAATAGGCACGGTTGGCTACTACAAACTGTAAGTCAGTAGCTCAGTTTCCTCTTCTCTGTAGGTGTATAGGGTATACTGTTGTACATCCACACCCACACAGAGACAGGGTGGAGAACCTGTTTTCTGGCAGTAAAGTTAGGACCAAAGCACTTGAAAAAAATCATCAAAGCTTTCACTTTGAAAATCGCTAAGAGTTCCAATTTTAATTATTACACCAAAAAAATGCCATTAAGAAGCATTAAGGAAAACTATAAAACCCTGTTTGAAAAACAACACCTGCATTTGAAAGTTTTCAGGTAGGGAAACCCATTCTTGAGGTGATAAAGGCAGCCTAACCCCCCATCTGCACATTTTTATGTATATAATTTATATATACAACTATATCATTATATATATAACTTATATAGCACATGCATGTCTCGGACTTCTTCCTCTGCAGGAGGAGGAAAGTCTCAGCTTGGTACCTGGTGGGCCAGATACTACAGTTCTTACAATGCTAAATCTTGCCACTGAAGCCAGCATAGAGCTGTGAAGGAGAAAGACTGCAGTAGTCATCCCTAAACTATTAATAAAAAAGACACAAATGTCACAAAAGGAAGAAGAATATCCAAGCTTGATCTGGAAATGATCATTCAGGAAGAAGTAGATTTAATGCTAATGAAAGAATGGCAAGACTTGTCAATGAGTAGTTGTAAAATCTTGGGAGGAGATAATTTTAATTTTCCAAGACAGTTACAAGTTACTGTCAAGCGCTGTTTTTGTTCTTGGTACGTGGGGATCTTTGCAATTCTATCTGAAATCTGCAAAAAGTACTTTTAAAGGGTTAGAGGCATCACCCAGGATATGAAAGCTTAAAAACAGACTTACTGGATGGAATGACAGGGTGTGCCAAGTCCTGAATGAAATCAAGAATAAAAGCCCTTGATCCTACTGGGTGCTGGCCTAGTAACTGAATTTTTTTACAAAATTTTCCTCTTTAATTTTTTAATGTAAAGATTTCATCACACATTAAGGGAACAGGCAGAGAAAAGGAAACACTTAAGCAAGTTGGGTTTTCATCCGTTTTGTCAAAAGCACCAATTACGACCTCTTTTGTACACAGATAAATAAACTACGTTAAATAGGAGGAACGACCCTTGTGTTCGAGACAGCTAAAAAGCCCAAATCATCTAGGGCCAAGTAAAAATGAGGGAGAATGCCTGATTCTGTAGATATCAGAACGGTCACAGGTAAGATACACTCAATCAATTCAACTATCATATTGATCAACTCCATTTTAGCCACACACCCTAGTGATTAGTTGTCTTTTTACTCCTGAAGTTCGAGCAGTTCCAAAAGCAAGGACCTGAGAGCTCCTCCTGTATTCAGGTTCTTCTGCCACATCTGTGTTTGCTCAGTGTTTTCCACGTATTAAGAGAAATTGTGCTAGCTTAAAAAAGCAGTAGACCCGATACCAAAAGGTCAGGAAAATAAGAATGAATTAAAAGAAAACAAAAATCTCAATGTTCACCTTTTTAGAAATACATGTTGGCTTAGATTTCAGGTCCTGGAAACCATTTTTGAGATATCACATGTGTCTTCCAGGTTGCTCCCTGCAGCTGTGACACATCTTAGGGTATGATATTGCTTCAAACTGGTTTGTTAAGGGCTTCAAGTTTTTTCAGATTTCTTCCTCTCTCAGTCTCCCTCATGAAGAAGCTTTATGAAGTTTAGTAATGACAAAAACTATCAGAGTTTGAGAGAAAACTTCAAGTCCTATCCTACAGTCTGTTCTGCCAGCACAAGACTGGGAAGAACTAAAACCAGTACACATTTAAAAGGTGAGAGTTCTGGAATGAATCATAGAATCACAGAAAAGTTCATGTTGGAAGGTACCTCTGGAACTCACCTAATTCAAGCCTCTGTTTAAAAAATGGCTTAGTTAGACCAGCCTGCTCAGGCCCTACGATTTCAGTCATCTCTTTCTTCTCCTTATTTGCCAATTCATTCTGGTAATGCAGTTTTCTAGACTGAGTACCAGCAACTGAAAAATAACAATTCTGGGACAATAAAAAATACTCTGGAATCCCCTTTTATGTTAGACCAATCTTTATAAAATGCATTTATTAGGTTGTTCTTTATCTCCTAAGGGGAAAATCAAACCGAACCAAAAACCCCAAAAAGAACAAAGTGTTGTTTTGGTCTAAAAAATGACTTAAGTACAGTGTCATGTTTCTTCATACTTGATATAGTACAACTGAAAGTGTAGGGGTTTCTAATTGAAGGTAAACCAGCAATGATTGTATTGGAAGAACAGAATTTTTTGTTGCCAGGTGTCAAGCTGGCAGTATAAAAAGTGTATTTCTAGAAGAATACTTTTATACACAGATTCAGCAAATCTGATTAGAAAAATCTTTATCCTGGGGCTTCCTAAATGATTTTTCGTAAGTCAGTTTTCAAAGTAGAATCTTATAATATGGTATGTCTCAATTGCATAAGGGAAAAATCCAGAATAAATAAATTATATCAAGACTGTAACATGACATACATCTTGACTGCAATATTCTGTATGGTTTTGGTCTCCCCACTACAAGAAAGTTATTGACAAATTGGAGCAAGTCTAGCAGAGAGCCACCAAAGAGATCAGGTTCTAGAAGACACGATGGATGAAGAGAGGCTGAGAGACATGGTTCAACCTTAGGAAGAGAAGAGTAAGGGTAGATCTTATTGCTGTCTACAAATACCTAACTGAGGGCGTAGAGAAGAAGCCAGACTCTCCGTGGAGGTGCATAGTGGGAGCAGGCAATGAAAACAAGGTCGAACATAGAAAATTCCTACTTGACAGATTTTATTTTTTTTACCATAAAGTTGGTCAAATATTGGACCAGCTTCCATCCTTCGGGATATTTAAAACTCAGCTGGATATGGCCCTGAGCAATCAGCTCTAGTTGGAGGTTGGCCAAAACAGCCTCTAGAGGCTCCTTTCCACCTGCATGATTCTATGATTGACTGCTGTGCTCTGAAGTATTATTTAGCTATCCACAAAAACTTGTATTTGCTTTAGTCGCTTCCTCTCTGCACGCCATTTTGTGAGATTTCTGCCTTAATTTGTTCTCACCCCATACCTCCATGGCCTCGGAAACCCCAACCTGACTTTCTTACAATGGCTTCTCTTTTGCACATAGGTATACATCTAGCATGAAGGAAACAAGATTAAGCTTCTCCTTCTGACAGCTGGAAAACTCAGTCCTCAACTGTTAACAAATACTCTAAATAAGGTTTGCTCTCAGGAAGCCTTAGAGAGAGGACACAAGGATGAGGAAGCCTTTCCTCATCAGTCTGTTTCTACTCATAGTTTACAAATAGAGGACAACTGTACAACTTTAGCAAGGAGACACAGGCCTAAAACGGATCTAGGTATAACAGAGTACACAAGTGTGAAGTGCACAGCTTAAAGTATCTGTGAAGAAACAAAACTCGTCATTCTAAAAAAAGGAATCCTGGAATGTGTCATTAATTATGCCCTTCCAAAATGGAGATTCCTACAAAATACAAACTATGGTTCAAAATTTTAGTAATGATTAAGACACTTGCATATGAGCACCCAAAAACTGAAATCCAGAGATTGACTGAGCACACCATGTATAGAGGTGAAAAATATCTCCCTTTACAAACAGAAGAGATGGTCCCAAAGCCCAAAATTTGGCTTCAGAATTCAAGACGTGCTACAGAGAGAGCCTGAGAAATCTGAAATCTGTTTAAGTCTCTTATCCCCCTTTTCTCTCTGTTTGTTATGCTATTTGTATCCACGATTTAGATGTAGGCCTGCCTCTAGAACAAAATCATCAGACATTTTAGCATGGGTTGTTTTTTTCCATGGGGCCTTTGCCCTACCATATTTAAACCAGATGTCAACAAGACCATAAATGACAACTGGAAGTAAATAAACAGTCTTGCTTGATTTTTTTCCATTTTAAATAGGGTCTGGTAGTTAAGCTGTCAGATAATAATTAAGGTTTGTAGACTGCTGTTAGCATGTCTAAAGGCAGGTGTGTTCAGAGGTCAAAGGAGGATATTTATGCAGGTTTGCAGCCAATGAATGTCATAGTGGTGGGTTTGAGAGCACACACTTCAGGACACTACAGTAATGAAATTCTAGGATTCTGTCATCCTTTTTTTAAATCTAATGCACTGACTGGATGCTCTACAGTTTCACAGCTGAGGTTTCAGTTCCCATTAGACATCTGGCAGGATGCTCTATATATTCCAACACAAATTGGATTCTAGGGCCCTCAGTCCCAGTGGAACAGCTGGGTGGAATGGCCATAAAAAATATGCAAATACAGAAGTAGAGAAATACAAGATTGTCAGCAAGCAGTGCTCCGCAATTTTTAAATGTATACATATATATATATAAAAAAGCATATATATATATATACACACACACATGTGGAGTACGGTTAGTTTAAATCTTTGGAATAAACTCAATTTTCGTTCTCTCTCTCTTTCTCTCTTTTTGTCTTTTCTTCCTTTCACTCTCTTGCTCTCTCATGCTCTTACTATGAATGTTACATCATTGTCCCTAAAAGATCGTTAAATTTTGGTCCATATTTCATACCATATGGGCCAGACATCATATTTCCCCCCTGTCCCCAAAGCATTCAGTTGACAGTCACAGTGTTTTGTGAAAACTGTGAGGAAAAACAGCATCTTTCTAGTAAATTCAATCTCTCACTGGAACCAAAGGTTGCAAAATGCTGAGAATTCAAGTGCCAAGGATCCCGGTGACGGCTCTTAAACATCTATATAGTTTCTTGTTTGTTCTTTTTTCCCCCTAAGAGTACAGTTTTACCTCTCAAAACATAAATTAAGGGAAATATTTAACAGTCAATGAGTCAAAACAGTCAAAGAAGGGCAGTTGGCTAATACAGTATAAAAGAGCAGCAACCATTTGTGGACCACACGCCATTTTGTTTCATTTCTAGACACATCTTGTAGGGATGGTCCCAGAATATACAAAATATACAACCTAATGACCACCTGCCTGCTTGCATAGGCCGTTTTTATGGTCCTAAATGCAGTCTTTGGAGTCAGGGCCAGTGCCAAATAGTTTCAAATGCAAGTTATGGTAAGATACACTTTTTGTTTTTCTTTAGTAATGAAGACTTTAATCCACTTTGAGCCAACGAAATCAAATTATCGATAGGACTGAAGCGTGAGCATGAGACCTCCACTCCTCCTTGACGGTTCACACAGTAGGCCAAAACGGACCTCTAGGTTAGTAATACTTTAGACCAATCATCTGGAAAAGCCTCACTGCTGTATGTAAAATCCAACCCTTCCTTCACCGTTCACACTGTTACATTTTCTCATATAGGAGTGGGCTACAGCATCAACTTGATGAATGGAAAAGGAGGACTTTGACAATTTCTTTAAAAGGCTAATGCTGAATGAAGCCATTGTACTTGGAAGAGGTTCTCAATTTCCCACTCAAGAGACTGGAGTAGGATTTTTGGCTTGGTTTGGTTTTGTGTGTAAGATGCTCAACGAACATCAGCTTTAAATTAAAACGTCTGCAGGTGCTCTTTACACAAACAAAAGTCTAATGTTTTAAATCGGTTAATAGAAGAACAGCAAGGAAAAGCAACATAATTCATCTCTAAGTCACTGTGGGTTGTGGCTACCATGCTCACATGATGTGGAAGGAATCCTGTAGTCATGCCTGTGTGGCCAGTCCCAGACCAATATCCAGGTGAAGACAAGGAGTTCTGAAGATCACTTGTTCGTGGAGAAAAGAGAAAAAAAGGTTTAAGCTTCCAAAGAAGCTTTTAAAGTTTTTTGTTCAACAAATAAACAAGAAGTCCTAGCTATGGCAATAAGGTGAGGCCTACAGAGATATTAGGTGCTGTTTCTCAGGGTTTTATCCCTTGGCCACTTAGCCATCATGGCAGCAGCTTCCAGAGTCCCTAGTGCATATGTTGTGCAATAGCCAAAACAAAAATTAAAATAAAAACAACCAACAAAAATATAGTCCTCCGTGAAGTCTACATAAACTCAGGCCAAAAAGAGGATATTTGTGTCACAAGCGTCACTCCACAGTCTACTGCCATTAAGGCCACTGGTATTGACTTAAAAGGATCTCAGTAGCTCAGTTCTAGGAAGAAGAACCAAAACCAAGACAGGTCAAAGTGTCTGTGAGAAGTCTGACGCACTGAACATTAGGTATTCTCAGACAAAGAACAAACGAACCAAGAGGTTAATTTTGGCTACCAAACTGGGATTTGGTTTTCTAGGTCATTGATTTCCCCCCATCTATTTAAAAAGAAAGTTAGTGCTACAAATATGCAACTTCAAGACGACATATTCTCCTATTGAGTTGCACTGAGAAGCAAGTTAAATAAGCCCCTCCTACTGCCGTCCACCTGCAGGGAAGCCTCTTCCATTTTCTTTGATTTCCACCAGCAAAAACAGGACAGAAATCCAAGAGGGACGAAGTACTATAAGCAACTGTTCCTTCTCATTGACTTCACCTCTATACCATTTCCTCGCCTGCATCTTCCGCCATCCAGCTGGGGCAAGGCATAAAGAATCAATGTATGTATCGAAGTATAACTGGGTGTATGACAGTGTGAGCGTGTGGTCTCTGTACAGAGGATTACACGTGATCAAGTTCTCTTCTCCTGCAAGGCAGCACGTTGTAACTCGTGTTCCACTTCCATCTCACAACACTTAGATGATATCCATGCCAAGCTGACTGATATTTAGATGTGTCTCTTCATGTGGAGGGCGAGGTGATCAGACCTGGAAAAACACCTGCAAAATAAAGCAATTGGAAATGAAATAAATACAGGATTTAGGAAATCAGGGTTCCTGCTCCTTCTTCCTCATGTACAGGAGGAAATTTGTACTGAGATTTAGGGACATTCCTTAGATTATCCACGGACCAACACCAAACCCTGTGTGATTGACCTCCGTGACTACAGATGGCAAACTATCCTGGCTCTCTGGCAGCTAAATAGACCACTTTTCTCCTTTCTCTGCTCCTCTCCCTCCCTCTTCTCTCACTGAGTCACACATCAGGGAGGAGTGCTCATCTATGCACCTGTAGAGTAAAATCAAGTATTTTGTGTGTGTGTGTGTGCAAATAAAAAAAATAAGAAATAAAACAAGTCAGTTTTTCTCAGGTACTGAGCAACACCAGTTTAAAAAAACATGAGCTTTCTCAAGTGTCCAGTACCTGCAACAAGCACTGAAGTATGATGCCGGTTTTGAAAGTTGAATTCCCATTTCCAACTCCAAACCAGAAGGAAAGCTGTCTCAGAGTTTGAAGGCTGAAAATCCATCAAGAATACGTATCTCTCCCTTTCTCTCTGTTGGGATTCCAGGTGATAATATGTGGATGAATGCTATCTCCCTGAAGGATGTTGACAGAAGATAAGGCATTATGCCTATTTTTGTGAAAATTGAGAGACAGAGAAGGCAAGGAAATTGTAAATCACACGAGAAGTGCGGTAAAACCAGGGGGGGGAAAAAAAAAAGAAGACAGGACTTCAGCTTTCAACTTCTGCTCCTTATCCACAAAGCAATTTCTGTCTGTCTCCTAAGAAAATTTAATGTTTTGACACTCTCATGTGTAGATAGATGCTGATGAGACGGACTTAGAGCAGCGACCCTAGAGAACTAGTTGAGTTTTAGGGCTGGTCTAAACATGCAGTTAATTGAGAATCAGGTAGGGCACAAATTTGAAATGAAGCATCTATTTTGATTAGCTCCCTCTCTAAAGGCTTATGACTTCTGCCTTCTGAAATTACTTAATCCACTTGGGAAGTGCGTTAAAATAGAGTAAAACACACTTATTCTAGGAGAAGAGCGACCCCACAAAGAGTTAATCAGGAACTACTATTCTAGGACAGGTGCCTTGTAGTAAACATGCTGTAGGGCACTCACAGCAGGAGGAACAGCAGCCTAAATTCAGGCACTTCAAACCACCAAGATATTGTCAGAGTGATCAGGGAAATAAGTTCTCAAGAGGACAGTGCTTTTCTTCCCTGTCATTCACTGTATACCCCATTTTATCAAGACTGCCAGTAAGCAAGAATATTTTATTTACTTCATGCCCATTAGAAACGGTATTGGAAGCACCAGACCATTTCGCACTCACCGTCAGAGTGTCATTAAAGAGAGGTATGGCAGCAGAAAGCAAACCACAGGAGAAGCAGGCAGTGGTTCTGGCTGCCTACCCCAAAGCCCTAAAATTGAGCCTGACTGTAAAAGCAGCAGAACTCAGACACTCTCAGAACTTAGCCTTCTACTAGATACTTCAAGTTGAGCACTTAAAAATGGAAGGTTTCCAAGTTCCTGGCAAATCTTGGCTTGCCCTTGTTCCACTCTAAGCCATAACACACTGGCTTATTTATTTTTACTAGTAGATAAAAAAAAAAATCTATTCTAAATATCATACACAACCCCATATATCTGTGGCTTTTGAGTAAACTGGTTTTGTAGTCTCTGAGGGCACCATAAAAAAGCTACTTCTAGAACTAACTTGCCTGGAATGTCTTTTCACTGGCTCACAGACTTCATGTGTGCAAGAGCCACCAATACTGGTCTGTGGAATATCCAAATGGCTTATTTAGGAATCTGGATAGCTCATACAGGGGCGCTGAAAGTACTTCTGAAAAAGAGTGGTTATTTCACATTTTTTCAGAAAGAAGTAAAAGAATAAATTTAACTACTCAGTAAAAGGAGTCAAAAGCAAAAGATAAAAAACCCCACTCGGTCTAAAGCCGAATGCCCAAAGGACAAAAACCCTAAAGCAGAGAAAAGGTGAGAAAGAGAAGAACTACAAAAATGAAGAGATTTTAGATAGTTGGGGGATCTTTTCTGTCTTGCTGGAAGTATTTCCCTGCACAAGCAATCTATCTGCACCTACACGCAGAGATGAGTGATGGAGAGGTGCATTTTTAAGACAAAGAAACTTCATATGAAGGCAACTTTCAAAAGAAAAGCTAGATACTCATCTTCTGTGGGTAGGCATAGCTCTGCTCAAGTCAGCTGTTCCCTACTGATCTGTACCAGCTTACAGGGGGTTAATACCTTCAAAGTGCCAAAGAAAGACTTCAAAATAGGATGAAGGCTGCATTCCTCCAAGCTCCTGCATGAAGCACAGTGAGGCAGACGCGAATCTGACAATGGACACTTGGCTTTCAACACAGCAGGCTCAGCACAGCTAGAATTTTCTAGCTTTAGGGTGCCAAAATACACCCTTGGACCAACATCTCTCTCGTCAGTCTAAACTGAGAAAGCAGCATGCTCTGGCTACAAAGGCTGCCAAAACAAAACAACAGCTTGAGAGGCTGCCAAAAAGACATGCACCAGCTGGCACTTCAGTCTAGGACTAGTCATAAGACCACCACCCAAGCACGGCTTTTCCTCTCTGATTGTCTGTGTTCTAGATACAACCCAGGAAGAAGTATGCTGAGTCACAGCATAGCAAGATGTGTGGAAAATACGGCTTCAATACATTGTTTCACATCAGTAACCACAGTATTAGTATCTAGCATATTTTTCAGCCATGGAATATTTTTATAGCTAATAAAATGGTACCATATTTGCTAATTTATAGCTAATAAAATGGTGCAATACCAATTCTTCACATTCTCATGCTGACTAATTTGGTTAGTTCTATCTCTTGCTAAGGCTGGTGGATGTGGACATTTATTTTCAAGAGTAAAACCATCCCTACAAAATTCTGCAGTTAAATCACACTGTCAAAAAAAGCTATTGATCAGTGGGCACTTTTTTTTTCCCATCTGGAAACTAGTGGCAGCTGTGGAAGAGGTTCCACAGGGTAAGTTGTCAAAAGAAACTCCTTTCTTCAGCTTGCTGGTCTCTAGTACTGCCATGAGACAAGACCTTGCTCCAACTTCTGGCTCTACACCTCTTCCAGTTCCAGGTGAGCTCTGTGCATCGTATGGGGGCCTGTCACAATCGTCCCTGTCACCCCTCTCCAAGACCAGGACAGTTTAAACTAGAGTAAGGCACCCCAGTTCTGAAAGTCACAGAGTGATGTGTGATTCACAAATGCCCTGCTCCCAGACATGATTCCTTCCTTTCTCTTTTTCTCGATCTCCTTAGCAACACAGCACTGCTGAGCACTGAAACCTCCACAGGAGAAAGAGGGAAGGTAACTACGATGAGAAGAGACTGTATTGTTCAGCCATCTTTCTTAGCAGCTGTGGATTCTCCCCTGTGGGGTGTATCATTCCAGCCAAGTGTGCCCTTAGCTTGCTCTCTTGCACATACACGCACACAAAGGAATACATACCCCAACAGCCTGGCACTACACTGCGATCTCCTCAACACATACTTATGCAGAACAAGCGAGTCCCACTACCCTGCCACCCTCTTCTGCTTGGGGTGCTGAGGGCTTGCACAGTGTGAGGAACATAATCCTAGCCTTTGCCTCTGAAGAGTGTAATTCCTGGGGAATGCTAATAAACAGCATACCACTGGTGTCTGGAAGGCACCACAGACTTGTACACTGCCTCCTGCACCACTTTAGCTGATTCTCCTTTCTCCCCTGCTGCCACCAAACCACACACCATTTGCAGTACCTTTGGTGCTACTCAAACCAGTGGTAGTTTCCCAGATGTAACTAACACTGTGATACGTGGGCTGCCTGGTGTTGGGATACAGCTGGGACAGCAGGAGAAGAATCATGTCTTCTTACTTCTTTTGTTTTAAAATTGACCTGTACGCAGAAGACATTAATACCCCCTTTGATCTCAGCCAGAACGTCAGAGACAAAAACCCATCTGAAAAAAGCCTGGGAAGGGAACTGCAGCCAGAGCGTATGCACAACACTCCCTTTCTTTGCTATCTGAATCTCCACTGTCATGCTCTGACTGCCAACATATGGCCTTCACCTCTGAACGGGGCATACGTTTTGTGCTATGTCAGTGTTGTTAAAAGTAGCTCCAACGTGCTCCTTAAAGTTTAGCAAGCCAGCATGTCTGAAGGAGTGACCACAACTCCTGTCAATAATGGTGGGTGCAACAAAGGGCAGCAGTTCAAATATGGAAAAAAGACTGTTCTCCAGCTCAGGATGGAGCCAGTCTCAGGAAAGAGTGTCTTTAACACTGAAAGTCTGCCTAAATAGCTAAGGACAGATTTAGGCACATGTTTCATGGCTTGCTTGAGGTGACATCTGCAATAGGTGGTAGTCAAGAGATCTATGAATGAGAAAAGAAAGAAAAATAATAGCAGTATGGCAGAAAAGGTCAAAAGAAGAACAGGCACTGTCACTCTACAAGCTTGCAACCACTGACTGAGAGAGTAAAGACAAATCTGTCTCCTACCATCACACACAAATGGTATGTGAACAGAGCTTAACAGTGCACAATCCCCAGCACTCTTAACTTATTAATAAATATTTTTCCTTCATCTATCAGTTCAGCTGAAGAGCAGAAAATACATTAGATGATTGCAGGAATATATCTCTTGACTGCAGCGACTGAGCTGGCTGCCAAAGGAAAAACCTAGGTAGAAAGGGATAATATGTAGAGGGAGAAGAATGAATACTTAACAAAAGGATGAAAGAGACTGAGGAGTTGAAAATATTGACTGTCTTTCTTTAGATCTCTGCTAAAAATATTGTCTGTCCTGACACAGAAACCCTGGGGCTTTGTGTGTGTGTGTTTGTGGGGCCAGGATGGCTAGTTTGTTCTTCAGAGGAAAGAAAAGAGAAAGGCAATGTCTTACATTTAAAGCAGAGAACAAAACTGTTCTCCTTCACAGAGGTGCTTATACAAAAACAGAACTCCAGAGGTCCCTATTTGGTTTATACTGTCCCTCATTCTGGGCAAACAAAAGATAATCCAGGGATAAAACAAAAGATAATCCAAGAGGAAGCCCTCTGTGGGGGAAGTGGGACAGGAAGAGGGGAGACAAGGGGAGAAGAGCACTTAAGGAGATGAAGCTCTTGGGAAGGCAGGATGTGAAAATGATCAAATTTCCTTCCCATAAAAGGATGGGGTCCCTTGTTTATGTCCCACACATCCTCTCTCCATGCATGTTCTCTGCTGGTCTGGTGTACCCAGAGGCTTCCTAGAGCCTTTATTGTATTACCGAACATTTTCTTATCAGAGCAGAGAACCTTAGTGCTG
Source organism: Porphyrio hochstetteri (assembly GCA_020800305.1). NCBI lineage: Eukaryota > Metazoa > Chordata > Aves > Gruiformes > Rallidae > Porphyrio > Porphyrio hochstetteri. Next base: position 15,131,473 of record CM036910.1, on the reverse strand, counting down.
CATTAAAAAGATGGGTAATATTCTTAAACCTCTTTTAAAAATATATATAAATAGGATTAGCTGGATAACATGTTCAGATGCAAGCACGTTATTTGATTACTCAATAGTGAATCCAGGTTTCACCCAGGGCACTGCCAATCTCCAGCTGGGGGGTGCGAGGGGGAGAAGTGCTCATTGTTCGATCCTGTCAGTGCTGTCAAGAGTCATTACAGGGGTAATTGCTTTGCTCCACCCTAATTTCTTATCAACTGGGAATGGAGATGGAGAGGAGGGTTTTCTTTCGGGTTTATTTCTAAATTCAAAGAACCCAGCTTTGAAAAATGCTCAGTACCAAGTCAGGATGAGGAGAATTTTCAGAAGAGCTCATCATTCATTCAAACAGCTAAAGCAGTGAGGACTCCAAAAAGCAACCAGCAGTGAGCAGCAGCAGCCATGGCTCTCACTGGGAACTGCTGGGTGCTTGGCTTACCAGGCAAAACTGGCCCCTCACTTCCGAGTGCCCAGAGGACTCCTGCATGAGAATCACAGAATCACAGAATCACAGAATTGTAGGGGTTGGAAGGGACCTCGAGAGATCATCGGGTCCAACCCCCCTGCCAAAGCAGGCTCCCTAGCTCATATTGCTCAGATAGGCGTCCCCTCAGGGACCCTGGCTTCGGGCACTTGTCAAGCTTCTAAATCTGGGCCTACACAGAATGAAGGTGCATCAAAGAGATGTCAAAGATGAGATTTGAAACTGTAGGAAAAGATTCGCTAATTAGCAGGAATGTGCTGAGATCACTGGTCCTACACAAAACAACCCATGAATTCCTAGATGTGCCTACATCACTGCTGTGCTTTTGAAAATTAAGCCCTTTGCTGTCTTTCATTGGCTCTCCCCTGTTTTATCTGGGGAAGCATGGAGCCCTGGACTCAGTGGTAGAAGACAATGATCATACAGAAATTAAATCCTAGACATTTCCTACAGCCACACGTTCCCTGTCCTTCCCTGTCGTACACCCATGCATTTGTGAAGGCCCATCAGTTTTGTGAGGCCCACCCTGCCAAAATGCAGGCAGCCAGTAGTGGTGCTTGGGGTAGTCGTTGAAGCAGAGCAGAGGGAGCTCTGCCTTTGTGAGGGGTGCGAGGCTCATAGGATCAGGAGAGGGAATGCTGTGGAGATGCTTTGTCGAGAGGTCCATCACTGAAAAGGTCTAGGGCCCTCTGTATGTCTTCTCTGCTTTGAGCATTAACAAGAGCTGCCCTATGGACTGAATCCCATGTCCACAACAGACACTGGCAGATGTCTGGCTATACCTGGTCCCACATCTCCTGGCGCTGTGGGATGGAAACAGCTTAGGCTGTTTAGAAGTATTCCCCCTTCTGCCAGCCTGCCTGGCCACTGCAGCAGAGAGGACATGGGCAGAGTGGAGGGTCCCTCCATGGCTTGGGTACGGAGGCAGTGGGACAGGAAGGGCCCCTCCGTGGGGAGCCCGGTCTCTTGTCTCAGGGAGCTGGCAGCTCCACACTGCTCACAACATCTGCATCTTGCTTGAACACCATGTTAGGCAGCTGCATTACCTGTCACAATGGTTGCATTTAAAGGGCTTTGCACCCGTGTGCTTTCTGTAATGCCTCGTGAGCTCGTCGCTCCGTGCAAAACGCCACTCGCACCCTTCCCACGAGCACTTGTAAGGCTTCTCACCTGCAGAGGGGAGGAGAGAACAGTCAGCGTGGCAGCAGGATTACTGAGCACTCAACTTGCAAGCCCTGTGTCCTCCCACCTTGCCTCTGTCCCACTTGGGCAGCTTAGCCCATCACACAATTCATGGCCAGTGTGGGATGGAACCAATTAGGGCTTACAATGGACAGAGGATAGATCCAGACCAAACTTTACTGCTGCTGAAATTCTTGCACAACCTTATTTCCCATTTCTAACATACCAACCAATTACTCTTCAGAGAAGCCCTCAGAACATCCCATAATACTTGCCCCGATGTGTGGCTGGAGCCTGATTTTCAGTCAGGTTTGCAGGTCACTCTGCCCTTGCCAGTTGAGTTACTGTGGGACCTGTACTAACACTTGAACGCACCACAGATGTGCAGGACTCCAGAGTAACCACCACCACTGCACCCATGCTCTACTCTGGCTGCCATTTACCCCTTGCATGGCCAGACTCACATCTGTTCCCCACAAGCTCTCATGCCCGCTGCCCCCTCGGACCGCACCTTCTTTAGTTGCTTCTGACAACAAACACAGTTCCTTGGTTCAAGAAATTATGTGCCAGGAGAGTGAGTGCGAGAGGAGAAATATTTTCTTTTTTAAATCAGCTGGTCCCTCAGGCTTTTTGTGCTACACCTTTATCAGCTGTTATTCTGCCCCAAAATATTAACCATTCCACTCAAGGCACTGACATGGGGCAGTGATAAAATGCAAACCAGGCTTTGTGGATCCAAGTCTGCCATGGTGTAACATCCGTGGAGTCATTAACACCTTCTGATGAAGAATTCCAAGGTCTCTTGCCTCCCCTTTTCTTATTCAGTGCATATGTACCCATGTGCATGCAAATTTATCATCTGCCCCCAGAACAAATGCTCCAGCACATCTCCTCCTATATAAACTCCATGCCACTGTTCCCCACGCAGTCAGTACCGCATGGATGCATTAGAAGGGGAGAGAGTTGAGACAAAAGGCAGACAAGAAATCACTTCCACTACCAAGCTTCTAAGCTGAGAATTATAAACAGAGAAGGGATTATTACTTAATTATTTGTTCTTAAAATTGCTAAGAAGGTGATCTGAAAAAACTCACCACTAATCGAACTGAAGCTGCAGTCTGTATGACCTCTCTGTGCCAGTCACGTGAAACAATCCCTTGGCCACAGCAAGCAAATTTCTCAGTGCAGAGACGCAGATTTCTATATTTAGCATGTCTATTCAGCAAGTAAAGCAGTGAGATCTGATTATGGGAGACCTATGTATTTCAAGGTGACAAACTGGAGGGGCCAAAAGAGCAAGAAAAGTGAAGAAGGCAAGAGAATCACATCAAAATTAATTTTTAAAAGGCTGTTCTCTGGTGAGTGAGTCTCTGGAGACTTCTTATGGCACAGGCAGCGCTGCTGCACAGTGGTCACCTGCCCCAGGGAGAGCAGCAGAGTGGGTCGAGACATTAACTGGAGCTGAGCCACTTTTCTGGCCCCTGAGAAGTTTCTTTGGCTCATTAGCTAGATTAAAGGACTCACTGGAGTGAAGCAATGAAGAGGGGGCAGCAGCCAGCAAGATTTCGCCAAAATTTCTGTTTGTCCCTCAGTCCCTGAATGCAGAAAGGCCAGCCTGGATGTCTCTGTTGTGTGCCGCAGTCCACCATGGGAAAATGCCTAACAGGACGATGGACTGAGCCAACAATAACACCACCCCACTTAGATTGTGCCTGCCTGGTCATCTCTGCAGTCTTGCCTTTTGTTCTTTCTTTCTTTTAATAGGATTCCTTTGGCGGGGGGCGGGGGGAGGCAGGGAAAGGCAAGAAACTTCTTGTTAGTGAGCAAAGCACTGGTGTCTTGTTTCTGGGCTGGTTACTCAACTGTAATTCTAACACTGTCACCAGTGCTGGCCCCAGACACCAGAGCTGCCGTTGCAGCGCTCTCCCCCTCCCAGCCCTTGACATCCTACCTGGCATACTGCATCTGCCCTTCCCTCCTCAGAGGAGAGGGATTTCCCTGTCTCTGGTCATGTCTATGATCGTGCACCAGTTTTGTCTGAACAGTTCATGCATCATTTTTAAAAGCTGTCAGTAAACAAGTCTCAGTGACAATTCAGCTTCCTCGGTTCTCTGACGCTCTCTAGTGCCTACCTTACAGCGGAGACAGCAAGGCAGGCAAAGAGCCTTGCAGCGGGCTGGCTGCACATGCTGCAAAGCAAACGCAGAAGGTGACTGCTCAGCCACATCTGGCAGGTACAGCCAGTTGCCTACAGAGCAGAAGGTGAAGAAAAAATATCCGGGGCTTTCCGTGGAACAAGGGCTATTAAGATTGAAGCTGAGTTTGGCTTGCTAACATTTGTAAAGAGCTTTAAAAATGTGCAGTGCTATATATAGGTTATGAGAGTCAGAAATGCCAAGCATGATTACGGGTAAGCCCATGGGATGCCACATATCTCTGTTACTTGCTGCAGGGGCTCCTCTCTCGAGTGTTCCTGGTCGGGCCTTGCACAGCCCTGAGCTGGGTTTTGTTTTCAGATGCTTTTCCCCTGTAACCCAAGCCCTGTTCCACAAAATGTCAGACAGTACCTCTTTGTGCTCCAGACAGCAACAGCACACTGGCATACAGTGCTCCACGTGGCACAAGATAAATGCAAAGAAACACGGTGACCTTTAAAGCCATGTCAGATGGCTCCTTGACCCAGAGACCTCGAAGAGGTTAGATTTCCTGCCCTCCTGCAGCTACTCAAAAACATGAGAGGACAGGAGGAGAGACAACTCCGTATCTCTGCACATGGAGACTAAGAACAAACTGCTTCCTTAATGGCTGCTTTCACCTTACCCGAAGATGAAATGAAAGCATTATCTTGCCAAAGTGCACGTATACAGGAAGCATGGGAATGGAGGAGGGGGAGAGGGTCCTCCTACCTCACTACTGGCCATGGCAGGGAGAAGAAATGGGAAGGATCCTTTCCACGTGCCAGGCTGCTTTTCTGTTGATGCAGAGGATTAGCGAGAATAAAGAGATTGTGAAATCCTCCTCTGCTGAAAGCAATGGCAAAACTCCCACTCACTTCTACAGGGGCAGGATCTCCCCTTTTTTAACAAATTAATTATGAGCTTCAAAATCCAATTAAAAATAGGAACATCACAGAGCTGTGCCACACTGACTTTATTCAGGCTCTAATTCCTCAAAATTAATAACCACAGTTAAAACTTCACGCCTGCGAGCCACTCCCAGGAAGGAGGCTCTGCTCCTTAAGTCACCTTTACTCAACACAAGGGTAAGGGTCCGTGCAGCGCTTAAACAAATCCATAAATCCACATTTATACAAATGCACTCAACAGAGGAGCCAATGCACATCCAAGAAGAAGCTGATACCCAGATATGCAGCTGTTAAATGCTCAGCTGCTTCAGCTCAGAACGTGCTCCACACTGTGGGGTTGGTTCAGCTTTCACACATCCACAAAAATACGTGCGAAGGGCAGGCAGCCAGCCGTGCAGACACAGGTTCCAGCAGTGAATTATGCAACTTTCTGAGATGGGCACTAGTGTTAAAACAACGTGCCATTCGCCTATGGAAAATCTTTCAGAACTGCCCCAGCAGAATAGTGGCTTTCACCTTTTTCTAATTTCTTCCCTGGGAGGCGGAGACCGCTGCTTAGTGATGTGAAGCTTACTGACCACACTCCAGCTCCCATGGGCAGCACGTGCATCAGGGAGCAGTGCAGCGCAGTGAAGGCGGGCTCTTGAGTCAAAGGCTGGGTGTGCACAACCCAACACCCACGGCGTGTGCACTCGAAGGGTGTTATTTCTGGCTACCCACAGCCTGAGCCTGTCCACAGGTGAAGCCTGCCAACTGCATGCTCGGAGAGCTCCTCCCGGGACAAGCCATCCAAAACCATGTGTGTGCTCCAGGCAGGCTGAAGCAAAGCACAGGGAATGGGGGCAACCAGAAGACTCACCTCAAAAGGGGATGCCTGATCACCAGAAAACACTCACACAGACATATCCTCCATTGCCTGCTGAGGATCCCTGAGAAGGAGGGATCTGTGGATGGCATCTCATACAACCTAGCTCTTCTTCTGAAAGCACTTCCAAAGCACACTTCAGTACAGCCTGGCCCTCCATTCTCCTTATTTCATCTAGACGGGTCCACTCTGGTAACTGGAGGGCAAGGACCTTTGCAAATTTATTGGAAACACAGAATAGCAAAGCTAGAATTTATGATTCATAGCAAAAATCCATCAGAGTTTGGCAGCCCTGAAACCAGGTCACTATTCCTTTGGTGACTAAGACAAATGCAAGACTCTAAGTATTAGGCATCTAGTTACAAAATAAAACAAATGATTGGTATAGCTTTCTCTTGAAAGCCAAAAACTTATCATTTAAAAATACGAAAGAGCCAAGCTCACAATCCCAGCAACACCACTACAGTAAACACAACAGGTTCCCAGCAAAACACGATAAAGCTGTGCTGGTTCTGTGATGGAGACATGGCACTGGTCCTTGGGATTTCTCCTTCCATTTTCCAGCCTTGGGCAGCCTTGGTGAGTTTCATCTCATGCAGTTTTAGATATCAAAAGCCATACATTGAAATAGCCACCTCTGGATCTTTTTTAAGTTAGTAGGGAGGCAAAGGCATGTGGAGAATGTGATACATCAGACCCCAGTCAGACTGAATTGGAGGTGAGCTTCTCTCTACTGATGGTACAGTGGGCTCTAGCTCAACAGCAGGCAGCTCTGTCTTTGCTTGCCAGCCACAAAACAGAGAATATCAGGTCCTCACCAACACATACTTAGATTGTGAACCCTACATAAAAGCCTTCATAATAAAACACAAAAAGCAGCAGTGGACATGTTGTCTCTTCTCAAATTCCAGAGACCCCCTGTCCTTGCCACCTACATCCTGTGGCCACCCTCTAGGTCTCGGGGATATTTCTTTTGGTATGAAGAGTAAGGCAGAGTTCATGTCAGATCTCACAGTGGCTATTTCAACATAGAGTAACTGCTAGAAACAGGAGGTTACAGGACGCAGAGGCACAGAACCGAGATCAGCTGAGGAGACTGTCATGGCCACAAAATGACAGCACACAAAGGATGCTGGGCAGATTATACATTAAGATGTATAATCTTAATATATATTTGCAGTATTTATTGCCAACCCCAAGGGTTAGAAAGCCACAAGTCCAGTCTCTCATAGAAATAATGAGATTTTAAAGAAGAAAACAATAATGTTTAGAGATCATTTGCCTTCTGCTTTGCAGATAACCTAGAGCCACAATTTAAAACTTCTCTTTGCAGCCCTGAAAGCTAGAAACATATATTATCAAATACAGAGAAAGGAGTTTGCTCTCTACTCCCTGGATTTCAAAAGCGGGGACTTTAAGAAGAAAACCCTCCAGATTTTGGGATGTGCACGGTAAGATCACATGAGTTGGCAGTGCTGCGGGCTGAAATCCTGGCTCCATCAAAGTCATTGGAAAAATGCCCATTAAGGCTTGAGTTTCACCCTCTATCTTGACAGAATTAAATGTAAACAAAGATACTGTGATTATCCATCCATATCTGTTTCCTTCTCCCTCTTCTGCACCCCAACTTAAACACCACAGCACAAACATACGTTGATTACAGTGCAATGAACTTCAGTAAGACAGGCCAACCCTAGAAAGTACAGTGGAGAATCAGTCAAAATCCTTGCTGGTACCTCTCAGTGCTAAAATATGGTACAGTCACAGGACTCCTCTTGTCAGTATGACTGATTTAGCTAAAATTGCTTAAAGAAACTGTGGAGAAAAACTCAAATTCTGTCTGTATGCACATTTTGAAGGCCATTCAAATAAGGCATTTATTGTGCTATGTTTTAAGAGCACCTTAATATCACGTTACATAACTACACAAAACTAGCATGCCAAAGCATCTTTAAGAAGACAACAGAAACACCCCCTGAAAAACCTCCACGTGTTCTAATCCACTGTGAATTATTTACGTATAGTTTCAGAATCCATTCAAAAACTATTAAAAATGAAACTGGTTCTAAAAGCCTCAATACTAAAAATATGTATGGAAAGACAGCTTTAGCTATGCTTGCTCCGAGACTGGCGTTCCTGGAGAACCAGAGAAACTGCAAATTACAACAGAAAAAAACAATTCAATCCAAGATTTCTTGCCTGTATTTCTCCCATAAAGAAGGTCTGGGGGCCTGAGCCGTGCAAAGCAATGTGTGAACAATCAAGTTGTGGCACTAGCTTTTTGAGAGAGTGCGTTAGTAACTTTCCTGGCCACCCTTTCTGAGAAACCCTTCTGGGACCTCCTGTTCCCAGGCTGGTGACTGGTTCCAGACCATTGCAGTGAGCAGCGGTGTCACTGCAGGACAACCCAAGGCATCCTTCAGAGCCCAGTGCCCGCAGGGATGTTGCTGCTGCAGACACAAGTCGCACAGAGAGGCCAGAAGCTGGCCTGGTTTGCAGGGAGAAGCAGCCCCCCAGGTTGCTCTGCAGAAAAAGGCGAGGCAGGCATTCGTATCTGCCTTGCAGTTTATTAGGAAAGCCTGCCACAGCACAATGGGACACCTAATGTGGAACATCACATTAACAATATTTTATATTTATGTAGCACTCTTCATCTCCAAGGGTCCCTCAGAGCTTTACAAGCTACATACATGGCATACCAATGAAGCCGAGCCATAATTCTTCTAATTAGCTGAACATCAGCACACAGCACATGGCACAACAGAAAACGTTGCCGGTCACTCTCTCCCTTCCTGCTGAAGGAGCGTGGTGTTTAACAGAAGCACGAGGCAGAAGGACATGCTGCTTTAGGGACTCTTGAAAAAATGAAATCAAACCAGACAGGTCTCCTTAACACCCGTCCCTGTCCTCCCTCATTACACACACACACCTCGTCAAGTGTGAGACACAGGAGTAGCCCAAGACCGGCTGCCTGTTAAATATCCCCACCTTCACACTCGATTCAGCAAGTTACCATCACACAGCTCGGGCAGCTGCTCTGCTGGTGAGGTTACAGAAAAGCCAGTGAGCAGCTGCAGATCGTGCACATCACCCTCTTTTTAAGATTACTAAGTTCATTTCTTTGCAAAAAGGAAGAGCAGGCTATTTAATACACACATCCTCTGGAGATCAATGCTAACATCTAAGTGTATGTGCGTGTAACCCATCAACCAGTAAAACTAATTATAAAAATCAATTTCAAATACTTTTCTGAGCCTTTCATTCCTCAATATACTCCTAATTGATTTTTGTTGGAGAATAGAAAGCCTAATTATTGTTTTTATTATTACAAAGGAATGCAAAGGGGGGCAGTGGTCGGTGCTTAAGTGGCTCACCAATGCTTTCCACCAATGCTTTCTAAACTAAAAGAGAAAAAAAGAAAGAAAAAAAAAAAAGCATTTTATTCTTAGTTTTGCCACCTGCTGGAAAGACGGAAAAGCCTTTGAAAGGGTGACAAAGCACAAGAAAAAAACTAGCAGGAGCCGGTATGGGGCAGAAGAGGAATGTGACAGAATTGTGAAATACACAATGTGAGAAGGTTGTACCTATTTTTAGATGGGCAGGGATGATGAAGTGTAAAAGCAGTACATTTCCATGAACGATGTACAGCTCCTTTCATCCAAAAAGGTCAGCAGTGCCCTCATAGAGAGATGGCTCTGATCATGTCTATATTAGAGATGGGGGAAAAGAGGTTAAGAACCAAACCCAACATTCAATCCGTCTTTCCACAAACTTCAAAGCTCTGGATTAGTCCCTAAGGGCCTTGCCAAGGCTTGTCTACCGCACCAGCAGCAGTCTTCGGCATGTAGCCATTCAGGATACAAAAAGAAATGAATTTTTGCAGCATTATGTCTTAAACACACACAAGCACATCCACAAAGCCCACTTGCCTAGCTGAAAAGCAGAGAAGAGCAAAGCGTGTAGCAGCATTCAAAGAAATGGAAATTTTCCATTTTCTACTCTACTCAAGAGGAGGCATTTAATGAATGCCCGTTGCCATACACGCCAACCACTGCAAGGCTCTCATCAGGAGCGGCAGAGCCTTTGGATTGCCACTTCCCTCTCAAAGCCCTTCTCCACACCTCCTCTCCGATGGAAACTCCTAGCTGGCAGGGAGCAAGGCCAGGGAATGGCCACCGGCACCAGCCCGGGTGCACAACCCGTGCTTATGGCCCATTAATTGCCAGCACATCCTCCTGCAGCCCCAGGACCCTGGGGACAGCAGCAGAGCAGCAGGCCCAGGCGGGTATCCAGCAGTGACACCAGCAGCAAAACTACCCAATTAAGCCTCCAGAATAAGAGAGTGAGGAGGGGGGGAGAAATTATTAAAAAAAAAAGTAAAGAAAAAAACTAAGGATGGAGTTGCTTAGCAACAAAGGGCAGAAGCAGCTGTGCAGCAGGTCGGGCTGGTACCCAGGCGTAGGGCTGGCCCATTAGCACCCTGCATCTCATGCATTTTGTGCAGGTCTCCTAGTAACAGGCTGTGCACCCGCGCTGCTGCACGCTTCCCCTCCTCTCCTCCTGCTTCTCCCCAGCACACGAGGCATCGCTGTTGCCCTAATTACACATTCTCTGCTGTTTCAAGCTACCATTACTTCAGTCCCCAGAGGAGCGGCAAGAACTTTAAAAAAAATCTCCTCTAATAAGGGCTTTTAGTTTGAGATTCAGTGGAGCTCTGTAAGCTCAAAGGTGGAAGGCAAGGGAGCAGCGGCAGAAGGAGCAGATGAAAAAGGAGAAAAATTCAACAGTTCAGTGGGTCAGATTTTTCCAGGACCCAGAAATATATTTTTCCCCTTTTTTTTAATTTTGTAAGTTATCCTGGAGGGCGAACAATGAAGACAGCTGTCTATGGGCCATGGCACATATTTACATGATCCAGAGCAGTGTATCAAAGACGTGCTCTTCGGACACCCAGGATTTAGGCCAAGAGAAATTCCAGGCAAAATCTAACAGCAAATATTCCAGGCCAAATATAAGAAACATTTATCAGGGACTAGAACCGAAGAAAAAACATTATGAGGAACAGACATCCCCCTTTCCTACTGCTAACATTTTAAAGGGTTTTGGTCGGGTTTTTTGCTAATGAGTGTGGTTTTCTGCTTATTCAAACTATGACAGCACTGATGTTTTTCCACCATTTATGTGTCACTCCATTTTCTCCCTTTTGCCACTGAAAAAAGAGAAAGATGAACACTCCGTGCCCCCCCCCCCCCCCCAAACCAAACCAAAAAACAAACAAACAAAAAAGAAAAGCCACCAAAAGTGCAGACCAGCATAGACAACAGAGGAATAAAACACAAGGAGAAAATAAAACACATTCCTTTCTGTTTCCTAGTGTTATCAACACCAGGAAAAACAGAGGACCCAGGATGCTTTCATTCATTCGGATACTGGATTTGATTTGGGGATGGAAGTGGAAGTGGAAGGGAAACTGTGTGCTCAGGCTTAAAAAATAGACTGGCAAGTTCTCGCAGTGAAGGCTGCCCCAGTGCCAGGGCAGGGCCACCTACATGGTTTCTGAGCTGGTGCTTTCTCCCTTTCCTGGACATGGGAGGCTGGGCCACCAGCCATGGTTCTGGGAGCTCCTTGCTGCTGCTTCACACTAAGCAGGGTTCCATAAAAAGGTCTTGGCAATGCTGCTGGGCAAACCTTGGTGAACTAAGCAGCCTGGTCTCAAGAGCACAAAACACTCAGTAAAAATAATTAATTTTACCAGTTAGCAAGTTTCCTCATATGGATTTTGGAAAATGCAGAGGTGATTAGCTGTCCTTAGCTCTAAGGGAAGTGGAAGCACTCAGCTGGAAACCACCCAGGTCAGTCACGCTGCCAGATGAGTGTAAGTGAAGGAGGACACAAATGTACTATGAAATTCCATTGCTGCACCTTCTGGGAGTAAAATTTAAAAAACAAAGAGGTTTTCTGTATGAAACACATTTCCTAACACACATTCAAAGCTAAAAAAAGCCCAGGAAAAGAATCACCTTTGGGGTTCTACAGGTTTTACAAAGAGCTAGTGATAAAATTGTACTATATGTACCACACTCATATGAATGCCAGTACACAGCGGATCAGAGCTTAGTCCATTCAGGTTAATTTTTGCCCAGATATTAACAGATAGAAGTCTTCTACTCAATGATTATTTTCCATTACACAGGACAAGTTTTAAGCTAACCTTGTTACACTGAAGCAGCTCTTTTCTCCCTGCTCAACACACATGACACATCCTCCTAAAAACCAAATATTTTTCCTCCAACTTCTAAAATAACAAACAGTAACCACACCGGGAAAAGACCAAATGTGGAAAATTTCACTCTGAAGAAGGAAAAGCTTTGCAAAGTTACAGGTGACCAACAAGAAGATGTCCAAATGGAAGTTTATGCAAAATTAACCATAATGCAGTTCCATGCATTACATACTGAACAAAAATACATGCAGATGTGCATGCCTGTATTTTTATAACATTCATTTCCAAGAACTAATACGAGCTTATGCTGCACTAATGATCACTTATAGTCATCATAAAAAGCTAGAATGACATTGCAAAATTGTCCAACTAATCTATTAAGTTTTCTCTGTCGCTGGTCAGAGTCCAGACGTACAGGAGGAACGAATAAATCCCCGCTAAGCCTCAGAACGCGCCTTCCTGTACGGGGAGGACACCTTTCTTTCAGAACTCAGCCGGGGATCAACTTTTATCTTGAAACACATGCATGTCATCATTAGCTTAGCTAGTTTGCCTGCAAATGCTTTTTCAGCATTCAGTTTTTGCAGCCCCAGACTTCAGCCCCAGGCTTTGAAGGCCAGATACGTTCCAGGAGCCAATCTGCCCAACACAACATTTGGGTGCCCATCTACAAATGGGAACTGCTGGGATTGGGAACTGGCCTGCAATGTTTTAAAGGCTTTGAATTCTTAGTAAGCCTTTTTATCACGTATAAAGCTGACCCAAGGAAAGATTTTGGTCCTGCAGTGACACAAAGGTTTTGGACCCTCTCAGAGACCTGTGGATAAAGCAGGTCCCATGCAATATTCTGCCCTCCCCTTTCTGACTAGCAGCACTAGTCTTCAAACTGTCCACACTTGACATCCTTGTCTCTCACTCACTTCAATCTACAGCAGCACATTACCATTGACATGTGGTAACCAACTGGCTTTTGAGAGTAGTGTTAAACAGCTGTTCTTTGAGGACACAAACACGTGTTTTCCTAAACTCCAGCAAAACAGAGAGTCAATTTTGTTCATGAAATTCACCCAAGAATTCTCTGTATCAAAAGCTTGCCCTTCAGCTATCATTAAGTACATTTTTTCAGCCATTATTCCTAGTGTTAATGTGGGCCTGGCTGGTCTACCTACCCACAGCTGGTCTGTGCTATATGGTGGGCACCACCTATGCCATGGGCCCATGGGCCCATTTGGGAGCCCACCACCCTTGGCAGAAGCTTGGGTGCTGTACTCAGGTCCGTTGTCCTTAGGTCATCTTGTGGTTCCTCCACTCCTGCTTGTGAGTTGCTGGTGCTGGCATGTAGGTACATAGATGTAGAACCGTGTCTGCACGGGGTGTGAAAAGCAGGCTCTGGATTAGGACAGGTCCCAGCCCTGCACCTGCTTTTGAGATAATACTGCAAGTGGCTTTTCCAGTCCAGAGCACTTCAGCTCTCTCAGCCTGCTCAGGCCCTTCTCTTCCAGCAAGCCTGCCTTGGCGTAAAGCAGCATTTCTGAGCACACATCTCTGATTCAGGCCTGATATGACCTCAAATACTTCAGAAGTGCCAATGCTTTGGACAAATGGATAAGAAAATCACAGTTTCTCATCATTCACCTGCCATATGTATCCAGTGTAGGACAGCACCAACACAAAGGAAAACCAGAAGAAGACAAGTTGACTCTTTTTCTTTGACTCCCTCTCTGTGCTCCCTATCATTCATGCCCTTGCTGGGCACTGGAGTTTGGGGTGGGTGGGTATAAAGAAAACATCAGATGACAAACTAGAGGCCCTTGCCAAGGTAGTTTGCCATAACACTTGGAGGCACCTGCACCCTCCCTCCTGCAGCTGCTGAATAGACAGCAAGCATCACTTCCTAGGTCTTCCTTCTGCCAAAAATCATCTTACATGGCAAACAAACAAACCAGCAAGCAAACAATACCTATTCGTATTTTCAAACACAAACAGTAAGAGTGTCCTGTGCTGTTGATTTGGCAAACGATGGAGCAGAAACACAGTACTGAGAATACAGGTATTGGCAACTAAGCAATGGATGAACACTGCAGGAGTTTTAAATGGCAAGGGCTGCTTTTGGCAGGGCCCATCCTCCTGCCTCCTGGGAGGTTCATAAAGCTTGTTGCCTCACCCCAACCTCTCACTGTAATAATGAAGTGAGGCTCTAGGCCTCCACAGTGAAATCACAACACTGCCCTCCAAACTTGCCAAATAGTTAAAAGGCTTCAAAACCAAACAGTTTTAAAGAGCTCACAATCAGGTTTAGCTTATTTTAATCATCTTTGATAAACTCCTGTTATGACTTTACTGAAAAAACTTCAAAAAACCACAATCCCACACCAAAACTTCTTTCCAATTTGGCAGTGCAAGTGTACCCCAAAACAAATCCAGTCCTAAACTAAGGTCTTCCTCACACATTTCCCTCCTTCAATTCCTTTGTTCTCATGTCCAGTGGCAAATTCACCTGTTGCTGCAGCTGCCATGGGAGCTTCAGCATCCTCTGGGTCCCCTTGCCAGGTTGCAGCCTGCACACAGAACTTGGGACTTGCTTCAAATCCATGGGTCTCTGTACAACAAAAAATCCTGTGCTTGGGCTTTCATTTCTCCTGTGCTACCTATATTGTTCTCCCAAAAGTTTTCCCTAAGTCATTACTCAAAATCTTACATCCTGCAGAATTGGTGCTGTGCTTGGTTGTTTGCTTTTTCTTTCTCTTCATTGGCTTTCTGTCCACGGGTGCTACCACGCCAACAAAATGCAGCAATGCAGCTTCCCACTCGTGGTATCAGTGACACAGATAGTCTTATTCTCTTTATTGTTCCTTTACTTTGTATTAATCTTCTTTATCTATCATCCAGCCTACCTGCCTCAATTTGGTCTTTATCAGTTCACTTCCAAATTCTGGATGCTTCCTCTTCTATCTCCAACGCTTTGGGAAAACTTTCTCTTCTGTTTCAAATCCCATCTCAAAAACCTTCCTGTTCATTAATGCTCTTTCAAATATTCTTGTGTCTCTCATCTTTTTCTTGCAAATGTAGTAATTTGTCTTCCTGCAGGGTGGATTTGTTTGTTTCAGTTACTCTCACCCAGCACTTTGGATCAAAGAACTATGTAATTTAAAATAAGCTGTCCTGACAATGTGAAACAAGCTCCATTTAAATAAGTGCTATCTTAAGATCGCATGTGGACTTGTAACATCTATTTACATGGGTATTTCCCACTTGCTTTAGACTTTAGAAAGCTAAATATAAATGCGAGGTGCCCTACTGCTGTTTCTCAGACTTGAGCTTAGCTTGTATCAGATCCTGGTTTCAGATGGATAAAGAAAAAAACCTCAAAACCTTCTGATAGTCATAAAATGGAAAGCCCAGCAGAACCCCCGAGGGGCATTTTTTTATCGCTACCCCAGTCTTAAGGATTTCCTGGCCAGTTTATGTGTGATGCTTTATCTCTGGCCAAAAAGTGCCCATGCCATCTCCTACCTTCCTCTCTACATAACTGCAAGGCAGGCTGATGAGATCGGTTTTGTCAGGAGATAGGAATCTCCTCCAGAGGTCTTTGATCTGGGAGACACAGCGACGTCCCATGACTAATCTTTCCATAGGTCACAGGCCAGCTTGCCCTCACACTTATTTGCATCCAGACACTCACCAGCAATATCCTGCTTTCTAATTTAGGATGTACTGATGACTACACATGGGTTTTGGCTCATTCTAATTCCTTCCCTCTCCACTCTCCATTACATTGGCAATTCATCTCCATGCATGTGTGAAGGCTGGACAAAAATTTCTGTCTCTCAAAAGAGACAAAATGTCATTGTTTGCACTGATGTTTGATCCATGAGTAAGTGTGAGAGAATGTGCTAGAGCTGGATTACCATGCCAGTCCTGGTGGCTCCTTCCTTAGATGTTTTTACCTCACCCTCACATCAGCACGGTCTTTCCAAACCTACAGCTCACTTTTTCCTCCTGTTCACAGGCCCAGATGCTATTTCTCCAGCGTGGCTTCTTTGCCAGCAGTCCCACCACTGCTCTTAGCTCCTTTATACACCCATGGCTTTAGATGCCCCAGCTTACTTTGAATTCAGTCAAATATTTTCATTTCCCTTTCCATCCAGACAATGTTTTTCCCTTTCCCTTCCAGATTAAATTCTCTCCCACAAAGATGATTGTTTTTCCCTCTTCAAAGGTCATCCAGAAGGTGGTTTCATAACCAGTTCAACCATTGATGGGCCTTACAGAGCTGTCCTGATTCTCTTACAGATAAGATGCAGGAGAGTAACAAGAGAACCTTGTACAGCACCAAGTGCAATGCAGGGTCTGACTGTCTCTGGGCTCCTCAGCAAAGTAAAGCCCTGAGAGACGATCGGGTCCAATCTAGCAAGCTGCTATCAGTCTGTATTGCCTCCAGTCCAGCCTGGCTCATCATGCAGCAGCGAGGAATGCCAGCCAGTGTCTGTCTGTTCAGCCTTACATACGAAGGAAAGGAATGTAACCTCCTTCTGCCCCCCACCTCCCCAGTCCCCCAAGCCCCTGGTTTTCTCATTTTCATGAACTGCAGTAAATCCTTTTGATTGAGCAAGGGGACTTTGCACGTACCAGTTGGGTGACCAGCCCACATCTGCCTCCCTGCCTGTGAACCCCACACTCAGAGCTCTTTGTCTGTCAGGGCACTTGCACCCTTTTACACAGAGCCCACACTGGCAGACTGTTCTTGCATGACATACTAACCAGCTACCTGCCAAAGGAAAATATCTTGCAATCATTTTAGACCCTCTGGCTCAGCCACTGACTAAGCCAAGTGGCTACTAGCCATTGGCACTGTTGGGTGCATTTGCAACCCAGAGCACGCCCAGTTCACAGCATGAAAAAACCCACCAGTGGAGAAAAGGGCTCCTTGTCCCTAGCCCTGAAGGCGTGCATGGGAAAGGAGGCAGCCCTGCCATTTCTAATCCAGTCCCAAATTTCCATAGCTATTCCTCTCTGACCCTCGACCTTCTCTACTGTAGGCAGGAGCTCCCTGCGGGGAAACCCCACAGCAGAGATCAGCATGAACAGATTTAATGTCTTGATTGTACCAGCTCTGATTTAAGGTGGCTGACAGTCAGTGATTTTTAAGGGAACAGAGTACTTAAGCAGGATGAAGAGATCTGAATAACTTTCTGCTCTGAACTCAAATAAACTAGTTAGATAAACCTATCACACCCCACCCCTCAGTTCACTCAGATTGCTCCCAAGATGTAAATGTTCAAAGGTATTTACACAATCTGCTTTCCATGGAGAAAGATGGAAGGCAGGTGCCTACATGCTTCTAGGTTCTGCATCAAAGATACATTTTAACTACAAGGCTGCATCACAAAATGAAACCATGCTTTCTACACAGCCGTGCACAGCTACAGTGGGTGCAGGGTGCTTATATGACTGCAAAGACAGGAGAACTCCTCATGCAGGTCTGTATTCCCTCTTGTCTTTTGCCTTATTACTTTCCTAACAACCTGTGCTATCTGCTTAGGACTTGGTGGATGGAATCAGGAATGCTCCCACAAATTAGTAAATGGTTTAGTTGCTGGTTAAACCACTGATGGTTTAACTGTCATGATCAGAGGGGCAGTGGAACCCACTGAGTGAGGTGCTGGGTGTGGGAGGTGTGGGCACTGCACCCCAGCAGCTGCAGTCTCATAATTTGATACAGGTCTTCCCCATCCGGCAGTGAAGGCTGACCTGCCTTCATCACCACAGTGAGCACTGCCATGGATGAGCAGACACATAAAGGAGTATCACAGGGCCATTGAGAAATGTTTCTCATTGTGGATTAATTGTAAAACATAAGATTTCACATACTAATGTTATTAAGTGGAAAGGTTTTGACCTCAGATACAAAGTTCACCCAGACCTAAGGCTGGGTTCAAATGCATGCAAAACCACAGAATCACAGAATCACAGGTTTGGGGTTGTCAGGTCCAACCCCCCTGCCAAAGCAGGTTCCCTAGAGCAGGTCACACAGGTAGGCGTCCAGACGGGTCTGGAATATCTCCAGAGAAGGAGACTCCACACCCCCCTGGGCAGCCTGTCCCAGTGCTCTGTCACCCTCACTGTGAAAAAGTTCTTCCTCATGTTGGTGCAGAACTTCCTGTGCTCCAACTTGTGGCCAAATCTTGCAAAATTTTTACTCCAAAAGCGTGGAGTATGTTGAAAAAAAGGAATGGTTTTTTTTCTGGTGCTCTCTCAGGACTCCTTGTCCACATCCCCACCTCCTGGGTGACAAAACCAGAAAAAGAAGTTCATCCTTTCTAAGCGATTGTGTCACATCCCTGGCTAACTTCAGGAGGAGCTGGTCAAGACCCACCACTTCCAGCTCGAATTGGAATGCAGGGGTTACATCTGAACAGACAGGATCACTGTGTCAGCAGCTGTCAGGCTTTGCATTTGTGCCTTCCTGGGAGCCCCATCACCCACTGGAAGGCTTTGGCTGGGACGTGCTCCTGGACAGCCCCAGCAGAGCCAGCTGCACAGTGGCACTGGCACTACAAGGACCCTCCAGACCACGTTGCTGCAGATTTTAAACCAAATGCATTATTTTCACTGGCTTTCAAATCACTGGATCACAAGTGAGGTTACTCCTAGCAAGGTGGCTATCCCCAGTAAAAGCACTAGAAAGCCCATATAAAAAGATCAAAACCAATGCCTTTTATACCTTAATATGATTTATACTTCAGACCATGTAACTTTCACAGGGCTGCCTAGTATTTGATGGATGCAGCTCTCTTAACAACCCACACATTTGTTTGATTTACTGCACTGGTCCAACGTTATTTTCTACCTTGCAAGAACAACCTCGCTTCTAGGAATCTGCCTGCATGATAAGATCGCGAATTAAATGTGCAGTTATCGTAAGAGACCACACATTTTACAGTAAAATTGAGAAAACTGATTACAGCAATCCCTCTGGAAACAAGAATAACCACATGATAAGACAGTGCTAATGGGAATTTATCATCTCTCATCACATGTGAAGCTTAGAACAAAGCAGCAACGCGAGTGAACTGCACAGCTATTACTGCCAATGAACACCAGCCGAAATGCTACGGGGGACTACGAACAAATGGCAGGAGAGTGGGGATCCCGAACAGCCAAACCTAAGCCAATTTTGTATGCTTCAGGAAGTTTACACAGCGGAGTTTATATGCAGCTTTAGTAAATGTTACCCAAAATTATTCCTGACACCTTTCTACACACCCTATTCCCCTCTACCTACACTACTCCAATCAAACTCACGCAGCACTCTTTCATTTGTTCTCACTGTATTTTATCACCAGGGAAGTCCAAGATCATGAGTAGCTCAAGGGTACGTGCATCTATGTACCCACACAGCTGTATCTACACACATGCCCTCTCACGCACGCGTTAGTCCTAAAACACGTTTCTCAGATCAACAAAAGGCAACAAAAAAAGGCAACAAAACCCTACCTATGCTGTTTTCTATTTGAAGCAATTAACACTTGACCCAAATTAACGTTTTCCAAGTTTTCTTGGGAACGTTAGTGCAGAAAACCCAAACTGGCAGGCCCATAGTTTTTACATGAACAATACATCTATGTCCCTTAAGTATCTTAAAATTCTGCTGCACAAGCCCCATAAGACATATGAACCCCCAACAGGTAAATGGCAGACAGTGAGCTCCTCCATTCTGTTGAATAATGGGTACATTTGCTGCCTACCCTATTTTTCCACTGCCCTGATTCACAGATAGAAGCCTGGACTTTCAGAAGATAATTTTTTTTTCTTTTTAAAATGAGAACAAAAGGAGATGGTTACGGTTAGGTGGCGGGAGGACAAGATGAGAGAAGCATCCTACATAAGTACCTGTATGAGTCCTCTGGTGGGCCTTTAAGTGGGAGCTCTTTGTATAAACCTTCCGGCACCCATTAAATTGACAGCGATGGACCCTCTTCTTGTTTTCTGGGGATGCTTCTGCCCCTGTACCTCCTTGTTCACTGTCACTTTGCCCACTTTTTATCGTCCCTGCGGTTGCTGTTGCTACACCCACTTTCATGGAGCTGAGCGACGTTTTCTTGGCCACCAATTTCAATGTCACCGTGCCATCCACCGCTGAGAGAGTTTGTGAGGTTTTTACAAGGTGGCGGCTGAGCTCCGGAGAGGAAGGGGGTGTTAATGAGGTTACTGCATTGAGTTGGGCCTGGTTGACGGCTGTGTAGCCTTCTGTGGAAGAGCTGGTGGACTGCAAGCTGAGGCATGTCTCAGACAGCAGCTTGTCCCGAGAGAGGATAATGTCCATGTTGGCGCTTTTGTCACACGTACTCGTCTCCACTGGTAACAGGACAGGGTCCAGCCGTCGGATATTGTCCTCTGCCTCTGGGGCTGATGAGGCATGAAGGAAGCAGTCCAAATCCTCACCAAAGGTCTCTGAGATCTTTCGCGGTTCGGTCTGAAGGTATCGCTCCAACTCCAGGCATGTCTGCAGGAGGGCAAGAAAGAGGGGAAGGAGAGAAACCACTGTTAGAGATTATACCATAGCTCCCACCCAGGGCAGGAGAATGACATGGTCCAGAGCCATTCAGACAGCACTGGTGCACACCAGCATGAAGATCTGGCATTTATTTGCTGCTGCTCCAAGAGAGCGTGGGAATATCCACATACAGTAGTGGACAGCGTGGTAGAAGACACAACCACCAGAAAGCATCCACTACATTTTCACAAAAGTCTGTACACTGTCCAGTGGGTACCAGACCCACCCCAGTGTAATCTGGCCAACAGTCACTCCCACATGAAGCTATCCCAGTGGTCCCAACGCCTGGCCATACACAAACAAAAAGTCATCTCTCCGAAGAATTGCTTCCTCTTCCTTCACAAACATTAACTTTCACTCCAACCCTAACTCAGCATAGCTGGCTGGAGCCCAAACTGTCCCTAAAACAGTACACTTCTGAACTGTAGCATTTTAATATGGGAGACAGAGAAAAACTTCCAGTGACACCATGGCAGAAGGAAAGATGTGACAGAAAAAAGGGACCAACTGTAAGATTTAGGGTTTTTTTAGCGTATTCTGTCAAGCAGGGCTTCCTAGGACAGGACACCAGACTTGCACACAAACATATGCATGCACTTTATTAAAAAGTAGGTGAAGATGCAAAGAGGCTGCCACATAAAAACATGTCCATGCATCTCCACAGCAGTGCTTATCAGCAAGAGGATGGTGTGAGCCTCCTACTTGAATGTACCTTATTATAAAGTGCCCTGAGATAGACCAAATAAAGCCTCCAGACACCATCATGCTGCCCAGTGTTCTCCATAACCAACATTATAAACTTCTATTGTTTATAGAGAACCGTTAGCTGTAGTATGAGGAGCTTTTAATGGACTTTATTAGTGCTGTTTTTCATTTCTCACTGCCTGAAAGCCTAGCTGGTTTAATACCACCACTGCAATTTTACAGGACTTGGAGAAAGACACATTCTAACTAATGCTTTTTAGAAACCCCTAAACACTACTCCTCAGAGAACACTCCTAGAGATATTAAGAAAGGGATTTTAGGCAAAATTTTTCAGCCTACAGGAGCTGGCAACCCAACTATGTCTCAACCAGGAGAGTCCAGCATCTGATCAAGAAACAAAAGCTTTGTATGACCAGAGGAGAGACAGAGACTCCTGCCTTCTGGGCACAAAGGTCCCACCAACAGTAAAGAGTGTAAAGAGGCCCCACTCACAGGTCCTCGGTTGCTACCATGTAACTCAAAATTCTTGCTCAGTGTCCCAGGAAGCAGCAGTGCTGGCTGCAGACACAGCTTGCTGGGATGACTTTCAGAGTTCAGAACCGACTATTAGACAGTTATCTGTCATTTCTTTTTAAAATAATAGCTGATACAGATCTGAGCTGCAGCAGTGGACTTGGACAAAAAGCAATAAAGAGGCAACAGAGACATGCTATCCTTCAGCGTGCAGGTTATTTTCAGAGCATGATACCGTATATACAATGTGTCTGCACACAGTCCTGGAGGCGGGACACTTACCAGTTAGTACTCTTGCCTTAGGCAACCTTTCCGTTTTCTTTCTAAAGTGCATTTCTGGGACCATGAGGAATGGCTTCACCTAGAGAACTGGTCTCTCCCCAGATTAATCCTAGCAGGCTTTGGGGGCTGCTTTCCAAGCGAGCCCCAGAGTTTTTCAGGAATAATCCCCTCACCAAAAGAGGTGACGCTTTTGGATTCCCCACATCATGTAATTTGGGCTTTCTGGCCCACTTAGCCTTGACCCAGTGGGGCAGAAACAGGTTTAGGGCCTGAATAAACAAAAGACTTCCAAGGGAAAAAGCAAGCATAATCACAAATTAGGGATGGAAAGGGGAGGGGGGGGGAAGGAAAAAAGAAAAAAGAGACAGGGACTCAAGGCCATTAAATCTGATGACAGTGACATGACATTTCAATTGCTGTGGGATCAGAAAGCTGTGCGCCAGCTCTGGGCTGCCCATGGAGGGGAGGCGAGCAGGAGGTGCTGCTCCTTTAAGGCATCACTACCCCATGACAACAATAGTGGGCCTGACAGTTTTTTCCAGCTTCACCATTAATTTTCCATAAAGAGCAGTTTCTCGATGAGCCCTTTTCAGGCAAAGCCTGATGCTTCAGAAACCTGTAATTATTCCTGGCTCCCCCCTCCCGCAGCCATTGCACCTGTGCCATTTCAAGACACCAGCTGGTCATGTCTTGCCTTCTGCCTCTGAAATCCAAAACCAGTGGATCAAGCCCATCTCCCCATAGAGGGGGGAAAAAAACAACTCAAAGAAACAGTATAATGCGGTCCCTCCCTCCTGCCCCCCTCAGCTCTTCACCAAGTCAATAGAGGGGAAAAGCCTAGCAACACTGAGCCAGAAAAGCCCTCCACCTAATCTGCATGGCAGACAAAGCCTGGTGAGGGGTTAGGCCACCATCCCTCCCTTACCCCCCACCAGGGCCATACCTGCTGCTGCATTTGCCAGAGCAGGCAACTGCCGGCAGGAACAAAGTGTCTTTCCCCATATGCACTTCCCAGCTTCTGCCAAGTACCTTACTCGACCTTCCGTCCTCCTGGCCCGAATCACCCAGTGAGTGGTGAGGCAGGGTTTCCAAAACAGCCGGCTTTCTTCACTCCTGCCCTGGCAAGACAATTTCTAGGCCAGCTAAGCCCATCTCATCTTCAGCTCTGACCTGGAGAAATCAGTCAAGCTGAGACCACCAAGGTCCCTACTCCAGCGTGGCGGACCACCAGGAGGGACAGGAGAGGTCTTTGGTCTCCATTCCCACAAAGCCATTTGACAGTGAGCACATTGAAAACTACCAAGTTTTTGTGGGAGCAGCAGGATATTGACCACTGTCCGCAGAGATATGAACCCAAACTGCTGAATTCAGATGATGGTGAACCCCCATAATCTCCTACTTCTGCTGTCAGCCTGGTAGGAAAATAGTCCAAGGATACCTAAAGACAGGAGCAAGCTGCTCTTGTCATGTTTTTGTCATAGTTCTGTTGGATGTCCAGCTTCTTAACCACTCATGCAAGAGAGGGGGAGCTTTGTGTAATGAAGTAATATGTCACACGCAACATTAAATCTATCCTTTAGTTGCTATGTAGCAGGCAACTGGATGGGAATTAAACTTTCTTACTCAGTGGCTGTAGGATTTACAGCAATGAAAACTTCAAAACTTGCAATGGGTAGAGGAAGATGGCTCCCTTCAGGAAGACAAGAGGATCCATAAGACTGCTGTTTGCTGTCAAGCCAGTTTAGCAGGTTAGGGATAAAAAGTGACCCACTACTTCAACCCATCTGTCACGATTAACAAAGGTCATTCTCCTTGCACCTTGCTCCTCCATTTAGCCAGTTAAAAGAAATGATGATTCATGGCTGACAAATAACAGGATGTGACTTTGCAAGACCACAAGTACTTGCAGAAAGCCAGCTAGAAAAGGATGGCAGCCTGGCCCATGAACAAGGCCTCCCTCAGTCTGATTTTTCAATTTTGGACTCAACTGCAAAAGGGCTCACTTTTCTACCACAAGCACATCTCCATCACCTGCAAGAATGCTTTGTGTTTCCTGCCTACACACACGTAACTTGTAACATCTCTCTGCCCCCCACATTTTATTATCATCTCAGCAGCAAAATACATGTAAACTGCACACCACGACACTTCCACATGCAGCACCAGATCCTCCAGACAGTACAAGACAGTGAGTGTAGTGCTGTCCTATGCCTGGTAAGGACCTACTTCTTGCTAGTCCTTTCAGAGTCTGCAGTAGCCCTGATGCAGGGAAATTCAGTGTTCAGTACACCTGTCAATTCAGAAAGGTATGACCTCTGATCTATCTGTATTCTTACTGCTGGAGCTCATCTAAAGCTTATCTACTGAAAGTAAAGATTATTTACCAAACATGTTGAGTATGCTCACCGCTGTGAAATACAACACAAGAGAAACCCAGTGTATGCCTCTCATAGTAGAGATGTGATGCATGTCTACCATTTTCAGCAAAGCTTAGGACTCACCTAGTTCTGCAGCCAGCAGAAACCAAGACAGTTTTGCTACTCACTGCAACAGTGACGAGATAAACCCCAGACCTTCCAAAACCTCTCAGACTTGCAGGTACTCGGTTTGGCTCATATAGCCTAAGTTAACCTAAGCCTAAATGTGCTTGTCAGCTGTCCAGGCTAAAGCGCAACCCAAACCATTAAAAATCCAGCTATGTAGGAGCTGGAGTCATGACTCATGATGCTCATGTTTGACGAAATCTCTCTCCCCCAGAGAGCAACCAGCAGGAAGGCTCTAACTGGGACCACCACTGTCATCAACGTGCCAAGATACAAGGCAGTGGTAGAGGTACCCGATGCCTGTGCCTCCTCTTCAGAGAATGATGGGGTAAAAACATGCCTGGAGGCCATGGGCCTCTGCAGGAACACAAGTTTGGCATCTGGGTTCAGGTCCAGTCAGCTCTTGAAAACATAATTCCAACTGATGACCCAGAATGAACTCTCAGTTCCCAGGGTGTAAACCTAAATTTGCTCCAATGAATTGCAAATAACTGATCTCTTTTGGCAGATGTGTTGTGTATCAGAATCTGATCCATACATACAGGCTCCTGAAAATTCACAGGTCACATCAGAAGCACCATCTATGCTGTCGAGTCTTGGCAGCACTCGAGTTCCTGGACATTGCATGGAGCTAAGGACAGGGCAATGTGAAAAAGTAAAGTTCTGAGAAGGCTAAAACAAAGCCCAAACACTTATAATGATTTAAGGATGGAAAGTCAGGGAAGACACCTTATCAACATGTTCATCGGGTTCCTCTTTTTTTATTGATGCTGAATTATAACAACTTGATTTTGAATTTTTGTAGCAGATGATGGGAAATTCTTATCTGAAAGTGCTAGTTACTTCTAAGTGCCATTTTACTGCAGATATAATTGGACATCAAGTACCAATCTTGGAATTTATCCAAAACCTAATTAAGAAGTTGGATACTTAGATCAGGCTGTGACAGAGAATGAAAATGTCAAATGTTTTTGACAAGCAGGTCTGATCTACCACCTCTGTTTACAATACTTGAAAGGATTCTCTTTGCAGCGTAATATATCTAAGCAAAGCAGAATTACACATGCAATAGTGAACATCAAATTCCAACCTCCATCATGGCGCCGTTGCTTTCCACTGGCATATAAAAACGGGGTTTCACTTCTAACTTTAAATAACTGAAAGTCTCATGACTGCAAAGGAAGAGGAATCATCCTCAACCTGAAGGCAACCCTAAACAATAATTCTAAGGTCAGTGCTACCACAGCTCATTCAAATGCAGAGAAACAGCAGCACCAGGTCCACTCCCTGGTGTCATTATTTCATTTTTCAGCAGAACACCAAAAGCTTTGAGCTATGGTGACACTTGCATTGCTGATGCCAGAGGCAAATATTGAACTGGATGCTGTGGGGCAGCCCTGAATTTAAGAGGAATGAGAGATTCAAACCTTCCCTGAAACGCCATGCTATTTTTGTCCTTCACCCTAAACCAAGGTTTGAAAGATGCATCTTCTTCCCACTGCCAAAAGCCTTCATTACTTCCTGAACAACAACAAAACCCAATACTCTTGCCCATCTATTCCAAGATTATCATCTGTTCCCACCCAGCTGCCAAAACCTCCAGCTTTTCCTCTTGGCAACCTCTACTGGGCAGTTGCTAGTTGTCAAAAAGCTGCAGCACATCAGAAGCTTAACATTTGGGACAGCATAAAATAAACAGAATTTTAGTATTAAAATAAGTAGTTTTGCAAAATATACTTGGGAAAATGGGAAAAAGAATCTGAAATGAATGAAGAGTATGAAAAGGTTTCAGGTGATAGCAAATACCTTCTATTGCAAAGGATTTAAGACAAAACTCACAGTCATGTGCCAGCACGTCTGACCTACATGTGATATAGTTCATTGAAAAAGAAGACAGATAAAACCATTTTTCAGGTACAACAATAAGACACTTAATGACAGCTATTTCGTGGTAAACACCACAGTGGTAAATACCATGAGTATGCATGTTCTCAATCCCTTGTATATAAGAAACAAATTAAGTTAACTGTACACTCAACAAAGAGGATTTTGCCAAGACCAAAAAGCAGGCACACGCATACTCAGCAAAGATCATTTGATACACAAGGACCTGTTTTCCTGTGGTAATTTCACCTCATGCCTGAGCCATCAGGCTAGTCTTCTCTAACACCAGCTGAATGGGTCTCACCAGCAGCCAGTCAGCAATGGACACGTCTGGTAACTCTTGACTAGGCTACACAGGACTCAAGTCTCTGTTTGCAAATCTCTTCAACATCACCATGGCCTGTGTCCCTTTTCCCCCTTGGTCTCAGCCCAAAGAATGAACCTATAAGGAAAAGTATTTAGCCAAAATAGCCCATGCACTGCTATTTGTGTACACTCTGAACCAACGCTCTCCTACCGTGACCTAGGCAGCCTTCTCTCTGGATATTCTCCACAGCACGTTTCTTCAGAGCATAAGATGCTTAAACAAGAAGCTTCAACCAAATTCAGCAAAGATACATTTTAATGTAAAAAGTTCTGTGGATTTACTTAAAGGACAGAAGTACTACCTTCATATAAACACAAGCCCAAGCCATTTTCCTGCTGCTCTGGGGCGTGATGCAACCAGGGTTATCAAAGACCAATTTGATCAGCCTATAAAGCTGTAAGGATCAAAACCAATTTTGCCATAAATCAGCAATTTTCACCAGCAGAAATTGGTGGTAAAACAAATGTCTCAAACAGAAAAAAAAAGTCTAAGTCTATAACCAAGAAGTCAAAATAAAGATTTGCTCTGAAACTCAGTGATAATGTAATAGATCACACCTAATAAATAGTCCTTTATATGGACAAGCCAAATTTGTTCACTAAAAATCTGTGGTATTTGGGCTCTAAGCTTAGAGAATTTCAGTGCACTGATTGTGAGATATCGAACAAAGGACTGCAGCTAAGCATGGCTGAATTTGATAGGCATCTAGATAAAAAAAAAAAAGGATGAAAGAAATCTGCAAACACTGAGCCAGGGCTTTGGAGGGCTTTTGTTGTTTTTTTGACTGTTTAATAAAGATAGACAAAATATCTGCAACCAGTCACAACAACAAAAAATAGCATCCATGTCAGCAAAGGATTAGGGATAGCCAAATTAAGAATTCAAAAGTGCAGGCAGTCCATTGTGCAAGTACCAAAATATGATAAAACCCATGTGCCCTGCACACTGGCATGCAATCCAGACTGCAAGTAGCCATACAATGACCAGCTGATGTAACTTAAGTGTGTTTCAAAATCTTTTGAAAGAGATCATTTATTTATATAACAATTTTGGATGGCTTTGAGGGAGCTGCCTAGTGGCCCCCACTGGAAACTTTTCCTCAAACTTCTACAAGTGTGTATTTAACCTGTTGCCATCCGTTGTGGAAGCAGCTTTGATTTAGCATTCTAAGTAGCAAAAAGGCACAATTAGCTCCTTGAACTGCCAGTCCTAGCTCCCACTGAAATCAAAGGATCAGGTTCAAGCATGCACCAGTGTGGTAAACTTCTCACAGGAAATGGAGATGCCAGAGCAAATGCTGATGGCTGTGGAACGTACAAAGCAGAGCAATATTTTAAGTCTCAATCCTCAATTAAGATTCATCCTTACAAAGTATTGCAGTGGGGTTACACGGCAGAATTGGATTCCTTGTAATTACTCTGGATAGGATCATGAATGAAAAAATGTACTCTTTAGAGATGTTTCATTAACACCCAGAGATAGCTCAACGTTTCCTCCTCAGCAGCTGACACAAACATATACACCAGTTGCTTTCTCATGCTCTCAGGCAACAGCATATTCATAAGCACAATTCTTCACAATTAGCTTATTCAATCAAACCTGGAGAAGAGATGTGATCAATGCACTCAATACATGCTACATTTCATAAGAGTCCTGGGTTGAGTGTCATCTCTTCTGCTCTGACCTAAAGACATATTAAACAAGAAGATGCATAATGCTGAATTCCTACCCCAAAAATGTGCAGTCCCCCATCTAGACTTTGTGTGTTGGACATTTTTGTGCTGGGACTACTGTATCTACCCTGTACATGATGTGCATTCATTATCACATCTCATGGCTCAAAAAACCCTTTGTATGTTCCCTTTTGTATTATTTTTGGCTGTGAGAAGGAAGAGGTGGGGACCTGTCTGGGAAACAGGAAGCAGGAGGAAGGAGGGGAATGTGTTGTAGAATAAGGTCAGAACAAAAAAGAATAAAAGAGCATTTATACCAGTTTTAAATGATAATAAACATATAGGACCAAAGCCTGCCTCCAGCCACGCGGGGAGCAGGGGGCTGTTTGGCTGAAGTTCGAACTTTAATGTGAGCACAGCAACTGTCCAAACACATTTACAAAAAGCCACTTGCTGCTCTTTAATTATTTAGGGTTTTTTTAATCATTTGGGCACTTTGTTATCTTACATGAGCAAGAGAACGCATGTGCTGCTGTGATAAATATGCCAGTCTGGGCAAGGAAAAGAGAAGAGGACAGACTTCAGTTTCACCATCGCACTGAGAAAAAAAACACTCTGACTAGAAACAAAGCGATTGGAAGCACAACCGGATTCTCAGCTGGGGTAAATCAGCACAGAGCAGCCCTGATTTCATGGTTCCTGTTTACATCAGCTGAGGACCTTGCCAACACTCAAACTCCATGAAATTCTGCTCTTGATTAGCACCATTTAACGCTGTGGCTTACATGAAGCAGAATCTGACATCCTCTTTGATGGCCGGAGATGGTTATTTTTATATTACAAATCTTGTCTACCTTATTAAGAATAATGTATCCGAAATGGAAAAATGGGAAGAAGTTAAAAACAAACAACAACACCATCTTCAGACACCCTGGTACTTGGATTTGTTTCTTTTTTTTTTTTCTTTTTTCCTTTTTTTTTTTTTTTTTTTTTAATTTGGGCACTCTATATGGAGTTATTCACAAACTGGTTTCTGCCACCTCTGGGCCGGAGTTTTCATCATCTACACACAGAAACAACAGACTTTGTGGCTGAACATCCCACTGCAGGTAAATCTGCCTCTCACTCAAACTCCAGGTGCCCTCCAAAGATGCTCTCTTCCAGCCAGGGGTGTTTTTCCATTGTTTTTCTTTCCTGCACTGCTTTGCCAAGGTGGTTGTTCCAAAACTCTGGTCACCAGGGATTTTGATCAGCCTCAAATCTCCCGAGCAGTGAGTGCACTTGGGCTGCTACGCATACTGATAAAAGCACCACGGTCCTCTTTAAAAGCAATTTGCTAGAGTGCATTGGTAAAGCACCTGCCAGTATTGGCCCAACCGCACAGCAGCAGTGCAGACAGCTGCACACAGGCATCTGCAGAGACCTGTATCCCCAAAATGCATTGTATCAAGCAAAAAGGAGATCTGGCAGGGCCTTCTGTGGATATCATTAGCAACTCAAGGTGTGCTGTCAGAACTGAGTCACCATCCCTGGAAGCATTTAAGAGATGTGTAGATGATGGGGTGCTTAGGGACATGGATTAGTGATGGACTTGGCAGTGCTAGCTTAATGGTTGGACTTGATGATCTTAAAGGTCTTTCCAACCTAAATGATTCTATGATTCTAAGTGGATGAGGCACTGCTCACTCCTCAGGAAAGGATCATGACATCAGTCAGGTGTCAGCATCATTTCCAGCAGGCTGCACTGCTACCAGCTGCAGCCTGGCATGGGAAGCCAAGAGATCCCATTAAAAGCCCTGCCATTTACTGACTTGAGAAAGCTCGGCAGGTCAGATCACCAGCTGCTCAGAGTCGGCACACCTCTGTGAGCCAATCTACACAGCCATGGCTCTCACATTGGCTCGCTTTCTTGGTCTGTTGACTGTGGACACCCACCCAGTTGTTATGGATTTTAATACACTGCAATATGAAAGTGCTATTTCAGGACAAAGTTATTAATAGCAGAGTAGCCAGAAAATAGCGTAGAAGGAATGCAATGTCTTGGTATTCCTGGAAGATACAATGACTTCCCGACATCCAAGCAGCCATCATGGTTAATTCAAGATGCTTCTGTGCACAAGACTGTTTTGTTAGAGGGGCTAACTATATGATAAGCCATCATGACATGCCTTCATAGAAACATCCTGCATGGGTACCTGCACACTCCCAAGTCTGTAGAGACTACAATGCAGAAAGGTCCAAGGAGTGGTATTCTGTTACTCAAAGCAGGCTGGTGAACAGTAGAGACTGTGTGCTGTGTTGAAGCATCAGCAGAAATAGAGGCCTGGAGAAGCTCCACTCTTCCTGAAGGTGGAGGATGGGATGGGACTTGTTTGAGCTCAGAAACCTGTGTGACTCCAGGACTTCAGAAAGGCTCTTCTTTTCAGCCTCTCTTCCCTATGTGCATCCTTTCTTTCCCTTGTTTCTTTACACAGCAACACTCTTTACTTGGACAGGAGCCTTGCAGTCAAGGCAAGGCACTGTCCCCTTTCATGCTCTCTCTTAATCCCTCTGTTTCTCCTGGCAAAATATCCCTGGAATACTGTGCAAAACTGCCAGACCCTGCCTCAAGTTTATGCTGGCACCTTTCCCTCTAAAATTAATTGGCATGGTTCCCAAATTAATTCCAGGTACATCACTAACCACAACACTCAGCACCACCTTGTGGAGGTGACTCCAGATGAAGGCATCTCTCTGCTGGCAAGGCTTTTAGCATCCCTTCCACCTGCACTCACATTGCTGAGAGGCTCTCTGTGAGGCCTTCAGCTTTCTGGCCCCATCCCTAATTATTCGAGTAAACTAAATTTAACACTACATCTTTCCCCAAGAAGAAAAGGCCCAAATGATGATGCTGGGAATTGGAAGATGTCATGTTCATGGCACTGCAGCCTTAATATTAAACCCCCATAGATTGCAACAGCTCCCTACCAGATGTGCACTGCAGGGAACTGCAGTCCCTCGCCACTCTCCAGAAAGGAAACAAACAAAACCCACTTACCAAGAAGGAAAAGAGGAAACATATTGTAGTCATTATAATCCTAACAGTGGACATGTTATCTGGCATATTTCCAGCTCAGACTTTAAAAACTGTAGTTAGTTTACCTTAAGTGTCCTATTTTCTCCAATTTCCCTTTTCCACATCTATTTAAGCCTATAGAGTATCTCCCGAGATAAGCCTGCCTTTGTGGGTTGGCTGTATACCACTCCTTCCCTCTATTGTCTTTCTGAGATGGGATGGAAGTATCCAATGTCACAGCTTAGAAGACCACAGCCAGGCTCACTTGGCTCAGTTTGTGGGAAGGGGAAGAGCAGGAACTGAAGAACAGCCTCTCCTGCTGCAGGAGTGGGTTCCTCTTCCTCACGGTACAACCAATTCTCCCTGGCATTTTGTTTACCATCAATACTGCTTAACTAAAGCTGTTTTTAGTAGCCCTCAAAGGCAGAGTCTGTTTCCAGCTATCATCATCCCAAACACTTCCAGACCTCTGTCACTGTGCTTTGGTACAATCCCTGCAATAGCTAAACACAAACATTATGTTCCCCCAAGTACAAATTACAGCTTTCAGGAGCTGCAATTTTATTTTGGTTATAAACATACAAAGGTAACCTTTATCCTGGGAGAGGAGGAGCCGCACAAGAGACCACAGGCTGAGCCACACTGCTTTGCAGGGAACATTCCTGGGAGCACTTTGCTGTTTCGCCTCCAGCCGGCTCCGCTTCCCAAGCAGTTGCACTTCCCAAGCAGTTGCATGATATCAGAGCTGAAGTGAGAGCCAAAATGCCTTGTGGTGGCCGGGGCAGCTGGAGGGATCTGCTTTAGTCCAAACAGTCCATGAACTGGGACTCAAAAAGGGAGAGAAATGCACTCAAATCTTGCTGCTCTAGCTATTGGCAGCCTATGCATTCAGGACACAATTTTCCAGGCACGACTCATGACTTGGCTGAAACCCTGAGACCCTGCGGAAAACAAGGCAGCACTTCTGAACATGTGGGCTCTGTTCAGGGTGCCCCAGAGATGCTTCTACCATCACCAGAACAAGGTTCAGAGGTTTTCTTCAATTGCAAGTGCCTCTAACCCTTCCCCGCTCTGCAGATGTCCCATCACTAACCAGCAGCAAGATCGCGACACCTGTCAAAGACGCATGAAGTCAAATTGCCCCTGCCAGCCCCCGGGTGCCCCTAGACATTTCAGTCCTCCTGTCAAGTCTGCTAATGTGTCCCTGCCCCACCACGAGTAATAGTGCATTCCTGGAAGCAAAAACTGCATTAAAAGTCTTCTTTACATGAAAGCTAAGAGCCTTCTTTGCCTCATACCATTTTTACTCATAAATATAATATCAAGGTGATTGTGTTCTTCTCAGACTACTCAGTGTTCTGTAAGTAAAACCTGCAATTGGCAATTTATCAGATGGAAAAATAAAAGCCACATTCGCTTTCTCCCTACACTTAAAAACAACCACGTGCAGTCTCTGAAGCAGACCAATCTTTTTAACAAGATTGTGAATATCAGCCAGGCGGGCGGGTGGGGGGGAACAAAACCACCCTGCACATGTTTTTCCTTCTATGCTGCTTTCTTACTGATGTTTTGCTCACTTTCTAAGCAAAGAGGAAGCCTCTCCTGTTCCAGTCACCCTGTGTTTATCCACAATCCAGGAGCCAGTGGCCGCTCCTCCAAGTGCTCTCCAAGGGCAAACAACTGGAGCTCACCGCAACACATTTTTGAACTTGAGACATGTCCAGCTCCGAGTGGGAGTGAGGTGGGAGCCCTGAGAGCAGAAATGATAGAGGCAGTGGACGGTGGGACACCATGAAATCTTTTGAAAGCGTTGATCCAGCAGGCTAAAACAAAAATCACAACATGCCTCTCGCCTAGTGAAAGGACTAGAAAATGCACTTTAGCGAGGCATAGCCTTAGGAGTCAGAATAAATCCTCCCAGATGTCCCTGGAGACAAAGCAGCCCAATTTGATCAATACAGCAGCATTATTAACACTGCGCTACCTTACATGAGGATAGTCATCTGTTCTTGCCTCTGCCGAGTGTGGGGGAAGGGATGCAAACTCCTACAGCAATTCACCGGGGAAACGTCTCTCTCAAAATCATTAGGATTGCACAAAGAATCTCTTACCCATTTCCACGCAAGCTGCTTTTTTTGGGAGAGCTCTGCTTCGCCAGTATTGATCAAGCTCAGGTGGAATACCAGAAATAGTGAGCGCTTTATGGTTTTCTCAAAAAAGAAATTTTGGTTTTAATGACTTTAGGATCCCTATCTTCAGGCATTTTTCTGTAGCCACAATGACCCTTCCTTTTGGGGGCTGGGTAGAGACACATAAACGTAGGCAGTTAACAACAGAAGGTAGGTCTTCATGATTAGCCATTTTTGGAAAATGATTATGAGGATTAGGGGTTGAGTGCATGTGGATGCAAGCAGAAATAATGGTAGCAAAAGGTTAGACATTGCTGCCACTCCTGAGCCCCAGTCAGAGTCGGGGCATTTCTGTGCTTGGCTTTGTACAAACACAGTTACAGACAACCCTGATGAGTAACTCAAGAACTGGCAATGGAAGGGGAAGAAAAACAATCCTAGCTAATCACCTGCTTAATCACAGCCAGCAAATCTGAGGGTTTCATAAAAACTGGGTCCTCTGTGTGCCTCGTGATGAGTTTGAAAAAGGTTACAGAAATATGACCCACGTGCCAGGTGACTCGGTGCGGAAGAAACACAGCAGAAAACACAGCAGAGAAGCTGCAGGCTGAGTGGTAAATACTGAAGGCGTGGGAGGAAGGACTGACTGCAATAATAAACACAAGACCAGAAAATGGCCTTTAAAACCAGGAGAAAGACCTTCTTACCCACAAAGAGCTGTGTCATCCATTACTGGAAAGAAAAACTACCACAGAAATGCTGCATCAGCACCAGCCATCTTTCTCCAGCACTCAGCTGGGACAACACATTGTCAGAAACAGGGAAAATGACACTCGCTCCCCGTCCGCAGGGAAGAAATCCTGCCATGAATCCTCTCTGCCACCACTCTACCAAAACCCACCAAGATCATCAAAACCAAACCCCACACCAGGGAGGTGAAATGCTGGTTCGAGCATACCCAGACACCTCCACACTGTGTCTGCTAAACATTTCTCACCAGAGAAGTGTGGTGCTGCTCCAGAGCTGCTGGCATGAAGTCCTCCCAGAAAGGGGTGCTGCAGAAGTGTCTAGACAGACTAAAATTAAAAAGAACAAATTACATGCCACTGCCCACTGTCTGCAAATCAGGGCCAGATTCTCAGAGGGAGGAGTAAATCGCCAGTGCCTTAATGGTAGCTAGTAGAGTCATCTTAATTTACACTAAGCAAGGATCTGGCCCAGAAAAATATTCCTGTCAAGTTTGCAGCCAAAAATTCCTCTGCTAGACCACATTCCACCAGTTAAACTGCCAGGGAAGACAATTGCAGAAAGAATTTCATTAAAATGGAGATCAGGAAGCTGGTATCCTCTTCAAATTCTGCTCTCAACTTCCTTTCTCCAACAACTGAGTGACTGGGTGTCCCAGTTTCCCTGCCTGTAAAATGGGCATGTTACAGCTTCCCTGCTCTCTAAAGGCAATAGTTGTGAAGCATCTTAGCCATTCAAAGCCCAACCATCAAATCAAACATTCATCTGAATGCTCTAAACCTCTGGGTCTTGGATAAAAGGGTATGTATTTTTCTCTGTTGAAGCATCTCTGCCATTGCTCTTGGAAAATTTGAGCCTCAAAAAGGCAACTTGCAAGTTTTGCTCCCAAAACTGTAGGTCCTCTGATTTAGCAGGGTACTACTGAGGACTTTTGCTGCTCCAGACTGCACAAATTTGCCAGCACAGTCCCTGGTACTGAAATAGAGGTAGGCAGAGGGAGTGCTGCTTTCCCACAATTTTGTCATTCATATTTTATTTCTGAACTTCAGCTTTCGTACTGATTAACATCTGGATGGACAGTGGATTTTCTGCATACGCTTCTGTTTTCAACACTTCCAGGAAGTCATTAGATGGAATAATACACCCAGGATGTAGACCAGTGCAATCACACCATCAAGTTGTAAGGATGGTGCCACACAGTGCCTCATTGTAGCAGACCTTTTCTTTAGTCCTTCCATTCATTAATTTCTGTTAAAACATTCTGCTTTCTACATGCTGGTCTGCAGGATCATTAACAATAGCACATGGTTTAGGATCTGTTTCCTTACAGCCCTCGTGTTCCACACAAAACCCCCTCTTGGATACCCACAGCTTAAGAGCAAGATGAGTAAAGGAGAGAAAGACGATGGTTCCTATGAGAAGCTTTCACAGAGGCAGAACCAAGTGAGAACCAGCAGACCCTGCAGCTGGCTGTGCACCTCATAGCTCTTTGGTGAGGCCCCCTACTTTGCCTTACACTAGGCAGCTTTGACAAATCCTCCTTTAAGGCAGCTGGGCCACAGTGGCAGGGAGACACCCTGCTCAAGGCCACCACAGCCACCTACCCTGGTGGGGGTGGCAGAGGGGGTGGCCCTCCAGAGAGGCAGTGGTGGGACCTCACCACTGACCCCGCAGCACTTTGGTCAGGCCTGCTCCCTGTCCGTGGCATAGTGGCTCCCTTTGCTGAAGAGAAGGGCAGAGGTGTGCTGGGCTAGCAGTGAAATTCAAGGGGCCTTTACCCTTTAACCATGAAAAGCACCCACCTCACACTCAGCAACTACAAAGCCAGTAGTCTTCAACTAACTAACCAGCATAGAGAAACTGTTTCCCAAAAAAAGGGCAGCAACTCACAGTAACCTTGCTCTTCCCGATACTAATACTGCCACAGGATTTTCAACCCCACGGTTGTATTTGTGTGTTTAGGCCCTTCAAAATGCTGAGATCTTCCACTACCTGCTGTCACTAGCCAGCACTCAGAACCAGCTACCATCAAGTCAAGTCATTAGCAGCGACTTGATTTCATCCCGTTTAGAGTCTGATCTGTTTCATTACACAAACAAACAAAAACTTGGCATCAATTTCTTTGTTTCCATTTACTTTGATGGATCGCAGCCCTCACTATAAAAACATCCTTAATAAAAACAAATCGGAAAACTAAGGAAACTGATAAAAAGCTTTCATTGTGAAGAAAAGCAGAGAAAAGGGCTTAAGGAGTAAATGCTAAATTTTTTTTGTGATGCCAGCAGAAAGAGGCAGTATGTAAAGAAAACCACATAGGGGCAGGAAATAAATCCTTGAGAATGAATTTGGAAAAATACAAATTAATGCATTTAAGGAATAAACAGCAACACAACGTGCATTCTCAATACAAAGCAGAGAACTGGTAAGGCTGAAAAGAGACCTAGAACAGATAAGACACAGAAAAGACCAATGTAGCTTAAAAGACACATTCTTAGCATCTGATATACAGGAAAATTGGAAGGAACACGCAGATGGAAAGTATGACAAAATTAAAAGGGACATGCATACTTATTACTATTTATCACATCTGTTCCACTGTCAGTGTTATAATCTCCAGTCAATGAGCAGGGGTCTCATTTCACATTCAGATAAAAATCTTTAAAAGAGTTAATACAGATAAAGATGGGAAAAAGCATCACAGACCATGCAGCTATGAACAGGGTGAACCCAAACAAAGCAAGGGACTTGCTCATGGAGAAGAGAGACAATACTGGAGGGGGAGGAATTAGGCTCAAGTAGGAGACAGAAGAGCCTGATAGATATTCCTCTCCTAAATTAAGTTTTAGCACATACCTCCAACGAAAGCAAGGCCTCATGCTAGATGGATTTTGAATGAGTCTGAAAAGCACCACTGAGGCATGCAATAAGGTATGGCGTTCAGACAGAAGAATTTCATGATCTAACAGTGCTCATTTCCAGGTTTGTTTCTGGACCAGATCTTTTTAGCTGCACAGTTCATTGTTGGTGGATGAAGGCAATGACTGAAAATGCCTTCCTGTCATGTGCACCCTGCTCTTGAACCTCATTTGCCTTCAAACTTAAGACAGTAAGAGCCCCTTGCTGAATACAAGGTCTTTCTTGACCCTTCTCTAACCTTAGAGACCAAGCTGCCATCACAAGGTGGCCCCACACCGTCTCTGTGACATGACATGACATGACTGACATGACACAGACTCGCTTTTGATTCTAGTCAGAGCAGGAGAAGGTTCCCATCTCCACAAACCTGGTCTCTCCTCAGAGACACATTACCAACCTGACACACAGTACATGTGTGATGGATTCTCAAAATGAAGCATGTCTGGCCGCCCATATGTGCCCATGCAGGGACCCTTCATGACTCACATTTACACTACACCTTTCTGACATCAATAAAACAGAGAAAAAAGGTCTCTAAGTGGACTTGCATACAGAAGCAAATTTTAAGGTTAAAAAGGGCCATTCAGATAATTTAGTCTGATCCCTGGAGTAGCAGCCTACTGAATTACACAAAGGGCTCTTTTAGAAGCTCATTTACACCCACTTTCAGGTTGGTTTCCACTGCTGGATATGAAAGCCCCAGGGTAAATCAGAATGGGATCCTTCCTTCTTCCCATGCACCAAGACTGTACAGAAACCTCTCTCAGCTGTCTTCATTTCACAGATGGGTATTACTGTCCTGGGGGAAGTAATGCTCATACCAGGCATCATTCTACCTTGCAGTGTTGTGGAGAGCACATTTAGTGCTGAGAAACATCTTCTCTTCCCCTCCCACCCCCACATTTTCTTCACTTGAAAAACCAAAGGAAACAAATCATGCTACATCCTTTGTTTTATAGAGGGCAGCTTAGGACCTCCCACTCTTTCATGGAATGAAAATTTCTTTCCAGTACAGTTTTCATTATTTATTAGCTGAAGGTGGGGGGAGAAATGGAATTTATAAGATGCCTAAGGCCACGCTCGCTATAAAACAGAAATAAGCCAATATAGCTACAGTACAACTTAGTGGCCTATTGTGCAACATTTTAAAAAATGTACTCTTTCATTATGGCACTTGAGAATATCTCCTCCCCCCGACACCAGGAGAAATACATTTATGAGAGCCATAGAGCAGCAATATTGGTTTAATCAAATCATTAAAATGGGTGTGCTGTTTTCTGCCCACATCCTGGTATTTATTCCACATCCTGACAAGAACTGGGATTTGTATAGCCCATTCTCCTGTGAGGTGTCAAGTGACTGTGTGGACACTGGGATCATGTAAATCCGCGTTATCGCCACTGTGACTTTGGCAGATCTGTACCAGTTTGCATCGGCCCAGGATCTGACTCACTGACTGACCCAACACCCCCAACATGATGCAGGTACTATTCTTCCCATTTACAAAGAGAAAAAGCATTCAGAACTGAATGTCAAAGGTTTCCTTGACCTTTTGCACTTAACCATACAGAAACAGAAAGGAAACAGAAATTCCCATCTTACACCACAGTGCAACAACATCTGACCAGAGGTGCAGTTTGCTCAAACAAAACACTGACTGAATTACAAGGCCTTGCAGCTGGTATAGCTGTCACCACAAAATCATCCATGTGACACAGTCCCAGTGAAGAGGAGTCTTCAACCTAGGGCTATGGATACTCATTGTCTAGCCCAACAGGCACTCGAGACTTGGAAGATGAGTATTCAGTGTTTTCTGAAAGTTACATGCACTAGAGGTATTTGGGAGTAAGAAACCACCCACACCTTGCTTCCCTTGCTCTCTCTCAAATGTGTTCTTCATAGGAACGTAACTTGACTTTCTCATGTTGGAAAAAGAAACCACAATGCAGCCTTCGTAGGGCTCTGTGCACCTATCAGTATTCTTCTCAGCACTGAGAAACTGTTCTGCAAAGTCACCCACCTACCACCAGAAAGTTACACCACACTGGCATTCTTCTGTTCTCCTTCAAACAACTGGGACTTACTCATGTTCTAAACAAACCACCAAAGCTCAGAAAGCCCAAGACAAGCTCAGCAAAGACGCCATAAACTGGGCACTCTGAAACTCATTTGCCAGCATCCAAGAAAGATTATAATAAAGGAGTTGCTCTCAGAAAACACAACACTGTCCTTAGTGAGCAGAACACTAGGGCTGCCTGAAGAGAGAGCATGAGCTTTGCAGCCAACTCAGAGGTACAGTGTGGTGCCATGGGACCAGGTTGTCCTGGAGGCACGTGAACCAAGCTGAGCAAGGCCACCACATTACCTCCTTTAACCCCGAATCACCCCAGCTCCTGAGGCACTGATTCAAGCAAACATCTTTATCCAGGGAGGCACTGGAGACAGAGATTTCAGCCTGTGTCTGGAAGGTTTCATCCTGTAATCAATGGAAGAAACAGCGAAGCTCTTTCTGACCCTAACTGTACAATCAAACACCAAAAGACTCATTTCCTCTAGAAAAAAAAACCTCACAGATTAAACCAGGTCATTCAGTTTTCAAACACTGTATACAACAATCTTTCTTTTCATTTTAAAAACATGTGAGAGCTAAGGGATGCTCTGAGAAGTCTACACTGTTTTCCTGCAGTAGACGAAGGAAACTACTCCAGGTGACAGCCACTTACCCTGTATTCTCAAATCGGTCAGTCCAGTCCCTCTTGCTTCTCCTTTATTATTTTAAAATGCAAACAAATTTAAAAATAAAAGCAAGTGACACCGAAGTTCCCCCTCATCTGATCTAGTCACTAATGAGAGCAGTTTCTTTTCACTGGCACTGATTTTCCACTGAGCAGCAAATGCAGCCTCTCCACTGTCCACGTGTTGGAAACAAAGCCACTTCTGGCCTGATGCTTTCCATATGAAACACCAGCTCCCATCCTTCGTCTCCCCTCTCCCTTCCTCCTTTCCATACTTTATTACTCACACACAGCAGCTGTAGTAGCTTGCAGATGAGTGGAATGTTTTCTTCCGAGCAGCATAAATTTTCCAGGCTGACAAGGGAGGCCAAAAGAAAGAAAAAGGAAAAAAAAAAACCAACCAAACCCCAAACCAGGATTATTTAGCACTTTTCACCAGCTCAAAGCAGGCAGTAACCTCTGCAGGGCTGGCACCTTTCTCACTGTTGTGCAGCCCCAGGAAAAGAACAAAGCCCCTGAGCCGCTCACTGCACCCTGCACCCTGGGATGTGGGGCACCTCAGACCCAGCAGTAAGCCAGAGGTGCCGAGGGAAGGTGAGCACACCAACTCCTCATCATCAAACCAACATGGCACCTTGCTCTCAGAGGTGAGAGGAGTGACCAACAGTTGTGAGAAGACAAGGAAAACATGTGATTGCACCACACTTGTGATCTTGTGCATCAACATGCCTCATCAGGCTCTTGCCCTGAGGGAGGGAGAGCAGGTGTCCACGTTAGAGACCAGAAGTATCCAGATGTTGCTTACAGCATCATGTAGGGTTGTGGCTGCGGTTCTCAAAAGATGCAAGTCACAGGATGCAGAGTCTAGATAGCTTTTACTAGCCAAAATGCTAATAGCTGGGAAAAATATATCGAGCTTTAGGGGCACAAAACCTGAAATGGAAGGCTAAAATTGACAACAAAGCCAAAAATGTTACCCAAACCAAGTCTCTCACATCAGAAACAGGGCCAGGACCTCAAGAAAGCTTCTAGAAAGTAGAACTGGTTGAAACATTTCCACCAAACATTACTTAGAAAAAATTTTTTTTTAAAAATCCAATCTAAAGTGGTTTATTGGAATATATTGATTTTTGAGCCACCTTGTCATCCACTGAAATTTCACACATCCAAGATGTAATCTGGAAGGGCAGACCTGAATCATGCAAAGCAGCAACTCAAGTCTGTGTTTCTAACATCACACCTAAGTACTGTCATGTGGCCAGCGGCCATTCTGGGTGTGAAATGCAAGCAGACGGGAGCACCTCTCACCCCTTCTACTCTTCTACCCACTGAATATTTTTCACCATGGCCTTTGCTCGCTGGAACCTTTGTTCTCCATCCAGCCCTGGTGAGAATAAAGGCAGGCGATTAAAGGCAGTCTCTACTTCACCCCCACCAGCACAAAGCAATTCGGCACAATGCTGATTCCCCTCCTGGGCTGAAGACAAGTCAGCAGAAATTGCAAATGTTTACAAACCCATGAACTTTCTTTATGCCTAAAAACGAACTTTGCCCACTCGAGAGTCAAGATTAAAACCAAATGCTTAAC
This sequence comes from Porphyrio hochstetteri, assembly GCA_020800305.1. Lineage (NCBI taxonomy): Eukaryota > Metazoa > Chordata > Aves > Gruiformes > Rallidae > Porphyrio > Porphyrio hochstetteri. The sequence goes on along the minus strand of CM036910.1, from coordinate 15,089,910 downwards.
AGCATAGTAGCCTATTAGCAGTGAAAGCATTTTTTAAATCTAATTTACTCGTCATGCCCCATGCATTTTTTCTCACCGCAAGATCCAAATAAACAGTCATTTTCACTTTGATTTCCAGTCACTTCAGCTGCACGGGAAGAATGCTGCAGCACAAGAGCTGCAAAGGCAGCAGGTGGGCAAGACAATCCCGTCCAAAAAAAAACAAACACTGCTTCCAGGGCTTTTTTTAATTATATAGATGGAGATACTTCCATTGATTGCAGTTTTTATCAGAACACGTTGGTTTACAATGGTTCATCATGGTCAAATGTCAACCCCATGCCAGTGTTCCTTTAAAACTGACCTTGGGAGGCTGCACGTTTAAGGGCAGGATTTGCAAATCAGGACACTAATTGGAATGTCTCAAAAGAGCCTTTCGCAAGCCAGCAACCTTCTCCTTTGCATCCCTCTCCATCAATCACGCTACACTGTCTCCCAAGCTCGCTTGTGTCACTGCCTACTTCCCTATCCCTTGCAGAGTAGGAGCTGTTGACCCCCACATATGATTTAAACCTCAGCTTTAATCTCAGGTCCACAACACTGGGGAATAAACAAGAGGATTAGGACATGTGAGACATGGTCTATAAGCACCATATTCAGAACCATTATGACACTTAAATGAGTCTGCCTGCTGGACCTTCAGCAAGCGTTAATAAGCAGTCTGTGCGTAAATGACTCGGGCTCTTCAGCCTACATTGTGAAGTATACCACATGCATCTTAATAGTTCTCCAAACAATAGCACAAGTAATGAATACACAGTTACACTGGGTGGAAATGCTCTGGATTGGAAGGGATCCTTCACATGTAAGAACAGGGAGAGGATGGCTACCTGCTTTAAAAGGATTAAGAGCATCAGAGCAGCTTAAAATATCAGAGCCGATATATTAAACCTGTTAAAAAATAAATCCACGCCCCTCTGACTGAGCTTCCTACACCCATCTCCAACATCTTTTAAAAACCTAGAGAAGGGGTCACATTAGTGCTGTGCACAGGTTGTCTCAAAGACAACACAGACCTCTGGGAAGGGGATGTAAGCTTATATTTCAGATCCTTATCTCCACTCTTTTGAAGAAGTAATGCTGCACCCCTCCGAGGGCTCCCTGTGGAGGAGCTGTCCTATGCTTTCAGCACCTGCTGTCCGGCATGGCAGGGTTTAGGCCAGCAACTTCAGAGGGACTGGTTGCCTGGCTCCCTATAGCCTAGCACAACCCTCTCCTGCCCCAACCCCGCAAACCCCTAATATGAATCCTTACAGCAGGCCTACGAGAACAGGAGAGCTGCCAACTCATCTTGTAACCAAAGAACTGAGAAGCAAAGGTTTATGTCCTGATGAAATCCAAGATGTCTAACAATCTTTGAGCATAAAGGCTGAAACGATTTCTTCTGAGAAGGGAAATGAGACAGGAACCCTGCTCTCACAGGCAGCCCGAGGGGAAGGTTGGGGGGGGCAAATACAACATGGGAAACGCAGCAATATGTGAGCTTTTTTTTTGATGTACAGACCTATCTCTGTACCATCAGCTCTCAAAATACCACAATAGTGCCATTTTCTTAATGCTGCTGGAATCAAGGAAGTGTTGGAAAAAACAGGCTTTTAATTTTTGACAGTTTAAAACAATAAAACAAATATTGACTGGTTCAGATACAAGGAAAATAAAAAGAACATCAAATTAGAAAATAAAAAGTCTGTGACTTTAAAGACAATCTCAGTGTCTTCAGAACTGGGTGCATGATTTTTTAACCTGAAGTGGAAGGAGACACAGCCAGGAGAGTACCAAACTCAGATATTCAAAACACATGTAGCGCCTATCAAGACTGAAGCCAATGGAAGAAAACTGGGATGGTCTCAAATATAAATATAAACCAGGAAATTTAGGAGGAGAGGAGGCTCTTCTCCCTGGCAGGTTTGTTTTATTTATTTGCTACAGAATCAGCTGAACTCTGCAGTTCAAGTGAATCCAGATTCATTTAGACCAAGGCAGAAACACCCTAAGTACAAAGAGCATCTATGGGCAGAAGAAATTCAGCAATTCAGATGAGTGTTTTATGCAACTTGAACCTGAAAGACACCACAAAAATAGTATTCCCAGCTCCTGAGTGTTGCTAGGAGTTTGGAAGTGGTGGGGGCATTGTAGAAGAATACATAAGGGAGTGGGCAGGAGGCACTTGAGAGTCCAGGGAAACAGAAAGGAAAGTAAAAGGGACTCAGCACCATTCTTAAAAACACCTTTATTAATTCTCCAGAATTCAGGTTTACCATCAAAAAGGAAAACCGCCACCAATTACAATACCTGTGAATAACTTTTATGACGTTCTGAGGGTGGTGATCAAAAGCTTACAATTCTTCTTCCCCTCTACAGAATGTGACAAATTTGATAGGAGATGAGGTGCGCCTAAGTACTGAACACCAATGCTGCTCAGCCAGTGAGCACAATCCCTTTGGTTTATAGGGAAAATTGCAATCAAGGTTGTTCATATGCAGCTACAGAGTCAAACAGAAGCAGCTTCCTTCTCACTTCCCTATAACATATTTCCCAATGCAGAATGGAGAAGCAGCACACTGGATGTTTCTCAGTGGAGAGTCATCTGACAAGATTTAAAAAAATACAGCAATACCCAGAAGATACCATTTGCCTCCACCCTGGAGAGCTTAAGTGTAAAATTACTGCCTGGAACTGAAGACCTTCTGCCATTTCTACATGGAAGTATCACACCGCACACTAGCTTATATATCATGATTTTTAGGTAGCCTACTCTAATCTATGCATTGCCTATTCAATAGGACATACAGAAAGGTGTGGGCTTGGGGGAGGTGAGGTTTAAGCATCCCAAACAAATAAGAGAAAATGTTTTCTAGCAGAGTGCCCACATTATGACTCTGTGCTGCTTAAATGTATTTATCCCATTTCAAAATCACTTGACACAAGTCACACACATAATAAGCCATTTTAAGACCTGCAACATGGATTGCAGGGCTCTACACTTCCATAATGCCAAGACATAACTGCTTGTAACAACAGATTCTGTAATTAAGGAACCATGAAGCAATAGAGACAGCAGTTTCAAGCCTGCCTTTCCTCTTTCTCCGTCTCTTTCTGTAAGGTGACAGGAGCATGCTTTCAGCACACAGAGCAAGCAGAGAGCCTGCAGGTATAAACGGACCATCACTCAGTCTGAAATACACTGCATTACACATGTGGCTGTTCTTGGAAGTCAACCATTTCTGCAAGTTATTCTCAAGAGGCATGATGTACTATAAGCACTTCAGAAATGTGTTACACTGTGACTAGAACCAAGATGAAATAGCAATATTAAAAGAGATGGTTTAGTTTATGTAGTGGCCAACTATGCCATTAAACTAGAACAATGGAGACAATGGGGAGGCAGAAATGTTCTCCAATGTGATTTATTCCTTTCCAGTAGCAGTGGAAATTTTTCCTATAGGCCTGAAAATGACCCTGTCTGCCAAGTAGAAGTCAGCATTAAGATGTAAGAGTTCTGCTAGATTAGTCACCTCGGGATACTTTGCTCTCACAGCACAGGGATCTTGAAGCCCTTTGCCAGAATGGGTCAACACTCAGCCTCCCAAGCCCTGCAAAGACCATACCTTAGCATTACTGTTGTTGGTTACTTCAGAAAGACAGACACTGAGGCTTGAAGAATTGACTAAATACACAAAGAGGGCTCTACAACAGAGTCAAGAGCAAAACAAAGGCTTCCTTGATCCTATGCTTTGCAGGAAACATGCATCTTTCTTGGAAGGATCATTGTTTGCTGCAGCTGAGAGCAACCAGGTCAGCCAAGGCAAGAGGAAACGTTATCGGGCAACGGTTATCAGGCAAACAATACACTGCTATTTCCACTTCTCCCAGCCAATTAGACCTGTTCTTCCCAATGACACACACGGGAAAGTCTGGTACTTTTAGAATAAGCCTGGGTTTGGCACCTAAGCCCTGCTGATTTTATACACCTGCATCAGCTACACACATGGTAGACCCTGTGCATCTACCTGCTTTTAATGTTCCTGCGCTCTGACATTATGGGAATTGCCATGCTAGAGGCTGCCATATGGCCCCCATGGAATACAAAGACCCCCCCAAAACGTCTCATGATCAGACCCCTTCCACACACAAGGACGGCGAGTCCACTGTCCTCGATGGGACCTGTGGAGATGAACTGTTACCCCTAGGAAGAGCCGTACCCAACTACAAAAGATGTATTCTGCACACTGATCTTTTAATGATCCCCCAAATGACATAGTGAAGGCTCAGTGGGAAAAACAGCCTGAAGCCCCATGTCATGTCCCGCCCTCCCCAGTTCTCAGCCTTGCTCTCCCCCTCTTTGCAGCCTGGCACAGTGAGAATGGGAGCACGTGCAGCTGCACAAGGCTATGCTCCTCACAGTCGCCTCCCTCAAAAACAGACTCCTACCCACTTCCTTCCTCTGCAGAGTAACGAGACGCTCTTCAGCTTTGTGCTGTCTCTCCCAGCAGTCTGGATCCAATCTCGGGGATGCCACATCAGACAGCTACCCCCGAGCAACAGCACATGTGGCCAGAGGTCCTCTTGCTGCACCGCAGCAGCCACGCAGGTGCTGAAAGCTCCCCCCACCCTGGTCCTGGACTGCAGAGTCAGCTCACAGGGACAGAGATCAACTAGCACCGCACAATCAGAGCCAGGATAAAGTGCCAGGCAGAAACATAGAGATGCTGAGATACCCGTTAGCTGACGTACACTGAATGCCTCATTTTCTAATGCATAGAGCCCACCTCTTCCTTTAACATGTTTCAGTGAGGTGGCAGCTCAATGCGTTTGAGAAGCTAAACAAAGACTACAGAAGTTCCTCCTCTCCTGATGAAGTTGTACTATGAATTACTCATGAGATCCTGACCTTCCCACGCCAAGAAAAACCCTCCTGATCTCGTAAGTATACTCTGAAGCTGACAAAGTGAACCTAAGCTTTTGCTGCCTAAAAAACAAGCCCTCCCTTCCCAACGTGCTTTAAAATAAGGTGAAACACATCATGGATTCAGCTCCAGCTTCCACTTCAGGTATTTCCACTTCTAAAATGTAGACTACATTCAGGGCTGAGGGATGGGGTGGTTTTTTGTTTGCATTTTTTCCTCTTAGAAAAAGATATCAACACAAGAGATGACAATCTTTTCCTACACAAAATCTGGCTTTTTTGTACATGTTGCTGGGTTGCTCTCATTCAACTCCAATGCTAACTGTCAAAAGCACAGGCACCAAACTTGCTCACATTTCTCTTGCAGTGAGAAGGAAAAAAGGGAGAGAGAATCAGCTGACTGTGTGCAAGCATTTAGCAACCTGCCTGTGTTGACAGTGCCCTCCATGAGCAAGGGGTGTTTCACAATCAGAAATATGAGCTAGCTGTGTAGTCCTCAGCTAGCAGCTACAAAAAGTGTGGTCCAGACTCCAGAGAAAATGAAGACAGGATTGTGTCAACACTTGCACCCCAAGGTGTACTCTTGATTTTCAATGGAGCAAGTGCATCTTTTATGGTATCACAGCAGACAGCATTTCTAGGAGCAGCAACTGGCATGGACCAACCTCTCCATATCAAGCACTAGTAGCTACTAATCACAAAACAACTGGAGCTCACAACATGATGAGGAAGCCTGCTATTGACCCACACAACTACTTCCCCCCTTATAATAGTGAAGCAATCTCCTGGGGCACTGCTTTGCTGCTGGGAGAAGCACTGCTCTGGAGCCACTGTGGAGCTTGGGTATGACACCAGAGCTCTTGACGGGAGCAGAGGCAAGACCCATTCAAGTGTTTTTACTCAAAATTAAAGCTGCTGCTTCCCAATTCTGACGCTTTCGGCAGGTATCAGTCACTGCCCTGTCAGTTCTCTTCCTTAGGGTTTCAACTGCAGCCTGACGGTTTTAAGGGTAACCTTCAGAGAGACACACATGCACACACTCCCTTGTCCCAGAGTTGCTACAGTTTGTTTAAAATAAATAAGAGCTAAGCCTTGGCTACATTTGCAAGTGATTCAGGAGAATGAAATTGGGGGTCACTGTGTCGGTGGGTCTGCCGAGGCTGCGTGACAGCATGCTCTGTAGAGCCACCTTTGGCTGCTCCCACCACTGACAAATGCATCAGTTCTGCTCCCCCTTGTTTGCAAGGAGAGTTCAGGCAGCAACAGGGGAATAAAAACAAACTGTAAATACAGGCTGTGTTATGAAACATCAGGCACTGGATGGAAGATTTGAGGTGAAATAAGGGAAAATGTAATAAATTATTTTCAACTTCTCTGTTCAAACATACGTGGAGAATCAGGGGGGTTTAACCAGGGGAGTGTTAGTTTAAATTTCGCCGTAGTAACAGTGGGCTTGGGTAGGTACATTGTACTGTATGAAACAAACTGCTGCTCTTCCATGCATAAAAGACGGCAGCAGGAGACAGAGTATCACACACAGTACTGCCTAAAGCATGCCGGCTATGTCAACAGATTATCTTGCTTAGGACTGTCTGGACTGCTACTAATATGCAACTGAATATGCAACCGATCCAACAACAACGATACTATGAAATGATTTTGTTTTAATTAACTTCCTTGGTTTAATTAACATGTTAAAAATACAAAACCAAAGCAGATGTGACCATCATGGATGTGCGAGCTGATTATTAATAACAAAAAGCATCCCCTCCCCCTCAGAGGATAAAGCAAAGTTGGATCAGTCATTTTGCAAATGAAATCCTGAGTGTGTTTGCACTGTAACAGTCGTGAAAACCACTCGTGTGTGCACATACACACACAAAGCTCTGAAGCCAAAACAATTTTACTATAGTAAACCTTTAAAGATCCAGCCCCAGTCCATGCAGATGACAATGCTACAGCCCGAGTGCTCCCCCGAAGCCCTGCCATCCATATTTCTCCACACACACACTTCTAAGGAAAAATTAAATGAGCATCCTGAATTGTCACTTGCTAGAGACCTAACACACGTTGTTACCCTTACGCTAGCCAAGGCTAAAGTGAATGCTGGCAAGATGAAATCCAGAAGCTTGTTATTCTTATACTGATAGTGCCACGGGTCCGTGCACTGCATTACCACCACATGTCATCCCAGCCACACTCCACTATTCCTACCCACCACCGGATTTCTTTTTTTTTTTTTCAAGAGACACTAGTTTCCAGAATTTCGCCTGGCGTATCACCTCTGCCAGAAAATCACATAAAGAAACAGGGTTGTCTCACAATGTCCTGCCGTAACAAGGAATGCTGTCTTTCCTTTTTCCTCAGAATCCCAGCTGATAACTATTTATAGATCTATGCATTTGGACTCACAGTTCATTTTATACAACTCTTTTCCCTGTAACCTACTCTTCTTGGTCTTTTATTCACACCACCAGTCATCATTTTAATGCATTTGTAATACTTGATCTCCTTCTGTAAATTATACTAATTCTGTCTGCATATTAACCCTACGGCGCCTCAAACACGGTGGTTTACTGGAACAGCTTAAGGCGTCATTGTTTTAAGATACGGCAAGAAGTGTGTGTTTCTCCACACCTTCTAAAAAATAAAAAATAAATTAAAAAAAAAAAGTAATTTCCCTTGTTACAGAATTTAAGAATTTAGCCTAAAAGCTTTTCCTAGTGCTTTCACATACCTGCCCACCCCCCATCTCTGATTTAAGCTACGATCTTTATTGACATATACTAATTACCTGAAAATAAGAATGATCTATTCCATTTCCACCAGCTGCTAGTTGTCAGCACTGGCTGGAAGTGATCAGCTTTGTATAAAAGAACAAAAACAAAACAAAAAAAATGTAAGCTCAAAAATAAAATAAAAATAGTAGCCATCACAAAAACCAAAACACTAAAGAATGCCACCGGATCTCAGGTGCTGCCAGGCGTGCTCAGAAAGGACTGAAGGCAGACAGATTTGAATGGACTGCTCAGTTTGTCATGGCAAAAAAAAATACAGAGATTTAAAGGTCTACCCACGCAGAAAAAAAAAAAAAAGAAAAAACCAAAACAAATAACCCTGAATTAAAGAACAAAAAATAAAATAAAAGTCAGAAATGCAGCCCCAATGCATCGACTGTCTGCGCTTAAGAGATTTACAGGAGTAATTTAAATGATTCACCTGCTGCCAGTTTTCCTCCAAGGATGGCAAAGCTGAGAAGTAGCCGGTATCGTGGACAAGCTGGAGTTCCTGGAATATACTATAACTAGCCAAGACATCCATGCTGCTGCTGAGCAAGACCCTTTCTTTCTGCTTTTGTGTGTGTTTGTTTGCTCGGGTGGGGGTTGTTTTTGATCATAAAAAAAAAGAAGGAGGAAAATCAACCAATGATAGATCCAGCGTCCCTTTGGCTTTGTTTTGTTTCAGTCACACTTTAAAAAAAAAAAAAGAGAGAGAGAAAGAGAGAGAGAGAGAGAATCAGCGCGGAGGGACTGCGAGGGCCGGGGGCCGGGCCGGGCCGGGCCGAGGAGGACGAGAGGCGCCGGCGCGCACCGAGCACCCCGCGGCCGCCGCACCGGGGCACGTCCCCGCCGCCGCGCTCCGCGCAGCCCCGCGCCGCGGCCATGCGCGCTCGCGTCCTCCCGCCCCCTCCCCTCTTTATTTTCGGGAGACCACACTCCCCCCCCCACCCCCTCCCCGTTTTCCTCTCACCCTCCCTCGGCAAACCCGGCCCGGCCCCCCCGCGACCGCCGCCGCCTCACGGCCGCCTCACGGCCGCCCCGCCTCCGGTTCCCCCCCTTCCTTCCCCCGCGCGCAGCCGCGCGGCCCACTCAGGCAGCGCGTGACCATGTAGGGTAAACGGCGGGGCGGGGGGGGCGGGCCCGCGGCGCGCCTGAAGTCACTATCGCCCAATGGAGACGCCGCTCAGGGCTCGGGGGGCGGAACCGGGCGGCCGGCCGAGGCGCCGATTGGCTGGCAGCGCGGCTCCCGCCTCCTCCCCGCGGCCCGCGAGGAGGTGCGCGGCGAGCTATTTTTAGGGTGCTATATAAAGGAGAGCCGGGGCGCGCGGTAGCGGTAGCGTGAGGCGCGGGCGGCCGTCTGCTTGCTGGTGACGGCGGAGAGTCGCCGGTCTTGAGCGGCTGTGTGACGGTGCCGAGCGGGGTGCCTGCCCCTCTGCTGGCCGTGGGGCTGCCCTGCCGGGGCCCGGGCACTCGGTGCCCCCTGAGCAGCCCGCGCTGCTGGGGTCCTGCGCTGCTCTCCGGCCGCCAGCGCTTGGGCCCCCGGGGGCAGAGGGTGGCCGGGCTGAGAAAAGCGCTTCTCTTTCTTTCCTCGGTCGCAGATGGCCAGGAAAGATGAGCAGCTGATGGGGGGATGGAGTGGGAATACACCCCGGGCAGGAGCAGCCAGCGTGAGGAGCACATGCTCGGTGTTAGTACATTGAGACAGCAGCAGCCTGGCCTGTGAGGCACGGGCAGTGCTGAGCGTGTGTCCGGCCAGGCTGTGTCTCCATCAGTGTGCTTGTTAAGGCATCTGTTGTGGTGCTTAACCGGGTTTAGCTGTGAGCTGCGTTCTCCTGGTGTTAGCTTGGGTTGGGTAATGATTGGTTTGACCTTAAATGGTTAGTGTGGTGTGGAGCTTCCCCAAAACTGTTCTGGCACTGGGTACAGTTGCATTTCTGCTTTTGGAAGGATTGCAGAACTGGGTGTGCTCATCTCAGGCTTGGGGGGTGGGGTGTTTTGGTAATGGAAGAAATAAGTTCTCTTGCTCTCAAATCTGGAGGGCCCTGCAGTCCCCATCAGTTCCATTGCCAGAGCCATATCTAGCCATGGGGATGTGGGATGAACAGCTAGTGTGCCTTTTTATGGTGTGTTGTTGGCTGGCTGAGTTGGATTGGGCATTGGGGCAAGTAGGTGCTGCCAGGGGTCATTAAGCTCTCTGATTTTAGAGCATTTGCATTGTATTTTTATTGCCTTAGGTAACAAAGATACCTGTACTCACCGTTGCCTTACTTTTGGAACCAGGTGAGAGTGTCCAGACCAGGCCTGAGCTTGTATAGTTTGGTGCAAGACAACTAGTACATCTCATCCCAGATGTCCCACCCGGATCATTGATATGAAAGTATGAAGCAGCAAAACTCTTCAGTGATAATTAGTTCATAGTATGTTTCTAGGTGATGAAGATAAATGGATGTTTCTAAGACTGGATCCACGGTAACAGTTTTGAAAGCCATGTTTGAAGAAAGCTGCTCAGAATGTCCCTCTAAAGAAAGCCTGATAAATGTCTGCACCATCTGCAAATTCTTGTAAGTGCTGGCAAGTAGCATTACTTTAACTAGAATAAAGCAGAGGAAGCATTGCACTGTAGTTTGGGGAGCCAAAATCTAGAGGGGAAATGGGGAGATGAAGCTGTTGCTGAAGGAACTGCGGTAATCAGGAGGGCCTGGACACAGGCAGTTTTCTCAAATCAGTGGTCTCACCTCTGTAAAAACACATTTTGGTTGGGTGCTGGTGTTGCAGAAGCAGTGGGATGGCCCATGGGAGCTGTTGCCCAGGCTTGACCCTGAGGTTGCTGTCTCAGAGTTGAGCTGCCTCCTGTGAGCTGCTTGTGGAAAAAACACTGCCTGTTTTCCAGCCTTTGCCCAAGTCAGCTGTAGGTTGTCTCAAAGAAGACCATCTTCATCACCTGTAGCTTATCAGAAAAGCTAGGTGTGAAGCTGGATGTGAATAATAAAATACTCTTTCTCATAAATGCACCCATAAATGTGTAAATATATGTGCTGGTGGGGAGATAAAAGGTTAGTGCAGCAAGGACTGCTGGAGAGATCCTGTAGGCTGTCGTTACCAATTCCAAGCATGCCTTGATCTGGCAAAGTGGCACCTTTCCTGGGCACCTTGAGAAGGGAAAGCTGAAAGCCAGGTGACGAGAGAGCTGGACTAAGGTGGTCACATGTGGAAAGAAGCAGCACTTGGGTATCACAACAAATCTCTTGTACTGAGAGGGTTATGCAAAAAATACCCTTTTCAGAAAAAGCATTCAATAAGCATTTATCCTTAGGAGCTTGTCAGAACAAGGCCATATGCATATGCAAAGGCTCTTACTGACCTAGGCAAGGAAGTAGAGGACAAAAGCTGTGAAGGTTTATGGTACAATCTACACATACATACATTTTTTGTCTTCAAATTCTGTCATTTCTGTGGCTCAAACACTTTGGTGCTACGCTTCTGGCCTTGTTTAGCATGGCTGCCATTTTCATATGCCAGAAGTTTGAGCTGGTGTCCAAGCTCTCCTCTCACACTGGCATGAGAGGAGACCTGGCCTGTGCAAGCTGTGGGTTGCTCACGCTTTGGTTTATTGCAAAGCTCGGTGTGTGCAGGCAGCCCATGAGTCCCCTCTGCTGTGGGAGTCACCTCTGCTTGCCACTGAGTAGCTCTCACTTGAATCAATTAAAATCTGCTTGCCTGTTGTGTCTTGAACTTTCTGCTAAATGCATGTCCTGTAGGAACAACTACTTCTCCACCCTCAGGGTGAAGGTGGTTCTCAGTTGTGAAGCTCAGCTGCTTCACACCAGCAAAGAGCCCAGCCTGTGCCCAGCTTGTGCTGTGACTGATGGTCAGATCCAGCAAGCAGATGCTGGTCTGCTGCTCTAGCTGGCTTCAGGAGGAATTGTGTCTGAGTGCAGGATTTTGGCTGTGAGCCTCGAGGTGAAGAGCTGGGCTACAGATCTGGCTGCTTGCCTGTGTGGTTTCCAGGCAGACATTGCATTTTTATTGTCTTGGATATTTTGCTTTGGAGGTCAGTCGAGAAAGCAGAATGGGGCTGTCACTTGGCAGAAGTAGAAAAGTCTAGACAAAAAGTGAATGTGGTGATAGGCTGGGTATATGCTGTCAGTCTAGCACCTGGGGTAGCATCTACCTGTGCTAACCCAGAGGTAATGAAAGGCAATTTCTGCCAAGCTCTCTTTTGTTTCCCAGGCTGTACTGACCTTACTCTTGGCAGGTAGCCACTTTCCCTGCTCCGGCCGAACCACGCCATCCATCGTGGAGAGCAACGCAATTGGATGCGGAGGAGGAGCGATATCTCCCCACTGCCACACAGCTGGGCTCAAGGGCACAGAGGACTACAGAAAAAATCAGGCAAAGGATGCAGGCTGGACCTGCAGGGAGTAAGGACAGGCATTTCAGCCATAGCACAGACTTGTCCTGTAATTGGTAAAGAGAATAGCCTGGGTGAGGAGAGGATTTTTCAGGCCAGCCCCAAGCTTCATCTTTCCTGTGACTTGCTGAAATGTCAGGAATATGCAGGGGGGTGGTATGCCTGGCTGTGCAGTTGCGCCCTGCACTTGGCTGGGTCTCTGCAAGCCACCAATGTGCACAGAATACAGTTTGGTTGCTCTGATTGCTTTACCTTGTGATAATTCCAATCCTGCTTCCCCCAGGAGCAATGGCAAGGGGTGCATAGTGGGGACCTGACAGGGAAGACTCATTCACAGGGGACTTTGGGGTGTTTGGTTTGTGTTTCATTACTCTGGTTTGGGCAGTGATAAGGTGTTGTAAAGCCATTGGGTACTATATCAATTTATAGTTTAAACATTTTGCTGGATACACTCTCTTTGATACCAATGAAACAGCTAAACTGACAATCCCTGTGTGCAGCTCATGATGTGGTTTTAAAGCCCACAGTCTCCTCTGTAGTCAGTGAAAGTGCTAAAGCACTTTCTCCACGTGTCTAGGCTATCAGTTTATTTTACCATTACATCTGTGTGTTAGGCTGCCAGCTGCATCTCTTCCTGTCCTGGTCTTAAATGGAGAGCTAATACAACTTTCCTGTTCTTAAAACCTGCAATGGGGGTGTTCAGAGGTGTTGGTTCTTCAGTCTGTCCCTCCTGGGGAGGAAGAGGCTGTGCCCACAGGTTGGTAGGGTTAGGGTTGCCTTGCAAAGTGCGAAGAGGAGGAAGAGCACAGAGAAGCTGGCTGGAGTGTTTTTTGATTTGCAGCTGCAGCCTCTCCAGCAGTGGATGCAGAAAGCTACTGCTGGGAGGACTCATGGTGGTGGGTTATGGCCAGGTGGCATGGCTGGAAGAGGCTGCCAGAGACACAGCAGGAGAGCTCAAAAGTCACTCTCCTGTTCAGAGTTACCACTTCCCAATTCCCGAATGTGCCTGTGCATCTGTGTCCATGTCTGAGAACCAAAATCCCAACAGACATCAAGCAGCTGGAAAAAATGTTCCTTTCCTAGTGTGAAGCATCTCTTTGCAGGCCCCACATATCTCCTGTTCCACTTCCAGTTGGATACCTCCCACCCTTCCAACTTCTTGCCTCCTCCCCAGACCGCAGTTTCCTGGAGAAAGGACCCTTTTGTTGACCCCACATCCTCTCCTGTCCCTGCATACAGCAGTTCAGTTACCTGGAGGGTAGCTCGGTATTTCGTGCTTCCTTTGGACAGTGCAGCCCAGAAGCAGCATCCCAAGGGCAGAGGGTGCAGAGGTGGTTTCCCTTCCTATCTCCAACCTGGAGAGCAGCGTAGCTGTAGCTCACAGCCATCATCCTCACTAGCGCTTGGCTCTGTCTGGATAGGATGCGCCATGAAGCATCTCCGTGCTGCGCCTGCATGGGTGGAGGTGCCTCCAGGGAGCCACAAGCTGCTCCTCAGATCTGCAGCAAGGGAAAGGGACCCCAGAATGTGGCACAGAAGGTTCCTGTGCCTCCCATCCTTCCTAAAACAGGCAACATTTGGCTCCCCTTCCCTTTCAAATCAGTGCCCTGCAGACATTATAACGGGTTTAATTGCAAGGCAGCTAATGAGCACCCTCCAGGATTAGAGATGAATGGGTTTAACCCATAATCATAGCTTAGGGCATCTAAAAGTCTCAGTGGGCTTTGCAAATTTATCATTGGCCAGAAGATGTTCGATGGGAAAGCAGGATGGAACAACCTGAAGCAGAAACATTATCTAGCCGAGTTCTCTGGGCTGAGATTGAAAACAAAGCCCAGTGCTTCAAGGGAAGGTTAGAAGTCATAGCCGGACAGGTCTGATCCAGACCTGACCTGGAGGCTTTTGACTCCCCCATGCTGAAAACCCACTGAGCGCACCCGGCATGTACCAGGATTGAGTTTGCACTTTGGGGAAGGAGTCTTCATCTATGGTTTATTCATGTGCTCTAGGGTTTTTGTATTCCTTGTAATTGTTTTTACCTTATGACTGTGGCTGTTTCCATTAGGATCAGTCTCTGCCTCCCAGTTTTCAAGGCCAGAACGCAGGGCAGTGCTGTCCAGGAGAGCACTGCAGGTGTGCTCGGAGCGGTATGGTGATGGGTCAAACCATCAGATAGGTGTGACTTCCGTCCGACTGATGGGAAACACACTCTTCCTTGGGTCCCACCAAGAGCCCTGAGCCCATCTAGATCTAACCACTCCCTCTGCCACCTTTCGAGTCCTCCCTTCTGCCCAGAGAACCTCCTGGCAAGGGCAGTTGTCATTGCTATTCTGTCAGTGTTCAGCATCTGACATACAGTCTCTGATCATATTAGTAGGCTCTCAGGTACTTCTACAGTACAAATAATAAATAATAATGAGCTGCAAGGAAGACCTCTGAGTCTCGGGCTCAGGCTGGACTCTATCGGCTTCCACCCGAGGCATCCACTTTGCAGACCCTGCTGGGCTGGTGCTGCTGGCAGTGCAGCACTGCTGCTGTTTGGTGCCCTGCAAGGGGGTCCCAGCAGCCTTAGGAGGTGCTGTGCAGCCATCAACACATTTTTGTGTCACATTTCTGAGCCCTTTTAATGACCAAGTTTGATTGTGCTCAGGAAATTTATAGGAAACCTTACAATAAAATAGGAGGATACTGGCATGGTTCAGCAGATGGTAGCTGGGGACTGGTTGTGTTATTGCACACATGACTCTGGACAGAGCGTTGGTTTGTCTTGGCTTCAGCCAGCAAGAGCCCCTTTACGAAGAGCTGTCATCGCAGCACAGGTAGCACACGCAGCAAGGGGGTCTTGCTGTGCACAGCTCTTCTGTGGCACTGCAGCAAGCACCTGCAGCACTTGGTACCTGTGGGAAGGAGGGGTTTCTCCAGAAACTGGGGTTTAAAGCTGTGTCACTGGGGTTTTCTGCCTAGATTTTTGCAGACAAAGGAAATGCAATGCCTTCAAAGAAAAGTCTGTCTTGGGCTGGAAGCTGCAAGACTCTTACTGTGCTGTTTTCACATCCTCCTGGGGTTTCTCTCTTAGTCGTCTTCCTTACGAGAAGCTGCTGAAGACGTGGCTCTCGCAGTCAAGCGTGGATGTGTGAATTAATAAGGAAATGCTGGAGTGCAGGGAAGCAAGCCAAGGCTCCAAGCTTGCCTGCCAAAGCGGGTCGTGCTGGGTGCACGTGGGTACCCCAGCTGTGCTGCTTGCCTGCTGACTAGCCTCTCGTGTTTCTGAACAGAAGTGTATGGAGAATGAAATACCTGTCTTGGCACAAACACACACCTACCCCACAGCAGCGACCAGGCTTCATACAGAGAGACTGGAGCCAAGTTCAGCCCCTGGAGTCCCTGCTCTGGTTTACCTTTTTGGGCATTGCTGCTGTATGAAACAAGATGGAAACAGCTTGTCCCTTGGGCTGCCCCTTGCCATCCCAATGCCAGCTGTACCTCCAGGGCTTCTCTTCTGTCAGGCCTCACTCTGCTTGAAGATGGACCTTTGAACAAGGCCCCACAGATGTGTTCTTTTAAAAAAATCGCTGATCTCTCCTGGGGAGCTCAGTCCTTATCTGCCAGACTGTGGACTGCTGAAAGGTTCTGTCTGCAGCGTGAGCAGCACTCAGCAGAGCATCTCATGCCCGTTTGGCCCATGCTTCAGGCTGTGTCAGTGGGTCAGATGGATACCTGGCTGCTCCGAGAAAGGCAGCAACACCAAGTTACTGCACCACACCCATTCATCGGGGGTGGTGGTTGCACAGTGTAAGAGATTAAACGTGAGAGGTAAAGCTTAGCCCAAAGCTGCAAAGCGAGTCAGAAACCAGAATAAACCCTGTATCCTCTCAAATTGCAATTTAATGAGCAGGGACTGGCCTGTAGCTATTGTACCTGCTCCCTCAGAGCTGTCTGTGGCTGGAGAAGACTCCTGGCTGCCCACCTCAATCTGGGAGGTGAGGGAGCTCTATGGATCTGTTCTTTCCTCTGGGGCAGGGGTCAGCAGGGTAGCCAGCAGTTTGACATCCCTGTCCTCTCTGACCATAGCAAATTCCTGCTGCCAGTGAGTAATTGGCTGTTACTATTAAACCCACAAGGAATATTGTGGGACTATTTTATAAGGGAGGGGGGAAACAGTTCTAGAAATCGGAGGTCACCTGCAGAAGGTGAGCTGGGAGGTTCTTCATCCTGAAGAAAGAAACTAAGAGGTCATATGCATGACAAGTGGTAGCTGAGGAGATCTGAGTCTTGTTCTGAAACACTCTGCATTGAGAACTGGTATGTGTGTAGCTTGAGAGCAGAAATGCTGGATGCCATCATTCCTGCCAGAGATTTGCCTAGCAGAAGGGAGGTGCTGCTTGTGCCCAGTGGATCCCTCCTGATTTCTGAAGCCAGGAGTTGAGAGGCAGAGAGGCAGAGCCTTGGAGGAGCAAAGTAAGAGAGAAATGCATGTCTCTCCAGAAACTCTTGGAGATTCTTGGAAGTAGATGAGTGGGCTCAGCAGCTGCCTCAGTCTCTGACATCACTTTTTCTCCATGGCAACACAAAAAGACATCATTAGTTTTTTGACAGAGGAGTCACAAGGACTTGCGTGGCCTGGATGGGTGACACACAACGCTGCTTTGCCCTTGCTTTCAATACAGCTCTGGTGAGGAATGAGCCCTTCCTTTTTCAGGTGAGAAGGAAAAGCTCGGGCTGCAAACTCCCAAGACCTGGGTTCAGCAGGGCCTGTACAGGGGGACCGAATGTAGGGGCTGAACCTTTTCCCTCTTGCATTGTTCAAGTGTGCAGTCCTGCTGCAGAGAGCACCCTGAGAAACCGTGGCTCGCCCCTTTCTGGACAGGGCTACTACAGCATGCATATCTCCTTTTTTAGCCATTTTAATGAACCTATTTGCTGAATTCTGCACAAAGTCAGGTGTGTTCTTCATAAGTTACCATGATGAAGATTAGATTATTCCTGCAAAAAGTTCCCCCTAGCACTTGTGGTGTTAAGTGTGATCATGACTTTACAAGCTGGTGGGATCGCTAGTGCCCTGCCAAAACTGGGGATGCACAGTCCTTAAGGAGAGCAACTGCTGCTGCAGGAGCTCACTCCGGGCCCCTTTGAAGTCAATGGCAAGTTTCCCGTTGGCTTAAGTAGGAACATGTGTTTCTAGAAATGAATAATATGAACCTTAAAAAGCAAGGAGCAGTATGATCAGGGCATGGCCTTGTTTGACCCACAGACTCAGCCTGTGCTTTACTGCTATGTCTGCCTCCATCTCTCAACTGTACAGTAAGCAGTACAAGTTTGGTTTGTGTTGAAGAGAGCTATTCACTGTTATTAGTAATCTACATTATTAGCGTTAATTGGATTTGGGCTGATAAACTATGGAGGTTTCTTTGTTTTCTACCAGTAATTTCCACTTTATATTGGGCTCGGACAGAGTGTGTGTCAGCGCACATGGCCCCTGTATTTGACACGTGTTTTGTATTCCTGCTTTGGACAAGCTGGTAGAGAAGTCTGTGAATACAAAATAAAGCAGTCTCTGGAAAGAAAAACTTAAATACAGGCTTGTTGAAGCAGCTGGTATTTGCTTGTTCAGAGCAGAGTAGACAGTTAATAAAATTTCTTTCAAGTTACTGTGGTGAGTTGCTCCTTACAGCTGACGTGGTGTGTGTCCCAAGGTGTCACGTGCTCTGACTGCAGGAAGCTGAGTGAAGGCCCCCCAGACCCCCAAAAGATCAGGCCCTGTGGGAGGGTTTCCATACAACATGGTCCACAGTGTAGCACACATGGTCACCTCGTGTGCCCGTGACAGACAACCACAGACCTTGGTAGCTGCAGCACCAGGAGGCAGCGCTGGGGTCTCCAGCGGGGTCTGAGCTGTCTAAGTGTTTGTTTCCCTAAAAGCCGCTGGTTGTAACATTGGGGATTTATAAAATGTCACAGGGGCAGTCTGTAGTGCAGAGCTGCAGCTGTGTGGTCATGGCATGAGGATATTGGGTAGCTCAGCAGTGCTTTGCAGAGCATGTTGGTGGAGGCATCTCTGTGCAGGACTGCAGAAGCAATGTTCCCATGGCCGTGGCAGGCCGCGGCAGGCCGCTACAGCCATCTGACCTGAGAAGGGCACCAGCCACCATTAGTCTACCTGCATGGGGAAGCACTGCTAGGCAGGCCCCCCCTTGCCTGGCAAGTGCCAGCACAGTCTTCACCAAGACACCACGGCAAGGCCAGGGGCTCACATCACCTGGGGACCCGGTGTCAGGGGCTGTGTTTCACCCTCTAGACCAGCAGGAATCTGCAGGGGCATCGCAGTTTGTCTTGCCATTGATTGCAGGACGAATGCTTATTGAAACAATTGCCTCTAATAGCTTGGGAGAGGCCGTTATGGTCTGCCCGGGCAGTGATCTACGGATAATGGCTCCCTCTGAGATTTCCTTACTCTACTGCAATCCCCGCACCAGGTGTGCTAAAGCTGACCTGCAAAGAATAATGTTTGATTTTCTCTCTCTATCTCCTTTCTTTTAAAAAAGCCCTCCTTCCCCAGTTGTATGAAATTCTGCTGTTATTGGTGCGTTGCTCATCACTTCTTAGTGGCAGCACCAAATAGTGAGCCTTGCTTTTTGTGGAGTGGGGAGGCAAAATTGCTGATATTTTACCTTAGAAGCAGGGGGACTGTTGAGCCCAGCCTCCACTGAGCAGAGGGAGTGTGTGTGTCTCAGGCAGGGGCCTCAAATCCTTAACCAGGGGACAGAGGTGCCATGTGTGACCAGAGGCACCTTCTCTCCCAAGCCCTTCAGCAGGAGTGGCTGCTAAAGTCCCCAGCAGAAGCGAATTTTCATCCAAAGAGCACGCAACGTTTATTTGAAATTGAGGCATTTTGTGAGGATGTGCCAATCTGGACGTGATTTTCAACAGGAAACTCAAAGTGAATCATTTGGGCTTTTCTGGTTTGTTTTGATAATGGTGAAATGTCTTGTTTTGACAGAGACAGAATTGTAATTTCTGTGATGCAAAAATGTTTTACTTCCACCTTCTCATTTTACTACGTTTTCTGCTAGCTATAAATATGCTGTTCATAACAGTTATTAATTTATCATTATCTTCTTCTAGATTATATTTAATGCTATATCTAAATTTTTATACATGCTGTTGTGTTTTGACATCTAAGCCAAGTGTCTTTTTATTTTAGTCAAATGAAATTAATTTAAGATGCCAAGATGAAACAATTCACTGTTTATTGAAATGAAGTATTTTCTTGCTTTTGAATTAACTTTTTTCCTTTCACTTTTCTGCTTCCTGATGGGGAATGCAACTATATTTTAGGTGTGAGGCTGTGGAAAGCAGCTGTTTCCCATTGGTATGCTCTTGGGCACTCCAGTTAAATCAGTGCTAGTAATTAAAAGGCAGGCAAGCAGGTTAAAACAGTATGAGCAAAAATAATTTCCCTTTCCAGTTAATGAGGTTTCACATGGAAGAAGAAAGAGAGGATGAAAGGCTTTGTTGTGACCAGTTGTGTAGCTCTTCTCAGCCATGGTGCCTAGGAAATGACTGTAGGATGTCTGTGCATGCAGTCCCCATCTCATCAGCTCCCAGGCTGTTGTTGATGAAGTTGTACCTAGAGGCAATGAGAAACCTAAGCTAGAGGGCAACACCTCTGCCTTGTATAAACATCTGCCTTTGGGTGCTGGGGTTTCTGTTACAGTTGTTGCTAACTTGTTGTCTGATGCTTTCACATTGGGCCATGATAATGGCACTTATACATCACACTTTGAAGATGCTTTTTATTGACTTAATGTGAATATTATTGCCATCGTTTATTACGGGGAAGTATCTCATAGTAATTGAAATACAATATGGTGCCATTAATCACTCTGAATACGAAATGCTAACTTTAAACTGTTCATAGTATATTAAATGCTCCTCTAACCATAAAACAATTTGACTCACAGTCAGATAGTTTACGAATGTTTAGGATTCGTGGTGATTGACATTTATGTGGCGGCATTCACGTGCTGGTGTTCCTGAGCAATGTGTTTTCCGTGGGGTTTCTGTGAAGGCGTTGGAACTGGCAGCTTTCTGGTCCGCTGACACAGAGGTGTAAAAGGATGCAGACCACAGGCACGACCATCATCTGTCTAACAGCACCTCTGCTTCAAACCCAAGATAGACATGAGAGCCTGAAGCAGAGAGTCTGGGCTGCGTGTGGTAACTGCCATCCTGAAACACCACTGGCCTTCTTTCCTCCAAACATCTCGCAAAGGGAAGCAGCAAAAAGGAGACAGCAATTCAGATAGTGAGGTTTCAGGCAGGTGTTTGCCTTCAGGGGATGTTTTCCTGAATTCTCTCTCTTGTGTTACTTAGGATTAGGTGCCACTTTTAACAATAATTTCCAATTAGAATGAATCCACCTACCAAAAAGGAGAAAATTATTTAAACTGCTATCACAGTAAAACTATACTGGTGCTGTCCACAGTGCTTTGGCCAGCAGTGATAAATTCCCCCGTGATAAAGCCCCGGGAGTGCCCAGTGCTGCTGCAGCGCTTGCAGGGAAGGGGTAGGGAGCTGTGCACCCTGTGTGCATGGCCCACATGTGTCACCACGGCTCGGCACGGCACGGCACTGCTTGGCCATGAGTGGGGCAGGCTGGACAAAATGCCGTGTTTTAGGAAGCTCAAACGCTTGCTCCTGCGGCAGCTGTGAGAAGCACCGCTCTTAAACCACTTACAGGAGCCTCACTTTTTACTGCCTGGTTTTAAAAGCAGACTTCAATGGCGTTCGTGGGAGGGGGGAAGATGTGTAAGGTCATTTCGCAGGGGCACATGTTTAAAGATTTCCCAGGAAGAGCAGAGCAAGGTCTTTCTTCTGGGGAGGGAGTAGCTCCTTTTTATTATTTTTTTAGCTGGAGCTTTTATTGTCAATATGTATTTTTAATAAAAGGGAAGCAATAGAAGCGGTAGCAGGTGACGGAGCCCGCTGCTGTTCAGCTGCTGACATTTATAAGACAATGGCAACGTCTCTTGAAAACAGGCACTCGCTTGCCACTACTGTATTGATGTACACGTTTATTTTATAACCAGCAGCGGCGAGATGGGAACGATAATGCATGAAGAAATCCCAGAGGCACAGCCCGGAGGCGGTCTCGCAGCGCAGCCTCGGGAGGCTAACAGTCCTGGGTGAGTCAGTGTGAAGCAGCACAGGCTGCTGGCTCATACGGACTCGGCGCTTGCTCCTTTCTCCTCGTTTCTGGTGGCACCAGCTGTGTCTGTCTTAATCATCGTGGCGCGTTTGCGTTGCTTTCTCAATTATCTGCAAACAAACCTGGGCAGTTGCGTGGCAGGTGATGGCCAGAGAGTGCTGGTCGGCTGCGAGGCTGTGTAACGTGGAGGGCACCGGAGAAGTGAAAAATAAGTACACTACAGGCTATAAAAGAGGAGAGGTAGCCTTCCAGATAGCATATCGGAGCAGAATAAATTTAGTGCACAGGATCAATACAGACCACAGGGCAGACAAATGGCAGGTGCCGATCCATGGGCTCCAGCCCCCATGTCACCAGCTCAGACCCCTCTCTGTCTTTGCTGGGGAAGCACGTGGGTGCCATGGGACTTGCAAAGAAAGGCCCCTGCGTGAGGGGTTCCCTTAGCTGGCACTTAAGTGCCTCCAGGTTGAGGATGACTGGTGGTGTTAGGTGAGAGCACAGCCCTGCAAATCTGCTCTCCACCAAGTGTTTTTTGTCATATGAGGATAGTCCCCGTGGCAGCAGGCTGACCTTCACTCCAGGAGGAAACCTTATTCCCGGGGCACGTCTCATAGGACACTCCTTGCCGCAAGGAAATCAATACAGCAATATTATGATAATGTTACGCATCGAGCTTTTATTTTCAGATGAAAAGTTAAAATAAAGAATCCACTGTATTTATTGATTCTTTGAATTTACATATTTGGATATATATGTTTGAAGCCTGCCTTCTATGTGCAGCTGTTTGCCAAACATGACAGCGTTTGTTTTTTAAACCTGGGGGCGAGTTCTGCCCTGTGCATTTAAAGTAAGATTTCTCTGAATTATTGAATATGTCGATAAATAAAGCAGAGGAAGCAGGCAGGGAAAAACCCAGAGGTCCGTGGTGAAGAGAAGTTGTAGATGCTGGTAAAAGGCTCTTACAGCAGTAAAAAGCAGGAGGAAAAAAATGGGCAACTTAAAAAAAAATGAAGGGACAGAGTCGAATTGCATATCTCTGCTCTGGTTTTCATGGGCTTTGATTGCAATTACTAGCCTGGCCCTGGACTGTATTTTTTGTTTTTCTGTGAATTTAATTCCACCTCATGGTGGAGGGTGAAGGGTGTGAGAAACCCTTAAATAAATGTCACAGCAAAGGGAGGGGAGGCGTCTGAGATGTGCCACGGGCGTCCACGGGATGGGGAGACAGGCCCCAGGCTGGGAGAGTGCCAGATGAGCCAACGGTGCCCAAACGTGAGGTGGGACGGTGCTGGGGAAGCCCAAGGGACCATCGAGAAGGCAGGGGTGCACGTGTGGCTAGTGCCAGGGCTGGGGGCTGCCTGGGGGCTTCTTGGCCCTGGCCCCACCACCCTGACGGCTCTTGGGGGAGGTGGTGAATAAAACATCACGTTTTACAGAACATGTGTCATCCCGCCCCAAAATTATCAAGTCCCTTACTCTCCTCTCAAGAGATCTTGCATGAGCAACCATTTAAATGAGTGTTACATTATTTACAAGTTTCACTATTATTAAATTAATGTTACATTCATTCGGGCTTTTGTTTTGTTTTGTTTTCGAGGCAGAGCTGTAATTTGAGCAGCATATTCATCAAGTCTGAAATGGTGGCTCCAATTATTTTAACATTCATTTGCACATTCAGCTTCCTCTGCATCTGCTGGTTTCTTCCCTGCAACAGCATGTCGAAGCC
This sequence comes from Porphyrio hochstetteri, assembly GCA_020800305.1. Classification (NCBI taxonomy): domain Eukaryota; kingdom Metazoa; phylum Chordata; class Aves; order Gruiformes; family Rallidae; genus Porphyrio; species Porphyrio hochstetteri. The sequence goes on along the minus strand of CM036910.1, from coordinate 15,066,840 downwards.
GGGGACGCGTTTGTGCCGCTCGGCAGCAAAACCACCACGAGGGAGGCGACGGGACACGTTTGATCCCGACGCGGCCGAGGTCAGCGGGGCTCTTCTGCGGGGGCAGTGAGACAGCAGCCACAAAGGCATGCACATCCCTGCATGTGGGTTTCCTTTCTCTGCTGGTGAGAATCTCTCCCTGCATCAAACCTCGTGAAGACAGGGACAGCAACTTCTTAAATTCAGGCAGGGTAACAAAAAAAAAAGGCTCCATCGATCTGCTGGCATGGGAGCCTCAGTACGGCAATCGTGCGCACTGCTCGTTGAGGTGAGTGTGGGCTAATTGGTTCAAATCTGAAAGGATGCTCTTGAGTGCTGGGTAAGCAACCATAACAAAGCATCAGCCATTCAGCAAGTGCTGAAAATAAGCCAGAATAGCTAAGAAAAAAAAATATGTTTCATTATTTATTTTAAGGCTGGAAGTGTAAGCTTTCCTGACATGATCGTAAAATCTTATCATTTATTAATGCTCCTTGCTTTGAGGCTGCATCCCATCCCACCCCCAGCCTCCTGCCATTGCTGCCATCTTCAGCCCAGTCCTGCAGCTCTGCCCAAGAGCTGGCTGTCCATGCTGCTGCCCATCCCACAGCGGGTGCCAGGACTCCCGTCTGCCCAGGCACGGGCTCTCGTAAGGGGGGGGCGGGAAGGACCGGGCTTTTAAGTGAAAAAAATCAATAATTAGTCTCTTTTTCCTTTGTCTGCTTTCTCAGCCTGTGAGATTCACTTGAGCTTTTTGCCTGTGACCACAAGAGCTAATGACATGCTTTAGGGGGGTTGGGTTTTTTTCTTTCCTGGATCAGGCAGGAAGATTGTTTGCCTGCGGGAGCTAGAGCCTCTGGGTGAGCACAACCCAAACATCGTAGGAATCCCCGTAACACCGTGCGAGGACATGGCCCTGTTGTCTGGGTATCTGTGCAGGACCACACTGATGTCCATGGGATGAGATCTGGGAGCCATTAGGCACCCTGTTTTCATACCTTCCCCAGCATGTTCCCTTCCCCTGGGGTTTCTCCATTGCTGCAGCAGCGCGGGAGCTGTGGGGCTGCACTTCTAAGGGACCGACTGGAGCATCAATGGGATGCATGGTTGGAGGGGTGGGGGGAGGCAGGACAGCAGTGCTTGGAAAGATAATGAAATGTGGCCCCAGAAAGACCGTCAGCGATGGCTCCTCGGATGTGCCCGCACTCTGTTCATTAATCTGTGATAATTAGACTTATTTGCAGAGGTTAACAGCGGTGGCACATGGTAATTAACCGCTCGTTCCCCACCGAATGATTCTTAAAGCTTCTCACACGCTGTGGGTCTGGCTGTGGATAGTTTTGATGCTGGTGGGTCCCAGACCCTCTCCGGGGGGTGATGTCCCCCAAAATGACCTGTCTGTCCTAGACCTGCTGTGGGGACAGGCTGCGGGAGGGGACAGCAGGAAAACAGTACCCTCTCTGATGTTTGCCCATCTTGCTGGCGGAGAGCTGCAGTTTCCCAAGGGCAAAGGCAATCTTGTCCCAGCACCTGCAGGGCTGCTGCAGCAGGCGGGTATTATGGCAGGGCGGGTGGGAAGGCACCAGTGAGCCCTCCCCAGTTTTGCAGGACATTGGATATGGCATCAGAGCCACCAAGCACCAGCCCTGCTGCAGGTCCTGCTGGCCAGCGTCAGCAGAGCCGTGCTCAGCTCAACCAACCTGGGCTTGGGGAAGGTGGAGCAGAAGGGTGGATTTTGGACAAGATCTCCCCCCTCCCTTTTCTTCCCCTCTCCCCCTCTTTACCCCCATGCCCCCCCCAGCGAAACTGAGCTAATTAGTCAAATAGATGAGGATAGGCCAGGCGGGGAGAATCCCTGTTGCGTGTCCTATATTAGTAACTCACGTGGGAGTAGCCAGATTGGAAGGAGATTGAAAGGGAAAATTGTAGGTGTACGTCGGAAGATAAGTGGGCTAAGCCTTTCCCCTGGCCCTGTGCGTCTCGCTCCTGGCATGAAGATGATGTCATCCTTCTCTGTGGCCAGCCAGCCACCCTGCATCAGCCCCCCGCAGCGTGACGGCCAGCGGGATGCTGCTCGGGGGGTTTCAGCCCTGTGAATAAGTGATGAGCTGCTGGTGGGAAAGAGGCAGAGCGGGCGCCTCGGGATGCATTAAAGCAATTAGCCAAGAGTGAGGAGAGAGCGGCACGGGTTTTAGCCCCCGAAAAGTTGCACGGGCAGCTGTGCGGGGGCAGCCGCTGGCGGGGGGCAGCCAGGGACAGGAGTTTCAATAGGCACCGACCACGTCTGCCCCAGCTGCTGTGGGGAGCGGGGGCTTTGTCCTGCTCCTACCCACTTAGCCACAGCCACTGCCACTCCTCCCTTGAGCCTAAGGGCCCCTCTTGCCAAAACACATGCAGACCGAGTTGCTCTGCAGGTCATGAAGGCTGAATCTTCCCCCTGTTACGTGGGGTTTATCACAGGTAACTTCTCTTCCCAGAAAGTTGCCATGTGCCAACACCAGCCCTTCCGCCTTGACAATCAGAAATCCCCTCTGCTGCCCTGACCTGCCAAGTCTAGTCCCATCCCGGAGGCCAGCATACTGGGCTCCCCAAATGTTCAGAGGGCTTTTGGAGTGGGCATCACAGAAACACACGTGTGGTGGCTCTGCAGCATGTCCATTAGAAAGTGTCCTAAACAAAGGAGCACTCCTTCTGTGCTGTGGGAGGCAGCAGCGCAGTGGGTGATTTTCTGGCTCACTAACGGGGTGAAGTCACCTATGGGAGGGCCCTGTGCAGTGATTTCGGTTCCCCTGTGTGAGACTGGTGGCAGAGCCCTCGGTAAGGACATGGCACGTGCTGGCAGAGCACTGTCCTGCAGCTCCAATGGAGGGCGGGCATTTGCAATCAGTGCCTCCAAGTTTGCTTCAATTCGCAATCAAGTGAGTGCAGCTGGTGGCTGGGGGACCTGAGGGACCTGAAGCATCCCCACAGAGATCTTCGGCCTTTGCTGGAGGTGGGTGCAGCAGCGTACGGTGTTGTGGCTTCGGGAAGGCAGGGGCTGCCCACACTGCTGCCTTGTGTGTCTGCATTTGCATATTCTGCCTATTGTTTCAATTCTTTGGGGTATCAAATGAGTTCCTCACCCAAGTAGCAGGACACAAGAGCCTCCACAGGTCTAACGCGCAGCTCTGCCGGTGTGCGGGCTTTCCAGGTCATGGGATATGCTGTCGTATCCAGAAATTAGAAGCAAAAAAAGTCCTTCTGAATTAGACTTTAACTTGAAAACTAGCTAGATTTCCCCTCAACTGGAAGAATGTCATGAGTAAGTCTGGGAGGCTCCTCAAGCCCTGGCTCTGGGCAGACCCACCAGGAGCCCAGGCATGTCCTTGCAGATCTTTTTTTTTGGTTCAGTGACAGTTCATTGAACAGGAGATGAAACGTTTCAGGCTGGCATTTGTCAGTGAGTTTCTGACTAGCTGCAAAAATGAATGGTCACATCTGAAGGAAAAACATAGATAGGCACGGCTGTAGTGATGGGAATAAGCATTTGGTCGGGAGGACAGTTCTCTCCCAGCTTGCTGGCAGTGCTTGGGGTTCCTGCAATCCAGGATCTCCTCTTACCACCTGTCTATGCAGATCCCAGCACACCCAGCCCAAATGCAAGACCGAAATGCCATGCTAGTGCTGGCTCTCCAGAAAGGGGCATGTGCTGGTGCCTTATCTGCATCCCTCCAGCTTGGGTGTCTCTGGTCAGATGCTGGCCCGGTGTGGCGTGGCTCTGTCTGCAGGCTCTCAAGGGCTGTGTTTGGGTATGGCAGCTCTGCTGTCTGAGGCTGTAAAGCTCTGCCACTGTGTAGCAGCCAGCACTGCTACATTTTAGTAATAATTTGTCTCAGCGTGGCTTTGCGGGGGGTTGGCACTATGGGAAAACCTAACACCTTAATAGAGTGGCAAAGAGGTTTGCAGGAGGACTCTGGAAATTATGCCAAGTGATGAAAACCCAGTTTGTGGGTTACTCAGAGCCCTTCCTCTGAGCCACACTTCTTCACCCGCTTCCTGGAGCCCCGTGACGCATCCACCCAGCCGTGCTCAGCACATGCAGGGGGCAATAGTGTTTCTGGGAACCCTATAGAGACCTCAGTTTTCTGAGGGCTGAACAAAAAACAGAACATCTGCGGGGAGGGGGTTTCCCTCTCCAGCTTTTTTTCCTTTTGGAGCCAAAGTGGACCATGAGAGCAGTAGTAACTAGACAGGGACAGCAAAGGAAACGTTCAGCAGTGCGAGCGCTGACAATATAAACCCATCTTCTGAGCTACAGTTCTGAAGAGTGATTTTCTGTAAAAAGACAGAAATAATGCCAAATAAAACCTGTTCCTGTGTAAGACCTGCAGAATGAAAATGAGTCCAGCATTTCGATTTTTATTTCATGAAAGCCGTTTCCCCGTTTTCCAACCAGCTATTGCAAAAGGATTTGCCATTAGTAACAGAAGAAGCTTTGCATCTGGCCAGGGTTTCACCATCAGACAAAGGGGAGGACGTCAGCAAGGCATTAAATGTAGATAATGTATTATCAACGGGGAGAACAGACCTCCGGGGGGTGGGTGTGGGAAGGGATGAGGGGACAGGGCATCAGGAGGCACAAAGGCAGGGAAGTGAGGCATCTGGGAGGGCTGCAGATAGCTCTAGGGGGGCTTCTGCTCCCTCCTTGGGTGGCTGTGGCTGATCCCCCGATGCCTCCCAGACATGGCAGTCGGGGCAAATCAAATATTAACTGGTTCCTGCTCCCAACCTGTGTGAGGCAGAAGACAGTGAAGCAGGAAGGAGATTGGTGGAGCCAGGAAAATGCTAGGAAGCCATGCAGAAGCCAAACACTAAATTATTAGTGAGCATGAGTAGCAAAGCTCTCACAGGCAGCTTTGACAGAGACACTAGCAAAATCCCCAGGGTAAGGAAGAGCCTTTGTTAAAATTAGTGTAAGACCCAAGAAGCAGCTTTGGTGGATTCGAAGAGCAGCCCTGGGACAGAAGAGGGTGAGTGGGAAGGAGCCAGGAGACAATGAAATGCCTGGAAGCAGCGGCAGGGAAACCTAGCCGAGCTGAACAAATCCAGGGAGGAGGAAGATTAGCAGTTAATTACACTGCCGTCCTGCCAGGGAACCTCCAGCCTGGAGCAGGACACCAGGCACGCATGTGGCAAGCCCAGAGCCAAAGCCACCAGGCTGGGCAGCTTTGGTGCTGGGGAGCTACGCCTCAGCCAGCACTGCTGTCGGCAAACACCAGTTCGTGGGAAGGACCTGAAGCAGCAGGGTCAGAGCATCAGCAGAAGTCCTGCCTGTCCTAAAGCACAGGCACCATGCCCGACATAAGGACCCAGGCTAGGAGAGAGATGATTAGATGCCTGGCAGGAAGGGAAGAACCCCTGGGACAGCCTGAACTGCTAGTTGTTTGTCTTCAGGGGCATCTTGTGACTGGTCTCTCTGGTGTGTTCCTCGCTGTGAATGCCAACTGGAGCTGGTCCTGTAGCCTTTCAGCCCCCCTCAGTCCCCGGGTGTCAGCAGAGCCCATTGGCAGTAACCTTGTCCCCTGAGGAAACCTTGCTGGAAAGGAAGTTATGGAGGGATGGTGGATGATGCTTGAGGAGCTGGGCAGAGGAAACGCCGTCTTCCCCAGCCACAGATAGGACACTCAGGCCAAGGAGTGTGCCAGGTCTGCTGCCCACACAGGAGTCTTGGGCATAAGGTGGTGGATGGGACTGACCAGATAAAGCGAGCGGACTTGGTTGAGCTCCATCCCTGGAGGACCCTGCCAGGGCCACTGTGGACCTGCACCCCACTCTGTCCTCTTCATCACTGGCTGAAGCAGCGTAGTTTAAAAGCAGGTTTGGCTTTGCCTCCTCTGAAAGATGGGCCCTGGTCCAAATTCCACTGACGTCAAGAGGAGCCTGGCCCTGGCAGAGCCTGCTTGAGGTGGTTTTGGTCTGGTGAGAGCTCATCAGTCATACCAGAGCTCCAGAAACCCCAAACAAAGGGTGGCTCAGCCCTAAGTATTTGTATGGCCCCGTTGCCATAGTGTCCAGCAACCTCTGGCTTTAAACATCATCACAGCAGCCTGGAGAGGGAGTGATGCTTGTCTGGGTCCCAGACAGGAAAACAGAGGCACAGAGGCCATAAATCGCTTGCCTTTAGCTGAAGCAAAGGGGAGCTCATGGGCTCTGAACCTCCCAGGGCACAGGGCAGGCCAGTCCCTCCCAGCCATCACCTCCCCTGTGCTTGCAAGAGTCGACAAAGGGACAAACAACACCCGAGTCTCTGGAGTTGCTGAAGGCCACTCTGGCATCCAGTCCTTGCATGGATGTAGTGATACCCACGGCTGGGCAGTGCCACGGAATGGGGCAAACAGGCAGGAGCCATCACTGTACTTGCTGGAGGACATGAGTGTTGGAAGGGGAACAATGGTTGCACTAAGCTATGGCAGCTGCTTACCAGGTTGAGGGGCTGTTCTGGAGAAGGCCCAGGCGTATTGCTTTGAACATCGGGCACGTGGCACACACCAAAGGGAGGCTGCCCGACCCGGGCGAGACGGGTGGCTGGAGGACACAGGGAAGGGAGCCATGGGCTGTAACAGGAGCTACTGCAAGGATCGGGCTGTCTTATTTTGCAGAGATTGGGCTCACAATGCTAATGCTCTTGGTGCCTTTCCAGCGGCGTAGGAAAAGGATGGATTTGCAGGAGCGTCCAGCGGCCATGACTCAGCACAGGCAGAGCTGCAGCGTGGTCCCCAGCCCTGCACCATGGCCCTCCTCCTGCCTCCTGCTCGCCGGCCACGCTCCATGCAGAGGCAAGCACTTAAGGGCTGGCAGTAGCCTTGGCTGTGCAGCCAGGGCTGGAAGAGGTGAGGGCATCACCACGGAAAACCTCAGTGCTTGAAGAGTGGTGTTAGCCCCATGGGGAGTAGATTTCTATTGGTGATTAAATTCCCTGAGTGTTTTTACTGTCACCCATACAGGCACAGACCCAGGGTCAGAAATTACCCCAGCTCTTAACGGTGGCTCTGGAAATAAGGAAAGGCTGAGAGGAGAGGGGCGAGGGTGTCCATGCTGAGGTGTCCGTATGACTCCAGGGATACAGGGTACGGCTCTGAGACATGCAGACAGATCAAGGCAAAAGCCTGCATGAAGATGTACAGGCTTCACACCAGCAGCTTCCAACAGGAGGGCAGCCATGAACCCTGCCCCAAAACGGGGCACAAGGTGCAAGGGGTGGCTGAGCTGCAGAAGGGATGTCTTCACAGCAAGACAGCGCTTCCCTTCGCCTGCAGCTCAGGGAAGACCCAAGAGCCCCATTCATCTGGGGCAGCTCTGGGGGTACTTGGGGCCTGGGACCATTCTGGGGTTTTTTATTTGGGTTGCTGTCTCGTAGGTATCTTTTCTGTGGGATGAAAGTCCCGGAGGGGAAAAGCTATTAAGGATTTTTCCTGTTTGCTGTTTTAGCTGATGGAAGTGATAGTTGATATGTTTTGCTGAAGCAGATGGAGGAGGAGGCTGTGGAAGGCGTACCGTAGCAGGGGGAAGGATGCTGAAGCTTTAACAAAGGGTTTTTATCCAAAATGTCAGTTGGTCATTGAAATTAAGTGATGTTAATAAAACAAAGAGAAACACTGGGCAGCAAACAGCCTGCTCCGGTCAGCTCTCAGTGACTCAGCTCACGTTGCTAACGTTTTTCTAATCACACCATTTGCACCTCCTTTTGCCTCTCCAGAGACTTCAGGTAAAGCAAGGACCCACACTTCTAATGCCAAAAAGTAGCTTTATAAAAATACCTACTTCCAGGTCTTTTTATTCAGCACAGGGAAGGGAACACTGGGCATGAGCCCAAGTTGTACTTTCCTTTGTGGGTCACCTTTAAGAAATGAACAAATGGAGGATCCAAACATTAAAATAGAATATGACTGGAAACTTCATCAGCGACTGAGCTCCCCTTGGCATGGCTCCGACCCTCCTTGCCAACTCTGCTCCCTGGGACCCAGAAAACCTGGAGCTTCGTGACGTGATATTATCTGGGAATCTGCCGGGAGAGGGGTCCAGGCATCCGCTAGTCATGCCGGATGCGCTGCACTGCTGAGATACACCCTGACCTTTACAATGCCTTTGGGCCTTCGGGGGTTAGGAAAATCTTAGCCTGGCTGAGGGAAAATCCTTGCACAGAAATCAGCTCTGCACAGCTCTCCCCCTCACCGTGGGGCTCCTGTGCTGGCTCCACAGCAGGCACAGCCCCCCAGGGAAGCAGGGATAGGGAGAGTGCTCTGGGAAAGGGCTGTGCAGCAAGGGAACAGCCTTCTCATGTCACCAGCCCCTTTTCCTATCAGCGATGGGGGAAAATATGCTGATGACTTCTGGGGCTGCTGGGTACGTGCTGGGCAGCTCTGCCTGCGAGTAGGGCAGTAGGCAGCTCCCTGGGGCGCCATGTTTCTCTGGTAGCTGGTAAGATGCTGAAACAGTTCCTTGCTGGTGTCTCTCCATGTGCTGGAGGTTGTGCTTAGGCTGAGCAGCCGCTAAGGGGGGAAGGGAAGCCCAGACCTCCCCCACGGTGCAGTTGGGGCTGCCTGGGCATCCTCTGGCTATTGCTACATCTTGTCCCCTCACATCAAGGATGTGGTTTTTTTCCTGCACTATTTCAAGCCACACCATTGCAGAGTGGGAGGGAAGAGGCTGTTGCTTGCAGCGGGGGCTGGAAGCAGCAGTGTTTTGCCCACAGGCTGATGACAGTGGGGAACGACCCCAGGGCAATGGCCTTTCAGGCACCTGTGGGAAGGGGCTCCTGAGCCTGAGCCCACCTCTCAGCTTTAGCTTCCTTCTTCGTCCTGCACTGCAGTAGCAGCCAGAGCCCCCAGCTTAAATCCCAGCAGGTAGGGGCAGAGTGCTGCAGGTTGTACGAAGGTGGGCAGTGAGAGGTGAGCCCCTGCTCCCAGTGCCCCAGCTGTTGCCCTCCTCCGTGGTAGGACATCCCTGTCTCCCCTCGCAGGCTGCACAGGGGGGCCTTTCCTCACTTTCTTTGCTGACTTCTGCCTGTACCACCAACACCAGGCACCCCTCCTCCTTGAGCCCCTGCTCCTCTTACTACTCCCTCCAAATCTCATCCCAGGGCTGGACAAACCCCACGCCTCCTGCCCTCGCTCACAGCTGCAGCTTCTCCCAGCGACTGCAGCATGCTTGCATCGAGAGCGCATCTTAAATAAATCCTGAACTGATCCAGATTTATAACTTAATTGGCTGGTTGTAAAAAGTTATTTCCCTTTTCAGCCCTTGTGCAATAGGTTCACCCCTCCTCTCCTCGTTTATCTGTTACTATGAATATTTGATGGCTGACTGTAATGAGGAGTTTAAATACCTAAATTTATTCTCTGGTACAGGCACACTGGCTGCCCTGCTGACACTGGGGAGCTGTGTGGCAGCCTGGGGCTCGGAGGGCTGGGGGGGGGGGCCACACAGGGGTAGGGGTTCCTGGGACTTGCCACATGCCAACATGGGCTGTGGGGTGAGACCCTGCAAAGGTGAAGGCACTGGCTGGGCTTCATGGGGGCTTGGTAAGGACAGGAGGTGGCACTGCCTCACAGGTCACTCCTGCTGCTGCCTTCGCACCTTGGTGGCTCTTCCTTTCCTCCCTTCGTTCTCTTGTGTCCCCCCTGGGAGGGGTGGGGGGCTCACGGCATTATCCCCATATGGCAGATCAGCTGGTGGAAAGGAAACACGTGCACAGAGGAGATTAGTCTGTAGGAGAAAGGGGAGAGTTGCCTTGTATCTCACTCAGGCCAGCCGCCAGCTCTGCAGATAGGCTGTGGTCAGGGCTACGGTCTCGTGTTGGGGCTGGCTGGCTCTCAAACCCAACCCAAGCCACCAGAACAACAGACTTGCTGGCTCGGCAGCTCGGGCAGCCAGATTTCCATGGACATTCTCTCCCAGCAGGTCCAGCCCGCTCCAGTGCTGCCTGTGTAACACAGCTCTCCACAGAGCTGCCACGTTTTCTCCCCCTCCCCGCCAGGCACATGTGGAGCCCAGACAGCCCCCGCAGAGCCACACGAGCCCAAGGCCCCACTTCAGCGCCTTGAGTTGCACACACTGCACGTGGAGGCAGGCTTCACTGAGACCTAAAAGCATCCAGCTGACTCCATCCAGCTTCGCTATTGGCACCTACGAAAGAAATAAAATAAAATAAAATCCCATCAAATTGGTAGGAATACAGCTTGGGGGTTTTTTCCCTGTTCCTGGCCCCCTGCCAGGAGAGCAGAGCAAAGCCGGCCCTGCCTGCCCCTGCCCACGCCATCCTTTCCGCCCTCTTGCACCGGGCACTGAAGACTCAGAGAGGGCATGAGGAAGACAGCGGTGCTTTTCTGCTGGCCCTCACGCTGTTGCTGGCAAAACAGAGCGGGAAACCAAAATGATGGGAGGGAAATGCCCTCTGGAGCGGGGTGTCTTGCACCCCCTGCGTTGCTAGGGTTTGCCAGGGGACAGGAGGTTGTGCGGGACCCCAGCCTGGCCCTGTGCAGCTCCCGCCGCTGCCACCTGCCCCCAGAAAAACGTGGAGGCTACCAGGGCATAAATAATTCAAGAGCTGTGAAGAGGATTTCTCCCCCCTCCTTCCTCCCTTTCCTGGCTTATAACAAATGTTAATTTAATCAATCGGCAGTAAATCTGGCTGGTTGCTGACTCACGGCAGACGGTGCCCCTGCGGGCTGTAGCAGCAGCTTCCCTCCCTCCTTCAGAGGCAAACAATGCGGGAGCCCTTTCCTTGCTTTTCACCTTTTCCCTCTTTCCCTTCAGCCGGTACCAAAAGGAGACAAAATACATCCGAGGGTGCGGGCAGGAGCGTGGAGCTGGCAGTGGGAAGTCCTGGCTGGAGGCTGGCTCTGTCCATGGCCATGGCTGGGGATAATCTGGGGCTAGGGAGGCCACAAGGCACACAGGGCTAAAAGGTGCAGCGCCGGCATTTACCAGCACCAAGGGGCTGTTGCAATATCTGGAAGCCCATCAGGTGACGTTATCTGGGCAAACAGAGCAGGTTACTGTGCTGGTGACCCCTGCCAGGGGTCTGTCCCCCACTGCCCCTTGCCCTGCTCCACATCCCACCCCACCCCCGCCAGGATGGTGGGAGCAGAGCAAGGCTGAGGGCACCAAGGACTTTGGGACAGGCGTGCTCAGCGTTTCTGCAAGGGGATTGGATTGAACAGGGGTCATCACCTGTGGCGGTGGTGCTGGTGCCTGCTCACCTGAATACGGGTCTTACTCCGTGTCTGGTGTAGGAGGTCATTCAGAAGTGGGAGGGGGGAGAGGGACAAATCTCACCATGAGGGGCTGGGCACTGACATGCAGCTACTCAAGGGCATTAGTCTCTTGGGCTGATGGAAAAAGAGGAGAGTGGCAAAACAAAACTGTCTGGAAACAAATATGAAAGTTGCAATTACTGCCCAAATGAGATCACTTTTTGTCCTTTTATCTATGTCCCTAATGTTTTGACCCATGTAACAGCAGGACAAGGAGGACGCGATGAGACCAAATTGGAAATTGTATGTTGAAATGTTTTCCCAAATGGAAATTGCTTTACAATAAAGTGGATTTTTTTTCTGCTTGAACATGTCCATTTTTGCTCACAAAAAAATCAATGGCAGCTTAAAAAAATTCGAACGTTTCTTCGAAAGTTTAATGGGGGAGAAAAAAAAGACAAGCCCTTCCCTGATGAATGTACCATTTTCATCAGATAAAACCTATTAATATTAGCTAGAAAGCTTTTACTTAGTGGGTTAAAAAAAATTACTCCAGTGGCCCTTTTTTTGCTGAGATCAAGAGCAGTATGTTTAATATCTGTTACAGCCTCTGTCAGGAGACTACCTCCTGCCTTGGCAGGGGATGCAGTCAATTATCTAATAGGTCCTTCCTGCGGTGGAGCATTAGGCTGCCATAGTGCTGCCGGGGATGGGGGGGGGGGGGAAGGGGTGTGTGTGAAAACAAGGGTGCTGGTGGTGCCCCGCCATGGGTGCTGTGAAGCAAGGGCTGTGCTAGGGGTCCCACACGGTACTGCTCCCCCCGACACCGCCATTGCCACCTGCTTCCCCTCAAAGAGGACCAAGACCTACTTTTGAAACACGCAGCGGAACCCAACTGCAGATGGGAGCATCTGATGTTGGGATTTCCTGGGAAAATGAGGGGCGAATCCTAAACTCCCAGCAAGGGGTTTGGCTTCGCCACCATTTAGGTTAAGATTCCTGATACATCTGTTGGGCAGAGGAAAAGATCTTTATTCTTCATCTGTTGTTCTGTCTTTCCTCTCCCCCTCATGCCAGGCACCTCCTCACCATTTTTTTCTCCCAAAATGCACATGTGGCTTCAGCCTGGGCTTGGTGCCTTGCACGGACAGCGCCACAGAAACCTCCTCTCCTGGCTTCTGTGTGTGTCTGTTGGTCCTCATCTCCCTGGGGAAGGGATGGGGGGCTTTTATGTCTTGAGTACCATCCAGCCCAGGACAAGCAGATAGTCAGCAGTGGAAAACAACACCACAAGTGTTCTTTGGCTGTCACTTACCTTGGAATGGGAAGTGGAGGAGGGCTGTGAATCAGCAGCGCTCACTGTGGAGAGTGCTCTTTCAATACATTGATCTCCTATTGCGCAGCTCCCTAAGTAGTGTGAAGGTTTTGCTCACAAAGCTTTGATTTGGCTAATCAGCAGGATTATCTGCTGCAGCATGTCTTGTGGCTCTTGGGAATGAAAGGAATTACAGAAGTGTGTTAATATATCACAAGGTGTGCTTGCCAGTAGCTCCCGCCCAGCACAGGCCCCAGCACCCACCACAGGGGACACGGGCTCCCAATGCCTCCAGCGTCTCCCTGAAGGGTCTGTGCCCACACACCACTGGTCACTCTGTGCTGGGGTGACACTGTTGCTTTAACCCTGGTTATTACCACTCAGAGTGCTACCTGGAGTGTTTCTCTTCCCAGCTACAGGAGGAATGAAGGTTGCTGCCTTGAAGAGCTCTGTGTCGGTGCCACCTAATTGAAGGATAACCCTGGCAATGGGAAGGAATATCCTGACCTCCGGCACTCTCTGTTTCTTTGATGCAACCTGAACTCCTGCAACACCTCCAGCACCTCTGTAGGGCACATCAGAACACCACCATCCCAGTCTGGGCAATGCCGGTGGGGTTTCCCTGTCTATCTGCTAACCCTTAGCAGACAATGGTTTGTTTCCAGGAGGCTCAACACTGGACTCCAGAGCACTTTGGGAATTCCTGCTGCTTGCAGTGGGCTCCCCTGCCCTCCAGCACCATGGTTTCCTCCAGCAAGTGCCACCCATTGAAGCCACATGTCTTTTTTGCCCTTCCAAGTGGCCCCAGTGTTATGGAGTAGCTGACTGCTTCCCTGGGGTTCCAGACCGCTCTTGGGGCAAAGCACATGCATGACATGGTCTTTGCCTGACTTTAAAAACCCACTTTTAAACCTACTTCTAGAAACCTTGGATTTCTGCTAGACCACGATGCTCTGGAGGGGAGCTGCATGGCAATTAAAATGCTACTGTTGTTCTGTTTCAATTAGAGGTCCTCTTAATTGCCAAGTCTTCAAGGTTTTTAAACCAGCCTCTGGTGAAAGACTGCAGCAACGTGCGGAGATAGATTGTATTCACATGTCATCTCACACACCAGCAACCGTCAGGGCAGCTACTCCACCGCAACAACATCAGGCTATCACGGCTCGCTTCTTGATTTCTTTTGTCACTGCTGTTCATTACCAAAAAGCTCGTCTGCTGTTCAACAAAGCACTTAAGGCCTTACTTCATTTGCAGCGAAGTCAATTCCCTTTTGCGGCGCTTCAGCATGTCTACATTAAGGATCCATGTGGAAAGCACACCAGATAGCTGCTTCAGTCGCTCCTCCCAGTCTAGGCAAGTGGGAAGAGATGCTTTACCTCCCAAGGCACTGCAGGGAGCAGGGCTGCTTAAAAAAAGTGTGCGTATTTCACACAAATTCTCAAAAATATACCTATTTCATCTTAATTAACTTGATCTTACTCAAAATTAGGCTGAGCGCTTCCATACAGATTCGCACATTTATTTGACCAGCTAAGGAACAGCGCGATACTGTCATCCCCAAACTTGGCTTAGCTGTTGACCTTCCTTTTTTGGAGCATTCTCATTTGGATGGGAAAGAGGTACCACGTTTCCATATCCTTAGCACATCGGCTGCTGCTTTTTTTCCAGGGCCCCACGTGGGGGGAGCCAGGTACCGTGGGCTACCTGGCCTCTGCTCTGACAGTGTTGACAGAGAACCAGTCTCCTGGCAGACAGCAGCCTGAGGGAAATGCTGTTTGGTGCAAGACTGAACAGAACAGCAAAGGAGGAATAATGCCAAATTTCTTCATCTTGGCTGTGGAAGGGAATGGAGGAAATCACCCTCCTCTGGTGCTTTTGGTGGTGCCTCTATGCCACCACCCATCAGTACATCATTTCTAAGGGGCATGCATCGCCCAGGGGGATGTGCTGCAGGGGGAAAAAAGACTGGTCTGGGGGACTGGAGGAAAAATTTTTCCACATGCACAGAGGTTACTGCCTGCCTGAGAAGGAAATACAGGAAGGAATCAGCACAGAGATCCTTGCAGCTTACAGCACACAGAGAGAACCACTGTGGGAGGAAGAGGAAGGAAGTTTGCAGAGATTACTTCAGGGAGGCTCATTTAAATAAATCCCACAGAAGGGTTTTTTCACAGGAAATACATTTAGTGGATCAAGAAAGCAATACATGGAGCAGATGATCCTTATCGAGGCTCCGTGCTCGGGAGGAGCAGGGCCAAAAGTCAGCCGTGGTGACAACACGGGTGACCTCAGTGATGATTTGCTCGGAGTGAAGCGCTGAAGTTTTACGTGCTGCTCGGGTGCCCTGTCATTCAGCCTCTCTCCTCACTATAAAAAAGACTAATTGATGCAAACCACATTTTTTCCAGCAGCGTGTGCCAAAGCAGCCAGCGCATTGTACGCACACAAAACAACAACCAGACTTCCGCATGGCTTGAGTTAGACGGATGACAAGAGCTACCAGGGGGAGTCAATTAAGCGGCAACTTTGGAGTCAAACTTGCAGATTTTATAACAGTGCCTAGTAAATAATGGGCACTTGCACATCTCCTTTCACTGAAAGGCACTAGCATATGTCTTTGAATATGTTCTCCTGGTAATTGCACAGGGAGCGTACACATTTGGTCCTGTTGTCTACTATGAATAATGCATGGTGAGGAGGGGGGAGCCAAAATTGCCGAGCTGCTCGCTTTTAGATGGACTTTTTTGTCATTGTTATTTAGATGTCGCAGCCATTCGCCTAAAGAATTGTTCATCTCCTTTGTCACTGTAAAAGTGCACTTATTTGGGAGGGAGTGGAACAAAAAAATAAACCATGGGCTAAAGCTAATCTGAGATTATCCATGCAAATTGGCAGCTGAGATTCACATGCGAAAATCGACCCCCAATGAAAACGACTAAGAGGATTTCTGCTGAATTTCGGTTTTCTCCCAACTCACTAATCTATGCTGGGGAAAAATCCTCCCGTCTGGTCTCGTTTAGGTTAAGTAACGTTAATAATCTTAAACTGAGGATGGCAGATACTGGGATCCATTTTAAGCGCGTGCTGCTGCTGACTGCCGATGCGCTGCTCACAAAGCAGAGGCTTTGCTTCTCCCCTTGGTATTTCCCACATTTGTCTTAAATCAAAATGGTTAGTCAGCACAGCCAGCCCCTTTGCTGTCACCTTGCTGGGGGTTTTTTCCCTAAAACTCCCACTCAAAAGGCAGAGTCAATTCAAAGTGCAGGACGCCTGAAGGCTAAGCAGGCTGCCCGGGGAAAATACAAAGAGTGCATGGTTTGCAGGCTGAGGTTTGAGTATCTTGTAGGAGCCAGAGCTCCAGCTGTGCCTGGATTGTACCTTCACAGTATTAGCACGCAACGGGAGCATCTTTCAGAGACGTGTCCGAACCAGCTCTGCCCGGTGCCAGCAGCTGTGGTGGTGACAATGCAGGGACGCTTTGCCATGCAGGCAGCTCAGGTTGCCATTTCCAAGGAACATTTGATGCCAGTTTAAAATCCAGCTCGCTAAGTAGGTATTTACTGCTCACCGGCTTGCATCGTGCACAGTGTAATACGAGAGTTGCATCCAGGGGTGGTGGTTAAACTTGCACAAGGGCATTTAAAGCAGCTGAGGTAGGTGCAGCACATGTTCATGCTCGTGTATCTGGTACACAATCATTGGTCCCTCATAACCACCTCTAACTGCAACTGTATGGCACGTGCAGTACAAATTGCTTGCTTCGATTCAGTTAAGCTACAGTGAGATTCGTACTTGTTAATATAAAAAGCACTTTTTTTTTTCTTGCTTTTTTCCTGTGACCAACCTGCTTGAAGCCCTCTGGGGATCCTGAAGAGTGCTGAGGTGCAGCTCCAGCAAGGTTTTGCTCGGGGCTGCGGGTAAGCACACAGCAGCAGCGATGGCTATGGAAATGTTGCTTAAGGCAGCTCAGCACACAGGGGTGCTGGACTGAACCCAGTGGTTCCCTCCCTGACAAGGACTGAGGATGCCATGCTGCTCTTGGTTGCAAGACCCAGTGACTGTCTGTGGAGGGAGAGGACGAAGCTCATACTGAGCACCCAAGCAGAGCAGCCATGCCGTACCATGGGGCCAGGAGAGCAAGGGCCAGGGCAGCCTCTCCACATCCCCACCAGGCCCCCTTGGATGCCCATCCTAGTTGTGCAGCATGGGGGCTGGAGAGGAGAAGAACAGCCATTTGTGTTTTCTCTTGTATTTTTTTTCCAAGGGATTTTGGGCCCTCTTGCTTTTAATTTCATTAAAATCCCAGATATTTGGACGCTTTCCATGGCTGACTGAAAAATGAGGGGGCCGGAAAGGATTATGTGAAAAACTTGTCAACATATTCCTCTTCCCACACTCTGCTCTTCCCCTGAAGTGACCCGAAAACTCCAAAAGTGTCATTCAATAATAATTAGCCCATCAGACAAGAGTGAGAAAATTCAGGCTCAGGAGCTGCCACATTTCCTCCCCCTCCCCAAATACCGCCACGGCGCGCTGTGAAGCCGGCGGGTACGCCTGCCAGCCTTGAAGCCTCGCTGGGGACGTGGGAGGATTTGGACATGTCCACGGCCTCGGTGCCAGCTCTGGGCACCAGCACCCTTGGCAGTGGCAGCCGTTTCTTCGAGAAGCTTGCGGCCTGCAGGGATGTGGGGGTGCGGGGTGGTGCAGAAGTGCCCCCAGGGACCCGGGTTCCCATGGGAGGGACCCGCAGGGTGGGCCTGTGGTGTGGCTGGGCAGCTGGGAGAGGGTGGCAGCCCCCCCTGCCCAGCAGCTCTCTCCCTTGCGTGCCAGCAGGGTAGTCCAACAGCCAACATCAGCACCCAGGGACAGCTGCAGTCAGGAATTGTCTTGCTTGGACAAGGTGGAAAATTCAGGGGTGCATCTCACCTGCTCCCATAAGCATAGCTCCTGATGCAGCAGCATTTTTGAGTCCCACAAGACAGCTCGTTTTCAGGAAAAGCTTAGAAAGAGCTGCCAAGGCTTGTGCCAAAGACATTTGGGAGTGAAAGAGCATTTCTCCCCCCCACTCCTGTTGGTGAGCGCAGACCCCACTGCTTGCTCTTAATCACATGTTGGTGGTGCCTCGCTCCAGAACAAGGATTTTTTTTCTCTAAAGAAATTCCCCTGAACTAATGAATGCCAATTAACTGGAGTGTTTCAGAGGCCTGAATGCACCCAGGGAAGTGGCCCCGGGCAGAGGGAGTAGGGGGCACTCTGGGTTCAAAATCTATTTGAGGTGTTTTAACATTTAGATGCCTGGAAAAGGTCCATGTATTCTGTAGGGAAAATGTCATTTTATTGGTTTTTTTATGAACACACCAAAAGAATATTCCATCTTACTGTTTCAGCTCCTGGAAGGGTCACTGTTACCTGGCAGCAAACAGGTGAAATGCCTTTAGTTTTTCTCCTTTGTGGTGGGATTTCAGTGGACTTTGGACTCTCATGGTGACTCTTGCTCATATCTGGTGGGTGCATTGCTCAGCCCCGAGGGGACCCAGGGTTTCCAGTTTCTGGTGGAGGTGAGGACCTAAAGCCACCCTACTTTCCAAACAAAACCTGGTATGCACAGACCCGAGCACATCCCCGCGTGCAAATGATGCAACCAATGCTGGAAACGCATCAGGGCCCCGGAGGGATTTGCTGATGGCTGGTGCTACAGGAGGCTGTCATCTCCAGCTCTCCGCAGCAGCAAGACACCGTGGTCAGATCACCGGGCGTAGGGGACATCACACAATCAGGATTAGTGGTGTAGCTGGTGAAGAAGCTGATATATTTCGCTTTGAGGGCTTGGAGAAGGTTTTCATGAGATTTAAATTATCCTGTGTTTTAATTATTGATTGATCAGTCCCTCGGTGAAGCAAGATTGCCAAAAAGAGGGTTTCAGGACAGAGTGGAGCCCATCTGCATCTCTCCGGTAGCTGGTTGCTCGAGGCACATTCAGTAGGGCTGTTCCCTGCGCACGAAGATACTGGCAGCGTGGAAAGCTCAGTTCATTACTGAACACACGGCTGGCATCAAGCCACTGGGAGCAATGCCTTTAGCCTCCAGTGCATTTCCCACCTCCTAGGAACACTGGTCACCAAAGATTGCTGCCTCTGACCTGCAGCCAGCAGCCACCTCCCCTTCACAGAGCTTGGGCTTCGAGAGCTCTAGCACTGGTGCACAGAGCCACCCCTCTGCCCTTCTTCTTCTGTGGCTTCCCACCACTCTCCTCCCACCTCCTCCCCCTTGCCCATGGCCCCTTTGCTGCCCCACTGCTGCCTCGGAGCCCTGTCCCCTGGTGCTCCTCCCAGGCTGGCACCTTGCAGAGACTTTGGTTTTGCAGGGGGATCAGCCCGGCTTGCCCAAACGTGTGCTGAGGGACGGGCACAAAGCCCCCGACCCATGGAGGTGCCACACACTGGGGGACACCTCTGCCCCCTCCCCGGGGACACTGCCAGGGCTGTGCCGGGGGCTGCCAGAGAGGTCGGGCACATGTGCAGCTACATGCTTGCTTGCATGATGCTGCCCAGAGCAGAGAGGAGCAGTTGCACGCCTGTGCTCGGCTTACAGTCCTCAGGACAGACTGATGGACAGATCGACAGGTACAGCATCCCTTGACCCGCACCAGCCTCCTTGTCCTGCAGGCAGTTGAAGGCACTGAGAGGACTCGTGCTCTGGCAAGGGCAGACTGACAAAACTGCCATGTAACGGCCCATTTTAGCCATCACGTGGGCAGGTAGGAAAGAGGGGATGGGGTGAAGCGCTGGCTTGTTCATCCCCAACCCACCCAAGCACCCCTGTCCATCCTCCCCTTCTCTGGGCTGGTGCTGCACAGCAGGGCCTGCCCTGCCGGGTCCCATTCTGCACCCTGGGGGTGCTGGGTCCCGCCCTGCCCTGCAGCTCCCCACTGCAAATGGGGAGGCACGCGCTTTGGTTTAGCAGCACGAGGCATCCCATCGGGGCTAATTATAACTCCTAGGATTTTATCAACAATTAGCTCAGCACGGATGGCCACATTTCTGCACAGCACAAGCTGTTATTACAGGCTGGGCTGGCAATAATGCTGGCTACTAATTTTCCCTGGCATTTCCCATTGTAAAACCTAATTTTTGGTCACTCACAGCACTGCTGAACTTTTAACCATTTAGATGGAAATTCTCCATCCCAAGAATCTGCCCCCAAGGAAGGGTTTTATGTCCAAAAAGATTTAATTCAGGCTAAGAGATAAATCAATTCACTCATCTGGTTGTAGGCAGCTCTGGGCTTTCCCTGCTTTGGCTTTGGCACCTGGGTATTTGGTAGATGTGGATTTTTTTTTGTGTACGTAGCCCATGCTACGTAACTCCCTGCTGAGCAACCTCAGGGGTCAGAGGAACACTGTGTGGCTCCTTGCCCAGGCAGGAGCTGGTCACAGCATCTTGTCACAGTGGCTTCTGGCTTGTTGCTTCTCTTGTGAGTCACCAGCACTTGAGGTTTGCTTCCAGTAGCTCCCATAATGCCCAGCTGCCTTTTTCCAGCACAGTTGATACTGAGAGAAACCCGGCCCTGCAGTGGTCACATCCCACATGGGTCCGCACACACTGCTAGCGCGGGAGAAGACTCTGGCAAGGATGCCACCTCTGTAAGAGCCACAAGGCACGTGGGCACCATAGGAGCTGCGCAGCAAAGCCCAGTGGTGTCGGGATGGAGCGGCTCTGACCAGGAGGTCCCCAGTGGTCCCTGGATGAAGGGACTGGCCAGACCACAGGGATGAGGGGAGTTCGGGCAGAGAAGGTGGGATGAGCATCCCTGGGGGAATTGCCTCCCCTGAAAGGCATCAGGGAAGGATCAGAGCCACCCCTCTGCCCTTCTTCTTCTGTGTCGTCTTCTTCTGCAGCCCTTCTTCTTTTGCGGCTCTCCCCTTTCTCAGCACCGCATCACTGCAGGCACCTCCAGGGAGAAAAAGGGTGAAGATGTGGAGAAAACTGGGAAAGAAGGGGGAAGAGCTGACTGGGGAGAGCTAGTGAGGAATAAAAGGACAGGGTGGAGACATAGGGCTGGCAGAATGATTAGCACCAGATGGCAGGTATCAATTATTTACCATTTATGTACAATAAAAAAATACACTTTAACGATGGGAAGAGCACAAAACAGGCTCAATGGCAATTCAAAAGCATATGGAAATAAAATGCAGCAATTTAAAGGGTTGTAATAAATGTGCATCGTTGGTTGTAATGCCCCTGCAAGAATTACAAATGTTAAGCCTTAGTGAATTACACTTAAAAATAAATGTAACATAAAAAAAGAAATTAGGTACACAAATAACTTTACTTTCAGGCATTTATAAAAGAAAATCTGTTTGCAGCAGCTAATTAGAAAAAGGACTCTAATGAGCCTCCCTTTTCTTTACCTTAGAGACAAGGCTGAAATGTTAAACATGGATATAGGTGTGGTGGGTGCCGTTAAAAACTCAACTTCCCCAACTTTCCCAAGATTTCAGAAATGAGATATCTCTTTTCCAGAGATGGGAGCTGAAGCTGCAGTGCTGTTACAGCTCTGCTGTGCCTGGGGAGGCCATCTGTACTTCTCTGCAGACGCCCGGATGCTGGCGCTGCCTGCCTTCAGTATTACCGCTATTACTCAGTCGCTGTATCAATAAATTCACGTTCACTGGTGGGAAAAGGGGTGACTACACTGAACTTGAAATGCACAACTCCCAGTGAAGGTCCCACAGTGCTGTTGGAGGCAGTTTTCGGTTTACCCCGGGATGGGTGCCGTGCAGGCTAGGAGAATGACGTTGCGGTGAGCAGTGTCAGTGCCACCCGCGCGATGCACTTTGGGTAAAGCAGGACACCAGAAACAGAACAAGGGGCCAAAACAGATTTCTCATTTCTAGTGGATTAGAAACTTTCCATTGAAATGCTGCGAAACCGATCCCTTCCCACAGAGCAATTGCTTTTCACTACACGGCACTTTCCAGCGCAGTGCTGTAGAACGAAGGCAAGCGGCAGGGCCATGGGACACTGGTGTGCCCCACGACCCAGCCACACCTGAAATGACAGCAGAAGTGCATGGCTGGCTCCAGGAGCATACACTTTTCCCTGTGGGACAGAGCAGGGAGATGCTGCTTGCTCCGAAGTTCTTGCATTTGCCTCGCACACCAGCATCACTTCCATATTTTTAAATATTTAATCTTTGCAGCCCAGTTGCCATGGGAACATTCAGCAGAAATCTGGACTTTGGGTTCATGGGAAGGAACCTTCCCACAGCTGGGCAGGAGTCAGATCTTCCCCAGCGTGCTGCCAGGCCAGTGCCATCCCTCGTAGAGGGGGTTAGCCCTGACCTACTCACGCCAAGGGGTGTTTTAGTACCAGCCCCAGACACGTTGTCGCCAAAGTCTTGGGAAGTCACCCTCCAACACCCAAATAATTCCTATTGGAGGGCACAGCACCTCTTGGACCGCCTACTGTGGATAAAGCTCTTTTTTCCACAAGCAGCCTAGGAACTGGCTGTGATGCCTGGCTGGACACCACGGGCCAGCCCCTCTCCCCAGGTACACGCTGCTGGGCTTATAGCACATGGTGAGAGAGCCGAGGCCACAAGCTGCCTTCCACCCTCAGAAGAAAAGGGCTCCAGATTCTCATCACCAGTCAAAGACGGTCGTTCCTTGCTTGCTTCAACACCCTGTGAGCAGTCGTGCTCGGGCTGAGAGCGCAGAGTAAGCAGCACTGGGGTCATTGGCTGGGCTCAGCCTCCCCGGTACGGCCGAAATGCGCTGGTACGTGTGGAAAGACAAGCTTGCTTGGGACCTGCATGGTCCTTCGGCAGTCTGCCTTACAGCTTCTCGCTTTTTGTTCTCTGGTTTGTGGTGGGAGGTGCTTGGTGTGCTGCGGTGCACGAGCAGGCCCCCTTGTGCTCACTGGCAGCGGGAGGCTTCCCTCGAGCTGAACCCCCTTCAGCAGCCGCCCGTAGCTCCTCTAAGTCATGCTCCAGCCGAGCTGCTGAAACCAGTCTGATCAAAGCACGGGATTCTCATCCCACACAGGCGTCCCAGTTACCCTCCAAAAGGTTCATCCACCACAGGAGGTGCCCTCTTGGGCAGATGCTGGCAGAAACGCAGCAGTGGCCACAGCCCTGGATGATTTCACATTACTAAGCCCTAATTGGGAGCAAATCCATGTGGCTCTTGCTCTTCTTTCTGTGGGAGGGAGTGAGCGGCTGCGTGGTGCTCAGCCTCCCCTGGGAAGGCAAGGTGGGACCACTACCCCGGCTCCTGGCCGCTGCCAGTGGTGGGGAGGAGAGGGCACCCTCCCCACGCCCAGCGCCACTCCTTCTCTCTTTTCTATTTTTAGGCTTCTCCTCCCGCTCTTGTTTAAACATATTACCTAGATCCATAATATTTGCCAGCCGGGGGTAGTAATGCTGCCTCCCAAGGTGCCTGCGGCACTGAAACAAAATTAGGCAATGGAAGGAAACCGTCTCAGCAATTATGTGAGAGATGATGGTGAGCCAAAAAGAAAAATGTATGCAAAAGGTGCACTCTCCTGCCAACAAATTAGGGCTAAATTACAGAGTCCGGGAGTCTTCAAATAACTTAAACGTTGTATTACAAATTTAGTTTCAATTAACAAATTAGATAGGAAAAAAAACTCGCTGCCTGGCAGCTTTTGCACGAGGGGAGGCATTTTGCAGCAATGTTGTTTTCTCCTGCCACCAAATGACACAGTTAAAACAAAAAAACCCTAAACCAATTTCCCCGGTGCCCACACTCGCAGCCTGCCTCTGCTCTGAGTCTGGACAAGGGCTGGCGCCGGCCGGCAGCGGGTGGAAGCTACACAAACCTCTCCCAGGTCCTCTGCAGCCCTGCCTGAGCTTTGGCGCGCCCTGGTTACACCACGACCCCCCCCTGCCTCCCCACCAGCACCTCAGCTCCTCTCCAGCCACTTGCACCACGCTGGCTGCGAGGAACAGGGCTGGGGTGCAAAGCATCCTGCCAGGACCCGTGGGTCGGGTGCCAAGGCCATCGGGAGCAGGTCCGCCCCACTGCATCCCCTCCGACAGTGTTTCAGCAAACAACCCGCTGCCGACTGCCCTTTTTTATTACTCCACAGCACAGTTTTTCCTCGATTTTTATGGCATTTCATTAAAGCCGCCAGAAGGTGATACTGCCCCCTTTCCAGAAGTGAAATAAATTCAAGTTTTATCGCTTCTGGAAATGCTGGAACAGCTGTCAGGACATTTGATGGATTTTCTCAATTACAGGACTTGTGGAGCATTTTATACTTACATTCACACCGAAGTCTAATATACTGTACTCGATGTTCATTCCCCCCCCGCCCCTTATCTCTTTGCATCTCCCTCCCTAATAATGGTCAACTTGTTATTTCTCTCTTAATTCCTTTTTTTACTGTAACCTTTTTTCCTCCCTGATAATCATCTAGCATTTCCCTTCTTTATTTCCCAATAACACTTAACTTTTCTACACAAGCAGGCAGTGACCCCAGAGCTGCCCCCAGGGCAGCTTCATCAAGAGAGCACCCCCTCCCATCCTGACAGCTTTTGGGTTGGGGGGTATGGGGAGAGTGGCTGAGCGGGGAGCACTGACTCTCTGGGCTGCCCCATGGCTTCTGGGCACGACTTCCTCAGATATAAACCCCTCTCTACCTCCTCCTTGAATTCGGAGCTTCCCAGTGCGGGCAGCATCCTAACCACAGGGACCTGTCCCTGTCTGCAGGTCCCCTCATCAGGGCCAGGGAGCGCGGCAGCCCAAAGCTGTCTCCACCTTCTCCTAAAGATGTCCCTGACCAATGAACGCTCATTTCCCAGCGCTCCCAAGGGAGCCCTTCTCATCCGGGCGGCTCCAGAGACTGTTTTCCAAGCGGTCTGTATGAAAGCACGTCTTCTTCTGAGGCAGAGGGAGAGGAAATCCCGCCAAAGCGAGTGCTCCGGCACTATGTTTACTGCTAGAAAAAGTTGCAATGGTCAAAAAAAGCACATGTGTATTTTGAGAGTTGCCTTGTTTATCCCAAAACTTCATCTCGTTGAGAAGATGAGGACATCCAGGGGAAGGAGGTGTCTGCTCCCCATAGGAGCAGGAGTGAAATAAGAGTGGAGATTAAGCTGTAACCCGTCCTAGAGGATGTCCAGCACTTGTACCCGCCTGCTGCCAAGATCAGGCACTGTCTGGGTTTCCCACCTACTCCCCCACCCCCTACCCCACCCGTGAGAGCTGACTTTGAGGTCTGAAGGAGCGGCCCTGCGTTGAGCACTGCAGATCCTCAGCAAATTTCCAGAAGCCAAGGTGTGATCCCAGATTTATTCAAATTAGAACAATTAAGGCAATTAAAGGCAAAGAAGTGCTTGGGGAAGAGGGGGGAAACTACTACCAAACAGAATTGCTATTACAGTCTATCAAATTGACAGAAAAAGATTAAAAAGCTGATTTACATTAAAAAAAAAAGAAAAGACAACGAAAAAGTCTAGCGTTCCCTAAAATAGATAGCACATCCTGCTGAGAAAATCACTCAACACATAAAAGAGAAGCAAAGGTGATTATATATAACAAAACTAATCTTCTCTATTGCTTTAATCACCTCAGACCATTTCACCTGCTTATTTGGAAACTGTTAACCCGAAGAAAAAATTATTGTGAGAACATCCTCATTTCCAGCACCGCGCTCAAATGGGCTTGTTTTCCTAAACATCCATCCCCGGAGTCTTTAACAGCGGCCATTGCTCTGCAAGATAAATGTTTGCTTAAGACTATTCTGGAGTTAATACATATATTCATGACTTGAGCACGATGCAGCAAGGGAAGAGGGTGCGGGGAAGCCATGAGCAACCCACCAGGGTCGTGCCGGCAGTCTGTCCGTCCTGCCACATCTGACAGCCAGCAGTAAATTTTTCCCAAATTTTAGAGGAGCATAGTGTAGAGGCCTGTTGGGTGACCATGGCGCAGGGTGCACAAAGGCAGCCCTGCATATTTTCTTCCCAAAGTCCCGGGGGACTCAGGAGGTCAGGATGGAGCTCACTTGGGGCTGTTCACAGAGCTGCGATGGAAGCGTCTGTGGGATGAGCAAGACGAGGGGTGACACCTCTCCTTTCACAGGGCACCTTCCACCCCAGCAGCTCTGGGAGCTCTCTGTGTGCCAAAACCACTGTCCTGGGGCCCCGCAGCTGAATACCCATGCCCAGCACCAGAGCAGGGGAGCATGGATGTTCAGAGAGGCTTTAGGGGGGCAGAGCGCATTACCCCATGGTGCTGCCAGCCAGGGTCAGTCTGGAGGAAGGGTGCATGCGTGCATGTGTGTGCACACACGTGTGTGTGTGACCCACAGCAGCGCCAGGCGAGCACAGAGCCCCTGTGTGCCCAGCTGACCCCTGCCCCACACGCCCGGCTGAGGCACACAGCCTGTGATCAGCGTGGTGCAGCCCAGGGCTTGGGACTCGACTCGCTGCCACGCTCCAAGGAAAGAGAAGGCACAGTGACCGGCACGGACACAGAGGAGGATGTGCTGTTAATGGGTTTTGTATGCTGACACTCTGGCTTCTTCCTGGGATGAGCTACAGTGAGTAAATAAACACGCAGCGAGGAGGCTCTTGAGCAGCATCCCAGGCTGGCACCAGGTGCCACGGGCAGCTTCGTGGCGCCGCTGTAAATTCCTCTGGGTCTCCATAACTCACCCCAAGCGTCTCGCTCGTTTTTCTTACACCTGCAGTTTCACCAATGATCTCCAAATTCAGGGCCAGCATGAGTGATACTTGCTATCCGGGGCTGTCAGCAAGGACAGGTAAAAAAATTCCCCTTTCCAGTTACTGGCACCCAAATTGGTTTAGGCAGGAAATACGTGTGCTGCCCTTGCAGAGACTGATTGCCGCCAAATCCCGGGATGTTCAGGAGAGGGGAAAACGTTGAGCCCAGGCACATGGAGGGAGTGGGAGGATGGTGAACATCCTCCTCCCAGCCGTAAATCACAGAAATCGAATTAGATCATCTCAAATTGAGGGACAAAAAGCCAGTTATAGATCCATTTTGCAACACCAGCTGACATGGCTTCCATTTGTGACTCGCTGAGTGACATTACTTATCCTGAGTGTTCCTCTGACAATATAAGCACTTAATGTGAAGACATGTGTAAAATTACAGCAAAATGAATGAAACCCAGGAAATTATGTAAAGTTTATGGGGTTGTGCTTTTTTATTATTTTATTTTTGCCTTTTTTTTTTCCTTTTTGGAGGTGTCCTCTCAAATTCTGCCTTCTAAGGGAGGAGCTGGGCGACGCATCAGCTGGCGGTGCCTTCCTGAAGCAATGGGCTCTTCTGCTCTTGATGCATCTGAGCAACTCGAAACTAATACCAGCGTGCCCTGAACAGGGAATAGACCTTCATGTTGATGAGGCAAATCCTGCGGCACTTAAAAGCAAGCTGCGCTCAAGTGTCCCATGTATCTCCGTCTTCAAAGTGCAACACACTTAGGGAAATTGCAGATGCTGTGGTGCTATTTGTCTGAAAGGAGACATTACAGATGACATATGAACCTGATTACTCAAACAGATGAGGTCTGCGAGAGGATTAAGGAAACATCTATAAATTAAGATGCAGAATAAAGTTCCTGCTGTCTTCCTTGGGCTCTCTCTCATTGGCTCGAGAGTCAAGCACTCACAACTGCAGACTTGGCAGAGCACCAGGCATCCCTCCCTTGCCTGCTGCTATAAAACAGGCAGATCTCGTGCCACAACACCCTCCCCCCCACTAAAGCAAGCAAAACCCCAGTGCCCAGGGCTCTTGGCAGTGCCCCCTCCCCAGGTGCCTGCAGCCAGCCTCTTGGCAATCAACCCCTGCAAGCAAGGTGTCTGGCACGCAAAATACATCTTTAGCGTGAATTTTTTTCCCCCGAGCTGCACACTGCAAACCTCTGTGGTGCCTGTTCCTGACAGCTGTTGGAGGTAGTGTGGGGATGTCCCTCTGGCTGGGAGCACAGGCAATCAGGCAGCTCATGGGCCTGGAGGTGCAGCACACGGTTCCCACTCTGGATGGAGGATCCCTAGTAAGGCGATCACCTTGGGTAAAGACCCACGTGGAGATTTCTGCATTTCTTCAGCATTCCATGTGCATTAGATAAGGTTAAATGCAAGGGGAGAAAAGTTCTCCTTCCTCTGCAGTGACCCCGGGAGGGATGTCATTAACCCTGTATCACAGCCCCTTTTGCACTCCGCAGCAGCCCCTGGCAGCCATGCTTCCCAAGGAGACAAAGTGCAGTAAGGGAAACCAAATTCCTGCTGCCATCTTCAGCTCTGCCCCGATAATGCATGTGCAGCAGGGCTGCGTGGGGGCAGCTGCTCTGGGGTACCACGGGCCCCTCCACAAGCCCCCCGAAGGCAGACCCCATCCTGACTGCACCCTGCGCTGTGCTGGCAGTGGGTGCTGGCAGCCGAGCTGGACAGGCACTGCCCCAAGGTCAGCACCAGAGAAGTAAGTGGCCTAAGTCCCAAGATGTCTGTGTGACTCCTGCAGAGCATTCACAGTGATGGAGGACATGGGGAAGCATCACAATATTTTGATTTTTCTTCAGAACAAATTTTTTTTGTTGCTGTTGCATTGGATATAGATTGATTTATTTATTTAATTTTTTAGAAAAGGTGAAATAACTCCAAGACAGGAGGGGCTGCCCAAGCCAAACCAGTCTGGATTGATACTGAAGTACATCTTCTTCCCTGACTTGGTAAGAAAATGTGCTGTTTGTATGACCCCACACAACACACCATAAGAAATCACTCTTCTCTTTATGAACACAAATCTAGGCAGATAAGGTCAGAGGTAGGACGGCAAATAAAGGCCGTAGAGAGAACCTGGTCTGACTGAGGTTACAGCAGATGCCGTTGCCGGTACCCATGTTTGGGTGAAGTAGGCTGTTGGCAGGACTGTGCCCCTGGGACTGTACTGTCTGCACGAGGAGTTAGGAAGGGGCAAGAGGTGAAGGGGCAAGAGGTGAAGCAGGTTGTCTCAGTCTTCAGGCCCTCACCTTTCCTGACTGCAGTGGAAGCAGGGCAGCAGACGCTGAGCTGAGAGCAAGCCCTGGAAAGCAGCCTGTGAGAGCTCAGGCTGCAGCACATCACTGCGCAGAAGCCGGCTGCGAGTGATTTTCCTTTTTGTCAGCAGAGTCTGCTTCACAGGAACAGGGAAAACCTCCAAACCTGAGACATAAAAAAGGCACCAAGCAAAGACACAAAAGTATTTCCATTTGTTTCATTGCAGATAACGGGTGGCAGCTACCGTTTCGAGATCAAGTCTGGCTCTGCTCAAGACCTGCAGCTGACACATCACCAGTCATTTACGATCTGCCATTAAACATATTCAGTCATTATAGCTCTTTCCTCTGCTAGTTGCAGCCTCAGGACTTTTTGCTGAGGCTGCACATAAGTTCTTGTTTGGAAGATTTAAAAGGAGAAAAGAACCCAACAATCTTGGTCTCCCAGGAGCTGTCTGGAGGTGCTGGGGAAGGAGCTAGTGCCAGTGCCTCGCAGGGCAGCAGCTGCATCTGTCTCAGCACTGGGCACGCTGTTCACATGGGTGTTTCCAGGTGGAGAAGGGCAGGCATGCCCATCTTTCCAACCCAGTTCTGCTCTCCAAGCAAGATCCGATCTGCAGGGAAAGAGGGTACCATCCATTGGATCTGCTGCTGCAGTAAAAGCAGACAGAGGAATTTTGGGACCACCAGTCTCCTGCAGGTACCTTGGTAGGCCCCCCTGCCCCATGCTGCAGGGCAACACATAGAAGGGCTTGGCCCAAAGTCCACCTGGTTTTCCCAACTGCAACCTTTATTCAGATCAGAAATACTGTTTCTCCCTACAAACCTTTCATTGCTTGAGATACCTCCCCACAGAGATGACATGAGAGGAATGTTGGGGAAAGAAATGATCAAAGAACACTATTATCAGGATTTTTGGCAGCTGAGCTTCATTCCAAGTGTAGGCACAGGAGACACTGCTCCAAAGCATTGATGGGCTCATGGCTGTGTAGCAGTCCATGCATGGTGAGGTGTCCTTAGTAAGTAGGGATCCAGAACAAAGAAATCAGTGCTGGGGAAAAAAAGGCTTCCCCCCCAAGGTGTCTGACCTGCGGTAGTTCACGCGAGCTAACCTACCGTAGCAGACACCATCATCCAAATTTTAACTTGGTTAAGTGAATGGCACCTGGCCCAGTACCCCCTGCAGATGAAGCTAGCCCCACTCTTTAATCCGAGGTTATTCCTCTTGTACCAGGGCTGGAGTGCTCTAACAGAGCTCCAGTGCTGTGCTTGCAGCAACTGCATGTCCCGGAGCATGGTGCCTTCTCTTGCATTTTTGGGTTTCTGTGGCTCTGCCTCACTGAGATGTTTGTGTCAGCCAAACCATGAACATTTGGAATTGAAGTGGCATCACGTTGCATTGTTTTCTCACACTATAGGTCATGATCCCTCCCATTCCTCACAAATCACAGTAATCATAAGGGCTGCCAAACACTGAAGCCAAAAGCAGCTTTGGGATATTTATCCCACCTTCTTGTTTGACATGTTGTAGTTGATGTTGTACCCACGATGGAAGTGGTGGTGAAGGCAAGCCCAGAGAATGAGGTGAGGATGAAATTTGGTGCTCAGGAGCACAAAAACTGCTGTAACTCCGGGCAAGGAGTCTCATGTCAGCCATGAGAATCTGTGGCAGCAGACATGAGGAGGGAGGTCAGGCCTGGCTGTGGCTTTGCAAACTACTGTTCCTACTGTATTTCCTGTTTGCAGAAATCAAGGTTCACCCAGATGCAGTTCACCAGAAACTCCAATTCCAGTAAGAAACCTGGACGGACAGTGTTCAATTTGTTCCTTGTCTGCTAAAAGCATCCATAAATGAAACCAAACTGTTGCCTTTGATGTTTACATTGGTTTTATTTGTTTGCTTGTGCTCCCAGAAGAGCTAAATGTATTTGGCAGATTGAGACAGGTGTGGTGAGCAGAGGGCTAGAGATCACCCATGCCCTGGAGCTAACTAAAAGTGAGGAAATATTCTCCACTAACCTCAGGTCCCCCACGTGACGCTCTCCAGCAGCGTCCTTGCTCCTGTCCTCCTTAATCTCCTTCTTCAGATAGAAATGGGCAAGAGAGTTCCTCTCTTGGAATAATTTACTCTCCATCCAGGGCAGAGCCTTTTCCAACATGATGCTATTCAAATTAAACCACAAATCTTCTCTTCTAGGGATAACACTCTGCCATCTTCTGAAACCTCTTCCTCTGCCATGTTGACACCGTTTTGACACCGTTTTGACACCGTTTTGAGCCTTCTGATTGTGCCAGCATACACATGGAGATAATGCATTAATGTTATCGTGCTTGGAAAGGCACAGAACAGCCTAAACTCAGCCAAATGCTTGGCTTTGTCTTTTCCCTATTGTATAATATCCTTTTGTACATAGCTCTGCATGGCAACTTGTTATATCAAACTTGCCAGTTACGGGAGGAAGGAAAGGGGGACAATCAATAGTTACCTTGCCAAAGAGACCTGGGGTCAATAGCCTCCCCTTTTCCCGCAGGCAGGGCTGGCACGGCAGCTCATGTGGGTGCAGGCTGGCCAGGGTGAGCACACCCTGAAGCTCACTGCTCTGCATCCCTAAAGTTGGTCAGGAGACGTAAATCCTTGGAGCAGGTGGCACAGGCCAGCCAGCCGCTTGCAGAGCACTTTGCAGTCGGCTCTCCAGGAACCACAAGCATCTCAGGGCTGTTGGCCATGGCTGTAGATTGGAAACATGAAACATCTGAAGCCCACAGAGTTAGGGAGAATGGCAGAATGGGAGAGGAGCATGCGTTTCCACTGCTGTAAGGACAGGGGGTTTGCAAAAAAAATAGGTTGCTTTGTATTTAAGCCACAGACGAGGAGCTGCTCTTCAAACACTGATTCCTCATGCACACTTTTGTGCAGATGCTCCCAGGGCTGCTTCCCCAGCCCTAAGCAGTTGCAGCATCAGGAGCCCCCCAGGCAACACCAAAAATGCTGCTGATCATGTTCCCAGCAGTGGCATGGGGAGGTCACTTGTGGCAGGTGGGACTGAGGGCCATCCCAAAGCAGGTTACACCAGCTTGGACAGGGACCTTGGGGAAGGTTGGAGGCCACTTCCCACTGCAGCCCTCATCAACCCCTGGGAGATCACCCCCAGGGGGATGGATGGAGGGAGAAAGCAAACATTTGTCCCCCAATCAACTGACCAAGATCTTTTAAATGAGTAGTTCCCTTCTCTACGTACAGCTTTTACTTCAAGCACCGTGTAGGAAAAAATCGATTTGTTTTTCTCAGTCCAATTCCCTTCTGTCTAATAGGTCTATTGTAAACGCCAATTTTACTGTCATTTACACTGAGCCCATCTGAGCTATTTTATCAATAGTTAAATAAGAATACTTTAAAGTAATGTGATTTTTTATTTGAGTTCCAATTTATGTTCAGATGGCTTGACACAAATCTAGTAAGGAAGGCCCACTACTTTCATAGAACAAATTAAATTATATGCTATATAGCCACACAAGTAAATATGTTACATAATTGGATAAATAAATACTTGTGATTAGATACAGTACCCCATTCCACCTGCACATAATAGCAAGGCTAGTGGGAGTATTGTACAAATCACCGTGCTTTAATAGTTAGCAGTCCATGAAAATCGACCAGAAAGACAATAGGCAGAACAAGCACAGAAAAAGGGCTAAACTGAGTTATTTGAACCAGGGCATCCTGCTTGCCTAGTTCAGTGTGGTTCAGTTCAGCTCAGGGTCATTTTCACTTAAGCATCTGGGCAGAAAGGTCAAAGCACAATTAGGTGTGCAGAAGATGGTGGCGGTGGATTAAAGGTGATGATGCACGCTGCCAATGGGATGGATGATGGGGATGAGGTTGGAGACTGGTGATGAGGATGAGGATGGATGGTGGGGATGTGCCACCAGTCACAAGGCACAGTTAAAGCCCACAGAGCCAAAGTCAGTACCTGGATAACCAAATAGGTGAAACTGCCCATTTGCAGGGAGTTTGAAGAGAGCGAGCACTGATCTCAGTTCATGTTGTCAGACAACTCTTTCCTCCTGACTGTGGAAGAGAAAATCAGTTCTTTTCACGCTGAAAAACACAGCCCAGCTGGGACCCAATTTGTTGTTTGGATATTACAGGCTGAGAGACAGACCGGAGTCCTGGCATGTTTTAAAGAAATTGTGGCTCCCTCATGCAGCTAAATTAGTAATAGATAGCACATGCCTGTGATGGAAACCAAAGAAGGCTAATGATAATCATTCCTCTCTTCCACACACCCTCTTTTTTTGCCCGCATGTTGCTTCAGATTGACCTGCACTACTTTTTAAGCATTTCCACTGCTTTGTCTCTTTGGAACATGCCCCCCCCCGCTTCTTCCCACAACTCCTGCAACTTGGCTTTATAGTAAACGGACATGTTAGAGAGTGGAGCTGTTGAACATACACAGACATTTGTTAAACCAAGACAGTGAGATAGCGATCCTGAAACCGAACACCACACGCAGGCTCTCCTCTCTCTGCCACTGCTGAAATTATTCACCAAATTAGTGTTTGCTAGCTTCTCACACAGAGGAAAGGCAGATAGGGAAGTGTAAGATTTATTTTTTCAAAGTGTGAAAGTCAGTCTAAATAACATTTTCTCCATGATAGGAACTGACTCAAACCCAGCAGGCTGCGCAGATAGAAACGGGGTATTTACCAGCAGAGCGATGCAGAATATACCACCCCCAGCAACCACCCTTAAGCTAAAAGGTGGGGTCTCAGGGCCACTTCCAACAATATTCCTTAACAATCTCCACTCTTCCTCCCCATCTCACTCAGACAGCAGTTACTGGGTTTGGTTTTGGTTTGCAATTTCAGCTTCGTCTTCCACTGGGCCTCATCCCACAGGTTTTTCCCCCATGTGCCACAGCTGAAATCCCATTCCCATTCAAAAGGGAAAGCTTGGTGGGGTACAGGGAAGCCCCAACTCCTTCTCCCGCCTGAGTAGGGCCCATGTTGCGCCATGACAACAATTGGTTCGTGGCATGCAGGGTCCCCAGTGACACCCGCAGGGACTGTCTGTGCAGGATCAGTGTCCCATTCATACTATATTTGCCACACCTGTACTTTAATGAATGCTGATAATATCAGCCTTTTTTCTGCTTCTTAAAGCAACAGGAAGTTTGTAAGCACAGGAGGCTCACCAGTCGTGAAGAATGAGATAAAAGGGCTGAACAGAAAAGAAAAAACTCAGGACTGTTTGGAGCACAAACAGGTATTTATGGCATGCCTGAGCCCCTCCTGGTCAGCAATTCATTTTGCATCTTCCTTCTGTGTGACAGTCTGTCACGCGAAAACACAAGATGCTCTTCAAAGCTTATGTGACCTTTAGAGGTTCAGCCCAAAGCAGTTTTG
The DNA here is from genome assembly GCA_020800305.1 of Porphyrio hochstetteri. Taxonomy (NCBI): domain Eukaryota; kingdom Metazoa; phylum Chordata; class Aves; order Gruiformes; family Rallidae; genus Porphyrio; species Porphyrio hochstetteri. The sequence goes on along the minus strand of CM036910.1, from coordinate 15,032,839 downwards.
CTAACATCTGGCACAGGAGGGACTTGCCATAAGATGAAATAACTATTAGAACCAAGCTTCGGCAGAGCTGTCATCTGTCCATCCCCAGGCAGGGAAAGCAGCAGAGAGAAGGAGGGAGGCTGAAAGGACCTACCTGGGCTTGCACTGCCATGTCTGGGCAGTGTCAAACCTTCGCTAAGTCATGGAGGGGACTGAGACAGGGCAAAGGAGGCAACCTGGTGGGAAAGGGGTTTAGTGGGAGCACAATCCATCATTTATCTTTAGGTAAAGAGTTGGATCCCCCAGAAGCCACTGGGACCACGTGAATCAGGATGTCTCTGCAATAAGAAGATGCTGTGTGAAGAATCTGATCTAAAGTCACAGTTAACTCAGAACAAAGTAACCAAAAATAGAAATGGTTAAGCAGGGATTAAGCAGGGGTCAAGCAAAGTGAGAAGAAATTCAGCTTAATGAGGAAGACAGAGAAAAGTAAAGCTATAGTGGCAAGAAAGCAATAACTTTCAAGAGGCATTTTCCATGAACTGAAGGAAGAGACCTTTCCCTGATCTGCATGGGAGTTGTTCAGGCGGTGGGCTAGGCTGAGCTTGCTGCAGTGTGCTTGGGGAGCCAGCAGAAGTATTTTACAGGCAAAGCTTAGAAAACACAGCACATTGTCAAAGCATTGAAAAGCTGCTTGTGCTCATCTGTTCCTGAGCTCCTGCCCTTGAAACATTCCCTCTGCTTCAGGGGGGGGAAAGATACTTGAGAATTCAGAAGTGGGCTCTTATTTAGCAGAGAATATAACCAAGAGAGTGTTCAGGGCTCAGAAATTAATTGCTATGCCAGCTGGAGCAGGCAAATCCTGCAGCAGCAGCCGGCGAGCCAGGGAAGCTCCTCTGATCCACACAAGGTGAGGCATGGTGGGGAATGGCTGCGTCCCTGGCTCAGGACAGAGGATTTCCCCTCCCTGCTGCTCCATCAGTGGAAGAAACGTGATCCTGCTCCAGCAGGATGGTGCAGCAGCGGGACTCCATATTTCAGACGGCAGGGGTTAAGCAAAGTGACCAATTTCCTTGGACTAATTGAGCATGCAATCTGTCTGCTTGTAAAGCCTGTATTTGGCCAGGAAGATTTATTACTTTTAGCAATGATGAATGTCCAAGAGCAGTGAGGGCAGACCTGAGCTGCAGTTCATTAACTTTAAGTGGGATGATGTTGAAAAACCATTTCTATTTTTGGTTACTTTGTTCTGAGTTAACTGTGAATTTAGACCTACTTCTGTAATAAAGTGCTCAGGGAGTCCAGTGAATCTTGTTCTCTGTGACAGATACTAAACCTGTAGGGTTTTGTCCTTATCCTGATGAGTCAGCAGGTTTAGCTGCCCTGAGAGGCGATGAAATGATAGAAGACTGCTCTGCACGGGAGTCTGAAGTTAAGCCTCCATCTATCTTGGAGGCAGAGACCGAATTGGAGGACTGACATGCCTTTGCCACTGGGTTTTGGAATAACACCTCTTTGTTATCTTTACCTTCTCCTCAGAAAGTCATCATCCAGTTCCATGCTTTTGTACTACTGAGCGGCCACATCCATCCCAGGGGTATGGTAGCACCCCCTGCCCTACCCTACCTCTGTTTTGACATCAGTTGCTCTGTTTGCATGGGATGGAAAGTGCAGTGCAATACTCCTTACACTGAAAAGCGCTGGACACGTTACTGTCTAACATAACACCCGTCCCCCTGCATCATGTGCAAATACAGATGCAGATAATGCATCTGCCCACACGCCTTATGTGCAAACGCTCTCCTTTTCTCCCTTTCCTTGGGAGAACATCCATTAGTAAACGTAGCTGCGATGCCCCAGAGCATGCCCTGCCTTCTTTTCTCCCCAGCAATACTTATGCTTAATGCCATACTAGTACAAAACACCTTCTCTCTGTCCCTCCATGGCAAGACCACTCTAGAAATCATCAGCCAGTATATGATGCTAAAAGATGATTTTGTCATTCCCAGAGGTGGCTGTGGCCTGTACAAAGTACCTCTGTGTCGCTGTCTCTACAGTGATGTGACAATGCACGTGTATCTGTGCTTTCACAATAAATACTGTTCTCCACGCTCCCCGTGACAGCAGTGTCAACTACTTCAGCATGCAGAGTATGCATCATGGCTCTGCCACACCTTCCAGCCAAGTGCAAATCCTTCTAGATCTGCATGTCACCAGTTAGCTTCCGTGAACCCCAGGGTTCATGGGGAATCCACCTGCGATGCTGTATGCCCAGGATAACCAACCTGGAAGCTGCAAAGCTAATGAATTTGCCTCTGAGGCTTAATTGTAAGAAAAGTAATTAATCTTGCTGGGTTTCACTCATCATCAAGCAAACTCTTGCTGATGAAGAAGAAAACTGCTGAGCATTCCAGTTCACTTCCCAAGTCAGCCTCTCCCTGTTGGACCTTGTGGGTAATTGGCACATCATTACCATTGCATTTTCTACAGATTCTCCAAGAGGAAACAGTGAAAGGAAGGCAGAGATGTTAGTGAGGGAAGGGGTTTTTACAGCTCAGACTTTCACACCCGCTCCCAAAGAAGTTCTGGTTTTGCTTAGTGCCCCAATTTTGCTCAGATCCGGTAAAACGGGGAAAAAACCCACACACACAAAAAAAACCCCGACAAAAAACCCAACAGCTAAACAAACAAAACAACTCCAAACCAACCAAAAAAATATCCCCCAAAAACCCAACGCAAAACAAACCCATAAGGGAAGAAGGAACATGCAAAACAGCCATCAGAAGGTTTCACAGCAGTTGTGTATGAGATGTTCACCCAGCCCAGCCACTGAATCAGCATGAGTCAGGGCTGAATCCAGCTCCCACCCATATATGGTCTAAGCCTCAGCCATGGGGCAAGAGATGAAGATACCAAAGACACACAACATTGGGCATAATCTCAAATCGCTTCAGGCATCTGGCCTATCCAAGGCATCCGGTTTAGTCTGAGATAAACTGCTCTCTTGAGTTGTCTGTCTTACGGGGAGCCTACACTGGCTGGCAGACAAGTAGCCACTGCTGCAAGATGCCCTGTGCAAACTCATCAGTGAGCTGTCAGACTTTCAGAGAAGTGCTGAGGAGCCAGCTGGAGAGCTGTGAGTGAGAACTGGGCTGGCGAGGATCAGCAGGGCACCAGAGTATCAGCCATGCCCTAAATGGGCAGCAGGACCAGAGCCACACCAGGAGCTGCCTGGCTATGTAAGGGCAGTCCTGGCTGGTCTGGGGGACCAGGTGTAACTCAGTCCCACCAGCAGCACTGCTCATTCAGACTGAGAGTGCTGCCCAGGTTTCTCACGAGAACCGTTCACCGAGATCTGCTTCGTGCATTTTAGTTGCCTTTTGAGGACTGGAGTTTATTCCCTTAAAGGCTTATTGCTGCAATTCTTCAGTCTTGCTGCATGAGGGCGAGCAACCCAGCTCTGGGAAACGTGCACGGGTGGAGAATGTGTATGGTTTTGGTCATTTGGGGGAGCAAGAGAAGCTGATGCAACATGAACATTAACACAAAGAGGAAAGAGAAGGATGGAAAAACAGATAAAGAAATGCCTGAGTCAAACAAAAGGCGCTCAGATGGCTACATGTGTTCTACTCACTGCAGTATTTTCTCACAGAAAGTACTTTACTCCTCCTAAGAGGAACACAAAGGCTTTGCTCTCAGAATCACTCCTTGAAATGCAGTTTTAGCAAACTTTAAAATCCACACAGCTGTTTGAGATGAACTGAAACATATTTGTAACTACCTAGCCTGATATACATTTGTATGTGGTAACCAAATGCATAGAGGTTATTAAACACGCATTAGAATATTAAAACTCTGTGCAATAGGACTAGGGTTCAAATGTCAAAACATTATGAAAAACAACCCTCTACCTCAGTATCTACTGGAGTGAAATGAGAAGGGCGTGACTGGGAGACAAGCCTTTCGCACCTCTACCGTCAATTTCCAGTGAGAAACATTTCCATTGACTGGCAATGAATAGACCAAATCAGAAACGCTGATTTTAGCTTTCTTGCCTGTCTCAACAGCAGAATAATTCTGCTCCTGGTAAGAGTAGTAGAAGACTTTTTCAGTGGAGCTTTTATCTCCTAACTGACTCTAAAAAGAGAAGATTATTTCAAAAACCAGCGTCAGCTGTACACTGCTAACAGGATTGGGTATGAGCCAAAGGCATGGCACAGGTCCACAACACCCCGGCAGAGAAGCGGGCATGGGAAGGGTGACAGCCAAGGCTATGCTTTGCTGCAGCCTTGGAGCTCCTGCCTGGCTGCAGGCAGGGCAGAGGGAAAAAGTGCAGCAGCAGTGGAAAATAAGATGTAGCCCAAGCCATGGTATGTGTTGTCAAAAAAACAATGTTTTATCTGTTTAGCTTGAGCTGCTGGGTTTGGTTTGTTGGGGGTTTTCTTTAAATATCAAATGTGGTGGGGGGGTTTTTTCAGTTTATTTTAGAATAACTGTAATTGAAAAATCCAAAGGCAAAGTAAACCTGTAACTGCTCTCTGCACCCTCTCCTGTAAGTTTTGATAAGAGTTAAATGAGACGCAGCGTAAGTAAAATCAAGACTTGACAAGAGCAAAGCTACTTTAAACCGCATGCTGGTCTTATCAGATGCAACGCCTGCAGTTAGGGCCTCGAAGGCATGTGTCACCAGGTGGCTGCAAAGATGAACCAGATTTCGAGCTTCAAATCTTGTTATCTAGTGCCATCTTGAGGTTCTGTGAAATGAAAAGCAGTCTTTTCAAGGCTACATACGGATTTTCTCTGATCCGAGGTCAGGAAGTTCATTCTTCTGGGTGTGCAATTGCATGCATTCAGTTGTGCTTGTGAACTGGAGAAGACAGAGCTGGACTCGCCCAGATGGAGCCACCAGCGGGCCCGTTTCCCGCTCCGTGGTGGCCATCAACTCTTTGAAAAGCTTTCCTAGAAAAAATTAACCTATCCAACATTTAGAAACAGAGACATGGACACCACACTGCAAATGAGGTTGAGGACCACAGCACGTGGCTGCTCCTCTTCTCCGGTGAGACACAAACCCGTATCTCATCTCCTGCCCCATCACAGCCTCATGTCCCTCCTGAGAGGTGCAAACTGTTGCCTTGGCCGCAGCTGCTATGAAAATCGTGGGTTTACACCTTTGGTGTCGGCATGTCTGCAAAACCAGGTTTGTCACTGCAGGGCCAGTCTAGACCGGCTGCTAAGGGCTGGGAGATTTCTAGGGAGTCTTCATGTCAAGATGGAGCAGCAGTCACCTTGCGCCTGGCTTTGGGCTGCCAGGGCTGGCCAGAGGGGGCAGGGAGTCATGGCCTGGAGCAAGAACCAGGCAGCGGAGGAAGGTTTACAGGAACAAGGTCAAGGATAGGAGTGCTTAGCCACACGTGGAGTAGGCAGTGGAGATGCCAAGCAGCTGGAGGGCATCAATGAGGGGCAGCATGGCCCAGTCACAGTCGCTCACCCACCCTGTCGGGCCTGCAAGGGGTGGCTGGGGCTTGGGCTGAAACCGGGACCCTGAGCCTGGGCGGCTGTGCTGGCAGCGAGGGGCCGAGGGAGGGGGATGCCCGGAGGGTGGGCAGCTCTGCGGCCAGCGGTGGCAGTTCCCTTGGGGTACCGGTGTTTGTGTGAACTTGGGGGCACCCTCAGCGGGGGCCTCGGGGCAGACAGGACTGCGCCGGACCACCCGGCTTCAGGGCAGCTCGGCCATTTCCGTGAGCGCTCCCGGCTTTCCGTCCCAGTCGCCCCAGCTTGCGCGCCCGACAGAGGCGGGGGCCCCGGGAGGCAAGGGGGTGCTTGACGCCCCCACCCCACCGCGAACCGAGTCGGTGTTTTCCGCGCGGGCCGCCCCGGGCGGAAGCGCCGTTCGCGCCTTCGCGCAGCCGCTCGGCTCTTTCCGCCTCCCCTCCGGGGCGCTTCGTTCGTTTCCGCGGTCGCTCGGCTCTTTCCGCGAGGGCCGGCGGCGCGCTCGGCCGTTCCCGCCGCCTGCTGGGCGTTCGGCGTTTTCCGTGAGCGCTCGGCGTTTTCCGTGCGGGCCGCGGCGCGCTCGGCGCTTGCTCCCTGGCTGGCGCTCCTCAGTCGGCCGCTGCCTGCCTGTCGCCGGGCTGGGAGCGCCTGTGTGTGTGTGAGTGACGCGGCGGAGGTGTAGTTTGACGCGGTGTGTTACGTGGGGGAGAGAATAAAACTGCGGCGAGATCCTAGGCGCGAACGAAAGCAGTGACGGAGCAGCCTGGTAACCGGTAAGAGGAGGAAGGCGCCCAGCAAACAGGGGCGGGGGGGAGGGAAGGAAATGGAGCCCGGCGGGGACCAGGGGAGCAGCCGGGCGGCAGGACGCGGGGGCCCGGCCTTGCACCGCCCGCGGGAGGGGCGCCCGCTTTAAAGATGGAGCCGAGCCCTGCAACATCCCCGCCGCCGCCGCGAACAAAGGATAATGGCGGATGGGAGCCGGCCCCGGCGGCGGCGGTGGCCGCCACGGCCGGGCGGCGGCGGCGGCGACTCTGGCGGCAGCCAGCGGCGGCGCTCACCGCGGCAGGGACGGGGGATCGCGCCCCCCGGCCCCAGGAGGAGGCGGCGGAGGAGGAAGACGACGAGGGGGGGAGCGGCGGCGGCGGGGGGCGGCCGCGCACCCACCCGCGCCCCCTCCGTGGCGGGGCGCCCCCTCCCCGCGCCGCCCCTCCGGTACGCTCCGGTCCGCTTGCCTGCCGCTGCGCGCCCCTCTTCCTCCCCGCCGGCGCTGCCCGCCTCGGTCGGCGGCGGCTCCGGGCGCGGCCTCTCGGCCGGCGCGGCCCCATCGGGCTCCGGGGACGCGGGGCCGGCCGCGGCGGCGGGGCGGGCGGGCAAGCCCTACTGCAGGGCCGCCCCGGCCCCCCGCTCCGCGCCCGGAGAGTTTCACTTCCCCGGTGACCCGAGGGCGCTGTATAAATAAATAAACAAACTCTTGCCGTGATGGAAGCGAGTCCGTGGGGTGCTCCTCGGCTCTGTAACACGCTCCTCGGCTCTGTAACGACAAGTTTTTAATAAAATCTCAGCACGGAAGCTCGGGCCAGCGCTTGGTCTGGTGGTTTACTTTCATTTGCAGCGTGGGGCACGGCCGTCTCCGGCGGGCTGCGGAGGGGCTGTGGCACTCGGTCACCCAACACCGCGCTCCGGGCAGATACCGGGGCGAAGAGTTTTGAGCCCGGTGCGCAGATCACGTAACAGAGATACGGTTCCCTTTTACTCCGTTATTTCTCTCCCGGTGGTATTTTTAACCCAAAGCGAACTTGACCCGGCCGTGGCTGGTAAGCCTTGGTTTGGGATTTGTTTTTGCCGTTTTCCGCCGAGCCTTAGGCGCTGTGCAGCCAGCAGGATTTGACCTCTCTCCCCGCTTTATTCGCAAATAGCAACCCGAATGCCTTTTCTGCCTTACACCAGCCTTGCCTTGCTGCGGCCGGGGGACTTTTTAAATTATTTTTTTATTTTGCTGCCTAAAATAGAAGACGTTATTTTTTACTTTATTTCTGCTTTCAAAACCTGGAGATCTGCATTTTTGTGTTCAACAGCAATAAGCAAAACTTACATCTCAGTCTTCTTGAAACTTAACTAAAGGTTGTTACACCTCTCAGATATATACAAGGATAGGTCATATAACTTTTCTTCCCCAAAACATTTTTTTAAAAAGCCTTTTTTTTTTGTTTTCTGCTCCCTCTTAAATCTTGACATGCCAGCACGTAATCTGCTTTTGGAATAACACGTGTCATGAGATCGTAATTTATTTTTTTTTCCTTGGGCCAGAAAAAAGTTTCCTAATTCTTTCTTAAATAATTTCCTAATTATTCCTTAAATAAAAGACTAGAGACTTAGTTAGGAATATTGGATATCTCTGTTCAGTCCCGTTGTGACCACCAAGCACTGTGTTTCAAAATATAAGAATTTTGAGACTCTACTTGCATGTACTAGAGTCTCTACCTTTCCCTGTATTAACAATTGTGGATTTTTACAGTGAAGTGTGAAGTCACTGAAATAAGTTTTTGTTCAAGATGGGTATTTGTGATTCACATGTGTAGACAGGCCTGTCCTTCCTTGTATATGAATTTCTGTTTTCTGTCACCAGTTCCTTCGAAACATAGGCCAAAGGTGCTTGACATCACTCCAAATAATACCAACATGAGAAGAGGGTTTCTGTAGTTGTAATTCATTAATAGGCATCTGAGGATGTCAGTAAGCAATGTAGCTGTTGGTAGTGATTAAAGAGTATGTTAGGGGTTTGTGTATTTCATTCATTCTTGGTTTGATGGAATATGCACTTCATTTTAAATACAAAATGTCACAGTAAATCCTTCCTTGTTTTTAGTAGCTTTAGAAATACAATATTATTCTATTTCATAAGAGTGGAAGACTCTCAGATCCATATTTTCTAACACAGATCTCTGCATTTCCTTGCCAGCTTTGTATCTTCACAGGTCAGAGAGAAAAGGGACCAGAGAGAGGTGGTTGTGTGTATTTACTAAGCATCACTTACAGGTGACCTAAAAAGAAATACTTGCATGTAGGAAAGAAGAGTATAATGATTTCTAATGCTTTAATTCCACTGATAGAACATCAGTGTTTAGAGTCATACTCTGGCTTTGTGTTTGGATCTGCAATAAATGGTCTGCATCTGTTTTGGGGTTTTTTTTAGTAATTTTTTTTTTTCCTCCTATACATTTGGTGTTAATGGTGTCTGCTACCCTGGGTGAAATAAACCCCAAAGGTCTGAAAGGGTAGAGGGGTCTGTTGATACAGAAAATTTAGAAACATCTCATTTAGGTTGTCAAGTCATCAATCTGTTTCCTGGAAGCCTGCTCCAGCATAGCTATTGCTGGTACTGATGTCAAATATAAAATATTCTGTAGTAGCTGATCTTATTCTGGAAAGTAGCTGTTCTGCTGCAGTAAGAAGCGAGCAGCCTGTACTTCCCTAAGTGCAGCTATAGCTCTGTAGGTGCAGATTTTGATAGTAGACAAGGCCCTGGCTTGGAATTTCTGTTGACACCCTTGTGAAACAAATGGGATATTCACACTTCAGCTCTATTTTTGGATCTCTGGAAGCAAGTAGAGATCATGCCGCACTTCTCAACGCTTTTGTGCAGTGAGAAGGCCGTGCTAGCTTTCTGCCACTATCTAAAGTTAGTTTCATGGAAGATTACAGTGTTCCTCATCTACAGAAACAAGCCTCTGAATTCAGTTTGAGCTCTCTGGTACCCTAACTGCAAACAGTTGAAGTTCCGTGACAAGGCAGTGATTTTTCTCTGAATCAAAAATTGCATTGTCTCATCTGCAGTCTGTGTGGTCATATTTCATGGTGATGATGAAAACCTGAGCAATTCTGTGGTTAACGATCTCTGTACATCACCCAGCATGAAGGCATTTGAGACCTATTTTATTCTTCAAAACTTTTAGGTCACTTGGTTGTACCGCAGTTATGAAGGTGAGTGAGAAGAAATATGACACCTTCCATTTTTCCATGTTTCTAAACCAGCCTTGTGAGCTGTGCAGGAGATGAAGATGTGTCAGGATCTAGTTGGTCTTTAGCATTAGAGAACAGACAAGGATTTTCACATTTCATGCTGCTGCTTTTTTCTGGCAGTGCTGGGTTTAAAGCATCCTGTGCAAAGTGAAGGTAATAGAAAACTGTAGGTGGTGGAAGAGCCACTTAAAGGGGAGATGGTAAAGAATTTGGAGAAAGTGTGTTCCTACTTGTATGCTTGTATATGTTCTTATATATGTGAAACAATACACGTGCATACAACTTTAAAGCAGCACCGATGCTTGCTAGGTGCTCTCAGTGATTTTGAGTGAAGTGCATAGGTACGGGGTTACTTTTACTGCTTAAGATAGTAAGCATACCTGTTTTTCTTCTGAGAGTATTATGAGATTTGATGTTTGTCATAAATCAAACCCATTAGGTGAAAGATGGAAAAATAATTCCAAAGACAAGAGAGTCTTGCCAATTGCTGTTCTGGATTTCATTACTTTTCATTTGGTCTCTGACACAAGACTATATGAGCTACTTTAGACAAAGCTGCAGGAGGCTTTATAATGAACTATTTTGAAGCTATCTTCAGGCAGGAAAATGAAACAAAAATGTCTACCCTTGATGTTTCCATACTTTTTGGAGGGGAGTTCAAGTGATGTGTAAAAAAAATCTCTTGATCTTCAGAGTGTTGTCTCAGTGATAGGTTGTTTGGTCAGTGAGATTACCAGCAAAACTTTTTTCCCCACGTTTGAAAGAACTGTAAAGCTGGGTTGTGTTTTCCTGTTCTGGCAGAAACTTTTTCACATCGCTTTCTAAACCAAGAGAGTGGGCTCTTTTCTTGAGCAGACTCAAAAAAAAAAAAGGTAGCCTGAGAAATCCAGGCTTTTCTGAAATTGATCTGCTCCTGATGGACTAAAACCATAGTTGCACATACTTTTTTTGACAGTAATACTGTCCGATTCGTTCATGTCTTCTCCATTGCGCTGGCAGAAATGGTAAGGGTAAGCCTTACTTACCCTTGCTGCAGGGTAAGCCAGACTGGGGAAATGATCCAGCAGGCTGAGGTTTTCCACCCAGACCACTCCTGCCCTTGGTTGCTGCACAGTAACCATACCAGCCTAGTCAGGGGGAGGGATGGGGCTGGAATGGGCAGGAAGGTAAGGGCAGCTCAAACAGCAGTGCTGCTAAATGAGGAAATGCAGCCTATGTAACTTTTTTTTTTTGTTTTTTTAAGTTATTGCTGTGTTTATAACTGAGCTGGATGGCCCAGAGCCTGGCTGGGTGCTTCTGGCTGCACTGTAGCTGGATCATTTAGCTACATGTTAAGTTTTTAAGTGTGCTAAGTATGAGCAAATGAACATGAACAGCAGCTATTCCGAAACTTTAATATCATGTATACATACTATTTGTGGTGCGACCTATTTATTTGGCTTAAAACACCTTTTGTGTGTTGTTTTTTTAACGGCTTTTATGTTCACTTCCTCAGTCCTTTTCTTGCATGCTTTGTTCTAACCTCCCATCGCTGTTCTCTGCAGCTCTTTGCTGCAATCTTCTTAATCACCTCTCCAGCAACCCTACAACCTTCTCTGACGTTTTTGGCTCCAGTATCACATGTATTTTTCTGATAGATGCTACGCTGAATCTTCTCTCATTCTCTACTACTGTGAAATATCAATCAGATTTTGCTTCCCCTTGCACCTTTCCTAGAGCTTGAATGTAAAATCTCTTCTCATCTAGCTTATCTTTTCTATCCCATGGAATAATGGATGGGAAGCATGATTTTCTTGCCTTTTTCTGATGACTTTTCCTCTGGCTCTGCATAGCTGGCCCGGCCTCAAACTCTGCTGGTACCTGTATGCTCCTCCAAGCAACATGCAATATGATCAGGGTTTGTACATTTATGTATTTGTAGATTGTAGAGAGCTTTCTCTTGAAAAATAGTCTACAGCCTTACTGTAGAAGTAGGACCCCTCCCCCTCGTTGAGAAACTCATCCAAATTTTTCTCTTTTATGCCAGTAGGAAAGCTCTGCGAGATCCTGAAGCAGGGTAGATGTGAGAAAGGGCAGGGTGCACTAATGCCACGGTATAATACCTGCAGAAGTAGTCTGTTGCTGTGGGTTCATCTGAACTGATATGTGGCACTTAAGAGACAGACATCTTCCTTCCTGGTCCTGGTGCTCATCCATCCCTTACGTTGGCTGTAACGTTGAGTATATGTAAAATCTAATGAGCCAGTTCAGATCACTAACCCAGGAGAAAACTGCTTTTCTTTTGGGTTAGTTTTCTTCTGCATAAGTCAGCTGAGTTGTTTGGTGATTGAGATGCTGTGTACAAATCCTCAGGGAGACTGTAGGGAAAGAGAGGAGGGGGACACAACTTTCGCCTTCCTACAGCACAGAGCTGGGTCAGAAGACCCATCTCAGGGAGCTGCAGCACATCATGGTTCAGAGTGGACAGAAGAGTAGGGCTCTGTCCATGGTGGTCAGAGCCATGTCAGTGTGTCTTTGCAGCTAGGAAAGCTAGAGCACAGGAAGTGTATCAGTTGAAGGGAAAAAAAAACCCAAACCACAAGAGGAAAGTTTCCCTCTTCTGAAAGCCTGGTGACACATATGTGGTTGATGTAGCTACTCCTCATCAAGGACAGGTTTCAGTCTGCTCAAGAGGTTGGAACGGTGTAACTCATAGGTCCCTTTCTTTTTGAAGAGCCCAGTTGCATGGGGAGAATTAAATAGAACATTTCTTTAACTGAGCCCAAGTTGAAAGATGAAGCTTTAGAAGGGGTCCAGGTCCAACACCTTGGTGTAAATCCTGTCAGTTGGCCCAAGGCACCCGAGCAGTGAGCTTGCTTTAGTTTCACTCTTACTAGATGCAGGTAGATACCGTGGCCTCTTGTCCTGATTTTAAAATAATTGTGACTGAAACTACTAGCATGAAACTTGTAGTGCAAGGTTAATGTGGAGTGTATAACCAGTGCACGTTATCCTGGGCTGGGTAGAGGAAGCAGTAAGTTATGTGCTGCAAACTGCTTTGTCAGCAGTGTGGCTGTTTGAAAAATGCATCTCTGCCCAATCCTCAGAAAGCTAATGTTGACTACATAAAAAATAATCATCCTGCTTCCAGCCTCCCACTCTTAAGCAGAGTCATCAGTAAAACAATAATAAATTACAGAATATAGATGTTTTCTTTTCTTCAGCATCTCTGTTGTCCTACTGCAGTCTTACGACACTAATACCCATGATTTGATCTACTTTGCTGTCATTGGCAGACCTGTCTGCAGCAGGGTGGACTCTGCTCTCTCCTGCCTGCTCCTACTCCTGTGCCAGTAGCACCAGTATGGCTGTTTCTGAGTCAGTGACATGAACTGGATTGGAGGATAAAAATAAGTTGCAATTTCTGATCTGTCTGTAGTGCAAACTGGTTACCCAGTCCCATTTACTACAGACAGCTACATAATTTGGTCACTGTTAGTTTCAGTTGTTTTTTAGGGAGAGGGTAGGTCATAGATGTAGTTTTGGTCCATTAAGCAAGATAATGTGTCTGCTACTGATTCAAGACCACTAATAATTGACCAAGCAACAATAATTTCAATATATATAGTAAAGCCAGAGCAGTTTTAGGATTTAAAGTGTTTCCAAGACAGAGCTGTGACTTAAACCCCAAAACCTTTGGATTTAATGTCCCAATAAATTTTGTGAATAGGATGCATTCAGAAGTTGGACAAGGTTTGTAAGGAAGTGCTGTTTTTCTTGTGCATACCTGCTCATACTCCCAACTGCAGAAGTTTCCAAAGTTTTCACTTAAGAGCATTGAAGCAAAAAATACTCCATATTGCCTGGTAAGAAAGAAACAAAGTTATCAAATCATAACAAAAAGCATGTTACTTCTGCAGATGCAGGTTATTTTGAATTTGTTTCAGACATTTGGCTTTATATCTGGTAATTGCCAGCTTTGTGTAAATAATTCAGTCTATCATACTCTTTCAGATAACCAGTTCTAACGAGAATCTGTTAATAAAACAGTCAAGGCATTGGTCTGAAATGTCCATTTTGTTGTGTTTTCTTTCTGAACTTGCTAGAAGTGTGGGATTTTTAAACAAGACTTTCCAGTATTTACCAAGTTATATAACTTCATGCTCTTATACTATGGGTTGAACTCGAGAAATACCATGTACGTTCCAAGCATCAAATAGAGTGAGCAGTGTGTGTTTTGAGTATTTGTGCCTATAAAGCTTGCAGCGTAAACATACAGAGTGGCATTTTTTATGCATTAATCCTTCAGCCACTGACATTCAGAAGTGGGTTAGAAACATTAGCGATGGAGCTGCCCCTTCTCCCTCCCCAACAGACAAAATCTCAGCACAGACACACATTCTACCTAGAATTCCCTTATTAACTTTAGGTATGCTGCTGCTAATACCTAAAACTCCATGCTTGCCCTGAATTTCTTAACTGATGTGATCGATCTCTGAAACAGAAGAATGATGTGAAAACAAGTGTGGTCAGTATCACTTTGGGGTATCAACATCTGATGCTATTCAGTCTGCAGTATTTTCCTGAGGTGACCCACAGTATTCAAACCTCAGGCTGTTTTTAAATTGTCTGTATTTTGCTTGTTATGCTAATGTCCATCTCTTGTCAGGAATCTGTACAGCACTGGTGCTGAGGAGATCCTATTTTGTTGTCATGGTTTAACCCCAGCTGGCAAGTAAAACAATCCCAGAGCCATTGGCTCACTCTCCCCTCACAGCGGGATGGGGGAGAGAATTGAGAAGAAAAAATGTAAAACTCATGGGTTGAGATACAGGCAGTTTAATAGTTCAGAAAAGGAAAAGAATAATACCGATAAAAGAATATACAGAACACCGCTGTTGCTTGCCATCCGGAACAGATGCTCAGCTAGTTCCTGAGCTGGGCTGCCTCCCAGCCAAACCCCCCAGTTATATACTGAGCATGACATCATATGATATGGATGAGAAAGGAAACACTTGCTTTATTCATGGGAAAGTTCCCTGAATTTCTGGCACTTTCCAGAAGATTAGGTTTCAGAATATGAATTTACATTCATGTTACATTAGAATGTCATCTTTCGTCGGCGTAATCTCTTAAGAACCTTCAGTCCAGTCTCACAGTATGCTGTTCTGATAAATGTGAAGTGTGTGTTAATATTTCCACAGTAAAATTAACAGACTCTGGAAACAAATTACTTTGGAGTTGAAAAATTTCAGGTACTAATAAACTTATTTATATGGTCATCTGTCTTTATCACATTCCTGCTTATACTTCCATTAAATCTTACCTGGTATGTAATTATTACAATTAAGGAGACATCTGCATGAAGGTGATCCATTTCTCTGTTACAGGTGTAAAATTACTGTGTGTATGTATGTATACTTGGCTGTCAGGCTTGGAGCACTCTAGTTAATCAGACTGATGTGAGTCTGAGTAATGCTCTGGGTTTTATTTTTATTTTATAAATAAGTTGATCCTGATCTCTTTGAGCACCAAAAGACAGCTGGGTGATCTATATAATTTCAAAGTAGCTTTAGTTTTGTTCACTTAAGCATTTGTTGTGGACCCAGTGATGAAGACTGTGCTAATCTCTGCATAGAGCAAAGCCTGTGGAGGAGGCACTGTTATTAAATGCCCTTGTCTTAAGAACATCGTAGTCCTACTTCACTCTCTCTAGGAGTGTAACTCAGTTGAGCTGTCAGTCATCACTCCTGTAGCTGGTTACTGAGGACAAGTTTCGGTAGTTTCCCCACCTTGGAGATAACAGTTTAATACAAATATGTAGAGAGTCCCTGCGGAGTTGGCATGCTGACACAGGTTTGTGATTGCAGCAATTCCTGCAGCTGATGTCTCTGACCTGGGATGTTTATAAGTTGCTTGGCAGGTGGACAAATATTGTTACAACATGTCAAAATGTCAAATACTTCATGCGGCATTTAGGTGGGTCTTGCTCTGCCAGAACGAATGATGGGGCAGTACAAGGTTCTAAGACACAGAAATGCATATGAAAGCAAATAAATATGATCCATCTGAATGACCCTGGCAGGACTACCCACTGGAAAAAAGGAATACACCTTCTTAGATGGATCTTAACTGTGCTAACTTGGCAACATTTTCTGCTCCAAATACTCCTTTCATTGTTGGTAGGGACACAGTCCTCTTTTGTAGCATCATGTCCCATTTTCTCCATCACCAGGGATGGGGAAGAAGGTCTGAAACACCTTCACATGCCAGCATTTTGCTCTGAAACGAGGTGGCCCAAAATGTTCTGCTTGTTGACCAGCACAGCAGGATGAATTGTTTGGCCTATCTAGGTAGGTGGGTGGTACCAGAGCACTGTTTCAGAATTGCTCACTGTGCCAGCCAGGCACAACCTGTCTCCTTACACAGGGGTCACATTGCTGCCTTAGCATGGCACTGAGCCCGGGCTAACAGCCTGTGCTAAGAGGTAGGGTGTACCAGCTCGGGCGTGGGGCCTCCTTGGAAGCAGAGAGTTGTTAGTTTATCATACCCATTGCTGCACTCACATTACTCAGGTTCAGGCTGCATTAATGTGCACCATGGCTTTTAGGCGGATGCTGGTTCATATCCAGCAAGCTTTCACCAGCGGCTGTGCAGGGCGAAGGTCCCTGACCCACCACGTGAGGTACCGGCTGGTTGCAGAAGCGAGCACTATTGGTCAACTGCAGCCTCTCATAGCATCACAGAGGCTCCCTTTCGGAGATGCATGCACACACCCCCACACACTAGTCTCAGGACAGATGTAATCATGTCTTCCTTTTTTAATTAAAAACTGCCATCAGAGTAGCTGTGGTCACAGTTTATCGATGAAGTTAGAAGTACAAGAAGTGTACTTGCCACTTTGTGTACCTGCAGTCAGTTGTGCTGAGAGGACGGCTTCACATCTCATGAAGTCATTCCTTCCCTACTTTGCTGCCTACTGATGTTTCAGTCAGAGGTAAAAGGAGGTCTGACTAGGGTCAGAAATTAAACCTTGGCATGAGTGGCTATGCTGGTTATTATTTTGCCAGGCTTGTACTGATGGCGAAGAGCTCGTCCCTAGACTTCATGCCATATTCAGCGGGAGCATGAGCTCCCAGATGCTGTCGTAAAAAATCATTTGATGCCCCTTTTTTATGTGCTGTAAAGATGTCTGTGTACAAATGATTCTCTTCAGATACATTGTTGTAGCCAGCAGCTACAGGTGGCAAAGTGAGCCACCCTACTTTCAGTAGACAGGGAGAAAAGAGGTGTGTATTTTGACAAGTTCACGTGGTTTCATTTTTGTGAAAGAAAATGTTTTTACAGTTAGTAGGAATTAAAAGAAATCAGCATGGGTTGAAAGTTAGGTGCTTTTTATGTTCTAAATGCAAGAGAAAAGATAGTAAGCTGTAATAAATTGCAGTCAGTTTGTATGTAAATACACTGCATAAATATGGCATTAGCAGCAAATGTATAAGAACTACAAAGTGTGCTGAATTCTCAGAAACAATCAAGTTCTGATGAAGTCTGTATTAACAGATTGTATATACTGCTCAGGACATCCTTAAAAATCTGTTTTTTCTAAAACAGTTTGCAGGCACCTCTGGGTTGGTTTTTTTTGTGTGTGTGTTGTTTTTGTTACTACACGCAATCACTAAAGGTGTTTATAAAGAGTAATGACAATTCTGTCACACATTAAGGATCACAGACATAAAGCATATGAATTAGTCTTTTAATATCCTACGTGCATTCAGTATGAGGGCAGAACATTTAGAAATAGAACATGTTTATGGATGATATTTTCAATAACAATAGTTACCCAATGACCTTATAAGCTTTCTGGGATTTGTTTTGATGTTTTGTCTAAGTGAAGTCTGACAGTATTTTGGGGAAGTTTCTGAATGAGGAGTGGATAAGACAGCGGAGAGCCATTTGTTTGCTTTTCATTGTTAATGCCTTGGGAAATACTTGCTTTGGTCGCTGCCCCCTTCTGCTGTCCTCTTTGCAGAACCAGTGTAGTCACATAGGACCTATCCTGACTATTAGATACGGTATTGTAGTTTAAATAGGAAAAAAGTAGTGTGTTGTGTTTTGTTTTGTTTAGGATTTTTTAAAAAAAATACATAATCAGTAGAATTAAAATGTGTAGGTTGGTTGCTTTTTTTTAGACTGGGCAGGAGGGTTCACCCTTGCATTCAGTGCCCCATTCACATTCTTGAAGGGAAGGGTTGTAATTCAATTAGGTGTCTTGATAATTCTCTACCGAGCAAGAAAAGGCAGTATAGATGAAACTTGAATTACATTACGTATGTGTACCAAGTGCTCGCTGGATGCTCTTGCATTTGTTCGTAGAATCTGTGATATGAGAAATAAATTGCAGTTAACTACTTCCAGAGTCTCTTGTCCTTTTAAAAATCTTGAAGGTGGAAACAGTAGAGACTAGTAAAATGTCAAGAGTGTGGAGTCAAATCAGGAAAATCCAGCAGTGAAGAGTGTTTAAGCAACTTCCACTCACACACCTCACCTGTGCATACTGATTCACCATCTGCCTGGTAAATGTCAGCTTCCCTGTGTTTTGCTAACAGAAAACAAAATCTAGAGCTGATGGCTGATTTGGGTGCTTGCCACTGTAGCTGGGAGATTCAATTTTTTGGTCTTCTGCCCTTGGTTTAAAATCTCCCACTGCTTTTCCTTTACTAAAAGAGAGACTGCAGTGCAACTAATTTCTTTCATCATTTATGTATCTAAATTGCTTAAGTACGAGAACATTTCACTGACTTTGGAAGTGCAGCCACTGTAGTAGAAGTTCTGTTGGAATAGTCATGTGCCAGAAAGGTTGGTTACATGTAATCAAGGCACCTGGTTGCATTCCTTCTGTGATCTGTATGAAAGTACAACACTGTTCACCTCTCTTACCTTGGCTGTTACAGTGTGTATTCAGTCAGCAGAGTTTTCAGACACTTCTCCAAGTGTCATATTTGATGGACACAGAAAAGGGACTACAGGTATTATGTTCAGTTAATGCTCTGATGCTACTTTGTGCAAGGTTTCTTCACAGTGAGATTCAGTTTTTCTTGTAAGCTCAAAATCAAATATTTTAACTTCACTGACAGTAGGAAATTTTCCATCTTTTTATTCTTCAGTTTGCCTGGCAGATTGCTGTATGTGAATGCAAGTAATCTGAAGACTCTTCTCCATTTTTGGCATTTTCCATGAGGGTGGTTGTTGAGGCCATTCTTTTACTTCCATTTCCACTTGGCTTGCCCAGCCCCTGCACAGTCCTGACCCAGAAGCTGGCATGATCATCCTGTGGCTGTTCAGAGAAGTGATAACAGGTACATTTAAAATAAAGCAGATACTGTAGGTTGTGTTCACAGTATGATGCACTGTCTTGTCACCATGAGGAGAGGGCAGCAAACACCCAGGAGGCAGTGGCAAGGGCAGTGCCAGCTTGGGATGACAGAGAAGCCCTGGTATAAATTTCGTTTCCTGTGCCAGCAACCCACTGTAGTCATTAGTGACAGAGATAATTATAGGCCTGCTTTGTCCTGTTGAGCGTTTATTACTGGTTATTTGAAGTCCATGTGTAAGCTGTAAATAAAATTATTTTTCTCTGAAGGTTTGCAGTCTGTCAGCCATTGAGTGAGTTCATAAAGCAGTTGTTGAGCTGCGGCTGAGCAGGCTGCTGTGCTACAAGGAACAGTGGAAACCTGAGAGTCCTCAGTAATTACACTGAAAAGGTGAAAACAAATAATAGCATACAGAAGTGTTTGATGGCCTCTTCAGTGCTTTCATGGTGGATCTGTGGCTCTATGAAGCCACATATAGTAAATACGGAGTGAGTTGAATTACTAGAACTTAGGATGGTGGAGCTGTATTTGCTTCCAGAAGAATCATCCGGGCATGCCTGCTATGAATACATGCGAATACAGGGCTTGAGAAACAGGCATTGCCTCCATTTCCCTTTCCTCACCTCCCTTGCTGCCCCAGCCCTTCATTGTCCATAGCGGTTTGGTGGCTGGATGCTGAATTGGGTCAGGAGCCTAGTGTGGCAGAAGAGATGGATGGGCTCTGCAGGTGATGGCAAAGGGAGCAGCTGACTGGATGTGTCCCAAGTCAGGCTCAGAATGTGCATAGCTTGTTTTGGTCTCTGCTCTGGTTTTGGAGGCCATCGTGTTCTTCAAAATCTGGGGTTTACTTAATAAAGTAAAAATCTGGGTTTACTTAATAAAATATACCCAGAAGGCATCATCTAGCTGTGGAGGAGAAGGAGACTTAAAAGCGTGTCACTTGGTAAAGCTGCTCACTTGTGAGCAGCCTGTGGTAGTATGTCTGAGGTGTAAAGCAAACGTGTTGCCTCAAGGTGTAGTTACATCATGTGGCAAATAACTGTCAGCATAAGCATTAAGTGATACCAGTGAATTGTCACCACGTTGTTACTCAAGACAAAGCAAAGAAAGGGTTTCTGGGAGAGGTAGTGTGTTTTACTGTGCCAACTGGTACAACTGAAAAGCACAGGGAGCTTTGGGGCATTCAGGACCTCCACATACAAAAATGGATGGAAAGTTGTGTCTGCTGTAACAGGTGCAGTAATGTATTTTGGTTCTTGGATTTAGTGATGTTTGGAAAAGGACCTCCACCTTCTTTCTGCAGTCCTGGAAGACAAAATCAGCCTTGTCTGCAAAGCAGGAAAGCTCTGAGACTCATGTGAGCAAGGAGGAACCAAGGAGGAAAGGTGCTGGAGTCCATGCAGATGTTTGGGGTAGAAAATGGGATAAGAAGAAAGCAAGATATACCAGATGTATCAATAGGTGGGTACTAAAGAGCAAAGATGATAGGAAAGCTGTGGGAAGACAGAATTACATCTTCCTGGCTCTGTAAGCAGATGAGAGGGGACAGCATTGATGCTTTAAATAACAGATTACAGGAGTTGCTGTTATCTGTAATGCACCTTGTTCAGCATCATGTCTTTAAGATACTGCAGATCTGTAGGTACCTCAAAAGACTGCTGGAACCTGCAAGAATTGCATGTGACATTCTCCCCCCCATGAAAATCTTTATTTGAATTTTTAAGGAGTAGAAATTGATTTAAATCCTGACTCATTAGGGTTTTATCTTCCATTCAGTTCTGCACTACTGGTATGAAATAACCACACTAATTCTGGATATTCTTGGATATCCTTGTTATCCATGTGCATGGATAACATCCTGATAAATTGCTTGTCATCAGAAGTATCAGTACTCCGTGCAGCACATGAAGCATCCAAGCCCATATTTTTTAAACAGGTATTTTTTAATTTTCATTTTTAGACTTAAAATTGCCTTTCAGCTTTGCTTTTCCTGTAATGAGGCAGTGAATGTTTCTTGTTTACTTACCTTGTTACTAATTTAAGTATAATTTTAGTGTTTGAAGCATTTCTCTCCTTTCTGGAGTAAATAATATGGTTCTGTCCAGTCTGTCTATAGGACAGGTTTTCATTGCCCCGAAAGCTTGCTATCTCTGGGCATGCGGGTTCCACTGAACCCGTTTGTAAGTGGGCTCCCAACCTCTGCACTGTAGTCCAGCTGGACCACTCTAGGGCCCATCTGTACAAATACAACATTTAAAGATTACCCTGTATCTTATTACCATGGCAGTCTGACACCAGCTTCTTATATTGCAGACGTACATTAAGCACAGACCTGCACTGCACCATCTGCAGCAGTGCCAGGCCACTTTGCCAGCTCTTTTCAACTAAGGAGAGAGGTTTATTTGGATTTTTCTGTAGTGGGTGTAGTGCAGTTTCCCCTGCATTCTGCAACTGGGTGTGTGTATTAGCACCTCTCTTCTGCTGCCCTGGTGTAAATTAGTTATGTACAGTTAGTTATGTTCTGCTGAACTTCTTTCTCCCCGTCCTGATTTGGCTAAAACAAATTACTGGGCGTCAGCTGAATGTTTCGCTGTTTGGCTCTTCACCTCTGCAGTTTCAGAGCATTAGTAGGCACGTTATTAAGAAAGTATTAGTAAGTATAATACTAGCTCTTGAATTAATAAAGAAATTTCTGTATTACATAAAAGTCACGAGTTAAACCGTCTCTAACTAGTTGATGTCATCAGCTTTCTTAACCTGTGTTCAGAGTTCAAAGCTGGGGTGTTTTAGGCAAGCAGACCCTGTTTTTCCAACTCTGGTTCTTAACAGCTACCTGTTTTTTTCAGTTAGTTTCATTTAGAATACTTGGTTCAAGATGAGATACAGCAATTACTCATTTCTTCTCAAAGTGGGGGCTGTGTCCCCTCCTGACAAGATGGAAAGTAGCTTGGAAGCAGGGAGGAATGAGAGCTCGGAAAGGAGGTGTAAAGGTTGCCATTCATTTGTGTATGTGGGGAGGTTATGGTTTCACATCAGGTGTAACTTTCGTCTGTTACATTGTAAATGGCAAGGACTAATAGGAATGTACAACCTTAATTCCAGCCGTGATGGTCTTATCTGTACACACAGCTTCCTATCTATTTATGTTGTAGGTGCCTGGTCTTGTATATCTTGGCAGTCTTAATCACATTGTACTGTTAAAGTAAACGTGAGACAATGTAGTAATCGGAGTATCTGGAATATCATCCAATTGCTTCTTTTTCTCTGAAGTTATAAAATGTAGAAGTGAGGATGTTGGAATACAAATACTGTGAGGTATAAGTGCTGAGTAAATTGAACCTAATTCAAGAGCCCTTAAGAACCTGAAAGTAAGAGCTTGTCCAAAAACTACAGGTCACGTTGGAAGCTCGCTTAAACTGCGTATGTCACAGTGTAAGTCTTGCAGGCATCTTCCTGCATTGCGTGCTGCTTAGTGTAAGCTACAAGGAGGTTCCTTTCAGGTGTTTGCAAGTCAGGTTAAGAATTTTGACTTTTGATATGTTGGTGTTGTAGAGGAGGGAGCACCTCAAACAGTTAATGCTTTTGCTGATTACATATGCAAAAGGTGATGCAAGTGTAGAAACCAAGCTTGTAAAACCAGAGGTCCTTTGCTGAATAGTATATGAGAGGATTGGAAATTCTTCCTAGGAAAACATTGCATTTATCAGCAGTAATTTGGCAACATCCACTTCTGTGAATGTTGCAAAATACCTAATTCAAGACACTCCTCACTTGGACATTTCATCTATTTATAATTTTGTATAGCAATTGTCTCCATCCTGGAGTCACAATTTCTGTCGGCAGACAAAAGCATTATTAGCTTTGCAGCATACCTGAATTTGTAGCTGGGATATTGTTTTATAAATTCCTTTTCAGATACTTGCCTCAGAGGTGTTACTGATGTGAAAGATCTGCTCCTGAAATGGTTCTGATGAGGTAGTCTTTCAGCTGGAATCACCATGAAGCATGCATAGGAATTGGGAGAAAGTTGCTGATTTGCTTACTTTGGACAAATTGGATGATACTTGTAAAAAAGTGATAAAACTAGGTAACTCCTCAAAAAATCATAAAAATCAAAGGGGAAGCTATGGTAGTCCAGTTTGTAGGTTATACTTTTGAAAACAGAGAATACTAAAAAAATATATATCGGATGTATGACATGGAGGGCTAACTGTTAAATATAACTCATGTTAAAGTTGGGATAGAGAATCACTTAAACTGTTGTCATTAATGAGCTCTTTAAGAACTCTCATCGTTTATATTAACAAATAGTGAATGGATTCTCTTTTGTGCTTTCTGGAAGATGAAATGCAACATGGAGAAGACTTAGTACTGTAGGAAAGAGTGGGGTTACTTTAATTTACACAGACACAAGCTATTCTTGAATTTCTTAGAGAAGTCGTAGTGTCTAGACTACTTAAAATGCAATGAGTTTACAATTAGTTTATAAACATGGCCCATTGACTGGTAAATACATACAGGTAGAATGTTGTTTATTTGTGAGGATTTGTTGGACTACTGCCTGGTTTATGTGGGACAAAAATCATGTCAACAGTGGGAGGCAGAATAAAATTCCAGATGCTTAGATGAATTCAATTAGCTATTTCCAAATTTAAAGTTTTCTTTCATTGCATTTAAGGAAAATCAGGTGTAATGCTTTTCCTTTTTTTTTTCATTTCCTAAGAGGTTGTAAACTGACACTGGAACTAAATATTTGGTACTTGAACATTTCAGTGTTCACACACCCATACAACACAGAAGGTCATTTGAACAGTCACTTTCAGTACTAAATATACAGATTTTGATTTATATACTTGGACTTGCTTTCTGCTGATGTGAGATACAGCTATTACTTTGAAATGCTGTTTTATCTTTGTTAATTAGCAGTTGTTTACCGTAAGACAGAAATTTCCTATCATACTCAGGGTTGAGTGTAACTCTGCTGCTTTAGGCAACACATCTCCAAAGACTATTCTCGTCCCTGTGATTCTAAACCATAGATTGTGTTGAAATGGAAGTTTCCCTGACTTTGTGTTTATAATGAAACGTCTTTAATGTGGTCGTGGTACCGCCGCCTGTATTGACACTTCTAAGTCTTTTCCTAGGGGGGTGGGAGGGAGGGAAAGGCTGTAATATTGAACAAGGAGAGCGGCATTACTCTTTCTTTCCACTTTTCTTCTCACCTGAGCATCCTCTGCTTCCAGGCCCTTCCCCAAAGCAGAAATGCTCTACTAGTTGTTTTGCTGCAGGGCTGCCTCAGGGTAGCCAGAGGCCTGAGTAGATGGGGCAGCACAGGGTGGTACACAGGATTAGGTTTGTGTCCATGGAAGTGATATCTATTGTTAATATTTCATGTTTGTAGTTCCATGTGAAAAAGTGGTATCAGTATATCACCATTGGGAGCATTTCCTTGTATTTTAATGTTCTTTTATATATATTAAATATTTTTATGTCAGTATTTAAAGAACTGACTAGAAATTTTCACAGATCAGCGCAGAATTTAACATTCATTGCACTCTGCCTACATACATGGTTTTGGAAGTTATGCAACCTCTTTATAGAGTTGTGGGTTCTGTTGATCTAGACTTGCTCAGTTATTGCTTAGAAAGACAAGTGTATTAGGAGCTATATATGATACAAAACTTAGGTCGTGATGAAATTCCGTGCACCACTCATGCCTTCCATCCTTATGTGTACAGACTTTACAGCTGCCAGATAGAAAAGGCTGAGTTGCTGTGAGGTAGGGCTATACAGTGTCTAGTTATGGAAAGAGTTGGAGATGTTGCATGTTTAGTTCAGACATAAAGCTGATAACTAAGTGCCCAAGGCAGAAGCAGCTGTTGTGGGTTCTATGCAAACTGCAGTTGCTGTGGAGAGGGGAGGGCTGTGGCAGGGCATATTGTCACCTTGGCACTGAGGGAGTGTCCTTCCTGACAAACCACCGGTCGTTATTCCAAATTGCAGAGGTACTAGATCATCATAGTGCAATTGCTCAAGCAATTTTTTTAAGATGAGCAAAACGTGGGTTTTTTTCCGATCCTGTTGTTGGAGGAGACTGGACCTGTTTTTCAGAAACATGACACACAGAAAATCAACCTGAGGCAGACACCTGGCATGAAAAAAAATTGCCTGAATGCTAATAGTTTGGCAATATTATAATAAGCAAATGGAAACAATATGTAGTAATGGGAATTCAGCTGCAGTGATTGCTACCAGATCCACCAAGAATAATGGACTTGCATACCAACCCAGACTTACGACAAATATTGTGATTGTAGGTTACTAAATGACCATGGAATCTGGAGCAGAGAACCAGCAGAGTGGAGATGCAGCCGTTACAGAGGCAGAAACCCAACAGATGACAGTACAGGCACAACCACAGATTGCAACGTTAGCCCAGGTATAAAATCATACGGTGTAATAGTTTTACCTATTGGGTAATTTTTTTAAGAGGGATAATGTCTGCTCACGGGCCTGAGACCAGTTTCCATTAATGGGATTCTGAAAGAGGTGCAATGTATAGTTCCTTTAATATTTGTTTTCAGATTTTTAAAGCAGTAGAGATTTTTAACATCCCGTCGCACTAGGCTGTGTTAGTTCTGAAGAACTGTATGTGTGTAAACTGTGTAATGTTAACAGAGAAATGAATTAAGATATTTCTAGCAATCTTAACAACCACCATACCACTGAAAGGTATTTTTTTCAAAACGTGATTTACTGTCCTTTCAATATTCACTGGATTGTTTTGCTGTTATGTCTTCCATTAGAAACTTGTCTGTAGCAGTCAGTTTAATTCTGAACTAAACAAACTGAAAATGTAGATAAATAATGCAGTAAATACATCATCTTATCAATAAACATGATCAAGTGGAACAACTTGGCATTTGACAGCTCATGTTATCCTCTTGTCTCCAGGATTTCACAGAATTGTTGGCTGTTTAGAGATACAGTAGTAGATAATTTATTATCCCCAGATCATTTCAGAGAGACAAGAAATGACATCCCAGCTACATCTCTAATTTTGGGACTGGGTTTCATTCTTGGAAACACTGATGGTTGGCAGAAGTGACTCCATTGTGTAAATGAGTACAGAATCTGTTCGGCTGTCTTCTGTAACCATTTCATTTTTAAATGACATGCAGTCTGCAAAGAGCAAATAGGTTTTTTAGATCTCATAATTTTGTGAATTGAGTGTCTTCTAAGTGGCACAAGTGTTAAATCGCTTACCAATTTATAAATTACTAATATCTTTTTAAAGTCATTACACCTTTTGGTAAACCAGGGATAGTACACTTCCACTCGAGTGATAGTACAGGGACTGGGGCTGTTGAAACGCACAGGGTGATTTTGCTCAGTGAAGCTGTAGTGTGAATTTACAGGCCACCAGCTGCCCTGCACCAGCTTGCCTCTTTGGGCAGTTTTCTCACTGTCTAACTTAGGCACAGGATGTAGGTGGTGTGAATAACACTTCAGTGTGAACTGAGTGGAGGTAGTTTATTTCTCTTGCAAAACGAGTAAACTGCTTTTCACTTGGTATACATTCAGTTTTAGTCCAGGGAAGCAAGAATGTTTTAAATTCTTGTGCTAACACAGTAACCTCCAGGTAGCTGAACTTAGAGCTATGTAGTACATCGAATGCACTTTATTTGGTCAAAATTACGCCAGTAATTGAATAAGAATTTTTTCCAAGTAAGAAAAAGGTATACAGCTATGGTTAAAATCCATGTGAACCACAAAGAGATATGTTATATTTTTTCTAATTTCCTCAGTTGCTATTCAGTGTATTACTTTCACCTTAGCTTTTCCCCAGGTTTTATATTCCTTGTGGAGGTGATACAACAGTCTAAACATAATCCCTTGTTTTGTTCACATCAGTGTTACATTATTGGGTATTTTTAATGCGTGAAGTGGCAGTGTTTGGCATTAAGGAGTGCCCTTAGAGGCTTAGGCAAATCTAAATAACTAATTATGTCAATTTCGTTCTTTCATTGTCTCCTGTGAGGTCACCCCTCTTGTAAGCTTAGTTAATTGCTGCATTTTCAGTGAGTTCAGGGTAGTTTTCAGAGTCAAAAGGAAATTCATTCCCATTCCACAAGGTATGAGTCAGAGACATCTGCGGAAGTTACACTCTGCTGTTGGCTTAATCCAATCACAGAGTAGCCTCCAGTTGATCCGCTTTGCTGTCACTGCCAAGGACTGTTTAGTCAGAAATGCATTATTAAAAAAGGTTGCTTGGTAAAGGAGTATAATTTTCCAGAATAAAGTGTGCACATGTTAATCTCAGCCCTGGTTTCTCTCAGATGTGAGCTAAGTACTGACATATAATGCTGCAGACGTTTTTATAAAAAAAGAAGGTAAAGGTGAATGCAAATTTGTGGATTAGGGAGAGACAGCTGTGGAAGAGAGAGGTCTACATGTAATTCCCCTTAATTTTGTTGTTAAGCAAGATTTCCTTGTAAGTGGCGGATGTTTATGAAATTCAGAGATCAGCTACTGCAGCTTTTTGAGAACCACGTGTTCATGAGGACAGCAGAGGATTTAGTTCTGCATTTGATACAGAGCAGCTCCTTGAAGCTAGGTAGGACAGCAGTGCAGCCCCTTCTCACATTGTAGCTACATGGAGCAAGTCTCCTGAAAATGCTGTTGAACGCTGGAGGATTGATAATTTTTCCAAACTTGGATGTCTAGGAGAAGGCTGGCTAGTCAGCAACCCATGGCCTGGCTGCGGCCTGTGAGAGCAGCTCGCACTTGCCTGTAGTCCTTTACAAACGGAGGGCCACATGCACTGGTACCGCAGTCCTGACACCCTTCTGCCCTTCAGGGAGCCGCCCAGGCATAAACACGGGCATCGTGTCACCAGACAGTTGCTGAGTAGTGGATGTGTGCCGGGGCATCTGCCCAGCCATGCAGCAGCATTGGTGCATAGCCCTTCAGCCATGTATAGCAGTTCCTGTGATGTGCCAGAGCGAGTCCCCCGCAGGGCGTGAACAGCTTCGTGTGGGTATCACTGTCCTCGGAGCCCGAGCCCCTGCGCAGGACTCGTGGCTGTGCACGCCGTGCCGATGTGCGGTGCTGAAGTCGATAGCGTATTCCTGTTGGCATAGCTGTTCTGCCTGCAGGTTGGTGCTGCAGAAACACAGTTGTGTTTAGGAATTGGGCATTTAAAATGTGGGCTGGTTTTCCTCATAGAGTAAGATTAGAGTTTGTGCTGACCCATCACACTGAACTGCAGTCACTGCCTACAAACCTTGTGTCCACTGCAAACCCATGGGTTTTCTGTCTGAACACGTGGTCAGTTTTCTTTATTTAAATGGTCTTTGCCAGCTACTCGTGATGGTTTAATCTCTAGGAAGCCTGAAGTTTTAACTAAAAATTTTAACTTCTTACATCTGGCAAACACTTTGCATTTTCTTGTGTGAGAGTGAGAATAAAAATAGCTCCACTCCCGTATGTTTCTGCCTTTGACTCAGCAGTGTCTGTAGGAGTACGCCCAAGTCCTAGCAAGATCTAACTGAAGTAAACGAAAGGTAATGATGTGGTTTTATTAGGTTACCTCAAAATAGAGGCAGTTGTGTTTTTCTCATTCTTGTCAGAGGTTTTACAAGTGATGTTTTGTGCTTGCAGAAATTCTGCGTTAGATTAATTTGTAAAGTAGGTCAGATGTTGGGCTCAGGCAGTCCAGGGGCTTTTATATTATGCTAAAACATTTGGGTCATCTAACTGAGGTCTTAGCAGAGACAGTTCTTTCACCAAAAGGTATTCTTGGTAGTGAAATATGAAGATTTTGCAATAACCTAATTTATGCTCACTGTCTCTTCTTTGCAGGTATCTATGCCAGCAGCTCACGCAACGTCTTCTGCGCCCACGGTGACCTTAGTTCAGCTGCCCAATGGGCAGACGGTTCAAGTGCATGGAGTAATTCAGGCTGCCCAGCCATCAGTTATTCAGTCTCCACAGGTCCAGACAGTTCAGGTACTGACTGAAGAAATTCCTAATATGTGAATTGGGCCTTTTGAGTAGTCCTGCCAGTTCACTGCTTTCTAATGGGTTCATGTCCTGGATTGCTGTTTTGCTTATATAAATTTTAAGAGCATGTTGAAGGTAAAAATCTGTACAGTATTTGCTCCTCTGTGATTTTTTTTTTCCTGTTCTGGTTTAACCACTTTTCACTGTCAAACATTGCTGAGTTTAACAGCCTCACGTTTTTTTCTTACAGTGTTACTCTAGTTTTTCTCTGCTGTATTTTCATACATCTTTATTGAGTGAGAGTTCGTACTATTCTGAAGTTAACAAAAGGAATTTTTTTTCATAATGTAATCTTTAATCATTAATGAGGCTGATATTCTGGGATGAGAGTCTTTGCTACTTAGAAAATATTTGCATTGGTTTACAAAACAGATGTCTGTAAGTTAATGGTCCTTAAAATAAACCTATCCATCTTCTCATAAAAGTGGTTGTAAAATGTGCCTGTTGAATGTTGTTTGCCTTGTAAAGCCTTAGCATTTTCTCTTCTGTAAAGCAAGACAGATAATGCAATATGATGAGGTAGCTTGAAGACATAGGAGACACTTAGTCTGAAATCTTTACAACCTATAACATTTTTTTTAAACCACTTTAAGCTCAATGTTGCTGAATGCAGAAAGAGAAATTGCTTGGCATACAGCAGCTCCGCAGGACAAGGACTGCACATCATTCCTTTGTTATTAGTACCCTGAGCTCAAAATGTGTTTAATTTTAAAAAGTAAATATTGTGACTATTTGATACAGATATTTAACTGGACAGTATTTTAAAAAATAATAAGGCATGTATAATTTAAAACTAGACCATTCTGATAATAATCTTTGTTTACTCCTTGTTAGCTTTAGTGCTGAGTTTCTGGCAGGCTCTACCTTCCTCAGCCATTGGAGTCAAAAGTCTAGAGTTTTAATCTGTCGGAGGTGAGCAGTTCTCAGAAAATGCAGAAATTACTAGCCCAGAGGTAGAATGTGAGAGACTGGCAGTGAAACCATGCTTGGAATTCACGCGACTCAGTGGAAAGCCATCCTGTTTGGAATGCTGTGATATTCAATTCCCAGTAGTTTGAAGTCAGCAATGGACCTGTTCAGGCCCTCTATCTGATAACTGGGAGGTTTGGGCGCCAGCAAGTTTTTTGAGCCCCTAGGAATCTTCCCTACAGTGAATAAAATGTCAGGCTGTGAGCTATGATTCTCACACAGGCATTTCTCTATTCACAGACTGTTGTTAGCATTTGTATATTTGTCATGTGACTATAGCCTTTTGGAAGACAATCTCTGTTTTTATGTATTGGATATGGTTTTGCATTTTTGGAACACTTCAAATTAAAATTTACTGAAATAGGATTGATGCAAACATTTTTATATTTCCTTCATAAGTCTTTGTCTTTTTTTGGCATGTTCAGAATTGCAGCACTGCATTATTTTTTAGCATTTGCATGTATGACATTTTCCTGACCATTTCCCCCCCCAAAAAGGCAGTCTCTCTGTAACATACCTAATTATTTATAAACTGGTGTTTCTCAGCTTCAGTATTTTGCTCTTTGTTTCCAAATGTTTCAGCTATCTCAATTTGGGTTTAGTTATTCTCTCTCCGAGTTTTACTTGAAAATGTTTCTGTGTTTCCTTAAAATGGATGGAAATAAGGAATCATGGAAAGCAAAAAAAGTGTGGAATTACTGTTTCTATTTTATTTTTTGAGTATTTAAATGACAAAGGACATTCTCACAGGTAGATAATTGACCATGGGCCTTCTTCACTGGATCTGTTGCTAAACAGCCTGCCCTTTCTGCTCATTGCCTAGGTAGAAGCATTGTACGATACTTGCATTGTAGGGTTTTTCACAGGATGTCAACATTTCCTTAAATAAAGGTATTGGAAGTGTGTTGTTAAGTTTGATTGCTGTTTTTATTTGCAGATCTCCACTATAGCAGAAAGTGAAGATTCACAGGAATCAGTAGACAGTGTCACAGACTCACAGAAACGGAGGGAAATTCTTTCCAGACGACCCTCCTACAGGTATGAGGGTTAAAAGCAGAAGCGTTTTGCTTGGTGGATGCACTCTTCACATGGGGAAACAAACAGTATGACTGTATAGTTATTTTTAGATTTACCATTTAACTGAAATCTCTCTTCTGCAATGTCCTTCCATGTAATAGGATGTAAAGAGATAAGCAAACAGGAGGAGGAGGAAAAAACCTCAGCTGCTACACTTGAGTTAAGACAGAAATGAGCTGAGAATAAGCTAATTTCTGCCTTTGTGAAACATTGAGGCATCTTTGTGCTAGGTGCCTTAGAGATAGCTTTAATGGATACTGAATACAGGGAATACACTGAAGCTTTGCAAGAAAGTGGCTTCTGTATAATTGGTAGTCTGCAAAAAATCAACTCTGTTGTTCTTCATTATTGTTGCAATGCTAGTAGCAATCAAACTTAATTCCTTTCTCCCATGAGACTTTCAGTGAACATGTGGTGTTCTGTGGCTCAGAGAGTGTCTGCTTGAGCAAAATTGGTTGTGTTCAGAGTTTAAGAAGCCAGGATATGAGTTGAATGTAGTGATAGGCTATCTTTAGTTGTCATGGCAAATACTTCTGTGGTAAGACCAACTGAGGTGCTCCTTCACATAATGAATTAATACGTTACTTATTAATTAAAAGTTTGCACAGTTTTTCTGTCTGACTAAATGTCACTTCATTCTTAAAGCATGTTAAATAGTGTTAAGGAGCAACTCTGTGAGTCAGCAGGCTGTAAGTGACCTGTGGATTCCTTCTGCTTTGTATAATTCAGGTGCTCCTTTTTTGCACAGCCTTAGAAATACAAGTCAGACTCTGGGCCTGAGCATATCTCAACCATTTAATTTTTTTTTCTTTTAGCACTTGCAGATCATTTTCTACTTTCTGCAGCAGCCTTCAAGGCTGTTCTGCTGAAGGAAGTGAAAAATCATTGCTGAAGTTCCCTAGCCATAGCAGATCTGGGAAAATATTTTTATTTGTGAGCAGCAGTGTTGCTAACTTGAAGGCTGCCACAGACTTCCTTGCAGTCTGCTTCTGCAGCGAGACACTTGGTTTTACTATATATGGAAGAATGGCTGTATATCGTGAGACGACAGAGCTAAGTAAACAAGCAGCAAAACCGGAGAGGGTACTTGTGCATGCTAACTTCTTATTGAGATGGACTTATTTTGCACACACTGATGTCACACCAAGCCTTTTCCTCAAGCCAGATCCTGGTAACTCAACAAAACTTTGTAATTGTAAAACTTGTATCTGCAGCTCTGACTCTGGGCTGGTGTTGTGCTCATGTCAGATAGCTACTGCTTTGTTTAGTGAGTTCCTGGTCAGCGTTATCCAAGCAGCTGTAACTGGCCCCAGAAACAGGACAGGTGCAGAGAGGTTCCCAGAACTCAAGATCTATGCCCCTTCCTCAGAAACCACCTTGATCCTGCTACTGCCATACTTCGTGTGTTCCCCACGTCAGTTCATAGCTCCTATATTTGTAAAGCTGACACTTTGCCTTCTATCTTAAATCCATCTTTATGATGGCAAAGGTGGGTTTTAACCATCAGATCATATCTGCTGTGAGTTTAGAAAGTGGTGAGCTGTAGTTTCTTATTTTCTTTTTTGAGCTTCTTGGGTTTTGTTCCTCATCCTCCCTGCTCTCTCCATATTTTTTTCATCTATTTTCTCCACTAGTTTTTCTGGTCAAACACCTAGATTGCGAACTCTCTGGACTGGAATTTTTTATTTGTCCAAGTGGCACTTGGCATGGTAGAGTGCTTGTGCAATGCTGGGGTTCCAGCATGCACACAGAGTCAAAGCTCTGTTTGTCAGGTTGATTAGCATAGTGACTGCTCTCCCCAAATAGCTCCATACAGATGTTCTGGCTCCTAGAGCCTTATTTAAGAAATGAGTGTTGTCTTGGAGCTTGGAGTCTACAGCTGTGCTTGCTTCACCACACTTTATGTTGTAGTGACAATCCACAGGAAAACACAAGAGGAGCATTACAAAATATTGCCCTTTACCTGAGTAGTATTCTGGAGGGACATAACAGAACATGCCAGCAGTGAAAAGGACCTGACCATCCTCTGAGGGACAGTGTTTGGTGTAAATGATGCAAACTGCAGAAACTGCTATGGTCAGTCTTACAGTCATGGTCAGTGGGACCTGTAGCAGTGATGTTTCAGCAGTTTTGGCTTTGGCTAATTAACCCATGGAAGTAATTTTAAAAACTGTTCTTTCCTTTACCCATGCTAATCTCACAGCTTTCTCAGGCAGGGCACCTGTAAACGCGTCTGTGACCTCACTCAGATGCTCAGCATTGTCTCCCAGGCAGGTGTTAGATTATAGGTTGCTCTTTGCAGTCGTTTCTGCTAACTGCCTTTATACTCTGCTCTCTGGCTGAGGCCTTTACAGGCTCTGAAACAGAGCAGCTCCCCCGATGCAAGTGAGGAGATAGGTTTTTACCACTTTTGCTTTCTTCAGATCTTTTATGTGGCTGAAAGCAGGAAACAAGTGAAAATGGATGAGAGAGAAACATGTTTTTAAGAGAAAGGGAAGGTTGTGATAGCTGTATCTTGTGTTGAGAAGAACCTGTCGAGAGGCACCTGTATCTTGTGTTGATAAGCACAGCTGTTCTGTGCTGGCTCCCTTGCCCATCTGTGTGCAGCACTTGGAACAATCCTCTTCAATAAGGGTTTGAGGATGGTGCAGGTTTTTCACTCTGCACTCGTACTTCCCTTGCTGGCTTACTGCACTTTCAGTTTTCTCCAGCGTTATGTATCAAATAGACCTTTTCCCCCCCCCCAATTTTTATTAAAATCTCTACAACACACTGTCTTTGCCAGAAAAATTTTGAATGACTTGTCCTCGGATGCCCCAGGAGTGCCAAGGATCGAAGAAGAAAAGTCTGAAGAGGAAACAGCAGCACCTGCCATCGCCACTGTTACGGTGCCAACTCCCATTTACCAAACCAGCAGTGGGCAGTACAGTATGTAGTCTGAATTTCTCAGTGGTGCTAGTAAGTGGGGATGAGAAGATGAAGAACTATTATTTCTGTAACTGTTTGGACTAGGACAAATCAGGAGGTGAAAATAAGATTACTTTAATTTGACTGTTTGATAACCATGCCTTTTAAACAC
This sequence comes from Porphyrio hochstetteri, assembly GCA_020800305.1. Classification (NCBI taxonomy): domain Eukaryota; kingdom Metazoa; phylum Chordata; class Aves; order Gruiformes; family Rallidae; genus Porphyrio; species Porphyrio hochstetteri. Next base: position 14,998,807 of record CM036910.1, on the reverse strand, counting down.
ATTCCTATTGTAAGGGTTTGAAATATTCAATTAACATTCTGGGACTGCCTGCCAGTTAGTGCAGCTAACACATCCTGAAGCGAAATGCATAACCATAATGCAGTTAGAAACTTTTTTGCTTCAGGAACCAGATGGGGTAACTCAGAAGTTTCTTTTTTTCCTGGCAGGTTATTAATCCTGGTTCACAAAATTGTAACCTCATTAACAGAAAAAAAAATGTTACAGTCTGCAATTACATTTTTAGAGAGTCATGGAAAAATAAGAACCTCAGCAGTGTTATTTAAAATATGTAAAAAAATACATGTTTCTATATTTTCTTTATTAACTAGATTTTATAAGTATGGTGCATTATCTTAAAGGATTGAGGAGACAGCATTAAATCTAGAATTCACATGCTGTTTCACACAAACACAGTATTAAATATACAAAAGAGAGAAAGAACTACTTGTTTAATCTTTCCCTTAAAATCTCTTTAAAGTGTTGTAAAATGTGTTTACTCCTTGGCCACCTCGCCTAATACCCTATGCAGATTTATTGAAACTGATGTGGTCAACCTTGTTTTCCTACCGTGACTGTAAAATAACTGCTTGTGCAGATACTTGAGATGTTGGTATGTCTGTATGTAGGAACACAATGAAATTCTGTGGAACCACAAATGAGGGGTGATGTCTCTTTACACTTGCATGACAGGATTGAGGGAAAGAAAGGAAAAAAACCTGATGAAGTGAGACTGCTTGAAGGGGAGGGGATAGCGTGAAACTGACCTTTATGAATGAGAACGCTGCTAGGAAGGTGCTGAGGAAGTTGTAGAGGAGGGAGGACACAGCCAGAAGAAAAAGAAAGGCCAAAGCGAGAAGAAATTGAAACACAGAATGGATAGCAATAGCAGGAGAGAAGACAGAAGGGCATAAAGCATGGAAGAGGAGAGGAGTTTCAAATGAGAAGAAGAAAGAAAGGACTGAGGAAAAGACCTAAACCAACCAAGAAGAAAATCTTAGCTAACAAATTAAAAAGCATTTCCAGGGGAGGTTTGTAGCTCCTCTGTGTGATGCTGTTTTATCAGAGAAACTGATTTGTGGTTTGGGCTGTGTATTTCCCCCACCCCCAAAAAAGGGTCTCACAAAAAGCTGAAAACTTACTTTCAAAGCATTATTTCTTTAATGTACATGAAAGCTGTGTGTCTGGTTTGAGGGTGTGTAAGGGTTTAAGAGACTTAACTCAGACTGATATTCTCCATGTCTAGGTTTAATACTGTAAGTTGATGAGTAAAGTTATGTCTTAAATGTTATGTTGATTTTTTTGTCTTCAGTTGCTATTACCCAGGGAGGAGCAATACAGTTGTCTAACAATGGCACAGATGGAGTACAGGGTCTCCAGACGCTGACTATGACCAACGCAGCTGCAACCCAACCTGGCACCACCATTTTACAATATGCACAGACCACGGACGGGCAACAGATACTTGTACCCAGCAACCAGGTTGTTGTACAAGGTGAGAAACTTCACAGCAGTCATTCTGTGTAACAATTTCTCCATGCAGATGTAAGTTGCCAACCTAACTCTTTCATATGTGTCAGAAACCAGAATTAACAGCTTTGGCACAGACAAGTCTCCAAAGTGATTAAAGGGAATTCTGGACAAAGCTATTTGTTACTCTTTCTTGGAGTCTTTCCCTTCAGAGTGGTAAAATTGTGGATATTATGGTTTAGTTCTTAAAACAATGTACTTCTTTTTTGTTTTCCTTTCTGAATGTCCTGGATTTTCTCCACATGATTTTTTTTAATGTGTTCTACAAAAACTCATACCAGTTCAGAGTTCCCCCAGGTAGACATCTGCAGTAACAGTAAATGTAAAGCGAAGCATTAAAGTTATGAAAGAAGGTTATTGTAGAACAATTTAGGAAAATGCCATTGGTCTAGCCCTCCACTTAGAGCAAGCAGGGCTACTTCAACTTAGAACAAATTGGGTATATTTTAATTGTTTTAAAACATACGTTTTCATTTATTAAAAAGGGCGGTTATTAAAAATAAGTTTTTTTAAAGTGTACCCCTGCTTTTGTGATTGTAAAGCAGGTGATTTTAAAGTTTTCCAGAGAAGACATCTCTGGGCATCAGTGAAAATACATAGCCAGGAAAAGTAGTATTTTTGCATTGATCTTCTGGTTTTGTGTGCTTGAGGACATGTGATTTCTTCAGGTGCTATCGTATCTTTTACAGGTTCTGGCAAATATAACATACTTCTAGATTACAATAAACAACAAAAGAAACCCAAGACCTTCTAAAGAAATAATGAAGTTGAGTGCCTAGTTTGCACTGCTTCTCTCTTGTTGGAGTAAATGCTACATTTCTACACCCTTTTTTCTGTGCCACATACTTAGACCTGCAGTTTCTCCTTTTGCAGACAGTTGGAGCCTAGCTAGAGATACTGTTAGCTATCCTTAATTTTCTTAAAGCTGCCCAAGAGATGTACTAATACTGCAGTACAAATCAAGCTATCAAGCATAAGTGAAGACTTCTTTATCAGGAGTGCCCAAACCTTTGCATACCATAAACTAAGACTGAGACAGCAATGACGACCCAGATGATGGTCATCCCTTCTGTACTGTAGCCCAGAGTGCAGTTAGATAGATGACTGGCTGCTCTTCACACCACGCTGAGCAGTGCTGTCAGCAAACTACTGTTCCCTTGTGCCTTTCAGCTGCCTCAGGAGACGTGCAGACCTACCAGATCCGCACCGCCCCTACCAGCACCATTGCCCCCGGCGTCGTCATGGCGTCCTCGCCAGCACTTCCCACCCAGCCAGCAGAAGAGGCTGCGCGGAAGAGGGAAGTGCGTCTCATGAAAAACAGGCACGTACATGCAGATCCCTTTCCTCCCAGTCAGCTCTGCACAGAACTAGAGTATTAAAGCACTAAGAATCCTGATCTTAGTCATTTTATGAAATGCTTGCTGAAGAACTTACCTTTATTTGAAGATGCAAAGCAAAGGAGCACATCTGCTTAGTGCCATGTATTGTGGTTGTGAAACCTTAAGTAAAAGTGTCAGATGCCTTCTGTGAGGTGATTGAATTTGCTTGTTGCCATAACGAGAAAAGTCATTGGTGAGACGCTTGTATGATTGCAGGTATGCCCTTACAAACACTAAGGTGAGTTGATTTTTTCGGAGTTAATTCTGTTCCTGAATTCTTCACCTTAGTCTTCTGCACACATTCTCATTGCTGCTGGCCACCCACACTCTACACAAGTGCTTTCTTCATTGTCTCACTTGTCCTCTAGAGCTGCTTGCCCTTTGGGTTTTATCCACTGGAGGAAAGGCAAAACGAGCAGCTACTCCTTTTGATGTCTTGTGGGGCCAGTAATGGCAGCAGAGGGGCTGAAAGAGAGAGAACAAGAGACTTGATCCTGTAGGATTTAGTGTGTGAAGAGGAACAGCCAAGCCTACTGGGATGGGGCTTAGTGGACACAGCAAAGGAAGGCAGCAGCAGAGAGAAGTCCGGCATGGTGCTCGTTCAGCATACTGCTGTGGGAGAGGGAAGGCATGTGCCTGCACTGACCCATCACACCAAGCTTCAACTCCATCTGCAGGCCACAGATCTGAGCCTGTATGTGACATTGTGAAGCTAGGAAAACAGCAGCGCTTTCCTCCCCTCTGGGGAGGGGAAACCCCAGGAAAGCACTGTTTACTTCATCAGGTCTGAAAAAACTGTTACATTGGACAGGTGTATTTGTCTTCTGTAGACTGCTGAGCTGTGAACACAATAGAAAGTTACATGAGCAGACCCAATGCTTATCAGAGGGGCTTTAATGAAGTAAATAACACTGAACAGCAGAGTTCACTTTTTGTAAAAGGTTTTTGTCCAGAATGTCAACCATCTCCCCCTTCCGTATATTTTTTTCTGATATCAGTGAATGGTGGATGTCATCCTTTCAGGCTCTGCATTTCAAACAAATTTAATGAGCATTCTGAATCCCCTCATTTAGTGAGCAGTCTTATTCCAGCAAAAGAAAGCTTTTGTGTTTGGGAAAGGGAAGAAAAACAATGGGGAATTACCCCTACTTGAGTAAAAGTGACAGCTTTTGCAACAGTATCGCGTTGCATGTGGTGCTTTTAGGTTGCCTGCTTAATAGGTATTTGCAAATCTAGGCTCCGAGGCAAAGCAGGGGAAAGGCACAGAGAGGCAGATGGTGAGGTGGTACTTAATGGGGGATTATAGCGTAAATATTCATAGATATTATTGTGCAAATTTTCTGTGTAAATGTTGCACTTTGAAAGCTCTCTTGTAATTGATTATAACTCTAGCTGTTTAAAATGAATAACTAATGCACGCAGACTTGAGGCAGCTTAATATACAGCCCAAGGTGGCATAAAAATCACAAAAAGAAAGAAGTTGTCACCCAAAAAGAGAGGTTAGCAGTATATATTTCCTGATCCAGTAGTACTTAATCCTTTGGTGATAGAACTAACAGCCCAAAATTACTTAAAGTCTAAATGTTGCACATGGTCCACTGAAGTGCTGCAAGCATGTGAAATTGTAATTGTAGGAGTGGCAAATGGACACCTGAGTCCTTTCAGGGCTTACAGCGTAGGTTTTCTTCATGCTATCTCATTTGTTGACCTGAATTAAGAAAATTACTTTTAGAGTCTTCTTACTTAACTAGGTCCTGGAGCAGGCATTCTTTTTTACCTAGTACTACAACTGCTGTTTATCTGATGAGCAGAGGGACTGCGTTCAGTTTTGCCCTCTCATTTCCCAGAACATTGACTGTATCACCAGTCCATCTAGTATTTGCATTGAAGGGACACTCAGACTCTCCCTTTGAGGCTGCTCTGCTTTGTACCTAAAGGTTCCGGGCACACAAGCATGTACATGTACATTTACATGTATCTGCAGTGGGCCACTTTGCCATGCTGCACTGCGGGAGGAGAGCCCTCTGCCTGGCATTAGCTTGGTGCTTAAGTTACACATAGGTTGTCATTACTGTTGCTCTGCAGGGTAGATTCCACCTTGGTGTTACTGCCTTTGGGATGCTCCAGCAACACATTAACACCTTTCAGTTCTCATTGACATTCTTAGTATGTTACCAAGTTACCTACAGGCAGCTCAGTCTTTATAAGCAAGCTGTAAAAGTTTGTCTCCAGATCTGCTTCAGCACTTCAACACTGCCATGGTCTTGGCACAGCAGATGAGGAATGTTATGGTTGCTAGCAACTGGTTTTTCTGTGAGTTTTTTTTAATTTGAGTCGTTTATATTGTCATTGCAGTGGCACAGACATTATTAATAAAATGAAAGTACTGCTTGAGAGCAAATATATGAATGCTCTAAATACAGCTTTTTTTTCAGCAGTTGAATATCCTGGCTATTACTATTTGATTGGACTGCAGGAGAGGGGAGAGTTAAGACTAGAAAGAGATTAATATGTAAACATTGGTCTTATCCATGTTTTTATTATTTATCTATTTATTATAATAAAATCAGTGTAGTTACTGCAGCAGCATTGAACTCTGCTTAAAGGTGCTAATGTAAATCCTGCAAGCAGAGTTCTGTCATTGAGTAGGATCCTCTTCTCACAGAAGCAGAATTTTGTTGATGCTGATTTACTGGGCTCTGCCTGTTGAAATGACCCATGGATCTCAAGCATGTGTGATTTGTGAACAGCAGTCGTTAGGATCTCAGCCTTTTTTCCTAACTTGCATTTCTTATCAGTAGCTCCATATTCTAAAAATAGTAGTACTAGGTAGAGGTGTGACCTGAACAGATAAGTAGTCCATGTTTGCAAGTAATTGTTCTGGATTTGATGGCCTTTTTTGCTTTGCAGAGAGGCAGCACGTGAATGTCGCAGGAAGAAAAAGGAGTATGTGAAATGTCTAGAAAATCGAGTGGCTGTGCTTGAAAACCAAAACAAGACACTGATTGAGGAGTTGAAAGCACTTAAGGACCTTTACTGCCACAAATCAGATTAATTTTGGATTCCCATTTTCACTTGTCCAGGTGGGATAGAGACTGATTCTGGCTATACCCAGAAAGACAAAGTAAACTTTTTATTTTCTAAACATTTCTTTTTTTCTATGCGCAAAACTGCCTGAAGCAACTACAGAATATACTTCATCTGTGCTTTGCATCAAACTGTGAATGTTCAAGTACTTGCCTCCACTTCTCCCCCTACAAGATTATTTTCATCATCGGTCTCAGCGTGAAGAAGAACAACAGGCTTCTTTCTCATCTCCCCATCCTCTTCAAGGAGTAACAGTGGTCACTTGGGAAGCTGCTGCGGGGAGGGTCCTTTTGTAATGATTTTGAGAATTTGTGCTGAGCTCTTTCCATTGCCTTAGAGACGGAACCACCCCAGCCTCTTGGTCCAGAGAACATGTGGAGCATGCATGGTGCAATGAAGAAGCAATGGTTGCCAAACTGGTTTCACGTATCCATTGTGAACTATAAAAATACACAGCTAAGCGGCATGCCAAATGAAGGCGTTTCACAGTCACCTTCTTGGTGTGGAGATAGCATACTTCTTTCAAACTAGCCCAGGAGGGGTCTTGATTTGTAATCTATATTAGACCCTCCTGGACTAGCAAAGCCTTCTCCATACCTCAGAAACAAATGCATTGAAATGAGCTTCACTGGTCAGTTGTTGCTGCTCGAAGCTTATGTGTGTAAGTGTGTTCAGGATTCTGAATGCATAAAAAGCACCAACCTCATAGGATATCGGTTGGGGAATTATATTTGGATAGGAAAGGAATTCTGAATAAAAAAGGTACAGTAGTGACATTTAGAAAACAGGCACGTAGTAAGCAAGGGTAGCACATGAAAGCACTACCTATTTGTACGCAGAACAGCTAAGCAGTTGAAGCATGGCCAGCTAACTTCATACGTACTCCCTCATGACAGCATAGTCTGTGTCCCTAGTCCTCTCAAGCAATGAGGTTATTTCTGTTTCTCTACCACTGTCATACATGATGGAAATTGTACTCAATGGAACCATCAGCCTGGTTTGCTGGATTCTTTTTCAAACTTTGAGGCTGCTTTCCACGCATAAATTAAATTGCAGTACAAAAACTTCCAGGACAACCTCAAATATTCAGGATTTCAGACACAAATACTGCAACTTCTTCTTTGCAAGGGACAATATTAATTATTCAAACCTGGTCAGGCTAGTTAAATTCTTGTGTTATTTGGAGGATATTTTTTTATGTAAAGGGTCAGATTTACCAAGCAATTTATTCCTGAAAGTAAAGTGACTTCTGTGCCTCAGACATTTGCAAGACACAATTCTTTGTGCGCACTGAGGAAATGTGGTTTACGTTGTCAACAAGGTAGTTCATGTTTAAAAATAACGCTGTGCTAAGTATTAGGACTTCAAAAGAATCATGCTCAAAAAGAACCAAAAATGAATGTCAAGAAGTTGTCAAAAAGAGTGTGTTGGGAAGAATCGCTTGTGGTTTGTTTGCTGGCCCTCTGAAGCCAGTCTCTTGATACATTCACTTGGGTCAATTGATAGAGTAAGTTTACTTTGGCCTTCGGGTCAGACTTTCCTGTATAGAGACATATGAATAAGACTTTGGTCTGTACTAATGCCTTGCCTAGCGAAGTATTAGCTAATTCTTTTCCCCATTCACTCTGTTTTTAAGACAAATTTCCAACACAAGGTTCTAAAAGGGTATACAATCAATGTGATGTTACAAGGACATTTGGAAGACTCTGGGCAGTTGAGTCTCAAACAACTAAGCAGTATTATAAGTTCTACTTTTCTCATTTGAGAGGGCATTCAGTTTCCAAGGGACTTTAAAAGGAGCAGGGTTAAACTTGTAGCATTTTCTTTAAATCTAGGGTTATCAATAATTTCAAATTACATTTGTATTTCAAGAAGAGAATATAAGTATCAGAATTATGAAGTAATTAATTTTCACAAGTTTTGAGGGCGTTTGTAAATGGTATATTTTTATCTGCCATAGAAAACTGATTTTCGTGTTTTAATTTAATGGAAGATGAATTTATTAGCTTAGCAATGGAAATTTAAATGAGACCCTAAATTCTCAGCAATGCTTTTATAAAAATTGTCTGATTCTCAAAGTCAGTGAATGCAAATATGTACAGTGGTTACCAGTTTTTTCAGGACTAGTGCTAAAGTACAAATGTTAATAACGATGCATTCATTCTTGATGGCCTGATTTACACATCTATATGTTATGGTTCCCCCAGCCTTGAGAACACGGGAAATGCTGCCCACGCCTACATTAAAGCTGTTTCTTTTGTAGAAGCATCTGTTTGCAAATACTGGAGTCTTTGCAGTGAACCTGAATGAGGCTAGCCGTGATCTGAGGGCTGTTCCTGGTGGGTAATGAGCACCGTCTCTGGCACTTGCTGTAGTCACAAAGCCTGGGCACTGAACGGACCAGGGGGCCTAAACTGGTACCCGGATGGGGCTCTTCTAATAAAAAGGGTTGGTGCAAATATGTGCAGCAGTGAGACAGGAGCTGTATTACCGGTTTGTCTGTGCACGGTCTGCAAGTACTCTGTAGTACTGCTGTTACAGAGCCCATTAGCCACTGATGTTTCACTAAGAAGAAACCCCATTATTTGGAAGTCCGTATGGGTCTGTGAGAACCTGTACTTTTATTTGTGCTGCACTGAGGATTTAGGGACTTGAATTTCTTGAGTGGAAATCTAAAATGAGAATAATTTAAAAAATATTAGATAGATACAGAGCTGGCTAGGGTTACCCATACATGCTTTACTATGCGTGTTGGCCCAAAAAGGGAAAGAATGAGACACAGGAATTCATTCATAGGATATTTACCAAGTAGCCAGGTTGGGGTAATCAGCTTCTATAGCCTAAGGCCATTTGGAAGTAGGATGGGAATTACGCTGGCATGGGGGAGGGAGGGTTAGCTTTATATCTCACGGTTGTGAGTTTGCAAGAGTTGATAGCCTGTTTTACCTGAAGAGAGGGTTAGAAAGGGCTAGATCCATTATGTTCATAATAAACAAGAATTTATTTGAAATATAATTTTTGTAATGTCATTGTTTTGCAAAACAACAGCACCAATCAGGCAGTTAAGATATTGTCAGAGGTGCTCTTTTAATTTAGATATTCTTGGAAAATACATATGTATAATATATGTACATATATATATATACACACAGTATATAATCTACAGCTCTGAGAGCTTTTAAGTCAGGAATGCTGAGTATTATAGTATATGGAGGTCAGAAAAAATTTTTACTTTTCTGTGTGTGTCTGGGTGTGTGTGGATGTGTGCGCGTGTGAAAGCTTCCCCCACCCCGGCAGTTCTGGGCTGCAGTATTCTAGCGCTTATTACTGATTTGTTTTGTGCTGTTTCTCAGTTATCCATTTTCAAGAATTTTATTTCATTTTTCATGGGTTTTGTGAGGTTTGCTTTGGTTTTTTATTGATGGAGATTTTTTGAAATTATGTAAACAGTTGTTTTACAACAACCACCACCACCCAGAATAATTCACATCTGTGCTTTCTCTCTTTGGCAGCTATGTATCAAAGGCAAAACAGTTGGAAAGGTTGTTAAGATGGTATTTTCTAAAGGAACCACTGGTAAGACTTCTGTTTTCCTCCTGGGGTAGTGGCGACACTTTTTTTTTAAGCAGCTGTTTCACCATAATTGGCTAGTGGCCAGCACCATTGCTTGTATCTGAAAGCACAATTTTAGCCTGTCATGCTCCTCAGGACTGTACAGACACCTGTAGGTTCCAGCTCTTCTGTAGGTGGCATTTGCATTGCAGACCACTGTTGTCTTTGGTATTTGTACATTGATCAGAAAATTGGTGGGGTGTTTGGAATCATTAAGAGGCTCAGGAAAAATAAAATAAAAATTTTTTTAAAAAGATTTAATAAGGAAAACCAACCCTCATAGTTTCTGATCTAAATTTTTACTACAGGTGGTTGTTGGGTTTTTTTAATCTGGGCTTCCAGTAGACTGCAGCTGCAAATAGTCATCTGTTAGCAAAAACTGGCCTCTGCTTTTCTATTTTATATTTTTTTAATTTATGACAGACAGACAGTGCTTTTTGTGGGTTACAGTCTCCCCATCGAAGCAGGTTCATTATCAGTGGTTGCAAATTTATGACAATTCATAGAAGATTTCATTGGTTTTCTAAGACCCTGTTTTTATTGCCATTTTTTCACCCTGAATCTGGCTAGTGATGTAACATTTGCCAATGATCTAACCAAAAGGTCATGTATTTATTTTTGTTACACTATATTCTGTGTAAATGTTTAATTAAAATGTGCACTTTTAAAAGAAAAAGAACAAAAAAAAAAAAGAATAATTTAAGAGCAATTGGTTTTGCTTGAGACTCTTCCTGGCACAGGTGTTGTAATCCTGCTGCCTGCACACAAGTCACTCCTCTCCCCACAGCAGATGACTCCTTTGCAAATGTAAGGTGCTGGTTAGTGCCTGGAGTCCAGCAGGCATTACTTCAGAATGGCAGGAGATCCAAACTGGCAGTTACTGAAGACTGGAAAGAATTAAGTGTGTGGTGTCTCAGAGCAGTATGCACGGGATGGATGTGAAATTATTTTTAGAATAGAACTAGTTCAGTGATCCCAAGTGGGAAAGGGAGGTTAATTTGGAAGGAAAGCTAAACTATTTTCCAGTCACTTTATTCCCTTTTTCTTAATTTGAGATTTTGCTGAAAATTTTACAAGCTGCATTCCAAGAAAAAAAAAAATCAAAAGGCTTTCCAGTTCTTTGACACCAGGAAGTAAAGGTACATCTACAACGTGTCACCCTGCTTTAAAAGTTAAAAGAAGCACAACCGCCTGTCTTTTGCAGGAACAACGATAATTTAGCTGTAACCCTGAAATCTGTCACTCTGAGTGGTCTTAGAAGCATACAGCACTGTGCCTGGGAACCTGTTTCTCTGAGCCTTTGTATTTGATAGCTGAAAAAGACACTGTTCTTGCAGAAACCTGAATGTATCGTGAAACTCAGTTGGTCTGGGAGGAGCCAGGCTCATGGAGAGAAACAGGGTGCTGAAATCCTATCTACTGTGTGCTTGTGACAGGTTCAGGTCAGTGGATGGATATGGCTTCAATCTGTACATCCTTGGGGAAAAGGGAGGAGAACCAGCTGGTAAAGAGGGTTTGCGTTTCGAGTGATTTGCCTTGGATTGTGTTTTCTAACCGTATTTAAGCTCTGGCCTGCAGAGAGACTTACTTGGGCTAGTTCATGTAGCATAAATTGGTGAGTTCAGGTCTTGCTTTCACCAGCGAGAGGCAGAAGTCAGCTGTCCTCAGGAGCTGGAAAGGGACAGGCTGTAATGATCCAGGGTTGGCACACTTCATAAGCTGACGCGTTACTGTACTCGCGACTTGGGAGCAGTCGGTTCGCTTGGTCTTGGCCTCAGCTGTGAATCTATCTATATGAGGGGGATAGCTGAGGGAGAGGACAGGGAAGCGAAGCCTTGAGCCAGGTAATTTGTCTGGAAATGGTCACTCAAGAGCTATGGATGTTCAGATGCTCTCCACAAGTTGTGTTTTATCCAGGTGCCACTCCATTATTATTATTTTTTTGTGTGTAATGACATTTATTTATATTAAAACATTAATTTTAAAAAGTCACAGAACTTTGAGTTTGTAGGAGATTTGAAATTGTGCTGCTTATATGGACTTCTAGGAATGGGATAGGATAGGATAGGATAGGATAGGATGGAGAATAGGGCAAGAAGAGGTGCTAGTTGGCAGCCAACCCCTCCATAGACTTGTCCACAGATTGGTTGCTTACTTCAAGAATGGGTTATTTCTACTCTGGCGTTGTAATTTGAAATAGTTTTGGAACAACATTTTTCAGGGAAGCTTTCAGAGCAGGGGTTATTATTCTTCCTTTGTAATGTAAGCTGGAAAGAGAAAGTTCACCTCACCTGCATTTCTGATTCTTTACCCAAAATCATGTCAGCACAGAACAGGGTATTTGAGCTTGACTCCCACATACTTGTGGAAGTTAAAAAGAAAATTAAAAACCATTATTGGGGGGAAATAAATTCTTATTTACAGTTCCCCAAAAAATCTAGAAACATCCCTGTTGTGGGTTTTGTTTTGTTGGTTTTTTTTTTTTTTACATTTTTTGTGCTTTATCTGTGTTTTAAAAAAATTGTACTTGGTTATAATGCATTTTATTAACACTATGTACATATTAGCTGCTTTGTGTTTCAGAATGGTAGTAATTGCTTTGTATATTAAAGTGATTCTTGTGAATTTGTGAATTATTGTCATACAGACGTGCTTTTTCTTACTGTAACCTTTGTGGTATAAACTGTCATAACTCCCTTTTTACACAAACATTTATGTGCAGTCACATAAACATGCTTTAAAAAAACTCTACAAAGTCTCTTTTTTGAGCAGGATGTTCCATTTACAGTGATTTAGTGGCAAATGGGAGAGACAAGATAAATACGGAAAAAGGCATATTTTAAGCAGACTTTGGTGTTTTCTCATGATCTGTGGCCTGCTGTAAGTATTCATGAGATACTTTCCCTAAAGGCAAGGCTTTTTTAATATTCATTAACTTGAATTGGGTTAGTGAGAGGTTAAGTCCTGAAAAACAAAGTTTCTCTTTCACTTCTGGTTCTTTTCAACCTGCTTTCCAGCATCCATTGCTGTGGTGCTTAGTTACATTGTTTAACAATGTGTGAAAGACTTTTCCCTTTCTCGGTTTAAATAGGCTGTTTCTCCCCACTTCTAAGCATTCCTGTAAGCCGTGTACTACTGATGTTAATAACAGAGCAGAGCAGAAGGCAGCAAACACTTCAAGGATCCCAACCCGATTATGTAACCTGCAAGGCTGGATCCAAACACTGGGATGAAAGCCAGGACACACTCAGCACTGAGGTAAACACACCTCCAGTGACATCAAGGGGAAGCAGTAAGGTCGGCTCATTATGGCTGGGATTGTGTGGTTTTCACAGCTGAGTGTTTTCACAATGCCCCTCACGAACTCTTTCGGTAACCAGGGAGAATCCCGAACTGGGGGGGGAGGTGTCCCCGAGATAAAAGTGCAGTTTGGCTTGGATTTAACACTGGAAAGAATCGCGTGACGCAGCTCTCTGTGCAGTCAGTAGGTCACCTGGTAAACCTGATTCTTCTGACACTGCTGCACCTTGAAGCTCTTCATCCGTAAGATATGGAGCAGAATTTCATACTCCTGTGCCTTCATATTAATCAAGCACGACTTTAGTTGCTATGATGTTTTAGAAGAGTTTGTTCCCTTGCAGAATGGCATGTTTTAGGGATGGTTTAATAATCTCACAGCATACTCACATCTTATCTGGTCATTTCCCTGTGACTTGGATCCTCTCCCTAGGGTGAGTAATTTATTTCTCAAGAGACTATTTATGCATTGCCCCACTACTCAGGGACCCGTGCCCTAACACATCCTCCCTACAGATGAGTTCATCTGTTACAAAACAGAACCGACACAATGGAACCACCCAAAGGAGGATCACGCCAACTTCTCCAGTGCTGGGATCAACAGGATGACAAGAGTGCTTGGGCAGGGTGTTAGTGCAATTGCCAACCTGCCGCTGAAGCACACCACGCATTATCTCCTACTAGAGCAGAACGTCACCTGGGCACCACCTGGTCAGGACACCAGAGCTTGCAGCTGCCATCGCAGAGGGCTGCTCTCTGTGTGCTCACTCACTGGGCAGTTGCACCTCTGCTACTTCTCTCCTGCACGTCTGGTGTGATTCATTCCCATCATCTCCCTGAAGCTAAGTGCAGTGGGAAGCCCAGCCTGGGACGACAGAATGCACTGCTCACTGCCTGGTGCGGGGATTGGACTCCAGGTTTCAGCTGAGCTGTGCTCTCAAGGTTTGTGCCTGCCCCTAAACACTGTATCTTAAAAAGCAACCAGAACTAATATGCCTGTGGTGGCTGCTGCACTGCAGGATTCCTGGGTCTGGTCTGAATCTAAAGGAGTGCCCACAGCAGGGTAGCAGTCAGAGGAGAAGGTGTCCCCTTGAGGGGGTGCCACTTGCGGAGCTGGGGAGGGACCACCAAGCTCAGCTCTCTCTGCAGGCCAGGGACAAAGGTGCTCAGCTGAGCTGCAGTGTCATCTCACACTCTTCTCCAGAAGCATTTACTGTAGGGCAGTAGCACTGCTTCAGCCTGTAGACATACTCCCCCAGGTTCACATACAGCTGCTGGGCAACAGCAACACAGCAAGAGGCCAGGCCTGGTCTCGCGGGAAGGCTATGAGCTGTAACAGCAGCAGTGGGGAAACAGACACTGAAGCTGTTAAACAATTAGGAAAAGATGCAATTAAACTTTCTAAAAAGAGTGCAAAAGTTTTCCTATTTTCAGAGCAAGGCCTGGAGCAAAGCCCCCTTCTTAAAAGTGCCTAGGTTGCTGCAGTAGGCTTTATTCTGTATTACACTGGGCTTTATTTGGAGCTATTTAAACAAGCTTCTTAAGCACGTTCCTACTACGGCAACAATGTGCATTGCTGAGGCTCTCAGTATGGCGAGCTGCAGCCCCTTGCGAGGGCCGAGCACAGCCAGGCAGCTGGCTTTCCCCACACACCATGTCACCTGCACTCACAAGCCCAAGCACCAGCATGCTGCTTTCTGCCAGCTCCAGCCTGGGGAGAGCCTAACATACAGTGAGCACAGAGGAGCTTGGAGAGAGGGAAACACCAGCAGCAAAGAAAAGGAAGAAGAGTAGTAGTCACATGCCAAAAACTGGAACTACAGAGACTGTGGTGGAGGGAGACCTCATAATTTTTTTCAACCATTGCTCACCCAGTTGATAGGACAGAAAAAGCCATGTCTGGCACATTAAACTTCATATCACGTTCTGTTTTTAATTAAAGGTGCTGTCTTCGTTCCCTGAAAGGGACTTCCAACTCTAGTTTCAGACTGCAAATTCCTAGCCAGCTGCGTAAGTACTGTTCTAGTGACACCATGTGGCTTCTGAGCATACTGTTGTAAATAAGTGTGGAGAGCAGCAGCTCTAAGAGTCCAGAACCAAGCAAGGAACTTAGCTAAAAATACACATGATGAAGCCCCTTCGGGCGTCGTTCATGGGAGCTGTAATGTTAAATGTGTAATTTCCAGATTGCACGTCACTTCTGGACCACAGGCCCTCTGCATCCTTTCTAGTCTGGAAGTTTGATGGAAGCAGAAGTGATAAAGAGCTCCTAGTCTGTGGCCCAGAGCAGCTTCTGGGCCTTTGTAAGTTAAGTTTAAAGGGAAAAAAAAAGTGCCACATCAAAAAGAAAAAAAAGCTAGACAACCCCCCTGCTACAGCAGTTCCTGCATTTAGAAGAGTAGCTGTCTGTTGTTTTCTGCAGTTGTTGTCTGCATTTAGAAGAGTAGCCCATTGTTTTCACAAGTTCCATTCTTCCACCACTAGAAAGAGAAGGAAGTCAGCTGCTGGTGCAAACTGGATTCGAGGCTGCAGCTTTTTTCATATAGGATTTGTGGGATAATCACACAGAGGTGCTCTTATAAGCTCAAAGTATGAAACAGTTACTTTGCATCTAACTAGCACTGTGCACAGACAGCATGCCGAAATCTAGACACTGCCCCAAGGTCCTAAGTAATACAGGAATAAATAGTCTCCCAGCTACAAAGACTTTAGAGCAGCACCTTCCTCTCCTAAATAGCTCTGAGACAGAGTGAGCCCCAACAAAGGCAGTACTTATTTAGCAGTACTTGGAGAGTCACAGATATATTTGATATTTAAAGAACAGTTTGAGTCTCCTTGTTTCACTTTCCCCACTGGCACATGTACTTGTGTATCTGCTCCACAGAACCTTGAGCTGTGCAAGGAAAAGTTACCTACTTAAAGACAACCCAAGGATCATGACTGGTTCAGTACTACAGGCAGAGCCTCCACACCTGCAAGTCAGGTAAAAACACCACTGATTTCTAATCTGTTTTACTCTGCAATGTTGATTCTCAGCTTGAACCCACACACACACACCTCCCAGACCTTGTTGTTTTGTTTCCCTGTGCCTCTTCAATTCAGCAGCGACAGCAATAGAACAACTTTACAGCAGCTACCTTTGTTGGGTTTGCCTTTTAAGTAGCTCCTTTTATGACAGCTTTTAAGATGTAGGATGCTTGAAGAGTTAAAGCATTTAAAGCTGGGAGTCTTAGCTTTTCATCTACTTTTCTAGAGTTAAAGAAGAGATAAGTGGAAATGATCTCCACTCTAATCCATTTCTAAGTTTCTCAAATAAAGTAAGTGCCATTTGATTTTTAAACAGCAGATCTTTTGATGACATGTTTGTTGCCTGGAGATTTGTGTAACATAAATCATTTACAAAAATTACATTTGATAATAAGTCAGTGGAAGACCCTATACAGCTCTGCTGAGATATAAAGCAGAGGTTTGGTACCCAGAACACAACTACAGTCCTTGCTGCATCAGACTGAGCCTTCAGACAAGACCAGCAGAACAAGAAGCCAGTGAAATTACACAACTGCAACTGCACGCGTAGGAACAAGTGTATTGAGCAGAACCAAGGGGAGGGTTGAACATCACCAGTGATTTACTAACAAAGCACAGAGTCAGAAGTCCTCCTTGCGACTGCCCTTCTGTGCTTTGTAGATATGAACATCCTTAGTGGAATCATAGTGGATCTCATACACAGAGAAACGGCCTCTTAGCATCTTCAGGAATTTGTTGTCCCGCTCGTAGCGGATGCGACAGGAAAGAAGGATCACGGTTTGCTCTGAGCAGAGGTGCTCCAGCGTCTGAAGCAGTTCTGCAAAAGTTTCTTCCAGATAAACGATGTCTGCACCCAGGACGAAGTCAAATGCTCCTGGAGGGAAGTTACCCAGGTCTTTTCCCCACGTCAGTTCATTCACCACGGCCCTCGGACGTAATTCAGAAGGTAAATTAGCCTGTACATTTGACTCCAGGAACTCCAGTGCTGCCGCCCTGTCTGTGATGGTAGCACGAGCACCTAAGGGGTACAGAAGGATATGTCTCAGACAAACAGTTGATGTCCATAAGCACAGCACTTGGAATACAATGCTCTACGTTGAACAGGCTCCCTAGTTAAACATTAGCAACTTCCCTGAGCTGCCTGATTACAAACAAACAGAACAAGCAAAAAGCTCACCACCTACATACATCCTACCTTTCATCAGCCACTTCATATAGGAGATTACGTTGGGTAAGGAACAAAAAGTGTTTTCTGGAGCTTTTTCTTAGTGCATTTTGTTAGCAGAGGAGTTACTTTCTGCCCTTCCATAGGTGACAACAGAGCAAGTTACTGGGATTGTTACAATCAGCCTGCTCCAATTCCGTGTTTGTTCAGTAGGAGAGAGGCAGCTAGACAGCCTCTTTCACAGGTCAGACAAAAGTCACACCTGTGTGATTTGGACTGTATTTTGCCTGCTTTGCTTTTATTATTTCAACAGGCACTAGAGCTTTGAATTACAAAATTAATCTGGGACAATTAGCACAAATTTAACATAGTACCCAATTCCTGCTTCAGCCACAGACAGATTGCAGGCAAGTCACTTCATTTCTCCAGACCCTGGTTTCCCTGCCTACAAGATCAGCTAACACAGCTTATACAAGCCCAGAGAGTGGTTTCTCTCTGTAGCTTTATCTGTGCTGCATATGAGGACAAGTGGAAGACAAGCAAGCACAGCACTTGCTCCTTGGGGGAGAATAGCTGCAGAACTGAATGCTGCTGAGCTGAGTGCCATGGTAACAGGCATCAGCCTTAACAGGGTCCCGCTATAAAGTAAACTGCAGTGGCACCATCGCTACAATAAATAACGCAGCAGGCTCTGAAGTCTAACAGGAAAGGAAGGTGACTCACACAGTTCATCACAGTTCATGTATGTAGCTGTGGTGCTAACTTCTGTACCAGGCATGTAGATGTAAAAGTGCTAGTTTCACTACATTTGTAAACTGCTTTAAACAAGCAAATAAAAACACCCTTACCTAATAACGTGGCCACTATTCCCAGTAATCCGGTTCCAGCTCCCAGCTCGATCACAGACCGATCTCTGAGATCAATGCCTCCTATCTCCAGATAGGCACACAGGACAACAGCCTAAGCCAAGAGACAAGGGCAATTAAGTACAGGGGTCATTTCAGTCACACCAAACACAGGATTTCTGATTTACACTGAGAGGTTATGTGAAGGGTCAGGCACTTCAGGTCTGCTGCAAGACTTTGCTTAGCCCTTCTCTGCCTCCTGTGTGCACATGTGGTCTTTTTGTAAGTTTTATGGAAGCCCTTTATAGACAAAAGGAAGAAAGAACCATAGAGGCTACAACTTGGATGTGGTAACACTGCTTCATGAATCCCCAAACGTAACAGGAGGCAGAAAGAGTTGCATTTGGAAAAGCAAAGCTGGAGGGGGTATCAAACATCAGTGAATGAACTCAGTCTTGCAAAATTCCAGAATAAGGTTTCATATAGTATCTTGTGTGGTATTTCAAAAGGTTTCTGCACAACACTGGCATGCCGTCAGGAAAGACACAGACAAAAGTAAAGTAGTACGATTTCTACCTGTATCTAATGTGTTGTGTTTTACAGAAATCTTGGTAACAGGAACTTTCTACAGAGCAAGTTCTGTCAAAGCCGATGTCAGGAAAGACCAACAGCCCTGTGCACTAATTCATTTGAGGAGTTTGCTAAAATTGCAAAGAGTAAAGTACAATTTGTCTCTGGACAGAGGCCCAACTGACAGGAAGCCCTTGGATTCCTTCAGCGCTACTGCAGCCAACTGCCCTGTGACCTTTGGCCCGCCACAAACCCTTCTGGTTTGAACAGTTCTTATCCCCCAGATAAAGTGTATCAGCAGTCCTCGGCACTACAGCCGGCAGGATCCGTGCTGTGCTCTGAAGGGCATTAAGCAAACATGGTAAGAAATGGGTGAGAGTTCTGGGAGTTATCCGGGATGTCTCCTGTATTTGGCACTGGCCGTGCAGGGCTGCAGGTGGCCTGTTTCCTTTGCAGCCCTCCAGGATCTCTTATAAGGGGGAGGGGGAAAAGTACAGTTTTAACTTTTTGTAAAGGAAAAAAAAAATGCAAACAAACAAACTTAAGAGGAAAAAGGCCTCCCCTTAACAATGCCATGTTAGATCATTTTCTAAGGTGACCCTGGAAGCTCGGACAAGCGCTACAGGAAACCAGCAAGTACAGAAATACTCCGTTCGTGCAAACACCTACCGCATCCCAGACCACCGCCGCCACCCCCAGCCGCCGCCAGTCCTGCTTGACGCGGATAGTGTGGCTGGCGAAGCGGTACGTGGCCGAGGGGCTGTGCAGCTGCCGCGCCGCCCAGCCGGCTCCCTCCTCGTAGGGGACCAAGGCCATCCCGCCGGCGGCCGACCGCAGCCCTCACCGCTCCCGCGGCTTCCGCGCCCGGCGGGCAGGAGCCAGCGCCGCCGGCGGGGCCCTCCCCGAGCGCCTCGTTTGCCCTCGGCCGGCCCTGGCCGCCGCCGGGCCCGGGTGCGCTCCGCCCCGCGCCGCCGCCCGAGGCCGAGCTGAGAACAGGGGAAGGCCCAGGGCCGCCGCGGGGAAAGGCCGGCTCTACCCAGGGCCCGGGCCCGGCCCCTCGCTGCTTGGCCCGCCCGCTGCTCACGCGTCGCCGGCCCTGGGCCGCCGCGGAGCGCCCGGCCCGGCCCACAGCGCCGCAGCCGGCGGCGGGCGCGGCCTGCCCGGGTTGCTGCCTGGCTGGGGAACGCCGGCGGCGCTCTGCGGCCTCCCCCGGCGAGTCAGTGGGCGGTCAGGTCACGGGTAAAGAGAGATGAGTCTGGGGCTGGAAGGTCTCCAGAGCGCTCCTGCCCCGCAGCTGAGGGCAGCGAGGCAGAACACGGGCCGTGGCAGCCCGCGGGGCCGTGGCAATGGCCCAGCGCGGGTGCCAGCCATCGCGGGCTTGGCTGCATGGAGCATGGGTCTGGGGCTGGGTAAGGGCTGTGCCTGCACCGGTACCTGGGAGGTCCTTGGGGCATCCTGGAGGGAAGGAAGAGCTTCCTGCAGGAGGCTGGAGGCACAGGGCTTCTTGCATTTTTCAGGTCTTTGTGCCAGGCAAATAGTTACAACTTCTGAAACACCCTGTGGGACGTTGTCTGCTGTCCCTGCAGCTTCTCTGTGGTTCCAGCTCGTGGCTTTTGTTTCAGGAGGTTTTGAAGTCAGTGCAAAGAAAAGGCATTTGCCCAGCCCTCCAGCCTCATCCTCCACTGCTAGCATGGTGAACGGTGTCTCTGCAGGGGCTCATCACCAGCCTGGAAGCAGTCCCTCAATAACTGGATAGCCGTCACAGAAACATGCTTCATGTGCATCTTGGTCAGAGCATTGACTGAGGCAGTAAAGCCAGAGTTGCTCTCGGGTGGTGGTGTGGCAGTAACACTCCTGCAGCATTGTTTGTGCATGGGCTTCTCTTCACCTTTGGCATCAGTTAATCTCTTGTTTGGCAAAACAACACAGTGCTCCTTTCCTTTGTGTGTCTGCATCTCCAGTTACTTGAACTTCCTCCAAAGACTGCTAAAGGCCATGGGAGGGCCGGGAAAACATCCTCCCAGCACTAAGACTCTGACTGTGTAGAGACACTGCTGCAGGTACTCCACGGAAAGGTCCAGGACCTCCAGCCATGCTCCTCAGCCCTCACCAGGCCTCTTGTGTGAAGAAGCACATGTGGGGTAGCGAGGCAGGGGAGCAGCATGCCTTCCCTACACCCATTTCCAGTGACTGTGTGGCTCGGCAGCTCCCAGTGTCACTCCCGCCAGGGCAAGGTTGTCCCTCAGAGTTGGGGAGCATAACCAGCTCCCGAAAACATCCCCACTCTTTCCCACAGGGAGCAGCAAATCTGGCTGGCAGATGAAAGCAAGTGTGGTTACATCTGAAAGCTGTTGATTTCAACAGATTGGCTCAAGATTCTTGAAAGCGTTTGTGGAACATTACAGGCTGCACAGGGGTAGCAGGAACTAAAGCTTGTTTTTAGGGTTCTGCTACAGTGGGGGAATGGAAACCAGAATTTCACTTGCCCCAAACCAGTTCATACCTGTCTTATGGCAACTCAGAGTTCTCCTCATAAACATGCCAGAGCAGGTGTGATGATTCAGCTCACTGTGGTTTTATGTCCTAAAGTGCTGGTCGCTTGCCACTACTCCTCCTTTTGAGAGTTTGAAACTGCTTGTGCTATTATCTTGATTATTTTTAAAATTATTTATATAGGCAGTGTGGGAAAAGCAATGAGTGATTACACTTGAAATAAGAACTCTGCTTGGATGAGTTTCTGCATCGTTTACGCTGCACCTATACTACACAATCAGGCAAATGGAGGGAAACTCCCAAAAGGCACAAAGCTTTTGCCTCCACCTCCAGCACCACAAGCCAGCCCCAGGACCTCCAGCCCAGGAGATCTGGAGGAGTGCGGCAGGGTTCCAGTGCTCCCAGTTGCCTTCCTTCCCCTGCCCAGAGCAGCTTTCTTCCCCTGCAGTATTTCACAAGACCTGAGCTGCGGCAAGAGAGCGGCTGGAGTGAAAGGAGGCTGTATGTGAAAACCTGTATTTGTTCCCAAAGGTGATAATGTGGTGAGTGCTTTTATCCCAAGAACCTGTTTCTCTAAGTCAGACATCCCTAAATGTCTTTGCAGCCCAGCAGGTTCTTTACCAATCCTGCTCAGCTTCCCAGAACTACTTCCTTCTCTACCCTACTAATGTTGCTTTGGCACTGACTTCTGTGAGCCTTATACAGGAGGTCAGAAATCACTTTCCAGATCGTAACTGCATAGTGAAGCTATTAAAAGGGCAGCAAGTCCACTAGTTCAGTAAGGCCTCCAGTTCTCCATATCATTCTAAGCCTGCATTACCTGCTTTCCCCCCTCCAAATCCGTTTTCTCAGAAGCCTGCCATAGTTTAACCCAGCAGGCAGCTGAAACAACCACAAAGCTGTTCACTCGCTCCCCCCGCGGTGGGGTGGGGGAGAGAATTGAGAAGAAAGAAGGTAAAACTCATGGGTTGAGATACAGGCAGTTTAACAGGACAGAAATGGATGACGATGATGATGATAATATGACAATAATAATAATAATAATAATAAACAAACCAAGTCATAGCACAGCACAATGTGATGCTCAGCTAGTTCCTGAGCCATGCTGCCTCCCAGCCAACCCCAGTTATATACAGAGCACGACATCATATGGTATGGAATATCCCTTTGGCCAGTTTGGGTCAGCTGCTCTGGCTGTGTGTCCCCTCCCAGCTTCTTGGGTGCCCCAGCCTTCTTGCTGGCAGGGCTGTACAAGAAGATGAGAAGTCCTTGACTGCTTGGCAGCACCGAAGATATCAGTGTGTTATCAGCACTATTCTCATCCTAAACCCAAAAAATGGCACTATACCGGCTGCTAGGAAGAAAATCATACCTATCCCAGCCAAAAGCAGGACAAGGTGCAGTACCCAAGTATTATGGTGACAGAGAAAGATTTGGTTTTTTCTACCCTTTCTGCCAGTAAAAGGATAAGGAAAAGGCAACAACAAAGAATTATGGCTAAAACAGTTGCCCAGAACTGAAATGCTTTTTCTCACAGCAGGGCAGGAACTTAGCACAACAATAAAGTTAGAAGAACATGGCCTGGTTCAGCTTTTAAACACTGCAGAAGGCAACAAGGATACCTAAGCTGCAGATAAATTTGCAAAGCAAGGAACAGCTGATTTTAAGGTAAGCAAAAATTAGTAGAAGTATAAAGCAACACTGATTCAAGTCCATGCTTACCTTATTCAACTACTTGGTAGAGCAAAGGCATAATGTGTCCAACTATAAGTAAATCCTGCCACCTCAGATGCAGGTAAGCTGCTTGGGGTAATTAAGAAAAAGTGTTTGAGCGGTGGACTTGTAATACTCAGAAGATCAAAGAATCAAGTAGATGAGACAGGAATGAGAGCAAATTATTTTGAAGCTATACTAATATACCTCCCTTTCTGAAACCTTCTCTTTCCTGCTTAATATTTAAAATCCTCTGTTAGGAATGACTGTGACAGTTCTTGTGATAGTTCTGCAGACACTGCACGTACCACATGGCTGCGCATGGATTTCAGAGACACCCATGATGTGGGGAAAATACTGCATCCTCACGCAGTCTCTGGTTACCAAGGCAAAGGCAGGTATAAATAGAAACAATCTGATTTTTATTTTTTTTTAAACTATCTAGAAACCTGTGTTGTTGATAACCCTCTGTCAGCGACGCCTTATTCCAAATGGTTCTGTTCTACATTTGTGTAGAAACTTCTGGTCATACACGTTTAATCCTTCCTTTCCTACCTAAATAAATAGCAGCTACTTCTGGTTGTCATTCCACTGAGATATGAAAACTGTCTTTGAAGTAAAGTTTGGGTAAATATCTATTTTGCCAAGAGCTTTCATCAATCAAATAAACACGAGCTAACACAAAGCTAGGGTGAAAACCCAGAAGAGGCACTGATCTTTCTCCCAAAGTGTCACCACCATAAGTGGCCGTTCAAATGACTAGCAATGAAATAATTAGCATATTGTACATTTTCATCTTCACCAGTAGCTTCCAGGTGCTCCACACGAGTGATGGTGAGGACAATGAATCACCTGCTGTTAGATACAAAGGGAATAAACTAGAGATTAATTTGGCTGATGACCGCTCGCAGTTGCAGAATCAAGACAGCCTCAGCCTGAACTCACCTGGATCATCTTTGAAACCAAGGGGGTGAATTAAAAATAAAACCTTAGGTTTCTGCAGAAACTGATGGGTTATCGGGAGACCTTGTAACTTGCTGCTCCAGCAAGATCCTTGCAAAAAAGTGAAATACTGAAGTAAATGTTTGGTCCCATCCAGCATGTAATTTTCTTTACACACAGAGTTACATTAAGCAGTGGAAGTAATGATCAAAAATAAGAAGATGTATAATTGCATGAGTGCTTGAGCTGAAACACAGGAAGTTTCTGGAGCCTCTAAGGAGGGAATAGTTCCCATCAGTGACATTACATTCACGTCTGCAACCTCACATCTTGATAAGCTGTCATACATAATCACCACATTTATTAAAAAGTCTTGTTACAGAAAGATCACTTAGCTTTTAGTGGGATTATGCGACTGATCTCTCAAAGGCCTTGCAGGTCTGAGAGCTGACATACTCTGAAGTTTTAATTAAGGAACAAAAAGCAAAATGAGTAAGCTCCACTTTGCAAGCAACTGCTGCAGTTCCAGCTGCAGTTTGTTTGCTGGAAACCTCCTCCACTCACCTCTGCACTTCCAGGTGCTCACAGTCATACATGTCTACAGGTGATGGACTTCAGGCCACGAGATGCCATGTGTCAGGTCATGTGCCAGGAGAGTCCCTGAGCCACCAGAGTGCGACTGACACCTGAGTGGGCATCGGTGAGCACACGTGTGGATGCTGGGGAAGGGCTGCTGCAGCGGTGCTCTGGTGAGTGTGGGGCTGTGGTAGGGAGGTCATGGTGCAGTGCTGTGCTTTCCCTCCTCTGCCAGCAGCTTCTGTACTCATTGCAGGTGGCTGATGGTTGCAGGCCAGGGTAACGCGTGTGGCTGGTGTGTGGGATATGGAAACAGGAAACAAAATGCTGCAAAAGAACACCCTTTTATTGAGTCTGAGTATGGATCTAGAAGTTTAACATTAGGTGGCCAAAATTCTGATGTGCTCTGTAGGTGCAGTGTTATGCAATTGGAGAGGAAGTCAGTGCAAGCAATGCACTGTATTAATTAAAACCTAGCTAACAACCACTAATTCAAAAACAATTACATGGACAGGCAGGTGACAGCTGTAGCATTCATACAGATGTAAGAGCATGTGCCTCAGAGCAAAGGTTGCCTTTTAAAACCAAGCAGAATCCAAGGTTATGAAAAATGTGGGGGTTTAGTGTTATTTGTAATGGTATTGGCAGTGTTTCTCTTCACCACTCCCTAGAAGACAATGGAGAAGAAGCAAGAGTCAAATCTAAGCAGTTTCAGGTACCTTGAAGCTAATAAGAAGTTGTCCTGGGTTTCAACTGGGGTAGAGTTAATTTTCACAAGAAGCTGGGAGGGGACACAGCCAGGACAGCTGACCCAAACTAGCCAAGGAGATATTCCATACCATATGATCACTATACAAGGTGGGTGCTGGCTAGGGAGGGTGATATCACTGCTCATGGATGGTTTGGGCATCGAGTTCTGTGTGGGGAGCAAACTGCATTGTGTATCACCTGCTTTGATATTCCTTTATCATTTATTATTTACATTATTTTACTATTTATTTTCCTCTAACCTTGCTGTCCTATTAAACTGTCCTCATCCCAACCCACAAACTTTACCTTTTTTTTCCCAATTCTCCTCTCCATCCTACTGGGGTGAGCAAGTGGCCAAATGGTACTTAGCTGCTGGCTAGGGCAAAACCATGAGAGAAGTCCTTCTCAGAGGCTTCCTCCAGGTTTTGGTGGCCCAGGGTTGGAATGAAACCTTTAGAAGCGTGCCCTAAATGGACACATGCAATTAGACTTTTCTGAATGAAGTCACACATCCATGTTAATGTTTGTGTTGAACTACTGGAAAGAATTTTCCTTTTCCTTGTAGGAAATTTGTATCCATGACCTGCAGTAACAGCTTTTTCTAACACTTGGTACATCAAGGCAGTAGTTCTACCAGCCCTCTGCCCAAGAACACACAATGCACAGCTTCGCAGGCCTCCAGCTTTCTTGGCTTCCACACTTCTCAGGCAGTAAGTTTCCACTAACTCCACCTTAGTCTTTGATGACTGCAACGCTAGTTTCACTTTACATTAAGACAAAATGAAGGTAGGATCAGAAAAGAGAAGCTAAGGT
Source organism: Porphyrio hochstetteri (assembly GCA_020800305.1). Lineage (NCBI taxonomy): Eukaryota > Metazoa > Chordata > Aves > Gruiformes > Rallidae > Porphyrio > Porphyrio hochstetteri. Next base: position 14,973,011 of record CM036910.1, on the reverse strand, counting down.
AAAGAAACATCAATTCCCCTATGTTTGTGCTGTTGGTATCCCTGCAGTGATCCAGATGCTTGCATGATAGCCCAGAAGCCTCTGTAATGACATCTTAGATTGCTGCAGAGGCAAAAGGACAAATTTAATCAATGACACCAGCACTGCAGTCTGTCCCTATGCTATGAAGCACAGGCTCCCATCTGTTTGCACATATTCACCGCTGGCCAAGGGTAGATTTAAAAGTGTGAAAACTGACAGCTACTAAAAATCCACCTTATGTGTTCTGAACAACCTCACTGGCTACTTTTCCCCCCCAAACTGTCGGAATTTTCTGTTTCCCTAACTACTGTTTTGCTTGAGGCTTTTTCCCTTAAATGGTGATAGTCTTATGTTACTTGTCAGCTTCAGAAGACAATCGGGCGTGCAATATTTTTGTCCTGTCAGCTGGTAGTGGATTTCAAAACAGGATGCCTATTTTTCCCCCCATTATTTCCAACAGTGAGGCACAGAAGTCTGAGCTTTTGTTTTGTTGGCTATACAGGTTCAACCTGGTGATTCATTCTTCCTGCAGCTATGTTTCCAGGAAAAGACAAAGTCCTGGCTCTTCTCCAAGTTATCCATAGACTGCTGAGAGTAAGATCAGAAAGCACTCCTTCTCCCAAGCTGGGACACTTTCTAAGAAGGGAGAAATTGAACAAAACACATCCCAGAGCTGGTGTTATCACCCTGCAGATAGGCAAGTGGGCACATGGCCTTGGAAAGGCGTGTGCAGTACTAAGTCAGGGGGAAGACAGCTGCAGAGTTTACAGGATTTAAGATTCTTGGTGTTTGCAAAGAGCCATTCTCCATTTCTGGGACTGATGCTGGCTGTGAAGATGGATGGCTTACGGAAAATTCTACAAATTAATTCCAAGCATTTTAGGAGACTTCCAGCTTCTCGTTGCAGTTGGTGTGGGTAAAAGCATACCCTTGGATTTGGGAATCTTTCAAGAGTTGTTACTCAGACAGAAGCTGGTAACTATGGTTTCAGACATCTCCTCTCGGGGATACTGCAGCTCACAGATGAAGGGAAGCCTAGTTTTACATGATGAAGTGAGGGACCATGGGGTTGTGTGACTGTGGACACAAGCACTAAGCTTTCAGACAGCGAGTTAAATAAACACATGCACAACTCTACCTACAAGTAATCATTGCAGGAAATGTAAAGACTTGCTTGAGAGGTAGAGTCCCTTTGAACACAAGCAGACAGCAGCTCACGTGTACAGGGCAAATGGGCCAAGTAAAGAGACAGAATTACCTTCCCCTGCGAGCCCATGAGCCAAAACACAGCTGGTAGTGGTAACATTAGTCCTGTGGAGCCTAGCAGTCTTCATTTATTATACACCCTGCAAATAATTATACATATAGTAAAGCTTATAGCTCAGAAGCTGCATTCAGCAATCGCCAGGGTATGTTCCTCTCTGGTATAGATCCTTTGACCTCATTAGAGTCACTTCAGGAGTGAATCTGGTCCTTTGTATTTTCAGAACAAATCATAGGGCTTTTTCACCTCTGCATCTCGGGGAATATAGGTTGCTCCTCTTTCATCTATCATCGTGTTCTGATTTAGGTTTTGTTTCAGGACCCCGCCTGGCCTGCCCTAAAGGCTGCGTGGAGTTCTCCTGGCGATTACAGCAACTTCCCAGAGGGCTTAAATAAGGATCAGTTTCCTACCTTTTGGAAAGTTGTTTTCCCTCTTGTGAAAATTAAAACAAACGTACTCTCTCCCCACCATGCATTATTAAAAGTCAAACATGAGCCATCACTTGGAGGAGGAATGAAGGTCTGTAGAACAAATTTGCCCTCTTTAGGGAATAGTGATATTAAGTGTGAACTTTATAAACTTCAGTCGGTGCTGGCATCAACACCCGCTGGAATCCATTCGGCAGGCAGTACCCTTGAGCTATTACTTTGTAGGTTACATTTAGGTCACATCTTTGCAAACCCGAATGCAAGCGAGTTAGTTTTAATCTTCACAAAAGCAAGATTGGGGGGAGTGGAACAGATCTACAATTCCAGAGCAAGTCAAAAACTGCTCTGCTCCTCTCTGTTTCCTGGGAGAAAGATGCAGTATGAGTTTGAGGATGTCATGGTTGATCCTGGCAGGCGGCTAAAACAACCGCACAGCCGCTGGCTCACCTTGCAAGGAAACCTGCTGTAAGCCACTCACCAGGAACCCTTTGTTTTCACATTAAGGCATGGCAGTCTCAGTGGGGAACAGCTGCCAGCTGGGAGGGGGGATGCTCTCCCCACTGCATCACCCTGATCTCTGCTCAGAGTCCAGCCAGCACTCTGGGGGGAATATTTTTACGTGCCAACTTTCAGGACAGTGCTGACAGCCTGTCCTTCCCCACAGTGAGTGACTGAAACCTGTCAGATATGCAGCTGAACCAAGAAAAGAGAGAGAATTAGGAAAAAAACTCCAAATCCCAGAAAGTCCATTTTGAGGATCACACCTGCCTAAAATCCATTACTTTGGTCTGTGCCCTCCTTGCCTGAGTTATCCTGGCTGAATGCAGTGCCGAGGCTGTGTTCAAATGAAACTAAACATAATCCCTAAGATGTTAATTGAGCACAAATGCTCAGCGCTAATCCAAACTACAAACACCGCATACATTGAAAGCTGAACGAGAAATTGTTTTCTCATGCCATAAGAAGATTTAACCATTTTAATAAGTGTTTTTCCAGTGCAGAGGGTGACACAAGTTCTCTCTGAGTTGCTTTAATTTTGTCTGCCAGCATATGAGGGTTTGAGCCCTGTTCAGCACAGGCCGTAGCTCACGATCGGACTTCTTCCCAAGTGTCTCTGCCTCTGAGTCCCGTTTCCATCAACTTGCAAGTCTCTCTCTCTCTCTCTCATGGCAGTTTTCACCCAGTACACCTTGAAGGTGCAGTGTCCTTCCCAGGCGAGGTGCAGAAGAGGCACACTGACATTGATGGGACTGGCACTTGCCAGTGTTACCCTCAGCTCCTCCCCTAAAATAGCAGTGATTCTCCCCCATTACTTAAGATGTGGTTACTGCTACTGTGCAGTAGGGCTTACTGATCATTACAGGCCAGGTCTGCAATCAGGAAAGCTCAGTAAAACTGACCCACCCTCCTTGCATGGTCAGCTACACAGGGGTGTAGGAGTTGCCCTACCCTGGCCGCAGTGAGCCAGGACAGCCCTGAAACAGTAGGGGTTGAACGCTGCAACTAGTGGGAAACGCTTCCCACAGGGTGGAAGAACAGTTTGGTCCGATGTGCTATGTAAAAGCATGGTATTTGGTGCCTGTGAGTGCTGGAGGGCTGTTGCCCAGAGTGCTGGGGCAGTAACTGAGGGTCCTGCTGCACAGACCTCTCTTTCCAGAGCAGGAGGAAAAGCGGTTGAATCTCAGGGGTCCATAGGAAGTTGTTTTCAGCCTCTGTACTGGGGGTGTTTGTTGCTGCCAAGAGCCACCATCCAGAATGCCTACTTCTCATGCAAAACGTGAAACTAGGTATGTGCTGCCCATTGTACATCAAAGTAATTGATTTTTTTATAATGGAAACTGTCTGATGATTCACTGGGGTAAATCAAGCAAAACAGTAGAAAGACGAGACAGAAAATAGGAAGAGAACCAGGACAGGTAATAAATGATGATAGGCTGTGTTCAGTGTATGGCCATAGCAGTAAGTTAATAGAGCGCTAAGCTGCATAAATAAAAGATAACGTGTTTCGTCTCTGCAGGGTGTTGCTCGGGCTGTACCTATTGAAAGGACCACCCGGTTCCACAGAAAATACACAGCAGCAGGTTTTGTCATACTATCCTGACATCTGCGTTAAGATTTTAAGAGTTACGTGGCCAAAACAGAGAGGGAGAAATCAATGCTCCCCATTACTGCAGCTACAGGGAAACGTGCACAGATACAGAAAAATACCCTCTGCCAGAGTACTGAGGTATGTGGAAGCGGAAGCTTCAATTCTTCTGGAATGACGGGGAGGTGGGACAGTTTGCTGTTTCTGTGATTTCCAGGGATTATTAAAGTCAGCTTCCTCTTGTTGAAGACCTACATGAATAAGGCTACACAGGGAAACAGACCCTCCAATTGCTTTCCTCCCGCTGCATGTTTGTGTAAATCCTGATACTCCACAGCAGCGCCAGCATGGGAGAAGAGCCACCTCGTCTCTTGCCCTTTGCAGTGTTACACACTGAAAACAAGTGTGAGACCCATGGGAAACTTCAACCTCCAGGAGTCAGAGGAGCCAAAACCTTCACACCCAAATAGCAGCGAGACACGTCACACACTCCAGCCACCCCACATTCCCAGCATTTTTCTTCTATTGGGACAAATACGTGGCGTTTTGGCTGTTGCCCTCGATGGCTGGGTCCTGGCTCTCAGCTGTCTGGTGAGCTGCTCTTGCTCACTTCACCCTTGAGCAAGGATTTTCCACCGCTCAAAACCACAGCTTTAGCAAATGGCTCCCGGGGCTGCTCTGAACCCCAGACTTAGCAGAGGTCCCAGCGTGCTGCTGGGATCCCACAAGACCCTTGCTGCATTTTCGTCCCTTCACTGAAGCGGGGCAGCCCCATTGCATGGGCTGGTGTGGCTGCAGGGAACAGCACAGACATGGTTTAAGGAATGGACACTTGGCTGTCAGGCAGAGATGTGCAAATTTGCCTGTGGTTCCTGTGCCACTCTTTGAAACAGAGTCAGCCAGGTGCAAGCCAGTCAAGGTGTTGCTTTTCTGATGTAAAAGGGTAAATGACACCCGTTTTAGTATTAAATAGCATGAATGCATGGCCAGTCTTGTGTCCCACCTGATCTTCCCAAGACCTATGAGTCAGAACCCACGTCCTATAGCTTTCCACGCAGAGCACAGAGGCTGCGGAGTGATGTTGGGCTGAGGTGGTTTAAAAAGCTCTGAAAGCAAATCTTCTCTGAGGCCCTGGTGTAATCCACAGCGAGGTCAGATTTCTCCGGAGTAACAAGGCTTTATGGACTGCCAGTAGCATGTCGAGAGGCTTAACTAACACAGCTTAGAGAACTTGCCAGCAAGTGAAAAAGTGTAATTTATCAGTCTGAGGGAATAATCCTCATATAAGACTATAAATCATTTATTTCCTCCCTTTATCGTGCCTGGGATTAAGTTGCACAGGTCCTAGAAATGCAGCATCTACGAGTTCCTCTCCTCGAAGAAGCTCGACTGGTTTTGCCTGAAAACTGTGTCCACGATCCCACGGGAGAGCCGGCATTAGGGATTGTTCCATGCAATGGGGTGAGCCCCTGTGCCTGCCTATCTTGGGAATAACCGCCAGCGTTTTGTAATACTTTGTGCGCCTATAACTCTCCCCCAGAGCCATTTGGTTTATGAGAGGCCAGAGTGAGGTTTTCGTGGCGATAGCGAGGTGCTCTGCTGCAGGATGACGTACATTCGTGTTTATCAGGGCTGCCCCCGACAGCTGTGGGTATCTGGCCCTCCGATCCATCCTCCCAGGGGTGTGTGTGAGAGTTCCAGCCCCGAGTGGCTGCTGGGTAGCAAAGGCTCCCCAAGCCGAACTGAACCGAACCGCACCGCAAGCGCTGCAGGCTTTCGGAGTGGCAAGGCGGAGTCTCTGAGAACCCCGGTGCCTGCCGTGATGCCTGCTGCGCAGAGCGAGTGCGGAGCAGTGAATGGTAAGGCGCGTGCGAGCAGCGGGACGCAGCATGGCTTGCGCCTCACGGACGGGCCGTCAGAACAGGGCACAGTCGCTCTTTGTTACACAGGCAGGCAGCACGTCAGCGCCTCGCTGCGCTACGAGCATTAGCGGCGTCATCAGCTGCCGCAGCAGCACTGCCATGCCGGCGCGGCTGCAGCACGTGCGCGGCCCTGCCGCGCCAGCCAGAGGCCCGGGGGCGGGGCCAGCGGCGCGGTGCGGGAGAGGGGCGGGGCGAAGGGCGGGGCTGCTGCGTGCGCGCGTGTGGAAGGAAGGGGGTGGGCCAGGAAGGGCGCGGCGGCGGTCGCGTGACGACCTCGGCGCCCATTGGTGGAGCGTCGTCACGCGGCGCCCCGGCGGGAGGCGATTGGGTGGGAGCGGGGCGGGGCCGTGCCCGCCTCCCCTCCCCTGCCTCCCCCCGCCCCTCCCCGGGCCCGGGAGAAGGTGGCAGCTCGCGCGAGGTCCGTTGCTCGCCGCGCGCAGGCGGCGGGGGGGGGCTCGCGCGGTCGCTGGGGCGGGCGGGGGTCGCGCCTCGTCGGGGCGGAGGCGGCGGTGATGATGAGGCGCTGATGATGCGGCGCTGAGGCCCGTCCCGCCCCTCCCTCCGTCCCTCCCTCGCTCCCGCCCTCCCTCCCGCAGCCCGGCGGCGCGGCTCCCCTCCGCCCCCTCCCCCGCCCCAGCCCGGGAGCCGCGTAGCCGGGGCCCGGCGGGGGAGCTCCGAGCTCCATGGGCAACACCGTCACCTGCTGCGTATCCCCGGACGCCAGCCCCAAGCTCAGCCGGGCCCGCGGCGGCGGGGCAGCGCCGGGGCCCGACCGCTGGGCGGACGCGTACCAGGCGGCGGCGGGCGGCGGCGGCTCGGCGGCGACAGAGGCCGAGTCGGGAGACTCGGATCCCGGCGGCGGCGGCCCCCACCTCCAGCACATCAGCGACCGGGAGTTCCCGGATGGTGAGCGGCGGCGGGGGGCGAGCGGCGGGGCCGGGCAGGAGGGCGGCCGGGCGGGAGTACCGGGCACCGTATCCCCGCCCCGCCGGCGGCTGTCCCCGCGGCGCCCCTGCCCCGCCGCGGGTGGGTGCCCGGGGGCACCGGCGGCCGGAGGCGCGGCGCTTCCCCGCCCGGGGCGCGTCCCCTTTGTCCCGGCGGCACGGGGAGCGTGAGGTCCGGCGAGTCCCTGGGCGGGGGGGGGCCCGGCCTGCCGCCGCCCGGCCCCGCGCCGCGCCCCAATCAAAGTTCTCCGCGGCTGTCACCGCTCTGGCAGCCCCGGGGTTTCTACGGCCGGGCGCCGGGCCGCCGCCGCACAGGGGAGATCGGCGGCGGGTCCGGGACCTCCCGAAGTACGAACCGCGGGGCCGCCGCGGCCAGAGCGGTCGCTGAACGCTTAGTCCGGCCAAGGGCGGAGGAGTGGCGAGTGTCCCCCTTCCCCGCCCGGAGAGTGCCTGTCGGGGGCCCCGCTGGAGAGAGGGGCCGAGGAACCCCAGGGAGTCGTGGCGGAGCCCGCGAGTGCTCCCGTTTGAGGTGGAAGTGCGGCAGCTCGCTTCGCCTTAGCTATGGAGTCGTGACTCCGCCGTGGCGTTCGGGCAGTCCGCACAAGCTGCCGCGTTTCCAGCCGCGGCTGAACAGGAGGAAGGAAGAGGGTGTGTGGGAATAAGGGAATTAAGAGTTACAAAGATTGTGTGCATATGACATCATTGTGCTGGACGTGGGTAATTTATAATCTGGCTATGCAGGGTGCCCGGTTATAGCTGCGGACACGTTCCGCTGAGGTTCCTCCTCATGTAGCTCGAAGTGTTCCCAACTTGCTTCCCTGGAGCCCATGGGAAAGTACGGATTTGCTCTGAGAAGAATCCGGAGTTACACCCGGAGCACTGGTGTCACACAGACTTGCTCTGTAACACGTCTCCTTTTCAGACATGCCCAGAAAGAGCTTGCAGGCTTGTGCTGTGGTGAGGTACTGAGGCAACGTGTAACAGGTATGGGGTGCTCCTGTGTGTTCACCTGGTACCATAAGCGTACAGTGCAGTGTAACAGGTATGGGGTGCTCCTGTGTGTTCACCTGGTACCATAAGCGTACAGTGCAGTGTAACAGGTATGGGGTGCTCCTGTGTGTTCACCTGGTACCATAAGCGTACAGTGCAGTGTAACAGGTATGGGGTGCTCCTGTGTGTATGTTGATGTGATACCGTAAGCGTACGGCACAGTGTAACAGGTATGGGGTGCTCCTGTGTGTATGTTGGTATGGTACCATAAGCGTACAGCGCAGTGTAATAACTTATGGTATTCAAAACTTAGTTTAATTAACAAGCGTCTTGCTCTTCCTTCTTGCAATTATAACCCCACCTATATGAAATATATTCAATTGAAAAAAGGTAGACTGTCTGATGTCCTTAATGTATGATGTGTACAATAACAGTAATCACTCACCCTCCATACTCATCTTGAACTTAAGAAAAAAATTCTGGCTATCGGAGAGGAACTGGCTGCGGAAGAGTGTGAGGAAGCCTTCAGAAATGGAATTATTAAACTTGCGTGGTTCTGCACAGCACCATATGGTGTGGCTGTTACAGAAACGAGATGGAACAGTCAGCCCCTTGGATCTCCTTTGAGACAGCTGTGCAGTACAGCAGCGAGGGAAATTATATTTGCCATCTAGGAGAAATAAAACTTTCTTTCTGTGAGAAGATATTACAGAAATCTCTCAGCCTCCCCGTACTCATTAGGGTAGGAAGAGCTAAACTCTCTAAAGATTTGAATAAGCCAAGCAAAAATGCCTAAGCTAAATAAATCTGCTCAGGAATAAGGGTTGTATTTGTTTGAATCTTTAATACGTGATCATGTCCGCAGTGCTAAGTAACTAGGCTTAATTGTGAATTCATCCAGATGTCAGAACTGGCCTTGAAGTAGGGAAGGATTTAATTTTTTTAATTTGTGGACGTGAATGAAAGTGTACGGTTCAAGAGTAAGGCAGTAGCTGTGTATCACAAACTTCACTTCTGTGGCTGTGGAAACTTTAGTCTTGAGGCAGGCGATAATCCTAAAATTAGAACTGCACAGGTAATACATGCTTCACGTGAGTTTGGAGATCACTTTTAGAGTGGAATGTGGTTCAGCATTGCATGGCCTCACTAGTAGATCTGCTGCAGGTGATGCTATTTGTCTACAGTTTCCTGATCGATATACCTCTTTAGGGCTGCAGAAAGTATCAAATCTTGGTATCTTTATGAAACTACAGTTAAGTGGGGTCAGTATTAGAAGTAACATTCTCATGTTCATTTCTGAACAATATAAAGCGCTACCTGGGCAGGACTGAAGCAGGTTACTTCAAAATGTAAGAGCATCACTTGTGAAGTCTGACATGGAGTGTTATGGAGCTGATCTTATAATGAAAAGCTGAGCGATACTGCTGTCTGTTTAAGACCTTCTATGAAAATGATGAATCTGTAAATGCAGCGCTTGCCTGTACCAGACAGCAGTGTTTATCCCTCTTAACTCTAGGATAGAAAAGCTGTCAGCATACCAAACGGTGCAGGCGGTTGGTGACTATTACACTGTGTTTGTTGTTATAGTGGTAAGTAGCCTGGCAATTTCATTTGAAGGATAAATGCTGCTTCTATACTTTATTAATGTATAATAACCTTAGATTAGCAAAGATGCTGATTTTGTCAATAACAGAAGACTGGGAACCTTCTGACTGGCCTTTACGTGAATGCTTTGGCAGGGGGAAAAGAGAGAAACCTGCAGGGGAAAGAAGTCAAGATCATCTTGGCTATTTTTGTTGCATGCTGCTCAGTTCTAGGAGTTTCTGAGAGCACAGCTAAATATATCAGAAAGCTCGCATCCAAGTGTGGTGGAGATGCTTCATTCCTTGAATTTCTGTCGTTAAGTTGTTTGTTGTTCTTAAGTCTGCCTTAATACTTTTGCACTTGTTTGCTAAAATTGAATGTTTTGGTTGTATTGGGCATGCAGAAGTTACCAACTGAGCTTTGGATGTTTTGTTTTGTATTGTTTTGCCTTGCTTTTTAGTAGTGCACGGAGCGTGGTCCTCACAGGTCTGTGCTCTTAAACGAGGATTGTGTAGCTTCTCTGGCACACTGCTTAACAGGCATTGCTTTCTGGTCAGCACTGCTTAGGTTGTCTGTAACAGAAGTAAACAAGAAAAAAATCTCACTTTCTTAAACTGGGGAGATTCTGAAGTGGTATTTATGTCAGACAAGAAAGGAGTGTTTAGTGGGATGGAGATAAAACACACTGCAAAAGCGTAGCGTTTCGACAGAAGTTCGTTCAAATAGGCAGGGATTGTCAGATCCGCTGCTGAGAGAGTGTTTAAAGGATGACTTGGTGTTTTGTGGTTCTCAAGATCCTGAGCCGTAACTTGTTCAGAATGAGAAATAGGCCTGCATCTGCGGTTTGATCTGCTGAGCCGCCTTGTATTAAGTAAATGGGAATAAACATAACGCTGAAAACAATGGTTTCTTCCACATAGGTTTGTGCCTACTGTTAAATATCAAAACCTAAAGCTTTATGAAACCTAAAGCTACTAGTTGACTCAGCTGGCCATGAAGTATTCCTTCTTTCAGCCTGCCAGCAGCAGTCCCAAGCAGTTTGAACTCCCCAAAAAGGGTCTCCTGTCTAGTTTTAGAGATGGCAGCTCCTTGATCTTAACATCCCACTTGGGCTATGAGGGTTTCTGTTTGTTTGCTTTCCAAACGAGTGTCTGCTAATCTTCACTGTGAGATTCTCTGTTCCTGGGATTGTTTTTCTGGTTATTTGGGGGAGAACTTCTTGTGGCTGACACTTTCTTGCCAGTTCTCTATGTTTAAACATAGATGTCATATTTCATAAATTCTTTGATTCTTGGATAAAACTAGAACAAGGCCTCTTGGCAGACTTTACTTTCTTGCACTTGAAAACATTGCCTCCCTCCACCATGCTGTTTACTGAATTCAGCAGTTTTCAGCAGAGGTTTGCCTGATCCACATTGACCAAGGGGAAGACTGTTGAAGATCCACTGAGTGGGTGGGACAGAATGACCTGGTACCTTTACCTGGAGAGGTGGGTGGATGGTGGAGAATAAGGGAAGAGACAGGCAGGGATGAGAGGGAAGAGCAAATGGGATCAGGAGATGTGCTGGGTGTGATGTGGTCATCATGCAGAGGCTAGATGGGAAGCAAACCATGAAGTAAGTGAGATTTGCCAGAACAGGCTTAGACAGCCTAGTGCCTAGAATAACTTGGAACACCTGAGAGCCTACATTTTTCAACAGGCCACTGGGTGCCTGGAGGCTGCCGTGCTGAATGGGACAAGCATTAAGGTGCCTGCATGCTGGTTACTAAAGTGTTGAAGATTAACAGATACTTGAATTTGTTGATTGTCAGGTATATGATTTTACCAACAGCTTGTCTATAAACCTTCTTGCAGAAGGTTTAAACACTGTTCATTTGTTCCTCTCTTATATAATGCTAGCAGCTTATTTCAAGCATGTGGGTGGAGGGTTTTTCTTTTCTTTTTTTTTAAATCCTGGCTAAAATGTTAGTGAGTTAAATTGGAAAAAAAAAAAAGAACACTTTGATGCAAGGAGTCAGCTTTTTGATGCCAGCAGTTTTCATCCCAGGAAAGGTTTAAACATCTTGTGTATCTCTTTGTGCCTCTCAGAAGATCTGTTGCTGCATAGGCTGATAAATATAAAGTTGGGGATGAAAACCAGCTGATGTTTGGATCCTTGGTGTTCCCTCTCCTTTTTTCCTTGTATTCACAAAGTTTTTCACCTAACCTACACTTACTCTTCTTTCCCAGAACTCTGAATATCTCTTTCCTATAAGTGACTAGGAATTCATTTCGGAGGTGTCTGTAGCAGTTACAAATAGTATGCCATCTTGACCAACGTGAAAGAATCAACCTTCTGAAACCTGAAATACCGTCCGTGCTGTTGGCTTGAGATGCCTCACGGCTTTTACAAAGGGATCCCTAAAGTGCCGGTAGTGGAAATGACCGGTGATACAGTATCTGTATTTCTGGTCTGATGCTCGGGTACCGCTGACAGATAAGGAATCCTTTGTCCTTTTCTCTCATCACTAAGTCTTGGAGACTTCTGCAGCAGCAGGTTTGTGTAAGCCTTAAGTTTTTAAGATTAGCTGATACAGGACGCATATACATGAAGCTCATATGGATGGAAACTGATTTGTTTTGCTGAGTGTGTTTCTTCAGGCTTCCAGTACAACAGCTATTTTAGCTGAGAAATTGTAATCAAATGGGAAATACTGAAAGGAATTATATTTTGAGGGTTTTGGTGAAACTTACAGAACTAAGGAAACCTAATTAATTTCCATCCTGACTTTCCCTTCTGCTGTTTCCTTGTAACTTATCTCTAGATCCTTTACTCTTCTGTCTTTCTTTCAGAGACCAGCTCTTTTCCTTCCTGCCTGTCAGGAGAGATGTTGTAGAGCAGTAGAAATTTTGTGGCTAGAAGTAATCTGTTCTCAAGTGTGATCATTGCGGTGAGGTCATACTGAAGAGCTGACTAACAGGGGAATCAACTCTTGCACAAGCCAACAAAACCTACTCCTCCCAAATTCTCGTTACATATTAAAGTAAGGTTTCTAACAATCTTTCTTCCACATATATGTAGAAGGAAGAAGTGATTCTGTGAGGTAGGAGGAAGATTCTACCAAATATTGGATCTGCAGATCCTTGTCTGGACCAGACCTTGGATCTGTAGATCCTTGGCTTACAAACTTATCTTGAGATTTATAAATCTGTTTTTTCTTCACTACAGCTGGAGTTTGAATGTGTGCTTTTACTTCACTCGCTAGAAAAAGAATGTTTTCAGAAAACTGTCAATGTTTTGACTTGAAGGGACAACGGAGGTCATAACTGGCTTTAAAAGCTTGGGGGTATTTATTTAAATGTGTAGTAAAGCCAGATGAATAAACCTGAAGATCATACTTGCAGGTGATGCAAATATCAGGGTTACCTCAACAGGTTACACAAATTCCACTGTCAGCCAGGTAGCAATCTGTGTGTGCATAGCTCAGGTTTGGTCCCATTTGGAGTTCGGAAAGGGTCTTGAGTCATTGCAGTAATCAAACATGGTGGTTGGATTCTTTTCCAGCATGAAAAGTAACACCAGCTTTTCATCAAACCTGTCAGTCAGACTGAGATAATAAACTGTTGAATACTGGTTTCTTTCAAAGACACAAAGCTTTTCTGTAAAACCACTGGACATGTTTTGTTTCGCAGATAGGTATTTTCCTTTTATAGAATAAAATGCAGGTAAGCTGAGAATCCACAAAGCTGCTGTAAAGAGCGACTGTATTTGAGTTTGTGCCTCAAATGGCACAAAACTTGGTGACACTGTTAACTTTTGTAGCATCTCAAACTTCAGTTGAAGCTTGCAATAATGTGAGCAATTGGAAGAGGAGGAAAAAAGTTAACATATGCCAGTCCTTCAGGTGGCGTGTGACACCTTATTTTGGTTACCTGCAGGCATTAGATGAGATTGGAACTGCTGGTACTCACCTGTTTTTCTTTATGAACCATGCCTTGTGGTAAGGCAGAGCATGTGAGATGGTACGGAGAAGGCTTTCCTTACACTTGCAGTTATTAGCATACATCTAGGATTATAAAGTTTGATATTTGACACGTACAGCTATAAATGTTTTGTCTGGCTTAATTAGAACTATGGAGCTGTAGTTTAGCTTCTCATGTTGTGTTATGTGTGAAGGTCTGTGTAGGAAGAGCAGGCAGCATGGATCCAGTTCTTTCTCCTTGTCTTTTTTAAATGGTCCTAGGTTAAGTGCCATACAGAAACAAATCTCTAACAAAACATCAGTTACTTTTAAGATCTAGCTTGTGAACTACTGTTTTCCTTCTAGTTCCAGTATAAAATCCTGGAGGTGTCTAGTTTTCCTCCCTTCTAACTGGTGCTGCGTTCACTGTGGAATTTGGGGCACTCCTGACATCCCACTGCGCTGCTGAGCTAAGATGTGTAGAAGCGATTACAGCCATGGCAGGCACACCATGAAACACAGGGAAGCCTACGCAGCTTGGTTCCGTCCCAGAGCAGCTAGGTGGGGTGTGTGGAACGGGTCTGTCCTCCGTGTTTCCCCCACGGGGGCTGTGAACAGAGTGCGATTGCATCGTGTGGATGCCAGTGGTAGCAGTGTGCATCCTCCTCCCTTTTAAGAAACACAAGAAGGATGATACTGTATCGATTTTTTAAATTATTTTTTATTTATTTATTTTTATTTAACCACAGAAATTAATAGATAACTTAAACCCTCGCTCGCCCGTGGTATTTAATAAGAGGGCTACACTCTTGCTTTCTAAATTCTTCTGATTTTAGGAACACGCTTGGAACGCTCACTGTGTCAATTTCTTGTTGAACTGGACTGCTACTCAGGAGTGTAGTGTAAAAGAGCAAATAATTCCTTCTTAATTTTATATTGAATTAATTTCTGCAGCCTTCTGAAACATCAGAGTGTACTTGGAGATCGTGTATTGGAATGATATCACTGCTCCTGTAGCGGTGTCATAAAGAACAACTGGCAGATTACAACATCCTTCTGTGTGCCTTGTGTAAATCTCAGTCTTTAGAAACAAGTGTTTAACAATGACCATGGTCAAACCTGGGCACAGGTTGCACAGGGAGGATGTAAAGTCTCTGTCTGTGGAGGTGCTCAAAACCTGACTGACAGAGCCCTGAGCAGACTGCTCTCACTTGCTCTGCTTGAGCAGGGGCTTGGACTGGAGTGATCTCAAGAGGTCTCTGAATGTTTCTGCCTTTCTGTGATCAAAGGCCAGCTGTGTGGGTTGGTTTTAGTTGGTTTCTGTTTATATAGAAAGATTTGATTCCTGCTGGGGAGTGTTTTTAAAGGACCTATGCAAAGGCAAGTGTTGGTTCAGATTGTTTTTGTCAAGATTCTCCCTCAAAAGAGTTTCTTTCTGAGAACTGGTTGCATTCAGAAGCACTTTGTTATGCAACAGCCCTTTCTGTATTCAAATTTTCTTGTATTAGTTATGAAGACAGAACAAGTTTTGTATCTTTTGAGTCCATCCCACTATAGAAGAGAAATGTATTCTATTGAAGATAAATGATCAGGAGATCAAAGTGCTTTCGTTCCATCCAAATCTGGGGAACAATCCACCCATGGAGTGCTTAAAGGTTGGACTGACATGGGTGTAACTGAGGAGGAACAGCAGAAGGCAGATGGAAAGCAACCCATGTGTGCTGGGTTCTGGGTGGCTGGTGAGGAGTAAAGAAAGCAGGTTGAATTTAGAAACCAGAATTGTAACTTTTAGGAAAGTGTTTGGGAATAGAAACAGAATTAGCATCATTTAAAGGATGAGGCACTTTATACTAAGTCATTGTTAAGAACAAATGACAGACTTTCTGAAATGTATTGGCAGATTTGTTAGTCTAATTTGGTTTAATTTTTAAATCTTTACTGGGAGTGTTAGGTAACTCTTATCTTTCACACTGTAAGGTAATGAAATATAAGGGGAGCTCAAACATTAATCAAAGCTAGTAACCTGCTGAGCAAGGGGAGAAACTCAATTTATAGCAGAGAGATGATTTTATGATCTAATGTTTTAAATATGTGCTGTATTAAAATGTTACTGCTGCCTAGTAAAGCCGAGAGGGGGGCTAAAACTATTAAAGGGAATGCAGTATTTCAGTGTTCCAAAGCAGTGACATTGTCACAGAGCTGCTACTTAGTAACAGTGACGTTTTGACTGTCAGCTTTATCCTGGAGATAATACATGTAGCACGATGCAGCGTGTAAAGAGTGTTCTTAATCGTTAGAACAGGCCCGTGGAGGTGTGTAAAACAGCAGGTAAGTGGCGTTATAAATTCCCAAACCCACACAGGTTCTTACGTGGCATAGATGAGTAAAAGTAAGGTCTTCACACGGGTTCCGTGTTGAGGGAAGGAATTAAGGCCCTGAGCTAGGGGCAGAGGTTTGCTTTTAAAAGTGATAGGATGTGGGCTGTGGGAGACCATGTGCTCTTATCAGTGTGTGGAGTGAACAGCAGCAGCCGAGGTAGCTGAGACTGAAGGACAAGCAAGCTGCAAGGGGCTCTTAGAAATGCGAGTGGTGAGGGGGAGAGAAGCAAGTTCAGGCTTCTCTGCTCCAGTTGCAGACAGCTTGGTAGTACCATGTGAGTAAATGGCAGAGAGAGGTGCACAAAAACAAGGGGAAATGCTGTTTTAATACAGAGCTTTCAGGGAGAGGTAGAAGGCCCTTGTAGTGTTGCAGCATTACCGTCCTGCTCCAATAGACTTAATTTCCGGTGGGAATCTTCCCTTCTCACCTCTGTATCACCAAGTGTGATAGAAAATTAGTTTTGACTTTTGTTGAGTTGGTAGCCTCTAGAACAAAAGTGGTTTAGAGTTGTTTTCTTGCTTTCTGTATCCTGTTGCTTATCTTATTACTCTCATTCCTGCTTATCCATGTTTTAATTCCCATGATTTCTGTTCATCCTGTGACATACTGTGCTTCCTGCTTTTTCTGTTCTGTGAAGCTTGACCTTTCTGTCATATGTCTTCTGATTTAGCTCCTAATCGAGACGTATGCTTATTTTCAGGGCCAGATATCTTGGTTTTGGACTCGTAAGACTACCAGGATGAGTATTAGGAGCGATGCTTGGTTGTGAGTCAAATTGTTTGCAGACAGATTAATCTCTTCCACTGGCTATTCTCAAGTTTCCCATTATGTGTTGCCTCTTCTCACGTCTTTATCTGCCACTTGCCTTATACTTTCTTCAACATCTACGCTGCGGTTGCTTTTTGGTATTTTGAGAGCACTGGCAGTTTAGGAAGAACAAATCATCTAACTAATTTTTTCATTGCTTGGAAAAAAACATTGTCCAGGGAGAACAGCACAGAAAGGACAGTTAAAACTCTGGATTCTTAGAAGAGGCAAGCCACAGGGAGGTGGGCTATTAAATGCATCTTTCTTCACAGTCTCTTGCAAAAGACAAAAGGAGCACTGCTGCTGTCAATGCCACCTTATTCCAGGATAAGAAGCCTAGCTACAGTTGGTCTTGTTCGCATCTTGTGGGGCTTTGTACCGAGGGCTGCACGATGTGTCTTTGACTTCATTGGTACAGGAACTCTGGTTGTATAATCTGGGCTGTGGATTTAATGGGTGCTTATACACCTGACTTGTCCAGCAGAAAGCACCCTGTGCTCGCACTGCTTTACTGCTGTGCCTCTCTCCAAATGTGTGGGTCTGCTTAGGTTCGGGGGGGCCAACTTTGAACTGTGTGGCCACGTCAGTATATATTTGCATGTGTTTAATTCTTGCAGAGGTGTTAGCCCTAGACCAGATTTCTAACATAAGAAGCATGAATGTAAGGACTGGCAGAGCACAAGAAGAGGCAAAGACGAGTGAGCTGTAACAGTCATTTAGTTTCAAAGTAAAACCTCAGGGAAGTCAAGATGGGGTGACTGTGGGGTGAAGGAGCATGGGCTTGTCCCATACAGTCTCTTCCATGGAAAAAAAAAGCACCTGTCCTGTTCACTATTTACCAGTTACCTGGAGGAGGCAGTGGAGTGTACCCACATTGCAGATGGTGCCCAGTTGGGCAAGAGTCAGTATGTTGAAGGCTGCTTGTCCAGAGGGATCGGTTGGAGGACTAAGCCAAAAGGAACCCTATGATATTCAACAAGGAGAAACACAAGGTCCTGTGTTAGGAGTTACTGAATTCAGTAGCTTGTTTTCCTGTGCTCGTTCCTCCCCAACATTCCTTGGTGCCTTCCCCTAAATATCACCCAAGTCGTGTGCAGTCCTACGTGTTCTTCCATACCATTTCATAGTGACTTCTCTATGGCGTTAGTCCCCCTTGGCAGGCCTCTGTGGGCCTTCATTGGAGATTTTCACAACTCAGCTGGATGAACCCTTGAGCAGCCTACTTCAACCTCATAGCTGACCCTGTTTTCAGCAAGGGGTTGAACTCCATCTCCTGAGGTCCTTTCTAACCTGACTTACCCAGTTATTCTAAAAGTTGCTGCTCTGAGTTTTGCCCTGTTTGCATCATAACTTGCTAATAATAATCTATTTAAAATCTGCATATCACAGTCTTGTTCTGCCTGCTGATGGTACATAAGTTATTTGGTAGCCAAGCAAAGTACTTCCATTTCTGAATCACTCCCTTCTCAATTCTAAAAAGTTGTTTAACTTTTTAGCTAATAATGGCATTTAGTTAATAGTTGCCATTATTAGTGAATTCCTTGGGCTGTCTAAAAGTTTGGGGTTTTTTCTTCTTCAGTAGAGCACTAGCATTACAAACTATTGGTGTCCATAGTGCCTCTTAAATGATTTTGCTAAATCAGTGTTGGAAGCTTGTCAACATTGTGGATAAATTTTAAACAACATCACATATTTTGTTGAGATGTTACAAGCAGTAGTTCAAATGTGCCAGTGGGGTGTACTGTTGTGTGCAGGATTTTTTTTCAGAGACTCAGCTGTGCATTAGTGGTATGAACTGTAAGGCAAATTCCATTCTAGGGCTTCTAAGCCAAGACTCCTTAGATTTTTAACTGCATGATTAAATTCAGGTCTCTCTTCACTGTGTGCCATGAACGAGCACAGTGAGGTGAAGATAGAAATACTGGGTTTGTAGATCAGGTTTTTAAAAATTGCTGGAGTTGGTCTGCTTTTGTATCTGACCGGCCTTTTTTTGAGGTGAGGGAGATTCCTGATTAAACAACCTTTGTGTTCCTGAATAGGCATTGGGCACCTTACTTACACAGTAGAGATTCAGAATTACAGTGGTCTGCATCCTGGACCAGTGTCAGAGCAATACTGCTGAGCTAAGATCGGTGACGTTGTAATAAGCCAAGTGCTTGGACAACATCCAGGTGTGGATACCAGTGTTGTGTACCAGTGGGAATCAGGAATGAGCAGTCTGGGGACACACGTACTTTGCAATTGCGTTCGCCCGCTGACGCACGAGTGCTGTGGTGGCTGCGCTGTGGTTAGGTGCGCTAGCACAAAGCAGTCGCATCACGAAGACTTCCAGCACCAAGACAGTTTGTGCATACTTGGCTGCTGTTTAACCAGATTTCTGCTGGTTGACTGCATGAAAAGATATTTAAATTTTTTTCCTTATTAAATTTGATGGTGATTTTTAAATGATTTTGTTTTCTAAGGGTGTGGCACCTGCATTGGCATACCAGCTTGGAACACTAATGTGCAAGCTTGCGTGCTTTTATGGTTAGCGTGGCGTAAGCAGCACACAGGGAGATAAGCCTTACTAATGTAAATGCATGCAAACTTTTTCTTTCCAGGCGGTATGGGATCACAGCACTAGATTATGCTGTTCATAATATTCACCTAAGTCAGGGTGCCTGTAGCATGACTTCCTCAGAACAGCCGTTTCATCTGTCAAAGCTAATGCAGCTCTCCATTTCATCATTATGTTTACAGTTTCATCAATAAACTTT
Organism: Porphyrio hochstetteri; assembly: GCA_020800305.1. Taxonomy (NCBI): domain Eukaryota; kingdom Metazoa; phylum Chordata; class Aves; order Gruiformes; family Rallidae; genus Porphyrio; species Porphyrio hochstetteri. The sequence continues at coordinate 14,953,888 of CM036910.1, read as the reverse complement.
GGTGATCGCTCCCATCTCAGTCTGAGGGTGTAATAGGTCCTCGTCTGATGTCATCATGGGTTCTTTGTGGCAAAGGATTACTTGAAATTCCAAAAGAACATAGTCTGAGATCCATGTTTTGATATTTATCAGCACTGCAGAAGTCACTTACTACGGTCTTTTATAAGACCACAGAGCTTGTTTCCTGCTGTATTGTTGTTTTTAATTATGCTCCTGATGATAAAGTTCTAGCTTTCTGCCCTCTACTGAGCACGGGTTCCACATCCAGCTACCCTAACATGCTGACTTCTGAAGATGCATGTTGTTTTCTGAGATCTGCCTGTCCAGATTTTGTTTTGATGGAAACCATAAGCTGCTTCAGAGCTTCATGGCAGTAGGAATAAGTCCACGGGTGTTTTTTCAGAGGGAAAAATGTCACAATTTTATTTGTCTTGGCAAAAGTAAGTTTTGCTTTAGGGAGACAACACATTTAATGTGTTTCTGATCATGTCTCCATCCCTGTGCTTGAGCATTTTACATCAAAGTGCGTATCATTGCAGTAATCATAATTTTTTAAAGGTCTTTCCCATTTTTTTGTTTCAGATTTAGCTTTGGAATCTAATCCATCTGATCATCCCAGAGCAAGCACAATTTTTCTGAGCAAGTCTCAAACGGATGGTAAGCTAATTTTTTTTTCCAATTTAAAAAAAATGGTGTGGGGGAAAAAAACCCCCTAACTTGGGAACATAACTGCCTATATCAGTTATACAGACCAGGAACACTTAGATTGCTTTAATTCTTCCAAAGCTTAGGGGTTAATATTATTGTGTTTACGCAGCAATGTGTTCATAGGCTGTTTTACTTAACACTTAAAATCAGTTGTTTTTCTAAATGCTTAAATATCAGGATATCTCAGCAGACTAAAGGAGTGAGGCTTTCTTCGAACAGTGGTGGGGCTTTTTTATGACCAAGGATAGTTTTAAAAATTGCTTTAAATGAAATAAAGGGCAGTTTTCTGTAAGAAATAAGCCTAAGCCATCAGTTTATATCAGCTCCTTTTGAAGATGTTGATTTAAACTGTCAAGTAGTTTTGGTACCATAATTATTCTTGAATCCTGTTTTTAATTACATGGATGTGTTGGGATCTGCAAAGCAGCTGAAAATCTTGTTTGCTTAATGTCAGTTTTGAACAATTACTATAGCTTGTGCATTCCAAAATGCTGTTAAAAAGTTGAGGCATTTTGATATTGCACAAATAAAAGAGAATTCGAGAACAGTAAATGTTGAGGTTGCAACTAGAAGGGAGTTTAAGATTCTCTTTAAAATGCCCTTCTTCCTTTTATAGTTGGTTCTTGCTTATGTGCAGTTTTTTGTAAGACAGTGTTGCACTTGAGATTGGATGTGTTGATGTAAAGCTGCAGTGTGTCTTCTGCCTTGGCATAGCTTTGCCACAGAGAAGTAGAATTATTTTGACAGGCCTGTCAGTAGCAGTCCTGCTACTCAGAGTCTTATGGCAAGTAGTAAAATTGTCAGTGGTATCAACTTTGCAAGGCCGAAACAGTCTGAGCAGCAGAAACAAGAACTGGAGTGTTTCACCAGGAGAGATGATACCAGGGAAATGTAGGCCCTCTTCCTCGAGGCCTCCAAGGGCAGTCTTCAGATGGGCAGAGGATCTGACCTGCACAATGCAAACACCTCAGATAAGTGCTGCTTCAGTTGCAGCCAGCAACTTGATGTAGTTCTTGATGGTTGTAGTGCAGCTTCACTGTGCATCCTTTCAGCCCCGCTGCACGTAACCTTCAAGCTAGGGGGACACGCTGTGTTGGGGTAGCATGGCCTGGTTCGATAGTCGTCAAGTGTAAGTTATGGAAACGTACACACTTGTGTTCATGTAGAAAAGTTGTCTGCTAGGTGAGGTAATAGCTTTTCTGAAGTTTGTGTTTCTTGGATGACTTTATTTTTACAGGGTATTTTTATGGAGAAGTCAGGCAGAATTTTATTCTCTAACTTCATCAGACTTTCCATAGAACTAGTGGAGTTAGTAAGTGCTCTCTTACTGAGATGCCCTAGGGAATATGAGTTTAGACTATTGCAGAAGACCCCAAAAATTTGGATACTGTCTTCCAATTGTGAATCTTTCTAAATATGTAAGAGAATGTGTCCTGCTTACAAGTGGTAATGATCTGAGATGAAAACTTTGGAGAAGTCACCTCTCCAGGCTCGTCACATTTGTGTAGCTTTCTGTGTGCGTGCAACTCAGCTCTTCTTTAACAGGGCTGGTTTAGTGCTACTGTTACAGATGGATGTTAACCTTTACAATCTTTTTTTGAAAGGCTGATGCTGTTTAAAATGATCAAATAATGTGTTTGCAGGTATATGATAAATAGGTGAAGCTTGTGCCAGCATCTTCGGGGTAGTGAAACAACTTCTTACCTTCCCTTGTCTAATAGGAGGAGGGAGGGCACAGGTACAGTGCTGGGCACCCTGCTTCCTCCTTGTGTGTCTTCACAGGTTCAGTGTGATGTTCTTACTCCTGTTTGCTGAGCAGTGCTCAGTTCAGTGCTGGACACTGTCTATTGCACTATCTGAAATCATCCCCTTCTTCATGATGCACAGCATCTTTTCAAAGCTGAGGCTTTACTCCCTTAGTGCGATAGTAGATGCAGTTTCAAAACGTCCACAGGGATAGTTGGAATCTGTGTAGTTTACTAGCTTGGTCAGCTCTGCATTTTTTTCCTCAAACTACTTTTCCAGACACCTAAAGTCGAATCGGACAGTTTTAATACTCAGGTACCTCAGAAGACTAGGTTACTAGAATGACTTCATTTGAATGTAAATTTGGATTGCATTTTAGAAACCTTTGTTCATGTTCTTCTCCCTCTTTTTAGTGCGAGAGAAGAGGAAGAGTAACCACATCAACCATGTAAGTAAAACACATTCTTAGTGCACTATACAGCTACAGGAGCGTATTGAGACAAAGACAAACTCAGGAAACGGTGGCAGTAGTTCTGGATATACAGCTCTATGTGTTTCAAGTCCTCCTTAGCAAGATAAAACGGAATTATCTTTGCCTATCTTTACCATTCAAACCGGCACAGTATCCCAGAGCACAGAATGGCTGATGTCAAAAGAGTAAGAATGGATTTTTTTGTTATGTCAGTCAAGCATTTCAGAACAGTATGGGAGAAAAAACTGCCTCCACTGTGGGGTTTTTTAAGGAGAAATACAACTGGATTAATTTCTCAGCTGAGATGACAAGTCTTAAATGACTTGCTGTTTGAGCATCACTGCAGGATTTATTGTAACACATGAAAAGAGAGTGAGGAACAAACATTATCAGCAGCATGATACAGAATAACCCATTAGTTTGAAAATACGCTCTAAGCTGCTTCTGCAAATATTAGTTGGGTTTGACACAAAAACTATAGAAAGAATACACAATGTCATTAATGAGTGGGTAAGAATTCGTGACTAGTAAAGCTACGAATGGAAGTTATTAACACAAAATGTTAAAAATACTGTCTAGCAAAAGTGTCTGCTGATAAGTTACTGATAAGATAATGGTGTTTCAAGTCTGTTGTATTTAGTATGACTGGGGGGCGGGGGGAGGGTGCTTCTTATTTTTACTTTTCAGTTACAGTTCAAGCTTCAGTCTGCCAGCACCGAGGTGAAATGAGATTGGTTTGTTTTTACTGGCAAACTTCAGCTGGAATGGGAGATGTTCCCAGGCAGCCATTGAGTTGTGAAGGGTGCCAACATTTTTACATGGAAGACTTTCAAGTCTTTAGACAAAGCATTTAAAAAGATTCTGGCAAAAAATAATGAATCTCGAATTGCTTGATTAAAACTCCTCCATCAATTACATTGTCCTAACTCTAGTGCAAGGCATTCCCTGAAACTGCTCGGGGAAGCCTGACTTGGTGTTACATGGGAAGATTTCTTACAGTACAAAATCTACAGGATTAGGATAGGTGATGGAATGTATTGCTAGCTCCAGGTAGTAAAAGTAAGGGTGATAGCAGTACTTTCTTTCCAGATTCCAGCCACTGAACAAGACATGAGTGAGGTGAGCAAGGTCAGGAAGAGGTTTGGGGTTTTTTTTTTTTTCTAAAATATAACAAAACCCCAGAGGCAAAACTGTCTTTATGGGGAGTGATACTAGATTAGCGTTACATTTTCTGGTTTAGGATTTAAAAGAAGGGAGAATATGATTATGGAGTTGCAGGGAAATCTAATAAGGTACATCAGAGAGAGGGAATGCTGAGGCCCAAACTGGCAAGAAAGGAAAGGAGAACTGAGGAAATCGGAGGACTTGCTGCTTTACCTGCAGTTATTTCTGCTGAAAATTATTTATTTAAAAACAACAAGCTGTGTATTACAAAGGATGATTTATAAACCTCTCTTACACAAAGGGTATCCTCAGGAACTTGATGGCTATGGGGTAGCTTACACAGCAGGAGCAATCACCTACAAAGAGCTCTGCAGTAGCTGCTTGAGGTGTAAAGGCAGCATTTGGTGTGGCAAAGCAAACTTACAGAATCCCTCTTCCTGAATGTGTTTGTTCTGTTGTTTTTTTTCCCCCTTAAGGTTTCTCCTGGGCAGCTTACAAAAAAATACAGCTCGTGCTCAACAATATTTATAGATGACAGCACTGTCAGCCAACCCAACCTTAGAAGCACAATAAAGTGGTAAGAACCATTTGTCATCATCAAGGGCCTGTGTAGCTTTAAACCTCCATAGGTTTATGTGGGGTTTTGTGATGATCTTGTCTGTTCCAAAGCCAGCTGTGCACTCGATTGAGAGGAGCACAGCACTGCTTATTCAGGTTGGTCATGGAAGGGGTTTAGGGGTCTGGTTCATTGCAGCTGCTGAAGTGAGCTTGACTTTTAAATGTTTAGTTACAGAGCTAATGCACTGTTATATTTCAAAGTAGTTATCGATGTGCCCTTGGGGACGTGAGGCAGCACAGGGGCCTATCAGCGTTTTGGGTTTGAAGGCATGCGTTGTGATGGGAAGCTCAAAGGCTTCCCACTGAAAGGCGAATCCAGAAACTCTGAATGTGGGAGAACTGGAGATGGATTTTGCATGGAGCTGCAGGGGAGGTTTGCAGGACTGTGGCGCTTGCCGGCGGTATTAGTCTGCCCTCTAGTCGTGGATAGCAGCGTGCTGCTGGCTCTGGTTGCAGTGCTAGCCTTCCGCCCCGGCCTTCACCTGTTGGCTATTTTAGGTAGGTGAGTGTGACAGTTGTTTAGTCGTCTCGGTTCTCGGATGGCGACGGCTGTTGGACCTGTTGCTGTGGGTATCACAGAGGCTGTTCTTGCACACGGGCCAGCTGAGAATTGAGACGAGTTTTATTGTGCTTGGAGGGAAAGAAGGTGAAGTAACTTCTGGCCCAGAAGGCTTTACTGTTAAACAGTTTAGCAGAGTTTGGAAATGTCTGAGTTGACTGTCACTTTAAAATTTGGTTTCAAACAAAGGTGTCTAATATGGCACCTCGTTTTCTAGAGAAGGAACTGAAAAGATGGTGCTTGTGCCATTCTGAAGTGGTGTACACTGGCAGCAGATCAGAGCTCGCCCATGAGCGATTCCTGTGATGGCAGTGTTGTCACTGACAGTGAAGTGTCTGAAATTTGGGCACAGTAGATGAGTGTCAATACGAAATCTATTGCCTTGACTCAGCAGAGACTGAGATCTGCTCTTGTCCCCTTCTTGGATTATGCTAGTGTAATAGCATCTTTTTTTTTTTTTTTCTTGGACATGTCCTAAATTAGGCAGCCGAAGGTGGGGAGTGAAAACATCAGCAGAACCTCTCTAGAGCAGTGTATGTAACACCAAGTAGAACTTTCAGTGTATTTTAGTTGTGAATAGTTTTCAGTGTCACCTGATCAGACAACGAAGGTGTGTGCTTAAAATGTGACATAACATTTATTTTGTGGCCCAGATAATCTGTGCAATGAATGTAGTAGTAATTGGGCCAGCAGATTTGATGTGGCCAGTTTCTGTTCAGGCAGGTGAACATCAGAAATGAGACACAGAACACCTGAGAATATGAGAGGAAGCCAGTGCATAATGGATTCTGAACATTTTGCCCTGAACAGCAGCTTTTGCAGTGGAATAATGCTTTAAGTCTTGTTTTTCTCTTTTTCTTGTAGTGTAACGTTAGCAATATTCTACCATATAAAGAACAGGTGAGTGAACTTTTTTCCTGAAATACTGACTTCATGTTGAGCCAGGGATATGATCTTAGTCACTTCAGTAACAGCTACTGTGACTTAGAGTTGAAAAATCTGGCGTTTACGCTTTATCTGCTTCCTCTTCCTACCCCCTCTTGAGCTGATGTGGAAGCACTGGTAACACACCCATCCAGTGGCACATGCTTCTTTGAGAACAAAGCGTGAAAAGTCAAAACCGAGGGAGTGAGGAACATACACATAGCTCCCCACAAACCAGCCTTTGGGTTTGGTTAGCTTTTCCTGAGTACAGAGGTACGGGTGAGTTTTATGGGTGAAGGAACACTGTCCCATGTACACTTCGCCCATGCTGTTACAGAGTATGCTTCAAAAGTACCGTGTCTTTTTGAAGGAAATGCTGTTAATGAGACAGTTTTATGTTTTAAGGGAGAACTGTGCTAAGCATAATATGAGAACATGGATAACTATTGGTTGTTCAGCTGCTTAAATATTTCAGTTGTAAGATCTCATCATGAAATGCTTTGCAAAAATACAGTGTAACCTCATCAGGAAAAGCTGAACTATAAAATCCATCCCTTTATCCTCTAATACTTTTTTAGTGGAGGTTAGCAGTGCCAATTAACTCGTGTTGCTAAAATGGAGATCTTTTTCTTTTTAGAGATTCTGACAGATCATTGGATATTTTTGATGAAAAATCTCACCCTCTCACAGTAAGTGTAACTTTTTCATCCTCTGAATGTCTGTCAATGTGCATGTTTTCTTAACATGTTGATTTGTATTGTCTAAGAGTGCCTTAGCACCAGGTCACAATTTAATTGATCTTAAATTTTATCTTTATATATAAATACAGTGCAAACAGTGTCCTCTGCACTTTAGATAGCAGCTAGACCATGAACAGAACCCAGTCTTCCTGAATGCTGCAGAGTATGTTTTGTTTTCTAGGCACACGCTAGTTCTTGCGTATTTTGGATCCAGACTTTCTTACCTGACTCCTTTCTTGCCCTCTTTAACAGTACTTGAGTTAAAGGTCTTCCTGCTTTACTCAGGAAGACATGGTTAGTAGGTGCAGGCCTAAACTTTTAAGTGACTGCCAACAGGAGACCGTAACACGTGAAACATTGCACATAACAGGAGACAGTGAAGTGAGTTTGGCCTTCAAAGAAACCTGAAAGGCAAAGCTCTAAAGCAGATGTGCTTAATGCTGCTTGCAGTCACAACTGGGAGCGTTCAGCATGTGATTCTAACGTGACTGGCCCTGGTACACCTTTTTAGACAATCTTTAAGATTCAAAACCTCATAGTAGAGGCAAGCTAAGGAGTGGACTGTGTGTTCATTACATCCAGTTTGGGCACTGCAAGCTTAACAGCTGCCCTACAAAACCACTCCTATTGCTTCTCATTTCAAATTAATTTAGCAGAGCTCCAGTGGCTTTAAAAATTTGGTTGGCACTGGGGCTGGCCTGAGTTGAATGCAGCTTCTCTGTCTCACAGATCTGGCTTGTTAACAAACAGTTTTTAATGAAAGTTTTAAGAGTTTCATCCCTAAACATGAGCTGTTGTGCTGGGAGTTGTACACTTGAGTAAATGCAACTCTTTACATGATAAAAATAATGAACTTCAGGAGAAGAGCTGTACATAAGACTTTGGGTACGGACTGTGGCACTCGAACAGAAATGTCTGGTCCAGAACTGTTTTAACTGCCTGAGTCTGTTGTTCCACATTGAAAATTATTCATGTGAGATGAACTCTGCTTTATCAGACAATTTATTTTCTTTATTTAGCAACCTGACATCTTTTCATCCTTTCATGTTGCCTGCCTCCTATTTAATGAGTATGAATAGAGGAAAATCAATGTCCTTTAGGGAACGCTCAGAGGTCTCTTCTATCTCACTGCAGTATTGAGGCAGAAATACAGTGAAGGCTGCATGTCATACTCACGAGGGGAAAGATGCACATGGCTTGTCATTTTCTATAGCACTGGGCACCTACAGTTCCTTTAAAAAGGATAATTAGCTGGAAGAAATCTCTGAACACCTTGCCCTCTAAAGATGCCATTGCAAGGAGTCCAAGTCCAGGCTCTACTGACCCCAACAGCCAGAGTCACAAACTTCAGGTTACCGGCATCCTGGTTTAGTCACAGCCACCAGTCTGTCCTTTCCTCCTCGGTTCCAGTCAGCAAACTTGTACTTCAGACATGCCCCTGTACTTCTCGTAGCACAGGAATTGTGCAGGGCGTCCCACTTCTGTTACTCCTGACTTGCGTGACCCCCTTGAAGAGGTAACCTCCATGGTTAGCGGTGTATTAGAAGGCTGTGTGGCCAGCACAAAGTTAACGTACCGTTTTACTCAATGCACTTACCTGGCTATTTTAAGCTACAAAACCACATGAAAAAGCTTGCTGCTTTGATTACCTTGCTTTGTTTAACGTCCAGCAGCTATGCTGTCCTCATCAGGTATCTGTATCATACTAGAGGCCTAACTTGGGCTGTAGATAGAAACCTATTTATTTGGTGTGAGTCTTGCAGAACCAGTGTGTAAAGCTGGAGCGCTTGAAGTTTCTTCCCTCCAGGAAGAGTGCTGAGGGGACAGGGTCAGAATTCTCCCACACTCATTCTAGGATTGCTTTTACAAACTCTTTATTTCTATGCTTTTCTTCTCCCCTGTATTTAGAAACAGTTTTGCATTGTGCCAGAGTTAAATCTAGCTGTTGAGTAGCTTCTTTGGCTTTCTGGAATCTCTGAAGATCGAGTCCTATGAGACAACATAAGTTACCTTCCAGTTCTACCTGTGACAGTTACTGACATGTGTCCTTCAGCTCCTCCTCAGCTGGAAAGGGCATCTTGGGAAGTCCTGTAATTTTGAAGAGCCAGTGCTTCCCTGGTGTGCTGTTCAGAAGGACAGTATCAGCTAAGGGTATCCTGTTTGATTTGGGATATTCACAATGTTGCAAGGCTGCTCGATGCTTTCAGTATAGGATTTTGTGTGGCCTGTGACAGGAAAGGGTTGTGAGAAGAAACAACCATGTGCTGCTGTGCTTTAAAGTCAGGTTTCAGTAAGATGGATTTCCAGTAATGTGGAGAACTCTTTTTCAGCGGGAAGAAGTTCCAGATGACTACTACAAGCATGACCCTGATCACAAGCACATCTACCGGTTTGTTCGGACGCTTTTCAGTGCTGCACAGCTGACAGCTGAATGTGCAATAGTGACACTGGTAAGAGATGTCTGATTACTGAAACCTGAGGTTTTGCAAGGCTTTTTTTCCTTTTTTCCTGCCTCTCACTGAGTGAGCTGGGCTGAGCAGGCATTAAATAGTTACAGTGTCTCCTGACACCTGTTAATAATGAAGGTGCTGTACAGGTGAGTTCATTGGAGGTGATTTGTAAGTAGTCACAGAAGTGGGCAACTAGAAAGGAACTTACCTTTTCTGTATATGAATATGTAAAGCTCAACTACTTGTCCAGTCAGACGTTGCTTGTTTCTTACTATGTAGCTCGCTGAAGAAGCTTGAGGAGGGCAGAATAGTGAGACACCATAAACAGCTTTTATTTCAGTTGTGTGGAGGGGAAAGTGGGAGTTTTGAGTTCGTATTAACCATTAGCAGTACAAGTAATGCCCCCTAAGGGGTTGAGGATCAAAGGTGTAGGAACTGCAGGGGATGAACTTTCTCATTATGATGCCCTTCCATCGTTGCCACCTTTCTATCAAACTTCTACTTTTTTAAACCAAGGCGGCTACATCTTTTCCCACAAGGTGCCATGGAGGTACCTGGAACTTAAGAACAATAATAAGAAAATAATTTAATTTGTTTGATTTCAGAAAGCAAGATGGATATAAAAAAATTAATGATGATACCGATTATTTATACACATGCATATTACATACATATAAGGGAAAGTAAAAACCACAACCTATAGAATTGCTGCTTTAGACAAACCTTGTGCTTTGTAAGCTTCAGTCTTCATTGTGACTTCTTCCTGAAAAAGTCCAAGAGTGGAGAACTGTCAGCAAGCAACAACATGGCAATTAAGCAAACTCAGCCTGAGGGACTGTCTTTAATACAAAAATAAGTAATTATAAAGGCCAGACAGAGCTACTGAAACTCTGGAAGTAGTTAGAGGTTTTTGCTTTTCCAGAGACATGCAAGCAATTTTGGCAGCACGAGATGATAGCTAACCCCGGGCAATCCAACCAGCTGAAGTATTCACAAACCAGAAGTAGTTCAGAAGCGGACTTGCCAGTAGATGGCTCTGTGATCGTAGGAATGCCGTCAGCCCCTTGAAGGCTACAAGCAGAGGATGGGAAGAACCACGGGGCAGACCCTAGTCACGTATTGATCCTGCCCTCAGACCTGTGCAGCAGCTTCCTGCACCCACTAGTTTATCTGAAGTTTCATTAGGACCTTAGACTTAGCTTAAGGAATAGAACGTTAAGAGCAATCTATACTCAAATTTGAAAGTGCAGATTACTTTGTCTGTGGATCATTACTGGAGTGTGAAATAGCAGAAGACCCCTAAGCAAGGGACTGTTATAATGTCTTCGGACTAACTGGAGATTCTGTAGGAGGAATGAATAAAAGACCGAGCCATACCTTTCAGCCTGGGTATCTGTCACTGTCTAAGCAGTTGGTGATGTACGTGACAGCAGAGATGATGGTGTAGGTGAAAGACTGAAGCCTGTTCTTTAGAGGGTGAAGCATAACTATCACTCTAACATCATTTGTTGTGGAAAGATAGCAATTAGTGCATCTTTGTCCAGTGCCTGCAGATCACAGTGCTGGTCTTAGCACTTCCTGTTAAGCTGCAGGTGCTGAACCTTAAGTTACCATGATGAGAGGCTAGCGTGATGCTGGGCGAGTCACCGTCAGACAGGCCCCGGTGAGAACCTGTCAGTGACTGCGTGGCTCTGGGGGGGAAGAACTCCAGCGGTGCCTCACTCACAACATCGCTCATTGCTGATTCTTCAGTATCTTTATTGCACACCCTGGTGGTTCAGCTCTTGTGTCATGCTGAAAACTGAACCTCTGCCCCTCAAAGTCTGGATTCTAACGTGTAAGTAGGAATGAATCACTAATACCTATTTTGACGTGCCTAATAGTAATGGGATAAAATAGCTGTATTGGACTGGCACACTTGCTGCTCAGAACTCAACACACATAAAGCTGTTCATGGTGGTGTTTTGTTTTGTTTTCTTTGTGTAGGTTTATTTGGAAAGGCTTTTAACCTATGCAGAGATTGACATATGCCCTAGCAACTGGAAGAGGATAGTCTTAGGAGCTATTCTACTGGCTTCTAAAGTCTGGGATGATCAGGCTGTGTGGAATGTGGATTATTGCCAAATATTGAAGGACATTACTGTTGAGGACATGTAAGTTGCAAGGTTTGGTTAATCTATAGTGGTGGGGTTGGGGGGATTTTTTTTTTTTAATGGCTATTTTTGTGCTCATACTGGAAAAAAGGCTGTCTCTGGCACTATGATATATGTCCATGGTGTATCTCTGGTGTCCGGCCCCTTTTTTAACCTATGAAACTTTGAGTAACCCTACTTTGAGATGAATACATATTAATATTTCTAATGACTTGGGTGAGTAACTTCAAAGGTAGTTTTCTTCACCTTCCCTGGATTCAGCCTGGAGCTAATGTTTAAAATACGGTAAGTAATTCTTTATCTGGGACTGTTTAGGAGGAGGAATATCTAGTTTTTCTTCCTTCTGGGTGGGGGGGTGTGGCGTTTCTAAAAGAAGGGAGAGTTACCTGCACCTAAACAGTTTTTGTTGTTCAAGTTATTTCACATCACAGCCAGCCACAGCGAACATAGTGCCTTGTTTTATACATACCCCTCTCCTCAGAGTTCTTTGTCTTCAAATGCAGGGCTGTGCCAGCCATGCTTTCAGGAAAGTGTAATTAGGGATTTTATACAACGTACATCTTCACTCAACCTGGCTCAGAGTGCTCATCTGCCTCAGGAACATACTTGAAGTGTTGCTGCAAATAACTCTGAGATGGCTGAAGTGGGGTCAGCGGTGTTAGGAGTGCTGGAGGATACATCTTGCTCTTTTTGATGTCTCGTCTTCTGGCCCTATTTGGGACAAATCAAATTGATAGCACTGAAAATATCTGTAACAAGCAGGATGTTTATTCTCTAATACTGATGCTGGGTCTCCTGAAATTGTCAGTACTTACATTTTCAAAGCAGTGATGGTGGTAGGGAAAATAGATGGAATTTAGGCTTATTCCTCCCTCTCCCAATTTGAAGATGGGATTTTTGTAATCCCATCTCATTTGAAATGATTCAGACCTTTGAATTTAGGTAGGGGCAGAAACTGTACAACCCCTTTCTGACAGTGGCCCAGGGGTGTCCATCCCAGGCCCTGCACTGCTGCAACTTCACTGCTCCAGCGCTGGGTAATACCAGCATGCTCAGGGCCTTGGAAAACTGCTTAAAATACTCAGCAAAATTGAGTTTTACATTTATAAGCCTACTTTCAATTATTAGTTAGTACTATAGTTAATTGCCAGCTTTAGTTGTTCCACTATTTTTTAAACCAGTCCCTTGATGGTGAGTATTAGGTAATCTGAATACAAGCGTTACCAATGGAAAACAACTGGCAAAGTATTTAGGGCATGGTTGCATTCTAACATTGGGGATGGTTGGTGATGCTGCCAAAAACCCCACCCAAAACCCCAAGAGCTCCACAGCTAAAGATTGCTTGGCAGGACTCTGCCAGGTATCGCTCCTTGTGTGAGCCAGTCCTGAGCCATAAAAGGCTTGTCTTTAAGGACTGGTGATGAGTTTTATTTGTGAACTTTCTGTGCATGTTCGTCTTGCTGTACATATTCCTAGGATGATCTCCTTAACCTGCAGGATCCTCTTGAGCCACTGCAAGCCAAGCATGGCAGTCCCACCAGTCTGGGACTGGCAAAGGGTTCATACCGGGTTTAGTTCATTCACTCCACTTACCTGTGCGTGCAGACACGTGTGTATGTGCACAAGCCAGGCATGCCTTCTAAACACAGTGTAGGTGCACCTTGTCCCACCAAACACACTCTCCTTACTGCCTAAAGGCAGTGCTTTGGTAGCCCCACCTCACAATGCAGTTAGCTCTTACAGAAACCACTAGTGGGTTAACCTTTGTTAAAGGACACCTGATCCAGGCCTCACAGCTGGCAGGTGAGTTTATTTGCCTTAACCTCTTCCTACTCAATGTAGATGAAGTGTTCATCTTATCCCTTTCTATCACAAGCCCTTTCTTATTTGACCAAAGCAAAGGTGTATTTCACTGAATGGGCTTTCTTTTAGGTTTTGGGAGCGGCTTTTTGGTTTTGTTTTGTTTTACTTATGTCTAATGGGGAAAAAATTAAAGGAAATTAAATTGATATTTGGAAGTCATCCTTCATCAAAACTTGTTTGCTTTGATGAGAGAGAATCCATAATCACTGGAAAATTAACTGTGCAGCTGCTAATCTTGCTGTGATTGCTTGTAAGGGGACACATGCTGTTCATTCTTTTGGCTACCTATATTTGTAAATAAGGCACAGAGACCACATGGGCATTATCCTTTCCCAGGGTTTAAACCACTGTTAATAGACTTGTTAATCCAATGAAGAATTGTATTTTTACACAATTAAAATGTATTAGTGCAGTGAGTACAAAAGGGGCAGTGAAGAGCGTTTATTCACAGGGTAAATCAAGCTCTGATCAGCTGATCATCAAAACATTATCTGATTTACATTTCTATAGGCTTATGACCATATGAACAGGAAATTAATTTTGGCACTAGGTTCAATGGTACTCAAGTCCACCATGCTACAAACAAGCACAAAGCCGCTATTCATAATGAGACCCGCCATCCAGTACAGGACACAACCTGGATGATTCCTTGATTTATTTCCCCCTTTCTGATAGGTAGACCATCCCCTTTAAAAGCTCCCGAGAAACAAGAACAGCTTTGGCACTGGAAGCGTGCAACTTGTCTTCTGGTGTATTCAGCTGGCCTACATAGCTGCTAAATGCTACTGAGACAGGTCCACTAACCAGCAGGAACAATCGTTGGGTTAGCGTTGAACCATGTTGCTTGGCTTGGGCACCATCAGTTCCTTCCAGGTTAATTTGTACAGCACTGCTTTCCCTCTGCAGAGCACCTCTGATTTAGCTGACCGTGGTACAGTAGCTGCAGCAGCCTGTTTCATGTCATGGCACTCTCCCCACTTTCCTCCAAATATTTTGCCCAGTGAAAATAGACCAGTGAGTAAAAACTGGGCAGTGCCCTTTGACATAGTACTTTGTTATCCTGCCCGATGCTATTGAGGAGAAAATTCCTTCTCCCACCTAATGCTGCTTATTTATTTATTTATTGGAGATGAATCCATGTTGCTTCAAGAGGCTTTTTTCTGTGAGATAATAGCAGCAGCTCTTCATAGATCCATTTGTTGCCGTGGTGATCTGCCTACTCCTTTTGTTAGTCCGCCTCTACTTCAATAAACCCCCTTCCTGTTATCAGCCTGGTGAAAATGTCTGCAAGTTCTTCAGAGCTAATAAACAGCATACATCATTCCTTTCATCTGATCACTATAGTGTGGGGCCGGACGAGAGTGAGAATGGCACATGAATTGTACAGCTGCACTAATGGAACTCTGAAGAATGAACCTCCCCGGTCAGCCGAGCGAGTGCACGACAGGGCATTACCTTTCTCTCCAAGCCGGAGGTGCCAGGACTCAAAAGCTGCACCTTGTTTTGAGCACTAGTGAATGACCTGTCTCTCGAAACTAATAATGCAGAGCTCTCGATGACTATTTCAAAGTTGCTGGTTTTAAAAACAAGCTTGAGGTCTCTTCAGGGTTTTCAGCCAGCTAAAACTGTCTTTTTTTTTTTCTTCTCTTTGTCTTCTGTCCCTTATGCCTCCTAGGAATGAGATGGAAAGACACTTCTTGGAGCTACTGCAGTTTAATATCAATGTTCCTGCCAGTGTTTACGCCAAATACTACTTCGATCTTCGCTCCCTAGCAGATGACAATAACCTGAGCTTTCTGCTGGAGCCTCTCAGTAAAGAGAGAGCACAGAAACTGGAGGTAATGGTCTGAGATTGGCTGAGCAGGGGACTGTATGTGCGGTTAGAGCATCTGTTGCTAATCATATGAAGTGGCAGTTAGAAAAGCTAAAAAGCTTTTAGATTTGTGTATGACGGGTTAATTTAACCCCTTTGTAACTACAGTCAGCCCTTCCAAAACTGTGCCTAGGCTAAGGTAGGAAAGGTCCAGCAGATTGCAGAATAAAATGGCTGTTATTTTGGGAACCATAGCTCAGCTAGGCTACTTAAGATTGAAGGGATTAGTGTCATATGTAATGGATTGTCTGTCCTTCCCTGGTCACAGTCTGTATTCCAAGCACCTCGAGACAGTCGCACTCAGACCCTTCTAAATGCTGCCAGCTGAAGATTTCCCACTGCATCCCACTGCACAGCTGCTTTTAGATGTAGAGGGAGGGCTCCTTCTGCTCTCATGGCTTAATAAACCATTTGTTTGGGGACAGCTGCAGAAATAATGTGTTTCTGCTCACAACTCTTAGAACCTCACCTTTCTGATGAAATGTGGCTTTAAGATAAACTTTTGGAATAGCCACTTCTTAAGAGTCCTTCAAAGTGTCCAGAGGAGAGTAAGTACAGATTACTGGCCCCTTCTGGGTGGGCAAGGCTGCCTTTCTCTGAGTCCCTGCAGCCTTCTTTGCTACGAAGGCTCATTTTAAAAAACCTCGAGCTTCTGCAGAGCCAGTCATTCCTTCTTGTTGGAGATAGGGGAGATACCTAAATTACCTGGGTTCCCAGGGAAAATTTCTTGTTGGTTCAATGGAACCTTTCATCTGTCCAGGTTTAATTGATGACTCCACATGTTGTTTTGTTGACCTTTCGACAAAGGCATTACGGCAGGCCCTGTGTACACTGATACCATAGCCCCTTTCACCGAGGGGTGTGCTACGGTACTCTCGGCCTGCGCGGTTCTATTGTCTGTTGTCCACCCCCGACAATTCTGCCAAGTGCCAGGTTTTTTTTATTCCATCCCAGAAGTGGATGAACTTTGGGAATAAGTGCGATCCCTTCTGGTCCTTTGGAATGATAGGTATGACATGCCCATGAATTCCTCTATTTAAAGTTAAGCAATGCAGCTCTTCTGCTTAGTCTCACCCTCGTTGCTCGCACTTTAAGCTAACACTGTCACTAATTGTAAATGTGGTTGTAGGGCAGTTCATACTCCACGGGAAATTGTTTACTGAACGCTCAGTGCCCAGGCATAAGTGGATGAGTTACAGATTGTGAGCCTGTTTTGTTTCTCCCTTGCTAGCATTTGGGGGCTTGGTATTTAAAACCAGAGCAACTTTCAGTACAGTATGTGTTTTGCCATGGTGCGCTTACTAACCTGTGTATATAGGACATTCTGGGGTTTGCTTCTAAAAAGTGATAAATATTTGAACCATTGCCTCAGATCTTCAGTTCTACCTTTTGGTTAGAAGCACACAAGCAGTTGATAGGAGCCTGTATGAAACAGTGAATTCCAGGGATTGAAAATGGATTGGGGCGACTGGGGCTAAATATGTCAACACAGGTTGCTTTATGATTGATGTGCTAGCATTAAGGCAGGATGGAGAGTCTGTCTGGTCTTGCACCGGGAGCTCATGCAGCCAGTGTCTCAAAGAATGCCACTCTTGAGCCAAATGCATGCCTCCAGAAGGTCGGCAGAAATAAATGTAAATAATTATTTTAAAATACACTTAAAAGTTTATTCATGCTCAGAGTGCTTTTCACCTTTTGAACTTGCAGAACACTGGGCTGTGCTGAATGGGTGCTGCCTTAAAGGGAAGGTACAGGCTCGTAGCTGATCGCAGGACTCCGAAAGTTCATCTGGTTATAGGTGGTAAATTATTAATGGAGGTAAATGTTCAGGACTAAAATGCAGTTCAGCCTTTTATTACAGGTGTCCTTATTTATTTGTGGTGATAATGCCTGAAGGCTCCGATCAGAAATCAGCCTTGCAGGGGCGGACACACAGTGTTTTCTGGACAGTCACGTGTTGTTAGGATTTAAATAATTAGGATTGTTATTAGAATAGCTGCACCTGAATAAAGGCTGCTCAACTAGGTAGATAAGCGGAACAGAGGCAAGCCAATAAACGGATGAAAAAGCAGTTTCAATATTAAGTTGTCCACATATGCTGGTATTTAATAGCTGTATTAAAGTGCCATGGCCTTTGCTGTGCCACTGAGCAGTGGGCTGCCCTCCTTCTCAGATCTCTTCAGGAGCCTGATCGTATGAGTGACCCCAGGAAGAGCATGTTGGGGGTCAGGGTGTGGAGAAGGGCAGCCTAGCAGGACTTCATTTCCCAGGCTTGCTTGCACTGAGTGGCTATAGACAGGGTGCTCAAGGGAGTGCAGAAACCTTTCCAGTTTGAACTTTTTTTCTCTCAAATGGCTGTGTGCATTTCTGTACTGTTAAATAATCTTTCTGTGGCTCTGCACGCACCAACCGTAGCCACTGTGGTGTGACGCTGAATGTAGCTTCCACAGACTGACTCTGACAGGGATCTAAGTTTTGCATTAGATGGCGAGGCTGGTAAAAGAATGAAGGTATGGATATGGCAGCCACTTGCCTTTGTTAGGTCTTACTTTCTGATGGCCAGGGTTCTTGCTAGCATGGGGCCAGACCCCTGTAATACGTCCCCTCCAGAGCAGTTCTAATTTACCCTCACTGCAGGTAAAACAGGTATTGGTGTCGCTCCTACATCGTGCCTGCGCCCTGGTGTTGCACTTGTAAAAGCTTCCTTGGAATGTTCAAGCTTGGCTAATGTGTGCTTTTCATTTTGTACCTGATCCCGGTACCCAGGCGATCTCCCGGCTGTGTGAAGACAAATACAAAGACTTGTCAAAAGCTGCTATGAGACGATCTTTCAGTGCTGATAACTTAGTTGGTATTCGCCGTTCTAATGCCATCCTCTCCTGAGGAGAGAGAAAGGTGCAGCACCGTGAACCAGCATCCCTATGAATCGGAGGAGTACCACCACTCCATGCACACAAGCCAGCGGTGATGGTGTCTTCCAGCAAGGAGAGGAGAGGAAACTCGCCAAGGGAGCCCAGAGCTTGAGGGGCGTACTTGGTGCAAGACGAGACCTTTGTCAAGTCAACTCTCTCCTCCTTCTAATGTATCCAGAGGTGCAAAAACAAACTTCTCCTTCTCTCCCCCACAGATGTTTGCTTACTATGTAGGCCTATAGCTGTGAACTCTCGACATTTTTAATAATAAGTAGTTTTAAATTTTAGAATTTAAACACTAACCACATGACTATAGTTACAATGTTCTTCCCTCCTCCCCCCTGTCCTCCAGAGTCTCGCTGCATTTGTATTTCAGGTCAATGCAGTGTTAACAAAAACAAAACATGGGACTCTTTAAGTATAAAGCCACTCTGGAGCTGCAAACAGTAGCATAGACACGTGTTGACAGCTTTTCCCTGGTTTGGCTACTAAAAGCTGCTATTATTGGTGATCTGTTCGCAAAGAAGAAGCTGCCCAGCAGGAAGGAATTCCAACTCTGCACCCACAGCTTCACTCCAGTAGAGATTGTCAAAAGACTTTGAATGTTTTGACTGGGGGCAGAGATGTGGTTTTATGTATTGTTATAATGTATAGGGTCCATGCTGCATTTCTTGTGAATTATGGTGCTTCTCTCATTTCCTAATACTTCTGTTGCTCTGGAAGAGATGCAATCTGTATATTTTTTCTGAGGCATTGAATGAAAAAGTTGGTCTGGAAACATCGTCACCATCCCAAACAGTGTAGCAATCCAGTGGTGAATGGCGTGTGTGCAGCACTGCTTCTCTGAGTTCAACTGCAGATCTCTTAATGCTATATACAGTGGAGTTCCTAAAGCTGATGTTGTGCATCCATCTGGCTCTCCTTAGGTTTTTGTTTTGTTTCCTGGGAGGGATTTACATTCATAAAGAGACAGTAATGAGTTTGAGAATCCTGGCCTACCTAACAAGGTAGATTGAAAAACAAATTTGTCCAATTGAGAAGTATCAAAAAGCTTTCTATAAAACCTTTTTCTTTTCTTTCCTTCTTTCCCCCCCCAACCCCCAAAGTTAATTTTACCTTGTGCAACTGCTCTAGAGGCTTGGGGTTTGCTCTTTTGAGACTTTGGAATGGAGCTTACTTTCAGGCTCTGAAGTCAAAGTCTAAACAGGATAAGTATTATTAGACTCTTCCTGTTACTGGTCTTTGTAGTATCTTCCCTTGGATCCAAACAGATCCTAGGCAGTTTGTCCTAGGAGCAGATCTCCCTCTGACTGGCACGGGTTTTGTGCGCTTCCTCTTCCAGCCAAGGCCCACCAACCTAACACTGAGCAGCAAGTCCGTGTGCCTTTGAGAGTGGGGCTGCCCGAGTGTCATTGGCAGTTTGGCTGCACTCGCCTGTTAAATGACACATACAGTCTTTTGTGGTATGCAAATATGCCAGCCCCTGGCTCCCAAATCCACGGAACTTGGCACTTCAGGTATTGATCACAATTCAATTTTGAAAACAACGCTACATCTTCAGGCGGTTTTTCCTTTCTCATGTTTGTATTAAAAGAAAAGCTAATAAACTCTATTTTAATTAAAGCGAAAGGTGAATTGTGTGTTCTGTACAGTGCTCTGATTTCATCATGAGTAGTTGGTGCTCTGCAGCTTCCCACAGGTATAACAACAAGGCCTGGTGTGTGCGTGAAGGCCCCTCTGCCCCCATACCAGCGCTCACCTTCGTTTTCTTCCAGTGCCTTTTGAGTGTGGGGAGCTGGCAGCAGAGGTCATTTGGCCCCTTGGTTGGTGGTGTGGGGCAGGGTGCTGGCAGCCTGCTGCAGCTGGAAGCCTGGTAGAGGCTTATGCAGCTGCCAGGCTTCTCCTGCATGTTGCTTGGGTTTAGAAGTTGACTCATAACTACTTGCTGACAGTTCTTTGCACTTAAATGGCCTTTAAGTAGGGTCAGTCTTTCTGGAGGTGATTTTGAGGGGTTTGAATCCTCCCCGGAGGGGCACTAAATTGGAAGCTACAAGTGACCAACTCCTGGACTGATTTCTGACCTAATTGGTAATGAGCTTTTCTTTTCTCGGAGTACCAGGGATGGGTCTGGATGCACTTTGCTGCAGGCTTGCACTCTGCTTCTGCAAGGGCAGCAGCTGAGCTGTGAGGTGGCTCAGCTGAAACTTGGGGCAGTCATTTACCTTTTCTTGCCAAACAACGTGAAGGCTCCTCCTGCTGATGTGGATGGCACGTGAATGACAGCTCAAGCTGATGGCTGCCTCTGCAATATATCCTGAAGGAAGCTGCTGCTCCAAACTTAATTTTGCCTTTAGTTTTATTGTCACGTAGCCCAGAGCATGTTGTCAATAGGATTTTGATCTGTGCAGCAGATGCTAAACAGGGGTCTACAGCTCAACTTCTCGAGAGGAAAAAAATTAGCAATTCCATTTACCATTTGAGATTCTGCTCCCCCAAGATTCTGGAAAGCACAGCAAGTGTGTTTCTTAAGTAAACAATAAAAAGTAAACCATAGAGCTCCCTTTTGAAGGGATGAGCAGTGATCGTGTTTCAGAAGGAATTAGTTCATCTTCCACCAGAACCACAGGGTGGGGGGGGGGCAGGCCTGCAACTTTCTTTATGCTTTATATGTTGGCAACACTTCTCTTAAAAAGGTAAAAGAAAAATTATAGAGCACTGGCATTAGTTCTCTACCTCTGCTCACAGGGAAAAGCAGCCAGCTACAGGACCGATGCACCTTGTTTCTCTTTACCTGACAGCTGAATGGTATTTCATCTATGTTGAGATCACCTCTGTCTGCATTTGGTTCCAGGGCAGCACTCTCCAGCTGGCAGCAGATGCTATTTGCAGAGACAATAGCTATGTTACAGCCCAGCAAGAATAATGTGAGCACCAACAAGAATAACATGAGCATCATGTGTTAATGGTCAGCATGGGCAGGAAGTCAGGGATGTGGTTGTGGGCTACGTGATGCCCTTGGGCTTCAGCAGCCCTTTCCCTTTGTGTACAGGGACTCTGTATTTTGTTTCTAAGGGAATTTTCTGAGAACTACTTCAAGTGTGGGTTTGGCAGTTAAGAGGACAGGCACTTCAGCGATGGAATAAATGTCAAGACCATCGCTTCTAGATAAGGGTATAGGTGTCAAGCATAACCTGAGCATGCAGAAGAGGGGTGAGAGGAGCAATTGAGGCAAGAGCTTGCACAGGGGTTGGCAGGCATGCGTGGGGCAGGGTGAGCTGGTGTGTTCAGAGTGCAGCACAGGGCGGCTCCTGTCCCCTTCCCACACTGGCATTTCCCACAGCACAGTCGTGCAGGACCATTATGTAGCACTTACTTTCTGTCAAGTTACCTGGGAAAACTACACTTGCAACACAAGTGGTTTGACAATATACAGTGAATTACAGGGTGCTGCCAAAGTGACTGTAATGCACTTACTGACATGCACCCCCACACACACTCTCTCTCCCCCCCCCCCCCCCCAAGTGATGAGCTGGGAAAAGAGCATTTATCTGGCTGAACGTGGGCTTGTGTGTCACAGGATTCACAGTCTTGGGCTGCCTTTGTGGATGAGGCATTTTTTTAGGTGTAACAATCACTTTGGCTTCTGCTCTGTGATATTAAAAGTGGTGCCTGTGCTGCCAGGCACGGTCAGGCTCTGTACCACCCAGCCTGAATTTGTGCTGCACTGTCCAACCCCATGGAAGCCAGTGACTGCCTGGAGGATAGCCTGGGTTGGCCAAATGGGCCACGGAGAGCACAGGAGCGACACAACAGCACAAGCCCTTGGCTGGGCTGTGCACACCCACACCTGTGCTCACAGGAATCCCAGGAACAGGCCTGCAGGTGAGCTGCAAACAGCTGCCTGCAGGAATTGCTCTTCTAGTGCTCCAAAACAGTGGCTCCAGGTAGGCGGTGGGTGGCAGCTCGGCCAAACTCCTGTTCACTGAGGACACAGTGGCTTCCTGGGCAGCAAGGATGAGAACAAGGCTGCCTGTAAGGCACTGGGGTTGCTTCTGGAGGTAGGCAGCACGCATCCACAGCTCCACAGTAAGACCCTTATGCTGAGATGGTGCATGTCCCCTCCACACCCCAAACCAGTTGCCCTGCACAAGACCGGATCAGCCCCTGACAGCATGTTTTGCCTGTACTTGAGCATGGGGGGTGTGTGCAGATCACCTGGCACTGAGTCAGTCTGTGTGGCTGTCAGGTTTATCGTTGGGTGCTGGAATGCTGCTTCCAGGGAAGAGATCCTATCTGGTGGGACCTGGTGTGTGCCTACACACCTAGCTAGATAGCAAAGTCCTGCACCATTAGTCACTGCGGAACCAGCCTTAACCCCTTGCTGTCCTGCCTAAAGTGCTCCTCCCAACATGAGAGTGCACAGCAGATGGCAACACGGACACTCAAATCGGTGTGCAGCATCCTGCTTGGCTAAAGAGCTGTCATCTGCTTGGCCTGAGAAGTATCAAAGGGCACCTCTCCAGGCCTGATCCCAGCGCAGGGTGAGGAACTGATACTGTGCAAACAGCAGACCATCAATAAAAGTTGATAGTTAACCCTCTTCTACCAGAGGGGTGTGACCTTGGCCTCTCAAGGAAACATGCTGTCAGCGAGGTCATGGGCACCAGCCAGCCAGCATAGCAGCCCACCAGGATTAAACCCAGTTCGCTGCAGAGCCCAGCTGCTGCACCCAGGCCAGGGTGAGGGCACAGGCGTGACACCCCCCCCTCCCCAAGGCAGCACTGGTGGGGTTTGGACACATGCAACATGCTATTCCTGCACCACAAACGCATACTGGTCTCACCAGTCCCCCATGATTCCCAGTAATGAGAGCCCCCACAGCCCTGCAGCATCTCCGCCCGCCCCCCCCAGTTAAGTTTTTATAGCAATTAACATTGCAGAAGCAAAGAAAACACTACAGACTTTTTTTTTGTCCTCATAAATAACTAATCTCAACACTTCTCTTTCTTTGAATAAAATTTCTTCAGCTTTTCACAAAATATAGTACAGTTATTTAAACACCAGCGAACAGCATCTGTAACGGCCCAGGCAGAGACCAACATGTAAACCAGCTGACGCACACAGGGCACACAGCAACGGCTTCTTTCTCCCTCCTGCCACTTGTTGCTGAGAAGCCAGGCTCAAACACAAGTTGATTCTATTAACCTACTGTTAGATCAAAGCTGAAAATGCTCTTGCATTTTTCAATAGGCAACGGTTTGTAGTTAATATTGGACTTTTTTTTTCTTAAGAAAGAAATAAAATAGAAGCTTTACACAGTCGGTTGCACATTGAAAAAAAAACCCCACAAAAACAACGAAAACACCTTCGACACGGTTTTGTTCATTGTATTGCATGATGTGTGTTTAGCTGTATCTACAAAAGGCACTATAGAAAGAGAGGAGTCCAGCGAGGCGTGGATTGGAGCAGGTTGGAGTCATTTAATGCCCTGGATTACAACATGAGCCTACCCACAGCGTCTCTGCGCCTGACCTGCCTCGCTGCCGAGAACACACCTGTCCCAAACCCGTACCAAAGGTCACTACAGCTCCTGTATGTACCAACCAGGCTATAATACAACTATTTACAGGCTGTAACACAACATGGTGCAATTCTGGCCAGGACAAAGTACTGCAACACATGGGAGGGGGGGGAAAGCCCTCAGTCACATGCATGCTGATACGTGCGGCTGAGCAGCCGCGGCTGAGCAGTCCTTGCCGAGCCCTCAGTCCCTGCCCTGGCTCCGCTGGCCAGAATGCCCCAGAGACACTCAGACGGGACCTTGGCAGTACCTTTATCAGCAGATGTGCCACTTGATCGTCCCCTCACTTCCCAGGCTTCGGTTTTAAAACGAGGTGGAACCCTTCTTGACTGAAGTGGTCCAAGGGTGTTGAGAACAACCTTGGATCCTTGCAGCCCTGCGGGAGCAAAGCCAGCAGTTGTTCCCCAGTGCTCGAGCAGCTGGGTTACGGTGCCACGCTTGAAGGAGGGAAGAAAAGGGCTCGAGTAATGGCTGGGCGGTTACATACGTGGTGACTGCTTAGGGCAAGGGTAAAAAATACATTTAAAAAAATCATGTGCTTTCACAAGCAGGCTGAAGCCAGAGGCAGCCACCTCTGGCCAGCTGTGCCCCATCCTGTGCCACAGCCGGAGCCCCTCACCCTTGCTGCATTCAGTAAAGTTGACAAAAGCTTCCCTCTGCTCCCACCCCCCCTGCCCCAATCATTCTACTTACTGAATCCCAGCTGTCACCACCACTTAATGCCAGGCACCGGCTCTGCTGCCTGACCTAGAGAAGTGAAAAAGGTTTGAGAAGCTGGAGGAAAGGGAGTACGAGCACGCTGCTGAGTTTTCCTAACTGAACTGCTCAGTGTGGAACCCAGCGCTGTCTCCAACAGAGGTGCAGCTTTAAAAAAAGCAGCAAGAGTGTTGAAGCTGGCTGGCTGGCAAACCCAGCTGCTGCCCCCAGAGAGACAGACTACCGCCTGTCTCAGAACCCCCCCGACACACACACACTACCTGCTGCAGAAGCACAACCAATCTTTTAGGGTTGGTTGTGCCACACTCAGCTGCTGTGCTGCATGCCAAGGCTGGCAGGCAGAACCGCGCGGCTGCCTACCTCACCCCAGGTAACATGCACAGCACGAGGGAGACGTGAGGAACTTGCTCCACTGCAGAGGTGAGAGGCCCAGAGCAGCGTCAACCCTTTCCAAAGCACACAGCCGCTCGGGAGGAGGCTGCTCTCAGTGCCAGAGACAGGGGTGCTCCTGGGTTGCTGCAAACCCCGTGCCAGGATGCAGCCATGTCACCTGCACAGCAGCCCCCTGTCTCCCTGGGGTGAGTTCCTCTGTGGGCAGAGGAGCTGGCTGCCCATCGCAGAGCGGCAAGTCAAACTTGCTGAGCCCCACTGGCACCAGCCCCAGCCCAGCACCGAGCCCACTGCCCAGGGAGAGCTGCCATGAGGTTGCCTGGGGAAGAAGGGACCACTGGGGTCGCCTGGTCCCTGCCTGCACTGCAGACAGATGGAACCTTGTTCCTGCCCACCTTGAGGGCTGGGTGGCAGCTCCTCTCTGCAGCCCCTTCTGCCTGCACCACCACTGCCTGTGAAGCTCCCAGCCCACATGGCTCACTCCCTCCCTCTCACTCAATGGACTGCTGTCTGAGTGTGGCCAGAGGCAGCATGATCCCAGAGGCCCCCGACCCTCTACTCCACAACACAAAGTTGTGCCCAGGTGCCCTGGGAACACTGTCCCACTCTACCCAGGGGGGCCTAGGTACAGCAAGGCAGGGAGGCAGCCCCCACTGCCAGCTCTCCCCGGCCCTCTCACACCCTCCCATACAACTCTGGTGAGAAGTCCTGTGCCAGTGCCAGCTCATCACCCAAAGTCGGGGGCCACCACCTGCCTGCCTGCTGCAGCCCTCCCTTTCACCCTGGTACCAGCAAGACCAGCCCAGAGGCTTGTTGTGGGACACAAATCAGTGCTCAAGGGCTACCTGCCATCTGACTAGCCCGCAGGCAGCAGCAGCACCCCAGGACCCCAAATAGGGGATGGGACCCCAAATGGGGCATACACAGCAGCGCCAGGCTCCAAGCCTCCCTGTGCCTCTACCCCTACATCGCTGGCAGCACCTCTCCCTGCCCTGCCTGGGGCCACAGCTGCCCCATGCCCTGCGGGCACACGTGCTCAGTCCCAGGCACCACCGCCATGGTAGGGCTGAGGATGTTGGGGGTAGCCAGGCTGCCACCCCCTCTTTTGTGGCCCAGGGTCTTTGCAACCCTCTCCTCACTGTGGCTGGAGTCACCCAGGCTCCCTCCGGTCACACATGGGACAGCGGGACCTGCTTGTGGTAAGAGGCCATGCTAGGCAGCACCGTCCTGCCCACGAGTGCCGGGCTGGCCTCGCTGTACACAGAGGCACCTGCGGGCTTCCTGGCCCGGCAGCAGCGGGCTGTGAAGCGCCTCCAGGACTCGAGTGTCTTGCCAGACCAGATCCAGACGCCAGAGGTAATGCCCACCACAAGGCACATGAAGTACTTGAGCATAAAGACAGCATAGTCGGGCTTGGGGCGGTGGGGGTCCCCTGGGCAGGAGCAGTTATGTGCCTGCTCCCATGCCTCCCGGTTGTGCTGCTCGTAGATGTAGCAGGCGATGACGATGGTGGCAGGAACGGTGTAGAGCACAGTGAAGATACCGATGCGGATCATCAGCTTCTCCAGCTTGTCAGTCTTGGTGCCACCCTGCTTGATCACGCTGCGGATGCGAAAGAGCGAGACGAAGCCGGCCAGCAGGAAGAGGCTGCCAGTAAAGAGATAAACCACCAGTGGTGCCAGCACGAATCCTCTCAGGTTCTCCAGGCTCTGGTTGCCCACGTAGCAAACCCCAGCCACCGGATCACCATCTACAGAGCTCAGTGCCAGTACAGCGATGGATTTGGCGCTGGGGATGAGCCAGGCAGCCAGGTGGAAATACTGCGAGTAGCTAGCAATGGCCTCATTGCCCCACTTCATGCCAGCAGCCAGGAACCAGGTGAGGGACAGGATGACCCACCAGATGGAGCTGGCCATGCCAAAGAAGTAGAGAAGAAGGAAAACCACGGTGCAGAGGGCAGGGCCTGTGGTCTCATAGTGGATGTGATGGTGCTCTGGGTTGCAAGCCACATTGGCATGCCCTGCCACCAGCCGCACAATATAGCCCAAAGAGACGAAGAGGTAGCAAGCGGAGAGGAAGATGATGGGGCGTTCAGGGTACTTGAAGCGCTCCATGTCAATGAGGAAGGTGGCCACAGTGGTGGAGGTGGATAGGAAACAGAGGATGGACCAGAGGCCGATCCAGAAGGTGGCAAAGGTCTTCTCATCCTGGGTAAAGTAGGGTTGGTAGCAGGGGATGGCGCAGTTAGGTACCTGTCCAGTCCTGATGCGGTTGTACAGCGGATGGGACTCCTTGGAGATGGGGATTAGGGGCGCTTTGCACTTGCAAGTCCGGGTGCAGTCCAGCCCCGAGGGGCGCTGCCCACCGAGCGGTGTCAGGTTTTTGGCTACATCCTTGGCTGGGCGCGTGGGCTTCCCGAAGAAAGGCGGCAGGGTGGTGGCTTCTGTGCGGTTGTATCCCATGCACAGCACCTCAGTGTCCCCCAGCACCGGCAGGCTGTCGCAGTTCATCCTCTCCGGCCAGGCAAAGCCGTACTGCTGCATGATGGGCGAGCAGCCGGCCTTGGCCCGCTCGCAGACGGAGCGGCAGGGGGGCAGCGGCTTGGTGTAGTCGGGCAGGCAGATGGGGGTGTACATGCTGCAGAGGAAGAAGCGCAGGTCCGGGGAGCACTGGATCTCCACCAACGGCCAGAACTGGTGCACCTCCAGCCCGGCCTCATCCTGCGTATCGTGGTTGAACTGGTTGGGCATGTAGGTGAGGTTGTAGCCGATGCCCTTGCACATCGGCACCGTGATCTCCTGGCACACCAGCGCCTTGGAGGCGGCGCGCCCCGCCGCCGGCAGCCCGAGCAGCAGCGGCAGCCCCAGCACCAGCGGCACCGGCAGCCCCCGGCCGCCCATCGCCGCCGCACGTCCTACCGCCGCCGCATGCCCCGAGCACCTGCCGCCGCCGCCGCCGTGCCGGGAGCGGGGTCCCGCCGGGACCGCCAGTGCCGCCGCCGCCGCCGCCACCTGCGCTTTGGAGCGGGCGGGCGCCCCCGCGCCGCGCCGCGTCCGCGCCCCGCCCTGGACACGCCCCCGCGCCGATAACCCCGCCCCGGGAACGCCCCGGGGCCCGCCCCCGGCCCGGTCTTCCGTCGCTGGCTCGGCCCCCGCCGGGGCTCCCACGGGCCGCCCCCGCCCGGGGCGCCGGGTCCCGCGGTGGCGAAGCGAGGCGCCCTGCCAGGAGACCGCGCTGCTCTGTCGGAGGCGTTCTGGTGGAGCCCCGCCCGCCGGCTCTCGGAGACCTGCGGTAGCCCCGGCGGCCCGGGGGTAAGCGGCGAAGTGAGAAGGTGACGGTGCTGCCTAACCAGTAATCGCTCCGCACCCGCCCCCGGCCCCGTGTCTGCTGCAGGGATCCTGACTCCTTCCCCTCCCGAGACCCGGGACCCTCCGCCCTCCCCGCGGGAACCGGCGATGCCGCCGGTCCAGCTTCCAATCGACGGCGCGGAGAGCAAACGGGGACGGGGGCAGCGGCTGGAGGAGGCAGGCGGCGCCTGCGTTGCCGCTGCCGCTTCGCCCCGCTCCTTTCCGAGCCCTTCTCCGCGGGAAGGGGCCGGGGCCTCGCCCCGCCGTAACGGGATGGGGGAAAGGGCGCGCGGCGGCCCTGCCCCGCGTTTGTTTGCCTTGCTCCGGCAAGAGTACATCAGCCCGGGTATAAGGGTCACGGCGGCATCTCCCGCTCCCGCCCGCTCCCCGGCTGCCGGGCAGGGCAGCGCTCCCGGAAAGATGAGCCTCCGCGGGGAGAGGAAACCCGCCCTGCCCGCGCCCGCCCAAATGGTAGGGTGCAGGCTGCTGCGCGGCCGCATTCCTGGTCAGGGCTGCCGGCCGGCTCGCCGCTCCGGATCGGAGCCGGAGGAGAAGCTTCCTCCCAAGAAGGCGGCCGGCGCTGAAGCGCGGTGCGAACGAAGGAAGGAAGCCGGTGCTTTCGAGAGACCCTGCCTGGGACAGAGATCCCTTCCCAGTACCCTGAGAAACGCGGGCTCCTGACGGAGCTACTACAGTGCCCAGCACGCTCAGCTGCCTGACATAAGGAGTTTGAATCCGTGCACTAACACCTACCTAAATTACCAGCCCGTTTTTCAGTGGCTTCCACTGCTCCTGAAGCCCACGGCACACAGGGGAAGTCTGGCTGCTGCAGAAGCCATATTTGGGGGGTCACTGGCTGCACCTGCTGTGGCAGCACCCTTATTCTGGCCAAGGCTCCCACACCCTTGCACGGGAGCTACTCACTCCTGAGTGAATGTGGATGCAAGGTACTCGTGTGCAGCACTGGATCCGCCAGCCAGGACACCCGCAGCACATGGCAGACAGGGACAGCTCACATTCAGGCCTGGTACTGGGGAACGTCGGCAACCAAAATCTCACACAAACTACTCACAACTGCATCCAGAGCCCAGAAAGCAGAGATTCAAAGCATGCCTTAGCTCCCACCTTCCTCCCAGAGGTAGGGGCTGGCTCTGTGGTCAGCGGCTCTCGTGCCTACAGGCAAAGCACTGACCACTGCTATCTCAACCAAAGTCCTCAGAGATTTTAAGTTGAGAGACCTCATTACCACCTCCTAAATCCTCTGCCCACTAGTGCACCCAGCCTAGGTGTGCATATCATTTGGCACTGTCAAACTTGACACTTACCAACTTTTTGGTTTTTTTTTTTTAGAAAAGTGGGGGAAAAAAAGCCAAACGAAGAAAGAAGCAGCTCAAGGCCCTACTATACCTCTTTGCTTGGCGCTTTAGGTTTTGTCTGTAATAAAGCTATATGGGAGAGAATTAGAAGTCACATGTTCCTTTGGAACACAGTGGAATATCCCTGTAGCAGGAGTCATAACTTTTAATTCTCTCCAACAATGAGTTTCTGTGAACTAGCTGCCCAGCAGAAAGCAATCACACACAGTTTCATTATGGCCTTCAGTTGATTATCCAAATTATAGCTGAGAGCAGAGGGCAGCCTTTTTATTATCATCATTGCTGTACAATTAGAAAATGCAGATGAAGCTCCATGAGAGCAGAAATTCTCTTTTTTGATGGTATTTTTTCATTTTTGTAAGTGTTCCCTTGGGCAATATCTTGGTTTGATTTGACACACAATGGGGAACTGCTATATAGGTGGGAAGGGAGAAGATAAGAAGGGGAAAATGGGGCAGCTCTTCATTCAGTTAATCTGTTAACTCTTATAGCCTGGTTCAGGTTTCACCACTCGTCCAGATGTATCTAATTCTTAGAGCCTGGCTGTAGATAATGCTGTATTTGCTACACTGGGGACACATAAAATCCAATTAAGAGCCAGGTAGACATCTGTTGGCTTGCTCTGTGCTTCTGTTTCCTTTTTGTTTTATATGAATACGTAGCAGAGCAACCAGAACAGGATTAAATATGGTGTAAGTGCAAGTACAGTTGATAGGCTTATTATTCATCCCTACAGTACAGTACGAGAGTACAATGCTTTACTTGCACTCAACACTATTTGTGACAGAAAATGTGCCTGCACAAAAACTGCTAAACCCTGGAAACAAAAGAGAAAGTGTTTCCTGCCCCTAAGCACTTGCTGTTGTTAGAAACCTCTACCAATTATTAGGAAACTGCTTTACCTTTAATCCATGTGCAGAGGGGTTCATGAAGTTCCACCGTGCCAGACAGGTCTGCTTGGAAGTCTATCAAGTTGCTGCTTGTGACTCCAGTGCAGAGCATGGGCTCACAATACATGTGTCCTCATGGACATACCTTCCACCAGATGAGCCATTTTCAGCTGGGATGCAGCGGTTCCTGGTGGGAGAGGAAAGTAAATAAAGTGTAAGTATTTCTGCATTTGGTTCTTTCACTGCTGTATTGTCAGCCTACACTGTTTACCTGGACAAACTGCCCTTGTGAAGGTTACTGTGACTTTTAAAAGACTAGAAAAGGGCTAAGTGAGCTTCCTTTGTTAGGGCTAGCATTGCCATTGTGACAGAACTCATTTTGCAAAGAGCTATTCAGCCCAGGCTCTGAGCAGGGGTAAAGCTGGTGAGCACTGACCTCACTCTTGGCTTTGCCTGTACGAAAGCAGGGCTGGAACCTCTTGCCCCTCTCACTGTAGGACCAGTGAGGCATCCCCTGGCTCTTGACCCTTCTTGCTTAGAGCAGCAAATCCTGGTTTTGCCTGCACTGCTGACAAGTCCCCGTCTCCTGGGAAGGGAATGTTGGGGGCTCAGCACAGGTGACTACGGGCTCCTAGTGGTGGTGGGCAGCCTGCCAGTCGCCCCAGCTGGAGGCTGTGCTAGCTCAGGCACTGCTCGAATTAGCAGTGACCCCTGATAACGAACGGCTGGAGCGAGGGGGTGCTGGGGACCATCGGGCAGACTGCAGCAGCATGAGACTGGCAAGGCTGTGCCTTACTGCCTGCTGTGGGCACAGGGACAGACTGCCATCAAGTTTGGCATCGTGATGTGCCAGCTCCAACACAGCAGGCCCACTGTGTACTGGTACAAAAGGAGAGGGATGTTTCCCCCTCTCACAGGACATGGCTGCACGCTGCACCAAGACAGGCGTGCTTCTGCTGTGACCCGTGGCAAGCATTTCAGTTCCTGCCTGAGAACTGTGAGGCTGTGGGATGCCAGCACTGCAAACCCTGGCTCCAAGACTGACCTCGTGTAGCTGAACCTGTAGGGGGGCTCCTAAATAAGAGACCAAGGTCCTTGCTGCCCCACAGGCAAGAGGGATGCGGCAGGTAGGGAGTTAGGGCAGCTCCCAGCCCTTCACAAGCAGGCAGAGCAGAATGAGAATCACTGCTGCAGAGGGACCCCAGCACCTGAATCCTACCACAGCGCAACAGCAGCCAACAGCTTCTCATATGCACCTGAACGATTTAAAAGCTGTGGGCTGGAGACAGGAATTGAGATTTAAATCACTTGAATGCTTTTCATCCTGGATATCTTGTTGAAAATCTGAACCAACATTAATACTGTTTGGGTTTATATATACCTGTACAATTACCCACCTCAACATATTGCAGGAAAACAAAACCATGCCAAATTGTAACTATATTCAAAAAATACATGTAACTAGACAGCTTTTGAGTGATTTAATGCAAAATCCGATTTCTGCCAGCAACACAGACATCAGCAACACCTGACACGAGTGCTGCAGTTTGTGAAGGGCCACCAAAAGTTCAGATAAATAAGACAAAAGTAAAATCAGGAAGAGTGGCTGCATTTGAAGCTCATTTTGGGGGACTCAGCAATTACTCCATAAGAATATTTCTGCATATAATTACACATAAAATGCA
Source organism: Porphyrio hochstetteri (assembly GCA_020800305.1). Classification (NCBI taxonomy): domain Eukaryota; kingdom Metazoa; phylum Chordata; class Aves; order Gruiformes; family Rallidae; genus Porphyrio; species Porphyrio hochstetteri. The sequence continues at coordinate 14,921,720 of CM036910.1, read as the reverse complement.
CATAATTAGTTCCCACTGGTCTCCCCAGGAACTGGGACTCCTTTCTGCAAGGCACGGTTGGTACACCAAAGGGCTGTTCCTGTCCCAAAGTGCCACCACCACAGCATGCAGAAGGCAGGGGCAAGTTGGGGGCCCTGGCCCAAAGGCACAGGAGTGTTGGTGGGGGCGAGGAAGGGTCCCTGCCATGCCACAGCCCAGCCACCAGCACCACAGACATGGCTGAGCTCCGAATCTCCTTGCTGCAATTCACACAATGCTCAGGTAAGGAGAAGGCAGCAAACTTCACATTTTATTTTCCCAGGGGGCATATTGCAGCACAGAACTTTTCAGATATGCAGTTTTTGAAAATCACCATGGTGTGCTGTGCCCTTTCTTGCCTTTTTTTTAATAACAACATTGGCCCTTGAAAAGAAAACAGTCCCCATAGTGAAGTTGACATGATAAATTAGTGTGGCCCTGGCAAAGCCCTCATTCTTCATTGGGCAAATACTTATTTATGGACTTTCAAATTGTGGCTTATGTAACAACAGGGTGAGTGACTTTCAGAAAACCTCCACCACATATTGACCTGATAGAGCCTAATGGGTCCTTCAGAGCAATTAGGATTTATTGTGTTAGCGTCTATTGTGTATAGAGACCATTTTAAAAACATGTGTTATTTACCCAGAAGGCAGTAATGACTGTTTAAATACACAGCTAGATTGTTTCTGAAATACTTGCTGCTCTATACATTGCAAAGAAGTTACTCCACGTATTTTTCAGAGTTAAATACTTCGCTCCACCGGGATTTCCAAGCAGGGTTATTGTACCACACATACATTTGTATGCTTACAGCTGTAAGTGAATTGAGCTCTCTGAAAAGCTGCCAAATGAGCAACCTTGAAGCATGAAATCTGAGATTTTTTCTTGACCAAGGGGCCAGTGCTCACCTCTCTAGCGGTCTGAGCAGCTCAGGCCATTTCCCAGCTGAGAGAGCAGGCTATTTCCCACAAATCACTTGAGTTTCGCCCTGTCTGATCTGAATGCCCAGCAAAGGTGACCTGAAGAGCCACGAAGCTGTGGCTTCCACCATGGCATATCTAACCCTCTATGTCCATGTGAAGTGGGACCATCACCACCCCCCTATAACTTACTGGGGGCTGGCATGCAAAATACAAGTGTTAGCTTCTGAGCACTGGTGTGGATTTGAGAAGCCTAACCCCTGGCCAGGCTCCTCGGGAGGCGTGAAGGTGCATGGCTTCACCACCTGGTGCTGGCTTACACCAGCTTTGACTCTGACCACCTGAGTAAAACAAAACCCCAACTCATACATGGGAGCTATCAAAAATGCCACCACGAAGTAATAATAATAATAATCATCATCATCATCATCATCATCATCAATTACGGTGTGCTCTATCTTCAGACCAATGCTGCTTTGACCGAGGCTATCTCTAAATAGGTATTGCCTTTTTCTGCCCCCTCTTTGCTGTGAGAGACCTTCAGGGTGAAGCTGCTCAAAGCGGTTCAGCTGCTCAGCCTGGGCACAGTGTTTTCCCTGCCCCCTCTCAGACTACAACTTTTGTTAACTTGTTTCTATCTTCTTGTTTTACACTGAAATGGAAATAATATCTGTTGCAGTTGCAGTACTTCATTCCAGGGATGAAAGTACTCAGCAGTTTTCTAATCCAGCAAAGAGAGACACAGGTTAAAGGAACCTCTGCCTGAAAATGTTGCAGCAAATACTTCGGAGTTGAGAAGCAAGTTTGTAATGGCCAATGCACAAAATGCTCTGGAGAAAACACTCAAGCAGCCTGTATTGAAGCTGGCTAAAACTTGCAATTTCTGTTTTCTGGAAAATTCCAACATTAAAAAACAATGTAAAACACACCAGTTTGTGCCAAACAGGGCAAGCTGCCCATACTTCTGAGAAATCCTGCAGCATCAGGAAAAGCTCAAAGATTTCCTGTCACAACATGGAGAAGTCCTAGAAGCCCCCTGCCCAGGGAGGCCTTGGGAGCAAAGGACAGGGGAGGTCCTGGAGCAGGGCACACGGAAATCGTGGGGTGCCAGGAGCTTGCTGGGAAACCAGGCAGACTTCAGCCAAGAATCAGCCCCGTGAGCACTTGTTCCTTAGGCCCTGCCTGGCTTTCAGGGAAAGTCAGTCAGTCAAAATAGAAATGTTTCCAAGAAACTTTCTGTCTCTGCTGAACTGGCCCTTTACAAAGAAACTGCTATTGGTATGAACATCTGGGGTTACGGGTGGTCTCTCCTGGCCTTAAAATTCTGTAACTTGGTGAAAAACATATGATAACAACTGTCACTGTTACAAGCAACTTCAGCCTGTGTTCAGAATAGTTCAAGTTCAGTCTGGCCCTTCCCGAAAATATGAAGTTTCATACAATCAAAATAGGTTTCAAACACATGAGCTGCTCTGACTGCATTTCTGCACTAACCACGCAAGATGCCGTGACCAAGATTTTTCCAGATGCAGTGATGCTGGATGCTCTTGAGGCAACCTAAGGGATTAATGTTTATTTCCAGAAATTGCTACAGACCTGTCCGTCCTCTGGGAACTGGATTCCTTTACAACACGCCCTATTGCCCACTCAAGATCAGAGGCAATCAAAAATCACACAGCACTTGAAAGCTGTATCCTGTATGCGCACCCATCTATTGTGCCCTAGAAGGAGAAAGTTCATGTGCAATACACACGTGCTGTGTTTTCAGGTTTTCATGAACCAGCAAGTATCAAGGTCAGAGACCTCCTGAGACAATGTCCTCTCCCTGACCTTTCAGGCATTCCTGCTAAGACCAGGCATTTCAGATTCCCCGTATCTGCTTTTGACATCCTTGAAGTGCTTGACACGGGGCTGGAGGAATATTTGAATCTAAGGCTTAGTAAGTCATGTCATTCACATGAAATGAACCAAATTATGTTGAAATACAGTTTTAAATCCCTGCATAATCAACATTTATTGTGCACAAGTAAAAAGAGACAGAAACAGATGAAAAGGCCATTAGCACTAGCTGGAACTATACGTGTTTTGATTACTTCCTTCTGCAAGTCATTCATGGGATACTGCAATACACAGGTCAAAGTGATTTTGGAAAGGATGTTGCTACCAACCTTCTCATTCAGGCATTAGTTAGATGTGAAGTATTAATACATGCTTGTGATCCACAGAGCTCAATCTTAAATAGCAACACCTTTAGCAGGGACTAGTTACAGAATTGGAATGCATCAAGAGTTTTGCTAGGCAAAAGAAGGAATCCATCCTCTAAATCCTGTACCTCACTGCAATGTGTGGCACCATCAAGCACACAGTGATGTTACCTGCTTGGGATATGTCCTGGCGATACAAGAATGTGCTCCAAAATATTTAAAATCCTTCCACAAGTGCTAGCACAAGGTGGCCAAAAATCTTCGATGACCAGGTTGTGTAGTTCTCTTACAAGCTCTTTTTACCAAACTGATACAATCAAACTGATTTTATATAAGCAACAAGCTGGCAAAATAGATGGCACAACCTCTGCAAAGATAGGGTTCACACAGACCAGCACCTTCCTTATGGCACAAAATCAGTTCAGTAGCTTGGTTCAGGTTTTTGCTCAGGGAAGTCTGTGTGGCTACAGCTGAATTCATTCTCTGGGTGTATTTCCCTTATGCTGCTGAATTTACCTATTCCACTATTTGGGACAAAGGAGCAGCTGAACCCTTCTCCATGCCTCCTACAAGCTGGTACTGCCAGACCCCCAGCTGTAGCACCATTGTGAGGCAGACAGGACCCCACTAGGTGCACTTGGAGAAATTACTGTGCAAGCTTCCAATGTTATGTGCCCCTCACTGTGCTAGGTGCTGAATGTACCTGCAGTACCAACAGCTCTTAGGCTCAGCAGTCAAGAAACACAAAAAATGGGAGAAATAACATAAAAATCTCCCTACTTTTGCAGATAGAAAAATTCTGTGATTTGCCCTTACAGCCACACAGAGCCAGGAAATCAACCCTTCAGTCCTGAGCTGGAAAAAGACCATTCTGGCTTCTGCTACAGAGATGCTGCTCTTGTTTCCCTTCCACTGGAGCACATTAGGCTGACAACCTCCAGAGCTACGCTGCAGGGATGCAAGGCTGCGCGCCCGTTCAGTCAGGGCCAGACTGATTGTCCTGGAGACAAAATCCCTTTTGGATAGAAGGGCAGTCTGGAAGGGAATGAGGCTGATTCCTTACCTGGGCTGGCCAGGCTGCATCCCGACAGGACTAAACATCCCCCTTTGGGGGAAGAAGAGAGAGGGCAAGGTGAGAAAAGAGCGTAATCCTTTCAGCTGAGACTCAGCCAGTGTTGTTGCTAATTAGCAGAGAGAGAACGTGTTGTGGCTGGTGACAGACAGACGTGTTTTGCGTTGCAAGACAGTGCCTTAAACCAGCTCTATCTGCGAGACATGTATGCTGTAAGCTTCCTGATCCTGTTTGCATTGCAGGAGCCATCCCAGCAATACCAGCCGAGTCCTTGATGCCTACTGTGCTGCCCTCAGCCTTGTGTGAAACCCATGATGGGATTTTGGGTGGACCAAAAGTCATGGTTGTGAATCCTATCTTCACTGTTGTAATACAATTAAACCTGTTTTGTATACACACATACAGAATGGCTGTGGGTCCAGGTCATGGAAAAAGACTGATACTGGAGCAACAACTGTGTTTCCTAAGCTTACTCTAGTTTCTTAGAGAAAGGAGAGTGATGTACCTGCAGCTAACAGAGGGAATGAGGAGATATTTTCAGTCTCTCTCAAAACCAGATAGCAGTCCAGAACTGTACGTGTGTGTGTGTGTGTGTGTGTGCACGTATCACTTCCACGTGCTGCTGTTAGGAAATGTTTCCAGCAGAGATTACTATATTTGGTTGGCTGGTGTCTGGTCTCATTTATACTGAACTGAAGCCCCAAAAGCCCAGTTTAAGTTTGGGGTGTTGTACTTGAGATCAGCACCTGCTCCAGCACCCCTGTATCCAAGGATAGTTGAAACGCACATCCATTAGCTGAGAAGAGACAACAAAGCACTAGGCCCTGCAACTTTCTTCTATAGATTGTATTTAGATTCCCTAACCTATTATGATAATTCATAATTTTGTGTCTGAGTATTTTCCATCTGGGTTAAGACGCCCTGAACCTCTCCTCAATAGTTAAGCCCATTTATGTGAGGTCAAACCTGCCTGACGGATCTTTTAACTTGGCATATTCCTGAGGCACAGCCTACTGTTGGCTCCTGACTAACCCCAGTATGAGCAGTTCAGGAGATGAGATGAGACCGATAACAGCAACAAGGTGATCTCTACAGAAGTAGAGATTAAACACTTAGCTGCACACTAACACAGCTACCCAAGACAGGCCCAAGCCATGCTGAGCCAAAATGTGCTTTAAGAAATTCTGTATGTATCAGTGAAGGCCTTAGCATGACTGAGAGCTGGCACAGAAACGAGAGGAGAGGGATGGATGTGGGTGCAGTTTGCATTGTGCAGACTTTTGAGAAGAAGGGAGGGCAAGGGTTGGTCTTTGGCCTGAGTAGATTCCTCACCAGTACTAAGCTGACAGAGTTGCTATCAGGCCTTTCCCTAAATGGATCATAAAAACCTGTACAGGTGATTATTTTATGATCAAAGAGGGAAACAACAGAAGCAGTGACCTCCAAGGGTCCACTGGGGATAGAGGGACAGGCCATGGACAGACAGCCCAGCTGCAAGGTGTGTGGTGCCAGGCTGCAAAAAGGAACGAGGCCGCTTTAAAGGTCCTTGACATGGGCACAGTGCTGATCCCAAAATCATACTCCTGTGCCTTGCTCTAGCTGCAAAGCACCTCCTGTAATCGGCTATGAGCTTTAGAAAATGAAATCCAATTTACCTGCCACAAAGAAGAGCCGGATGGGGCCTCCCCAGAGCGTGGTGGGTAAAGGAGGGCTGCCAATTCCCATCCCCGAGCTGCTCCCCTCCCGGCCGGATCCGGAGGGAAGGGGGAAGGGGCAGCAGTGGCAGTAAGCACAGAAACAATTCACTGGAGAGCCACGGCGCTCTTTGCAGTTTGCCCACTAATTACTATTAAGCCCTGGTTCCTTTTTGTGTTCCAAGGGGCGTCTTCAATGTGGCACTGCTTCTTGGGCCTTTCATACGGCTGGGCTAACCCCTGAATAGCAGACTTGGCCCCCCCTCCGCCCCCCCCCGTGCTACCTCTCTCTCTCCCTTTTTCTTTCCCCCTTTTGCTTTTCTGATAGTATTTTCTGTCCATGTTGTGTAAGGCCCTAAATGAATCTTGACTGCCCCTACGGCCGACTGGAGACGCACAAAAGCAGCCCATTCCAGCGGCCACAGCGCCATTGTGTGCCCTAACAATGCACTAATTGGCGGTGACAACTGTGCGGCTGGGGAGGAAGAGGGGGCCGTGGGGGGGACATGGGTCTTTTCCAATCAGTGAGGCGGGTCAATAAAAAGAAGAGAAGGAGTGTGAGGAGCGAGAGACATGCTCCGCTCCCCGTCCCTCCTGCATGCTCCCTGCCAGGCCCAAGCAGTTTGCTCCAAGGTGCCCCCCAAATTCCTACAGAGAAGGGGAAAGCAAATAATTTTAATGGGTGGCTATGCAGAGCAAGAGATGTGCCAACTAAGAGGGTCATCCCAATCTCCCATACTGTCACACCATCCCAGAGGCTGAAGAGCTCATGTGATAAGGACACCACTGAGATATTCATGGGAAAAGATCACACACAAAGCCAAAGGGATGCTGGTGCTGCAACACTCTGCTCTGTGTACACGTGTGAGAGGGAGCGCTTGTCTCTGCCTGAATGGGGCTTAACATCCCTTTTTTTGCACAAGGATAGTGGGATACAAGGACAGGTTGTCCTATGGTGCTCTGCTTGGGTAGGTGATGGTCCTATGGAGTAGCTACTGCTGGGAGTAGGGGAACAAACCTGGTCCACATTATCAGCACCAGCGGAGGCGAGGATGAGAGGAAGGAAAGGGGCACTAGGTGGGACTGAGGCTGTTCATTGCCACTGTGACACCTCCCAGTCTCACACAGATTTAGCTGGAGTGAACCCATGGATTCTGAGAGCTGCCCCAGTGTGAAGACAGCCCTGGAGTTTGGATGTATCTGATGAGTGACAGATAGATTTCAACTCTACTCATTAGCTTTTAAGATAAAATCTGGGGCAGGAAACAGTATGAGCAATGCTTCTGAGAAAGAAGAATGTAAGGTGCATCCAGTTGCCTTGGCTCAAACTTAATTCAGACAGTGGAGTGATGTGGGGTCAGATGTGCTCAACACCTACCCACCTGTCTTCAAAACAGTCCACATCAGCTCCCCCAGAGAACAGTGAAGACCAGTGGGTGTGGAGCACTCTGGTTCTTGGCAGGGAAAACAAGACAAGCCAGGCTGTCAGCAACACTCAGGTTTATGAAGGGCTCTGAAATGCCCCTTTTTGCCAGAGATGTGACTCTTTCTTGAAGGTGACTCATTGTTGAGAAGCAATACCCAGAACAGGGTCAGGAAGCAGGTAACTCTCCCATCCCTCCAAGGGCAGCTGTGGGACTGCTACAGCAGGGGACATTTCTGCTAAATGCTTTAATGGAAAAGAATTAGCTCCTTCATCCAGAAAGAAGCAGGAAAACACTTTCCCATGCAATGGCATCTAACCAGGGAACAACTATATAAGAACCACTAGTGGAAGAGCAATACTTTCCTGCAGCAAGACTAACAGGTCCCATGAATTGGCATGGCTTGGGGAAGGAATCTTGTCATAACCTCATGAGGAGCAGAGAGAAGAAACTGGAGCCGCAGACCCAGACAGGCAGGTATTGTGCGGGGATCTAAACTCCCTGGTGCTCTGACTGATTTGGACTGGCATTTCAGTTTGGTCCACTACAAAAAACCACTGATCCCAGCTGCAAAGTCTGGTCCTGTAGCCAAAATGTTGAGGCAAAGTCTACTGTGAGCCCAATGTGAGAAGCAGAGCTCCAGCAGCCTAGAGCTGAAAGTGTGCTGAGTCCAGAGTACACCATGTAGAAACCCTGGGATGCTGGATGCCTTTTCACCTCATGGCCACCCTGAGAACAGTATTTTTTCTTAAAATAATATCTCAGCTTTTATGGATCATTGTCAGCATTTCTATGAAACACCAGAGGACAGTTCAGATACATCCCTGCTCTCGGAGGGAACCTTCACCTCTCTCCACTGATTGTAAGGTGGACTCATCAATTGTGTTAGGCTCCTAAAATTTGACGGTGACAATATCCTTTCTGAGATAAAATGACTAGTTACCTGCTTTAAACATAGTAAATGTGCTGCTTCTGCTCACCCTCCCCTAGCAGGCCTCCACACAGTTTCTGCCGACAGCTATGGAAACATTCCCATGGATTACGACGAGTGCTGGAGGAGGGCCTTATATAGTGAGACTTCTCTGCATCCCCTTTGCCCTAAGCCCTTCACAGAAGTACTTTATTGTTTTATGACAGCACAGGAACACTTAACATAAATCTCTAAACACAGCCAACAATGTCAATACTGTGTAAATACCTACTGTAGAGACCCATATTCTATTATACTTCTGCCCTCATTTACCTGCTATCACCCAGGGTTAACTCTGTGCTAGATGCCTACGCACGTTACAGTGAATGTGCCAGTTTTATACACTGATACACCTCATGTCTCCAAACACCAAGAGCCCAGCTCTGGTTCCTTCACAAACTGCAGTTTCATTGGAGTCAGCATTGTACCTGCTTAAAGGACTGCTCATGCTGTCTGCTAAATCAGACACAAGTGCTCTTCAGAAGTGCAGAGTCCAAGCCATAACAGGACATTTCGCAATACGTACACAACAAACAACATCCACCAGCATCACAAGCAATTGCATGTTGGTGATGCCAGAATGGTGCTGGGCTCTCAGTTCTTCCACCATAGCCCTGCTCCCGCAGGAGCCTGTACCTCCTGCTCTCTGAAATCAGGGGGGTTACTTGCAGGGCAAGGCACAATTCAGTGGAGAGACACTCATCATGTTTCATTACCAAGTCACTCTACTATAGGTACTTGCCTGCAGTGTTAGTCACAATGCAATTCAGTTCTAAACTTTAGTGCTATGAGAGTGTTTTGGACTGAACTGCTTCATGGACACCGATTACACCTCCGACTTTCTTACACAGAATGAGTAACTTGCACTTTCTTATTTTTAAACAATACTTAACAACAATTCCTGCTCATTCACTTGTACACACATCATATTGTACCTACATGATAAACGCGTGGAAACTTTCAAGTCTCTGAAAGTTCAGCCCTTAGCACAAGCTCTTACCTGACTTCTGCTTTCCAGATGAGCCTCATGCTTCATTTTTAATATCTGAGGCTAATGCCTCAAACTCAATTAGAGTAAATCAAAAGTCACTTACTGTAAACAGCAGACTGACTTTTTAGCACATTTACAGCCTCAATACAAAGTTTTATATTTGTCCACACTTAACATGGTTGGAATTTACTCCTGCTTGCCTTGGAGACTTTGTCTGGTTTTACTAGTGACACCTGATTATCTGAGATGCTTTTCACCACCTTCTCATAGTGGTAATACTCAGGCCTCTAGATGGGACCACTATTTTGGAGAGTATTTAGTTAAACAAGAACTATTTTAAAAAGACAATCCAGAGCTATGTACGCACACTCCCAAAATATCTTCCTTTGCCCTCAGCGTGCCTTTCACTGAAAGTGTATGGTAAGCCTCAGACTTGGAAGGTCCCTCTCCATCCCTAAGGAAAGGAGGAAGCTCATTCCGTTTGGGTTAAGCTGTTACCACTCTGCAATCTGGATGGTATCGTACACATTACGGAAGAGTTCAAAGAAAAAAAGTTGTTTTCTTGAGCCCAGAGGACCACTGGTGTAAGGAGCCTGTACTATTTCCTTTATTTTAGGCAGTGTCCTCCTGACTTCGTAACTTTGTGGACACTGCCACTTATTCCCAGAAGAAGGGCTGCGTTCCAGTTCTGCCACCTTTTAGAAAGCCAGTCAGCTTCTTGTATTGAACCAAATAAGGGGCAAAGAGGAGAAAGAAGCTATGTAAATACAGCTAAAGGGGAACAGAAACACCTCTCCCCGCCCCCCAAAATCAAAGTGCTCCTCCAAGTGCTCCCTAGATGTCATGGTCTGCTCTGTGTTGATGCTTTTCCCCACATCTCTTGCAGGGTGAAGTGAGGAGGGAAGGTGGCAGTGAAAGGGGAAGGAGATGTCATATCGGAATTTGCTCACCTTGTAAAGCAAACAATGAGGAAGAGGTCTTGCATGTGGTTTTCTTGTGCAGTTTATGTGGTCCCAAACATTAACTTCTTGTTTGTAGCAAATTTCATCACAAGTCCAAAGGTTCCTGTGGGAGAGAGGATTAACATTCCTGGTAGACTTCTGGTCTTTCTGAAGAGGGGCAGGAGGACAGTGAGGGAGGAGCTATATCTTTCTCTTTGAAGGCCATGAGAACATAGGGCTAGGTGTGAATTTCTCTGGAGACCCTCAGGAGAGGGTCCTCAGCTGGTACACTGAAAGAAGCATCACAGAAGAGCAGGAATCATGCCTGCTCCTATATCCAGTGCATTTACAATGCGGTTACAATGCAGGTGAAATCCTGCCCTCCCAGCCCTTCAGTGGTCCCCCTTCAGCCCAGCTGAGAGATGCCTCCCTTTCATAAGATTCAAGGCTCTCAGCCTGGGCCCTTCTGGCACAGTCCCATGTGACAGCCACGCAGAGGGGAGCTGCCTCCCTATGCCTCCTGAGTGCCTCCCAGGAGCTCCATATCCAAAGGGGTCTGGCAACAACAGCTTCCAATAACCCACTCTGGGAGCTGTTGGGAGTCAGCACCATTGAAAATCCAAGCATTTGTGGCTTTCAAGAAACACTTAAGAGATTTAACTGTGAATCCAAACCCACAAAGCCTGAGGCAGTCCTTGACAGTATTTCTAGAGACCTCCTGGCTCAGACCCAGGAACACTAAATATCATAATGTGATTAAATTTGGAAGACTTTCACCAGCAGATTTTTAAGGAAACTAGCACTCTTTCAAAGCTTGTCCTACCCATGGTGCAGTACCCACCAGAAGGCAAATTAAAAAGGACGAGTTACATTTTTTTACTGTTTATTGAGAGTTGCCTTTATACATGATGGACTGGTGCTCTGATGCAGTCGCAAGTGAACCCAAATAGACCCTGCTCAAGTGTCAACAAGCAATTCAACTCACTGAATTTAAATTATAACATTATTACACATCAATAATAAATTAAGACTATTGCCTAGTAGTTGCAGATAATTTAAAATCCTTGTCAAAAGTAAAAAAAACCCAAAACAATACAAACACAAAACCAACCAAACACACATAACGATGTTGCTAATAAGTTAACAGAGTAGCACACACATGTAACGGTTTTCAAAAATCTCGGGGTGCGCTGCCAGTGATGCTAAAATCCATTGCAAGTGCTGCAGATCAGCAGCTCCAGTGGGACAGCAAGCCCAGGTTGTCAGGGACAGAACGAGCCACTGCACTCTGCTGCTTGTGCCCACCTTCCCCCAGCCTCTAACTGCCTGAACCAAACTGAAGTTGATTTGGAAGCTGCCTTTAATGCTTAAAACTCTGCAAAGCAAACATTTCACTCGTGAATTCTTACTTTTACTTAGCTTGAGTATAGAAGGGACTGGTATAAGCTAACCTGGTATCACAGGTATCAATGCCATTGAAAGTCAGTTTGGTTTCGTTTAGTTTTAGTTGCTTTAGTTTAAGCAAGATTGACAATGTAGACAAGTGCATAAGCAAAACTGAAAGAAATCCTTTCCCCACCAAAACACTGCTGTGTATTCAAGGATTTCTATTGGTTTAATGTGTGATTTAGACATAAATAAATAAACAATTGAGCCACTGACACTTGTGCACATAAACGAGGCCTAATACACTTTGGTCCTAGAAAGTTGGCAGCTTTCCAGGCCTGGATTTCTCTGATGCTGCCTGTAAGTGGCAACTTTGAGATCTGGATTAACTGCCACTCTAAGGAATTTGGATGAAATTGGCATTTTATGATATGACTCAAGCCAGTGTGTGCACACCAGGATTTTCAAGTAAAGAAGGACTTTGCACATTATCACCCAGGCCGCCTCCTCAGCACACTGCTAAAATGCAGCGACACCAGTGCTGCTGTCAAATGTGGACAGTCAGTATGGACAAGTGCCCAGGGCGGACACATGCTGGAAGAGTTATCTACATACTTTAGCAACTAATGCCACAATTTGAGCAGGTTAAACCTCTCTCTCGGGAATGCTGACCAGACCCTCACTGGGTTAGCCTTCAGGGAGCCAGGGGTTGCAATCGACTTAAACTTCTGAGGAAACGCCTTCTCTCCCACAGCACCGGACCCAGCAACGCCAGGTGGGTGAGGAGCGCCGTACCGAGTCCCCTGCCACACAGCACGGGCTGGGCAGTGGGTCCAGGAGGAGCAAAACTGCATGTGGCCTGACACTGTTTTAATCCCCAGTGCTTCCTGCTGCTATGCATGCACAGATCTGGAAGGTCTCGCATAAGCATAACCACATTTCTGGCTGCAGAGAAGCCCAGCTAGTCCCCAGAATATAGCTAATAAAAACCAACATAATTTCCATGCTGTCTTTTCTCATACTTCACTCTCAAAGCATAGATAGTAAACAAATTTTATGGTCACCACTCCTAGCAAGATGGAAACTGCCATGAGCAAGGGTTTCGAGCTCCAATGTCAAACATGCATCATGGTAGTGCATTCATGACAAAATTCTTCACTTTTGAAAATTTAAGGCACCAAATTGAGCAAAAGTAAGGGGTTTCCATGCAGCTTGGTGTCTTTAGAGCTGGTATATGCAGCCTGCGGAGCTCACTTCATGAGGGCAGAACACACAAACTGATTCACTTAGCTGCCCCTGCAAAAGAGCATAAGCAGCCATGGGAGAGTTTCAGTTTAAGCCTACAAGTTAATCGAATAGCAGACTCAACCAGGAAATCCAAAACAGGAAGATAGACGCTAATATACAGTCCTGTAAGGCACTCCTACTGGGAAGGGGAAATGGGAAGGCAAATTACAAAGGAGAGAATGATCAGACTGAACTGGTTCAAAACCACCACAATAAGCTATGGAGCTCAAAGTCTAGCTGTAGGCTCAGCACCGTGGCAAAGACAGGGACAGAGACAGTGAGAGAGGTGGGGGGGGGACCTGGCTTGCAGCTGAGCAGCAGAAAAAGAGAAGATTATGATGATTATTCGATTACATTTCTTTTATACAGGTAACAGTCAACTACAATCCAGGCTGTGACCTTGAGCAGCCCAGGAAACTTGGTGGCTTCTGTTGCTACAAGGAAATACTAAAATACAACTGTGTGGCTTCCGCATTTCACTGTAAACAGATGTTCTCTGCTTTTCCTTTTTAAAAGTCTTTCAGGACATTATCATCGATCCATTAGAACACACACATTATCCTGATATTAAGAGACGCTTTGACAAGAGGAGCTCTAGAGACACCCTGATGATTCACTCCTAAAAGGGCCAGCAGAGCCTATGGAGTATCACGAAAAACTCAAGGTTGTCATCAAAAAGTACCTTCTCTCACTTATCTAGACAACCTTCACAATTGCCAATTCCCATCATCCCAGCAATGAGCTCATATTGGTATGTACCAACTAGGATATTGTGTCACACCACAAAACCATTATTTTTCATCACGTAAGACAGAAAAGCAATAGAAACATCTCTACATAAGAGATCCAAATTTATCTTTTTATAGGTTGATAATATTAAAAAAAAGCTGCTAACCCCAGATAGGTCCTTCTTCCCATTAAAGGAAAGCTACAGGGTCAGAGTAAAGAGCAAGAGAGACTTTAATAAAAATCTCTACAGCATCCTAGATTGAAATAATCTTTGTCTAACTAAACTGACATAAGAAGTTTCTAAGCAGTTGTAGAGGGTCAGGCTATAGTCCACTGCAGTGACGCAACCTATTTCTACACTGTTGTACAGGTTCTGTACAACCAAAACTAGTAACTGGATGTACAAATCAATTCCTCCTCCATCAGCTATGAAAGCACCTTCTCTGTGAAGGAGACAAAAATGCACATTTTATTCTGGATTCACAATGAAATACTATTGTTGAAATTTACTTAATGCCTAGGTAGGATGAAACTGCAAGTGCTAATATATAATTTCACCTGTGTGTGTCAGGGGGAAAGAGTTGTGCAATCTGGAAAGACATTGGGTACTTTTCTCGCTAATGCCCACACTGAAGTCAGCAGAGCAGACTATGGGCTGCAAAATGGGAAAAGGGTAGCAGCAGGGACTAGCATGCAGCACTTTTAGTACAGCAGAGGCATCCACGCAAGGGCACAGCATTGCCTGAAAGCCAATCGACCTCCAGAACTGGAAAACTCTCCTCTTAGAGCTGGGTCTTTTGAGAGTTAATGTGAGTGGTAGTTTCAGTTTATTCTTTTGCCTTGCTGTCCTGAAAAATGAACAGGGCTTGCTCCTACTGCACTGGCACCTTCTGAGGGCGGGACCTAGTCTTTCATTATGCTTATGGTAGTGACACAAGACTTTCTCCTACTCTTCCACATAGAATAACATTTTTGGGATAGGAGCCAGGCATCCCTGAGGGGAAAGCATCTTCCACATTATAGTCTGCTCCTGTAGCTACTGTGAGAAGTTGTATTACTTTTGCAAAATAGAAATGAGCACATAACCATTTTAGAAACTGGCTTGTTTACACCACCACTGGATTTTAAAGAAAAGACCCTGATCAGTATTGTACAGTCTCCTTTTGCATAAAGCTTTGGGTGCTGCCAGCGTATCCTAACGACACGCCTTTGCTCTCTGCCATTAGTAATGGCAGTGCTTCCGGACTCATGACTAATTCCAGTGGTTCTGATGACCTCATACTCTGCTGTAAATCTCCATTAGGAAAGAAACTGTTCTGTAATACCTGTACAAACCCAGAGTAACTCCAATACTGTCTATATTGTTATTCCAGAATTCAACCAGAATATCTAACTACCCACACGACTGGTACTTTGGACATCTGTCAAAGTAGCTCACAGTGTGCAATGCCTGAACCCAATTCCTTGATTCCATAGGGGTTCTGACAGTGCACACAAGCAGACTTCTCTAAATCGAGCTGGACACAAAACAGTGCTGTAAAGTGTCTTAAATACCAGAGCACAGTGATACGAAAAACACCACCTTTTTTCTTTAATGACCTAGTAAAATGTCTAAAGCTAATTCAAAGCAGTACCTGCCAGACTCTGACAGTTTCAGAGCTCCTGGCTTTGCCACAGGACTGGCTGCAGTGACACGTGCTGAAAAATATGGGAGCGTACTGTTTGCTCAGCCAGTACCACTGCAGTTCCTGTTTGCATGACTAATTCCACAATACTTGCCCAGTGTTTGCATTTGTGAATATGCAGGGAATTCCTCACATGGGAACGGACTTGCAAGGAACATTATATATTTAAGGAAAATAGCCAAAAGGAACTCATTTCACAGGAGGAATAGTGAGCTGAGAGAGAGACATCCCTGTGTAGGGTAGTAATAATTTTAGTGACAAAGGTGCATGATTCACCATGTTTATTAAACATGGGAATCCCTATACTACCTTGCCAACTACATGGAAAAACCCTCACTTCTTTCCAAAGAGTCTCACTGTGAGAAGGGCTTCTGGAAGAGAAAGGCACTGGTTGTTTAATGTACACAGATATAAACATGCTTCTATGTATATAGTAGTTGCACTCAAATTTGAGTAAGCTCAGATTCAGCTACTTTCTTTGACTGGAGGCTGGAAAAAGTAACCACTTACACTCCAGTATGAGGCAATCCATTGCACCAATTCTACCTTTTAGTATCAAGCATGATGTACCCTGTTCTTTTATGTAAAGTATTTCAGCAATTAGTGAGGTGTTTCAATGATGGAGACAGCTTTCTGCCTTGAATACAACTGCCTGCAGATTATATAGGAAGCAAAGATCAGTATTCTGTATTTTCACACACCTATGTGAGCGGAGAGGAAAAATACACATGCATGTGACTATATATGTGAGTGCTTTCATATGTATGTAATACATGTTACTGCAGGGTCTGGAAAAAGAGTTAAGGATGTAGATTGGAGGGAGAAGGATTTCTACGTGCTCATTGGAGGTGAAGCTGCAGTGAATTAAACATACTGCCAGTGACGAGACACATCTCCCCAGTTAAATCCATCCCATGCTCCCCTTTCACAACATATGTAGTTTACCATGTTTAATACTTCCCTGTGTTCCAGGTGTATGGAGCAGAACCTGAAGGAACTTCTCTCTCCTCCACAGAAGTCAGGACAGAAGTACAAAATCCCTTTGAGCTTGCAGAGAACGCAGGACACAAATTGCATGTGAGCACAGTAAAGGAGCATTTCACAATTTGGAGGTATTTTCTAACTGATGCGGGCAAGACCACCTTCCTGACTCGGCCTAACAGGTACAGGTTAGAGGAACATTTAAAGTAAACTTCACGAAATAAAAACAAAACCAATGTGGACACTTCAAAAGTCTTAAAACATGAGACTAGCAGGAGGTCAGAAACAACATCATGTTACTAGAGGTGAGGGCGCAGCCTCACACAGATCAAGAATAACCAGCGTAAAACTCAATGGGCTTCAGTGACAGAGCTCGACTGATACACTCAGCCTGAACAAAACCAGTACCAAGTCCCCTGCTTCTCTGCGTGCGGAGCAGTTCACTGGAGGGGTTACAAACACACAAACCTAGCTGAAGGGATTACTTTGCACCTTACGTTTGCAAGCACCCTGAATAAGGTTTGATGGGGTATACTTTTCTTCCCTCAGGGAGGAGTGACACGTCAACGTGCTGATCCTTTAAAATAGCTCTCTGGAAACATAAGGAAATGGAGCCATGTGTCCACATGAGAGGGAAGAAGGTGGGTTTAAAATCATTCCTGCCCTGTTGGGTTCTGTGAAACACCTCACCAGAGTGTCTGCCAAGGCTAATAATAAATAAATAATACACATACGTAGATGATTCATCAATTCTAAATAAACAACATAAAAAATAATGTTGTCATGGCAGCAAATATTTTCTGCCTTGAGGAAAAGTCTTCTCCAGAGGTGGAAAAGAAAGAGTTGGGTGCTTAATTAGCTAGACCTAAAGCATTTCAAGTAAACCACATTTTGTACAAGAGCTAGCGGCTGGACTTCAATGCAAAATGCAGTTTAGCCATTGGTATTTCAAAGCCTAACAGGGCTTCATGGCCACTTTGGCAGCTGCTATTCACAGATGAAGAAGGTCAGATATTATTTTGCAAAAAGATTTCTGCCTGGCTAAGCGGAGAAGTTGCTTGAGCTGGCAGCTGGGAAAAGGATTCTCTTCGGGCTGGCCATGGCCTTAAGGAACTCATGTGTTCTGATACGACAACTCAAACATGTTGCAAGACTCTTCGAAGTTTTCGTCCATATTCAGTCGCCTCCAGAACGATTTCTGCTTCTTCTGCAGTTCCTTACGCACACACCTGGGGCATGGCACAGCCTTCACTTTGCACTCAGAGTGGAAGACAGCACCACAGCTTTCACACCTGCAAACACAAATTAGCGTCAAAATTGAATGACAAAATAGGACCAGAGCATGCAACGGACTTCACACGGATTGCAGGCAGTAGACATTCCTTCAAACAGTGCTGGTAGCTCAAAGAGCAGAATGTTTCAAAAGACTGGAGTTGTAAAACTGACTGTCTTGCCCACACTTCTGCTGGTGTAAAGCTACTCAGGATCACTAAAATAAGTTGACTTTCATCCGTTTGCAGTTCTGCTTCATCTACAGAAATTTTTTGAAGGATTAATATTTATCTTCTTATTAACTAGCATTCAGGTCTATCACAAAACAGACATCAATTTTGTTTATGAAAGACATGTTTCCTTCTTTGGCTTGTAAATGAAGAGTAACAATATTCATTTCCACAAGATATATTTCAGCATTTGCAATAGTCAAGATATGACACTGTCCTCATTGAAGCTTCAGCAGTCAGCTGCTCTGGAAAGAGCAAAGTACAGTCCACTGCAACAGCAGGAGAAGTAGTGATTCCACAAAGTAAAAATGAAACAGAGGTAGGTAATATTTTCTGCTCTGTGTCCTGTGGAAGATTGGACTAGATCAACACAGTTATAGCTTCTGGCATTCAAAGATGTGCTATTCTGTTATGACTTCAAACAAACCAACTGTCAAACAAGATGACTGGATTACTTTTGGGGAACTCTGAGGCAATGGATGTAATGTCACAACAGATCAAGCCCCCGTTCCAGATGGCTGTGATGCAATGAAACATCTGATGATCATGGACTGGGCTAGAACAGAACAGTTGGACGTTCTCAGCCTTTGAATGCAGTGACTATCCGTAGTGACGTAGAGGGTAGTGACTGGTGAGGGCACTACCATTTTGTAACCAAATGAAAAAAACCAAAGGATGGCAATGGCAGTGGCACAAGTCTTAGATTTTGGTTGGATAATCAAATTCAAAAAGTAACCATCAAACTTCAGAGCAATTTGGAAATATAAATGAGGGGTGCTGGTCACCCTTGTGATTCTGTGGGAAGTCTCAAAATGCCCCACGCCTTTCCTTTCTTGCAGCGATTGCAGTCAAATGACTACATGAGATCCAAGCATCCACCGCTGTGTCTTTAGTGGGTTTTTTGGTTGTTTGCTTTGAGCTTTTTTTGTTGTGGTTTTTTCCCCCCCTCTTAGAAATAAGGTTCTTGTCTTTAAGACTGTGAAGAAAAACTGAAAACATGAAGAAACAAGCCCTAAATGCTGAGAAGCCATAAGACCCTTTGCAGTATTTGGCATGCAGCCTGGCAAAACTGAGAGAAGTCCATAAGTTGATACAACCTGTTAGTTACATGAGCTGCATCTCACCTGTAACTTTTGAAAAACTGTTCCTGATCTGGTTGCACTTTAAGTTTTATGCATGGGTCCAAACGCTGGCTAAATGTTAGTAACTGCAGAGCTTGGAGAAGCCTTTGGAGACATTTCTAGCAAATGTCAATCAATAGAACTCAGGTAACAAGAAAAGGAAGGTTAGAGACTAAGTATAACGCTCTGTATCTACTAACTACTATGCCCTCTTGCAGCCAAGCTTCACTGTTGTATTTCTACATCCAGCTAGTGAGTCTAAATCTGGTTTTGAATCAAGAAACTGGCTCACATAGATATATTTATCATTTCTGTGCTCAGTGTATGTGTGTTATGGCCCTGATCCAGTGAAGCACATAAACACATGCTTAGGACTCTCATCCCAGTGATTTCCTTGGGATTACTGATCTGCCTACAATTAAGTGTGTGCTTACGTGCTTTGCTGGACTGGAACCTCCACCAACAGACACACTAATGGATGAAGGAGAGACAGAGAGGACAGCAATGCCTTTAAAACTTTAAATCATTCTGAAATGACACTAATGGTGATTTTATCAAGCTAATTCTCCCTTGTTAGTCAGCAATTTACAGTGCCCTGGAAGTTGCTAGAGGGTAACGATTGATGAGGAGTGTAATTTTGTACTCTCACACTGCCACTCCCTGTGCTCGCTCAATATTTCTTCACAGTATGCATGGAGGTGACAAAACTTATCAGGAATTGCTGCTGAAATGGATGATGCAGGATGAGAGAGGAGCCAGCACACCTGCTCTCCCCAGTGAAGAGAGAAAACCAGCAGAGAAAACAAAGATCGAGGTGTTTAAATTAACATGCATTCATTTTCCAGAAATAAGCTCAGTGGAAAAAATTAACAAAATTCTCTCATATCACTTGGAACCAAAAGAAAGAAATGTCCACACTGTTATTTATTAGAGTTGGTGCAACATCTGAAGCTCTGAGAGGTCCCCACACTGTCAGGTACTAGCCAGAGACAGTGCCAACAGCCAGCCCTGCATCTCACCACTGCACCAGCAGCCATTGCAACCATCATCAGCCCACTGCAGTGCCCCTACCTCTGGCTGTTGCTCTGAAGACCTATTTTCTGCTTTCTCCGGTGAAGGCTGATGTATTCCCAGTTCCAACCATAAGGTGCAGATGACAACAAAACAGCAGCCTGGAAGAACAATGCCCTCAGTTGGAGGACAAAGCTGCCTCTTGCTCTCCACAGGGACAAGTAGAGAGGATATCCAAGTCAGCTTTCACCGCATGCTGTTATCCCCTCATTGCTAAAGAAACTCAGTCACTAGGCTGGGGGAGCAATGCTGCTCTTGCTCTGCCTTTGGGCAAACAGTAAGTTACTCCCTTTAAAGTAACAGAACTATACTGTTAGAGGGCTGGAGCACCTGCCCTATGAAGAGAGGCTGAGGGAGCTGGGCTTGTTCAGTCTAGAGAAGAGAAGGCTGCGGGGGGACCTCATTGCAGCCTTCCAGTACCTGAAGGGAGCTTATAAGCAGGAGGGGATTCAACTTTTTAAAAGGATAGACAATGACAGGACAAGGGGGAATGGATTAAAACTAAAGGAAGGAAGGTTTAGATTAGATATTAGGGGGAAGTTTTTTACAGAAAGAGTGGTGAGGGGCTGGAACAGGCTGCCCAGTGAGGTAGTGGATGTCCCGTCCCTGGAAGTGTTCAAGGCCAGGTTGGATGGGGTCCTGGGCAACCTAGTGTAGATCCAGGCCTGAGGTTGGTGGCCCTGCCTGTGGCAGGGGGGCTGGAGCTCTGTGATCCTTGGGGTCCCTTCCAACTCATACCATTCTATGATTCTATGATACTCCAAGCCATCTACAGCTTTACTTTTTATCGTATCAAATAGAGGCAGTCTTAACTGACCCTGGAAATGTCAGCTGGTTGGCCATTCCTAATTTAACCGAGAAAAATTTTCAAGTGATACCAAAACCCCCACCAAAATTACACTCCTTCTTGGAATATTACAAATAGATTGCTTCTTATTTAATCCTGACATCTAGTTTTATCTCCACATGTGAGCCTCACAGTTTTTCCTTAGTGTTGTTTTCAAGCCTCAGTATTCTACAATGCTTTTATTTGTTTGGAGAAAAAACACATTTTGCTGTCTCTAAAAGGTTCCCTCAACAGTTCATTACACTTAGCCATCTTCCATTAACCCTCACTGTTGTCACAGGTACTATTTCTGAGTCCCAGCTTCTTTGGCTAGAGACCAAAAAGTCCCTGTGTCTTTTGTGAGACTTCTATACACCACTGATAAGAAGCTGATGAGCCCATAGCTATTCAGGCCTTTCATGTTTCCTTCTTTAAAGAATGATATTATGATGCTGCACATTAACAGCATCTT
Organism: Porphyrio hochstetteri; assembly: GCA_020800305.1. Lineage (NCBI taxonomy): Eukaryota > Metazoa > Chordata > Aves > Gruiformes > Rallidae > Porphyrio > Porphyrio hochstetteri. The sequence goes on along the minus strand of CM036910.1, from coordinate 14,900,423 downwards.
GCTATTTTTCAAATATTACTTGCAGAATTGGTGAACACTGCATGTTGTTTTCATACTAACTTTCAGCCTTCTAGGAAGGCATCTTAAATCACATCCTCTCGGTTTGGGCATTTTCTCTCACTTCCCCTCCCTACCCCTCAAGAACAACCCAATTTCTCTTCAGACTATATGGGGTGTTCCAGGTGTTAAGGACATTTTACTTGATTGAATGCCAGAGTAACAGAAATGCAGAGAATTATTCAATTGTCTAAATAATTTCTATTGCATTGAAGAGTGTGAGGGAGACAGGCCAAAACTCTCCACAGCCAGACAGGCATTATAATAGTCTTATTACTATCATTACTAATTATAATGAAAAACCTTTCTACATTAAAAGCACAAAGTCATTCCTTGTATGCTGAGGAAATGCCAATGTTAGGCATCTCTCATTACGTCTGGACATCTGAAATATATACATATCAACATTTGACAAACTGTGAATTCTGGTAAGCTGTTTTCATGCTTCCCACATGTATTTCACAGGGTTATGGCTCAAGTAAGTCTAGATTCTGCACAATCAATTGACTTCTCCTCTGTACTGCACCACTATTTAGGTGTCCAAAGAGGGGTGTACAACCCAAAGAGCCCTCAAAGACTTTCCACCTTAAGCAGACAAACTAAACCAGGTATGATCAACTGATGGCCCAGAATGTCATCTGAAAGACAGTTTTATTTGTCTCCTAGGAATCATGCCGGTTGACAGGCTGACCAGCATGGCCATGGTGGGAGGAAGCTGCTGGGACTAGCAAGGTCTATTAGGACAGCTTCAGTACAATGCACATGGGCTGTACCTGTTAGGTTGCCAAATGACAAGCAGGGAATCAAGGAAGCTCATGGCTATGCTGTTTGTCCCTGAAATGAACAAACAGTGGATGACAGATACACCGTCTTACCCACTTCACAAATGGGACACACGAGGTGAACTGACATGCTCAAGGTCAGCCAGGAGCTCTCTGAAGAGCTGAGGTCAAAGTGCTCTCCCCTGTCTCACTGCAGGGCCACAGTCACCCACTATCCCTTCTTCTGTAGTTTTATACATTAACTTTCCTTTTTTCATTTGAAAAAATCCACTTCTGTGCCAAACCTTGCACACATTTGCTCAAGTGAGTAATCCCTTGAAAGGAATGTCAGTAAGGATTTGACTTGAGGCTGAACACTCTTGGCTGCCTAAAAACTCTTCAGGTTTTTTTATTTCTTTCTGCCAATGCAAAACAAACCTGAGGAAAACCAGAGTTGTTCACTGTGTTTTCTTTAGTAACAACTGTACATTCAACAAGCATCCAAAATACTAAGGTGCCAGCAACTTGGCTATTAAAAAACCCCAAAAAGCAAACCAGAGTAGCTGTAGTAAACCTTGCCTAGGGATTCCACCGTAATCGCCATCTCACGCTATGCACGTGTGCCTGGCTGCCAGCATTTCTGAGCTGCTCAGCTGTGAATATTGCAGACGTGCCCTTCAAAACTCTCAGAGACTTTAGCAGAACATAAAGAAAAAGCAAACTGGCTAGCCTGTGTTCACTTACAGCACAAAAATAAGCCCCAAAGGCAATCAATGCCTGACACACACGTGCAGCAATATTATTACAGTTGCCTAGGAACCAGTGCAAGGAGCCTGCCTAGGGAGGTACACCCATGTAGTAAATGAATGGAAGAAAGTTGGCGCTAATATGACATTGATTTGTCCCTATAAGGGGCTTGTTAGGATAACACCTTGTATGACACACTGATGGTCTTTATTAGACACAGGGTTTTCTGTTAAATGCTATACTTCAGACTTGCTTTTGAAAATTTGTCTCTGAAGAGGAAAGAGTCCAAACAAAATCAGAACCCAGCATCTCAAATTGTTACATGTCCAAAATTCATTCTAAATGACTAATTCAGTGTTTAGGGAGCCAGCAGTGATTCAAAATATAATCACAGTTTTCCTTTCCATACACCTGCTCATCAGACAGGGGTTACCCTCGATATGCCAGCAGAGCTTGAAGACGCCCTTCATTTATAATGGCAAAGTTGAGTCCTGGGCTGGCCCAGGAATGCACAGAAACAGCAGAAATAACTGCAACTGCAAATCATCAGCCCAGCCCGTATCGGGGGAACCAATGCAGAGGGGTGAGCTGGTTACAGGTGGCAGCTAGCAAGGGGTCTACAGCAACCACCACTGCTGGGACTCACGAAGTAGAGCACCCATGGTTTGCAGCCGTGAACAGCCATATGGACCTGTTCAAACACAGCCTGACATGGCATCTGGGACCAACACTGTCACTGTTGCTCTAGTAATGCAACACCAGGATGGCTGAATGATGTGCCAGACCAGAGTCTGCTTCCTTTCACCCAGCATGGCCTAGAGTGAGTTGCTGGAGAAGTGACCCATGTGGATGGGGAGGATGGAGGAGTAAGCCCCTGTCCTGGCTCAGCTACCCAGGGCTTACCACTGGGTGCCTCTTCATCTGCGCCATCTCTTGCCCCTCATCCTGTCATGCCAGCCCCCACGCCAAGGTCAACTGCATCCAACAGACATGCAAAGTAGCCAGAGACATTAAAGCCTCATAAATTTGGGGAAAAGCAGACAGCTCACTGGATGGGAGAAAAAACACCAGTGCTGCACCAGTGGGACCCTGTCAATTCCTTCAGTGCTAGACCCAGAGAAACCACAGAACATGCCTTCATACTGGGTGATCACTGAACAATTCGTTACAGGCTGAGCCTGAACAAGAGCAGCTTGATTTAACCACGTGCTCTCCTCCTGCAACAGTTGTGTACACAGGCTGAGTTACTGCACCAGAGCACAACAGCAGGGGCAAGCAGAAGCTCCCAGACTCCTCTTCTCAGAGCTCTGCTGACCTCAGACAACTCACAAAATGCAGTACTAAATTCAGCAATCCCACGCCAAGTAATGTGGCCTGTACATAGTAGTTCATAAGGAATCAGTAAAGGGACACTAAAATCGGTATTGAAATATTTAATTTGAAACTCATGTGATTACATTTTGGTCAGCGGAGCTACGATACTTTGGAAAGCAGAGAAGTCCTACCCATGGTAGATCCACTACCAGCAAACCACTGGAATCAGCCTTGAGATGTCACAGAGATTCAGGCGTTTACATTACTCAGACACACAGCCTCTGCCAGCTGCTGTGCTATGAACTGGACTTTGCCCCTCTACCCCTCCTATTATTAATGAACTGTATTCACAAAGTGGGGGCTGAAGACATAAAAGCAAAGAGTCAAGCAATACTATTAACAGTAATACTGACATAATTCCCTCACCCATTATAATTTGACTGCATGATTCTACTAGTTTGCATTTTTCTCAAGTCTGGAAATCCTGTGATTAAGGCAGGATTTATGCTTTTAATAAAAGAGAAAGGCAAAGACACTCAGACTTCACAGCTCTGGCGTAATGCTGAAGACATGCCTAGCTGGATCCAAGATGGAAAAAAAGGAACTTAACATTTTTTTAAAAAGTAAGTATGTGAACAACAAAATTATTAAGAATTTCTGAGTGCTAACAGTTGGCAATTTCATGGGCTAGAAAACAACTGAAAAGCTGTTACCTGGTCTACAAGGTACCATATTTGTGAGAAGTCGTCTATCTTAAAAGGGAAATCTGTGTGAGGAAGAAAGGTCTTGACTGCAAGTTGGAAATATCTAGAGCGAGGAAGACGGCACAACAGGGAAGGCGCAAAACAGAACCTGGAAACAAGATGGCCGCCACGTTCAGCCAGCATGAAGAAACAGCAGGCAGCACTGCAGAGGCCTTGCTCCTTGAAACAACTATTGCCCTTTACACTGAACCTTCAAGTTAACACCACTCCCACACGAGGCAGGTGAAACCAACCTGTAAAGCTAACTTGGTTCCAAAGTACAATGCTTGATGAAAAAGCCAGTATATTTTATCTATTTATGTATTCTAGGTAATATTACTGTGTTACTCTGCGCAGACAAAAATCAGATGATCTGGGCCAGAAGATTTTGACTATTTGTGACAGATTCAGGGGAAATTAAATTACCAAGAGAACTTAGCATCTACTTAGGTGCCAAGTTTCTTTAAAGAAAGTGCTGAGCAGATCACTTTCAGGGTGCTCAGAACTAACTATCAACACCCAATAAGCTTTCAAAAATTAGGTACTAAACTACTAGCACAGCTCAGGAGAACTGGGTTTGGGGAAAGGCTGTCTAGCACCAACCAAACTAAGCAAAGCAAGAGGGGAAAATGATGTCCTCTGAACGATGCTTTTGACCTGAGCCAAGGTATTTCCTGGAAATGTTCTATATTGCACATTTCAGTCTCTCCATCTAATATCTATCTTTAACCTTCTCCCAAAATGCTCCAAGCTGGTTTTGTCCGGTGACACGGCATCCATAACACAGTCAGCTATAATCTTGTAAAGACTCTGGCATGCACATAAAGCTAAGCACAGCGTCAGAGTCTTTAGTAGGACCTTCTTGCTACGTGTAAAGTTAAGTACATTCATAGGTCTTATCAGGATGGTGGCCAAAGATTGTAGAGGCATCCAAGCTGGCTGATACAGTCAAGCCTGTTCTGTGGCACATCTATTTTAAACTTGGGTCTTCTGGTTTGTATCTCAAAAGGTCTACATGTCTTAACTGATCTGCAGAACAAATCAACTTTGCAAAGTGAAAATAGTTTAGCCTTGATAAATGAATATGAATATGAAAGAGCAACTCTCCAATGTTCACACATGTATATAATCACCACAAAAAAAAAGGCAAGGAATTCACAAAATAGTCATTATCCAAGCAAAACACAACAAATTGCTTGTGAAAGCAGTCACTAGCATGCCAAAACACAGGCAAGACCAAAACATAGCTATAATTACTTAATTATCCAACTGGACAGAATGAATGACAGAATGTGATGAATAATCCTATTCTCATTCCAGTGGTATTTTTCTCAGTATTCCTTAGGATCTAAAATTTGTTAAAAATTGTTCTATCTTATAAAACAAATAAGGTCACATAGTATAGATAACAATACCACTCCACATGCATTTTCTTTTTGCTCTTACTTTTCTTTTGTTGTTGTTATTTTTGTTTGGATTTTTTTTTATTTTAGAAGCAGCAAACAAAAACTTTCTACCATGTTAGTAAAGAACAAGCAATATCAGAACAACTTGAGGGGCAGTGCCTGGCTGCTAACAAATGGGTAAGGATAGCTCTAACAAGCCAATTATAACCAAGGATATTTAAACTCATTTCATGACACTTGTAAAAATAAAATTAGTAATTAATAGGATAATTTGTTTCTTTGCTAAATTTAAGCCCAGGGCAAAACAGTAGGTAGATGTTCAAGTTAAGTTGCCAGAGCTTCAGCAAAAGCAGAGCTGTCAGAGTTTACATTAGCTGGCAGTTTGCTCCATGAAATGTGCCATTAACTCAGGACGCTTTAAATATAGTTCTCATAATTTAAAGGCCTTCAGAAAGATGTCATAATTGTGAAATTTAAAAAGAACCCTGATGACCTGTTATATAAATATGGGTAAGACAGAAAAGAGGAAAATGGAGGACAGAGGAATCAAACTGACTGGAAGGGGTATCCAAAGAGATGGGACATTTTTTCAGAAATTGTTTAACTACTGAATCACAGCTTTCCTTATGCTCTGTGCAGAATGGCCACCTCCCAAGAAAAGCCACAGAAAGGAAATATCATTAGAAAGCCTATGACTTTGTGAGCCCACCCTTACATTCGAGGCAGCAAACTGTTGTGCTGTATTGTTGAGCAGGATGTAAAGAGCCTGCCAAGCACAGCCCACAGATCCGCTAATTAGGTGAACTGATTGTGTTTGTTTTGGAACCGTTTGCCAACAAAGGAATGTGTCATGCTGATTAGTGAGAGAAGGGTATGTAATATATGTGTATTCAAACCCTGAGGAGTGCATAACCCAGGTATTCACTCTGTTTGCTCAAGGACTGACAAAAATGACTCTCAAGCAAATAACCTGACCAAAGAGAAACTCCAGCCCTCAAGAGGGGCCCTCCTTTTCTCTCAGCTGTATCTATCTAAAGAAGACCCATCCTTCTTAAATTCCCACTGAAGCCTGCCCCAGAAACTGCTGAGAATATTTTGGAAAGAAGCAATCCCTCCACCTCAAAGCTGACCTAAGAGACTATGAAGATGGAAAGTTAACAGTCAGCTGAGAGCCACCATGGAATTGTAATGGCCTCTCTGACAGCTGTCACTCTTCTCTCTGAGGAGTGAAAAGGTCAGGGAGATAGCCAGAAAAACAAATGCCAGCTCAACACAGACACACCATCCCCCCAAAACCAGACTTCAGTTTTCAAACATTCAATAGAGAGGAGAAGTTAGCAAAAGACATCATGTATACACCTTCAAATATTTCTACCCTAACAGCCCACCTTGCTGGTAGAATTAGTAGCATCCTCACGAGTGAATGAGCAATATTCAAAAGCAAGAAGGAAAAGTATTGTCTTCGGCTGCTCTTCCCTCCTTAACTGATCAGCTACAGCCAGGGTACTGTGCAGTCTAGTATTGAGTACAAAATGTGAATACTATGCTGTAGACAGTGATTCCAGAAACTGGGATGGAGAAGTCAATTCTCACCGCACGCTGTGGACTCGGATCAGGACAAATGAATCACAAATCTAAGCTAACTGTTTAGTCAGAGCTCTGTATGACACAATTATCAAAGGAAGCTGAACACATCATCAGAAATTTCAGGTATAATTGCAAGTGGCCACACAGACCTTTTGTGACTTGCTTTTACGTCTGTACATCTGCCTATGTCTATTAACTCACCTCCTCACCTTGCACTGGCCATTGCAGTGGTCAGCACACTACCTTAGAAACCTCTCTCATCTGTGAGAGACAGAAGCAAACACAAAACCCCTCTCTCTACTTGGCCTTCTCTCTCACTGCTTTGCAGCTGACGGAGCTGCACAGTAAAACATGCAAGCTCCTCTGTTGGCACAACTTGCCTCCAGCCTGACAGTGGAAAAGAGCAAAAATATGGCACTGAAATAATCTGGTCAGGTTCACAGAAGTGCATGCACACACAGGAGCAGTAATGAGTGAGAAAATTAACTAGGAAGGGAAATGAAAAATGCTGGGGATAAAAGCAAGGTTTAGTGATAAGGAGTACAAAAGGAGTAAGCAGAATGACCTCTGACACAATAAGAAAGAGAAGTATTGGAGAACCTTTCATGCTGATTGTGTTTTAATTAAAATCATTAACAAAGACCACTGTCTTTGGCATGACACCAACCACAATTTCACATTTGTGAAACATGAACAAAAGTCCTTTCTGGCTTCTAATTCACATAAAACCAGGAGCTAGGGCAGCTTCTGTTGGCTTTTACCGAACTGCTGACAAATACCATTTGATTCCAGAAGGTTTTACACTCTGTAATTGCAGGGTATGTCTGGTCCCAGCTGAAGGGCGGGGGAACAATATACATACAACAATGTTTCTGTGATCAAAAATCCCCCAGACAAATTAAGTGCACAGACATTTCAAGTAAACCTGTCTTCCTAAATGCTCTCACACTTTCTCATCAATCTTTTGGGAATGTCTTCAATCGCCTTTTGTCTCAATAGACATCTTACCTTTTATGTCATCTTAGTCTCTTTTTAACTCAGCCTATCTCACCATGCACCCTAGATACATTCCTTATTGAAAACCCTTTATAGAGCTCAGCTGCACACCTTGTTTAGCTTATGTCCACTGTTTTGTCAATGCATTTTTGAGAACGAGAGACTGGAAAAAGAATGTGCAAACAGTCTCTGAAACTCAGGTCAGGCTGAAAATCCCTGAAGAGTAGTCCTTGGTTACTTGTAATTTAACATCTTTGTGCACGCAGGGGAATCAGATTCTTAATGAAGCCGTTTTAACAGGCTGGTCCTGATTGTTTCCAGAGGTGGCACTTTTTTTTCCCTCCCTTCAATAGAACACTTTGGAGAACAAATTAAAATGACTGTATTTGAAACAGTCAGAAAAGTACTTATCTATGGAGGAATGCAGTGCTGTGAGATATACTGTCTTTCTGTTGAGTTAAATAAAATAATTAAAATATCCTTTATTCAAAATCCAAGAAGTTTTTGAAAAAGAGTAGTAACACTTCTGGGTTGCCAAGTCTGCTCTGGTTTCCTCCATTTTGCTTCTAGGTTTTCCATGCAACTCCTGTCCCTGATCTGGTATCCAGTACTCCGTATAATATGAAAGAAAGGTTCTTTTGTTTAGCTTAGGACTGGCATATGCTTGTATTTATTTTGTAACCACTTGAGAATAGCAATGTCATTTAAAAAAAAATAAAAATCTTGCATACACAGACACAGAGGAGTATGCACACAGCAAACAGAATTGCCATAATATTTCACGGGGGGAAACACTTCAGAATAGATGGTTATTGCTTTATAACGGACAATCCCAGTTCATCATGGGCACAGGGACATACCAGAAAGATGTCTATGATCAGTCTAGAGAACCCATTCGGCTTTTCAGGACACTTCACAAACTCAGAAGAGCTTTGGATAAATCACACTGTGTGATGCTACTGGGGGCTTTTCCCTTTTTGAACAGCTGTTCTGAGGACTTACAAGGCTTTGGGAAGTAGCTTTTCCCACCTATTTCCCAGTCTACTCATGGCAGCCTCCCTGGATCAGCAATCTAGTGTAGCTGCTCAGAAACATGCATTGGTGGGATTCAGTCCCCAGTTATTTAAGTAAGAGATGATGAGGCCGAGAATCCGCAAGGATACGATACGTCAGTCAAGTGTATGACTGACAGTACAGTACCTGCTTGTAGCAATGTCCTCGAAGGGGTAGAGGATTTCTCCGTTGTTGCAAATCTCACAGATGAAACCCTTCTGACTACAAAGGCTGCAGCTGTACACATGAGAGGTGGCAAACTTGATCACTTTCCCCAAGAAGGGAGCCAGCTTTCCTTCAATAACCTGAAAAGAGGAGAAGACAATAATCAAGTGAAGTCCAAAAAAAATTACTAGATCTCCCTGAAGGACAGAGATGATATCTATTAATGCAGAAATGCAGCTAAGTGCTGCTGACTAAAACAACAGTAAAGTTACTTCCTAACAATTACAGCTTCATGAAATCACAGGTGGTAATAATAGTCAATGAACTGGCAACAACCCAAAAGTAAAACCTAAGTAACCACCTCTCCATAAGTTTCCATATGGCAATAACACACAGGATTAGTAATCATTTGAAGGACAGCAATACCTTCATATACTAAGGCACAAAGAAGTAAACAGGAAAAGAGGTTAGGGCTTTCATATTATTATGACAGCTATGATGCTGCCTTAAATTTACTACTGTCATTTCTTGTTAATTTTTGAGCATGAATTGTGGTTTGGTTTTTTTTTTTCCTTTTCCTCCAAAGTGTAACTTTTTTTTTGCATATTTTTTGTGAATGGAACCCTGGCTTTCCTCCTTCAGTAATGTTGTGTTTCTCATTGAAAACCATTAAAATACAATATTCCCCTCACTGCCAAAATGAATAAATTCGCAGATAAACTCTTGAATAGGAACCGTGCTTTTTTCCTTCAGTGTCCAGCTCTCAAATCAAGAAGTCTCTCGCTGCCAGACAATCCTGCCAGACAATCCTGCCAGACCATTAGAAGCGATTAGCACTCCCTACCTTGGTGTGAAAAAAGGCCATGCAGTATAGATTAGACTGCTAGCCACAACATTCATCTAAATTTTTGACTCAGTGACAATGCCTCAATAAGAGGTGCTATTCATGCAAAATACTTTCCATTCAGATCAAACTTTCAGAGACTTTAAGGAATTCTGCTGGTGTAGGCAATAATGAAGATGGAATAAGGCCCTAAGTGTATATTCTTCTGTCTTTCTGTGGTCTGAATGGCAGCCTGCCAGATTTGAGACAGAAATGTGTCATGTAATTTGATAGTAACTTCCTATAAAAAAGAAAAATAATACAGTAATTGCTGATTGGAGGCTTGCACAGGGCTGTGTCCTGAAACCTGAATGGTGAGATTTACACTTAAATCTGGGCCAGATTCAGTTCAGGCACCCCTTCCCTAAATATGGTAACACATCATGTGTAATTTGGGTTTAGTGTAAACAAATCTAGAGAAAGCAAAGGCCAAGGCAGGGAACACCAGAGATTTTGGAATCCTTGCCTATGTAAAATAGAGAGGAAACAAATTTAACAAGTTTATGTTCCAGGGCAACTTCCTGCCCACTAGCCAAGACAGCCACTTTTAAAAAGTGGAAGACTGTGGAACATGGGGTGCACAGGTAGTGTTGATGTTGGTGGCACTGAATGGCATGGGCTGAAATGTGCCCCCTCCTTGCTTTCAGCTCTAGCACGTTCACAACATCTGCAACAACAGGAAGTGGCAATGTTATTGCTAGTCCTGCAGATAGGACGTCTGCTCATGTTGGAGGAAAAATGACGTTCCTATTGCATCCTGGTATAGGAAGATCCCCTTCAACAAGAATATAAACAATGCCGAGAAGCTGCTGCATGAATTGAAAAATAAAGCCACAGTTCAAGGTACCGGTACCACTAACGTTCTAACAGATGGTCAGAAGTCACTCTAGTTCCCCTAGGCTGGCTTTTGTTTTTCATTTTAAAGGAAGAAATTATTTGCTTGCAGACCTAGAGTTACAGAGGGTCTGCAACCCAAACAACTTTGGAGTAGGAGGAAGACTTGAAGGCTGACAACATTCAATAAACAAGAGAAAAGAAACAGGGAAGCCACCCAGCTACTGCATGGCTACAATCACCCTCCCAAAAGCCATTTACACTGACAGGTGGAATATGCATACAAAGCCAATAAATAAACCACAATACATACATACTGCCCAAAGCATTTTCACGCTACAGCTACCACATGTGACATGCCACAAGAGCTCAGCTGACAATGCCAGGCTGAAGACAGAGCTACAAACTCTAAGTCTGTACTAATGTCACTGGCAGCAAGGACTTAAAAGTTAAATCTCTGGATTAAACCCACATTTTATATAACGTAATAAACAAAATTAACATAATCCATTACCTTCCTAAGCACTAGTGGTGAATTCAAATCTATACAGAAGGTTTTCTATGCTGGAGAGCTTGCAACCTAAGCAAGACAGCTTGAGAGCAGGCAGTGGCCCCAAAGAAGCTGGTGCTATTTGCTGCCATTTATTTATTTGTGTGGCTGGTGGTAGCACTGTAGCGGGTTGGCTTGGAACTCTGGCCACTGCAGACATACAATGAAGATGTTATCTTCAAAGAGCCATGCATGCCAATTTTGCAATGTGAATTACAGGCCATTTTACTGTATTATAGGAGGAAAACAAAATGCAACATCAAACTGATATTATTGCTATTTTTAGCATCTATAAATTTTGGGTTATTTTGTTTCATCAGAGATCTCAGGGCTCTGCACATATGACTTTTCCTTGCAGCCTTCTCTCATTCGTGTTTGTAGCTAATACAGATAAAATTCTCATCTCCATTTACCCTGGCAAGCAAAAAGGATGGTTTCAACTTGCTATCCCCAAGTTTTGTGGGAACACTTCCCCCATGAGTGTTTTAGAACTTGAGAAAAGGAGCATAGGACATGCAATCAAGGGTGTTGACACTTGTATGACTAAGCACACACTAGTGACAGCTGTAGGTCCAGGGTCTATCAATTTAGACATCCCAGAACCACGATGGCAGAGTCCCAGAATGTCCTCCCAGTTGATGCTGGAATCTGATCCTGAGTTTCAAGGAAACACAAACGATTAAAGAATTGTGTTAAACAAACGTAGTGCATTATCCAGATATCAGGAAAATTATGGGAAGGGGAAAAAAAAACCCCACCAAAAAACCCCCTTAAGAGGTCATTCTGGCAGAGCCAGCAACATATGTCATTCTTTACAGCTCTATCTGCTACTAAAGCCTTCCAGTGATGGAGACTCCACAGCCCTCACACAGTCTACCCCACCACACATCTGTTTTCACTGTTGGAATCACTCCTAATCTTTGCCCCAAACCTTTCCTGAGGACATTTCAGTTTACAAAAGAAACTTACAAAATAAGTTTACAAAACAGAGAAACTGTGAAATCACAGGCTGTAAACTGCAGAACAGTCCCTCACACTCACATTTCATAAGAAATATGGAAATTTAGCACAAATTAAGACTATGCAAATGGAACAGAAACAGAAAATTCACTGTAATATAATACACAATGTGTACCTGCAAAGGCTTAAAAATATATTCCTGTTTAAAAACATAAGTGAAAACAGCAAGCTTAAAACAAAATGTTGCTGAATTCAGATTCTCTTCTACCTACAGCATACATAAAAAGCAAGGTCTGTTTTCTAATCCAAGTTCTTTGTGGTGCAAGCAATTGTTTCATTGTCCAGAATCAAGGGTGAGAGGTGACTGATGATGGCCTCCTGGTCATCAATCCCTGGGAGGTACAATGAAGCTTTCTTTTCTAAACCTCATCAAGGAACTCCTCCCAAACACATTTCAGACACGGGGCCATGCTCTTACAGCTAGCTTACCACTGCTGCACCTGGGATATATTGGGGGATGCTGCTTGGTGACCTTGGGAGGAATATACTCCTGTTCAGAGGCTCAAAGCACTATATAGCTCCAGTGTCCAGATGGGAATCACCGTCCACATCTGCAGATCTGGAGAAACACTTCTGAAGCTAGCACAGGACAGAAAGCCATGGCCTTGCACTCTGCAGCTCCCAACTGCACGTCTCACGTCAGAAATGGTGTAAAAATACACACACACACATAAAAGGCAGGCCCTGCCCTCAAAACACTTAGAATTTAAACCAACAAAACAAACACTGCTCTCTACAATAACTGCCATGTATCTTCCACCCTAAATGGGACAAACTGTGTTTGGAGGAACCTCCCACGCAGGCTCCCTGCCCACACTGCAGAGACCATCCCTCTGGGCAGAGCATGGCTGCAGGTGCTGGGACTGCTGGGGATGGGAGAGGACAAGCCAGGGGAGCCAGGAGCAGCAACCCGCCTCTCTGCCCAGTCTCCTGCCCCCGGCTCAGGAAAGCTGCGGGTGGTTTGAGTCAGCAAGTGGGCAGACAGAGACCAGTCTGCAGCAGTGGGAGAAACTAAAGGGGTACAGAGCATCTGAACACGTGCCCACGGGGTGCTGGGACAATTGGTTTCGATTATTTCTAGAACAGAGGCTTTTCATACAAATCAACGTTATGGACAAATCAAACTTTGTGTATCTTCATGCTACTGTTCAGTTGGGCAGCAGTATAAATCCCAATTAAACAATTATACTCTCTGTGAGTGAAGTGGGGGTAGAATTTGGGGACTGACAAATGCTAGCCAACAAGCCAATGTTGGCAACAGCTGCAGGAGCCTTAGACAGTAGGAAGACATGACACACATGCACTGGGTTATGTTTTTCCTGATTCAGCAGGAAGACAGAGAAGATGAGAGGCAGCAGGGGCTATGGTACAAGTTGAAATCCCTTTGGATACATCACATTAATACACATGATCATGAGGGCAACGTGTGATCAGTAAAAGTTTAACTACTTGTTGGGACTGGTGGCCCCCAGAGGATTCCTGATCCTTCTACCCAAAGACTGGAAGTTACTCGTAGTTCCCTCGCTGTATCAAGGTAGTTTTTTCAGAAACAAGGAGGCAGCCAGCCATCTACAGAGAATAAGAACTGGAAAGATCATAGAACACAGCATCCTCCACAGGCAGAAAAGACCTCCTCAGTGGCCCACTATAAGCCCTGTGCAAAGCAGGGCTGCTGCCCACAGAACTCCCATGAGCAGCACACCTTACCCGGGGACTCTCCCTGGTATCCCTGTGCCCAGCCTTCACGACACATTTCTGAGCCCACAACACTGCCCTGCACCGGAGGAGAAGCAGTCCCCTCACCACTGACACGTGAAGCTACAGCTCTGTTCCGACCCCATCCAGCGTTCAAGCTCTCAGGGCTGAGCACAATGCTGGCAGAAGTCCAGCTCTGAAGGCCCCCACTCCCCAGCCCTAGCCTTGCCCCTAAACCTCCTCCTCCCAAGCAGCACACGGAGTACAGGGGGTCCAAAACTCCAGGCCATTACTCACAGCAGAGAGAAGCCAAGTCACTTTGTCTTCCCTTTTCAGTCAACAAAGGCTCCTTGTGGGAGAACATACTTAGCAGCAGGAAGGAGGGCTGCACAAACTAGTCCCACAGGGAAGCACTGCAGTGACAACAGTGCTGCAATATGTATGTTTTCATATTAAAAATCAAACTAGATTGGTCAAGGTAACTAAGCCAGAGAGACTGTAACCTAAACTCACAGCTTGTAATAACTATTTGGAAAAAAGATGATGACATAAAAAAGTGAAATCACAACCCTCCCCCAATACAAAATTAGAGTTTGTTCCAGTCCCTGACAATTGTTCAAATTAGAAAAGATGTAATTGTAGCCTCTGACTGGGCATCACTCAAAAGTGATCAAATACTGACTAGACAAGGTAAGCATGGAAGTCCCCTCCAAACTCAGGCCGTGTCATTCCTGAAAAAACAATATCAAAAGGGCTTTAGGGGGAACTAGAGGGGGTGTGTGCAGGAGGAGAAGGAAAAATGAGTCAGATGTGATCCATGATTGCTTCAAGTAATGCCTCCACAGCCTCCTGCCTATGTATTAGACCTGGCCCACAGAAATAGCCAACTTTTGCATCATGACCACATAAATCAACACCGAAATCTATCAGATGTGATGAACTTCCTGGACAGACGAGGAAAAACAGTACAGTTTCCAGACATTTCTCAGGACAGTAAGCATTTATTTTGAGGGTGGGGCTCCTGTCAACAATGCCAGCAAGGAAGTAGAAAAGGTAAGGAGTAAGACACCTGACCCTGCAAAAGCCTACATTGTGAATTTGTGTGTCATCAAATCTCCTACCCTCTCTGTGCATTTTTACCAGCTTCCAAAAGAACAGTAGATGTTTGCACAGAACTTTTGATCACCTACATGAGGATTGTCAAAACAGACAGTAAAGCAGACATAGCTTTCCAAGCTTTCCAATACACTGTTCTGCTCAAGGTGAGGAACTGTCATGGTTAAAAAATCCAAATTCTGAAAAGCGTCACAATATGTTAAACCACATCAAGGGTTTCTGGATTAAGATAATGGAGAGGTTGAATTTACTAGTCTGAGCAACTTCCAACATATGATAACAAAAGTAAGATCAGCAGCAGTTGAAAATATGTTTTTTTTCTTATATGAAGACCCAAGACAATGGAGAATCCACAGATGAAGGATATTTTAACAGAAGCTATCCAGAAACTACGAGCAAGGAAATCCACCCACATCTATACAATCTGCCAGTCTGACATCCAGCCATCACAGGCATCGTGTAACAGTGTGTCTAGGAACACTGTCACTTCACAGTGGCTACGTGATCAGGGAATAAACACTGAGGAGAGAGGTAGAAATGTCCCTAACTCTCAGACCCGATCCTATAATTTCCTTTCCTCATGTACAAGAAGCACAGAAGAAAACCCTGGCTATTATCCTCACAGAGGAGGACAGGGGTGCTCCTGCTACTGTTGCTACTGCTCTGCTTAAGAGCCCCGCCACCAGGATTTAGCATTACAGGTAAAGTGGTGACAATGCTGTAAAACTCAGGTATTGTCTAAGTGCCACTGTGAGACAAGCTAAATTTGCCACATGGCTTTGTGACCCCACCCTTGTAAATCAGCTTGTTAATCATTATCGTCATAGAGGTGATAAAGTTGTTTTATAAGCCAACACTGAAGCAGTAACATTAACTAGTTATGCAGGGGCTGGTGTATTTCCCTGCAGATAACATTTATGAGAAGGCACTCTCTTTAAAGACACAGGTTTGCCCTGTAACCTGCTGGAGCACCGAGCAATCTGTTCCACTTCTTCCTCCGTTCCCATTTACATGTCAGACACAAGCCATGTCTGGAGCGGACGGGTTAAGTGATATGAAATCCCTAAAACACCTTGAACTACAGGTTCAAATCTCAGCCTCTCCTCCTGACAGAACTAAATTTATGATTATTTCTCAAGGCCAGGCACACACTCAGCTCTATCGGAGACAGGCAGAATTTGCCAGGAGGCACTGATGCAATGCAGAAGAGACATTATAAGGCCAAGAGGCACTAATAAAATAAAAGGGGTGGTAGACATGAAGCTCATTCACGATCCTCTATTACATACACTGAAGGGCTAGAAAGTCCATTAATTATTTGGATTAGTATCACAAGTATGCCTGGCAGAAGGAAGCTATCTGAAGGAGCCACCAATTGTGCACAGCTTTCTACCATCCTCTAAAATCAAGGTTCCTGCCTTTTCCTGATAGTTTTCTTTCCACCCCTCCAGAAAACTCTCCAGTCAAGCCTTTTGCTAATAAGCTCAGAGGTAAGCTCCAGCTTTGCCTGGACTTCAGAGTACCACAGAGAATGGGCTTCCTGGACTAAATGAACAGGAAAATACTATCTCCTTCTGAACAGACTGGCTTCGTTTCTCCACTGTGCTCACTACCCTCCAAATTCCACTGGTGGGAGCTTTGTAGAGGACTAAACACCCAGTAATCTTTCGTCATCTCCAGGACAGATGAGAAATACACTTTTGAAAGAACTACCAGTGATATAGTAGGGATAGAAAAACACCTCCAGAAACTTCCAGTTTATTCCTCACCCTGCAGCACAACTGACAGATGACTGACTTGTTTAAAAACTTCTCACCACAGAGATCCCACAACTCTCCCATGCTCGAAGCATCTGAAAAGGTTTCTCCTAATGCCTGCCTCAGATCTCTTTTGCTGCACACGAGGGTCTCTGTTTCACACTCTACTTCCTGTCCTTACTCTGCACAATCTGTTTCAGAAACCCTTTTCTAGCACATTCTCTGTCACAGGTGAGTGATCTGCTACAAGCTGGGAAGAGCAAGAGCAGATTGGGGTACAGGAAAGCCCCAAGTGTTACCTTACCTACTGGCCAACTGCAGAACAAGGAGGTATTTTCTGCATTTGTTAAGCGTGGAGATTGGCCATGAAAGGGTAAAATGGAATCTCTGCCCCGCGACAGATCTCAACATGGCCGGGATTTCTGTGATGAAAACATGGGCTTGGAGGCAAGCATGCCACAAGATGCTTAGCTAAGAATAATGCAGGTTGCAGAGAAAATAAAGGGGAAACATATTCCCTGTCTGGGAAGTTCCTAGCCATTTGTATCTCAGGAACAGACAATGCTTGCAGACTGGTAATTTCCTTGAGGAATTTTTCCCTTCCGTTTGCCAGATTCTTAATACCATGAATTCTTGGTACGATTTCAAAGCACCATTAATCTTTAGTGTAGAGGAAAGGGAAATGGAAGTAGGAAGAATGATCATGAGGTAAAAGCCTCAGGGAGGCAGATAGCAGATCTCAACTTTGCCCCGTCATTTGTGCAATATACTGGTCTGGTCAGCTTTCCTTGCTCCATTTTGACTCCCAGTCATCTCTTCCAGATTGCCTGCTTTGTTTATTTGAATTGCAAGTGACTTACGGGAAGAATGATTTCTTCACATCTGTGTGCAAGCACACTAGAATCAGGCACTACGCGCTGCTGTAAAACAAATTAAAAAAGAACCATAGCAGTAACTTCAGGAGACCCCCATCTTTTGTTGCTACAGCCATGCTACAGGCCACAATCCCAGCTCCTGACAGTAAGAGCTGATGCCACCCCACCCTCTCCTCTTTCCTTCACAGCCTTTGCAGGTCCCTGGGCTGTCCCCAAGGCCTGTTCAGCCTGTGGTACGAGTGGCAGCAGGGTAGACGGGAGCGGGTGAGGCCAGGGACTCTGTTCATCCACTGCTGACACCAGCACAAGGTGCTGGCTCTGACACACATGACACCATTTTGCCATCACCAGCCTTGACACAGACAAAGCAACACCACGCAGCCACACATTGTGTTGTGCTAAGTCATCACCCACACAGGGCTGAGAACATCCCGAAAGGAAACCTGGTGATAAACACTGTGAGGAACAAAAAAACCCACCAAACCAACCACTAAAACTCACACTAAAGCAGAAATGACTGAGAATTTGAATAAAGAGACATAAAAAGCTTCCTCTGACATCTTTGTACCAGGCAGTCCCCACTGATGGCAGAGCCATTTGCTGTTTGTGGTCCTTCCAAACTGGCCCACTCAACATGTGGCACTTTAATTTGTTATTAAAGTGATATTCCACAAACTAGCCACTCACTATAATAAGCACTGGGAAGGGAAGGAGAAACAGAACAAGGTCAAGAGCAAATGCTGCTAAACTATGACAAGCATACATAGACAGGGGACAAGGTGAAGACACAAGTTTTACAGTGGTTGGGGGAGAGGAACAAACTGGTGACAGACCAAGTAAATTTATAGCAGGAGGCAGAGAGGGTGACAAGGTCCTCCCAAGTCCTCCTCCACTCCTCTCATCAGAAGAAAAGCCTGAAATTTCAGCAAGTCTCTGGGTGCCAGCTGACACAAGTGAGAGAGAGATGGAATTGTCTCAGTATGAACAACAGGCCTGGAAATCACTTGTGCCAGCTCCCCAGACAGCCTTGCAACAAGACTCCAGCCCCACAGTTTCTGCCTTCAAACTGGCTGTGGTTCAATCGTCTTTCCTCCTTTCTCCTTACCTTAGGATTCTAGGCAGCTACATGTCAATTTTGTCACACCCCAAGCTCTCCTAATCTTGTTGCAGGGATGAATTATAGGCTGTTTTGGGAAACAGGTATTCAAGCAAAGGTTAAAGGCTATTTTAATCAAACAAAGTTGAAAGAGTACCAAGAATTCAGCTGGTAGAGGACAGAAAGCACTTTCCTTAGTGTGCTTATACATGACTCTAAATACACACTCACAAGCAAATATGCATTCAGGCAGAGTGTATATATGTGCTGGTTTTGGGGTTTTGTAAGATTAAGCAGGCAATTGCATGCAGAGATATTAACTGACTCTACATGCCCACTGAGTAAGACATTATTTCATGAGTGATATCACAAAATTAGAAAACTTTCCTGCCTTGCACAAGACTGGATCAGGGCATTTTAAGGAGGAGTCCTCTGAAGGATTTTAGAACAAGCAAGCAACATACCAAGAAAATGGCTAGGGTTTTATCTGAAAGAAATGCTGTGAGTACAAAGTATATTTAAAAAAAAAAAACCCTAAAAATTTTTTTCTTCTCTCATCCAAGCAGGTAGCCCTGAGACACTATTTTGTTTCCTCAGGAAATTTGGTTTCTTGGGATGTTATTCCTTGAGATATGTCCAGCTGCCTCTCCTGAATAGACATTTTATGTGAAGTACACAGCAATGAGGTTAGAGCCCAGTCTTTCACACTGCTAACCCTGATCTCCAGCACTGAGCCTTTCATTCTACACAGCAAAAAAAGAACAGAAGAAACCTGGTTAGCACAAAGCACTAGAAAGGGGTAGCTTATATTGCTACTGTCTCTTCTAGGGGCTGAAGAAATTAAAATATCTCTGGAGATCTCAACTCAGAAGCTCCTGTGAACCACTGGCACCACTGCTGGGTTGTTTTAAAGAGAGTTGCATTCTGGAAAGCCATGCTTACCCCAAGCAGCCTAGCTTACATATTCACGTGGAAAAGCACCACATGTATTTAATAAGCCCTGTTGAAAACTCTGGTTTCAAACGGCACAAAGACCAGTTCTCTGCTATTAAAAATACTCATTAACAATCTTGCTATATCTCCACATTTTGCCTCCAGGACTTTAACACACCTAACTCAGATAAACTTGTCTTCTTTGTTGGCACTTGCCAAAATGCTCCTGGTCAGCTCTTCCCCCACGAGCCTGGCCGGTTCTGCCACGCTCTGCCTGACCAGGAGTCACCCTGAATGACAGCAACTCCCTTCCACAGAAGGGCTGCGAAAGGTAATGCCAGTAAGATCATTGCCACTGCAACTAATTGTAAGCAGAGCTGTCAGCACTTTGGGGAATTACACACACACACACCTGGAACATCAGCTAACCTGAAACTTCCTGTTCTGCTGGAACACAGCTCAGTGCTAGCAAACTATGGAGTGACAGAAATGAGTGACAAAGAAGCCACAGCCACAGGAAAGCATACAAATTTATGGAGATGTATATATCCTAGCACTATTTTCATATTCTTCTGCTGATACAGTCACACAGACAACAGTTTGTAAAGGAAGGACATAAAGATGGCTATTAGCATTACGTCATTATGGTCCAAGATGCATGTTTACATAGTTCAATCAAATTTTAATGCATTTGAATTGCACAACATATTTAAAACAGGTCAGGTACTATCCCTCCAAAGTCCTG
This sequence comes from Porphyrio hochstetteri, assembly GCA_020800305.1. Taxonomy (NCBI): domain Eukaryota; kingdom Metazoa; phylum Chordata; class Aves; order Gruiformes; family Rallidae; genus Porphyrio; species Porphyrio hochstetteri. The sequence continues at coordinate 14,880,090 of CM036910.1, read as the reverse complement.
GTCTTCCTCTTTTGAACTTAATTGTGCTTCATGTCTACTTCAAGAATACACACAGTAAAGCGGGACCCATTTTACCTTAATCCCATTAGAAATTGCTTGTCTGGTGTCTTAGAGAAAGTCTGCAGCAGAGCTGGGAAAAGAGTCCACATCTCATGCATTAGGATACGAACTGGACCTCTGTACAAATTAACAATGTGTACACATCTGGCCTCCCCACACAACCATCTGTTTCTGTCTACCTCCTACCAAATATTAAAGAGCAGGGGCGGCACCTACACGTCAATTCAAACCCACCATTGTTTTAAACCAGCTCTGCTCCGAGCAGCATCTTCCAAGCTGTGGTTAGCTGAGTACTGCTCACAAGGCACTGCAGGACTTGCACCTCTGTCACACATTCTGTGTCAGCCCTTGCTTGGGACACTGGGGATGTAAATCAATGCTTCCACTATGGTGCTGAACCCGGATCCATGGCAGCTATGGCACAGATGTCCCCAGCTTTTTGCTGCCCTTCTTGAGCACAGCAAGTTCCTGCAGAGAACTGACAGACAAACCTTCAGCCACCTCAGCATAGCCAGGCCTGACAGAAACCTAATTCTCCTTCTCATTTGCCACTTCCTGCCCCTCAAGCAAAAAAAGGGCTTGCCCAAACTGAAAAGGATCTGCTGGTATAGCTACATGGGTAAAAGTCTCTGGTAAAGAAAAGTTTAAGCTGATACAGCTCATATTGAATCACTGAATGAAACAAGTGGCAGCAAAAGACTTTCTCATGGATACAGCTGAGTTTACACTGATGCTTTTACAGGTATGGCTATATCTATTAAAAGTGGGAGGTGGAGTAGGGGGTGTTTGTCATGCACCTATCCCAGTAACACTTCTAAAACTACAGCAAGTCCAAAGTACGTTAGCCAAATCCCAGTTTTGTCAATCAATACAGTCATGTCACATGCATGCTCCTGGCCTTTCACCAGCACAGGCATGTGGGTCAGATGCCACCTCCCATCCTTTTTATGTGTGGATAAAAAGAAAACACTGGGCAAGGACACCACCACTTGTGGGCTTGGAAGTTGTCAGGCTGTATGTTATAAATCTTAAGCCGAGCATTAAGGAACTGTATGAGGACTGAGTGAGCAGAAAATAAGCTTTGCTTTAGAAAAAAACAGCAAATAAAGAGGAAAAAGAACCCACGTCTCCATTTAGTCTTTGCTATTGTTGGGACTCATGAAACAACTTGTCTAAATCAGCCTTGAGTTTTGCACCCGCAAAAACACCAGAAAGAGCATCTCCAATCTCCTCCTTCATCTCAGTTTAGAAAAATACAGGGAGGACCCAAATTTGCCATTGGAAGAGGTGTGATTAAACTACAGCATGGGTTAAAAGTCTGGAAAACACAACGAGACTAACAGTTTCTTTGCTCTTGTAAGGCTTCCTAATTCTGATCTAATAGCACACTAGGCTCAAATTAGGTAGAGTTTATTGTTCCATTGAAGTTCATTTCTATTCCCCACATTTTTGTCAGGGAGCCTTACATGCACAAAATCCTGAACAGAAACATTAAGAATTTCATACAGGGAATGCTTGTGTTAGGCCAATTATTTACCTACTCCCAAACCCTGTGAGCCGCTGTAATCAGTGCTACATACATCAGAGGAAGATGAAATCATTGATCTGTCTGTCAATAGGGAAGACATTTTCCTAATCCCCTCAAGTAAATAATATGTCTATTCTGAAACCTTATAATCTCTTTATCTTATGTAGTGTAACTGTGGCCATTCTCATTATGGACACTTAATCCTCTCAAAGATGATAAACTTGTGGCCTCAGTGATATTCCTGTGGCATTAAGTTCCTCATGCTCACTGTGTGTTCTGCAGGGACCAGTTTCCATTAAGGATTTTTAAGCCTGTCTCATATTCACTGTGTGACCTGTGCTACATTGTTGTGAGAACAGGGCTCTCCCCTGCACCCTTTCTCTCCACTGTTGTTGACACTGTAGGTTCACCTACAAGTAGGTAGTCAGGAAAGTTGATCTGAAGTAAATGGAAGTTTTAATTAAATTTTAATGGATTAGTTTATCTACACTGTTAAAATGGATAAATTATACAACACTAAATCCCTGTATAGACATACACATTCAGAATAAAAATGGCTTTAATACAATTCAGCTCACTTTGCTTCCCAAGTAAGTGGAGATAAACCAAATGAAAGCCACTTATATGTTGAATAACAGTATTTGTACAGCGATCTGATGTAATTCAACTCATCATTTTAAATTCCCACATTTTGACACTTCAATTTTTTCCCTGAGTGTTCCCATGTAAACAAGTGCTCAAATCACCATCTTTTTAAATCACCCATCTCACAATTTCCATCCTTGACATCCAGTCATTTTTGCCATTAATGGACCCTTTTTGCTTTACTCTTTTGGGGGTAGTATAGCCAGGATGAAATAACTGTCAACATTAAGAGTGCTTCTGCAGTAAAGACCATCACTGCAATAATCTTTGTACACTTGTATATCTTGCTATCTCACATAAAAAAGGCAAGACATTAGCTAAATCTCTGTGTGGATTAAGCACCTGAATTTTGAACTTGTCCCAAGAGGCACCCTCAAGCCTTTCACTTTAAAAGCTCCCCTCGGTATGGAATCTCACATATGTAGAAAGAATTACTTTTCCTAAGAAATTAAGACTCTTGTCTGAGTCTGCTTCTGCTCAAATCAGTGTTTAACAGTGTAAAAACTGTTAGTCTCACCAAAAGCAGCCCCACAGTCACACAAAATGAATGGATAGTTTTTAACTCCAGCTTGCATGAACTGTGTCCACAAAACCAGTGACATATCCATATAGTAATGTCAGCAGAGAAGAGAGTTGACACCTCCAGTAGATTTAAGGTGAAGCTACTACGGACTGTGACTGCACCATCAGGGATTATACTGCACATAAATAAGAGTAACCCATCTTTCCAGCATATTATGTCTGCTAAAGTCAGCAATTTCAGGAGTGAATACTTGCTTCCTAACAACTGGAAGTCTTCCTCTTTACAGCTTTAATTGACTGGAATAGCCCTTGATAAACTGGCCAACAGATGCAGTGGTGTTATGGGTGACACTGGGCAGATCATTCTCTGGGCTGAAGATGCCAGGAAGGGCTGGAAAGGAAAGCAAGTGTAGCCAACGGGGCAGAACAGGCAGGCTGTCACACTTTGTGTTTCTGCTTGTTAAATCTGAATTCACCTAATTAGTCCTGTTGCCTGCTAACACCTCCAGTAACACCACAAGAGGATTCTAAGAATATGGACCCCAGGGGAATGCCCATAGTCAGCCTTGCTGTAAACTTTAATGCTGCCCCTGGCACCCTGCACTATGGTGGTACCTTGGGAGGGTACATGTGTGTGTTTGTGCTTATTTTAAATACATATAAACATGCAAATAAAGACCAGCACTTGCTGCCTCTTCTGTTAAAGGTCAGGCCTGCTCGTATCCTCACGACAGGCGTTAGTTAATAAGTACCAGCAAAACTACTACCCTCACCAAAATTTGTTGAGCTTCCAAAATTAAGGACATTTTGCCTCGAATTTTTTTCCACTCTGCTTCTAACCTCACAGTTAAGGTCTTCCCCCACAGAGCCCTGTCCAACTGGATCCAAGTGACAAGCATCCCCAGATGGTGAGATAGCTCAAGTATGTACTCCACCATATCCATAAGGCCCAGGCATGGAGCTCTGTTAAACTTGGAATGAGATTTAAACTGGATTTCATTTTAGAATAGTTTTATACACTGCTTCAGGCATTTCAACTTTTTTTCACCAAAAAACAGAAGCTCATACCACATTTGTGAAACTCAGCTGCTTGGTAGGAAACAGCCCATGTTTTCTAGGATCTTTAAAGAGAACTTGCTAGGAAACAAATCAGAATTGAGCTGGGACTAACCAGGGTAAAGGTTGCTTATATCTGCAGATTACCCCTCTCTGCTTTTCTAATTCACTCACCATGCCTTATCTTTCCATTAATCTTTAATAAACCTTTTAGTTAATTCCCCAAACATGCAATCTACATGACAGCAGGATACAGTGCAAAAGCAGCCCCTGGATATGAGGAAATAGGCAGCAGAGGAATCAAAAGGCAGGGGAACTTTTAGGATTAAAAAAACACCCAAATTGTAGGTGGGTAGAAAATTATGAGCAATGGGGAGAAAGCAGTGGTAAGGGAGAAACTAAGGAGGAGGCAGGGTCTATAACGGGGTATGGGTGTTTCTCCAGCTGCTAGATTCATCTTCTCAATGGGGCCCTCCTCCCCTTTCCACTCTGGTTCCACTTTAACAAAACCAGGCAATCTGATTTCAAACTTGGAGCCTCTGAAATGTGGCAAACCCTCTCCAGGCTGACAAGGATACAGCTAGTTTAAAAGGTAAATGCAATTTAACCCACCCCAGCAGAAGTGGTAATCAAATTATGTTGCCTCTAAATATGATAAGTTTGGGGCTGGGGCCCTCAGGGGAAGAGAAGGTGTCTTGCAAACACAAACACAAAGAAACATGCTAAAGGGAACTGCTAAATCAATGGATGAATTGTGACTTCCACCCCCCCCTCCTCCCACAGGGTGCTTGATAAGCTGCTGATTGCTTCTAAAACATCTACTACCAATGTTAGGAACTGATTAAGCAGCTTACAAAGCACTGGGGGCTAATAGACAGGCCCACCAGGGAGACTGCATCTCTGGAGTTAAGTAGCTTGCTTTTTCATTGCTTGATTATTAAAGATGAGATAGCAGAACATGCTGAAAAGATGCGGAAACGGTTTTAGACCGCAGATGGCTGCCTTTTTTATTTCATATATGGAATCTTTTCTACTCCATGACTTCACCAGCCAACAAACGCCATGTCTCCATCCCCCTGAGGGGCATCTGAACTACCTCAACTGAAATGTGTCAACTGAACACCCAGAACTGATGCTGCTACCCATTATCCTGCAGAAGAGGCACGACTAGACAAGGGAAACATCAGTGGAAGAAGCTTAAAATAAGATGGTTTACATATGACTGGCAAGGGCATTAGAAGTGAACACAGGTGTGCCCAGGTCAGCTAGTGCATCTTACATCATTGCTCTCTATGCTGTGCATCTGAGCGCTGCAGCACACTAGATTCACCTCAGATTACCCAGCTTCTCTTTTCAGCTCTTTTTTTGGCAAATTCTTCTTGTTCAACCCACAACATAATAAAAATCTGCTGTTCAGGCAGAGGTACTGCACAGTGCTTGCTTAGTTCAATCGCTACCAATGCGCAGACAAGTCCTGCTGGCACATTACCTCCTCTGTGGTCAGGTCTGTTCCAGGAGCACCATGTGGCTTCACCCTGTGCACCAGGCTTGCTGAGGTTTTTGTGTGGTTTAAAAAGAACCCAAAACACCCCATCTCAGGGTAACACATAGCAGAGTTTGTAAATAGGGAAGTTGCACCAGGGACTAGAAACTCATGAATTCCAGAATAACTGTTCTTTCAAGCAAAGAAATTAAATACTATTTGTCACCTGTAGGCTGAGCCTTAGGTAAGCCTTCAGTGACCAGATGAAAAACTTCTCACAGCAAAGTTCTCTTTGCAGACTGCAGTTTTCCTTCACGGCCTCTTTCCAGCCCCATTGCAACACGGGCACTCTAGGCTTTCTCTTTCACACCTCACCAATGTCCCCTGTTAACACATTTTTGTACTAAATTATAAACCACAGAGGATGGCTTGAAAGTAAAACTATCTATGCTATCAATTGCTAGAAGGAGAAATACACAATTAGCACCAAAGATGAGAACAGGCTTGCTGTATAACAGGTAGAATTGGTTGAAAAAAGCTTACCTGCTGAAGGTCTGCAAGAGAATAAAGATGGATTTGTTGGAGAAGGTACTCTCTGGGAAAGATCCTGGAAAAGAGAAAAATGGATGCATGTCATGCCTTTTTGACTGGGAAACTCAACTATTTCCTCTCCCCACCAAAAGACTGCAGAGCCATGATGCTAGAAAGAATTTGTCACAAATGGGAATTATGTCACCCTGTTCAGCACCAGCTGAACTTTGACAGCATTCCTCATGGGCACAACAATTCCACACCAAGAATAAATGCCGTGCTAGTGTCATTCTCCAGCTGTCAGGTAAGAATGTACCATGACATTTACAGCAGTTGAAACCTCATCCTGAGCACAGAATGTGTTTCTTTAAACAACTAACCCAGTAATAAATGCATATAATTCAAACTATACATTAAAAGCAGTTCTTACGGTTTTTTAGTACAAGATTCCTGGTCTGCTAAAAAGCTGTAAGAGTTAATTTCAGATGTAGTTTCTGGTTCCATGACAGAAATAACCTATCAGGGAAAATGATGTGTAGATACTGGTCTTCCAACATCAAGTTGATTGGTGTCAATCCCCTTTAGCATGCAGAAATGTATTTATTGGTATAGACCCTATAATGACTTATTTGAGAAAGGCACATTTTCCTGACATAAACCAAGCTTTCAGGAAGACCACTGATTATCCACTGATGGACCGGTGAAGTAAAGTTAAATTACAGGAACCTGAACAGAGGTGTCCTAATTAGAGTGACTCACAGGAAAATGGAAAACTGGGCTAAAGTAACAGAGTTTGTAAAGGTAAGTGGCAGGTAGCAGGAAAGTTTATGAAAACCTATGTATCTGCCATAACGTCGTCAGGAAGAGAAAAAGTGCATCTAATTGAACTATCTGTCTTGGTGTGTGCACACAGAAACAAACAGCCAACCAGTTCTATTTTCCATCCGCACAGAACAAGTAAACACCACGCTAAGGTACCACGATATCATTAAATGCATGAAGAACGCTCTGGCAGACACTGCTTTGTTATGGTAGAAGCGAATGGCAGCGAACAGAAAGACCACTGGACACGTTCAGAAACACAGGGATACTGAAAGGCTGACATGAACTTCCCTGATGATGATGTAACACGAATGAGAAAGTACACAGGAACTCAAGAGATTTTAGAAGCTGCAACACCACCATTAGCTAGAACACAATTCAGGAGATATAACAGCACCAAATACAATCTTTGACAGAACACTGAACCTAAGAAATAATGGAAGAACCTTGGTTCATCCTATTCCATTAGGTGTCTGAAACAACTATCTTAAACTGAACTCCCCAAGCTCTCCTGGAGGAACTAGGACTTATCAGTGCTGTTAAGGTGTGTGGTACAAAGCCTCACACTCCTTTTGTACTTTTGGAAAAAAACCCCAAACTCTAAGTTTTATTGGGGTGGGAGGGGAAGAGTCCTGAAAGCAAGGGACTGACAACTGGGCACAGCCAGTCACCAAGCACATCTCCTCACCCCACTTCAGCAATACTGCGTGTTCCCCTTTCAGTTCTGCAGGCTACACCATCACTCCTATTAGAATGTGTTTCAGTGGCTCTGCTGTGTCACACCTTCATGAGACATTTCGCACAATGTCAGAGACCACTACAAACCAGTCAAAATCCAGCTAGCAGACAACACATAGCAATGGGATTCCTCATTTGCATGCAGATGATTTAATAAAATTGATTGCTACGGAGTCAACTCTGAACAGCATTTTGAAGCCATGAGTATTTTTCAGTTATGACAGGATTTCTTTCATTAAAATTACCCCATCATTCTCCCCTGATGACACAGTCAGGCACTGAACAGTGTGGTAGCTTTGCCAGGAACTGTATTATTTGCTGATGCCCTTACAGCACTGCTGAGGAAAATAATTAACTAATGAAAGATTTCCTTTTCCAGGAAATAACCTGAATAGCCCATAATGCAGAAACTGTCAACAACTAATATCGATGACTAACATTGCGTTCCCCTGCCTTCAAGGACTGCATTTTATTTCCTGCAAGTTCTAATCCCTAATAAAGAGGGTGCAGATGAAAAGCAAACTCATGATCGAAGGATTCCCTTTCGGGGGGTGGGGGGGGAAGGTGGGGGTCTCAGGAGCACAGGCCTTGGTGACAGTCATCCTCTCTCTGTACCTGCCCACCTCCCTGAGATATGTCAGCTTGCAGCAGGAGCTCTGCCAAGCCAGCGCGTGACACTCCTCCTCCCTTACAAATCTATTTCCAGGAAAAGGAGTAGGCACTGCCCTCCCAAGTCTTATGCAAGACACATACACACACGCACATACCCAGCACTCAAGTGAGAGGGGTGCTTATTTCCATTGCTATGTAAACTGAGGCATGAGAACACCCTCAGGAAGAGAGGCTGGTCCAGCTTCACAGTTGCACAGTCCTCCTATTGACTTGAAAAATCAAAAACTTTGGCTGTGGTGGGCAGCCAGAGCTCGCACGTACAAGAGCATTCACAGAATTCCTTATGAAGCAACCAGACCAGTTCCCAATGCACGTGGAGGGGTAGAACACTCAACACCTGTCCACACCACCAAAGGTGAAGAGCATGCAGCTCCATGAGTGTGAAACCACTGAAATGGCCTAAAAGTAGTCAGCTCGGACTGCGATCATTCAAAACAGTAAATGATGTGCCCTCACCACACCTGAGGTGAGCAGAGTTGCTGTTTAAAAACACATCTTGCTGTGCTGCACATCCACAATTAAGCACCATTTGGAAAGAAATAAACAAAGTACAACCACTTAACTTATGAAGCCACCTCCCAAAAAGGTGTCTGTTTACTGCCAGTTTTGTCAGCTTTTAGGGGGTGAGGAACAAGAGCGTAAGAGGCTCTCTCTCAATATCAAACTCAACCATATTTTCAAAAAACCTCATCATGAAGTCGGGCAGGAAAACCACCCAGACCAAGTAGTCCAGTGAGCAATAAAATGAATGACGTCAGGTTTCCAACGACTTGCTTGTCTGTGCACATTCTCTGAGCCTAATGAGGTGATAGCTTATAAAAAGTCTTTTTCAGTAGGGGGCACGCAGGACTAATTCAGAGCCTCTTGCTTCTCAACCCAGACACTTCCTCTCCAGTAATTTAGGAACATGTTTTTGCCTTCTCCATCCGTATGTCCAACTGAAACTGGTGAAAGGAAGATAAAGTCCAGCATGCGAGCTGAGGCCCACCCAAACACCACACTGCCACATTAGCATCCAGGCAAATTACTACATGGCATCCAAATCAACCTAAAATCACATTCATGTCTGAAAATCTGACACAGACCAGGCTAAGATAACTACATTTACAAGCATTTAGCTGGAAAATACATACTCAGCTTCTGCATGAGACAGCTTTGAGCATGTTTGGGTTAACGTAAGGCCTTGATCCATGAAGACCAAAACATGTGCTTACATTTTATTTTTCCCTGTATAAAGGTCCTTTACAAACACCAAATGGGAAATCTCTGACAAGTTATTTGAAAGCAAAATAAAAGATGTCAGTTTTGTAAATCTTTTGATCAATGCACTATAATGAACTGAATTTTTTTCTTTTAAAGTTGGTCAATTAAAAGCATTCAATAAACATGTCCTTTCAGTCAAATCTTAACACAGAAAAAAACTGGAGTGAGCTAGACAAAGGTCAAATGCAAGATGTTAAGACTCATCACAATAAAAACTCAAACCTCTGCTGCTTCAGAATGTGACCTGTGACCCTTGAGAGGCAAATGGTATCGACTGCACGTCCCACTAAAAGCACCTCCTAAGCTTTCACAGTTTGGAAACTCCCGGACCAGTTTCACCATCGAGGCAAAACAGAACAGTTGTGAGTCAGAGGATTGCTGTGCTGTAAAGCCCTGGCTACCAGTCAGGGTTAAGTCTGCAATGAACAAACCAAGTTCAATGGTAACCAGCCCTCTAGCTTTGCCAGTTTCCTGTTAACAATGAAATCCAAAGTCCTACTGGTTAAAGGTCTCTAAATTACTTTATTGTTATGTGCTAGAAATAAAAGCAATCAATGCAAGCAGGAAAGAAACCCACCATCGGAGACTTTCAGTCCAACTAAAGGAGAGAATTGAGCATTCTCAGTTTGCAATTACTGTTCTTTTTTGTTTGATACTTTGTAATCTGAAGCATAACCTTCAGGCGAGATAGAACCAGAAATTTCATCCGTTCCCTTTCGGATTATCTTATCAGGTAAGTATTTGCACTAACAAAGGTTATCTTTTAGTGTCCTCCTGCAAGCAGAACCACTGATAAGACTTTGCCTTTTGCATTTGGACAAAGTGTGTAGTCATGGTGCTTTGTTAGCACTAAGTAATTGCTCTACATTTAAAGCCTGTTTATCATCAGCTTAGGTAATTTTTCTCCAACGGGTTAAATACCCTGACAGCTCTGCTAAAGCTACAAGCAATTCATCTGTCCAAGCCTGACACTATAACCAAAGTACGAACGTGATAAGCAGAGCGAACTCTTCTTTCCACAGTGCAATCAAAAGAAATCAAGTTAGCTGGCAGGTGGGCACAACCGAGTCTCTTTTGTTCCAGAAAGCCTGCTGAAACCTAGAATGGGAGAGGGGAGGGGAAGCTGGCACCATGATTTCATGTGCCAGCCAGGAGCGTCTTGTTTGACCAGGCTGGGAATTGTATGACTGAGCTCTGACTCACTGGAGGCGCAGATGCACCAGTCTAGCACACAGCCACGTTCAGACATCCTCTCCTCCACCCCAGCGCAGGAAGCTGCTACACCCACAGCAGGCACAGCACTGTGGGTACCAAGTCCTTTTCCTCAACCAGCACAGTTCATAGCCCAGCACTGCAGCTCACATCACCACCTATTTACTTCTACGCCACCACACCACACTGCAAACCAAAGCAGCTGACAGGCCGGTGCATGCCCATTACTGCCGATCCGGTAATTCACTGTGTGCCCCCCACACCAGGGGCAAGAGGAGGACCTTGGAAGTCCCTGCAGCGTGCACTGCCAACCCCTGTGGCTGTGTGCATGGCCCACTGACAGGAGCCCGAAATTTGCAGAGTTACTGTTTGATTTTAAAAGCACGGAGGGAATCAGTGAATTGCCAGTTATCCCGAATACGTGTGGCAGGGTAAGGAACATCTCTTGCTAGGCTTCCTCTTGCAATTCATAAGACATGACATCTGTTAACGCCAGGTGGAGAGTAGCATCAGAGGTGAGGGGAAAAGGTTGATTTTGGTTTTTTTCCACCAGTGATGCTAATTATAGTTTTATTCAGGCTTTTGGTTTTGTATTTCCTTGGAAATCCCAACTCCTGGAAGTAAGTTGGGAGAGGAGAACCCCAGCTTTCAAGCCAAAAGAGTTACTCAGGAAAGTGGGGTCCTGGGAAATCTGGTAATTTGAAAGTCGAAAGGTAATTATAAATTCATTAATTTAAAACAAAATGCTACTTGTTGAATTCATGTGGTATTATACCAGAACAGTGATTTTTTTTCTTATTCTATAGGTTTGGCTGAAAGAGCATTTGTGAACCACTTCATATTTCTGAGGTATGAATGCTCTTCTGGTTATGTTCTGGGAGCAGCTATTCCTAAATATCTTCAGCTCACACCAAGTGCCAGATCTGTTCACAAGCATGGCCAGGTAAGGTATTGTTCCACGTTGTTACGAAATTCCCCACGAGCATCCTTGAGTTAAAACAGTTACTCTTATCATCCATCAACAGACCCAAACCAGTATATAAACTTCCAACTAAAATGCAGTACGTTCTCTCCCTTCTGTGCTTACTTGAGCAAGGTTAGGGTAGCACTGTGAAAGACAAGAATTACTACAGATCAAACTCAGGAATAAAGTGCTGCAGTGATGAAAAGTGGAATGCAGAGAACTAGAGGCACACAGATTCATTTTGAAATCAGAATAGCTTAGATCCCCCAATTAACTTGAAATGAAGAATAAGAAAATGCTCTCTGGCTTTGTCAGGCATTTCTGAAGGCTTTTACAGTTTACTGCTGGAAGTTTTGATAGAAAAACACAAGGATAAAAAAGGCACAAGTCTTATTTAACATGCTGTCCACATCAAATAGGAACTTCTTTTTAAATCATTGTGGGTTTTTAAAGCAATCTAGTCTCAAAAGGTGAATGGAAATTACCATTTTAGAAAATGTCTAATATTACTAACCTATTTGGCAAGGAGATGCAGATGTGCCCCTAGACTGGAAAATGCTAACAAGAACTGAAAGACCCACCTGTCCCCTGGAAAACTTACTATTTATACCCTGGCACGCTCCTCAGCTAGATGCTAACCATGGTAGAGCACTGGCTTGTGCTTCTAACTTTCTCTTGGCTTGAAGAGACAGCAGTTCTGCTTCCACTCTGGCACGCATCTTGTTGCTGCAGCTCTGTTTGTCCTCCCCAGTTGAAACAAAAGCTCAAAGAACACCTTAACTCCATTGCCCAACAGTTTTAGCCAAATGGGTTTTAAGATACTAACTTGCAAGGACCTCGCATGCACAGTTATTTCTTCAAAAAGACACAAGAGTTGAAGCAAACAGATGGTCTGTTTGTAAGAGCTCCATCAACAGGCACACTTTACTTCAGCTAGTGCAGTGACTACATGCACGTGGGATTTATATTAAAAAAAAGGCTCATGCATACTTCTCTGCATTTATTTTCTCACCTTTCCTCTCTTTGGGTGTTGTTTTGGTGGGGTGTTGTTGTGGTGTGTTGTTTGGGGTGTTGAGGTGTTGGTCTTAACACTGGATCCTCTCAGGATATCCAGATACCCTCTTTGAATGAGTTTCCTGCCCTCTTTCTAATCACCAGTGCAACAAATTTTCTTCTTCTATCTGTCCTGCCATTAAATCAGAGCCCTGAGTGCTATGAAACCACATCCTTCTGTTCCTTTTCTGCTCAAACTTTCTTTTTGCAGTCTACTGCTTGTACAAGTTGTGTCTTTGTTCTGCTCTGGGATTTTCCACTCTTCAAATGGCCTATTTGTGTTCCAAAGAAAATGGAGAAAACACTCTCCTTTGACAACCTGAACATGACTTAATGACCTTCTGTTGTCTTTGGTCTGAAAGATGCCATAGCCCCAGCTTCACATACGTGAGGTATTTGGTGGTATAGCGATTGCATAAGATCAATCAGGATTCCTGTGATGTGTTTAGACAGGTTCCCCAATTGCCACACAAATATTTTGAAAGTAATCTACTCCTGTGTCAAAAGTGATATGTCTAAGGCCTCACTGTAGGAAGTGACAGGACTCTATTGTTCAGCATAACTGAATTTGGGCTTGTTTCACCTCGTGCTGACAGACCGGCAGGCTCGGCCCGGACCACACGTCCGCAGCATGGGAGGTGTGCCTTCAACCTCCTGCTGCAACAGCAAGCTCTAACTTGGTCTTCCTGTAAGATGCTAAGTAACATCTCCAGCACAGGACTTTTGCTAGTGTAAAACTGAGGTGTTGCTGTTCTAGAGCTGACAGACAAACAGTATTGGACAGAGATAAGTAACAAGAGGGGAAATTTTCTATATAGTTCTCACCACCAGTCAGAAGGTTTACTTACAAAGTGAGGGTGCTGCAACAAGCCCTAACATATAGGGGAACGTGGTGCAGAACATCTGCCTTGTGTAATCACCATCTGTCTAAAATATCTGGGCAAGCAACACCTGAACTGCAAGTTAGAGCTAAGAGAGTAGAGAGCCCAGAGAGTGCGCTAAGCTTGTCCTGGGTTAGCTCATCCTACAGTTGACATGGAGGTGCCCAAAGACTTCCCAGAAAGTCATTCTGACAGTTACTTGACCTGAAGAGCCTTCAGCCACAACAAAACCAGAAGAGGCTGTGGCAGACGGACACACTCCTAGTGTATCTTGTGTTTAGAGATAAAAGAAAGGAAAACCAGAATAAAACTTGCATCACTCAGCATGGCTTCACAGAATAACCCAGTTATTTACTGTACTCAGAGTTTCTCACTCCTCCCTCGCTACCACTTTCCTTGACTCCATCCTGTTTGCCTGTGTCATTCATTCATCATGCCACAATCTGCAGGTGGTCTACTGGCTCTGGGCTTTGCTCTTGTACGTTTCTGACCCAACAGCATCCACACAAGCAAGGCAACCAAAACAAGCACAGACTTGTTGAGTAAAGGCATTTGAGGCAACTTAAATCTTTTGCAATACTGAAGTGACAGCCACAGCAAACCAGGCATAACAATGCACCTTGTAAAACAGGGAGCTCAGCAACATGCTTGGAGTCTCAGCTCTCTAACCTCAGAGGAACACTGCTGATAGGCACTGGTGGAGCGTCTTATTTCTCCTCCCAGCCATGTGTGAGTTCCTTTATTTTCTTCCCTTGCAAATATAAAGAGATCTTAGAATCCAGTGGAGCAACAGGTGAGAACAAATTGTTATAACTGATGAAGATGACTTTTACTGTGTCTTCTAGCTACTTCTGTGATTTCTTCTGCTTCTTTTCTTCCTTCTTTTCTTCCTTTCTTTCTACTTAGTCACTTGCTTTCTCAAAGCCCTCAGTGTGGTTCAGCCCCAAGTTCCCTGCTAGATGCCAAGTTTCAAAGTTCCCAAAGTACCTATCTATGCACACCGTTATAAATAACATTTCCACATTTAAGCCAACTGGATCCTGAGCTAACCTGGTTTATAGCCATCTGGAATTCTTCAGAAAAAGTGACTTGTAAGCACTGTAAACACTTTTGTCTTCCCAGAGGACACCAAGAGTTTCCAACTTCACTGCCATCTTCATTTTGTGATCTGGGTTCAAGAGCAAGGTATAGATTTAAAGAAGATGATAATGCAAATAGTATTAATAAAAGAAACCTCAGAGTGATCTGCTTTTCCCTAATAAGGCAGGCTCTATCAGTGTCCCAAAGGCAGCAAGGTGCCAATATAATTAATCAGTCTGTTTTTAGTCCTCCCTAGACAGCAATATTAACAGTTTGTTTCAGTGTGTTTATATGGGCCTGACAGGTCTTCAAGATGCTGTGTTCACTTTCTTGTGATTAATAGTCATTCACATACTAAGGTGAAGACCAAGCAGAAAAAGAATGTTTTAGAGTAGGACAGATAACTGGATTCTCTCCCCAGCCTTTCATTTCCAACTAGGAAACAGTACTAAATTTAGGAATGCTGTCTCACCATATTGTTTACACTCCTTTTCTTGCAACTTGCCCATATGATGAGCCAAAGGGAAATTTAAATCACATATTTTCTCTGCTTACTTTTCAGCTTTGCTCTATAAAGCCATCACTTGGATAGTGAATGTCTGCACACTGTGATACTACATGTGGAAAACAAAGCTCCTGGGACTAGTTTTGAGCAAGAAACTCCTGGGAAAAGAACTTTTCTTCCTTTCCATCTCTGCAGATCTCTTAGGGGAGTTCTGAGGGACCAACTGACCACTAAGCCCACCCCAACACAGACTTCACCAATCACAGAGCTGGACTCTTAAGGTGTGTTTTGTACATTCCTTCAGTGGCTTTTACAGCATGTTTAACAAGTCCTAGCAAACTCGAGATGCTTCTTCCCTGGTGCAAAAACAAACCCTTCTTGTGTTGTGGTCCTGCTCCACCACACTGCATTAGTGTGAAGGAACCCTTAGATAAGGGAGTGTTCACTATTTTTCTCAGCTTCCCCTTCTGGGTGTTTCATTTTGATACAGTTTCTTCTCTCTTCCCCCTACCCCAACTAAAGTCCTTGCACACATTTGTGTGCCAATTTTTGTCCATTCTCTCTCCACTTCCTCAGCTTTTGTCACCTCTCCTTTTGGGAGGTAGGTTTTTGGGCTCCCTCTTTGTCCTGGTGTCTTCATTAACTCTTAATTTCCTGAGATCCCGTCCCTCTTTGAATCATCTCCTTCTCCTGGCTTTCCCTCATCCCTTTGTCTCTAGTCCATACATTTCTCTGCTTAGGCCTCCTTTGATCTCTCTCTTCTTTCACTCTCTTACCCAAGCCCATTCAGTCTCATCCCTCCTCCTGTCTATTTTAATCAGGGCATTCTTTTCTTCAGCATTAATCAGAAAGCATAATTTCTTTTCTGCCACTTTTTTCTGAACAGGAGCCTTCACAAATCTTATTCTCCTTTTAGTTTTATTGCAGTTGAAGAGCGTGGCATAGGAAAGTTATTATAGCTGAATAGCAAAGCAGCTCTGCAAGATAATACTGTCCCCTAGAATAAAAGAAAAATCACCTAATTTTTAAACTGCTGTAAGCTGCCCTACCAAATAATAGGAATTGAGCAGTAAGACACACACACATGTTAACACGTAGCGGGTCTGACACAACAGCTCAGCAGTGCTCTCCAGGAACCTGTTACTATATCCTTCTCGCAATTGTTCTAGGTAGCTCACCAAAGCAATGACATACAGGTTATGTACCAAATACAGCACACCACCTCACTCCTCACCTGGGAGGTACAGCCTCCTCTCCCTCCCAGAACACTGAGGTTCCCCATCCCTAAAACACCATGCTCAAAGTACAGCCACTGATGTCATCTGCTTTCTTGCCCTTTGGCAGCCCATAATGTTAAAGCGGCGTCTTTCCTATTTGCAGTCTTACCTGACTTGCAAACTTTGGGTATACAAATACTGACAGATGCATTTGCCATCAGGTGAGCTGCAAATGCCTGGAGCCACTCATCTCACAGTCTGGCAGGGGCACAGACATCTCCCCATCTCTTTCAGAGATCCATGGCAAAAGTGACTTGGGTCTTTTAAGGTCACAAGTGGCTTGATGGTTTTAAGAAGATTGTTCATTTTTGGCTTGATACAAAAATGCAGCAGCAGCTGAACAGACTAACATACAGCACTTCTACAATGAAGTTCACTTTTTATAAAACTACTGTTTCCACCACACAAAACTTGACATGAAACATCTGCTGTGCTGTGATGGTGTGTTTTCCAATAAACAAAACACTCATCACAGCCATGTCACGGATGGAAAAGACAGTGGCCCAGCAAGAGCACAACTTCTCTGGTGTCACATAAATCATACACTGGGTCACATGCTGGGGTGTACATCTGCCTCTGCCTTTGTGTGAGACCGTATCACAGAAGAGGGCACAAGACCTGGGCAGGTGGCTGCCTCTGGCCTCTCTCATGCCTTGCCACACTGTGAGGTGTTTCAAAGGTCCCGAACAGTGGCTACCACACTGTGATGCTGAGGCAGGGAGCATGAGGTATCACACCTGGCTGAAAATACTCATGCACAGCCAGGAAGCCTGAGGAGGAGTAAAAGATGCTCACCACACTGTGTGACCCCTGGGCTGCCAGTTGTCAAGAGCAACTTCAGATATTCAGACCTTTTAAAAACAATTTCTCTGGCAGTAGATAACACAGCTGCCCAGCAAAGTCAGATACAAGAACAACATCTTTCCAAGTGAGTAACACCTTCAGAATTAGATTGAGAGTTTATAAAAAAAAAAAGGGGGGGGGAAGAAAAGCAACATGACAAAGAAACTACATCCTTGCACTTTATGCTGTGTGTCGTTCTTACCTTCTACGCAGATCTTCAGCCACTGCTGCTCTGCAGCTGAACAAATAGGCTCGGAGAGATTTTAGCTGCTGTCGAAGGCGGACAACAGTTGCCAGAGGTTCAACATGCTTGTACAACATGGGATTTTCCTGCTGGATATCAATCAATGGCTCCTCATAAACATATTCCAGGAATTCTTTGGCTTGCTTTGATACCTGAAAAATAAAGCAACCAGTTTAGCTAGGCTTTCCTCTCAACTCTTTTGAAGCAGACCTTCCCCTCTGTGATCTGTCAGCTATTTCTGCATCTGAAAACTTCCTCTGTTACCAATTACAGATGAAGACAGAGCTGAAAGCAATCCAACTGTCTCTGCTTATAGCCAAGTCAAACTTCATCAAGCCCATCAGTGTTGAGTGTATGAGATAATTGCTAACTTAACCAAAGTACAGCAACATTTGTAGCCACACATTTTTCCACTGCAGGTTAACACAGCTTATTAGATGTTTTTCAAGTCTAAAAACTGATTACCAAGTTTATTCCCTGTTAATATTTTTCTGTTTGTTCGCTGTTTTGGTTTAATTTTGGCAAGAAGCAAGTGATTAGGTAAGTGCCAAAGCCCACCATTACAGAAGGAAACACAGACCCCGCAAATGCAGTCACACTGTACTATCCCAGGGTGCAGAGCTCTCCTGTAAATACTACCAGCATTTGCTTCATGCTCAGCCAGAATGGTTAAAGTTACGTAAAAATAAAGTAATCACAACCAGATTTCTCAAGCTGTGCTCTTTTCAATGCAGATAAACAAAGTTGAATTTTACTGGTATTACTCACTCCCAAGAGCAACGTTTCATCTACAAGAAATTTTTCTTATGCCTTTTCCATGATAGCATTCTGTTCTATCTCCACCTGCAAAGAGCTACTGTAATCTTGATAAATTAACGGGACTTTTGTTCCCGCTAGAAAAGATACTCCTGTCTCTGAGGTGAGAAGGCCAAATTCCCTCTCATTCCTTATTTCTGCATTTTATCACAGCTGGAAATGAGAAGATGGGATTATCTGAAATGAGCTGCAAATCACTTGAAATTGTGCTACAGAAATACTGTTCACTCCATAATTCAATTAGTCCTAAATCGGTGTTTACACGGAGTCAAGGGAGGGATGAATTAGGCTAACAAAAGGAGAAAGGGCACATCATAGCCTCTTGAGATTTAGGATATTATTTCCTTTCTGGTCCTCTAAGGTAGGAAGTAGGTAAAAGCAATATACATCTTTATAAATAGCTTGACTTCCAAAGCCAGTACAAATTAGTAGCTACAGGAGTCACTAGCTACTTACAGGGAAAGCCAGCCCCAAATATAACCTTTTCCCAATGCAGAATAGAAATACAAGAAATAATACCAAGGTCAGCCTTCCCAACAACAACTACACAGATAATACAGTGTGTAATTTGAAATACTGCAGACCATAACTCCACAGGTTTCCCGGGTCCTGAAGATGTATTCAATATCTCACATATTTGTGTTAAACATCCCACTCCTGTTTTTCTTTTTCTTTTATTTAAAACTTTTAAAAATAGTGCATGTACAAGGAATTGTGCTGTCTGAATGGAAGCACAAGCAACATGCTGTGCAAGGGACAGCACAGGCAATCTGGATTTTGTAGAACAAAACTCTACAAACCCCAAATATGTCAAGTTTTCTAACACTAGCAGTGTTGATGTTTTATGAGACATGCTACCTGCACTGCACAAAAGAGACTGCAGTTAAACAACCTCTTACAATCATTAAACTATGTGGCTGTAATATCTCAGCAATCCCCAAAGACTGCTGCATCTATAGCAAATATTATTCCCTGTCGACCAGTGAGCAGATTAAATCACATATTCAGTGAGGGACACGAATGCTTGGTACAGCAACTAACACCTCTGACTAGGAGGACCCAGTGCCCCGTACCACTTGTAGTTTTACTTCTTTGATTTAAAGCCCTGCTGAAGCAACAGGCTCCTCATCCACTTGCCCTGCTGCCTCAGGACCCAGAGGGAAATTACTGCCTGAGTGCTGCTCCCACACCTGTGCAAACGTGTACCTGTATGGGGCAACCAGCCCAAGGCTGCAATGTGAGGAGCACAGAAACAAAACCCCATCAGAACTGAGGTCACCCGAGCGACTCTGCAGTATGTGTGTGTTGTGATGACAAAGCACTACTGCACAGCCCTGGTGCTGCGTGGTCTGAATGCAGCCTTTGAGGACAGAGGCACACAGCAAACCTCTCTCTCCTTGCCAAGACAACGTACCTGTGGAGCAGAGCATTGGTTGCAGGAAAAGTAGCTTTGCCTAGCATCACTGGCTGACAGGGAGGTGTCACTTACTGACAAAGGCACCCAGGTCATTTAACACATTAACTCCCATTGCCAACCATAAGGAGGTGACAAGAACCTGAAATGGAGTCTTATAATGGGAAGGGTTAGGCAGTCATAGTAATTCAGCTTGCTGCCTGACAGTATTCTACTAGACATAGTAGCATACTCACAGTCCCCCAGTTTTACTGGGCAGACTAGGCACTCCTATCACATAAGCCTGACAGGAGTGAAAAGATGGAAAGTACAACATGGTTTGGGCTTTAAACGTCATACAAGGATGGGAGCATTTCCAGACCTTCCTGTTCTAGAGGCTACAATCTTACAGTTCAGAATTCTATTTACCAGAAGTCAGTCTCCCTTGAAGCTTTCTGGCACAGGGAGTTAATTTCCTGCAGTGTTTGCCTGGCATTCGGCACAGGCTGGAATCCACCTGCACCAAACCATGATACTTACTGGTTTTTGTGTGCAGACAGGGGAAACAGTTGGCCTACATAAAAGGAAGAAAGGACGCTCACCAGATTGCCTCTTCTCTCTTCCCTTTGCACAAACACGTGAGAAATGGAAACAGGAGAGAGGAAAGGAAAGTGAACCTGGGGCCCAAACTGCTGCTTTGGTTATGACAGAAGAAACTTGCCTTACTGCCAAAGAGCTTTTATGCTGTCAAAGGGATTTCTCTTTTCCTACCCATGTGTTTTCAGGTGTTAAGTGCACTGTTGTTTTTCAGGATCCTGGGTATGGCAAGACACAGCTCTACAGATTTCTACCATTTCTGTTTTTTCATGAACTGTTGTGCCAAAAGCAGACAAGAATCTCTCCGTTTGTGAAACCTGATGCAAGAGTTTACTTAACAGGTACATATAGAAGAGAAACACACACAATTGGGATAGATGAGTGGACAGTGAGGTGGGTTGAGAATTGGCTGTCGGACCGAACCCAGAGGGTTGTGATTCGTGGAGTAGAATCTGACTGGAGGCCTGTTACCAGCGGTGTTCCCCAGGGCTCAGTGTTGGGTCCAGTCCTGTTTAATATCTTCATTGACGATCTTGATGAGGGAATAACATCCACCCTCAGCAAGTACGCTGATGATACAAAGCTGGGAGGAGTGGCTGACACGCAGGAGCACTGCGCTGCCATCCAGAGAGACCTGGACAGGCTGGAGAGCTGGGCAGTGAGAAACCAGATGAAGTTCAACAAAAGCAAGTGTAAAGTCTTGCACCTGGGAAGGAACAACTGTTTGTATCAGTACAGGCTGGGGGATCACCTGCTGGAGAAGAGCTCAGTGGAGAAGGACCTGGGGGTCCTGGTAGATGACAGGTTCGCCATGAGCCAGCAGTGTGCCTCGGTGGCCAAGAGAGCCAATGGGATCCTGGGATGCATCAGGAGGAGTGTAGCCAGCAGGTCAAAGGAGGTGATCCTCCCTCTCTACTCTGCCCTGGTCAGGCCCCACCTGGAGTATTGTGTCCAGTTCTGGGCTCCTTGGTATAAAAAGGACAGGGATCTCCTGGAAAGAGTCCAAAGAAGGGCTACGAGGATGATTAAGGGCCTAGAGCATCTCCCCTATGAGGAAAGGCTGAGTAAGCTGGGACTGTTCAGCCTTGAGAAGACTAAGGGGGGACCTAATCAAAGTTTATAATTATCTGAAGCAGGGGATGCAGGGGGAATCAGCCAGCCCCTTTTCAGTGGTCTGTGGGGATAGGACAAGGGGCAATGGCTGCAAGTTGGAGCATAGGAAGTTCCGCACCAACATGCGGAAGAACTTTTTCACAGTGAGGGTGACTGAGCACTGGAATAGGCTGCCCAGGGAGGTGGTGGAGTCTCCTTCACTGGAGATATTCAAGACCCGCCTGGACGCCTATCTGAGCAATATGAGCTAGGGAGCTGCTTTGGCAGGGGGGTTGGACCCGATGATCTCTCGAGGTCCCTTCCAACCCCTACAATTCTGTGATTCTGTGATTCTGTGATTACATCGTATTATCATAAAAGCTCCTGTCCTAGAGTAGCTTTGGTGCTTGCTTTGCCAGGGACAGGTAGGGCAGACTCCATGAAACCCCTGCAGAGGTGGTGAAAAGGTAGCAGTGGGAAGGAGTGCGAGTTTTCAAATTCTTCACTCTCTTTCCCCCCACTTGGTGGACTGACAGGTGTATTTCAGACTGTGAAACATGGAAGCTTTTGAAGACTGAAGCCCTGTTTCACTTCTAACCATCTGTCATGGTTTTACCCTGGCTGAGCATCACGCAGAATCAAACAGAAAGGAGAAAACACCAAAGAATTCACAGAAGTAACAAAAACTACTTGTTATTTTAATGCTATACACGGATGGGATGGAGTTGAGGAGATTTAACTAGCGATGTGTCACTGTCACACTGCCACTGTGGCACATGATGTGCTCTTCACCCTCGTTCCTTGTCTTAGTTTCTGCTCTAATAGCTGGGAATGCTGTAGTGTTTTTCTACCTAATGGATGGCGTTCCTTTCTTAAAACCACCCCTCTTTGCACTTTGGCACAGAGACTCAGGAAGTACCTGCACAGAACTTGCTTGTGCTCCCAAGCCACATTATAGCAGTTCTGCCTGTCTCTGAAAAGTACAAATTGAAAACGTCTCACTGTCATAGCAATACTACATTAGATTAAGTTTCCAATGAATGTTTTGGCTTAAAATTCCCATTTCTTTCAGTGCCTCAGCTGCCTATGCCAAGAGCCCAGAGCATAGTTTTTACCCTGCAGGTTTAGAAAACAAAAGGGTTTATTTTCTTGGCAGTATTACTGACAGCTTGATATGAGGGTTTTGCCTTCCCATCTACTTGCCCCATATCAGGGCTACCTGAAACTACTGTGGACTAGCAATTTTAGTCCTTGGCAAAAGCATCCAAAGAAAGAAATCTTAAATATTTATTCCTAGCTTCTAGCAAAGGGAAGGGGGTTGTCTCTACACGTAGGAGCTTTGTAACCCTGAAGAATCTTGCATTTCGTGGCGCAAGACTATCATTTTCCTGATGGCAGGCTCTGGCTACCTTTTAATAATCTCCCCATCTGACAAATTTTCTCCTTCGAGAGAGCTACTTTTCCTCTAATATGACTCATTTACTGGTTATTTTTTTCCTTTTCAAATAGCCCATAATAATAATAATAATAATAATAATAATAATAATATTCGCAGGCACAAAACATCAAACAGCCTCTCCTAACAGTGGCTGCTAGGTCTGAAGCTCTAGCATGCTCTGGATTCCTTATGAGTTTGTTATTGTTTCAGCACACGCTCCCCGAGATGGCCAAACAACACTGCTACCATGTTTGCTGGCATAATGCTTCGAGGCACGCGATCAGCTGCCCCTATCTAGCAACCAGCCACTGAGACAGCAGCAAATAGCAGATCAGAAAAGTTTTAGAGAAGCTGCTTGTGTGGCAAGTGAACAACTGTAAAGTTTCCCCTTTATGTTACTTTCAGCTGCCTGGTCCAAACAAGTGCTATAGTGATGTCCTTTCAGTGTCCTCGAAATGTTTGTGCCAAGAGACAGGACATACCTGTGTCTTGCAAACACCACGTCTGGATATGCCATTTCCCTATAGGATTCCCATAATTTTAGTATCCATCAGCAAGCAGTGCCAATCCATATTCTCTCGTGTTCATTAAACAGGTACTTGTGCCCTGTCCCTCCCTGTCTCCTGAACAACCAGACAAGCAATGATGGAAAAGATGCTATTAAGAAAGAGGAGCATGGCTGCTCCAGTGGCAGAACACCTTAGGCCTGGCTAAGGAAACTGTCATGGAGATGTCTTGTTGAGAGACTGGCTCATTCTGGCAAGAGGGACACATATGACAGTATTCGCAGCCAATGCCTGCAATCTTCATCCTGTTGCAATGTCTGTGTTTCTATCTAAAGGGTGATTCAGTTCATTTGCTAGTAAGCCAACCTTCAGGGAGATTACCTTGTGTTTGGAAGTGTCCCAGTTATGAACCAGCCGCGCAGGGATGAGGAAGCTGTCATCCACATGGCAGGTGCTGCAGTAATACCATCCACTGTAGCTGCACACCTTGGCTTTCCCATTGGACAAGCCTATGGAGCGCTGACAGCCTGGAAAAGAGAGGGGGGAAAAGTCTGTGTTTGTACACACAGGATGCAGTAAGAAAAGCAATTATTTCTCCATCTGAAACCCTTTTATTTATTTATTTATTATTTTACCAATGAACCATTTCTCCTTCCCTAAAAACAGAGGAATAAGTTCTTGGAGTAGCGCTAAGCAAGGATACATTAAGTTGGGCATTTATGACAAACAGTTCAGAGCACAGTCAAAAGATACTTATTATTCCTCAAGAAACAAAGGCAGAAGACCAACTTTGAGACACTGAGCATTTAAAAGGCACAGCCATCTGAACACCATGACCTGAAGCCTAGGAAGACACCAGCCCAGAGAAGTACTATGTGCTCACCCCAGACAACTCCCATTTTCCCCATGTGGAATGGGCCAGCAATGGCTGCCCAGAGGAGCACAAGCTCGCTCCTGCTGACAGCCAGACAGCACGCTGACTTGGCAGGTAGGATTTGGCCTCAGAATTAGCACAACCAGGGCAAACCACAGTCAGACCATGAATAATAACTGTGAGCAACGGTCACACTGAAATTGAATAGTCCATGACTAGCAGCAGTGAGACAGTTCTGTTTCCTGCAGGTTTTTTCCCCTTACAACTGGATTTCCCTATGTCTTACAAGGTCTGAGGTCTGCCTGGTACTTTTTTCACAGGTGGATTCCTTGCCTCTTCCCATGCCCTCTTGTGTGTGCATCCCTGGAGTAAAACAATGTAGTCTGCTGCTGCTTCAGCTGGAAAGAACTAACACAGAGCCCTCCTTCACCTGATCACCCGATTTCACAAAAATACACAGAAACTCAATGTACATGACACCTCTATCTTGCTCTCAACTGTGGCTAAAGTGTGCCAGCAGGTTTAATAACATTAGAGTGGAGGGTTAAAGACAGAATCACAGAATTATCAAGGTTGGAAAAGACCTAGAAGATCATCCAGTCCAACCATTCACCTATTACTACTAGCTCCCACTAAACCATATCCCTCAATACAACATCCAGTCTTTCCTTGAACACCCCCAGGGTTGGTGACTCCACCACCTCCCTGGGCAGTGCATTCCAGTGCCTGACTACCCTTTCTGAGAAGTAGTGCTTCCTAATGTCGAGCCTGAATCTCCCCTGGTGCAGCTTGCTACCATTCCCTCTAGTTCTGTCACTGCCTACACGGGAGAAGAGGCCGACCCCCAGCTCACTACAACCTCCCTTCAGGAAGTTATAGAGAGCTATAAGGTCTCCCCTAAGCCTCCTCTTCTCCAGGCTGAACAATCCCAGCTTCCTCAGACGCTCCTCGTAAGGCCTGTGTTCCAGACCCCTCACCAGCTTAGTAGCCCTCCTCTGAACGCGTTCCAGAGCCTCAATGTCTTTCCTGTAGTGAGGGGCCCAAAACTGAACACAGTACTCGAGATGCGGCCTCACAAGTGCTGAGTACAGGGGGACAATTACCTCCCTGCTCCTACTAGTAACACTATTTTTGATGCAAGCCAGGATGCCGTTGGCCTTCTTGGCCACCCGCGCACACTGTCGGCTCATGTTCAGCCGTGCATCAATCAGTACCCCCAGGTCCATTTCCTCCACACAGTCCTCCAGCCACTCCGCCCCAAGCCTATAGCGCTGCCTGGGGTTGTTGTGGCCAAAGTGCAGGACTCGGCATTTGCTCTTGTTGAACCTCATGCCATTGGCTTCAGCCCAGCTCTCCAGCCTGTCCAGATCCCTCTGTAGGGCCTCGCTACCCCCAGGCAGATCCACACTCCCAGCCAATTTAGTGTCATCTGCAAACTTACTGAGGGTGCACTCAATGCCCTCATCTAGGTCATCAATAAAGATATTGAAGAGGACAGGCCCCAGCACCGACCCCTGGGGAACACCACTCGTGACCGGTCGCCAGCTGGATTTAACTCCATTTACTACCACTCTCTGAGCCCGGCCCTCCAGCCAGCTCCTTACCCAGCCGAGGGTGTACCCATCCAAGCCACGGGCTGCCAGCTTCTGCAGGAGAATACTGTGGGAGACAGTGTCAAAGGCTTTGCTGAAGTCTAGGTAGACCACATCAACAGCCTTTCCCTCATCCAGCAGATGGGTCACTAGATCATAGAAGGAGATCAGGTTGGTCAAACAGGACCTGCCCTTCATGAACCCATGCTGGCTAGGCCTGATCCCCCGGCCATCCCGCACATACCGCATGATCTCCCTCAAGACTATCTGTTCCATAACCTTCCCTGGAACCGAGGTCAGGCTAACAGGCCTGTAGTTCCCCGGATCCTCCTTACAACCTTTCTTGTAAATGGGAGTCACATTGGCAAGCCTCCAGTCTTCTGGGACCTCACCAGTCAGCAAGGAGGACTGATAGATAATGGAAAGCGGCTCGGCTACCACCTCTGCCAGTTCCCTCAGCACTCTCGGGTGGATCTCATCCGGCCCCATGGACTTGTGGCAGTCCAGTTGGAGTAGGAAGTCTCTGACTGTTTCTTCCAGAATCACAGGGGAGTTAGCATGCTCCCCAGCTGAGACTACCAGGTCAGAGAGAGGGGTACCCTGAGGATCTGTTTGACCTTTAAAGACAGACGTAAAGAAGGCATTCAGAACCTCCGCCTTTTCCTTATCCTCAGTGATCACATTCCCAGCCTCATCCAGTAAAGAGTGGATATTCTCCTTTGTCCTCCTCTTACTGTTAATGTACTTATAAAATAGTTTATTATTCTTTTTCACCCCAGCGGCTAGGTTAAATTCAAGCTGGGCTTTTGCCTTTCTGATTTCACCTCTACACATCCTGACAACTTCCTTGAATTCATTCTCAGTTACCCGTCCCTCCTTCCACAGGCGGTAGATTCTCTTTTTCTCACGGAGCCTCAAGAGTAACTCCCTATTCATCCACGCTGGTCTTCTTCCCCGCTGGCTCATTTTGCGGCTCAGGGGGACCACCTGCTCCTGCGCCCTTAAGACTTCCTTCTTGAAGAGCAACCAGCTCTCTTGTACCCCTTTGTTCGCTAAGACTGAATGCCAAGGGACTCCCCCTACCAGTCTCTTGAACAAATCAAAGTCTGCCCTCTGAAAGTCCAAGGTAGCAGTTTTACTATTCCCCCTCCAAGCTCCACCATGAATTGAGAAATGTATCATTTCATGGTCACTCTGTCCAAGGCAGCCCCCAACCTTCACATCTCCTACCAGACCTTCCCTGTTCACGAACAGCAGGTCTAGCGGGGCAGTTCCTCTTGTGGGCTCTCTGACCAGCTGCATCAGGAATGCATCCTCTGTGCACTCCAAAAACCTCCTAGACTGCTTCTTCTGTGCTGTGCTGTACTCCCAGCATATGTCAGGGAAGTTGAAGTCCCCCATCAGCACAAGGGCTGATGACCGTGCAGCTCGTGCCAGCTGCTTGTAGAACACCTCATCTGTCTCTTCATCCTGGTTTGGCGGTCAGCACAGTCCCATTAAACAACCTGCTCAGGAAGTGAGGCTAAAAAGGTTTGGGTAAGATATAATGAGATGTCTGCGGTTGTTATTAACACCTTTTTGACACAGCACACATGACAGTATTTCTGCTTTTCCTTCAAATGTTCATGTCCCCATATGACATTTACAGCTACAGACACAATTAGTGCCAGAGCCCCACTCCAGCATATGCTTTATGCTCAGACGGTCTCTGCTGGAGCCGATTAGTAATGCTGGTCAGCAGAATCCTCATACCTCGCTTTTATGGAAAAAATGTTGGTGAAACAGAGTTTTTCAGGCAGAAGTCAACCAACTGACTGCTTTTGTCAGTATAACTGATTTTGCTGAGTATAATTATGTAACTTGTTCCACTGAAGTAATTTTTTCCCTCAGTATAAGTAACCCTGATTTGAGGGGAGATTGCAGTTCAACTAGTCTAGGCATAAACCAAACTCCTCCATCTCCCCCTTAGCTGATGCTACCATGTCCCCCCCAACCCCAATCCAAATAATCAGAATAACTTGACCAACAGAACGAGGTCACTTCCTCCTCTTCATTTAGCCACTGATTCTCTGCAATACACCCTTATCAAGTGAAGCAGTGTGGAACATGTCCTGTCTCCTCTCTTTATGCTTTATTTTGAAGGAATTTCTTGAAAAAGGCAAATATATAAACAGGTCAGTTGATGATAGAGATACTTAGCTATCTCTATGTATAAACATATAAACTCAGCATACCTAATGCAAAAATGCATTCTCAGCTAATAAAGACAAAACCAAACCATTATGACTGCAAACTATTATCATTGTAGAAATATTTTGGTATAGTAAATATCAGCAGAAAGTTTTGCGAAAGGGTATTTTTAGGGCAGACAGAATCAGGGATGCCTTTTGTAAGGGTAAAGTCAACTCAAGTAATTCAGCAGTGTGCTACAAAGAAAAAAAGATGGTGTATGACTGTGGCTTGGGATCAGAACTTGGGAGACAACAACTTCATACTTCCCTCAGTGCAAAGAACATGTTTTCTCAACTTTGCCTTCCTTTTTTATAAAAAACAGCTACCTGACCAGTCAGTTAAAAGAGTTTCCATGTGGTCCTGCTCCACCACACTACTACAGATGAAGTCAGCAGGCACACCTGGCAGCAAGCTCAGTATCAGTGCTTTGTAGTACAGAGAGAACTAATATTTTCATTTTTAAAATGCATTCCTAAAGGTGAAGATTCTGAACAGCTGACGAGACATGGAATACTAGTCCTGTTCATCTGACATGATGTTCATCTGACTAGTAGCTCTGGAAGATGTTTGCAGACGGTACTCACCCTGTTGCTATGGAGCCCGTGTTTTTAAAGGCATAACAGAGGTAAATCTTGCTCCTCTATAAAGGAAACAGAGAAATATACCCACTCCTCTCCTCATGGAGCAAGATGAAGGAGTCCATGAAAGAACACTCCCCTTTCCCAAGCTAAATGGGAACAAGTCCTAAGGAAGGATGTTTGTGTTAGGATACTTCTGTACAGCACATTCTTCTGTGGCAGCCTCGCTGAAAGAAGTGAAGGGTCTGAACCTCTCCCCTCACTAGCTGCCTGCGGATGAAACAGGCACTGCTAAACAACACCTATTCCCTAGCTCAGTGTGTTCAGAGCGGCTGATGAAGTGCCAGTGGTAAAGCTCTGTCTGAATGAGACCGAAATCTCCTAGCTCAATGCCACTGAAACCTGGCTAATTATTCCCCATTAGCCAACACTTTCCACCTGGGAGTGATGGTGGGGATTGGACAGGACATGCCGATTTCACCTAAGTGTCACTGTGCACTCCTGCACTCCACAGGCTGCTAGTCTGTCTTCGCACCCTAACTCCTACCCACTGGTCTGAAGGCAATAAGCTAAACTCCAATGTGAATTGCCATCACCCTAAACTGAAACCTTTGCAGATGGAAAGTCATCATTTTAAGGCCTAATTTCTTGCAGCCTCCTAGAGCCAGAACTCGTTCTAGTCCACAGAGAGTTTCCTCAGGAGATGACTGACAAAGCACAGAAGTCCAGCCTGAAGAACTGAAGGTCTCTGGGGTGAGGACTGGCTATTCTTCCCTTCAGAAAGAGTGGTTTTATAAAGAGAAGAAAGTGGAATAAGTTCCTACCCAACCAGCATGGATTGCTTTTTCCCTTATTCTAGGCTTTTCTGAGCCCATGTTTGTTTCCTTGCTCCTCAGAAACACATTTTTACAAAGCGTATTCCTCATTCCTCTTCACATTCTCAAGAAAATCCAATTCTGCAAAGCCACGTAACGGCTGTACAGTTTGGAGTATTTTAGATGAGAATGTGGCACTGGCACCTACCTTACATTTTCCTTTACCTTACAAGCTTTGCTGTTTGAAAATCACCATCCTTTCCATTCCTATCTGTGTGGTTCATAATGATGGCTATTTCTACAATCCTTTCAAATCAAGTTATCAAAGCACTGATTTTCTTTGATGTTATGCAGTTCAAAGTGATGTAGTGTGACAAACATATTTCTGTGGCATAGATCACTTATGCTACTTTGTTTTTTTAAAGATAAAAAAAAAGAGCAAGCATGAGAGAGAAGGAAGAGGAGGAAGGAATAGCTTGTGGCTTAAAGCCCTTGGAAATCCCGCACTGGGACATTTAGGTACATAAACTTGCCATCATGATTACGAGAAGCAAAGACAGTACTGATTCCTGGCTTTAAACTCTTGAGTACCCCCCCACAGAAGACAGTCCGATGTAGCTGACCACCTCAGAGATTGATAACACAACAAATAGTTTGGGGTGAGAGAAGGGACCATTTCACGTTTGCAGAGAAAACACTTACTTGCCTATTCCACAGGATGGGGGAAAAAGCTGCACAACTTTCACCAAGCCCATCTCACCTATTCCTAATGCCCACACAGAATATTACCCATAAAACATTTGTACAAAGGTCTGGCAAGCCCTGAGCTGAGAGCAAGGAGAATACTGCAGTATCTACTATTACCCTAAATCATCCCTACCTAAAGGATGTTACAGAGCAAGCTACAGAGGGAAGAAGTGTAGTTGTAGGTATACTGTTAGCAAAGTGAGGGAAGGAATAATCCCAAACCTTTCATCACAGAAAATACAACAAAACAGCCTTGGAATCAAGCAAAGAAAAGAGGGGTTAGAAAAAATAGCAGCAAGGAAGTGCTGCTGGGCACAGATGAACCTCTCTCAACAACATGTCTGTGAGCAGAGCAGGAGTATAAACATCAAGAGGCTCATCTCCAAGTGCTAAGACTTTGGGAGGAAAGAAGTATAGGAAGATGAGGTTATAAGGTTGTAACAAGTCTCTCTCCTTGACTTACGGTGGTGGTAAGGACAGTATGGAGAAAGAATTCAAGACAGCTGAATATAACTCTTCCTCTGCAAAGCATTGAAAACACCACTTCTGCGACTTTCAGGGTGCTGCATACTCTTATGGTCAAGACAGACACACACAACTATTCTTTTTATCCAGATACCTTTTTCTTTAATCTTTTAGCAAGAGAAGAGGTGTAGCTCCACAGTGAAACACAGAAAGTGGAAGCCTGTAGTGGTTTAAACTATCCAGCAGCTAAAACAACCACAGAGAGTTTGCTCGCTCCCTCTGCAGTGGGATGGGGGAGACAATAAAAAAAAAGAAAAAAAAAAATTAAATTCATGGGTTGAGATAAAGACAGAAAGCTGATGTTCAGCTAGCTCTTGAACTGTGTCACCCCCTAACCAACCCCCAGTTGTGTACAGAATAAGACATCATATGGTATGGAACATCCCTCTGGCCAGCTTGGGTCAGCTGCCTGGCTGTGTCCCCTCCCAGCTTCACGGGCAGCAGGAGAAGCTGAAAAGTCCTTGACTGCTTGGGAACAACTGAAATATCAGCGTGTTATCAACAGTATTCTCAACCTAAATCCAAAAAATAGTACTATACCAGCTGTTAGGAAGAAAATTAACACTATCCCTGACAAAACCCAAACTAGAATTAAGTACACAACTGTTTTCCTTATTCAATAACATTCCTTGCTCAGTATCAGGAAAAAGCAACTCCCTTGTGATTGCATACTATAATTAAATCTGTGACAGATTAGCTTGGAAGCTAATTCATTTAGAAACAACAGACAATATGAAGAGAAGAAAATGACCCACAGACTTCAAAAGGCTTCCAGCTTGACAAAGCCGTACAACAGACTAAGAAGACAGAGCACAGCAACAAATTTTCGGAGCGTCGGATCAGTCATGCGACATGGCTCTGGCTGCTCAGCACGAGCAGAGAGAGAAGGTGAGAACTGCTGCAGCTGCTGGCTGGGTGCTTCTGTGCTTTTATTCCAGTTCGCTCCCCCATGGGGAACTCCAACTCATGAGGAAGACACGCCAACAACCCAGCTCAGTTCTTCCTCATACTGACCCAGGTTTGAATTTGTGTTACACTTTGTCCCGTTCCTAGTATTGGTTTGTTTCCAAAGGAATTCCCTTTCTAAAGAAGTAATCAGAATTCATAAACCTCCAAGCAAAGGCTCACACCTTAATCACCTTGCCTCCTTTTTTGTGAGCTTCTTACAGACTTTAAAAAACCCAACAAACCTCACAACAAAACCTCAACAGAGTAAAGGCAGTCATTTTTCCCTGTTGAAGCCCCTAGCCAGTTATAAGTACCTAAGCAACATAGAAATCCCACATTATTGATGTCAGCAATGTACAAAGCCCACTTTAATTATAATCTAGATCAGCTTCTCCAGAAATAAGGAATAGTTGACTAGTCCCCAAGTCCTAAGCTAATTTTTTTTTAAAAAAAACAGACTCCAAAGGGTGGACCAACCATTCTAAGTCACTGGAAACGTTGACTATTAGCTGGAGCTCCGGACTAAGCCCTAATTAAAAGCCTTCCCATGCTCATTAGTGTCATCTGAAGATACAATGCATAGCCCTGTCTTTCCTGGCCACAGAGCCCAGCTCAGCTAATTTAGCCCACCCAGTCTAGGCTTGCTGGCTACAGGCTCTAGCCTGGTCTGAGGAGACAAATCTGAGAAGATGGGTCTGAGTGACCCATCCCATCTTACTAGTGATGTCTCACAGCCACACAACTGCAGATGAAGTGAATGACCCTCTAGACACCTAGATTTTCTTCCAATCAGTGAAGACTGGATTACCATAGATACCCAGTATTTAGACTGCTAGGGGTAGGTGAAGTAAACAACACTTTTTACATCACTCATGGTGAACACAGAGCTGTGACCCTCTCCCAGAGGATGAACAAAAGAAGAAATCATCACTGTGGAAACAAGACTGGTGATAGCACATATACATAGACACACAATGTTGTGTCTATCATCCTCTGTAGAAGATACCACACAAGCATTCTGCAAGTTACAAAGCTAAATTCTGCCTTCCCAATAAAACTAACAGCAGTTAAGCCTGCAAATGTAACTGAAAATACCAGGTGTCAAAGGGTAAGCTTGTACTTTGCATATATGTCAAGAACAACATTTCATCAATAAATCAGGACCAAAAAATACTAGCTGTGTGTCAAGCAACTGCAACAAAACTATCTGCTTGGATTTCCCTAGAATATAAATTCCTTTGGTGTCAAATGCTGAGAAGAACCAAGATGCCGTTCTTCCCAGGGAACATGCTCCAAGGGAAGCATAAACAGCTACAAAGCTGTACCTGCTTCACACACAGTTATAGTTTGTGACTCCTGTAACACGCAGCCAGTTTGCATTCTCCTCGCACACCCTTCCAACTCATTTCTCCCCATTCCCAGAAGAATGCTGAGAAGAACACTGCTCACCTCTTTCCCCCATCCCTTGCAGGATTATTCTCTGCAATACTGGTGCTCTGCTGAGACTCTGAGGCACTGCCTGACAGAAGGGAATGGCAGATCCATGACTTATTAGCAGGATTCAGTAATTCACCAGCTCTTTAAGCAGGGATGGGAACTAAACACACTCTGGGCCAGCTCTTGAAGTCTGCCAACTATGGGTAACTAGATGATTTGAGCATAATTAATAACGGTATTCCCATTCCTAGAGCTGATTGCACTCATGCTTGGGTTTATATACTGAGAATGTAGACAGGAGAAGGCCAGCTGTCTGTGTGATCAGAGCAAACACTGGCGCCAGTGTCCTCAGCTGTGGCCAGGTCATTCAGCAAAGAGTGCCTGCCTAACTCAGTTTTTATTTCTGCTCCACAGTTCATTTGAGGACCACTTACTCCTGCACTGCTCACTCATTTACTCGCACTGAAGGCTACCTGGTTTGCTAAGTTTCATTTATTTGACACCACAACTATTGACATACCTTAGAAATAATCATATGCAGTATTCATACTTACACAGCAGAACTGAGACATAACAGCAAAAAAAAGAAGAAATATTTTATTTGTGATGGGAAAAAAAGAACCTATCGAAACCCTGAGAGTTGTTCAGAGGCAGGTTAGAGCACTAGGGTTACCTATCCCCAGAGAGGCAGCACAGGCACCTTTTAAACCTGACAGAAGGAATATGGAGACTTATCAGCCAAGACATCTGTACCAGCTGTTCTGTCTGGAGGGCCCAAGCAAAGCAGCCAGTGTAAGACCAGCTGAGTGTTGCAAAGTGCACATCAGGGTGCAGGACAGTCACGGAACTGGCCAGGTACTCGGCCAAACTGCCCTTCTGGGCAGCAGCAGGCCAGCTCCAAACCGAATTCTACAAAGGGGAAAAATCCCACTCTCTGAAGGTGCCAACCAGATCCCAGGAAGGAGAAAGACCTAACTTCTACCAGCTCAGGCAAAGCTAATACACTGCCATACACTGCCATTTCCCCTATGTGAAGACATCTTAAAACTTGATGGAAGAGCTCTCTCACCTTACCACTGAAGATTAAACAGCTCTGTGATCGTAACAGATGGCTGATAATAGGTTTAATCAACTTAAGTAAGCAAAAAAGATACCATGAGGTATCTTAGGATCTTTCCCCAAACAAGAGCTGTCACATGGCAAGGCACTGTGGACCAGCAACCTTGTGTTTTGAAAACCATAGGTCCACTGTAAATTAAGTGCTCCTTGCTACACAAATTCGAGCCACCCTTGCCTCGACATGGTGTATTTTCCAAATACTAATTTAGTCATGCATGGGGTTTTTTCTCATTGGGTTTTGGCTAAAAAAGAATAAAGAGTTTAGAAATACCACTGTTAACAGTGGAAGTTTTACTTTTGAATCAGTAGAAATGGGGCCTTAAAGTCCCACCCAAGACTGGAAGACTATGGTCTAAGGTGAAGACACTTAAACAATAAAACCTTTAGAGTGCAAAACACATTCTCAGGGGATTTTACAGAGTCTCAAATACAGAAAAGGCAAAAAGCTGTTGAAATGTTGGAACAAAGAGATCAATTAGAACGAAACCAAGCACAAAATGCACACAGCACAATCCTAAAAGCTCTGGACAGGTGAGAACAATTGTTATTTGGGACTACAAATGTGAAAAGAATGCTGACAACTTTCCAAAGGACCTTCTGGTATTTTATTATTGTGCTACATTTGCTAAGATTTGTCCCCTAGTATTTTTAGGTCAGTGACATGCTACAAATAGGTGCTGAGCATGGTGACAGTTCACAAAGTATTTGCTAAATTCACAGAATGAGCACCCATGCTTTTCAACTGTGTGGATTTAAGAAATCTCAACTCTGTGGCTTTTTGTGAAGTTGAACAGTCAACATCACACCTGGCTTTTTTTTTTTTTTTAAATCACACTTTCTGGCTTGCAAGGTGTTAGGAAAATATTTCCTTTACATTGAGGGGAAAACCAAAAGGGGTGGGGGCCAGAATTTTAATTCTACTGCAGTAAGGATTGGTTTCGGACCAGTGGGGTGGGCTGCAGGAGCTGGGCAGGCTGCACTGGACTGAACCCCATCTACACGCCTGATCACAGCATTAGAGGCAAAATGACTCCTTGAAAGCCAACAACAGCTTTCCACCTGCTGCTCAATTTGACAGGGCTGCAAGCTCAGGAAGTAGTCCATTTACTAACCTTGGCTTCTTTGCACCTAGCGTTGGCTCAGCCAAGCCAGTGGAGCCCTAATAGCTGCAGTATTTATCCTTTTGGCAAGTGAGGAGGCATGGAAATAGCAAGGAGGGAAAGACAGAAGGTACCCCAGAAGAGAGGCAAAGAAAGCCACACAGACAAACAAAAGGGCAGGGAGCACATTCTGCAGAAGGCAGAAACTCCCACATCCATTAGGACTTGCTGCCTAAGCAACAAGAGCTCCTGGCAGGCACAACTGACTTCTCTGAAAAAAATGTTCATTTTAATAAAGGACAGGGAGAGAAAAAAAGGTGAAAAAGAAGAGAGACATCAAAAGATCAGGAGCTACACAAAACCAGGAGGTGAGGGCAGAGGCCATTTGTCTTTCCCGTCTATGGAAACACGAAGGCACACGCCAAGGGAACAGCAATAGCAAAGGGCAGCTGGGGACATTTGCTCCTTGCAGACCTCCAGGAGACACGCCTGCCTTTCCCCAGGAGCCTGTAGAAAGCCCAATAGGGAGACAGGGTAGTTGCTGGAGTACTCACAACTGGCTGCAGCTCGCTGCAAGGTGCTGCATTTCCCAAACACATTTTTTGATGCAAGTCACCTCATTCCAAATTTGTAACATGAACAGTTTGGGGATTTCTCTCGAATTCAGGAGAAAAAAAATACATTAAAAAAATAACACCACCCCCACATCCCTGCCAACTGATCCTAAGGTGATGCATGTCTCTATTTTCCTACATATTAAAGAACAAATCATAAAATCTGTTATTTTCCAGTTTGGACTTGCAACCAACCGTCACTTCATACCCAGTTGAAGACAAGGGATAGGTCCCTCCAAAGTCTCACCTGAGCAGAACAACACTCCAAATGCCACTCTTGCTCAGAACCCCAAATGCTTCCCATGGGAACATCGATGTACCCCAGCAACAGGGCAAGATCAAGCCTGGGGTTATATGAGCATGCAAAGGCCAGAGGAGACTGCTAGCCCAGTGCCAGCAATTTCTAGTTAACCCTGTGCTTCAGAATGTATTGCTGTTCCAAGTCAAAAATATAAATAATGGCAGCAAAGGTAAGAGGGTCTATAAAAATATGGCTTTCCACTGCTAATTAGTGGCCTGTTAGTCCATTTTTTGGAAATTATGAGAAATCACGTTTTGCCTCCTGCAGTAAGACAAGAAGTTAGAAATGTGGGAAAAAGCTTTTGTATCTGCTGACCAAGCAAATGAAAACTCGTTTCAAGCTGCCCTTCTGATTCCAGTACATCAACAGCTTGTCCCCCTTGCCCCATGACTACATCTGACACCACCACCTTGGCTTGTATCAGGAGTTGAAAAGGAGTCAGACTCCAAGATAAACTCGTCAATAGTGAGGCGCAGACATTCACATTCTTCCCCTACCTGCTTGTGAGTGTCAGCTGTTTGTCTGGGAGCAGTCCCTTGAAAAGCTTTTACTGAGGGAGAAAAGTAAAGGGGGATGCAGAGGGCATTTCAAACAGAAGAAAAATCAGGAAAGGGAACCCCACAAAGACAGCAAGGGGAAAATAAAATAAAATTAAAAAAACCCCTGTCCCCATCAGGTCCTCCCAACAACCTTCTTTATCAGAGGTTCATTGTCAATCAATTAGCCAAGGCAGCAGGGGTCTGCAGGAAGGGGGGTAGCTCCAGAGACAATGGTCTGCCCTGTTGTATTACTATTTAATCACTTTTCCTAAATAAATAAAGCAGCCCTGAGGTGCTGTCATGTCAAGGGAATTTATAACAAAAAACCCCTTCATTTTTCATTGGTCATTACTTTTCCTTCCCTCCCACCCCTGCAGGACTAGAGAGGGTTATTACTGTAGCCTTAAGTTCCATCTTTGTGTTGCTTGCCTTTGATTCCCACTCGGACCTTGCCACTTTCTGGCACTAATTTGTCAGGCCGAACAAAGGAGGGATTTGTACCTCCTGTAAGGTCTCAATTAGGAAAGGCTTCTGCTGTATTATGTGCCATTGGGACAGGACACAAAGACGGTAATTACAGGAATTTGCACTAAATGGCTGAAGAATTCACAGCAAAACTTTTCTTCCTCCCCCCTCCTCATCCTTTTCCAAGCTCACCCCTCCCAGTAGCCCTGGGGAAAACCGCTCTCAACGCCTGCAAGCTGTAATTACCGACAGCAGGCCCCTCAGGTTAAACAGCAGCCCTCGCCGGGGAACAGCACAAACTGCCTGCGGGGAGCGAGGTACCAGGGAGAGCCTCAGCTCGCTGGTGTGTCTCCAAAGCCTCCTCAGCACAAACTTTTCCACGCCAGACAAACTGCCCCAGTTTCTCCTATTTCTAATTGCAATTATTCATTTCTTTGCACCATGGTAATAGCTACAAGTTCCAGCAGACTCCCAAAGACCAACTCTGCGGGTCCCAGACAGATGGCAAAGGGTCTGTGTAGTACTGTATGTTACACGTTTCAGCCCAGCTTCTGAAATGCGGGTGAATCCCTAAATATCCCAGTGTCTTGTCTCCACATCCTACAGAGAGCAAAGAAAGGCTAACACACCAAGGTGTTTACAGCCACAGTGAGGAGCAAGGAACGGCTGTGTGCTGCTAAACCATGTACACAGTCTTCCGTGCGGTTTTCTGTTCCTGCAAATGCTGCAGTCTGGCTGCTTACCTGCACACTTGAAGCTCTGAACAGTGAGCCCTCTCTCTAGAGACAGCGTGGTCAGGATGCTCAGGAAGCTGGTGGTCACGGACTGGCGCTTGCTCTTTCTAAGATCGTTTCCAAAGGGCCTATCTCCAGGTTTGTTCCTAAGCGTGACCTGCGGGTTCTGAGTTAAACTTCTAGTAGCGTTGGCTGCTGCTCTCAGTGCTTCCATCCACTCCTGGGCCCTCTGACGGGTCTCTGCACGCAGGCGGAGGACATCTTGAGGAAAAATTACCTGAAAGCAAGAGTCACAGCCATCCTGAGTATCTGTCTGAACTGACAGGCACACATCGACATTGTAGCTCAGCAGAGGATCTTCATCAAGCCTGCCCGGTTGGAATGCCATGAGATAAGACCTGTTCAGGACAAACGTAAATGCCTTCCAGTTATTCTGGATGGTTAACCTATAAAGAGTCCCTGATTTGAGAATATTTTGGTACTCTTTAGTGTTTTCAGTCAAATTCATGGATAGGAAGAGCTCCATGGGCTTCTCTAACAATCCATTGGTTTGAGAAAGGTCACCACTGCTTTCAGGCTTTGGCACATTCTCCAGCTTCTCTGGCTGTCTCATGAAAGCAGGCACAGAAGCACGCACCGCTTCCCAGAGTTTCTGCCCCCAGTCCAAAGCCTCCCATGAGGATTCCGCCTTCAGCTGTAGCTGTGAGTTGTCTGACAGGACAGCGTCCACAACCTTGGTTTGAATGCATCCTGTAACAGTGACCCTTTGAAAATGCACGAGTGGATACACGGTGGGAAGCGTCTGGTTGCCACTACTGTCCAAGCAATACAGGTACAGTTTGTACGGGGAGAGCTCAGCATAACAGGTTTGCCAGTAGCTGTCATTGTCTCTTCGAGTTTCTAAGTACCCCTTCTTCAGAATATTGGGGAACACTGGCTTGTGCTCTGGAGGAAACAAAATGAAAACATTACAATCAATTCTTTTTAAATAATCATAATTGCTACATCATTCTAGCTTATACATCTCTCCAGATACATGAGATATCTGGAAGAAGAGATCACAGAAGTAGCCTTTACTCAATAGGTTACAGTTACCAAACCAAGCACTGACTCAACACTTGAGCCAACAAGAATGCAGCACTTTTTTACCCAGAGGTGCCAAAACACTTTACAAAAAGGGGACAAAGAGCAGAGAGACAGAGAAACAAAACAATTTTCCTGAGATTATACAGGAGAATAGTGACAGAGCAAATCAACCCCGTAAGTCTCCCAGAAAAGTACAATATTCTCAAGTAATCTATTGCCAATTAAAATATATTTCAACAGTGAGAAACACATCCAAATTACACCACTACCTTTCCCTCCTGCCCACCTCTTTCCCAGGCTTAGCCTTCATGCTTTCACCCACAACCCTTCTACCTGCCCTGCCCCAAGCAGCACAGGGGGAAAGGAAATGGGGGTTCACAGTCAGTTAATCTCTATTGCTCCTTCTTCCTTGCACCTTTCACCTGCTCCAGCACAGGTCTTCTCGAGGGGCTGCAGTCCTTCAGGATAAACCTGCTCCTGCATGAGAACACCATAGCTACAGTTCCTTCAGGAAACCTCCACCTTCTCCAGCACGGGGTCCCACACAGGCTGTAGGGAGATTCCTGCTCCACCATGGCGTCCTAGGGGCTGCAGAGGAAGGAATCCCTGCCCCAGCAGCACCTTCTCTGACACTAGGCTGCTCCTCACCCCACTTTGCCCTCCTTTTTTCCTTCTGAAAGGCACTGTGCCAGAGAGGCCACACCTGTGGCTGAGGGGCACAGCTGTGCTCCTGGAACCTGCCAGAACCCATCAGAACCACCCCACCACCAGCACCTGGGCACTGCACCTGGACTCACCGAGGACACAGCTTTGCCCAACGAAAGCAGAACACTCAGCACAGCTCTGCTTACTAGAGGGGAGCTTACTGATTTATGAGAACCAGGCTCAGGACCAACAGACAAACAAAAATGAAGTAAGAGCCTGCCCAGACTCAAACACAGGTAACTAAGTGTCCCAGCACGTCAGGGGCAGACCCCTTCATAAGCTGTGGCCTAAGGCAAAGGGAACTTTCTTCACACTGAGAAAACCAGTCCATACATGAGTCAGTCCAGGCACCAAAGTGAAATGAATTTAAAAGGAATTATCTACAGAATTTCTGAGTTTTAAAAAAGGTTTCTGTGCAAAATTTGTTCCAATGGGATTTGCACCACTTCAGCCACCATTAATACAGGCAAACATCAAATTTTCTCCTTGGGCTGGACACATGGCTCTGTGCAATTTTTGCTGGTCCCTGAATGCATTCAGTGGCATTCACTGTTATACTGTAACACCGACTTTAAGACTTAGCACCCCAATACAACCCAGCCCTGAGGAGCAAATTCTTGCTCCCATTTGTCTTCTGCTTCACCTTTCCAGTAAGGGTACCTGTGATGGGTCTTGGCCTAGAAACAGTGTCAGAGTAACAGACACAACCAATGAGGTTTCCAGATGTCTTCTCCCCAAGACTGGTACTCCTGATGCAGGAGCAAGGCAGGCACCTGGAAACAGCTCCTCATCTGCTGCTCAGCACAATTAGGTCAAAACAAAATCAGGACCAACTGACCTTAACACCCAGCATCACAAACAGCAGCGATATAGGGACTGTGGTTTCTTGTGGTTTCTGCCCTCTTTCAAACCTTTGAAAGAGCAATAGGGTAGACAGCTGGAGGTGCAAAAATTTTCAGTGTCTCAGCTTAACCAGTTACAACTCATGTTAACAAGCCACACACTAACAAGTTTTAGAGATGATCACCTCTCAGTATATCTAAGATGTCTTCAAGACAGAGCTAAGAGAACAGAAGCATCTGGGCTTGATGAAGCTTGGAAACAAAGAGCCAAAGATGAGCCTGTATAGAAGTTACTGCATCCCCATGTATACTGGGCCTCCTAACTAAGACAGACAGGGCTGCTGCCCAAGCTGCTCACACCACCACCAGCTCACAGGTGAGTCTGTCCGTCCTCCAGGGGCACAAGAAGAGTCAGGGATGATGAGTACTTGTGAGGGACATAGTTACTGTCCAGAGGGGCACCTGATACCAACTGGTTAGAAAGCAGATCTTGGGCTGTAACCTTGAGTCTACAGAGAAGGCTGAAAGCGTTGCTGTAGTTGGTTGTGACAGTGTTGCGTGCGGTCAGGAAGAGGATTAAGGACAGCAACAGTGTAAAACCTTTGGCTAGCTCTTTGTGAAGACCAACTTTAAGGATTTATAAGGATTAAGCAAACAAATTTCAGTTAAACTTAATGAACGTACATGAGAATCAATTGCTTGATATACTTAATGTGAGAATACAAACCTCATGAGGGTTAAAAAAATTGGTGAAGGATGCTACCTCCAATTCACACTAACAAAATGGAGGCACCAGCGCAGCCGCAGTTTCCCCACATTACCCATTTACTCAGAAGGGAGCCTGCATTTAACACCTCGCTCAAAGCACGCTACACTTTACCTACAAAGATTTCCTACATGTAGGACTAAAATCGTAACAACAATTAAAAAATTGCTACTTTGGCACTAGGTCTGGAAAGGCTGAAAAGAAATCAATACAACTATGCCTTGCCAACAAATAAGCTACTCGAGAGTATTTCAGCTAAATATGAAAACTGAAAGCAAATTTAAAACTCAAAATGGTAGAGAAAAAGCACACTTTCATAGCCCAAATGGATAGATATGTGCGCACGCACCTGTTAAAAGAGAGAACCAATTTTGTTCACCGTACATCCCTGGCCCTGACATTCATTAGTATTTCTGCTCTAACTCAAAAGCCATTAATTTCTCTGAAACCCACGCTAATCCCTTTGTAGTGTGGATAATGGGCAGCCATTCTAGAGTCATCTTCCCTTTCTATTAATCCAATCAGGGAGGCAGCGCTTCTGCAGCTCCAACTGCAATCTCTCTCGCTTCCATCAAGTACAGATGACAGTTCAAGCTTCTCCATAATAAGACAACTCATAACCTTCCCCCAGCCACCCTTCCTTCATCTGCACGCAGGTTTGCTTGTCTTTTGTTGAGTCAGAGAAAGGCTATCTCTGCCTGCCTTTCACAGCGGCACCCGCCTCTCCCTCCTCCGCCCCACTCCTTCCCTCCAGCTCCGTGAATTGGCTCCACTGGCTCTCGCTCTAACTGGGACAGAACCAGCAGCCACCTTGATTAAAATTCAAATTACTTGCATTGTTTAGGTCAGGGCAACAGACATTGGCAGACACAGGTTGAATCCATACGCTACACATACGCGGGCACACACCTTACAACCCTCTGCTCCTTTATCTCCTGGGCGTGCAGTGTGCCAGATAATACCTTCCCACTTAGAGAGCAAATGCTACTACCATCTCTCCATGCGCCTTCCAAACAGGAACTGCATCTCTTTTCCTCCTGACAGAGACAGGGAGAGTAAATTGAGGAAGAGCAAAAAAGGGAAATAATCACAGTAAATGGCCCATGCCTGAGCCATTCAGAGTTATAATTTCAAGAGAAGAGGGGGGGAAGAGGCAGAGGGGGGACAACAGCTGGGGACAGTGCAGTATCTTCACCAGCATCTGTCCTCTCCTTTGGGAACAGCCTGCTCCTCCCAGAAAGAAGCCCTGCACCAAGCACACACTTACCCACACACTCCCACAGTTCAGGGCAGTTGGTGCAGCCAGCACTGCAGGACAGGGAGCCAAAACGTCATCTCAGTGTGTCCAAAAGACCTATGCTCCTGAACTCTACTTGTGTCCCTGTTGGTATGGCAGGAAAGCTTGTCATGTTTTCCACCACCAAAGCATTTCTGAGAACAGTAATACCACGTAGCTTGGAAAAGAGCTGAAGCAGAGATGCCTAGTTACTGAGGGGTTTCTCTCTTCAGGCAGCATTCCCCTCTGGATTCTCTCATGCTTACTAAGAGAGGAGCATAAAAGTTACAGAGTTTTTGTTAGGAGCCCTTCTCTCTGGTTCCAATGGAACTTGGCAGACACCTTTGGGATGTAAGATGCTCTCAAATTGGGTTAGGCTAGTCACCTGCTTGGTGGGGTTTGCTGGATCAGTGACAAACTGCCTCAGCCAGTGCAACTCAGATCCACAATATCTACTTTCTTCTTACTTGAAAATACCGTCTTTCCTTCCCACCTATTTCCCCGTCTGGCTCTGCAGGTATGGATCTTTCAGGTAAGTATGCCTGACTCCACTTGGTCCTGAAATAATGGCACAGGTATTTGACCACAAATTTCCAGCTGATGGCTGTCTGGGAGCCAAGTCTGGCAGCTTCTCCCAATGACATCTCTTTTCCAGGGACCACTACAGCAATGGGACTTGTAACTAGGTAGCAGGTTGCATAAATTTATATAAAGAAACAGCATCTCTCTCCACCAGAAGTGTATTCACTCTTTTTCATCTTTCTTAGGCCTAGGGAGAGCAAAACCTGCTTTGAAAATATTGAACCTTCAAACTCTTAATTTTAGATTTATGCATTGCTAGAGAGATGGGCTTAGCTGTTCGCCAAAAAAAGCTCCTCGCTGAATGAGCTGCTTAAGCAGATGGATAAAGAACCTGAACAAATGATTCTTTATGTCTTTCAGGTGTGGCATTGTACAAGAAACATTCGAGAAACTCTGCTGAAGTCTACAGGATCACGGCTGCTCAGCCACTCCATCCAATCCTTTTTTGCTCCTCTGCAGGAAGTCAAATGCTTGTAAAGCGCATGCCGAGCAGACCACCAGCACCTTGTGCATACTGACACAGTGCCTGTGCCAAGGGGGCAGTGGTGAAGGAGGCTGGATTCAGTCAACATGCAAGACCAACGCAGAACAGGACTCAACTCTGGGAGAGAGAGAAGTATAATGAGTTGAAAG
The DNA here is from genome assembly GCA_020800305.1 of Porphyrio hochstetteri. Classification (NCBI taxonomy): domain Eukaryota; kingdom Metazoa; phylum Chordata; class Aves; order Gruiformes; family Rallidae; genus Porphyrio; species Porphyrio hochstetteri. The sequence continues at coordinate 14,836,359 of CM036910.1, read as the reverse complement.
AGATGGTTACCTACCACCAGCTAGGAGATGCATAAAACAGCAGCCCTTGCAAAAGAAGTGAGAATATCAGACAAAGATGGTTTTGCTGATTTTTTTCTTTCATAAATTCACTGGATTTTAGAAAGAAGGATAAAAGGGCATAAAGGGACTGTAAAGCTATGAAAACAGGGTCAGTTCACATTAGGAGAGTTAGCTGACACCACTAAGGGAATAATAGCAAGTAACCTGAAAATTCAGATATGAAAGTCATCACCTCATCACTGGAAGCAATCAACTCTGCCCCAGGAGACGAAAACTCTGTTCATTAGCTTTATGGAGTGTTGTAACTCCAGAGCAAAAATCTCCATAAAGAATAACCCTCCCAATCAGAACAGCTTCCCAAGGAAACTCATCAGTGCTGCTTACTGTAACCCTCCCACATTGTGAACTTGTCCCCTTTATGTGAGGCGCTCCCATTGCACTCCCCCTCTCCATCCCCCAGCACCATCCCCCAGCACCCAGGCAAGGGAGCGGAGTAGGTCACGTTCCCCCCAACCTGAGGCAGCTGCCCAGCCTAACCCCCTCCACTGCTCTCTCTCTGCCAGACCCCCTGTCTGGTCCTTCCAGGTCAGAGGGTGCCCGAGCCAAGGAGCAATCAGGAGCGAGCCTGCAGGGAACAAGGGCAGCGCTCCTCGAATTAGCTGGGGCGGGGGTTAGAGGGGAAGTATCCAGCACACGCGTTGAAGTGAGGTGATCCAAATTATGCTCCCATTTGATCCTGGGCAAAGTGCCTCACCTCAATTTGTCCCTACTCACCCTCCATGTCCTTACCATGTGGTGTATTTAAATGGTAATCTCCCAGGAGAAGGGGCTATCTCTTGCTAGGCACACAGACAGTTCCTGGCACTTATGGACTCCACAGCGGAGGGCATCCAACTCACATTTGACTTCAAATAACATTTTTGCCTCCTTAAATCTTAAATTCCTCCTATCAATAATCTTGAAAGGCCCCAAATCTCTGAGGTACAGCTACCCTTTTCTTGACTACCTTTTAATGGTGAAAATAAACTGGCAGCAGGGGAGGGCATTGGTTCTCCAACTGATTTGATACCTCTGGGATTATTTCCAAGTGGTTTGAGGCTTCCTGCTCTCCAGAGAGGAAGGTGCAGAAGTGTCATTTCCACACATCTGCCTCTTGGATGACAGCACCATTATCTTCTGCACAGTGCCACAGATTTATAACATTCTGCTATCCCAGTGGCAATGAGCCTGTTGGTCTGCCCTGGCTGTGTAACAGACAAGACAGTGCTACAGGGTGTTTTGCCAAACCACAAGTAGCAACCAGGCTTCAGAAATCTCCCTGGTAGTTGGGTCAGGAGCTAGACTTTACTTGGCCATTGTGAGAGGGGAAGCACGAAGGCTGCATGTCACACCTCCGATGTATCACACACCTCAGGATCTCTGGCCACCTCTGCAGCAGCTTCCTTACCTGACACACACCTCCTTTCCAGCTAGCTGTCTTTGCAGGTCCTCCCTGAGAGAACAGCAACAACTGATGGCACTGCTGTCTGCTGCTTTGTGACCCACCACCACAAACGTGCTCAGCACACTGAAATGTACTACTAAATGCTGCACAAGCCAACACCACAGGCACAGAGCTAGTACCACCCACCACTACTGCTGCCGAAGGTGAGGGTATCGGGCAAAGAAAGAAAACATCTCAGCATAAAGTCTGTGTGGTCACCAGAATAAGAAAAAGCAGCACTGTGAAACAACTCCTCAGAACTCAAGGGTTACCTCAGTCCCCGACCTGTGAATCAGTGATGTGTTGCTCATGAACACAGATGTAGATGTCTCACCTCCACAAAAACACGCTAGGAAAGTACGTAATATGTACAACAGCTGTATGATGAGGGGCCCAAACCTCTCTTGAAATATAGCCTGCACCAACTCTGAGTACAAGATCACTTCAGAGCGTCCCAAATGATGGCTAGGCTCCCAGACAGATAAAAAGATGGGGAAAAAAGTTTGGGTTTGTTTTTTAAAAACAGTCAGTTCAAAGAAGGAGGTGCAATCCTGGCCTCAATCCGACACAGCAGAATTCAGGCCTCCTGGCCAGTTTTAAGTTAGTCACCTCTCCCTGGTATATCTATCTTGCCACACCACAGTGCTGCAAAGACCCCATAGGCTGAGCTTCCTGACAAAGCATACTGCCAAAACCAAGGGAGCTGGCTGAGCACCTCCAGAGCTGCTTGTTGGAGAGGGGCACAGCCAGCTCCCTTGGTTTTGGCACCAGCCTTCGGCAGTAAGAACAGTTTGTCAGCAGGTGGGTGCTCGGTGCAATGACAGCTCTGGAGTTCTCTAAGCTCACAGGCACAGCAGGCAAACAAAGAAGCCACCCCAGAAAAAGACTACAGCACCCACAATCCCGGGGATGCCTGTGTTGGAATGAAAACATCCACGACTCTGGAAGATAACTGCTCACACATTGTGTTTTACTGATGTAAGCAAGCTTCTGCTGGATACCACAGAAGCAGCATTCTCCCTCTGTTGGCCAGGCCACATGCCCAGAAACACAAAAGCCAGTCTTGAATTTGCTTACACCTTCCACCTTTGCTAGCTCCACAGCACAAACCACGCTCACTTGTAGTACACTGGCTGTTTTGCCAGCACGCCTAGGGAGATACTGTCCCAAAAGGCACGGCTTCTTTACCGATCCTTTTCTCTCACAGCACATGGAAAGGATCCGGTTTCATTTGTATTATAAAATAAAAAAGCCCAAAACCCAAAACCAAGCAGTGGGAACAGATAAACTCATAGTAATAAATACACTACGGAGATAAGGGGAAAAAAATTGCAAAGAGCTGATGGATGCAGCGACTCAGCCAGCCTGGGAGGGCTGGGAGACCTCTGCAGGCTCCAGCGGGAAGTCCTTCACCGCAGAGAGGCTGAGGCTGCTCACAGTATCCCGCATTCATTCCTTTCATCTGCGTTAAAGCCCTGGAAGGGGATGTGTCCATAGGCTGTGGCCGCTGTGACTCCTTCAACTACTGCAGCAGCTTTGAGCCAACCTGAAAATACATTTTTCAGGCTCTTATGGCGAGTAATTACCAGTCCCAGATACACAAACCTGCAACACCTACTTTCTTGCTTTTGCTTTTCTCTTTTCAGCTCAGTTCACAGTAGCAGTAAACTCTTGTTTGTAGGCTCTCTTGTAAACACAGAGGGAAGAAATACCATGGCTGCCTTCTAAAACCTGCACAGCAGCTGAACAGAACAGGTTAAGAGAGTGCATTTTCAGAGCATAGAAGTTGTTCTTCCTCAAAGAAAGTACCACTGCTTTCAAACATCCCATGCAGAAAGGTTCTTGGAGGGTACACAGCGAGTGCTGTCAGATGCCTTGCAACTTTGGAAAAGGCAGTAGAAAAAGATTGGGCTGAGCACCTTGGAGGTACTGACTGCTGCTGGGCTGCAGCTAAATACTGGGTGTTCTTCAGCCATTCCATTTCCTTTCCCTTGCAAGGTTCACCTCCAAGATCCCAGAACCTGACTACTGAGTCTCTTCTGTAAAAAGCCATTTTGAAGAGACCCACGTTTCTGGCAGCGCTGAGCACAGGAAAGGGACTTCTTCCTGCTATGACAATCAAGGGACAGATGGGCTGTAAGATACCTGGCACTACTGTGGATAGCATAAAACCAAGAGTTTTCTTCACGGAAATCTGTCAACTTTGCCCTACTTCACAAGACTCCTTTTTAAAGATGCAAGGCCTTCACAGTTATACCTCATAGCTACAAACTCTTTCAACATGAAATTAAACCAACAAAGGGCACCTCACACTCTAACACGGTTTGTTCACTCATTCTCAATGGAGAAAACCTTCATTGCATTAACTGCATTTGAATGGTCCAAGTGCCTGTGGTGGGGCTGGGAAGTGAACTCCAGTGCTGCCACTGCAGCGGCACGCCTTGGGGACACGCTGTGATGGGGCCACGGAACCCTGGCCACGGCCTAGTTTAAGGAATCCGGCTGTACATCGAGTGTGTGTCCCGTCTCTTCCTCTCACGGTTATGTAACAGAAGGTTTTCTATCAGGCTGTTCTAGATACTGGTTTGAAGACCTGCTACAGACTTGACTCTGGACACCACAAGGTCCTTTTAGGGCTTCCAGAGGGTTGCATCTCCCTGGGGTCTGTCATCTCTAAGCAAAGCGGCTTTGGAAGCAACAGTGTCCCAGCACTGCAATTCCTAATGAAATTTCTTTGTTTCCCAGAAGGGGAAGAAAAACTTACATCACTGTTTCCACTTTTCATTTTGCTTCCTTTTATGAACAGTTACATCAGAGTGTCCTGTATCTGTGTGTAAGGGAGGGGAATGTAATTTGCTTCCCCCCAGACAGAGGTGCAATCCCAGCATACTCTTGCAGCTGCCTAAGCCCTGGATTGACAAGGGAGACCTGTTTGGCCTCAGGACCAGCTGGACTGGCAGCTTTCTTCTTGCAGCCTGGGGATCCAGCAGCAGCCTGCAATCATTCTCACTGAATAAGTACATGAACAAGTCTTTAAATACTGAATGCCTTCAGTATTTCTTACTCTTAACAGCATAACTAACAGATCCCCTTTCTTTTCCTGAGAGTTGCATGGGGAAACTGGGCCAAAAAGATTAAGCTTAAAACGCTATCAGGGACATGCACTGACCTTTAATGGCTAGATGTTAATGGTGTTGCTTGCTAAATTAAACCCATGAGATGCCCAGGATACAGCTGCATAAACCAAGAGCTCTACCTCCAGACTTCTGGGTGCATTCCTGTTCTGCACCTCTTCCCTGGGAGGGGCACAGGGCAGAGACCCATCTCTACAGGAAGCACTGTACCTCACTGAACAAAAATAACAGCAGGTGTACTTGCCTTTGTCAACCAGGAACACTCTTCTCTGGGATACAGCAACTATGTCACATACAACACAATAACCCGCAGGTTTGTGTACGTATGGATACACACATACCGATACACTGACAAACTGGGTGTATTTATATATGCACACATCCAAACACACCACCATTTAGGCACTTTCTTTTCATGCTCCAAATAGCTGCCTTACCTGGGAAGCCTAACCCGAAAGGCCTGCTTTAACCCTCAACAGGCTACCTATTCATAAGTGGAGCCATCCACCATACACATGCGTGTATTTTCACAACTCTCTGGTTTTCAAATTCCTTTGTAAAGTCCCATCATTATGTAGATGACAAAACCTTTGTGGCACAAACTGCTTTTCTCTTCCGTAAGTGCACAGTCCACTTCTGGCATCTACAAAATAATTCATGGAGATGAAGACACTGGTTCAGTGTTTCCAAAGCCCTGAGCACAACCTCTTCCAGTGCAGTGCTTGAGAAGGCAAGAGGGGAAACTACCACTTGGTAAAATACCAGTTCATATGGCTCGCTGGGGACGCCGGCCTCAATGTGACAACAAGGCTTCCCGTGGGCCGTGCAAGGCTGGCAGGGATGCCTTAACATTGACAAGCACAGGCTCCACGCTTGAGTTTTTGTTAATTGTTTATGGTCTGAATAGCCAGCATTTCTTAAAGACCTCAGAGCTCACAGTAAAGCTTTGTATGCCCTCTTCCTAATGGCCACCCTTTAACTTTTAAGAAAACTGTCTTTGTCAGGATTTGCCATTCTCCCAGTAACTTTAGCATTTCTCCAAGTTTTTTATTTTGGGAAAATCAGGTAAGGAAATGATCAGAAATACACAGCAATTATTTTTCCTGAGTCAAACCAAGAAAAATAGAAGCAAAAAAGTAAAACAAGCTTAGTTTTTCAAACCATGAAAAGAACAGAAGTCAAGATTGTTTTAAAAACTGATCCTAGGGTGAGCAAACAGACAGAGCTATATCAAAGACAACAGAGCCATGCTGATTGGTATCATTTTAAGAGCTACCTCACAACTGTATTTGGGGAGGGAGGGTGTTGGTTGTTGGAGGGTTTTTTATACACACAATTCCTCTTTCAAAATAAATATTAAAAACAAATAGGAAAGTCTTCCTATCAACAGAAACAAAAAAGCATCAGCACAAACCTGTGTTTCCTTGGATGTCCTCTCCCTTGGTTAATGCCAGGTAGGAAAGCAGAGTGCAGTTATTGTCCTGCCCAGGTGCAGGTGGCTGCTGCAGGGAGGTGCCTGTGAAGACCACTCCCCAGTTTACATGGCTGATATCGGACCGTGACCTGTTGTGTCCTGGCTTGAATGTGGAGGCTTCCTCATTCTGCACCAGGATGTCATTCACCGAGCGAGGCCTGTCTCTTCTCCGCTGGCAGATACTGAAGATGTTGAAAGCCGTGGTCTCCCCTTCCCCTGCCCAAGCAAGGTTACCAGCAGCTGTTCCCCTTGGCACCACACGCTGGTCTTTGGCAGGGAATGCTGTCTGAGCTTTGGTTTCCAGGAGGCCATTTTTGCAGTGATCCCAGATGAGGCTACTTTTGGCTAAGGAGGTGACATTCCTCAGATTCCTGCTCTCTGTTATCTGATCAAATACCTCATGCCCAACCAGTTCAGGGACCTCCTGTACACCATAGACCTCTGAGGGCTGCACAATCTTTTCAAGCTTAGTATCAAAACTATTGAAAAAGTCTTCAGTTACTTCCAAGGCAGGGCTAATGTCATCAACTTCAAGAGCCTCCATACCCTGCACTGCCGCTGGGCCCAAGGCGTCGCGATGCGCTAAGAAGATACCACATCAATATCTAGGGAAAGAGCTGCTTCACACCTGTCCTTGGCACACCATTATCTTAGAGGTGGTAGGGCTCATCCATTCACCAAGCACAATCCTTAGCAGTAGGAAGTAACCAAATCCACTCCCCTTCAGATAGGAGACTTAACATTCACTGACTGAGCGGGCTGCAGTCCTTCCATGAAATCAGCTCACAGCAACGGAGCATACCTGTAAAGCAAAGCAAAACACCACGTCAGTAAGGGCCTTTCCCAGGGAAGAATGTTTAATTGCATCAGTCCTTTCACAGCCACAGTCCCCTTGATTTGACTTTCTCCTTCATTTGGCACCACCGTTATCGTGTGCGAAGAACCCCTCTGGGCTTTCTGTTGTTCACTGTGTGCAAAGTCTGTGTATTATCACTTCTTGAACTGGAACCCACAGGGAGCAGGATGGGGCACCAGATAAAGGGGAACCAAAGTGATACCGTTTATTAACCGAGCTTTAGAAAGCTGCCCTGGGAGGTGGTACTGACTAACATCACAAATGCAGCCACCTAGGGAATGCCTGGTACAGATTCCCATGGGGCTGTAAGAAAAATGTTGAGAAATGAAGGGTAAGTAAAATAGGCCAACCAGCCTCAAACACACTGCCTTTTTCTCCCAGATGGCTTGCACTCCCAATTTTAGGAGATCAACATGAGTTTTACAGCAGCTAATTTGCCTGCTTTTCTGCATAAACAGAACTGTGATATTTGCCTAATAAACCAACACTCTCAGACTGCTGCAGAACACCGCACATAGAGCTTCTCTACAATATCACTGGGAAATTAAGTGAAGCCATGTGGCAACCTGAGCTCCAGAAAGACAATGCAACATAGAGCAAAACAAAACATGTCCTACGTCCTCACAAATCTGCAGATCTTCATTTCCAAACAACTGACTGACTCAGGCAACACATAAGAATAGCAAAGGGCTTTAAGGCTTTGCCTGCTGCAGAGCTGTCCTGATCCACCTGAGCTCATGCCTGTGAGGAAGAAGAAAGAGGGGCTTCTATTCCCTGCGGTGCAGTGACGGGGTGTCTCACTGCTGACTTCTGTCACACTCTGTCTGCTGCCTGCTAACCTCTCCCTCTGAAGCTCTATCCACAATGCCACCATGCTGGAGGGAAACGCAGGGTACATTTAAATTGGGGAAATCAGTCACATGCATGCAAGTTCTTGGGACTGGGCATTCATGCTACTGGGAGATCAGCTCTCATGGATACAGGAGAAATCACAGTACCTAGGGCTTGTATACGCAGAACAGCCCAAAGTCAGAGATCTGCATCCCAGTTTTGACCACATCAGTTCAAGTCCTAGAAGAAACAAAGCTTCCCAGAGCTCTGCTAGATTAATACACTCTTAACAAAACTAATTAGCCTGGGCAGTGCTGATAATTAGCAGCTCATTAGCTTGTGAATGATGCTGAAGTGCTACCAGGACCCATGAAGATTTAATAGATGTTTTTTTCCTGCTAAGTGTAAACAGCTTCAAACACAGATAATATTTCTATTTAAGGTTATTTTCTTAATCCAGAACAGTCTATTTGCCTAGTGTATATTAGCAAAGTCATTTAAATAGGCACCCTTTTCCTATACCAAGCCAGAAGGAGGAAGGAGGTCACCAGCCCCCCAATAAGGGGGCACAGAACCCTGTAGCACAGATCAACCTCCTGCACAATCCCCCCTGCTGGCTTCTTCCCATCCCTGCTTCAGTAGTGGCCAGCCATAACACAGTTGTGTTGGAAAGCAGCTGCTCACCCTCCCTCCTAACAGACCAGCAGTTCAGACCATGACATCTGCAAGCACAGTCCAAGTAAATAATCTCCAAAAGCAATAAACAATCACATACATAACTCTGGAAGCTTCAAGCCTTTACACTGAGATCTTTCTCCCTGTATTTCTTTGTAAGGATCCTCTTCACCACCCTCATAGTGAACCAAAACCACGATCAACAAGATTCAACAAGTAAATGTAGAGTAAGACACTGAAGGTGGTCAGAACCACAACCAGAGGGCTGAACAAAACAGACCTGGAGTGGTTTCAAATCACAATGGCACAGGAGCAGACTCTCTGCATCGCTACGCAACTGTGCCAGTTGACCACAGTGTTAAAAGTCATCATGGGCACATCTGCACTGTCAGCTTAATGCAGCATGGAGTTCACTCTTGAGGCTTGTTCCTGCCAGCAACCCCAGAAGAGCACTGTGCTCCCTGTCACCTTAGAGCTTGGGACCCCCAGGAACAGGCTAAGGGACAAAATGACAGCCTGGACACTTATTTTACATGCTCCTATGGCATGCCTTTACAGCAAGATTATGATGTTGCAAAAACTGTAACAAGCATTCACTTGAACAAAACCAGCACCCACATAACCATACTAACCATATCCAACAGTGAAAGCTACAGGCTGGCCCATCCATACAAAGCTGCCACTTCACAGCTGAAAATACAGGTTTGCTCTCACTCAAGGGACTGGAGCAGCAGTCACTCCAGAAAGGCTTGTGACACCCCACTGAAGCATTTCAGTGGTAGCAGATGCAGTGTTGCTCTATTCTTTATTTTAAATCATTAGGAAAGGTGGAAAGCAAGGGGGGAAAATATTACACTTACATTTAATATGTTCAGTTTTAAATGCTGGAGGCTTCATGTGGCTGCATGTTTATCCAGATCCTGTGAGACTGGAGCCAGTGTCATGCAGCCAAGGTGGTGATGCTGGACTACAAACTGACCTCATATCCAGTAAGATGCTGAATCACAAGGTCACGAGATGATGACAGGTCCCTGCATCACACAAGACACCAACTGCAGCACTCATGCCTTCCAAACTAGTCTGTTTGCCCTGCTCAATAAACATGTGAAAGGTGACCTCAGTGGTGGCAGGCTCATCCCTTCCTACACCACCAAGAACCTCCTTAGATCAAAGAAAGAGTTGTGCCAGTAGTTCCCACTAGTGCTGGGATTCTGCAACCACATATCCTCCACCAACACAGTTTGGCATTTTCTGACAGTGACACTCAACAAAATTTTAATTCAGACTTCTTTCTGCACAGAATTGAAGCCAAATGGAAGCAAACTTTGATATGGCAGTAAGCACCACCATCAGTATCTCCCTCAAGAGGTAAACCAATGGAAAACCCTTCCTTCACAAATAATAGGACGGGATGAACTCTTTAAATTACTGTAAAATGCATCACCTTTTGTATTATTTCTTGGAAACAACTGAAATTTTCCAAAGACATTCAGCCTAAGGCAGTCAATAGGAGAGGAAGAGAGAAGCATCAGCCCAAACTATTAAAAGACTGCCAAAGCTGCAGGCAAAACTAAGAGGGGTCCAGGTCCCTGAGAACCAGTCCTACCAAAAAAAAGGTGAAGGACCACGGTGCATTGTACTTAGCAAACACTGCTGGACACAGGACTGCAGCAGCTGAGAAACACGCTTTTCTGTATGTCTGTCTGGCACAGATAGAGCTTTCATCCATGAACACGCAGCAGCCAGATAATGAACGTGCACTTACAACATGAGTAAAGTCTTTACTATCACGAGTCTGTGGTGGCCACATTACTCAGATGGCTGAGGTAAAGAGCAAGGCTTGCTGGCCATGCCACATGAAACACAGAAGTTCAGTTTAGTCAAGATTACTTCTCTTAGACAAGTCACAAGGCCTTACACTAGGTGACAGCACAGTTTACCAGAAGAGAAAAATCATGGACAACAAATGCCAAGGAATGCACACTGGAAGAGATCCAGTGTACATTTCTGATGTGCTTTCCTCAATCCCCAGAGGCCAGGAGAAATACCCAGGCATTCGGAAGAGGGAAGGGTAGAAAGCTATCTTGCATGAGACAGACCCACACTCACACCTCCTGAAGAGGGAGAATCAGGCAAAACTTGGTCTCTTATCCTTTCTAGAAGGCCATGCCACCACATGGGTCTCTCCAAATCAGCCACAACACAAGAGGTTAGTGTGAAATGGATCTGAGAACACTGGAAAGCAGAGGGGTAAAGCAGGAAAGAGGAAGAGGAGGCACGACACAACGTCATAAGCAGTCTTGTCAGTTTTGGTGCTCACAGGACCTCCTCTTCAGTGAACAGGTAATAGAGATGTCTAAAACAATGAGCAAGGCACAACATATAAATAAGGACTTCCCCTTTCCCTTGTATTTAGAGAGGTAATTAGAAAGGAGCAATCAATGATGTTCACAAGCAATGTGTTCAGGGGCAAACACATAAATGAGAGGAACTCCCAGCCAGCAAAAGATACCAAGAAGCGGGTAATATTTTTAGAAGTCTCCAAAGTCTCATTGATTCCTAATGACTCTTAGGCTCAAATTCCTGGCAAAGATTTTGGTGTTTCTGAGAATTTTATCTCAAGAGCCCATGAGGAGTTTTACAAGTTACCTGTACGCAAACAGAGCAGGGATGCCTCAGGCACAGGAGAGCTTGCCCTAGCCCATTCTCAGCGCCCTGGAACCCGCTGTGGGAACCAGCTCTGCTTATCTTGCACTGCATTGCAGCTGTGGGCTGAAACACCAATGCCAACAAGGAAAGCAGAGAGATGTTTTATTCAATTGGGTAACAATTTGGTAGCACAGCAAATTCAAGTGGCCTCAGGGACCTTTACTTCAGGTACATTGCAAGCCTGGACCACTACAGTCCAGTTTATGGGCTGTGACAAGCCTGGTCTGAACAACCAGTCACCTGAAGAAAAGGTGGATGTACAGCCTCTTTGCAGCTTTTCTGCCTGTCAGTCTGAGCAACCTCAGCCTGTGACCTGAATGTCTTCCAGTGGCACCCTGAACAATCACAGCCTATGGGTTTTTATTGCTACAAGGATTTCTGACTAGCTCTGTGGGTCACACCCGCCAAGCATTGCCCAGAATCTAACTGGGATGCACTTAGGTCAGTGGTGGTTCCCAAAAACCAGGCTGTGCTGTGCAGAATCCCTGAGAAAAAAAAAGCTCCAAAGCTGAAGACTTCGGTGCTACCTCTTAGTTAAGAAGTGGAGCTGTATTTGTCAGGTGGGCACACCTGAACAGACAGAAGAGAGAATGAGGACGCACAGATGGCTGGCACAAACACTTTACCACCACCTCTACACTTCTACACATTGCTGGCACAAGAATGCTTGCAGGAAAAGTTGAAAAAAACAGCCAGAAGCCCCCTTTTCCCTTAGCTGAATGGGAAGCACAGTGTCATAGCTGCTGTGGTTGAAGCCTCAGCACACCCTCAGATCCACTGTACTGTGTGTGCACCATCCACATGTAACCAGAGAGCAGCCCTGGTTCAAAATACCTACAAGTCCAGGCAGTCATAATCCCACACACAGAGTGAGTGGCCAGTTCTCTAAGCAGCAATTGGAAGATACCGCCCCCGCCTGCCTCTCATATTCAATCTGGAGAGGCAACTGATAATGCAGAATTTCATACAGGAGTGAGCAAGCGTCAGCTGGGACACTGTCCCACTGCAAAACATCACATTTTCTGGTATCCTGGCTGTATTTTGTTCCCTTGGCACAAGGCAAGTCCTCTCCCCACATGACTCCAAAACCCCAGATGATCTACTGCTGCGTACACCGAGTGAGCAACACAGCACACAAGTTCATTAGATTCATCATTTAAGTGTCTGGATGAAATTTACAGTGCCTCACAAATAAAATAAAACTACAGGAAACTTTTCATATGGAACAGGGGATCACAGTTTCAAAGAGGCTGCCATATGACAGCCAATGGTCAGTTCAGCATGGCCTGGATAGCTGTCTTTAGATCACATTTTTAAAGCCCTTCTTCAACAGCCTCTGCCCCCAGCACACAACTGGGAAATTAATTGCTTAAAATTTTCAGACAATCCCAATTTTAAAGTGTTTCAGAAAAATACCTTCTCACTGATAGTCCTGCACAAAACCACGGACAATATTGAGGAAAAGCTACCAAAACCTGGAGAAGGAGGGTTTCTGGTCAGGAATGCTTGGCTTTAGGGCCAGGCACTAGAGTGAGTAACTGAATGTAAGCATAACCATTTCCGTGTTACAAAACCATCTGTTTGCTATAGTCTCACTGCCCTTAAGGATAAAATTGACTGCCAACATTTATCAGTGACGAAGAGCTCCCACATCCTGTCTGCTAGACCCAGGGAGAAGCAAAGAGCAGCAACAGCTGCAATTAACTTGGTGCCTAATCTTCCACGCTACAAAAAACAAAAGGAAAAAAACCACATGGAAAAGATGAAATTAAAAAAGAGGTGAAAAACCAGGGAAGAAGCAGAATGCGATATTCTGTGAGGGGAAGCAGACCCTTAACAAGGATACACGAGTCTCAGGGCGAAAGCATAGATTTTCTGCAGCTGCTGATTTGACCCAGTGACTTTAACAAGGAAGCTCCCCAGGCATCCTCCCTGCATGGGGAACTAACACATCACAGCTACAGAACAGCTCATCCAACGATGAGCACACAGAAATGAATAATAAACAGTGCTTACAGTATACATTATCTTTAATTGTAACTGCGCTTTGGAAACAGTAATTAAAATGCAAGAAACTCTAAGCTGAAAAGCACGCAACAGCCTGCTGCACCAGAACAAAGTGGGTCCAGAGGGGGAAGAGGACCCAGCAGTGGAGGAAGACAGACCACGGAGAGCTTTTCTTTGCTGGAGACTGACAGCTGTACAGCTCTCCCGAGATCTTTATCACTGGCTCCTTTGCCTTGCAGCCACCTGACACACATCCCTCCTGGCTGGGGAGCACTCCCAAGCCATGAGGGGCTGTATCACTTCCGGTGGATGAGTAACCATTTGAAATCTCAGTAGCTGGACTGGGACTCCAGAAAAGACGAAGGGGCCTTGGCAAGGAAAGGAAGAGAAAAGCAAAGCAGAACGACCAGAGGGGAGTTAGCTGATGGTGACGCGCAGCCCAGGCCGGACAAGGCCATCAATCAGCACATGGGCACCTTCATAGCTCACATCAGAGTCAAATTCAGAGCACCCACTTGTGTGCTCTACCTGTTTGCTGGCTGACCTCACAGGGAAGGATGTCAGGTACCACCCCTGTGGATCACCTGGATGCAGACACCTCAAACCCACCCACACTACAGGCACAACATCCACGTGGACAAACGGAATGAGGCAGTGCCGTGATTTGGCCTGAGGCACAGATATGTGGCCTTCAACAGACCTGTATTCCCAAACAGCCACCCAAGGGAGGGCAAACAATTGCTGTTTGGGTTCAGTTGCTTTGTGTGTACAGGTTTGCTTAAAGTGGTTTAACTTGGATTTTACGTGCTGCCCTTGACTACACGAACTCCTGCCTGTTCTGCCAGGCAGACAGACACCACAAAGCAGCCTGTTACCTCCTGGGATCAGCAGTACAGAGACAATCGGGGAAGAGGGTATCCGAGAGGGGCAATACAAACTTCCTCCAGTGCACAAGGAAACAAACTCGAACCGGACATCCAAGAAACAACAAAGCAGATGACTGTGTCTAACATTTCTAATCCTATCTGCCATGATGTACCAGTTTGTCTCCTGCCAGGATGTACGGGAACTTTGTATATACCAAGTGAGAGAAAGCTTCTTTTTTACATAAACATTTCTGGTTAATACAAACAGAAGGGTTACAAGTATCTTCCTGCTCCAGGCTTTCTAGAACTACTGTGAAAGGAAAAGACAGCCCTGAAAAGCGTAACTTTTTTTTTTTATAAAGCAGATCAGAAATTAAGACATTTTCAGTTTATCCCTGCGAGTTCTGAACAGAAATAAAATACACGTTTTGTTCTCAAGGACGTTGCTCCTCCAGGATTCATTTACAGAGACAGCTGCAAATCAGGCTGCTGAGCTTTCAGCTGTTGTGTGCAGCAACATCCTGCTGCACCCCAAGGTGGCTCCATTTAAGCAACGAAGGACATACGGGGGGGTGCTGCCAGATGAAGGCATTTATCTCTTTATAACTAGGACTCGGAAGATACTTTGGGACCTTTCCAGATGAAGCACTAGCTGGTATAAATAGCAGTAGTCTAACTGAATCCTTTACCATCTATGCCAGACTATACCATTAATTCTAACTTAGTCCTGCAGTGTAGCTTTGAGGGACACCAAGCAGGAAGCAATGATCAGGCTCCAGCACAGCCCAGTATCACCCCACAGCTGGGAAAAACAGCTGCCACTGCCCCAGAGGCCAAAAAGAGGGTAAAAGTACAGCATCTCCCACAAGAACTCGGGAGCTATTTCTTCCCCAAGATCATGGCATGGCCAGAAGAAAACACACTTGACTTTCAAATCCACCCAGCACACAGCTTTCTGAGTAGCCCTGATTTGCAACTGTAGCCAACCCCTCTCTCTAACCAGGGTACCCAAGGAGCCCAGCTGGGACAGTACAAGCCTTTCTAGAGCAAGACCTGGATTTCCCGTAGCTATCAGTGGTTGAATGCTGACACTGATGGAAATACAGGTTTTAATAACAAACTCATTTTGAGCCTCAAGCTAAGCCCTCCTCTTGTCTTTCAAACATACAGGACCACACTGGTTTGGCACACTAATTATCAGAGGAACAAGGGCAGGAGAATGGAAAGGAAGCAATAATCCAAGTCATGCTGAAGTTTGGCAAACTACCACAGCAACCCAAACCCTCAGGTCCTGGCAACCCTGCCACAACAGCTAACCCTGCGGGCTGGTTGTAACCACGCTACTGAGCCATGTGACTACTCAGCACAAGCACTTGCTGTTTCCTAAACTGAACCATCACTTCATTACAGAAGATCTTAGCAGAAGCCCAGTAGAAGCCTCGAAACATTTGATTAAATTTAAATGTTGAGAAGTAACATGACTTCAGTCTGGTAAGGTTTCTGTAAGAATGCTGTTTCTGGGTACTGCAGACTGAGAAGACTCTTCATTCCACCGTGTAATAGTACTGTGTTTCACATTTTAGATTTCTGATTTTTTCAATCCCAAGTTTAATTCACTAATTTTGGATAAATAAGCCTTGAAAGGGGCAAGATGAAAACTACTATTGTTTAAGGTGTATGGGCATTGGTCCTACTAAGCTTCTGATGCTTTCTTATTCTTACACACTGTGATTTTTTTGCAGTCACTTAGTGGGATTATGCAGTTCCTGAAATTAGATTTGTTCACAAATCTTTGCAGTATCAGGGCCATAAGTGCATTTTTGCAGAAAACAGATTAGGAGCAATTCATGATTCCTTACACAAACCTAATCTTCAGTTTCTTCTGTTGTCTTACCTTGCAGTGCCAGTGACTTCGGCTGAGAGCCCAGCTAGCACCCACTCCCTCATAGCAGCTACTCTCCTGTCGGGCCTATTCGATTCCAGGTGTAACTCCGCTGCCTGTGTTTGGGTGCTTGCTCCATAAAAGAAGCAATTTTACTGCAATGTAAGAAGACCACGGCATTATATCACCCCCTGGGCTATTAAAATAGAGAGCGATGCCTGCACCCTGTGCCTACACGTCCTGGAGTTTGATTCTACCGACGGGGAGCAGCCCAAATGCCTACTGAGACCGTGAGAGGCTATACGGGAAGGGGAAAACTAAGCCGCTAGGCCTTTCTGTGCTCACGGGAACGTGTCTTTCCAGATGGGCACATGACTACAGACGTGTTTGTGCTATAAATGCAAACACAGCCGCGCCCGGTCCTCGCACACACCCCGCGTCCGCGCTCGGCGGGAGGGCAGGCAGCACGGCGGAGGCTGCGGGAAGCCCGGCCCGGCTGCCCGCCTCGCAGGGGTCGGGGAACCTCGCAGACCCTTCTAGCCCCGCACCGACCACAGACCAAAGGGAGTATTTACCTGCCGCCCCGGGGCCGCGCTCTGCCTGTGCTCCGAGAAGGGGCTCCCCGCGCTCGCCCCGGCCCGGCCCGGCTCGGCTCGGCACGGAGCGGAGCCGCCGGCGCGCAGGCACGGCCCCTCCTCGCCGCCGCGCTGCTGCCGGGCGGCGGGGCCGCGTCCTGCCGCAAAGCCGTCCCGGCCGCCGCGGGAAACGGCTGCGCGGCACCAAGGTTCCTGCCGCCGCCGCCCTCTCGGCCGGAGCCCTGGCGCTCGGGGAGGCCCGGGCAGAAGGGCCGGGGCAGAAGGGCCCGGGCGGCGCCGGCAGCCGCTAGTACCGCTCCGGCCTTGCGCCAGCAACGGCGGGAGGGTGGCTCGGCGGTCACCGCCTGTCCCAGTAACCCGCCAGCTTCTTCCTGCCCCTCTAGAAAAATCACGGATGAAACTTCAGCTGTTCCTGTATAAACACAAGGAGTAAAATGCCCCCTTTGCAGCGTAAGAGGCCTGGGCTTCTCCGGGAGCTGCTATGTGACTTCAGGAGTGATGGAAAATGCGAAACACTACGCAGGGTTTCACTAATCCCAAGTGTGAGCACACTTACTGAGGCACGAAGGCTGCAGGGACCAGCAGGGTCTGTGACTTCACACGGCCGCAGGGCAGCTAAAAGATGTCTGGCACAACCTGTTACCAAAAGAAAACAAAAAGTTACATGACAATTACAAATCTCTTATTTCACTGGTATGGAGCATGGCACCCCACCCAAAAATACACCTCTTGTATAAAGAGCCTCACAGCAGGTAATGCCTTTGTGCATTACAGGGGGTGTACCTGGATTTTGGTGTCTGGGCGGCACAGACCAATTCCGAGTAGCACTGTGCACACATTTAAAATCAGGAGTGCTGTGCTGTTTCACTGGCTGCGGGTCCCAAGGGAGCCAGCGGTGCTGAGCAGCTGGGACGAGGGTAGTGCTGAAATGTAACTGCACAAAAACATGGTGCTGAACCAAGTCCATGAAGAGGATTCACAATCCACAAACAAAGGCAGGTGTTAGGTTAGCTTCCATCAGTAGCTTTTCTTCTCTTCCTCATACCCCAACAATTCCGTATACACTGCAAAACACAAGTAGCACAATTAACAGAAGTTGTGTTCATATGGGTTATCTCACTTCAGTGACAGCAAGAATGAATGAGAGCCTTTGGCACAACAATATGCTAGTTTATCTGACTGGAATGAATTAATCTTGGCCTTTACAAATAATACTTTACTAGAGCGCCATACATTTCAAGTCCTGCTCCTAAAGATGAATGGCTTCTTCACTGGCTAACAGTCACAAGATTGATGTTTTCATTCTAATTCAACTGTATGCACCACGATTCCTGAAAGGATGAGGCGGTATCATCACTTGCCGTGTTATTTATTGCCATCCAGCCCTTTCTCAAATGGTCCTGAGACATTTATCTTGGGATCCTCCGAGGGAAAGATGCTCTCTAGATATCTTGGGTCTGACGATACTTCAGAACTTGCCATCTCTGCTGACCATGAACTACAAGCTCCCCTTCCAGGCCCAGCATGTTCACATGGGAGGTACAGGGCACGCTGGTCTGTTACCTGTGGGGACATGAGTGTCAGGGAAGGAGAGCAGGTAGTCAGTTCAAAGAGAAGTGTAAAAAACCTTCCCTCTCCTGGTTCTGGTGTCGCTGCTGTGTTGAAGGGAAATGGCCTGTGTTTAACACTACACTCATACTTGGACAGTTTTCCTGGGAAGCATCCCACATACCATTTTCCACCTGTGGTGGAAAAGCGATCCTAGGCTGCAGAAGGGCATAGATGCCATTTCTTTTTAGGGGAGGACAGCAGAGAGGCCTTGCTTAAGAACAATCCCCCTTCTGCTAAAAACCACACACCCAGAGACACTTGGCAGCCATAAATCTGGAAGGACAGTAACCATGTGCCATGAACCCAAACCAATCCCAGCTGTCTCAGCAGCCAAGTCAGAGGCATTCAGTGCAGCCAGGCACTACCCCTGCCCCCCCTTTCCTACCGCCCAAGCACATCCCGTGGGACTCCTTGGGACCACATTTGCCAAACACATCTGGGCTTTTCACTGTGCAAGCCCCAGCACTTTGCAGTGCAGGGGATGGGAAAGGAACCTCCAGCCAGGGCTCCATGCCCTGCCAAACACTTCCCTGGAGCCAGCCAGCACCAAGGGCCCCCCAACATCTTTGCAGCATTGCCTAGTGTGCTGCAGGGGTCTGTAGGAAACACTGTGTTCCTCCAAGGAAGAGGGATAACACATAATGAAAGAGGCTGATACCAGTCTCTTAATTTTGTCCTTCTCAGTCCCCTAAAGAGCATTTTTTCCCAGCTCTGGATATTCCTAACTCTGTTCTTATGTGCTGGAAACCCTTTGCAAAGGTACTGGGAGGGGTAACACTTCCTATTTCCTAGGCAAAATGCAGTTAACGTGCACCTTTCTTACACTGGCTGCTAGGGTACAGTTTGGGTTCAAGTTACAAATTTTCCTTTTCTGCCCGAGAATCACTTTATAAGCAGACATCACCATTTTATCGACAGGAGGAGGAGATTCCTTCCCCCTTCTAAATGACGTTTGTACAGTTGCATAGCCTGCTACTACAGCTTAAAACAAGTGAATCTGAGAACAGGTGACTACATTTTCTTCCTCTATTCTGGAAGAGATTTCTTTTTCTGCAGTCTGCATGACAGTGGAAAACAATAAATGCCCAACATTATCTTTCAAATCTACAGGATAACGTGCTATAATTCTGAAGAAATAGGAACTTTGAAAAATGTCTGGGTTTATTACTATATATTAAGAACTCAAGTTCTAGATTTTGCAATTTTCATTGTTTAAGTGTATCACCATTTTCCACCGTGAAATCATGAGCTGTTTCAATCAAGATATACTGGTTAAAGACACGGTGGTGGCTATCCAACAGAACCTTCCACACAGCTCGATTCCCAGCTTTGTCCCCCTTGCTCAACCACCATCAACATATGGTCCAAAACTGAACAGAGTGCATAAAGCCAGCTGGTGGTTACCTGCATGAGTAAATTGTCCCCTGTACGTCCATGTGAAGGAAGTCATCATCCTTCTACTTGGAATGTCTCAAATGTCAGAGTTAACACTGAAAGAGGGAGAGAACGGCTCTGTTAACACTAGAAACTTAACTTGGCTGCTTTCCTTGTGGGAGAGCTTGCAGGAAGGACTGAGTGCTGCTCTTTAGATCTGAACATCTCCCTTGAGCGCTGCAGAATCATCTTCCAAAGGCCAGATAACTGTACCATGTATTCCTGATTTTGGCTCCTGTTGATAAGAATCCAAACATCTTTCTCTTCAACTGGGAAACTGTCAAGAGCCCTTTGGGCCCACCCTCCATTGGCATAATGTGGAAGGAGCGATGCCCATTTATCGTGGCCACTGACAGACTTGCCAGTTCACACCAGCTGAGCGTCAGACCCTCCGTCTTTCCCCACTGCCTCTGAAGAAGGGGCTTTTTTTCACACATTTTAATTACTGACTCCCAGCACAGAAGCGATTGCCTCGCAGAAAGGCCGTTAACTAGCACGTTCGGCACAAGATGAAACCTTTCTGATAATTGTTCACTGAGTTCACATTTGTGAAAACAAATATCATCAGATGATTAAATTAAACACCGCAGCCAGCCCAGCTATACGTTATTTTCACTTATCATGCAGAAGGGGAGATCAAAGAGAAAGTCTCAGGTAGAGTTATTCCAACTCCTCCGAGTTTGGTTGATATTTACCTATTGAACACACTAATTAGCTTCCTGGTTGGGGTGAGCAGCACAAACCCTCCCAAAATTGGGCAGTTTAGCCATTTTCATGCCCTGTAATCAAGCGGATGCAGAGCGATGACTGTCACTTCGCTTCCTTCTGTACAGTAAAAGCAGCAACACAGCCCAATTCCAATTTCAGGACTCTTGTGCCTCTGGCCCCTTTGGTGTCTTGAGGGTGCGAGAGGGGAACTGTGCCTGGGGAACAAACGTGTGGAAGGGCTGGACGAGGAACTCCTTTTCCTCCATCCAGCAGGACTTCTGCTCTTCCCTTCCCTGTTGGCGAGCAGACGTGCGGCGAGGGGCAACATGGCCCTCTCAAGCCCCCTGGCTCGGCCGCAGCTTAAGTAGGGAGATTGTTTCTGAGATGGAGTTTCTCCCAGCACTTCCCTGCTTTGCTTTCTCGGGCCGTGGAGGGCAAGAGAGGGGAGCGCAGCAGTGGGCAGCGTGGCCCTGCTCCCACTGCGCTCCCGCTGTCCTCCCGTGAGCGCACACACACACACACACCCGCACAACCAGAGCCTCTGCTATTCTTCCGCTAATGGGATTGGCACCGCTTAAAGCAGTCTGCGAGGGTATTGTCTGCAACCACAGCAAGAGAAACATTATTCAAAGGCCATTCAGGCCCCAAAAGAAGCGGCAGAGCAGAGTAATTATCGGAGACTCTCCATTAACGAGGGCATCTTTGCTCTTTGTCTGTGTTGGTTTAATAAGGGCCACTAATGGGGCCGGGGGAGGGGCACGCTAATGCTTCTAAACAAACCTCCTTCCCTTCCCTACCCCCGCGTTGTGAGCAGAGCTGCCTTTATGGGCACTGACAGCCGAGCTGGGAGTTACCATATTGCAGAGTGACCTTCGGGAAAACTTAGTGTGAACCCAGCCGCTTCCAGCCCCATCCCCACCGAGCCGCTGGGAGCATCGTTTGGGTAGCTGTTCTCTTTTTAGCCTTTCCGTATTTCCCAGCGCTTGGCAGGCCCTTTCATACGCCCCCTGCGCGACCTCTCTCATGTCATCTTGTGACCCTTCATGGCTGGACACGACGGCACTGAGTGGCAGTAATGAGGGACAGCAGTGCCGATTAAGTTCATGCAGCAAAACCTGGGGCAGCTGTCCATTCTCTGGCAGCTGTGACATGCTACTGGGAAGGCAAGACTGGACCAGCCTCCCCTCCCCACACCGTGGGAGAAGGCAGGCTGGGATCTAGCATGGGCCAACATCTCCTACCTTCTAGCTGTAGGTGCTTTTCTGGCGATGGAGATGAGCAGAGGCAAAAGCCAGCATGAATCTCTATCCCAAGATCCTTCAGAGCCACTTTCAGGAGCATGCAGCTAAAATTCTTCTGAGGGCTCCTAGACGGTCCTCAACTTCAAACACCTGTTGTAAGGGGCCAACTTCTGAGGCAGTTTGCAAAATTACAGGGTCAGATGCACGCTGGTCACTTAAACAGTGAAATGTGGACAAAAGGTCTCAGGAGGTCCCTGCAAAAGACAGCATACAGACAGTGAACTCTAACGATACGCACACACATGAATAACAAACGACACAGCCTTTCCACCTCTGGTGTGCTAGCTGTTGGGGATACAAGGTTGGGGACTGGTAGACTAATTTTTAGCCAATGAGGAAATTAAAGAACAATAAAGGGAAACTACATCCCAAGTCTGTGCAGGTCTTCTACGGAAGCCAAGCCCTGGACACTGTGCTATTCTACCTCATCTTCAACTGACATACCCCTACGAAGTAGTGCCCGCACACTTGTGTACAGCTGTGTGTCAGCAGTCTCGGGAACCTCACTGGTGAGCCACCCAGTGTCAGTGCTGCCTCGTTTGCTACAAGAGACTGCTTTATTCAGCTGAGGCATGGAATGACAAATTTACCTCAACAGGCACGCAGACTTCTCCACTTAGGCAAATGTCTTGGTGCTAAAGGTTCATCACAAGCAGAGAAAGAAAGATAGATGGGAACTCCTCACTGCTTAAAGCACAAGACTCTAGTTTGAAGAAAGAGACTCTGTGAAGGATCTCACCCTTGTTTCCCAAGGGCTTCGTAGTTTCAAATTTTTCACACTTTTGGCCTTTTTCTTTCAACATTTCACCAGTAACTGCATCTCTTACAACAAAAGAAACTTCTCCTGAGTGCTCCTCTGACTCATCTCTGTAGGATCAAAACATCTCAGAACAGCCTTGCAAGTCAAGAAGAGAGCAATCACTCTTTACTCAGAGAGCGCTAAGTCACAGGAAAATTAAATAACAATACCTGAGGTCATTCCTGCCATGGTAGAGCTAGGAAGTGGATACAGTGCTTTCTCCAGACTCTCACTGCAATGTTCTGAGATCAGCGGTATTTCTCCCCCCTTTTGAAATGTCTGGAAGATCACACCCCTGAAACAGAGAATCAGGCCTATTTCCAGCATTTTTCATGTTAATGACCATTTCTGTTCAGATTTTCTCCATTTATTATTTTAGAAGAATAGTCATTAAACACATACAGAGGAACTGCCTTTGCCTATGGATTTTGCCATCTAAATGAGGGAGTTAATACAGTGATACATAAAGCAATGGGTTACTAGAAGCACAGGATCTGGCCTCTGATCTGTGTAGGTTTTGCTTTATAAGTGTCTTTAAATGTCATCCTTCTTTGCCACTAACAGATAAAAGTCAGCTTTGCTGCACACAAAGACGATACTTGAACAAAACCAAAACAGCAACTCAGAAGGGAGAACTGAGATCTTGTTGATAGTCAAAGCAAGGGGAGATGGAGAGGTTAAAAAAAAAGGTTGTTTATAGCTTAAAAGATATGGGTACCACAGAAAAAGCAATTGCAGTGTGAGAAAGGGGTGTCTTGAGACCCCGCATGAAAGAAAACTCAGCAAGTACCTTGTACCTGGCAGGCTGAAATGAGGTGGCCCTATGGTAGAAAGGATGAGAGCTCACAGCAGTGATGGAAACAGGATGGGCAATGAGACGCTGGTGGGTCTATTTCTTTGAACTTCAGCCACAGTAGTACAGTTAAAGGTGAGGCATCTAGTAGAAAACAGGTGGGAACACAGCAAGTGAAGTCTTGGAACAAAAGCCGCAGCCTAAGACCCATCACCTCATCAGGAAGTCTTTGTTCAGTTAATTCTCCTTTAGGTATAGTTCCTGCAGGGAATAGGGAATGACTGCATTGGACCTCCCCAAATCAGTTCTACTGAGATCTGCTCTTTAGCATCTTTAATATCTATGGTTTTGTACAGGGATATTTCTTCCCCGCACTCTCCCCTCCATTTTTTTTTAATTAATTCTGCTAGTGTTTGAGGCTAACAGACAATGAGTGGAAGTGGATTCCTTCCAGGTTGCTCTACTTCACTCACTGCTGTCACCCTGTCACACTTTAATTAAACAGTCCAACCGAGCTCTGATCCGAATCCCACTAAAACAATGAACAGGTCCACACTGGCCCTACAGTTTGGGGCTGTGCCCTGAACTGTGTTTGAGCTCATTAATGTAGACACGAGCCATCTTTTCAATTGTACCTGTGCCTTGAAGCCCAGAGGAGAATGAAACAGGAGTAAGGAGGAGTAAATGATGCTTTGCCAGGAAAATCATTTGTGCCTGTTGGCAAACCACTGCAAGCAGAAGACATTGAAATATGGGACAGGAAGCGGCTATAAATCTCTGCAGGCACATCCCGGTTTAGTTCAATGTAACTTCCCTGCTTTGTCTTTGTATCCTTTCAGCTCTTCTTCCTCTACAAAACAAGCCTTGCCTTGCCAACTTATCAAAAGCCTTTCCCTCTAATGCCTTCAACTGGCACTTATTGCACTTGCCCTTTGGTTTTCATTCCTGTTGGCCATTCTTCTGGCCCACAAAGAGGTAAAGGGGAAGAATACTCACCCACTTAGCAGCGATGTAGACCAAGGCCCCACAAGAACGGGGTGACAGCAGCAACTGTGTGACATTCTTGTCTCTCCATGCAACCCCATTTGGAAAGGTTAGAAGGCAGGAAGACCAGATTAATGTGGTGACTTTCTGCCTTTACTCCTCAGGCATGACGTGGGCTTCTGGTGTGCGCTAAGGCAAGCTGCTTCTGTCTCTACATCTCCATCTCCCTGTTCAGAAAGGGGAATGCTGCTGTGAGGATACATTTGAGAACACTCAAACTCTACATTGATAGGAGCATATAAATTAAGTAGTTCATTAACTCATCTCTTGACCAGTCTGATGTGGCTTCTGTATTCAGATAATCCAAGGACTGGGATCACCAGCACTGTGTTCTGCCTCCCTGTGTTAAGGGGGTACAGGAAGCCATAACAGATGCAGCTGAACATTCAGTACTGTCATTTCCCAACATCTCTTTGCTCTGTTCTCCCTGCCTATGAACTCTCCCTGCCTGCTCTGCTTCAGGCCCCTCTTTCTCCTTGTCCTGGTGTCACCCTGGTTTCTTGGCCTGTTTTGCTGCAGGCCACCATTTCACTAGCTTCCCAGTAACAGGGAGCATGTAATGTTCCACCAAAATCCCCCTACTGTACTTAGCATTTGAATGATTATTCTGTGTCCTAGCTAATATGCACCTGCCTTTATGGCCCTTCTATGTGATACTTTGTACCTTCCCCACCATGGCCATTACAGTGAAGAGCAGGCTAAAGGCTTCCAGTTAAATCCATGCTGGCCTGAGAGTCGGCAAAAGCCCCTCAGGACACTGCTCCCTCCTTGCTGACATGGAAAAGTGATGCCCCAGTACACTTCTCACCCCTGAACTGGAAAGGGTCAAAGAAGCCTCATACTTCCATGCAGTGGTATCGCTCTTGTTTCTCTTCTGTTAAACACTTCACATGTACAATAAGCTGAGAGGAACGGTTCAGCCGTACGTGCAGGAGATGGTTACAGAAAGTCTGCGCTTCTGGGGGCCACCAGCACCAGCTGCCGGGTCTGCACCCGTGCATCGCTGCCCTCCCCCGGGCAGAGCACCACCAACGCCGCCAAGCATCGCTGCCCTCTCCCGGGCAAAGCACCACAAACGCGGCCGAGCATCGCTGCCCTCTCCCGGTTCCCTGCACAAACACGGAGCCCTTACGGCAAAGCTCAGCCGAGCAGCCAGCTTTGCTTTGCCTCTGGCACCGAAGGAACACGGCTGTCCATTTACTGCTGCCCTTACGCTTTCAGCGCCCTCACTGCGCATCACAGTGACAGCGGAGCCGCTGCCGAAGGAATAATGATTTGTTGAAATACAATTAAACAGGATACAGGTAGTGCTCACTAGGATTAGAGGTCCACATGTCAAGAACTCAAAGTGATTAAATCACTGTAATGTAAATCAAATTTGCTCCGATTATGCGGAATTATCTTTGCTAAGATATTTGACCAGCCCATTTCAACTGTGGCTGCATTTCGCCCTCCAAGGAGCCCAGCTTCTGGTGGCTGTCCTGCTCTCAACTGCCCTCTGCCAGGACAGAGTCCTGGCACAAAAAAATGAGGTGGCAAGGGTTGGCCAACACGCTTCAGGCTGATACCTTGGGTTTTCAAGTCTTCAGAAAATTCCCCTCGGGATATTTCTTTGTACATTTATGTACACAGACAGAGAGTGCGTTTGCATACATCTGTTCGCATGTGCATACACTCTCTGATCACTCAGTCCTGAACACAGCAATACTGCCATGCTGTTTATGCTATTTTTCCACTTCCTTCCCACAGCAGGGCTCTTGCAGGGTACAAATCCTTCTTTTCCTGGTGGACACCTGGTGAGTTGTTTCTCACCCCTGGCCAGTGAGAAACAGCATTCTTTACTGCTGGCTGTTCATCTCGCTGAGGTGCTTCTGGGATGCCTTAGGTCCACCAGGCTGGCACAGCCTTCATTGTCTCAAAGACCTTAGCAAGTCCAAGATGTAAGTGTCATGCCTTTCACTGCCTCAAACCCACTGAACAGTTGTTTGCTGAATGCTATCTCATGGGAACACATGAGATGCCTGCTGACAGCTCCCCCGTACCCTGAGACAGTGGGCACTCACAGCTCAGCCCCACGGCCTCTCTCCAGCTCCACGAGTGCCACTGGCTGAGCCAGAGCTGGGGAGAGGACACCACAGAGAGGGGCTTACGTGGCATGTCTCTTTAGCTTTGTCCACCCAGCAGCCTCACCCAACTGAAGTCTTGCCAGGGAGGCTGTGAAGTTATTGTGACAGGTCTGACTTTGTGCCTGAAGGATCTGGCCGAGCACAGGAATGCAGCACATTGGGACGTCGCAAGAGAACGCATACAGGGCGCGCTCCTGCCCATGTGCACAACTGGTGCTTGACTGAGGTTGCTGTGGCAGGTATAGCCTGAAAGCTGCACTACCAGGAGTGCTGCCTCTGCTACAGTCTCCCAAGTATTAATGGGGTATGAGAGGGCTTATTTCCTCTGAGAAGTTGTGAAGATAAATCCAGACATGACAGAGAGGTGCTCAGATATAGAAAAAATTGCAGCTACAGCATTTCATTATCTGAGTTTCTCTGAAAGCCATGTGTAATTTCCTAAGCAGATAAATTCAGCCCTTCTAGTTTTGCCAGTGATGGAAAAAGGTGCATTATACTCATCAATGCCACTTTACTTCCCATCTGTGTTTCCTCAAGAATTGTCCAAGGTAACATTTTACTCTGACTGCTCAAGCCATGAGCTCCCTCTAGTATCAAAAAAGATTAATGCAGCTGGTACCTTTGCCGTCCTGAAGGAGCAGAGAGCACATCTTGTAAGGAAGTATCAGGAAGATAAGGAAATTCCAGCCCTTTTCTTCATTTTTGACAGAAGAAGGAAATCCTTGAAGTTAGCTGTGCGGTCATAGCTAAGCACTGGCACTCTAAGAATTATGGGGCAAACATGCCCACAGGACAAGAAAAGGCAGCATCTTATTTTACATTCTTACCCATGAAACATAGGTAAAAATTGCTGAAGTCCACCCTGGTCATCAGCTTTCACAGGAGAACAGTGTAAGCTGGATGATTCCAGCCATAAAGATTTCTAGGGAGGGAGACCACTGTGCTCAGTGCAAAAAAAAAAGAAAAAAAAAATTTTAAAAAGCAAGCAAGCAAGGACAGCTGACATCTGTTTCAGTGGCATTTGGGAATTGTTTTAGAGGTGAGAGGTGACAAGCACAAACATGTGCTAAAGCCCACATCTCTCTGCTCTACTGACACAGTGTTTGTGCTGTGCCCTGCGGGGCCCAGGCAGACTCGCTGTGGCAGAGAAATTCTCTCAAAACACAGAGGGAGCGAAGAGCATCCGACAGAACAGTGCAAAATTCCTAACAGGAGAGGCAAGGTCAAATGGATCTGCAGCTACACGTAGCTGCTGGCCAAAATAATATGCAGAAACACCATCAGTTTTTATACTAGTGCTCAGTAGTAGAGAGGGAGTTTCTTCTCCCCTGCTGAGGGGAAAGCTGTAACTCTGTAGGAATTGCAGATCTCAGGCAGGAATTGCAGATCTGTTGTCTGTGACACTTCCCAATGACTACCCTGCACCAGTGTCTGCTGTCCTGTCTTTGATAGCAAAGCCTTGTTCTTGACATACATCACATGCCCATCAGCGAAAGAGGATCCCTTCATGCTCCAGAAATACCCAGCCCCTATTAAACTCAGTACAAAGTTTCATTTTGGAAGAGTCTGTCTCTAAACCCAAACCAGTACAAGTCTTGCTGGGAGGGTCGCACTGCCTCTCCTCCTTTCATTACTACTTTTTCTGATGTTTTACATTTGCCACCTCATCTCCTCTCCATGACTGCATGGGCCACCCCATCGCAATCCCCCTCTCTCAACCTGTCTGCAGAACAAAGCAACACCTGGGTACCAGCTGACACAAGCTGAAAATGCCTTTTTGATGCTGCCTGGAGAAAGCAGTCACTAATGACTCACAAAACATTCAGACCCTTCCCTAGGGTCTGAGTCCTTTCCTAGGGTCTGAGGGTACACTCACTAAAGTGAAAGTAAGACTGTCATTGACCACAGCCATTACTAATTTTATTAACATTTCTTAATTTTAAGTATTTAATTAGCACAAAACCCTCTAGTTCTCTTATAATGTATGTCAGATTGAAACCAGTGTGGATTCTGTATTCTCTACTCAAAGGTAAGAAAAGAAAATTGAGTTGCTGAATATGTGACTAATTTATAATGTAGATTTCAATGACTGGCTGCTCAGCACAGCAACACAAGGTAACAGCTAAGCTAAGCATTTAAAGTTCTTTCAATACACAGCTAACACTTCATGAAACAGGTATTTTTAAACAAGTGCCTTTGTAAAGCAGCTGTGCTTAGTATAAACAGTTTGTACAGTTCTTGTCTCATTCAGCTGTCACATGAAAACAAGCTATTTGCTTTTCATAGGATGACTGAAAATGGCTTTGTGCCAGCAAAAATTATTATCAACGAATGATTGGATCTGATTAAAAAGTTATATACATAATTACATCTGTATGTGTGTGCGCTGTGTGAAGCTATCCACACACACACACAGACACACACACACTTCAAGCTTTCTGCAGCCTCCAGAAGCCTATCTACTTCATAAATTTGCTCTCTCTGGATGCTTGCAGAACAACCTGCCGCACAAAGAAATGGCAACATTTAGAACAGTTACTAACTTGAGCAGAGAGCACTTGTCAAACACCCACCTCCTTTCATAAACCCTTGGCTTGAGTGGCCATGGCTCCGCCCGGAAGCCACCTAGAGAACAGGCAGTCTGGAATAAAGTATATTCCTCCCAAAAACCCTGAAGGAGCACTGGGAAAGTACCTTTTCACTCCAAATGCTACAGAAATCGCTGGATAATTTAGAGGAGTTCAAGTAGCTGCCATCACTGCACTCCCACCTCTGCTTTCTCTTGCAGTGCTGTTCACTAATTCTCCTGGAAATCTTTTGAAACCAGAAGAAAAACAGGGCTCAGATCATCTTCTATTTCCTTCCTTGTTCTCTCATCTGCTGGATGTGGGGATGAAGGTTGCGTCCCCTGCCAACACTCAATAGCTCTGGAGCTATTGTTTTCCAAACACCAGCACCTTCAGCCTGTCTCTCTTGCTTGACCCTGTAGATGACAAAAATTTTTCAGCAGGGCGTAGATCTTCCAAGGAAGGAGTGTGGTTTTACAGACCTTATAATTAAGTTAGTTATCACTGCCCCTCACACCAAACAAAAATTTAATAAAAGCCAGCAGAAAGGGTTTGGATGCCTTACAAGGTGTGAAGAAAAAACCCCCAAATAAAAAACCCAACCCCTGCCTGTTTTCTTCATACAATATATTAAAACACCAAGTCAAGTAAATATAAAGATAGAAAACTAAAAAGAAATTTAAAAAACTAAAAAAGAGCAGTACTGTTAATCATAGCAGTTTAAGCGAACATTAACACTCCTTTCTGGCACAAATGAATCAGACTGCTGGCCCATTTGTCACATGGACTGAAAGTTACCAGCCCCAGATTATTTCAGGATGCAGTGCAAGGGATGTTACCCTCCCCAGATTCCCAAAGAGCGTCCTATGATTCTTTATCCCCATCAGTTCATGATTATCTTCTTTTCTCTATGCTGAAGGTTTAGATGCTTCAACATAAACAGAGAGAGTAACAGCACTATGGATAGTCAAAATCAGCATTCTAAATGTTTGATTCCAGTGCTACCTTGTGGACATGCCCTTTACAGATTAACAATGTATTTGGAAAGAATGACATTTTTTTCTCCACTCTAAATCACTGCAGGTTGGTTATGTGTTTGTTTTTCTTCTTTATTGGAAGTCCCCTTGTCAAAAGGAACTGAGGAACTGTCAAATTATCTTCTTTGTAGCACACACTGTTGTGTATACCTTCATCATCCTGCAAACAAGAGCAGCAACAAAACCTCCCTCACGTTCCCTATGAGCATGCTTTAAAGCAATTCAGGAAGTTGTCTTTAGAAGTGAAACTTTCCAGAAGGATGTATCAATTAACACTAGTTTTTGTTCTCCCCCATTATTTCTGGGCACCAGCGTAAAATGTGGTTCTGTCACCACAGGGGCAAACAAATGGCTAGAGCATTACCAGTGTGAGGTAGATTTGCAGCAGTAGCTGCCCTGTATCTAGGCATGCTCAGCACCCACTGAGAACTTAGTAAATAGAATATTTTTCTGGTAAAGAACAAATATCATAGAATGAAAATGATCTATCTCACCTATTACACCAGAAGCTAAATTCAAACCAGAGGAAAACGGGTCAGATCACTTTGGTGCTTTTTCTGCTTTAAGCACCCACCTTACAAATGCCCAACGCTTGTGAGTAATTAGGTCCCCAATTTCTTGCAGAATCTCACGTCAGTGTTTACATTCCAGACACTTGAAGTTCATCTTCTCCTTTTTTCTTTCAGGATACTTAGGTAAGTGACTTCAGCATCTCTCAGGGTAAGTTTTTTTCTCCTCAGACAGCAGCAAGTTAGAACTGTGTTAACTGCTCAAGCACAACATTGAGTCAAGTAATGGAAACCCCTAAAACCTACATGAAGATACCTTGCATTATACAGCCCACTCCTTGCATTATACAGCCCACTCTCTGCAATAAATGACTTCTGCATTAATGGGAGGACAAAGATGTGGAATAATCAAAAGCTACAGTTACACTGTCAATCTTGGTAGCACACCACACACATACGGATTATTTTATATAACCTCCTGACATCACAGCTTGACTGAATGGAGTCATTTACACCAGAGGGTGTCTCCACAGGTCAAGTGGTCCAATCTCACTTAGCTAAGGTCATGGGCAGATTCCCATCTAAGCACGGGAAAATTCCGGCCCTACATTCCTCATGTGTAAAACTTCTCTACAAGTAGCTTACACATGTGCATAGTCCAGGAAAATCTCCACTTTTCTCTTTCAAGCTACCTTCCTTTTCATAGGATCACCTTTTACAGGATCATTATGCCTCTGAAACATCACTCAGGCACCAGACTGACATTTCTCTAGCATAAACCTGCTGTAAGTGTAAGTAAATCTCAAAATTTCTCAAGAAAATTAGTACAGCAGAAAAGCACGAGTTCATCCTTTGATTGCTTACCTTAATGTTCAATGTGACAAAATTAACCCTTGAGACTAAGCAAAACCTTGCCAGAAATGTCTACTCTGTTTCATGTTTCAGCAAAAACTGTAATCAGTTTACCCTGGCAATGTTCAGAACACAGTGCTGTGGTACTGATTACCCATTCAATAGTATCAACCTCCCAAATACCCAAAACCAGAAATTTTACAAAGATTACAGCATTTATTACAGCTGTAATCAATCAATATAGTTTAAATATCACAGCAATTACATCACACAACTTATCACCTGAACTAAGAGGGACAAGAGCTTTATTCAGTTTTGCTCCTAGTTCTATTTGGTGGATATACAAACATGAAAGTATCTTTGAATCTTAAAAAGACTCAATATGTCTTCTGAAAGGGGTTCCATGGGAGAAAACACAGGTGAAAGTAGTAGAGAACATAGACGTATTTCCTTATCCTAACAAAAAATCACACAAAAACCCCCCCCATTACGTATGGCCCCAAGTTGCCAGCAGCAGTCTGTGCTGTGACAAAGTAGCAATGGCCAAGCAAACAGTATTTCCCCTCTGTCTCACTTCTAATGCACAAGGGGAACTATGAATCTAAATACAGATCTTTCCAACTTCTACTTTTAAAAACAGAGTTTCAATTTTTTACTGTATCAGTGCCTTTAAATTGCTTTCTCCAGCAGCCCAGTTAAACTGGGATGTGGTAAAATAACACTACAGATTAACTTTTAACTCAGCGTGGGGCTTAACTAGACTCCTTTCCAAGCTTGTGTGGGTGCTGCTGAGAGGGTTTTGGAGATTTGTGATAGAGCATGCTCAGGTCCACAATGCCAGCTTGGTTCACACTCCAGCATTTAAGAACATGTCCTGTGGGCAGTTACTTTTGGTGCACATTTTCTTTGTTAGGTCTTTCTTCAGTATTTTCCACTGCTGCTCTTCTAGAAATTTGGCACAGCTCATTATCACCAAGATGATAGTAAAAATATTTGGTTGGGAAATTTCGCTTCCCATGAAGCCAGAGGTTATCCATTAATTGCAGAACAGCAAGAAGGAATCTGAGTAACTGCTGGTAAGTAGCCAGTACACCAGTTCACTCCTCACTCCATGGGCATAGATTGATAAACACCCACTGACCAGTGCAGAAGTTCTGCTTCAGGTGTCAGCCCTGAGTGAATGCTAGGATTCAACAATGACAACAGCAAAAATTATTCTCCTCCAGTTCCACAAAATGTCAGTACTCACTCTCCACCTTAAGCCAGAGTTGCCTTCTCAGCAGCCTTAAATAATTCCATCTCTGGGAAACTACTTTTTATCTAGACAGACAGCTGTACTAACCTTCCTGGAAATCATCTAAGTAGAGGAAAAAAAAAAAATCCTTTCTGGCTAGATTAGTAGGTAAAGCTGCAATACTTGACATCCCAGAGACAGTGTGGCCACTGGAAGGTATGGACACAACTGCCCTGAATACATCGTTAAGGCAACTGGAGAGCTGAAAAGAGACCAATAGCAGCATTTACAATCGGTACTATTATTAGCACTACCTGATCCTGGACCCTAGGAACCCCTCCAAATAAACACTACCTTTTGTTGCTAGACAATACTATAGAGAAAAAATTAATCAGTTTTATTACTCTTCAAATATCTCAAGACAGTTACACATGGAAAAAAATAAACTATGCCAGCTGATGTCTCTGTTTCTGGGTGTCAGCAAAACCTGTGTTGTGGACCCTTCTCATTGTATCATCCTGCTGATACGTCAGCAGCAGGATGCCAAGTAATGAACAGAAAGATCAGCCATGTCCTAGCAAAGCAGGAAGCACTGCTGCCTCACAGCACACAGTGGTTAAGGTCTCACAGTTCTTACCTTACTAACGATAATTAAGCTGGCTGACTTTACAGTATCTTTTGTTACCACCTGTCCACAGTGACCTTCTCCACTCTGCAGTTATTACCCAGTGTCACTAGTGATCTCTCAGATCATTTTGCAAAGTTCACAAGTCTGAAATAAAAGGAATGGAGACACTTTTTCCATAGACTGATCTGGCTGAATGAAAACATGTTGCACTATGAAAACTTTGATTTTTATTTGTTTTTTAAAAATACCATTGAAACTGATAAACCCAAGGCCAGAGCTCCTGATATTTTTAGGTAGGTGGTGTAAGAAGCCACGTGCAAAACTCACTTTCTAAGGAAGAACCCTTCTGATTTTGAAAAAGAGCAGGAATACAAATCTCATTCCCAAGATCTGCTTATTTCTTATCCCAAGATTAACAGTTACGTTCACCAAAGATGCCCCTCACCCCAAACTCTGCCCCCTTCTGAAGAACAGCTTGATACAATGTTGGAAAGATGCTGCATACTACCTAAAGAGATAAAGTAGAATCCACCTCTAGAGCATCCTTTCCTCAGAATGATTGTCCCATGGTCAGACCTGTAAAACTATGGCTGGTATTCTTCTCCAGCACAGTTGCAACCGATCAGATCTGTTCCTGAGTTGACTCTGCAGTTGAGAAAAAGTAAAAAAGCAAATGGAACTTGAAAGACATAGCCAAAATACTGCCAAAAATGTAACTCCTGATTAAAGCAGACTGCACTCCTTTCTACGCAGAATAATTTCTTAAGAATTAAAGTTTGATCCATTTCATGTCCTACTTAAAAAAAATGTAAGTCAATAATGGTTTGCAGTGACCAAAGAGAAATCAGTATTTCCCACTGTTGACTTGAGCTCAGATACAAAATTCAAGTACTTGATTCAGCATGAGGAAAATTAATTTATTGCCAAGTAAGATAGTGAGAAACAAATACAATTAAAACAGCACCTTTCCCCCATGCTTCCCTTTCCCCAGGGCCAACTTCACACCTTCACCCCCAAGTCCTGTAATTCCCCCCTGCCCTGCTCAAAGCAGTGCAGGAAAAGTCTGAAACAGCTTCTTTCCATTGCTCCACCCTCCTCACATTTCCTCCTGCACCACCATGTGTCCTCTCCACCAGCTGCAATCCTTCAGCACAAGACTGCTCCTGTGTGGCTTCTCCCCTTGGACACCAGTTCCCTCAGGAAATCTCCACCTGTGCTCCAGCCTGGAGTCCTCTGTTGGCTGCGTAGAAGTATCTGCTCCAGCACCTGAAGCCACCTGTCCCTCTCCTCCTCTGACCTTGGAGTTCAGAGGACTTTCTCTCCCCTTTTTCCTCAGCTCTCAGATGCACAGCATTTTGCCCTTTCTTAAATAAACCTTCACAGAGGTGCCACCAGCTTTCACGATGAGCTGTGTCCAGTAGCAGGTCCACAAGCATAATGTAAAACCTGGAGATGAAGAACTTCCTGACCCCTTTCCTGTGCTCCCCTTCAAGTGCCACCCAAGAGTCATTTCTGGGGTGCACAACAGGCCAGGCCCACAGACCCATCTGGATTCAAAAAGATACAAAGGAGAGGACAGTAATTTGTACTAATAATTTGCTGGTGCACACAGGGCCAGGAGCTGCTCTCAGCACAGCTCTGTGGTTGTGCTGGCCTGTGTGGAGATGCAGGTGAAGGAACCGAACCTGTGGCAGGTGCTTCCTGCAAAGACAAGAGTAAAGGGAGCAGTGGGGCTCAACACAGTATGCCCCCCTCCTCAAGCAAACCATAACAGCATCATGCAAAGAATCAACCTCCACAATAAAGCAAAGAGGAAATTCATCCTGAAACATGGGAAACCGAGGATGGTGGAGAAGTTTTTTAAAGACAAATGTTTCTGTGCTGCTCTGGATGGGAGAAAAAGGCAATGGGAGAAAGGCAGAAAACAGGTAGATGAGAATGTGTTAAAATACCTCTCTCACTCCCCAAAAATCCTGAGTATGAGTACAGTGGTAGGAAGCAAAAAACCAAGGAGGTCAGGGAGAGGTAATTTTATTGTATTATGTCCAAAGTTAGACATGACCTAGAACCTGACACCAAAAGCCTGTGCACCCACCAATTTATTGTGAAGATACTGAATTAAAACAGGTGAAGCCCTCTTTC
This sequence comes from Porphyrio hochstetteri, assembly GCA_020800305.1. Classification (NCBI taxonomy): domain Eukaryota; kingdom Metazoa; phylum Chordata; class Aves; order Gruiformes; family Rallidae; genus Porphyrio; species Porphyrio hochstetteri. The sequence continues at coordinate 14,801,040 of CM036910.1, read as the reverse complement.
CACAGATCATCTGTTCCAGAAGAAGTAAGAAGGTCAAGAAGGTTCCCACTTTTTCCATCTCCCATGTACAAAACACTCCAGATGTGGCAACACCTTTGTCAACATCCGAGAACACGGAGTTACCAGCTGGCGTTCAGAGGACAGCTACTGCACTAAAGATAAGAGCAAATACACACCATTACAGCTTTTATTAGATGTGAGCTCAGAGAATAAATAGCACCAAAATGAACATCAAAAAGTTGTATATTAAAAAAACATTTACCATTTAAAGCAAACCACTTCAGCCAGAAGAAACTGCAATCTTGAGCTGTAACTCTGAGAGCTTTCTATCGCCTGCAAGCAGCTTTTTACAAGCTTCACTTCCTCTTCTGTTCTCTGTTCTGATCTCTTGCTGGTTTGGAGTACTCTCAGAGGTAAGTGGTCCTGAGAAAACATCCAACACATAGTGAACTAAGAGCTAAAAGTAGAAGCCAAGAAGGAAACACCTGCACACTTCAGAAAATTGAAGAGTATCTGTAAGAAACATAAATAATTAATTTCCAATTCTCCCATTTAATTTTAGCTTTTATAGAAACACTTGTGAGAAAAAGTTAAATTTATGTCTAAAAGAACAGTGACTTGACAAAGCACAACTGAATTTTTAAGCACAGTCCTTTAGGAATTAATCACTATATATTTACATCTAGGACAGAAGATTCTATTTTAGCACAAATTTGTGGCTAATTAGCAAAACTAAGATTAAAAGTCAAGGCAGGGGTGTGCATGTAGATACTGAGATTTGTTTTCTTTCCAGAGCTGACCAGCATTTCTCTGAAGATGTTTAAGAACAGGTACGGTGTAAGGAGGGCACTACGTGAAGAGCAGGAACGCCTGCTTTTACCACTACATTCTGCAGTTGCTTACTCCTTCTACCAGCTCCCACTCCTAGCACAGCCTAAATTACAGCATGCTGGAGGGGCGCGGTTCTGGGTGCTCCTGACTCACTCCAACTGTACCATGAAGTCTTCATACAGGGAGACCTCTATCTTCCCTTAAGCTGGAAAGCAGAATTCCAGGAGCCGTCCTTGAAGAGATAAAGGAGCAGCTCTGCATCAGCTAGAAACACAAATGCAGCTATTCTGGGGAGCTGGAAGAAATGGAAGGTTTTTCATCTGCTCAACAAGGACTGCAGAATACACGGGCACGGCCTTTCTCCCTAGCTCAGTCAGAGCTTCCATTATAGACAAATTCACAGCTGAAGGCTCTGTCAGTTCTTGGGACTTGACCATCTGACACCACTGGCATCACTAAACCTATGGAAATTCCAAGCACAAAGAAAAATCTGTCATATCTAGGCTTGATGTGACATGGATGTTTATAAACAAACTAAAGTTTGCAGATACTGTTAGTGATGTGTTGTCAAGTGATCGGGTCAGATTGTGCAAATGAAAAGGAAGCGCCCCCGTGATGGGAGAGGTGGTAAGGAAGGATGCTGGCAACATCCCTGTTTCTCACCCCACCCCTTCCCCTGCGAAAGTTTGGTTCTGTAACTGCTGGGTTGTTGTGGGTGTTTTTTGTGGAAGATGCTGAACACCGTGATTTGCAGCACAGATGGAAGATCACCTACAGAAGAACAAAGTGCCAACCCGTTGAGGCACTGAACATGGTGGTTTTGAAGGACAGTTTGGAATGCTTCCTGTTTTGGATAAGGAAAAGGCTCTGGCTCTTTCAGGTTATCACAGAGTTAGAAGTATACACTAGTATTTCCTCACAGGAAATTTCTGCAGGAATACAACATTATCCACTTCAAATTACAGCTTACGCTGTAAAGAGCATATATCTGAAAGGACTTCAGACAAAAGCTCTCCACTGTTTCTGTACAGAAGCAGCTTTCTTTTACTTTAAGAAAATGTACATAGGCAATGCAAAGACTGGGAGGCACTACCAGCTTACAGTTTCAGTATGACATGGGAAGATGGCAATAAGTATTCGTTAACAATTCGCTACATGCTCATAAAAACACTGAGATCTGCCCAAACACTGAGCATCTTGCTAAGGAGATCGGAGAGCACCGTAATTCTAAGACACTGGAAAAGGAATATTTACTTTTATTTTCTATTGAAAAAAACCCCTTCCTCCCACCAAAGAATGTGGGCTTTATAGAAGTCACATCATCAAACGTCCCCCATTCTGTTCCAGCAGGTCCTCCCATAACATCTTACAAGCAGAAAGAACAGTGATGTCAGAACACAAAGGCAAATCATCAGTGGTTCTCAAGGGGTGCACTCAGGGCGAGCACAGATAACATTAGCCTGGAATGAGGATGCAGGCACTAAACTCCTCTCTCTCCCACTGATCTACCAACACACACACATCCCTCTGTTTCTGGCTCTCCTGCTAGCATTTGCTTACCATACCTAAGTACATTTTAAATAGTAACTAGAAGAAAAGACTATTCTAAAAAGAGCAGGAAAGAACAGAGACTTTCTTCTGAAGCCACTGAACTATAGATAAGAGTTAAAATTTTGAGAGTATTTTAGCAGTAGCTTGTATTGACACCATTTTGCTGTAGAAATCCAAGTACATTACAAAAATGACCAAATGGCATTGGTTTTCGGTCTCAAGTTTGCTGGGTGTTTTTGAAGCTTTTGCTGTAGAGCTCCTTTATAGTGAGGACCCAGAAATTAACTCTTATGAAATCACTATACTACAAAGGCATTTTCACCCTCCTAAGAGCCTTATCAATCTCTATTAGAAGAAAGATCAGGAAGAGCGAGAAATTTAATTTGCTTAGAACAGCATGCTCTTGTTTAAACAGGCAGACTGTCATTAGCAGAAGCCCTGTACATGCCAAACAACCAAGTGAGGTGCACTGCAGACAGCTAAGGATGGTAGTAAAAACATGAATTCCCATTACCCACATTAAAAGATCTGATTATGTGTACCCTAAAATATCTGCACCATTTAACCACAGTTAAGTGTAATTAAAACTGTATTAGAGCAACATGCAAACAACTATATTGATTTTCTCCCCTCTCCCCCCCAGCCCCAAATACATAACATCCTTTATATGTATATCACTTAAAGCTACTAAACATCCAAAGGTAACCTTTTCCATAAAGGGGTTATATCATACGCATGCTTTTTAAAAGCTTTTTCTCCATCTAGTGCAGACTAACGGATTACTGATCAGACTTTCTCTCACAGCATCCAGTGCTCCTGATTTTCTATCCAGAGAAGACTCCTTAGGACAAGGATACTCAATATTTGCCCTCAGAAAGCATTCAATGTTTTTTAAATCCTTTCTGTACTATGACAGGATGGGGTCCTACACAACAAACATCCACTACTATGTTCTATGATATGGCAGTACTGTTTATGATCACTCCTTCGAACACTCTCCAAAAAGCACATCAAATCACTTCAGAAAACAAACATGTGACTTGTCACATGCATTAGAAATTGAATGAGATACAAAAGTGTAACAGCTTACTTATCATACGTGAATCGATGCTTGCTGGATAGACCCACTGGATAGCTTCTGACCCCAAAAAATCAACACTTTTTTTCATTAACTTGTTCAATGCTTTTTTCATTGATGCAAAAATATTGTTCAGCACAGGATGAGACTACAGCTCATAGTGGGAAGCACAGTGACTGTTAGAAAACAGATCTGTTAATGAGGGAACTAAGCAAGATCTGACAGAGGTGTAATTTCTCTTTCCTGAAGTTTATACTCCAACCACAAATGTATTGTCTGCTTTGGAGAGACCCAAAACTGGAGCAGCCTCCTGCTGGTAACCTTTAGCCCTAAGTTATTCTTTTCAGCATTCTCAAAAATGAGGAACAATTCTCAAAAAGTTCATCATATTGCGAGAAGTGATACACTTTGGAACACACTGGTTTAGGAAAAGCTGAAGGCAATGGAATCATGGAATCCATCGGTGAGGAAGGAAGTACCCATTCTAGCATATAGTCACTGAGTTGGAAAAGCAACTGCTGCCTCCATGCCCCAGAACTGTGATTGCAGCAGGGAACGTCCATTATGGACATATTTGCACAATTAACAACAACAAAGGCCTAAAAATATGAACCTTGTGGGATTTTACCTACCCAGAAATGAATAAGGTATACTGCAAAACAAGAAATCAGATATGAGAGACTCCAAAGAACTAGAGATTCTCTGTGCACTTGCACGGTAAAATACTGACCCTTATCAAATAAGAGCATGATCTTGTTGGAAAACTCTAGTTTAAGATAACCCATAAACATTAGCTTTAAACAGATAGTATTCTAACAGAGTTCACCTCATAGAGGTTAATATATTCTAAGGTAAGATTAGGATATAGCACCTACCTAAACAGATGCTGCATATAAAGGTATTGCAAACCCAAGTTCAATGTAAGAATTTTCAAAGTCATAGCTTTAAGCACTCAAAAGAAAATTAATTTTAAATGGCCACTATTTAACTATGTTTGTGAATCCCTGGAATGTATGCTAACAAATTTAACAATTAAAAAATGTTCTTTTATATGTTTGTATAGTATTCCAAAGACTTTCTCCTCTACATATATGAATCCTTCTTTTTTCTGGTTTTGTTTTTTAGGTTTGTTTGTTTTTTAAGTCTGAAGAACAGAAAGTCTTCAGACCACATTCTTGTACAGCAGGCAGAAAAAAATATCTAACTTTAGATCAACTTCTCAACCACTAAACAAAACTGCTGATACTGCTGCATACAAAGTACTCTGAATGTTGCTCTGAGCATTCAACATCAGATAGCGAGTTAAACAATGATGGTGCTTCAGTGTTGGCATCAGCTGAATTTAATTTACTGCTTTAAATGGATTCCAAGTTATTTGTAGCTGTATTTTTTTCTTAAAGAACATGTGTGTCACAGATTACATAATTCAGTTCTTGTCACGACAGCTTTGGATTAAGTATAACTAGAAGATTTTTTTTTTGCCATGTTCAGGATTTTTTTTTTTTTAAAGATTCCTGGTAATTATTTTAAGCAACATGGACTGCTTTAGTCTTAGAAGCTGCCATCATGGAAAAAAATTAGTTTGTTTTCTGAGTGTTACATTGACAGCACACTTGCACATTTTACTTGGATTTATATAACTAGCTTTGTTTTCTTGGGCCTCTCTTTGTTAGCAGTGTATCCATAATACTAACACCATGAACAGCGCAGATTACATCATATTTATCTGAGCCGATAGCGTAAGTGCATAAAGCCAAAGGTCGACAAGCTGAAGTGGCAGTATCAATCATTTCCCACAGGATAAAGCTCCTGCTTAGCCGTCATGACCAGTGGCTGCAGTACCACTGCATAAGCACCCATGAGCCTCACTGTAAAGCCAGAACATAAGCTTAGAGATGTCAAAGTTGAAAACATTCACCATGACAATTCACACATTTTTCCTCACACAACCTTACATTCACCTGGCAACCTCACCTTTCTCCTCTCCTGGATCTTCACACCATTAACATTACGATCAGGTCAAAGTTGCATTTTCTTAAGCATCCATGTCCTTCATATCGCCTTGAACCTTCGCTCTGTCCAAAGAAACACTGCTGTATGGATACACTCTGCTGTTGGATTCTGTGGTCTTGGAGCTGGCAGATTCTCTGGTCTCTCTAGTGCTGTGACAGCTGAGTGTCTCAGAGATGAGCAAACCCAGCACTGTGATCCATGTTCTAAAGCTAATGAATTAAATTGTGGTTGACATTTCTTGAAGGTCTTCCAAAATGGGCCATTTGGATAGTATCCAAACTGCTCAAAACTTCGGAGACAGGTGGTGTTCCACAGGGCAACTGAATGACCTAGAACTGGCAGTGAGCCACATCAGTCATGAATCAAAACAGCTGTCTGTCAGAACTAGTGTAAAATGTGGCTAGTCTTAATGTCATGATACAACTTAAAGAGAATGGCATTACTTTGAGAGCACCTGCCTCTCCTCCTGAGAGATTTAGAGTTCTATGATTTGAAAAATCCGCCCAGGCTTCACAGACTTACATAGGTGAGGGACTATGGCAGTCTCTGATTTTATCTGGCTCCACAGACAATGCTTTTTCTTTTGGCTCTTGCTTAACGTGACTCACACAGATAACACCCTCTGTATTTTCTTCAGCTTAAAAACAAAACAAAAACAAAACAAAAAAATCAAACATTGAAGTTCACACTCCACTGAGTGTGGGACTTCAGCCCCAGGAACTGTATGCATTTACAAGAGAAATATTCCAGGAACTCAAGCTAATTGTGAAGTTAACTGCAGTTTAGTTTGACAGCCAGTTCTATCATCTCCTGGGCTATTATAAGACACTGCAAGTTGGTGTGAATTTACTGCACTAAGGGCCCCCTCAAGTAAGAATATTTCAAACATTTTATTTCAAAAATATTTCTGGAGATATAAAATTACTCTCACATAAAGTATCTTTCTTTTTTCCCATGCAAAAAATAAAGATACCATCTTCTTTCTCTTCCAGGGGAAAGAAGGAATGGAGGTCCTATTGCTGATAAAATTACCTCTGAGGCATACTGATTTAGAGAATGACTTACACCTCAGACATGACTGGCCACCTCAATGACTGCACATACATTTGCAGCAGGAAATAACTTAATTTTTAAGTTAGCACTTGGCCAAAGAGGTCCCCATTATCAACTGTCCTGGTTTCAGCTGAGATAATTTTCTTTCTAGTAGGTGGTATAGCACTGTCTTTTGGACTTAGTACCAGAATAATGTTGATAACACACCGGTATTTTAAGTTGTTGGTAGGTAGTTGTAGTGTCCACACTAAGTTAATGATTTCTCAGCTTCTTGCACCCTGCCAGGTGCACAAGCAGCAGGGAGAGCACAGCCAGGACAGCTGACCCAGACCGGCCAGAGGGTATTCCCTACCACAGAGCATCATGCTGCATATACAATTGGGGAAGCTAGCTCAAGGTGGAATCACTGCTTGGAAACACACTGAGCATCAGGGTCTTTTTCCCTTCTACACATGGTAAGCAATTCTATTTGTGCATCACTTGTTTTACATATATTATTCTCTTCCTTTGTTATCCTATTAAGATGTCTTTATCTCAACTCATGACGTTGTTTTCTTTCCATTCCCCTCTCCACCCCCTTGTAGGGGAAGGGTAGGGCTGAGCAAGCAACTGCACACTGCCTAGTTACCACCTGGGGTTAAACCACAACTTGAACATATTTCTCTCCTTTCTCCAAGACACACAAAATAAAATCTGCCATATTTTCTACCAGGAAGACTGCAACTTACTAAGTGCTGGATGGCTGTCCACAATCCGTATGGGAATAGTCTGTACGTCTCCCAAGAGAATCTGACGGACACCACCTTCCAGGCTTCTGGATTCATCTACCCCTCCAACTGCTACCAGCTGGCCCATGGTGACCACACTCTGATCAGAGCCAGGCAGAGTCCCAAAAGCAGGGGCAGCAGCGCTGTGCTGCATTAGGCCAGCACCTGCCTGCAGACTGTGTCCCTGACTAAGTATTAGAGAATGGTTGGTTACTGCACTCCCTACAGAATCCAGGAGACTGGCATGGCTGGGAGGGGAGTGGTTATTTACAGCTATCAGGGCTGTTGATCCATTTGAGGAGGTAAAAGTTGATTGTAGCTGTAATCCCTGTGAAAGAGAAGGCAGAAGTACTAACATGCCAGAAATTTGCATTTAATGGCACATATTTTGCAATGCTTGAACTGCATAGCTTCTGACTTCATGTCTTTTCATGATACACATCTGTATCAGGTCTTTTGAACAGTCAATCCCAGCAAGCCTAGGCTAAGGTTGTATTAGAAAACTATTAGGATGATTGTACCCAGCAGCATCTTGAAGGCTACTTAATGACCATACAGTTGCAATTTCAAATCATTCCCCCAAACCGCCCATTCCCACAAGAGATGGGCACTAAAGACTACGTGCTTTAAAAATCAGAGTGAGGTGAAGCTCACTGGTTAAAGAAGAAGGCTGAGAGACAGCTTTGAAGGGAGATGAGCTTTAGAAGCAGCTCTTTTAGCATGACATTCTTATCCCCACTTTTCAGCCCTTCAACCTGGAAGGTCTACAGATCTGAGCCAGGAGCACTTCCAGTAGTTTAACTTATTTTCTTAAGAGGCTGGAGGAGGATTTAAAAGGAATAAGTAAGACTGACTTAGCTTCCCTCAGTTCTGCAACATTTTCATTGTGAAATGACTGGACCATGTGGAAAATAAGCAGGTGCTGGGTTTGAGGCAGAAGACCTTCATCTTCTCAGTTTTGCCTTCACAAACAACCCTAACTTCAAAGTGTCAGAAGCTGGCAGTGGGATCCTCTGCACCGCAGCTCTATGCTAAATGTGACAAATGTGACATGCAAGAGGGGCCAAAATATGAGTCGACAGCTATTTCAAAGCGCGAGTTCCCCGGCCAGTGTTTGGGATCACAGCTGAGAGGGAACTTGTTGTTCTCAGCTCGCCTTCAGCATTCTCATTGCAGAACGTTTGGCAGCCTGCAAAGAACTTGACTGTACCTGAAGTTGTGCAAATATCTTGGGCTGAAGTGAAGAAAGTGAAGACAACAGCTGAGCTGTTTCTGGTAGCAAGGACTCCCCGCTCTGGCTGGATTCCGCTTTGGTGACGTCTGACTCCCCTGCTGAGCTCCCTACAGTGCCACAGACAGAAAGCAGATAGTTACGACAAATCCCTTCTTCCCATTTAAGAGACTTCCCTGCAAACGACACAAACCCCTTCAATCTCAGTAGAGACATACAAAAGACTTGTATACACACATATGCTACTCTCTTTGCAGCAGAACTTGGATGCTAAAGGAAAAAAGACTGGGTATGTAGGAACTCTGTGTGTGCCTGGTCAGAGTGGGGGGAAAAAAAAAAACCCCAAATAAATCAGTTTTGGAGAGCGAAGTAATTGCAACCTACTCTGTGCTTTGAATTTCTACTTATAATATAAAAGCTGAAATGGCTGCTTTTCTATCAAAGTAGCAATCAAATAATTTGACAATAAATGAACCTCAGTAAGGGCTCAGTAACAGGGCATCAAAGAAAGTGTTATCTTCCAGAACAAAAAACTATAGAGGAAACCCTAAGTTCCACCACTCTCTTACAAACATATATTAGAATTTGAATAATTTCTGTGCAATTAACACACCAGAAGTCCATCTATCTGGAAGCCTTTCAGCCTACAGATTACATCACAACCTCAAAGTTTTTATTTAATGCAAGAATGATGGACTTAATTTCCTGAAGACCTATAAAAATGATATTCACTTGTAGCAATTTCTGCAAGAAAACTTCCTATAGGATCATTCAATTTCCTGTTCGAGCTACCTAGAACATTCTGGGTAAGGCTTATCCAAAAGCAAGCAGACGTTGCTTAGCCAGGCATTTTGCAGCTTCACTGCTACATCTGTAAAAGAAGAGCTTGCCCTATGCCTGTAGGATAGATTGGGTGAAAAAAAAAAAAAAGAATGTTCAATCACAAAAAGCTTTCTAGCAGGAAATCATACAAAAGTGTTCAGTAATCTGAGCGGAGATACATTTTGCACTGTATATACTAATTGCAAACTCTTAACTCTTATCATAACTGGCTGTAACACACTCTAAATCTTGAATTTAACACTATGCAGAGAACCTGTATGCTCATGTGAACATTCATATGTAGGGAGAGATGGCAGTTCTTTCCTTAGGTTGTATTCCACACCGATATGCCTAGGAGCAAGCTAATAGTTCAACTCCTAAGCTACCCAGTCCTTACGCTGCATGGGCTTTCAGTGCAAATGCCAGAAGTTTAAGAAACGAAAGAAAAGGTGCTTCATCTCACCTGTATCTCATTACACTTCACAGAAAAGTAAAAGGGAACATACTTTTGATAGTTACAGTGATTCTTACATGTAGGAGAGAACAGAGAAAGCTGTACCACATGGAGATAAGGACTTCTGCACAAGGAAAAGCATGGCTGGGTTTAGTTCTGTTATTGTCTAATTTCTTAAACACAAATTTGTCCCCATTCAGCACAAACTGAAATAAAAAAGTATACAAACAGTAGTCTGACTGTGCTATTTTCCCTTGCTACCATTTCATCTACTTTAATGAGAACTGTTTTCTGAGTCAGGCTTCTTTTTTTTTGTTGCTTAGACCTGTAATTCAATTACAAACGTGATGGCAATGTGTGCAAACACATACCCCCATACTTCACTGGAGACAAGATCTGCTGGAATTCGACATCTGCTTATATTCACTGAATTGGGGCACGTGTGCAGAAAACTAAACAAATCCAATTCTTTAGCTTCCTTTAAAACTCTGTATGTCACTGGATGGATGTTTACACATTTGATAGGCTACTTTGTCTTAGAAAATTATCTATGAAAGACAAAAGAAAACTCCAAGACTTGGTCTTGCTGAACCTTCGTCAGCATTCAGACGGCTCACAACAAAAGTCATCCTTGCTGAGCTCTATCACAGCTGCTGAAGGCACAACTATTGTGTATCTCTCCACAAAAGCACAGCAATGGAAATATTAACATAGACATACAAGCTTATGCACAGTAAGTCTGCTTGTACTGCAAATTCATTTTTTTCCTAAAACAAGATTTACTTAAAAGGGCACTATTCTAACTGAGCTTAAATATTTACCTCTTGTCCTCTGACAGTTGTCAACACTGATATTCTTACCCTAAAAGCACCAAGCATGCAGATGCTTTTCATTTCAAACTGTTCCACTGCAGCAACAGTTAAAATAAGAGTTAAAAAAATCCCAAAGAAAACAAACCCCAACATTGGCCTGTTTATTAACCGTAAATGCACTGGTGTGCACAAACTGTTCCACACAAATCACATTCATCAAGTCGTGTGGGAGATATGACAAATTAAGCTAAATCTTTGGTGGTTTATTTTTCCTGCTACAGCAAAATAAGAAATAGACCAGGGAGTGACAGGGGGCAAAGAAACACTTACACATCAGGCCTTCTTCAGGCAAGAACCACAGTGGAAGATAACTGTCAATATGAGCGATTCTGTAAACATGAGGACTGTGTCAGTGCCCCTTTGGTCCCTGTGGGCTTCTCTATCAGCTGTCTGGAAAAAAACCCAAATGTATCCACCACCATGTTCTAATTAACTGAAGAAGCAGCTGGCAGTGCCACTGAGGCTAAACACAACTCAGAAGTCTGCAGCATTATCTTAATGTAAACAATTAGGCTCTTCCAACTTGCTGCAGTCCTGTCCCTGTGAAAAGCCAAGTTTTCTCAGGAGCTTCCTATGAAACCTATTAAACAAGGTACGAGGAAAGCATCCATAAGCATGCAGGAAAGCTCTTTTGGTGTCACACTACACAAATATCCTTGAAACCTGGGGAAAAGAACAAAAATAATGTAATTTTAAATTTATTATAAGCCACCATGATCCACTGGAGCATCTCAGCCTACGTGTAATCCTAACTATGTGGGTAGTAACACCATCTAGTTAAACACGTCTGTATTTTGCTTAAGCACATTTTAAAGTCAAAGCATGAGCAGCAAGAACTCACCTTCAAAACAAAGGAAAAACGGTCTAACTAGCACCTTCAAAAGAACAGACCTTTGACCACAACCACATAAACCCACATTTCTACAGAAATCAACACTCTGGTTTTAGAGCAGAGTGGGAGACAGTTTAATACTTTGTTATGTGGCTTCTCAGCAATTGCTGGGAAGAGATGCTACTTTGGCTTTACACATTAAGTTATACCTGTGAAGAAATGTATCTCACAGCCCTGCTGCCACTAAACACCAGTGTGTGTATTTCTACGCTAAGCATTAAGAAAAATGGAAAAGGAGAGCTCTCGACTCTGACAACAGAAATACAACATCTGTTGTTCAGGGCCTGTCCAAGCATCAGAACTCACTGAGCAAATGACTCTGTGGGAAGCAGAAATCCCCATATGCATTTGAGTCCTTTTCAGCAAAATGTTTAAGCATGTGTGAAGCACAAACCACTGAGGAACTCAAATACCCAGCTGGCTCCTGGATATTGTGTGCCCTGGCAGATGTATCAGTTCAGCAGGAATTTAATTCTGTCTCCGCAGGTGTTGTCAGCACTTTCATCCAAGGTGAAATGTTCTTTCCACATAACCACACCATTCCAATGTTCAGTTGCTCAAGGATGATAAATAAAAGCCAGATTTATAGTTTTCATACTTCTGCCAACCCGATCACGACTACACACATACTGTTCCATACATGATGTCAAACAGTTAGAAAAAGGTATGCCAAGATAGACACTCCAAAATAATCCTTTTTCAGATCAGCTGAGGGACAGAACACAAGCAAACTCTCTGGAAGGAAACTGAACTTCTACCACATCGCTAACAGAACAAATGACATGTGGAGACAGGTAAGTTATAAAGGCAGTCCTACCATCTGAAGGTGGCGATGCAAATGTAACAGTCACTGTTTCGGTGAGAACATTCCCACTGTCTGTTGTCCACTGCAGCTGAAAGGACAAAGATCTCAGTCCTCAGGAAGGGTGCAAGCTTGTCAGCTATAGGAATACAGGCTCAGTACAGGACCCATATGGAAACAGTGTCTAACCCGGCAGTCTCTTCTTTTCTTCTAGCTATGCATTTTGGCAGTTCTTGGTTTACAAAAAACTTAAGCATCGTAAAAGGTTTAACACTCCCTGTACCAGGCAGGCTAAAGTCTGCTCAGGACAGTTCAAAGACTTGACAGTAGAAAGCAGTCAAACCATCTGGCTCACTAACGAGTATTGCCCGCCTGGGCCAGCAGCAGGAGAGGGAAAAGGCCAATGACATAGCATGATTCAACAGAACACTTTGTCAAAGCTGATTTTAAAATCAGCAATTCCTTAGCAGTCAGCCTCACAACTGGGAGAGTTAGGATCACTGTACATCCCTTATTACTCAAGACATGGAAGAAAATTAAGGAACACCACCTAAGCCTTACAGAGCCTTCTGAAGTATCTACTTCATGCTTACTTCACTTGCTATGAAGTGCATTTATTAATATTCACACATTCAAAATGTTGCACAAGCCCTAATTTAGGCTGCACCTGAGACATACGTCATTGCCATGTTTCAGATGGGGAAAAGGAGTAGTAACTTCTCCAAAACACAATGACAAAGCTGTGACTGAAATTTTCCGATGCCTGCCAATTTTTCTACACCACATGGCTTCTAGTTCATGCAATCGTCTTGAACTGGTAGCATTGGATAATTAGTCAAACAACTAATGACAATATAACGCTGGTGAGAAATACCGGGTAAGGTCAGAAGGTTTTATTCACATTTAATCTAATCTTGCTCGGCTAGAGATTCCACTGAAAACACTGCTGCTGGAAATATAAAGTCAGAGAATTTTGGATGAAATACTGCTAAGCTGTAAAAAATAAAAATAAGACTTAAGTATTGAACTCAAAAAAAAAAAGTAACCAAAAACCCACAAAGGCCAACGTACCGTTGCTGGGATACTTTCCGAATTACACACGATCTTGCCATTCCGCAGGGACTTCTGCACTTCATGAATATGGTTCTTGATGTCATTCACAGTGGGGAAGAAAGACAGGTTGTGTCTTTCTGGCACTTCATCAGGCTTGAATAGTTCTCTTTCCACATACTTTCTGTCACATGTTAAAGGACAAAAAAATGTGTATTTAAAAGACATTCCCTCCATTACAGGCATCACTACCCTCTCCCTCCCCTTTTGCAAGGACAAGACAAGAGCAAGCTAGATGATCTTCTGACCCAATTCTTAATGCATCTTCTACAGAGTTCAGAACTAAAAAAACCCATTTAGTCAACTAACTTTAACAGAGGACAGCAGCTCTTAGTGGCTACCCAGAGCAAAATGTACAAAGATGACAACAGCTGGGAAAACGGACCCTCATGAAATACAGAACATATATTCAGTAATGCATCAGCCCTGACATTTAGTTGCAAACCAAATTAATCAAATCCAGAAGTAGGTGGAGCACTACAGACTGGGAGCATGCCAGACAGTTCTGTACCTTAGTTGCTTCCTCACTGCATAGACCTGCTCTATTCCCTGAGACACCAGTTCCCGGATCTTGTCTGCCACTTGAGGATGAAGTCGGGAAGGCAGAGCACAGTTCTCATCTCTAACAACTTCCTCCTCCTCCTCAGGAGAAGACACAGAAAAATGGGATGGTGAAGAAGGGAGGCAGGAAGTTTCCATTTCATGATACTGGTGGGCTTGCTGAGTAGGTAACTGTACATACCACCTGGCAAGAAGGAACGAGTGTCTACACACAGTTGTCAGCAAAGGCAAAAGAAATAACTTCTTGGTTGTTTTTAATTGCCAGACTCCTAGTTAGAGCAACTTAAGTTTTTACACCTCTGACCTTTCAGAGGAATACACCTTTCAGAGGTGTACTCCCTCCCTTTCAGAACTCAGGGCCCTCTCACATTTTTCAACGCAAAATAAACCGACTCAAACCAACAAATAAGACAACTATTTCTATCTACTCCCTGCATGAAAACATCTGCTGAAGTCCCACAGAGCCACAAGTCTTACTGACACTGTTGGATTTTTTTACTACTGGTATTAAGCAAGAGCCTTAATAAACTGATTAAGTAAAAAACAAAGCAAACCAAGCAAACCATTGCTCTTTTTTGCTTCATTTGTCAAGACAAAGAAAGAAGTTTCACCTGAGAACACCGCCAGCGTCTATCAAGTTCTTCTTCAGCATGTTGAAAGCTTTCTCCTGCTCCATTCTTATGATTTTCTTGTCAATTTTAGGGTCAGTGGGAACTCGGTATTCCGGAAATTTCTGAACCTTTTTAATATAGATCCTTCCAAGGGGCGAGAGGAATAAAAAAGAATAAATTCTCCTTCAGTATACTTTGAGGGAAAGGCAAAAACCTCACCTACTTTGTATCAAGTATTAGTATAGAGAAAGTTCAAGCAGAGTGTTGCAGTGGGAGGAGCTTCTAAGAGAACTGGAGAATTGTTAAGATTAGTAGATGGATGGAGACATACACACTTCTGTTCCAGTGTGGAAGCCATTCAGCCAGAGTGCACCTCAGCAAACCCCTCTGTCCCTCAGTACAGGGAAAGCACACCACCACTGCTGAAGAGCTGCAGTTCACCCAGCTTGAAGCCAGAACTGAGCACATACATACCTAGCTGCAACTGTCCAGGCAAACACACGCCTGGCTCAGTAAAAACTGAACAAGCACCCAGGAGGATGCTCAAGAACAAGGGGGAAAAAAAAAAATAATTAAGTGTTGGATAAGAAGGAAGCTTCCAGCAAACTGGAACTATAACTCCTTCAGCAAACAGGACATCTGCTAAATTAGGATGACTAAAAGTCCAAACAACAAATAACAAGACAAAGATTTAGGACCAAGAACGGTCACTAAAGGGCACCACAATAGTTCACTAATGCACAGGTAGAGAAAGATTCCCACATGTACTTCATATCCTGATATACTGACACTTTGCATCCAGGCATCTTGTCAAATCTCAGCCTGATTCAGTTTAACAGGACAGCATTTCCTCCTTCCCTTTAAATCAGTCTCAGCCTCAATTTATTAAGACAAAGCTAAGAGCCACAGTGCATAACATCTGCCACCCCAAAACAGTGCTCTGTGGAGGCTCCCACAGAAAGGATGCTTTCTTAGGATGCAGAGTAGCATTACAGACAATTCGTACCTTGCTGGACAAGTGGCTTTGTACAGATGGCCAGAGGTGCTTTCCTGCTCACCAGCTTTTTTGGGCTGGAACCCTTTCCTCCTTGGTCCGTACTGGCACTCCATTACAATGGCTCTACTTCCTGGGAACAGAAAGTAACACACACTGTTTATTCAAGAAGCTCCTGAAGCCATTACTGTCAAAGAGTAACTCTGACAAAAGTTCCAAAACAGTTATTTCTGTTTACTGCCAGACTCTCCAGGAGAAAGCACTTTAATGTAGCAGCCATTCAAATGCAGTGCAAATGCTTCTCTCACGGCCTGTAAGGAACACAAAGCATTTTCAAAGCGTTTCCCAAATTTTTTATACTTTACAACACTCCTGTAAATGAGGGCAAAATACTGGATTCTGCCCTCCTGAACACCAGTATTTTAGAGGATGAGCAGCCTTGCAAGCTACCAAAAGGGCACAATGCTGGTAAGAAACATAAAGGAGCAAAATCCCCCAGATAACCAAGAAAATCCACATGTGAAAGAGAAAGGTCAACAGCTATTTCTGGCCTCCTGTCTTAAATCAATACTTCAGACCATGCTGTCCCACAAATTCCTGATTGCAAGTCTGACCTAACTTACCTGCTCTACAGCACTGTTTCATTGTTGCATACCCACACAAACCCAGACTGGCTTAAACAAGTAGCTCTGAACTTGAAGCAACTTCTTCCAGTCAGACCTCTAACAAAAGAGGTAGCAGGCATAGCATTAAAGCAGTCAAAAAAGGAACTTACTCCAGGTTTCTTCCATATCAGGTTTAGTTATATTTGTAATCCACATACTCCACTGTACGCACAAGTAGCTGCCTAAGCCACAAGTGATATAACCAAACCCTTTTTAAGTATCACAACAGCAACATATGTTTCCATAAGATATCCAATTACTTACTGCCTTAGAGTGTGACATTAAAAGATCAATACTAATCCCCCCAATGCAAATAAGGAATTTAAAAGACAATTATGTATAACAAACAGATCTCATCACTTTTTTAAAAAACAAAAAAACCAAATCCAAGTTCTAGGACTGAAAAGACTTCAACAGCTTTAAACCAATCCTTGCTAATATGAATCTCAAACACATCTTGATGAGGCCCTGGTTTCACAAAAATATAAACTATTCAAAATTCTTACTAAAACAACAATACAGATGATGATTAGTGTGTGCTTTACATCTAGAGAGCTGCCCAGCTTCTCTATTCCCTCACAGCTGAAGCACAGCAGGTTTCACACAGAAGGGATAAACTTTGAGAGCAACATTTCTGTCCTGCACAGTTCAGAACTCAGTTTTGTGGGATTTAAACCACAGTTCTGTAAATCACATTTACAACTTCTGCTCTACGGGTGTAAAGGGTTTTAATGATTTCACAGGGCATTTATAAATTGAATGTGAATGTATTAGGCAACATGATAGAAATATACATTATGCCTGTTCAGGGATCTGAGCAAAACAAAAATGTAACAACTTAATTATCTGACACTGTTATTAGCATACAAAACTTCAAAAGAAAAGAAACTGCATGTGTGTTTGCTCTAAATATCTTACTGTGGGGCAACTCGTTTACGAGGCACATTTAACAGGACACTAAAGATGTCTCATACAGGAAAACAGAAGCATAAGTTACTTTGGCTTTGTTCTTGGCTTTCTCATACCTCACAGTTTATAGCTGAAGTTCTAGAACTGGCAACATTTCAATTTTCCGGTTACTTGCAGAAAAAAAACAAACAACTAAGAAATAAACCAGGCACATAACCTACATTCTAGTAATCTGTGATCTCTATTTAACAAAGTCTGTTCATTTCATATCTGAATGAACTCTTAGTAACTTCGCATATACATCGCATGAGCTCAGTCTGTAATTACCAACCTGTGACGTCTGCATATTCAGTAAAACAAAAAAAGTCATCTGTGTGCTGAGGTATGTTGACATTTATCTTTTAAAGTTAATTTGTTTTTAAAATGATGCCTTTTCAATAGTTGATTGGAACAAACACTCTTCAAAGAATATCCAAGTTAGTCAAGAATACTCAAACAACCTCCTACCCTTAAGAGAACCTGCAGTAGAGCAGATGGGACCTCTAAAGATCTCATCACAAGAATCCCCACCAAACAGTGCTTAGCAAGTTTATTTCCAAAGAACAGAAGGAATCAATCACAACACAAAGCATAAGCCTGTAGTTTCAGGGAAACAAGCTCCTTCAGAAGGCCTCACCTAAGCTACTCTTTATTTATGTTTGTGCCTTGACTTTATCAACACTAAGGAACAGCACGAAGATCCTTCTTTATAGCTACCTTGCAACTGATGTTGAAATTCTGAAAGTAGTTATTAAAAGAAAAGTTAGTTACCTGCATTGACAAAGGGGATCCCATCATATGGGACATACTGAGATTTCCACATCAACCGTGTGGCTGGTTTGGCTGGGCTTGGAGACTGGCGCGTCCCCCACACACTCTGTGTCTGCTGCTTGTGTAGCGTTAGAACACTCTCTAATTCTGCCTCGCTCACACAATGGCCACGGTACGAGTCCCCAATTTTCTGCATGGAAAGGAGGTGAAATAATAGGATTATTCACCCAGCTGACTGCTGAACATTACACAAGAAAATGAAGGCAGTCAGGGACTCTGGCAGGTCAGGACACAGGCTAAGATTTTTGGCGTTTTGTGGCTCCCCACCCCCCCACCAAGTATCCTCTCAAATAGATTTACCACAGGATCTAAGAACAGAGCAGTCCCCACTGACATAAGAGTTTGCCAGCCCTCCAAAGCCCCAAGTACACCAAGAACCTCTGAAAAGATTAGTTTCTGAAAACTCTGATTTCCACAGGTCAACCTCACCCTTGTTGCTTTCCCCAACACATAATTCACTTGTGGCCACCCCCTAGGCAAACTTGTCTTTGGTGAACATTTTCACTTGAGTCTTCAGAGAATACCTGAAGTAGACATGTCTGTATGTCTACTTCAACACAAACATGCTGCACCAAGCTGGAGCAGAATACACCTGTTTGTACCACCAGTAACTGCCTCACTCGCTTAGTGCACTAACTTGGAACTGAACATGTAATGCTCCCCCCAGCCTTCCAGGCGCTCGGGATTCTCACCATTACACAGGAACAGAACATACCAGCTCTGCCACGTGCAAACTGATGGTGGTTTCAATGAACTCAGCTAAGACCTGGGCAGCTCCAAAAAACCCCCGCATCTATCCTGACTCAAAGTGAAAAAAACTCACCCACAAAAACAAACCAACCCAAAAAGCCCCAAAAAACTTGCTGACTTTGCAACATCCCCCATGACAGCAATGCAGCTACTCAGAGGGACCATAGCTGGAGCAGTGCTAGTACACCAGCACCAGCCAGCAAGCAGCAAAAGCCCTGGGACAAAGAGCTTTACACCCATGTTTCGAATGCCATGCTCGCTTCTGTTCATACACAGCTCAGGATCAGGCTGCTGGAGCAGCTGGAAATAACACCCAGAGCAGTTTGCCACATCAGTCTTGCACATTTCTCTAGGACAAAGCCATGGTGAATGAGCACTAAAGTCTTACAGAACTATTTTACCACCCCCAATCACAGAGTAGCCAGATGTTTAAATAATACCGACTACAAAAGCAGTGACAGCGACTCTCCAAGACTGCTGTACAAATGCTTCAGTGACAACTACAGAAAACCTGCCTTGGTCACCCAAGAGGACCAAAATATACGTGGTTAGCAAGACCTACAGTCAACAAAGAACACACCCCTTATGAAAGAACTGGGCCAGCACAGTGCAGCTGCTAGCACAAGCCCAAAAGCAGAGTGTTACATACGCACTGGCTGTGGAAGTCATTCTGATACCACTTGCTTACACTTCAGCAGCTCACTGCACAGCTAGCACACTGCTCCAGCGGTTAAGAAAGTTACACAGGTTGCACTCGCAGCTGTGGTGAGAAGGAGGTGGTGGCAATTGTTTAGCCAGAAATTACAAATAACTTTTCTGTCCAAAACTTCATCTGAAAAATCCAGAAGCAAAGCAGCCTAAGAAGTACCAGGCACACCTTCTTTACAGAAAAGAACCTGAGACATCACCTTTCACAGGAAGGATTACAGTACTACTCCACACAGTGAATGCTGCACAACCAGCATTTTTTTCTGTATCTTATACCTGTCACTATAAATAGGTCACTGACCTTACTCTGAGATGAGAGAAGACTGATAAAACTGCTGTGCCAGAAAGGTAGTGGTAACAGCTAAGCTGCTGTCTCCCATTCTGGCTTTACTTCTGCACAAGATAGATAATTTTCCCAAAAGTGTTGGGAGAAGAAGAAAATCATACAGCACATAGGATCCCTGCTTTCTGGGAGCTTCCTAAGCAGGAACAAATCAGCAAATAATACCATCTGCTCCACGCAAATAGATTAACTCAGCTCTGCACAGTTGATTAATCAATGCAGCTTTTGTTTACGCTATTTCGGTACGCTGATACATGCTAGAAATGTATTCTAATCAGACCACTAAAAGCTAAGTAGGTTATAGAAAATAACTATTTTTTAAAAATCCACTTTTATTAATGACGTAATTACTTTGAATTAATCTGATACTCTGGAACCCTTTAACTCCAGCCAAGCTTCAAGCCAAAAAGTGGAGCACTTTCTTTTCTACCCCCTGGTGCCATCTCCTCAAGGGTACAAAAAAAGCTCACACTAAAAGTATGCACACCAAGACTCCAGTTTTCCTTGAGTGAACTAACAGCAGCAGGATACCGGAGGCATTACCCTGTCTAGGCATGGCAAGCATAAGCTGAACATTTCAAGGCACTCGAGGAATCGACACCAAACACAGATCTAAGTGCTTCTTTTGGACAGGGACAGCTTTTACTGCTCTGTGTTTGCTGCCAAAGGAGTCACTGCCCTTTGATTTCAGTCCTGACCAGCTCCCTGGGATACACAATCGGCAGCACGTACCCCAGCCATACCATGGCTTCACCTGCTGGCATCTTCTTGGGAATTCACACAGGCCCCCATGCTGCTTAAGCCTGTCTCTCAAGGGACTGAGAGTAGAGCTGCCACATTTATCTGCACCTCCACCAGATCTCCAAATTCCATTTGAACCCTTCTGTCCTATTATCAGTAACAAAACATTGTCACACCTGAAAGATAAATGACATCTCAAAATCCCACTGTCTCTAGTCTGTCCCCATGCAAAGGCACATGCATCCTAGCAGTCTCCAGGCGATTTCCACTGTGTAACTGACAACTTCAGCACAGCAGCTCTGCTGGTAACGCACAAGGAGGAAGAGGATTTGGGTTATTCTCCTAGGATGGCCTGACTCTGCAGAGAGAACAGCAACAAATTTGCAGGGAGGATTAATGCACACAGGCAATATTTCTGTTGAACACCAGAGGCAGATGTTTACATCCTCCAAACACATTTAAACAGTGTTCTGATTTATTTTTCTTTAAAAATAAGGACTCTTCTATAAATGCTGCTGCTGTGCATTTTAAACACAGCAGGTAAAATTTCTTGTACTAGACTCAGATAGACCCAGCACAATACAAGTCTTCCTATGAAATGAAACAAACAATAAATGATTCAGAAAAGCTCCACTGACATTAAGACAGGAAAGTATGTGGCTCATAGTGCTAAAAACAGAGTGATAGAGGGTGCACATCTTACTGGACTTTAACAACTGACTGGCCATTTGAATTAAGTGACTCATTCTGTGAGAACAGTACCTTCACCATGCAAGAATTCATGTTATTATTTTCTGACCTCTGAATGTTTAAGTGAACTTAAACATTGACTAGCTAAGAGTAGGAGTTTTCCTTTAAAGAACATTATGAGAAAGCAAAATAAACATGTTAAGAAGAATCTGGTAGCAGAAGGAAGGGTAGGTGATCTCTCAAGAATCTTTCCATCTCCCTTCCCTCCCTTTTAAGTGATTTATGATGCATTCTAGCTGTTGATACCATGACAGTCATCAGAACAGTTCTGCAGATAACTAATAATAAGCAAATAAACAGTTTTGTTTAGGTCAAAAGCCAGCTGAGGGAATAAAGACAGAGCATTTTTTAAACAAAATAGAAAACAACCATGAGGTAGCCAAAAAAAAAAATCTTTGAGACTATCTAAAATAGAAATCCTTAGTAAAACACTGGTGTTAACGTGCTCTCATAAATCCCAGACTTCACACAGTCACACTGACCAGTATGAACAGTGGAAGACTTGGGCCTTAAAAATGCAATCCTTTAACTAATGGATCATTAACAAAAACCAGTCTGGCTCAGCAGAAGACAGCAGAGCTTCCACTATAGTTGGAGAATGAACTCTAACATGGCACACAACAGATTTTCCAGTGCTGTATGGTATTGAGAGTTCAGAAGCACATTTTTTGCTTCAGGAGCCACTGACTGTCAGTTATTCTAACAGTCTCAAAAAAGGAAGAGGTTACATCACATTTATGTTTTTAAGTGTGCCAGTAGTACCACCTAGCACCAGTACCAGAAAACTCTGGCACAACTTCTAAAACTATGAACATTGTTTCTCTTGTGGAACAGGATCGGTATCTTAGATCTGGAGGATAAAACATCCAGTCAGAACTCTCTGCAGCCCACCTCACAGTTCCTGAGACGGCACGCCCATGCAGGCGTATTTGGAGGCAATGGCTGGAGAGGGATGGGAAAGGGATCTTCCGCTACCCTGAAAAGAAAAATGATAAAACCAGTAAAAGTCTACACAGACACCCAGAAAAGCAACAATTTTGTCAAAATTACAGATAACATCTCAAATTTGCGCATTATGTACAACCCTACAGCACACGATCGAACTATGGAGACTGTATCGACTTGCTTTAAAAACCTTTCCCCCATACTCTATTTTGTTGCTAAAACAATTCACACTAAATAGAAGTATTTAAAAACCACACCATTTTCTACATCCAAATCGACCCCTGAGCATTCAGTAGTCTCAGTGTTGTTGCTTGAACGCGACAGATAAAACACAGTGAAATAGAGCAGTTGATTGCCTTGATAATTTTCTTACACAGACTGATGTTAGAATAATAAAGATTAAAACCAGCATCAGACACTTGTTAAATGCCGCATGTTTTAGTATACTGTAAGTTACTGAAGACCAGCTCGACTAACTATTTTAAGAATCTACCTTCTCCATTCCTTAAATCCTGGAGCAGAAACAATGTTTAATTGATGGTTAATGCCAAAGCAAGTGCACCACCTCCTGTTCATACAAATGGGCCTCCTTTCCAGGTTGTTCTTCTAACATGTACAGAATGCATTCACAAAATCCATTCACAAACTCTCACTCATCAATATATACAATTTGTGCTGCAGTGAGATTATTCTAATCTCTTTGACACCTCCATTTCAAAAAAAAAGCCAGCCTGCAGTCCATGTAAGAAACGCTGTCTCTGGATTTTCTTGTTGCTGTTGATCACTATTGTTTATTGGTTTGTTTTCTGAATGTGTTTTTCAGAAAAAAAAAGAATCCCAGAGTATTCAGGAATTCAAAGAGTAGGCACCACTTAGCACAGGGACAGAATCAGGTGGATATCAAGAAAGAAAAACAGTAACTATTTTAACTTCAGAAACTTTGCTAACCAATCTGCCTGCCTATGTGTTCCACCAGAACACACCATTAGGGGCTACCTTTCCGTATCTTAGCTAAGGAAGCTGAAGAAGTTATCCAGAGAACAAAGATCAGTCTCTCCATCCTAATGCCAACTAATGAGATCTCTAACTAAAATTTAGTCTCTACTAACAGCCCCTCAAACCTCCAACTTTCCCTGCAGCTCCTTCACTGATCTCTTTAATTTCAGTAGTTACTCAGAAATTACTGGATCCTGTAGTTTCAGTTCACATTGTGCCATTTAAACACCCAGCTATTGCTCTGGGCAGAATATATCCAACTGTTTCTGCAATACATGTACTAAAGCAAAGAACATGATAAATATTAGTTGGTCAGCAAGGAACCATGTAAAGGATGTGCAAAGTTCTGCCTAAAGGACGGCAATATTAGCACATTGTGTGCACTGTGATACCTCAGGAAAAACAACTTCTCTCTGAGAAGGGAGAGATAAAGAGGGAGAAAGGACAGGAGGGGCCTCAAGTCTGCAGAGCCTGCTCCATGGCTTTGTTAGCAAGAAAAAAGCTAAAGCTCACCAAAAGGACCTATAATGAAGAGGATTAAATGGCCTTCAAATGTCTTTGAAGCCCACCAATGGAATACTGGAGGGTGGGGTGGGTGACAGGGAGCTCTTATAACGGAGAAACTAACCATTTCTTGGAAACCCCATGAATATGCATATATTATGAAGGTACACGTGTCTCATATGAAACCTGTGTAACTGACCCTTTACAGCACACACATGAGGAGGAGCGATCCCCTGTGCTGCCCGGTGCTGCAATAAAGAATAGTCACCAAGTCAGGCTTCAGAGTCACCAAGGCTACTGAGTTTTAACTTTGGCTTTTCATCAGTACTTCCAATTGCTCTGGCACATACAAAAACTGCCTGCAAACACAGTTAGCTACACATTGCTCACTAATGCTAAGGGTCCATAGTCTCTGTTCTGTGGTCATTTTGCGACAACCATCGCAAAAACGAACTGCAAGAAAAACAGCACTAACAGTGGATCAAAGTGATTGTTCATCCTTTTACCTCCTGACCTACCTGGTGGCTGCTTTTTTCGATACGGTGAGAGATGCCTGTGGATGCAGAATGTAACTGCTTGCACTGTCTGCTAGAGCAGCCACAGCTGCAGTCTGCAAGTTCCCATCACCACACTTCCCTTCCGAAACATCTTCACAAAAATAAAACATCCTCCTGGTTAATAACTGAACTCAGAACGGGGAAACGACAAGCTGCGATTAGTCATTGTGTGGTGGAAAAGCAAGCATTTCGACACACGAAGCAAGGAAACTAGATGATAAATAGTCTAATAGTTGTGAATCAATTCTCCAACTCTAGGCACCCAAATGAAGATACAGTTGATAAAAGTTGGTTGGACTTTGGTAATCGGGACTTAGCTACAGCTAACGAGCACTTCCACAACAAAGCACATAATCAGAACTTGTAAATACTCTGCTTTACATTTCCACAAAGCCATGTAGGATTGCACAGCTGCAAATCACACACTGGTTACCTTTAAAAGTAAGAAAAAAGGAGGTGATAGTACTGTTGTACTACCAAAAGAACGAAAAACTGGCCACTTTAATGGAATCTGAGGTGCTGTAAGAACAGATGTTTTAGCCTTTCCTGGTAACCAGGAGCAATCCATAAGCCAGAAAATACTTGCCAGATCGAAGCGTGTGGATAGTTAAACAAAAACATACTGGAAAACAGTGAAAGCAGATGTTTGATCTCAACGTAAAGAAAAGGAGGCTCTCTTCAGGTGCGAGACTTTTCCCCTTCAAATGAAAGCTTCTTTCCCCCATACCAAGAGAGTGTAGTAAGTACTGACTCAGTACCAAAATCACTCTACCTTAAAGCATGGGCCAGATGATTCCCAAGTGTAGTCCTCAGAGTAACACCACTGGCTCAGAGCACTGGTTCCTTCTACACAGACATGCCCTTAAGACCCTAGAGCCTGTGCTATTTTGTGCACTACCACCACCTGCAGGCATGTGAAACTCAAGGGCAAGGGCTGACAGGCTGTTCTTCCTTTTTAATCTCCATAGTAAACCACTGACCAGTCTTCCTAACTATTCTAAAGACTTCTATTCACACAGCATCAAGACTCCAGTCTTACCTTTGAGCTCTCATTCTACGAGAGCACTTAAGTAGTGCTTAGATTAAGAATTTTATACTGAAAAAAACCACCAAAACCTTGGAGAGTTTAACAAAATGTGACAACCTAGTTCTCAGTCTTATCCTATGAATGGAAACTAGTACACAGCACCCTGCCACCAGGAAGGCTTGAAGATAAATAATCAAGGCTTTCAGACAGCAATATGTCCATTTTTTAGAGTAAAGCTTAAAATTCACACTTCTAGCTGTGCATCTCACCACGAATTTGAAATGTGCCGGTTAACACACTGAGGGGGAAAAAAAAACTTAGCAACAGATTGAAAGCTGCATCTCATTCTCTTCATTGGGAACTGAATTTCTACCTAGGAAATTCATTCCTGGCTTCACAAAAGCTGCATCATCCCCAGTGTCCTCTGGAGCAGACCAGAAGAACTCTTCTATCTGCATTACCTGAATTAACTACTTCACTCAAAATGAAGCAGACAGTGAAAACCTGATGCTGAATAGTACAGCTGTCTAGCTTGGCACAAATATCCTTATTAATGGCAAATAAAGCAAGAAGCAACTTTGTGCCCAGTATCTCCATTTATCCATCACATACCTAAAGTGAGCATAGCATACACAGCATAGCAGCTCTTATCACAGGGCTTCTGTCTAACAGAAAGCGTGGGGTGTTGGGTGCCAGGCAGAGTCAGAAAGCAGACTCACTAAGTATGTATTTTTGTCTTCTAATTGACTAAGAAAAGGAAATGCAAACCAAAAAAAAAAAAAAAAAAAGAGACCATGCAGGACATGCTGAGTCACAGGAACATACACCCCGGGTCCCACAGGTTAAACTCACCCTGCGTGCTGGTCACATCCAGAAGCTGCCTTTGAGGAAAAATCACTTGGGCCATTCCTCGCTGGGCAGAAGGAATGACATGCAGAACCTGCCCATTTTCTGACTGGCTGGCAACAATCATCTGCAAAGCAACCACACAAAAACATGACCAGCACTAGTTTGACTTAGCTTGCTTGTTATCAGAGGAGGAAATATTTTGGCTGGAATGAGAGCTCATAAATTAGCTTGATTTCTCATAATAAGGAAACCGCCTACATCCTGTCAGTTTCTTCAAGTTCATTCCTCCCTTTTAAAATAGCCCTTAATTGATTAAAGGGGGAAAACCCTCTCAAAACTTACCACTATTAAAGCTATCAAAAACCAGAACGTCAATCATAGTTGGATTAACTGCAACCCCATTTGTGGGCTAGCATAATTAATCACAACATTAGCACATTTTGACCTTTACTCCGAAGGAACTGACCTCTGTGGGCAGTATTTTATGCAAAGACAAATAGAAGAAAAGCTCCAAGACTTAAACCAAACAAAAAATCTCCTAGAAAAACTTAAATATCCTAGAAAACTTAAACGACTCCTTATGGCAAATTTTCCCATAATCACCAAGGAGCTGTTCCCAACAACGTTATAAAACCTAGAACAACCCACCAGCATTTTTGATTTACTGCACTTTAATCGGGGGAAGTGTCTTTAGTGCCACACCTCAGACAAAATCTCTGGTGACAGAGTAACCTTTTTACAAAACAAGTTTTAAGAGTTACACAGTGACACTTTAAGCAAATTAATTGGCACAAATGGAGAGACAGACTGGTTTAGCTTACTGCTCATGTTCTAGTCTCCCCAAAAGACCACAGAGAGATTCATCCAAGGAATACAGAGGAAGCAGCAGCAGAACTATGAGATCTCACCACGCAACAACATCCAGGCTTGATGACGCCAAAAGACATAAGTTGTGGTGTGGAGCCAGAATTTTCATACCTGAGGAAGGGCAACTGGAGCACGAACTGGGTGACTGGAAAGTTTCACCTCATTGCTAAAGTCTGAATCTGCTGTTGTTAGAACAAAACTCCCTCCTCTGAACCCATCAGCTGCCCTGTTTTCAGACACTCACCATCTGCGCACTGGGCCCTCCCAGGGGCTGCAGCTCATATAGGGGCTGCCCGGTCGGGTCTAGCAGGTGGAAGTCCCCAGCAGAGCAAGGCTGTGGCAGCCACACAGGCGCAGACGGTGACGGAGAACTGCCCGAGAGGCGCACGGCAATGGGCAAGGCTGCAGGAGAGTCACTCTGTCCAAACACCAGATCCCTGGAATCCATGCAGGTTAGATGCTTTCACAGACGAAAAACAGTAAAACGTGCTTTAATCTCGAGGAGCAATTTCTATTAAAAAAAAAAAGACAGACAAAGAAAAGAACATTTAAAACCAGTGTGCTGTACTGCACAGTTGGAGGGTGCTCGTGTCCTGATCAAGAAGCTACTAGGTAACACCAACAGTTCTAATTTTGTTTTACATTCCCATGCTGAAAATGTTTTTATATTTCTGCTTCCTAGAACAAACTCTCTTCACTACGGCAAAAGACAATCCCTTGCGCCCAAACTCTGTTCCCCAAAACCACTTACCACTTTAAAACACCCAAGTCTACCCAGAAACTAAGAGAACTTAACAAAAACCCCTCATCTGACTAGAAAACCTCTCCCAACTTGATTTGACTTCAAAAGAAATCCTAGATACTATTCTACTCTGCCTTTAGACATATGCATTTAGCCATGAAGACTAAAGTCTCTCTATGCTTTCGTAACTCTTTACCACAGAAAAGACACAAGCAACACAAAACCACTAATGCAAGTCCAAAAATTATACAGATTAGATTCTGCAGCCCTCAAAAAATAGGTACTCAGAGCTTATGCTCATCAAGCTTGCAGAATCAAGTTCCTGCAGCACATCTCATTTTCATTAAATATAAACGTTTCAGCACAAATATCTGTCTTGTTCAAATTCTCACACCACAAATATTAAACACGTAAAAATAACAGAAAGTAGGCAGCCCCTGCATCAGGCTGTCATCAGGCCAACGCAAGGAGGAGGGAGGCAATTTGTTGTACTTCTTGAAGGAACCACACAAACGATTCCGACATTCCTGCAACAAAAATTCACAAACTACGAATCGAAAGAGTGGGAAAAAAATTGTTTCTAGATTTTATATTAAAGTCAGACCTGCACCAAAGAACCTTCTCAAAACTTCTGCAGGTATAAAACTTCTGTGCTGAAACTGTCTAATGCAAGCTACACCTCAAAAGCAGCAACAAATAAACAGCACAAGTTGTGTTACCAAATTCATGTAGAGACTACCAGCACACTTCCAAATCACTACCTGAACATTCTGTTATCTGAAGTAACCTGCAGAAGAACATTTAAGTACAGAAATCTCTCCAACTAGGAACATCTAGCAACTTTTGATAATTCCTATATTAGACACTCCCTTTCCCAGTACCCAGAGATGTCCTGTGCCCCTGGATTCCCATCACCACATTTGGTCACTAAGCAATTTGACCTGATTTTCAAGTGTTCTGAACCCCTCCTGCTCCAAGGCGTGTCACCAAGTATTGATGTTCAAAACTGAATGGCTCAAGAATCCAAGGGAAAGAACCTTTATACTCTTTTAAAAGGCACAATGTATTGCTATAAAGGCAAGAAAAATGCACAGATGGAATATTGTGCTATAAATTCATCTAGTGAGAATGTAAAGAAAGCATCTAATAAAGACAAGCCATTCACACCTCACCTGGAAAACCCGATCATTTGCTTCTGACTCTCCTCTGGTATTACAGTTGCCTATGAACGAATCATTAGTATCTTCCATAGCGACTTCACGGTCAGCTCCATTTTTTTCCCCTCTACAAGATGACCTGAAAAAGGTTACAAAAATTTCTGTCAGGCTTCCATACTTAAGCTTCAACCAAGAAATTGCTGCAGGTTTTCATGGTCTTACAACTTCAGACTCACAAATTCTTAATGACAACAGCACTGCAAGGGAACAGCAAATCCTTGCCTCTTTATCACCTCATTACTCACTGCAGAAAAATTCTGATGTGCTGCTCGAGGAGTATAGTTAATTAATTCCTACAGTTTAGGATAAGGGAGGAGGAAAGGCGTTCAGGATTTTTCCCTTTGGGATTTATGTTAAAGACAGGCAGCGCTGTATTAGAACACGACTCCTACAAGCTTTATCTTCTTCACCACACAGTAAATTCCTTGAGATGGATCTCCTTGGCTGTGGTGTTTCAACCCTCCATAGCTTTTGTAAGGAGAAAGTAAAAGGCTACGAGTCACTTTAAAAGAACTATACAACCCTGGAAGCACAAACTTATTTTGCGCTGCAAAGATATAAAGAACGACAGGCAATGTAAATCCACACCTCTGCGGCTTTTGAAGCTGAATAAAGCATCCTGCTGATACAAACACTGTGAAGATTATCTGCTCATATGCTCAATACACTAAATACTTTAAAGCAGATTTATTTTTCCACTCAATTTTCAACTGATGACACTCCAAACCATGTTTACAAAAATTTTTTTGTAGCTTTGGATCCAAGAACAATTACCAGATGTTTCAGTTAAGATGTCTGAAGCACATTAGCAGCAAATAAAAAAAAAACAACCAAAAAAACCCTCTAGATTTCATCATCACTCAACTATTTCCCCTCTCTTAAAAGATGTACACAAGATAGGTCAGTTATGTCAAAGCAGCATATTTAATTCTTTGAGATAAACTGGAGAAGTTTCTTCCAGAGATGCCGATGACACATGGCCCGAGCATGCTGGAACTCGACTACAGAACCAAGGATGGCCATATCAGGACAGATCAACAGCCCAAACAGCCCAACACCCTGTATCTAACGTTGGTTAATAATAAAGCTCAGAGAAAAAAAAGACAGCAGTAGGGCAAATGTACTGTGACATTTATCCAGCTTCCTCTTACCAGCAGCCAAGGGATACGGGGTGTTTTATCTTTGGGTTTAAAAAATGCCCTTGGCACGGTTTTGCCCTGAGACTTTGTCCAATCACTAACCTAACCCAGGGGAACCACATCACCCCAGACAGTGAACTTCATGGCTTAACCATCCAGGTGTCATTACCCTAAGTGCTGTGCAATCCCAAACAAAAAAGTGTGAGGGTCTTTTTTGTCTTAAAGAAATACACTTTTAGAGTACTTAAAAGTACACAGTTAATAAATTTTATAGTTGTATAAATGTTGTTAAGTAAGTCCCCAAACAAGACAGTTAAATCCTGTATACATATTTTTTGCCATGAACAAGTAAATAACATATACATACTTTTTTCTTTCCCTAAACACTTTACCCAAGGCACCACAAAAATTTCCACAGTAACAATGCCATACCCCATATTTAACAAGGGACTGAAGGAGAAACGTGGGAGTTTGATGTTAGTGAAAAGTGGGATCAACAGCTGTATCCTTAGTGCACGCACCAGGCAGGCAGCTCTCAGCCTTGGCCTTCACGCAGCTCCATCCAAACTCCTCACAGGCTGCTCCCCCTGACGTTCACTGCTCCAAGCCCGCTTCCAACTCAAGAGGTAACATGTTTTAATGCCACAGGACTGCTTCCTTTGCCCTGCTGCCACTTGGGAAGCACTCTTCTCAAAATAAAGGGAAATCTATGGCCATTGCTATCTTTGGTTCTACTTTACAAAGACATCAAGCAGCCACAGACACTGCTAGCAGAAAGAAACACAAGCATCACCACCACAAGCAGTTCAAACACAGTCTTATGGACAGGATCTTCAAGAGAGCTGGCATGGCGCGCTGCAGTCGAGTCTACGCATTACCAGCAGTGGTTCAATGCCAAAGACCAACGCACCAACAGTTCAAGGTCACGTGGCAAAAGACAAAAGACAGCCTGATCTCAGTTGATTTACCCATCAAGATCTCCCATAACCCAGCTGCCAAAGTCAGGGGCACCTCTTGCATAGGCTAGGCTCTCACTTATGTTTTGTCTAACAAAGCTTATTAACTAGTGTAACATCAGGAGCTCTCAAGCAGGATTTCAATGCTCACTCTGAGCCGAGCCTTTCCTGTGACTCTGGTCCAGAAGCCCATATACCACTCCTTTACATATTAATTTTTAAAGACATTAACAGGAAAGTCAAGCTAGCGATACTCTGAAATCCTGTTACTGACCAGACACACTTCTACCCTGTCTTACAGATTTCTGTATTTTCTTCCTTCCAGTTCTTTATCCTATGGTAACCTACACCCACCAACCGCAGGCTGTGGGCCCTAAGAGTACACCAGTTCTAGACTGGACTAATTTTAAGGCTTCACATGAGGGCTTGCTGCTGCCTTCCCTGCAGTATGAGCCCTCCCTTGTGAAGGCAGCACACAGCCAGGCTCCAGAAGGAAGCGCTGCCTTTCAAAACCCCACAGCCAGTTATTTTAACACTGAGTCAACAGTGCAAGATTTTGCTTATAAGAAGAAACCTAAGCTGTGAAAAAGAGGTAACTCCGTTGTGACTCTAAGGACATTCTACCTAGGAGTTCTCTGCTGGAGCAGGAGGCAGGAAATTCTCTTACACTTTTCAAGCTTCAAGTTTTCAAAGCAGTGTCACTGAAAAGTAAAGGTAATTTAAAAAAACCCCAAAAAACCAAGGATTGAGCGTGTAACTTCATGGTTTTAGCATTTCTGACAGCAACATTCCCCCTGGCTTTAGTTCACACTTCACGGCAGGAAATACAGGCAGTCGAACGCCTCACCAGCAATCGCCTCAGGGTTGTCCGTGGGACACTTCAGAAGTTTCATGAGAAGAGTTAAGACATTTGCACAGCTTCCAACAACCAAACGGGCTCTCTCTGGAAAAGCTGCCTCTGACGGCATCCCTCTGCCGCCGCCGCGAAGCGCAACAAGGAGGGAATGAGGGCGCAGCTGTACCCTCAGTTAAAGGGTCACGGCGCGCTCTGCACTGGCTCCTGCCTGGCGCGACACTCAGCTCGCCCCTCAGGAAGAGCGGGCAGAGCCTGTGAGGGGAGCGCGGACGGTCCGGGGACTCCCGTTGAAAGGCTCCCCCACTTCTGAGCAGCGAGCACGGGCACCCGGGAAGCGCGGCTGGGACACACAGCGTCCCGTCTCGCAAGCACGGCTAGCAAAGAGATGAGGTGCAGTGTGACAGAACAGCAGGCCCCCAGACCGGCCGCTGCCCCGACGCTGTCACTACCCCGTGAGGCCACGGGAGCTGCCAAGGCGGCAGGAAAACCCCACGCTACGGAGAGAAACCCTCTCCCCGGAACAGCAGATCCCCTTCTCTCAGAGCCCGCCACCTTCCCGCTCGTGGGAAGTTTATTACTGCCGCGTAACTTGCCACGCAAAGTGACATACCCCAAGTTACACCGAGAAGACGCCACCAGCAGCCGACATCCCGCACAAGCCGGCTCCGGCCACACACGAGGAGCCGTTCACCGCCACAGGAGCGAAGCCGGTACCGCGGGCTCTGCTACCCCGCCCGGCCCGGCTTGGCTCGGCCAGGGGTGCGGCGAGCGACAAGCACCGGATCCCTCCAGCTGCACAAGAGCCTGAGAGTGCCCCGCGGAAAGCAGCCCCCAGGCCCCAGCCCCGTGAGGGACAACCTTACCCGCTGCGCCTCTTGCCCCCGCCGCCCGGTCACACCCCCCGCACCACAGCCCCAGGGCAGGGAGAGCGGGACAGGCAAGCACGGGCCCCGCCCGCCGCTCCGGGGGAAGAGCGCAGCGGCCCCAGCAGAGGACCCAGAGGAGCTCCATACTCTACCTCAGCCCGTCTCCCGCTAGCGCCGCCATGCAGCCCGCCCCTCGGCGCACGCGCACCACCACGCCCACCCTCGAGGAGGGCGGGGGCGCGCGCGGGGGGCGGCGGGAAGGTGGCGGCGCGAGGCCTGTCGGGAGCCGTGGCGCGCGCGGCATGCTAGGCCTCGCGGTCTCCGCGGCAACCCGCCGCCACCCGCCGCCGGCCGCGTGGCGCAGCGGCAGCGCGCGGCCAGGGCCGGGCCGGGGAAGGGGCCGGGGAAGGGGCCGGGGCCGGGGCCGCGGCGGGGCCGGCGGGCGGGCGGGAGGCGGTGCCCCGCGCGCGGGCGCGGCTAGCGGCGGCACGTGGTCGGGGACGAGAGCAGGAGCGGCGGCAGCATGGCGCAGTGCACGGCGCAGCTCACGGCGCGGTTCCGCACCGAGAACCGCAGGTGAGGGGGCGCGCGGCCGCGCCGAGGCGCGGGGGTGGGGCGGGGGTAGAGCAGGGCGGTAACGGCGCCGTGTGCCCGTAGGTACGCCGTGGAGGATGTACCCTTCTCGGTGCCCGCGGCCTCCGAGACCACCGACCTCAGCCACCTCATCAACAAGCTGCTGGCGGCTGGCGACGGTAAGTGCCGTGGCGGGGACGGGCGGACGCCGGCTCCCTCGGAGCCCCGCTGCCGAGGGGTGACAGATTTCGCGTCATCGCCGTGCTTTTGACATCAGGCCTCAGGCGGGGTATGGGCTGCCGCCAGGCTCACGCTTCGCCTGAACCAGACCCGTCGCCGCAAGCGGGGCGGCTCGGGGCCGGGCTGGGCCGGGCGAAGCTGCGCGCTGCCGCCTCGGGAAGCGGCACTCTGGGCCCGCAGCGAGGTCAGGTGTCAGCCGGGGCCCGCGGGCGGGCTGTGCGAGCAGGGCACCGTGACCTGAAAGCCGGCGGGCGGCCCCGAGAGAAACGCCCGGGAGGCTGGAGCAGCGTGTGCCGAGCACCGCAGGCCGAGCCCTCCCGGCAGACGGGAACGGAAGCGTTCCCCAAAACCGCGCAGGGAACTAACGCAACGAAAGGTTTGGTTCGTGGGCAGGAGCTCGGCCGTTCTGTCAGAGCCAGCTGCGGGGCCTCACTGGCGGGACAGCCTGTTGCTGAAAAGGCCTGTTTTCCCTAAGAAACGATACTAAACCAGAACCTGCTGAGGCTTCTGCAAGGCACTTCAACCCCTGAAACTGCAAACGGGCTGTCAGGGCAGCACAGTGCCCTTACTGAAATGTGGAGCCATCACAGAGGGATAAATATGAAATTCTTAGGCTTTTCCCATTGCTGCCTCAGCGACGGGCTATAGCCAGCAGCGATGAGGATGCGGGGTGGCCATGGCAAGCTCTGTACAGAACAGGGATGGAACTGCTGGGGTTTGGTTAGATGCAGCTGCAGAGAGAGAAGGATTTAGAAATTAACGTTAACAGTAACAGGCAAACTTAAGTCTTTGAACACCAACAGCAAGTTTTCCTCCTCCTTAACACCCATAATCCCATGGAATTCATGGGCTGCCCTCCCACAGCTGTGAGAGGGAACAAACTCTGTAGTTGAGGGTTTTTTCTTTGTTTTTTTAAAAATTTTTAACCTCTTCCTGGCTCAGTTCTCCCAAACCAGCCACAGAATGACGCTGCTCTTGATGGTATCAAATAAATAGTGACATCTGTACCTGGGCTTTTCCTAATTTCTTTCAGTGGATCACAAATATGTGGAATTTGACTTCCTTATCAATGGCCAGTTCTTGCGTATGCCCCTGGTCACGCACATGGAAATGGAAAACATCTCCACGGTGAGTCACACTCAGTTTCTCCCAGCCTTGGACAGTAGATCAGAGCCAGTTTGCTTCAACCTGACAGCGAGATACCCTTCCTCAGTTTTATTTCCCTTCTAACTTCCCCAGGAGAATTCCCGGTCTGTTTAAGCCTATTCCAAACTGCAAAGCGATTAGAGAGTATGGGACTGAGCAGTGTGAGGAACATTACTATCCAGTCTGTTGTCTGTACGCAGTTCAGAGGGGAAATCCTTGTCTTGCTCGGTTCACCATTGATTTAGTTTTGTCTCCTACTCTATTAGTTGCATCAGGGACGATGGGGAGGTTACTGGTACCTCTAGGAAATGTGAAGTATTTCAGACGCCAGTTTTGTATGCATAGATACAGAAGCATAGGAACCTGAAAAGAGTAAAATAATTTGCTTTTGTTTCTAGCCTGCTGTTAATAGTAACTTGATAAAAATATGGAAAGCAATATAATTCAGACACATTTTTTAAAGACTTGAATTCCACTAATGTGCCAGAGGACATGGATGCCAAGATACTTGCCCAATAAATGTATTTGCACCGTACTACCATTAAATATTACTGCTACCAACTAAAACAAAACCATGCTAAATAAGTGTTTTGTCTGTGTGCTCAGGAAGAGGTGGTGGAAATCGAGTATGTGGAGAAATACATGGCGCCTCAGCCCGAGGAATGCATCTTCCATGATGACTGGATCAGTTCTGTCCAAGCCACCGAGGAATGGTATGGCGCCAAGGCAGCTCGGAGTTTGGCCTCGCTGGCTGCTGTTGCGTGCAGGGGGCTCAGTGGTGTCGCAGGGAGCGGTGTTTTGTCTTGTGAAGAATCTGGGGGTTGGGGCTGTGTGGGTTTTTTCCCCCTCTTTGTTCTGTTTTAGTTGTGTTTTTTTAACCTGTCAAGTCAGTGAGCTGCTTGTGTTTGTAAGCAGTCCAGTTTTAACACGTCTGTGCTGTGCTGACAGTGACTGTAACACAAGCAGAAAGCGGCTGGAGTCTCTGCACACAACATACTGTCGATACCAGTGGGCAGTACAAATGGCATTCTCTGTCTTTCCTCATAAAGGACAGCAAGGTTTCTGTATCTTAGCTTAAACCCTTGCCTTCAAATATGGCATTCAGCAGCAGCAAGGAAAGTAGTGAACCTTTACACAGAGCTTTTCTTTAAAAACCACACAACCACGGTTTTCCCTTTCTACTGTATTTTCACACTCATTTTCCAATCAGTTAGGCAGCGTTCCTGTATTTCTTTGAGAATGCTTTGAGATTCTCTAGTAACATATAATTATCTTTTATTGTAAATGACATAAGCGATCTTAAGTCTCACCTACCAGAACATGCAGTGCTCCCACCGCTTTTCTTTCTAGCCTGTACTCCTAGAAACACAGAACTGTAGGGGTTGGAAGGGACCTCAGGAGATCATCAAGTCCAACCCCCCTGCCAAAGCAGGTTCCCTAGAACAGGTTGCACAGGTAGGTGTCTGGATGGGTCTTGAATGTTTCCAGAGACGGAGACTCCCCTGGGCAGCCTGTCCCAGGGCTCTGTCACCCTCACTGTGTAAAAGTTCTTCCGCATGTTGGTGTGGAACTTCCTGTGCTCCAACTTGAAGCCACTGCCCCTTGTCCTGTCCCCACAGACCACTGAAAAGGGGCTGGCCATTTCCCCGTGTTCCACAATTGAGATATTTATAAACATTAATAAGATCCCCCTCAGTCTTTTCTCAAGGCTGAACAGCCACAGTTCACTCAGCCTTTCTTCATAGGGCAGATGCTCCAGGCCCTTAATCATCTTTGTAGCCTTGCAGTTGTGGGTTTTAATGAAGCTTTGCTCTGTAACACTTTTTTTTTTTTTTTTTTACTTTTCTAGATTTTAACACACAAAGTAGCTGTATTTTGAATTAATTTCAGATAACCAGTTAATATGCTAGTACTTTTTCAGGTTGAGATTTTTTTTTCCCCCCCATAAAAACCTGTTGGTTTTACAGACAGTAATGTTTCTAATTCTTTACCCTGCAGGATATTGACGGGCTGCTATGATCAGACTGCTCGAATCTGGTCTTTGGAAGGAAAATCCATCATGACAGTAGCTGGGCACACAGAAGTAGTGAAGGATGTGGCGTGGGTGAAGCAAGGTCAGTTTATGTATATAGGGAGTAGGAATAGTTTGATTTACTTGGGGGAGAAATGTTGGCATTCTTCAACCATGAATATTTAATTACCTGAATACTACAGTTATTTCAGTGGTGTTAGAAATTAAGTCACTGTGTGAGTCTTTTAACAGCAGTAATTCAATCTGTATGTTGTTTATCCACCTTGCAGTCTTTGTTAGCAAATACTGGTGTGTTGGTTTACATTATTTGTAACGTGATGTAAACATATATAGGAGTACCTATCTGCTGTTTCTTCTTTGACTACAATATACGCAGACTTGTAAAGACTTTGGAAAGCTGATGTGGGTGCAAGCGAGACTTTTTCTCTCCCTCAGATAGCTTATCATGCCTGTTACTCAGCGCTTCTATGGACCAAACTGTCCTGCTGTGGGAGTGGAACGTGGAGAGAAACAAAGTGAAAGCCCTTCACTGCTGCAGGGGACACGCGGGGAGCGTAGACGCCATAGCTGTTGATTGCACGAGAACTAAAGTGAGTGACTCCTGGAAAGAAACCTTTGGCTTTGGGATGTTGGCAAATGGTACCTCAAAAATCATCTTTGTGTCCCTGCAGAGGTGCATCATGTTGCATATGACACACTGATAAGTTTCCAGTCTTCTTGAAAGTGGTGGTTGTTGAGGGCTAGGAGTGCTACATCAGCACCCAGCCATCTTCTCAAAGTGACGCACTTATCCTCTAATACAACAAAAAGCTGGGGGTGACTTGAGATAGCACGAGCAATTATACTGCTGGTTCTGACTTCTGTGACTGAATTAAAATACTTATTTTTAAGTAAATTTTTACTTTTAAACACATGTGAATTTTATGTTATAATGAACTACTTTCAAATCTGATTTTGGTGGGTAAGAAATTTCCAGAGAGATACTTTGAAAAATCAGGTGGTAGAAGAGGTCCTTCCTTTTATCCAGGAATTCAGCAGTTAAGAGCATTCACACCATCATCACTCCTAGTCTGACTTAGTATCAGAGTGGTTAAAATAAAAACAAAGAGACACATTGTAGATATTTTTTCATTGAAAAGGAAGGAAAAAGAATGATTTGATCTATACCAAACATACATTTTTTTGAGCCTAGCACTGTTATTCATGTGTTAAAACCAACTGGTTAAGTTTTCAAGCAGGAGGTGCAATTAGTATGCCCTAAAGGTCTGTCCAGATCAACTTCTAAGAAAATGTTTCTGTTCATACAGTTCTGCAGTGGATCCTGGGATAAGATGTTAAAGATCTGGTCTGCAGGTAAGATAAGCATAAGCTGGGATTCTCAGCTCTCATAGAAAACACGGTGCTTAATACAGCCTGAAAGATGGACATCTGAATACTTTTTTCCTCAACTCAAACCACTAAGATTTAAAGCAAGCTAGAACTTTTGGGGGGTTTTGTAGGCTTTGTAAGCCTGTACATCACTATAGTAAGTTACTGGTTTGGTTGGTAACACAATTTGAGATATGGTTATCAACTGTATGCTGATGTTTATTTTATTCAGAAGACAGATCTCTTATTTTTAATGGGCTTCTATAGAAGTGTGGTTGTAGGGTTTTTTCCTGTTTTTATGGAGGACAGTAGGATGACCAGGGCTTGTCTAGAAATTTAGACTAATCCTACATGCTCCAAATGCTTTCTTTCACTGTTCCGAATCATACTCTTTCGGTTTGGGACTATATGTGTAGGTATTGTATTGCGTTTATTACACACCTGAACTACTGTTGGAATTTCCACAAGTAAGGATGGCCTTAAAAATTCATTGGGACTTCATTTTAAAACTGTGTGACCTAGGGAATGTCACTGAATTTGTGTTCATTTTCCTCTTGCTCAAAACAGAGATAATAACAACCTGATCAGAGGTGCAAGGTTGAAATATTCATTCATTGTATACAGGTTAGGTACTGTAAACACAGGGGTTTGCTTAATGATTTATGGGGAAATGCAGTTTGAAAACCTCTAGATGGATTCTGACTGACTCTCTTCTGTCACAGTACCTACAGATGAAGAGGATGAAATGGAAGAAGCCGCTAACAGACCAAGGAAGAAACAGAAAACTGAGCAGTTGGGACTAACAAGGGTAAGATGAGCTCCAAGTTTGTCCAGGAATTTATTTTAGAGCTGTGACTACAGAAAATAATTTCTGTTAAGAGTGATTTTTATGAAACTGGTGACATGTGTCAGGCTGATCAGACACATGTTTTTATTTGTTGAAATAGTAGGGGTTTTGGGGCAATACTCAGTCTAACATCCTTTCAACCTTTAAATTCTAGACTCCCCTGGCAACCCTCTCTGGCCACACAGAAGCTGTCTCCTCTGTGCTGTGGTCAGATGCTGAAGAAATCTGCAGTGCCTCATGGGACCACACCATTAAACTCTGGGATGCTGAGACTGGAGATCTCAAATCGACTCTGGTGAGACCATTACACTTTCTCCGTAGGTGCAGCTGAAGTCCAGCTCAAAGAAAAAAGTGCACAAAACAGTAGTTCCTCTCTCAGAGGTTCCATTTTCTCTCCTGACAGACAGGAAACAAAGTGTTTAATTCAGTCTCCTACTCACCGCTCTGTCGACGCCTTGCATCCGGGAGCACAGACAGGCACATCAGACTGTGGGACCCCCGCAGCAAAGGTAAGCTAAAGCACACACGTTCCCAGAGTTGTGTTTGCAAAATCAGAACCTCTTCCTGCTGAGAGACGTCGCACAAACTGTCTTCTGGTCCCTCTGCTTGAAATGAGCCATTTGGGGGCTTTTATTAAATTAAAAGATTACATCTGTGTTTTG
The DNA here is from genome assembly GCA_020800305.1 of Porphyrio hochstetteri. Taxonomy (NCBI): domain Eukaryota; kingdom Metazoa; phylum Chordata; class Aves; order Gruiformes; family Rallidae; genus Porphyrio; species Porphyrio hochstetteri. Next base: position 14,761,273 of record CM036910.1, on the reverse strand, counting down.
TGGTGCAAGACTTTGTTTGATTTCTTACCTAATCATTTAGAAAACTTAACTTTCTCCCCACCCTCTTTTTTTTTTTTCAACTTATTAATGAATGTTGCCCTGTCTAGTTGGAGGCCTGAGCTATTTTTTTGTCAGGTTCACAGGTAAGTTGGTCAGACCATCGCTAAAGCGAAGTAGCAGTCACTGTTACAATGCAGCGGTGCCACGTCTGACAGGATTGCGGATGGCTTGTGACTGAGCTTACCAGATGTGTTTCATAAACATGTTTACTAGTTTGGCTTCTATAAATCTAATCCAGCCTTCAACAGTATTGCCTTCTCACTTGTTAACAATAAAAGCATTTCTGCTTGCTTTTTTCTGAAATGTTTGGAACTAGTTTAGTGACAATAAGATATATTTTTGGTTTTGCTTGATGGGTGGGTGTCCCCTACCCCGAACCTGTGTGACATTTTTGTTTGCTTTCTTGAAAGTTCACTTCCATTTTTGAATTTAGAATTACTAGTGGGAGAAGCACTTACCATGAACAGAAATATGTTGCTGACCACTTCTCCCACCAGATTTTGTATGCCTCTTCACAGTGCTGGTTTCAGTTGGCATCTGCTGATGTCTTTTTATTCTCTTTCTGTTCAGATGGCTCCTTGGTTCTGCTGTCTCTGACATCTCACACAGGCTGGGTGACATCTGTGAAGTGGTCACCTACTCATGAGCATCAGCTGATCTCTGGTTCTCTGGACAACATTGTGAAGCTCTGGGACACAAGGAGGTAAAGTAAACACCTGCTTTTTGCTGTTGAAAGGCATGTAAGCTTACAGGGCCAGTTAGCCTAATGAAATAGCAGAACCAGTCTTAGATATTCATTGGAAAACTCCTGTAACATTCATGAAAATCCTCTAGTTTTTAAGAGACAAGCGTATAAAGAAAAGGAGGAAAATACTGGCAGTCTATCAGAGTAGCTGTGGCTTAACAGGTATGGTGTTCTAACGCAGGACTTACCTGGCACTAACCCCTAGAAGGCAGCAACCATAATGTTCTATTCTATTGCTCCTGGGATTCAGAACAGCAGAAGGCCTGCTAACTGTTCCTGCGTTCCTTTCCTAAGGAACAAGCCTAACAGGGTGAGGTTAGGCTTGATAATACTCTTTTCAGATCTTTTATTACAAATTTCCAAGCAACGAACTGGTTTGCATGCGGAAGATGTAAATGGCTTTTCTGGAACACACATGTAGCTGAGCAGCATCCGCACGGGGAAGGAGGAAACTGTGTAATAAACTGTTCCTAACTAGCAGATTGATTAAATTTCAGTCTTGAGGTAGTTTCCAGGCAAGTGAAAAGTGTTGCTGCTTTTCTCTTTGGGGATGCAGGGGAGGTTAATGCTGGTGTGATTAGCTCTGGAAAAGCACAGGTGGGAGATACCTGTACTCCCAGAAACTGCTACACCACATCTGTTGGATAGCAGTGACAGGATTTCCTCCAGGGACCAATTTTGGGGTCTGTGATTGCTCATGTAACCTCCAATGAGTGACTCTAAATACCTGTGTTTTACCAGTTGCAAAGCTCCTCTCTATGACTTGGCTGCTCATGAAGACAAGGTTTTGTGTGTGGACTGGACAGAAGCAGGGGTAAGAATCTAAAGAACGAGTTAATTGACTTACATGCAGGGTGGTGAGGAAGAGGGCTAAAAGCAGTCATGGACTATTTTCTTCCTTTATGGTTAAAGACAGAAGAGAACAGGAAGTTTTATTTGTGCTGTGGTTGATACTGGGTTGATAACTGGGTGTTACTGTCACACACCCTGCAGCGCTTCCCAGCGGTGCTGTGCAGAGGGGTAGGATGGGAGTTGAAGCTCTGCAGCATTAAGTAGGCATTACTCTGATAGTCCAGACAAGGACACAAGAACAGCACCATACATGTTCCAAGGTACCACTTGCTGCCAGGGAGACTAAAGCAGCAGCATGACCTGACATGGCAGTGCAGTAGAAGGGGGAACTATAATCCCCTCTAGCAAGCTGTTTTGCTGCTGCAGTGGTAACACACATGTATAAAATGGAGGAAAATTTTGTTGATGTTCAAGATCCTCAGTGTGGCACCTGTTCTCAGGACAAGGCAGGAAAAAGCTTCAGAAATTTTCCTGCAAAAACTGCTTGTAATTTTAGGAGGAGAAAGAACAAGGGTGGTTCTGCACTTTGATTCTCTGTTTTAGTTATGCATCAATAGTTCATTATTCACTACTTTTTATGTCTTCAGAGGAAAGAAAAATCAGTCTTCTACTTCATGCTTAATTCTGATACTAATTAGTTTTCTTTTCCTCTCATCAGTTGCTACTGAGTGGAGGTGCAGACAACAAGCTGTATTGCTACAGATACCCAGCTACAGCCTCTGATGTTGGAGCATGAAGGTCAACAGCGAGAAGACTTAAAAAAAATAAAAATTTTTTAAAAAAGTTTAGCAGCAGTCACACTCTGTTAACACCCTTCACAGCCAACATCTGAAGAAAGGGGGTTTTTGTTGCTCAGAGCACTGCTGTTCCTGGTTTTTCTGTTGGTAACCTATATCCATATTTGTCACAGATAAAGGGCAATAAGCAGTTATGAATGGGATGAGGGTGAAAAAAGCAAAGGACATTTCCTACCTTTTTGATGGCTTTCAATTAACAACTTATAAATGACCATTTGTTTAGCCCTTTTAATAAGGAGCGAACTGTTCCTGATACAGAAAAATTACTGGACTAAATTATTTTGAGTTTGTCTGCTTTCCCTTGAAAAAAAAAAAAGCTTTTGTCTACAGTCCATTGGTTTAGTGCTCTGCTTCAGGTAAAAATCAGACTCCAGCTCTCCACACAGCAGGGCTATTGGCAGTTCTTATGATTAGGTCCTTAATTGATGAAGACTTCTCATTTTAGGATGAAGAGTTAGTATGTTGCAGGGTGAATGGTAGGATATGAAGGAAATGGGCAGATTTACCAGCAGATTAAATATTCCATGTTTTCACTGCTGTAAACTACTTGGTAAGAACAATCTCTGCCTTGCACCACAGTACATCTTATGTTGCAGCAAAACTAATGTGGTATCTTACTTCTAAAAAGCAGCAGATGTATAGAAAGAAGTGGAAGATAATACAGGAGGCTGAAGAAAAATGATTTTTGTTCCTAGAAAGAATGGATACAAGAGAGTTGAAATAGCTTTTCGGTTGATAGAGGACAAATACTATCCAGATAGCGTTCATTTTCTCTGCTGGTGGCCTTGCTTTTCAATCAGCATTTAAATGAAAAAGCTACTCCTGCAGTTTGTTAGATGCCATGTATGTGATGGTCAATCAGCACATAGTTTAACAACATGGAAACCAACATCTCAGCTTTCAGTAAACATGAGACCAGTACAGCACAATCAAGTCAAATGCCTAAATTGCAATGGTGTTAGTTTGTCTTCGAAGAGAGAAAACTCTGACCTCCAGGTTTACAACATGTGAAGTTCTGAAAAAGCTCTTCAGGAAATACCAGAACAGCAAAACTATGGAAAACGGAGCAAGGGAGCAGGGGAAGGATCTCTGATACCTTGGCTCTGCAAGTGATGTTCTGCAAATTACAGACTAACCTTTATTTACAAATGCTGCTTACAGGGAATTAGTTTGCCATTGTCTTGCTAAGTGCTTCATCCTTTCTAAAGCAGTAAACACCAGTCATACCTTAATAGAGCAACTAATATATTTAAGAATATAAGAATATAGAGCAACTAATATTCTTTTATATATTTATATTCTCTTATTTAAATTACATTCCTTTAAAACATTGCCTTCTATTTACTCCACAAACTGTAACTTGTAAATATAGTGTGAATAACTTGTTTTGTAAACCTACCAAAATCCAAAGCATTTAGGATGTGCTGAACACGCAGCACTCCTCCCTCCCTCCCCACTATTACAGATTGGTGTAATTTCACACACATTTATGGATATGCCAGTCTGTTCTAGTAATCTATGGCCTAATATTCATAAAAGTTCTAAGATTTAGTATTTTTGTATTAAGACAGAGAATCCCTAGTCCAGTATACCTGAATTTTGTAGGTCTTGGCTAAGTAAAGTTTAGAGATTATTTTAGTGGAAAACAAGACAGTGAAGGAAGTTTGGAAATCAGTTTACTTAATTTCTTGTTGATCCTTCAGTGACCATTTAATCTACAGGCTTCAGCTATTTTGTGTATTGCAAGAAACAGCTGTGTTACTCTCTTGGGTTTATGCTTTCAGAATTCCTGTGGTATTTTACCTGCCTGTTAGACAGGCAACTGTGGTGCACCTCCAGCCAATTAAGTAGCTGATAGAACTAAGTGGGTTTTCTTATATGCATGTGTCTCACTCATGAGTCATGCCTGCAAGGTAGGTAACCTTCAACAGAGTTTTCTTGCCTTCCCAAAAAGATCTAAACCACACTTTTTTAAAGAGGTCCCCTCACTGGGTCTGTCACTTTAGCTTAGAAAGGTTAATATTATTTAAACTTAATAAATCCCAGCTGGCATTGTTTCAGTTCCAAACACTGCATCCACTGATCTGCTACACTTCTCCCCTGTAGTAAATATACAGGGGGTAACTAGTTCAGAAGCAGGATGGTTTTTACACCCTCTCTTACTTTAGGTTCTCTTTATTTGGAGAAGGACTGTGTCAGAAGAAAGCAGCTAAGCAAACCACATTCCCATTATGAGGTAATACCAGCACAACAGTTTCAGAATGCATCTGTATTGCCACTATCTGTAAATTATCCTAGAACCTACAAAAATACTTTTTAGATTTGTCTGACAATTCTTTGGAGATTCTGTAATCCTAATTTAAACATTTTAATAAGAATAACTTGTTTTTCCTCCAAATGCACAGTTCTTTCATTTAAAATAGTGCTGTGAAATTGATGCGGCCAGGACAAGCCGATTTTAGAATTGCAACATAACTGACTCAAAACCAAACTTGGTGTTCTAGAATCAAGGTGCTGACAGCAATTCTACTCATAAAAACATTTTCCTCTCCAAAAAGAACTCCACCCAACCGTTTCTGCATATTCGTGGTGCCCTGGTAGCTTAATACAGAACAGCAAGGAACTTTTATGTACCAACAGCCAGTTTTTCTTAAACATCGAAGTGATACTACCAGTGGGGGGGATAAAGACAATAATCAACTACTTAAAGCTTTACTAATTTTTTGTATCAACGGGGATAGGTTTGGGTTTTGAAAGGTTGTGCAATAAGTTGTTCTATTTCATCTTCTCATTCGGCACTGACACCTGGTGTAAACTGTTAACTTCACTAGTGCAGGTACACTGCCTCTAAGCACAGCTCAGACACCACTGTGCAGTAAGACACATGTTAAACCTGCAGACTGGGGGTGACCGGCTTGGCCCTGGGTGTAGTGCCACACACCCATTTCTGCTTGGGTGTTTGCTTTTCCCTAGCTGGCCCGGTCGGCTTCTTGCTTTGAGGCTTTCATCTCTGCTTCTGGATGACTGCCACCACTTCCCCACAGCCAGCCTTGGCAGAGCACTGCTCCTTCTCTCTTGTAGGCATTTTGTTTATTTTTTTAATATTTAGTTTCTCAGCCTTCTCTCCAACAGGAGATTGGATTAAAAACAAAGGCGGGAGGAAGGAAACTCTCAGCGTTCCAGGGAAAGCGACACCCAGCCTCAGTCAGCATGGGATGATGACACTCACTGTGGCACTACCCACAAGATCAGCACCTTCTCCACAAGCCTTGCAGACCCCCACCAGGGAAGGGCACACCACCTCACCCACAGCACTGCGGATGGCAGCCTCCGCACATATGCTGGTCACAGCCTGGAGACCCCCAAACTCACCTCAGATACCTGCTCCCCAGGCAAATGCTTCGCTGCTGGACCCTCTTCTCCAGGGGGTAGCTGCTGAGGAGCACACACCTGCTCTGGAGGCATGGGTGAGGAGAGAGGATGGGCTAGCAGGAGACTGTGGGTTTCTTTGGCTGCATTTTTTATGAGTTTGGATGGCCACTGAGTTTGGGGCAAGGACGCAGATCTCCAGCCAGCGCTGCTCTGTCTATTCCTTTTGATATACAGCGCAGTCTGGTGGTGAGGTTTCTCCTTAAAGAAAATAAATTTATGTGAAATTAAAATGAGTTTTGTATAGGCTGATAAATTTCCAGTATAAACTCAACATATTTCCCTATATTTCACACACATACATTAGATTTAACTACATATACCTAAAATTGCTCCTATAATTTAAATTAAAAATTTCACAGAGCTTGGAAGAAAAAACTGCAAACAAAACAACTTGTGTAGAAAAGGGACTACATTTTTAACAAAAGCTCCTGAGATTCAAGGTTTTCTACTACATTTTTGTGACATTTCTGCAACAGAAAGTGCTAGATATGCCTCTGCAGATACATCCCACAGGAAAAATACACTTTTCTTGCATTGATAAGAGTAACTGAGTCCTATTAGTGATCAACTTGTTAATTAAATATGGATATAAGTTTAGTCATTTCAAAAGTTTTAGTAATTCAGACTACAAAGTCATTTCCAAGATTGCATGAGTCTAAAGATGTTTCTTTAAAAATTTAAAAAAAGAAAAGTGGTATATCAGATTTGGACAGATCTATTCCATCACCTCACTGAAATTTCCTGCTGTGGGAAAGGAGAAGGGTTTTGTCAGATAAAATACTTAGTGCAAACTTGGAGGTCACCACACTTGACTTGGATCTAATTTCTACCTTGTCAGAATGGGGCTGCCAAGCTGGCCGGCACACACCCCAGCCAGGGGTGAATACAGCCTACGGATTATCACCCCCCTTCATGTGATGCTATTGTTTGTTCTGCTGCATTTTTGTTTGGTTAAAATAGGGAAAAAAAAAAAAAGTATTCACCTTTAGGAGGATTACTCAGTGTTTACCTGTAAGTTATTACTGGGTTTTGCTTTGACAACACATAATGGTGGCGGGTTGCCCTGTCACACTACCCCCATTGCGCCTCCGCTCGGTAGTTAAAGGCTGAGACAACCCAAAGCATCTCAGCAGCCTCCTGCAAACACCAGCCCCAGCTCCTGCTTTCCCACAGCTGGCTCTGGCCAACTTGGGCGAGAGAAACACACAGACACAGCGAGCTGCACAGGTTATCTGGTCAGACAGCAACAAGTTACAGTAGCATACCTTGCCACTCAAGGTGACAGAAGAGCCCCCATGAGTTAGAATCACCGGTTACATTTTATTTAAGCACATCGGCACTGAAGTCAAATTAGGAGCGAAACCTGGGTTAAAATTAATTGTCAAGAAAGCAAATTTAAATTATCCTGTAAACTGCATGAAATGAGTGGCTTTTCAGGGGCTGAATCCAGTGTAGAAGAGACAGCTGCTCAGTCTGGATGAGTCTACCAAGCCATCCAAATCAAGAGATTTACTGCCTGGAACACTGAAAACTTAACTCACACCACGAAAACACAAATTTCTGTATCAGTTACAAAACTCACGTTCAAAACTTTAAAAATGTCAGTGTTACATATCTTTGCAGTTTGTTCCACTGGGCAACTAGTAGCCTGTGACCAACAGGGGATCAGTAGGAATTTAAATGCCTGCAAAACTAAAACAATGAAATAAATACTCTGTGCTTGCTACTCAGAGATTCTGCTTAACATTTAAGCAAAAGACATTTCTTTAAATGCTTGGAGCCCTCTCTGAATGCAAAGCAGAATTTAACGGAGAACTGTCTGGAGCAATACTATCTGCCAAACTTCGATATAGCAAAACATCCCAATAATCTAGATTGCTTATGCAGAAGAATCCCACTCGTCACGCTCCCTGTTGTCTCTGGTCTATACATTTACATTAGGAAAGTTTCTGATCTCCAGTCATCAGACCAGAGCTGCTGAAAACTGCTTCTGAAAGCTGAGATCATTTGGAAGAGCATTCAGAAAATGCTCACTAAATTACCTGCTCTCCTTTAACTCTCTCTGTATCCCAGTTGTTGAAAAACATTTGTGGTCGTTACACACACATGGACATACAGAGCTATTTCAGGGATTTCTGCACACAAGACAGGTCAAAAGCCCAGCCAGCGGTCAACAAAACGTAGAAAAAATCCTGAAAACTGAAACAAGCTCAGCAAAGGACAAAGATGAATATGTGGCAACATCTGATGTAGACCTGGATCCCAAATTAGACATAAATTTAACGATCATAAGCAGTGTCAGTGTGACCTTACGTGTGGAATATGAATACAGGAAAATGGCATCATTCTTCCTGCCACTAACAAGCATTAATTTCTTTCAACAGGGCAGTCTCAGCCATTTCTATTGTTTGAGCCACCCAAAAAACGGTATCTAGTCTTGGAATTGCATTATTGTTTTCTGAATCAATTTGACATCAAAGAGGAGGACTTTCTTAAATGATTCTCCAGTCTCGTTGGTGCCATTGCTGCATCCACACACACCCCTGCACACACTTCATGTCTGGAGGCATAGCTTGGCAGTTCCGAGTGTCATGCATTAACCAGAGCCGAGTCTGGCAGCCAGGACAGTTCTGTCATACAGGGCTTGTCTGGGGATGGGGAGAACACAACAACGAAGGAGCTACACACACCTTTTCCAAAATATTTGCTCCACTGAAGGCTACTGGGTGATTAAGCCCCTCATTTGTGCGATTCTAAGCCTGGAGGCACACTGCTGGTTGGACAGCGGATGCAGACACCCAGAGGCATCTGCTGTAAACATGTACTTTGAACCAAGCCTGGCAGGCATGGCAGGGGTGTGCGTTTGCTGAAGAGCTGTTCATGCTACAATGTGCTTTGGATTCACAACAAACATCTGCTTCCAGATCTTCCCTGGTTAAGTAAATAGAGTCATTTCCAATTTAAAAAGCACAAATTTCCATTTATTTCCCATCTTTTGCATCTCGAGTTTTGCATCAGCTTTAGTCTGACTCTTGGAAGGGTCATACACATTTGGGAGCTCTTTGTCATCTTTTTAAAGGAAAAATAAAATCATTCAGGAAGTCAAAGCCTGATGTCATTTCACAGAGTTCCATCAGAGACCAGATCTGTTTGTGTGCTTGTAAGATCACAGTGATCTTTGACTCCTCCACTCTCAATTTCAGATGAGGGATTTTATCTTTTGGCAGATCTTGGATTGTTCGTTCGATATTTTGGTGGACTTTGTGCATAGGATGAGGTTTTGGAATTTGCTGGCAGCAGGCTTGTAACACTTGGAACAGGGCTTGAGTATAGTTCTTGGTATTCCACAAAAGACCTTTCTTCCACCTCGCATCAATGTGCAAGTGGTCCTCTTATTATATCCACAGCATTTAAAATAACAACAACAACAACAACAACAACAACATGTTTTGCCCTTAGGTTTTAAAGCATACACAGACCCTCAGTCAATTGGTCTCTGTTGCTTCTCAGAAAACTGCACTATGGCCAGTAGCTGCCTTCTGCAGTTAAAATACTGAACAAAATGTTTCCTCGATCTGAACAGCACAGATTGAAGCAGATCCTGGTTTCAGTTACACTGCTGTAATACCAGAGCATGTCAGTTAAGACACCAAAGCCTATCAAAATCAATGGACTTAATACAGATTTACAGAGCTTAGATGCAGCCTATCTGAGTGCAATTTAACAGTAATTAGATCTTGTATCTTGGTGTAGCTGAAAATCAAGTCAGAACCAGTTTCCAAAAAAATCAAATACTGCATGTCAGCAAAGCCTTTTCTGGAATAAAATAAGTGAGATTTGTTTTCATAAGCTTTGGGGAAGAATGATGAGGAGAAGGAGATGATGGTTCTTCTTCTCCCCTTCTAATCCAATCTATCTAAACAGAGGAATGAAAACAACAGATGTTTAGTATGAAAAATTCTGCCTGAGATACTGGTGCCACCGAATCCAGTATGAACTCACCAAAGATGAGAAGGTGAAGAGATCAGTTACCCACTTCAGTTTTACCAGTCTGTTGTCAGCTGCAATTTAAACGTACAAGTCCTGAGTGTCACATTAAAAAGCCGCCATAGCTTTTGCAAGGAGATCAGCTTGCAACCTGTGCACCATGCCACCTGCACCTGTGAGTCTCTGCAGTATCTACAGTATTGCTTGCTAGATGTAAACATGGGATTATGAGATGGAAAATTTTATCTGACCAGATCATTCTTGAGAAGAACAACAATATTAGACTATGTGCCAGAGAAGTCTGTTTAAATGAAAGAAATCTCCATTTCTAACCTCATCTAAACTTGCTGCAGTCTAGTGCAGTAACTGAAAAATATTCTCCATTTTGGGATGTCTGGATTGTATCCCATATCTTGGCACACATTTGAGGTTAATCATTTTGCTTTGCTGGCTCGAGTACTGCTTTCACCACTGACTTTCTCTAATTAATTTTTCTAAATTATGACACAGCCATTTGTGGGACTGCTACTGTAAAAGGTTAAAGAGAAATATAAGCTTTTCTATTCCTCTCTGCAGTAGTAGCTTCTTGCCATTTAGTCTCCTTTTTTACCACCCACTCCATGCTTTACAAGGAAAGCAACTCATTCCTTATTCCTCACAGGAGTGTCAAGATCAAGGAGGTGCAAACACCTCCTTTTAAATATATCAGGTTTTGACCTTCAGGGTAATGTGTCCCAACATAGCAGACACTCAGGTGCCCTTCTCTTCCCACATACATTACTGACTACAGCATGACACCAGGGCCATGACAGCAGACATGTTCACACATGTGTTCATCATCCAAATTTATTCTGCAAATGTCTCTGCTACTAATTTTCCCCTCACCTTTAGAAGAATTGTCAAGCTTCTCTGGTTGCTAACATCTTTCCTACATTAGCAGCAGGGCTCTGTGAAGAACCAACACCCATGGTCTGCAAGCAGGCAAAGGTCTGAACCCTAGTAGTGTGAGCCACCACCCATTCTGTGGTCCTAACGACTTCCTATGAAAGGCACAAGCAGCCTGAACCACCGCTCTCTGTGTGTGAGGCTTCTCACAACTTGTCTACAAGTCTACACCCAGTGCTTGCCAGTAGTCAAGCCCGACTCGTTTCAAACAGGGATATCATCTGCTGTCAACTTGAAATCTGGTTTAGTCTTTGAACGTGATTCTGCCTACACTGCACTGCTGGCAGTGAAAGCCTGTACTGAAACAAGAAACACCCTGATCATCTCTGAAAAAGCAGCCTGACTCGCAGTTTCTACTACTGAGTAGTGGAGCACTAAGGAATACTGACAGGGACTTCGTGGTACCACATAAAGTGAAAAGTTTGTTCTAATTTGAGGCTCTTGTTCCTTTTGTCCTTCTTGGCATTCTCATTATTTAAATGAATGCTGAATCTCTAAGTGTAGGGGAATATATGTATATACACATATGCTTATACATTTATGTAGTCTCTAACATTGGGATACATCACAACACTGATGGTCTCCTGAGGCAATCACTGCTTCAGGTTGGTCACAGGTTTGAGATTTCATTGAGAAATACTTTAATGCTGTGTTTTCAGAAACAGAAGAACACAAATACATACTCAATCTAACTAGACTTTGCAGGGCCCATTACTGGAGCTATAATTGTAACAAAGAATGAACTTTAATAATCTTTGAAAATTTTAATGGCATCTTATAAAAAAAAGGATTAAGAAGGATTTTATGTCTTTCCAGTTACAAAATTAAACGCTGGCATAGTAGTATCTAATTGCTAGTGAGCTACTCCTGACAAATCACACAGCACAATGGAACTACAAAGGTGGAAAGTTTATGGAAAAGTAGTCCCCCCTCCCTTGCACCTTCACCTCTCAATTCTTAAAAACCTCCAAAAAACAACAGCCACCAAACAAAAACCACCCTGGGATAGTAAAATCAGTACTTTACAGACAAGTTAGGGGTATTTATGGGAAATTATTTGGAAATTAGTATTTAGAATTACATTATAACTGCATAGCCTTTCAAAATGCCGTCTGCTGTCCATAATGAACGATTCAAAAGTATTAAACATTCTGAATTAAAAATGTTCATGAATGTATACATAAAACTATATATGGCACATGCTCCCTCATGTTTATTCGCAGCTTTCTGCATTTTTTTGTTATTTAGGAAACTATTAATATATATAAACTTCCTTGACATATCACAGATACCATTTCTTTCTAAGCTTCACTAAGTCTCAAGAAAAAGGAACACAAAACTGTCTTTAAGAATCCTGGAGACATTACATTGCTAGGAATGCCTTAAGCCACAGAGTTCAGTTAAAGACATTTAAGTAGAAAACCAGCAAAGAATACCATATTTGATAATACAGTAAAATATTCACATTCATCTTCCTTTGTAGCATGTCTGTATATCCCTTAGCCATTTTTTCTTCCCAACGCCCATCATCTCACCATTGTTCCATGTGAAGTCTGACATGGCCATTAATGACTCGTTCTTTAATTAATTCCTCCCCCCAACCCCACGTACACCACATCCAACTGCACATGTTGTCAAAACCTGAAGATCTTTGTATGCATCTTATCAGTTTGAACAATGTGCTTGTTCTGCCACCTCCAGAGTACTCATAAAAGAAAAAGTCAATGATTTGGAATCGTCACACATTTTGTTTTTCAATTACTTCTTTTAATAGCCATGCCTGAGGAACAAAATAAGCTCAGGCTCTTCTTAATGCTTCAGGAAGAGCAGAACGCAAATGAAATTGGAAAAGGACAGATGTCCAGGTAAGGATTCTCCTCTCTCCTGTCTAGCAAAGGTTTTCAACTTTTTAAATATTCCCATTCACTTAGTTCAATGCACTGCTGTTAATTCAGTTGAAGGTACAACTCTGAGTGTGCATGTATTTGGTGCAAAGATATTTGGAGGGATGTGTCAAACGCAAAAGCCATTTTCAACCCGAAAAGAAAACCACTTCCCTAAACTCTACTGTGAGTAAAGTACGAGCTAGCAGGGGTGGTTGATCTGTTAACAGGGAGCTTTATGCACATCTCTCTACCTCCTCTCCCCCACCATTCAAGACAGCTCAAGCTATATGCCTGTTCTATTTCCTTCCCAGGCATCCTTCTCCTGTTTAGATTGGGTTACATCCACCTCAGGCCAAGTGTTAATACAAGCCCATCCAGAGGCAGACCAAATCCAGAATTTCAGCCTGATAGGCTAACACTCAGCAAAGCCCTGTGCAGTCCTGTAGCAGGGGGAACTTACTGCTAAAGCATCCAGGCAAAAATAAGCTATAGCTGTTGTTACGTACTCAAGCTATTACTGGATATTTTCAGTCAACAGACTGAAGGTGAGTTCAATGCTGCTGCTGGGTAGACATACACACACCTTGCTATCAAAGCCAGATCCTTCACCCACTTGTCTGAGAGCTGGCAGGGGCATGAGATTTATTATTACCATGACACTTTAATTCTATTTATATTCAGAATGCTGGGAATTCCTCTAAATACTGCACATACTTACCCCTCACGATTCTTGACACAGAAGTGAGAGGGAAAATGGGCATCACCCAAGCTGAGCATTTGCAGAGTTCGGATGCACTGTTAGCCATGAGCACGCAAACAGGTTCCTTTACTGCTGTAAATGCAGGATGGCATTTATTCCACAGGCATCTCTGGCACTTCTACACCCTGGGTTGTAGAATGAAAGAAAATCAACCTCATGTATCACCTTTTAGCTCAGCATTTATTATTGTTCTTACCACATGGTAAAAAGGCAATGAGGGGCAGCCTGTGCGTGAATGCCAATAAGCATGAAAGCTGAAGTCTTAATTTTAACTAAGCTGCAGTTACACTCAGTCCACTTCTCCCATATTTCCCCAAAACATTCTGTTTACTTAGGCTCTTGTGTACTTTACTTTTTTTTTTTTTTAATTCTTTACCTTCAGATTGGCCCTTCACCTTGGGCAGGAACTGCCAACATCCAGCCATAAAACTACAGTATCTGATACTCTGGAGCCAGCCTGCATGGAACAGGGAAGAACATTGCTATGGATGAACAATGAACCCCAGGAGGTCTATCCAGACAGCTGCAAGCAAAACAGGGAATTCCAAAATATAAATGTTCACTCATCTATACAAGTAGTGACTACACTACATGAAGTACTGGCTGCCAACAAGTGCTTCAGCAGTTTTCTATAACTTAAGTGGCAGCAGAGACATGTCAACTCAGTACATTTTTTTAGCTACTGATACCTATTACATCTCGTGAGTGTGCTCAGCAAACCAAATAAAACCCAAAGAATCCCTTCCACACCTGGAGAACAAAACCCTGTTGTTCCCTGTATTTGTTACTAAAACAGAAGAATGTGCTTATTGCCACAAACAAGTCACCACAAGCGGAACACTGCAACAACTTTCCCACCCATGTTAAATACTTGTCTTCCCAAAGTCTCTCCTCCTCCTGCCTCTCTGGCAATTGCTCTTTTAAGTTCTTTTTTCCTGAGCAAACAAAAGGGTGAACAGAAACTTAATTCACTTTTCTGCCTAAAACACATTCCTCCAGGATGACATGGTAGTTACATGCACTGTTCGGAGTTAAAAGACTACAAAAGAAAATGAATTTAAGTCAAAATGACACATTTACTGCTAGGTTGCTGTACAAGATTACCTGCATATCCTCCATATGTTTTCACCTTTAGGAAGTGAAGAGGTTGTAATTATTATTCAGTATTTTTACACTTCTCTCCAACAGAAGGCCAGTTTCTCTAGGATAGACACAATCACCTGATACAGTAAGCACATAAAAAAGCCTTGTAACAACAGAATTTGTCCCAGTTCTGTAGATTTCTAAATTGGTTTGAATTTATAGATTCTGTAATCAGACAATGTTGCAGTATTAATAGGAGTTAAAGACTGATCTCCTTGTGCTGGTGCATCTTCCCACCGTTGTGGGTTTTGATAGAGTCAAGTAAGGGTTATCAAGTTAGAGTTTGAGAAGCTGAAGGGGCATCAGTCAGCCGGTGAACCTGCTTTAAGGCAACCACTGTAACTTGTTGTGCCGTGCCATGCCTTGGCAGTCTATCAGGTACCTGCCGTAGAACCAGATCACTCCTGCTCATCTACCTTCCCCAATCTCCCACAACTGAGCACACAACTTACCATGGTAGGTACGGACCTGCTGCCTTGGCCTGCCTGCCTGCCTTCTGGAAAGGCCACTCCTGAACAGTAGCCTTATACAGCTCATTCATAATTTTCAATGAAAGAGAGCAAATCACACTATTTCAGAAATTCTTTTCAACTTGAAAAAACAAATCTGAAGAATTCTGCAAAGCTTTCCAGAATGTAGCATGTGGAAAGACTGAGCCCTATTCCTTGCCCTTCTCTAAGCAAGTAAAAGATTCCGTGCTGATTCACCCTTGAATCTTCCAATCACCCCTCCATCCAAAAGTCACATGCACAAGTGTCTGGTCACAAGAACTGCATGCTCAGGAGTGAGCTTTCCAGTTTTAGAATATATGAAGCTTTATGAAGAAACGGCTGCAAGATTGGGTTGTGTTTTTGAAGCTTGAGATGTCAGGCATGCTTTTATTTTTGAAGTGATTCCAACAGGAAGTCAATTGTTTGGGATCCACATACTGTAGAATCAGATAGTTAAACAACAATGCAAGCAGCAGTCAGCTTAAAATTTGTTCAGTGACTTCACCCCTCAGTAACCTTTCTGCACTTCAGCAGGATAGATCAGCTTCTGTCCAAAACCCTTGAGCAGCTTGTGGATTTCCATCCATACCATTCTGTTGCACAGGAGGTAAATGTCTTTCATGCTAAGACAATGACTTTCTTACAGATGCAAAGTTTCATAATGACCTTTAGTCTAGAATTAAACAGCTGAAATGCATTCAGCACGTTCAAGGTCACTCCCCATGCTCATTTGCCAATCTCTACTAAAGTATGAACCATGCATCATCCTACTCGCTTGCTTTTTTCCTTTTAAGTCTCTTTGGCCATATTGTATATTAAAATTCCATCTATAAAAGAGTATTTTTATAGAATTAAAAAGAGCCATCTGATTACATTAGTAAATGGCTACACAGCACTAACTTAGAAATGGAATTTTCTTGTTAAGTGTGACCAAAATGTTGGCATATCACCATCTTCCTGAGGAAATATTAAGTCCCAATGTTACGAAGTACAACCAGAATTTCCATAGGAGTTTATAAACACATTACTGACACTAGTTTTACAAGCAGACACTTGAGAGAACATTATCACTGCACACCTTGCGCTGTACAAATCAGTAAATTGAAGAGACAGAACAATAGGGCAATGTGTTCATTCTTTCTCAAGAAACTTTTTTTAGCCATTACAGAAGCCTCCCATAAACAACCCCGCTGAAGAATGTGGAGAGAAGATGACATTTCCAGAAATATCAGTAAGTACAAAAAAAGTAACTGTAGCCCAGAAGAGTCATAAACATTCTGTACATATTTTATTAGGAAGGAAATACCTGCTTCCAAGAACTTCTAAAAAAGCAGCTAAAAAAGACTATTGGCTAATTTTCTAATATGTTCCTTCAACTTGCAGTCTTACAGTTTTTCTTCTTTTTCTAGTTTTACATATTTATTTTTTTAGTTATAATAGTATGAGTGCCTTCTTTTTCATATTATAACTATTTTAAATTTCAGCATTCCTGGTAGTATCATGTCATGTGTGTAAATGATGATGCACTCATTAACAAGATCTACCACATTTTTAAAAAAGCTACATACCTTCATAACTGTAATCTGCTTTACCTGATCCCAGGTGCAAAATCAGAGTAGTAGCTGGGGTTTGCTAAATCCAAAATCAGCGCAAGGGAGATGTAGGCTCTCTTTGTTGTACAGCAGATCATTAGGATTTCAATGCAGCACAACTTGTTCTTATTCTGTTCAGATTAATCTCAATAACGAAACTTCTGTCAACTGAAACTGGAATACCTAGGACACATGAATGTATAGCAATTTCATCTTTCAAGGAACTTGACAAAATACCTCAGCAAAGAACACAATCACCTTGACAAAGGCATGCCAGAAGAACATAGAGCAGTGTCAATCCATCTCTATAATGCATATCATTAGCAACTTGAACCCAGAATCACACAGAATAACAAGGCTGGAAAAGACCTTTAAGATCATCAAGTCCAACCATTCGCATCCTAAAATAAACCATATCCCTAAGTACTTCATCTACCCTGTTTTGAACACATCCAGGGAAGGTGACTCGACCACCTCCCTGGGCAGCCTGTTCCAGGCCCTGACAACTCTTTCAGTAAAAAATTTTTTCCTAACATCCAATCTGACCCTGCCCTGGCCCAGCTTCATGCCATTCCCCCATGTCCTATCACCTGTTACCTGGCTGAAGAGACCATCACCTACCTCTCTATAATCTCCCTTCAGGTAGTTGTAGGCGGTGATAAGGTCTCCCCTCAGCCTCCTCTTCTCTAAGCTAAACAGCCCCAGCTCCCTCAGCCGCTCCTCACAGATCTGCCCTCCAGCCCCTTCACCAGCCTGGTTGCCCTTCTCTGGACTCACTCCAGGACCTCCATGTCCTTCTTGTGGTGAGGAGCCCAGAACTGGACACAGTACTCGAGGTGTGGCCTCACCAATGCCGAGTACAGGGGCACAATCACCTCCCTAGACCTACTGGCCACACTGTTTTTGATACAAACCAAGATGCCATTGGCCTTCTTGGCCGCCTGGGCACAGTGCTGACTGATATTCAGTCTGCAGTCAACCAACACCCCCAGATCCTTTTAGTTCCCCCTGCCAGGACCCATTCAACTGCGTGTGAAGGACCTTGCTTTCAAAGAGAATTTCACCCTCCTATAGTACATCAGATCAGCAAAGAAAGAAATGCTATCACATGTCATCAGCTATATAACCACACAAGTCAGAAATACAACTCTGATGCATAGCAAAGACTTCCTCCATTGAGGAAGCTCTTTTCACATGTCTGGGGCTGAGGGGAGAGAGCAGTGTCTCGGCCTCTATACTACTAAAGTCCTTCAGGCTACTATTGCAGGCCAAGCTGCTGAAGCAGGCGGAGGGCAGAGAAGCTACAGTCAAGTGAAATCTTTGCAGAAGGCATGCCCAGACTTGTATCTATTATAAAGCAGACCAAATGCATGGAAATACCCATATAAAAGCAAATAAGTAACAGCTTTATCATCGTGTATTTTTGATTATTTTTTTTTAGCCCACAAATTTTACAGCACGCTTAATCTTTTACATGGTTAACTTAATTACTAGGAAGAAGAAAGTTAAAAACTGATGTTATTCAACACCCAAGATAGTTTTTCTATAGGCCCAAATATGTCAAGATAAGGTCCAGGACCATGGTGATGTGGTCAAGAATGATCGCTGTATGTCTTGGACTACATCACCAGAAACGCCAAGCAGTTCCTTCTATATGCAGATGCTCATTTCTTCAGGCCTTAGAACTACACAGCCCATGGCTTGTTGTTCCTCCTCTCTCAAAGTGCAGCTCTAACCATCAGTCTTTGGCTGTCGTCTTTCTTCTGTTGCTTTCCTAATAGGACAGCTGCACATCAGAGATGTCCACCCCATCCTCAGCGATGGAGCAGTAGGGTAGAGTTAACACACACGAGAAATTGGCTCTGTTTTCACCTGATCCACACTTGGAAGGCAGGCAAAGAAAACAGTTTTGTTTTTATTCCGATTTCAATGGCAGCTGTCAGAAAGCTGCTCAGCGGTTTGGAATGTCATAAGTAGTCCCTTTGGAGCTGGATTAGAAGGAGATGGAGACAGCCAAGAACACTAAGCAGATAGCTGTGTAACCATGAGGTAAAACTTAGTGTATGTTCACAGAGGCAAAGAACTGTATTCTGTCTCATATAGCTCACTCTCCAAACTTACAAGCAAGCCCTAAACTAAACCTTTCTGTAGGCTCATCTAATCTGCTTTCACTAAATAACTGTCTAAAGTATATATTGGTACAACATCTCTAAAAATAAGTCTGCCAGTCTTACTGGAGGGGAAGCTATATTGCCTGCAAGCCAACAAAAATAATGACTTTTCATTCTACTTGAAGTTCAGGAAAAATATCCATGTTTGCCAAAAGAAAAAAAAAAACTCCAAACCCACACAACAAAGCTGATGGGAACGGAAAATATTTTCATGCTGAAAGAGGATATTACAAACAACAGAGACTCCAAGTCAAATCTCTCGTTATCCTTTTTAAAGGAACTTTCCGAAATACAACGCCCAATTTCTCTAAGAATGATGTAAACTTTAAACAATACTACTGCACATATTTTGTCATCTAACTTTTATATAATTACTTTTTGAAATAAATAATGATGGGACTGACCCAGCCCATGCATACACATTTGTTTGGGAATTTCTTCTGGCCTGCTGGCTTTAATTTTCAGCTCTTCTGGCAGTGGTTTTTCAGCTCAGGCCTATTTTTATTTCTGGAGTTCTTCCAGAAGTTCAGAAGACAGAAGTTCAAGGAAGAAACAGTGTGCAGATAAGCAAGCCAGATGATTCTCATCTTTTAAGCCCAGAAAAAGGAAATTCAAGAAACAAAAATTGCCTTTAACACCTGTACTCGTATTTTTTGACATTCCTTATTACTGTTTTTCAGAAGAGAGGGTAGATGGAGCAGCTTTTCCATGAGATCTACATTAATAAATACCCTAACATTAATAGACACACCAACAAGAAGCATCTTATTAATCATTATTCCTCACCTGTAGCCCAGATGGTTTGAAAACCCCACTGTTGTATACTGAAACATGTTAACATCAGTAATATTTTCCACACAAAGCACTACAAGAGGAGGAGGGGAGAACTTAGACTTGCCAGACCACAAGTCGCAGAACCTGAGATTCTAGGTTATACTTTCAAGTGCTTCCCAATCAGAGGCACAAACACAATAATTTTCTGCAAAAGAGAGGAACAGCTGGTGAATGGCTTACAGCCGCACCCATGTTAGGATGAATCAAACCAACTATGGCTTAAAACGTCCCAAGACTGCTACAAGAGAGCAAAAATCTTTGCTCTGTCCTCTGCAGTGGCCAACAACCCAGTTCCACACTCCTTGCAGAACTAGATACTCCAAAGCATGAAAAAATTCCTAAAGACTCCATACTTTTAAATGCAAACATGCACTCAATTACAAATGCCATCTGAAATCTAGTAACAGCCAAATGAAAACTTCATTACTTAAGAGAAATTAATTTCTCTTCCTGAAAGTAGGTTATATTACAATTATCTGGATAAGCTTACACATAAAGACATTACATCCCACTGTCCTACTTCACACACATTGTTAAGTGTTGCAAGAGAGAAGGCAACTAGAGAACCGAAGGAAGCTAAGTAAATTTCTGTTATGTATTAGTGAATGGAAAATTGAAAGAACAGGACAAGTAGTCAATTCTCAATATATCCCAATAAGACTCCAGGAATCTGTATCCCTAGTAAGTTCTGATTCTTTCAGTATTTGGGAGATAGTCCAGCAAAGTGAAAACACATTTTTAAGTCTTTAAAATAGGCAGCCAAGTTAGGTGTCAATTACATGATCGGAGAGCACAGCCAGTTCCTTTGGCTTCCTATCTTCACAGTGCTGAAAGTGTCAGGATTAAGCATCTACCTAAAATATCATAGGTCCACAATTATTTTCTGTAGGAAAGACTGGGTCTTAATCCCACTGAAAACAAGAGACACCCTCCATAGCAAAGTGATTTGGTCTAAAATTACTGTAGTGCTATTAGGGACAAACCTACAACATCAAGCAATGACGATGCAGCACTGCAATACTTGCACCAGTCAGACCAGAAGTGTATGCTGAGAGGAAGGTCTAAATATTTAGAGGTAAATTCAGATGGGGAAGCTACTCAGTCACCATATGACCAGGCAGAGGCATGGACCTCTCTGCACCATCAGCATCTTTGCTTCCACTACTGACTAACGCAAGCAGGAACTAACTGATTGGACCACCCTCTCCTTCAGGAACATGACTGTATCTTATAAAACTCTTTTCAAAGATTTGCTGGGTTCAGAATGTGGCAATTTGAATGCACATTCTTCAAATATGCATTTAAAAAAGCAACCTGGACGACTATTTTAGAGACTTGTAGAAGAAAGAGTCAGAAATAGGCTTGAAGAGATTAAACTGAATTCTTATAGATTGTCTTGTATATAACAAATACAGAGCTAGTGTTCTTTAAACCTTTATCAGTACTTCAGGAAAAAGCAAAAAGAACCATCTCTAGTTCTGACAATAGTAGGTCTTATAGACCATGTTTTTAAATGTGAAACATCACTACAGGACATACCTGATGTAGTTAATGCTGTCTACTTGGACATTATTTCCTTAAGCTGTTCGAAGGAAAGACAAAATCCAAACAACTGGAATAAATACTATAAATACTAATTTCTAACAACCAAGTCACCACAGTGCAGCCTGTGTCTGGAACCGGATCTAATAGCTGAACTACAAGCTTAAGATGCTGTAAAATATAACCTCCAATTCACTGCTGCTCACAATTTCATTACTTCTCAAAAAGTTCATCAGCAGAAGTGACAACATCTCTGTTTCCCATGGAATAACAAACATATCCAGTCCTACAGTCCTTTTAAGCTCACAGTACAGTTGAGAACTTACTACATACCCATTTTTCTCTTTCAGAGGTCAACTGCGTTTTGCACTTCCAATCGAAAGCTCTGATGCTACAATGTTAAACAGCAGCACTATACTCCTGGCACAGGGAAAGAATTTGTTCTATAGCTTGCATACTTCAAGTTCCACTAGTGCCAGAAAATACACATGAGAAGAGAAAAAAGTACCATGAACACTCTCATGACATGTGTTTGTCACTTGCTGTACTCAAGTCTTCCTATGGAGCTCACACTGAGGGAGAGAGAAGAGGTTTAAGCAAATTATGTTCTATATTAGATAACAAAATGTGTTTTGGTAAGAAACACTAACAGTTTTTACTTCAGCAAGTCTAGATGATCTATAACATTAAGGTGCATTCAAATAGTGAAGCAACTTAATCTCACGCTTCATTCCATGTACCAATCAACCTAAAGCACCATCCCTGGTTTGCTGAGAGACAAGAAACTACTGCAGGGATCATTGGCTTGCCTACAGAAATATGTTCAAATAGTATTTAAATATGTTAATATTTTAAAAGGTCTTACCAGACTTTAAATCAGTACCTTTTTTCCTAGCTGTTCAGAATATGACTGAAGCAGTACCACCATGATTCAGCCTCTTTGAAGATCTGGGTCTCCTTTTGAATCCAGGTACCAGTGGATAGTCAGCAGGTGAAAATGTTTAGAGTTATGCAAAGGGCAAATATTTCCAGTATTTTGTTACAGTGCTCTTCAAAACAGACTGATTTCATTTTACCATTATAAAGAACACTTAAAACTCTGCTCCAAACATATGTCATCAAGGAGAACAGCATTAAAGGATCCTATGTTTAGCAGAAAAATGAGCCTCTGGCACCTTGGGTTTGGGAAAATTCTGAGCTGCTCAAAGGCCTATTAAGCTGGTATGGTTCAGTGCAGACGAGATTTGTTTTCTGATGCATCAGGGGGAAGGTGTGTGTGGGGTGTGTGGAACTAGATTTAGCTAATTACTTTTTATCCCATGGCCTTCTAAAAATAAAATCCCTAGAGTTACCAGGCAAATACTATTTCCAGGGAAATGCTCCAGGGCATACAATGGAGTCTTTTTAATTGTTTTATCTTCAAGGAAATCACATGCTTAGGACTCACACCTCTGAGATACCAAAATGTATTTGGGGCATTAAAATGGATACGATGACGGTATGATTTCCCAACCCCGAGGAAGCCGTGACTTTTAATGGCTAACTGAAAGCTTTCAAATTGTTCTGTTGGTTATCTGCAATGTCAACAGGAGTTTCTTCAGGCAACAAGTGAGACTGAGCACAGGTTCTGTGCTTCCAACTACGCTTCAGGGCACTCAGCTATTCCATACTTAAAATCTAGATATTACCAAAGAAATATATTTTAAAAATATTCAATTAGTCCAGGATGTAGCCTGCTTATGAATTTGTCTCATACAAAATGCAATTGGTCAAGCTCTGCCTTAACTTGTAATTAATTTCCTGCAGCACAAAAAATAGCATCAACATTCTGTGGTGTCATGGTTTAACCCCAGCCAGCAACTAAGAACCAACGCAGCACCACACAAGGGAAAGAGCATAGTTTTGTACATGCTGCAGGAACACACTGCTAGCAACCTCTTAACAGGGATTATATATCCACACCTCACACCATGTTGAGAACAGTCTAGTTGTCTTTTTTTTTTTTAAACAAACTGCTCTAATTAAACAGAAAAGGGGAACAAAAAAATTCATCTCAAGAGAGAAGAAACTCCTAAGGATCTGACTGCTCAACCTTGTTTGTAGTTTCCCAGCTGATACTAACTGTATTTACCACAGCTATCACAGCTTATTTTATCTGCAAACTGTAAATCAAATTCTGCTGTAGCTCTTCATCCGCCCCACACAGCGCCTGAATGTCTTGCAACTGAGTAGTACTTCTATAAATTCTATATATAGATTAGTATTTTCATGCACTATTGAAATCTTTTATTTGCAAAAGCCACACAAAACATCTGGGCTAGGCCAGGATGGGGCCTTTTCGTTAATGTGTCCAGTACAAGATGTTGTAGGTGAAGTTATACCCCAACTTATAATTAATTTCAGAGTTTTGGAAAGATGAAGAATTGCAAAGAGAACAGATTCTCACTTCCTGTCTGCCTGACACACATAGCCAGACCAGTTTTGGCAATGCTCACTGTTAACAAACTTGTAGTGCAACACCCACTGCTAGGAAACAGAAAAACATCCCTAATAGCTATTTCCATCAACAGTGAATTAGTGTTTACACCAGTCAGCTACACATACAAAGTTAGAAAAGGTATCTACAATGCACCGAGTGACAGAGTTTCTTAATCAACAGCTTAATCAGACCAGATACATACCTATGCTCAGAGCGTAGGAATTAACGAACAGCATTCTACTTTGCTTGCAGTAATTAGTTTTTAATCTGCTATTGAATTGTTTCTTTCCTACAAGCAATGTCACATCAATGTGAAAGTGTTACTCATTACAGATACGTTCTTCTGTCAATACAAATGCATCAGTCACAGGGCTGTGTCCAAGGTCTCTCTCAGAAACACAAATGCATGCCCACAAAATTACATGTACACCTCTCTACACTTAAAAATAACTTACCTGAAAGTCTAGGCGAAACAACCATCTTACACAGATTCCAAATGCCATAGGAGAGAGCGAAGAGGCAGCAAGAGGACAACAAGGGGACAGGATAAAATACATGCAGCCTTGGCTTACAGCATCCGTATCAATTTGCTATGCAGCCAGACCTAATTTAGCTGAGAAACATAACTGCTCACAATGAAAACAGTTAATCAAGAATTGGAGGGCTGTCGTGGCTCACCACACTGTTACTCTTATAGTTCTCTTTGTCTTCATAGGTTATTTTCATCAGGTCCTTAACATGTCTTGCAGTTTACCTATCTGTAATACAAGGTGTGAAGAGAATTGAAACACCAGATGTGTTTACAGTAAAGTCATCCCTACATGCATGAAACTGTATATACTAGATTTGTAATTGGTGAAGAAATAGGTTAATGAAGAATACGGTCACAACCTACTTAATAACAAATGAGGTCCTGATATCTGGAGACAAGCAAACATACAATGTGAGAAAGCATCAAATACAGAAAAGACTACTGTATTTTGCTCCACACTTCAACAGCTGTGAATTCCTCTTTTACACTTTAACCAGGAAGTTTCCGGGTTCAGCATGCATTTACCCATGGATTCCAGCTACGAAATGCAAATTCTTGGGAACTTGGTGCTGCTGTCACACGCACTGGCCTAACCCTTTCCACCACTGCAAAAGGACAAGCCAGCCCTGCTTTGAAGGGTACACACTCAAAATCCTTCAATTCCTCAAGATTCTCGGCAATCCTACTTTTCTCTTCATTCTGGAATGAACTATAGCTGACATTGGTTTTCCAGGAGGGGAACTGTTCCAAGTGTTTTAGACAAATTAGACTTCAATGTAATACAAGAGCTAGCAAGAAACTCCAAAATACATAATTTATATAGCTCACTATTTCTAGTATAAAGGACCCCTGGCTTCAAATTCTGCTCATGAAGAAGCTTCTTTTGGGTGAACAGAAAATATGTCAAATGAGAGACTATTTCAACAAACAGGCTGAGTATTGTCCCAGGCCAGCTTCAGCAGTTGCATTCAATTGAATAGCAGTATAAACCTACCAGCAGGAATCCAGATGTTTTCTCAGTCCTGTTCCCATACCTTCGCTCCCAGAAGACATGCAGAATCCTTCTCACCAAAATCCAGGACTTGTGGAATCTTCCCCCAGTGGTGGAATTGTGAAGTGCTCAGGAATGGACCAAACCTACTGCAGGTGAAGATAGGGAAAGGCAGATTCTCAGGACTATTCTGAGGATACACCAGAGGAATAAGGTATAATCAGTGATTTCCATCCTGATGAGTTTCCTCTAAAAGGGTTAAAATGCATATTTTATTTGAATACCCACTACCCTTAGGGTAAATCCTCAGGCAAACCTTCAGGCTACCAAAAACAAATCCAAGATTAGCCCATAGCTTGAAGTGATGACATTTTTATTTTAGAAAAAAAAATTCCCCAAAACATCGCAGTTGTAAAATTTTCACTGTTTTCAGTAGAAACAGTTCACAAGTCAGAACTCAAGATTCAAAATAACATTGTGCAAAATAGTACTGGCATAACTACACATAGCAAAGAGACTAGTGTAAATCAAGAATTCTATTGAAATTAATTGAGCTGCTCCAGTTTTACACCAGTGTACATCACTTCAGAATAGGCCCTTTTTGCAGAACATCCCTGGAATTCCTCTTGCTTACAAAAATAACCTTACATGCAACAAGTAACATATCAGTACAACATATGCAAGTACACCTCCACAAGTTATCACAGTGTAACAGGAAAACAGCCAGTTTCATACAAAGGCAAATCTAATGGCAGTTTTGGACACCCCCTTGACTGCTGCCCTCGAAAATTGCACATTTCAATAAATGAAATAAATTAGAATAAAGCCAGGCAATATTCTTTAACTATCAGTACATCGACATTAAGGTGGATGAGGTGTCCAGCAAGGTGGTTTTTTGTTTGTTATGGGTATTTTGTTGTGGCTTTTTTCTTCTCCTTACTAGATTTTTCCAAAGAGAGCTGCTTCAAAAATAATTTGTGTAAGAAATGTTAACTTGTAGTGTTATCAGGCCAAGTCCTCCTCTGCAATTCCAACAGACCTGTCAACACTACAGAAGCGTCTCTGTAGTCCAATGCAAACCCCAATGAAGAACCATTAAACGAAGACCACACCATACGTATTTACTGATGACATGCAATGAAATCAAGCAAGCAGTAACAAGACTCCATTTACAGTTGGAGCATTCAGAAAGAGACTGTTGCAGTTCAGCTGGGGTAATTGGACTGGAATTTCACAAAACACTTGTGAATAGTGAACATTCTCTCCCCACTTGACTTTGCCATGCAAAGTTGACAGTTTCAAAACAATGCACCTAGGTCATTCTCTGTATAAACAAGATGCTAAGTAGAGAACCGATTTTCAGAGTTGCTGAACACTCACAAATTCATGTCAAGAAAATACTCAGGTACATCTAGCCATAAGCAGTCATTCTGTTTTCCTGCACACCCAGGTTTAAAAGAAAAAATAATCCATACAAACTCCTTGATTGCAATGAAACAAACTCTTCCACAGTGCTTTTCACCTCCCTAGGTTAGGAAAGGTGTAGTTTCTGTTACCTTTACTAAGAACAAATATGTTTGTTTTAAGATACACCAATATGGTTTGGGTCTAAGCTGTGATGACATTTTTAGGCTATAACATTTGATGCATACATTGAAACGATGGAATTATATGAAGAAAGCACAGCCCTAACATTTTCAAATGTTTGTAGACTTTTATGTCAAAGGTCTTTTTTGCAGGTTCTATTCATTTCATGAGAACAAGAATAGCACATAAGCTTTGCTTTGAAGATGCAAGTAAGTGTGCAGTAGCTCTGGATGACAGCAGACCTGCAAGTCTGTATATAAGAAAAAAAAAAAAGATTCTTACGGATACCAGTCCTGCCTCAAACCATAAAGATAAAAGCAGCAGACCTACACAAGACTCTAAGCGTGTGCATGCACGGTAAGTCAAACGGAAATCAAGATACCGAAGAAGTCACCTGCAGCACTGATCTTTGTAACTGCCAGTCTCTGGTGACGGTCTATGCATAGCCCTTTCAGTTTCACTGAGAGGCTGTCAGGTACTCAGCAAGAAAACATGGAAATCACTGGCAGTGAGCTACTGTGAAGACGTCAGTTAACATTTCAGAGATGGCAGGGAGAGAACAGGTATTTCAGCAAGGAATTATTGCTGTATTATATTAAATTTAATAAGCAACAAGTTAGGCCTGCAGCAGAAGTTATGGATATGACTTTTTTTTCTTCTCAAAAGGCTCAGCTTCAGTGTTTTCCAACATTTTCAGATTCTAAATTCCAGTAAATTGTATTTTAGAATAAACCAAAAATAGCCCTGAGACTAAATGTACTTTTTAAGAGCTGCTATTGCTTTACATACACCAAACGCAGCAGTCATTTACTTCCACAATATGCAGTATTTAATTTCCACTCCCTTTTTCCCCCTCACTTGGGATATGTACATGCAACCAAGAGTTTCATTACAAGATATATGTATTATCTGTTACTTTTCCAAGTTCTTAAATTTGTTGCTACAGGATTATGGCACCAAGCAAGAAAAGAATAGCTGAACCAGGTCAAGCTTTAACCAAGAAGTCCTCTTCCCTTGTGCCTTGAATTTTTTTAAAAAAGATTCCAACAGTCATGGCTGCCACCACAGACCTTCATTACAAACACAACCTCCTTCCTTGTGACTTACATAGAATTTACAACTGGAGGCACACCATCTAGTAGATCTCAAAGTCAACTGTCAGTGTTACTGGACACTGCCATCGGCCTTTAAGCGTGGCTAAAAGTGTAAAATACCAAGAAAGCAAGAGTATCAAGTATGTCAAGTTGTGCATAAAAATAGACCTTTAATTTTTCTTAAGCTACAAAGTAGGCAGTTGAGGAACTGACTAGGTCTATGCATAGTTAGGATTTAAAGTATGCCAAAAGAACTCGAACTCGTAAAACTGTGCTTGAGTAATTCATGGGTCGATCCCCACCCCCAAAAATGGAATATCCCACTATACATAAAATGATTTTTAAGAACCTCCATGCACTCTCAAAGCTGTTTTGAAATGCATTTAAATACTTTATCTAACAGCTCTACTATGGCACAACACAGCACATAAAAAGTTTAAGGCTAATTTTTGTAGACACACATGTAAAAGCTGGTCTTGGAAAAAGAGCTGTCATATTTTCTTAACTCTGAGTGTTTCGTATGGATTCATAGGAAAAAAAAATAATCACACAATTTTTCTTTTTCATAATAAAGTAGAGCTGCCACCACAATAGTAGAGTTGTCCTGAATGCAGGTTTTTTCTTTTATAAAAAGCAAAAGCCTTACACATTTACATTTGGTTTTTATCAGAGCAGCTCACTAATTTGTACAGTACATTGTCCACTAACACACAACGTAAGCTACCAAAGAGATGCTCAAGTACTACAACTGGTGCAAAAATGTCCAAGGGCAAGAAAGACCACTGCTATTTTGGAGAGTCACTCTGTGATGAAAACAAACATCAGAATGCAGTTTTGGTGAAGTTAGTTAAGTCTGAAGGCTGTAATAAAGGCTATTTTTTAACTTTAGCCCTTTGGTACTTAACCATTTGGTTAAGATCTCCTGATAAAGGACTAGGCAGTTCGGCACTGATGGAGCAGCTCCGTACATGCTACTGTTACAGAAATAGAAAATGGACTTACAAGCACTTCCTTCACCTGAATGATGTGATCCTCCACAAAGCCAGTCACGTCACGTTTAAAGAAACCTATCTAAAGGACATTCTGGACTTCAAATTGCACTGTAACTGCTTCAGAAGAAACAAATACCCACAAAAACCTAGAGAAGAATTATCAACTGGCCAAATTACACGAATGTGATGCACAAAGCCACTTGTTTTAGAATTCTGTCCCTCAACAACTTCTTCAGCATAAATCAGAGCTGTTACTTCAAAACAGAGCTCTTCAGTCCCATCTGCAAAATCCTACCTATTCTGATGGGATAAAAGATAGTAAACCAAATCCTGCTTGTTTACTAAATTAACAAATCTAATACTTTATTACTTCCTGGTATGTTATTAATTTGCTGAATTTTTACATAATGTTTTAGAAAAGGATTCATTATACTACAGAGGACTTTACTCAGCAAGTAAGCTTAAATCTCACTAGCTGTGTAAAGTACATTGCTATTGTAGTTATGCAGCATTAAAGAGACAGTAAATGTGCATCAAAAATCTGACTTATCTGCACAAGTATGCAGGTTTGTGGTTTTTTTCTCCTCTGAAGTGAAATGTTTGCAACCAAATCTAGCACATTGCTAAAGCATTGAAACAAGCATTGAACAAAGTTGTTATATTTGCAGTATCATCTTTAAATAGATGTAGTTATGAGGGGACCTGAATATGCAACTGATCCATAGAAGCTACGTATACACAAGCCAGTGGGAACAGCTCATGTGTAACAGACCAATATTCAGACCCAGAGACTGTGAAGACACTTAGTTTGAAATGACTGAATCTAACTCTGTAAGAGAGGTACAAGGTCAACTTGTTTCAGGAGTTGACACAACACTGGTAATTCAGGTCACTGCTATTTTTTGCATATCTATATTGTATTTACTAAGACCCAAGCAATGCACTCCAGAAATATGAGAAACCTCACTGAAGTTCCTGAATAGTTTCTGTTTGCAACTGCGTCTCTCTCTCCATTTTCATCTTTGATTATAATGTCAAAGGAACCATAAACTGCTGCATATCAGGACAGACCAGGTAACAAAAAAATTCTTCTGTTTTACATGCCAGCTTAAGCTGCTAATCAAAAAGGGAGAATGTATCTGTTGCTGTATACTTCCATGTTACAGATACCATGCCTGACAAACCATCACTGTTAAAACGGACACACACAAAACACCACTATGACAAAAGGGAGGAAATCATGCACAGGTATTTCAGTATTACGTGGCCAGGGTCTATAATACAGTGATGAGTCACATCAGAGCTAATTTGTGCCAAGAGTGACTACTGGTTCAGGATGACTAACTCCCTAAGTAGCCAAGCAAGCCTGCAAGAGGCACGTGGCATGTTTTCTGGATGAAAGAATATCAAGTAAGAGAATAGTTTTTTCCCCCACCCCTGCACAAAAATCCTGTGGACAAATAGAACAGTATCAAGGCAAGTGCTTTAAAATGTAATTTACCAGCCAATAAATCAACACTAATGGGAATTCTGTGAAGGAAGGAGTTTTAAAAGTGTGGCTTACCTAAAGCACAAACTTGCAACAGCAAAAGAAAGTACACTATATATTAACACTGCTTTTTGGATATTATTCTGTTTTAAAAGTTTCAAATGTATTATTTCATCTTATTTTGTTTAGGGCTGAGGCTGTTCAGCAAGGTCACATACTTTAAGACTGCTGAAATACTGCAGCAATCCTTTGGTCCCAGCAGCTGTAAAACAGCCAAGTAAAAAACAACTTTCTCTAAAAAAAAAAAAAAAAAAAAAAAATAAATGGGGGGTAGAAGGGGAAGGATCGTCACCAGGGACTTGTCTTCTAAAACACCATCTGCTATGCACCAAAAAAGGCAAATTTTTGTTACAAAATACACATTTTCATACAAAAGACATCTTGCAAAACCATCTGATTGCCCCTCCCTCTGCAGATTACAATGGTAAATAAGATCAGCTGGTTGGCCTTGAGATTTTTGTTTTAATGGGAAAAAAAGTCAAAGGACACACAGTATCACAACAACTGGTCCTTTAAACGGCAAAGGATTATGACAGTCTTTGTTTTCACCAGTGTTTAAAAAAGCAGGAGAGAAACAGAACCAGAGTCCTCATAAGCAGAAAGTTCAACAGAGTTTTAGCTGCTGCATCCTCCTGAACTTCTCTATGTGCTACCAAACTGTCAATTATATGAACAGGTCAATTATACAAACAGTTCAATTACGACAGTGCCATAAACTATTAAAACAATGCAAATAGTGTGATCAGAAACAGGTCAGTCAACTGGTTCTAATTTTTTCCCAGTAGTTGCCCAGAAAAACGTCAAGACAATCTATATCTATCCTTCAGCTTCCTCAATATGTCCCGATTGCTGGAGTAAAGAGGTCTGTGGCATTACCATACTTGTTCCACGAGAGATCCTGTCTTGATCTGTGTTTGTAGACAAGGAGGCCATAGAAATAGGCTGTAATAAACTGGGCGCCATGCCAGAGGAGACAGTCAGGCTGTGTGTAGTGCCCTTAAGTGTGAGATCCTGTGTGGGAAGGAGTGGCTTGAGGATGCTGACAAGACAGAAAGCAGAGCCACTTTTAGGAATGAAATTCACTTTGTTCTTGTCAGGGCAGTAGAAGGCTGGAATTTCATGCAATGGCTTTGGCCTAGAAAAAAATACACACAATACTTTTAAAATTACATTGAACAATCAAATTCATCGACATCAGATATGCACTGATGAACACATTTGTGATTTAAGCTCGAACTATTTCACCTACTCCATAATGTCTTAACGACCCTCTCACCACAGGGCAAATGGCAAGAAAGTATTTTCAATCACGTTCTCCAGAAATACTCACAACCCAACAAGTCCTGCCACACACAGAGACACACTTTATACAGCATGCCTTGTGAGAGAAACCTAGTATAGCAATGTTCAGAAATTTAGTATTTTAGATCTGTTCACAATCACAGGGGGATCCCCTTTTCTAGGCTTTCGCCTCTTTTGCATCTTCACCTGAGTGTGGCCTATACCTATAACCTGGGAAGGAAGTGTAGAACACACTGACTTGCGGTTTTTCCATCTCAGCATATAAGTCAGCCAACTCGGAGACATGCTTTACAAAAGGCAGAGCTGGAAGGGAAACTGTGGATAGCACAGGAAGGCATCCTGTGTCTTTCTCTAACCCTGCAATGTAAAATTACTCAGCTAGTCTAAGTCTGCTTTCAGACAAAACTATGGGAATCTGTTCCACAGCTTCTCTTCCCTGCTAGAAAGTAACCATCAGAAATTGACATTCATTTTTTCTGGATGACAGCATTGTCCTTTAGCCCATAACCTCCTCCTCTCTTGATGTGTTTGTAAGACAGCCATATGCACTTCTATCTTCATTCTACTAGGCTGAGCAAGCCAAACTTTCAGTATACTCTTGCAGGAGATACTCTATTCTGAAAAGTAATTGTATTCATCAAATAGGGTACACTTTCATGTTAGCTGATTCTCCAAGTGCCTGGAAAAACTCAGCTGTATTTATTTTCTTTTCCAAATGAAAATCCTGTAAGCATCAGGCAGAAATAAAGTTGAACCTTTGTTTAATGTTAAGTAGTTACACTCATGTATTCCACGTACCTGTGGTATGTAAGTGCCACATGTGAGAAAGAGACACTGCAGTCGCATGCCAAAATAAAAACTGACATAGCTAGGTAAAAACTTCTGTAGAAGCCTGTTTCACTCTACAGCACAGCAGTCCTACAGCTATGCAGCAAGGACATCCAAAAAGAAATGCAGATGCAAGTCTGCACAACAGAATATGTTCTTCAATCAAGCAAAGGCTATTTAGTCTGTTAGCAATATAACTTACACCCTTTACAATAGGCAGTTAAGTTACTGTAACCCTTACCACACTGCTATGGAGAGGCAGAGACCTCTCAAAATCCATTTGTAGAGATCAGAGATTGAAAATACAGAAAGGCAGCTATAATATTTTTAATTACCACTTATACTAGATGTCATTGCTGAGATAATACAGGCATAAGAGAATTATAATCAAATTATACTCCGTATGTGATGAAATTACATTTTTAACTATAGTTTAAGATTCTTGCATCCAAGTAACATAAGGGTATAAAACTCCACTGAAAATAGTAATAAAACCCCCAGAATATTCCCAAGTGACAGAAATTGGCTTTCTCAGAATAAAGAAAGCATGAAACAGTGTCAAATTCACTCCTCTGTCACTGAAAGTTTCACAGCTACATAGATGTAGCTGAAGAGAATCTGGTCTTCAGAGTCTAGATTACTGGATATGCCTGTCAAGCTGTGACATATATTAGCTGACGCAACTGCATTACAGCTTCTTATTACATTTCTCGGTAGCTGATTATTTTAGTTCCTCCCCCACGATCTGCAGGTGAGAGGCAGTCCTCTCAAGTTATTCTGGACTTTAACATAAAATTCTAACAATAAAATACATATATACCAGTATGTATACGATATGGCACAAAAATCAATGAACCAATAGGTAACTCTGAATGTTGAATGTTATTTCTTATGTAGTAAAGATCAACTTACAAGCTTTCCTCAAAGACTTTCACCTTTTCACAGCCCTCTGGAGGTTCACGCTTGAACATGTAGCTGTTGTTTGGTTTTGGTGAGGTAGCATATTTTGGCAAGGGAGAATTATTCCCATTCTCTGCAAGAACAGAGTTTATCATTACTTAAATGTGCCACACTACAAAAAAACACCCCATCTTTAAATGCCCCCCAAATTGAAATCCACTTCATTACCAATGTTACAAAATCATCAAAAAATTCTGATTCACCTCCAAGTCTTCATTAGCTTTCTTATCTCAATACCTTTCCTCCTTTCTATTTCTCCTTATATAATGTTCGGAGTCCTCTGCAATCTCTGTTCATTCCTGGACACTTTTCAGTTTGTAACTGCGAACCTGAATCTATGGTCCCGTATGCCATCACCACCCAACCAAAAGAAATGGGCAGATGCTATATATTCCTTAAAAACCAGAACAGGTTTGTGTTGATTATGAAATTCTCCTAGTATATCTCAGAAGAATTCTGGTGAAAAAATAATTTAAAAACCCCAAACAGTTAAACTTTTACAGATGCCTGTACAAAATGCCAGAAGGTTGCCCATTTTGTCAAAGATCATAAAAAAATACCTGACACAAGCAACAGGACTTAGCCTACTTTCCTATTTCACCTGTTGCTGCACACTCTTGCCTCTTCAGCTTGCTTAAAGCACTTAAAGAATGCAATATTTAAGAACAAAAACTTGTTTGGGAAGCATATTTCTCAATCAGTTCTATCCACCTTCAATTACAAAGCAGGAGATATTTGTGCACACACAGTTATTTGGAGCAATCTAGGGAAAACAAATCTCTCAGAAAAGGGTTCTATCATTTCTCTATGTCTGTGGGAAAAAGAACCCCCCCGTTTTACTATCTGCTCATGCAGCACACAATGAGTTAGTTTAGCATTGTTGAACTTTTAAAGTTACACAGTACCTTTATCTCTAGAATCAGTTAGCAGATCATCTGTAGAACATGAGCCTTCTTCACCGCCTTCATTAGAGATGGTAAGAAATGAGGTTGGAGATACTGACTGGGAGCGGCTGCTGTTGTTACTACCCCTGTCTGCTCCACCAGGTGTTTGGGTATCAATGCTGCGAGTACTACTACTACGCTGAACCAGCGGAGGCGGTGCACGGTGCCCATCTGGAATATCTTGAGGCTGTTAAAAATAAAAACCTTAGGAACTGGACTAATAAAATCAACAAACCAACGGGTAACTCTCGCTGGTTTTGTCTGGTTAGCAAGTTTTTTAATTCCAGAAATGCTGATGCTTTCTTTTGAGGGGGTGTTTCATAAAACTCTGAATTAGAAAATTTTGTTCATTATACAAGACCCAAAAAAACATTTCAGAACCAGATTTATTTGCTAAGGACAACAGTTTTCAAGATTTCACAGAATTGCTGAAATTGGAAAGAACCTCTTGAGATCATCTATCTGGTCCAATGCCACTGCTTAGGCAGGGTCAGCTAGACCAGTCTGTCCAAGACTGTGTCTGGTCAAGTTCTGAGTATCTCCACAGACAGTGATTCCACAGCCTCTCTGGAAAAACTGGGCCAGTGTTTCATGACACCACACATTAAAAAAAACAGTGTTGGGGAGTGGAAAAAAGGTGTCTTTCTTCTGTTCAGACTGAATTTAATAGTTTTTAGTTTATCAGCATGGTGTCTTGTCCTATCATTGGACGCTACTGAGAAGAGTCTGGATTCCTCCTCATTTCTGCACATCAGATATTTATACACATTGATAAGACCTCCCCTGAGCTTTCTCTTCTCAAGGCTGAACAGTCCCAGCTCTCTCAACCTCTCCTCATATGAAAGATGTTCCAGTCCCTTCATCATCCTCATGGCTTGTATGTCTGATATTTTATTACTAAATTTACTTCTAAAAATAAAATTAAAAATGCACAAGCTATGCTTCTGCTAGGATGCGGACAGTTTAGCATGTTTCTTTTATTTAGCAAATAAAAGAAAAAAAATACTACAAAAACTCTCAGAACAGACCTTTTGTCTTTTCCCCTGTTTTACTTAGATGTCTTTTTATTTACTGGAAAACTAATTACATCACAGTAATCACAGAGGAAAAGGTTGCAATTCAAACTTTAACTCTTTTTTTCTTGCTTTCTAAGACTTTTCAACTACCTTTATTAAAGAAAGTTAATTCCAGACAAATTTAATTTGACAACTGTGAAAAATGAAGCTTATGACTTAAAAACCTCAAAGCAAAACCAAAATAATTATATAAAGCAGTCACGGTGGAAGATACATACAACAAGTTGTTCCTCCTTGTCTCCCGTTTCCTTAATGATTATCTCAATCTCCTGATTCAGTCCTTCTACGCTGTTTCGGAATCTCGATCCTGTTGATTTGTTAATGGGGATCACAGGAACAAGAGCACTCTTTGGGATGGGAGCCTGAAAAACCAGACACAGTGAAAAACCAATGTAGAATAAAACACAGTTAGCTGTTTCTACTCAAATGCAAACCTTTAAACAGAACATATCTACACCTCAATATCAGAGACTTACATCAAACTATAGTGACTGCATTAAAATGTATGTCTTCATTTAAGACATACACATCCTGAATTTTGTTTCAAAAAATGAAAAGCTTTCAACCATCTAGTCTCAAAACTTCCCTGGATAAGGTCTGCCTCCAGCTCTGTGGTGCTTTGTAAAGGAAAATTTATACACTTAAATGAAAGTAATTTTGAAGTCTTCAAAACATATTCACATTCCTTCTGAAGGAAGTTGTACCACAATTTCACTTCCTTCACTGTTGGTTTTAATAGTAATTTCATTCCAATTGTATTTTAATGGAAGTCTGCTGTCACCTATTATATGTAATAAGACATATGCAGAACGACAATTCTTCCACAAATGCACTATGTTAGAAATTAAGACCGACATAGTAATTATATTAAGTCAGAATAAAAGGCTGACAAAACAATTTAAGATGACTTCCACAGAAAGAATACAATCCAAACCCAAATGTTATTCAGAATGAAGATTAACATTTTAAAAATCCAGCGTTTCAAAGTATGAATAACCCCATTCTCAGAAAACCTTACTTAAGTTTTCCAAACATTTTTGGTATACCACAACTTTGAGATTTCTCAGTCTCTGCATTAGCATCCTCCTTCCAGTTAAAAAAATAAATCACGCTTCCAGAACATTGGAAGATTCTACCCTAAACTTCAGCACAGATTCTTTGTGATTATGCAGGGCACTACTACAGAAAATAGAATGCTTCCTGCAAATGTTTAGATCAACTCAAAGAACAGCACAACAGTTACAGTAGAATTCCTCTGTAAAATTCCTAAACTCTACAGCTTAGTCTGCTGTGACTGAGAACATGTCCTATACTGACTAAAGCATTCTCACCTGGTCTTCAGATTGGTTTGTGGTGCTTTTTAATTTTTCCTCTAAGTAACAAGCCTGTGCACAGACAGACACCCATGCGAATCCTCAAAACATGAGGAAAGTCTGTCTGGCAGAAAAGATACCTTAGAAAAATTAATGTAAGCAAGAAAATTCTAAGTGCAGATCATAATGCAGACTTATTCTCACAGCCACAAATCCCTAAAGTGGCAAAATGTACAAATTATATTGTTTTTGCCTTACTGAAACATTAGTATAGCTATAAAAAAAAAAGCAGCTTGTACAAGGACTACAAAAGCTTCTTTTCAGGAAATGCTTCTGACTGTTTACATCAACAAAACCTAAACAATCTTATAATGGATGAACTTGGAAAGGCTTCCAAGTCTTGCGTGAAGATGAAAAGGAGAAAAGAGAAACCACTGGAGAAGAGCACAGAAAAGTCTGAAATCCTTGGTAACACCAGTCAAAACAAAGCCACAAAGCCTTGGATCAATAACCCAGTAAATTAATACAGGTCAATATTGAGTCATAATACAGCACAAGTTTAGGCACTAATAAAGACTGTTTATGCATCCAGTTATTAAATATACACATTCATAGGACAAACTGAACTTGTTAGCCAGAAGAAAGCAGAGCACAAGTATGCTTGTTTAAGATTTCAGCAGCTATTAACAAAACATGGGAATTCTCTTGTCTTTTAAACATGACTGCCTACCACAGCAATTTTTAGAATCATAGTACTGTTTGAAGAGGCCAAAGTAGAAAAGCACAAGTTGCTTCTATAGAGTTCCTTATGGTTCAAGCCTGCAAGCTTCACTTCCAAGACAAGTAACATTCTGTGCATGACTGGAGATGACTTGTTAACCTGGAATGATGGCCTGTGGAAAGGGAAGGAGGTACCACTACAGGGGTGGAACAGCCAGGCTCAAAACAAGAAACTCTGTATGAGAAATGCTGCCTTCACATAGGTCTGGCCCCTTACACAGAGCTTAGTAAGTAGCCTTTTCCTGTGAGTACTCATCTGCATATTGAGGGAAACACTGAATGAAGCAAGGTGCCAAGCAACAGTACTAACATAACACCACACTGTCAGAGAGAGTCCTGAAACTTACAGGTATGGCTTAAGCTCATGAGATATGAAATACAAGTGATAACATCTAAATTGTTCACTGGCATTTTAGAAATATGCTCTAAGCTCTTCCCATTTTTCAACAAGAAACAGAACTTTAAAGAGAATCCAAGGTCTTCTAATGCTTTGGGATATTAACGTCAAACCATGTCCAGGATAAGCACGTCACGGTAATTCCTCTCAAAAAATGACACGGTGGAAGGTGGTAGGAGTGACACACAAAAATCCTCCACAATGCTACAAATTTCATGTGGTTGGTCTCAATATTAATGGTTGTTTAGGATCAACTGCTTGGTAAGACATTAAGGACGTGCTTCCTAGGAAAGTGAAAGGAGGGGGATTTGATGGTTCGGAGTGTCAAGTAGCAGCATAACACCAGCCAAGTGCACTGAGGAAAAAAGATTATTTTTAAAGACCTAATCAATTTATTCTTCCATCTGGCTTCAGCTCTGGCCTCAGTTCTAGTTTCCCCATTACATTAACATTGAGAATAAAGGAAAAATCCCATTGGTTTGACTCCTGTTTACAGAATTAGTATCATGCAATTCATCAAAAATCCAACTTTCTCAAAAGCAACCTGAGACTCTGCAAATCCCTCTTCCTGTAGAGAGATGCACAATAGAACATTTCTGGCATGATTAAAAAAAGCAAAAAACATTTAGTTGCTCTGGAAAAAAAGTGTAGTCAGCAGCAAGGACTTATCAAGTTCCTAACCAACTATTTCCTGATTACGAGTAGAGGGACAGGAACAGCTAACCATGTTATTCTATAAAAATTGTGTGGATTTCTTTCTTCAAGCAAAAAATCACAGAATAAAGAAGCACAACAACCAGTTAGAAGCTTAGGTTCTAAGAACCTCTGTAAAAATTTTGGTAAAGCTCAAAAATTGTAGCAAAGCTTTATTATTTATTAGTAGGGAAGGGGAAATAAATTCACTGGAATACTACTTCTAACTCTAATTAGAGGAGTAAGCCATTTCCAAAATGTTAAACAGAGTTTACCTGGTTTCTGTGAAGGGACCACCAAGGCAGTTTCCTAACACATTTTCTTGGCCTTGACAGGAATTGAACTCCTTGAGCTCAGAAATCTTTGTATGACCCTCTGAAGTCAACAACTGCAAGTTTTCTTCAAGTGGGGAATGTAAAAAAAAAAAACCAAAACTTTCAAAACATTCTAATCACTAACTGAGTGTTTCCACACAGTTCTTCCCACAAATCCTGAAGGAACTCAGTTTCTGCCAGAAATTCTAGTTTAGCGGTTCCCTAGAAAGGAATGAGAAAGCCTAAGAACTTTGCCCTTGATGCCTATAGTTACAGATTTTCATTCTGATTTAGAAAGCAGCCTCTAAATGCCATTAATCCTTCACTTACTTTTTGAAGCCTTCTGTGACTTCTTCCCTTCAAGAGAGCAGCTCAACAAAGCTAATACAAAATTTACCAAGAAAAACAATGGTTTGTTTTGCAACACAGTGCTGGAAAAGCTGTTCTGCCTCAGCTTATATTTTATAGTCTGTTTCACAAGCCCAAAACTAATTATCTGTTGTGCAATATTTTATTCATGTACTGTAAAAATTTGGCTGAATGAAAAAGTTCTCTATACAAGAAACAAAATTTCACAAACACAGTAATAAAGTAATTATGTTTTAAAAAAAATACACACACCCTGCCAAATTATGTATGGATTTTTCAAAGAAGTATCATCACTATTTGATTTTCAAAAGTAAAAAACCACCACAATTATCTATGTTAAAGTGACAATAGCTTAGAGTTCAGGAACCTAAAGGTTTGTAGGATACCAAGCCAAACCTGTTAGACTGCATGTAATTTCAGCTTCCTGGTGGGCCTATAACAAAAGTTCCTCAGTACACTTTTTTTTTTAAAATGCCTGAATTGCCCACAAGTAAAGAAAAAACAAACAAGTTCTACAAATACAGAAAAAAATGCTTTCATCAACTATTTTGACCCATCTCACCAATTCTCAAACTTCCTCAAAAAACCCTAGAAAGGGATTGAGTCATTTATTTGTCTGTCTTCTTTCATCATTTTGGATGGTTCTGACTTCAGCCACAGCAGTCACTAAGATTAGCAGTATGCTACACTCCACCTGTACTTCACAATAAAGCAGATCAAAATGTAGAAATTTGTATTAGACAGCCTGTTTCAAATTCAAACTGCTGTTCTGCAGAGGAGGTGGACACAGTTTCTGTTTCAAGATTTAAAGAATTTGAAGTAATTACTAAGTTACATCAAAAAAAAAACCTAAATACAATACTTCTAAGTGGCACAGAATTCAAACTAATTCAAACTGAATTCAAGGGGCACATTCTGAAAAAATTATGACTCAGGGATGAGTTAGGGTCAGAGAGAAAAGATGCTACTGATTTTTACAGAAAGTAGGAATTATAAAGAACAGTACAGGAGAAATTCAAAACACTGGTTTACTTTCTTATTTACCGTCTCAAAGTATAACAGATTTATGCAGACACCTGACTTGTATGTATGGTTCTCTATTTATTTCATCCTTTATCAGAATGTGTAAGTGCCTGTAGAGCAGAACACACACTGATGTCACAACAGCTTCCCTCCCTGGCCTTAATTATAGATGTAATGACAGAAAGGAAATGGCTTTCACAGGCTCTTATCAAAGTACAATACTTATTAGAACAATAACAACTGCATTTCAGGGCATACAACTAGTTTTGCAGAGAAGCTTCACAACTGAAGTACTTTCTCAATTCACAACACTGACAACTCCAGAGTTTCTTTCAACTGCGCAGACTTGCAAGACAATTTTGAGAGAATACTGAAATTGTTTTGAAAAATTGCAGTGTATCATAAATATACATTCATGAAATATTAGTAAGAAAAAAAAAAGGTTTTCTCCTGAAAAGATGACCAAACTTTCCTACTGGTTTACTTGGAGTTACTGAAGAAAAAAAATCTTGAAAAAGGATCTGCAAGTCTGAAAGCCTGTAATTTTTTTTCACCTGCT
Source organism: Porphyrio hochstetteri (assembly GCA_020800305.1). NCBI lineage: Eukaryota > Metazoa > Chordata > Aves > Gruiformes > Rallidae > Porphyrio > Porphyrio hochstetteri. The sequence continues at coordinate 14,720,254 of CM036910.1, read as the reverse complement.
ATCAATTGGGCTAAAAATATTACATCTCTGTGAACCTGACCTCATTAACAGTCTTGAGATACAACTAAAACTGCATACACAAATGTGGTGGCCTAACCATCACAATTTGAGGATTACTACTTAAAGTATTTCAAAACACAATAAATGACAGGAGAAAAAATTTTACAGAGGCTGAATGAGGCCATCAAGAGTATAAACATTTTTAATAGACTATATAAAAATCCCACTGAATAGCCTTTTTGTAAGGTAAGCTCTCTAAATCAGTTCATCTAGGATTAGACAAGTGCAACTGTAAAGACACAAAATGTCATCAGCAAAAGCTACAATTTTGAGTGTATCATTTAACCACCAGTTTGCTCCATGCCATATTCTACACACAAATTCGTAGTCATTGGACTAATGCATAATGAAAAATATGATCAATGATTTTAGTTTAAATTTATCTGTCACCCCTTTTGTAAAGTCTGCAGAATGCTCTGCAAGAGCCTTGCTTTATAGGAAGGATCTAACTATCTGAAATTCTCTTAAACTGTAAATTCAAAGCCATCACAGCCAAATAATAAAAAGATCCAGAACCCCACCAAGGAAAATCACATCAGGAAATCAAAGGAAATGGATCCATTTCATAGAATTCACCTATAGCTACAACACACTGTCCAGTACAAGATATTTCTAAGTTCCTGTTAAGGCAAAACACAACCTTGAAAGGAGTTAAAACTAGTATTAGCTAGCCAATATATCCAAAAAGTGCACAGCCTTACCTGACTGTGGTTAATTGCTGCATGGTTACCATGAAATGGAGAGTGTCTTTCTTTATCACGATGATGCCTACTGCTGTGTTTGCTTCTCTGCAACTGTTGACGCAATTTTGCAATCTAATAAAGGAAAAATTCACATTAGGTTTTACCAGGTATATTCAGATATACACATAGTTCCACCAATTTATTCCCTCACTTTGTTAATAGAATAATAGAGAAATAATAGAATAATAGAGTAATAGTAATAGCACCTTTAGATACCTCTAAAGGTTTAATGAAGGAACTTGAAATACACAAAGTTTGAAAGTAGTCTGGTCACTGCTGTACTTCCTCCTTTGATGAAGAATGTTACCAGCATTTGACACTTTCCCACACATTCAGATTAAAAACTTTAATAGTCCTGCATCATCATATGAAATGAACAGCTCTTATTTTTTACCAAGCCCACAATCTGCATAATAAAGCAGCATAATATACATGCCTTCCTGAAAACTCAAGGTAACAGGGCCTACTAGTGAAAAGTTTAATTCAAAAAGATCTGAAATAATAGCATTTCTACCTCCTTGAGTTGATCATTGCTGCCCCATGATGCTGAACGCTTGTGTGAGCTTCTCTTCTTTTCTAAATATTCTTCAGCCCAGGCACTTTCTGTCTGCAGCAAGAAGATTACAAAATTAATTGGGGGGGGTAACACCTATTTTCTGGCAGAGTATTTTTAGACAAATTAGAGAATAGCATTAGAGATCTCAATAGAGAATTAAGATTTTCTAGATTCAAAACAGTGAGTGAAAAGCAGCAACTGACTAGAAGCCTTTCTGAGAAGTGAAGTGTGAAGTAATGGAAAGAAACTATGTTCTTTTTGGGTTTTTTAAATTACAAAACCCCAACTTTCAGACCTATTCTAATACAGAAATGTGCTAGTTCCCCATGCAAACTACCGAGCATAAGGCAGTATTAATTAACAGCCAGATGTACCACAAGCTGCTATAGAGTTCTGAAAAAACAGTACAACAGTGCTGAATTTGGGGGAGATGGTCTGTTTTATTTCCTGCACAGATGCTGACCTTGTTATTTCCAACACATTAGCAAAAGTAGCTCAGTACAAACATTGTGAAACCCTGCACCAGTACAGCTTCAAAATCACATTCTTGCTCAGAAAAGTAAGAAAAAGGCAAGTCTTACAAGCCCCACTAGAGTTACTGCAAAGCATGGAATGAATTTACTAATGCCTCAAAGGGCTTCAGGTTCATGGTTGTCTTCAGGCCAAGCTAAAAGCAACACAGGTAATACTAAGCTAGTTTCACTAAACAAAGTCATTAACATTTATTAAAAAAAAAACCTTGAAAACATACTGTGATGAAATAGTTCTGAAAACTTCAGAATACCATTAATACAAACTGTATTTAAGGTAACAAAATGCACATGTACCAATCTTTGAATTGTCAATTCTCAAATGTCAGTCTGGAGTCTCATCCTTTCCTCTAGCTCCTGGAACAATAAGTTTTAGCCACTAATTGCAACTTCTCAACTGAGCACAACTATTACACTTGCCTCCAGGAATCTAACACTCTAATTGTTCTTTGCATTTAACACATTCAATGTTTTGACTTAAGATTCAAGACTTATTTAATAAAAACTGATGAATTTTAAAGGATTAAAGGTTGCTTTTATGCTCGTCCTCAAAATAAAAAGAAATCTTTTTAGAGCAAGACAATAAATTTAAGACAGTAAATTAGAGGAAACCTTTACATCAAGACAATAATGCAGTGCTAGTTTAGCAACTCTCTTCCTGCTTATTCCCTATATTTTGTTTATAACACTTATCTGCAAGAAACACAGACTCACTGACCAATAGACAAAGAGGGATTCATTCCTATTTCTCTAGGTTCTTAAAGCACTACTTGCTTACGAGTTGTTACCATTCACAATATCCTTCTGCCTGTACTAGAATTAGAGAGAAATGAGTTTAAGACTAAATTTATCAGACAGAACACTTAAGTCTCAGAGACAGAAACTTTGCCGTTGAAAAAATATTCCTTAAGAATTAAACACATACAAACCAACTGTGTCATTTTAACTTGTATTTTTACATAACTATTTCAAACAACCAGAGGAAAAGCCAAACAGGTTTGATTCAAAGGGAAAAAGGCACAAAGTTACAAACACCTAATTTAATAGCACTTAAAACAGTATCTTCACCTATGAATTCCAGCCAGACCCTGACACTCAGTAATACACTTAATTCATCATCCAAAAAACAGCTGAAGCAGGAGTCTGACGTACAATCACTGCGTGACCTGGGATCTGTTACACAGTTCTCAGCTATGACCTATGGGCATGTCTATAAAGGCCTAAAACCAGTCACTCATTCCTGTCTCTTCCCAGTCTGCTTCCTGACTGACTCTGCTCCCTATGCCACAAACCCGCAGAATCAAGATGCTTTGCTTACCCTCCTTGAAAATCTTTCCTATCTTAATAGATTCAATTCCTGTTCCCTAAACTTTTGAAATCTGAACACATCCATTTAACATCAAACTTTGTGAAATCTGAAATTACAAGATATTCTTGATCCAGTGTGTAAGTGAAACACATCTTCAGAACTTGACACTAGCTCAAATGGCTACTCTCACGTACACAAGAAAGATTAACAACAATATATCAGTGTCATATCAACACAAGATTTGGACATACAGATGTGTATCTGCATCCCAAAATTTTCTATTGTTCGATAAATTTTTAACTATGAAGAGCAAACAGATCACTTTATTTCCCTAAGCAATACACTAACATCAATCATCATTAAATATATAATTCAACAGAAATTTGCAATGCCCTTTACAGTCTTCCCAATTATCTTTGCAAATATGTTCCCCCTTACAGGAGAACCCCACTGCCATAGCAGCTAGTTTAAAAAAAAAAGGCAAGCCAGAAAGGATGATATCTACTTTAGCTGGAAAATACAGATTTTAAAAGCTCAACCATGACTCAGATTAAACTGAAACTAAACTGAAAGAGATCACCTGAATATAGCAAATACCTTGGCAGTAGTATAGAAATATAGTATCTTTGAAATAAGTATTATCCTAAGAAACCAAATATGAAAACAGCTAAGGGATCCGCATCACTTTAGTTCTGCCCTTTAATGATGCCTTTTAATAGCTAAGCATGAACAGCATTCCTTGCACATCGTACACCTTTCTTCATCCTCCTCCTCTTACTAAGATGTGCTCATCTTTTTCACCCCATCTTCTAAGAATTTTTTCAATTCATCTTCCTGCACAGAAAATGTGTTCCTTAGCTCTCCCTTCTTCACCATTTTCTCTCTCTACTTTTATCCACACAGGCCTATTCCCCTACAAAACACCTTACTTTTCTACTGGTCTGCTCTCTGAGTTGTAGTCCTTTCTGCAAAACAGTGCAGATCTTGAGAAGGCCATACAGTAGCAATCGATGCTGCAGACATCATCTGCTCAACATCCTACATATTTGAGTAGACAGCACACTGAAACCTCAGTGGCCACATTTCTGTTATCCTTATGGAACCTAAGGCAGGCTCAAACCCTAGTCCCACACGCTGTCAGTTTCTCTTCCAGCTGCATTTTGCTTGTTTTTAAGAATTGGTGGAGTCCTGTTGTTGAAACCATGCACTAGGAATAGAAATTTGAAGTCTGGTATGTTTGGCTTGCTCTTTCTCTCTGCAAGTTACAGAAATCCACTGCAAGTTACAGAAATCCACTGCCAGACTGCATCCACGGAAGGAGAAATAAAGCATGGGGACATTTTATGGGAAAAATCCATCTTGAATCACCTCTGCATACAGTAGCATACCGTGTAACAACAGCTCCCTTTAAAGGGAAATGACAAAACAACTGTCACAATAATCATGTAGCTCTTGTAACACCAGTTTCATTCAATGGTTTGTTGGTTCTGTCTTTACAGGTGGCATAGGACTGAACAATTAACAGCTTGTGAAATTCAGCCGTTAAAGTTTATTGTCAAATCACGTACTCTGTAAAAACCTTTCCAGTTGAGCTAAATCTGAACATCATTCACGGTTCAATGAGGCAGCTCTTCAATATGTATAATTCTATACTTGGTGCACAGATCCCAGGCCTTTTCCAAACAAAGGATAAAGAGCCTACCATAGAAAAGGCTACAGTAAGTTTTCTAATGGAGCTACAGAAGGTTTTTATTCTGTTTTAACACCAACATGCAAGTAGTCACTAAGTTCTCCTGTATAAATTTAAACTTAACACCAGTGCAATCTAGTGGACTGTGCATCATAAGAGCAGTAAGAAAACAGATGTGCAATACGCTAATGTGTTTCTGAAGCAAGAAGAAAGTGGAACTCTTCACAGATTTAACAGTTCACAGCTTTTCATGGAGTAGAATGCAAAGAAATCACATACATAACAGCAAAGGTAGGACTCCTGCAATTTGAAAGCGAACAGGAATGTGCAAGCGAGAAAGCCAAAACAAATATTTTCAAGGAAAAAGGTTCTTACATTTAAATCCTGTCTTCACATTTAAATACTCTGAAGACAAAAATCTGTTCTACCTGTGTGGCTTTGTCTCTCATACATGGAGCAGCTTGTCCATGGTTATCACGAGGCCACTGTCCAGCAAGATAAGGAGCAGCAAGTGTATCCAATGAGGAAGTACGGCGAATAATACTGGAAGGGCTTGATGAAGGTGGTCTTGATTTGTCAGCTAGAATTAAAAAACTTGATTAGAAAAAAAGCAAGACCAAGAGCTTAACTATTATAATTGCCTACAAGAAATTATATCAAATCTGTACTACTATGTTATGAAGTATACAAGATACTTTTACTAGAGGGATTACGTTCTCTTTTCCAGGCTCAATTAATTTTTAATATACAATATTTTTTATGGTTTCCTTAAAAACTTCCTTATGTCACAAATGTTGCATTGGTACTCACACACTACCATTTATTCCCTCAAAGGTGCAACAGTCATTGGATTCTTAAATGATGAAAGCTTGGAAGAAATCAAGATAGCCAAGCCAAGCTTCTACACACATAAAGGCTAACAAAGAAAATCTGTGATGAACTTTTTCAATCTAACACTGACTTTAGAGCTCATCCCACTAACTCTACTCTTCACCTACTTTCATTCAAGGTACACTGTAAACTGACAGTTTTATTAACGCTCAGTGTACAATAAATGGCAGAGCTATGTCTAACTGGGAGATACAGATCCCAATTTTGATAAAGTAATGATTTACATTTTACAAGATAATCAAGACATCTCCTCCTTTTACATGCTATTTAGTAACTACCTTCATATTTGTCTGACTCCACACCATCTGTAACACTTCATTTTTAGTGTTTATATTAATATCACTTTTTAGAACAATTTAGATTCTAACAGGAACCCTTATCGAAAAAAGTTAAATATAACAAGCACAGGAAGTAACATGTAAAAGAAGAATATGGTTAAAAACAAAAATTTCCATCTATCCCATCTGTCAATTGTATATTAAAATGGTGGCAAAACACTACACTGCAAGCTAGTAAGTGTAAACACTATGAAGGAAGGTTCCTCAAAATAGTAATTGAGGTTTGTTAAATTAAACACCAAGCAGGAAGACCTCATGTTTAGATATACATATATGCTCACACATTATTTGTTACTAGCTATTCTGGATGTAAAATGCAAATCAGAGATACAGTGATCTAAGCTTACAATTCTGTGGGGAGCAGATGAATTGATAGCATCTGAAAGAATCATGTACTAACGTACCCGTAATAAACACAAAGGTCTAAAATAAATGGCTAGAACACAGTAAATAAAATACAGGTATCAAATGGGAGCTTTACAAGGGCACTGGAAAAACTCAGTCATACGTCCTTCCTGACTGTGCCTTTGGAAGAATTCTGCACTGAAAGTCTAAGTAACATAGCAATTTCTATTCAATAAACTCATTTATAGACAAAAAGTTGTGTCTGATTAGTGTCTGACTGCTAGCCGGATAATAAAGCCACTGTGCAATTCAGAAGTCCAGAATTCAATTACAATACACTGAAGATACATAAATATTAATAAACCTGTTACGTATAGATTCCAGTGGTATGGACAACATTTTAGTCCCATATAACACCAGACTTTCAAATATAAGTCTAGCGACATTCTACACTAAATATACTCATGCAGATTTTGCATTTACAAAGTATGAAAAACATTGCAATTCAACTATAAGGAAATAATTGCTAGCACTATACTCAGCCACAGTCACATACAGCAGTCCAAAAATATCACCTGGTTTATTATTTCCATTAGTACCAACAATGACAAAACCTTCAATTTTGGAGTTACCATACACTTAAGACCCCTATATCAAAGAAATTCTCTGATACTACTACCACTCTCCAGCACACCAAAGCATCTGTTTGTATCAGAAGATTTAAAAGTGATTCCTTTTGTCTGCACCACGGGAGAATGTAGCATGCTAATGCAACGGGTCATTACTTAATTTCTATCAAACATGTTATTTGCCTCAAAAATAAATAAATAATTATTCTTCCTCTTCAAGAAGGTTCTCTGTTTTAACCTGAGGGAAAACAGAGAGGATGTGTGAGGGGAAAAAAGTAATTAAAAAAAAAAAAAAAAATCAGGAAATGTAGTCAGTCATCTCACATGCAAAGCCACTGCAGCAGCAGAAACTATACAACTGTCTCCCCTGGCCCATCCCCGCCCTCACCCCCCCACCCCCCCCCCCCCCAAAAAAAAAAAAAAAAGAGTGGAAAGAATATTTTGCTGGGCAGAGAGAATGAAAACTAAAGAGCCTATTTACTATTTAAGTTCAAGCAGACCTGTTCATTTCAAGGCACAAATCCTGTAAGTACTCTCTTTTCCTCAGATTTAAAAATTCCACTGAGGCATTCTGTTTCAAATTTCTATTTAGATGGGGCAAGGACATTTGGATACACTTTTGCTTTATGCCTTCACAAGATGTCTTAATACAAATTGTCAGTCTACCACACAACTCCTCTTGCTGTTTGAAAACATTTCAATGGGAACATATACGGTGTTTTCATTGCACTTTCCTCTACAATACGTGAAGCAGTGTTCAGCTGCTATTTTTCCTTGTTGTGACCTACATAACAAGAGATCTGCCTCCATAGAGATAACAGTTACAACAGCTGTGGCTGATGAAAAACAATGGAACTGTTTCATCAAATAGACACTTCTTAAATATTAGATCTGTTTTAAGTGGCCTGATTATCTCTTTACACCACTATTTGTGATAAATATCAACCTTCCTATCCATCCCCCACTACTCTCAATTTATTTAGAAACAAAGTCTTTCTGCAATCTGGCTTCAAAGCAAAATAACAGAAACAAAACATAAACAGAACGTATACAATAAATCAAAGTTCATAACGTGGGAAAATAACAAGCAAGTTACCATGTCTTCACAAGTCACTGCAATACAACTGACAGAGTAAAATTGCTACAAGTAAACTGGTATTGCACATGTCTATTGCAATTGTGAAGTCAGGCACCTCCGAGGGCAATTCAAGCTAAGGCAGCCTAACAATGTGGCCGAACAGCAAAATGGAACAAATAGAAGAGAGCACTGGCTTGGGGGAATCTTAGCATACACGTCCTACAATTACAACTGGAAAAGGAAATTATAGTGTGAGAACACACACCTCTGAATTGGATACCTCACAAGAAAAAATTGCTAAATGTAAAAGAAAGGGAAAAATAGGAAAGGTCTTACACATATGTCCTCAGAGACAAAATTAATCTTTACATTTTTCAGGGAAAGTTCAGAGCTGTTGTCAGAACTGCAAAATAAAGGTTACTGCTTAAGTGTAACCTGAAGATTCATCTTACAGCCCTGTTGAAATCTTTTCTACATATTTAAAATTAATTTTTTGAGAAATGAAAATAAAAACCCCAAAGAAACACTTCTAGCAGACACCATGAGAAAACCAAACTAGCAAGCAGCAGAAAGGGGCACCGGGAAAGCACAGGACAACATCAGCCTCACAAAATTCTGAAATAATTGTAATTGAAGCTTTTTATACAGGTAGGATATCCAAAAAAGTGAGAAAGAATAAGATGCAAATAGCTTCTCTGGCATCTAGGCATACAGCTGACCTTTTTGTTCTGTTTTGGTTAGCCTTTTCCTCAAAAAGGATATTAATGGGATCTCCCCCATGCATAGCTGTCTCTTCCCAAAAACTCATCCAAATACAACTGACCTCAGGGGCTTCACCTACCTTTTTTTGAGTTTCACTGAAAGTATTCAACAGGCTCAGACAGTGTAAAGAACAGACACATCGCACAACTGTCTATATTCCCTTTAGAAGACAATCTGGGCTATTATCCTCACGTAAATGCAGAAGAACTACTCACACTTCTGCTTCTAGTAATGCAAAATGATCCCTCAGTAGAACAACTGAACTAACGCTGTTTTACAAAACCAAGCCTCAGAAAGCTCAAAATGTTCAAGTTAACTCTAATGAATGAAAAGATTTTTAATCCAAGCCACCCTTAAGTGTGACCACAAGAAACCTAAAGAATGATGCTGTAAAAGTGAATTAACTTTCTTTACACCTACTATTTGTTAAACTGGTTAGGTAAGCAAAGCTGGCACACAACCATACACAAAGCCTTCTGTACTCTCTTACCTTACTGTAGTATCTTTTCTAACTACTGCAAAACCTTGGTAATTAATGTTGACAGGTCTGCAGCTATTATTGTGTCGCTCAAACTCTTAAATTAATTCCAGAGTGAAATTTAAGAGCGTAATAGAGTTCTGTTCCTTCTCCCTACCTCAAGGAGGTGTTCACAGCTGAACTCTTTAAGACTTTCCAATAGTGTTAGAACAACTTTCCTAATTTTCTTTCACACAAGTAGGCTTTAATACTACTCTTCTACAGCCTACTGTAAACAATTAACGACCAATGTAGTTCCAGATAAAATGAAATTTTCCAGATACAACTAAACTTTTAGTTCCAGATAAAACTAAATTTCTTTCTTCTTAATTTTCAGAGTTTAAATGTCCAGTACAGTCAACTGGAATATAGCACAAAGTTCAGCATCCAGTAGAGAAATCTCTCACAACTTCAAGGCACCTGGAAGGGTCAGCAAACAACTGCTATGGCTCCAGTCTTGACCTTCTTGTTTATACAGTGTGGTGCATTATAGCATTTCTGGAGTTGAACAATTGGAACTCTTCTGAGATGACGTGTTTTATAGAAGAACATAAATAACAAGATCACATTTGATCTATACTCAGTAGATAAAACAAGATAAAAATAACAATAAATGTAGAGCATACACATTTCTCTCATTTTGCAATTGTCTGATAGTAGGTCAAAAAGTTGAAGGACAGACCTCACAGTGTAGAAGTAACACCACACCAGTGATGGGAAGGACAGAGCACATTAACACGCAAGCAGAAGCTGAAGCCTGTGAAGTAAGTGCTGAGAGACTGTAAGGAGGGACAGTAAAGGATGAAAAATGCATAGTAGGAAGTTCTAGCATCAGTCATATTTAGGAGGAAAACAGCAAGTAAAACAGAAATTTAGAAGTTGTGCCATGGAATCTTCAGTTTGCAATTACCCTGTCCTGAATAAAAAAAATCAGTTAAGTCTCTTCAACATTTAGTTGCAACTCTGTGGGAAAACATAAAGGAAAAAGAAAAGACCACCACACCCAAAGAAGCCCACCACCAAAAAAACCCAAAAGAATCTATTAAGTCACATTTGTAAATTCAGAAGTTTGGGTTCTCAAGTGTCAGTTTTCATCAACATGCTTATGTTCAAAACTATTCACTGCTTCCCAGAAAAGAAAATCTGAAAAACATGAAGTTGAGTCACAAGTGTACAATTTACAGAACCAGTATCAAAGTTCAGAAGAAGCTATCATTTGTCTAACCTCAAGGTTCATTTCAATCTAAAAAAACATGGCTGCAGCTGTAGGAATGAACAAAAGCCATCATCATCAACTGAAAACAAGAAACAGGAAAACCCATGTTATTCTGCAGTAGATTCTGACTGATACTCTGAAGTGGCCTGCATGGCTTCACAACCATAGCCTCATTAGCAAAAAGAAGTTCGTCTTCAATGTTCTCAGCCACCACTGAGTTCTCTCATCTACATAATGAAAAAATTGAGGCTAACTCGGTCTCTATCAAACACTGGACTACATGATAGAAATGTTAAGCAATATTAAACGGATTTCATTTGCATTTTGGGCCAACAGAAGTATCGCTCAGAAATTTAAACACCTGGAGGCCCTTAAATAGACACCACTATTTTCACACATCGTGTAAAAAGCTAGTGGAGTTATCTTAACACAGTATAGTGGTCAAATCACCTGTTTCTTTCTATATGCTAATATTCAGATCCAGTAAGGAAGTAAAGCATGGCTTCAACAGACTTCTACACAATGATCTGAAGACGGTGCAATTTTTCCCCCTTAAGTGGTCTGATGCATGCCTTTACAAACAGCTTTTGAACCTGGATCTCAGGGCTAGCCATCCTGTTCCCAGTATCCACGCCAGGAGATTGCGTCTTGGGCAAGTTTCTATAAAGTTCACAGGAAGATGACTGGATTTTCCGATGTGTATAAAGTCTTCCAAGGTTACTGATTAACAAGAATCTCAAATGAAGATTACGCGCATTCCCCAATCCAAAGCCTCAGACTATAACCTTAAAAAAAAAATTTTAAATTACTCTTTAAGTGGAAAGCAGAAAATCTAATTCAGAACCTCAACTGCTCTCTTACACTGCAAGACAAGCAGACACGTGGTAATCCTGAATGGGTATGTCTGAAATTTAAAAACTGTCTAATTTGGCAGCATCATTCCTCAAGAGCTAGGACAGCAAAACAAAACAAAACAAAAAAACCCAAAAAAAACCCCACAAAAAACCAAAACCCCAAAGACACCTCACATGGTATCCTGGATATAATCATTATTTTAGAAAGGGGGAGTGAAATTAAGAGAAGTGTTAAAAGGAATTGCGTTTGGTCCTAGATTTCTGCGTGTATGCTTCTGCGTATTTGTTGACTTCACTGTGGGATTACCACATGCATTTTCATGAGTAAGAGTAGCTGTAAGTTTCGGTACCTCAAAAGTCACAATTTTTTCCAGATTTGAGGACGTGAACACAAAGCCTCACACATGCATTTTTTTGAGCAAACTTTTACCCGAAGAAGAAAAAGAACTTAAATATGCAAGCATCTATTATCCTCAACCAGATGCCACATATTGCTTACACTTCTGCAATCCCAGTATGTTTGAATTAGTAAAAAACATTAAACAGCAGTTAGATAGAAAATGTATGTCATTCCAACACTAACTTTGCTGTAGCACGAGCTTGACATCACTCTCAAACTCATGCATCCTTCTGCTGGGTTTGCGTTAAAACTAACTACCATGAGAGAGACCGAATACTTTTTTCCTACATCAACACTGCTAGTTAGTTTTCGACTCACAAATTTATGGACACTGCGTGGATCCAAAACACAAACCATCTGGCACATGATGCACAGAAAGGGGAGTTGCGAAGGCTTCTCAACAGCCTCCAAACGCCAAACCCACCTTCGGCTTGTATTGAAGCACCTTATGTACTTCTACAACACCGACTCTCTCTCACCTGGAGACCTTTGGCAGCGCTTGCAGCAGCGCCGCAGGAGTGGCTGCAATTCCCCACATGGCATGCTTGGCTTTCTCCATCCTTCTTCTAAAGCCAGGAAGCAACAGGGCAGCAACGAAAGCAACAAGCCCTTCAACACACACCCGCTCGCAAGTGCTGCCGCCAGCCAGGGAAGGCTCAGCACGGGCACAAGCCTGGGCAGAGCCCCCGTCCCCACCTCTGCCCCCGGGAGCACGGCGCTTAGAGCCGCGCCACCGGGCCGTGGGCACCGCCGATCCCAACTCTCACACCCCACCGAACGCTGGCTGAAACGCGGCCACCCCGGGGAGCGCCCTCGGCTGCTGGCCACGGCCGCCTCAGGTAACGACGCGCGCGCGAACCTCCCGGCCGCCTCAGGTAACGGCCGCGCGCGATCACACCCCCTCATCGGTAACGGCCGGGCGGGCAGCAGGTGCAGCCTGACGGGAGCGCTCACCTTTGCAGACGGGAGAGCTGGGGCTCTTCCTCTCCGGGGAGTTCCTGCCTTGCTCCGGCGAGTGCCGCCGGTGCCGGACCCTGCCGGCCGCTGTAGCGCTGCCCTCCGGCAGCGGAGGCACCGGAGAAGAACATGGTGAGAGTCCGCAGATCGGCGGCGGCGGGGGAGGCGGCGGCGGCAGGTGGTGTGGACGCGGAGGGCTCCCCCGCGCTCCGCCAGCACGCGTGGGGCTGCCCCGCGAGGAGGCGGTGGCGGCGGCCGAGGCGGCGGCGCTGCTTCCCCCACCTCCCGGCGTCTGCGTGGCCATGGCGGGGCCACCGCGCCCGCCGCCGCCGGTGGGCGCCACGCGCGTGGGGCTGATGCTGCGCGTGGCGGACGCCGCGCGTGGGAGACCCCCGCCGGGGGTGCTCGCGCCGCCGCTCCTCGTGGGGCTGCCATGTTGCTGCTGCTGCTGTTTGAGCTGGAAGGGCACCGTGGCCCGCATGGGCTGGAGGCGGCTGCTCGCTCCCGCTCCGCCACCCGCCGCGCCTCCTCCCCCCAGCGAGGTGGCCGGGGTCGGGGAGCCGTTGCGCCTCACGCGCTGGTGGGACATTGTCCGTCGGGAGCCGGAGCTCGCGGAAGACCGCCGGTGGCGGGAGAGAAAGGGAAAAGCGCCGGGCGCGGGCAGGTCCTCACTGTGGGGGGTTCCAACGCCTCAGGCCGCAGCCCCGTGCCCTCCTCGCCGCCGTCCCCAGCCCGGGGCGACCCGCGCTGCCTCCGCAGCCTCCGTGCTCCTCATCAACAATAGTGCCCTGGCCGCACGCCCCGCCCCTTGCACCCTCCCATTGGGCGCGCCGCTTCTCGGCTCGCGCAGCTACGGCGCGCCCATTGGCTGCGGAGCGCGCTCCTGAGTGGCCGAGCCTGCGCGGGGAGGGGGAAGGGCAGCGCTTAAAGCAACACGCGGCGGGGCCCTGCGCTGCCCGCGGCACGTGCCGTGGGGCCTGGCGCGCGTGGGGAGGGCGCGCCCTGGGCAGCAGCCCCGGGACCCCGCGGCCCCAGGAGCCCGCGGCCGAGGGCGGCTCCCGGTCCCACACACGGCCGCGATCCTGCGGCCAGGCGTGCGCGGGGGTGGCCGTGGGACCGCTCCTCGCCTCTCCGCGCCCCGCTGCTGCGCCGAGCCCGGGCGAGGTGTCGGTGGTCACGTGGAAAGCCTGGAACCCGGCAGGGATGGCGGCTGCCGCTTAGCCTTGTCTCGGAGCCTGGCCCAAGGAAACGGTTGTACGTTAGCAGGAGGGCTGCGCAATTATTTTTAGCTCTGAATGCACCGTACGGATGGACGAGGGCTCAGTAGCAGTTTATCCAATCGCTTTGCCACCAGCTTAGCATTACCGATGATGGCACCACATACGTGGGTAATATCCAGGCAGACTTGACCCCCTTTTCTCTTAATTGCTGTGTTTACTTGCCTCCATTAGGTTAGTTGCATCTTTGCTACAATAAATCTTTTAAAAATATTTGGTAACTGCTGGCATCCCCTTAATCTGATTTGTACGTCAGAGACCTGAGCACGTGCATGCAATGGGCCTTCATTCATATTTTTGGATTATTTAGATGCCAGATGAATACACTTTAGCACCTTCAAGGCATGAAGGAATCATTAAGTCCTCTCTCTGTCTTTATTGCAAATGCCTGTTCTGGGCTACCAGAACCTTCCCAAATTCTTTTCAGTATTGCTCTACAAGTTGCATGTTGCAATTGAATACCATTGATATGATAAAATGGTGTGACAACAAATTACATACTGTCTCTCTTCAGCTTGGTTGTGCTTGGGCTTGCGGGGTTTTTTTTCCTCTTCTGCTTTCTCCTTTGCTGTTTCTGATTGAAGCCTACTTCACTTAACCCCCACCCAGCTTCCTCTTTGAAGAGCTCCTTCCTTGTGGCTTACAAGTTTTAACAAATCTGAAAAGCAAGATCATGTGCACAGGCCCTTCTTAGGCATATGTGGACACTGGTCCACCTAAAGCCTTGAAGGTTAAAGCTCTTGTCAGAGTCAAGAGTTATTAATGAGAAGTCAAGATTGGCAAAAGAGAACAGGATGGATGCATTTCTGATGGCGAGGTTGCTATTACGCTTGCTCACAGATACTTTAAATACTAGCACTATGGCTTGCAGGATAGCCAGATGGGTCAACCAAAACTACAAGAGACTGTGCTCAGTCTTGAGAATTATCCTGGGCTACCCCTGAAAGTGGTGATGTCAAGGGAAGACACCAGAAGCCTGCAGATCACCATCAGTTTATTGTATCCATTTCTTGAAATGTGAGATTTACTTAAGTTGCCTTAGAAATTACACTTACCACTCCTTTTCTTGTAGCCATCACAAGTGCTGCTAGTGCAATGTGTCAAAGCATCAAAATCCCAGATCACTGAAATTTCCACTTAATTATTGGAATATCTGGGAGATAGTGCTCTCCTCACCAGGAATGGCTGAGAGGCAGAGGACAGTATGTGTGCTGGAGGTGAAGGGATCTCATAATTCCCTCTGTGACTCCATGTATGTATTGAAAAAGAGAACCTGAACTTGATAGTGCTCCACGGCTAAATGCCTGGGAGGTAGAAAACAAGCATCCTGGCACTGGAGAAGTAAGCGGAACCTGTCTACTGCTTTGTTGGCAGCTCAGGACAGCACAGTTACCCTAAAGCAGGTTAATCTGTGCAGCATTTATTTCTCTTCTTTGTTGCAGTTTTCAGTCAACAGCAGAAGATATAATCCTTCCAGCTGTGACAGCCCCCACTGCTAGTGCAGTTGCTCAGCAGGCTTTCAGCCCGTGGACAGTTTCTCCTCCCCAGAAATTCTGGGGTTGTTTAGAAGCAGTGTCCCACAAAGATATTTGTAAGGGATAAAATATTCTGAACACATTCTGATTCCTGTAACTGTTTTGAAGAGGCTGAAAGTGAAAGGTTTTGATTCATATTTATTTGCGTGATACATGTTACGGAGCCAAGTCATGACTTTGAATGCAAAAGATATCTGTGACAATTATAGTACTTCCCACATTTTTGTCACACTGCAAAAATGGCACTGCTCCACACAGTTGTTAAGAGAATATAAAGCAAATCATTTATAGTATACTGCTGATAGCCAGTTGTATTGCTTTACAGACACTGAGCATGAAAGTGTAGCATTGTAAAGTCATGTACTCAGACCTAATCAAACACCGTGTATTTCATACATTAATTTGTTTAAACTGTAACAAATGTGTTACAACAGGATCTTACTCCTACACCTTATGGAAATAATGGAAACCACTAAAGCAGGATTATGAATTACTTGAAAACATTTTTGAAAGCTTTTTTTAATTGCACAAAAAACACCCAAAACAAAACCCCAGCCCTGGATAGCTTGAAATCCAGATCGCCCAGACTCTCCTTGTAATTCTTACCTCCCACACTCTGGGTTTTGTTTCAGCTGTCACACTCCTTAGTGCCTTCAGACTTTGCCAAACGCTGTCCAGGCCAACCCTGAACAACACATTTCATACAGTTTCATGTGGAACCTTTAGGCTGCTTTTTTTTTCACATCCATGACACCCTTACTCTGGCCATAACACCTCACGTAATGGTGCCAAGAGTGATCCAAACAGTAGGAATGAAACTCATTGTCATCATGGAGCCTGTGAGGCTTCTACCAGTATCACTCGAACCAGCCTTTTAGTGACCTCAGTCACATCAGTGACTCCACACTCACCGGAGTCACATGAGATCCCACAAGCACAGGAGCTGTCTCTGTCTCAGCTCCTCTCTACCCAGTATTTTAATCAGCTCCTTGGCCTGCCTGAGCTGAGTGGCTGCTGGTATGCTCCCATGCCATGCTGCTGTGCCACCCCACAGCTGACAAGTGCTCCCAGCAAGGTGTTGGTTTACAGTGTGTAGTAAAAGCTACAGATGCAAACAGGCCAATCCAAATGTTGGAAGCATATCAGGAGTGCCCTCAAAGGCAGACTGATAAAACACTCAGAGCTGCACATGAACAAATTTGCAACCTGCTGAAAATAGGGATGTAAAGTCAGGGAAGTGGTCAAAACAGTAACCCTGAAGGAAAAGCAGAGAAACACGTGTCAAAGAGGTTTAAGTTCACAGGCCCAAATCCTACTATATGGCTATCAAAACAACTAATACTTAAGGGAGTTTTGTTGTACTAAGGACTGGAAGTTTATGAGTAGAACCACTCACTGCTCATAGTAATATATATGAAAAATGTACTGTTAATAATAGCAAAGCTTATGGGAAATGACTGTGCTCCAAGTAGATTCAAATATGTTCTTGTCTTGTTCCAAAATTAAATTAATGCAAAGCAGCACACATAAAGGAGCAATCTACTGCCTGAAATCTTTATTTTTTTTTACCTACTGTTGTTGCAAGCAATATTGAAGGTTGAAAGACTAAAGATTCTGAGAGTCTAATCTAAACATTAGATTATGCCCTGGGATATTTCACTGCATTTCTCAGCTCTCCCCTGCAGAGTGAGTTTGTTTTGCTTGTTTATGTGGGTGTTCAACATCAACAGGAAGACATTTTAAAAAATAGGACAAATTTAATAGAATTTGCTTCACACAAAACCTGTAAGATCCTAGTTAATATTCCAGAATATCTGGAGGGATTTGAGCAGCCAAGCAGATTGAAGTAAGGTATTAAGATTAAAACAATAAAAAACAACAGATGGGACCTTGGACATAAATCAAACTACATGCGATAAGTGAAAGACAACTTAGAGCAAAATGTGCTCCTGCCACATTTTATAAAGTACAATCTTTAAGAAAAGTTGTCATATAAATAACATCCTGAGGCTTCGGTGCCTCTCGGGCACTAGGATAACACATTTTTGACAAACCCTGTTCCTCACTGCAACACTTAATGGCGTGCTTGAGAGATGTTTCCACTGCAGGCTCACAGCACACGTAATTACCTATGAGGTTAATTTCTTCTGAAGCCAGTGCTAAGTTCACCTACATGCAACAGATCTTGCCACACATGCAGATCAATTTTCTGAACACATTTAATGACAGCAGCAACAGTAAGCAATAAGCTCATTGTGAGTGTCCAGCCACTGAATGAAAGGGGCGGTTGGAGTCTAACCTAGTTCACCAACATGAGTCCTCTCTTGCCAGCTGAGACAACTGGGCTTAGGTTCTGTCCTGGGCAGAGACTGAGGAGCAGGAGGGCATGCTATCCCCCACATTTCTGAGTCTTTGGTTTCAGTAACATTGAGAGAAGTGGCCTAGTTCATTTAAACGAGACACAATTTAATCTCCCTTATGTATCCTGCAAGAAAGATGCTGAATGATAATTTGTACATCATTCCTCCCCTCCAACAATAAAACTCCTTCCTGTTAGTAAGCAAGTAGTTTTTCTTTAAAGTTATCTTCCCAACACTTAATAATTTTAGCACATATTTACAGAGCTTGCAATATAATGCAGAGTTTTGTCTGTGTAGTGTACAGAGATGTAACGTGGTTTCTGTATTTCTAGTCTCAGGGCAGAAGAATGTGTATGAGCGATGGAAGGAAACTTTTGATTTATGAACATTAAATACTGATTCCTGCAACAAGCTACTGGCACAATTTCTGTCCCGTGAGTATAATGGAACTGTATTGTTTAAAATATTTATTTAAATTGTTGACATTAAAATTAATTTGATAAATAAAAATATTTCAATAATGTAGATTTTATCACCATATTGTAGGATGATAAACATCCTATATAGGTGATGAATAGGCATATAACTACAGACACTCTTCACCTAAAGAGCAGAATCTTGTTTTGCTTCTGATTGTTTTTATAACATTTCTGAAAGCCAAACAGATGATTAAAACATTTTGGCAGGGCTTATTCATGCACTGAGAGGCAGTGACAGAATGATTTTGCTTCTCCTTCCACATAGATATACTAGTCCTGTAGTTAAATTAGGCTATACCCATCTCCCCTAAGGTGAGGGGCAACAACCTCAACACACATGCCTCTTGTCTGCATGCTGAGGGAAATCTCAATGTGCAAGAGGTGCTGCTCAGCTCTACCATACACCAGCATGGAGCCAGAGGTGGCATCCCACCAGTGGTGGATCATGAGCCAACCTGCCCTTCCTCCTCCCTCAGCAAAGTTCAGTTCCTCTGCCTGTCTCCTGCACCCCAACCTGGAGCAGGGGAAGGCTTCCCAAGTCTGCAGCCGTTGGCCTCTGCTGGTTTGCAACAGGAGAACCTGTGAGTACCTCCAGCGACTGGCTGCTGTGGTAGAGTTAACACAGTGCCCAAATCAAGCCTTTTTGATACTGCTGCTTGCTTCTGTTTGGCTGCAAATGCCTCATGTTTTACTTACAGTCTCAGTTCATGGCTTATGTCAGCAGATGGGAACTTCTGCTTGCCTGTGCCTTAAAAGCACATTTCTGTCCCTCATGATCACAGGGTAAAGCTCAAACACATGATTGACCTGCATTCTAGTTTTCCAGAAGCAAACAATAAATAAAATTAGCCTGCTTAATAGTGATTTTAAGCCAGCTGTTTCTGAGGCTTGATTCAGAATTTTTAATAGTGCTGCAAGAAAATTCTTGGCATGGCAACAGAAATGCAGGTTCCCAATAAACACACTTCCTACCTCAGCAAAGATCCAGCAAGGCCTCCCTCCTGTAGGAGATTCTCTGGCCACCTATACATACTTTGGCTGCACCAGTAAACCCAATGTATGCAGCAGCAACACCTACCTCATGGGCTAGAGTCAGATCTACAACTTGCTACAATGATTTGTGTTCAGATCTGATTTTTGAACTGATCTGGAGACCTAGAAGTTATTCTTTACAACATATCTTCAGGGCTCAATTATTATTATCTTTCCAATAAGAGGAAATGGGGAGGGGGAGACAGGGAGATAGAGATTGAGAAAATGGTTATGTTTTCAACATTATGGCAGACTGGTAAAATACCAGACACTGCAAAAAAATACAGGCTAACTGTCAGTAACAAACCCAGAGGCAGAACACAAAGTAACCTCGCTTCTTATGCACACAGTTCCATGTGCATAAAACCTTATGAAAACCATATTTCTGGTCATTCTGATTAGGAAATCTGATGACATGAACTTCTTGCAAACAAAAGCTGCACTAACTGGGAGAGGGAAACTGTTCGTAGGAGCTACTTGCAGGCCTGTTACAGGCAGTGACACTGATGATGTGAGCTGTGCAACCTCTGTACCCTCTTTATCACAATGCCTTATACTACCCTTTCCTATTAGCACTTGACAGGGACAACAAAGAAACAGAGACAAATCTCCAGGCTTACCATGTAGCTGATGCCTGAAATGAATATTTCTACACTCCCTTCCACGTTCTTTCTCTTCCTCAAATCCATCTCATTCACTTGAAATACTGCCCACTGGCTTTTGCCCATTATCTGCCCATGCCTGCTTGCTATGGGTGTACATCCTCATTCTTAAAAGCTGTTTAAATGTGATAGAGGGTCTTGGGAATCTCCCAGCCTTCCCATCAGGAATGACAATGCATCTGGATCAGGCATTTCCAACCTTTTTCAGTATTTGCATCCTTAACGTTTTTCCAGTGCCAGTGCAAGCCCCATCTAGAAATGCCCTTTGCTCAGATGCTGCAGAGTAAAAACAGACTCTCTTTCCTTAATCATCTTCCAGAGACTACTCCCGACAGACAGGGCTGCTCCCGAGTCTACCAGCTGTCCTCGGGCAGCCTTATCTGTTGCCTTTGTAAAAGAGGCATGAGTGATCCCCAAAGCATGACTTCGGCTCAGATCACCATTTGTGGATTTCTCACAGACTTTCCCTGTGGTACTGAGAGCCAGAAGAAGATGAACCTCAGACATTAAAGCAGAAGACTCAAACATGCAATTTAAATTTTAGGAATCAAATCATTTCAACTCTTTGTTGGATAGAGAATGTCAACCTTTCAGGCTAATATGAAAAGCTGAATTTACGAGGTACAAACATTTTTGTATAGTTGAGTTTTCCTGCCTGTGGAAATTAACCTCCTTATCCAATAGAACGTGTTTTGGGTCACGGCAGTGAGCAGATGTCTATAATCTCCTGCACGTGGAGAATTTCCATAACATCAGAATTAGCAAGAAGTAAATGGGTAAAAAAAAAAAACCCTGAATGGAAACAAATGGAAGACTGATGTGGCTACGTTCCACAAAGTACGCTCTGCAGCTGCATCACTGCTCTGGAACAACAGGGATATAATTATTGTTGTTTTACTTTCATTTCCCATTAGTAAAGCAAAAGCCGAATAAAAGTGGTTGTTATTTCTACAGGAGAGCGCTGGCTTAGGTAAGTATATGAGGTCAGGCAGGGAAATCTACAAGGACACTATTTCTTAAGCTTGAGTAGCTCACACACCCAGCAAAAAAATCTATCAGTAAAATTCACGAGTAACACTTTGTTATTGCAGAGCTGGGTTAAGGCTTCTCAGATGCCCTGAGGATGGTAACTCAGCCACACCTGCTGAGGCAGGGCCAGGCTCTGCTGCTCTTGCTGTGGGCAAGGAGTGATTATTACCGGGGGTGTCTCTCTTTTTGTCACTGCTGCCTCCACACATGCTCCCAGACTTCCTTGGTAGCTGCTGCAGCCCCTCTGTCCAGGGCACCAGCAGAGGTAGAACTGTTGTTTCTGTGTTGAGAGGTCAATATCCCTCCCCAACTTGCTGCAGTGCTGCCACCCACTTCTCTCTACTCCAGAGGCAGAGCTGCCGCACAGAGCAGGGCAGGAGGGAACAGGCCTCTTGTGCCCCAGGGAAATGAGAGCTTCAGGTGGTTCCCAGTGCTCCTGGGACACTTGGCCCCCACTGATTCTCTCTGGATACAGCCTCACAGGAAACCTGACTTTCTTGGAGCTGTTCTTGGAAGGACTTCAGAGGCCTCAGGCTCCCACCAATGCCTTTTAGATCTCTGGATCAAGGAGAATTGTAGGTCTGTCCTTAAGGCCCCACATGTAGGTAACAGATAGCTAGCCTGCCTCACTTTGCTGTGAGCTGGTGTTACTCAGCCATCTTGAGTCAAGAACAAGCCATTGCATGTAAATGCAGGGCTCTCTTTTGGGAGTGACCTTCTCCTTGTCACTAACTGTCCTGTCCTCCTAATCCTTTTCTGAGGCAGAAACCCCCACGGTAGCTTCAGATCAGCTTGGAACATGAATCCAGCCTGCCTCCTCCTCCCTGGGGAAACAAGGCCTATCATGGTCCCTCCCTGTAGCCAGGAGTTTCTGGGTTCATTTGCAGGGCTGAGGTGACTTGTCATACAGGCAGGTGCTCAACCCATACACTACTTGCCTCAGTTTGTTGCTTCCTCCTTATTTATGACTGCAAGAAATGAAGCTCCTCATTCTGTCTCCCTCCTTTCCTTGCATTTCGGACATAGTTCTTTGGCAATGGAAGTATAAAACTTGCACCAATTTCTTATTGCTTGCAAATATCATCACTGTGAATTGAGAAAAATAAATTTAACAAGAATTAAGTAAGGAGGAGAGATATAAACAACAAAGCAACTGAGGTGCAGGATGGGTCCCACCAATCTGTGTGCAATTGAAAGTGCCGGAACCGGGGAGGTCCCAGTGGTTGATGCTTTAAAGTGCAAGATGTGTCACAGCACTGGAGGTCCCAGTACTTAAGGTGCAAAACGTGTGTCACGCTCATGCTATGGAGGCTGGTGCTAACATGGAGCCACTTCCAAAGGACAGGGCAAACCCAGGGACACTGTAAGTGGAACCAAATAAAAGAGCAGGTCACCACTCTGGTGACGTGGCACTAAATTTAGTTGTACTTTGTGCAAGACTTTGGTTTAAAGCTGTCGTGAGCGTTGCCCAAGTCAAAACTCCTTCAAAATTAAGTCCTTCCATCAGGAGCAAAGGAGACCGCAGTGGAAGACAGACCTGGCTTTCCCCAGCACCTTACCTTCAGGAGGTAGAGCAGGCAATCTCCTGGGCCAGGCCATTCGGCAGGGGAAGTTTGCAGGGTCCTTCTACTGACTTAATCCATCTCTTTCAAGTTCTCTTGGACAGGACACCAGCTCTGCGCTAGGAAAGTTCCTGCCTGAAAGAATGCCATGACATGGTCCCCCCTCACGGGGAAGGCGGAGTGCAAGAGTTTCCGTGGGAAGGATAGGGGGTTGCTATTTTAATTCTTGATCCACATGCAAAGGTTATTACTTGCTGTATTCCTCACATGCCTGTTTGCCATCAATCCTGTGCTCTACCCAAGTGCAAACCAACTAAAAACGAAGGAGAAAAGTATTTAGTTTAAGGCCTCTTCCTTCTGTTCTTTTTCCCCTTTCGTTTTTCTGTATATAAGCAGTTAGAAGGCCGACGAGGTGTGACAACAGGCCACGTAAGGCCTACTGCTCTGAAACACCTACAGAGCTGTATTTAATTGCCAATACAGGCATCTTAACTGGCTGAGCATTGAGAGTGGGCAAAAAAGCAAGCAGAGGCCCCACATTAATGCAGCACTGGCAAGCCCCAATTACTCCACACTGTTGTGTGATAAGGGTGCAGCATGCAGCCTGTCAGGTGCCTAAGGTGCCTGAAAGTCCTACGCGGCCTGTAGCAGTGAAGTAGTTCCTTTCCCTTCAACTGACACAGCAGCAGCAGGGGTTTTCCTCTTGTTCCTGGGAGCATGCCTTAGTACTCATAGCCAACAGCACCATGAAAAACCCACAAAAGACCATGCTTTTTTGTCATTAATATGATCTTTAATAAATGGAATAATGCACCATTTTACAGCAAGCCTTTTCTTTTAGACCTAAATAATAGCCTTTTAAATGTTCTTCTCCAATGTCTCTGTATCAATACAATCTCTTTATTTAGGTTTATATATAACAAAGCAATTCTTACAAGTATTCATAGAAAACTCTGTAGTGGCTTTAACAATGTCAGCTTTCATAGTGGCATCCACAGATGATTAAAAAACAAAAATTAGCTTTTTATTTCATACTCACACTGTTCCATGAAACACAACTTATA
The DNA here is from genome assembly GCA_020800305.1 of Porphyrio hochstetteri. Lineage (NCBI taxonomy): Eukaryota > Metazoa > Chordata > Aves > Gruiformes > Rallidae > Porphyrio > Porphyrio hochstetteri. The sequence goes on along the minus strand of CM036910.1, from coordinate 14,696,379 downwards.
CAGCATAGCAAGGGTATTGGGCAGCTTATACAAAAGAAATAACTGAAAGCAATTATTTATAAATTCATACATGATATTTCCTCAGCCATTTGAGAGAAAAACCAAAAATACCCGTTAACAAAAGGGTTCTGATGAGAATCCATATTCTAGAGTTTCTCCCCCTCTTCCCCAGAAAAGCTCGCTCAAAGTGATGCTCTCTTTGCAGTCTTTCATAAGGAAAATGGCCACTTCACATCGCCTTATTTCAGTTTCTACAGAAGACCAAACCCTAGAAATCAGTCTTTGCCACAGTAATTTTCCTCTTAAACTGCATTTTGGGGGAAAATAATCAACAGCGATTGTAAAGTATGATTCCAGCTTATATAAATGTGAATAGAGCACACTTTCTTCTAGAGACAAAAAGCAGACAAGAAACATTACATACAAACCTTTTTAAATACATTTCAACAGTGTGAAAGAGAGAGAAGAGTCACAAATCAGAAAAGAACAACTGAAAGTCAGCTGTAAGTTGGATTTGCTTGTTTCTTTGTTCTTGTGACTTTTTACAAACTACAAAAGCATTAGCTACTTGCTTTTGAATAAACAAGATGGAAGTGTGATACTTCATGATACAGTTCTGAAGCACAAAAAAAAGTGAATCAAGTGCTCTAGAAATAAACCTCACACGTTTTTGCTGTTTTAAAAACAAGTGAATGGGCTAAAAAAATTTACTTTTGGGAGACCTTGAAACTAGGAAGTTATAAAGGCTCATTATTTCTGCTTTAAAATAGTTACCAGGCAAGATGCTGTGCCCCTGACAGATGGATGCTCCTGTAATATATCTGCAGAAGCCTGCCAGAATTTGGAAGAAATCCTTCCTTCTGCGACAGTTCCTGCATATGTGTTGAAGTTAACCAACTGAATGACTTGCAAATTTACACAATTGCTGATCAATAGGCTTTTAAAAATACCTGACAATTGCAGTATATATTAAAGTCAGACTAGTTCCTCCTTATTACACACATATGCATATTAAACCACAGTGAAATAAATAGAAATGGCCATAAAAAGCAATTTATGTTATTAACACACCACAGCTGCCACTAAGTCAGATCTGCATGAAGCCCAGACCATTAAAGGGCTTTGGTGTAAATGAGGGTATATCTTGAAACCTTCCTCTCCCACTCCCTGTGGGGTTCCACTTCCTGACAATAACGATGGTTGCCCTGGTACTGGCGCAGCCGACAGCCTGAACCGGGGCATCAGCTATCGCGCCAGCAGCCAGGGTTCACCCATGCAGTCCCATGTTCCACCTTAGCTTTCCCAGGGCTAATCCTCACAAATTTTTAAACCACTGCCAGCAGAACTGAGCCCTGCTTTGCTCATCATCAATGGCAGATTCCTCTTTGATTTCAACAGCATTCAGCTCAAGCGCTGACTGATTCGATGTCGATGTCCTCAGACATGCTTGTGCCAAGCCTAATTCCCATAGCGAGGCAGGAGTGCCTCAATCTGTTACCCACACAAGTGGAAGTTCTGCGACCAGTTTTAGTCAGTACAGAAGAGACTTTGAAATGAGAAATTGGATTTGTTACTATTTCACATCAAAACTGAACCTACTGGGGGGGTGTGTGGGATCAAAAAAGGGATGTATTTCTACAGCTACAGTTTTACAGATAACACAGAAGCCTAAAATGTAATTAGATGTGATGGACTACAATACTGTTTTAATGGCAACCACACATATATCTACAGCTACTACATAAAAAACCCATGTAAAAATTATCATCTATTACGTATTTTGGGTTATTTTTTGATCTTTAAGAGAGGTACCTTAAATTACTCAACGTCAGATGAAGTTTGTCATGCGCATTCACAGCTTTCCTTCCCTCTCTCTCTCTCTACCTCATAACTTCATTTCACCTAAAAAAATCAGTAACAAGCCTGTCATGGGAGATCTTGCAATACTGGACTATATGTCACAGTCTGATCACAATTTTACTGTGATGCACTAAAGACAACTTTAAAATGGCATATGAAAAAGAACATTATACTTACTACCAGTGCTACCATCTGATGCTGTAACTCACAGAATTTAATCCTGGAATTTATGTACAACATACACATGCATCTAAATAGATTCAGAGTTTACATAAAAAAATATATATTTGGCTTCACTGCAACATGTATAGCTTTTTAACTGAAGAAAGGCTTGAAGTTGAACAGAAAATAAGCAGCACATTTAAAAAAAAAAAGATTAAAAAGTTAAACTGTTAAAATGGATAGTGGGAGGCCAGAAAGAAAAATGCAAATAATCCAAATTTATGCAAAATACTAAGTTGTCCAGTCTATAACCCAACTTTCACAAACCAATCTGATTTCATTTTTCTTTGATAGAGTGCTCCAAGTTTTCCAGTTAGAGATCAGGTCATGTACATGCTGCTGTGCTTGGCAATTATTAAGACTTAAACCCAGCCTTGAAACAGGAATGGGAATTGCCATCATCAGCTAAATATGTGAATTTTAAAATTCTCCTAATTAGGCTGGAACTTTCCATAATAATGCTTCAATGGCTGAATGACAGTGGTTCTTCTGAATTTTTCATGGCAGAAAATGATAATCGGAAGATAGACTTAGTAATGTTGTATTAGTGGACTTTTTTTTTAAAAACATTTAAAAAAGAAATGCTAGATCAAAATGCACTGAAACTGGGCATATACAATGTATACGTGCATATTTTCAAGTAACAATTATTATAAAATTTGGCCCAATAATCTATGGCATGATCACAGAACTTCTTTATTCTCCTGAGGCAGTTAGGATTAAAGATTTCTTTCAGAGGAAGCTGACAGGTGGGTCGATACCTACTGTCTAAATATATTTATAAGGTGGGGTTTTTTTTGCCGTTTTCTGAAACCTGACAGCATCCAACTTGCACTGGTTTTTGTCCTCAGTGCACACTAAAAATGAAATTCTCTTGCCTTTGAAAGTTAGGCCATTTTCTATATGGAAACAAGACACAAATAAGGGGCAGTAAGAATGCAAAACACATACAGAGATGTTCTTTGTTTCTGAGAATATTCTAAAGGTGACAATATCAACTGGTTTTCCTTAAAATTAGGAACGCCATTACCTTTAGCTGTGCTATTTAAGTGCATCTTGGTGTTTGAAGAAGGCATTTTTAACACTAACTGTTTAGCACATGAAGCTATAGAGCACTGGAAGCAAATGTGGGGGAAGTGTTGCAGGTAATCTGACTTGTAAATATCAATTTCAGAAGAAAATAAATCTGACTGTGAGGCATGTCTGTTCAAATGGTTAGAATTCACATTCTAAAAACCGTGTTATGTTGGTATCTCTATTATAGGAAACAAAAAGCGACAATGCATTAACCAAAGCAACTCTTCTGGTTTCTACTAGCAAGTCATTTTCTAAAACCACGTAAGGTTTTGGATTTTGGCTCATATATACAAAGATCACAAATGTTTGCTCTAACTTTTTACTTGAATTACACTTTATAAATTACCATAGCAAATACTCTACTGTTGCCTATTTGACAGTGGCACAAATCAAAGGTATTTACACTATCATTCTACTTTCATTTTGCTATATTTACCTCGTCTGCAATATACATGAGAAATTGATAGAAAATTATCAACTTTCATAATTATCCTTTTTTTCTTTAAAAAAAAAAATTTAAAAACAGCCACAAAGAAATAAAACACATTTGTCTCCCCTGATTATCATGTGTCTGATCTGTAGAATTCTCTCTTACATGTATTTCGTTTGGTTAAGGATGATCCCCCATGGTATGAGATACAATTCAGTATCATTTAATTTACAGAAAAGGATTCTGTGGAGATTGGATTATGAGCTGTGAGCAAAAAAAAGAAAAAGGCATTACTAAATTAAGCATTAAAACCAACTCACTAATCTGATCTCAGCTTGCTGTACAGAATTCCAGGATTTTGGTACCTACTGAGGAGTTGTTTTGAGTGACCTTTAAAAACAGTTTTTCTCTACTTAATCTATAGGGTGCTTTGTGATAAAGTACATATTTCTATCATGTTACAAATTTTATTTATCCATGGCAGCCATTGTCTTCTACTCATTCTAATTCATCCCAAATGCTTTCGAGCAAGAGACAGAAATAAAGGAAAAAAATTCCAATGTTTGCTTTAAGAATGTTTAAGGAAAACTGCAGAATAACATTTTCCTCTGGCATTAAAATGGTTTTTGTTGCATCGAGCATAAAAAAATGTTTGATTTCTCACAAAGGACTGGTCTGAAGGCTAGAAGATTGGTGCAAACATGTCTTTGCAGAAAGAAGCAGTGGTCAGAGCTAGTAACTTTTTTCTCCCCAGAGTGATCCAAGTTAGGTAAGAGTGTCCTAAATATGCTTTTCAGCCCACATTCTGAAACGCTGATGGATGATACATGCAAGGCAAAGCCAAAGGCCATTAGGGAAAGAGTGAAGAACCCTCAATATGAATAATACAGCAATCGACACAAAACAACATCCCATACTTCAAACAGAGACTCAGAGAAGGCCAAAAGAGAAGAAAACCACTGCCAGCATTATGAACAGAATGCCAGCAATTCTGAAACCCAGCTGAGGAAACGGCACTTTTCAACATCTGGGATGCGAGATTGCAGCAGATGGGAAGCCAGAGAGTGAATTCAAAGTAAAGCCAGAGAAAGGCTGTATTCTTGAAGAGGGGAGCTAGAACACTGTATTATGCAGTAGGGTAACAGAATTACACCTCAGAGACCAACTGCTCTCTAATGAACACAGGGAGCCCAAAACATGTCTCATGGGTTCTAGTTCTAAAGCCACACTTAAAGTCTGGATTTACCGAGTTATCTCTTGGAAATATCTAGGAGAAGCTAAGAAACATTAAGCAGCATTTCAAGAAAAAAACATCACAATGAAACATAAAGGAAGTTTGGGAAGCAGCAAGAATCAGATGCAGCAAGTTCTATCATCAGTATTGAAGAAAAGTGTTGGCAAAGTTTACCTCAGGGGCAGAAATAATCTAACAGTAAGGAAACGAATGAGCTTGAATGCACAGAGCATCTGTTTCAGTCAGCTGAAAGGAGACAGTCTGGGGGAGGCAATTGTTTGCTGCCAGTATCCTGCCACAGGAGTTTGGCAGCTGACTGAATAGATTTTCTTTCTTTGAACATCACCAGTGTTCAGATACAGTGACAAAACTTTACTCTTTAACAAAGATTGACACGTGTCGTATCTTTTTATCTAAACAGTTTTTGCTGAAGTTTTTCAATCAGAAAGAGTATTTCTGAGGTGGAATGATATTTCTTGGGCTGAAAGAGGTCCTGACCAATAAGGAAATTAATTTTCTTTCAGTAGACAGTAAAAACAATCATTCTAAAAAAAAAAGGTAAGATTTACTTGAGATACTGAAAAACCAATTAATCTCGATAGATATTGCATTCCTGTTCACTGACATCTAAAATCAAGGTGCATACAAACTGAAAAAAGGATCTAAGGAGAGAGAAAAACACCCCAGCCCTCCCCTGCAAACACGCGTAACCAGGAGTTTTAAAAGCATGCAATACATTTTAAAGAGATGAATGAGGGGGTTGAAGAACTCTAAAGGGAGGAAGAGTTTCAACTCAACACAGCAACAACAATCAATTAGGATGCACCTACCTGCATAAGTAATCAGGCTGATTTTACCCCGGGCTGTCTGTAAGGAGGTAAATCAGGAAAGATTTGTGACTTGCAACAAAACTGATTTGTGCCAAATAAGATTAATAATTTTTCCTCTGTGTAAACAAAATAAGTTTGCAACCTATCTTCACTAGAGCTTATAAGTATGACAGCTATTAAGATTTCTGAATAAAATGTGTATTGTTTTCAATATATATAATTAGTGATCTAAACAGGGTCTTACATAAATATGGGGGGTGAAAGCACAAAATGAAATGGAAAAAACGGCTGACATCGTTTCCTTACATTTGTTCAACATTTTGTTATTCAGAACTTTACAGGCTGGCATCTACTACTATAAAGGAAACACATTTTGATTTGGAAGGATCAAAGGAAAGGTACTGAGCTTAGATTGTTGTTCCTTTTTAAAAGCCCTTTTAAGTTGGGGAAAATTCATGCATTGTCACCTCAGAGCACAATATGATATAGGCAGCTGCTTCAGGCTGGCTACGGTGTGCAGAGTTCATTGTCATGACTGGCTGACTGCTCAACTGTCAGGGAAAAATTAACAAATACGAAAAGGGGACCGTGTGGCAGTTTCCGAAACACACTTTTCAGTAAAGCATACTGTGAACTATAGACTATTGCACGTTTCAACATGACACAAGAAAAATAGGGGGTACAAAAGAGAATATACTTTGTAACATAGAAATACACAGACTAGCTTGTGCACGGAAATCAAAACATGGTTACAAGACACCACTGCAGTCAAACCTGTCTTAGAGTCTGCTTAGGATCTTAGTGACCTTAAGAAACTGGTCCAAACTGATTATCAGCAATACTTTTTTTGTTACTTTTTTTAAAAAAATATTTTGAGACCACATTTTTGATACACATATATATATTCCGTGGTCAAAACAGACAGACTTAACTTTAGCGAAACTAAATAAAAGTGCAAAAACATTCAAAAATAAAAAAATATGGAAGCATAAGCTAAAAATTTTCTGCATAGCTGAAATCTATTTAAAGCGAGTCCTTGGTAGGGGGTGCTGACAGGAGGAAAAAGCAGTTTTTTTAAAACGTCTTCTGCGTGTTTGTTTCAAATAATGCAAAAAAAAGGTCATTTGTTGGCTTTTAGAGTATTTCACAGGCAGTTCACTCCTGCGTCCTTAGATACCATGGTGGTGGCAGTGCCTCCTTCCGCGAGGTAAACAGCAGTGCTGGATTTGGAGTGGACTGCCCGGTCGCCGCCGTTGTTGTTGACCTCGCAGTGCAGCGGCTCGGTGGAGATGACCCACGTTGAAGGACGCCACCGCTTCAGCGAGTAGGGAGTCTTCACGCGCTTCTTGATCTTTTCTCCTGAGCCCGATTTGCCGTCCTGGGAGGCGTCACCTACTGAAGGAAATCGGAAACAAAAACCAACCGAAAATAAAAAACAAAACAGAACAAAAACCAAAACAGCAGAAAAGAGTATTACAAGGAGGGTAAGATTAGGCCAGCGAGTCCAGGGTTGTTATCATGCAAACCAGAAAAGAACAAAATCTTATCACACAAAAGCAACTGTGTGGCAGAGGCACGACAGGTGTATCGACTACAGTAACTGCCACTAAAACGAGGGGTGAGGTTCTGTTCTGTCAGAAATTACTTCAGTGAAGTAATTTGTGTTACCTTGAATGCACATTGGCATCAAACAGCAGAATCAGCATTTGACATTTGAGAGGCTTTTGCAATCATAGTACCTTATATTACCTGTAATGGGAGGTACAAAAAAATGTCGCTACTACAGGATGGCAAAGGCTGAACTTTTAATACATAAGTAAACCATAGGTCCCCTAATCCTACTTCCACTGGCAAAGCATTTCACCTGGAGACAAAATGGTCCATTCTCTGTTAAGGTCCTAAGTCGGGATTCAGGATGCTCGGTTGCAAGACTGGCAAAACCTACTTTAATGATGATAAAATTTCAGCAGTAGAAATCTGACTGTTACAACCTTTTCACATTACATACCTTCAAACCCTTGCTTTTCACTTCAATTAAGCTAAGTTGCTTCAGTAATATTTTTTCTTTACTTCAGCAAAATTTCAACTCAAGGCAACATGTTAAGACAAAATTAAGGTTTCCTACTTAAAAGGGACATTTAAACATTCTGCTGCTGAATATTCAACTAAATTTCTTAAAGATCTGTTCTGGTTTGTTTCTAAACATGCCTGGCGCCCCAGCTTATTTCACTAATATCACAGCGTCTGTCTAAACAGAGTCAGAGGTTTACGAGCACCTTTCAAAGGCTGCAGCACGTTCTGGAAACGCATTCTCTTAAAAAGGCACACTGGGAAGCTGCTCCAACAGCTCCAACAGGCCCAAAGACAAACTCAGAGGATGTAACTAATTAAACTCCGTGATTACATTCTTATGTAAAAGGGAGCATGCAGTTGTAACCTCTTAAATCTTTGGCTGTAAAAATCTGTAAAACTCAGGCAGTTATTCCAAAGGAGTCAACTGCAATAGATTCCTTCTCTAACTACTTTGATTAATTTTTAATACACAGATGATAAATTGACAATGGATTGTTATAATTGTTGGAGCTGAGATAGTAGAGAAAGCCTGACCCTCTGTCTAGGCTGGGCTTATAAAGTAAAATCATTGCTTTAGAAGTAATGAAGCATGTAAGTAGTTATAATAAATTATTTTAATCAATGCATCTTCAAACCAGCTACTCTTCAGAGAATGGGGAAAAGGAAGGAAAAGAAGGTATAATGTACCCCTGAAGGAAGAAATGGGAAGCTTTTTCAATATGCTTTGCAGCTGCAAGATAGGTCCCTTGAAGAGAATAATTAAAGTTAGAAATTACTTTTCCTAGAGTAAGAGTAGACAGTTAACAAAGGGACAGATTTATTCCATGTATGTGGAAGGATAATAGTGACCTAACATGCTGGAGTTGATGGAGGCAGGACTTTATTGAGAAGACTGAAATTGTGCTGACAGCAATTAAATTTATATGGGATTTAGTAAGCATGCTTTGAGGAGGGACAGAAGACAGAACTATTTTCTATTCAAGCAGATATACGTGGTTCTAAGTAAAAAAATATGAGGGAAACTGCTGAGGTTCTGCAGGCACTTACACTGCATGCTACTGCTATCCAAACTATTCGTGGCTGATAGATCCAGAGAATTAGGCCTCTGTGCTCTTCTAGACTGAGTCTGCCCAGGATTTCTCGCTACATTCTGGATGCTGACTGTAGCTGTGTCTTGCACTGGACACGGATTACTGTTGTTGTTATTGGCATTTGTTCGGCCGTTATCCAGTGGTCGCTCTCTCCTGTCTACTAGGCGGTCCAGAACACCTTCATCATGGCCAACCTGCTGCTCCCGCCTCAACAAGGGTTCATGCTCATCAGGACTTGAATTAATGTTCAGCCGGCTATCCTCTCCGCTGAACTGGTTCTGAAGCATTTCCTGGGCCCTGTGTGCAACTGAACTGGTGGTCTGCCCAGACGGCACTGTGCCATTGGCATACTGGGTTGTGCCAGCATGAGAGTTTATGCTGTGGCTTCTCCCAGCCACTCCGTTCATGGTAACTGTCACGACATGAGGTTCGGCAGCATTGATAGTGTTCATCTTGGCAACGCCTGTTTCCACTTGTTTTAAGTTTGATTTGTGCTTGCCACCAAATTTTAATCGTGGCTCCTTTGTTGAATTTTTGGTGTTTAGGGGGAGGCTAGTGGGCCTCTTCGGAAGGTTCTGTTGCTTGGGTAGAGGATAGACCTGAGCAGATGGGACATCTGGAATCAAACATGCTTGACCATTGCCAGCTTGCGTGAAGTCCTGTTGTCCTGTCACCTCTACTGCAAGTTTTATCAGTGGATAAAGCAAGCTGGAACTAGTGCTGCTGAGTGGATCTGGCCCGCTAAACTGCTTAAGTGAATGTTCCATCAGATTCTCATCAGAGCTTTCTTTCAGGTTCTTATCCACTTCTTTTGGGTCCAATTTATTTGTCTCCAAGTCCTCCTCTGTTAGCTGCAGACAAACTGGGGTGGGCCCACCTGGCTGCATGACATTTGTCGTATGTAAGTTTGTTTCATCCGAGTAAGGCATTTCGGATATGGTGGTCATGCCAGTGCTAGGAGTGAGGCCAGTTGTATTGGTGGTGGTAGTATTGGTGGATAAACTGGTGACACTTGTCTCAGGGCTAGGGATGCGAGCTTGTGCTTGCTGCCGCTCATAGTTAATGGAGTTTCTGTTCTTTTCCCCTGAAGTCAGTGGTGTAGTGGACATTGAATGCTCAGAAGAAATGTTCTTCACTATGCTGTCAGTGTGGTGGATTGAATCTTCAATGTAGGAAGAGGAGGAGTAATCTGGATAGGGCCTTATTTTTGATACACGCCTGTGATGCGACAGATTCCTTTAAGAAAAAATAAGTGACATTAAGATCACATATGTAAAAATCACCTCATACTATAAAGCCTCCCCTTTAAGAGAGCTGAATGCCTGTTTCTTTTCATGCATAAACTATGGACACATACAGTACAAACTGAGATCCTCAGTAACTTCCTTGAAAAGTCCTAAGCAGCAGCAAAGTGTTTTTACTAGGACAGCAATTTTGTCACAGATGTTATTTACACAGCTAAGTCAGGTTTCAGTAATTTTCTTCCATTTGTCCAACATGCTCTTTGTCCAGCTGACTGGTAAGGTACTGCTTTAGATGCAGAGAAGCAATGCCGAAGGAGGGCAACAAGAACTCAACACACAAGATGTAAAAAGCAATGCTGAGAAAAAGTCACAAAGTCCTAAAACCATTAAAAATCCGTTCTTCTAACAATTCAGGTATTCTGTGATTTGAACATAATTCTTTTCATTACAATAAACACTGCCACATACAGCAGCATTACTCCTCTCTCAAATCCAGATCTCTAGTGAATTCTATTAAGCACTAATGTCAGTTCTGCAAATTCTCACTCCCTCTGGATTATATGTAAGCAGAGAACGCACAGCATCTCTCTCTCACTGGGGTCAGAATAGTGATGACATAAGCGATGGCCCCACGGCTGTTTAACTAAAAAGCTACAGGTCTGAGACTCAGTGATTCCCTGAACTCCTATTGCCTGCAAATTCACAGTTTTTAGAAGAACATTTTAAATAGAAGTTTTATGCATCATTTAGGAAGAGTCCTTCACAGAATCACAAGGTTGGAAAAGACCTTTGAAGATCATCAAGTCCAGCCATTCTCATCCTAAACTAAACCATATCCCTAAGTACCTCATCACAACAAACCATCGTCAGTTTGTATCTTTGCAAGCCTATTTGGACAGTTTGCCTAAGTACAGTTTAAAAGGCCCTTCTGTGAGAAGTACTGCTGTACTGCACATAAATGGTGCCTGACTTCTGGGGGGACACAGGAGATCTTAAGAACACAAGCCTGCAGGATCATGTCATACATTTACCCATATGCAGACTAGCTCTCATAACACAGACCCACTTCATGGGTGCAGAAACCTTAAGCTAGCAGTGTGTTCTAGCTTCCTACGCAGAGTGAGCTGAGCACAGCATCGGGCCTTTGCCACTGACTGAAACCAAATGCTTTCCCTTCTTACCGCTCATTCTGCATGGCAGTTGACATAGGGTTGACCGTTGGACTAACTGATTTATTTCTCTCCCAAATCATCATGAGTTCTGCCATCCTCTCCTCAGCACACTGCGCTGTTAGTCGAGCTTCAGCATCTTGATCCCAACAGTCTTCAATTGTTTCTTTAAGTGACCTCACAGCCTGCCAGGAAACAAACAAACCCCCTTTATCTTAATTTATTTTTCCTTTGTATCATGCTTTTCATTTACTGGTTTATGACATCATTCTGTATGCATGAAAATAGCCACAAGCTGGTGAGAGAGAGAAACAGAAGACACACAGTTTTGTTCAAAGCTAGTTTACTCTAAAACTAGCATTAATAATACCACAGCTCACATACACATCACTAGGAAGACAGTTATTTAGGAAATGCTACCATTCGCCACTGCCTATAAAGGTTCAGCCAGCTTGCTCTGACGTGTGCAGGCTCAGCTACTCTCCCTGCCTTATGAAAGCTGCGTGCTAAGAATTGAGGATACGCTGGGAACACTGCCATTGTTATGCTCACAATTCAACTGATGGTCCCCGCCTTGCTTCCCTGCACTGTGTGCAAATAGCACAGCCTTGCTCATTTCACCGTACTTTTCTTCCGCCGTCACTACTGTTAATATCCAAATGCCTCACAAATACCAGTGAATTTGTCTGCACTATGGGAGGAGACTTATTGCTGCCCTTGTTTTACAGATGGAGAAACAGACACGGTTTCCTGGATCACACTGTGGGTGAATGGTGCAGTCAGGATTAGAGCTCAAGACCTCCAAAACGTGCTGCCATATGGTCAGAGACCTGGAGAGGAGACAACTGAAATTAAGAGCACAGAACACTTCTGCTTCCACTGTACCTGGAGTACAAACAACAGGCAGCCATTTATTGGCCCCTGCTGCCAATTTATGGCCCATGGATACGATTTCATTTGCCAGATCTCAGATCTACAGCCCTGGCTTTAGCCTCTCCAGCACCACTGAGTGTGCACGGTCCCAGCTGGGCACTAAGGCATTCGGTAGGCCCCTCTGACTACCTCCATGCCAGAACTGCCCTGCTCACCTGTGGCAGCAAAGGCCAAGACCAGCTCTGCAAGCTAGCCAAGAGCTCCCTGCCCGCAGAGTGGGCTCCTGCTTCACGATGCAGCTATGGCTGCACAGGTGGGACGAGCTACCACACAAGCAAATCTTCTACCTCCCTTCCCAGAGATCCAAGAGGGGCTGAACAACTGCACCCCTCTTTGCTGAGGGATGTAAGTCTAAAAGCACCCTCAGGGGCAGTGACTCTCCCAAAATAAAAGGCCTTTGTTTGGCTTTAGGACTTGATGCAGTCACTATTTAGACATATCTAAATGTCAGTGGACACACTGATCTCCTGTCTTGCCCCCTTGGTAAGGCTCTCCCCTACAGGTTTCACCAGCATATATATAACCAGTGATTAATTTAATATTGTCTCTCTTCTAGCAGATCCTTCGCTTTCACTGTTTTAAGGATCATGAAAGGAGCACGCTGATGACTCTATAGACACATAACAAAACTGAAGTTCTAGAGCCTCATGTTTACCACAGTAATGCATTTTCTATTAATTTCAAGTTCAAAGAGATTTACACTAAAAAGCACTATTTAGAAATTCCAGCACCCATAAAAAAGATAGAAGGGACAGGAACTCTGCATTAACCTGTTATTCTATGAATATCCTCCAGTCCTAACCACTAAAGTCAAGCCTGGGCCCTGCTTTGGCAAACGAGCAAGAATGCTGCTAACATCTCGGCTCAGTTTGTAGCCCTCAGATTATTTTATGCATGTCATCTGCTCAGCTTGTCAATTTATACTGTGAAAAACAACACTGCTCATCAAGGTCCGCACCATAACGCATATGTTCAAGAAGCAGACTGAGACTGCATAGGCAATCATAAATTTAGGATTCCACGTCTTTTGAGTGCCTTAATTACGTGACATAAAAAATAAACCACTGCTTTTTATTTCTATTTCTCAAATGAAAAGGGCAAATACATTTCTCTAAAAGAATTTGCATCGAAGTATCATAAGCCAGCATGTCAGTCTAGCTTTAAATAACAGACAAAAGTTTTCTATCCCATGCATTAGATACAGGAGGATAGGACCTGGGTCCAGGGCAAGGTTATCTGGAGCTTAGTTTTCTACAGTATCTCCCCCTTGCAGTGCTCATTCAGATATTATCCTAGGGTGGAGCAGGTTGTTTGATACCCATAAAGGAACTACAGATTGTTTATTTATTCTTCTCTTAAGGCAATGGTGTAGATCTACCCTGAGAGCCAGACTTATCACCATTGTTATTTTGAATTTTTGAAAAAAATTAGCAACAACACAAAGGATGTGCTTGGCAGTTTAAACATGGGGATCATTATCAGCTCAGTGTCTAATAATGCTGGAGTCTATCAGCTTGTAGGAACATAATTAAGTAGTAGTCTGCAAAACATAACTAAATCAGCTCAAGGAGGTTTGTTTTAACTGTCTTCAGAGCCAGCTGTTAAGCTTGGTTCTTCCAATGCTGCATTTGCCAACACAGCTATAGTTAAAAACAGTTGGGGCATTGATTTTTTTTTTTCTGCCCCCCAAAGACTGGTCAAAATTGTATAATAAAAGAACCTCTCTACAAAGCTTTCGACTCAGTTACAACATGTTTTACAACAGTGTGAATACTGGAGGCTGTGCTCTTCTCTGAAAATGGTTTCATAGATATCTACAAGTACCAGCACAGATGAAGCCTCAGGCTCCCCACTATCTGCACAGTAGCCACGTACTTATCGACTAGCCAAGCCTCCGAGTACTGAAGGGCATAATTTCAGTAAGGGAATAACTAGAAGTATCTTTTTTTAAGGAAGAGTCAAATTTTCATACTTGCTATCAAGCTGTTTTAGCTTAAGCAAGTTACCAGGTGTGAGGTGAAACCCAGTAACTCTTTGCATTTCACTTTGCTTGTACCAAAAGACAAGAACCCCCCCAAGCTAAGAGGGCTCACATTACCTCACCTTTGCTGCCGATGAAAGTCGGCACACAGACTTACCAGAGTGCAGCTGACTTGCTGTGGCTTGTTGGCCTGCAGAGCAAGCAAGGCTCTAAGCCATGGCTCTACCAATCCAAAACAATGAACAACATTACTGTGTTTGTAGCCTTGAATATAAAAATTGCAGCTCAAATGAAGCCATATAAAATTTCTAATGTAGTTATAATGGAATGATTGCTGGAAGCTGTATCCTCTGCAAGTTCTGAGGACTACACTTCAGAAAAAGTTTATTAGAGTGTTTATAGATAATAGTTTTGGAAGAGTATATTTACATTTTTGCCAGCTATTTTAGGGTGTTATTAGTTTGTAACATGTCAAAAGGTAGAAGCTGCCTTTGTGTTTCATGCTGAGCATACACAGCACACATGGGCACTCCACCCGTAATACCACAGATACTAACGGTTAATATATAAAAAGTTGTGATAGGAGTAGTTTTCCTTAGAAGAAACCTAGCTTTCATGTCAAGGCCAGGTTGGATGGGGCCCTGGGCAACCTAGTGTAGATCCAGGCCTGAGGTTGGTGGCCCTGCCTGTGGCAGGGGGGTTGGAGCTCTGTGATCCTTGGGGTCCCTTCCAACTCATATCATTCTATGATTCTATGAACTGAATTCAGTATTTAAGAAGTCCAGACAGAAACAGTTCCCAATCCTTGAATGTTAACAAAAATTTTAAAGAAAGAGCAAATTAAAAAGTTGCTTTTTAAGAAGTGAGTACAGAGTATAGCTGGTTTCTGTTCTATCTCACCAGGCTGTTCTCCTTCCACGCTTCTGGGAATTTTGGTCTTTGCTTCTCTCTAGACACCAAGACTTGCATATCTTCAAAAGTGGGATGGTTTCCGACTTCTGTCTGGAAAGCCATCTGGTACTCTGGCACAGATTCCCCTGTTAGCAAAAGAAAGAAGGAAAGAAAAAACCCACAGATTAAAAGGCAGAGCAAGGGCTTTCAGGTGCTGAAAGGTAGTATCAAAGTTGCTGTCTCTTGAGACGTTCCCCACTTTCCCCCAAAGTCTTCACAAAACCCCTGAATTAACTGCACATGAATGACGTGTTGTTCGGCAGCCTCTCAGAGGACAGCATCTCCAGTCTTTGCTGGCTGAGTGGCACATTCAGAATGTCTCAGAGACTGAGGATGACACCTAATTTCTGTGAAACGTCGCTGACTGAATATATTCATGTACTTCATTTGGGAGGAAGCCCAGCAAGATTACAAGTTTCTGCACATAAAGTGCAGCTGTGACTACAGAGAGAATGCCACGTGCCAGATTAACTCTGTGTGCTCCACCCTGGGAAGAAGATGGTGGTCACGACACAACCTTACATGTTAAATTTTAGGAGTCTAATTCCTCTTGTTTTACAATACAGGTATTTCCTTGATTATGTTACAGGATTTCCCTGAATTGTCAATGTCATTAGCACAAGTACAACTGACTAAAGGCTACATTAAATCCGCACTTTCCCATCCATTCTTTCATGAGGGAAATCTGAAAGACACTTCAGGCACTGTTATCAGCCTTTGCCATCAGCCCAACTCCCAGCGTTTGTAAATTCTAGATAACAACAACAACGCTCAAATTCCACATAACCATGAGGCCTGCAAACTGTTTAAACAGGTAATTTGAAGTCTCAGAATGAACCAGCTTCACACTCAAGCACACTGTACTGACAACCATCACTTGAACGCTAGATGGCACCGACTTAATGGCAAAAACAGCTGAGAAAATTATTTCCCTTCTCCACTTTAAAAAGCCATGGCTAGCCACGAGCTTTGGTTGCTGGTACCACTTTTTACTACTAGTATTTTTTCCAGTTCTTTTAGTTACCTGGAAAGAGGTCTGTACATCTCATAAATATCTCCCAGTAGATAAGGCCTAGTGCATACATATCTACTTGTTTCAAAGCAGATTCACAGTCCCTCAAGTTCACTGCTCCTTCAAGCACTTCTGGGGCCATGTAGCGGATTGTACCGACCTGGAAAAACGTAAAATCAAAGCTTCAAATCAGGAAGCAATTTCCAAATTCAACTGATTATGTATAACTCAACTTTTTTAGTACCATGCTTTTTTATTTTCTTCAGCTAAGGCCAATGTTGTTCTCTTCTAATCAATGTCCATGACTTCTAGATGCTTATCAGGAGTCCAGTCGTAACAAAACTCTTCCCCTACTCTGTCACTTCTTTGAATGTACCAAAACAAAATAATTTTGTCCATTACTCCATGTTCTCGTATGCAATATACACAGCAGAAATGTTTCTTTCTCCTGAAATGACTCTGTTAAACACCAAGGTACCCATCATACGGAAAAGGCTGCTGCTGAAGAATAAAATTGTTCTCTTTACTCCTGGACTGTCGGTGAGGAATTTCCCTACATCTTCCACAGGCAGAAGCTATTAACTGCTTTGGAAGATACCTGTTCATTTCCACGGGGAAATACATGAGATGGAGCAATCACTCATCAGTACCTGCAGGACAGCAGTTTGACAGGATTATTCCACATCCCTATATTTTAAGCAGTGGTTTCCCTGTGTGTTTGTTCAGTAAGGAGAGATCTAAAAAGAGGACCTGTGCACTAGGTATTGTTAATGTAGTGCTTGCTAATGGAAGGTGATTGGCACTGCGAAACATGTTCTTTGAGTGAAATGTAAAGATTTTCTGTAAATGCAGAAAGATGACATATACTGAAAGGACTTTCACTCTGTTTAAAACAGTCTCGTATTTCAATAGCCTCTTATTATAGTGTCAGTGTATTTATGCTTATACAAACAGAAAACAACAAAAAAACCCCAACTCTCTAGATCGCAGCATCATAAAAAAGAAAGCTTAAGAAATTAGTTTCTTCTTTCTGCCAAGGATCCATTCTAACCCACTCCTAGCAGATGTTTTCTCAATCTGTTCCTTAAATTCATTAAATGACGCAAATTCTGTACAGCCTCTCTCAGCAGCCAGACCTTCCCGGCCTTCTACACATTAGAAAGGTTTCAGTGTAAGTAACCTAAATTTTCCCTGCTACAATCTAATCCCATCATCTCTTGTCCTATCCACAGTGAACGCAAACAGTTTATTCCTTTCTCTTTGTAGCAGCTTTTGACATATTTGAAGAGCTGTACCTGTCTTTACTTCCCTAAAAAACACTCATTCTTTCATGTGTTTCCATAAGGCGTTCTTTCAAGCATCCCCTGTTATTTGGTCCGTGTCTTTCTACATGCACTTACTCTCCCCCATATACCCCATTTAAAGTCCAGAAAAACACAGATGACACTCAGAGAAATGGTTCTAAGATGTAAAACACGGTATATCACCATATTGGAAATATTAAACACCAAAACCACTGAAGAATGTTTAGTCTTCAGTTAATTCTCACAGTACAAGACCAAAGGGACCTGTACCACCTAATCACAGACAGCATGGCAACCAAACCTACCTTCCATCTTCTCATATATCACGTGGAAAACTTCAGTCTCCAGGGCTGCAAATTTATCACATTTCACATTTGTTTCTGAGCACTTTGAGAATAAAACTGGTTTCTTCCTATCACGGTTTTGGCCACTTCTCACCCATACTGCAGCAATTCCCCCTTACAGGAATTGTACCACATTTACCTTGTAACAACAGAAACAACTATTTCCCAGCATTACTTCCTTTATTACAGCAGTTTATCCCCACTTGTACTTACCTCACTAATGGCTGCGTTATCCTCCTCACCTGGGCGTACCAGTCTGTTTCCAGTTAACTTCATGGAGAGTCCAAAATCGCTAATGACACAGGTTCCATCATTCTTCACGAGTACATTGCGGCTGTTCAAGTCACGATGGGATATTGCAGGTTTGTAATGGTCTAGTTGGACATATGGAAGTGCCTGTTATTATGTGAGCGGTTCTACTGTTTGGCAAAATGAGAGAACCTCATGATGTCTGCTCAGCTATTACAAACAGAAAATCAGCTTATCTTTTAAAAAGCTAACATTTAATCTCTTTATAATGAGCTCCAGAGGATGCTATCTATAGAAAACTGACTGACATTCAGAGTTTCGTTTTATCTATGCAATATATTAGGCTACTTCTATATACAGGCATAGTGTTTGCCATTACACTTCTTTCCAAGGGATATTTCAAGTTTTGGCAGGGAAGACAGCGTGTACTTAAGCACAAACGTGCTGCCACAGCCCGGACAGCCATTCCAGATCTTCTCTCTCATATCCACACTCCTGTGTCAAGTACAGCATCAACTATTTACATTATGATTGGGATTGGCACATATTCAGAAGAGATGTAGACAATATCATTCCAGAGTCTGAACATGTTCATCTTGCAGGGGATTTTATCTTTTCTAAAGAATTATCTCAGTTGTTCCTAGTTTCTATGCTATTTATTTTGTTAGTAAAGCAGCCAGCACTATAGAACCGGTTTTACTATGGCATTTATTCTACTCCACAACTTCTTTCATAGCATTCATAGACCAGCCTATGGCTGTCTCTTCTTTATGCTGGAAGGTTTACATAGTTTTTGGCTGCTAATGGACACACCTGTCTGCACATTTTGAAATGATGAAGTTAGGATGATGTCTGCAGTTTCAATGGCACACAGGAATACTGATTTAGCTATCTTCACCCTTGCACTTTTTAACTGCATCTTCAGTTCTCCATCTTCAGTAGAGTTGATGCTTAACACTGAGATATATAGTTTGGAATTTTAATCCAAACATGAGCTCCTTAACACAGAACTAGCGATACCATCATTTTATTTACTGTTCAAAAGCTAGCGCTTAGCGCCAGACCATGTTCTGCAGCCCAATACGTCACAGACCTCAGAATATCTGCTTTACAGTCGTGACACTTCTGCTGCTGAACTGCTGGCTGAAGCACACAGGCAGATGTATAAAGACGGAATCAATATGTTGTCACATCCAGTCCTCTAACAAAACACTGCAAGTCCAGCAGTATCATTTGCACGCAGTGAAGGCTAGGCTCACACCTCAGACAAAAATCAAGAGGTACGATAAATAAAGCTACAGTGGAGTTAAAAGATGTAATTATTTCTCTTTGTGTATACAGTTCACACACAAACTAAAAATTGCTTTGGTGATTTGTGTCTGTACTGCAAAAACAAACAGAACACCCCATCTGTTTGCTTTCTGCTAGTCAGACATCCAGTGCTTCAGGTCTTCAGTAATCTGTTGCCATGATACAGCAGCACTGCACAGCTCTGCCTCCTCCTCTCACCCTTCTCTGGGGCTCTGCTGGCTTTTACTCCATGTTTTCATACAAGTGCCACAGACGCAGCCCACATCATGGGATTGTTCAAGAAGGAAAGAACACATGAGAAGTTCTGAGTAATCTCTATTTGCATTCATCACTTCCAACTCACCGTACTGTCACGGAGGAAAAAGAAAGGCAGGAATCCACAACCTGTCAGAAATATGAGTTAACTTGAACATCCTGGCCTCCCTTCTGGCCTTACCTCCTCGAGGCAGCTCCGTGTGCAGGTACGCCAAGCCCCTAGTTATAGAGTGTGCCAAACGGCACGAACTCACCCAGTCACTTGTGTGGAGACTCAAATATTTGCACAAAGAACCCTAAAAAAAACCCAAAACAACCTCATTACTGCGTTGAATAACTCGAAATCTTTAAGACAGGTTTATCCATTGCTCCTGAAAGGTGTAATCCTGCAGCTGCTTCTGTGATGTTCTAAACATCTGTTTCCAGATGTTCTAAAACACAAAACTGGACCAAAGTTTCATTAATTTCTTGTGCTGTCATTTGGTTTATATAAAGAAGTGAAACAGAAAATTTACCACAAAGTAAGAGGGATTACCTTTAGGAATAATGACATTAATTACAAAACAAAATCAAAGCATGTACTTGATTTATTCTTTCTAAAGTCTTGTTGAACAACAGAAGAAAGGTAAGTGCAGATGCAACAGCCTGGGTTACTAAACAGTGGCCATCAGCATTTACAGAAGAACACTCCACATCTCTCACTGGCATCTCCCCTGCTATAATCTATTTGTGTAGCAAAACAAAAATACCCCAAAGGCAATTCAGAACAGGAGCGAGTCCACACACACTGAAGAAACAGGAAAGAAAGAATGCAATGTTCCTCTTCTCTTGAAATGAAGTTAAATGTGCTAAGTGGGGAATTTTAAACTAACTTGTGGTGGAATCCCCAAGAAAATCAGAAAGAAGGGAGTCACAAGTATGACACTGAGATTTTCTAGAAACTAAGACTGCTATCTGAAACAAGAGCCAGATCCTTTGAGAAGGTTTTATGTATAGTCACTGGTGACGATATACTCAGCTTAAACAGCCCAAATCCCTGTGCATGAAGAACAAGTTGCCCAGTGACCTCTGCGTGGATAGTAAAATATATTCATGACGACAAAGTACCCTATTTATATCTGTAATTTTAAAGATGTGCCAATGAGTTAAAGAATTCTATTCTTTTTTGGTTGTTATTTCTTCTTTAAAGCTTTTTAAGAAATACAAACACTCTCATTAGCCTCCAAGTGCCAGCAGCTTGGGTTCCGTGACAGATTTCCTTGGCTCGGTGGGTTGGGACTCCCGCTCATTCTAACAGAGGCCACGGGACTATTGTTGTGGTGTGTCTGGGAAACACTCACTGTACAGAGATCCCAAACCAACTTCAAGATCTTTCTGCTGCAGCTCTTGCTAGCCACCCGATGCTTTGTAAGCTAGCTGAGGACTGTGCTCTTCTGCTTTTAGTGAAGTTCAATGTAAATGACAACTGGAAAAAGTTTTAGTCAAGATTTAGAGAGATGTGTGTTTGTAACTAAGATTATTCTTGTCAGAGTTGGGATTTACATGTTAAATTGAGGACATTTGTTCTGATTATAACTTAAGATAAAATTGATGTTTTTCTTGTAAGAGTAATAAGATTCTACAGTGTGTTTTATAACAATTGTTCCATTGTTCTAAAGAGAAGATAAATGTCTGACTACTGGGGGTGATAATTCTGTGGCTCTTAGCTATTTCCTACTATGTCATCCCTTGCAACATACTGTTTATTCACCTACACACCTCAGAGTACCATCACACTGACTGATAAAATACACGTGTCCATTTATTACTTGCTGGCCTGCTTTTGCTTTTTTTTGGTCTGAAGGCATGTTTGGATAAACAACACAATTTGGGTTAAATCCACTTGTCTTTCTTTCAATGTGGATCACCAAGAACAATTTTCTGGGTGAGTGTTCCTATTTCCAAGAAGGAAAGTTTTTTGAGGGAGAATGCTGTTTCAGATGGGGAGTATTTCACCTGTGCATCTATAAGGGTTACTCCTTATTGAGGTAAAATTTACGGCTCCTGTTTGAACAGTGCAATTTGCTTTTAGTAGAGCTCCCACAGCAGGCTTCCTTCTCTGCTGTAAGCTCCACATACAGCAGAACATCTGCTTGCTGAATTAAGGATCACACTGTGCATTAATTACACCTGCTGTGCACTTTTTCCAGTGACTTCCAAACCTCGCTGTTCTTCTCTATTGAGAAAGAACCTGATAGAATGATGTCATAAATCTCATCTGTGCATTTAATCAGATCGTGAACAGATCCTGTTTATTTGAGCAACAAGGCACAATTTTCAATCAAATTACATTTCAGCTGAAAATCCTTTCATTCAAGAAAGCAGCAAAACCAGATCACCTTTAAGACAGTTACACTGTGCCCTCCAAGGAGCAGAACACTCCCTGGATTTCACTTAACTCAATTAACTGGCAAGAGGCCTACTCCGCCAGAGCAGGCCCGAGGTGACCTGCTTTGCCACTCCATCTGGTAAGGGCATGGCTGGGTTATTTCTATGGTCATTTGTCATCTCTGCAATCTCTCCTTAGATGCCCACCTCTTATAACCTGACGTGATTATGTGTGTTCTGACTTAAAAGTTTCAGTTAAGATACTCTATTTGTGAAGTGCTATGTTGCCTTAAATTTTTGTATATATTTAGAAATTTATAGACACATATGCATTTAACTTCCAACACAAGCCTAAGTCACCCTAAGACGGGCTGTCATTACAGCTGTTCATTACAGTTCTGGGGTTTTTTTGCTACTGGAATGGGCAGCTTTTGTCCTGGTGTCCCCATAACAAATCAGGCTTCAGCCATCACCTTTACACATCAGAGGAAATACGGATCTGCTTACTTAAGAGCAAAGTACTCATTAAAAAAATATTTAGCTGAACAATTAAAGTCCTTCCCATACACAAGCCCCAAGATAAATTGTGAAACATAATTTTTAGCATTTTCATATATATAACCCCCCATGTACACTGCAATTTATGTTTTTTCCTGAAAGCAATTCACATTTACACTCTGTATTTTAAAAACTTTTGTTTCCATGTATGTGTGTACACACACACAGGGCTTCAGGAACTCAAATCAATGAATTTGAGGGATGTAAGCATTCAGTTAGCTAAAGAGATCTGAAGATATGGTTCTGGAAGGTAAGGCTGCCTTCTTAAGATTTGTCCTACATCATCAAGATACAGTACAGCAGAATTAAATACGGTATGCCACAAAAAGCTTTCAAGCAGGTAACAGGATAAAAAGTCAACATGATTCATAGTACCACAAACTAGGCTGTCAACAATATTGGCTCTATTATGTTTCATTGTAAAAAAACCCCACCATTTACAGCTACCGAGTGAGGTCATAGCTACCATAACAGAGATATGATGTCTTAATACTAAAAAGTTTAAAATTTATTAAATTATTTTTAAGCAAAACCAACTTTCAAATTCTGTCCTTGAATATTGCACAATTGACTAAAAAAAACCCTGCACCATAACCAAGAGCAAATACTACAGCTAAGAATTTCTAAGACTACTTTTGGTAGCACTAGATGGGAAATCTTAAAGGATATTACAGTAAACCAAATTGAGCTACTCTAAAATTGTAATTTATATAGATTTTTTAAAAAAATTATTACAGTGCAAGAAGCAGCAATGAAAAACACCAGCAAAGTACATCCTTTTCATGTGGCTATTTTTAGGAATCTAAAACAACACGATTGATTTTTTTGAAGCACTTACATTGGGGTAATATTCCATCACCAATAAATACTCCATACGGCCATCTGCAGTGAACCTCTCATCCCCCACAATGAAACGGGCAATGTTGTCATGTTCCATCAGTGGAATCCTGTATATGCTTCTCTCATTGACAAAATTCTGACGATTAGCAAATGAAAACACTTTCACAGCAACTGGACGCTCATCTAGGGAGCCTTTATACACTGCTCCGTATCGCCCCCGGCCAATCAACTGCAAAACATTTTAAATAATTAGTACATTAAATAATAAAAAAAGAGAAAATAATCCAAGTTTTTACTCTATAAAGATTGCATGCCAACTTTTATACCAACTTGTACCATAAAAAATATTGAATATAGCGAACATTTTGTATTGAAAACTAGAATTGGATTACTGTCATAAAAGTTACTGGAGCTGGAAACCTCAGTGTAGGGCAACTTAGATCTTACAGAACTGATCAATAGTCTGAACATCCAGTAAAGAAATAATAAAGAATCTATTCAGCAGTTTTATGTACAAAATCAATAAAATCCATGTGTTTTGTGTGTATTAAACTTTTGCCTACTAAACATTTATAACTTTTATGTGATCGATTTTAATTAACTCCAGAGATCGCAGGCATTAAGCTAAACACTTCAGGTTTAGGATAGCTTTATAAGCTGTATCTTCTGGGTTAGTAATAACAATATACGCATTTGTAGAGCAAAAGAGATACCAAAAGAGGTAAACAGGCTTTAGCAGAAAGGAATAATTAATTCTTGACTACCTGTGAGTCTTTATTCTAGCCCCCACTAAGTTAGACAGTTTTCGCTGAACAGCCTTTCCCATCTCCATGGCAACTGAAGAAAGATGTGATGTATGCTCTAAACCAAAACATAGGACCACCACCAGGAAAAGTCTTTATTTCTGAAGCTCAACAAATTTTAACTACAGAAGAATTTAAGCATCTATTAATTTTCAGGAAGACCCAGACATGAAAACATAAGGATTTCATGGCCTAGTATCTTTTAAAATTTTTAATATTTACAAATGGAAGAGGAATAGAAGGCAGAAGGGGTTGCAAAAGTAATGATACTAAAGGTTATAAAATTGTCTCAGAGGAAAGTTTTCATTGATAAGTATCCTGTAACAGACTGACTTTCAGTTTCCCAGACCTTTCATGCCCATGGATTGCGAAGCAGCAGCGAGTCACTTCAGGGTACAAACCTGGAATGTATTCTACCCACAGAGATGTGAAAAGGCAGGCTCAGGTTAAGACAATTTGTTCTGCAATATCCTATGACTGGGAGTGACGAGTCAACTCCTTAGGATTTAAGAAAGAGGACAGAAGTCCCCATGGCAGATCTCTCCACCAACAAAGTCATTGCTTTTCCCAAGATTACATGTCAGTATGAGTAATTTCAACTGGGGCTTTGCACACTTCTACAATCCACATCCTTATACTCTTACAAACTCTGACTTGACTCTTTCTTATTGGCAGAAGGCACCCAAGATTCTCTGCTGATTAGTCTGCTGACATCATTAGCCCAGACCACACCGTGTGTCTGCAGTCTGCATCGCTAGGTGTGATTTCTAATGGGCAAAAAGAAGAAAAGTATCACACTGAATCTCTCAGTTCCTCTACTCATTTATATCTGGTTAAAAGCTTTTAAAAATTCCCTAAGTTCTATCAAGCAGACCAATTGAAAGCGTAACACTTTGCAGTTTTCCAATGACACACGTAATACCAAGCTGAGCAGAAGGTTCTGGTTGGCCTCTAGTTGCCATGGAGATAGAGCGTACCCCACTGTGAAGAATGGCTGTACATAAATGCACCACGGCTAAAACACACTGCCCTACCTGCAGCAAAATCTTTATTCCAATTGTGTTACTAAAGCATTTCAAATTACTATGGTAGGACACTGTGCTAGAAGTGATCAGAGGAAAGCAAAAAGATGGACCTTTTGATGTACTACTGAAATACAGAACATTCCAATTCCTCCCATTACTTCCCAGTGTTCTGTACTTTTTTTCTCAAGGTAGAACGTGCTCTAGCTAATACCAACAATACTACTAACAAAGCCAGGCAAAACGTAACTGATAACACTTTTGGTTGGGTTTGGGTTTTTTCCTTCTATTTCTTTTCAGTTCTTTTTTGTGAGTTAGAAGAACACATTGTGGAAGCCCTGTAATGAAATTTAACTATACCTGAGAGGTTGTGTGACCACAAGTGTTACATTGAATAAAAATGAAGATTAAGAATCAGAGCTGAACATTTACCTCTAACAACTTCAGATTATCCAGATCCAGTGAGGGCTCTGATGCTGCTGCCTCCATCATGTTCATACTATGCAAACCTTGTTTACGGTCTCCTATGGAAAGGGGGGTGGGAATCAGACAGTTTCCTTTTTTTGCCACGCTACCAGGGAACACAATACAACTTACCTGGGACTTGGCAGAAATACAAACTGTAGGTAAGGACATAACAAGAAAAAAGAATCTTGTAAAATCTTCTGGGGAGTCAGTAAAATCAGCAGTGAAGGTGCTGATAGCTATAAACCTAAGGCTATCTGCTACACAACTATTTTGACAATTGAATGTCACTGGCAATAACTATAAAGCATGTTCACAACCTCACTTAAGCTGTGTCAAGCAGGGGATTTGTTGAAGAAAAGTGGGTCCCAAAACGCCAGCTTGGAGAAACCATCTATCTCTCTGGGCTGTTATGAAAAGGATATCATCATAAAGTGTCAGAGAGTAGAAAGGGGAGCATTACGTACAAACATACAAAGGGACTGGAGACAACAAAAGGCATAAATATAACTGTGAGGAATACTCAAAAGAAGAATTAAAAAAGTAGGATCGTTAAACCCTACCTGCAAGCATCCTGTATCCAAAGAACAGAGCGGCAATCAAAACAGCCAGTACAGACACAGATGCAAGGGCAATAACTATAGTCTCATCTCGATGAAAAGAATGAGAAGAATCTGAAAGAAAAAAAGATGAAGACTCTTTAATTGTAAATTTGAAACAATCTGCACTGTAAAACATGTAATTGTTATTACAACAATGAAGGGGAAAAAAATTGTCCTCTGGATTGTAAGGCATTGCACTAAACTCCTCTTCATCTTAAAATCTAGGAATGGCAAAGAGCTGATGAGCTCAAACACAGCTGAGCACGCATTCGTCAGCAGCTTTTCCCAGTCTTCCCTGCCACCACAGAGAGAGGCACCAACAGCAGAAAGTGAATCTTCTGTCTAGCTGGCCAAATCCAGCCCAGCCACGCAAGGCCAAGCCCTGTGCTGCTATCTGTCCCTTAATCCAGTTTCCTGGTATGAATCAGGTTTGAAGCCTTTTTGTTTCCCAGAATTAAAAATCTCCAAAAAGTTTACTAATAACCAGCAGATGTGATGGATATTGAATGTTTTGTATTCAAATACCTACAACATATATTAGAAACATTTCTGTCCATTTGTGCAAATAGTTTCAAATGCTTTGGGGTTTTGTTTTGTTTTGTGCCAGCGCTCAGTTAATTTTTAGCACAATTGCCACTCCTTAATTCACAAAAAGACAGACATGTCTCCACAGATTGCAGCAGAGTATCACGAAGCCTGAAACAACAATAAAACATTAAACAAAATTAAACAGCTTTATTAACCCTTTTTAAAAACAGCATTTATTTTTTTTTTCAATGTATTTGGTTTGTTATTGGGGTTTTTAGGTTTTTTTCTTTCACTGAGGGGGGAAAAGTTTTCAGGAAAAAAAAAAAAAAATCTGTATCTTGAATGGCAGCTTAATGCTTCTCCATGGCAGACCCCAGCCTTGCTTCTTGCAGGCATATAAAAATTCAGTCACTTTAATATAAAAATTTATTACTGCAAATATTCCTCTGATGTCAGAATCACTGGAATGTGGCACTAAAAGACCTCATTTACTTTGGCTTCAAAACCAAGTTTGGAAACTATGTTTAAACTTGTCTTATGTATCGCTAAAAGTACTCCTTAAAAGACCGTAATGAGACCTAACTATGCTAAAACCACAAAGTAGAAAATGCACACAAGGCTTAAACATTGGGTAAATTTTTAGGTGAGACTGAAATTTATCCCAGTCTACACTAGCTGAATAAACTCACAAATTCACTTTGCTTGAACTGCAGTTAAAAGAAATTAAATATGATTCACTTATTCCAGTTCCCACTGTGGACAGACACAAGAGAGCCAGATGAGAAAGCACATTTAAAAGACAGCAGCTTCCATTTTTACATAACCATAATGGTAAGAGGAAATAATAAAAAGCCAGTAAAGGTAAAACAGAATACCAGAGAGAGCATTTCAGCTGTGATAGAACTATGTGAAAAATCACCCACCAAAACCAATGTGCAGCTCGTATCTGATAAAACCTTTAAATAAGAGGCAGCTTGTGATAATCGCAACACCATCAAATTCAAATTTGTTCCAGCAAAACAAATACCATCACTACTGGTTTTGGTGAAACAAGTTTCACTAAGAAAATAAACTATTGCCACAGAGCACAGTGCTGTGGAATAGGAGTTCCATTGCGAGGAGATTAAAAGATACACGTCACCGTTCTCAACTGAATTCAAAACATACACATACCTATGTATTAAAAAACACATCATCATGAAGGAAACTGTTACATCATACAAAGCTATATAAAATATTACACAGGTGTAAAAAGTTGAATAATGGCTGGCAGGGAAAGCATAAACTTTTCATATTTTTGTGAGCAGAATTTACATTTTATTGGCTTTTCTTCTAAAACATAGGTAAATGTGGCGGGGTTTGCACCAGTTCAAGAGAGTGCCTGGCACGTACTGAGGAAACGCAGGCTTGCAATATTCTTCGACCATGCAACCGGGGCGCAGTGATTTACAACCTCCCTATTCCTAAACACAGAGCAATCTTCCACTCTTTGCCAAAGGCTACCTAGTGCCTATGTTTGATTGCTGTACTTTAGCTCTTCTTACAATCAAAGGGTTAGCAACATGCCTCCATCCTCAGGGCCCCCCTCTACCCAGGAATAGGATTTTGCTGTTCCTCCCCTTCTAGCAAGGCCCAGGGCAAGAGCATCCTGAGAACACGGGTTATTTGGGTTGTTTCACAGCTCTGGCTGCATTGGCACACTCACTCTTTTTCCCGTTAGAAGCTCGTGAATGGTGGCATTATGCAGGCTGGAGAGCTACTAGAAAATCTCCAAATAACAGTGTTTTTTTGCCAATCTGCAGCAG
The DNA here is from genome assembly GCA_020800305.1 of Porphyrio hochstetteri. Classification (NCBI taxonomy): domain Eukaryota; kingdom Metazoa; phylum Chordata; class Aves; order Gruiformes; family Rallidae; genus Porphyrio; species Porphyrio hochstetteri. The sequence goes on along the minus strand of CM036910.1, from coordinate 14,667,819 downwards.
AAAAACATGCAGAGAAAAAGGATTATTGCTTTCTCGTTCCTTGACGGACCATCATCCCCTCTGGGGCCTTTTCTCTGTAGCAGGTAGCTTTGCAGCCCAACCTAACCTCAAAGAACTTCCCTGGCCTCCAACAGCAAAGAATGTTTTCATTTTTTCTAAGCAGAATTGTTTCTTAACAAATCTCAGCTTGGTTTATCGTGAACTAATTTTAAATTCTTATAAACATTTTAAAATAACGTCAACATTGCAACAGCCAAGTCAGTCCTACAGCGCGAGTTACTTCTGTCAGGTGGTTCAGCAACATTTATAAATCTAAGAAGAAACACAAGTTTCTTAATAAGGGTAACTGAGCATCTCAGTGGAGAAGTAATGTGCAGCAAATATGAGTGGGCAAAACACTGCACATGAAGGCCACTTGTTTCCCAGCAAGGACAGTTTGATGATCTTTCACTTGTAAATCTATACAAAAAAGCAAAGCACAAAAGAAACACAATGAAAAAAAGCCCAGGTGGACCCCAACACTCCCCCCCCCAAGCCCCCAAAGAAGTGTTATTTCTATCTGCCCTCTATCTGCTTTGTATGACAAATAACTTCTGACGCCAGATTATCAGTCTTTTAAAAACAGAACTACAGTGATATATCACCTGTTGACTCAGCTTTAAAACCTTCCAAAGCTTAACAAGACTCTTATTAACATATTCATTTGTTCAATCCATGTCTTTCTTTGGATCGATTTCATCTTTAGCCTCTTACACCAGACTTGCCTTTAAAAGTGCGGATGGGAAATACTAGCAAAGTCAAAACCAGACAGAATCTCTGAAGGCATTTGCAGAAGTTCACATTTTTGCTTTCATCTGCTTTTAAGTAAAATAATACATATTTTATTTATACATACACACACGTGTCATACTTCCTTTGATATTAATTGGAGATGCATTTTAACTAGCTCTCCAAATGGCACAACTACATTGGTCAATAAAAGTATTTACTGACCTGTAAGCAAGGCAGTTTAATACGAATGCAAAATACACACATATACAAATTTATTTTCACTTTCATGAACTAGTAGTCCTGTGTGAAACAAGCACAACTCCTTAACATTAGGAAATTCAATATGAAAGTTGATGTCACACTTCCTATCAGTAGCTCCAGATGCAACACAGCACACAGGAAAATTTTCTGAATCAAGGCTTTGTTGGTCTGAAACTGGTAAGAACCCCATCCCCAAAATCAACAGACTCTGCTTTTAAGGTTTATTTGCAATGACAAGACACCTGTCCTACAGCTTCAAGGTTTTTTGTTGTGTCATAGTACAAACTGATTTGAAACAAGCCTAACTACTATTCGAGAATCTCACTTTTTTGGGATCATTGCCAATATTTGCAGCATTTCTTTAGTGAGAAATACAAATTGGATGAAAACCAAACTGCCCAACACTGGCTTCAAATGTTGGTCCAGGAACACTGGTATCTCACTATTATTCCCAAGCCAATGTGTAACAGAAAAACCTCAATAACATATGCTGAGCAGAATTAGCTACAGACTCCAGAAATTCCAATGATTAAGGAGTTGACTGCTGAGCCAAATTCTACCTACGCTTTATGCAGAAGGTATCAGCAAAGCTTCCTGTTACTGTAACTTAAAGCAGAGGTTAGCATAGTTGCTTGTTTCACTGCTATTTATACGTGAGGTTTTTATTTCCAGCTTCCACTTGGGCTCCCAGATCTAAGACAAAATCTGCCAAAACAGAAACTAAACAGAAACTTCTGTAATGCCCGAAATATCTTAAGAGCCAACTTTGTATCCCACTTGTACAGGGAAGGGAGAGCAGTGCTTACAAGGGTACTGACTCTTAAAGCAGCAGTGTAAAGACACCATTCAGAAGGCACCCAGTGCGTCCACATTTCTACCTTGAAACACTTCTGCCAGTGAGTCTGATACTAGTCAACATTTTTCTCAAGTCCATCAATACAATCACAAAGGAATATCACAGGAAATAGACCAACAGGTTTTTGGTTTGGGTTTGGTTTTTTTTTTTTTTAAATGAGAAAAATAAACAAAGCATGACTCATTAGAACAGGGACGACCTCCTTCTGGCTGGGGAGCAGCTGGTAACCAACAAGCCACCATTCCCAGAAGTGTCCTGACCTCACCATCAATAAAGAGCTTGTTTTCAAGTTCCAAAATCCCGAGCACAACAGCTCCTGTGTGTGGAGAGAATTTTGTCAAAGGTGCACACAAATAACCAAGACTGTAGTTCAGAGCAAACTGTGGAGGGGAATGCTTCTAGTCCTAGGTTAGAAGTGACTCATCTACCTGAACCGAGCCCTGCACTTTGGAGACTCCCTGCAGGCACTTCTACCACATCAGGGAATTCTCTCTTCTGTCAGGCATCGCTGCCATAAGAGTATCCAAACACTTATACAGTATCTTTGGTAATTTAATTTTTTTTTTTCAATTAATCTTCCATATTGCCACACATGGACGTTGTTGCCTGCTGCTGCCTTCCTAACGTTCCCCAGGAATGGCACAATGAAGAATGCCAACAGCGCTAATGGCATCAGGAGGAATAATATTTTTCCTTCAAACTAAGTTTTCTACTACAAACATAAGCTTGCAAGATTAATTAATGCAAAAGTATCCCAATCTGTGCCTATGCTTGAAAAACCTTCTTTTATTTCTTTGTAATTTAACTTTGCAAAATGCAAGCCTGATTTGTATGCTTCCTGTTTCTGTGCTTTGAAATTAGTGTTTATTCTATTACCAAAGAACATTTTGAGAAATCAGAGAAAATTGAGATAAAACCAGGTAACAACGGCCAACAGCAAAAGAGTCTGTAAACATACAGAACTCTATCCCGGGGGGGCGAGAAAGAGGATGCTCGACTCCTGTATCTTCCCATCAGCAAGTACTGTGAAGCCTGCAGACAGCTATCCCTGTAGTTCCTCTCACCCCAATATACCTTCCCTCTGTGCCCACTCCCGATAAAGTACCAACTTACCCACTACTCCTGACATTATTGTGTCAGTTCCAGCACCAAAGTCTGTGCTAAGAAGGTACAGTATTCCAGCCTGGTTGATGAACTGTGAGGAACTCATGCAGAGTTTTCACATTGCTTACATCACCATTCAGCAGGTTGTTGTCCCTGATACTTCTGCTAAAATTGCAAGGTATGAAGTGAACAGAATGCAAAATGAGGAGAACAATCCTCCTTGTAGCAGCTGGAAACTCCTCTCTACCACTGCACCAACAGTACTACAACACGATGGCCTAAGAGCTCCCTGGGACATTGTAGAGATCACTGTGAAGATGAGACATCTTAAGGCAGCCGTGAGAAGAGGCACTGTTAGTCATGTTGAAAAACCAGCAATCCCATGGGGCAAGATTTGATTGTATAATTAGAGCCTGATCATAACACAAACATGCACAATGAGATGGCCTTAAAACTGTGCAAGCAATGACATTGTTTCCTTCTAATCTTGAAATGTTTGAATATGAAGCCTCAGGCTTTGAAATGTTGTTTCAATACTATGTATTTGTATGAGGATGATCCTATAACAAAGGACATTTGCACATAAATTTCCACTAGATCTCTGTGTTGCCATTAAAGCGTCTCCTTTCATTTTTAGAAATCTGCCTGCTCTTTATGTAAATGACTCACAGCTGTGTATCTGTCACACAGGAGTAAATAATTTTAGAAAATATATATGTGTATTTAAGGCTAAATAATCATTGTATAAAAACGTTTTAGAGAAACATACAATTATTCTATATAATGACAACCAGTTTTAAAAACCATTAACTTTGTTGCCACAGAATTTCTGGTATCAATCTATCAGAAGCCAAGTGGTCTGACAGCCGATAGGGCCCAAAACATTAGTATTTACTTCAACTGCTGTATCACAAATAGCAATGTTCGTCTCCAAGAAATAAGGAAACCACCACGCCGTATGGCTACTTTAACCTTCACAGGGCAACAATAACATCTGATTCTTCAAAATCACTACAGCTGGATGGACTCTGATCAAAGTCGGTAAAATTACACAGGGACTCAAAGAAGCTTTAAAAAGAAGTTGAGTCTTCACGCCATCCTACAACTATTTCTTTGATGTGATAGATTCAATATGTTCATTGCCAATCTGTTGCAGAAGTTGCTTTTCCATTAAGGAATCTTAATGATACTGAGGATGAGATGAGAAGCATGAGGGAAACCTTACGGTTCAGTCACCAACGCAGCGCGAGATGGAAGGCTGAAGTGTGGGGGCAATATGGCCTTCAGCTGCAGATGACTGCAAATATGCTCTGCAGATTGGAAAAGAGACTTTTTGAGTATAATTAATTCTACTCGCTTTTAAAGTCGCGTTTCTTTTCACAGTGCCTCTGCACAACTTTCATGACAGGGAAAAGATCTCGGTCCTTTGAAAAAAACATACAATTAGCAATCTTTTCCAAGGGCCCACAGATCTCAATCACAATCTGTTTATCTGTTGTCTACACATAGCTTACATCAACCATGTCCTAGGAATCTTCCACCAAGTGTAAAATAAGCTCTCATCCCTTACTGCATCCTAGCAGGGGCATTCCAAGCAAACCAAAACACCTCGTCAGGTCTCTTTTCTCCCCTTTTCTGGACAGTAAGCAGCATTTCTTTCCAAGCAACTGACCACTGCCTCATTCCTGATCCCCTGTCCTGCAGCAAGAGAGCTCACCACGCGAGAGCAAATGACAAAAAAGCCTCCAGTATAAACACTACACCCAAATGACTCAAACTATTTTAAGTACATCTTGAATGCATTCAGTGCAGGGAAGAAAATACAAAAGAAAAAAAACCCTAAGCAGAGAACTTGGAATAAAGAAATATGTTAGTAGCCTCTCACATACCAGACTTTCATACATGCTAGCAAGAATCCAAGTCGCAGAGTCTTCTACACCCATTTTACTAAAATGCATGGAAACCCACATTCTTAGTTAAGCTGGAACTAACTACAAGGTCGGACTACCTTAAAGTTAGATTCTGCAGGCTTTTACAATGAACTCCTGCAGGAGCTACTGCCAGTTTTCCATTAAACCTATGCATCGCCAAGAACGATGAAAGGAAATACAAGGCATTTCCTAAACCATTTTTGCTGATCACCTAAGTTTTACAGGTGCATGTTTTAAACAAACTATTATCCTAATTCTAATTTATGACCCTGTATGTTTATAATGAGGCTGCATCTTTCTCTAAGCTCTTGACAAATTATTAATAAAATTCCAACCCATGTCCAAATTTTGTAATAAGATAGTGTAAGATGCAGTATCTCATACCTATCAACGTACTGTCTTCAACACTTTGACTAGAGTTAAAGTAAGGAACACTATTTCACATAAAACTGTTGGAAGCACCTGAATGCACAATGTAGTTAGCTTCTGTGGAAGAGGACTGAGCACTCAGATAAAAAATACAACAGGAACTGTACTTTTTGTGGGAAATGGTGCAACACTTTAACAAAATAATCCTGCTAAACAGTAACCCTAAGGCAATTTTCTTTCATAACCCAAAACGGATGTTTTCCCTGGGCTTAAGAGCAAGTACCTGGTTTCTTGTCTATAGCCTTAGACAAAATAGAAAATCTGGACTTAGTTCAAATCATTCTGGTATTGGAAGAAAAAAATCTCAGGAGTCACTGATACATTTCTACTCTGCATCATCATATTTAACAGATTTTAACTTTTGATATAGTCTTATCTACTGCTTGTCCTGAAGCGTCCTTTATGATGAGTCTTTTTGTGTTTTTGTTCACATCAGGAAAGTTAAAATTTTAATTAATTTTTCACCTAATCACATTGCTGTGTGGAACCTGGGCTGCAAGAAGCACCAAACACTCAGGAGACTTGCAGTAACATCATGACCTGGCAACGATGCGTCACTGACTGCGCCTGCCTCCTCAGAGAATGCCTCCAAACATCACACAGCTTGGGCTGTAAAATTTATTTTCCATAACATGCTCCAGAGAAATCCTGCTACAGCTACACGTCAGTCATTCGTGATGGCAGAGTCTCAGTCAGCAGATATCTGTCAGAAAACACAGTTTGGATTTGAGCTTTCTGGTTGGGCTCCCTTGCTCGCTGCCTCTGAGGCCAGGCAGTGCAAGGGGTGGAATCCCTTCACGCGCCTCCATCCTCCTCCAGGCACCCTGGCTGCCACCAAGGCCTGACCTGGAGCTAGGCTGTGGATATAAGATTCCCCTTTTTTGTTTGTTTCGAAAATTGAAGGCTGCACCAACACACAAAACTTAAAAATAAAGCGTATGTGGTAACTTCTTTGGCAGAGAAGAGGGTTATGCAATCCCTAACAGCTAGCTCTTTGATGACTAGAGAGGCAGAGGTGAACTGGCTGCTTGTCACATTTGTACAGAAGTAATTCCGGAGCTGATAAAAATCTAACAACTTCTCTTGCTGCCTTTTCTTCTGTGAGTTCAGGCATCTCCAGTGTAATTGCTAACACTACTGAATAGATCCTTAGAATCATGATGGATGTGAAAAGAATAGCAATTCAAAAACAACCCCAAATTTAGATTATTGTTCTGAAGTTCCCTAAATATCAATAAATACTTAGGGAGGAAAGAAATATATTGAATTTCATAGCCAAACTGGTTTTGCTTACACCTCAACTTTGGCTTCAATCTTAATGGAAAACTAATTTAGGCACTTAACCACATATTGGGGACATCTTCTATATTGAAATAAAATGAAATAAAAAGTCTTTTTTAATAAAAAGACTGAAAAAAAGGTACATTATCCCCTTCTATTGATCTTGAACCAACAGGACTACTTCTTTATCAAGCCAAATGGTAATATGAGCTTTAACATGATGGAACTCTTCCAACCTTTGGAAAAACAATGATTCAAAAAATGCATGTGCTGCAATGAAAACCAAATAAATAAATAAACAACTACTTCAGAAAGCCTCTCTAAAGCTATTTAAATTTATTTGAAATCCAATCAGCTCAACAGCTAAACTTTTCATGTTTGTAATGTTCCCAGGCACTAAAAATAGAGCCCAGTTACATCAAAACACTACAATGCCTGTATCTTCTAGAAAAGGCAGCTCCGATCCCGCATGCCTGCATTTTTCCTGTCTTCGAGAGCTCAGGAATGCTGCCTACCAATCAGTCAGGCTCCCCTCGTTCCTACAAACCCACGTCCCCCTCTTGCCAGCAATTTCCTTGTGGGAAGGCTGAGCCAAGCCCAAGCAGCATGGGGCAGCCGGGCCTGTCCCAGCAGGCGCTGGCTGGGTGCAACCCAGAGGAGTGCCGGAGCAGCCGGTGGCTTTCTGCAGAGCCAGCCATGGTGCAGAGACAGGACGCTGCTCCTGTGCGGGCAGGTACACGGAGGATCACCGTCCTCCCAGTAAATCTGCATGCCTCTGGCTGAGCTTCAAGAGTATTTTTTTTCTGTCAACCTTAGTTACAGGCAATGAAACATGAACTGATTTAATAGACATGATTGTATGGGGTGTTTACACCAAAATCATTTCCCTAAACATGCAAAGAAACCTCAACTACAGCACAATTTTAGGCAATGAACCTGTTCAAGGGTGAGAACGAGTTCTGATAAAACCTTCCACTACACCTCTGGTTCGTGTCCTAGTCTTTCAGATCTAGTGTCCTGAATCAGTATTACTGTAAGCCACTGCAAGCCACAAATGTAGCCAGTATTTCCGTACAAAAACTTAGCTCTTCCTACTTTAACTGAAGAACATTTTCCTGTGCTTTCATTATACTCCGTACAGCATATGTTCTTGTAGGTAAATGGGTTTGGAATTTCAAATCTGAAGGCAGGTGCTACAGACCTGTGAGCTAAACCTGTCTGACATTTCAGAAATATTCACAGTTACTAAAGATTATGTATGTCTGGCTAATGCCAATTCAAATAACACCCATGGAATTCCAAAAGGTATGCATCTGCTCCAGCTCTTCCCACCATGGTTTAGAATGATAAAGTCTAACATGAAAGGACATATCCTATTTTTCCCCCTAATCTTCCCTCATGCTTTCCTGTTTTTCCCAGTCATCTTCTCTACACAACCACCTAATTTCTAACTTCTGACAGATTCTCTCTTTAGGACTTGAAAATTAATATTTTTTAAGTGTTTGGTAAGTGTAAGGTAACAATAACTATTACATTTCTCCACCTTCTAGCATCACACTGGTTGGTTTTACCAGATGTTTCCCAGATTAATTACTGTTAGAAGGAATTGAGTGATGAAGCAGAAAGTGGAAAGTTGGGGCCCACCAAAATTCCCCTCCCTACCTCACTCCAGGGTCCCCAAGGAGCACCATGAAGAACAGTATCTTTCCTTCTTTTCCTCAAAATTTTAGGCACTTTAATTCAGCCAGCACCAGTGTCTCCCAGTCTCTCCTTCACTCCCATCCCTTGTTCATTTCCCACCTGGCACAGCACCCATCACTGATGACACTGCTCTCTGCCACTTTGCCCTGTGCCCACATCAGTGAGTGGAGATAGCCAATGGAGCAGCTGAACCTCTCCTGGTTCCTGCTGGGAGCCCTCTCTCCTCCCCAGCTGAGGCCTCAGCAAGGACTCTCTTCTTTTATCTCCTTGCTTACACGGAGATTCAGCTGTCCCCTGGGCAGAAGGAACCTCCTTCTCAAGGATACTTCACAGATCCAAGATGCAGCTATTTGGGGACATCCTGAAGCAGAAACAAAGGACAGAAGAGGCTGTGGATACCTGACAAGCTCAACTGAGCAGTCAGGAGGAGATAGAGGCATGGACAGCGCTCAGTGGGGTGGAAGCTGAAACAGTGAGAACAGCCCAGTGAGGAGAAAGACTTTAACCTGAGGAGGATCCCAGCAAGCAACAGTAGTCTTCACACTGACTTGCAGCTTCTGTTTCCAAGGCATCAGCTGGAGTGAGAGTGACCTTCTTCAAACAGATCTTGTATGAGGGCACACCAGTGCATATATTAGATATGTGCAAATGTTTGGGGTTTTTTTCCTAAAGGAAAGGAAAATTTCCAGAACTTGAAACATAAAGCAGAGGAACTTGGGTTGTGTTCCTGGAGCCTGATCATAGATAGGTTACTTTGTTTCTTTGTGCTCTCTGTTAGCCAGTTATATAATGGGAAAACAGCACCTTCCCTAACTTCAAAGGTTATTCTGATGATTTTAAAATAGCACGAAGATGAAAAAGGCAATAATGATAAATTGCAATCCTTGGTTTGCACTTATGCAAAAGCCTTCTACAGATCTAAGCACTTGATTTCAGATGAAATACAGACATCGTTTGATGTTCTTTTCTCGCAGCACAAGTGCCAGCCCAAGCATCTCTTGCCTCCTACTCCCAGGTGCCTATTCCAGCCCAGTGGTGCCCTGACATGTCGCCCTGCTGTACCACTGTGGTTATGCTGAGTGTACAAAAGCCAGTGGGGGAGACCACGGGACAGGAGGAAGGATGGTAGCTACAGCAACACTCCTCCAAAAACAAATACACATCAATCAAGTATGAAGGCTAGTATCAAAGCTATCAATTTGTGCTACACCCTGGGTATGAGAGAAATACAGCTGACTTCACTTGTATAACATGTTCTGTCTGCCCTACAGTAACAAACTAGTTTCAAACCAGGAATAAATATTTCAACACAAATAGGAACAGGTCATGGGGAGACATTGCATAATCCTATGGAACTGATTTGCTAACGATGTTGGAATCGAGTGATTGCTAGGTGAATTCCACAGCTTGGATCAAACTTTTACACATTTAATGATACAGTTCCTGCAACTGTTCTAAGTTAAACATATTTTCAATGTAATTAATTTTTTTCTTAAATCAGTCCCTGAAGTTGTCACAGCCCTGAGTATTGGTTTCAGCTGCTTTAATGATGCTGTACAATTAAACTCTAAGATTGCGATTGATATCTTCACAAGATGCTTATTTACACATATACTGCAGAAATTAGAATGGGAAAAGCAGCCTTTTAAGCCGTGAATACAAAGAAGGCTTCTGTCAATCTGATTTACTCAAATCCTGAGTGTACCATGAAATCCTGTTAAATGAATAGCAAAAACCTCAAGTCCCATTAAACAAATAGAAACCTTTTTTGTGAAACAACAAAGTAAGTTAAACTCGAGACTGACTCCTTCCTGACAGGTGCTCCTGCTTTAACACACCACAAAGGCAGTTTTCAAATGACTCTTCTGGTTCCCAACTGGACACTATCAAAGAGCACTTTGTCACTGAAGACACAGTGAAATTTGCTGACTTAATATAGACCCACCTAAATTTAAGACATTCCAATCACTGGTCTTGTGAAATTTTTTGCCTGTCATTTTCATGCTACTCATAAAAGAAATCAGATTTGGAACATGTATTTCTCTAAGATCCATTAAAGTGAAAATGCATAACCAGGACAAAAATGAGGATTTACAATTCCCAATTAAAAGGAAAGACCTCAATCACCTTTGCACTTTCAGCCTGCACTAGGGTTTGGTGTTTGGGTTTTTTAATTTGTTTTCCTTCTTTATCCCTTCTAACAATTTGTGGGTAATACACTAGTTATGCCTCTGAGCAGGTACTGTGCTGTTATTGTTTTAACAAGAGCTCTGTTTCCCCATCTATCCTTTCAAAAAGGAAATCCAAGTGTTCTATGGTTTCTATGATGCTCACAAACCCCACTTTCTATTTTTCTTCCTAAGCTTCCCTTTGCTGTAAGATTTGAATTCAAATCCAGGAAAAGTCTGTGAGGAGCCCAGTTCACTGCAGTAACATAGCAAGCTGTCAAGTACTTGAGCACATTTCTACCAAGCAAATAAAATATAGCCACTTTACTACTCTAAGCTGATATTCAAAATTTGAAAGGCATTTTCGAGTACATAGTTGGGTGTCCAGAAGAAAAAAAAAGCAGCTAATAGCACCTACTGCTATATTTTATAATAATAGAGAATGACTAGAAAAACCTGCCTTCCAATCTCATTTCAAGGGCTCCATCATAGCGCAGGCGAGCATCGTGCCAATAGCACTTCTGGGAATAAGACACTGCTTCTGCCAGAGCCCATGACAATGATTACAAATACATTAACACGTTAAAGAAATTAATGACATGCTTCTGGCATCACTGTGGCACGGAATATGGAAGGCTATTTGTCAGGTCCTGCTTAAGCAGAAGCTGTGAATGACTACAAACGACCATTCCAATTCTTACACAGGCTGCTAACCTCCAAATCTCCAAATTTACCTGCTTATGTTCACCTACCAACTTACCTGTAGTAAGTGTGCAAGCCTGCAGGCATAAAATGAACATGTCTGATGAGCAATGAGGTGACATAAGATCTCAGCTAGTTACTTTGAGCAGCATCGCCCCGCCCCATGCTACAGGAAATTTCTACACCACAGCAAACATAACTTGGTGACCATGCAGCCAGACTCTTACTGAATGCAGGACTGTACTCACCTCCGCTCCCTGCTCTGTGTACTCTGCTTTAGATTATAATACTACGCACTGTAATACTACACACTAGCTCAGTGTAAGATCAGCTTCACTGAGTTGGGAGAAGCTATTCAGACTGGTATCATTGGTACCTTGTTTCACTTGGTCTATTCTGGACTATTCAATAAAATCGGGGATTTACAATTTATGAGCTTTTGCCATTAGCAAAAATTAATTATCATTGTCTTTCTAACAGATATCTAACACCCCAAGACTATTATGAAAACTTTCTCCCAACAGTTGAGCTTGATGTTTTCTATTTTAATTAAAATATTATTAATAATTTTTTTTAAAAATCCCATTTAACAAATCTGTATAAAACCTGGAAAAAATATTAGTGTGCCTGAGCTATACAGCTGAAACCTCAGATTAGTTTAAAACCTTGGTGCACTCCCTCCCACTGGTATCACACACTAACGATTCTCTTACTGCTGGACAGAAGTCTCCTATTTAACCCTCCAAAACTGAGCAGGGTTAGCCCACATCCTCCTCGGCACTCTCTCATTGCGAGTGTGCCTGTACAAGCAGAGTTTGCAGTCAGGAGCTGGGAGGCCTGAGGACAGCATCCCTCCCAGAGCCCCTGGCACAGCACTCAGGAGATGTGTAATGCGTTTGGTTTACAGTCTGTATTTATTTCACTCACACACATTTTTTGTTTGCTCCAAAGATGCTATGAATGGCTCTGCAGCTGGGAGTGTCTAATGTAGGTGTGCATGGTGCTCCGCTCACCCAAACCTACGTGTGGTGGTGGACGCTTCCCAGCTTCAGCTGCACAGCTAACAAGGGAACGCTGAGCTGCTGACAGCACTGGTGAAGGCAGGGAACCTCAAATTACTCTTCAGGGTCATTAAAACACTTTTTAAAAAAACCCTTCTTTATGTTCTTCTCTCACTGGCTGCTGGTGCTTCCCCGTGCTTTATCTTGCAGTCAGTTTTCACCGAGTTTCTCTGCTTTCCCACAGCACCGCGGAGCAGCAGTGTCTAGACTTGCACTCAGAGGAAGAACGCTGCTACGTGCGATTCATTGTGGCACAGTTAGCATCATCCATTTTGCCTTACTCACTGCAATTATGTCCTCAGAGAATAGAAATGGAGGAAAACAGAACAGCAGTTAGATATAAGCGATTTGTATTTGCTGCAGTTTAGACCTCTGCCTTTCAGGAGTTCATGTTGGTGTGAATGTGGGTATTTTCTCCACCCTCGGGGTTTATTTTGTCTGGGGTTTTTTGTTGGGGGGTGGTTTGAGGTTTTGCATCGTTCTGGGGTTTTTTTGTGTGTGTGTTTTGATTTTCTTTTTTTAAACAGTAAATCCTCCCACGTCAAAGGGACACTGTCGTGGTTTTGCAGACACACATACAAAAACTGTACTTGTGTTTTATAATCTTTGTACTAATTCACTGGGGTTTAAAGTTCTATTTCTGCATCGCACATCACTACTTTTAGAGTAAGTTAATGCCTTAATGGGAAAAACAGAACTACGACCAAGCAGCCGTGATCTTAGTGGCTCCACATAGCTGGCCCAGCTGTCTAGAGCATGCATCAGTCATGTAAATACACCCATCCAGTTTGTGAAGGTATGGATAGCCAGGCTTCTGGACCATCACTCAAATGGAAATATTTTGATTTGGCATAGGGGAAAAAAAAAAGTATCACTTTCACTGCTAGAGATCTAAGACTCCTATTTCCCATCCAAGTGTTACAAAAGCGGGAAGTGCTTTCATACAGGATGCAAGGATCTCTTACCCTTGCTCAAAGTATATATAGTTCTGAAGTCAGTAGGAATGTCTGGAACAAGTAATTTTTTGCTAGTTTAAGAAAATATTTACAGGCCTGAAAGTTTCAACATGAGCCTCAGGCCGCCAGTCTCAAGGAAGGCAAAAATCCAGGCCAGAGTCAAAAGCTGTCTAATGTCATCCACAGATACTTCATAAACTTGTAGGAAATCATTGGCCGAATGCCAAGAAACATATATGCAATACTTTGTAGGCTCAAACTTTAAAACAAATACATAAAACTGTACTGCTGAAACATTGAATCTACCTCACTGGGACATTCGAAGGAATTTAAAAGAACTGGATCATGAACTCTGATTCAGTCTCAATGCAACCTGGTATTGGATGACTTAGAAAAGAAGTCCTTCCTCAGACCTCTCAGAAAATGTTAAATCTCTCTTTCAACTCTAAAACAAGAAAAAAAAATTAAGGCAATAGAAAGCCTTCACACTTTCCTTTTTCAATACCTTTCCTCGCCCTTAAGAGACTGAATTTCTAACTTCACCCCTTTAGACATAGAGTAAATGTTCTTTCATGACTCAGTTTTGTATGAAGTATATTATACAAATGAACTGAAATAAGGTAAAACTTGTATAAGTTAGATTTCAAGACTAATGAGTATATTGGTTTGGGTTTTTTTTTAAGTTATCAAATGTGTTACAGAATAAATATTTTAATATCCCAAAATAAAACACTGATAATTAAAACAGACTTCTGAGAAAGAAACATATGGACTGTCTACATAAATTTGATGACATTGAATACTTAGAAAGATCCATAGCTATTCTGATATTGAAAGCAAAGATGTAAAAAAAAAAAAAAAACCAAAATCTGAAAATTTCCAACAGCTGGCATTACAAGTCAGATTTCCTATCACAAATTCAGCCTTAATGAGAACTGCAACAAGGGAAAGCCTCTGTCACACACAAAAATAGACACAACACTCAGTCTCTCAACTCCAATACTTGGGTATTAGTGGCCATAGCAACACAGCATTGTTCATTCTATTTATTAAATACAAACCAGCAAAAATAATAATAATGAATTGTATACATCAACAACAGCTATTTCAATGCAAAAAAAGGAACATTCCCAAACCTACCATGGCAAGAGAAAACTGCAACACAACGGGGTAGAGAACACAGCAAAAACAGCATTAAAATAAAAAGACACAAAGAAAGATTCAGGATGGTTTTACAGCCATAGTTATGGACTGAGGAACTCTACTCTTTACATTTCATATAAGTCTCCTGAAAGATTTTCAAGAATTGCCCTTACCCTAATCTGGCTTTCTTGATTATATAAACAGCATAAACATAAATAGACTATTGGTATCAAATTGAATCTGTTTGTATTATTGAAAGGTCTTCAAGCAATTACATACATTGGAATCTTCATCAAGATTTTAGTGAGTTCACTGTTCCTCATGTCCTGTTTGTGCAGCAACAATAGGAGTTACTTGGCCTTGGAAACAAGACCTTTGAGAAACCTGCAATTGGTGTTATCATCAGGAGTAACAGCACCAGGAGCACAGTGACATGACACTCTCCTGCCTCTGTTGGTTCCCCTGGACACTCTATGAACTCTTTGTTTTGCAAGCACATGGTTTCTGTTAGCCAGAAAGCCAAAAGATCACCTCAAATCTCTGCAACTCCAAAACAGCCCTGACAGCTCAATTCCTCAGAAATCATGGCGACACCTAAAGCCAGGATGACACATCAAGAGCTAGGTGCCCAGTTATGAAACTTCACATTCAGAATTACATTAGTCACAGGTTCACAATTCAACCACCTGAGGCAATTCCCTGAATTTGCTCTCCACTTTATTAATAAAAAGAACATAAGCCTTTCTTGGTAAGGAAAACAAATATAAAATCCTGATCCCCAGTATCCATCCACAGGGAGAGATTTTGTGTGATACAGTGAAGGGAAAGAGACCATCTATAGGTTTTATCAAGCACAGCTCCTTATCTTTTTTATATTCCCAGTAGAAGATGTTCCAGCAGCGCAGTTGTGAAAGCAATAAAAATAAATTAAATCACATCAAGTAAAAACATTTAGTGCATAAATACAAAGATAAGCACAGGCAGTCCCCAGTTTTGAGTATGGTGCCTGCAAGCCAGACCTGACCCAGCAGCCAAGTCGGCATGGTGCTGCCCCGCAGCAGCTGTTGCTCCCTGGCTTGGGGGGAACGTGGCTGTCTCTGCCCACAGCCTGCTCTGCACCCACCTCTGCAGGAGCCACCTGACACCTAACTGACATAATTCCATCTTGCTTAAATGCTCTGTCTAAAAGTAATTCATGTGTTCTTAGAAAGAACTTACCACATTGTTAAAAACCAATTGTGTTATTTACTTACAGCTCCTAAGATTGTGCCAGATTGAAACAACATTAGTGTTTTACCTCCAGATAGTGCACTCTCTGAAGATGCTCTATATGCTATATCATAAAGAAAGGAGCCAGAAATCAATGTTAAATGGGTGAACTGGATTTTCAGGATCACAGTATTTTCCAGATAAAGAAAAAAAAAAAAACACAAAAAAAGGATTAAAAAGAAACTGTGATTAATGACCAGCTCTGAAGAGCCAACATCTTTTCACTGTCTGTATGGGCTTCAGTCTCCTCTGAGACGGCCAGGTTCCTTCATGCTGAGCTATGGACACACCTCGCGTAAGACGGCACAGCAGCTGGGCTGACGGGATTCTTCTAAGTGTATGTCAAATGCCAAGAACCTAAACCTTTCTTTCTAAATTCTATCAGTTCCCAAATCAAAGGGGTAAAATGTATTGGACAAAACCATGACACAAGATCAGATTTTTGTCAGGAAGCGAAGCACACAGGACAGAAACAAGTGAAGGTGGTTGAAGGTGTCTCATTAAGGAATGAGAAAAAATATATAAGGTTTTCTATGATCTAAACTCTATTCTGCACAGATGAGCTTAATATTAATAGTACTGAACAGCCAATGACAGCTTCAATACTTACATGTGATCCTCTGGTTTGTGCTTAACAGTTCTGGTCCTAGATTTGCCTCATGTCAGTAATCTGCAAAGTCCCTTCTCACCATTAATGTACTGGGGACAGACAAAACTGGCGATGGGGTGGGAATTTATTAGTAGTAGCTAATAGTGCTTCATAGAATCATAGAATGCTTTGGGGTTTTATAACTGAACTCTGCAGAGTTCTTGTCCTTTTAATCTTAACTCCATTGATTTCAATACTGTTCAAGAAAACCAGAGCAGAGCCATGCTAAAAATCAAATATGATGACTGCTACTAGGGTAACATCGCAGAAGAAAGGGAATTATGAGGAGCAGTGTTCTCAGCAAGCCTGGCAGCTCCAACCTGCCCAGGGAGATACAGCCGTAGCATTTTGAGGCTAATGCTCTCTGTCAGCAGCTGCAGCAGCAGAGAAGCTTGCAAACAGCGATTTCTGCCACTCCTGCTCACTGCAAGAAGCCTTTCGCATGACAAGACAGGGAGAGAGGGATATCAACAAAGCCTACATGAAAATAAACGTTTCTTGAACAAGCACAGGGATACAGAGAAGTAAAATATTCACAAAACATAAATAGTGTTGTAATTTTGCTTGGTAATAGCCAAGACACCATACACTGTACTTAATTCAGTGTACTTTGTTGAGGAGTTACCTAACCACATTCACTAGTCTTCAAAGGAGAAATGCCCCCGTGGTGGTGTAGTCTTAACTCACTCTGAAGCACCCACTCTTAAAAGTTTTGAGATGGGTGGAAGAGTTACTAGAATTATTAGAATCCCATTACCACTACATCATCAGAAGGCCTGTCAATCTCGAATGTTCCCAGAAAGCACACTGGTATGTCAACCTGCCTTCCAGAGAGTTCCTACCTACTGCTTACATTATCTGGGTTGTTAAATTCCAGTGGAGGATTTGTTTAGAATAATGTTGATATTGTATATGTGTATTACACTGGATATTGCAGCATCTGAATAAAGATGTAAAAAGTATAGTATCCTTGTCTATTCTCCATTTTGCCTTGAGATGAAGCAAAACAATTCCTTATCTCCTTTTTATTTACAGTGGGATTTTCCACTAATGCATTCTGAAAGAGTTCCATTCTTATGAGCCTTATCTACTCTTGCCTTGTGTCTTTAAAGGCATTCCCAATAAAACCCCAATGTGCACTGTCACAAGACATCTGCTAATTATGATATTGAATTTATTATACAAAAATATGAAAGTTAGACAGTACTCAGGATTCCCAGTAAATGGAAACATAAATTTACTCTGTATTACTCAAAGATATCTGCAGATCTTTAAACTCTTACAAGGGCACAAAACACAGCAACTATATGCACCTAATTTCCAGCAGAGATGCAAATAAGTGTCTCAAGAACTGTGTGTGCATGATGCAAGAACTGTCAATTACCTATTTACAGATACTAGTAGGTTTAAAAATGTACATTTTCACTATTATTGAAGGCAACCAAAGTCACTGATTATATTTCAGGAAATGAGTGTTTCCTTTCTTCATTCTAGACAAACTTGAACAGAATATTTGCTGTGTAGTGCTGTAAGTATTCAGGGTACTTCAAAGATGACAAAGATGCAGATCAGACAATTTTACCAAACAAATAAGCTGAAAGTTATGTTCATATCTATTTGAAGAATTGATATCTCTAAGGACTCTAAAGTAAAATATTTTTAGCACTAAAAAAAAGCAGTGCATTTTTAGGTCAAGCACTTCACAAATGCACTATTACACTGTCAATATAAAGATAAAATCCCACCTTGCAACCAAAAGGCCAAAAGTTTTTAGATTCCAACACATTTTTTAAAGAACTTAGCAAAGGTCCTTGCTCTTGGACCTCCAGATCATAGCACAGTACTCATTCCTGCTGGCTCAGCTCTGCAGTTAATACATGCAGCTCTCCTATCAAGTGTGCTCCAAACAGCAAGTTGACAAGGCAATTTTTTTTTTCTGGTAAAAGTAATATTTGAAGTATTTCTCCTTTTCTAAATCAACATGTCTCATCTTATTTCACACAGTTTTTAGCATTTTGTGGGTTGGTGCCTAACAGAGATTTAAAAACATTTCCAAACCATCTCAATCTCAGTGCAAGTAAAACACTCCCATTTCATCTTCCTGATTAAATGTTTCTGTAAGAGAAAAAATTTACATGTGCAGTTTTCAGTCTAAGCAGGCTTTGCCTTCACAGCTAACATTTCATATTCAGGCTCCAATTGCACATCAAAGGTTTACTTTTAAGTTCAGTAAAGATGCAAGTTTAATCTCAGGAGACTACCATGTCTTAGAAGTTAAAACATTAAGTGCTGCATCCAACAATCGTTAGGAGATTCTGCTTTTGATATGTCCATTTCTAATGAGAATCACTCAACTGAAATTACTCAACAAGCATTACCAGTTATCTTCAGTGACTTGCAAAACCTTCCATTGATTCTACAAAAACTAAGGCTTCCACTTGAATTTCTATATAACCTTCTATACTAATTGCTTTAATACTTTGTTTGCTCCCTGCAACAACTTTCTCTTTTACTTTTTCTCTTTTACATTAATCCACAATATTATCACCTTTGCCTCAGTTGCTACAAGAAAAAGCCTTAATTAGCACAGGTTTCCAAAATGTTATCACTAAGTCTTTGTAGCAATGTGCACCCTATGTCACAACCCCTTCCACAGTTAATTAATTTCCTGTAACCAAATAAACAGCAAAAAATAAATAATACAAGAATTTCTTTTAAACATACATTAACTTTCAGACAGAAAGGCAACTGAAAGTTCAAGAAAATACACATTATCAATAGCTGGCCAAAAATCCAAAATGTTTCATTGTTATGTCAGTATATCAGAACTATTCCCAAGAAAATGCCACTTTCTGTTTTTCCCTTCTATTAGCTGCTCCACATATAATCTCTTTTAACAGAAATTCATACTTCGAAATCTTCATCTGTCTCTCCTTCAGCAGCTCAGTATCTTCATTTTCTGTAGTACCCTAAAATAACTTCCTGGGAGGACAAGTGTCGTTCTCTTGCACCAATTACTCCGCTGTCTCAAAGTAAACTTTTTTTAAAAGTTATATTAAGGACCTTAATTACTGGTCTTAATATTTCTTCTTCTGCCTTATAATATAGTGAAGGTGCATTAATGACATATAATGCTTATCTCTTCACTGAAGAGAAGTTGTGTCTGGCTGATTCCCTATCATTTTAGAGGCCCGTGTTTTAATCCTCACGTGGATTGGTCCTGCCTCCATCTTTCAAGATGGATCTGACCCCTTGCAAAGGTTGTAATTTACCCTTTGCTATATGTCCAAATTTCCTGAAAAAAAAAAAATATATATATACTGCAAGTAAGGGAGAATGTTCATTTACAGAGCGCTTTCTAAGATTAGGCTTATGAGAAATGAAAGACCAAAGACTGGGTACCAACTCAACTCAAACACTGAGTACAAATGCAGCCGACTGGGTCCTGCAGGCCGACCCCAGCTGAAGCAAATGCATTTCAATGAGCAATTAGTGTCGGATGCTGCTTGCCCGGAAAACCCAAACCACCAAACCAGTTCAGTGTAACAACTGAGAGTGAGCAGGGTTCAAATTACCAAAATTAGCCTGACATGATCTAATTCAGCTTCAGTTAGATTGGGCCATGTGCCCACAGCAACATGAGTCTCAAAAATGATTGCTTCTCAAAAGCAATAGTTAAATGAAAACTGTCTATTACCACGTTAATTAATGTGACGCAGCCACATACATTAATAATTACTTTTAATGGCAGCTTTCCTTAAAGTTTCCACAGAATTCTGTGAGCACCTGAAGACAGTCTTTTATACACTTATTTTGAACATGTACACAGGAGGAAGGCCAGCCTAGAAAGGCCAGATGATACACGGAAAAGATAAACCTGCTGGTAAGTGGTTTAGAATAAAGAAATACCAACTTCAGTCACTGTGTGAGGCAGTTTCTTTGTATCCAAATCTCAATGCTCTTACTTAATATAAGTTTCTAAATCTAAAATTGCAGTCACCATTTGTTGCTATGAGGAAAAAGCCCTAGATCACTTTGCAATAATATGTACCAGTAATGCTCAACTGTTGCTGCCAGGGATTTTTTCCATATATCATGCAAATACATCACCTGTCATACAAAAATATATTCTTAACACTCAGTTGCTGTAAGATTAATTTCTTTGCAGGGCCAGGAATACAGTCTTGAGGAAAACAAATAATTAAAAATGGCTTTGTTGCTTTTATCTTGATGTTATAGTAATGTGAATGTTTCATTATAGCAATACGACCAATGAGAGTGATAATTTACCTCTCTAGATACTTAAATTCTATTTAAATGGCCATTATGAATGATTGTAGAACTACTGCATTTGTCTTCAGAACAGTCTCAGAATTTATGAAGTATTTTGTATTCGTTAGAGGCAGATATGTAACAAGTCTCAAATTTGTAAATACCAACAGCACAAACGCGTATCAAAATATTTACCAAGGAACCCTTTTCAGGTTGAGTTAAGGGGTATATACACATACTGTCTGAAGTCAAGATGGATTTTTGGGGCGGCGTGGGGGCCAGGGAGTGTCTTTCTTTAAAATTAGACGATGGAAGCATAACAAATGTATCCATGAGTGATTTAGCAAAGCGTAAGAAAGTATTTTTTTCCCCAAATGCACAAGCTTATGTTGAAGGTGAGAGGCTGGTTTTAAACTGTATTTCAGTAGCTCTCAACTACACAGGCAAATCTTCAGATCTGAAAATAAACACTATTCTCCAACCTCTACTTCTCTTGGCATCAGGAAATAGCTATCTGAATCTTTGCATTTTTAGTACCCCCAGACTGCAGGCTCCAGACTACACAGAGTATTTGTAAAAACCTGGCTGGAGGGACCAGCAACCACCAACTACTCAGATCCGTTGGGATTATCTTTAAGATGGAACTGAAGAATATCATGATTACTCAGATGTATGGTTGTTTTAAATTACCAGCTGCACATTAAGAAGCAGCAGGGATTAAATTTAAGGCTTCAAGAACCTGTTTGTCCTTAATCTTGTTTTTCATTTAATTTTGATAAAAGTTTTGTCAGAAGATAGAATGGATTTCTTATATTTATGCCCTTACCAAACATGAACTAAAAAAACCCAACAAAGGTATTCAATTCTATGCAGATATGGTTGCAAGATAAACATGCTTTGACATCCTAAAAGGCAAAAATGATGTAAAAACTAAGTGGAATATTTAAGAGAAGAACTGCTATATTTTATGGCAGCAACAAGTTATTATATCTAACATGTATTAAGGTCTTAATTATCTTACTTTTAGTGGTCTTGAATAATTTATAGTCTCACTACATTTTTCAATACGTCATTGTTAAAAATTCTACAAAAAACTGCAACCGAAAGATTGTGTAATTTTTTTATTCTTCCATTATTCTTCTGGATGGATTTAGCTCAAGAGCCTAACAGTATTCTGCTGTTTCCACACATCCTTCATATAGCTGCAAGGAAACATTTTTACAAGAACACCTACAATTTTCCTTAATGATGACGTTTTAAATTGACTATGTTCATCAGTAGTGCTCTCAGGTTCTGTTAGTTTGAGAACTAGCTGAATTTCCACTTGTCATTCTAGGACCTTTTAATTCTGTGCGATCTTACTGGAACCCAGCAGAAAAACATTTACAAACACTTAGTTAACTGATGGCTGAATTCATCAGGCTTCACATAATTAACCATACATTAGTCATGTCTGCTTTGAAATGCACAGGATCATAAATACAGCTCTAGGAGGCCACAGACCTTACTTTCTCTCCTTCAAGAACTATTCTGTGTACCACATTTTGAATGCCCTTAGCCAAAAATATAGATGAAATAGTGCTTTTACAGTTCACAGGCCATACTGAAATAACCTTCTGCAGAGCTCCCATGTGACCTGTTCAACTTAATAACCTAAAAGCTGTGGTAATACAGATTGCCACAGCCCGTGCAGCTAAGCTTGCCAATGTCCTTAAAGCATACTGACAACTTTAACAGAAAGGCAGGAAGAGTGCCCAAGTAAGGTATCTGGTAGGTAATTCAAAGCTGCTTAACAATTCCATAAAAACTGAACTTTGCCCAAGCAAGAATTCTGCCCTCGGTGTTAAGCTGGCAAAACTAAATCTTACAGCACAAAAATGGGGTCTAGAAAGAGTTGAGAGTGCTGAGAAAGGGACCATGGAGACACCAGTACATGGAACCAGGGTCAGTAATGTTGCAAGGGTCTGTGTGCCACAGCTTCCCTCTTTTTTTCATCCTTCCAGCTTCCTAGAATATCCTCTAACTCCACAGTGCTGCAGGTGTAGGGCATTTATACTGCCATGAGCAGCCCCATCTCTGTCGGATGCAGGAGTAGTAGAGTTTTAAAAAAAAAAAAAAAAAAAACCAACCAAAAAAACCCCAACCCCAAATGCACCAGAGTGGCAAATGGGGCCATCCTTGCTGCTGGAATGGCCAATTTACATCTCTTAACCCAGACAGACAACTGTGCTATGCAGCAACCTACTTTACTTATGCTTATGCCTAAAGCCAAATGTGTGTATTATGAAAATGGAAGGTGACACAGTAACAGAGAACAGTTTGAGTCAGTAGAAATGTACGCTGCAGCACTCAATTACAGCTCAGTGAATTAAGGACTGTGTTACAAATTCAATTCACATGCACACACTTTGCAGGTCAAGCCAGATCTGTCAGTATTTAAAATTCCACTCAAAAATTATTTGAAGACCTTATTACCCAATAACTGAATTATTTCAGCTTGCAATTTCTACCCTTGGAGAAACACAAGCACAAGTCATTTTGTAGGAACCTTGATTCCTACTTTGGGGGGGAATAGAAAGGGACAAGGAATTAACTTTACACCTTCTTTCTCCACCTAAACCCCCTGTACGGCACTAACTCCAGTCACATTCAGGAAGCCTGATCAGACAACTATTACCAGAGTCAACTAGAGTCTGTCCTGCACTGCACAGAGCTGAGCTCAGACACTCATTCCAAATAGTGATTGCTTACTGGTTCTACAGATAGTATTATCAGCCAAAAGGCACCATGTCTTATCAACTCTCTTTACCCATTTATACCATACACACATTCCCAGTTGCTTTTTTTCCCTAGCATGCCAAGCCCTCATTTTGACCAAAATGCTCAGAAGGACTCCATCCTACAGCTACGTTTCCAAGCGTAAGTATCTTCATTACCTTAAGAGTTTAGTTAATTCAAATAATATCATACCTCAACACAAACTATTCTTTTTGCATTCTATAGCTGTAAATACTATCCAATTAACAGCTTCTTCATTTCACAAAACATTTTTCATTGATAAAGAACTCTTGACATACAGAAAGAAATTGTACCTCCACTTACATACCTGCCTCTATTCAGTACCTCTTTCAGAGTTCTTATTCAGAAAAGGCTATCCAAATGTTTAGATTAGGCCACTAACTCAGCTTCTTTACAGGTTCTTAATTCTTGGAACACAGCGTAAGAGCGTGTGCTAGTCACGATCTTGCTTCTGTAATAGGACATTACAGGCTCTGATCCCTTCATTTGGATTCATGTGTTATGTTGACTTTTTCTAATAAATAAGAGATAATTTAATCTGGAAGAAAATTACATCACTCAAACTACTACTCTTTGAACTTTATGCCAAAATTAATCTCTACCAGAGATATGCAAAAGAAGGAAGTCAGATTTCAAAGCACCATAAGACTGTTGGAAAGAATCTCAACAGCCTGATATAAGACCAGTTCTACGTCTCAAAGCTATCTGTGAAGCATGACTGAATAGACAGGCCAGACTTTTTAAAGTTACTGTAAGGTTAAGGAACTTACAGGCCTGTTTTTAACAGAAGTCTGAATCCTTCTGAATACACCCCCAGGCTTCTGAAGTTGGGCACCCAAAAACCAAAGCACCCAAGATTAGAGACCATTTTGGAAAAGGTAATCTGCATTCAGCAGTTGCCTATACAAACAATTCTCTTGTAAGCATTGAACCCATTCTTTGCAGAGCACTGTGGAATACATTAATGTGATAGATTTCATGTGAAAAGCCCTGTTTTGCTTGCCATTTCTGCTGCATTTAAATAGAAAGGTCACAGGTTTCACATTTTACAATACCATGAAAGAAGGATCTTTACATTTTTTTAAACTTGAAATGGCAGAGATGGAAACGTCTGACTTACTGTAAGGTGTTGTATCAGTAGGATCAGGAGGTGGAAAATTTTCTGTGAAGTTGACATTACACAAGTCCGTGCTACAGCAGCAGAAGCGATATGTTCCATTCTGAATCAAGGAAGGGGTGGTTGTAACTATACACTCCTCAAAGTGACACTCTTGTGGGTCTCCTATATGAGACCAGCAGCCTGTAAAAGGAGATGAATTCTTTATAAAGGAGGCCTAAAATTAATTCTATTGCATAGACAATAAAACACACCTATAGAAATCTATATATTACCTAAGTAAATGTTACAGGGTGGGCGACAACAGTTATCATAATTTGCTCTTCTGACTTCACTACCGAAAGCTGAAGAATTTCATTCAGAATTTACCACAGCCAAAGAGAAGAAATACTGGCAGCGAGGAAGGCCAGTGCCCAGCTATCAGCCTCAATATGACAAAACCCAGTTTCTTGAGCCTTCTAAGCAGAAGTATGTCCCCATTCCTCTGATACCACTGACAGGATTGCCATCCTCTGGCCCACGGCCTAGATGAAATTGCGACCTAGTCCCCCGCTTAGGACTAGGCTGTAAGACTGCATCTATAGCTTGGTGCTTCTTCTCTAATTTCTAAAAATTCTGTCCTTCCTCCCTGTCAACATGACTGGATTGTTCTATGGGTTTACAACTTATTTCTTGGCTAATGCTGGCCCTTTCTCCCCACACAACTGTTCCTTCCTGACTACAGGCAACAGCAGTTAGACGTTGCTTATGCACAAATGCCTGGAAGGGAAAGAGTCAGTGCGGGGGCAGAGGTGAGCAGTCAGACTGCTGCTTTCAGCACGCTACCAGATCAAACATGAAACAACATCACTGAGTACAACCACACAGGATGTTTGTAATAACCAGTTTTTATTCAGCCTTATACTATATTAACTTGTATCCAAGAGTGGACTCCCTGAGAATGGTACTCAAAACACATCTCCAGCAGCTGCCAGATCCTTCACCCTTCCCTGCCATCGCCCTCCCCACAGAATAACAGCGAATTGACAGTTAGCGATATGTCACAGTTTTGTGCTATAGTGGCAATTTCCTTTGTACACAAATATCCAATCAATTTTAATATAACATTCTTCCTCAATGACACTTGTTTTTAAATTTATCATCACATCAATACATATACTAAGATACATTCAAGGAAAGCCACCTTCTTCCAGACAGCCTAAGTAACGGCTAATTTGAGTTGGGTTTTCTTTTAACTGTGCATTGATCTCCAAGATTTTCTTTAAAAGTCATTTATTTCAACCAAACTTTCTGTTCATATTTAAAATTGATACGTAGGAAATTTAAAATTATGCATTAATACAATGCAAACTAAAATGTCTAGTTTTGCAGTGGTGTATCTTCGTACCAGCTTGCTAGATGAAAAAGAAAGTGAGAAGGGTAGCAGAAGTACTGCCCTGCCATTGAAATGCTACATACCTTGTTTTACAAGATGTATGTCTCCTTCCCGAGTTTTTTCCCAAAGTCCGTAGCAGGTGCTACCTTTCATGCACAAAATTGTGCCATTCTCCTGGGAGATTCGGCTCTCACTGATTCCATGGTCCTGCTGATACGGATCCTTAAATGCACACAGCCGCTCCTCACTCTGCGCAGCTTTAGACAAAGACAGGAAAAGAATTTGTCAGTGATTTTGTGCATAAAATATTAACTTTGATAAAAGGATAGTTAAGGTCTTCTGGAAACCTATGTTCAAAACCATCCTGAATTATACCTATTCATTCTTTAAACTGAACTCCAACAGTCAGAAACAGAAATGAGGTCTATTCCGAAGTTACTTTCATTAAAGAGGACAAAAAAAACCCCTCAGTGGATGTTTCCAAATGAATGTGCAAATGTTTGAACTTCACAGGTGGAGAATAAAAATTTCATGGCATAGTCTGCATCATCTGCATCAGCACAAATTACACAACTGCTAGCTGGTTTCTTCAGCTACCACACGCATTACTTGTTTCCAGATCCTAACCCAAGATGATCTATTTGAGACTGCCATCCAACCTACTGCCTACCTAATTCAGCGGGGTTTTTTCCACTCTCTTTCTGTTGATCTCTTTTTTTCCTATGTGTTATCAAGCTGTTGCATTGACATGTATTTCTATTTTGTTCAGCAACCTATCAGCTCGGGCTCTCTCACCCAACTTCTTCATTACTGACCACCAACAGAAATACTAACAACAGACTAAAACCTGTATGATTGACCAGCAGTTCTGGGAAGCACTTCTGTAAACAGGAGCAACGCTGTGTGTAAAGTCTCCCTGTGCAATGTCCCATGGGAGCATTATAAAACATACAACGAGAGCATAAAAATAACCATTATTACCTGAAAATCTTTGGGGTTTTTTATTAAAACAAAACCAAAATAACTCACAAAAGGCATATTGATTTTTACAAGAATATTTAATCAAACTTCAAAAATGCAATATCTTAACTCACACGTTTTACCCATATAATTACTGCTTTTTTGTTTATATCACCTCAATGAAAGGACTCAACAATGCTGATATGCCTCTGACAACTTTTCTTTTGGAAGAGAAAAGTAAACACATTCAAACAATAAATTCTTTAGGAAGGCATCAAGTCCAAGATAAATAAATACTACATTTGTAGCAAATACGATATTTAGAGTATTTTATTTCTTCCCTTGAGTTATTTTATAAAATGCATGGAAAGCTAGGTGTGTAATTCCAAGGCACTTAAGTATCACCCAGTAGTACAGCTCAGCAAACATCCTAATGCAGTTAGAATTTGTACTATGTATCTCCACAACTGGATTTCATACAGTTCTTTATCTCCCATGAAAACACTAGTACAAAAAGATGCAAGGTGGGGTTGATTGGTCACTTGGGAAAACAGATTTTGCACTTAAAATAAAATTATAGCATACATAATTGTAAATTATTAAAGGTACTGTATATGTAAAAAATAATCTCCTCACTGAGATTTTATTTACTTGCTCATTCTGCAGCAGTGACCCCAAAGAAGCCATGTTTTAGCAAGGCAGACTTACTATAAAAATGCTGTTCCACTGTGACACCACTGCAGATGACTGGGTAATAGAAAGACAAACCAAGAGTCTTGGATACGTCTCACTTCTACAGATGTTACTATTCATAAGAGTCAAAATTCAAAATTCTCTTATGCTGAGACAACCATAAATGGCCGCACCATCCAGAAAAGCAGTCTGCCAGTGACTCCCAGTTTACTCTGTGGCAGCAGTTAAAATAGCACAACTTCGCTTATTTTTTAGTGGTCTGGTAGGCCATGTACGATCAGTGGCAGTAAAACTCAGCTGAGGAGACAGGAACTTCTTAAGCCACTGTAATTCAATCACTCGCAGCAGCACATACCCCAGTAAACTGGCCAGCAATCCATGCTACTCATCCACCTCTCTGTATACTGGCCAGTGTACAATTAACACTTTACATCTGCAATTAGGGTTCTGAAGTGATAAAGTGATTTTTTTACAAAGCCATGTCTCAGTATTCAGAAACTCAGTTGCCTAACTATCATATCTAATTTTTTTTCTTCCTAAATGAGTAGTCAGTGGAGCTACGGAGGACAAAAAGGTCACACATTAACAGCTAGCATATGCTGCCTCAAGCAGTCCTTGCCAGTCGCACGTAGTAGTTTTATTCTCAGGAACAGCTGAGTATGTCAGGCGTGAAGCATCTGTCCTGCGTTCTCTGCTCCATGACATGGGACTGGCCAAGAAACAATGTATGAAAGGACAGTACCCTGCTGCCATAAGAGAACTGGACCTGACTAACTTTTATAAAATCAAAAAGGAGAAATTTTCAAGAGAACAGGACAAAATTATAAGGCTTGGTGAAACACAATATATCTGCTCCTAGGGACGCTATGAAGGTTTTGAAGTGAGTTGCCTGTGATAGCTGAGTGGGACTAAGGTCATCTGAGATGTTGCTTGTTTACAGAATGCTCAAATTGCTGCAAGATAAGGCCTTTCATAACTTCCCTTTATTGTGAAAAATAAATCTAAAAGGACAGAATTTATAAAACAGCCATACAATTTGGCTTTCTTATCAAAAACCTGTGGGTTTAAAAAAAAAAAGTAATTCCAGGAAAGTTCACTTTCATAATACCTCAATAGGTTTAAAAAAAACACACACATTTCTTTTAACCTCTGAACTAATGGAAGAAAAAAAACCTTTTGTTTTTGCTTTCTGCTCAGAAATACAATTACATTTATCATGCCTGTGCTGTAGAGACACAGACAGCCTTAACTGACGACTTCTCTGGTCTCTTCACCTTTCTGGCAGTCTCTTAGGATCAAAGTTGAGAGGCAAGAATGTGCAGAAGATACTTGAAAAAAGCTGTTAACTGTCATGCTAGATGCTGTCCAACCATATAGAAAGTAACAGTTACTACCAAACACTTTTCTGGTTTAAAAAAAAAATGCATTGCCCTGTAAGAATACTTGCAGAGGGGAGGAAGAGGGAAGCACGAGAAAGTACAACACCCGCTGCTAGCAACCTAAGTGTCTATCTTCATCAGTTTTCTAGCAAACTAATAAAAAAAGCAAGTTAACGTGCCACAATTTAATGTCAGATGATCTCAGTGGAAAACTTTCCCAACAAAAAATAAAGGTTACTCACCCAACAACCTAGTTTTCATGCTGATCACTGCACATTCCTGCTTCGATTATAATTTAGAGTAGTACAGCCCCTGTGGGAGCAGTACCCACTGCAATACTCTGCTGACCCCTGCCCCTTCCCTGATGGCATGGAACATCTGGAGAACAGGGGACACATAACAAAAGCTACTTTATTTTTCTCTGTGGCCTCTGTAAGGTTCATTGTTGAAGCTGTAATGCCGAAGAAAATTGGGTAGGGCATTCAGATGTCCAGCAACTGTCTTGAAGAACAACAGAATACATGAGCCGATTCAGTTTGTTTGCATGATTTCTGCATTCCTGTTCTGGGAATTTGGCAGTAAAGTTTCCTTCTTCCAGAAGTGGAAATTAGTCAGCTCTAAAAACTTTTAGTATTCCAATACTCTCAAACAGGCTTTGAAAGCAGCCTCCAGCTTAGATGAGTATACCTTAAACCTTGCCCAAAAGAAATGGAGATAACTACTACAAAAAACACAGAGAAGTGTTGGGGTGCCTGTTCTGAACTTAACCTGTTTCAACAGAAACCTTACCCTTCAAAGTAAAATACTGTTGCTCATTAGGATTTACATGTGTTCCTCATAGATGACCTTTTATGCCCATTTTCAGTCCCCATGGGAGCCAACAGCTATGCACAGTGCATTCAGACATCTACCTGTCCTCCTGGGGAGCTCTGCAACACGAAGGGCAGCCACTACTGCTGTCTATAGCAGCTTAGCTAGAAACAATTTTAAAGCTGCTTCTTCCAAAACTCCATCTGTGGAAACATTCAAAAGCCATTTGGACATGGTCGTGGGCAACTGGCTCTAGGTGACCCTGCCTGGGTTGGAAAAGATGACCTCCAGCACTCCCTTCCAACCTCAACTATTCCCTGATTCTTGCAGGACTGATCTAAAGGTACTCACCACCCTGCAGAAACCAGACAGAAACTTTGTATTCCTCAGCTAGGCTACCTGCTAGTTTTTGTCTCCAAAGCAGGCACAATGGCAGTGTAACACTAGAACTACTAGATTCTCTTGTCTTCTGTTCAAATAGATCCAAACCCAAAGAAATACTTTAATGTTCAGATCTTTATTAAACAGCAAGAGGAATGAAAATAAAACAACTACCTTATCTTATGAAGAGTGAGCTCTTGAACTGATCCATTTGATATATCCAGTTCAATTGCTACCTGTATCAGAAAGATGAAAGGCAAAGCCCCTGCAGACTGATGCGTTCACCAGATATTAAGGACCAACGAACCGTTCACTGCGCAGCACTCCCTTCCTTACAGATTTCACAGACCCAAGATGACCCATCAGTGTATCCTCAAATCAGCAAAATGCTGAAGCTATACAGTACATTTGCCCAGACATGAAATGTCCTGACAAAGAAAGAACCCAAGATGTAGCACAAAAAGAGGTGGCAGCACAAGTTTTGCAGAACATGTGCTGCATTCCAGAGCCCTCCTCCTACTAAAGGAAACAAACTTGTTCCAACTCCTTTACAAGTCCTTTCAAGTCATCCATCTCATTACTCCTGCACAAGTTAAGCATCACAAAAATAACTACAGTCAAATAATTAAAATTATTTTGGATTGCAGTTTCTCTATAAATGTGTAAGCCTATAAATACTCATAATTTTGTCCAAAGCACAGCAAAATGAAAAGAAAATGCCCAAGATGCACATATTCCCCCACAGTATAAATTCCACTGAATCAAATGAGCAACTTCTTTTTTTGGGGCGGGGGTGGATGGCTCTGGAGAGCTTTCGGTACTTAAATGCAATTATCTGATTAAATCAGTACGTGACAGAAATGCAGTTTAGAAATAGGAAAATTATGACTACAGAAATGAAAAAGTCACATAAAAAAGGTACCTCCCAAAGTGGAAAACATCTATCTATTATTTCCTTCAAAACAGACAAGAAATAAGAGAAGGAATCTTGGTACTTTTATTATCTTTGTAAGGTAAATTTCATAGTAAACTATATAGTTCATTATACATTCAGGTCTTTTCTAATTTCCCTTTAATGAAAGACTATGAGAGATATTTTGAAAGGAACAAATGGCAATTGAATGTTTACATTGCTACTACTGACAAGTGTAATAGCAACACATAGGCTGACACTGAAAATGACAAAAAAAACCCCAACAAACAACCCTGAACAAGAAATCCCGAAGGATTTATAATGAAATGTCTGTTTTCCATTCCTCTTGAACTTGTATACCAGACAAACTGTGTGTATACCAGACAAACTGTGTCAAAATAATTTAATAAAAACAATAAAATGAACTCAAACTTCTGCTCTCTCATCCAGCAGAGATTTCCAACAAAGACAAGAAGGGAAGACATCATTCCCAGAAGTTCTACCAAGGGAAAAACCAGCGAGAGGCAGCAAACTCTTCACTTCCCTGTCATAAACCAGAAAAAAAAACCCAAACAAGTGCTGTCACTTTCCAGCCCATTTTACACCTATATTTATATAAATACACTTTACTGTCCATGCTTAAAACATGAGCAGCATTACAATTGAGTATGGGTGCTTCAAGAAGTAATCTAAAACATTAAAAGTTCTTTGCTTTCCTGCTTGGCCGCCGTTACTGGTATGTCTGACCACCACATGCACATCAATAGACAGACTTAACTTGAAGCAGATTGTGAAACCTTATTGTCATAGTCCAAAAGGAGAACAGTGAAACAGACTATGTTAAATTACTTCCCTGAAATCATACAGGAATACTAGGAATTGCCCATAGCTTCCCAAGTCCACCCTGTGGCTCATCCTTGCTGCCCCGGTGCGTTGAGAACATGGAGATCATCCCCATGCCACTACACAGCATCAAGAAAAAGCACCAGGACTTCAGGAATTTTCTTTTGGAAAAATATAGCTCAGGTTTTGATACAATTACCATCTTAGCACTTACCAGTTTTACCATCAACACAACAAAAAAGCTAAAAAAACAAATAATTATAGGAAAAATACTATATTGATGTTTTCTGTATTTTCTCCCAGTAACCATACCACTAGTTCCAACTGCTCAGGAACAGAGCAGTGACTCACACAGATATGTGAGTTCTTGGATGCTTGTAGCGGTTCACTACAAAACCACCCTGGACAGGTTTACTATGTGAAGATTTGCCTTTGTTCCCTATTAAAGATATTTCTGGGCAGTAAAGATCAAAAAAAAAAAAAAAAACCCAAACTTAAAAGTGCATCTACTGTCTGTGTCAGATACCTTGTGTGCTGTGAAGATACTGGTTATGCATCCTAGGCTGGATTTAAAAAAATGAACACGCTGTTATTGCTCTCAATATACCTATTCTTTCACAATCATTTTGTGTTCTAGGAAAACATAATTAGTGAAAACAATTACAACAGAAATACTAAAAGTTACCGGAATTCAACTGCAAATCCTTAGAACATGAGTCATGTTTTCATTAATAGCATAGGAAGTCAGTTCCATTAGTACTTAACTGACGCTTCCTGACCTTACATCTATTCAGTGCAGTACACAGAATTTGCATCAAGTGCAAAGGGAGGGAAGAAGGAAGGAAAAAGGACTCAAATGTTAAATTTTTATTCTACTCCATGTTCTAATTGTCAAGGATTAAAAATAAACAGATAGTAAACTTTTGCCACTTTACAATTAATGTCAGGCAATATATTTTGTGATGTGTCATAAACAAAAGAGCCTGAGATAACAGAAGAAAAACTTGCATGCAACCTACAAGAACAGACTTGCTAGCATCACAGACCACATACACGGGTATCATGTTGGTAATTACATGCGACTGCCTTCATGACCACATAGGTCAAGACTTGAAAAAAGAGCAAAACCAAGAAAAGTATTTGTGAGCATTTGTTTGCCTGTAATGGCATTTCTTTAAATACAGGGCACCATACATTCAACTGGGAACCTCATTAGGCTGCAGAAGATTTTTTTGAAAGATTGTCCTTTGAATCAGTGAGATTTTCATCAGAACAGCCACAGACACAAAACCTGTTTTCTTTTGGCCCTGTCAGCTCTCTATGGAGTTCTTTTTATTTACACAATATGGGGAAACATCACCACCCTCAAGGCAGAGTTATGAGATAGCACATGTCTTCATAATGCAAACTATTAAGAGGAGGGTGATTGAAGTCATGTACATCAGGAGCCTCGTTTGAGCACACCCTTTCAACTACCAGTAGCTGAATTCAGGCGTGATGTACAGAGAAACAGAATCTTGAAGAAATCACTTAGCAAGCACTCTACTGCTGCTTTTTTCCAATTTTTTTCTCCTCAGAGGTTTTAATTACAAATATTTCTAAATGTGTATACACTTACATAAAAATGTATTACAAGCAGATGTCTTTTGAAAGAAGTCATTCTTGTATTGACAGACCACCCTTAAAACTAACTTAGAGTGGGAAGGAAAAAGCTACACTGCTGGTAATCTTCCATGTCTTTACACTTCCAATACTCTGTAGCACTTTTGACCAATTGCACAGCAGAGACCTGCACTGAGCGGGCAGGAAGAAAAATAAATTGCCTGCTTAAGGATTCGGGATGAAAGCATGAAAGTCTGAACCAACCTGAAATAACCCAAGGACTTTTTGAGCAAGACATCCGGAGCAGCACAGGGCAACACAGAGTGAGAGAGTGCTTCCCTTCTCCTCAATCTGTAGGCAAGTGAGCAAATTTGAAATCTTTTACGCTCTTTGTAACACAGTGCTGTCTGCTGATAACCACTACCAGCAGTGACAGAGACATCAACCTTTCCCTGGTTTGTATTCTTCAACAGTACTTGGGTATATTGGTGTTTCAGCTTCATTCTTAAGTACCACTGGTCTGTTAGCACGAGATAAATAAACCAGAACTAGATTATGTGGCAGCTGTGTTGTATCTCATGTGCTGTGCTCGAGGTTCACACTTCCCACCCAGGCACACAAGCCTTGCACCACAGGGGCTTCCTCTCCATTAGCATGTGCCGACCCTCCTAGCACAGCCTCACTGCCGCAGCACCACCGACACATGCCCACCTTGCTGCCCACTAGTGTTACAGGCCTCCACCCAGATGTATCCACCACACCAGGAATTTCATAAATTGGAATTAATGTAAATAGAGAGGTATAGAGTTCCAAAAAGTAAATCATCAACTCCAATTCTTTAGTGAAGGCTTTGCTCTCCTTTCCCCAAATTTACACTCAAAGGAAATGTTACCTTAGAAGAACCCAGTTTAAGTGAGAGGAGTCATGCAAGACACCAACAGGATGGCCAAGATTTATTGCCTGCAGCTGACAAATTATGTTGTCCCCAAACACAGCCAGATTTTATGCAAAAAATACCTGAGCTTACTGCCCATAAACTGGGCTACCCCTTAATTTCCACAACCTTTCACATGGTTTTCTGAGGACAACCAGACCACCTCACTGTGTAAACCTCATCCAAATCAGGCATTACCACAGAATCAAAATTTTATCCATCTAGTAAAAGTACAAAATATAGTGGCAGGAAAGCCACCAACATCTGTGCTCTGGCATAAAATCTGCTGGGACAAAAGTAAAGAATTTCAAGCAAATCCGAACCAGAGTTAATACCAGTTTATAGTTTACATCAAGAGTCTGATGCATTTTGCAGTTGATACAGGAAGAGAGTCAAGCTGCATCTGTAATGAGGATATTTATCTCATTGACTCAGCCAGGGTCAGAGAAGGACAAACTACAGAATAAAAACCAAGTGTCCTGAAGTCTTAACTAGAGCCCTAACGAGTTGACCTTTGACTACCTCTACTTTGGCCACTAATCAGAGCTGTCCTCACATCACAGGATATCCTCCAGAATGTATACATCTAAATCAGAAGAAGAATCTACCTCCCTCAATGACTCAGCATTTTCCTTAACATTGTTTTGCATCTGTATTCAGCTGGTACACAGGACATTTATGTTTACTGTATAAGTCTAGTTCAGCAGGTTTCTCCTTCCACAACTTGCCCTTATGCTAAATTACTGCTGATTTTTAAAAAGACAGAATTAAAATTAAATGTATGGAACAAGCAGGTAGTGTAGGAAGGTTATCAATCTGTCCAACATGAAATTTCTAAATATATCACCTGCTAGCAGTGAAAAAGCCCACTCTGGTATGTTAAAAAATGATAACATTATCTTAGTTAACGATTACGCGGGACTGATGACATTTCATCACACAACATTTCACTTAAGAAACTGTTAAAGGCTCTGCAGCCAGAGATTACAGCAGGTTTGAGGGGTTTTTAATGTAAAAATAGTAAAATACCATGGCATTTAAGCATTCACTTTGTTAGCTTAAAAGTACTCATCTCTCTCAGAGTCCAATTTTAGCCAGCTTAGAACCATCTCCAAAAACCTCACATACCATACTAAAGCAAAATGCAGCCAGCATGTGAAAATGCAAGGGTCCAAACATACTCAGAAAGCCTTCTGAAAAAGGTGTCAAGCTGAAATACTGGAATGCAGAAGTAAATTAGCATAAACCTTACATGATTAAGCCATTAAATACCATAGAAATGTCAAATCATGGAGGATGTTTAAGACTTGCTTAAGGGAAAATCTAATCTAAACACACTAGTGGAATACTGAGCATAAAAACATTTACTCTCAATTCCAAATGCTTGTTTTTTGCAATAGTCTTAGAGCTTCCACAGTTTTAATAATTTTCTGTGGACGTTCACATGGCAGAAACCATCTCTGTGGCTTCAAATCACGTTGCCCGGTTTGCACCATCTCAAGAAGAAATGATTGCTTATTTTACCCCATGAGTAAACACGATTTCTAGTCCTTACACATAGTTGAATCAGCTCAGAAAGAATCTACTCAGAGACTCCTGATGTTGGGCAGAAGAAAATGATGCATTTTCAACAAAAGGATTTTGTAAGCTGCTTTGATATATACCTTCCACTTCTTTAAGTACTACTCCAACCCAAGCTAAAGGTCATTTAAGCCCAGATTTCCAGAAAACAGGGAAGGAAGTAGCTGGTTTTCACTGACTTGAAGGGATTTTTGACAGCCAACCTCTCCTAGTCTCCAGAAAAAATCCCAGCCTGCATTTAAATCTTCTGAAAGCATAAACAGATTACAGGATTTCAACAAAGCTGGCATTTTTCCAATTTTTTTTTTAATAATATTATTCACTTCCTAAACGACTGAACTCCATTCAGAGAAAAAAATAAGTATGTCCATGTTACTGTTCAGCAATTATGTCAGAACAGAAATCATCACAGCCTTAAGTCACACATAATCTGTTCCAGTGGCCAGTGTCTATTCACAGAACTGAAACTGCCTGAATTCTTTATCTTTGCCCTAGACTGGAGTTCAGGGATTTTTTTTCTGGGTATGAGCGTCTGGCTTTTGTTTATCTGGGCTGTCAAAGTGAAGTATCTGCATGGAATAACACAGGAAACTCTGCAGCAAAAGCAACAGAAAAGCAAACTAACAGTGCGGTATCTCTCCCCAAAACTCAGATGTAACAAACTTCCCAGAGCAAAATCAGTTATTTCAGAGTCTATTTGAGATTCCCTTGAAAAAAAAAACCTCTGTTACTGGATGTTGCCCTACCACCTGTAATATACTCACTCACACTTCTAGCAAGCTGGGATGCCATTTCTACCGTGTATATTACTAAAACATTTTCTTGAAAACATTGCAGTAGCTTAAATTTGGAGAAAGCACCCACACAGCCTGTCTTTTACAGTCTATTTCAAAAATTCTTCCTATAAATGTTTACAGGAAGCTTATGCTACTGGCAATATGCTGAAATGTCTGAAAACTGGCAAACAATCTGTGATCTGAAGCTACAAGAAAATTAAGTTCCAAAATCATAATCATATTTTGCCCTCAGTAACTTAGATTATATTATATTTTGACTGACCACAGAAGCATAATCTATTTGGGTCTGAAATATTAAACTCGCAAAAAAAAAATGACAAGAGCAAAAGGCAGAAACTAGCTTCCACCCTGCCACGCTCCATGAGGTATCAAGCCTCTCAGCTCTTCAGAAGGCCTAAAATAATACATGTTCTAAGTTCAAAAACTTCTCAAGTCTTTATCTTCAAGGCATTTAATGGCATGCCACAGAATATCCCACAAACCATCATCATCTTGAGTCAAGAGCACAGTCATCATGACCTCTCTAGGCACCTCCATTTAGCCAATGCAAGGTGAAAGCCAATTCATGCAGAGGACAGAGTATTACCAAGGACTAGTAAGAGACTGGTCCTGCTGCTGCAGGAACTCGAGACCTACTTCAAACACTCCTACTCTGTGTTCCTTAACTGAAAAAAGGTATGGAAAGAATTGTGAACTAAAGGTATTTATGGGTGTTTGTTGAACTGGGCAAAACCAAAAAATATTGACTTATGCTTCTGCTAGACTTCAAGGTTATCAGCCCGTTGAACAGAGGTCACTGTTCATGTATTTCTTGGTGCTACAGTGCTTACCTTGTTAGAAATTTATGGGCAGAGCATTGAACTATTTAAAATCAAGTCCTACATTTTCTTTATGCATTTATTCTTTGCCTTTTAAATCTTGTAGCAATGACAACTCCATCAGCTAAAGCTGTGATATGAGCCAACTTTTGTGAACTTTGTACAGCAAGAAAAATCAATGTCTAGTCAAGAAAAGCTCTTCATTAACTTCTGGTTTCTGAACTTAGTTTAAAAGGGTATGGTTGGTACATGCAGACAAGCCAAGATTAATGAACACACTTTGTTTCAAGGACTGGATTTCATGTACTGAAGTACAGTACATCACACCAAAGAAACTAGCTTCTGGGGACAAGTAAACAAAACAACAAACCACCAAAAATAAAAACCAAAACAAAAAAACCCCAACAAAACAAAACAAAAAAAAAAAAAGAGATTGTAAACAGTAGAAGAGCAGATTGTTTTTAATGATATTTGCTGATGCTAATGACAGGAAACATGGAAAAGGGCACTCCCAAAATACAGAGACTCAAAGACAAGTCTCTAATCAACTTGTTTAACATTTCGCATTACACACCTACAGTTATGCTCAAAAGACCATCCTAACTCCCCACCCTATATACACACCCCAGGTAGCAGGGGTTAAAGCATCTCCACGGGTAGTGTGAGCAGAAAACAGCATGGTGCTGAGGTCACCGGTGAGCCTAGCCCACAACCAGCTGTTCCTGGTGAGCAAGCACCGAGCCAGGAGGCATGGGGCTTCTCTGTGCACGCTGCAGCTCTCCTGCAGACACAGCTCTTCAGCCCATGATTTTCTGAGTTCACACTTCTTCTGAACCAGACATGCTGCAAGGGCAGGAAATAAGCACAAATAGTATCTTGGCATTTGGGACTAATAAGGAAGGAACAAGGACAAACCTCATCTAACAAAGGAAAAAAAAATGAGAGGCTTCACAATGGCAGAATTTATGAGCAAGACAGCTTTTTCCTCTACATTTCACATCTCTGAAAGACTTCAGTCTTTCAAAAGCACAAAGTTGATATATTTATTATATAGACGCTGGACAAATACTAGTTTAGGTGTCTCTAGGAAAAAAAAAAACTATGACCAAGCACTGTGTCAGCCACTACTGAGAATGGTAACATTTATGACCTGAAGTTTTTCTCTTTAAAACTAGAAACATTAGAAAGCAATCCAACTTGCAGTAAACATTTCAATAGCAGCTTTAAAGAAATTCAGATCAAGTTTATTAATTCAGGTCTTATTTTGTAGCAAAATTTCTGCCTCTAATTTATGAAAATTATAAGATGGAAAATCACTCATGTTTGCACATGTATTACTGAAGTCATGTTTCTTTATAAAACCCACTAAGTTAAATGGAATACTGGATATTTTAAATAACCCATACATACATACAAAGTAGGTTTCCCTGGATTTGTATAATGGAAATCCTATTTGCAATCTCTCTCTAAATAAGAGGTCCTGATCCGAGCCTGAATTACCTGACATGGTGATAAGCCAGATAAGAACAATTTCTGGTGATTAAAATAGAAAATCCTTCCAACGTTAAATGAATTTAAGTCAATTTTTTTTTTTGCTAAACAGTTTTAGAACAGACATGTCTTTTTTTTTTTCTTTTAACATAAATACAGCTATCAGAAAGGGAAATCCCAGAAGCATAGTGAAAATACACAACTCATAACATGAATATGTGTTTTAGAGTCTTAAGGCAAGATATAATTTATTCTACAATATTCACTAAACATGTTTACAGGATCAGACAGGTTTTTAGAATCTCTGAGACTAACTAATACTGCAATCAAAGGATTAACAAACCAGCTGCCAATGTGCCATTACAGCTGATTATCATAGACTGCAGACAGCTAGCTTACTTGGAAAATGCTTTCAGGAATACGCCATTGTTGCCAGAAAGAGGGGTATAGCAGGATAATGTGATACTAAGTCATTGTTTTGCTTATTATACACCAAAAAATGGAACTTATGGAATATAAATTGCACATGGCTTTAGAAAATCTTAAATTATAATTTTTGTTTACTGTAAAACCTGACAAAACTAAGAGAACTACAACACCACCACTCAGACATTGGGTTCTGCGCAGTGAATAGTTGACTTTTCAATCTTTTCCCCAAATCTTACTGAAAACTAAACTGATGCCAAAATTCATGTCAGATGCTAGGATAAAATCATGGAAAGAGAAAAATTAAACCTTTTAACTGCCAAATATTTCGTCTTCAAAACATTTTCACAATAGCTTTTCAGTTCATGTGGAGACAAAAATTGCAAAATATAAACTTGCAATAAAAGAAGTCTCTTCACTACCGATATTTTCCATGCCTAAACACTTTCCTCCTTAAGGCTAAGAGAAAGCATTACTGTTTTGACTGGAGACTGAACTACTACCAAACAGGACAGCGGCAGAACCCAGCATTTAACGAGATACTGAGGTGTTTACAGCATTGTTTACAAAAAAAAAAAACCCAGGAAGCGTCTTAGTTTTCTCCTAACATCTTACTAACACGTCAGCATCACACTCTTTCGACATCTTTGAGTTGTGCTACTGGTAATGGGAGAACATTTGCATCACTCCAACTTGATACAACTATAAAGGAAATTCAAAATTTAGATCTGGAAGGAAGTTTTCTTAGTGATTCATTCATCTGGTAAAACCACTCCTCTCAGATGACACTAAAGACCCAAGACCAGTAATCAACTGAGTTTATCTCTCTGGTAGTTGGTAAAAAGTAATTTTAGCAGAGTAAAGCTGTATCTCTATCGGAAGTATGGACTTGGCTTTTTTTTTGCTGCATATGGTTTGCTTGGACTAACACTCCCTTGGTCTATGTCATTTGGAATTATGTATTGAATCCCAGGATTCCTGTAGGGAGAGAAAAACAGGATTATCTCAATCAGAGATTCTAGCTATTGATGTGGCCTCTATATCTCAGAGAAGGAAGTCAAAGTCAGAATTTCACAGCCAGTCAAGAGAGGACTGACTGCCCAGGGGTAACTTCAGAAGTATAAATATGCACAAGTTATTCAAAGCATGATTTTCCGAAAAGCTGATTATTCCTCCCTGACTTGCTTCCTTGCTAGTTTGTCTTCTTTTCCTCACCTTCTGGGGATTTAGAGTTCTTTGAACATCTTCTGCAGGAGATGAAACAACTGTCATTCACTATTTTCAAATGAATGAGACAGAGTAGTTAAAGAAGCTTACCACAGCTTTATCCTCAGCTGCTTTGTTTATAACCTGGTTACTCTGTGAATCTTGCTTGCTGACTCTATCCCGTAATACCAAAAGGTAAACCTCTCAGGTTTGCAAGCTTTATTCAACCCTTACATAAAAGCTCTTGAAATCCTCCTCCCTATCCATCCACCCAAGTAAAGATTGCTAAGCGGGTCCACACACAAGTTCATTCCCACCTTCTTTGGCTTGGTTATTTTTAAAAACTGTATTTTAGAAAAAAACAAGATGTAATGGAAATCATTACTTGCACATCACCAAGGAAAATTAGGATGAGAAAACAGGAAATACTTTGATTGATGTGGGTTTTAATGTTACCCAGTCACTGTATTATTCCGGGACCAGAAAACAGTACCAGGAATTAAAGTGAAGAAGGTCCCAACAGAATCAGTTGATTTCAGAGGAGAAAAAAGCAGCTCATGCTCAGCTTCATTAATCCTGTCCCACTCCCTCCTCCAATTAGCATGACATAAGTGCTCTCTGAATACACCGGATCATAAGGATGTATGACACTTGTATCAATGCAAAATTGGTAGAAAAATAATTAAAATGTTGGCAAATACACGAGTCTCTTCTCTGTAAAGAGAAGAACAGAGCACAAAACATGAAAACAAAAATCCAGGCCAGGTTATCTTTTGTAGGGTAATGGCAAAGGAAAATGAAGTCCACAGAAAAAAATGTCTAACTGTTCCACCAGTGACAGCAAGCCAGTGACTGCCAGTTATGGTGGGGAAAAAAGCATTTCACAGATAAAAACAGAGGAATTTGATTCAGTCATGACTAAGGTTTCTCTCAACGAATCAGTACATAAACTACAAAAGTTTTTCAGCAGAAAGCCACCGTTCCCTTCAACTGAAGCTCTTTCAGTTCAATACAAAGCCAAATAAGGAAGCAACGAAAAAATGTAAATAAATTCCTAAGAAAAGAGAAAAGGCTTCTCTATATGAAAATCAAGTTTGAGGGTATTTTCAACATTACAGAAGAATGTTAACAAGACATGACAGTTAGCAGGCTTCACAAAATTATTATCTTGTAACTGAAAAATACAGACTATAAAAGTTCAATGAAACTCGGCACTCTGAATACACCAAATCAGAGTTTACTCATGAAATACCATAATTGAAATAGCAGCATTTGGACTCTAAAAGCTACTGAAACAATGACTGCAGAATTTGTCCCACAACATTTAAAGTCACAGGTAGGTCTTTCCCAGCATAGAGATCACTGTTATATTCTCTTCAGTTTCCCTTTCGCACCTCTCAAGCGGAAGGCTCTCTATGGCACTGGCTGTTTCTCCCCTTAGTGCTTAGCTTCATTGTACTTCACATCTTTCCTTTCGAAGTCCTGTGGCATTCAGTCTCCCACTGACTCTTTTTTCGTTCTGTTTATCAATCTCTTTGCTGCTCCTCCCACGAGACATTTGACAGCAGATGCCAGTTTCTCCTGTAAGCACTGACACACCTTTTCTAGGTCACTCTCTATACATACAGCACGGCTCCCATGAGCAGCTGCTGAGTCACAAAGTCATTCTCTTCATTTCTACCTCAATCCATGTCCACAATGAAGAAATGAGTTCCCCTTTTCTAACCATTAAAAACACTCTCCACCAACCCCCCATCCTAAAACACGCATTAAGCTGAGGCATGACACGCCTCCATTATGACTATCTCTGGCATTCTTCAGCCTGTGACCTGATCCCCACACTTTGGCATTTTTTGCCCTGAGTCATTATATTGTGTTTCTGTTGTGACTATAAACAAACCAGGACAGGAACCAACTCATC
Organism: Porphyrio hochstetteri; assembly: GCA_020800305.1. Classification (NCBI taxonomy): domain Eukaryota; kingdom Metazoa; phylum Chordata; class Aves; order Gruiformes; family Rallidae; genus Porphyrio; species Porphyrio hochstetteri. The sequence goes on along the minus strand of CM036910.1, from coordinate 14,625,219 downwards.
CTTTCATCCAAGGATGTATCAAAAATATTAAAGTAAGAAAGATCAAAACTGTCTAGTTACTGTCACATTGCCTAATACTACATAAGCACTTACCAAGTCCCTACTCAGGGGCAGTCCTTCATTCTCATTTCATGGTGTAACATTTGTATAACTCCAGAATTAGGGGGACAGAAGGAGAGGACACTCCAGAGATCTCTCATGGCTACAGTAAGAGTAACAGCAGCTAAGGTTTCTCCCATATTGGTTTGTTCCTACCTGCACAAAATATTGTTAGTCCTCTCCTTAACCAGGTCTGTTCCATAAGCCAGAGACATCAGATGGTGAGAGAGCAAAAGTTCCTTTTTTAGACTCTGTCCTTCTCTCCCACCTGTCATAAAGCACTGCGCTCTTGCTATTTTCAACCAAATTTGACAGAAAAACAAAGACCTCATGGATACTAATTTCTGAAGAGTTCAATGAAAGCATGCTGGGGAGAGGCATGAGACCCCGAACTGCTCCAACTGAAAGAAAACATGCTTATTAGATACAAGAGAATTTACAGCTGCAAGAAAGATAAATGGGAGACATGTTTAAGTAAACACCAGCACAGCAGCTTTCAGAGGAGCTCTGGCAAGCAGCATGCTCCCAATTCTGCCACACCTCATCCCATCACCAGATCAAATCCACAATTCTCACTTCCACAACTGTTTAGTATACACACGAAGCCATCTGCACTTTACTTAAATTGTACTGAAGTTGTTAAATTCCAGTCAAGTGCCAAATAGCAATGTTAAAGATGATGTCAGAGTAGAAGTTGAAAATTGCTGCGGAGGTGTCTCTGCTCCTCTTCAGCACAGACGGACCGGCTTCCCAACCAAGACCAGTTGCAGTGGAAGAGGGAAGGAAACGGATAAGTGTAATGCACAATGTCTTGCTGTGTTTTAATCTAAAATCAGACATAAGCTCCTCACAGCAGTGTCTGTTCAAAAAGCATTACAAACAATTGAATCCTAGGGATCTATGCATGCACACCCCCATCACCTTCTGCTGAAGCATACACTAATGCTAATCCTACGCTGACACAAGCAGTATCTTAAAAGAATCAAGTATTTTGTCTATTAAAACCCAAAACTTACTCTTTTTGGCAGTAGAATGAACAGACTTTCTTTTCATTTGATACAGTTTTCTTGATATGCATGAATTGATTTATAAGATTCCACACCAGCCATCATTTAAAGCTAAATAAGTCTGAGGCTGTCAATTTTTATTTTCTTAAGCTTTACTTTTTATATGTGTTCAAAGAAAATAAGCACTGAAAAACATCACTGCAAGCATCACTATAGCAACTGCAGCTCTTGAAGCTTCCTTGATGCAACTCACTCAGATTCCAGATGGAACAAAATGCCATGTCTATCTTGCTTTTTATAAGGTACCTCTCTCTCCTACAAAGCCTCCAAAGACTAGCGAGGACATCTGCTGCAGAATTTGCTCTTGCAGAGACCACAGACTTGGATAAAATCACCTATTTTCACAGTTCTGAAAATAAATAAAACAGTATCATGACATCTGCACCCACATGCCTGTGTGACATGTCACTAGAATGAGAAAAGAATTACGCAACAACCCAAGGGTTGACCTCATTAAAGTCAGCAGCAGTTTTGCCACATGTTTCAGCAGAGTCAGAATTCTACCCTTCACAGGAGATTTCTCTGGTACCTCAGCTCTTTGACTCACTACACTTGCATCCAGAGCATGCGTATTTTATAACGTTTCACTATACCTGCTGCCTATCAGTTCTGCACAACTACCTGGATGCAATTTGTAGAAATGGCTGTGTATTCTTGAATCAAAAGCTTAGAAAATAACAACAGTAATAAAGAACTACAATAGAGATTACAAACTAATCCAGGGCTGGTTTAGCTCTAGGAAAAGACAGAAGACTAGAGTAAAGGCAACATTGGCCTATATTTTTTATACAGCTATCCAGGGATGAATGGCAGATCACTATGACTTTTGTTCATTTGTCCACTGTTCTGCATGATACTCAGCATTATGGAAACAAGCACAACCAAACAGATTGTTTCAGGTACCTCTATGAACTCTAACTGTCATTATAATATCCAAGTAAAAAAAATAACACTCCATCAAAACGCATCAGTTCTCTATTGTATTCCCAGTGACAAAAAAACCATGAAAATTCCTGATAGATTCTCTGGCTTGAGTCCCCCTCTGAAAAAATAATCAAGATGACATTCATCCAGCTCTTGACTAACCCCTTTTTGAATTTGCAGAAGGCATCCCCCAGTTCCTAGGTCAACTTCAGCAACTTATTGCACCTTTGCTTTTTGACCTTCCTGGCCTGAACAAAGTGGCAGAAGTACCGGGCAAGGAGAGACGAGCACTTTACCATTGCTTACAGCAGACACACATTTACAGGATTATTGCAAGCCTTGATTTCCAAATAGCAATATGGTTATATACCAGTAACTTGGGCATGCCCTGGAGATTCAGCCTTTTGTCCTCCATCCAGTTCACATAAATAAAAAGAATTACATCAAAGAATACTCTAGCTCCTATCACAAGTTTCTCCTACAGCTGACAGATGGCTCAGTTCTTACAAGTGGAAGAAAAATCATTTCCTAGCTGACCCCAAATATTTTGGCTTCCTTGGTACACCTCTCAAAGAATTAAAAAATAGGAAGATGGGAATTGTATGCATTTTCTCTCTGAAAAACAAATACATAATGGAGGGAAACATACAGGTCAAGTAATCAGTTAGTATTGTCCACTCCATATTTAAAAATACTAGATAGAATGAACATCTATATTGCCCCTCTGGAGCCCTGAGCCTTAAAATTCAAAATAACCTCAGATGACAACTATCTGGAGTCCCTATAAAGCCCACCTATTGCAACGAGGAATCTGGCAGTCAAAAGCAGAGAAAGTGCAATGAGAAGGTTTAAGTTGCCATTGTTGTTTGACACATGTGTGAGAAGTAACTTGAATTATTTTTCTCAGATACTAATTTTTCATTTTTAAAGATAAGTGAGGGTGCATCTGCAGTTTGCAATGGATGTCCTATGATATGAAGTTCAGATCTGAGAAAAAAGTTCAAGTGGTATCAACATGCAAACTGCAAGCAATTAAGAGAGATTGGCATCAACCACAATAACTGGAAACATTTCTTAAGTTGTTGTCCAAATTATTCAATGAAATATCTAAACAAAAATTATTTTCTAAATTATATGCATGGAGGTTTAGTTACTAATGCAAATCCAGACATGCAAATCTGATTATATATTTCTGGCATGCCATCAAGTTACAGAAAAATGCCACATGCACTTGTCTGCCTAACTTCAACTAGCGATGATTCAGATCAGAATGATTCAGAATCTTCAAATCTTTTTTTTTCCCCCATGGTGATCCAAAGAAGTTCAGGGAAATCACTTCTCACTTGTGGAGTGACTGATTATGTGAAGAAAAAAAAAAAAATTAATGAAAGTACTTCCTTCTAACTGTCTCAGCCACTTTTTGGTATGAAGATGGCATGCAGGACCTACGGCTGTAGAGTTCTCAAGTCACAAAAAAAAAACCCCACTCTAAGAACTGTGGCAGGATTTAGATTTTAGCTAAAACCTGCTAAACTATCAAAGAGATAGTTTAAGATAAACACGAAAGATATGTATGTCATTTTCAAAAATAAACAAAAACTTCTGCAATGATTTTGTTTTGTACTTCTAGCACTGCTACACAAACAAACTGCACTGGTCAGTTATACTTTTCATACATGCTGTTAGCAACAACTGTTGAACATCCGTAGTATTACCATACTAAATATTCAAAGTAACTTACCTTTTTAGACTGGAGGGGGAAATCTGAGGGTTTCAGCCTGGTCAGCAGTATTTCCAGTTTTTAGTTTTAGACTGTTTTTTAAATAGCTGCAGAGCTACCCTTTCTTGTAAAAGAAATTTACAGAGGATAATAGCCATCAGTGCATGCTCCCCTCTCTGAGGCTAGCACCCTCTCAAATCAAACCAATATTCTACAAGAAATTGCAATCAACTCCCTCTAGCTCAAGTATCAGCTATATGTTGATGTACCAGTTGACAGCTCGTCATTCATCCTTCTCTGCTCTGCTTTCCCCTTGCATTCCTAAGACTTACTAGCAAAAGACAGTTCCATTGCATTGACTCAGCATTGGTTTGTGCAATCCTTACAGCAATTCTAAATCCCTTTGAAAAAGCAAACGAGCAGCACATTTTCTTTCAAACAACACAGACAATTTATCTGCAAAAGAAATACATCTTGTACAAGAAATGTTGTTTTAAAAGCTAACTGTAACCACTCAGCTGCTTGCTTTGCCCCGCTCCCAGGAAACGATTAACACCACAGTATGGGACAGGCCGCTTCCCTCCTCCATAGTCAACCCAGCCATCTAAGGATGTGTACAGTTTTCAGACCCTATAGGACTGTTCAGATCCCCGTTCTGGCCTGCTTCTTTATGTCCCTATTAACTAACTGATCTGCAGCTGTACAAACAGCAGTGTATCACCAGCACACAGTCTCCATCACTGCAATTTATCTCATTCAATAGTACTTCCACCAGCTTAAATAGGCCCCGCACCTGAAAAACAGTAACAAACGCCTTCAAGCCATGCTCCCTGGTATACAAATAGATAACTGGACGTCTCAAACAGCAAACTGCGTGACAGTCAGTCTGCTGCATTTCCACAAAGGGAATCACAAATACTGGGGAGTCTGAGAGGCTGTGTGACAGTTTTATGAATATTCTGGACTCATTAGCAGGTTCTATTCTCAAAACAGAAAACAGGACTGTGTAAATTTTGCCATATATCCAGTACAACCATCAACAAAAGCCACCATTTATTTCTTCATGTAGAATAGGTTTCCCCAGCTGTGCTAAGAACGCCATCATTTTCCTGGATAACCTGTTAAACTGAGGAGGAGACTGTAATTTCTAAAGAAAAGTCCGGGAGAGACTTGTTTTTCTAAATCTGTAAAACAAGTCAGCTAACATGAGCAAATAGTACTTCTCACAGCTGACAGCCCTGGTTGGCAGCAGGTTGTAACTCATTTTCATGCTTGCCCCTGAAATCTTTTTGGGTACTTTTGGGTAAACAGAAAAAGACAAGAGAAAAACAGAGGAGACTGATTGAGATGCATCCAAGTAACACTCCCAATCCATCGCCACAACAAATTCACATTACAGTGGCTCTGCTACACTAAATCATCCTGGGCTGTCTTTGCACAGGTATCTCAGAACAGATTTTTGCATCTTAGTTGTTCAAAACATGCAGCAGGGTAGCACTTCAATGGAAATCTTTTTATATTACTGCTGCTCAGAGCTACTACATTTATTAAAAAGCATTAAATCTTAACCAGATCAAAATCATAGGTTAAATACAGAAGGAAAAAGTGGCATCAAAGTTAAAAATTCTTCTGTCTAGCAGAACTTCATTTCAGAAAACGTCCTTTTTTGATCTCTTAAAGCACAGTTGCCTCAGCTTCTGAATATATCAGAAAAGTTAGATTACTTGTTTTCCCCATAAATGATATAGAGAACATACATTTAATATTAGGAAAAACACTGCCATATAGAAATTATTATTTTAATCTTTTATAGGTTTAAGAAATAATTTTTAGGAAATAATTTACAGCTTGCAAAGAACAGGAAAAGTGAAAACTAGCCTTTACTTTTCTAAACATCTTTAAAATATATTATCTCTCATTTGATTTAGAATAGCACAAGAGAAGTCAATCTTGCCATCCTGCCACAGCTCTCGTGTCCCACTAATGTAAAGGAAACATGTGGGGGACAGGAGGGAACACCTTCAACTTTTACAGCAGCTAGCAGAAGTTACAGCCGAAGTTTATTTCCAAGAACGAGCTAACCCCTTTAACACAATACAACACAGCAGTTGATGGGTGAAGCAGTCTTGTCTTTCTTCCCCTCCCTTTTTGAACTGCTTCCCTTCGCCGGGAGAGCAAGCGCTGAGGCTCCCCTGTCCTGAATGCCTGGCCCTGCTCCAGCCTGCGCTTAATGAGGTCCTGGCAGCTCCCCGGCACTGCAGACGCCTCTCCAGTACCGCAACCAGCCTCCATCAAACAGACAAGGACCGCGGGCAAGGCTGTGCCTGACAGCAGGGCTTTTACTTCCAAAATAAAGAGACAAACAGACATTCTAGAATATCATACACGGCAGACTTTATCCCAGCTAATCCAATGTCACATCAACTCCTCTCTGAGAAAAGCCAGCGCCAGTCCGCTGTAACAAGGCTTACAGGGAGTGCCTTCAGGTCAGCTAACAGGCGATGCAGAAGAAACCCTTCTCGTTCAACTTGCTAGAAATCCAGCAACCTAATTAATAATTGTAACAAAAGATTATGAAATTGGTAGTAGTCAAGTAGTGCTGATTTCTTCTCTAAGCACCACTGATAGCACAAATCACTACGGCAGACCCCAAGTTCTTCAGGAAAGGTGATTCTTCCTTCCAACAAGTATCAAAATGCTCACCTAAAGAAACTGCACAATGATAAAGCAGTGACACTACTCGATATAATTTGCTCAAGGATGCAATGCCTGTTCATACGTCCACATTTTTAAAATTACAATAATTTTCATGCTTCATATCCATATTTTAGATTATTTCCTTTTCTGACTGACTACAAGCTTGTTCTAAAAATAAAAGGAAAAATTACAGTACAACCCAACTATATGAGCCGGTCGCTCTGCTTCCAAACTGTACAACATTTAGTTTCAAGGAAAAAGAAAACAAGAATTGCCAAAATATAATTAATAGTTCAGAGAAAGTGCTCTCTCTTATCTAGTTATGGAGTGGAATTTTCCTGTTTGGGTCAGGGGTTTATTTATTTGCAAAGAAACATCACTTTTCTCTACAATAATCCGAAAGCTTTGTTAAAATTGTGATTTGAGTTTGACCTACTATCATACTACAGAGCATAACCCAAACCCTTGCTAACAAGGCCCAAAACACTTCCTTTCAAAAGGATCACTCACACAGGAGACACATTGCACAAAACCATACATTCAGATCCCACTGGCAGCCAAGTTCTATCATTCAGTGATGAACAACAAAGAATCCCCTTGGGCTCAATGCCAGCGCTGTCCGAGCTCAAAATTAACATGTAGGAAGTTTACTCCCTTTACCGCTGATACTGCCCTTTACCGTCTCATGCTTAAAGCAGTTCTCAGCCCAAGCCTTTTGTTTTATGCACATAAATTATATATACACATTAAGTATACAGTATTTAGCAAAGGCACTTGCTCGTCAAAGCTTATATTAAAAGACATGGCCACATTCTGTTTGTAGTATCTAATGAATGTACTAAGTAAATCCTAGGTTAGGACTGGAATTTGCTCTCTCCATCCAGGCATGCCTTGTCCAAATGGAGTAAGCCTTTCCCAAAGGTAAGGGAGAAGGTTACTGCTTGATTCTGTACAACTGAACAGGGAACTAGATTCATGTTTGACATTGTTATTACATAAATACAGCAAGAGACTGTACCTAATAAAAGATGTGGATGAGCTTTAGTAAGTATAAAGTGAGTTGTAATAAACATTATAGATAGCACCTAACATCTTCCCCACTGGGAAAGATGGAATGGGGTGCACGTCTCTCCAGATGATACTTGGCAAGAAGACCTTGCTTCCTATGAAAGGCATTTCATAGCATGTTGTTCAGTGAAGCACTGCATTTGGATAATTTTGCAAAAGGCAAAACATTTAAATACAGTAGCAACAACACAAACTGTGTGGGAAATCCTAACAGCAAACAAAGGGGCATGGACAAGAATACAAGAAAAGAGGGCAAAGGGTTCAAGAGAAAGGATGTCATAAGGCAACAGAGAAATCATCCATCTGCCCAAAACTGGTAAAGCACTGTCTATGTTACCATTGCTGTGACAATCCATTCCTACGTTAACCACAAATTATTTCTCAATTTGTGCATAACTCTACTATCAGCTGAAAAGCAAAACCACGTTTATACCTAAATAATGATATTGTGTATTGGATATTACCAATTTTAAATTGCATTAGCAACCCACCATATGGTATCGAAGAAAAGGTTTGCACTAACATCATCGTCTCACTTTGTTAATTTCAGACTATGAAATAAACACAAATTAACACCTGTGAAATGCAAAAATAAGGATTTCTATGTAAGGATATTTGAGAAGAGACACCAATTCTGCATAATTAACAGCATGGAAAAGATGGAAACGTTTGCTCTTCTCAATATCCAGCAACCTGTAATTTAACAAGCTGCTATCATGAAAAACCTGTTATTCCATATATCATTTTCTCACCAAACTGGACTAAAACTTTAGTCTGGATTTCATTTAAATCTGCCTTGGTAACAGAGCACCTGAACATAGTTCGATAATCACACCACTGATTATTTGCCATGCAGGCCGTATTTTGAGCCAGAAGGGGGTGGAAGACCTTTTCCTTTAGATACACTAAAGTAGCCTTCGAATCAGACTGAGGGATTGAGAGCAGAAAGGCATCAACAATGCCCACATCAGGGTAATGAAGCAGAAAAGCAGCAGGATCAGCAGCAGCAGAGGAAAGGAGCTGGACCCACCCCCCCACTCTACACCCCTCCACCCGCGCAGGCAGGATGGCACTCGGTGCCTATGTGACAACACGGCTAAAAACGGATAAGGCTTCAGTATTTAGCAAAGGCACTTGCTCGTCAAAGCTTATATTAAAAGACATGGCCACATTCTGTTTGTAGTATCTAATGAATGTACTAAGTAAATCCTAGGTTAGGACTGGAATTTGCTCTCTCCATCCAGGCATGCCATTCACCTTCCACATCTTCCTTCTTCATGAGGCAACTGTGTGCTTTTGAGAAGTGCATTATTTATCTTTTCTACCAGTCCTTCTTAGCACAAATCCTTTGTGTCCTGTTTAACGTGAAGTAGACAGGGAAAACGCACAACACTGACCTCTCAGCATTCTTAATGTATGGGCAAAATGATCAGAAGACCTTTATTTTCAGTATGAGACAAAGGGTTTTTCCCAATGACCCAACACACATCATTTACAAGGATTATCCTGCTGGTTAAAAGGCATTTCAGCTAGCTGGCTGCTCAGGGTATGAAAAGGTTTCAGACTGTTACATTAGTTTCCCTCCAGCTATTCACTTAGTGCCAGTAACAAGAGTTGAGTATTTTTGAAACCCTACACTTAGATTGCATATGTTTTTTGGATGATTTCCAATACTGACCAGTTTCAGATGTTAAACACACAAACATATAATATTTTCCAGTACAATTTTCTGGCTTCTAAGCATCAGCAGCTTAGGACTTCCCAAATCAGAGCTTACAGCATTTTCTGTTTAAAAAAACCCAAAAAAACCCCAAACCAACACTCTAGAAATTTTTCTTCCACAGACACGTATTGAGTATTTCTCCTTTTTGTCGTCCTATTCTATCCTGCGCACACGCATCAACCAGCTTCAAAAAGAAACCAACGCTATCAAATCACAACTTCCATAGAAGATCAGTAATGTTGGAAATTTTAAATTTTAAATGCATTTCAACACCCTTTAATGTCATTAATCAATATACCTTTCTGGAAGGTAATGGCATGAAATAGCTTGCATTAAAAACAACAGCAACAAAACATTTTGCCAGCAGTGAAGTCCTTCAATCTTAAAAAGATTGACATCTTTCTCTAGAGGTGGAATAGACAATTATAGCCTTAGTACATGTAAGTTCCTGTTAAAATTGTCCATAATTCATTGCCAAAAACATTTGTTTACCAGGTCATGTTAAAAAAAAAAAATCCAACTGCATAGAAGTCCATTATAAAGCACTGTTTTCTACAAAAGCTATAAAGTGCCAAGAAAAATCTGGCTTTATGCAGATCCAAGCCATTTATTATGAACACAAACTCAATGTCTTGGTTTGGCTTAACATTTAAGACCAGCATTCATAAGCGTATCCTTAACTTCATGCTTAACATCAAGGATCTGTTAATTTTCCACTGTATGTGCTCCAAGGAATTATGGTTTTGAACCTGATAATTAGCAAGTCTGCAATAGAAATACAGTGATAAAGCCACTAGAAACAAAGCAAGTGAAATAAAACCTCTCTCACACCAATGTCTATAAAAATCAGAGATGTCTAGCATCAGTTTGTATCTGTCCCTTATTTTCTTCATAAATGACTTACTTAAAATCTCAAGTTTTTAAGGTATTACCTGCACATTCTTCTATATGTAATGCCTACAGCTTATCCAAACATGATGCAAAAACACAGAGTAACAGCTTCATAAGGTCCATAAGGCAGGTATCGCTTCACCAAATAATCCAAAAAGGAGCAACACACGAGATGGGGGGGGGGGGGGGGGGGGGGGGGAGTAGATCACAATCAGCTCTTCAGCTGATTATAAATAGGTCAAGTACAAGCTTATATGAAATTGTACTGACCATTTGTTACTTCTGCTGCTATTAAAAGCTAATTGTTTAACTTTTTTTATCACTTACCACTCTAAAAAACAATTCAGTAGTAGAGCTAGAAACAGCTTGTCAGAGCTCTGCAAATTTGCTTCTATCTCTCCCACTTTATTCTAACGTCTTTCAAAACAATCTAAGTCTACAGCATACTTTTTAGCAAATAATTATGCACATCATTAACATATATTTATTATTTACATTTTTTTATTATCTTCAGTAACCAAAAGCTCACAAAACCAAAAAGTTTTAAAAGCCTTTACCCTCCTGCTGCCAGGGATTAGCATATTTAAGCATTCTAGGGAGGCCCGCATGAAACAAAAGAGAAGGGCTGGAAAGCACCACAAAGCAATGCTTCTCAATTAGAAATGGATCCTTTAAAATAAAACAAAAGGGGGGGGAAGAAAAAAAGAAAAGAAAAGAAACCCCAACATTTATGCATTCACACCACTTTCTAGTTACCCAGTGACAAAGTTTAAAAAAAAAAAAATCACTGCCGAAATGCAAAAGATGATAACGAAAGTCAGTGTATCTCACACACTAGCTCAAACCTTTTCAGTTCCCTTCTCCTTGCAGAAAAGGTCTGCCCCAAAACTCACTAAATGCACAATACAGTCACGCCATAAATAAATCAAGGAAACTACCAAGGGGAACAGAGGAGGAAAAAAAAAGAAATTTCTCTCTTCAGACAAGAAGTTCCCAAAACATCAACCCTTAAGCCAAGTTTCTAATTGAGGCAATGCAGTTTTAAATTGCTGAATATGTTTTTTACACATCAGCTGTGAGCCACCGACTGACTCTCTTGTGCTCCATGGACCACTTGTGGTTAGACAAAGATTTTTTTCTAATCAGCTGCTCAATAACTCTAGACAACCCTGTTATTCAGTAATCCAGGAATAATTCTCTCTTTCTCTCCCAGGGCCATTACACTGCCTCTTAAACCAAACTGAAGTAGGATTAGCACAATTTTGCCTTTTCCCCTCCCCTACTTATCGCTGTTTCTCTTGAGCCAGAGCTGACGCTCATGAAACTGCACAGTGAACCAATTCAGAGAGATGATGTGGGGAATAGGCAAGCTGGGGGAGCAGGCGGCGGTTAGCTCTGAAAAGCCAGCTCTCCAAAGGGCCTCGCTGCACGCTGAACTGCTGGTGCCAGCAGGGAGACAAGGCCAACTGGCTACCGGGCAGATGGGAGGCAGGTGGAAGTCAAGAAAGGTGGTCCCTGGCAGCTCAAGGTTTAGATTAACTGCCACAGAACTCCACCCTAGGGTTCACTGCTTCCTTCAAAAGCAAGTCTGAACGCGTAGGAATTGTACAAAGGCAAAGAAATCAGTCCTTTGGAGTCAATGGTCAGATCACTGAGAAAGAAATCTGTGCTTACCAAATGCTGGCTGGAGGAGTGTTAGAAAGCAGTGAATCACCATTGACAGCCGACTGTTTCGGTATCTGCTGTGCCATCCACTGTACCACCCACATTTTCAAGAATTAAAATCAAGAACTTTTTAATGGGGAAATTATTCTTAAAATCATTGACTTGTCACGGGGCTTTTTTTGGATTTTTATATAAGTTTATAGAAGTTTAAGCTATAACCTTGTCCTATACTAAGTAATTACAGTAAAGAATTGTACAAAGAAACTAAACCTTCACAGAGTAATTTCCATAGCACAATTCAGCAGCCTCTGTGAAGCTGAAAGGCAACACCACATATTTCACAGCAACCCATTACCAAGTACATCCACCAACAAAGGAATTCCAAGTTTCCTCTTAAAGAAATGAGAAATAGGAAGAATTTGCTATGTTCTTGATATCACTTCAGGACACAAAATCTTCACTTGGCTCAATTCTTTTGAAGTGCATTAATACATTTTTGATAGCTCAGTGAATGGACTTGTGGGTAGTCAATTTGCATGTATTTTGATAGAATATGCAAAGAGGTTCTCTGAAGATCCCTTTAAATAAACTACAGAGAAAACATTCATTATTTCAGTAACTATGAATGATAGAAGCTGTCCCAGAGAAATTAGACATCCATACACTCTCTGCATTAAAATTTAATTGGATTATTTACTAGCAATGTGATTTCCTTCCTGAAAACCATTTTGCACTCATATCTGCCAAGCCTCTAGAAGCTAAGCAAAAAGTAGAAAATTTTACCGTAATTATATGTTTGAAAACAGAAATTTATTTGTGGAGGGAAAAAAACCCAAACCCACACAACATCACATAACCAAAAAAACCCCACCAAAATACCAAAAAAGAGATCTGAATTGTTGGGCAACCATCACACAAGTTGAAGAGAAAAATCAGTGACGGGCTTGCTAGTCACAGGTGCCTGGGTTCTCCACGAATCTTATAACTCACCAGTTTTGGCCTCTTCAAACTTCCTATTCCCATACAGCTTCCTGTGTGTAATTACTTTGCACAGATATTTCCAAGCCAATTCTTAGCAGTAAATCTGTTACTTCCTCCTCTGTGCTGACCCTGAGTAACTTCACTCCTAACGACCTGGACAAATACTAGGACTTTGGAATTTCAAGTGTTGCCAATAATCAGACTTGCCTTTCCTTATACACAAGCATCCATGAAATTCAAGACTACTTGTGCTGTAGTCCAATGCAAACACCTCAGGTCTTCCTCTAAGATAAGGTAAAGGCACTGTGAGGAGGGAGGGTTTCAAGTAGAGCAGTTGTATAAAGACAGATTACAGAGCAAGACAATTGCACTGTATCACAACCAAATGACCTCAAATTAGTTTTATGAGAATGAACTTTGACAATAATGTAAGATAAAAAGGTGTTTGATCACTCAGAACATCTTTTCAATCTACGTAACGTAAATGGTTACTAAAATATGAAAGAAATAAGCAGTCAAATATTCCAGCTTGGAAGGCAGGATGGTATCTTTGTAGTTGAAGGAAATTACGATTTGAAAATTAGGGAAAATACACAGCAGCTGTTGTACTTTTTTCTGCAAGTCTTAAAAATGTGTATCTTGTGAACTTAGCTAGTTAATCACCTGGATCTTGCATTATTAAGCATTTCTTTTATCTGCTTATACCTTGTAAGCCATTCTGGACATAACGTAAATACTAAATTATTCTACAAAGCTCTACAATAAGTCTCGTATTTGAAACATTCAGTTAAAGCATAACATACTATGTTGTTACAATCATTCATCTAATTCAGAAGAATCATGCTTTACAAACGGGCATAAATTATGTCCATCAGTCTGATGCATGTTGTAAGGGATGAGTTTAGATAGCCAGCTATGAAACTTTGGTCCAAGAACATAAAAGAAGAAATAGAGCCCATTCTGCAGCAAAGTGAAGTGTCACATGCTATTTTAAAAACAGGTTTTAATGGCAGAGTGTTATTAAGGAACCTAACCACTCACAGAATTGAGGTATGTGCACAGATGCTGTTTCAACATCTCACAGCCCTGAAGTTCCTGAATACGTACAGTGAGCGGGCAAAGCCACATTTGCTTCTCAGAATAATTGCCAGTAACATTGAAAATTTTGAAGCACAGCACAAAAGCACTGCACACTCTCACTATTTAACAGGTGTTGGAGCTGACCCACAGCAGGAGCCCCATGAGCTGCTGTAACTCATCAGTCTGGCAGAAAACTAGGTCAGTAGTCCCACAAACACACTACTCAAATTTTTGCCAGGTTGGTGACTTAAAGCTGCTTAATGAGGGGTTCCAGATGAGTTCAAGGGAGAGAAAGGAATACATAGCTAGGAGCGGGAGAAAAGCTGGAAGAGAAAGATGACCCCAGGAACTGCAGTCTCCTGCCTGGTTCCTGAAGACCCTTTACAGCATATGACAAATAACTGAGGACAAGGAAGAAAGGAACTGTAAGTACTCTTCTGCCTCTCCCTACCTCAAAGGGCACCTACTGACCAAACCTCAGCTACCATAACTTGCAGACATTTCCTAAAAAGCAGCTCTGTGCAAAAAGCAAATTTTGTGTACACAGCTACACATTTATATGGCATCTTAAAAAACATATTACATGCCATGTCCATAGAGAAATCATTTCCATTTGCCCTGAAAGAAAAAAGGTGGGGGGGTGGGGGGTGGTGAAGAAGAAGAAATTTGAAGAAATTTATTTCTGGATAAAACTGATCTACCTTAAAGAAGTGCAGCTAGAATTGTATATGAAACTTGGAAGAGAGTAACAGACTACCTCATGGGCTACTTGATTTTCAAAGAAACAGAGCGCCCCTGTTCTACCAACACAAACTGCTCACTGAAACAAAAATAGTATGAATGCTGATGGTTTAACACCATCTGAAAATCATGCCAGCACTGACCATTGGGATGGCAAGCACCATTCTACATGAAATTAACGACAAGTGAAAATTAACCTTTACCTTCAGTTAGATTACATACCAGTCCTGAAGTGCTCACCTGCTACGAAAGCATCAGAAACAAGTTGTTTCTCAACCACTGAAATGCAGAGATCCTGTCCCACCAGATGCCTACCTGTAGCTGAGAGGATTTAAAGTATCTTCTAGCTATGATGCACTATTTTTGTATATATTCTAGGATGCTGCTCAGTTGCAGCTGTTCGTTAATTCATTCATGAAAGGCTACATGACACAGAACTGCTCAAAGATTTACTATGTAGTCTCATCTAAAACACGAATCTTCACAAGTCAGAAAAAAAAAAGTTATTTCAGTGGCACATATGAGCTCTGAAGCCAAACATTTTCTGCAGGACAACAGCTTGCTTTTGATTAAATCATAAAGAAATTACAGTAAATAGTTAAGGATTAGAAAAACGAGGCTATTACTGTTTATAAAGACTATTTAGAGAGGTCCAGAAGAGTTTGTCTGCATGCTTCAGTAGCCACGGTAGCCACTGGGAGGGGGTGGGGGGGGGGTGTGTGTGAAATCTATCACAAACTTTTGAAAATACATCATAATCACTGTAACCCGTATTAAAAAAGGCATATTATATTAAGAAATACTGTTAAATATTTGATCTTGAAGTTAACTTCAACTACACATCTAAAAACTTCCACAGACTGTTTTTAAAGATAAACTGACATACCCTAAAGCCAGTAAGGATAATGCTAGGTAATAAATTGAAGTTTGTGGTAGCTGAATATTTGAAAGCACCAGGACCACACAAGATATTAAAATTTAAGTTCCTCTGAAATTTCCTTTAAAATACAGATTTTTGTTTCTGCTGAGTTTCTCCCTTACACCCACATTCAAGACAGCTAGCTACCTCTGATTCTGGTGATTCTGTCCCACCTTCTGTTCAGATGAGGATACAGGCTACATAAACCACACATGAGAGTCACAGCAGAACTTTTTAACTTCCTAACACGTCTGTTCTCAGTCAGGTTTTTGCCCGAGGTGTGGAGGGTGAGAGCAGGTTTGGAGGCAGAGATGGAGGACTGCAGTACTGTTGCTGCTGTTGTTTTAAATACAGTATTTTAGCCATACCAACAGTGGTAGGCAGACCCAGTTTCTAACGAGCTTGTACTGAAGTGACCTTCCCTCTTCAGCCTTGAAAAACGGATCTGTGAAACTCTTCCAAATTCTTGCTAAGCAAAATCATAGCAGCAATTATTAGAAGATGCTATGACAATCACAGATTTTAGTCACCTTATAGACAAAACCAGAAAGCTCTCCAAGGGCTGCAGTATCAGATCACGAAGACGAACCAGGCCAGTACTTCAGAAAACCCGATCTGGCCTTCTGGCTAGCTGCCACAAAATCTTTACTTCATTTAAATTCTGCTCCAATTCTACTCTCTATTGTTTCATTGCTTTAGGGAGCTTTCACTTCACAATGAGGGCACCTCTGCCAATCTAGCCCTGCGCCTGTAAATAATTTACTGGTTACATGATTTCCTCACCAGCAGTGACTAGAACTGCAGCACTGAGGAATTTAAACCTGAGTGTAAAAACGTTCGCTTACCAGAGCCCCCCTACAACTGCTAGAGTCCTATCAGTGGCCCTTAGGCAATGTCTGGCAGACCTAGAGCAGGTCTGTGCTTGCTCCAGGAACCACCAAATTGCATTTCATCAAAATGGGGATGAAACTCCCCTCCCAGAAGGGCAACTACTTCAACATGGCCACTGTAAGCTTCATATGGGAGTACGCTGATAAAGCAAGGGGCACTCGACACCAATTCCCCCCACACTGTGTCTTTGAGCCAGCCTCTCATATTTCTTTTAAGATTCATCATGTCTCACACCCAGAGAAAAGAGTCTCAAGTCAATCAAGAAACATCCAACCTCTACCTGGCTCCCTTGGAAAACTAAACTGTTGTCTCATGCAGGCTCTTAAAAATATGGGGGGGCCATGGAGATACCTCATGCATACCAGCCAGCTGCAGCCCTTCACCTGCATAAGCCACGGAAAACTACAATTGTCTTCACAAGAGGAATGATAACAAGAATACTTTTACTCCTCCTGTAAAGGCCTTTAGAACAATCTTTCATATGTAAAACTAGCTGTCAGACACACAGTTTGTGTCACCGGGGCAGTCCCAGAGAGAGAACACAGAAATCTCTCTCCACAGGGATGTAAGGTTTTGTTATTTGAAAGCATGACTGTAAAACGCAGAGCACGTGCAGCTCTGAAGAAGTTAATGCTCGGCATGAAGACGTATAACTTGTGAATGGATCCATTAAAAACACCCATCTGAATACAAGTCCTTTTTCCTCCACAGCCAGCAGCTTCTTTGAAAAGCATCAGGACTGGGGAAAGCTACAGAACAGCAGGGATCTGCATCTTCATCGTTAGATAAGGGAATGCTTGCTTATCTTCTTCCAAAAAGATTTGGTAGGAGTTACAGATTTCTTCTTACAAACCCTGTGAAATTATTTTACCGAGTATTGTTTTGGTTTCGTTAATTTATTAAGCGTTACAAAACAAACTCAAGCAGAAGTGAAGTTTTCATCAAAATTGCAAAATAGTGGAAGACACAATGGCAATTCAGGTCAAAGAGGTTATAAATATTTGCATTAACACACTAAGCCTGATTTGTCATTGGCTTTTTATCATGACTTGGTTTTGTTAAACTGACCACCACCACAAGTGTTCCTATTCCAGTTTATATCCACAGTACTTCAGCTCAGTACATTCATATACATAACCTGAAATTCAGGTTTTAGGACCTCTTCTAAATTAATTGCAGTTAACCATCTTTTCAATGTTAGCCAATTAAGGACAGCATTGAGGGACAGTTGGGTTGACATTATTTATATTTACTTACTTTTAATTTAAATTGAAAGGGGAGGGAATAATTACATTTATTATAACTAAGGCTGGAACTCTGCCTGTAATTAAGGATCTGATACATCTCAGAAGAACTCTATTTTTGGTTGCTTAAGACATTCGCCAACCTATCAGTGTGGTCATAGATATCATACAAGTGTTTTTCTACTATTTTACTTAGAAGTGAAAAGCAGATTCTGTTAAAACAATGCTATCACACCTGAGAGTAAGACTAGAAACAACTAGCTCATGAGGTCTCTATTAAAGTACTTTTTGGAAAGCATTCTATTGACGAATTCTAAAGCTGGAAGAAGCTGAATTTAAGATGTGGCAGACGGGCTGCCTCATACCAAGGGTGTGGCTTTTGGTTGGTTTGCGGCTAGCTCATTTTTTGCTTTTGGGGAAGTGGAAGGGGAATAGAGGGAGGATTGCTCATTTTCTTGACAAAGTACCAAAATTAAAGGCCTCTGAAAAACTTCAGAAGAGGCTGTTAGTTTGGAAACTCCATTTTTCACAGACCAGCAGCACAGGACATGTTCTACATTCTGTCTCAGACATTGGATTGCTGCACACACTGCTTCCATAGGCAGGTAAAAATGTGCTCAGCTGCTTTATGAACGAGCTGAGGTAAATTTACTTTCAGTTCCTCTTCCTGCAGTCCGGCTGGTAAACTTTACTCTGGTAAAACTGGAACTAAAAGCACAACTCTTTCCTAAGCTCCTCGCTCTTGCCAGGAAAGCACACAAAACAGGAGGAAAACAAAATACTAACAATGGGAATATGTGAAAAGCAGAGAGAAGACAGAACACAGGCTGGTGGGGAAAGCAGGAGTCGTGCAAAAGCAAAGAAGGTCAAAACCAAATGAAGAGATCAGAAGACAGGGAGAAGATGCAACTGAAACAGAGAAAAGAGAGACTGGAAATGCCTGTAGTCCGCAATAAAAGAGCAACTCTGCTTTGTAGAAGCAGCCTGCTCCCCCCGTTCACCCCCCTTTGCTTTTTTTTTTTTTGCTCACCCTCTAGGTACCTGGCATTTATTCTCTGATTCTGGTCACAATGCTGTGCTTAGGAAAAAAATAGTACTGTAGTGAGAAAAAGCAAGAAATAAACTGCTACGTCCAAAGCACACAGCAAGAGATTTTTCAGATGACATCTTGCTTTCCATATATAAAGTTTTGAGTTTAGCGTTGGGGTTTTTTGGGGGGAGGCGTTGTTGGTTTTGGGCTTTTGGGGTTTCTTTTTTTAAATTAATTGCTTCCATATCCTTATTGCAGGCAGCTCTCACCAGGGTATCTGGTCTATAAGACTGATTTTTCAGTCTTTTCTCTCTTCTTCCTTAGGACTCTTTGTAGCCTCTTTCCTGGTAATCAGTGGAGTTAAATCTCAAAATTTTAAGAACAGGATTAAATGTTCATTGAATAATTACTCCTAAAATATGGTACGTGATATAAGGAGACTCAGCATCACAGAAGAATGTGCAAGGGAGAAAGTCTTTGTAAATGAACACGGACTTTAAAGTTTCTAGCAGTACTCATTTATGGAACCAAACAATCTCCCAGCAAGACAAGGAACAACGTCCAAACTGAAACTAAAATCAATTCTTATCCTATAGGATGGGCAGCACTGAGAATACAAGTATTTTTCAGTGGCTACAGGACAAGTCTACAAGTGCAGAAGACTACTCAAGCAGCATTCCACCAAAGAAAACTAAAAATTACTCGAGGCAAGCCACTCTTTGTGCCTCAATTCCTCCTCAGAAAGATGAGTAGGTAACACAGCCCTGTCTTAGCCAGATATATTCCCTGCTTGTTATGTGGCAGAATAACACAGACTAAGAATTTTATTATTCTTTAGCATTTGTGAGGATATATAGCAGGGAATATCTGTTTTAAAGAACGCAAAAGCTTACAGATGTTGCATTAAAGAAAGCACCCATCCCTGACAAGACTTCATCTTTCATATGAGAACGGGCTATGTGAAGTTCTAATATTTAACTGAACAGAGAGATTCCAATGCTTCAAAGTCTGATTTTAAGAAACAATTCCATGACTCCAACAGCTAGCTTGTATTTGCATTCAGAGAATTGCATCAACAAACAGAAGTGGTAAGATACATTGTATTTTTAGTTAATGGCCTCTACATATCAGGGAAACAGACCTGAGAGAAGGAAGGTGTTCACACTGCGGCTGCAAACTGTGCCCATGTGTCAGGCTAACATCTAAAGTCAACTACTTAGATTTACCAAGAAATCTACAAAGACTTTAAAAGACTTTAAGCCAAAAACAATTCTTCTCTCTGCAACCTCTTCCAGAGACTAACTCAAATTTGACTCCCCCACCACCCCAAAGATGTCTTTATTACACAGCTCTCATGAGGGGGGCTCATTCTTTACACCAGTCTAGTGCCTAGAGCCTCAGTCATTCAGCCACAGAGAAAAAATAGGAAGTAAAAAAAGCTTATCTCCAATTGTATTAGCAGCACTGCTAGACCTCACTAGCATTTCTTGTGCTTCCAAGCAGTAAATATTGAAATAACCTTTTCTGTTACAGATCTCTTACGTTTTTATCTATGAACCAATATTATATCATACATTCTTCTATTTTCATCCACTATTCATCTGTATGCCAGAACAGATTTTGATACTTTTAATTCTACTGTACATTTTATTAATACAGTTTGAAATCTGCACCTACTTAGCATGTTTCTCCCACAGGAAAGAAACTATAGTTCCATGCCCATGGCCCATTCATAATGGTTTTAAATGGCAATAGCGTAAGGTTTGGAAACTAGCATATTTTAATTCAGGAACGTAACAACATTACATTCTCCTTTTTGGAACTCAGATGCTGAAAGTTCCATCTGTCCAAAGAGGGCTTAAAATGTTGTTTCCTAATTCTAAATTCACTAATTATATGGCCATAATCATTCTGGCTCACACTCTCACACAATGAGCCTTAAGAAAACTTACAAAGCTACTGGCAAAAATAATGGCTGTTACAAATAGGGAATGAAAGTCAGTTATTACAAGGAAAAAATAGCCACAACTACCTGAAAGTTTAATCATAGCATATAGAGCTTAAATTTCACTAAACTGCACTGAGAAACTGGCAATATCTGAGTAAACCCACATAACCCACTTCTATTGACTCTCAGATTGTAACCCACTGGATTCCCTCACACTAAACTAGACAAGGAAAACGAAACTTTGAAAAAGTTAACAGAAAATGCTTTTAGGGTTTCATATGCTTGTCTGAATGTCCTTTGTGTCTAGGAGTTTCTTAAAATCTACTGGGAAGGCAGGGCTTGGAGTAATTTTACATATACTAGTATTAGACACCAAAACACTGCAGCAACATAATTGGATAGTGCTGAGGCTCAAATTACCTCTTCTCCCTCCTACACAGGCAGAACAGGCACTTGGAGAACATCTGACAGAAGAGAGAATAAAAGGGAAAAAAACGCAAAGGAAATACACAAAGATGAAAAAAAGGAAATAAGAGTAATGAGATTTCAGCAATGTGCTCGTGGTCCTGCACTGCTTGTACTTCACTAACAATCATAGAATGGTTAGGGCTGGAAAGAACCTTAAAGATCATCAAGTTCCAACCCCCCACTATCGAAAGAAGAAATGGTAACAGGGAATGTTCTAGTTTACTGCTGCTTTCACTGCATTTCTTAGATGCACGTCAGAGTACAGACACTTGGATTGCTAATTTAGAAATAGATACAGCTTGAGATTAGAAATTCACTTTCATCTAAAATAAGGAATACTCACCACATGCCTACCAAACAAGCACATTTTTGCTGAATCATTAAAATATATTCACATAGTTGGGAAAAACAATCAAAAAAAAAAATCTATTTAGTCATTTGTTCAGCTGTCTTAGCTGCTTATTAGACTCCACAGGAGCAACTCAATCAAACAGACAAAGAGGATGAGTGGATGAGATAAAACAACAAATATTTCGAATCTGTAGCCCAATTGGGGTAACAAGTTGAAGAAATTGAGAGGTCAGGAACGATTATAAAGAATTCAGTTTAAACAGAATTCAAAGGGCAGTAAAATGCAAGATAAAGAACTACGAAATGTATTTCAAATGAGAATATATTTCTTTTGAACTATTCGCATAGAACTGAAACAGAGTAGTTAACAGTGTTAAGAAATTGATAAACACATTTCTGAGCCTTCTAAAAAACAAAGTTTAATTTTAAAAATGGTATCTCTGATTACTGCAAAACATACAACTAAATCACCGCTTCTCACAACTTTTCTCTGTAAGCAAAGATCCAGTAACTACAATGCTTTCACAGCAGCCTCCAATTAGCAGATGCTCAAAAAACCCACTAGTTCTGCCGAAACGGTGAAGTGGACAATGGACCAGGACCCAGTAAACCGGAGATCTGTTCCTCTTTGCTGATGGCATGTTAAGTAACAGCTAGATATTTCATTTCACCACGGTCCTCCTTCCATCTGTCTGTATAGTTCCTATGTACTCTGATGCTTTTCCTCATTACAATCACAGTATTGCCTCAATGTTTTTTTATCTTTTCGGGGATTTTTTAAGCATCTGTACTACAATAATCAGTGATGTACGCAGCACATTCTCAAAACACAACTGATGTTTCAGAACAGAAAAATCCAGGTAATGAGACTTGTCTCCAGCTCCCAAGGAAAAAAACCCAACATCTATGCAACTTAGACAATTGCTTGGAGGAGAAAAGCAGCTATTTTTAAGTATCTTGCTTAGTGGCTGCACTTGAGGGAGGCTCCCATTTCCTTTCTGCGTCTTACGTAGCTGCCTTAAGTACTATTTCCTTTTCCTTCAGCTACATTTACAAAGTATCTGGGCTCGCAGCTTGCAACAATGCGCTGTCTTCACTGTCGCAGGTTCAAAGCAAAAGCCAAATGCTGCTTCCATACCAACTTCTGTCTTAAAGGGCAGCAGGCAACTTTAGCTTTGAATGCATCTATTCCTCTTCCTCGCAGAAACAGCAAGTTAGAATTGGGTAAAGCGCTGAACATGAACCTGTGAGCCAGCCAGGGGTCCCGATTTAAGCTGCTGGTGCTCCCACTATTAAGCGCAAAGGGGCTGCAGCTCTCACACAAACGTGTTTTGGTTGTGCTGCTTAAGTGCTGCTACTTGGTGT
The DNA here is from genome assembly GCA_020800305.1 of Porphyrio hochstetteri. Lineage (NCBI taxonomy): Eukaryota > Metazoa > Chordata > Aves > Gruiformes > Rallidae > Porphyrio > Porphyrio hochstetteri. Next base: position 14,602,347 of record CM036910.1, on the reverse strand, counting down.
GTCATTTGCACTTGAAACGATTTAACTCAAGCACAGGAATCTGTAGAGACAGACAGACAGCACTGTATGGTTTGTCAGCTCCTGATAGCCAAAAGCAAATATTTGGTGGATCATTAAAGAGGAATTTAAGAGCTTCTCTTTAGGAGTATCATTGCTAAAGATCTAGTTAGCTGCGACTCTAGTTTAATTCTCTTCATTTAAAAGCTATGAGATGTTTATTATCATATGCTAAAACAAGTCTTCTGCACTCCTCACCAGAACTGGATAAATGCTACCATATGCCAGGTATGGGACAGGAGAGAGGAACTCTCTTTTTCCTCAAACGGAGACATTCGAGATAAGGACAGCCTTTGTATTCACATTTGTATATGTTTTGTGAATAAAAACCGGAAGGATAGGAAGGGCAGAGCAAGCAAAGACTACAGCAGTTCTAAGATAACTTCCAAAGCCTGATCTCATCAGTCATGCACAAAAGAACTCTAAACACAAAGATGAGAATTCAAAGTAATTCTAGCAGGATGACAAGGAAAGGTATCTACTGTCACACTAATGACTAGATACAGATCTCCAAGAGAGCATGATGATTTTCGTTTTGAACTGTCACACCCTCCCTCCCCCACATACAATAGCTGACCACACTGAGAATAATTTTGGTGTTCTACACAGAGTGAAAAAATATATATATTACTAGCTTGTCTTTCAAAGTCCTCAAACCCTGTAATAGAATGCACTATAGGAGAAATAGTTTGGAAATCCGTGGCATGGAACCTGTATATTCCCCAAGGACTGGAATAGCCCTTCACACAATTTTACCCTAAGTCCCCCTTTCCCCAAACCCTACCCAAAGTTTCATATGATTGTTCCAAAAGCATTATTTAAATGTATATCTGAAATCGCTTCCTTAATTACTTAGTCAAGCTCATGCATGTTTAAAAGAAGTTTGGTAGATGAGCCACCTTCTCATGGGCTATACCAAGCCAAGTATATGCAGGCAATGACTGCCCTATACTGCCTCTAATCTCACCTCATTGCATTTCCTAGAACAAATTATACATTCAGGGAGGATCTGTCAATCAAGATTCTCGGAGTTTGTGTTCTGCAAGATAACAGAATTAGAAAAATACAAGACTCCCACTTTCAGAAAGCATACCAGAAGAGCTGGGGAAGCTAGGCATTCCTTTAGGGAAGATTAAACCTCGATCTTCTGCTCTTTTACACATCCCATCTGATCTGAGATTTATCAAAAATCTCCTTTTAGTAACATGATACAACTTGTTTCTTTTCATTAAAGTGAAGAAATACATCAAACAGCAATGTTCAATTTTAAATAAAAACATCTTTTTACAGTAACTGAAATTAGGGTTGTAAGTGAAAAATGAAGGAGAGAATAACAAGGAAGAAGCACGGGTGAATAACCACCTCAGCATTGGAGCATATGGTACCCACGGGGGAGAAGCAGGAAGGTCTGCAACTGCAAAAGTCTATCCTCTGTGAATTCTTGAAAGCACCCCTTTTCCACCAAATGAGGCAGAGATCCTACAGAGAGGGATACTTCATAAAAACTGTCACAATTATGCACAAACCAGCTGAATTATGGTCAAACAGATTAATAATTACTTCTTTTGTGTTGTATGACTGATTTCGTGTTTGTTTATAAAGCTCTGCTTTTAGGTAATTCTGCTCTTGCTAATGAAAACAAAACTATATAATTATGTTCATCCTCTGCTAATTACAGCATTTGCAGTTTTCATTCTTTAAATGCTCCACTTGGCTCTCCAACTGCAAAGGGATTTTTGTCTCGATCAAGCAAAACAGTTGCAAAGGGAGAAGAAATGACCTTGACAAAGCCAGGTAAGTTAAAATATGAAATTTTTAACATGTACAGTGGGAACTTACTGTACATCAAATATTCTGCAGCAACTTTGCATGTGCACACTCACAACTTCTTTCCAGGAGCTATCTTACACTTACTGCAATGGAACTAATTAAGCTGGGCTCAGTTTGTGTTACTCCACACTTCATCTTTGCATCCTGATTTGACTTAGAAGTAGACACATGGCCTTAAACAAACAAAAAAAAAAAGTCCACCCTTTTGTTGGAAATCTTGTTAGAAAAGTCAAAAGCTCACTCTACTACTCTTCAATTAAAGGAGGGCAATGAGCCTTACAAGCGTTTCCTAATACTTTTTCCTATAAAAGTGTACTTTAAACTTCCACCTCAGCTAGATAACAAGCTTTTCCTTCAATCAAATATCTTAACTGTAAAGCAGTTATGCATTTTCTTACAAAAAACACCACTCCGATGAAACATTCTGCAATCCAGATAGCATCTTTTCAAGTAGAGACCCTTCATTCCAGGAAGAGTATTGCTATTGACCACTCTGAGCTCTTCCCTTGCCTTTCCCTGGCCCACCACAGCACATTCTTTAGCTGCAAGGTCACTTTTAAGAAGGTGATTAGCCTTCCTTGTTTGGTAGGAGAAGAATGATGTGCTCCTGCCTGTCTAGACTGAAACTTGATGGAATGCAGTTACCTCTGCACCTTGGATTCCCACACCTCACGGAAGTGAAGCAAGCCCCAGAGTTATCAATTAAGTACTGAACCTAACCGCTTTATGTAATTGCCACAAAGGAATTTACTATCAGATTCTACCGCAGACATCAGCCTCATTTGTTATTATGTATTTCAGCTAAAAGCAATAACTGTTTGTGTGTGGCATTTCTAGATTATATGGAACTATTTAGCTGCAATTATGTGTTGAAAGCACGTCAGTAACAAAAAGGTAAATTCATTACATGCTTATTCTAACCATTCGAAAAAGAACAACAAAACCAAGGGTGGAGAAGGGTGGGCAAATCTAGGAAACGAATCAAGACACAAATACCTTGTCCTGTAACAACACTGGTAAACATCCAGCCAGGATGTCCAGTTTTATCTGCAGAAGCAAGGATATTACCTCTCAGTGTTTCCTGATAGTCTCACCAAAACCCCTCACCTCCAAAATGTATGTCAACGTTAAAAGAACTCACTGTAAATTTGTATAAATTAATAAAGTTTTTAGAGCACTGGAACACTAAAAAAAAGCTCCTAGTATTCCACCAACACCTTGTCTAATAAGCATTTGAAAATAGAATAAAACTGAACTTCATTATTGCAAAGTGACTTTGGATTTACGCTTGTAGCATGAACACAAAAATATGTGAAAAAGCAGCATTGAGAGGCTGGTATCACTTCGGCACAGAAAGGGAAAAGTGGGAAAAACTTATTTAAATTTACACTGAAATACAGAACATTCACATAAAGTTTCATTCTTCCCTCAGCAATCAGATACAGAAGACAAGTTAGCTGATGCAGTATGAAGTTCAGAAGTTTAGAATGATCTTGATTAACTTCAATTAGAAGCCTGGCTAAAGGCTGTTGACGTATTTTGTTTGGTTTTTTATTTTGCATTACATGCATGAACATATTGCAGGAAGATTGAAGTGATATATAACAGCGTCGTTAAACGTACATCAAATCCCGGTGTCTGAAAACTATGGATTTAACTACATTTTAACATTTGAAGTTGGCAGAAAATATACCATATGCACAACAAATACATGAAACCTGCCACCAAAGAAGAGCCACGTCTTTTCTTGTTAGTGGTAAAGCAAGTTAAAACACCAGTACTATCTGTAAAACTCCACAGCCATTCAACCACTTAAATTCAGCGTTACCTAAGACACTACACCAATTTTCACAGATATTTAACAGTAACTTTATGGAAGATTAATCCTAACCAAACGCAAGGAGACAGAGTCATAAAAGGGACTGAGATTCTATGCAAATTCTTATTCCAGTTAGTATAAATGTGGATTACTCAAATTATTTCTATAAAAATAATCTCAATAAAGTTCCGCATTATTTGCCACAAAGTTTTTTTAGAAGTTAAAAATATGAGTTTTCATCTGTTTCTTTACACTCCTAGCAGTTCAAACAAAAACCTGTTGCTGCTGTTTTGATGGGTACTAGCTACACACACTAATTTGGACACAATTCAGGGGGACACATTCAGGGTTTACTGGCAATTCCAGGTGCTTTCTCACTCTGCTAGTGCAAGCTTCTTTCTGTATCGGGTCATACAGAAGAAATAAGAGTGTAACAAAGATTGCCCTGTGTTCTGTACACAGTTCACCACTCTTCTCAATTGGTCCCCCAGTTTTTCTTAAGAATCTTAATTAACTGTGGAGCTTTCTGACTTTTCCGCCTATCATCTTCTTTAGTTACTGGATCACCAGCTCAGTTCACACTTTTATTTACATCATGTTAAAAGTCTATTCTTTATTTTTCTGCATGCCTCATTATGTTCTCAGCTCAGCTCCTTTGTTACCAACTCTTCTCCCACCCTTCCAAAACCAGTTGAGAAAATCAAGTTGTTGTCCATGATATCACTTTGACAGTATCTGCCTCCTGCTGCAGACCTTCACTTGCTTCAAGATGAAGGGCTTTGTTTTGCTTCAAAGTACATGACATCTGAAGTGACATGCGACAGCTTTCACATTTAACTCTTCCATTCCTCAGTAGGATCCAATTCGACATCCCTTTTACTGCATTCCCTCTCAAACACTTTGAGATTTCCTTAGTGAAATGACTTCTGCACGGAATATGCTTGCCTGTTGAGATTTCCTTAGTGAAATGACTTCTGCACAGAATATGCTTGCCTGTCTCACATATTATGGCATTACTTATTATTCAAATGTCTTAGGACCTCACTGCTTTTTTTCCCCCGGTACACTGGAATAGGAGAAGAAAATATTCTTGCATTCTCAAAGAGAAACTGTGAAGTTGTTTGAGTTATATTATTCTTGTGCCACTAGCCTCCCTATTTTTTAAATCAGTTTACTACCTTGTGTCACATTTAGACTACACACTCCTGTGCCCAAATGCCACACCGTCAACTATCTTTATATAGTCTGCATACAGATTAGTAAAGTAAGAATTAGGGTCTTACTTGTTTTTCTCATAAACATTCAATTCCACTACTTACAATAAGGTAAGCTAAATTTGCTGACAGCTTCATCAGTGCCACTAGTTCTCCAACAGGAAACAATAAAGTCTCTCTATTTGCCTTTTAGGATATTTCTAAGCTTGTACTGAAAAATTAAGAAAAAAATATTTACTAGATTTTAAATTCTTAGCTAAAACAATATGAAACAACTGTGGCTAAATAATTGTGTTCTGCTGCAACAATATTAACTACTATAGACTAAATTTAACTAAAACTTAATTAGGCCAGATTCATCTGAGTATAACTAAAAGAGAAATTATTTAACAGGTCCTGATAGAATCTGGATGTAATTAATAAGCGTAAAGTTTACCGGTCACACAAAATAAGCTGTTTATGAGGACTTTTTGGAAATTAAGAAAACCACACAAACAGCTAATTTGCTAATATTAAAATACTATAGGTTTTAGCAGTGAAGGCAATTAGTATGCTCAAATTCTGGTCACATACTGAGCACATATGGATATATACACAGACACGCACACACATACGTATATGTATCACAAGTCATCTTCACTATCTGTGTAACACATACTAAAAATGGGGATTTGCACATGTGCTATATAAAAAAGTTTACAGAGAACTGAATACTGCTGCAGCGGGCACAAGAAATTATTTACCCTAGTTAAAGAAGAAAAAAACTGTTTTCACATTTATTTTTTCCCCCCACTCATTTAGATTCACAGAGTCATTCATCCCAGGCTGCAGAGCAGAGTAAAGAATAGCACAGAACGCTGGAACGAGTTCTTCCACTTCTCAGCCTTCTGAGTCCTACTGAAATACCAGCAGCAAGCCCTTCGAGACAGGAGCGTGCGCCCTGACCCAGTGCTTGTCTCCTGTTACAGCGGGCAGAGCCCAGGCCTGTGTGGCTATTTCAATCATGGCAGCTGCTCCCGCCACGGCTCCCTGGCTTAGGCCACTACAGCTAGAAATAAAGGAAAAGAACTTTAAACATGCAAACACAAGAAACCAAAACCATGATGGCATCCAGACGGACTTCATTACATGGTTCCTTTTATCCTTCTCTGATTGCAACCGAAATGACTTTAATACAGAAAGATTGTTCTTGGGCTAAGTACCTGCTCTGGGTGTATATGGCACTGCCCCAATCTAACCAAGAAGATAGGTGCTGCCATTTTCCTACCACAATCTTAAGTTTTCTTCAGCTTACTTTATTGGCTATACAAATCCATCACATCTCAGACAGCTAAATAGAATGAAAAATTATATTTCAGAACTGATAATCTTTTAAAAAAAATTGAACTTCAGCTAAGAAGGTCTCCTGTCTGCAAGTAAATACAGAAACATTTTCTAGGGTTTAGTGTTTAAACAAATAAAAGGACCGGCAAAGTTCACAGGATATAGCACATATCTATGATGTATAGTACGTCAACACAGATTTTTGCAACTGACAAGGTATAGGGACACAAAGCTCCCCATCTAAATCAGCTTTATTGACATCTCTCTGAAGGACAGCACCAGAAGGAAGGATTAATTTTCAAGTAGGTTCAGCAACAAACTAACTGTAACAGAACCACTCCATCACTAACAAAACCAAACATTTTTTAGCAGTGGACACAAAACATAGCCCTAGAAGATTATTTAATACAATCATTACTACGGAAAGCAACTTCAACGGTAACAAGACCCATTATTTTTCCTGGTTTATGTTTGTCAAGTCCAACAAATTTCAGAATAACAAAGGATTGTGGATTAGTTTAAATTACTGGAAAACCTAATTAAGGTTCTCTAATATGGATGGTCTAGAAATTTTGTTCCATGTATCTGTACTCATGCTACTTTGATTGCAAAAATAAAATGGCTTATTTTTAATGGAAACCAAGACAAACTGAGTACATTTGATAAGGCAAAAGCAAGAGCAGTACAGCATGTTTAGTCAGTCCTTCTTGTCACTGAACTAAGTTAAAGCTTCTCACACCAGGTGGACCTGACCTTTGTGACTTACGCAGAGGGAAATGTATTTCTCACTAAGAATGATAGGCTAAGACATTACACTGCCAACACCCAATTCTTTGATATTAATTAGGTGCTGCATTCTCTAATGTATAAATTAAGGAGTTCAATTAACATACATAACCCGTGAATATACTTTTGGTCATCTCAAAAAAAAAAAAAAGCCTCTTGCCCATATTTTCTTACACCCATGCTGCTTACAACTCAAAATAGAATAAGTATATATAGTAGAAGCAGGAGCATAAATGTCGCATCAGCTTTTGGCTAAATGTAATTGTAATCGCTGCTGTGCACCACTGCTGGCATTACCCAGCCCACTTGCTGGTAGCAGTCAGTACAGCAGCTCAGTCTCTCTACCCCTAGCCATGTCATTGTCTGCCATTTACTTCAATCCAGAAGGTGACAGCACGAGCCTTTCCATTACTCCTGCTTAACGCAAATAATAAAATTATTTTTCATACATTTTACAGGTTCAAGTGAGTATAATATGTAACAAACACATTCAAAGGAACCACAGGAAAAGCGTTAAGTTACAGTTCTATTGAAAAAGAAGATCATAAGGAAATGTAATGCATGGGACATCTGAACTAAAGCTAAGCATACACACAGGGTAGTCAATTAAATCCAGTTTTGAAAGCAGGAAAAACAATGCACACCATAAACAGCAAGTTACTCATACACAGAGTGAAGTCATAAATGGACAACAGCCATTCAGTAAACTGATTTGGCCATTGTTTTGGAAGTTTAGCTAAAAAAAATTGCCTATGACATGGTCTCAGAAACACACACTTTCCACAAGCAGCAGACTAACTGCCTATAAAGATGCCCTTTCTCCCACACTTCTTACCCAACTCCCATCCCTCCCACAAAAGGGATCCCAAATCCTCCCCCAGATCTCCTATGGCAATCTGAGTGAATGAAAGACAAAATATACTGTGCTTAGTCTAGAACTGCGTATGCAGCATCACGCTTGCCAGCATCTGCGCACCAACTGGGCAGCCAGCTTTAAGCAGAATTACCTGGGCTGAGTTCTGTTCTCCCTTCCCCCTTAGGAAACCTCTACTGTGGAACTGACTCCACTACTCAATTTCTAATTTTCATAAAAACAGTAGCAAATTAATATCTTGAGACTTTTAGCATCTTTCACATATGGTTGAAATTGGGCAGCAGACCAAGAAGTTAATGGTGTAGATGTAAGGGTTTGCAGATAGCAACGACAGTCTTCAGTGCCCATAGTACCTACTTTTCCCTCCCTCTCTCACAGAAAAATGGAACAAACAAAAATAAAATTACAAAGTACTGAGAGATGCAGAAGGTAGACACCTTTAGTGTTCAAAACAAAGTGACTTGATGCCCAAGAAGGCAATCAACAAAACCAACACAACTCAATGACTTGGAATAAAATGCCATCACCTTGTGGTTTCCAAACTTAAGACTGAGGGAAGGGGAGGAGGTTAAAGGCATTATCTAAATGACATGGTCTCTCATTCATTTGCACAAAAGAGGAAAAGAATCTTCAAAACTGCTACCTACAACAACACTTCCTTTCTCTTCCCCAACACAAACACTTCATTCCACTGCACGACTGCAGGCACTCATTCTCCAAACAAGTCTGACACATGTAAGACACTATCTCTGTGTGACTTTATAATACACCTTGGTTCTCATCCCACTGGACACCAGATTAAATCCTTCACCTTTCAAACCTCTCCCGTCCTGCCAGCCATTCCTCTTCCTGGCCACACACCCAGACTGACCTCTCCTATCAGATTCCACTCCTGCTGCTCAGCCCAGCTCTGCAATTCACAGACCCTGAGTCCAGAGGGCACCATCGGAAATAAAAATTTTAGAAAGAGCATAAGTTTTCAAAAGGAGTTTTTAAAAATGGCAAAAAATTTAAAACATTAGTCAAGTCAAGCTTCCCATTGAGAATTACTGTAACCAAGTTTGAGACACTAGGCTTCAACATAAGAATTTACCAAGACTGATGCTCCAGAGCAATTGCCTTTGCCCATACTCCATGCTGTAAGGTCAGATGGATTGCCACATATTAACCAAAGCATATCTTAACCAACTTTACATTAGAATACAAGGAGAAAAAATCCTACCGCTGTTGCATTATGAAAAACATGATAATTAAGCACCATAACAGGACAGACTACCTAGACAGGCTGTGAAATTCCTCTTCACTGGAGATTTTAGAGATGTTAGACAAACATTCTTATCTGTACTTATGCAACCAGACCACGGAGGAAACTGAAGAGGAGTCACTTCCACCCTTACGCTTCTGTGAACTTACGTTGCAGAGAATGAGAAAAAAAAAAAGGGGGGGGGGGTGGAACCCCCCCACACAAGAAAAAACTCCAACATTTCAGTACTCAAACTGATTTTCTGTTTTGGAGAACTGTTTTTCTATTTAATTTATTTTTGAATTCACAGTCAAGCATTGCGCAGCTCCACTAAATCTAGAAACTTAATAAAATTAATACTTAAACCTGCATGCAAGCTATGCCAAGATTCCTGTCCTACCCAACATAAAGCATCACCAAGATTGTTTTATTCAAGGCATAAACATTTTGTTCCAAATAAAACTTTACACACTGTTTGCACGCCAGCCTGGCTGGGAAAGTTAGAATCTGCTCAGAAAATGACAGCACATGTTCATGCCACAGCCAGACTGAGTTCAAACACAATACAGCTCCAGTGACAGTGAGCCACGCACTCACTCTATGTTAAGAATAAAACATTTCTGAAGAACCCAACATGCCAACTTTCTCTTCCCTCTGGTGAGCAAGGCAGAGAAAGGTCGTATCTGCCAAGGAAACAACGCCACTGACTGTACAGAGTGCAGAGAAATACTTTATGAAAAACAAAAAGCCAAGGTGGACAACAATCTAAAAGCCAACAAATTATCATTATTTTTTGGATAAGTTTGTAATACGTGCTAGAGAGGTGTCATCAAAACACTTATATGAAGTTCACAATAAGAATCACTTAAGAAATACTGCTATGCTTCCCTCTTTGTTCAGGGTGAAGTCTGCCTGCCTTCCTCAGAGAAGGATAAGCAATTTACCCAACCTTTTACACGTGGTTCCTTTGAAGGTAAAGCCATTCATACCGAAGGAAGGTATCTGTGTAATGTCTCAGAGCTTGAAATTTGGGCTCCTTAGCAATCAGATGAGTGCAGCCTCCATTTCCTCACAGGCTACGCCTACACCACGTAGTACAGTACAGAAGTACTGAATTTTGCTTGGGAACTGGAAGCAGCTTAGATGAAATATCACAGAGGTTCATGCAGGCTTATTTACCTAATGGAAAAAAAGGCTCTTCTCAGCTGGGCGAATAGCTCTGCACAGAACCCAGCGCTTGCACTGCTACCCTATTTCTTTACACAACCAAGCCCTAGTCTGACATACAGGCTGCACTTGTACGGGTGGTTATCCACCCAGCACACCAGTTGTGCCTCTCAAGCAAAGTCTGTTTCCATCTGCTAGATTAGTATTTCTGAGACAGCTCCCGAGTCAAGCAGAAAAGTAAATTTAATTTTTAGATTACATCTGAATGAAACATAAACAATGGCTATAGCTCTGGTAAAGAAGGGTATCTGCATTGGGATGCAGATAGGTTTAAAAAACCCTGCTTAATATGCAAAATGCATAAAGTCAGTTACTAATTCAAAACACTGAGTTGAACAGTCAAAGTAGGCTTTTCCTCATGCCACACAATTCATATTTCAAGCAAAGTATGTTGAGACACTAAACTAACTCTTTAACTGGCAAGACAGGATTGGAGAAAGATGCTTCAGATCACTCAATTAATAATTAAAATGACCATTAAAAAAAATACTTCAATCTCTATCCAGTTCCATCCAGGCTGAAAATCTTGTGGCCCTGCTGATCCACACAGATACAGACTTACAGAAAGAGCTCAAAGATAAAAGGGTATTTCATTTGCTTTAATTTTCACTTTATACTTTACACAAATAATTTACACATTAGACAATGAAATCCTGCTGACCCTGGGTATGTATAAAGAAGGAAAAGTGGTGTAGTACTGTGTATCACAGAAGGCAAGCAAGCGAAACAAGACAAGATTGTATCTTTAATATCAAGCCCATATGAACACACAAACAAAATTCTTTGGCAGTAATGGGGAACAGCCCAAAGGTTCACCAAGCACCTCTTCAGGCACAACCCTCACAATTAATGCATCCGAATCGTCTAAAACTTAAGGGTGTATAGATGTGTCTCATAGTTCTAAACAAAAGATTTAGAAAGAGGTATTTCAAGTCATTTGAGAAATAAAGAACAAAGTGGCACAAACCATTTTTTTCCCCCAACATAACTTTTTAACCCCTCAAATTTTTACCTAAGACAGGTATTGGTAAAATATCCTTCCTGTAGCATTGCTCTCTACAAGGACTAATATATGATTTAAATACAGAGTTACCAGATACCTGTTAAGAGCTGGATTTCACAGAGTAAGCCAGTGATATTTTCCTCCTAATAATCACCAAATAATTCTGATTCTGGAGCTGGTTCTTTTTTTGTATCTTCAATTACAAAGGTGAAGGAAGAACTACTTTCTTTGTTCATTCATATTCCAGATTATGAGCAAAGCTGTCACCTACAGCCCCACTGTCAGATCTTGTTTTTGTCACCGTCTTTCTGCATCTTTATCTCTTTCCTTTGCCTGCAGTAAGGCCAGGTCTTTGTGGGGCTCTCCCCAAGGAGGTCCAGCTAGCTATTCTCCTCCAGACAGAAATTTAAAAACCTGTTATGAAAATACTTTCCCTCTGATGTCATGATTTTGCATTTATAAACACTCAATTCTATACACTGCTGAGATATGGTATCCAATCACTGACCAGGAGTAAGAATTAATAGGAGTTTTCAAAGCTACAAAGGCAGTGTTTTCACTCAGATGGGAGCATACAATTCATACTTTGGGGGAGGGGAAGAGAAGAAAGAGTGTTGGCTCTTTCATGAACATAAAAGGGCAGAATTACACATTAGTGTAGCTTCCCCATGTATAGGCTTTTTTTTTTCCTGGAATGCAGTGTAAACTTAAAATCAACCATTAGTTACTTTAACTAACGCTTAATCAGCTGGGTAATTACTTTTACAGAAAATTATGACCAAGGTTTTTTAAAGTGTGGATTTTTCATAATTATGAAATAAATCACGATGGGAAAACAGGTTCCTATTCACAAACAACCAAACAAGCTGGCAGCATTAATACCCTTTTAACGAGGCAAAACCAGAACCGAAATACTGGGAATGCTGTTGCCAGGTCAGGATTGAGGCGAATTGGGAAAACCGTGCAAATGGGCTCGTACTGCACCTGCCCAGCCCTTGGCCTGGTCCAGATCCGTACTCACTCCTTCCTTAACCCTCTTCCCTCATCAGGGCAGACAAACTGCCAATTCACTCAAGTTTTCACAAAGGAGGGAAAACAAAGCCTATAGTATAGGCACAAAGCCTATACTTTTTAAAAAATTGTATCTGAAGGAAAAGTTGAGATGTTGAGCATTCTTAATTCATAATACCAAAGACTTTTGACCTTCAGAAGTCCCTTCTTCCAGGGGGAAAGAAAAAATAAGAAAAAATGAAAAACACTCCTCAGACACTACAGAGAGACGCTGTAGACATCAATCTAAAAAAACGTCAAAGGTCAGGGTGATACAGGCAACATCAATCTTTTCATTTCAATATCTTCCTAAAAGAGACCTCTTAAAATGCAGAAGCTAAAAAATCAGGGACTATCCAGTCAGAGTGAAGAAGAAACTCCCTAAATGTGTATATTTTAGAGGATTTTCCTAACAGTGACACCAAGTATCTTCAACTTTCACAAATAATTCAATTTTAAGACCTCACTGAAATGTAATATGGTAACTACCATCATCTTGTAGGGTCATCTCAGCAGGACACAGCGGTTTTCCTACAAGGATTCACTTACGAATTATACACATCAGATTGGAAAATAGCACTGAAGAAATCAAGAACTGCAAATTGGATCCCCATTAGTAAAAAGACACAAAAGTCTTAAGAAATGTCCAGAACTGCTGGAAAATGCATACGAGAAGAATTGGTATTAGCACCTAACAAAGCTGGGTAACACTCATAAAGCTCCAACACGGTAATTTGTCACCATGACAGAAAACTAAAGGATGCCAGACCAACACACATCTCGCTTCCAGTATCACGGCCAAACATCCTACATATCTGACACTGAGCTTCCGAGTAAAATTAAAAATAGGTCTATAGTGTCAATGAACAAGGATGCTCTTAACATATATCTTTCTAACTTCTTGTTAAAAAGAAAAAAAAAAAGAGAGTACTCTTCAGGATCTTTCAGCATTCCTCAACAATGTTTTGCGTTACTGTTCTATAAACACAAGTGACAACAGAAATAGCTACATTTTTTGCTTCAAGAAAAAAAAAGAAAGTACATTACAGTAAGTCTGTTATAAAACTGCAGCACACGTGTAAGGCCCTAAAAGCACCGATGCTGATAAAATTAAAAATGGCTGTGCCCAAAGATCCCACAGCAAAACAGGCACAGCTCCACCGACGATTAAAATATATATTAAAGATTCCTGCACTACCTTAGAAAGGGCGAGGTATGCAAAACAGAAAGACTACGTATTTTTCCAAAACTGAAACAATAAGTTATTAGACAAGAGAAGCAGATCTAGGCAAAACGTGTATCTTGAACGCAGGTCGAGCTCATTTACACAATAAAGCAGATTTTATTCTTTAGCATCGGGATTTCAAAACTTCTATCAGGCTTCGCCGCTGAAATAGATGTACATCACTTTTTAAGGAGACACAGATGTGCCCGAATACCAGCGGACCCCACCCCCCTTTCCCTCCGCCAAAATGGCTAGTTTGTTACACCCACTGGCTACTTACCAGCCGCAGTGCTGAGCAGCAGGGTGGCACTGGAGAGCAAGAGCACCAGCACAAGGTGCTGCAGTGAGGCAGTCATACCTGGGGAAGCCAACGATCGAGGCACAAGGAGAAAAAAAAAAAGAGGAAAAGAAAAAAAAAAAGGGGGGGCAAAAAAAAAAAAACCCGACGAGAGGAATTTCCTCCTCCTGTCGAACAGCCTTCCTCGACTCTCTCGGTTTACAATCCCGTCTGGAAGGGCAAACAGCAGATGAGAGGAGCCGTCTTCGCTCTTACTCCATTACACCCGCCTGCCTTCATGCCTCGGGAGTCGGCACCGCTCCGCGGACACTGGGGAAGCGCCTGCTTCTGCCTCCCAGCCCCGAGGCATCTCCCCCCGCCGAAGAACGGCGGCGCGGTCCCGACAGAGCTGGGAACCGAGCTTATTTCCCACGCAGCTTCACGATATCGAAGAAAAAGCCCGGCGGAGAAGGAAACATATCCAGACGCGAGCCCGCGTCTACAGCAATGTCAGTCTGAGCGGCCCCGGCAGGCCGAGCGGGGCACAGGTAACAAGCTCTACAGGCTTACGGCAGAGCCGCGTCCCATCCCGTTAAAGGTCTCTGTCTTCTCGCCGCCCCTCCTCGCTGCCTCACGCTCCCGGGAAGGCGGCGCCGATCCCCTCAGTTCCTCCGCGGCGAGGCGCGACCCCCTCCGCTCTCAGGGCGAGGGCTGCGGCTGCATCTCGGCCCATCTGTCTCCCCCGCCGGGCGGGCTCCACGGCGAACCCCCGGCCCCCACCACAGAAACGATGCCACCCCCGGCCACCCCGACTAAGGTGGGGCCCGGAGCGCGGGGCGGCAGGAGGCGAGGCGAGGCCCCTCCTCGGCGGCTCCAGCTGCGGCGGCACCCGGCTTCCCCTCCGCGGGCGAGACCGCGGCGGAGGCCCTTCCCCGCGCCTGGGGAAGGCGCTCCCCTTCCTCCCCCTGCCTTCCTCCCTCCCCGGCTTTCCACAGCGCCAGGCAGGCAGCCCCCGGCCCGGCTCGGCCTCCTCCCCCCCTTTCCCCCCCCCAGGTCTCCCCTCGCCGCCGGGGGCCGAACGAAGCGCAGCTCGCCCGGAGAAACGGCTCAGCCCCTACGCGCCGCCAGCGCCTCCCCCCCGCTCGCCGGCGAGAGGCAGCTCCGCGCCGCTCCGCCTCCTTCCCGTGCTCGCCGCCGGCTGCGGGCGGGAGCCGAGGGCCGGAGGTCCGCCGCCGCCCCGCCGCGGCTCGCGCCCCCTCCCGCCCGCCGGCACCAACGGCTCCCCGCTCCAGACACAAAGGGGAGTCGCTCCCGCTGCCAGGCTGGGCGCCCGAGCCCCGCGCCGCGCCCCGCCCCGCGCCGGCCAGGCCCCGCCCCGCCCCGCGCCCGCCGTCAATGGCGGGGCCGGGCGCCGCCACGCCCCTGACCATAGAGGTGGGCCTCCAGGTAGGTAGAGAAGGGCCCTCTCGGGCAGGGGGCGGGGCAACGCTGAGGGGGCCCGCCCCGCCATGTTGGGGGGCAGCGGCCTGGTGCCCCGGTCTCGGCTGGGCCTGCGGAAACGGCGGAGGGCACCGTCACGTATTCGTGGGCGCCGCAAGCACGGGCTGGCGGTGTGAGCTAGGCCCGGGCCCGGCCGCGCCCCGCCTGGCACGGACGAAGGCTCTCGGCAGACCTTCCCGGGAACGCCGCGGGCGGCGAGAGCGCCTGAGAGCCCGGCAGCAGGGACGCCTGGGCTCGAGAGTCACCGAACCGCGCTTCACGAAACAAGCTCTCACAGAGAGACTGCATCAGCTGTGAACTCCGCGGCCTGCCTTCCGCCCTCCGCGCCAGTCTTCTCCGCTTCAGGCCCCTGTCCTGCTCTGCCGCAAGCCCGGGCACTGGTGCCCACTCCGCTCGGGCACTGAGCCAGCCCGGTGCCACGCGAGCTTCCCGGGCAAGTCCAGCCAGTCCACACGGCTTCAGCCACCTGACTCTCCCAAGCAAAACCATTACCTGCCTCTTAAATTAAAGAGGTTTATGATTTCAAAACAAAGATAAAGTCACCCCGCTGAGCTGTTTTTGTGTGCTTTAACCTTTGCTGCATTGCACAGGACCAAAGAGATAATTAAAGCTAGCAACTGATGGGAGAACTGGGGCTGGAATGATGTTCTGGCCTAGCAAGGCTCTTCCAAGCAAGTTTTACTGGGCGTAGCGTAGAAAAATGTTCTTAAAAACATCTTGCACACAGAAGGCTCTTTAATATCTGGGAAATGCTTCCCTGTGCCTTAATTGATACCCCCGTTTCAAGAATGGAGTACAAGGAATACAAATTTTTAAATCCAATTCCAAACCTCAAAATATGTAAGTGCTACTACATAAAATGCTGTAGCTGCAAATCAGTGTTGCTACTACAATGATGATAAAAGGCTTCTGCATAACTCCTTTCCCTTCACAAGCTGCAACAGGTGAAATAGATGTAATCCAATGCTTACATCATCAAGAGAATTATTAAATTCTAATAGGATTTTTATCATTATGACGCTTTGGCCAGAGACATAGTTTAACATTCCTAGGGTGTACTTGGCTAATAGTTACAAAAATCTGTTAACAATATCTTTCCTCCCAATCAATGCCAATATAAGATGGGTGTTTCTGAGAGACAATAATACAGAATCCCAGATTGTCATTTGCATCGCCACTTTCCAGAACTGTAACCGCATGTTAACCACAGTATCCTTCCTGTTATTTGTGGAATTTGAATGTCAAGAAATAAGCTTTAGAAGTAAAAACAAAACGCCCTCCTCCAAGAACCAGCAGAATAGTTTCACCTCCACGGGGTGGCAGTGGGGGGAAGCCAACACAGAGTATTTTTTGTGGGTCCAAAATCCAGTTGTCTTTTCTGGTTCAGCAAAGACACTGAACTATGCAACACACTTTCTGCCCTGCTGTATCTACCAATAGGAGAAGTGAGATCGACTTTGTTCACGGAAACAAGAACCGAACTGCGTGGGTTGCACAGCACTTTCGCTGTTTAGATGGTAAAAGAAAATTACTATAATTGTTCATGACGTGTATCAAAACCTGCTCAGCCTGAAGTAAATGACAGAAGTCTTGCTTCTGTTCTAATGGTTCTAGGTTTTGTCTCATTCATACAAGTAGTTCTTGCCCATGAGAAATTGCACAGTACGGATACTCTGCCTTAAAATACTTACTTTCTTTTTTCTCCCCACAAAATGGGTTGGGTTTTTGTTCTGTGTTTTCCTAGAAAGAAGGAACAAGACATGCCATTTTTAATACAATTACTTCCTCTCAGTTTCACAAAAACCCAGATCCCAATCAAGAAAACACCCCCGTGAAGGCGATGGGCTGCTTCTCCTGAGCTTACGTCAGGTCCTTGGATTGATCTTCCAGACTTGCAATCCCAGCAGTTAGCCAAGACTTCCTCCCCCTTCCCTACCCTACTTTGAATTTTGCAAAAGACCACCTTCTTCTCCCCAAGGGCCAAGTCCCTGCTAGCCCCATGCAAAGGGCCCCTGGCCATGCTCCAGTGCAGGAACCCCTGCACCCCCGTGTCCCTGGAGCTGGCAGGGCCAAGGAGGGGCTCACCCCCCCTTTCACCACACAGATGTAGGAAGTAATCACTGCTGTCTAAGCACAGAAGCAGCTTCCTTTTCCCACGGTGGTGGGAGGAAACCAGAGATCAGAACTGTCACACTCAGGCTCACCCATTGTTATATGCTTGGACAAGAACATGTAATTCTTTCTATGATTTTTTTTATCTGTAGGCTAGGATTCCACTAGCCCAATACTCAGCAGTGTCAAGTAAGTCTCACTCAGGTTAATGAAAACGTGTGGAGCTGCAGCACAGTAAATCCATGGTGCAAGTTCAGGCAAGGGTAGGGGAGAGACAAAAAAACCTGTAAAACCTTCTGTGATTTAAACGGCAATAGTCTGGCTGAGCCTCTGTTCTTCCCACCAGGAAGAACTTCACCCAATAAAACAGCAACATCAAACTTAACAGAGATGAGACTGTTAAAAACTAGAACAAGGTGAAAAGACCGTCCAAAGTAGATGCTCTTTTGCTACTATGTTTGTTGTTCTCACCCTCAGGCGGGGGCCGGGCTGTGCCTGTAGGCAGCCATGGGGTGGGGGGCAAGGACGGTGGCAGAGGAGCCAGCATTTGGTGGATGGAAGCTCCCCGAGATGTCAGTCTGATGAGTGCCAAGTCCATGTCAGGGCACAGAAGTCTTGCCCTTGGGCAAGGGAGCTCAGAAAGACACAGCCCCACACAGCACCCGGGGGCTGCCCCTCCGCTGAATGCAGGCACTGAGACAAGGAATAAGGCTGAGCTGCATCCCAGGTGTTTCCCAATGTCACTTGGATTGATGCCGACACAAACGTGGTGACACCACATGCAAATGCAACACTGTACAGAGGTGAAAGAAAGGCCCCATCTGGAGTACTGTGTCCAGATCTGGGGCCCCCAGTACAAGAAGGATGTGGAACTGTTGGAGAGGGTTCAGAGGAGGGCCACAAAGATGATTAGAGGGCTGGAGCACCTGCCCTATGAAGAGAGGCTGAGGGAGCTGGGCTTGTTCAGTCTAGAGAAGAGAAGGCTGTGGGGGGACCTCACTGCAGCCTTCCAGTACCTGAAGGGAGCTTATAAGCAGGAGGGGATTCAACTTTTTAAAAGGATAGACAATGGCAGGACAAGGGGGAACAGATTAAAACTAAAGGAAGGAAGGTTTAGATTAGATATTAGGGGGAAGTTTTTTACAGAGAGAGTGGTGAGGGGCTGGAACAGGCTGCCCAGAGAGGTGGTGGATGCCCCGTCCCTGGAAGTGTTCAAGGCCAGGTTGGATGGGGTCCTGGGCAACCTAGTGTAGAACCAGGCCTAAGGTTGGTGGCCCTGCCTGTGGCAGGGGGGTTGGAGCTCTATGATCCTTGGGGTCCCTTCCAACTCATACCATTCTATGAAATGAAACACACCTTTGTTAGCAGCATCTCCTTTAGGCAACACATGCTTATTTTTAACTACCTGGAGTATGGAAAACTATGGAAAGCTTTCTTGGAAGCATGAAAAACCAGTGGAAAATAAAGTGGGCAAAGCATGAAGAAAACCAAAGAAAATCACTGAATGGTAGCTCAAGCCCTGTTTCTTTTTTAGGAAGTGCAATTTTCAGGCACTTTGCAAAGATTTCTCAGGATAGATTCACTGTTATCCAAGAGTTTTTCAGCACTGACGCAACATAACTGTTATCATTGTTAGGACTCAGGGGACAGTTCTCTTTGACAGGGCCTTTCAAGAAGTCAACAAATCAGTTTAAAACAAGCCATAAATTATATCTGGCTGCCTGTCAGCTTGGCCAGAGTGTTCTCTCAGTGCTGTCGTAAGTTGGGGAAAGAGGACAATACCATGGCCCAATGTTTAGCTTTTAGGGGATATTTAGTTCCTAATTTAAAAACAAAGCATCCTCATAGCACTGACTCTGATGCATAAACATATGTTAAAACAGCAGTCAAGATTTTCACAGGCTTTCCTACAAATACCCCCCTCCATTCTATCCTAAGTAATAGCTTAATAAATAATGGATTTGGTGCAGGTCTCCTCCACAGATGCCTGCCACTCATCGCTAAATTAGGGATCTGTCAGCAAGATCACCTCCCCAGTCTCGCCTCCTGTAGCAGTATGTGGGGAGAGAGGTGGTTTCTGATCGCCGGGCTCCAAGCCTTATACAGCTCTCCAGATTATTATTAACATCCTGAACCACAGCCAGAACGAGCAGTAAAGACAATACGGTCTACTTACAGTCTGCTGAGTTAGCAGCTAAGGCTTCAGCCAGCGCAGCCAAACAAGTAATCGCACGCAGACGTGGTTCCCCTGGGAAGTGTTCGGTTACTTGTTTTATATACATTTTCCCATGGGTGTCGAACCCGGGGTGTCGCTCAGAGGCGTTAGCGCAGCCCCGTCAGGGCGGCTGTGGGAAGATGGTAGTTACTGGGAAACGGGCGTCTGATCTGCAGAAAGAAAAATGGTGAATCCTCCGGGGACTTTAAAAGCAACCTGTACCCAAAAGTACCTTTCTCCAGCATGGGCACGTTTCCTTGGGAATAGGGAAGGGCACCCCGCCCTTCAGAGCCTCCCCACAACTGACCAGCATCACTTCCACCTTGTCTGACTTACTGTCAGCTTCTGCTCATTTACCAGGGCTCAGCTTCGTCTTGGAAAAAAGGATTCCACAAACGAGGAACAGAGAGACATCAAACTACGACTGAAGGCCTGGAAAAGCCCTTTCTGGGGAAAGTCAATTCCTTTCTGTTCTGACAGGCAGGAAAAGCACTATCCATGATGATCTGTCTTCCCTGCCAAGGTGTGAGATTGGCAAAACCTCCTGTGGCATCACATACCAGAGCAGGCTCTCACGCTGGCTTGCAGTTCTACCAACAGCCTCAAGGAAATGGTAAATCAAAATCCCTGCCCCAGAAGGAATTAATTTCCCCTTTAGTCCAGTTAAATAATCTGTGCCAGCCATTACTTTTGGCCTTTAGACTCATAAAAGTCTGTCTGAAGGCTGTTACGACTTCATTCGCCTTTGTCTCCGAAGCACACAAAAGAGCACCAACTATCAAGCCTTTGGGAAAAAAATAAGCATTTGTGAGTATGAAGTGGTAAGTGTTTTCAGACCTGGGTTTTTCTAACTCCACCATGTTTCTGGGTAAGCTACTGCAAAGCAAACTATACTCTGCAATGAGATCACAACAGTCTTTGACATCATCATCCACTATCTGACGAAAAATTTTGTGGAAGCTTTGCTTAGCTTTTGACAGGAGGCTTTTAATTAATTTAAGGCAAAAATTAATTGCACTACCTTTGTGGCAATCCCTGGAAAGATTTATTTTGGTATTAAACTTCTTTATGCTGGTCTCATGTTCCCTGGTTTTGGCATAGTGCGTGGTTTCCTATGGGGAGCCCATAATGGCATGATCAAAGATGCAAGGGTCAAGCCTGGAAAAGAAAAGACATGGGTGTGGGACAGGTAAACCTTAGGAGAAGGGAGAGGAAGGTGCATTGTGGGGTAGGCACATGAAGGGAATATTTTTTATCTAAAAGAATTAGCAGTGAAATGGTTAAGAGACATTTTTACCTTTCATGATTCAGGATACTTCCCTGTGATAATGAACTACCAACTACGTTCCTAGCTGTTGCTGTCTTGTTTTAGAGATAAGGCTGCTTAATCTGTGGAACCTTTATCTCCATTTTGGGGGTGGAGGCGCGAGAAACTTTGAAGTGAGCTCTGAGAAGCATCTCCTACTTTGAATTAAGCCTGAAATCACATTTTAAAGGCGCTTTACAGCTTGCCTGAATCTTTGGCTTGTTCATCGCCACATAGAATGGGAAATTTGTTGCAGGGTGTTTTCCAGTGAAAAACATCACCTATTTGTTAAATCCAACAATGGACTTAAGTCAGAAACAGATACGTGAGGAGTTCTGTCCCAGTCTGGAGCAGAGGGGCACGTCATTGCCACAGACCTGCAGGGTTTCATTGTTGAGAGCTGCCTGAGCCTTCCCACACTCACGACAGGCGGCTGGGAACAGAACTTGTGGCATCTCCAACATACTCTCCCACTGTTACCTTCCTTTTCCCATCTGGTTTTCTCATGTTTTGGGTTTTTTTAATCACTTGCTACACAAGCTATTGGCAGTGCAAGCCAGGTTGGGCTTTCAAAAGCCACCTTTTACCTTTTTGTTCTTTAATTTCTCACAGGTGATTAGACCTAAAAAACATTTCTCTCATCAGCACAACACTTTTAGCAGAAAGCTAATGGAAATGTCCTTTGAGAGCCAAAGAAACCCTCTGATAAAGCCTTAGTAGACCTGTGATTAATTTGCCTCTGCAGATGTCTGGAGGAAGCAGCCTGTGTGAGTGCTCATTGCTGGCCATCCTTGAACTCCACACCAGCCTGACAAGTGTCAGATGTTCACCTAAAGGAGAGCAGCAGTGTGTATAAAACACAGTTGTCACTTATTATTTTAAATTACGTTTTAATGACAAACCAGCCATGCATGTAAGTGCTCCCCAAACACCCTGAGTGGTGGCACCATTTGCCCACAGACAATTCCAGGTGTCAGAGGTGCGAAGCCTTGATGTTCCTCCGCTCCCAGGAAAGCACATCATACCCCTTGAATCGCTCTGACATGCTCCTTTGCTGCATAACAAGCCTGGAGGGCTGCTGGGGACAGTGGCACAGTTAGGGCTGCATTAATCCTCTGCTTTTTTTCATCCTTTCTTTGGCAACTCCAACCCCTGTGGCTGCCCTCTAATGCTGCTGTGGGCAGTGACTTGGCGTAACAAGGCACACATCCCCTTCCCTCTGGGTCTCCCAGCAGCTGCAGCTCAGCCCTTGGCCTCTGCTGTTACCCACCTCCTTGGCCTCTTCCTATTTCCTTGTCGAGGAGTCAGCAGCAGCATCGAGGGAGCAGCTTTTAGCTCGGACTTCTTACAACAGTTCACAATGAGAAAGGATACATCAAACATGAACGCACCAGCAGAGCTTCTTCAGCTTTTGTCTTCTCTCACAAAAGCAAAACACAGTGCATACAGAGAGTTGGCACTGAAGCGTTTTTTAACTGGGGGCTTCCTGCCCCCGCAGGCACAATGGCAGCGGGCTGACCGCTCGTGGAGCCACGGTGTCCTTGCGAAGGTGTGTGCCTGCTCCATGTTCCTCTCCTGCATGCAGCCAGCTACAGGAACATCACCTAGAGAAAGACAAAAGTAAAATTATTAGTTTCTACTACACCAAACAGGAGATTTCTGTCCCTTATGCTTCTCCCTGTAACATGACATCTGTTGCCTGACAATTTTGAAACTTATTTTTATCTGTGAAGTATGTTCCTTCAGATCAAGAAATGAGTCACTATCTCTGTACTGCCTGCTTGCCTCTCACAGATCGATTTGGAAAAATATACCCAACTGGCTTCTTCCCCAAAGCTTCCATCAGGAATCCCCTTGCTGCAGTGATACAGCCCAGACCACTGACTCCAGCCACTGGCACCAGTCTGGAGCTGCTCAGTTGTGCAGCCAGTATTGAGGGCCCTATGCTATCTTCTGCCATTTGAAATTGCAGAGGTCTCAAGACCTTTGGCTCACCAGTAAGAACCAGGCCTCCAGAGGCCATCTCTGGACTTGCCCTCAGCTCTCCCTCATCTTCCCACCCAGAGTCGTATCCATGCAGGTGCTCCAGGGAGAGGTGTGTGCACGCAGGGCACACACTCCCCTAGCCACCCTGGCACACAGAAGACACAAGCATGTGCGAGCCCTCCCAGCCATTTGGTCTTACCCCATGTGTGACTGCCAGGCTGGAGCTCCCTCCTGCCAGGCAGGACAGGGCAGAGCTAAACAAAGGGCTGCGGATCACTAAGCCCTACATCAAACACCAGCCCTCCACCCCCCCAAATCTGGATAGCCATGTGCAGGCATCTGCAACTGTTGCGGAGCCAGAGATGGTCTTCACTTCTCTCCATCCCACCGCTGCCCTGCTCCTCTGGCCTGGCCCAAACATGGCACAGGGGCATGGCAGTGATGTTTTGTGGGGGACAGAAGACTTCTGTGGCCAGCTGTGCTGACACCGCTGCACTTGGATATGACAGGAAAAGGCTCCAAAGTTTCTCTGTGCCCACCCAGAGGAGCCAGTCCCTGGGGCAGGCCAGCAGATAATCCTCTGATCAGAAGGAAGCCACAAGTCCTGTGTTTCGCTCAGTTTAGCCAAAAGCTGTAAAGCCGATTTCTCCTGCCCTCTGCTAGTATTCAGACCTCCCCTGCATGTTTTGTTGATGAAATCTCTCACCCCAATTCTGGAGATAACGCTGTTTGCTAAACACGCTCTGCCTTGCTACCAGAAGAGCTTCTGACCTCGTCCTGTCTTCCTGGCATTTGGCAAATACTTATCAGTGCTCATAGTGACCTCCAGCTAGCTGAGCAGAAAGCTTTGGAGCCAAACATGCACAAATAATTCCAGGGACAGCTGTTACTACTGCATTATCTGCTCCTGGGGTTCCTGCAGGCACAAATAGTTAATACGTGGTGCAGTTCACAGCCCCTTTCTCTTTAGCACACCAAGAAGCATCTGCCTTCAATTCAGGGCCATTAAACCCATCTCAGTGGTGCGGGCCTTCAGTCTGGCATTAACCTGCATCACCAAACGTATCCCACCCTCGGATGAAACGGCGGCTGAAACAGCCAAAGCCACAGGTCACAGACCTGCCATCTTCAGCTGAGAAGGGCACCGTTCCATCACCCTTTCTAATATAAATGATACAGAGGCCGCTCTGTGCATATGCAGAGTAGCACCCCCCCTCTCCAGCTCCTGCAGCCCAGACGCAAGGTGTTTTTTCACCCTGACATGTAGAGGTCCAAGCGTGATCAGAGTTCATTCAACCAAAGAGCAGCAATGACTCGGTTCCAGAAAATGAGACTATTATGGCTAGAGACTGTTATGAAAGCCTGCACGAAGCTGAGACCAGATGTGCGCTCTGCTCACTCCAACTGTTGCTTAGAGCAAAGCCCTGGTTTGTTTTGTTTAGAAAACAAAACAACAGAGAGGACTGACAGAAATTAGGTCTCCTCTGTAACAAGGAAGATTTTTCTGATGTCTTTCTGTGCTGCCATTACAGCTGTGTAGCTGGGCTGGGAGCACAAACCCCCTGGCAGTGCCACAGCAGCCGCTGACCTTCTGACAGGGCACAGCAGTTCTCAGAGGGTGGATGAAAACAGAGAAGGAGCCCTTACGTGATACAATGGAAGTGAATGAAGATGCCATCCCATTGAAGTTCAGCCCCACAAACCAGCTTGCTGTCATCAGGACTTTCTGTTATCGTTTCAGTAGGATGCTCTGTGCCATCCATCCATCCCCTGGAAATCAGAGTGATTGCACGGCTATGATAATTTTTTGCCTTTATGGCAAACCTTTCATCGAAGGATCTCAAAGCGACTTGCCAGCAAGAACAGGCACAACCTCACACTGTGCCTGTGAGATAAGCAAAGGATGGAATAGATTAACTGCTTAAAAGCACACAGCAGCTCTGTGGGATGAAGAGAAAATAAGAAAAATATATATCCGTTTGAAACCATGCAGGGTGTTATGGAGAGGCAGCCTGGAAGGCTGCCAGGAAGCTGAAATTGCCACCCCTGCACAACCACAAATACCATGGAAACCGGCAGGGCACTGGCAGGCAGGAAAGGAGAACAGAAAAATGTCTTTCCACAAAATGTAACCAGGCTGGGACGCTCCTGCCCTCCTGACCAAGGGAGAACTACGTGCCCAGCCGCCAGTGCCGTTGCCAGAGGGAACAGGGCTGCAGGAGGAGGTTTTTCCAGCCTGGAGTAACGTGGCTTTCCCAGGGGCAGCTGGTGGATGACAGCACAAGGTGGGGTGCCAGAAGACTGCTGCATCACATCGTCTGTGGTAATGGACATCCTGAGTGCCAGGTAAAGCTTCAACACGTGCTGGGAGGTGTAGGAAGATGAAAGTTGACACCTGAATGAGGACAGGGAAGGAACATGCGCGTGCAAGCTCCAGCATGCCCTGTCTGGTGAGGCACGATAAAGAGGCATGAAGTAGTCAGCAGTAAAAATAGTCCCATTCTCCCCACCAAATACCAAGAAAGCTCAAAAAAGGATTCCTTTAAACTGAGTGAAAGTAAGGGGAGGAAAGTGGCCTGCAAAACAAAACCAAAAATAACAAACAAAACAGAATAGAACAGAAAGATCAACAATAAACAAACATACTGTTAATCTGTCAAGTACACTGTACACACATTAGACTATGGGGTAGACTCGGAGAAATATCCATCCTCCCAACTGAGCATGGACACCTGCTTGTTACCAAACAGCACGCGTCCCTCACAAAGTCATACTCTTGGTAAGGCAAATTTGGAGGTGTCCGAGCAACAAACAGCTGTGCTGGTTCGAAATGCTGCTAAGAGGAACAGCAATGTCCCGTGACTGAGCAGGGTAGGGAGAGATGCGTGTCCCAGAGCCAGGTCTGGGAAAAACCAAAGCCTGGTCAGTGGGGATGAGAGAGATGCTCTCCCTCCATCTCTCAGCAGCTGAAGGGCTTCAGAGGAGATCTGCTACACGTCCTATCTGGAGTGGAGATCAGGGGAGAGCCTTACAGGGCAGCAAAGACGACTGAAAAACCAGCGGAGTGCTGTTTGTGCCATGGTAAAATGCACCAAGCTAACAGGTCTTCCGGTAACCACAGGAAAGATCAGCTGGCAGGGGACGGGAGCGCTGCCCCAATAAGGCTCTATCTAGGAACAGTCGAGGGCCGCACAGCCGGCGCAGGACCACGCTCACAGCCTGGCCCAAGAACCAGGTCTGGAGGAGTGCGAGAACACCAGGATAACATCAGGCGTTTCTCACGCAGCTGAAGGACCGCCACTGGTCATCGGGAGACAAGTGCAGATGGGAGACTTTAAAGTGGTGCCAGAAAAAACAAGCTACAGCCAGGGTCGAGGAACATGGGATCCGACTCCTCGTTGTCAGCAGTTGTGGTGTATACATTGCTGAAAACAGATGCAGTGCCAGGAAAATCCAACTCCCAGCATGAAAAAAATAACTTCAGAATGATAAGGAGAGCAGCCAGAGTAACTGCAACTGCGTGTCAGTGATTACATAAAAAGCTTTTATCTTAAAGTTATGTTAGGCCAAGTTCTGCGATAATTTTTTCGGCCAGAACACTCCCTTGAGACCCTGTGATTTGGTCACAAATTGCTACATCTTAAAAGGAAAGCAGATTTGCTTTTTGAGATGGCTGATTACTAACCAGCAAGCAGCAGCCTTGACTTTGCACCAGACACTCCTCACAGAGGTCACTGAAGTTCTCCGCTCTATGTCACTGTCTGTCTGTACAGCGTAACCGTGAGGCACAGGTCAATTTTTGGGTTTTGCTCCCTTATGTGGCGGCTGTTGATGGAGGTGGGAGTTAGACTGTTACCAGAGAAGCACACATTAGTCAAACGCTCCCTGAAACAAGTAAGATGCGATCCAAACTGTAGTCCCTTTTACTTACATGTATTAAAGCTACTCCTGAAAAACAGAATGGCCAGTGGTTAGGTACTGCCACGAAGCAGCACAGTGATCAGCACTGCTGACCCCCTTCCTTTCCTTGGCTGAGCTGCAATATACATCTGGGCTGAACAGAGTCAAAAACATCTTTTCAAAACAACCAATGTGGATTAAAAACACAAGAACAGTATAAGGATCCTCTTTCCCCTGCAGCAGGAGCTTCATCCCAGTCAGTCTCTTGGCAGTACTAAGCCCAGTGGCAGCTTTAGGCTTCACACTTGGGTCCTCGCTGCAGTTTCAAATGGAGCATCTGCAAATCCCAGGAGACGCAGCTGCTGCTGGCAGAGCAGCTGCACCGAGACGCTGCTCACTTCCCAGCACCTCTCCCCATTCTGGTCTGAGACCTACTGAGCACATGAACCTTCCCTGCTTGTGCTTCAGGCTTGGCTTACTGTAAGTAACACACTGCCAGCCTGCAACTTCTAAAGAGGTGTTAAAAATAAGACGAGAAAACTATGACTATTTTGAGGAGGAAACATACCTTTCCTATGAAAGGTGACCAACTGGCTGCAATTGCCCTGACAAAGCCAAGGGACTGTGCAAAAATACCTGTTGTAAAATCCGTGGCTAGAACGTTCCCCAGCCCAAAACGCTGGAAATGGCTCTTCCAAGTCATGCAAACATTTTGGAGTTTCTGAAAGGAGGAATAGCTGGAAATAGTTTCAGATAAAAGAACCTTTCATGCCAGCTGGCAAAAGGCAAACAGATGGATCAGATATATGGATAGACAGGGCTTAAAGCCACTTTTGTCTCAACAGCGGGCAGGGCTTGTGTATGCAACGTCTGAAAGTACCATATCACATCATCTGACCCTTAAATGTTAGCTTTATGAAATCATATCAGATGAAACCACAGCGTTCAAAAGCATCTCTCAACCTGGCAGAGCTCTCGCCATCCTCCCCCTCTGCCCAGCAACACCTTCACCATCCCTGGGCTGGCTCACGCCTGCACAGACCTTTGCCCCTCAGGTTCCCCCCAGTCAGCTCAGCAGCCCAGCCTCTGTCAAAGCTCAAGAGTGTTTGCCATAGCACAGGGAGTTTCACAAATATTAAGGGAAAGCACCTTCTTCTGTGCAGTGCGCCGGCAGCAGGGTAACTGCAGGCGGTGAGAAAGGGAGGATGCTGCGAAGGGAAATCCCCCCCCAAACCATGTTTGAAATGCTTTAGCAGAAACTTATTGAGAGCAGGATGCAATGCAAGCAAAACGAGCCAGAGGATTTTTGTCAGCCTGCACAGCATGAGAATGGTGACACTTTGTTTCAGCTGTGATCCTGGTGACTGAACCAAAAGAGGCCAAAGCTCCCCTTCAGGAGGAGAGTTACACCTTGTGCGCCAGGGACGGGTCTGTGTGAACCCTCACTGTCTGCTTACACCCAGGCACCCGCTCCTCACCGTTTGCATTCCTCATGACTATAGTGGGAGTTTGGGACGTCCCCAGTGCTGGCAGCTCATTTCACCTGAAGTTTGTCACAAATGGCAAGGGCCATGGTCCCCACCATCTCCCTCTGGTAGTTTGTGCCCAGGGACTTCAGTGGATTGCTGCCAATGTGACATCCTGGCTCTACTGGAGGACTAGCCAAAGCAAACAAACAAAAAAAAGGGTCTCTGCAGTGCCTCAACTAGTGCAAAGTAGTTAAAGTCTGGAAAGATAAAGACATGTTCATTGAACACGACTGGGAGTACTTTCACTTACTTTCAGAAATGGTGGGGGAGGGAGGGGGGCTTACTGCATTAGGACTATGCTTCCCTGGAAATTTATGTCAAAATGGAATTGCATAATGAATATCAAATGTTTATCAAGAAAGTCATTGCAAGCGGTCTGCAGTGACAGATCAAAAAAGAAAGTCACCTCTGCACTCCTTTTCTTGCTTCTTTGTAACACACTAATTTATCCTGAAGGACTCTAATACTCATCTTTATAGATGTTGCTGCTTTTCACATCAGACATTAAGCTCTTTCCTGTCTTGTCTGGGAAGACTCTGAGTTACAAAAGACATGTCAGGATTACACCATTGAAGTTACAACATCCGAGCCCTGTCGTGAGTAATCCCCACGTAAATGGGAAGGACCAAGATGCGCAGCGGGTAAGTGCAGAGCCAGACGGCCTCCTTCAACCCGCGGGTGTGTGGGAAGCACATCCCCTCCACACAGGGATGGCCTGGGGTGGCCAAGGGTCTCTGGCACCTTCTTCCTCAGGTCCCTGCATAGGGATGGTGGTGTGGGTCCTGTGGGCACACTGGGGTTCTCCCTGGTTCCCCTCTCAAGCCAGGGCAGCATTGCTCACAGGAAGGGAATTACTCCCAGCAGAAACACTGGGTTTTTTGTTTTATTTGCTTTCATAACCGTGTTCCTGGAGCAAAATCCTCCATTGTGTATCACTTCCTACCTGTGACCTTTGAAAGACAAGTACTGCTGCTGCCTTGGTGTAAACCGTGCAGCCAAAAATACCTTAGAGAGCAGCCGGACTTCTCTGTCCGTCTTAGAGAAGTAGTTGTCAGAAGACACGTTGCCAAGCACACTTCTCTCTCCTGCAGGCATCACCCTGTGATGATTCACACAGCTCAGCTGAAGGGCACTTCTAAAGCCTGTCTGTATGATGCAATGACCGAGCTGCATCAGATCCGGCACGGAGTACTCCTTTTCAGAGGAAGGACACTCAGCTTTCCTTGGCAGAACCAGCCTAGCCAAAGGCACGCGTGAAGCTGGCCCAAACCTTTACCCAGCACAGAGCGCAGGGACTCACACGGGCTTCCCATGGGGGTCAGCATGGGACCCACCTGTTCCCCAGCTGTGAAAACCCCTGGAATAGTTGGTGCATGTCTGGCGAGGGGAAAGGTGGCGTTTAGCTCCATGCTCGCTCCCTCCTTCCAAGCCACCTCTGCAGCACAGGGACCTCGGCCTTAAATGCCGTTCCCAGTGGCAACACCACGCTGGTTTTGGTGGATCAGAGTGTCTGCATTTGAAAGCAGGATCTCATACACCCTCTACAACAAGGCAGAGGCACTGCTCTTCACCCAGCTTCATTAATTTAGGGGAAAGTGTGTGGGGGGAACTGATGTTTCAAGGGACTTACCCAGCAGGAGGGCAGTGGTCCCTGTACTCTCTGCCATTAAGCTGATAATCCGGAGACCTGAGAAATGTAAAGAAAGAACCAAACCAAAAAAAACCCCAAACCCAGCATCTTTTTACAGGCATGAAACGCAACCACAGGCAGGCAAAACAGCTCATTGCAGTGATTTCCAAAGGTCAGGGTTTCACAAGGGGGTGGCAATCAGCAGCTGACAGCCAAAGGAAGCCCAGATGTTTAAGTTGCATATTGAGCAAATTTGACTGAGAAACCAGAGAAACATAAGCACGGATTCTGTTATTCTGCATTCAGACTCCTTTTTTTAGGTTAAAGATCCACTCAGGGCTCTTTTTTGTAGTTCTGACCTCAGCAAATGGAAGTTGCTCAACTGTCAGCATCAGAGTTGTGAGTTCCAATGATGTATTGCAAACTTCATGCAACGTGCCATTTTTGACAGCCCATAGACTCAGATGATTAATCAATGTTTCAGCTTTTATCAGCATAAGTTTTTAAGCTTTATTCTAAAATACAGGAAAATAAACCCTGAAAATCTATACACCAGGACCCAGCCGAATCCCAGAAACTGCTAGGTGTAAAAGTGCCATCCTTTTTTAGTTCTAACAGTATGGGATAACACTCCTTTTTCCTTACTGCCCAGAGCTACTTTTAGTTACGCTTTCAGATTACACAGGTATGTCTGTACTGTGCTGTTTTACTGTCACAGGCCTCAGTGCCTGTGGTGATCTCTATTGGCTCCTTTCATTGGTAAAATGCTGCACATCAGCTGGGCTTCAGAACCAAAAGGTACAGAACCTGATACAACAGATGGCTGGTCCCAAACAAGGTGCCCAGTCTCGGTGCGGCCCTTGGTGAGCACCTTTAAAAGTGAAATAACTCCCACTGGTTGTAAGGAGAGTTGAACCCATCTGAATGCTGTGCCCAGTAACTCTCCAGTTCCTACAGACTTCAAGAGACTGGAAACTTTCACGGGCCTTTGCAGAACAAAGACTTGCACTGGCAGCTCCACTAAAATAAACCCACCATCCTGCCCCAGCAGCGCAAAGGAAGCAAACACGGTGAGCCTGGCAGCCAGGACAGGACGGCGCTTTCCACTGTTTGCATAAGACAGAGTATTTCCTGGTTTGCAGGGCACGGCCAGGCAAAGGGAATGGTTCAGTTGGGTTAATTAATTTTGGTGCTATTTGTATCTGCGCTTTCTGTAACAGTTTCAGGTGCATTAGTTATCAGGAATATCTGCTCCAAGGTGTAAGCAATGAAAGTTCTCCATCTCTCTTCCCCTGCGGGGTTTTAAAACCTCTTCTCCCAAAATAGGTACCAGGCCCTTTCCCACAGATGCTCTGGAGCAGAACTATTTTGATAACCAAAATACTATGACCACAAAAGCAGGAGGAGGGGAGAGGAAAATAATAAGAAAAAAGCCAATAAAAGATAAAAACCCTTTCAAATCAAGTGAGTAAGCCCAGGGAGAAAAACCCAGACTCAGTCACATCCCCTGCCCATTTCATTAATAGCAATCCTCTCCAGAAATGCCAAGGGCAGCACAAACCTCTCTGAATGCCTTTTTACAGCTCCTGCAGCTGCCCCTGTCCTGCGGGACGTGGCTCTGGCCGGGTCCCCACACAGGACAAAGTTGCCGGCATCGGTGGGCAGGGGTGTGTGCAGAGCAGCCACGCTCCCCAACCGGGGCCTTGCTCCAGCCAAGCTTTGGAGCAGACCAGATATTGTAGCGAAAGGAGCGGGACTGGTTGTGCTTTGAGATAAGATTGTCTGCAGGGCTTTGTTGGAGGCACCCTTGCAGATGCAGGAAGGAAAACAAGCTGTAAAGATGGTAAAAGGAGAAGAAAAAAAATGCCCCAAGGGAAGCAGCACTGGCACAGGAGACTACAGCTCCTCAGCAGCGCAGGGCACAGTAACAGAAACAAACATGAACAGCACAAGTCAAACAACATCACGTCCTGCCTGCGGAAGCCCCACCACCCTGCTTGT
Organism: Porphyrio hochstetteri; assembly: GCA_020800305.1. Classification (NCBI taxonomy): domain Eukaryota; kingdom Metazoa; phylum Chordata; class Aves; order Gruiformes; family Rallidae; genus Porphyrio; species Porphyrio hochstetteri. Next base: position 14,570,240 of record CM036910.1, on the reverse strand, counting down.
CTGCACCATTCCGTACCTCCCCGGGCAGCTGGTGCTGGGGCACGATGCCAGGTACCTTGGTATGAGATGGGACAGCCCACCCATGCCCAAGCTGCTCTAGCCCACCTTGCCTGCAAACCGTCCCGAAGCAAACAGCCAGGATGCTGGCTGCAAGGCCACCTACACCAGGGGCTGCTTGTGGTGACAAAACCCACCCAGGAGAGAAATGGTGGGGGCTGGTGTTTCCCAGGCAGGTACGAGCTGCTGACCTGGCAGATATTTCAGGGTGGCAGAGAACAAGGACCTTCCCAGAGGGTCCATGGAGACTTATCACTTCCTTCTCAATGAAGGTTTTGCTGCTTGGGTGCCTTGCCTCAAAGGGAGAAGGATTCAGGACGAAATCCTGGCTTCAGTTTAGCTTAAGCTGGTCCTGCACAGCCCAGCCTTGTGCAGCCCCTGACCAGAGGGTGTTTTGTGCAACTGATTTCTGTATTTCCACCTGCTTCCATGCTTTCTTTGTTGCCCCAAGCCACAGAAGGAGGATGTAGTCCAGCTGGACAGCAATGGTGGTGTGAGGTGGGGAGCCCAGGGGCAGCTGGATTTTCCATGTGGACATGGGGAACACATGATGTGCTGCACTGGTTCTCCGTGGTCTGGACACTAAAAAACCAGCACCTGCAATCCCACAGGAGCCCTGCTGAGCACACAGTGGGGAGCTGTGGGGTGGGGACTGGCACAGTCCTCTTTGTATGGAACCAGCTGGTGATAAACTCAAGTGAGCCAGACAAGATCTGAGACAAGATCATCCCCAGCTGTGATCTCTGGTACACACCCAACCTCAAGCACAGGAGCAGCAGGGCCCAGTTGGAGGGTCCCCTCCTGGCCAGAGCCACACACCAGCAGCCCCAGGGACTCAGCGTAGGCACGCTACTTTCAGCAAAGCCAGGGCTGCTTCTTTGCACCCTGATGCTTGAGGTCTTTTTTACCACAAGGAAAAGAGACTTGTGCTAAACACCTCAGTTTTAATCCACCACAGAGAAACAAAATCCTGAGAGGCTCAGAGCTCCAGTCTTTGCTCTATCAGGTTTATTTCTGGGCTAAATAAACCATCACAATTGAAGTATCCACTGAAAACATCAAAACACACTAGCTGAAGCCAATGCATAGTTACTGTTTGGCAAAGACAAAGTATGAATCTATGATTATTGTAAGATGAGTCACCTGGAAAAACCAGAGCAGCAGCCAAAAAAAACAAACCACCTTTGAATAACTCAATGAGAGTGAAGATGCCTAGAAACACACACATCAGCAACGAGACATCATCAACCCTGAAGATGGCAGGAGAGGGGACAGGCAGCACAAGCCCAGTTCTGTGGAGGATGTTGCAGACCCCCTCAGTCACCCCTGCTGGAGGAGCCCATACCCATCTCTCCAGAAGCCCATCCCTGGATACCAAGGCAGTCAAACACCCATATTGCCTCCATGACTCACAGGATTGGAACAAGCCAGACTTTTGCAGACAACAAAAAAAGATAAAAATCATATTGCTTGGGGGAGTGCCAAGCTATTATTTCACCCAATTAGTGTCTTGAACTGCTGAAAGTTGAAAGGATTTCCTCTGGAAAGAACATTCCCCAGCCAGAAAGTCTCCAGAAAGGTACAGGAGCAATAACTCCTGGCATTCAGCATTAGGAAATAAGCGTCTAGACAAAGGCTTCTTTTTTTTGTTTTATCCTTGCTGACACATTTAAAGGATGCTTGAGTACAGATCCTGGAACTCAGGCTGCTATTTTTACACTCTCTCTACCTGCGACAGATTCACACACTCAAGACATGCTGGGGATGTCCTACACATCTTTGGCTCTTTTCTTTATCAACCACAGCCAAAAGGCACTGCACCCCCGGGGTTAAAATGGACAGGTATCGCCATTTGGATGGAATCACCGTTTGCATAGATGCACCATCACTGGCAACAGGAAACAAGAGCCAGCTGCACCCATCCCTAGAGCTGAAACTGCCTCCTCAGAAGACTCTGTGTGGTTTAGGCCCCATGTCAGTCCTGCTTCAGAAGCCTCAGCTGGATTTGAGGAGTCCAAGGAGCTCACAACACAGGGGTTGTGCAGGAAAGTGCCAGACACCCTGGTGCAAAACTCCAAAGCAGCCCCCTCGTGCTGCACGGGGCACAGTGGGGTGGCTGGGGGTCCTCCTTGGCCTGGCATCTCCTTTCCTGTGACTGCCTGCCATCAGTTGAGCAAAACCACGGAGCACAGTACCAAAGTGCAAGTAGTGTAGTTATAGTTATGGCACGCTGCCGTGCTCAGGTGGGTGCCAACAGGCCGGCACGGGGCGGAAGCGCGCTCCTTCACCACAGTGCTGCCATTACTGCTTCTGCATGTTGCAATACACCAGTTGTGTAATCAGCAATTATATTGCATTTATCTTCACCTCCAGTGCTGTGTTCACAGCTGTACAAATAACAGCCCATCTCTCATCCACAGTGGCTTCATTTTGCACAGCCTTGCTGATGCTGTAGCAGAGGCAGCCCCAGAGCCTGAGCTTGGCTTTCGGAGCTGGCCTCCACTGCCACACCAGTTTTAGAAGGACCATTTTAACACATGCTTCCAGCAAACCTCTTCTCTACCACCGTGCAGAAGGAAGTGTTACGTGTTTTGGTGCAGCCAGTTTTGATTCCTCCTGTGAGGAGAAAGAATTTAACATGGCTGCCCTGAGACCCGCTGCAGCTCTATCAAGAGAGATTTCATCGTGGACTTACACAACCTCGCTTGCAGCCATTGTACTGTCAAACAGGTTTCCTTCCTCCTCTTCACAACACTTCTACATCACATCCTAGTTAGAGCTCTTACAGTGCTTCATAAATAATGCGATAATAAGAGCCCCGCACACTTAAGGGATTTGGGAGGCATTATCTCAGTTTTTAAGAGGTGGAATATGAAGATCAGAGATTAACAGTGGCAAACCCAATGGGCAGGTATCCAAACGGGAGTTTTCCTGTCTTGCTTCCCTTGGATCTAGAGTCCTTCTTGGCTTCCCTGCTGCTGCCAGCACAGCTCTCCCACTTCCATCCCAGCACTACACCATCCTTTCTCGGCAGGGCGGCTTACAAATCTCACACCAGCACACACCTTGTGTTTTGCTTGGGGTCAGTAGGGATAAAACTGCAGTTTCCATTAGCCAGTAACTGGGATGAGGACTTGAAATGCCAGAAAATCTGAAAACATGGAGTCTTTGAACATCAAGATGCTCATTGCTATGAGAGAAATAACCTTTCACTTAAGAAATAAGGCAGAGCATAAAGCATGTGAAAAGAAAATCAATGCTCAGAGCAAGGGCTCACCTGTGGAGGATGGGGACTCAGCACAGAAGCTCCTGGATTTCTAACATAAATGAGTGTAAGCATGGATGGAGCCGTTGGCAGTACTCTGTGCTAGCCAGTGGCAGCAGCCTCTGTCTCTGGGCATCAGCAGCTCCAGGGAAGCAAGGCTGACCCTTGCGCATCCCACTCTGTAGCTGGAGACATGGGGACCAAGCAAGATTTCTATTCAAAATTTTAAGCTTCTCCAGAAGATAACATGCTGCTGTGCTTCTCCCTGGGGAAGATGGGAAGCTACTGCTGAGCTGCCTGTCATTTATAATAAAATTCTTCTCTTCCAGAGAAAGTGAAGCCTTGCTGCAGGGGCACAACAGCACCAGGATGCGGCACAGACAGCAGGAAGCCGACTGGTGAGTTTTTCCATGTGCAGAAGTGGCTCTAGAGGGACGAGAGAGCTGGAGGCTTTACCTGAAAGACAGCAGGGATTCTCTCCTTCCCCAGCAGGCAGCTTCGAAAGCCCAAGCAGCACCTCCCACGTCTCCATGTCCATCTGAGCAGGCACCTCTCACTGCAGGGGCCCATGAAAGCCCAGGCTGGCTCTGGGGAGCTGATCTCTGGAGTAGTGCAGGGTGCCTGCCCATCCCATTCCCTGTGGTGGGGGAAAACAGGGTCCCCTCTACTTGGCTTCCAATGCCCAACAAGGGCATCGCTGCTTCACATGGGCACACACGTGGGGAAGATGTGCACAGGGTGTGTGTCTGTGGGTGGCAGGAACAAATTGTGGATGACTGGAGGAAGTGGGATGCCTGTGGGCAGCAGGAAATGCCTGGAAGGAAGCACATATCCTTGCCCTAAGCACTGGGGTGGGGGACTGCTGTGGGACAGCGCAGGGGTGTGACCCTGACCCCCCAGCAGTCCCACACAAGCAAGTCACCATGCACAGGGAATACCACCAGGCAAACTTCCAAGTAGCAGAATAAAGAAACCATAGAATTACAGTCTTAGCCTGAAGAAAATACTCATTTTCTTGACAAAGCTTTCACAGCACCAAGCAGCTATGACAAACCCCAGATGATGTCTCTGTGGTGCTAAGGTGCCCCAGCAGGAACAGGCAGCTCCTGTGCTTGCTGACATCCTCCCTGCATTGGGATTTTTCCAATTCCAAAGTAGGGAAAAACACAGCAGAAAGCTCCACAAAAACAAACCAACCAACCAACCAGAGACTTAAACACTGCTAGTCACTCAGCTACTTGGATGCTGCAGCTGGAAGCCCAAAGCCAGCACAGCTTTCCTTTGTGGTCAGCATGAACAGGGAGAGAAGCAGGCAAGAGCCCCTGGATCCAGGTTGTCACTAGCCTGGACAGAAGAGCTGTGCCATCACTAGACGAGCATCTGGCTGCTACCCAAAGGCTTGGCTGGTAGTTCCTCCCCTTGCAGTGTGGAGGAGGCTGTGTGTAACCTCTCCCCCAGGAGAGATATAGCCTTTGCCTGGTAGGGTCAGTAACCACAGAGTCAAAGGGACTTGGCTACTGATTAAGTATTAACCCAGGCTGGGAAGGAAGGCTGCCCCTCCAGCTCTCAACTGACACAGGACTACCTTTTCAAAAGCACTGTGAGCACCACCCATGTTATATCCCAGGACAGAAGAACCCAGGACAGTGGGTTTGAGTGCTCAAGGAACCCATGCGAGATACTTTCTCAACAGTCAACCACCCCTTTGGAACACCTTCATTCACCCTCTTCTGGACTTTGCCCTAGTTCATCAGCAATTTTTCACTATTACCTTTGTTTTAGAGTAGCCCACACTACAGCCTCTAATGACCATATAAAAAACATTAAGTGTTTTAACAGATCTCACTGTTTTTCTTCAAGTGCCACTGTCAGGCAGGCACAAACAGGCTAGCTGTTCTTTCTGTACTTAGGTCAGTTAAAGCATCTGTCCTTAATCAAACATTAATTTTGGTGTGTTGCTTTATCAATAAGACTCAAAAATCATAGAATGTATTGGGTTGGAAGGGGCCTTTGAAGGTCATCTAGTCCAACCCCCCTGCAGTAAGCAGGGACATCTTTACTAGACGTTTTTGGATGGATCAATTCCCTCAAAGATTAGAGGCCAATAGTACAGGCTCTACATAAATGTCCTGTTCAATTATTTCTTACAAATGAGAGTACAAGCCCCAGGATTTTAACTTCTACCATAAAAGATCAAAAGGCTCAAGTCCCAATTAAGGACCTGTCCTACTTCTTGAGTAACCACCTCTGTGCAAAGAGCCTACAGTCCTTCCCAACTGTACCTGTAGGTTTTGTTATTATTCTTTTAGGATGCAAATTGTAAACAAATGCCCAGGCTTTTTTTTGTGGAAAACCATTCTTACCTGCATGAACTGCTAAGCAGCTTGGGATGGCTTACAATGACCAGGGTCTATCACCACTGTTTATTTTCACCAATCATCCTTAGCCCTCCAGTTGAACACACTTAACAGTGTTCCAGCAGCAGCCCTTTGCGATATGAAGCTCATTGTTTAAAAGATGAGTTAAACAGTTCAAACCAGAGCCCAGAGTACTTATTGCCTTACCTGCTTAGAAGAGGTGGTGGCAAAAAAGCTTAAAACTTGCTTCCTTTTCTCCACCCAGTTGTTCTGGGTCACACACATCGAGCTCTCAGTGCTTTTTTCTTCAAAGCAGATTTCATTCAGGGAAAAAAACCAAACCTACAGCATTTCAGAAATGTTGAAAGAGAATGAAGCAGCATCTCTAGTTAATTTGATACTGAAGCAAACACTCCAAGACTGGAGCAGGAGGAGAGGCGAAGACATGCTGTGGCATGACTAAGCTCCAACAGGCTGCCTTGGAGGATGGAAGCTGGCCTGCACTGGACACTGGCTTGCAGTCAAACCACTGAAACATGCTCTGTAAGAAGAGGTGAAGCTCATTCCCTTGTAACCAAAGGAATAAGCAAAGGGAGGAAGAAGCGGCCATGCAAAAATAACGTCTCTCCATTTTGATCCCACTGATTAGACTTACTAAGCAACTGATGTTCATACAAATTTTCTGATTAGTGCAAATTATATAGGACAGTCTATGAGCAGCACATACATAATTTATCTGATACTTTTGAGGAAGCAAGTACATTAACAGTTCAGACAAAACTGAACTCCCATGTCAGTAAGGATTTCTGTTTGAAAATGCATTTGCAATAAGAAACCGAGGCACTAATAGCCAAGTCCTCCATCTCTTTATGAATAATTTTAACGCCTCTGCTGCCTGCTCAAACATTTCTGTTTCAATTCATCTTGCTGCCCAGCAAAATGCAGAGTCACTGGAATGGTCTCTGTATTCCCAGGGAATCCAGAGCTCTGCACAGTAAAATATCAGTGGCTGCACACAGTGCAACAGAAGGCTCCACAGGGAACACCTAGGACAAGAGCTGCAGTATGGGAAGCACAGTCCAAATACACTGTTTCAGGACACTCCTTGACCAGCCTTTCAATCACAGCTGTTCAACTCTCTGCAACCTTCCTCAGAAAAAACATGCAGCTCGTTCCTGACAGTGGCAGAACTGCATTAATAGGCACGTTACCGATTTTACAGGGGACTCAGCATATCCACTTACACCAACCGATGAGCAAGCTGCAGGCAGTTACATACCAAGAGCTGGTCAGTAAGCTGCATTCCACAAAGAAGCACCAGCTGCACTGGCTGCAGAGTTACCAGATCTTATGCAACTATGATCATCATTCAGGTCTACCACTGCACCTAGAAAAACACTTTCATATTAAACTGATAAGCATAGTTTAATAAAAATGGTTTCATTTTACAGCATAAAGCTTCAGGAGCTTTAGTATCTTGAACATTTGATGCTACTTCAGTGCATCTGCATCCCCTACAGAGAATGGCATAATTGGCAAATGGCTTATTTCTGCTACTAATAAAACAGACTTGTCTTTTCAGCTTCATTATTGGATAGCTGAAGGAGTCATTTTGCCCTAGGCTTTTTTCTCCTCTCTAGAAAATCAAGCAAAGAAAGTTGCCCCAATCGCCACAGAAGCAATTTGGAAGCTAATTCACATTAGTTCAAAACATGTGCCTAGATCTTGTCAGTCAGCACGGTGAAGCCAAAAATGTTTGAGATAGTTAAAAAGGGCTCTCCCAGGAGAACTACAGTGCAGACTCAGCAATGCACCTCACCTGTTAAACACATCTGGGATATTATGCAGAGATTTGTATCAAGTCTATGGAGAACTCAGGAATACTACCACCTTTGAATTCCTCAGAGAATAAACCACAACAGAACATCTACAGATTTATTTTTTCCCCCGATTATTTTTTGTAAAAAATAAATCTTAGCAATAGTGCTGATAATGGTTAGAAAATCAGCAAACTTTAAAAGAGAGGCATAAAATTTCCATAAAAATGTTTTTATTCCTTATCAGTGGAGACTGCATATGAAAAGAGGATTGATGATGAGCTTTTCAACAAAAGAAACCGCCAAAAACCCAGCAATCCTCTTGAGACAGACACTGGAGTATGCTATTGCAGGGCAGGAGACAGCTATCAAATCCACCTCCTTGCCCTCCTGCCAACACAAAGTTACAGGTTTCAGCAAGAGGCTGAAGAAATTACGTCAAGAAATGCTACTCTGAAGCAGCTGTCCAAGGGCCAATGTTTCCCCCCTGCTCCTCAGACTTCATCCTCATCTTTAGTTTTCTTCTTTTTCTTCTTCTTTTTCTCTGCATTCTGCAAACAAACAAACATTGCTGTGAACAAACCATAATGGAGAAGCCAAGCAACACATGTAGCTAGGCAACCAAGCTCACACTTAAGGCATCACAGCAGCTGCCGTACTCAAAGCACAACCCAAGAGATGTCCTCATCCTCTACCACTAACATACTCAAAGTTTACAGCACACTGGGGCCAGTGGGCAAGGGAAGCTGTGTGTCTGCCATACCGCTGGCAGCTCAGCACGGTGCTCAGACTGCTGCAGGCAGCATAGCTGCCCTAAACAGAAGGGAGAAAAAAGGATTTCTAAACTGAACAACTAGTTTGGTTTGGTCTCATCCACTCTGTCCTAGCTTGGAGATATCAAATGATGCTTTATCAATTCAGCAGCTGTGACCTCTGCTCCCTGTGAGTCCTGAACACTAGCCAGGCCAGATGCCTGCAGATCAGCACCAAGGGACACTCGCCCCACTAGAAAATATGTAGAAACAGAGGACACTAAAAGTGGCGGGGTGGGTTGGGGTGGGGTGGTGTCAGCAGAGGAAAAAGAGATTAAACAAACACTCCTGGTACACCAAGGCATTAGTCAAGTTTTCCAGACCTTACTTTGTAATGCAAATCTTTCTGGACATTAGTGAGATATCAAACAACTAGAGCAAAACTGCCCTTGCATATCATGGGTTATACAGACCAGAATGTTCCCCCTGCCCCATATGCTTTAGAGAATCCACTCCCACAATGGAACAGTTAGCTGTGCAATTCTGCCTCACCTCAATTATGGGGGATTCCTCACTCAGTACCTCTTCTTCAGCTTGTTTTTCCTTATCCTTTTTCTTTTTCTTCTTTTTGACAGGTTCATTATCTTCTACAGCTGTCTCTTCTGCACCACAGGATTAAAAGTGTTGTCAATGATTAGGGGTGTAAAAGGCAAAAGGAAAAGCTCTCTGTGAGATGAGAGGATGCAACGACAGGAAGAACCCAGAATACCAAATACCAAACTGTCCCTTTCTTTACATCTTTCTACACCTATTTTCTTTCCACTTTGCCCTTACCTGCATCACTATTCCCTGCTATAATCAAAATATACATCTACCTGAGACACAAGCACCAACGTTCAGACAGCACTAGTCACATCTCCTGGAGCCAACACTGCTCTATACGCTGCTCACAAAAGTTTAAAACAAGTTTGCACATTTTCATTTGTCTGCCAAATTATGTTAGAGTATTCTTTCTGAAAACAGACTCTCCAGAGTCTGGCAGGTATTTTCCCCAGCATCACGGGAGCAGTGGAAGGACTGTAACGTCCACATTAAAAATGTCTCCAGTGAACAGTAGCTTGTTGGCACCAGATTTCCCTGCCTTGATGTTGGAAATTTGCTAAGAAACAGACCAGTTTTCTTAACTGTTTAGACTGGCAAACACAAAGATCTCTTAATGCTGAGCTAACATAAAGCATTTAATGCAGAAGCAGAAACAGTTTCCTGTCCTGGAAGACAGGAATTGAATTATTTATATATGCTGAGAGGAATGTTAACCCAAGGAAACATCTACTAATGCCTCCTTGCAGTTATTTTTCAGAACTATTCATCGACCCTGGCCTATCTAATTGCAGAGGTAAAGGCACTACGACTTACCACTCATTTTCTAGAATACATACCACAGTCTTACGAATCTCTAGGTAAAGAAGCCAAGCAGAAATCATTACTAAGCTGGCAGTAGCCAGGCTGTTACTGGAGCACAACCAAGCTACATTTATTTCTACAACTGAGTCAGTGCTGGATACCAAGTTCCTTAGTACTTTGTATTCCTAAGTTCATGACGTACCAACTATGGCCCTTCAGTAGCTACAAAACCAAGCTGCTGAAACCAGTGGTGTTTGTGGTGTGTACGTTTGCTACTGGAGGTGTGACTCAAGAAGTAATTTTCTCACTGTGTTCCCCCCAAAAGCCAAGGCAGTTCAATTTTGAAGCACACTTACCACTTACAACAAGTACAGAAACAAAGCCAGTGTAATTATAAAAAACCCCAAACACAGAACCTCCTAACATCTTGACTGCACTTTGTCACAAGTTTAGCTCCTCAAGGCAGCAGCAGGACTATGAGACAAAAAACACACTTCACCCTTTGCCTCTAACAAACTTCAGACAAAAAAAAGTTGGCTTCAGGGTAAAAAAAATTTCTAGACGTGTCTACAGAAAAATACAGCCAGCTAACACATGCAGTTTTCTGACATTAAAAAAAATGCCAGAGGCAAAACAGCAAAGGATTCCAGATAAAGGAACCTGTAAATATAATTTACGTGGATTCTACCATACACATTTACAGTGAACAGTGTGCAACCATAAGGCATTCAAAACACTTGTAAATATAAGTATCCTCACCTCCCTATGTATGACACAGGGAGATAAAAGTAGCTGAAAAATAAGCACAAACTACATTAAAGTCCAACAGGAGCATATGCATCACATTTTGCTATGCAACACTGGATTGGTAAACTATGCATTTTCAAGCGAAATGTTGGGTGGTAACCTTGGAAAAGGAGCTTCTTGTTATTACCCTATGTGTCATCAAGTCTGACACACCAAGCAGTGAAACCTGTCACAATTTACAACCACAGATGACGCCCTGTGCACTCACAGGCACTGTCATTTCTCACAGCTAGCAGGAGGCGCCTTCCTGAAGATTTCAGTTGCTGCTTTCTAGCAAAGCTCATCACAAGACTTCACAGCAGACTGAGGGTAAATGCTCCAGGGGTGCTGGTCTTTTCCCTCCAGGTGCAATACTTCCAAGCCACTTAAACCCAGTGGGGTTTGTGTGTGATACACAGCAGCTGACAAGCAAGCCAACATTCTCTTACTGTCAGGCACCAAGGCACAGAAAGCAGCACTGGGAAGAGCAGGTTGACTGATGACCCTGTGCAGTGTTGGAGGTCACCAGCAGTAGTTCCACTTGCCCATTTTCCATGAGTTCCTGCCTAGCTGTTACATACCACCAGCCTGACACCCTCCCTCCTCCACACAATGCTGGCACGTACAGAATCAAGTCACGTTGCCTATCACTAAAGACACTGTATCCTGATACTGCAGTCATACAAGGTTTTGTGTCTTGTAGGGTTCACTTCATTCATTTATGATGATAGTTATCTTCTCCAGAGAAACCTTTCCGAGTGACTGGCTGCTATTACATGCTTAAATCCATGAGCATTTCACCGGGGCTGCTGGCTAGCCCCATTGGTGGTATAAATTCTGTCTAGTCACATTCAACTTCAAAGACTGCAGTCACAAAAATACCTGTCTTATTCCCCCTTCTCCCACCATTAAAACTGGTTTTAAACACTGTCCCCCTTTACAATAAATATTAAAGCAACAGTCTGAAAAAACACTTTCTAGTGGCAGCTTCCCAACTTGTTCCTGTCCCTTACCTTCCCCTCACAATACAAACTGGATCAAAGGTGATCTGGCTGAGAAATTCCTTTTTCCCCTGTACTGCTTTTCCACCACCCCTATTTATCACAGAGCAGCAAAACATCATGGGAAAGGAGAGGGCAGAGACTTCTTTCACAACGCTATGTCTGGATGTGTAATCTCTGACCAGGGGAGAGCTCCATAGAGCACTGCATCAAAAGACACCGAGCCAAGAACAGCAGAAATTAAAGGCTCATCTGTATTCAAGTGGGCACACAACATACACCCTCCTAATGCTGGGACCTTGTCTGCAGTCCTCTGAATTACCCAGAGCTTACTGAACTACTGAAACTTCTCAGACCACCATCCCCTCAGCACACCGTGCAGTCACACCCACTATGCTGGAAAAGAGCAAGATCACTGCCTGCCTCAGGGAAATCCATCTATTTGCTGGGGGGGTCAGGTACAAGAATTTGCAAACACACTGGCAGTGCTGTTTTGTAGGGTACAAGACGACAGGCTGAAGGGATCAGTTCTGCTTGCAGGTGATATGAGATAAATAAGCCCTCTGAAAACACTCCTTCCATAGTTGAAAACAACTGGCACAGTTCTAACGCACAAGTATCCAAACACAGTGATCCTGTTCATGTGAAGAACGGGGAAAGAGCAGGAACTATGAAACAGACATCTGAAGGGTGCTCTATTTTTATTTTTCTTTTCAGGAAGAAAAACAGCATATCTGATTCTTGCACTTGAGGTTCTGGAAAGTTAAAAAAACACAACACAAACCCACCCCAATTAAAAAACCCCAAGCAAACCGCATAGATTACAGTAGTCCACAAGTATCCCAAACACCACCTACTGCTCAAATAGTTCTTGGTAACTCAAGAATACCTGCTAAGCTCCATCCAATCCCTAAACCAGGGGGCATCAATGCCCAATAAAGCAAGTGAAGCAAACAAGCAGGTTTGCATATAAAATAATGAACTGTTAAATAATATCTCTATGAAGAGAAATCTCATACTGCAAAGGACCAGGCTGGAAATGAATGTAGTATTCTACCTGTGAGGAGCTTATGTCTGTGAGATGTCAACACTTGCTTTGATAACAGAAGGGAAGCCCAAGGGAATAGTTCTGAGACTATAGAAAGGAAAGTTAGTTCAAAAGATTATCAAAAGCAGTAGCTGTGAGAACACCCACATTCTCCAAAAAGCAACAGGCAAAGTTCAAACCTCTAAAGTGCTCATGTATCCTTGTCTCATTGTGATCAGTACAAGAGAACAAGCTGGGGCACAGATCTCAGCTTTCTAGGAGAAAGGATTGTCCCTCCAGTGTATCTTTAATTCTCAGCAAAGTTTAAGTTCCTGTAAGTTGCTCCATCTGTGCACACAGACACCATGAACCAAACGGCATCTGGTTGGACCACACCACCTCTGCATCAACTGAGCACAAAGGTACAGAACCAGCATGGTTACAGTGATACCCTAGAGCAGAAGAGCACAGAGAAGGACAAAAAGGGAAGGCTCTGACAGCCCTCCCCTGCTGCGGGCAAGGGTAGCAAACAAATCTTGCTAGCAGCTCATGCCCAGATCTGACTCAGGATCTCACAGAAGTGACCTAAAGTCATCTCCCTTTTCCTTTTTTTGTTTTCTTCAGTCACACACTGGGTACCCCACTATCACAGCAAGCGTCAGGGGTGCTGAAGTGCACACTGAAGAGATGCTTTTCCTTAAAATGAACCATACATAATATGAAACCAGATTATTTTGAAGTTGCAGTCCAAAATTTTTCTTCACAGTATCTTATCAGAGAAGGAAAGAACAACTGTGGCCACGGCTCAGTTTTAGCTCTCCAGAGAATAACAACTGTTCAGGTATTATGTAAATTCAGATTGGAATTTCCAAGTGTCATTTCACTTCAAATCCTGACGTTTGATGTTTCTGTGTTGAAACCCATCAGAATGCATTTCTACACAAAATAAAAGTTTGTTGTTTCGTTGGGTTTTTTTAAAGAAAATTGGGCAAGTTCTGGTGTTACAGAGAAAATTTCTTGCTCAGAATCTCAGCAAATCTGCTGAGCAAGAAATTCTGCAAGAATAGCAGTAGGTTTTTTTGTTTTAAATTATCTTACATGCTCACAACTGTTTAAAAGCAGATATTGAAAACAAATGGACTGCAGCTTGGTGTCAGTCCATAAGGGATTTTTTTTAAATACACCATCATTCCCAAGGAGAATAACCAGGTATTGTGGCTGGCTGCAAACGTTAAGCCCCACTGTATGGTGCACACAGCGACATGCCAGCAGCAGCAATGCAGCAACCAACCTTTCATCTCTGCTTTGAACTTCTTTGCTTTCACAGCAATCCCCGTGTCCTGTTCGTCCACCTCCTGAATCTTTCGCTTCTTTGAAGCGGCAGGAAGCGTAGAGTCACCAGATGGGTCAAACACTTTCACTTCACTGTGATGAAGAAAACAGGTCAGTAACTAAGAGAAAGAAGAGCTAGCCCCCAGGTATTACCCTGCAGTTGAGTATGAACTTTCCAACAAAACCTTCCAAAAATATTGGCAAGTCAATCTTGCTCAGCCAACAAAGCATCTACAGGTAGTGAGCTAGCCCCTTCTCAAATCCACCAATGGCTCATCAGCATCATGACTGCAGGAGTTACCCCACAAAGTGCAACTGTCTGATCTGAACAGAAGGTACTAGTTAAATATGTTCGCTTCTGCTTTATATCTGTCTGAGGGTCTACAGAGCACTTAAAATTACCCATTAGATTGACCTCTCTGCTGCTGAAAGCCTATCACAGCTGCATAGTCACAAGCACGTAGCTCCACACAATTTGTGAAGTCCATGTAAGTGTACCCTAAGGGTAATATATATATATAGGATTACAAGTAGCCTTATTTTTGCTTTTTCTGTGCTGCCTCTACCAGTATGTTCACAGGGCACAAATCACAAGGCAGGGCAATGCTATTGCTCATCTCTATCACTTGGATCACTGACTTCATGGGACATGCAGATACCTAATCTATGTCTGAAACTTTGTTCAGCTCCAACCTCCTCCACAGCCACCTTGCAACCTGGTACTGTTTAGCTGGACCTTTCCAGGAGCAATTGAATCATCTAACAGCAATGATGCAATTTCTTTCTTTTTCTTATTCAGAGTAGAATTCCCACTGAAGGAGAAAGGACCTTTAGAGCTTTCAGTTATCCTGAACTATTCCCCGCAGACACATACCAAGCATCCAAACTTCTCTGCAACAGGAATCTGAAGTAGCTACCTTGCACATGTTACAAAAGCACCAGAAGTGACTAGACTGGGAATCACACATAATGCTAGCAGACAGCACCATCAATTCAGCCTCCAAGCATCAGAAATTATTCTTAAAGGTACAAACACTGCATATGGCTTTGCAGAAATTGGTTATGCAGCCTTTTGCAAACATTGGACTCTGCTTCAGCTAAACCCAGGCAAGAGCTCATTGGCCTCCTTGTCATTCTCAGAATAATACTAATAAAGAAAATATAATCAGTAAACAAACATGCCAAGGATAGCTAATGTATTCTCTCATCTTTTTTTTTGAAAGCATACCAAAATGTATCACTTGAACCTCATCCCTACCCACTACGCCACAATTAACTTCTGAAGCATTACTTTGATGTAGACAACTCATGCAGGATCCATAGTTCCACACCAGATAAGATTCTTGCTGATCTCCTTAAAACATGAGTTTAGCCCTTCCAACAACCACCACAGAGCAGCAATCCTACCATTTTTGTACTGTAAGGACAGTCTGACAGGGTCTGAGTCAGTTTCCCATTTAGGCAGCCCGACTAAGCCAAGCAGCCAGCAGTTATCTTCCCTCTCTCCCCCAAGCCTAGACACATTTGCAAAGCATGTCTAAGAGAAGAAACATGTCCTGGCAGGAATTCATGACTCCATTTCAGTAGGTCAAAAACCTGCATGTATGATGCCTCAACACCCTCCTCCCCTAAGCTTCTGCCTCCTTACATGCTCTGATGTTTCATTTACTGACACCGTCTTTTGCAAAAGCTGCTCCAGAGATCTCAGCCATCACTACAGTTTGAAATGCCTAGCATATGGAAACAAAAGCTACAGCTAGGCTTGGGAAAGATGTTTGGGGACCACAGATGGGTGCTATTTTTTTTCACCCCCTCACATAACTCACACCCAGCACTGGTTTTGCTGAGCACCTGCCCTTTCTGCACTGAAGGTTCAGCAAAATAAGCAGGCCAAGCTAAGCAAGAAGCCTACAACCAAATTAAGTGAAAAACCCAGATGTCACAGCTCAGACTAATAATAACCTGTTCCAATCTTTAAATCTTCAGCTGTCCCAGTTGCAGTTTACAGTGTCACTTCAGGCACCAGAAACCACACTAAATGTCCAGAGTACAGACCCTGCCTATTCCTTAAGATACACATCACTCATTACATATGGGACCTAAACAACCAGCTGAAGCTTTGCTCAAAACAAGCAGTGATTTTTCTTAAGACTGAGAAGGTCTATAGCAAAGCTTCCACGTCAAAGAAGTTAATTCAAACCCTGATGCTTTCTTACTTATTCAGACTTAGATTAAATAAAGTTGCTACATATTAACTTCACAAACTATTTAGCTTTTCAGGCTGATGCTCACAGCATCTAAATATACTTATCTGATTATGTCAGTAATTTACTACTGGAAAAATCAGGGCTGTTTCTCTAGTTCACTGGCTTTACCACAACAGTAAAACAAAGGAAAAAACAGAAAATGCCATTAGCAGTGGGACTTGTCATCAAACTTTAAAAGTACAGAAAATGTTTTCTCAATCTTGAGTCAAACTCAGCCCACAACCAAAAAGCTTCTCAGAAATGAAAACATGTAGTGTTATTTATACTCAGCCAAGCAGAAAGGAAAAAATATTCACCTCTTGTTTTGATACTTGTCTGTCCTGGCCAAGGCTTTTCCAGTGCCACTTATTCTTCTTATCTACAAGAAAAAATTAGACATTAAAACCGAATTACTCATAATGAAAACAAGTCAGAACATAAGTTCTACAGCTCATGAAAGGAAATAAAAAAATGGAAAGACAGACATGTACTATTGGTCAGGCTCTTGTGTACATGAGTCTTACACCTGGGAGCAGATAGGGAGGTAACTGAGATGAGAAAGGTCTTTCTAACACTGCTTTTCAAGAGCCTAATTCAATTAAAGGGCATCTTCAATTTAGTACTGCAAACAACATACCACAGCCACATGACATACATCATACCTCCGAATTCCCAAGACCAGCTCAAATCTGTGTCATTTTCTTACTTTGCAAGAGTAACTACATGTCAGGGCAGGTACCACCCTATGCCTGGCATAAAGCCAGCTTTAAAACCACAATACAGGCCCTGAACTGGATTTGAATTAAATTTGTACTTGTCAGATGATCGGGTTGTGTTTTGGCATTAACATGTCTCCTTGCCTTTGTTTCGATGGGAAATATCACCTCCCATTAAATGCTCAAGGAGCAGCAGGCAGGTTTTTCTGGATTTTTCTTTTTTGTTCTAGCCATGTCAGTTCTACAGAGTTGGTATCAGATCTTCTAGCTTGGACAGCTGAACCTAGTCATCATTTGTAAGCTCACATACAGCAGGAAAGCGAACCCCAGGTTCTCCCAGCATGCTGCGCCGACAGCAACAGATGGAACAGCAGATATAGAGACAGGATATGCATTAGGTGATGGGAGGGCAATGTGGCAATTTATACAACACCTTGCTTTAGCTACAGAGAGAGCTCCATAAGACTAAATATCACCAGAGTTCAGATTCTGGGGAGCCATGGGGGGAAAAAAGTGCAGGTGTGAATCAAAAAAATACACTTTCTTCTAAGATGCAGAGAAAGAAACTATGAAATAAGCAGCATATCTTTGCTGTAGTAAAACATAAAGGCATGGCCTTATTGACATCAATTAGAATCAAGATTTTTTTCAGGGCAAAAAAAATCTCTTACCCTTTTTGAAGACAAGGGTATGTAAACAAGAAAAACTGACATAAAAATGCATGGATGCAGCAGCCAGCTGACAGCCCCCTTCTGCTATGGCCAAGGTTGGGAGAAACTGAGATCACACAGCTGAGTGAAGGGAAAAGACTCAAAGCAGTGTATCAGCAAACCCTACCATAAACAAGAACGCCAGCTTCGTGCCGCACTGTTAGACTTACCCCTCTCTCTTCCAAAAGCCTCATTCTTGTCTCCACTTTCAGTCTGTTCTCAGCTCCCATTTCGGCACTGGTATCCTCTCCAAGGGCATCGTAACGGATAGTCAAGGCAGTCTTGGCTGCCAGCATTCGAGAAATCTAGAAAAGCCAAAAGGAATATTAACTGCCAAGACTTAACATAAGGTACTAACTCGCTCTGATCTGAAAATCATACCCACAAGAGAACACGGCAACCATTTACTAGCATTGTTTTGTCAAAAAACCCCCAAGCCCAAACCCAATTAGCACACCATTCTTTTAACTGTTAACATAGTGCCTTATCTTCCTGATAAACAGAGGGAAGCATCTGAGACAGCAAGTTAGTTACACATATCCCACTCTACACCAACCTTTAGATCAGGTTAATTTCAGGTGTAATTTCCAGCTGAAAAGTTTTCTCCACAATTCAAACACATATTCATCCACCTGCATTATAAAAGCCCATGCTCTTCAAAAGCAAGACACAAACCATTTTAGAATTAACACAACAGTAAGAGTCTGATTTTCTAGCAAGACTAAAGCCCATAACACCTCAGTTTACTACCACGTAGAACAAAGTAGTAACATGCCCTTGAGAAAGCTAGTATTCCATAAGCCAGCAGGAATGCATCTGTTACTACTCAGATGTGTCAAATGAACAATCCTATTTCCCTTTTTGAACAGGAATGAATGACATCCAAAGATTTGTGGGACATTGGCATTTTCCATGTAACCATGAAGCAATACAGTAAAGCAAGCCACTGAAAGAGCCTCTCTGTGAAGCTCAAGCCATCTCATCGACAGATTCACACACTCTGGAAAAAGCCATGCTAGTAAACATTTCTGCATCTCACCTTTCCTTTGTTTTTGGTATTGGTTTGTCCCACCAGGGAAGCATGATAGATAAGACCAAATTTAGGTGTGTCCCGTTTAGTCTTCAGCGCTCTGAAGAGTGCCTTCTCAGCACCCAGTAACTGAACGGTTGAAGCTGGATGTTTTGCCAGATTCAAGAGGGAACCTAGAAGGAGGTAACACAACAGTAGTAATCTGTAAGATGAGCAGCCAGATAAACAGGAGGCTATATTCCTACGCTACTCAAAAGTAGGAAGCTCAGATTCATCTATATCTATGAAATGTGTTTCATGTTCATTTCTTGAAGGACAGATAAGCCATTTCAGTCTTTCATGCTTCAACCAACTCTGTCTTGGTTTGATTTCAGCAACAAGAAAGAAGGCTGACTCAATAAAACATATCCCATTGGAGTAATGCCTTCTCCTGACAAAGTCTGGCAGCAAGTCATCACAGAACTGCAGCATAGTTAACTGAAGTAAGGCTGCTACTGTAAGCCACAGCCTGACTATAAAGCCCAAATGCCAGCTTGACAGCATTTTGCCTCAGAAGCAACTGTACAATCAGCAGGAGGCTCAGCAAGCGTCTCAGAAGAGGTAGTGACTTAAGTTACCCTCATATTCCAAAAAGAATTCAGGCCAACTAAGAACATCATCACAGACTACTACTAAGCTCATGCTGGTACTCAGATTCCTGAAGAGCCACCTTTCCCATCTTTAGATGTTCATCACGGCCTTGCACAACACTTTTAGCAGACCAGCTCCTCGGAGAAAACCTCTGATGTGGTCATCTAAGTTTTATTTACAGTTATCAGTGTAACCCACCTGCATGAGCAATGAGCCTTGCTCCAACCAGTTCACCCACCATGACAGTGAGATTAGGAGCAATGGCCATCATTCTGTTCTTCAGGTAGTCATACAGCTGTGTCCGATACTCGGAGATTTCAATCACCTGGCAGACAGACAGACTTTGGTTACAGGAATCAGTATTAGCTGACCAACAAAGAGCTAAATACACTGAAATGAGGAAGTGCTGAGAATTCCATTGGAGAAGATTAATAAAGTGCAACATGCATGAACAATCATGAGCCAGAGTTATAGAAAGCTTTATACAGGGCATATTCCCAGAGCAGAGCTCTCTCCACAAAATAGATTGGATCTGCATTGCTTGCTCCCTTAGGCAACTTATTTTCTCAGCAAAGTGCCTGGTAAAGGAGCTGACAACATGCCAAAGACAGCGAAGCAGAACAAAAATACTTAGTAAGGACATTTTCTCTAGGACAAAACCCTGGAACATTCAGTTTTCACATAAATCTTTTCCACCATTCTCTTGAAATGGGATAAGCATTCTTTACTCATTCCATAGAAATACACACAATTAGAATACACGTAAAAAAGCAGCCTGGTCTAGACCAAGAACAGGAACTTGCTACTCCTAACACTGCCACTCCCTGGTAAAGTCACAAAGGGATCCAATGGGAACCACTGAAGTCAGAGGGAGTTCACACAGAATCAAGATGAAAGCAAGATAGGGCTCCTCACTCTTCTGGGGAGCACTGAAACGCTCAGTGCTACACTTTTAACCAGGGTTTATCACCTAGCTTCAGAAGTGACAGATTAAAAAAGTTATACAGTATCATTACCTCAAGGACTTAAAAGCACAACAATGCCAAAATTCCAACCAACAGTAAGACTGACACTTTTGGAAGACATTGTGTAGACATCAACTGTCTGAGATGGCTCAGATGAGGTAGTGACTGTGCACCCTCATGTCTGTACATCAGGAAAGCAACAATAAGGGAATCATCACTGCCATCACAAGTGCATCTGTTAGCAACATCCTGGGGAAACATCTCCTCAGTAGAGCAGGCTCCAGTATGGCTAACGGAAAAGGAGTTACTATTGCTCTTCATCCACATGTACATACCTGATCACAGAGATGGATTATGTTGTTTATATCTTCTTCTGATACTTCTGTCCCCATGGAAATCTCAGCAGCAGCCTTTACTTCCTCTTCAATCTCCTCTGGTAGGATGTCAGAAACATCAGAGGTGGCAAAATTGCTTCTGTCTCCTGTGGAGGACAGACGAAAGCATGTTTGTGCTGGGGGTAAGATGAACTAGTAAAAAGCACAAGAAACAAAGATACAAGGCCAAAACAATAACAGTGAGTCAAGTCCGATGTTATCCTATTCCAAACTCCCCAAATATACATAAGTGTTCTAACTTTATGTCTATACTAGCTGAGAGGGGCTGGAAATACTCTATTTGATGCCAAGAAAAAAAGCCCTTCCTCTGTAACACTGCATACTTCACCTTTGCAGTAGCTGCTTGCTGCAGCATATTCAGCCACAAGATTATAAAGGAAGAATTCCAGGAAGCAGAGTAATTTACCACTAAGCAAACCTATGCAATTCTTCCTACAATTCGGTAAAAGGTCCCTTAAAACCACAAGTCTCTCTGGACTGCAAGCTTCCTTATTTAAAGAAAAAATAAAATCATCAATACAAAGCACATGCTTAAGAGGCAGAGCAAGTGTTCAAAATATATATATAGTGGTCATTCTTTCTGCTTTTACAAATAATTACAGGAGTTTTAGCCTCCAAGAGCATCCACAAACAGTCAGCAACTCTCTTTACATCAGTTCCTGGGAACTAATTTCCAACCTGGTCTGCTGACTAATTCTAAATTTAAGATACACAGGCAGTCCATAAATAACTGACCAGTGATATGGTATTAGCCTTCTCTTAAGCTTCAAAATGGTAAATTGCATCAACATGCTGAGGTAAGCACATGCCAGCCTTCTACAGCCCTATTTACACTGGGGCTGAAGACAGGATTGTATTCAGGGTTACAAATAGCTGGGTGAGTGGCTGGTCTACAAAGCAGTGCCATTAATGCACTGTACACTAACATGCACCTTCACACAGGCTTCTGCCTCCTCGTTACTCACCAACTTTCCGCACACATTTACAATACGTGAGGTTATCGGTGATGATTTTGCCCAGTTCAGGGAAGTGCCAACCATACCATTCCCTACAGCGCATGATGTAGTTATTCAGCTCTTTGTCCAAGTCATCAAGAAGTGCTAAGGAAAAGAAGAATGGACTGCTTTTTTTTTTCCTAGAAAGGTCATCTAAAAATGGCAAACTCTCAAATAATCAAATTTTAATAGTGTAAAGGGAGATAAGCTGAAGTATTTTGTCCCCTAAAGACTGGAATGAAACATAAGCTGCAGTACACCAAAGTGCTTTGCTTTTACATAAACCCAGACACAGTATTATAGAAATACTAGAATTCCCATGAGCGTGGCCTGAGTTTCATCACTGGGACTCTCTTGGACAGGCTCCTTTAGCAGCTCTAAAGCACATTCCCTTGGAAGGGGAACAGCAGCCAGCGCTACACACAACATTGATGTAAAACTTAGCCACCTAATAAACTTCAAGGAAGAGCATTTTAATGGTGAGAAACTGATCTTGTATTCAATTACTTGATTTGAAAGATTGTATTAAGCCCTTCAGTTGCCTTTAAATATAGCCAACACAAACTCAACAGGCTGGCTATTTACCAGATATGACCAATAACCGGATTTACAACACAGAAGTATAACACCCACAGCATACATTGCTACAGAGTCCTGAGGCCAAAATATTTCCCTCTAATGCAATACCAACATTCCCATCTGTTGTCTCAGTGGTAGTGACGAAGGAACTGAATTAAATCATTAATTTCATCTTAACTAGGTTTCATCATTGACAACAGTCTGGGAATTAGTATTCCAAACAGGATTCCTCACCACTGCTTCCCAGCTAGCACGCTGGCTATAATGTGGATGCCTTCAAGGAAAAATGGGGAATGAGCTTTCCTACCTGCATTGACAATTTCAGTTTGTTTTCCATTAGGAAAGCAAGGAGATGGAATGCAGCATTACACACTCCGGTGGGTTTTACATGCCAAACACAAGGGTCTGGGTCTGTACTGCCCTCTGTGCATGATACCACCAAAATGGAGGGGCAGAAAATCCTGTCCTGTGGGGCCCATTCTCTAAACATGAGACAGAAGGGAGGCCTGTTTGGTAGCAAAGTCATCAGAGGACTGACTAGCACTGCCTATTAAAGCTGTTCTCTACGCTAAGAAAACATGCACAACAGTTTACTGTGTTGTCCTAAAAGTGCTCCTGCTTGTGGAAAGCCCTCTAAAGAAAATGCACCCTATGCCTAGCTGAACACCATGACCCGTTTACTGAAACACAGTAGGATGAAGTTGATGGCAATACTTTTCTGTAATCAATGTAAAGAAGTCAGCTATCCTAAGCCAAATGCCATTAATAATTTAAGCTCTAAATATACTTACAAATTGCCTGGATAATCATGGTATCTACTTTGTCTGGGCTGAATTTCAACTTGTATCGGGAAAGACTGAGGAGACAGAAATACAGTTTCATCAGCATCCTGCATCTTGCAGAGCATGTCCCACCTGCTGCTACTACATTAGCATAGCTCTCCATACATTCATTCGTACCTACTCAGTTTTATGTCCCTGACTGCCCTCAGCTGTGGCAAGAAGCCACACTGACAAGTTTTACAACAGCTCTGACACGTGTACATGCACATACCCCGTTGCCAGAGTGAAAGGGAAAGTTAAGGCCATCTGTACAACATGCAGCAGGCTGAACATGAGCGCTGCGGCAGGAAACTGCCTGTTGTGTTGGGCTTTTTGCTGCATGGTTCCCCACAAAAAAAGTATGTGTCAACAGCACTTCCAGTTTTGCAGTGGCTGGAGGCAATCCACAGACTACCTACCCGGCAGCAAACAGCAGCAGCGCTAATGTGAAGCAATAAACTTCCTGGAACAGATACTCACTGTCTGAGAAAGCCCACTGCCATTTGGCTTTAATGTAGATTTCAAATTTCTCAGTATGCTACCATAAAAGGCACTTGGTATCAATGAGGACTTGCATCTTCAAAGACCTTCTTCAATATTAATGCCCATTTTCTAAGCACACATCTATTTTTAGGGAATTAGCTACAGCAAAGCAATTCTGCAACTTGCCAATAGCTCACGGACAGGACAAGCTCATGTCAGAATATGGATTAAAAGCTACTCATGAATGAATGCTTCACCCCACACTGACCCAACAACTTTCTAAAACCTAAATCTAAAAGGCAGTGACAGCAAGGTGGGAAGACATTGCCTTTACTCATGTAACAATGTAAATGTTATTTATTCCAGCATAGATCAACAAATCACGGTCTTCACTTTGTCTCTCAGTGGCAAGGGAATTTTAAATAACCCCCTTTCACAGAGACATTTCAAACCAAATTCTAAAGTACATAACATGCATAGGAAAGCTATCAACTTCAGATGAAGATAAAGCCTCTCCCTTCAAGGATGGGTGCCAACCATAAAGCCCTTCCTTTACAAAGCAATACTTCATTTGAAATTATACAAATGTATCAACATACAGAGTGCGAGACTCTGCCAGGTGCTCAACATGTGTCCAAGTAACACAGCACAGCCAAAGACATGGGAATAGGAATAGAGCTGCTGTAGGAACTCACCTGTGTGCCAGGCCCAGACACATAGCTGCCATCTCTCGAGAAGGGAGGCCTGTGATAAGCCCTTCAATCTGCGAGCGAATTCCTCTCATCAGCTCTGTGACCATCGGGCTGTGTATACAACTCAGATTCAGCTTGTCCTGCAGGATGGAAATGAATGGCCCAAAGTCAGACATGACAAACGCTCCTCTAAAGCCCTTCTTCCAATCGCCTTCTCATTATACCTCGTTTTCCCACTGCAATCCTGTTATCACACAACAGTCTCAGGCATTTTTGATGCTCAAGATAGCAACACCCCTAGATCCCCACACAGTAACAACTCCAGTTCAAAGAGGAGTCTTCTAGTTAATAGTCTGTCTGCTATGCAGACACGGGAACCATAGATTCAAGATTTTGCAGGTTACTAGAAACAGTCTGGCCACAGAGAGAAAACAGAGGTAGAGGGTTGGGGGCTTTGGGTCTTTTTCAGAAAACAAAGCTGAATAATTAGTTCTGTCTCCTCAATATTATTCACTTTAACACTAAACATAATTTTGCAGCCTATACCAGTCTCCTAAGGCCGCATGAGAAAGTAATCAGAATAAAAAAAATAATACTTAAACACCCCACCGGAATAGGGAGCAATCAGACATGAGATGGGAACCTGGTATTTTACTCCTAGGAGACAATGGAGAAAGCAGTCCACCTCTACTGTACTTCTTCCTTCCTCAGGCAGGCAAGGACTGAAGGATGCCCACAACTGCTTGTAGACTGAGGAAGGCAGAACAACATGTACTCACAAGGTAAGAAGTCATCACCCCATTACTGCCGCATCTGTTAGCGAGGAGTGTCTGGCTGGCTGGGTTTTGTTTGGTTCCTGGCTCCCCTCCTTTTTTGAATGTGATCATCAGGGAATTTAATTTTGTAATCTGCTGGGTTTCTAACCAACCTGAACACCTCAGTGCACTGTTGCCCTATCACTCACTTGTGCACTCAAGAATGACATCTTCCCAGTATAGATACAGTCTATCTCTCACAGTAAGGATTCAGTATCTTCCACACTTCAAACACAGCACATTCCATTGCTAGTAATTGCAAAATCCCTGGAACCTGACTGCAAGGTTTCAGTAGCATGAGACAAAAGGAAGACTGGCCAAAATCAGCTATCACCTTTATGACACCTCCAAGTTTGGCATCTGCCACAGCCAGCTGTTCATGGGCATCTTTTGCCACTATCTTCTTAAGAATTTTCTTCAAGTTCTTGCTGAGCTTGCCTTCTACCAGAGCTGTGGATGCTGTATAAAACAAAGAAATCAAAGATGCAGGGTTTTTTTTCCTCCTAAACCTGTAAAAATGGTTCTCCTAACTTGGTATTTTTAACTCCCCCCAGCAGCTTTAGTCTGAGCTGCAATACTACTTCACCATGCAGCAGCTGAAATTGAAGCAGAAGAAAACTATATACTTGCTCCTTTGGAGGCTTAAATCAAAACCCCTTCTCCCAGTTGCCTCTCCTTTCTCCACGTGGTTTCAGTTCTATTTCTGTCAGTTTTGTTTAAGGATCTCTACAAACAGAATGCCATATGCTTTAGATACAATTTTAACATTTCTGAAGGCAAGGTTGTATGGGAACATTTTGTATATCGTTTAATTAACCAACCATTTTCTATGTCTTTTAGTCAGCAACCACGACATCCTTATTTGCATCCTCTGATGATGGTCATGTACTACCTAAAGCCCAACAAAGAATTATGCCAAACACACTGACTGGGTAGCTGGGCACAGACCCTTTTAATATAGTATGTGGCCTGAAGAATTTTAAGAGGACGTTTTTCATACTCAAGTATTATTAGAACTGTAAAAGCTTTACAATCCCACACAATATATTTTAAGCAGGCACTTATACAACTCTTTGCAGGTCAGCTCTGTGCTCCACTGAACTTCTGATTGATGCAACATCTTCATCGCAGTAAAAAGAAGAGAAGGCAGTATTTTTTTATTTCCAGAACATTAATGAACTGCAGAGATAAAAATTAAGTGCTGTGCCAAGTTTTCTCTCAGCCTTTCTACCATGGAGCTAAGTTTCCACCTCTCAAGCCAGCCAATAGCTCCTAACTCACTTAAAGCCACATACATCGTCTTCCCATCAAAAAAAAAGCGACATATTTGAATAATCTCTCCCATTTCACAGATAAGTCAACTTGAAGCAAAGCAGTCTAAGTTTTTTGGTCAGGTTTGGGATTTTTTGTTTGCTTTCTTCTGTGAGTTTGGGTGGGGTTTTTTCATTACCCTAACTATACATGATCTGAATCCAAACCTATGCAAAAGCAATATAATCCAAAAATATGCCAGGGAGAGGACTACACAGCTGCTCCAACCTCAATTGTTTCACCTGCATCTCATGTATGATGGCAGTGTCTCCATTCTCATTCCCTTAGCTTTCTCTATAAGCAACACAGAGTGAGGTTCCATTACTTAGTCCCGTGACCTGGAACACCTACCTGCTGATGTCACGTAACTCATTCAGCAGTAACACACCATTCCTGAATGATTAGCTGTAACTTTTATTGCTTCTGTTAAAACTTGTCCAGAGCATCAAGCACTTAAGTGTTGAATTACTAAAAGTTATTGTATGTGGGGGGGTTCCATCTTTCTAAACTCCTGAAATGTCTTTTTTTTAGTGGAATACAGGCCTTTTTTTAGGCTGAAAAAATACAGGCAGACTATGCATCCATAAAACAAGGACAGTTGTAAGATATATAGTCTAATACCCATCTGTTGTCTCAGTGGTAGTGACGAAATGTTGACTCAAATCAGTTACATTCAGCTTCAACAAGGATCCATCACTGACAACAGGCTACTGACAAAACCTCATACATGGTGCTCATTAGTGATAAGCACGGTAGGAAAAAACCTAAACCTCATCACATCTCTACTGTACTACAGACAACATGGGTGACAATAAAACACCAGCAACAGTTGACTGAAAAATTGGTAATTTAAAAACTAAGCAAAGAAACACTAATGAGTGAACTAGTGTATGACAGGGATTTTTTTTTTTTTCTAAGAATGCTGTTAACTCACTCACCAGCAAGTGCTTCTGTTGTGTCCTGAAATTTTTCGAAGTGTTTCAGCTTTACTCTACAGAAATAAAAAAATACAAGTGTGTAATCAAATGCACATTAACCAGATAACAGAACAATTTTACTTTTTTGCTGCCTCTGCTATTACAGTTCTCCTCTCCTCCTCAAGACTGCAAAAGAGAAGTCAATATCCATATCTTTAAAGAGAAGGAAGAGCACAAAATTTGATTTTGAACCTGATGTGACTCTTCAAATGGGTCCCACAATCTTTATTTTTTAAAAAAGTAGGCATTTAATTTGTTATTTCTAGGACCGACACAATCAGAAAACCTCAGCCAATCTTTTGGTTTTGTAGTTCATATTTAAAGACAGGCATCAGCCATCTAAATTCTGACTCTGCACCCTAATTAACTAGGTGTCACTGCTGGCTGGCTGACTGACGATAGCATCTTCCAACTCACATGCAAAAGGAAACCTTCTGCCTCAGTGGAATGCATAGCCTGCACGGCTCACATTTAACATGCTTTCCAACAAATGCATCTTCAAAGACTTCAAAACTGAAGTGATTCATTGTCCATGAATCTTCAAGTCCTTCTTTGTAATAAGAATACAAGTTTGAGCTGAACTGAAAACAAACAACAGAAAATCCCTTCGTGCCAGAGCCAGAGATGATACAGACAGCGTTTATCCACGCTGCGAGATCCTCAGGCCCAGCTTCCCTCTCCCCCTCACACAGTCTGTGGTGTTGATATTTAGAGTTACAGTTAAGAAGCTATCTCTATCCAGTAAATTCCTTGTCAGGGACAGGCATTTGACTAATCCAGTTCTGATTAGCCACGGCTCTATGAGAGTCAAGTATCTGCAAAGGAAGCAAGGTCACAGATAAAGCCGAGCGCTCGAGCTAAGCACGTGTGCAGCCCAACAGAAGCTCCAGCAGCTCACACTGATGCCTTTTTAGAAAGGCAGGAGAGGGAAGAATTACTTTGATCGGAGTAGATACCCATTAAGAGCCACATCCTGTCTAGCAATTGGCAAAGATGCTGTTTCCAAGACAAGATTAATCACACTACAGAAAGGCACACAGGGGTATTCCATCCTCTCCTCCACCATTACGGTGCAGGATAAATCCAAATCCCAAGGCACAGCGTGGGGTGCTAACCCTCACTGATGGCACGGCCAACAGCACTAACTCTCGATTCACAAATTATTAGTTTCAGCTGGATTAAACTTTTAAAGGATTTTCTGAGAGCACAAACCCCTGTCATTTCAGCCCATTCCAGCATTACAAGCATCTTCTTGTCAAAGCAGCCAGAGCTCCTGAAAATATTGTTTAATTTCTTGCTTCAGTGGCACACGGTAATGACTTCCACAGTTTAATTACAGTGCAAGGAAAAAAGTTTAGGGTTTTCTTCCCCACTTTGATATTCCAATTTAAATTTCTCTGAGTATCTAACTTCACGTTATCATTCACAGCTTTTAGGTTTTACAATACAAAACATCAATACTTCTTTCTGAACCTCAGATGCACACAAGTCTACAGGCAGTCAGGCCCTTCCAAAAGCCAGGCTGCTGGCCCCACATAAAGCTGCTTACATTTTGTTGGCTTTTTCAGGAGTTTCAAATTCTTTCCATAAACTGTCAACTTCTTGGAGCTTTTTCTCATTCAGAACCTGTAGAAGAAGGGAAAACAAATCAACAAACAAAACCACACAACTATATTTAAAGCACTTTTGAACAACCTTCAAGCCTGCATTCAGCAGAGGACCTGAAGCATTTTTATGACATACCCAAGTACTGGAAGTTCATACTGATCAAGCCAACAAACTCAATTTTGGTGATCTCTCAGCAGCTTTACCCACTAATACACAACTATGTTTACAGCATTTTTACTGTCAACTAAATTACAGACATTGCTCAATAATGGCTGGGTCCTTCTGAACCTGCATGTGAAATGCTCCCCTTGTTTACCAAAACCAGGCTTGCTCCACATCCTGTACAGGACTCAATCACAACCCCAGCGACCCAAAACTAAACCTGCCAGTACTATGGGAAAATACAGACGTGTCTGCAATGCCCAAGAGGAAGGAGCGGTCCCACAGATTACTGTCCTTGATCTGAGCTAGCCCAAGGAAGAAAGAGGACATGTCCCTAAAGAAGACACTTTCCACCACAGCCTGGTAATCTGCTAAACCAAGAATTACCCAAGAGAAAGCAATAGCTTCAACCCATCTCTGTACAAAGGGGATCCCCCTCAGATTTAGAGCAGCAGGAGGTTAACAGTTACACAGGGAGAGCCAAGGCACGTTTCACAAAACAGAGCGTACTCTGAATTCCTAGAGAAGTGCTCAGGGGAACCCTTCTGTCAAGAGCTCGCCTACATTATATTCTCTACACCCCACTCAAAAGTCTTGTGGTTTTGTTCCCACAGCTGCAGTTTGACTTGAAGCAGCACAGAACTCATTCTTGGGATTAGGATATTTTGCTCCCTTGCAGATTTTTAAAGCCCAGTCAAAGGAGGCTGTCTTTTTTTAACCTCAATTAGCAGCTGAGCCAGTAAACATAGTAATTCATTTTCGACATGACTGTGAGGCACATAAAAATTTTGGGGCAGCTCATCCTTTCTTCAGCCTGGCAATTCTTTCCTCCCATTCATCTTTCCCACACCAAGACCTACAGAATTTTCAGCCTCTAGAAACAGACATGGATACATAGATGGGGGGAAAAAAAAAAGAACATAGAAGCTGCTAAATCAAGTCTGTTAGCATACAGAAAATACGTGCCTACAGATATTTTGTGCCCTGCAAGACAGTAAGAATCAGCTGAAAACTTCTTCCAAGATCTAGAACACAGCTATATCCCATTAGCCCTGACTGTTTGCATCTAGGAAGGAATACCTGAGAGCTACCCAGCTTGTAGAGGACAACAGTTCTCAACCACCACGGGATAAAAGGCAGGGCACAGTTATGGACATCTGTGGGCACTGCTGAAAAGGGCAGTGGGTGACTATGACTGCCTCCCAAAATACAGAAGCACTAATTCTGTCCAACCCTCAAGCAGCTCAAAACCAAACAAACCTAACCCAACCCTTCCACAAAAAAACCCCCAGTGGTGACAATCTTGAGAGAAAGCTTTAAAGAGATAGAAAAAAGTTAAATTCTGCAGAGAATATTTTGATATGGAATGACTATATTAACCATGACACAAGTTTCCAGCTGAACCACTACAGCAACTGAGAAAGGAAAGCTATGTGACTGAGAGCCCTACCCTGCCGTGGCTGGGGTGCGTGGTACCTGGCCTCGGCAGCCACAAACAGAATGTGCATGGAAAACCAAAGCTTGTCTCAAAACACGTATTTTAATAAGATACTACTTCTGCTCAGCTGCAGCAGACATCTGTCACCTCTCCCCCTGCGCAGTCCGCTGCCTCTCCCAGGGAGGAGGAGGTGGTGTCTAAAGCTGCCTCTGGCCACCACCGCTTGGTGCCTGGTGCCCTCTAGCCGCTCCGCACACACATCACAGCCGGAGTCCGGTCCCAGCAGGTGGGTGACACCGCAACGGCGTCCTGGGGCGCTTCTGCAGAGACTTCTGCGCTTCTATTCCTGCCCCTCCCATCCTGCCTTTGCTTTACGCCTACCCCTGCTTTCAGAAATTAAAACACGGGGCATTGGCAGCCCCTCCTAGCTCCTGTGAAACAAAAGGCGCAGGAGGCTTGGTCCTGCTCAAGAGACAGTTCTGGGGTTTTTTTTTTTACTAACTCAGAAGGCAGAAGATGAACTTTCCAGTGCGAACACCCAGTAAGCAAACCTGACAGGGATGCCGCTTTGTATGCTACTTCCCCAGGTGTAAGCGGGGGTGGGTGCCATGCACCGCAGAACAAACCCCGTAACTACCTGCTTTTAGAGGCGTTTGTCTTCCCCTCGAGGCTCACATCTTTAAGTCCTCCCTGTCCGAACCGCACAGCTGCACCCCAGCGAGGAGGAAGGGTTCTGGAGCAGACGAAGCGAACCGAGCGCTCTGCGGAGCTCCAAGGGGATAGCTCCGCGACAGGTTCGGGCAAAACCAGCCAGCAGCTTTCTCTCGGGCCAGAGAGGAGCGCGGCACCGAGGCAGCTCTAGTCTAGACTTGCTCAGCCCGCCGCGAAACCGCGGCCTTTGGGTCCCGTCATGAGGAGACCGGCACAGCCCCGAGGAGGGCCTAGTGCTCCCGGCACGCGTCCCGGCGGAGCCGAGGGAGTCAGCGCAAACGCCGCACCTGCGGCCAGCCGATGAGCCCCGCGTTTGGCAACGCGCTCGGGCCGAAGCCCCGGCGCCCCCGCCCGCACTGCGCTGCCCGCGCCGTGTCCCGAGCCCACGAGGGCGGGCGAGAAGAGGACGCGATCAGCGTGCCCCGGCCCGGATGTTTCCGGGGACCCCAAAAGGGCCACAGCCACGGGCACATGGCCGCTGACGGAACCTGCTCCCCGCGGGCGGGAGAAAGCGAGCGCCGCGGGCGATGCTTAACAGGGCCACCGAGGAACCGGGGCCCTTCGGTCCCTTTCCCGCGCCTCTGGACCTGGGCCTCCCTCCCGACCCGGCCTCCGCGACCCGGCCCGAGGCGCCGCCCCGCAGGCCCTGAGCCGTGCCCGTCCCCCCACTCCCCCGGCCCTCACGCCTGCTGGGCCGCAGGGCGGCAGCCACCCCCCGCGCCTCACCTTGAAGATGGCGTAGCCAGCGGCGGTCTCGAACAGCACCAGCATGGCGGCGGCGCTACCGGGAGAACGAGCGGGGCGCGGCCACGTGCGACAGCGGACCGGACTCCCCCCCAACACCCCGGGTCAAGCACGCGCGCGCCGGAAAGGGAAGTGACGCCGACGGAAGCAAGCAGAAGGGATGGCGAGGCGGTGGAACCGCCTTCTTCGCGCGCTCTCGCGGGCCACGTGGCGGGGGGCGGGGCCGCGCGCGGCCGGGGCGGAGCCTGCGCTGGGTTCCCGCCTGTGCCGCCCCCGCGCGGGCCCTGTGTGGTGTCCGGCCCGTGTCCTGCGCCGCCACTCGCCCAGTTGCGCTTCCGGCCGGCCAGGCAAGCGCCGCGGCTGGGAACGGCGCTCAGGGCCCCGTACCGGTAGTTTCTGTTCCCCGAGGCGGGTTTGAGCTGGCGGCTCCCGCGGTGACCCCGAGCCGCCCGGGGGCTCCGTTCCGCGGGGGCTCCGTCCCGCCTGGCCTCTGCGCAGCACAGAGCAGGTTCCCTTCCGCCTGCTCTGCTGCATGCTTGCGCCCAAGGCCGTGGCTGTGGATGTCACACGGCTACAGCTTCTAAGCTCTCTACTCTGTCCTTGTGAGGCCCCATCTGCAGTACTGTGTCCAGATCTGGGGCCCCCAGTACAAGAAGGATGTGGAACTGTTGGAGAGGGTTCAGAGGAGGGCCACAAAGATGATTAGAGGGCTGGAGCACCTGCCCTACGAAGAGAGGCTGAGGGAGCTGGGCTTGTTCAGTCTGGAGAAGAGAAGGCTGTGGGGGGACCTCTTTGCAGCCTTCCAGTACCTGAAGGGAGCTTATAAGCAGGAGGGGATTCAACTTTTTAAAAGGATAGACAATGACAGGACAAGGGGGAATGGATTAAAACTAAAGGAGGGAAGTTTTTTACAGAGAGAGTGGTGAGGTGCTGGAACAGGCTGCCCAGAGAGGTGGTGGATGCCCCGTCCCTGGAAGTGTTCAAGGCCAGGTTGGATGTGGCCCTGGGCAGCCTAGTGTAGATCCAGGCCTGAGGTTGGTGGCCCTGCCTGTGGCAGGGGGGTTGGAGCTCTGTGATCCTTGGGGTCCCTTCCAACCCATGCCATTCTATGATTCTAAGCGCAGCCCCGGCAGTGGAGACTGTGTTTCTGGCAATGAAGTGCTGCCTTATGTCCATCTAAAACATTAATTTTAAAGGCTGCTGTTTTTTCCCAGGATGCTGCAGCACCCCCAGGATACTGGCACTTCTGCTCAGGGGAGGTAGGGGCCAAAGGTGCTGCAGCAATCTGTTTGTGCCACCTGCTGGCTTCTGCCCTGGCAAAGGGCGTCTTGGAGCAGGCTGCTGCCTCTGACGTGCACCTGGGCCAGGCCTTCCTCAGTAATTGAAAGGCTCTGCACTAACAGAGCTCAGGCAAAAAGTGGCAGTCCTTGCTCTGATCAATTCCCACTTGTTTCACCTAGAGGGCTACCTGCCCAAGCAGATAGAGGCAGAGTTTTTCCTGCCTGCAGAAAGAGGCTCCAGCCGATGTCTTCAGTTCCTCTCCAGCTTCTCGTGCAAGGAATATGCTGGAAAGCCAACAGAGAGATTGAGGAATTCACATCATGCTCAAGATTGTTTTCTTTTATATATATGGAAAGACTTCGGTGCTTTAGCTACTGTTAACCAATTTTTTAAGTCCTGCAACCGGTAACATTGCCAAAGAAATTACATTCAACTAGAAAGAAAACACAGGTTCCCCCTAGTTTTAAAGTACTGGTTCTAGTTCTGTGCTGTAAAGGGTTACTTCTTACTAAGAGTAAGTAGTACTTAGGTGTCTGACTTAGAGCCCTGTATAAATATTTTTTGCCAGTACTAACTGCTTATAAATATGCTGGCATTTTAAGATTACAGATCATTCTTAGGCTGAAGTCTAGTGTTAAAAGACACTTGGGATTTTATGAACTGAAGAGGCTTATACACAGACTAGGTGGGCTAACAATTCTAAGGAAAACACTAACAGGTCTTACATCCTGAACCATATGCATGGTTTTAGAAAAGTCAGTGAACAGTAACTTGAAAGAACAGAGGTGACTTTTATTGACTTTGTGTGATTGAGATTAGTTGCAGGTGGGGAATTAGAGAAGTTATAAACCACCTGAGAAGTAAGTGAGGTTATTAGGGTAAGCAGTCTTGCTGGTGGCTGTGGTAGCAGCAGGGAGGAGAGTGGGCTTTGTGTGAAGGAGCTTGTGTAAGTACATTTAGTCTTTTTGAAACAATTTTTTTGTTGTGTTTTAATTTTAAGTATGTTGTGTGGTGAGTTTGGGTAGTCAAAGAGGAGCAGGGGGAGTTTTGCTGATGTATTTCCACACTTCTTACGGGCTGAGTGGGGGCTAGCTCTAGATGTTGTAGGTGTGTAGCTTGTACCCTGAGGAGGTAATGTATCCACACCCAGTTGAGTAAGAAGTAGAGAGAGGAGACTTTTCTGTTCCTTAGTGTCTATGTGGCTGTGAATGTGTCAACGTTGTGCCTTTCTTGCTGTGTATAGGTGTTGTGGGTTTGCATGGCAAGGTTTTGATGGTGGAGGGGGGGCTACAGGTGTGGCTTCTGCAAGATGCTTCCTGTGTGTCCAACAGCATAAATACTAGCTGGCTCAAGGACAGACCTGCTGCTGGCCAGGGCTGAGTCAGTCAGTGACAGTGGTAGTCTGTGATAATGTGTTTAAGCAGAAAAAAAAATTCTCACAAGCAGCTGCTTTTTGCTGCTGGAGAAGGGAGTGAGGAAATGTGAGAAACTTTGCAGACACCAAGGTCAGTGGAAGGAGGAGGGGGAGGAGGCGCTCCAGGTGCCAGAGGAGAGATTCCCCAGCAGCCTGCGGAGAAGACAATGGTGGAGCAGAGCAGGCTGTTCCCCCGCAGCCCATGGAAGATGATGGGGAGCATGTGGAGGACCTCATACTGGAATAGCTGGAGACATATGAACAGTTCTGTGGTCTGTTGAAAAACCCATGTTGGAGCAAGCTCCTGGCAGGACCTGCAGCTGGTGGAGAGAGAGGGCTGTGCTGAAGCAGGTTTGCAAGGGGAGTTGTGACTTTGGGGGGGGACCAGGCTGGAGCAGCCTGGGCTTGAGAGACTGCACCCTATGGAAGTGACCTAGGCTGGTGCAGTTAGTGAAAAGCTGAAACCCTGTGGGAAAGGACTCGTGTTAGAGAAGTTTGTGGAGGGCTGTGTCCCATGGGTGGGACTCCATACTGGAGCAGGGGAAGAGTGTGAGGAACGCTGCCCCCCTCCCAGAAGGTAAACAGCTTGTGAGGAACTGACCAAAACCCCCATCCCTGTCTCCCCCTGTGACACCTGGGGCAGAGGAAGAGAGAGAAATCATGAGTGAAGTTGAGCTAGTGAAGAGGTGGGGGGTGTGTGTGGTGTTCCAAGATTTGGGTTTATTTCTCATTACCCTACTCTGTTTTCATTGTGTATGGATGGGTTTTTTATTCTGTGTTGAGACTGTTTTGCCTGTGATGGTAATTGCTGAATGATCTCTCCCTGTCCTCATCTCGACTCCTAAGCCTCTCAATATGTATTTTCTCCCTGGCCCAGTTGAAAGTGGGAGTGACAGAGCAGCTTTGGTGAGTATCTGGCCTCCAGTCAGAGTGAAGCCACCACAATAGGAATAGGTGACTGCATTATGACTCATGTGTTAGCTTTTATTACATGATTGCATAGAAAAATTGGTGAAACGAAGAATTATGTTCAAGTTTCATGCTAGAGTTCAAGACTTTAGCCTTATTACTATAAGCTTGCTCTCCCTGCCTCTTAAAACTAGTTTCATTTGTGAATAGTAGTGATGTTTAGGACAGGGTAAGTATTTGTCAGTTTGTTTGTTAGTATCATGTGGCTTCGAAACCCTTGGCTGGCTTACTTTGGTTTGTGTGGTGTTATTAAGCTCATAATGAGCCCTCACTGGGAGCTTGGCATAGTATGAACACATTTCATTCTGCTGCCTACTAGGCTTTGCCTAAGAAAGGTCATCTTACTTCTGTAGCTCTGTATAGCATCTGCTTTGGTTATCTTTAGTGTTCATGTTCCCCTCCCTTGTTAATTCTGAATCGTTTAACATTTGTGATTAAAGCAAATTTGTGTGAGTCTTGACACTGCATAGCTTTGCTGGCTAGTGAAAGTGCACCCCTCATTGTAGCTGTGTTTGTAACACGCTGTTCAGTAAGTGAAATGCAGCAGGGCAGGCGCAGAGTGCAGTGCTGTTGCTCTGGTGTTACTATGAAGGAACATGCTAAGCAGAGTGAGAGACTGTCGATGGATGTGCTCTGCCTGCGGAGAGTTCTTACCCTTCCCCAGAAGTAGCTGGTGGAGTTAAACGCTGATCTGATAGCACCCAGATAAAAATATTCTCCTTCAATGGGGCTGGCTGCTGTTGATCTGTTTATTTTACAGTAATGGTGGTGTTCTATGGTTCTCACATCTGCTTTTTCTCTTTACTGGACACTCAGAGCCAAGCATGTGCATGTTCCAGCAGTGATGCCATGCAGAGGGGCAGGAGTTGCCTTGGTTGCTGTAGAGGAATGTTAGGACTGCATGCTGCAGTTCAAACGGCTTGCAGCCTAAAAGTGATCTTTTTAAGGTGTAGGTGCTGTATCTTGTGCAAACCCTCTGAGTAGCTGTGCTGATGTAAAGCAGGACATCCGTTCTGTGCTAGTGCTGTCGCTAGGAGCTTGCGCAAATGCAGCTGCATCGGGGCAGGGTTGCTCGCGATGCTGTTACTTGCACGGCTGCAATGATAAAGTGCAAACTGTGCACCAATGGGTGAATTCTGTGGTTAAATCTCTTGGCAAAAACCCGCGCGACTCGTGACACGGAGGGGTGATGTGGGTGACTTTCGCGGTAAAGCCTGCTTTTGTTGGGTCATGCGGCTCGGCCTGCTCCGTGGGGTAGGGCAACACGGCCCCGCAGCGCCGGCTGTGAACCGACCCGTAAGGAGCGGAGTCCTGACCAGCACTCGCTTTCCCCGCTGGGGCAGGCCATCGGGGGCTTCCTGCAGCCCGGCCTTCGGAGGCCGCGCCCGGCTGTGGGGCCTCCGTCCCTGCCGGGGCCTGGCCGGCCTTCCCCGACTCTGCCCGCGGCCGGTGCGGACGAGCGCGGAGAGGCTGCCCCTCCGGGTTAACGCGCGGGGCGCGCCGGGGTCTCGATGCGGGCTGGGAGGAGCCGGCGGGCGGGCCGCGCCGCGCCGGGCGGGAAGTGAGCTCAGGCGCACAGGAAATCCCGCCCGCGCCGCGGCCTGTGTTTGCGCTGCAGGCAGAGAAAGGAGCGGAGCGCCTGCAGCGGCCCAGCCGAGCCTGCCGCACGCAACGGGGCCGAGCCATGTCTGACCAGGTACGGCCGCCGGCGGTCCCGACCGGCCACCTAACCCGGGGGGGAGCTCCCGCCGGACGCGGGGCGATAGCGCGGCGGGAGGCGACGGCAGGCCCCGCAGCCCTGGAGGCGCGGGAGGAGCTGCCTGCGGCCCATCGCCCCCGCCGCCGCGGGGCAGCCCAAGCCGGGCCCCACGCTCTGAGGGACGGCCCGGGGCGAGCGGAGCTGCGGCCGCCCGGGAGGCCCTGGCGGAATGTCCCCTTCGGGGAGTGTGTGTGGGTGCCAATCTCCGAGCTCGGTCAAGCTCTGCCCCTCCCTCGCTGAATTTTAATCCTTTTTTTTTTTTTTTTTCTTCCCCCCTCCTTTTCTCTGAGGGTGTTTTGCGAGGAGCACGGGGGCGGGCTCCAGGTAGGGGATACTCGGGGCCCGGCGTTCGGCCGGAGCGGGGGCGGCTCCGCGGGACCCTGTACCAGGAGCACCGCCGGGGCTCCCTGTAAGCCCGGGAGTGCAGCGAGGAGTGAGCCCTGTTGCACAAGTTGTTTCCTTTAATTTTCCATTTCCCGGGTGTGTGGTAGGATGCTCTGCTCCCGCAGCAGGCTTTGTGCGGGTTGGGCTTGACCCTACCAAGTCTTCTCTTTGCTTTAGAAATGCAAAAGAAGGCGAGAGACCCCCGCCCCAGGCTTTCCTTAGCTAGGCGTTACGTACCTCTATTAAGCACCCTGTTCTACGCCATGAGTCTGTCCAGCCCTTAGTCCTTGAACATCATTATGTTCCTGTCAATTCTGACTTCCCAACAGACGACTTAAATAGTTACTTGTCCTGCAAGTTCCTGGCTTGCTTGGCGTGGCGTGTATACAGTCCTTTGCTTACAACTATTGCTTTAGGCGATGTGATCTGCTGGTGGAAAGTTAAAATAGCATTCCGGTTTTAATTTGTGTTCTGTTTTGCTTTATTTTTTATATTGCCTTCATATGGCAATGTTTTCTAATTTTGTCATGGCGATTTGACTTTGAAAAATCAATGCCAGCATCTACAAATATTTTTTGCAGTTGCTGTGAAATAAAGAATAGGAGTAGTGCCAGCCAGGAAATTAAAAGTATGCAGAGACGAGGCGAAGCTTAGCCTATGCTGCATCTGGTCCGAGGAGTAGCCGTGATACATTACGACCCGTGAATAGAAACCATTGCTCTGTGTGTGTGCTGGTCGTCTTCCTCCCCGCCCCCGACTTTCAAGCACAAAGCAACTCTGATGGTGCTGCTGTGAGAGTGCAGCTAGGAGCACAGCTATTGCTGGCACCCATTAGGACGCCTTTCTAATGTAGTAAAATACGTGAAAGTGGCTGCATAGAATGGCAAACTCTGAACTAGATTTTGTAGACTGATCTTCACGTGACCTGCTCTGTAGCTCTCTGCGTTTGTGAACTCAGGCATGTTTTAACACATAGCAGCTTCCATTAGGTAATTCTTTCTCCAAGCAAGTTCTGCTGAAACACATGTTTGTTCTTTGGGACTGCTTGACGTATTTAAGATTCATTGCATGTGATGACCTTTTTTGGATACATATCTTAAAGGCCTTTGAATAAGCATCTCCGTTATTTTTTGTAATAGATAATGACACAACATTATGTTTAGCTTGACTTTTGGGGGGACTGTGCTGCAAAAGTTACAGATGCTCAGTTAGCAGTACAACAGCAATAATGCAGCACTGTAATTTGTATTCCCCTGTTATCAATCCTACAGGAGTAATTGGATCACCCAAAATTGTGTGTGTATTGCTTACAGTGCCTTTCTTCTTGGTCCCGAAATTAAGAGGACATAATTTGTCACCAGTTGTGACTTATTTTTTTCCTGTCTTTTTCTTGTAAAGAAGCATACTTAATTTAGTTACTTTATTTCCAGTGGGCAAATAACTTTTATGGTAAGTAAAAATACTTGCAAGAAGGGCAGACTTAAAAAAAAACCCAACCAAACCCATGTTACTGTTTGGTTGGATCTAAGCAGAAATGGAAGGAATAATTTTTCCCTTTCCTTCAGGGGTCTCAGGCTGGTCTTGTGTTAATTCAGTCTAGGTGCTGGCATTCTGATCTGTTCAGGTACTACTAACAGTATAATTTGCATGCATTTTTCTACTTCCTAACACCGCAAATAAACTCTTACATTTGTTATAGAAGTGTGGTGTACTGTTCCTCTTCTGTTTGCTTTTTTTAAGATTATCTAAAGTGCTCTGAGTATAGGGGAGGTTTAGGCTTGGAAATTTGAGCACTTCAGAAAACTGAAGGGTGAAACTTGCAATACACTGCCTTACAAAGTTGGTTTTGTGGTTTCACTAGTTGCAATAGCAATGCCAATGTGTTTCATCCAGGAAACTTTGGGTGCTCTTTATGGTCACAAATTTGATATCGGTATATCAATGTGAGACAGTACTAGGAGCCTCATTTTGTGCTATTTAGGAAAACTGGAGTGAAGCCTTTAAAACTTGAAGCACCTGATGAAGGGTTAGAATGTGGAATGTTACAGTATTCCTATTCTGTTTGTATATAGTCTTTTTTTATGTGTTGTTTCATGAGGTACCCTAAATACCAGTACTCTTCACAGTGTAAGTAAAAGTCTGGAGGCTTGCTTGCAGATTGCTGACCCAGGATTTTGTTAGTGAATGCTTGTATTTTAGTAACTTTGCACTCTCCTTCCTTTCCTTGTTTGTAGGTGTTTTTGTGTTGGCTTTAACATTTGGCATTCAATGGCAGTACAGTTTACTGACAAGATGTAGGAAGCTGTTTCAGACTTGCTGGGTCTTGTTGTGTTCTGATTTTAAATATTTTGCCTTTATAAAGCATCAGTTACTGTAATTGTCAATATTATATTAATATCTTACTTATCTTTTCCGGAAATCAGCTTTCTTTGCTTTTATTTCATGGATGGGATGTTGTTGGGCCTTTAAACAAGCTTCTTTATGGAGTGATGTTTCAAGACTCCCAACTCCCTCTGCATCTTCTCTTTGCTGCTTCCCCTATTTGTTTTTAGTACAAGAGACATCTTTCCCTGAGGGTAGGAATCGAGCATCTTATGAATCATTTCTTTCCACTCATACTGGCCAGAGGCTCTGTCATAGGAGGAATGATTTGTAATACCTTGTACAGGATAATTTGTTTTGGAAAGCGAAGTGGGTAGATCTGTTACAATGCACAGAACTCTTAACTACTACAAATGCCTCTACAGCTGCCGTAATACATTGCAGCACAATTTGGTTCTTAAACTAAGACAGAGACTGACCTGAAAGGCCATGTAAAGGGACAGGGTGTTCTTTCAAAGTCTTTCAGGGATAGCAAAACAGGAGATGGTTTTGAAGTTACAGACTTCAGATCTGCAGAGATCTGAATCTCTTACTGATTCCTAGAGATTAGTAATCCTGCATACAGAACATAAAAATTGTGTTTGTGCAAGTTACTGGAACAAGTCACAGGTTCTTGATTTTCTTATAGTCAGGAGTGAAAACCAGTGCATTTTTATTCCTCTGTCCTGTGAGGTTTGAGTTCAGGTATGTTAGAATGGGGAAACTTTGGTGGGGAGCACAGTTGGGGTGTGGTGCAGTTGCTGGGTGTTACCAGCGAAGACTCCTTTTGCACTGCACAAGTGACTTGCTCGGAGACCTGAGGGTGTCTAGTTTCTTGAAAGCTTGGGGTCAGTTTTTGGGTTTGAACTTGAAGGGTGATGAATCTGTCCCAGCAGTCTAGGCTGTGCCCAGGTGAGTATTTAAAGAAAGTATTGAAACCAGGTGGAGTCTGACTCATACTTTTTTGTCATCGAAGAAACTGAATGGATCTGGCTTGAGGTGGTGAGTCAAACAGATACGAAGAGCACTTCCCCTCTCTCTCTCTCTTCAGACTGAGACTGGTACATACAGGGAAGGTCTTCACAGGCTTTTCCTCCTGCCCTGTCCTGAACTTTTAACAGTCAAAGAAATTGATCTTGTTTAACATCTTTAAGCAAAAAAAACCCCAAACCTACCAAACTTGAAAAGGCTTGTCTGCCATTTCCTCGGTAGATACAGACCTACCTGGATGGACTTAATACAGAAGGTTACTATGTGGGTTTGGTGCTTGATCCTAAAGTTCAAGTCCAACCATACAAAGGATGTTTCTGTATACTCAGTAAAAAGTCCCTTTAGGGCTGGGAAAATGTCAGTGGTAGGCACTTGTATGTATTTTGCTTATTTTGTTTTCTGTGTTAAGCAATAAAATATAAAAGGAAACATGATCAGCAGGGTATCCTTGTTTCTGACTACTTGGGAAGATTCTTCATCAAGCACCATCTGGACCTGAGGCACTGTTGGTGTAAAATCCCTTCATGCTGTAATGGAACATAGCTAAAAGCCTGATCCT
This sequence comes from Porphyrio hochstetteri, assembly GCA_020800305.1. Taxonomy (NCBI): domain Eukaryota; kingdom Metazoa; phylum Chordata; class Aves; order Gruiformes; family Rallidae; genus Porphyrio; species Porphyrio hochstetteri. The sequence goes on along the minus strand of CM036910.1, from coordinate 14,528,697 downwards.
GAATATGTAGTGACAGGCAAGGGATGGGGCTAATAGCACTGATCTCTCACTTGTCTTATCTATCAGCAGCTAACTTGAAAACTTTTATGTCCTGATTCATGTCTTACTGAACATGATGCTTAAACTCTTTTAATGAGTCTTAGTGCTCAAGCTGTTGAACTTGTCTGTAGAGTTAGTTCTTGCCCTGGAAAGATATCAGAACACTATAGTTCTTATAACTGCAACTTTTAAAAACTGTGGTCTTAAGCATGCTAGAATGAAGCTGATACTTGGTGGTTTTTTGTCATAGAAAATAAGGTGGCTGACCATACTTTTGAAAGTAGTGACTATTGTTGATGTAATAGACTGAAAAATGTATGCATGGTTCACTCCCTTTACACTGATAGGGTGTTAAAATTGCTTTCTGTTTACTCTTCTCATGATGTTCTTTTTATTGTCAAATATCTCAGCCTCTTTGTACACTCCCTGTATTATTTTCACAGTCAGTTGTCTAGGAGTTAGTGATAGAAAATCGTATTTCCCATTTCTACGTCTGTCATCTATTTGCAGATGATCCTTCTCATCTCTTTCGTTATTCAGTGTTTCTCTTCCATCAGCCTTTAAACTTTTCAGAGGTAGCCTTTCATAATACTATATAGCTATTTCTTGCACACAGGAAGAAATAAAATGCCTTGGATAGTCTGACAGCTGTCATACTGTCCAGTGAAAATAAAGTGTTGAACTGATCAGAATTGTTTAATGTTTTTCTTGCAGGAAGCAAAGCCTTCAGCTGAGGACTTAGGAGACAAGAAAGAAGGGGAATACATTAAACTCAAAGTCATTGGGCAGGTGAGTTTTTTTTACACAATTACTTGTTGACATTTGGTGGAGGTATGAGGCTTTTGTATTGTAGAAATGAACAAATGAAAGCTGATGCTTTCAGTTCTTCAATGTGGATCCTCCCCTGCTGTAAAATACTTGCCAGTTGCCAGTAATGTGTGTTAGTATACTCTCTGGTGTGCTTTTTTAAAAGCTTGAGTAATTTATGACTCAAGATTTGGTCAGTGTGATTTCCCCATCTAGCAACTAGAACCTGATGCTCTGAGGGATTCATTTATCGAAGGATATGGATGAAATATGTGGCAAAATCAATAAATTCAGGTATTCAGAGTTCATGTAGGTGCACTAAGCATTAGGTCAGCTTTCTTGGATATGGATAGGAAGGGGATTCTGTTGGCTGGCATGTTGGTAGGTGTGAATGCTGGATTATAAGTCTGAATTCAAGTTGTGTTGGAATGTGAATGTTGAGATCCTTCTTGAACAGAAGTCCTTCTGTGCAAAGAACCTCTAGTGCATATGACTTAACTCAGTGTTTGTGGGAGTACTTGTGTGATTGCTGTGCTGTTGACTGGAGATGGAGGACTTAAAGCAGCGTTAACACAAACAAACTTACCTCTTGCTGGCTTAATTGCCAATGATGAGAACGCTAACAAAAGCTAAATGTGACATGGTTTTTGCACAGATCTTCTTGCACTCAGTTTTATCTGTAGCCATTTTGATAGTTGTAGATACTCCTGTCCTGATGCTGGTAGGAAGGAATGTGGAATAACAAGTGTTAAGATTTCTCCTTAGGTTAGTATTGTGTTGCCAAATTTGCCTGTATCCTAACTTCTAGTTTTACCCTAATTCAGTGAGGTTTTGTATATATTTTTTGGAATGAACTTTGTGTGTCTCTTGGAATCTTGAGAGCAGAAGTCCCTGCATATGTATGTTTGTATTTCCTAAGTACCTCAGCTGAGGAAAGATGAAAGCACAGACTGAACTGTGTATGGTTTTTAGTACTTTTAAATCCAAAAGTTCCATAGTGAGCCTAAGGCTATACTATGCCATCTGTTTTAAAATACAGCTTCATGTAGAAGTGCATGATGAATTTAGTGACTGATAGATCATCCTGGAGGTTTGGGTTACAGTGCACCAAGGTATGCACAGTGCTAGTTAAACCGCATTCCATGTTAGCTTTACATAGACTTTTTGTTGTGAAGGTCTTAAAATTAGCATTGATAAAAGGAGGCAGTTACTATAAAGAGAGTAACTTTTTTCTTTTCTGTTCTTAGGACAGCAGTGAAATTCACTTCAAGGTGAAAATGACAACACACCTCAAGAAACTCAAAGAATCATACTGTCAAAGACAGGTTTGTGAGACAATGATACTGCCTTTATAAAGAAAATGACAGCCAAACACCTCTGCTTTACTCTTCTAACTGTTCTTTCAAATAAAGATGACTACAGAGACAGTCAACCTTCCCTGTAGTTACCAGCAGGATGAGTATCTGACTACAAATATAATTAATCACATTTCTGTTGACAAGATATTTCTATTTAACGAAGTTTTGAATTTTGTAGCAAGTTCAAATTACAATTTGAAAATATGTAGTGGCTGCTCAGAAGACATAAAATTTGCCTTTTAAAATGCCCAGGTGTGCATTTATAGTTATTGTCAAATCTCCTGTCTCTAAGCACCGTTCTCTCAAACCTGTAGAAAACTGGTCTGGAATGAGAGCTGCCTTAGGCATTGTTACAGCCATTAATGTGGCAATCAGTTAATGCTAACTGTTATGCCCTAAGTTAAATCTGCAGTGTTAATTGTGGATGTAGGTAAATAGTAACTACTGTTACAGGGGAAAAAAATGTATTTTCATTTCTGCATTCTCTAGCAGGTGTTGTGGATTCACTGCTGCTATTTCCAGAAGTCCTGGCCTAGTTTACCTCCAACTTTGGGGATAGATGCCATGAGTGGCCTTTTCTTGAGTAACTGTGTTGGAGTTCACTTCAGGAGATAGAAGAAATACTAATTTGGATTTTCCTTAATACCTTGAGATGAGTCAAACTGGTCAATTGAAGTGTTCTTCAGGGCTAGGAGGAAAGAAAAGATCAAACAGCAGATATGTTTATAGCCTAATCCAGGTGATTAATATGGTGGTTCATTTGAAAAACTTGAAATTTTAAAATAATATCTTGGAAATAACTTACGCAGCAGCCTTACTGGCCGATAAGATGCATGTATGTGGAATTCTCTTTTGTAAGAAAGAAAGAATTGTTTAAATGAATAAAGGTATATTTATCTCCTGGGCTGAATGCTGGAGAATCTGATTTCCTTAAGCAATAGTCAATATGTTTTTTGGTGGTCATTTTCTGGTAAGCAGACTGTAAACATCTGTTCCAAGTTGGCCAGAAGGATTGTTGGAACAGTGTGAACAGTCCTTACTTCCTGTAAATTTTTCTGCCTAGTTATTTGTAAGCAACGTTTCTGTGATTTAGTTCACAAAGCAGGTCACACTTCAACTGTGCTTGTTTTTCTTCTTTCAAATTGTCAGCGGAAGATGAGGTGCTTGCCTCATCTGTTGAGGTGAAGCATGAAACTGTGCTGTAACGCGGGCACACTGTATGACAGATGTACTGCAACTTTATCTACTGTTAGGATGCTCCTTTCTCTGCATCTGAATGGTGTTTCTTCTCCCTGCCTGCCCTCCCCCAGCTCTGCTCTTTTCTCATCCCCAAGGTAGAACTTTTGCAGAACTGATAACAGTAAAGGTTGCTGTTCCTTACTATGGTGATACAAAGTTGGAAAGGCAAGGGTTAGGAGTTAATGAAGTAAACGCGTTCCTCCTGTTGTCTTCGGATCTTTAGGAAAGCTGATAAGCAATTCAGAAAAAGACAGGAGCTTCATGTGTAATATTGTCTTGGGAAAAATGGTATGGTTAGTGCTTTATAAATGAAAAAAAAAGACTGGGGTAAAAAGCTAAGGAAGCTTCTACATTGTTGAGCTAGAACTCCAGTGAGACTCTGGAATAAATAGGCATTTCAGCACTATCACACTTCTCTGTAGCCTGTGTGGCTGCAACAGAATAGCTGAGCTCCCTGTGTAACAGGAACTAACGGTTTTTTGACTTTCACATGTGGTGTTTTTATTAAAAATGTTTTTCTTCTAGTTCTGTACTAGTTTCAGTAAGTTTTTGTTGTACATGTGTTTCTCTTTTTAGGGTGTTCCAATGAATTCACTCAGGTTCCTCTTCGAGGGTCAGAGAATTACTGATAATCATACCCCCAAGGAGGTGAGTTTCTTTCTAGAAAGTGTTGCATAGTTGAGTGGAGAAACTAAATACCAGATTGGTTAGATTCTCTGCTCTGCTAGGCTGTTAACGACAATGAAGGTGTTTCTTTAAATATAGCCAACTTTTTGGACTATAGTCAAATATAGTCTGACTATATTTGTCTAACTAGAATCTTTAATAAGGCCAGTATGCAGTTCAGAAAGACTGATTGGACCTTCATGTGCAGTGTTGTTTCAGAGAGGAGGCTGTAGTCACTGCTTACCAGAGAAGGGGGGGAAAAAAAACTTCCCAGTTATTGAGTTAGAATTCTAGTGTGACTTTGGAATAAATATGTATTTAGTTTCCCATTTATTAGATGAACGTATAAATAAACAGAAAACAGGTTACCTTTGTCCAGTGGCTTCCACCAATTGTTATGATAAAGCAGGAAGAAACACTTCTATAATGGCCTTCTGAAAAATGAGGCAAACTTGTGTACTGTGAAACTGAACAAGTAACAGAATCACAGAACCCTCTTAGAGAACAATTGTCAACTGGCTTGAGCTAGGTCTTAGCTGTATTGTGAGCTCCTAGTGTGCTATATACAATTCACGTGGCTGTATGGCTGGTGCATTCACTGGTGATTATGTTTCTGTGCATTTGTTGCCCAAGCAGAAAAGGATTTAGGGAAAGGTAAAGCTAGCAGCTTCCAGGCTGAAGTGTACTGCTCACAAGCAAATTTAGACTTCACTGTTAAAGCTTTCATAAATGTCGGCTAGTGAGGTACTGACTGAATTTTTTTCACCCCTTTAATGAATTCTGATGGGAAAGAGGAACAAACCATTGTATTAACTTGTCTAGGGCCTGCTCTGAATTTGTGCAGCAGATTTGTAACAATTATATGCTGTTTTTTCTGTTCTCACAGCTGGGGATGGAGGAGGAAGATGTGATTGAAGTTTATCAGGAACAGACGGGGGGTCACTCAACAGTTTAGATCCTTCTGTTTGTTTTCTTTCCCCTTAATCCTTTTTTATTTTTAAATAATAGTTCTTTTGTAATGTGGTGTTCAACACTGAATTGAAACTGGCGCCCCATCTCTGGGAGTTTATTTTCAAGCGTCTGGTATCTTGAATTCTCGTGCTCATTATACACTATTGTTTCTGTTTTCATTGTGCTGAACTTTTGTGATCCAGCTGCAGCCCTGCTCCCCTCTTCCCTTCCACCCTCCCCCTTAGAAATACATGTACACACATGCATTTGTATGTTCACTAGGTTCGTGCATTTCAGGCACGAAGGTTGTAAGATCTGCCAGGTGGGCGAGTGTTCTTAATGACTTCCATATCTGCCCTGAAGTTGTGATGTGTGACTGTTTCACTCCTGGACTATAACTTTCAGTGCGAGATGAAGTTTTTCAGAGAACTAAACTGTGGAGAAATTATGTATCCATAACTCAGAGCTATTTTGCTTAAATTGTGCTGATGGCCCAGCGAAGAAGATTATCAAGTTGGAAATTGAAAAGCTAGAACTGTTGTCATCTGTACCTTGCTCCAGAGATGGCTTTGCTGAAGACGTGAAAGTGAAACCCCTAATGATTCTTAAATCTTGCCAGAAGAGCCCAGAAGCATTTTAACTTCATATAGCAATTAGTACACGCAGGTATTCATGCAAGAATGTTCACAGCAGACAACCAGTGTTACTTTGACACTCTTGTTTGTACCTTTTGGCCTGGGACGTGGGTTTTGAATGGACATTGTCTGTACCAGCTTCATTTAAAATAAACAAGAAAAACAATTTTATAAACAACTTGCATTTTCTTTTCAAGTGTTTGGAAATGAGCAAAAAGCATAAAAAAGTTATAATTAGGGCATGCTTTTTCAGTAACTATGTTGAAACCAGAGGGGGAAAAAAGCTCTGTAAGCACACCTCTTATAAAAAAACCACCCAAAAAAAGGCTGAACTTTTTCCTACTCGCCGTAGTAAAATACTGCATCTGCTTGGTTTGCAGCTCACTACTTGAGGTTACTAGCTGTTTCTCTTCTCTTCCTGTTAGAGAATTTTTGCATAGATACGTACAGCTTCATGCGCAAAAGTTAAACTGAAAGTGAAACTTGGAAGGAAACACAAAGGTGGTGTTTAATGTCTGCGTTTCATGTGATCATGGTACTGTAAGTAATCTCTGACGGATGGCATGGCAGTGTCAGAGTGATAGTTCATCAGGCATCATTTATGGAGGTCCACTTCATATTTTAGCTAGTTGCAGGCTCTAAATGGTCAGTTTGAGAACATGTTACTAGACAGGAAAGCTCAGATGGAAGGCAATGAGCAGGGTAGTGTGGAGAAGACTCTCTCCCTGCTTCAGCTTTTCTGCAAATAAATAGGACTTCTTTCTGACTTGGTAAATGAAGTTTACTATGAATGCCAACTTCACTTAAAGACATTTTTAGTGCTGGCCTACTTGGAAGAAATTGCAGATTTTGAATGATTAGTTTTTATGGCGCTTGCTGTAAAGCTAGAAATGCATTTTTTTAATGTTTGTAGTTTGTGTCCTGTTTCTGATTTAGTAATACTTTTGTACACATAGTTGCACTAAGCCATTTTTTAAAGATTAAAATTTTTGTTTACAAAATGTCAGAATATGGACTTTTCTTGAAATATTCTATGGAATTCAATTCTTAGGGGGAAAAGGGATTGCTATCATGATGTAGAGCAACATGGCTTCTCTGCACTATCTCTTAATTGCTTTTTGGAATACTAAATATATCTGCTTCAGAATACCAGATATAAACCAGCCATGTGATTATTATCAGATCCTCTTCTAATTTAAATTTATATAGTGTTCTTGTTAGAAAAATTACTGTTATCCCTCTTCTGTAAGTTAGGAACGGAGGCGCAGTGGAGGGTAGTTTACTCAGGTCACTCAGAAAGCTAAAAGCAGAACTGAGTACAGAATCCAGATCCCCTGGGTTTGGTTTGATGCTAATACTCTAGTTGCTGCACCAACTTCCTTTGCTTCTTACTGCTCATTTTCCCCTTCCAGATCTGTTTTGTATGCTCATTTATATCAGCTTTCCAGCTGAAGTGTTGCATTTAGTTCTTTTGAGACTATGGAGGAGGGTTTCCTGCAGAATGCAGCTTCAGTAGGACAAAGCTGAAGGTGAAGATTTCTTTATATTGTGTAACCTTGTCCTAAAAGATATCTCTATAGAGTGGATATGGTACCAGTGACAAACCAATCTGACCTCTTAGGCTTGTTGTGAAGCCTCAAAGAGCTAATGCTGCAATTGAGCTGCTGATCTAAAGCATTGTACTCTTGTAACTTGGAGGAACAGTAATAGTAGGAAAACTGTGTTCTGTCTGAAAGATGAGTATGGAGAGCTTCATGTAAAATGAGAAGATACACGTGCTACACAGATGTGCTAGTACCCTTCTTAAGGAAGTTCATTCTTGGAAGTTGCATGTTGAAATAAAACCTGAATTTTGAAGTCAAAGAGGAGACAGATTGAGTTTTCTTCATTTCTTTGAAAGAACATACTTTCCAAAGAATTTATTTCTGAAAAGATGGTCTGGAGTGGAATTTCTAAACCACTCATAGCTTTGAAGCATGTCACTGGAAGCTAGGTTGGCCTTCATATGGTGGAGAAACACAAAAGAAATTTTTTTTCTTGCAGGCTATATTAGAATGGGGCTCAGGTGTTGATGGCTGGCTTTAATTGTTCAAAAAAAAAAGTGGGTGTGGGAGAATGAAGCCATCTTCTCTGAGTCAGTTATGCAGTGGAAGGTGGAAGCTAATACTTGCTTTAGTTGTGAAAATATTTAATATTCAATTCACTATGGTAGCATGTAAAAGGTCTATTGATAAGCAGTTTACAAAACTCAGTCTCAATGTTTTCTTAAACTGGCATGTTTAAAGGATTTGTGTTCTCAAGTACAAAAATGTCTATATGACTAATCTGACAAAATGAGATTTTTATGAAGTTAAATGTGGAAATGTTGGCAGAATTTGGACTCCAGTTATGATGTCAGAGAATACTGAAATCTGAAGTCTGCCACAAATTTTGACTGTATTGTTCTAGAATCACTACAACTATTTATATTTGGTTTTAGCCTTTCCTACTTTAGATGGAAACTGTTTCTAAGAATATAGTACTCAAATATTTGTGCTGACTTGCACATCTTCTGTATGCACTTTGGAATTAGCGCTATTCAGGTAAGTTGTTTTAAATTAGATCAGCCAATGAGATGCCACACAGAAAACTGTAGGAATTATGCGAGTTGGAAGTAGTGTAAACTGTGTTGCTTTCAGAACTGGTACTTCATGAATATTTAATTTAATGAAGTTCAGCTTCAATTTAGAGACTGCAAAAATTTATTACTGTTCTCCACAGGAGATTACAGGAACTGCAAAACAAACTGGATCTACAAATGTTAGGGTTCCTTATGTTAGGTAGTATTAGAGAATGAAAAAACAAGGTAAACATGACTTGTAAGGAAGAAAAGTTCTTATCTTGCTATAGTTTCTCTGTTGTCTTATTGTTGATGTTGAAATCTAGACTTTTTCTTAAACAGTAACACATTTATTGTTTTGGAGGATTCCTCTAGAAGTCAGAAATGAGTTCTTTCATACCTTTTATAGGTTATTACATTAATTTTTCTCATAACACAAGGTGGACCACAGAATCTGGGATGAAGCAGCAAAGGATAAATGTATTCTGGCATCTCAAGAGATCTGGCCAGATTAATTTCTGCTGGCTGATGAAACACCAATGCCCTTCCTTGCTATTGGTAGGGTGTATATACAGGCTACTGTTGTGATCTGGGAAAACAGATTGGTGAATGAGAGTAACACCTCTTCTGCAAAGGAACGTTATTCCTCATTTGAATCAGGTTGGAACCCTGGTTTAGACTGTGACTGAAAGGCCTCTCTGCTATGATCCATTCTTGGCACCAAGCATTTATGTATTCTCTTGTACAATTTTCAGGCCTAGCTTTTCAAGCAGCTGGAAATAAGAAAACACCCATGGATGAGGAGCATCTTGTGTGTGTTCTAGTCTGGTAGCTTCTATTAGTTGTGCTTGTTGAAACTGCAGATTTTGTTCCACATCTGCTCTTTGCCTGCAAACAGTGTTAATAAAAGGGGAATTGCAAACAACACGATTCTTTCTCGGGTTAGAAAGCTGATGCTTTGACTTGAAGCTTACACACTCTGTGAGCTTGTTGCTGGTTCACTGGAGATTGGACTTTTCCCCAGGCTTTGAGCAAGGATTGGAATGGGCTGGGAAAGAAAATGTTGGCTTGTACTAATACCTTCTTGTGGGCCAGTATGTTCACTTGCCCCAGGGGTATGACTAGAGCAAGGAGGAGATAGTTACTACTGCTCAGTTGCAGTGCATGTGCCCCCTTATCCCCAGTAGTACTTTGTGGCTAATTGATGGAGTTACGCTATTTGCAGTGTTTTAGTATGTGGTACAGAAACTCTCAGTTCCACAGCTCTGAGCTGCTGGTAGGAACAAGTTTGGGAAGCACTCTATGCTGGAGTCTGCTCTGATAATCCTAGTTTCAGATGTGCGGGGAAATTAGCCGGGCTTCTTTCTGTAGTTGAAATGGATGTTATAAACTTTAAAACTGTAACATAAGGCAGATAAGGGGTACATGAATTGCTGATGGAATTTGGAGAAGCATTTGAAAACTGGTTAAATAGCAAAAGAACTGCATTGTGTCTTGGAGTTTGAATTGAAGGAAGCTTAACTTAGGTGCCAGTGCTGCTCTTCATTGTTTACTGCACTGACAGAACTCCTGACTACAGAAGTGTTTTTTGTGTAGGCTGGTGGTATTTTTTTCCTCAGTAAAAACAACAGCTTCACTCTGATTAATAGCTACAAACCTGATTAAAAGCTGTGCTTGTGTTTTGGTTTCCTCTAGAGCTGGTCTAGCATCTTCCTCTTCCTTCATCTGCTCAGCCTTGTCTCTTGTCATCTTCCAGTTTCTTCTTCATACTTAAGGCATTCTTCTGCCTTCTCCACCAGCTGCTGGCATTCCTTCTCTAACCACATTGCTCCTTCTGCATTTTTCTGCCTCTTGGAAACAAATCACCAACAATTAGTTGTTCATACACTTCCTATTTAGGAATTGTTTTTTCATCAATTATAAGAAGAATATAAAATACTGGTATAATACTGCCATTACCAGTACTCGCTATGGTCTCAAACACATGAGTTTGACATTATAATTGGATTTTTGAAAATCTGCTTTGTATTTAGGTTTTCAAGCTTAGGTTTTCTGCAACTGTTAGGTAGAATCCTTTTTTTTCCAGCTGTGTAGCTAGTGGAACTTGGGCTTTCAGAGAAGATATATGATGAAAATATGAAGAAATGAACAGATGTAGCATGCATGTTGTTAATGCCACCATTTTGCACAGTTGCATTGTAGCTAGGCTGTGGAATTTCTGTTCTTCAGGATGCAGGGGCTATGGAATAGAGGACTGTTGGTACCATATCTAATAGATTTGCGGCAGCTGAGGTACTGCATGTTTGGGACTTAGTATCACAGGAATTCTGTGGCAGACACACAGGCTAAGTCTGTGTCTTCCAGAAGTCATCCATTCAGATGTTATCTGCAGCTAAAGTAAGCATTAACCTTTCTATAGACAGCTTCTTGTTCCTCTAGCTGTCTTATGTTCTAGAACTGCAGAAGCTTTCACCAATAGTCCTCCTGCTGCTGCCGCCAATTAGCTCTTGCACTGCTTTCTCTAACTGTGACTTCTTTCCTGCCTCCTCCTCCTGGCACCTCCACTCTTCTAGTTTCTGTAAACTAAAACATAAAATATTATTAATTGCTATAGCAACCTTGAGTTTGCTGAACATTCTTGCCAGAAGAAGAGCAGGTTCTAACTCAAAGAGCAAAGCATGTTGCCAAGATGAAGGGGAGAGAAATTAGAATAAAGAGAGAACAGGTGCTGTTTAGTGATACTTAGGATATATCTGGTTCTGCACATTAATATTAGGGAAAAAACTACTGTCTACTTTCATTTACACTAACTTTAGGAGGTGAAACCCTGAATTATTTTTACATGTGCTTTTGAGGAGGACTTGAGGACTTTGGGTACACAGTTTACTTGAAACAAGGATGTTGAGACAAGGGGTGGAGGAGAGCACAGGGACAGCTAGAAGAGTTCAGAGAACAGGAGCTGGAAGAAAAGATTGGAATGCATCTTTGTGAAATAAGAACCCATGCTATGCAACAAGCAATGCCTCGGTTGAGATTTAGATGTAAACAGAGTGGTAGTCAAAATGAGCTATTTTTGCAGGAGGATCTGCACTGAGAGTAATAAGCATGAAAGAAAGGAAGGCTTATGAAGCAAAAAGAATATTTTCTATATTTTGGGAATGGGAAGTTAAAGACAATCAAACTAAAGGTCTTCTGCTTTGCTGAGTGCTGTTGAGGATAATTTCCAAATTCAAGGGTTCTTAGTCCAGCAGTTAGACTTGAATACCTACTTGCTTTTCCTGAAATAAATTTAAGCAGGGCATGGCACTAATTTTGAAAAATGCTTTAAGTTAGATTTGTCCTGTCTTTTCAGCCATATAATTAAAAGGTGCTACTTCTACAAATCTGATTCTTAGAAATGCCGTGGATACCCTCCAGACTGTTCAATCATTTCTAGGTAGGCTGCAGCTCATCAAAATCACCCAAGGAGGTCGCTGTTCTCACCAGTAAATACCATTTTTAATGGAAAAAAGTGAAGCAGTAAGTTGATACCAGAATATATTGGTTTGTGTAAGCAGAATATTTCAAAAAGTGAATAGAAATGTGATAATTATATTACACCAGAGCTTGTTTCTGATACTGATGGGTTTCCCAGAGCTTTACCCTTAAGTATTTGGGTTTTTCTTCCTAAAGCTATGTCAGCTGAAGTAAAGAGCATAAATGCCCTTACTGCATTTTTTGGGTAGTATAAAATTCTTGTATCATTAAGGAATAACCTACATTGCTAAAGAGATCTTTATAATCATGTAGTTGTAACCATGCTCAGGTTTTTGTCAGAGAAAATGCTTAGTGGTTTTGATGCTGTATCAAAGTGTCAAATATCTTATTCAATGAACTCACTGTAAGCTAGATATAATTGGTTGAAAACCTGAATTTGTTTAATGACTTTGGTTCACTGTCAGTACTCATTTTTCATTAATGACTTGGAAAAAATTTAGGACAGACTCAGAATTCAGTGTAATGATAATAGATGAAAGAATTTTTTAAAAAGTTGTTAGATTAGTAGACATACACTCAATACTAAACTTAGGAAAAAAATCTAATATGCTGCTAGATGATGGAATTTATGTATTCATATGCTTCAGATGAAAAGGCCTGTGATGTTATCCTCTGATTTGGAATTTGCCCTGGGTTGCTGGATCAGTTTGCTGGCTCCTTTTACACTTTTAGGTGTTATTAGTCTTTTATTGTATTAGAAGATACTTTGTTACATGTATGCTTCTTCATGCTGGAACATTGATGGGTTTGGATGCATATGCCTGGCTGATAAAAAGGAAAGCAAACACTGCAGTAGTTCTGTGTCGTAATTGTATTCAAATGTTCCATTCTCAAATTGAGAACATTATCTTCATTTAACAGTGTCTCCTCTGAGCTTGCCTGTTGTGCTTTTCCAGATCTGCCTTCACTTTTTCCATCTGGTCCTACTGCTGTTTCTTTTTCCATTTCTGTTTCCTGTTCCTTCCTCTTTTGCAGTTGTAGCTGCCACCTTTCAGCTTTTTCTACTCTTTTTCCTATACATATTTCTCTTGACATTTTCCAGGAAGAATCTGCGTAGGAATATATTTAATAATACATTTAAAGTTGATGTTCTGTGAATGATGATTTATCTGTTACTGAGATTTAAAATTCTTGAAAAAGATATGCTTTATGTACTTCTTAAAGTAGACTTTACTTATGTAGGACTTTTCCTGTCACTGGGGCCAGCGGTTCCTGTTTTCTCTACATTGTAAATGTTTTACTATTTTTCTTCCAGTATGTACTTGCCTTTGTGATATCTGATGACTCTTATGTTCGTTTCCTAGTACTTAGTGTCCCAGTATGTAGCTACTTAATCTGTATTCTATGAACCTCTACTGATTTCGTATTTTCCCCTGGTTTTTTTCCTATATGTTTTGAAGTTGTAATACATGAGTGAGCAGGCACAGGGGTTTCTTCTAGTCTTGGAAAAGAGACACTTGGAGGAAACAGGTTAAGTCTAAAAGTCTGGTAGCCGATCTGTCAGCTAGAGAATCACTGTGGTGAAATGGGAAGGCTACAAACAGTCCATATTTATCCAGTTATAAACCAGGACCGAGGAAAACTTTTCCAGGAGCTGCAGGGATTTAAGATGCAGCTCTGGAGCGTATTCGACCAGCCTTTTCATCTTGGTCCCTTTAAAAAAAGTCATCGGGGAGCTATTCTGTGCTCCAGGTTTATGGGGTTTTTAAACATGGCCTCCGCGGGGAAGGGGCGGCTCTGCCTCCCCTCGGCGCCCCCTGCTTACCGTGACTCTTTGCTGGCCCTCCTGAGCGCTGCTGCCTCTTTCGGTTCTTGGCGGGAAAGCATCTCCGCCGAATTGAGGCAAGTGAGCAAACATCATGGGTGGGCTGTGTGGGTGAAAAAGCCTTCTTACCGAAGGACCGTAAAGAATGAAGTAGATAGTGTGAACGGGAGCGTGCCTGGGCAGGAGGGCTCCATGTCTGCTAGGGCTTCCTGAGAGGAAGCTTCCAGTTAATGGTAGGAAGGGCAGCTTTGCACCTGCCTGGGTGGAAGAGGAGGTTGGGTTAGGTGAGGAACCAGTATGTTTTACCTGCCTGTAGGTAGGATCTGAGGCAGTCACTGGTTGTGTGCTGGAGTGGGTGCCTGCCTGGGCTCACTCACTGCTCCTGTCACCCTGAGCCAGGCTGTCACAGGACACTTGCTGCCCTGGCCTGCTGCAAGATGGAGGGTGGGAACTGCACATTTCCTTTCAAGTTAACTTGTCAGAAAGCCTCTAAGAGTGATGGCTTCATCCCATACCTGTCTGTGAAGATGATGCTCAGGTAAATAAAAAACAAAACAAAGCCTATTGCTAATGAGGATAAATGAGTGTTGTGGGGGTGACCTGAGCTCGGGTACACCTGTGCTTGAGGTGAAAAATGAGCTGGGGCTGCTGGGGGGGCTCTGTCTGTTGTGAGGCAGCCTAATGGGCCAGGCCTTATGTGGGGAGGTGCTGCCTCGTGGGATCAACAAAGCGAGAGCTGGGGACAGGAGCTCCTTGTGCCATGCCCTCTGAGGGGAGGCCTCTGGTCGGGTGGTGATAGGTTGCTGCGAGGGGATTGCAGCGCTGGGAAAGGGCCTGTGAGCCGGGTGGGCCTGATTCTCCCTCAGTGCTGCGGCATGGACACCCTTGGGGAGGCAGCCATCTTGTGGTGGGGGGAGGCAGCCATCTTGTGGTGGGGGGAGGCAGCCATCTTGTGGTGGGGGGAGGCAGCCATCTTGTGGTGGGGGGAGGCAGCCATCTTGTGGTGGGGGGAGGCAGCCATCTTGTGGTGGGGGGAGGCAGCCATCTTGTGGTGGGGGGAGGCAGCCATCTTGTGGTGGGGGAGGCAGCCATCTTGTGGTGGGGGAGGCAGCCATCTTGTGGTGGGGGAGGCAGCCATCTTGTGGTGGGGGAGGCTGGTGGCAGAGCTGCCCTACTGCAGTAGAAGGTAAGAACATGCCAGGTAAGTCTTTGTTCTTGATTTTGTATCCCCATTATGTGAGTATAGCTTCAGTGCGTGTCCCTGCCAGCACCCACAACTACCATTTCTTTCCTCCACAGCCCCACTGCTCCTGCAAGCTGCTCTGTGGGTGCTGCTGCACAGGGGTGGTTGGAGGTGAGTGGCCCAAGCCAGGGGAAGGTGATGGCTGTCTGTGGGGCTGTCATGGAAGACTTAATTTTCCCTGGGAGGAGTGTAAGTGGGACCAGCTACCGCCACCTGCCTTGCCATCTCCCGTCTCCCTGTTGGCCTGTGGTCACTTTGCTTGGCCTTGTGCCTTCTCCATGTGGGTCCTCTCCTTCTCTGTGGCTTTCTTCTCTTTTGGTTTTCATGGAAAAAAACACAGGCTTTCTAATCCTAACATGGCCAAATTGCTATTGAAGTAATTGTTGTTGATCTGGGTGATATGCTTTTGGATGCTGTGGATACTGTGGTGTTTGTTTAGAGTACAAACGTTTCAGTCTAGAGGTAAATGTTTTTTCTGTCAACGTATTTATTTGGAGATTTATGTAATATTTTTGTGATGGGTGAAAGTGTTAGGACAAAAGATAAGATGAAACTTGTGTCTTCTCTAGAGTGAGACTTACAGTAAGAGAATTTCCTGTGATACACCTTGGTGACTCTTAAAACTTTTATTCTTGGTCTTTCTGCCTCTATTGTTTCCTGTTCCACCTGAAATATAAAATATACCAAGAATCTTATTTTCAATCTTCATTATTATGGTCAAAGAGGTGCAAAAAATGCAGTCTCGGGACTGTGGTGAACTTCAGACCAAAAAATTGAGGGAAAATGTTAAGGTTTTGCAGACAACTAATAATCCGTAAGAAATTATCTTGTCCTAATCAGTGGTACTGCTGCTCTGACTGCTTTCCTAAAGCCGATGCTCTCAGCTTTCTGTCTAGATTAAGTGTTCACGCTTAATCTGTTCTGTGGACACATGATAGAAGGCCATGATACCTAGCAGAGGGGGAGCTGACAGGTGAGTTGTGAGCTTCTTGCTGCCTCTGGTCTGCTGGTTAACTTCATACAAGGTTTCTTCATCTCCATAAGTCTGCTGCCTACAGTGTAAAGTCCAACAAAATACAACTTGGTTTTGAGGTACCATGCGTATGCAGACAGGCATGCCTGAATAATCTCAAACCATATTTATTTTAAGTGCACGCTCTACTAGACATACTTAGGGATTTTTCCACTTTACCAGTGCTATATTGTCTGCTGAAATAACTGGAAAGGTGTAATGATGTTGAGCAAGATGCTAAAAGATCTGCTTTTTGTTAATTGACTTTACCTATAAAAAATTCTGCTCTGTGGTGTTGCCAGTCTCTCTTATTGTTCTCTTTTTCTGCATTTTGGATGCTGGACCCACCTTTGTCAGCTTCTGACTTCATTGCTTTAATCTCTTCAGCTCCAACATCCTAGGGAAAAAAGTGTCAAGGTGTATGTGCTTACGATATATGGTGATAAGTGGTATCAAATTTAACTCCTGGCAAACAAATGCTGAAATTGTTGTACCATTTTGTTAGTTACCTCACAAGAGTTGCTGATAACATGATAATCATATCCCTTCAGGACTTGTGCATTAGGACTTCACCACAATGGCTGCAGTCCACTGTTGTATGAGGACTCCAAGTGAAATGTATTCCTGTGCTGCTGTGTCTAAAAATACTGCATCAAAACCTGAGACAACTTGAGGTTGCTCTATGTACTCCTCAATGGTGAACAGCTGAGGAAAAGAAAAAGGAAACTATTTTAATGTATAAGTTAGGACTTATGCTAAAAGCTAAACCAATGTCTACTGATTACACAGAGCAAACAGCAATTCAGTTCTTTATGTGGTTTGTTGGGATTTGGTTGGTATAACTGCTACAGTTGGTATAACTGCTGCAGTTCCGAATACCAGGTGGGCTGTTCACTGTGTCCTGGAACCCCATTTTACCCTAAGACCAATTGTTGAGATCTCAGAACTCTTGATCAGAATCAAGCTCTATATCCTGTCTTGAAAAAGTTGGGAGATCACAACAATAAGATTAACTGTAAAAATTTAGACTTGATTCCAGTTTAAAAAAAAAAGCTTGAGAAGGTATAGAAAAATCTTGAGGTTTGTTTTTGCTTCTGCCTTAGCCTCTCACCGTGTTTTGCGTATCTGTAAGCCTGAAACTTTTCAGAATAATTTGTCATTACTGTATAATGAACAACCCATGTAATTGTTAATGGCCCTAGCAGGTAGCTGCTACTCTCCTTGGAGATCACTTGTCTCCTCATTACTCAGGAAAGTGAGTCACATTCTCTCTTATGCTGCAAGAGTCCAAAGACTCGTTTGCAGGTGCCTTGCATATTTAATAATGGTGAATATTTTAATAATTACAGCTTCATTTCTGTAACCTTTATTCAAATATCTTGAAGTATTTTAGAAACTCATGGTCTGATTTTAATTTAGGAATGAAGTGAATTGATAACTTCCAGGGACTCCAGCAATTGCAGTAGGTGCTCAGTTTCTCTGAAGGTCGAGCTACAAATAATGACATTTCACATTTATTAATTTCTGTATAAATGTTCTGTGAAGTCCTGTTTGGAATGTAGTTCCTGAATATGGCTTTAAGAGGTACATTTGTAAATCAGTAGCGTAATTAATAGGAGAGAGTGGCTTTATTGTCTTTTGGTTGGTCTAGAGCAGACAGTTGATTCTGATAGGTGTGACCTGAATGTAAGGATTTTTTTATAAGAGTTAGACTATCATGGTGCATTGGTGCTTTTGCCACAATAGAGTAGTGGAAAAAAATGTTCATTCTGAGCATGAACTGTAATAACTGTTACATTCGGCTTAACCAAATTTCTGTATAAAATACATGTATCACCTATACTTAGGTAAGAGAGAAGGGGAAAAAAATCTTAATCCTAGTTGGATATTTTATTTTCATTTTGGTGTAAAAACTGATTCTCTTTTGAAGTCATTTGGTATAAATTCCGCTGAAGACCCTCTCCTTGGGCACCTACTGTAAAATAAATACTGAGACTTATCCAGGCCTATATGGCGAGTTGTAGAGAATAGTCTGTGTCTTTTCCCCATGTTTCCCGAAGTCCCTGGTACGTAGCATTGTATCACTACTTAGAAGTCACAAACCTGGCTTAACTGGCCATTTAAAACTAATTTATAGTTGTCTTGATCATCCAAGTATCACAAAGCCTGTCGAACTTAACTGTCCGGTTAAGCTTTCTGCGGTGTCTCTGTGCATCTTGCTTCTGGTATACATCTTCTGTGTAACTTGCTAGTTTTCCTCTAGGCGCTGCCTAGACTGGAGTGTAGGGCTATATGTTAACTTGAATGAATTGATGTACACCTGATCAGTAAACTTAATGTTGCTTTTTTTCTCCTCAGTTCTAGTTTTAAGCCGTTTCATCAAAGCACCCTAGAAAGCCTTTAGATGCTGTAGCAGCAAACATTTTGATCTGAGGACTCTGACTGGGGATCTGTCTCTGACTATATAGATAGGATGGCTTTGAATGTATGGGCCTCAGAGGCAGCTATTGTTGGAGAAATTCCACTCTGATGCTTCACTGTGGTAGACAGTGTGATAGACAATAATGTAATTAAGATGCCTGACTGAAATAGAAATGAAGGAAGTGGAAACCTAGTCAAGTCTTGTTTTCAGAAATGAAAGTTAAAATTTAAAAACTTGCTGTTTCTGTAAACTTACATCTCTCTACTAAAGTTTGTACGGTCAGAGTAGGTTTCCATTTGTGTAGTGCTGCAATTCAGGTTTTCTGTTGTTTGCTTGTCTGGATTTGCAAATGTCAAGACTTGTGTGGAATAGGTTCCCTTGCTGAACATCTGTTCTGCAGCTGTGGTTCAGGGCCATTGGTCTCTGTAAATAAGTAGCCAAACCATAGCATGAGAGAATAGCTTTAGTTCTACATTTAGCATTGGGGCAAAACCAAAATCTGATTATATTCAGTCCCCTCACCCCAAGAGAAATTTTGAACTTGATATTGCAACCTTTGCTGGCTGGAGTTACAGAGTTCTGATAATCATATCAAATGTGTTCTTTTTCAATATAGAGAGTGATAAAAAGAATTATTTAGTAAGTCTTAAGTATTAAATAAGAACTAGCGGTTATGTGCTCAAAAAAACCCCCAACAAACAAAAACCTCCAAATTACTCTCCATACTTAGGTTTGTTTAAAGACTTTGTAGACAAAATTGACAAAGTGACAGTAGTACAGTCTTTCTGTACTACTACTGTAGGGGGTTTCTCCCTTTTTGGGTGCTTTCAGAGGTAGTACTTTAGAATTGAATGTTTGAGGTTCAGATGTACTTCCAAATCTTTGAACCACTATTGAGCCTTCAAATGGTAAGATAGGTAAATGGTCTCCTGCAGCCTTATCAGACAGCAGTTGTAAAGGGATTGGTTTTTAAATTAAAATAAGTTTGCAGGTGACCTATGAGCCAGACTGAAGCTACTAGATCGATGCTGTGGTGCTGTCAATTAACAGACCTCAGCTGTTGGATAAATTAAACATGGCAAGGGGATCTTTCCTCCTGAGAAAGCCCCAGCAGTTTTCTTGCTAGCATCAGCTAAAAGTACAAGAGATTAAACTGCAGTAAGTAAGTAATTCTTAGCAGTAGAAGCTTGTCTGTCCAATGTGTGTTTAAGGGCACTGCTTGAGAAACATCTCCTAAAAGAATGAACCTCAGGCCTCCGGAGGAAGGAGCAGGAATTTCCCTGAAAAAAGTGAGTCGCTCGGCGCGGGTGTTGGGCGCTTTTCTCTGCAGGCTGGCCCGTGGGCTCTGTTGTTACGGCACCAGGAGAGAGCGCCCTTGTTTCACGGATGTGTGACGAGCCGTACCGAGGGTACAATTTGCTGCCGGGGCACAGCACTGAACGGTGTTACTGTGAAGGCTCACAAAACTTTTTAAACAGATAGAATAACTCCTGTAGAGAAGCATCATTTCCTGCTAAAGCCCCCCGCCTGTTAACGGTCGCAATTGCGAAGAACTACCTACACGAAGCAGATAAGCAGGCACTTCTTTATTCCAGCGCTGAGGAGCATGGCGGGCGGGGGGGGGGGCAGGTACCTCCACCAAAGACATGTTCTCCAACAGGTACAAAGCACAACGTATTTATACACGTTTTTAGCAAAATCATTGTTCAAAGTTGCACAGGATGCTCGCTTCTTATTTTGACTTTTTGAATAGTTGGCTTTCAGTTATCTCTCTTCTACAAAAATCATTGGTTAACTTTACTGATTGCTTTGAATACAAAGAGGGGAGGGTAACGATAAGCATATTTATGTTATTTCCTGGAAGTCATTATCATATGTGAATGTCCCCATTGCCTGCATTGTCTATTGAGCGGGGGTCCTCTGGTGGTTGTCAGTAGTCTTCCTCACTGTGTCCACTGATTGAACTCCATCCTTATGCATGCTCATTTCATCTCTGGCTGATCTTCCAAACCAAAACCAGTCTCCTCTGGTACCTGTTGTTTTGACTCAAGGTCTGTAACCAGTACCCATTGTTTAAATTCAGAGTCTATAATGATTCCCATAGTGATCAAGGCACACACTGTCCTAGTTACCTATTCCTAAGGGCCTTAACATGCTTTATATTCTCATAGTTGTTAGAACTCTTTTAAAATCAAAATCATATTCTAAGCTAAAATCAAAGTAGCTTAGGATTCAAGCTATTTTATTAGGGTGACTGTAACACTTCCTCTGCCCAATATCTGGATCACCTGACAGTTAAAGGCCTAAATCTGTGCTTCTGCTTTTTTATTCATTCTGCAAAGCATAGCCTTCAATTGCTTATCTGTGTGCAGAGCTTCCCTCAAAAGATATTAGAGAGTGGGGGCAACCTTGTGGGATATTGGTCAGGAAAGGGCAAGAGAGATGTGAGTTCCAACTAAATATGTAGTTATGAGTTTTGGAACTTATGTCAAATGTGGTGGGGCTCAAATTCAATGAAGCAGCATGAACTGTTCTTCTCGAAGTCATCAGTTGCTGTTGAGCCATACAGCATTGTCAGCGCTGTTGAAAATGTTGCATCCTTAGCGTGAGGGAGTTGCCATCACTGTGTTCTGAACTTCCTTCTGTGAGTGTGCACCAGTCTTATTTTGGCTGTGAGACTGATACTGTAAGCCCAAGAAGGAACACAGTATTCCCAGCTGTTCTGTTACCCATGGCCATTTGCAAAGCTGAAATGGATCTATTTACTTTTGTTGGGGCATGTGTAGTTGCTTGGCAGCTTCTTGGCCCACAAGCAAAACCCTGTAGGACTTAAGATCTTGAACAAATTTCAACAGAAGACTTGACTGAAGCTGCAACTTCTCACCTTGCTGTATGCTGGAAGCTTCCTCAGTTCTTGATGTTATGTGTCCTTAATTGGTAGAGGCTTTCTTACCTTGCCAAACTTTTCTAGTGTGGGGGTAATGAAATCTAAGACCAGGCAAGGTTTGTGTGGTTCTGAATTTCATCTCAAGTCATATCTCACACTTCTCATTTCTTGCCTGGGGGAGAAAACCTCCAGTATCTTTCTGTCTCCAGAAAGGAGGCAACGCCTGCAGAGTTCCTCCATGCTGGCTGATTGTATTGACTTAGTCATTGATTGAGGAAGGAGTGAGAAGTCAGCTTGTATGTGATACTGGCATGTCGAGCCCTGTACAACCTAAGGCCAGCCCTGATGAGACAGCAAGAAGGAAGCAGTGATGGCAAGATGAAAAACAGTTTTGCTGTCATATCTTGCAGTTGTCACTAAAAGTTGAAATGCAGATGGAAGAGCAAAGAAATTACCTTTTGCCAGAGCTCCTCCTTCAAATACTGACTTCAGGAGACCTAGTTCAGGTATCCAGGATTAGCAGTATATGCTAAGAAATATCAAACGTATATGATGCAGGCAATATAATAAAAATATCAAAACAGAAATCTTTGGAAAAAAAGATTAGTATTTAATGACAGCTACAACACAAGAGAGGGAACTTCCTGAGACTATGTTTTTGGGGTTGTTTCTTGGCATTTGTTTGACCCTTCAGAAGCTCTTAAGCCTTGTGTGATTTCTTCCTGCTATTTTTGCAAGCTTATTTCTTATTTCATATTGCAGTAAGTTTAAATTACTGTGTTACAGAGCTTATCAGCTGCAGAAAGAATCAGAAATGCAATTGAAGTATGCATACTGGCTGCTCTGGTTGTTTAGCTCGTACTGATCTTAGTGGCTATGTTATTTCTGCTGCCTTGCTGTCCCCTTCTCCCTCATCAGAAAAATGCAGTCCAAAAAAGTGCTTTTTTGACCATCACTATGTACTGTCAGTTCCACCAGCCCATGCTGCTGCTTCTGTGGTCTCGTGCCATTCATTGTCCACCGCATCTTCACATGGTGCAGAGTAGATTGTGGAAATGCTAGGCATGATTCCAACACCAGCCCTAAATTTGCTTTAAGATAGTGAGGGGTACATACTATAGATTAATTAAAATTCTTTGTTTTTCTTTTCCCTGGCAGCTACACTAATGTTGCAAATGCTAGTTCTGAGAAAGTTACGGATTCTCAGCTGGCAAAAGTGTAGCTGGGAGGAGGAAATAGACTTTGCAGTTGGCTTGCCCTGTTTCTGTAACAGGGAATGATAGTGGGAAGCACTCATGGAACTACAATCTGGGAGATTTCTTTCAAGTTATCTCAGATCGGTGGTTTTCTGAAGCATCCCACAAAACCAGTGTGGCCTATAATGAAAACAATTTATTTACATTACTGGAATCCTGCGATATTTTTAGTGTGTTGGGTTGTGTCTTATCTTTCTCGCCTCTTTTTCAGTCCTTTAAATGCTGTTCACCTTTGTATGACCTTAATGATTTGAGATTTCAAACCTTCATCAACTTGAGCTCCTTACCACAGCATCTGCGCTGCAGGAAGTAGTACTTTGCCTTGAAAGATCTAGGGACTTTTTGGAAGGTTGTTGTAAGGAGAAGAAAAGGAAAAGAAACTAACATAAAAATGAGTTCTGTGGAAACAGCTCTAGAGGGAGTTTTCAGAGCTGGGATGTGCAGTCGTTATGGTCTTACTAACAAGAAATTCTGTATGTGTGGAGTTCAGAAAAGAGAAATCAACTATGTGATGAAACCCATGCTGTGTGAAAAGGTGTGCTTTAGGAACTTCCCTGGTGTGAGCAATGGGTAGCCAGGAGAGTTAAGAGGTTTAGCTAACAAATGCTGGAGAATAACAGATAAGAGAATGAAACTCCCTCACTAATGCACTGCACTGTTTTCTTTAGTGTTAAAAACAGCAGGAGAGAACTGGTATTGCTCAGTGTTAGCAGTTCTTGCCTGATACACACATGAAGGTTTTATACATGTTAAGTACAAAAGGGAACATGTGGCTCTTTTCCATCAGTTTTCTTTGTTGAACTTTGCTCTGATGTGTTCCTTCCCTCTTCTCTCCATGTGGTTTCCATATGTCTGAAGCTAGGCCTAAGTTACCGAATGCTGTGTCAGTGCCACTGTGGCTTTCTGCGCATGGTCAGAGTGATGGTACATAGAGACTGATCCTGCAGTGACCAAGCATCAGTAACTGGCCAGCAAGGATGTTATGTTTTATCCATACTTTCACTTAAAGGAATTGTCTGACAAGGCTGATGGGAAGCTCAGTGTGGCATAAAGGTCACTATGGCATACATTTAAGTGTCTGAGCTGTGTTTCCTGATGCTGAGCTTCTGCTAAGTCAGTTGCTTGGAACAGTAAGCACAGCAGTAAAAGATGCTTAAGAGAAAGTGCTTGCATTTGGCAACAACGGCTCTGAAAAACAGGTAACTGCACCTCTCTGGAAGGATATATGACAAGAGCAAAGGCAGGTGAATTCAGTTAAGATTCTAGTCAGAAGCACCAAAATTAAGCAGAGCATAGGAAATTAGCTAGAGAGTTAATAAAGGTTTCTTGTAATGCAGTTCATAGCAAGAGGTGGTGTTCTGGGTTCATAGTTAATATTGCATGTACCTGTAATGTGGCATGGTCTGTACTCTTGATACTTAAGACTCTTGGTTAATGATGGTGTCTGTGCCTTGCTCTTGTTTAAGCATTGGGGGATTAATTTTTCTGTGACGCTTAAACCCAGCAACAAAGGTGTTAGGAGGCTCTAGTCCAGCAAGACAGGCAAAATACAGTAATATGGTAACTAGCTTTTTGTAGACTGTTTTATAAGAGCAGGGGGACAAAATTTGATTCAGGGTGACTGGTCTTCTCTTCAGAAAAATCAAAGTACATCTAGCTTTTTGGGGTTTTTTTAAAATTAATTTAAGCTTTTGAGCTGCATCTGTAAAAAAAAAAATAGTATTTTTCCTCAGAAATTGCTGAACTGAAAAAATCATGGAGGAAAAAAAGGAGGGGTAAACTTGCTCTGACTCAAGTCTTGGGGAACTAAATTGAGCATTAAAATAGATTTGTACCATCAGTCTCCTTAGATGTGAACATTGCTAGGCTTAATGAGAAAGTACTGAAGCAGAATGACAGTTTCTTATTAACTCAACAAGACTTGTCTAGCTATTTCCACGCTGCTTTCTCTTGCTCATTAATGACCTTCTGCACTATAAAAAGAACAACCCAAACACTCTAAGCCCCTGGGAAGACCTTTTTATATGGTCTATCAGATGTTAAATGGCCTGCTAGCAGCAAAGAAACAATCCTGTGAAATGCTGATCAGCATTTTTGTCTTGTTCTTGTGCCTAGACAAAAAAGTATAATTGATTAAATTGTCTACTGCAAGATAACAAATGCAGGTGACACACTAAGCAAGTCACTGATGTCTGCACTTCATTCCAACCAAATCCAAGTTGACTTCAAAGTAATGGAGCCACAGCTGTAAGTAGCTCAGAAAGAAGATAAAGCTGTCAAACTTTCCATGAACACCAGTATGAGTGAGTGAATTGCCTAGAAGGAAAATGTTTGTCATTGACCCATTGTTTAAAAAAACCCCAGAAAGTGTAGCTGAAAGGAAGTTAAAATAGCATGGATGTAAGTGATTGTTTCCTTCATGTGCTGGCTGGGTATCTCAAGGGAGGAGGATGGGTTCTTGTGTCAGAATCTGAGCAGCTTATTGCAGGTGGAGCTGACAAGCAAATGCTGGCCAGATCTGCTTTGTTAGCCCAGGGCTCACTTCTGCAGTCCTTTCCTTGCAGCTCCACAGAATCACAAATAATTCCTAGTGGTGCCTGGCTATGAGTAGCCAGGTTACCTGAAACAACTGCTCACTGTGATTGGGGAATTGATAAATCTGGTTGTGAACTCTTGGCAGTAAGTTAACTTAATCTGTAGTGGTGTTTCTCTGAGTTCAGTGAACTCTACTCAAAAGCCTTTTCTGTCAGTATGTGAGATCGCTGTGATGGTTGGGGGGGAGCAACTCAAACATAACCTGAGAATCAGAGCTATATGAACTCAGTGCAGAGGAGCCTTCAAACATACACCATTTCCTGCTCTGAGGATCCATTATCCTTTTAAAGCTTGGGAAACTAGAACCAAAAGCTGTGTTAATTATTTTCAGACTTCTTAGTGATCTTCAACTTTGTCCTAAACAAATCTGGATCTGGAACAGTTTAAAAAAATAGATTAAATTTGGATTTTGATTGTTTTGAGTTTACCTGAGCTGGGAATTGCTAGATGTGAGGGGAGTTACTTCACTAGGCATCAGTGCAAGTCTATTGAATCAAGTACTATATAAAATCAGAATAAATGCCTGCACAATCCCATTTGGACTGAGATTAGTGATTTGGCTTGATAAGAAATCCCTATCTTCTAACCTGGAAAGCTTGCAGCTGTAAAAGAAATGGTATTTAATAATAGACCAAGACTTGATTTCAATGGATCATTGTCTGAGTTAGGGACATCAGAGCTTAGTTCCAGAGCACCAATAAAAAATAAAAAAAACCCCAACCTTTTTATTTATTGGGCACTCAGACTTGAAGACTCCCAGGTGCCTATTAGTCTAAGGGCTTGTCTGTACAGGAAAGCTAGTGTGCAATATGTTGGAATATGAATTTACAGTGCACCAACTCCTCTGTGTTCCCCCTGTGTTTGAATATTTTTAGCACATGGTAATGGTGCCTTTCTCTGTGGCAGTTCATTCAGCTTTGAAATTGAAGTAAATCACATTCTGCTTAATGCCTGTGTGGTGAGCGAATGCCAAATACCCAATGCCCTCTAAGCTTGTACTCAAACTTCCTCTCAACTAGTGCTAAGGGTGGTCGTTACTAGGATTCTGCCTTTATCCACGAAGAGGACAAGTATGATTCTGCTTACTTTTTTAGAGGGGAGAAAAATAGTCTGTTTCAAAAGCTCCCTGTGTTTCACTTCTCAGTACAGCTTTGGGTATGTAGGAACTTAGATCACGGAGTTTCAGTATAATTGCACTTTGAGAGTTATTTTCATTAATATTTTACAGCTGACACTGAAATACTATGCACTTGAGCCTGGCTGAAATGTTTGTATCATGTTGTTTTTAGTGAATTGGGTTGAGGTTTACTGAACTTCCCTTTTTTCACTTGGTTGGTTTTAAGTTCAAATCTACCCAAACAAATGCTTTTGCTTTCATATAAGTAAAAAATGATGTAGCGTCAGAGTGATAATGCTGAGAAGAAGGAGTAAGGGAGGAGGGCATGTAGGTATTGCTCTGTGATTTGTTTTGGTGGTGGCTTGGTTTTTTGGGTTGTGGGTTTGGGGTTTTTTTGTTTGGTGGGTTTTTTTGTTTTGTTTTTTGTGGCAGTTCTGATGTTTGCCATGTTTTGAAACCGAACTGAAGGTGTACGTTACCTGGAAAACCTTCAGTTTGCTCAGAATTTTTATTAAGAAAATTTGGACAAAGAAACTTGACTGTTGGAGAAGCTGTGAAAGGTTGGTTGTTTCTTCTTTTTCTCTCTTTCTCGGAAGAGTGTAGCAATGACTCTCAAGCTATCTGGAGGTGGGGGAAGGGAACAGGAAACGAAAATTTGGCTAATTCAGTCTAATCCATACTTGATCTAGTCACCTTACTAGGGAAATTCCTTCACCCTTATTGCTTTGAAAATGTACCAGCTTGCATATAAAAGATAGGAACTAATTGTAAATCTTGCACATTTCACAGAATTGATGTTACCTTGCTGTTCTGCTTCAGGTATCTGTGGTATGTCATAGGAATGCAGCAGAGAACCAAAGTTCAACTTAGTCTATTTATCCTGCATTCATCTGAAGCCTCCAGGAAGACAATCCTGACTTTGTGGCTCTGAAAATTCAGCAGCAGTGCTCCTGCTTCCTAGGGGAAAAATGAGGGAGAAATTAGCTCTAAGTCCATGCACCTGACAAATGGTGCCACAGGAATTAGACTAAATTTTGCATAACTTTTAAGTAGCTGATTTCCTAAGAAGGATCTATTTTTCTGGTTGTGCTCTTCTGTGTGGTAAAAAGAAACACAAATACATTAATGCTAAGGTGAATTATTTTTTTTTTCCCAACTATGTCCTTAAGCAAGTTAGAATTATTCTATCCAGTTGGGAGAACTAAAGCAGGCTGAAAGAAGCATTGCTGCTCTGTTATATGTGCACGCCATCTGACAGGAAGGCTGGGATGCTCTTGGGGACTGCACATGGAGTCCACACACGCTGTCCATTGCAGAGTCCCATTCTGTGGGAATTCCTCCTTGATCCAAAGGCCATGAAACTGAAGGAGACAAAAGGTGAGAGAATATGAACTCCAGTGAGTTGTCTTCATGGGATGACTGTGGTGAACCGGTCAGCCCTAGTTATTGCTGGGGTCTGTTTTGTGTGATGTTTGCAAACACACAAGTTTGCAGCTACAGCAGACCAGAAAAAGAAGTGTTCTTTATTTCAGTCATGCTGGGAGAAGGCTCTCATCCAAGTCAAATTTTGTCTTGACCAGCTGATGTAGTGTACACAGTTTGTCCCTGCCTGTGGTGTTTGTAAAGCCATGCTATGCATTGACGTGATCACAGAATATTTGAGCTTGTGATCTCCTGTGTTGTAACTGTGGTGAGGATAAGTCTAAAGGACAGTCCTTCACACAAGAACAGTGTAGCTACACTACAAGGTGCAACGTCGATGTTAAGGGGTAACCCTTTCTTTCTTCTGTCCAAAGGAATTGACCCCCTACTGAACTTTTTGGCTGTGAGAAGGGAAGAATATTTGACCTTAAATGACTTGCACAAAGACCAAGAGGGAGACTGTCAGGCTAGGTCTTACAGGCAGCCTGGCTCCTGATCCTCTGCCTAAGTCACTAGACCATATGTCTCTCTCCATTCATGCTGAATGAATTCTCAGACTGTGCTACATTTCCGCCCTTGAATAATAATCTTTAATGAAAAGGAAAATGAGAAAACAAGGTAATGACAGATAGCACAGAGAAAACATTGGGAAGTGAAGAAAGAAATGTCTGGGAGTAATAGTAATGCTGGTATTCCCATGTTAAAGATTCAAGAGCTTTCTGACTGTTGTAGAAGCAAAAACTGTAATTGCTGCAGTCCACAGAGATTTGGGCAGTGTGAGGAATTTAAGTTGAACACTAATGGTCCTCACCTTTGTTCTCAAAAGATACCTCCAGCTCCTTCCTGCAAGGTGTGAGGTGGTCTCCGAGATGCAAAATGTCCCTTTGCAGGTTTAATCCTGTAGTTAATTAATCTGAAAACCTTCCTATCTGGACTGGCTGGTTAAGAGAACTTATTACTGAGACACCAATCTCAAGGAAAATAGACAGGCAAAACTCCCAATTATATAATCAGGTTTATCTGTGCCAGAACTGCATGAACATGCCCTTAGTATCTGCTTCAGTTCCATGTCTGCTGTTCCTTTCACCCAAGCACAACCACCAGTGATTCTACAGGCTCTTAAATCACTCTTTCTTTCAGACTGTATGTTTTTTTATAACTATATTCACCTCCCCTGCTCCCTCCTCTGTTTTGAGGTCAGTTGCTTGTGACATACTGTGTTCTATCTGGTATGTGCAAGTAACCACTTCTGATTTCAGAGAACATGGTTTTAATTAGCTCTCTTCCTTTCCTTTGGTTGCTGAACAGAGCTGGCCTCAGGTGGAATTTTTTAATTGTGCTATTGCTGTCTGTTACACAAGCTGGAGTGCTGTTTCTTAGAGTAAATTTGTAGCAGAATTCACAAGACTGGTCAAAACTACTTAAAGCCATGTGAACAGTTATTTTTCATATGTGTATAAAAGCATGCACAGCAAGTCAGGGAGATACAGCCCTTCCTCTCGGTTTGCCTGATTTTACTACCCTTTTTTATTATTTACCAAGCTGTTTTGCTGACATGATTGCTTATGGCTGCACAGTGGTGGTGCTGGAGTTACCTATTTCTGCTACCTCTTTAGGAACTCGTTTTCCAAGACATTCGGGGAGCCACAGGGTTTCCCTTTTCCCTTCTCTCACTGGCATCAGTTCTCGTGTTTGACTTACCTTTGCCTAAGTGATCCAGTTTGCTACTTCGTCAGATTATTTTTTTTAAATTTTATTTTGCTGTGCTGGCTGATAGCTGGGTGAGCAAGCTTATGGATTCATGGGGAAGTCTGGCAGCTACCAGGCCTGGCACTAGGGAAGCGGGGAGAGTGCACCGTAGGTTGGGCAGAGATGACAGTGTGGGATAACTGCTTTGGCATGGTCAGCTGTTTAGCCTGGCTCACTGCACTTGAGATTTGCAAAGGGAAAAGCTGTCTGCCTCCTTTTTTCGGCCAGATACAAACTACTAGGGCACAGGAGAATTATTCTTGTCTTAGAAGTAAAGCAACTGAAAACAGCACCGTGGCATGAAGCAGCAGTGACTGGAAAACCTGACTGCTGATTTCCTTTACTGTGACAGGCTTGTGAAAACACCAGGCTCAGACAGTGCAGGAGAGAATAACTCTCTACAACTTCATGGGCATTTTCCTCAGTATATCTCATTGGTGGGTGTTTTTGGTGATGGATGTTCTTTGGTTGCTTTTTAAAAATTATTATTTCTTAAGGCCTTGCTCTAAGCTATTTAAATACACTCTGGAAAAAGCTATCGTTAGTTTAAATATACCAGCCTCTTATCTATACAACCCTCAGAACCTCCTATCTCCAAGGCATTGGTTTCCAAGATTTGGGTGGGTTCCTGTGAAGATAAATCACATCAGAGGCATGACCTTTATCCTTGGTGCTATTTAAATAGCTTAAATATCTACTGACTACATGCCTTGTGATTTCAGTTGCTGAAAAGTGAACACTAAAGAAAGGAAGAGTTGACCTACAGTGTGTCAGATTGGTGATATCTTCGTTTATTGAGTTCTGCAAATACAGATGGCATTTTTCCAACAAATTCTCCTCTCAGCGCTACTGTATTGTAGCTGGATACTTTTGAGAAGGAATCTGTGCATCCATATGGATGCCTAGCAAAAGAAAAAAGAGACTAGCATCTATTGTAAATGCTAGAGTTGTTCAGGGAAAGATGAAGATAGAAGTGAAACAACTGGGAACCTTTTTTTCTGCAAGTAAACATGCCCTAGTGATTGGTTCTTAAGAACATTTTAAAATTCCTGTGTAATTCAGCATTTTTGTGGGGATCTTCTGTTGGAAGAGAGGATGGAGCTGTAACTGATCATGTCAGGAAGGTGTAATCCAGAGCATCATAGTCAGTACATATAAGGTACTTCCATTTGCCTCTTAAAGAGCAGGAGATTCAACATATTACAGAAAACTACAGCAAAATGTATGGCACTCCATGTCTTCTATACTTACAAAATAGATCTGCTGGCATAAACTCTTCTCTGGAATAATCTATTCAAAACAAATCCCTGTTTTTGTACTTCAAAGAGCTGTGGAAAAAAAATACTTAATGTAAGCCAGTGTGATGCAATATCTACTTGAGTTTGGAGACTGTGAAACTGAGAACTGACCAACACTGATGTGTGAACTGTAGCCTATTTACTAGACTGCTCAAAGATGAGAAACACTAAGAACAGCACTAAACTGAGGCTTGTGGGTCAGTGCAAGGAATTTAGAAGATGTATATGTGGTGCAGGAAGAGAACTAAGTCTTCTGTCCCATTCCTCTAAACCTACATCAGACAGTGTCTTTGAAGATTCCTGACTGTCATCTCAGATGCTGCTTCTGCAATAAGATCTGTGAGAACAGAATTCTGTTTATGGAAATTTTGTTTTGTCCTCAGATTATAAGACCCCTTGCATAAGGTCTTTGGCCGTGTTCCTCTCAGCATAGGCTAGACTGTTGATATTAAACAAAATGTAAACTGTAATCTGGCCTTTATAACACACTTCAAGCTAGCAAAACTTTATTTTGGAAATTAAGTGCTGAGGTATTACCTCTTCCCAACTTTGATATATTTCTCATCATTCTACATCTTTGTCTGAGCATTCAGATAAAGCTGATAAAGGACAGCTGTCTGTGAAGGAACTGATTTCTGCCTGGCTGTTTGGTCAGAATATGGGCAGTGAATAGAAGATGTTCCTGGTTTTGTAAATATAATCTCTCATGTTACGAGAACTGGTTTATATTAGTTGCTCTGCTATTTGAAAATTTGTTATCCAACCTGGTAGTTCTGAAAAATTAAATAATCTGTGGAGTGTGCATTGGTTTTGCCATTTTGCTTTTTACAAACAAATGCTTCACTTTTCTTGAGTTGGTGAGTTGTTTCTCATAAATACATAGGGCAACACATATAAATGGTTCGTGCAAAAACAAAGCATAGTGTCTCTCTAAAGTTCTGAGGGTCTCCTTCCTTCTGGACAACTGACTGTAGAGCTTTTTCTGATGATCAGAAAAATTTCAGAGCCATGACATACAATGAATGATATTTAATATCTGAAATATTTTCAGAAATAGTTCTCATAACTGCAAATTAAATTAAAGGTCAACTCCTGAATGTCCTTTTCCTGCCTTTGGATGGTTGTGTAATGTTGCTGTGAACCTGCAAATTCACAGGGCAGTGGCAACAGAATTTCACTAGTGAGGTGATCCCATCTATAATTTGCTTTTATAGTCTAGGGTTTGTTTCTGATAATATTTAGAAAGTGCTTGGAATTAAATGGCACAGAAATTTGTATAATTGTGACATCCATTCCTCCCTGAGAAATTGTATAACCTGGAGGAGCTGTACAACTGTAAACCAACAACATAGCCTGTGTCCCTATGAAACAGTAAAGAGCTAGAAGAAGATTGATTGTGTTTCTGTGGTTGCACACTACTGTTTGCACTATAGCTCCACTGTTAGATCAGCAGGGAAGGTCTCCACAAATTCTGGCAGTCTCTGGAAGCCATAGGTTTTGAACAGTGTTGAAAGGCCTAGTGGGTGACCATGAAGATACAGTTACAGGTGAAAGAAATCATTCAACTAGCACCCTAAGCCTCTGTGATGCTGACAAAGGCATGAAAAAAATTTCAGACTTTCTGCTGTATCTTACCCTATCCATAACTTAACTTTTTTATATTTATCCATCCTACTGCTTCTTGGTCCTGCTTTACCTTATGAAATTTTTGGGTTTCTCTTAACAGAGTTATTTCTGTAAATTCCCTTTCCAAAGTTGTTATCTTGGGTTAATGTAAACTCTCTCAGCATGAAAGATAATGTCTCTGTTTTGTAATTTTAAGTGCTGTGTACTTCGGTGGTACTATAAAATAATTATCATGAATAACATAGGAGCTCATTTGGGTTACAGATTTCTAGTGTTATAATCAGATTGCCATGGGAAGTACCTAAACTTCTAGCTGTTGCTTATATATAACAATCCTCACTATTTATTGTGATGGTTTGAAAGAAGCTTAATTGTAAATGACTACACAGTTTGGATGTGCAGTTTGCTCAGATTGACTGGCAGCCTTTGTGCAAAACAGGCCCAGAGCTGGAACAGCGAAACTGTTGCAGATCAGGACTGAGCTGGATTGGCACTGAGGTGTGGGAAGCTCATTTAATGCAAGTTGTAGCTGGTGGTATCAGTGCTTTGCTTTCATGAGCATAGAGCTTAACTTTGCTGCCAGCCTGGCAACTTCCCACTGGGATAATGTAATGCAGCTGTAAGATTGTTTTGGCTCTGTGCTAACTCCTTCCCATACCTTTTTTTAATAGTCTATCTCCTGCCTTTCCCGGTCTAGTCATAAAACCATTCCTAACATTCATTCTAGTTTTAAGATGTAATAAGGGCATGGCAGTTGATAACAGAGCCCACACCCTTCCATAAAAAATACACTTTTCAGCAGTGAAATATGCTGCCTTTCTTGGGATTTTGAGAGTTGATTCTGGGGATTGAGTTTTCCTTTGATTTGTTCTTTCTCAGTTAGCTATCCCTCATATCACAAGGCTGGCTAAGGTGCAGTTTGTGTATCTCTGTGACTGTTTAAAAACAGAGGGACTGTAGGAATGGCATACCAATCTAGCTTGCTTGAGTCTTATCCCATTTAGAAGTGAAGTTCTCTTGGAAGACAGGACTTCAGGTTCTTTGGTTCTGCCTCCTTCATAAAATCAGGACTAAGTTTGGTGCTCTGAGTCTAGGTGCATAGTCATGGGTGCTCAGTTTGACATAGTTGTCTCAATTGTTTTCTATCAAAGGTAATTATTGATGTTGTAATTCAGTTGTCAGTAACAGTAGAATGAAGTTTGTTCTTTTAATCTTAACTAGAAGAGGCTCAGTTTCTATTTATTGCCCACCTTTCCAGACCTTGACTGTCAATAATGCAAAGCATTTGAGAATATTATAGTAAGCTTCTTCCTCCTTTCGTAGCCTCAGACCTAGAAGGACTAATAAAGCTTTTAAAATCAGGATAAAGCCTTCTTTCAAGGCAATGAGAAACGATCAAAATAAGGGTAAGGCAAAGGTAGCTAACTACACTCCACATCTGACTGCAACCTTCTTGCTCAGAACCTGCAACAAAAAGCCTCCCAACGCATCCTTCCTCATGTAATTATTTTCTTCTGGAACTTGACCTTTAAATGGAAATCTAAATAGTTTTGATTTCTTGGGGGGAAACCACAAATATGGAGGAGCGTACACTATAGCAGTGACAAAGGTTAGTGTCTGCAGAGGCTGAAACAGTGAGACAAGAATTGTGAAAACAGCACTCTCCTGCTTAATTCCTTTTATATGGTACATGGGCCAAGGTACAAATTTGAGAAGCCAATCTCAGAGGGAAAGGAGGGAGACTGTTTTTGCATGTCTAGCCCTTTCTTAGTAAGATGGTAAGATCCGTTCCCCTCTACAGCCAAGGTGGTAAATTGTTCCTTGTTTCTCTTCTAATGATTTTCTCTGTCCTAGCCCTGGCAAGCCATTCTTGTTAGGGGACGTTTCTTTCTGCCACTTTCACTGGTGCCATTGTGTTACAGATTGGTTTGTGAGCCTGTGCAAGACCTGCAATTAAGATCTGCAAAAGATCTGGGAGAGTTTGTCTAGGTTTCTTCCAAGTCATCCCCAGAGCTCACAGACCGGCCTTGTTCTTTGCCTTGTGCCTTTCTGTTCTGGCCAGCAGGAGGGTTGGAAGGAGGCAGGAATCAGGCATGGGGGCTCAGGATGAGGGTTAAATAAGTCCTTAGGAGACAGAAATTACACTTCTAAATAACTGTTCTGGTTTTCAAAATATGCTGCTGTTAGGAGCAAGCTTGTTGTCTCTGTGTCCTTAGCACTGACTGAGTATTGGGAAATTCAGGTTTTGGGTTGTTTTTTTTTTTTTTTTAAAGATTTGCCCTTGTTGTCTTGACAACATGGAATAGGAAAGCAGCAAGAGGTTATCAAGTAAATGTGTATTGGAAATAACCGGTCAGTGTCTGGGGGGTGGCAGGGCGCAGTCACCAGCATGTAAAGGCAGACATCCGCAGGATGCTTTGGGTGCCTGAGATATTTTTATGAATGAAAGGTGCTTATGACAGGAATGTATGCTGGAATAGGCAGTGCTAATGTAGAGTCTCTGCCATCTCTTTATCTTCTCCAGTAAATCTGCCCCTGAAGATAAATGTTTGATAGCATTCCTATTCGGTTGCACTTGTTAAAAGTGGTTGAACTAATGACCCATAATCAAATAGATCCATTCGGAGAGAATAGCACTAAGGGTTCAGTCCTGTGTTGCTGATTTAGCAAGATCTCTGCTTAATTTACTGTGTTTCACTGTTGCAGCTCTTGCTCACTGCTCAAACCATAGGATTTACCTGGGCCTAAATGTAGCTCACCTTTCAGTTGCAAAAGGGCAATGATTTATTCATATGAATAAAAATTAATAAAATTATTACATGCACTTAAGAATCAGTAAATGTATGAGACACAAATTTGAGTTGTTGCTTCATTATGATTTGGTCAGATGAATAAAATGTGTAGTAGTAACTCCACACACAAACTTTTGGTGCAAATACCTGTGAATGTCAGTCTGAAATTTGCTTTGGTCAGTAATGCTGGTGCACTAAAGCAGCTTTTTCCTGCAAACATTAAAGAAAGGTGGAAATGTGGCTAAAGTATATTTGTATCACACTTCAAACAAATACCTGTGGAATTCTTTCTATTTGGTAAACCAAGTGCTCCTAATCACTTCAATGGGAATCTGTCTGGTTTAAGGAATGCAGTATCCTGACCTAAGACCCCCGCTAACACTTAGATGTAATGAGACCCACTGAACCATGTGGGACTACTTATGCACATGAGTAATTTTATGGACAGCTTTGTGCTATATGCAGGTCCAGAACAGTGATTATGACTGCAGTCTCTGATTTTTTGATTGCTAAGTAACAGACTTATGTGTTAGCTGGAGTGATAGTGACCCCAGTCACGTTTTTCTGCTGCTGCATTGGGGATGGTCTCCTCTGTAATCTGACTCTTGTAGGCAACAGTTGCTTTCATAAATCCTTAAAAATCTTCAAGAAGCTATTTACTCACCACTTACTTGTTACATTTAAATGACTGTCATGCCTGTGTTTCAGGAACTTCCTGTAATAAAAAATAAATGCATAAATAAGCAAGCCCCCCCTCATCTGTTGTCACTCAATTATTTGCTTTGTTAGAAAGTTCTGGAGTTCAGAGTAATGGTAATTGAAGTGGGTGGAACTGTGTGGGGAGAGAAATAACTAGTTTTATGAGATTCTTTTTCAAGAATTGCTTCCAAATTTGAGGTGTTTTATTGCCAACTCAGAAGGTTTTCTTGCTTGCATCTCTTTATACAGCAAATGTGTTGAGGCAACTGGATCCTGATACCTCAGCTTTTGCTCTCAGGTTTTGCAGCCTTTGCAGTAACATATAGTGAGGACCTGAACTGAACAGTGACTGATAGGAGTAATTTTCTCACTGTTACTAAATAGCCTTTAATTTAGTAAATTGAGATACCAAGTCAGGCCCCAGGGAAGGACACAGCAAAACAGAGCAAAGAGATTCCCTTCACAGCCTAAGAATTGTTGTCTGCTTTACATGACAGTGGCTGATGTATCAGAACATCTGCAGCAAAACTGAGATGTTTCATATGCTTCATTTCACAAACCTTTTTTCTTAATTGCAAATGTGTAAAGCAAGCCCAAGGCAAGGAAAGGAAGTTGCCTAAGTAGAGAATATTGATTTTTTTTTTTTTATCCTCTTTGGTGAGTTAAACTAGTTCCCATCTTCTAAGAAGAAGAAGATGTGGAAGATCATACACACCTTTCAATGTAAGCATTTCTATTTAAAGCTCTACCTAAACCTCTGTTTTCCTGCCTGGTATCCTTCATTTATTCCTCTGTTTATCTGGCTAGATGCTGATTCACAAGTTTTACTAGAAATAAACTGCTTACTTGAATCAGACTGGTTGGTCATTGCATCCCATGTCTTCAGGACTGCCTATTATTGCAAATTCACTGAAAATTTCATTTTCTCCTGAATGTGACAGGGTAGGACTTCATCTGGATACCTGTACAAACCACAAAGGGGTGTATGTGGGGTGAATTACCAGAGCATTCTGGGAAACAAAAAATTCAATTTTTTGCAACAGAGTATTTGTAGGGAGAAGCAGCTTCTTTTAATAGACTTACTGACATAACGGGGAGGAGATAGGTAAGCTTCTGGGCCCGCAAGCCCTTTTCCAAGTCTGCTAACTACCTACCCACTTAATGCAAGATGTGCTTATGTTTTCCCATAAATGTTTTGTGTATTACCTCATACTGAATGTATACGAATACTTGTACATTACATCACTCACTCTGTCAATCAAAGAGCTTTCATTTTCATGTAAATATCTGTGAAGATTGGCTCTGGTTTCAAAAGGTAAATCAGCCTCCTGCAATGAAATTGAGATCATCTTGAGCAGGGTCTATACAGTTTTCTCTGTGTCTCTGTTTGTTGAGTGAGTTTTAATAGCCTTATTGTTTAAAACAAACCCAAACCACAAACAGAACAAGCAAGCAAGTTACAGCCCCAGAAACAGAAATTAAATTGTTTTCTCCCTTCTAGAAAGGGGACAGCATAAGCAGTGCCAATTCCCAGGTATACAGATCTACTGATACGCAGATAACACCCAATGACAGGATAGGTCCACGCAGATCTGCAACTGCTTTAATAAAGCAGTGGCAGAGGTGTTTGTGTAGTGGTAGGCTCAAGGATGAGACTGGCCGGGGTCTGGCTAATGTCACACAGGTGAAATAAAATTTGCATATCAGAACTGTGGAAGCTCTGCCCCCTCTCTCCTGTGTGTTCAGGCAATGCAGGGGTAGGATACATCTTCTGTGTTTCGCCTTTGGGAGACTGCAATGGGAGGTTGAATTTTCAGCTGAGGGAATGCCACTGTCTCGACTGACCTCTGTTAGCGTCTGCCTGCATGTACTTAAGGGGACTCCATAGGCTGAACCAAGAGCAGGGTCACAGTCACAAACCTCTGTAGAAGTGACTCAAAACTCTAGATGGCCAGTTTTAATCTGATGTTCCACAGACCAGAGCTTGCCCATGCCCCTTTCATCTGAGACCACTTCTCAGATTTTTGCATAACCTCATATGCTGCATTTTGTGTGACAGTCTTCAAGTGCTGCTGTGAAACTCAGGAATAGCTGATGAACTTTGTGTGTGGTTTTACCTCCTTACTAACGAATAGCTCCCCAGACTTTCAAGAAGGAGGCAGTGTAGCTTTTTAGTTCTAAACAGAATGATGTAGGTTGTTTCTTTATAATACAGAATTAAAATAACATCAGTTATAGTTCTGTGTCTTTTCAAGTATCTATACCTTTTCTGCAATCTTCTAACATGAATAAGGAATGCAAAATGATCATATAAGAGGTCTGTTCTAATTATAAGCATATTTTTATCCATATAAAGGACTGTTCTAGTCACCTTGAATTTTCCCTCCAGAGAATGGCTGCTAAAAATTTCATGTGATTTTGCTCTAAAATACTAGAGGGCCCTGTAGCTGATTGTCCTATAACAATAAATATAAAGACTTTGCCTTATGTGTGGTATAATGAGGAAATTCTTGATATTTTTGTAGAGTGATAGCATTTACATTTTTGCAGTAAGAGGGCAACTTGGTATCTGTGACCTGATGACTTTTACTTGTTTTTTAAAAAACTTTCATACATCCCTTGTGAATCTCCTGGCTAGAATAGGAAAAAAACCTCCACTGTTCTTCAGTAGTCTGTTTCTGAATACTTAAAAACTGTAAATAAAATTGGAAAGGCTTTCTTATTCCAACTTAGAAGAATATCTTTGCTCAGAATCACTAACTTGCATTCCAGTTATTTTAAACTGCTGGCTCTAGCTTAGTCTGTTACTCCTTGAGAAATGTGTTAGGATTTTTTTTCTTTAGTTGAAATATTGACATGAAGTCAACATCACTGTTATTGATGTAGTTTCATATTATAGAAAGCAGATAGGAACCTGATTTTTCAAAATTACTGAACTATAAGAATGTCATTATAAATGTGGAATCATTGTTTTGGGGATGGGTGTCATCCTAAACAGTTAATGGATGCAGTATCCAAAGGTAGAAAGTACTATCTGTCCACTCTCCTTTCCAACTTCAATGTTGGGATCATTGCAGAAAAGGCTTTTTTTCATTTTTAAGGAGATTTTCACTAATGGAAATGTTTGCTTTTTCAGGTGTCTGATCCTGCAAGAACTGAGTGGCTTCTTGCTATAGAATAGAGTCTGGAAAACTCTATGCAAGTGGAAGACTCCGTCACTGAGGACTCATCTTCCATGCAGTACTGAACAGCTGCCCGTGGTCTGATGTGGCTGAGATCTTCAGGCAAACATACAGAAAGGTAAACTGAGATGATGGGAATGTCTCACCTCAGGGGACTGGGGGAAAGTATGATATGTGGACAGTGAGAGAACCTGCTTCAGTGGGACTCTCCTCTGAAGCACAAGTGAAAAGGGAGACAGACGGCACAAGGGCGGGTGCTTGTTCCCAGGAATAAACTGTGAGTTCTGTGAATGGCAGGTATGAGTCCCGAAGGTGTGTAGTGTCATCCCAGGGTGTCTGGGTGCTAGACAGTAATATGGCCACCAGTGTAGTCTGACGGAAATACGTGCAAATGGATTGTTAACACATGCATTGTTAAGAGGACTGACTCACCAAAGACATCTGTAACAGCTAAACGATTTCTGTCCTTCAAAGAGGGGAGTGCTGGCTAGGGCAAATGTTGCCTTAACTGCATTTCAAAGAGGAGCTAGTGCAGAAGTAACTTGCTTCAAAAGGTCTCCCACGGGCTACTGGAGAGAACTCATCTTCCTCCGCTAGTGGCAGTTTTGCCGTTGACTTTGCTGGGGCCAGCATTTTGGGAGTTAAGATGAGAGAAAGATACATTCTGATGGAATTTGGAGTGGTTTTTATGGTCCTTTGTTTCAGTGCCTGTGGTAACTTGGAATGAAAGATGTATATGGAGTTAGTGGTAACTGCTGGAAGGAAAACTGTTTTTGGCCTTTTCTTGCTGTCCACAAATAATCATCGTCAGATTTAAAGAATAAATTACCTAAGGAGAACAGAAGCATTTAAATGCTGCCATTTGTATTTTAGCTGTTCCTGAGCTTGTAATGTTTAACTTCTCTGGTTTTGGTGAAGATATTTGTGGGCTTTTAATAATTGTGCTTAAAAAGATTGAAAGAATGAGAAAATTTGAACAGCATGTTAAATTGGAAATCTGTGAGAAAACATTTGTAGAAAGAAAACAATATTAATTGTTGATTGTAGAGTTCAAGGGAAGACATGCTGGGGACTGTCTGGTTTTATTTTTCATAAAATACTCGGTTTTAAGATATGGTTTGAGACAAATGGTATAATAAGCAGCACTTGTCTCTCTCAGAGCAAAGACTGTTTTCTAGAAAAATCTGATAATGATGAAGAAAATATGTGAGCTATACACAATGTTTAGAGTATTCCAGTTGGTTATTTGTATATTATGACTTTTTACCTCATTCAATATTCACCTTAAAGTTCTTGATTTTCAAATTATTAAGCAAATGCTCATTTCTGTCTGTGTTGATATACCTGTGGTAGCTTTTGGGAAAGATCATAAA
Source organism: Porphyrio hochstetteri (assembly GCA_020800305.1). Classification (NCBI taxonomy): domain Eukaryota; kingdom Metazoa; phylum Chordata; class Aves; order Gruiformes; family Rallidae; genus Porphyrio; species Porphyrio hochstetteri. The sequence goes on along the minus strand of CM036910.1, from coordinate 14,488,428 downwards.
CGTAACTTTTAACATATTTTAAAATATAAGTTAGCATATAAAACCACCCTTGCTGTAGTTTAGCCCCTGTGGCAACTAAGCACCACATAGTTCCTTGCTCACACATGCCTCACCCTTGTGGTGGGATGGGGGGGAGAACCAGAAGGGTAAATGTGAGAAAAGTGATGGATTAAGATGAAGACAGTTTAATAAGTAAAGAAAAAGTTTTGTATGCTAGCAAAGCAAACCAAGGAATTCATTCACCACTTCACATCAGCAGGTAGGTGTACAGCCATCTTTAGGGAAGCAGAGCTCCATCACCTGCAGTGGTTACTTGGGAAGAGAAATGTCACAACTGAACATTCCCCTTTTCCTCCTCCTTCCATCAGATTTATATGCTGAGCGTGATGTTGTGTAGAATATCAATGAATCATAGAACGGTTTTGGTTGGCAGAGAGTTCAAAGATCATCTAGTTCCACCCTGCTGCTATGGGCAGGGACACCCTTCACTAGCCCAGGTTGTTCAAAGGCCCATCCAACCTGGCATTGAACGCTGATAGGGAGGGAAGTTAGGCTCAGCTGTTTGGTCAGTTGGGGTCAGCTATTCTGGCTGTGTCCTCTCCCAGATTCATGTGTACCCTCAGCCTACTTGCTGGTGGGGTTATGTGAGATGCAGAAAAGGTCTTTGCTCTGTAAGCACTACTCAGCAGTAACGTGGTTGTAGGAAATTGTAACTTCTGTTTCAAACATCTGTCTCTCTTTTGATAGTCTTAAACAGCCTCTGCAACACTAATTGTCTGCAAATAACATTAATCCTTAATTTTAACAAAGATCAGGTATCTTCAGCTGTTAATAATGGTTCAAAATGGTTTTAATGCTAGCAGAGATATTACTTTGGCTTGAAGCTTTATTTTTAGCAATAATAGCAAATGCAGTTTGTGTTCAGGTGGTTTTAAATATTGTGATGTTTCTTACTGAAGGGGACATTATTAATGCTATGCTAGACTTGCTTTCCCTTTTCACATAAGGCATTGATACTTTACACAATCTCTTCCTAAATGAAATGTTTTTCACAGGTCTTCTGCTAAGTAAATATTGCTGGTTTTAGGTCTTTTTTGTAATACAGTTTTAACTTGAAACATAACATTTCACAATGAAATATATGTATTTTGATCTAAACTAGAGTTCTTCCCCCCCAAATACAATTACAGCATGTTTTCATCCTGTGCAGTCTAGGGGTATGCATTCAAATAGGTTTGGTCGAGGCTGCCAGAGTGTTTCCCAGTTGTGTGCCTGGCTTCATCCGTGCAACAGAAATGAGCTGAGATGCCTTCTCATGCTTGGGGTGAGAAGAGCATCTCTGCTTTTATTGTGAATTCCTTTGCTTTAAAGGATTTTAAAGGCTTTAAAGGATGCAGAAAAGTGCCCTGTGATTAGCCGTGGTGCTGGTTTGTAGCTTATAGAAGGCCCTCATGCTCAATATTTTTGCTTCTGAAACCCACTGGAAAAGGTGCTATGAGAGTGGTTCTTCATGACCATGTCCCTGTTTGCAGATAAAGGTTAAGTTGTTCTAAGCAGACCCCAAGGAAAGTGATATTAATTTCAACCCCAGATTGACTGGGGGGCAGAACGCACAAGTTGCTGCTGTGGCAGCAGAAGTGTTTCCCATCTGTATGGGATAAGAAAAGCTAAGTAAAGTTAATCCTTCACACGCGTCTACACGACACCCAGGAAACACAGAAGAATGCACAGAAATCATGTGCAAGTTGTGGAAACATTGACTCACTGAGTGTGCAGTTTTGCTTTTCATAGCAAAATTAGTAAATTGTCTTGTAAGAAACTTGGTTAAAATAGACTTCTGACTGCCAGCTTTGCACATTGCCTAACAAAGTAACAAAGAACAGCTTGTTACACTATGCTGTTTCCCCTACCCCCACCCAGTTCTTCCTTGTATTATTTGGATGGGGGGAGTATGATCTCTGGAGCTCTGTGTGTGTAACTGGAGGCATAATTTGACCTTTGAGACCTTTGCTACTGTGAATGATACAAGAAAAATGAAAATTACAGTTAAAGTTCAGGTACCAGATCAAGTTTGAGAAATGCACAGTTCGAGAAAACGTACTTTTTGCTAGTCTGCTTTGCTATGACTTGCCATGGCTTGGGCTGTTAAAACCCCAAGCAAACCCTTCTACCAAAACAAAGAGACAATGCAGGGAACATGTCAGTGCAGTAACAGGGTAGTGCAGAATGTCAGGAAAGGAAAGAAGTGGGGAGAATATTTTTTGCCTCTTTCCGAAGATGTCTCACTGATTGACTAGAAATTGATTGATATCCTGTAGGGCAGGGCCCTAACTCTGCCTGCTCGCCTGCAGCTTCCAAGGGGACAGCTGCAGTGCAGCAGCAGTTTGAACATGCCCTGGCTTTTGCAAGGGGCATTAAGAGACTGAGAGGATTTGGAAGGGCTGCAGAGTTTCTACCTTGTGCCATCTCTGTGTCCTAGGGAGGGTCAGAATGCTCCTGGGTCGGTGCAGGCTGGACCGCAGTTTACGTGACAATTACAGCCAGAGTGGGATTTGCTCAGGTGATCTGGCCCACATGTCTAATGGTGCAGCCACTTTCTTCTGCAGTAATCTTTTTAAAGCCCCCCAAACCCAGATCGCATTGATTGCATTACTGCACCAGCAATCACTAACTGTGCTGCATGTTATTGAATCCTAACATGCATCCTTATTTTTAACAGCAAAAAAGGTATCTGAGACACAAGTTCTATTTGTTCTTGTTTTTTGCATTTTTCACTCTTGTTTTGTGCATGTGATGGCCCTTGCTAGTAACAAGACTTTCTCCTTTCCCATCAGCTAGCCTGCAATTTAGTTTTTTGGAGATTGCATAACCTGTCTGTCACAAAATGATTCATATTGGCCAGCCGAGGTGCATAGCAGAAATACCTGAGCAGATTACAAACTAGCTGCCTCTTCCTTTTTGAGACTGCAAGGGAAAGGAACACATGGTTTACAGTTGGCAAATTCCAAGGCAGCTTTGACGTTTGTTAGCACACAATATCCCTAACCCCTCCATAGCTGTGCTGTGATCTCTCCTGTTGTTTGGGACAAGTGAGCTTGCTGTGCAGACATTAGTGGTATTTTGTGTATGAGCAGAAGGGATTCTGTCTCAGTGAGAAAAATGTTGACTGGGTCCTGTTCTTCAGTTTTTCAGGACTGTTTGAACTTTGAGAGCTACCTGTGTAAAAGTAAAAGTGATCTTTTGGATTGTTTGTGTTAAACACATTTGAAGCTGAATGGAACAGAAACATCTGAATTATGGACAAACTGCAAGACAGACAACTTCACCATCAGGAATTATGATGAGGCAGCCTAGTGAAGTGCTGCTATGATACTCTTGGAAACATAAAACTGTGCAGTGTTAGCAATCTGTATCATCAAAGCAGAAACACTTTTTAGAAAGGATTTTCACATTCTTAGAGGCCCTTAAAATAATAGTTTATATTGTCATCTGGTAATTCAGAGAATGATGAGGCTGATAACTGACCGGGTCGTCTGTAGCACAAAAGTAAATCCACTTTGATAGGTGTTTTCAAATGTACTGGTTGTTTTTCCTTTAGCATCAGGTTTTGGTCTCTTTTGGCACAGACTACCAAAACATAGCTGTGTGTCTCAATTTGGGTGCTCAGTTGCAAAGTTTATGTACAGGGTATTTTCAGTCATGATGCACAGGAGTGCACATATGTACAAATGAAAAGTGGTTGACAAAATAGGATCTTTTATTTGCGTTTTCAATACCATTCTGCCAGTTTCTAAACTTCCTGAGTGGATGTGTATTTCTTTACTCTCTCTGGTATGTGGGCAGCTTCTGGGGTGAATATGAACTGGCCTGGAATTCAAAGCTACCAGTTGACAAGAGCATGTATTTTATAGACGTGTAACAAAACACCTGCCTGCTGCAGTGAATGTGATGGCTTTGCTGCCTGTAACTTTCTTACAGAAAATCTTCAGAGTTTAGTTCTGCCACTGGTCTATTTTCTTTTGTTTTTCCTCAGTAAATTATTAAATTTCTTGCCAAGATTTGCCAAACGCTGCACATTGAGCATTAGATGTGCAATTGACTCCTGTGCCAGAGTTTTACATGGTTTTCAGTGAATGTAGCAGCTTTTTATCAGGCCTGCTTTCATTCATTATGTGGATGAAAGCCCTGCTGACTTCCAGGTGCTCTGCTTCTCATGCAGTACTCTTACTTCCACAGAAAAAGTGCCAGGTATTTTACCTGGCACGTGATGGCCTGTAGCAATGGGCCCATTTATGGGCTCACTGTGTGCAAGATGCAGTGTGATCTGTTGATCAGGAGGATCTGATGCATTTGGGTTCTGTCAGGGAAGGGGTCCCACACTGAGCTGATCCTCTGCTCAGTGTATCAGGCTGGGATACACTTGCCTTGTGCAATGGAAAAGTGGAAAATCCCAAACCCATGACTGGATTGTCTTACTACTACTGTGCTGATAGGAATATTGGAATACATCAAGATGTGTCTGTATGTAGGGTATATAATGGAGTTCTAATTCTCTTGATTTTCCTGCTTTTTCAATAGCATCTGGCACATGTGAACTTACAGAAATGAATCCCCAAGCCCCTTTTCCTCTGCATACAAGTGAAAAATTAAAAACAGTTCCCAAAAATTCCTAGGACTCCTGCTAAAAATATCGCACTAGTCTCCATGGCTTAAACAAAAGCAGTAATTATAGATTCCTTTCATAGAAGAAACATACAGCAGTGACTTACCTTTTGGCTTTTCCAGGAGGGCACCTCATGCAATCCCCCACAGGGATAGCCTTGAAAGTGCTGACTGGAAGGACGTTGTTCTTGGAAGCTTTAGCAGTGGCCTTGCTCTCTGTGATTTCCATGCTGGTATTGTTTATCCAGAGCCATCTAATTAATCTTTATTTTCGAATACATTTGCAGATGATGTTTCTTTTACAGTTATCAATCTGAAAAGATGAGCAATTGTAGTGACTTGAAGGAAATTTAATTAGAGTTGGTTAACCAAAAGTACAAATCACAGGATTTTGCTACAGAATTTAAGTAATGGATCTGCTACTGAACTTGTAGGGGCATATAGAAAAACATTTTTATAGTATCCTTTTGATGAATTATAATAGACACCATATTTTTCCTTTGCTCTTAGAAATAACTGTTCTGTCTTATATTCCACTGGGTAACTGTGTGCTCTGTTGAGTACTGAATTTTTAATGTCGATCCCTAGCTTATAGAAAATTTCTGCCTTACTGGCCTTAATACTTGTGAAGTATTGGGTGCACAACCACACTGTCTGTTCTTATGTGGATATTCTGTGTCAGGGTTTTGTTTCCAGTAACAACGTATTTGCTATAGAAGAAGTTTTAATTAGGAAGTTTAATTGGCTTCTTCCATTAGTTTGAAAACCTTTTTCTAGAAAATCTTTGTGTGTTTCAGTCACATAGCAGCACAAACACACTTGAAATAGCCCTGAGTTAATTTAAATGCTGTAAATAGTTTTGCTTATAATTTATCTTTCCTAAAAACTGTGAACTGCGTGTAATTGTGATGCTGAGGGATGCTGTGCCATTCAATAGGGCACATACAGAGCTCTTCTGGCTGAGTTCTTGTTCAGTTTGCACATTCTTTCCCGAAACTTCCCCTGAAGTTTTTGGTACAGTACAGTGTTAAATCATGTGCAGTGTCATCCACATCTCATCAGAAATGGCCACAGTTTAACAAAGATGTGAGAGCGTTATGATTATGTATACATCAAATCTTATTTTTAAAATGTGTTCAATGTCTTGAGCCTCTGTTGGTATAACTAATGCTGCAGCAGAGGCGGTAATCAACCTCTGCTGTCGTCTGAACGGTGCGGAATGTCGATGCAACATGCAGTTCAGGTATATTTCAATTGAAAGTTATTTTGGCCTATTTGATGTGTTTGTGATTTGGTGCCATTTGCTGAGGGATGAGCTTAGTGGTGAGTAGCTAGGATCTTGTTAGTTTTATAGCTGAACAGTAGTTAGCATGATTAACAGTAGGCAAAGGGAGCCTTTATTGATGTAGGCTGACTGGCCTTTCTTACAGTGGGCCTTCATGCTAGCATTTATTCTTCTTGCTTCTGCCTTCCTCTCTTCTCCAGAAAACTCTTAATTGCCTGTTGGGGATCGGGTGAAGCTACCTTGATGTATATCTGGATAGCCTCCAATGGCCATCTGGTGCTGCTTAGCTGTACCTTCTGGCCCAGAAATGAGATCATGCAGGGAAGGAGCCAACAAGTTCTCATGGCCTCTGGTCTCTGGCTTGGACGTGTAACAGAGAGCTCCTGGAGTAAGGGAGGTAAATGGAGACACTAGTCAGAGTTTTTGTGACTCATTCCCTTAACCAGTTTCTTGGAAGAAATACTTTCTGAATAGCTGTGTTACTGTTGTTCTTTGGTTTCTTTGTTTAGGTTTGTTTGGGGTTTTTTTTGAGGAGACTGGACTTGGCGAAGTCAGAATGCACAGTTGCTCTTAGTGGGATCTTTAAATTTCTGTTGAGATTGGGAACCTGACAAATACAACTTAATTCCTTGCCCTTGTGCAATGCTGAACTGGTATTTGCCAACTAGGATAGCCCACCAAGTAGGTGTCAAATTAGGAGCGTGTGCAAACATTTGGTTTAGCCTTTGTAATCTTAGGAAGTTGGGGGGAAATTGCATATGTTGCCTGTGTGATGTAGGTGGAACACTTCCTGTTTCATTGCATGGTGGGTTTCACACAGGTTTTTCTCTTCTTCCTCTATTTTCTTTTTTGTTAAATAATAATATGGATGACAAGCACCTATTTGATGAGTTTTTCTGCTAGATTTCTTAAGTGACACTGTAAATTCATTGACTCTGGTTATAACCTGTGTTACTGTGTAGTAGCTATTTTTACCATGTTTTCTGCACTTTCTTTTTCTTCTAATATGTCAAAATATTTAAGTAAACAGCTGTTGGTTGATCTGATGCACTTATTCTGAGACTGGATGTCATTAGCCAAATGAAAGTTACTACTTTCAGGTGACACGTCTGCCTAAGCAGACAGACAGATAAATATGACAGTCACGATAGAAAGAAAAGCTCAAGTGAAGGCTAAAATATTATGGCCTAGTTACAGATTCGGGCAGACCAACTGGCTCCTAAATGCTCCCTTCTCATTCTAAAACTCTGAAAGCACAGGGAGGAGGAGGGGTGTGGAAACTGGGGAGGCCAGAGGATGAACTGAAGGGAAAAGTAAAACAGAAAACTTTTGCTCTGTTTTCAGTTTCTAAACTCCTTATTTTGTATTTTTGTATGACATCTGTGGTTCAGGAGTCACATTAATGCCAGGTATACTGGGGAAAGTCATTGCCTTTTCAAGTAAGTGACAGGAGGAATAGTTTCCAAGTTTTGCATTTGAAAGGGAAAAAGCATTTAAGCATTAATAGTGATTGCTGAGAAACAGCTTCCAACCAAGCTTTCCCTAGGTATTTCGATTTTCTTATTCACAAAACAAGTAAAAAGCCCTATGCCATCTCAAGTAATGTATCCCAAAAGCTGTCATGCTATCGATGTAAAATGCTGCTTAACTCTTAAGGGATTTGTTGAAATACACAATAAACCCAAACCAAACCAACAACAAAATCTCCCAAACTTAATACTGCCAGTTGTTGAGCTGAAGCGACAGGCCTGCTTATTTGGAGCAGCAGGACTTGAGATGCAGATATAACCCAGAGGGCTGACGGATGCGTGTCTCCAATATTCTGGTGATACTAAACTATTTCATTGTGAAAAGATGAGATGATCGGATTGCTATTAACTTGGTTTGGTTTTTGAGGGAACAAAGGTATTTCTCCACCCTTCTTTTTTTGTACTGTGTCAATGTTGATGGTAATGAAAGACATGGCTATTGCTTTGTTAGTATATGGAGGAAGAAAGGACAAGTGCAATGTACCTGCTAGAGAACCTGCTTATCTCAGGAGTTTTCTTTCTCTGTGTTGCTTAAGCTGAGAAATCTGTCCTTGTAATATTTTCAGTCTTTGTTGCCTTGGCAGCCCGGATTCCAAATCTGATCTTTCTTCTGGCAGCGTGTGATGTTGCAAACTAACTGTGGGAGGGCTGCATGCGATCTGCAGAGTTCTGTGATGTGCCCTGTGGCCCTCTGTCTTTTTATAAAGAGATACGGCCCTCAGAGACTACGGGTCCCAGCAAGCAGTGCTCCATTTTTATCTGATAAGAGAAATCTAGATGTGCATTGCATGTTAGGGCGTGCTGGCTACATGAGCCACACCTTGGCATTCAAGATAAAGGTGGCTAAAGACTCTTCCAACCAACACAAAGTAGGTGTGGGTCTGGCCACAGGCTGGATTTTTTTTTTTCTTTTCCTCTGCCCCTTAGTTTAAGGAGTTGTCATTTTGTTTCCTATCCAGTATTGTAATGGGATTCTGGTATATAGCATGACAACTCATAATTTTGAATAACTCTGCTTTTGGTTGTTGGGTTCTCCCAGATGCTTCTTTTAGTTCCTCTAAGATGGCTGCCCTCATATTCTGCGCAGGAATGGGCAAAACTTTTGGAAAGTGCTGATTGCTTCAAGAAAGGGTGTTGTTGCAAGACATCAGCCCAGTTTTCACTTGCCAAAGAGACCTGGCTCATTCAGACAAGCTTTGGCTAAGCAGTTGGAAATTTGGGGTGGTTTATCTGATACGATTTTTTTTTAAAGTTTGTCCAATATGGGTAGAGACTCTACTTTGACATGGACAGCTGAGGAAGGAGCTTTGACACGCCTTTGCTCTGAAATGCCTTCAGATTAAGAGTGCAAAAGCTGACTCTATTTGGATGCAGTTCAGGATGGGAGCAATCCCTTTCTCTGAGTCTTAGGCTGGATACCTTATAAGATGATTTGCATGTAGCTTTTCTATAGTAATACATTTCTGAGTCCTGATCTTCAGCTGGATCTGCATCTGAACAAGCGAAAGCATGAGCAGGAGTTCGTTTGGGGTTTCTTTGCATTTCAGATGTTTCTTAAGGGGGTGTGTAAACTCGGGGGGGCTCTTCTGCGATTCTAGGTAACTTCAGTGTTTCTCCTATCTGTTGCAAAATATGAATCCATGATGTCAAGTGTCCTGAATTATCTTGCTTTGTAGTCTTGCTCAAAGAAAGTTCAGTAGAGCAAAGAGCTTTTTTCAGGTTCTTTTTTTTTTAAAAAAAGGTAAATTTTTTTGAAAAATATATTTTTAAAAAAGGTAAATGTCACCACAAGAACGACTGTATGGGGTTCACCAAGAGGCCAGTTTGGCCTCAATCAGTCCATTATCAATAATGGACTTGTAAAGAAAGAGTAGAAATAATGTTATATGTGTCCAAGAAATCCAAGAACATCCTGGCTTGTATCAGAAATAGTGTAGCCAGCAGGACCAGGGAAGTGATCATCCCCCTGTGCTCAGCACTGTTGAGACTGCAGCTCAAGTACTGTGATCGATTTTGGGTCACTTGTTGCAAGAAAGACATTTAGGTGCTGGAGTGTGTATGAAGCTGGTGAATGGTCTAGAGCACAAGTCTGATGAGGGGTGGCTGAGGGAACTGGGTAAATGGCCATGAGTTGCCCCAGGGGAAGTTTAGTTGGATATTAGAAAAAAATTCTTCACCAAAAGGTTTAGCAGTCACTGAAACAGGCTGCCCAGGGAAGTGGTTGAGTCACCATCCCTGGATGTATTTGAGACATGTAGACATGGTGCTTAGGGACATAGTTTAGTGGTTGGACCTGGCAGTGCTAGGCTAATGGTTGGACATGATGATCTTAAAGGTTTTTTCCAACCAAAATAATTCTATGATTATGAAAGAGCTTCACATTAGAGCACTCTCCTACTTAGGAGCTTGGGCTTCCTAAGTTAGCAGTTGCTTCTGGATCACGGTTATGCTTCAGTTCCTACTGTGACGTATTCTTTGTCATTGTGCATCCTATGTATGCACTTCTGCACAGCTAACAGAAAAACCCAAACATTACTACTAGGATTTAGTTCTTTGTGTAGCTGCATAGTATGGGCACTACATGAAAAGCTGCATAAAGGCAAATCAGATACTGTTACTCCTTCCTGCTTGGTTTTGTATATTTTGAAACTTGGAGATAATTCTCAAGGCTGTAGTTTGGTCATGTATTAACTCTATTTATAATTCCTATTGAACCCTGAGATCTGGCTTTTATCTCAACCTGATAAATAATGGAACCTTTGGCTATTAGAGTGAGGATAAATACATAAATAAAGAAGAGCAGTTAATGAATAAGTACCTGGTCAACAGAGATGACAGTGAATAAAGATACCTGTCAAACACTTAGCACCATAAAAGCAAGCACATTTGGCTTGATCCAACATCTGAAGAATTTCCACTGATTCTGAAAGGGTGCCTTGTTAGCCTGCATAGTACGCATTCTTATCACTGTGTTCTTTCTCTCTTTTTTTTTTTCTTTCACTTTTCCTTTTTAAGCACAGCAGTGTTATTTGATTTGACTCCCTTCTGCAGCACCATTTTCTGTACACACAGCTTCATGGAGAGGAGTGACACTAGTATACTAGGAACAGCCTATTGGGTAAAGGCAAGATAAAAAGGTAATTCCAGTGCTTTAAGGGAATAGCCTATCAAAACATGGGCTTCTCCAGAGGAATAGTATAGTAAGGGAAGTCAAAAAGTATCTGATGCAGACTTTGGGAAGTCTCATCGGTCCTCTGTTTTTATTATAGGGCATACTTGCTTCTATTGCAAGGTATACTGTTTGGTTGATTTTTTTTTTTTTTTAACCAGAGCAAGTTTTAATGAATTTATACCTGCAAGTAAACCTATCAGTGCTGTACTGACAAACCTATCACGGGATTTCTATCCAAGCCTTGTTTTATTCTGACTTTCTGGCAGGCGTGAATTTTTTCCCCCTAAGGCACTTCAACTGTGCTGTCTTTTCTACTCCTGGATATTCTCTTGCTCTCTTTGACTCCACCTCAAATATGTTCTGCATCTTAGGACCTGGTTATCTTACTGTTGTCCCCTGATGCAATTACAGCATGATTAAAATATGCAGTATGGCTGGGACCTTGATCATGTTCTAACAAGAATATAACTTCAGACATATAGCCCAGTTAGTGTTGTAACAATGTCACGGAACAACCCCACTAGTCTTAGTAGCATGGGGTGTGGCTTTAAATGCTTTTCCTTGGCATATTTCTGGTCACACCACTTGCTATTGTTGCATTTCAAATGTCATTATTCCAGGTGCCTAGATCAGCCCCAGGGATGAATTTACAAATAACTCTACACCAGCTTTTCCAGCATTTTGCTGCTCTCTGCATCTCTAAAAGAGTAGTAATGAGCACTTTTTAGTTTCCCGTTTTCAAAGCATTAAGTACTTGCCGAGTTACCAACTCTAGTCCAAAAAAGCACATATTGTTATATATATATTCTAATTCTGGCACCCTGAGCTGAGGCCAATCTCTAACTAGTGGTTTTCAGGAAGGACTTTTTCCTTAAGGACAGGGAGCCCGCTACTTAAGCACTCATCATTTCTTAATGTGTTCGCTTTTGATCCCTTACTGGGAAGTGTCTAATGCTACTGCTGTCAGAGACAAGGTCCTAAACCAGGTTAACCACTGGTTTGTCTCAGTTCCATACATACTTAAGTTATGTCTCCTAAGACCATTTTATAAGGTATTTCAACTATAGAAGCATAAAAAAATCCCAAGCAAGCAAAAATCCCACCCAAAATAAAAACCCAAACCCCCAAAACACCCCAAACACACACACAAAGAAAAGTGTGACCATTCTGTGCTACTCCATTCCCACATCTTGTTTTGAACCTGTGGCAGATGAGATAGGAGGAAACAAACCTATTCTCATTAAGTCCTTTTACTTTAACATCCTGGCTCTTCACTCATATCCTTGTTTAGGTGAATGGGAGATGGCATAAAGAGTGACAGTTAAAAGCAGGTCAGTGCCTCCAACTGGCAGACTTACCCTGCCACTGAATCTGTCATGGAAAAAATGCTCTGCACTCCAGATGCCCCTGTGGAGGAGGAATATTTCCTCATGAGATTTCCATAAATGCATTGCATTGCAACAGTGCTTTCTTCCTATAGAGCATTGCCACACACAGCCATAACCATTAGGTCACAAGTAGTTGAGAGACTGCATGTGCCCTGTAGTCACAGCTAACAGTGGCAGCAGTGGCCATCAAATAAATGCTTCCTTGTTGCTACATGTTGATAAGCCTGGTCATTCTTCAAGAATCTGTCAAGTTCAGGACAAATATGCCTGCTATGTGGCATGGACAAAATATACATATTTCTTATTTGTGGGGCTTTCAGGGAAATAGCCTCCACAGAAAGTGGAATGACAGATGTTGATGCTGTTCCTATCAAAGCCTTCTGTGCGCTTGTTTAGATTTGCAATGTCCCTTGGATTTTCTATATAATTCTGCTCATTCCCTTACCTATGCTCTACCATAACAGCCTTTGCAACCTGGAGACCTTTCAGCTATCTGCCCTAGGATGTAAGAGGAGGTAAACATCAGTGTGCTCTTCCATCCTTTCTGGAGCCAATTTCCATGGTTTTGTTGAATTTAAGTCATTTGACTCATAGACAGTTGGGTTTTTTTGACAAACCTGAAATGTCCTGCAGAAAGCAGACCCTCTCAAGAACTTGTGCTTAGTCTAAAGCCCATTTTCCAACCAAAATAATATTTTACAGAAAGATTTTTAAGAACTTTTTGTTTTGAGTCTGCATTCTACTTACATGTTTGTTTCTTGGCTGGAATGTTTTTCTGCTGATTTAGTGAACTGAATCAGCTCTTCCAGGAATGAAATTTAATACCACAGCAGGCATAAAAGGGGTAAGACTGCATAGCTAGAGCAGGAAAGAGAGATAATAAGTTTTAAGTCTTTGTTCATTTGTTTCTAGCAAGGGTGTTTAAATGGGTAACCTCTTTTTTTCTTTAATACTTTTTCTTTGCACTTTATGTACCATTTAGCCAAGGAATTCTGCTTGGGGTCTCAAGAGGAGCTTGACAGTATTGACTTCAGTGTAGTGGATTGAGATGCGCAAAAAGGTGACTCTTTAATGGGTACAGTGGTGCAAGATATTTTTTGTCTATGAGATCTCCATAACAGTTTTCAGTACATTATTTGTAAGCAGGTGTATTATTCAAGTCTTAGTCCAGGAATCACAACATGATTTAGCAAAATAATCATACAGTTTTGAGAAATAAACTTTAAGAGAGCATCATAAACTTCACTTACATTCTCTGCATCATCTCAGCGTGCCCAGACTTTTTTTTTCTTTTTAAGATTTTTGTGGTTTCTAGTCTCTAAACCCCTTCCAGTGTATGCTGACCATACACTGGCAGGCCGTGAGGCAGCAAAGTGGAGCAGTGAACAAGGAGTACCTGTGGGACTCCTGACAAGAGGCAGTTTGACTGCAGGTAGTGTCCTTTGCAGCCCCTGGTCTCCACTTGCTAATGCCCAAACAGGTACTTGGGCTCTCCTCTTGCCAGGTGTTTCTTAGCTTCCATAGTTTTCTGCAGGCTTTTCTCTGTTCTTAGGCTCCTTTAGAAACAACTCTGTCCTATGTAAAAGAAATTTGTGAATTCTGAAGCAGAAATGCAGCATCTATGGGAGATCAGAGCAAGTCAGGGTTTTTTTAGGTGGAAATGTTGTGAGTTTACATCCCTGTCCAATACCAAGAGTTATGCTGTCTTTGAAAAAGAGTAGGCTGTGGTTTTGGCTGCAGGAATCTAAATCCATTCTATTGCACTCAGTGACAATTGAGTGATGCTGGTTTATGAATTTATGAAGTTGATATGGCTGGACTTCAGCAGTCCGCACTCAGGGACAGCAGTTGAGATTTGATACTTGTGCAGTGCATGGAAAACTCCTTGTTTATTAATGTGCATGGGCACAGGTTGAGTTTTAATCTAATTGAGAATTCATGCTGTATTCCAGGAAGTGTTGTTTTGCTTCAGCAATTTTGTTTTTCTTTAAGGTGTTGACCAGTACTTTGGAATTTAAAACTACATATCCTGAAGAAGGCATAGAAACATAATTTGAATGCAAACTGTATTAAGCGCTCACATCCTGTATCCTAGCAGGAATTTCACCAAACAGGGGAGGTATTCATTGAACTAGGAGCAAAGCAATGTCAGGTTGAGAAGGAAATTACTATGGAAATGAGTTTCAAAAGCCTGAGGCAGATGTAGGGAGAGGCACATTGTACCGGGAATTTTCCTCACGCTCTCTAGCTTATATGGCCTTTCCATTACTTCAGCAGCACCATATAAGAAATCCTTGGCTTGTAAAACAGTCTCTGAATTTCATCAGTTTCATGCTGTTGCTGTGGGACGGCTTCCCTGTTGAGAGAAATTAAACCTAACCTCAGTTAGGATTGGGGCATCTGCTTCTATAGGAATGGCCTGGTTTGGGGCAGACCAGAGGTCTTTTCAGCCCAGCATTTTGTCGCTCTGTGGTTGGTAACAGCTACTTAGAAGGGAATGAGAGAATGGGAGAAATATATTAGCTGCTTCCCCATGATATTCTCCTGGTGCTTCTCAAGGAACAGCTGAGTGGGTCTGTAGTTTTTATAGTCCTTGATTAATGTGTTTGGGGCTTTTTTCCATAGTTTTGCCTCTTTTTTTTTTTTTTTTAATTTTGCATTTCAAGGATCCATATCTTGTAGCAATGAGTTCCACAGCTAACCTTCACAGTGTGAAAAAAGCCTCTCACATCTGCCTAATGATAACGTGTAATGTCCCTCAACATTTTCCTGTTTTAGAAAAAAGGCAAATAAACTGCCAGTTCTTTTTTTTCATCTCTTTATGGTTATATAGACTTAGACCATGTTTTCTGTTTAAAGATTTTTGAGCAACATGTATGTGGATTTGTCGGCTTAGTTCATTGCTGGAAGATGGTAGTACAGCCAGAAAGTGCTATTTTCCAGGAACAGCAGACAGGTTTTGTAGTGTCTTCCTATAAATCCTGAAATCTGAAGCAGTAGTGGATTCTTGATACAATCTGGAATGGATATATTGCTAAGGGAGGGATATATATGGCTTAGGGCAGGAGAGCAGAAAATGTTCATTATGTTGGCAATAATTGATGAGAAATGATTGTTTAGGAGAGGAAAACAGGTTGTTAATGTATAAAGAAGTGTATGCATTTACAGATTGTTGGGGGACCAACAGAACTTTGAAGAGCTCAGTTTGTTCCAGTTCCTCAGACATGTAAAGAGAATAAATTGTAATCCCCCTACTACACACATTTGTTCAAAATACAAACTCTTCTGTCTTAATGTGTCTTCATTTGGTAAGTTTGAGAGCATGGAAATGAGAGCTTATGAATTGGGAAGTCCCAAATTTGTGTCCCTTTCCTGTATCACATGCAGTAAAATTACTAATTTACCACACTCAATTATGTAGTACTATCACAGATATTGAGAATAATCTGAGGCCTGATTAAACTGCTGGTCTCTGCTCATGGATTTGAATGGAAGCTGGTTTTGACTTGAAATTCTCTGAATCTTCCTGTCTGAGAAGAATGTTTACTCTTATTTTCCTGCTTCTCAGCTGGGAAGGAATGTTCTTTGCTTTTCTAACTTCCTCTATATAATGCAATAGACTCTTTTTTTCAACAGCCCACCATTACTAACTTCAGAAACATCTGAATTATTAAGTATTTAAAAAAAAATCTCTTTTAACTTTAAATGCTACTGACCTTCAGAGTGTAACCTGTCTGTTATGCCAGTATCCCAGGTCCACGAGAGTCTGATGAGATACAAATAGCCTGGGCAAATCTGTTGGTCAATTTGTTATCAGGTTTGTTCAGAAAGTGGAGATACAGGTGCCAGGGTGTTCCTTTGTCATCCTTCTTCAGCAGTAACACATATGGGAGGACTGTCTGTCCCATCTCCCTGCTGCTGCTGAGTTAACAGGGTCTAATCAATAACTCAGAAGGCACCTCTGAAGATGTCTAAAGGTAAGTGGGTAAGCCAGTAAGAGTTTGAGGACTATGATCAAGGTCAGTTACCTTTTAGCCTGTTCTGAATTTAGCCACCTCCAGTGTTTTTATGCCTTGTCCCAGGCTCTGCCTCTGTGCAGTGTGTTGCCGGTGGTCTGAACATTCACAATCCCATGCAGTGTAACTGAAAATGAGTTAATGAGGTCTTGGTGCCTTATCTCAAGTACTCTGCAATGTGTCATACTTATTCCCTGATTAAAACGAGTGTCTCATGTCACTCCTCTGGCTCATCAAGGACTAACCTGGGAAGACCTGTTATTCTTCATGGGCTGGAAAGATCTGGGTTCCCTGTGTCCAGATGAACAGGCATATAAAGGACTATAAGGATGTAAATGGAAAATCAAAGCTCTTCTGGAGGAGAAATAAGTGACGTGTAGGAGTAACAGCTCTAAACAGTAGTTATCTCCATAAACTGCAAATTCTATAAAACTGTAATTGTGTCTGCCAGTTAGTCATCGTCTAGTTCATGTAGATTCATGGAATGTATTTACTGGCAGTTCTCAAAACAGGCCACCTTGTACTTGCCTGACTGTTTCATAGTACAGGAGGCATGTTGAAGCCTGTCCATTTTCTTTTGCACTGCAGCCAATTACTGCATTTAATTATTCTTTTCCTACATCTCTGTATATATTTCTCCTCAGTATTCAATCGTGTCTTCTAGTGAGACACATTGTAAAGAACAGGTTGATACCATGCAGTAGAAAACTTGCACTGGTATCAGTAGTGTTTGCCTTTGAGCCTATCCACCTTGAGAGCTCTTTTAAAATATGCAAGACTTGATTTTAAAGGTATTGGGTGCTCTCAGCTTGAGCTCTTTGCCAGTAAATGTGCCTGCATGTAAGAATATTGGGTGGGAAGCCTAAACTTACATTAAAAAGATAAAACTTTGAAAGTCTGATCAAAACATTCTCTGAAAGCAGAGCTCCACAGCCAACTACAACTACCAAGGGAGTGCAAGAGGGCCTACATGAATGAGGTTGTAAAGAGGCTATGGGAGAGAGAGTTGGAGGAGGACACCAGAGCTTGTGATGTCCAGGTAAAGGCAGAGCAGGTACCTGAGGGGCAGTGTGGGGCTGTACTAGCCAGCAGGGCCAGCCCTTCCAGCCCTTTTGGTGAAAATTCAATGCTATGACTTTTTCAAATGGCAGGTGAGAAAGTTCCCATTTCAGTTCTTGGGCTATCTCAGGGAGTCTTGCAGTAGCTTTGAGAATATAAGATGAAGTTCAACTGACCCATTGTAAACCAAAAAGCAGTAAGAAAGAGGAGCCTTTCCGCAATTTTTGTGTGTCTGTGGACACAATACCACGAGTAGCTTGGCCTTGTTTTTTCTGTGAGCCCAATATTATTCAAACCTAGCAATTTTATTCTACAGTTTTTACAAATTTTCACAAGCTCTGATGCTCAGAAGGGATTTCTGTTCTTCACCCACCCAGAACCAGCAAATGTCCTGTCCACCCTGTCTGCCTGTAGTGATTGTCTTTCTGTGTAAGGAAGGACAATATGGGTCCTAACTGATGGACACTGTCAGTGGTCTGCAAAGATGTGTTGAGGTTGACACTAGACATGGGGGGATAAGAGCAGCTGCCTTCCTTGGACACCCCAAGTCTGCAGCCTTTGAGCTGCCAGATGAGAACCCTAATGCAGGTCTCCCTCCTTACTAAAAAAATACATAATTAAGCTCAGGTTTCCTGCTCTCTGTACCTTTAAGTTTCCATGTATAACAGACTGTTGTTCACATCCTGATCAGGAGGTGCAGTCTTAGGAAAATGAGTCTTTTTTTTCATGACAAGAAAGCTTGCAGCTTCTTCCCTGTAACAGCCTGTTATGGCTGAGGACAGCAGGATGGGTTAATCGTGGCCCCATTTCCTGAGGTCTCCTGCAGTCATGATTTGTGAATGCCTGAGAATACCCCTGCTGAATTCTAATTGTTTGTGGCAGTCGACACATGATTTCAAGTGTTTGGTCACAGCAGTGTTCGTTTTCTGCTCTTTTAATCTTTGATGGATGTTGCGCCTGGCTTCACTGATGTGGTTCACGACACAGTAGGCACTGATTTCCTATAAGATGTTTTGTCTCGACTACAGAGGTGTGGAGTCCCTGTATGATGGCCAGTATTTATTAATGACATCCCAAGGTTTCTAAAGAGAAAGCTCTGCCGTAGACCATTAGAACCTAATCTATTCCAAAATGTCAGATGTAGTTAAGCAAAAGCTATCTCGATTGCACTGAGACTTTCCTCATTAGTTGAGACTCTGATTATAAGACTGATTAAAGGCTTTCTCTTTGTAAAGGTTCACTCTTTATCTCTGCAGATATCGTTACTGTGTGAGACATAGAGCTGGCTTAAGGCTCCTGCAAATGCTAGAACTGGAAAGTATTTGTGTGTATGCATGCACGGTTATTCATGCCCATACAGTGCACATACACAGTTTTAAAAATGCCCTTAATTAGTAGCATGAAAAATATCCATTTCTCAGTATGAATAGGACTGAATTTTGTTGCACCTTTCAACCTATTCAGCTGGTATTATTAGTATGTACTTGTATAAAAGGCCAAATTTTCATATCATATGTAAAGCTGTAGGATTAAGATTTTAACAACAATTTGGGGGTTGCTGGGATACAAAATATTTTGTGCTGAATACTTGGTATCTTAGATCATTAGGACTAGCCAGATTGCTTCCTGTGATTTAAACATTGCTCTTGCTGTTCACTCTAAGCTATGTGATTGTGATAGTGCTGAAATTTTCCAGGTTCTTCCTATTGCTTTACCTACAAATAGAATTAAACTTTTGGCATATGCCTTTAAATTTCTCATGATGCTCAATGAAGATAGCAATTTCATATATAAGCTCTTAGAAGAAAGGTTTGTTGATTCATTTTGTGTTTGTATAGTGTTTAACACAATAGGGATGAGGTCTTTGGATATTTCTGGAGTCGAGATAATAAGCTGGTATTATCAAGAAATAAAAACACCCATGAGGCTACTGTCAAATCTTCCAAATGATTTTGCAAGACATAGTTCCTAAAAAAAAAGGGAGCTTTCAACTTTTGAGTATTTTGTAATTAACTGCCTTGTGCATGAATCATTTTACAAACACCTTGTAGACTAATAATAAATATACCAGAAAATAAAGACAGCTTTTAGAAACTGTATGGAAGTCAGAGTTTTATATGAGGAATTTGTTGTTTCCAGTCTGGTCAGATTATTAATAACTAAACATTGCTGCCAGTTGATGGCTTTAGTATGCATGTTTATATGTGAAAGAGAGAACATATTATGAAGGGGTCATATTGGTCCAGTTACCACTGAAGAGATAGTTTATTTAATTACTGACAAAGTTTAGCAAGGAGGCCATGCTCTGGAAGGCAGGAAGTGTTAATATACTGCTTCTACAGTTAGCTTGTAGACCTTGGGGAAGTATTGAGCCTTTATGTGCCAAAGTCAATCTCATTGATCTTGTTCAACAATTAAAAATAACCTAGCAGTTTCATTGCAAATACCACATGGGATGTATCTTGTTTTATAGCTGACAGGCTAGAGGTCTTGATTTTGCATTTTCATGAGTGCCCCTTCCAAAAGTAACTCAGGTTGCACTGATTTGATGAATTCTCAAAAACCTTTTTAGCTGATCCTTTTTGAGATAGGATTACCAGGGCTGCTAAAGATGGTAGCAGAACTTTTTCTAGTGAGCTGTGACAGCAACAGCATGTCACAGGATTAAGACAAAACCAGGTCTTTCTATTGCAGAGTTGTCTGCTGACTAACTTCTAATTAGCTTTGCCAGATGTATCACAGACTTGCTGTTTGGTGTCAGATCTCCTCCATGAGTGATACAGTTGTTTGTCAAAAGCTCTAGTTCCTCTGTATTTCAGTGGTGGTGAACATTTAGTTAATCCCCAGTTTTTGAATGTCAGACCAGTGATTTTATGCCCTGCTCTGTGTGACTGTCAATAAATCAGATAACTTCATATAAAAGAGGAAAAAAAAAATTCAGTCCTCAACCCATACAAGCCTACATGTACACAATGGCAGGCACAGAGTTCACACGTGCTATGTACCATTTTCCTCTTCCAGAATCTTGCAAGAGGTGTTTACTCTTCTTGAATGAAACAGAATAAATAACGGTTTGGATAGACAGCTGGCCAAGGAAAGGAAAGCCTTAAGGGCTGTGACCACAGGTTAAGATGATGTGTGACAGATTTGAGGGGAAATAGTTGTGTTGTACTTTATTTCCCAATTAAAAGTTGAATTCCTCCTTCCAATGCTGTTTTTCAGGAAACATCTACTTCATGTAGACAGAGGTTGGTTTTGGTTTGGGTTTTTTCAGGACACCTGCAGCTGTTTGATGACTTTAGCTGGGCTTGATAGTGTTTCTGAACATCAGGTCTGGATGTCTCAGTCTGGTTATATAGGTGTGTTAGCTGGATCCTGCTTTTGGTGGCAGGCTCTGCAGGGTAGTATCTCTGCTTCTTCCTCCATGCCCTCCCAGACTCTGAGTGCACTTCCAAAATGTATTTGGCAAGCTTCAACCCACACCTCATATTATTAACTCAATATTATTTCCAGGAAGTGCAGAGATACTCAAGGAAATGCTGGCCCTATCAAATCACTGTGAAGGAGATCCTTGGCTCTACTCTGCTTTTACCTTAATGCAGGAATAAGAAATTACAGGTCTAATTAAATTTGTCCCTTTTAACTTGTCTCCAAGGTTAGTTTATTCCTAAGGGATACCATCAGGATTTGAAAATCCCTGAGTGAAGTGCTGTAATGTCAAGATAGGAGCTCCCTAGTCTCCTTCCCAAAGTATAAGGGATTTAGAGGCATTAAGACACTGCCAAAATCCTCAGCTGCCCTAGGTCTCCTGAGACTGCTAGGCAGCAGCAAAGGAAGTTGTGCTGGGGATAATTAAACTGCTTAATTCCAGGATCAATGAAATACAAAGATGGTATCAAGTCATATTTTTGCGTGACCCTTTCTGTCACATGAGAAATTGGGCAGAGCTCACCATCAGGCCTGCTGCAGTACTATACAATTTCTATCGACCTGTGCCAGTGCCCTTACTTGGGTCTGTACCTAGTTCATGAAGTAGAGTGCAGATGAAGAGAAAAGGTTTTTGTCTTCATTATCCCCTGTAACCACTGTTGGTGCAACATAGCCTGATGTAAAATCTTCAGTGCTTTGACATTTAGCATGGAAACATGCTAGGAAAGAAAATTAAAAAGCACTGGGAAATGGTTAGGAGAAAAAACATTTAAGTACTTGTCAGAGTACAAAAATATATGATGCTGGATGAGGATCCTTGCTACCTGGTATTCATCTTAAGTTACTAATATCCTGTGTCATCAGGAAACTGGTACAGCATAGACTTGCTTAATTTGAGAATATACTGTCATAGACATCTGTGAACATATCACTGCATGTATATATAGCACAGATCAAGACGTAGGACGTTAGGGAAAAGAAACTCTTGCCGCAAGTTGGGATGAACTCATTACATCACTGATGGTGGAGCCAGGAATGAATTAAGCAAAATCTTCCCAGACAAATGTCGGTAGCAGCTCTATAATATCTCACACCATCAGAGATTGCTGGATAAGTCTCATCCTCTTAAAAAGCTTCATTGTGCTGTTTACCTTTTATTTTTTTGAAGTAGAGTTGCTGCATTGCAGAAAAAAATCATGTCATTGGCATGGGTGTAGCTTATTAGCTTTAATAGCAATGAGTTATGCAGAATACAAAATGCTATTATGTAATTGCTTTGAATATTATACCATGACTTGAGAAATATGGGAGCCAGTGTGATGAGTATCGTGTGGGATGGCTGACACTTCCTTTCCAGTCCAAGGAACAAAAACCACAACCCTTGGCTAGTTAGCATGAAAACTTTTTCTACTTGAACAGAATCAGAGAAGGTTCATTCCTTGTCAGGGTTTGTAGACATGAAGCTGTATGTGAACTGGCTCTATTGATGCTGATGGCAAAATTCCAGCAGACTTGGACAACCAAAATCTGTCTCCATATGAGTTTCAAAGAAAGCAACTCTCCATACAGCAACGTGCTTGAGAACTCACCCTTTGTGGAGACATAGAGGCCATGTTGGCACCACTTAAAACCTCAGAAGAGATACAAATTTAATCACGGGAAATGAACTATAGTTGATAACTTTCAAAGGAAAGAGGAGAAGATTATTGGGAAGATGATGCTAAAGAACATGTTTGAATATCAGGTTAATTTTATTAGCAGCTTGCTAACATCAGTGAATAACAATAGTCTTTTTGAGGTTTCGTGGAGTCACTGCGTAATTAATATCTACAAGAACAGAGCCAGGGGCCTCAGGTAATTTGTTGATTATTACCTCTTTTCCTCTATATACCAGGGTGGCTCTTGTCAAGTCTTGGGGGGTGTGCAACTCCGGTGGCTCTGCAGGCCCATTTTCCTATCTCCCTTTTTCCATGAAGGCTCAGCTAGATTCTCAGAGTACAGAACCAGCAGATCCATTCTTGTACTCTAGGTTTTAGGAAGAGCCAGACCCAAGCAGTCCTTCATGACCCGTGTTGTATTTTAAGTCTTACTAAAATGGGAGTAACTTTTATGACACTTCCAGATAAAATAATCCTGAGGCAGAAAAGCAAAAAAGTAGGGTAGACATTGGAGAGGATAAAGCAAAACAAAACCTTTAATCAATTTGGAGTTTGTCAATTTGTGGCATACTAGCTACACAGGAAATTATTCTTCCCTTGTGTGCTTTCACCATTGTGGCTTTATCTGCTGTCATCAGCAAATCTATCAAATGAAGCTCTGTTGTCTGTACCTAAGAATTGCAGTACAGCACTGCTAGGACCTGAGCTGTGGTGTTCTCCAACAGACCACCCACAGCAGGAAGTACTGAAAAGCCAGAGTTCAGGCTGTGAATTAACCATCACGATTCTGTGTGCTTTTATTCTGGTGACATACTATGTGACCTCAGTGAGGGCTTTGCTTGGCTTCTTCTCAACTGCAGGTGGGCTTTATGGATTAGGTCCATAGGACAGCAGATGCATTGGGCAGTGACTGAACATGCAGCATACTCTGCCTAGTATCAGAGCCATGTAAAGCCAGGCTGCTGCCGCCACCACTGGGGATAGAGTTTCATTTGATGGTGGCAGTTGTGGCTTGCTTTTAGTGCTCCTTTTCTGGGAAATGCTTCACCAGGGGTCCAGTCTGATGGGCTATGGAATGCAAAAATTTAAACAAATACATGTTTAGGATACTTCTGACTGTATCTGAGAAGTGTTCTATGTATGAGCAGTGTCTGTCATGCGTAGTATGTTGCTGTGCAAAGAAGCAACAAAGATATCTGTTGATAAGCTGCTTGCTATAGCCATATTCAGATCAGTATTCAATGTGGTTCATATCACACCATTTCCTCAAGACCGTGGTCACACACTGGAGTACTTGTGTTGGTTTGTTGCATCTCATCCATGACCACTATTGCTGCAGAACATTTTCTTTTTTCTTAATTGGGAATTTAATGGATTTGAAATCTAACAGTTAAGGGATCAAATGTCTTAGGAATAAAAAGCAACCATAGCTTGTTACTTGTTTTGGTTTGAAATATTTTTCCCTTTGCCTCTTCTCTTTGTATAATTGACCCCTTCAGAAAGGGAGGTGTACCATGAGCAGAAACATGTCCTTGGCCTCAGGTTGGGGTGGGTAGTTGCCATACTGTAGAGGGTAGTAACTGTGTTGCTCCAGCATTTGAATCAGTCCACAGGTCTCTTATTCTGGTCCCTCTTAGCTCAAGAAATTATGCTTTTCCTCACATGAGCCTTCTTAAGTCATAATCAGTGGAGAGTTAAGATGGAGTAACTGTAAAATGGTCTTAATATGGGGACTTCCACCTGGGCTTTCCCTCAGAACCTGTAGTTGTAGGAAAGGCAGCAGCACGCATGCATCTAAAGCAGATTGTGCTATCTTGGCTGGGGAGGGGGTCCATCTCAGCCTGAGATCCATCCCCATGCACTTAGAGGTGAGAGGAACGGCTGCCCTAGAAAGGGCATAGATATGATAGGGGCTTTGAGACTGCTGTGTGTTGGTGTGCCCTGACTGAGGTGCATGAGAAGGGCTCTGATAGATCAGTTGTCTTAAGTCACTGAGAGAAAACTGTAATACAAGCATGCAGCATTTCTCTAGGAAAACTCTCTGGTTTCTTAAATGCAATTAATAAGGCAGGGGGTTCCAAATTATTCTTGTAACTAGAGTGTTCATATACTTTGATGTAAAGTTAGGGTGCCATATTCTGGTTTCCAGTGACCAAAAGTTGCATTTTAGCATAACTATTCTGATGGAATGTGCTATTCAAACAAAGTATTATTTTAAATAACAGATGTAGTGTAGTCTTAAAATAAATCCTCAAACTAACAGATGAACCTTTTCATCTGACATTTAACAACACAATGATTTCTCCCTTTGGATATCTATCCTTTTTTGTGTTTTTGTTTCCCAAACAGTAATTTTGTTAAGACTCTCCAATTTTAGCTACAGCAGACAATTATATCTCTGATTATATTACACCATTGGTTATTATCACAGTTTGATTTTCAGTGCAAAGGAGATACTGTAAAATAATCTGTCATTAAAAGGATTATTTCAACATTAGTTAACATTCTGAAATGGAAAATATTTAATCCCTGAGAGATACTATGGAGAATTTTCTCACAGCAACTCACCTCTGGTTCATAATACACTTTAGTTTCTCCTGGTCTCTTTTCAACACCTGCCCAATGCCACAGTTTAGCAGGGAGAGATTAGGCATTGAGCCTTGGAAACATCAGCTTGCTCACAGCTTCCCCTTAGAACCAAATTTACTATCAGAGCAGACAGTTCAGAAACGCACAAATTCTTAACTCTGTGCCTTGCTAACATGTAACTCCAAAGAGCAGAGAAACCAGACTTGCATGCTGGGTTTTTGAAAAGTGTGAGCGAGATTTGCTGCAGTTGGTTAGTTTTTTCCTCCTGTCTGTCCTGTGTGCTTGTTTTTGTCTCTGTTGTGGTTGCTTTGCAACATCTTGGGATCTGTGAACCACCACCATCACCCTCATTGTGATCAGGGGTTGTTTCTCTGTTGCTATGGTGGCAACCAGAAATTAGGAGATCCTTGCATCAAGGAGAGCACAAGTAAGCACAGAAATACTTCGAGGGCCAGGTTCAGATTTAAAGATGGACTGCCCTGCAGTAAATACCCTAAGGTGACAGAATAACATTATTCTTCCCAAGCTGCTTTATTGTGATTTCTTTATGGCACCTTCCAATTTCCATTATTAGTTGAGAATGGAGAAAAACAGTGTTATTTGAGCTGGAAGGCACCAGTTTTGGGGGATTGTTTTGTAGAACAATCACCCTCTATGGGTTTGTGTAGGTCTTTATGTAACCTGAGTGGCTTTTTCTCTGGTTATCCAACTGTTTTTCTTGCAGACAGTTAGTGTGGGAACATGTCACTTTTCCTAGGTAACTGCGAGGGAAGGTAGGAGTCTCAGCCTCTCAGTTGTGTTCCTGAGTCCCATGATGGTGTTTCTCTTCTTTAGCCCCCCACACCAGCACTGGGATGGCAGGACCTATCCAGGCACTTCCTTCGGTGCTCAGGTGTGCAGTGCTTTGCCATTTTCATACTTCATTCAAAGGCACAGGTTTCTCTCTAATTTTCTCGCTAAGCGATGCAACTTGCTTTGAGAATTTTTAGAAGGAACAAGAGGGGCAGGGAGCTGTTGTTCAGTGCAAGCATGCTCTGCTTGCAGAGGTGAGATGTGAACACTGCGTGCTCTGCCTGGTCTTGAAACCAGGGTAGTCTGTCAACTGCGCTTCAGCATCATCTTGTGGAAGTGCCCCCTGCTGCCATGTACAAAGACTTGCAGCACATTACAACACTACAACTTTTAACTTCATTTTATATGGTGTCTTTCACTCTATGTGAGCTCGAAGTGCTTTACATTATACAAACAGCAGTAGAAAACGTACAAAATATATATGTCTTCAAGCAGAGGAGCTGCTTTCTTCAGTTGGCAAAAATGACACTTTCCGTAACAAAACAGCCATAGAAATGTATGGCAGAACCATTGTAAATTCTCCCCAGCTTAGGATAATTTTTTTCCAAGCATGATTGTTCTTCATGACTTTTTAATGAATTGAACCAAACATAAATTAAGAAAATAGAGATTTAAGTGAGAATGCCAATCTAAATTTACTTCCAAAGCCTGTCATTGATTCTCTGCTTGGCCTTTCTTTAGCAGTTCTCCTTCAGCACTGTGCCACTAGTTTTTAAGCAGTGCTTAATTACATTTGATTCATCTTGTGGGGAGGAGCTGTACTGGCAATTGCTTTTTATGATTGTCAGTTTTATTAATGAGTACTGTTAGTTTATATCTTAGAAGGAAATATATTTTGTGACTAAAAATCCAGCACTCTTCAATGCTGCATCAGATCTCTTTTAAATGCCATTAAATTAAATGTGTGTATGTTCAGAATAATGCATGACTGAAAAAAACTCTCCAGATCTGTATGGAAAACATGCATTTTCAGAGAGTATCAGTGTGTCTCTCATTGTGACAGTGATTGTAATGAGAGGTTTGTTTGGGGAAAAAATAATGATTTAACTCAAAGTAGGACCAGATGCTGATCTGAATGTAGATGGGCTTGAGAGTGAAGGAGGAAACAATTTGAGCAAGGAAAACATGAGTAGGGTATGAGGAAGGAAATGGAAAATCTTATTGCCAGTGCCAAGGAGAAGAGGAGGACATGGGAAGCCTTGAGCATGGAGGAAAGGGGACAAAGCTGAAGAGGATGTGGGCTGCAGAGGGGAATGAGGATGGCCTTGTTGCAGAGGCTGGTCAGAGGACTGGGTAGGGGGCTTCAGATTTGGTTTACTGAGGATAGTGTACAGGGGCTCTGTGCCATGTCTGGGGACAGAGTCCACTTGTTCAGGGCAGCATTCAGGAAGCTCTCATTTCTTTTCCCACAGTCTTCTGCCCCACTAGCTCTGTATCTTCCACTTGATGCAACAAAGGACCTATCTGAGTTCTATAGGACACTGTCGGTTTTGCCCTGGAGCAGGTGTAATCATTGCAGTAAGGCTTGGATCCTTGGTGTCAGGAAAACATGCAGTTACACCAACTGAGAGTTAATCTTGATGCATATTGGAAGGAAGGAAATACATTTTGGAAACATGGAAATTACATCTTGCACTTCCTATTTCTTCAAGGCTCTAGTCTGTAAATTCAAGTAAGTTCCTCTAACAGAGCAACACAATTATGTGCGTAAGGAGTACATGTGTTTCGGGGTGATTACCTTGGGTGAGGAGGACAGCAATAGCTAGAGTTTAAATATTGTTTTCCAGCATAGTAACTTCTATACATCTGCACCTCTTTGTAGTGTAGAGACTGGATTATTAGCCTCTGTAACAATACCATCTTGCACTGGAGTTCTGTTTGCTCTTGCAAACTGAGCAGGATTGCATCTGCATGGGATCTTTGGCAGGAGCTCTGCAGAGGTCACTGATATGCCATGGAACCATGTTTGTTCAGTAAGTGACACTTTCATCCTGATGTCCCACTAAGCCAACACACCAGAATGGCTTCCTTTGCCACTGTGCGGTATCTAGCTGTGTGTTTTAGGTTGAAAATACAAAGTGCAGACACTGACTGTTTTTGATTGTTAGAGATTTTGTATGGAACTGGTTAGAAAACTGGGCGGTTAGCCCTCATATCTTGCCAAAGTTGTGTTTAGATAACTCTGCTCTGCCTGTAGAAATCTCTTCCAGTTCTTGGTTTATTCCTGGCTAACCTAAACTGAGCTGCAGTGTTGTTTTCCCCTGTTTTACAGGGGTTGTGCAAGAACTTTGGTAAAGAGGCACTTGTGTCCTACCTGAAACCTGGGTTCTGCAGTGTAACAACTGCAGTAAGCCTGGCATGCATATCTGCAGATTAAAGCCAGAAGTTAAATTGTAAGCAGGCAGGCAGCCCCTCTTCATAGTAACACAGTAACCAAGGCAGGGTCTCAGGGCCAAGCCCACCGCGGGCCTGTGGGCCCTCAAGTAAATCACTGCACAATCCGGGGAGACAGAAGCGTGCTGTACAAGTGCATGGTACATTTTTCAGCATTGTAGTTTGCCACATATGTGTGTGTGTTCTCCCAGTCCTCAGCTGTGCAGTACATCTGGGGAATTGCTGCTAGCTGGGAGACTCCAAAGGTCTCTGATGGGGAATGAATGGGAAATATCATCTTGACAGTGCGATGCTGTGCCTGTTTGGATGGCCATTGGACACATGGGAGCCCTGTTCTCCATCACCACCAAGCTGGGCAAGAATTGGCATGGGAGTTGCATGAAGACTTTAAATCAGCTTTGCACTATAACCACTCTTGCCAATCCCCTAGAATAAATTTGAGGGGCCCAAGGTTTATTGTCCCTTATGTTCTGATTGTTAGGACTCACACTGGGACTTTATGGCCACTTAAGCATTATAATGGTATTGCTGTGTCCTTTCCCCCCAGGCCTTCTGCACTGTGAGAGCAGCATAAAAAGGCACTAGTACACTGGACCCCAACTCAGAGCTCACTAGACGGCTGGCATTACCATAGGATATAAAAAGGTTGAAATGGAGACTGACAGGGGAGTTCAGTATAATACTGGCAGCAATGTGTTACTTGCTCAACACAGTTACCGACTCTGTGGGATTAAAGAAATTATGCAGCCAATACTGGCTGCATGGGAATGGAGGGGCTTTTACCTCAGCAATGAGCAGGAAAGGCCTGTCATACCTAGACCTGTGCTGGATTTCAACTGCAATCTAAAAGATGAACATTTTTGGCACTAGGCATTGTCCTGCAAAAACTACCCAGGTTTCCACATGTTACTGCTTCAAAATGGAGCAGGCAGGCTCCTGTGTCCAAAAAAAGTTTTGGTTACAGAGCCTTGTTAGTTTAATTTTAGTTCTTATGAATTGACATATGGCAGGCATGATTTTTAATTAGAGCTTTAGCTGCGTTTTACTGGTAGGGTTGCAGAGCACTGTGGAATTTACATTAGGAAAAAAATGCTCTGGTAGAGTACAAGGCTGTTTAGTAATCAGAGTGGAAAGTTAACTTTGAAACAAATTGGCAACTGATCAGATAAAATTCAAATCGGTAACATTTGTGTTGGAAACCAGCTCAGATCTGGAAAAAATGGAATCTAAGCTATTCTGTTCCTCTTGCAGAGGAACTGACTGGTGAACACACTGTGCACATCAAATTTCATGTGTAACACCCCCTACAAAAACAAAATTAATACTTTTATAGAGTTATCTGAGCACTTATCTAATTCCTTTTTACATTAGTGTAAAACTGTTACTTTGAAGAGAAGTTTCCTTACATACTTTACAAAACAAACATCCTTTGCCAGTCAAAAACTAAAGGTCAAAAGTTCCCCCCCTTTGTTTTTCGTTTGGCTCAAGGAGGTGTAATAGAGAGATATTGGGAGATGTTTTGCTCTTCTGCCTTTCTAAAAGACTCCCATCTTCCTGGTTCATTGTGCGAACTGTTTCGAGTACTGAAAGAGTTAATGGTGTGTTCGGGCCTCAACCAGCAAATGCATTTAAAGCTCAGTCCAGCACTCACATGGTTTGTATTCTTGCACTGCTGGAGTGGTGTGTTCATGGCATCTGGTTCCCTGGCAACAGCTTTCATTGGCTCAATGAAAGCCTTTTCTTCTTAAGAAAGCTCCCACTGTGACACCCCACCACCACCACTAATCACCATCTTAACCGAGTGTTTAAGATGCAGCTGGTATGAAAAATAGTGCTTGTGCATGTGAGAAGATTAAGAGGCTACCTTGCATAGTACACCTGCCCTGGAGGGTGCTCTCACTTGATGTTGGTCGTACTGGAGCCTGTCTGCTTTCCTGCTGGAAGAGACGAGGCATCAGTACATGAAGAGCCCGCTTAGAAATAATCTTTTGTTAGGCAGAAATCCATAAACCTTTGTGTCTTGTGAATAGTCATTTCCTCTTTGCAGCTGAGATGGCATTTGGGCCTCTGTGCTATTGACAGGGGGCAGAAGTGGGATGTAAGGGGTGTACAATAAAATCCATATTGTTGAAGTTGTCTCCCCTGACAAGGAGGAAGCAGGAAGAAGTCTCCCAACATGTGAACAGGAGAACAATGGGAGCAAAGAATTCATGTTAAGCCTCCTCAAGGGTTACATATGTAAGAATTTCTGGAGACTTAAGTTTGCACAGAAGTTGAAAAAGCCTCTAGCAATCACACCTGCCTGTGTCTGGCAGAATTTGGGGTACAGAGCAATCAACAGACTTGGGCATTATCATGCCCTGCATCATTCTTCCACTGTTAGAAGTGCCCTTTTGAATTACTGAAGTTCTCATTGACTCAGCAACTGGCTGAAATTCTTCCTTTATTTTCCTAGTCTTGGAGGTTACCTTGGAGGATGCTCTGTAACAGTCAGAGACCATTGCACTCCACTGGAATGGTGCAGCTAGAGCAGAGATGTAGGTGAGGGTAAGCACAAGGAGATCCAGCATTGTAATGTGTGCCACAATGGTTACTTGTTTACCTGACAATGCATGCAGGCCAGACAAGCCCCTTCTTTGCTTATCTCTGTGCTGTTGGGCAGGAGAGCCAACACTGGTTTAAGAATGTGGGCTGGAGAGCACATAACATCTTCAGCAGCATGGCTTTAGTCATTAAATACCCTACCAAAGAATATTAGATTGAATGTGTACCTGCTTTGGTTAGGTTTTATAGCATACCATAGCATCCAGATAAGAGTTCTTCCCGTGGCTCATCCCTTGCTTTGAAACAGTAAGTAAGCATATACCCCCCTTGAAGCTGGGGAAATGGCAGAAGGAAACTGTGTTTTGTGAGACACTATGCTGTATTTGGCATAAACTGAGACAGTATGTGCCTGAGAGGACAGTCTTGTGGTTAAGCTACTATATTGAGACTTGGAATTTGGGTGTAGCTTCCCGCTCTGTGTGGCCTTGAGAAGGTCTGGACATAGGCAAAATAGGCAATTACGAAGGGCAGCCAAACCAGAAATGAAGCTGTGGCGACTTGGCTGTGGTAGAGCCTAGGAAAGCAGCCTTGGTAGCTGCTGCTGCTGCCAAGGTGGAGCAGAGCCATTGGGGTAATGCCTGGCTGCCACTGTCCCTTCATCTTTTCAGGGGCAGCTGGACAGAAGGTGCAATTTGACAAGGCTTGAACCCTTTCCCAGTGGCTAAAATGCCTTGACATAACCTAATGGTGTAAGAGGAGAGCTACAGCATCTTAAATCAAGGGAGGACAAACCGAAGCCCAAAGTCAGTCTCCAACACTGGCTAATATAGGATGCCAGGGAAAGAGAAGTAAAAGCAATGCAAACCCAGAGTGAGTCTTCTCCAAAATTCACTCCACTTCATGATTAGCTAGGTGGATTTTGGAGCTAGGACTGAGTCTTTGTATTAATGGACTTGCTGTGATTGCTTCTAGGTGCTTTGTGACCCCAGCACTAGGCTGGCACTAACCCCTTACGCTAGGACAGAAAAACTCGGTTTTGCCGGGACTTTGTTCTGTCTTGACTTCCAAATATCCAGTTCACCTTTTCAGTCCAGCTGCAGGGTCTTTGCTCAGTGTGCACCTTTTTCTCCCAGAGTCAACACTGCTGCAGCCAGGAGCATCCCAGCTCCCCCAGACACCCCAGTAATACATGTGTGAGACTGGAATGCTGTAACATCATATGGGCACAGCTATGGGACCAACAGGGTACAATAGTTTGTAAAGTGGGAATAATTCTTCTTAGTTCAGAAGGCTTTTGCAAAGATCAATCCTTAATATATAAAATGTTTAGTAGCTACATGGCTAAAAGCCTCCCTAAAAGACTATGATTATTTCTAAACGTAAAACATATTTTAAAGGAAGAAATCAAAAAGCTGAAATTAAAAATCACAACAGCAAAGAATGGCATTCTGTATCTGGTAGGTCTCTTTTCATCAGTCACTTGTAATTTAATTAAATTTATTTAAACATCTTAATCCCCATTCAGTGAAAAAGAAGCCCATGGCAGGTACAAGAACTGTAAAAACAACCTGTTTTGAAAATTAAACGTCTGATTTAGTAAATTTGCTTTAGAGGTTGGGGGCGGGGGGTGGGTTGTTACTTCCCCTCTCACAAAATGTTTCAGAAGACCAGGGAAGTGGATGTGGACACACGTGTGTTGAGGAGCTACAGTTTTTCTATTGCGCTGACAATTTTTTGCCTTGTGACTGATTTATGGGCTTCAAAGCAGGCAGTGAAGATATGACTTCAGCAAGGTAATTGGTAGATGTCACTGCTCCAGTGAAAATTGGATTTGCTTTGGGTTAGATACAATTTCAGATAACATTCTTTATTTGCACACTGCTTTACCATGAGTTCTGGAACAAAGGAGTTTTGGGAATCACCTGTGGATATAAAGGGACAGGGAACTTCCACTGCTTTGGGGTTTTTACAGGCTTCCACTGGCCACACAGCTGGTTAGCTGAGAACATTTAAACTTGGCAAAGAGCAGAAGCAATGAGACCAGTAGACATAGTCCTCTCCTTCACACCACTGGGCAGGTGTCTGTGAAAAAATCTGAGGCCTTTCGCATAGCAAGGCATGCATGTAAATAACACAGAAGGTTCTCGATTTTCAGATTGAAGGTATTGAAGTGTACCAAGCACACCCTTGCTCTGTAGATGGTGGTTGAAAAGCAATTATTGTATTCCTTAATGCATGGGGTAAAATTTCTTTAAACATAGAATTTGTGTCACTGTTTAATTTCCCAGTTTTTAGATTATCAAGGTGCATTTAAGAAGCTGGTGTAACCTTTACTCTGCCTCTTCTAATCCTAGTCTGTACACATGTGCCTCTACTTACATGCTTGCAGCGTCTAGGGCATAAACGGTACAACTTCTCTTTCGAAAAAGATCAGAGGGTAAGCGTGAGGCACACACACAACTGCAGGCCTTTGAGGATGGATGTAAATGCTGGCTCTTTGCACAGGGCTGAATTTCACCCTAAGTAAACCTAGAGTGGGGTCATATAATATATTGGTCTGGAGTCATGGGGGTAGATTTATGTTATGTCAGTGAATGGGGCTGTGTCTCTGGCACTGCTGCCTAACCTCTAGCAGAAGTTCTGCAGTGTGAATAAAGGCCAGGGGCCTGTTGTAAAAATGATGATTTAGGTGGTTGATTGGGACTCTGGAGATCTGGTTGCTTTTCCTGCCTCTCTGCTACTTTTCTTTAGAAAGCAACTCAATCTTACTCTCCAGATTAGGGATAGTATTTCCTCACCTCACAGGGACGTTTTGGGAATAAATGTGTTAACTAGCACAAAGCATTTGGGGCTCTGGAGCTGAACAGCAAAGAAAAACCAGAGTAGAATGGAGAAGTATCATTGTTCATGCAGTGTTGCGACAGTTCATAGTAGATGAAGCAGGAGCCCCATGCTGAAGAGCGGAGATTAAAAAGAATATTGAAGAGCTGCTTTGTATGCAGAGCACTGTCGGTCCTGTGCCTGGAAAGAAGCAGGGGCTCTTGCCAAAAAAATGATTGTGGGGGCAGTACCTGGTCAGAGCCTGAAACAGTGTATTATACCATACAACCCGGAGGCAGAAGGAAGGTTACGTTAGGCAACCTTTGCTTTGCCGTTTCATGATATTTGAGAGCTTCGCTTTTCAGCCTTTGATTGTTTTGTTTTAAACAACATAGGTTTTTATCATGAAACTGATGATACAGATCTTACAGTGCACCTGGAGCTTTACAGGAAAGTGTGCAGATAAGGTCTCAGCCCCTTAGACCTTGCAAACTGGGGCCTTTTTCTTCCTTCACGATCCTTGTTAGATTAAGTAACATAAGGAATTCTGGTTTTACAGCATTGGGTTAGGCATAAATCCTGCAGTATGCTTCCATGGAATTTCAAACTGCAGAAATGTGTTGGGGGTTTTGCCTTTTTTGGGTTGGGTTTTTTTTTCCCCTCTTTGCAGTCCTGTACCACCTTTTACCCAGCAGGAATTGCATGACCTTTTTTACTGACTGGCACCCATCAAATTAGCAATCAGAAGAAACATGAGTTAACAGCCCTACTTGTAAAGTTGCTAGCATGTGCCTTTGTAGGCTCAGTGATATTTCTACTCTCTATCCTGAGAGTGAATTTTATTCACCAATCTTTGCCCTGTCCTTGGACAAAGATTGGTGAATAAAATTTAGTTATAGAAAAAACCACTTTTTTAAAAAAAAGAAAGATTTTGTGTTATCTAGAACTTTTTTCCTTTTAGATGTTTTTGTGTGTCTGAATTTATTTTTTTCTTTTAAAAACATTTATTTTCCAGAATATCCAGCCTGCTGGAAAGAAAACTCAGTTTGCTGTCACCAATATTATTCATCAGCTTCACACAGGATTTACTTAATAAGCCCCCTAACATTCGAGAATGGCTAAGCTCTGCCTGGATGCTCAGCAGTGTACAGACAAGCCAAGAGAAGTGATAGGGCTGAAGCAGGCTAGATCGCAGGTGGGAGCCTGCAGTGGGGAATGGAGTCAGTGGCCTCCAGAATTGGAGATTGTGCTGGAGCTTTTCCACCCAGCATTTTAGAAAACAGCAGGAATCAATGCTTTCACACTAGGAGTCAATTAAAGAAACCCAAATTATTGCCATTTGAATAAACAATTATTTCTTTTTCACCCTCAGAAGCTTGTTATGATGAACTAAAAGCCAAAACTAATTAAATGATCTGATAGCACAAATCGTATCAGAAGTGTTTCATCTGGTTTAATTAATTCTTGCCAGAAATCACTGCTACTCTTAGCATATGCTGAATTTTTTTTTTTAATTAATTTTTTTAACAGTTTCCATTTATATCTGTTTCCAGTACTGCTGGGATTCTCACTCTCTGCAGATAAAGTGGGAGTGTTTACAGAAGCGCTGACTGCCAGGGAGATGTTTAACCCTAGAGACAGACAACACAGCAAATACCTTGTAGGTCAAGAAAAAGGACATTTACACCTGAATCTAAGAGGATTTTTTTTTAACTACAGGATGAGATAAATAAGCTGCATGCTCCTCAGTCCACCCTTCTGATTAACTCTTAATTTGCTGGTGACAAATGCTCTGATGAAAATGCAGCAGTTATCATTAGGAAGAGGACAAGACAGTTCTAGGACTCAGCACTGTGCAGTCTTCACGAGCCTTTTTTCCCTTCCGGCCAAGTTATCCTGGCTCTCACCAGCCACCTCTGCCACAGGGCATTTCTCTGCCAAACAGATTCCGAGGCATCACCTGCAACCTCACCCCTGAGTCAGGAGAGCATTTCTGAGGAACATGAGGATGCTGTTGTCGGGTTGCTGTAGGACAGCTTCTGCATTTTCACTTTTTACAGATGGGATGTCTCTTCCTTAAGAGATATGTTGGGAAAACTCAAACTGTAGGAATGTGTAATTCAGAGGTTGGAGTCTGGGCCTCTGGGACTGGAGGATGTTTGGATTCAAGACTCAATTTTGTGGTCCAGCTCTTGATCTCATGCTAGTATGCTACTAGTAGTACATACCTGTGTCCATACAAAGGTGAGAACAGACAGAAATACAAAGTTTAGCTTTGTAGTCTTTGATTTCTATATTTCTCATTTGATACTTCATTCATTGCTCAGCCCAAACTCCAGATGCAGGGGTTGTAAGTGATCACAGAACAAGCCCTCACATGCTGTAGATGTGCTGTAATTGTAGTATTAGGATTTGCCCTTCAGTTGCTGTCACAGGACAGTACTGTGCAAACTGGTTACAGACATTCTTACCAACAGGAGGACAGAGGCTTGCTCTGGGGACTGCTGCTTTGGATGTAAAGACCAGAAAAATATGAGAATAGCATTATTTTCCATCTCACTTTCATGAGGACAAGTGACAGGCTTTAAAGTTTAAAATAGCACTATTAAAGCAGTATAAAAATGTACATATTCAAGACATGTCAGTAAGATGGGACATTGTCACAGAATAATGGGTGCTAGCTACTCAGCATTCAAAGTAGGACAAAAAAAGAGGGAGACACTAATGTGATTCTTGGTTTCCTAGGGAGCAGAGAAGGAGAAATAAATAGAGAAGCGGGACAGTGCAGCACTTCTGAGTATACCCCTGCCATGGTAAAGAGCGTTCTGTGGCCATACATTTCAGAGCAGTGTTCGTGCTATAGCAGAGATGGCGTGTTCTCTGCCATCCCAACCCCTGCCAAAAAAAAACCCAAACAAAACCTTAAATGGCCCAACAGTGAAGTTGTCTGTCAGCATCTTATACCTTTCCATCTTAATAAATGTGGTGAGCCTTTAGAAAAGCAGGATGTGAATAACCTTGCCCTTGCTGCAGTTGGCCATACCATCAGGGATAGTGCAGGTCAACTGTGGTGAAGCTGCCCCACCCCACCTGGCAGAGCTAAAACACATGTCTGCTTTGTGGCTATGGCACAAGAAAACTGCTGGCCTTTGGCATGAGAAAGGCCTTGTCCTTCTGGAAGGTGGCTTGCTTTTTTTCTCTGCCCTCTCTGTTCACATGAGTGATTCAGTAGTGTGTCTCTGGTGTTGACTTTGTAAATTGTGGTAATAATGGTGCCTAGAGCTCTTCCTCCCCAGAGGAATTACCAGAAGTGTTCCAGGGTGCCAACAGGATGGTCTGTGGGCTGGGTGCTGGAGGTGGAGTAGTGCTGTGACAGTCTGTGAGGACAGGGCTTGCGAAGTGAGTAAGTGATAGTCCTGAAGAAGAGACTAGCTGTCTCTTGGGTAAGGCTGGTGTCAGCACTCCCCCTGCCCCCAGTCCCTGCGGCTTCCATACAGACCAGTTTTCCCTTGGAAAAAGAAGGCTTTAGACTCTGCCCTGTGGTCATGTGCCCTATTCCCCAAATGTTTGCACTCTGGCTTTGAGATAGCACAGGCTCTGTGTGTTATGGCCATATTGGGGCATCGCTCAAACAGCACAGTTAAGGTTGTGTTTGCTCATACCTTAACTCTTTATTTACTGGTTTCCAAGGGAATAGCTAGGACTGACATTCTAGAAAGGCACTACATGCTCCTGGCAACCTTAGTATCTTTCTTTGTTAGCAAACTTCCAACTTTTGAAAGTTTCTGTGAGGAATATCGTATGGTGAGCATTCACAGTGTTTAGCCAGCAATTAGTTTGCCCTGGAGACGCTACTGCCTGGGCACTTCACCACACTTATTGAGTGACAGAGACAACAATGTTTGGAGACCAGTCCTGCTAAAAAGGCAGTATGAGGAATCCCAGAATAGCACCTGCCTAGAGGGAGGCAGGCAGGCAGCCACGCGTTTGCTTCACATGGGCTCTGGGATGGCTGGCTATGATTCAGCCCCGTCCACAAGCCAGCCCATCACGTTAGCCAACAGGCAGGGCCAGTTAGTGTGCACGTTGGGCTGAGCAGGTACAGACGCATGGCTTCGCACTGGAGTTGTTTTCTTCCTGTCCAGCCTGAAACCAAAGAAAGGCAAATGTAACGGTGCCCATATGCCTCTTGTGCCTCAGACTCAGTTGTTTTTATTGCTCTCATCTTTCTCTGCTTCTCACAAATAACTTTTTCTTTTATGCCATTCCTAATCTCATAAAGCAAAATATTCCATGTGCTACCTTATGCCCTTTACTACCAAGTCTACATGGTGCAGGTGCACTGGGTTTGACTTTCTTAGTGATATGAGGCAAACTGTAGGCGAAACCAATTCCCATGTCTCCCTTAAGCTCCCTGTGGTGTCAAAGCCAAGCTACCTGCCTTCACCTGTCCATCTTGGCCTTGGTCCATCCTGTCTGCCCCTTAATTCTAGCTGAATCTTACAAGGTTGCTTAATGTTTTTCCACTCATTTTTGGGTGCATTTCAAAATCAAACCTGGAGTTGTTTCATTTAAGCATTTAAACAAAACATTCAGACATTTTTCCCCTTAGTTTTCTTCTTTGATTGAAGCATTTCAGAGTGAACTGGAAAATTGTTTTGCTTAATTTGAATGCATGTTTTTGAAGTAGGTGTGCGGAAGTAGTAGGCTTTCTCCTTGTTCTGCTGCTCAATTATTTAATCACTTCACTAGTGATCATTTAATGAAATATCCGGTCAGTTATTTTGGTTTGGTGTTGCTGTAGGGGTTTGTGTTGGTTTTTTTCTATTGCAGATATAAATATTTTCCTTTTATGAACAAGATCGTTTCCTCCGTGTCTGGTTTTCATTTTTAGGGAGTAGGCAGCCAACTAACAATCTGACTGGCCAGCACTGACTCCACTCAGCTGGAGATATTTTGCAATATGTGCTATCGCACAGACCCCACATGGCAGCACTTTGTACAAGCACCAAAAAAAGACAGGCAGAAGAGGGCATGTGACAGTAAATCCCATCATCTGAAGAGTCCACAGAGACTCTTCAGAGAAGGGAACATTCCTTACACATGTTACACAAAAGCCCAAAAGGTGATGAGTGACACTTCCCACTTTCATTTCTTTGGGAAGATCTGGTGTCATCACACATGTCTCTACTTTGCCACTAGTGTTTGACTGTTTCCCCATAGAAAGTAAAGCACCAGCTCACTCTTTACCATTCTCTGGCTCTTAATGATCAATTATTTTTAATTGGAACCTCTTGCATTGTGCCAAATCTTGAGAGGCCCCGTCAAGATCAGGACTCCAACAAGATAGGAACAGTACCAACATGTACATGGGGACAATAGAGACAGTTTTTGTCCCAAAGAGCATGATCCTATTTAGAGAAAGGCCAAAAAAAGAAATTGAGGTAAGGATCGTAGGAAGAATTTGCAGACCATGGGCAAGTTTGGGAAAAGCAGGACAGTCTCCTGACCCCTAGTCTGGTATCCAGTCTGCTTGCACAAACAGCTTCTCATTTACTAATAAAAATGTCATTGTCTGTGCAGAATTACATTTAAGGACAAATAAAATAGGCTGGGATAGGTACAAAGAACTTTCTCAGCAAAATAAGATGCAGCTGGGGATGATGCTGAGAGGTAAAGCTTGTGAAACTAACAGTTATCATTACGTAGACCTTATTTTTACATATATAACTTGTTACTACACCTTTAATGTCTGTGTTCAAGTAACATAGTAAGTCTGTGAACTTATGGCAGTGGTGAAATGCTGACCAAAGGACTCTTCATTAATAAAGCTAGTTTTAATAAAAATTGATACCGAATTGGAAGAGCCATTTAAATCTCTTGAGATTGTTTTCTGAGAAATGTTTATTTCCAGCTCTTGTGTTGAGAGGTTTTGATTAAGATTTGATTCAGAATTCAGTGCTCTAAGATCTTTGCTTGAGGAAAATGAGAGGCACAGAGTTAAAGCGTTAGCTCTGTTAGTTAATGTCGACTCTGTTAGTCAAACGACAAAAACTGTTGTGGGTGTGTGCTATAGGCCCCCTGATCAAGAGGAGCGGGCTGATAGTGCTTTCTATGAGCAGCTAGAAGTAGCCTTGAGATCCCAGGCCCAGATATTTCCAGGGCAAGCAATACGGCCAGTCGTATGCAGTCCAGACAATTTCTGCAGTATGTTGAGGACAATTTCCTGCTACAGATGGTGCAGGAACCTACAAGGGGAGGGCAGGTGGTGGACCTTGTTCTTACTAACAAGGATGGGCTCATCAGGGACGTGAAGGTTGGGGGCAGCTTAGGACAAAGCGACCACGAAATGATCCAGTTCAAGATCCTGAGTGGAAGAAGCAAGCCAAAAAGCAGGATAGCTACCCTGAATTTTGGAAGAGCTAACTTTGATCTCTTCCGCAACCTTTTAGGAGCTATCCCGTGGGCTACGCTGTTAGAAGGCAAGGGAGCCTGTGAGAGCTGGCTAGCATTTAAACAGCACTTCTTCCAAGCACAGGATAGGTGCATCCCTTTGAGTAAGAAATCAGGAAAGAGAGGCAGAAGACCTGTGTGGATGAGCAGGGAGCTAATGTGTAAACTCAAAGGGAAGCAGAAGGTTTATGAACTATGGAAACAGGGTCTGTGCACCTGGGAGGAATATAGGGATGTTGTCAGGGCCTGTAGGGATGCGACTAGAAAGGCTAAAGCCCGCTTGGAGATGAAACTGGCAAGGGATATAAAGGATAATAAAAAGGGTTTTTTCAGATACGTGAATAGTAAGAGGATGACCAGGGATAATGTAGGTCCCTTGATGAATGAGGCAGGTGTCCTGGTATCGGGTGATGATGAGAAGGTGGAAATACTGAATGCCTTCTTTGCCTCAGTCTTCACTCCAAAGGCCCCTCGGGACCCGCAGATCCTGGATGAAAGTAGGAGTGTTTGGGGAATGAAGAGCTTTCCTCTAGTTGAGGTAGGGGTGGTCCAGGAGCGGCTCAAAGGGATTAATGCAAACAAATCCATGGGCCCGGATGGGATACATCCATGTGTGCTGAGGGAGCTGGCGGAAGTGATTGCGGAGCCGCTTGCTATCATCTTCAATAGCTCTTGGAGAACAGAAGTACCTGAGGATTGGAGGATAGCCAATATCACTCCAGTCTTCAAAAAGGGCAAGAAGGAGGACCCTAACAATTATAGGCCAGTCAGCCTCACTTCTGTCCCTGGAAAGGTGATGGAACAGCTTGTTCTGGATGCCATTACCAAGCAACTGGAAGAGAAGAAGGTCATGAGGAGTAGTCAGCATGGATTCACCAAGGGGAGATCGTGCTCGACCAATCTCATAGCCTTCTATGATCTCATCACCGGCTGGGTGGATGGAGGGAGAGCAGTGGATGTCATCTACCTTGACTTCAGCAAGGCTTTCGATACTGTCTCCCATGACATCCTGATAGAAAAGATGAGAGATCATGGGATAGAT
Source organism: Porphyrio hochstetteri (assembly GCA_020800305.1). Lineage (NCBI taxonomy): Eukaryota > Metazoa > Chordata > Aves > Gruiformes > Rallidae > Porphyrio > Porphyrio hochstetteri. The sequence goes on along the minus strand of CM036910.1, from coordinate 14,447,536 downwards.
GAGTGGACAGTGAGGTGGGTTGAGAACTGGCTGTCGGACCGGGCTCAGAGGGTTGTGATCAGTGGAACAAAATCTGAATGGAGGCCTGTGACTAGCGGTGTTCCCCAGGGCTTGGTGTTGGGTCAGTCCTGTTTAATATCTTCATCGACGACCTTGATGAGGGAATAGCATCCACCCTCAGCAAGTACGCTGATGATACAAAGCTGGGAGGGGTGGCTGACACGCAGGAACACTGCGCTGCCATCCAGCGAGACCTGGACAGGCTGGAAAGCTGGGCAGGGAGAAACCAGATGAGGCTTAGTAAAAGCAAGTGTAAAGTCTTGCACCTGGGGAGGAATAACCGTCTGTATCAGTACAGGCTGGGGGATGACCTGCTGGAGAAGAGCTCTGTGGAGAAGGACCTGGGGGTCCTGGTTGATGACAGGTTGGCTATGAGCCAGCAGTGTGCCCTGGTGGCTAAGAGGGCCAATGGGATCCTGGGGGGCATCAGGAAGAGTGTGGCCGGCAGGTCTAAGGAGGTGATCCTCCCCCTCTACTCTGCCCTGGTCAGGCCCCACCTGGAGTATTGTGTCCAGTTCTGGGCTCTCTGGTATAAAAAAGACAGGGATCTCCTGGAGAGAGTCCAGAGAAGGGCTACGAAGATGATTAAGGGCCTGGAACATCTCCCGTATGAGGAAAGGCTGAGTGAGCTGGGGCTGTTCAGCCTGGAGAAAAGAAGACTGAGGGGGGACCTAATTAATGTTTATAAATATCTTAAGTATGGGATGCAGGGGGAATTGGCCAGCCCCTTTTCAGTGGTCTGTGGAGATAGGACAAGGGGCAATGGCTGTAAATTGGAGCACAGGAAGTTCCGCACCAACATGCGGAAGAATTTTTACACAGTGAGGGTGACAGAGCCCTGGGACAGGCTGCCCAGGGAGGTGGTGGAGTCTCCTTCTCTGGAGATATTCAAGACTTGTCTGGATGCCTATCTGTGCAATATGTGCTAGGGAGCCTGCTTTGGCAGGGGGGTTGGACCCGATGATCTCTCGAGGTCCCTTCCAACCCCTGTGATTCTGTGAAAAACAGACAAGCAGCTTTACAAAGCTCTGTGCCTTCGTAACAAAGCAAAAATCTCCACTGATGAATTCATCTTTGCAGATAAGGTATTTCTTACTGGAAAAGACAGTTTCTGGCTTGCAGTAACTATGAAGTATGGTCTTTTAAATCTTAAATCTTCAGATCCAGAACTTTGGTTTAGCCTACCATAAAAGCAGAAAGTTGCAGTGGGATTTGGCCCGGCACACCTCCTGCCTCTGCTTTAGGAGAGGAATATGGTTCAGGCACAGGCACTGTTTAGCCCCTTCGGACATGGAGGCAGTTCAGTCTTTTCCCGTGGTCTCTCCGAGCTGCTTTAGAGAGGCCTGATCTCTGCCTTCATCTGCTTTGCGCCTGAATTCTTTAGCCTTCATGAGAGTTGTTTCTGCAAATCCAATAGCTGATTTACTATCTTCAGAGAGCAGAATGTGTAAAGAAAAACAGTATGAGTAAATCCTCTCTCTAGAAGGGCTTTCTATCCACTCACATAATCCTGCTTGGTTCCAGCCTGGTATGCATAGTTGTGTAAGGGTGTCAGATGACATCCCTTTTACTGGCTGCTGGCCCTAATGGAATGCTGCTTTGCACATCTCATAAAGTAAGGACGGGAAATGCTGCCTGAAACTTTTACATTCTGCCGTTAATTAAAAAAAATAAAATCAAGAGGCAAGAGCATTACAAATAAGAAATGCTCTTTTCATCATGGATTAAGTAAAAAAAGATTCCATCTTTACATTTAGTGTTTTACTCTTTCTAAAGACTGACTTTTGCTTTACATAATCAAAGCCGGCTTTGAACTAGCTCACACAAAATATCTTTTTTTCTTTAAAAATAGCCCTATAGATATATATACATCACAGCCTTTCATTCCTTTTATAGATGGTTTCATTTTCTGTGAGAATGTGAAAGTTCTGAGCAATCCAGAGCTCATACAGGCACCAAACAAACAGGGGAAGGGGGTCCAGGCACACTATTGCAATTAACAACAGTGTTTCATTAAGCAAGCAGCTGTGTTGGGGAAGGGCCTTTTGATTTTCTCTTTTCACTGGGTTTTTGATGAGAGATTTACCTATAGTTGTAACTCCTAGTTGTTACATTAGCACGCACTTATGCTACATGTGTGCACATGTGCACACTCACACGCACCCCCTGCATGGAAAATTTGTGTCAGGCAACTGGTCTGATTCATGCTTTAGGTAAATATTTTTGGAAGTAGCTTCCTTTGACTGTCTTCAATAAAAATTCTTAAGTTATGTTTTTGTTTGTTTGGTGTGGGATTTTTGACTTAGAGAATGCTTTGATGCATTTAGGAATCCTTTTTGTTAGTTGGTTTACTTTATTTAGCAACAAAAAACTGAAGTGTGGTGAAGGTGAATGGGTGCAGAAATCTCCCACAGGAAAGGCTGGCACCAGGGCAACACGCAAATGTTTACCCCCCAGTAAGCTTAGATGCCTCCATATTTCATTGGTAAAAGAAGTATAGTCGTCTCATGCTGTTCCCTGTTGTTGAGGCAGGAAAATGTCCAAACAGCCAACTAACCTTTCTACTTGGCAATTTTTAGTAAAGAGAAAAATGTTGGAGGTCATGGTAACAGAAAAAACTGGTGAAGAACTAAGCGGTGAACCAAAACATCGTAGGGAAGGTGGGTTCCTACTGCGAAGGGCTTGGATGAAATCTTGGACAGCTCTGCTTTATGCCTACTACTTACTGTGATTTAGATCCTGATTTTAGCAAGCTGAAGGGAACTGTAATGATTTAAAGAGGGACAGCAGAGGTGTCACAGAGTCTGTTGATAAGAAACTTTCCCAGAGGAAATGAGAGATTGAGGAGTACTGGAAGAGCTAAGCATGTTACAGCACCAGCACAGATGGGTCCAAATCCTTCTCTCTCTCTCTGCTACATGTAAACACCAACATAACAAATAATTTTGTTTTGCTGTAGTCAACAGCTCTTGATTGTCATGTATGCCCAGTTCAGTGTAATTTTCTAATTACCTAACTTGCATTTTTATACCCTCTCACACCTTGCATTTAAGCCCTGGCTAGAGTGATGCTCCTGTGAAAGGATGTACCCAGCCTACCTAGTTTGAGAAAAGATGTAAAACAGGTGAGTAATTTACTCTAGCTGGTGATCTTAACATCAGACCATGGGACAAAGATCTGACAGAGGTATCAGTATAAATGCTATTATCATTGTATTTAATTTATTTTGGGTTTGAGAGGATTTATTCTCAAAACACTCCTATAATATAGGGGATGTGCCACTGTTCCCATTTTATAAGCAAGGAATTAGAGGTGGAATTTTCCAGTAAATTACGAAGACATGCACCTGGGAATTGAAGCACTTATAGGAAGTGCTTTCTGTGTACCTGCCTGCATCTTTAGCTGACTGAATACTGCTGAAAATCTGGCTGTAAGTGATCTGTCCACCATCTGTGACAGTGCAGGTAACCGAGCACTTATATTCCAAATGCTAGATTAGTGCCTACTTACTGGAACACCTTTTTATGTCCACATGGGCCAGATAACATATTTTTCTTCTGCTACAACTCCTGTCAAATTCTTTCCCAAAAGGAAAAGGACAGCGCAGTGGGAATAATCTTACCCCTTGCCTGTCCTAAGAACAGCATTATCTTCCTGCAGATTGATTTGAGAACAATGCTAGAATTGACAATACCTCCAGTAAAGATGGACGTAGGGGAAAAACAGGCCTTTTTTTTGGGGCTGGGGGGGAGGGGGGGCGGGAGGAGGGAGGGAGGTGGGGAGGTTGGTTTGGGGTTTTTTTGTTTGGTGGTTTGGGTTTTTGTTTTATTTTGTTTAGTCTTTCTATTCGCCATCCTGGCCTTTGGGATCCTGGTGTTAATAGTAAGGTTATGGCTACCTTGATGGCCACGTGATGGGATTCATTCCCCAGACCCGTGCATCCAGAGCCTACTCATGTAGACTACTCACTGAGGCAATACACACTGATTTTTCCACTTGTATTTCTAAGATTAACATGCTTAAGCAAAGGTTGTGTGTAGCCAACCCAAGTTGTGACACAGCTGGGGCAGCCAAAATGAACATGTTGTTGCTAGCAGGATTTTCTGACTAATATGGGTAAATGCTATCTTCCCCCCCTCCCCGTTTACAGTTCTTATTTAAAATTTGTTCTAGGCCCTGCTTATTCCTATTCTTTATCCATATTCTCATTTATCCTGGCCCCATAGTTTCCTGGCATGGTTGGGCTGGCTATACAGAGAGGTGCAAGCCATGTAGAGGAGTAGGCACTCATGACCCTGTTTGGGCCTGTCTGTTTTCACTGTGCATCATTCAGTTGATCCCCATTTGGTTGCAGCTGTGGTAACACTGTGCTTGAGCCTGATCTTTACCTGCATTAGGAGAAAGTGCTTTAATTCCACTGATGTGGTTTTGAGACAAGCAATGCCTGGCCACCCAGACCAAGGCAATCTCAGACCTCGGGTTTAAATAGCGTCAAAAACCTCCCCGTCCTCCTTCGGCTGCGGTGCAGAGTGGCTGGCTGAGCAGCATTACACCCTGATGTATGTATTTGAGTTTTACAGTTTGGGCAGCATTTTAGTCAAAATGTGTCAGTTCTAAGTGGGGCATTTGGGAACTTGCCACGGACTGTATTTATTCTCCCAATCCTGTGCAGTGCTGCAACTGCCAAAACCACATGCTCATGTTGGCATGAAACAATTACCCTGGTTTATATAGAGCAGGCTTGGCAATAGCCTATCTCAGTGAACAGTCATAGTGCTGAAAGATTCAGAGTCTTCTTTTCCTCTCCAAGCAACAGACTAAATTTCTTTCAGCTGGATTCACGGCTTTAAAAAATAACAGTAGAAAGCAAGTATGGAGAGCAGGGTGTATACAAAGTACCTGTAAGGTCTGGATGGAAGTGAGAATGGGTTGCAGAAAAAAAGACTATTTAAGATACAAGTTAGTAATTTGATTTCTAAACCCATGTGAAACTATAAATGTTTACTGGTGCCAGTTGGTGAACAGAGAGATGTGTGGTTTTCACTTGCATGCAAAGCTATTGGTTGTGGGTGAAGTACTTAGACAAAAAGATTCAATTGCTGGTGTGAGTATTCCACCAAAAATAAACCCAAACAAACACTGACTTCATATAAAAGCACTTTTCTCTGCAGAGACAAGCATTCAGTTGCTGCTGCTGCTGCTATTCATGAACTCCAGAACTGTTAAAGCCTCCTGTTTAACCTGCCTGAAATAATGTGACTTTCTTCTAGAAAGTAATGCAAACACCACTGAAAGTTATGAACTAGTGTTCTTATATATTTGTCATGAAAATGTAGTGTATGCTCTAAACTCACAGGGATGTTGACCAGTGATAACTAGTACTTGTCAAGGTCCGGTGAGCCAAAAACACTGCTTAGACAAGAGCTAAAGGTGAAGGGTAGGAAACTTTTCTTAAGCTTAAAAAAAAAGTTAACTGAAAGTGGACTTAAACATCAGTCAAAGAAAAATTGTTTCGCAGCAATTAGCAAAGGCTAGTAAAGGCTTATTTTTCCTCCTTTTTTTCGGAGACCATCACAGAGATTTTAAAAATTGTACTCCATTATGAAAGTAACTGCTACTTTGTTATCAGAATGGAGATGGAGATTTTTATTCCAGAAGGCCAGATGCTATCACCACTTGAAATTCTCCAAATTGTTTCCACTGTGAGCAAATTCAATCTTGGTGCAAGTCACATCTGCTTAAAAGTGAAAAACAGTTGCTTCTACTTTGCACCAGCATCAAATTTCACCTACAATCTCAGATTTAAAAATCAGCTTAAATCCCAGGATTTGGATAGTTTTGCGTAAGTGACTTTAAATCCAGAAGTACCTAATAGGAAATACTGAAATAAAAGCATTCAGCTTTAGTGGTTTGTGGTGGAAACAAGAGACATTTCCTTTAGATATGAATATCTTGTGAACTAAAAAAAACCCAGTCTATTTAAGTTTTTCCACATATGGACAAAAAAGTAGCAGTCACACCTAAATACAGTTTCTCATCCAGGGAGCAAGGATGGGTGGTGAGAGGAGAGACGAGGGGGGTGTACAGGCCACCTGCATGAACTGCAGGTTTAGATGTCCATGATGTATGAAGGATTAATTGCATGTTTAGTGACGCAGCTGTGGCTGCACAGCACAGGAGTGTCAGTCACACCACTGCTCCCATCTGTTCCTAGTCCTTCAGAGCGTGAGCTGTTTTAGCCGTTCCATCGCTCCGGCCAGCACTGATGGATTAATGAGAGGAAATGTTTATAGGAAGGTTCAGGTTTCCTAAGTGAGTGGAATGAAACCCCCTCAGCCGTGATCAGCAAGCTCATGTCATGGAGCAGTTTGAAGCAGCCTGGCTCACAGGAAAGCAAAGGCCTTTTCAAAAAGGAAACTTGACAAGTGAGCAATTCTGGGGAACAGCTAGAGGTGTTTTCAAATAAAAGGTGTGGCTTTTCCAGAGAGGTGGCAGGAATGGGGCTAGCTCTGAAAAGAACTTTAACTCAGTAGTTTGGTCACTTTAAATATAAAAGGTTATGACTGACACCAGACCATCCAAATAAAATAGTGCCCTGAGAAAGTGCAACTATTGCACTATGCTCAGTAAATTAAACAGTATTGCAGTGCAACCACAGCTCCCATGATTGCATCCAGTTAAGGTCTCTTTCTGTAGCTTAAATTCGAGTGTAGCCATAGTTTGAGGCAAAGGAAGGGTGATGAACCCAACAACTAGGCTGAAATCTTTGTGAGAGAAAAGCTGGAAACTATCATCATTTCACAGGTGTAAATTTCAGTGTGCTGGGGCACTTTCCATGATTGTTGCAACACAGCTTGAGATCTAAACATTCATTTCAGTTGGAAAAAAAAAAGAAATAAAATAGACCCCTTCCATTGAAGCTATCAGCTTTCGGATGACTGTGATAAGGAAGAATGTAGGCTTCGGGCTAGCTATTAAGATTAAAGTAAAATTCACCTGAACAAAACTGGAGATAGCAAAGGTGCTGGGGGAGAAAAAAGCCAGTTCAAAACAGTGCCCTTTGAAAGCTATTGAAAAGGACCCTAGTCCTTAGTGTTTCCCTAAAACACTCCACTGGCAAAGAAGGATTTAATTTACAGCATTCATAGCACCCTCCAGTTCTCACTCCCAACGTGTTTTGGAATGGGAAGAGAGCATTATCCTTGTTTTATAGATAAGGAAACTGGTTCATCAGCTTGCCCTCAGTGAGAGACAGAGCCTGGAAAAAAAACTTGGCCAGGATACAAGTAACTCAAGTGAGGGCAAACATTTAAAACAGTCTCAAAATGTGATCTTCTGTTGTGTAGGGCTGGTACTCAGGCCAGTTCCATGTCACAGCTGAGGTTCTGGTCAGTGTAGGCACCCAAGAGTCTCCTGCATCTCTCACAACAAAGCAGGACAGGAGATAAGGCTCACAGAGTTGCTCCCCCCAACCCCCAACCTCTGAGCTTTCAAAGACCAAAAGAACTTAATTTGGAACCCTTGTATTAAAAATTATTTATTTAGTGATCTGTACATGGGATGAAGCAGGGCCTCATACAGACCTTCAAAAAATCAAGTAAAAACATAAATACATATTTTCTTACAAAAATGAGATTTACAAAATATACATACTGCACTTGTCTTACACATTTGTTGGTTTTTTTCTTCCACGTGCACATTATAAAAGACAAAAACCCAAGCCCTGCAAGTCTGAGATCAGATCTACTGAAGGATTTGGCCAATGGGCCTGTTCCTCATGCCCAGACTGCTGGTATGCCCTCAGACAGCAGCAGTCTGCCTCTTCACCCTGAACAGGTTTTGGTTTTTTTTTTTTTCTTTTTAAGTTTCATTCCAGACACTTTTTCCCCCAAAAAATGAAGAGCAGCTATAGGGTGGAGACTTGCTAAGAATCCAGAATTTCCTATTTTGTCCTTAGGCAAGAATATACACACACACATATACTTATAAAAACAACCCTTCAGTGAATATAAAGTAGTATGCAAAAAAATAAAATATGAACAAGTCAACATAATTTCAGAATAGAAAAATCTGTCACATTGCAAAAGGAAAACAACGCACTTGATTAATTTTCGAATGTCTTTCCTTCCAAGACGCAATCACTGGACACTTAAACAGCTACGTTTTTGCCAGAATGAGATGGCTCCTTGCTTTCAGTAACTCCCTGCTTTGAAACCCCAGCCCCAGCCCCCTCCTGCACCAGCAGTCCTTGGCACGCAGTTCAGGGAACCTGAGGAGCAGGCAAAGGGTCCATCGTGAGGCAAAAGGATCCCTCCCATCCCCAGAAGCCGGCCATACGTTTACTTTAGTGCAGCAAGCTCACAGCAGTGCAGGAGAGAAAGCAGGTTTGTGGGAAGGAAAGAAAAAAAATATCGTATCTTTACGTTATGTATTTTAATGGCTCTTGTTTTGGCAGATGCTCGTGGTTTCACTCTTCTTGCCCTCCAAGTCTTGCGTTTCTTTCAGCTTAGAAAAGCGACCCATATTGATCGGTAGGAAAACATCCTGCTTTCTCCTTTTTTCATAAAAGGAATGTTTATTTCTGCGAGCTCCTCACATCCAAGGGTGAACCTCAACGACTTCTTTTTGTTAGTTTGCCCATAAAAACCGATCCCATGCTTATGCCTTTCTACATAGAAAACACTTTTGTTTCCCCCTTTGTCTCCTAGAACAAAGGCAAGGGGAAAAAGCCTTCTGCTGAAAAGCAACAAGTCATTTCTTTTCAGGGTGTGGAATAGCAACCCACTCCTTCCCCACAGCAGCAAGAACAGACTGAGGGCTGAATTTTCACTTTAAACCAGTTAAAAACAGGTATCACTGAGGTAAAAAGGAACTTGTGAGTTGACGGAACAGAGGCATCTCTCCAGCACCCGATCGGGGCTGTAGCTGGTTGTGCGGTACTCACGTGATTGCTCCATCGAGCTGGAAGGAGCAGGCGGTAAGCTCAGGAGTTACCCTGCCTGCACTGCAGTTTGACCCCAGTAATTCAGAGAGGGTTTGGCTACTTCTCAGCAGGGGTAGGCTCAACAGATCTGGCTTCCCCTCCTCATCCAAGCAAGGCAGGATGGTTTTAGTTGGGTTGGATTTTTTTCCTGCACAGGGGTTGTGGGAAAGAGAAGTAAAGGGACTTCTTGCAGATGAAGGACTATCCCATCCCACCACTGCCCTCTTTTTCTGTGCTCTTCCACTTAGCTAGGCATAAGCACCACTGGACACAGTCCATCTGATCCTTTCTGCCAAGAGTTACTTTTTTTCCAAACTCTCTGGGAGGAAGAAAAAAACCAGTTTGGAAATGCCTCCCTTCCTCCCTGTTCAGGGAACCATTGCTGCCTTCTGCTGCTGAGTATCCCCCTCCTCCTCTCCTCTGCATGTGCATGCGTGCGTGTGTGTGTGTGTACCAGAGGGGATGGGGGGTTTCATACTGCCGTCTCGCCTTTGCTGCCGGTGCTCAGTCTGTGGTAGAAGCGTCGCCAGGACTGAAGGGTTTTGCCAGACCAGATCCAGAAGCCAGTTGTGATACCAACAATCATGGTCATGAGATACTTGATCATGAAGACAGTGAAGTCCGGGCTCATAGGGGCAAAATGGCTGGGACAGGGTACAGCATAGGTTTTGCAGGTCTGGAGGAGCCACGTCTTCTCCCAGGTGCCACGGAAGGCTTGCTCATAGAAGTAACATGCCAAGACAATGGTAGCTGGCACTGTGTAGAGAACACTGAAAACACCGATGCGCACCATCAGCTTCTCCAGTTTCTCCGTCTTGGTACCATCATGCTTCATGATGGTGCGGATGCGAAACAAGGACACAAAGCCAGCAAGCAAGAAGGAAGTGCCAATGAAAAGATACACAAACAAGGGTGCCAGCACAAAGCCCCGCAGTGAATCCACGCTGTGGATACCTACGTAGCACACACCACTGAGTACATCCCCATCTACCTGCCCCATAGCCAAGATGGTGATGGTTTTGACAGCGGGCACAGCCCAAGCAGCAAGGTGGAAATACTGAGAGTTGGCCTCGATGGCCTCATGGCCCCACTTCATGCCGGCAGCCAGGAACCAGGTGAGGGACAGGATGACCCACCAGATGGAGCTGGCCATGCCGAAGAAGTAGAGGATCATGAAGAGGATGGTGCAGCCTTCTTTCTTAGTACCTTGGGCCACAGTGCGGTAACCATCCTCAGAGAAGCGCTCCAGACACACCACCCGCTCCTCCAGCAAAAAACCTGCTGCATAGGCCACTGCCACCATGAAGTAGCAGCCTGAGAGGAAGATGATGGGCCGCTCTGGGTAGCTGAAACGGCGCATGTCCACCAGGTAGGTGAGCACAGTGAAGAGGGTGGAGGCACAGCAGAGCACAGACCACACACCCACCCACAGCCGGGCAAATCGCACCTCCGCCTCCTTGAAGTACATGAGGCCGTTGGGCCGGCTTGGCTCACAGGGGGCCCCGCAGTCCCGCTCCCCCAGGAACCGGTAGCCCAAGTAAGGGGGCACTTTGAGCTGCCGGGGGCAGGAGAAGGAGAAGCCGGAGGGGGGCTGTGGCGGTGTGAGGAAATCGGGGAGATAGCCAGCTGTGGGGTGGGCAGTGGCCCCCCGGCCCGCTGCACCACCAGGTCCCGGCGGAGCGTCCGACGTGTTCTGCCCCACACAGATCTCACCCGCGCCATGGACAGGGAAGTTCTCGCAGCGGAGACGCTCCGGCCACTGGAAGCCAAACTTGTTCATGAGGGCCTCACAGCCCTGGCGGGCCCGCTCGCAGAGGGAGCGGCAGGGTGGGATGGCCTGCTCCAGCACGGTGCACACCGGCGCGTACATGGAGCAGAGAAAGAACTTGAGCTCGGCTGAACACTGCACCTTGACCAGCGGGTAGAACTGGTGCACCTCCAGCCCCGCGTCCTCCTGGTTGGTGTGGCCCAGCAGGTTGGGCAGGATGGTCTGGTTGTAGGCGATATCCGTGCAGAGCGGGATGGAGATGGGCTGGCAGAAGCCGTGGTCCGGCACGGAGATGCCCTTCTCGCCGTGGTACTGCTGCGCCGCTGCGCCCGCGGGGGTCCCCAGCAGGGCGGCCAGCAGGGCGGCCAGGCCCAGCAAGGGGTAGCCGGCAGCGGCCGCTCTGCCGCCTTCTCCTCCGTCCGGCATCGCCGGGGCGGCCGGGGGCCCGGGAAGTCCTTCAGAGCCGTGCGGCGCAGCGCCCCAGGGGCATAAGCGCCCGGCGGGCGGGCTCTTCCGCGGGGCACGAGCGCGGCGTAGGCTCCGCGGCGGCGGGGGGTGTAGCGCGGCTCCGCGCCGGTCCTCCGCGACTTTCTTCCTCAGCGCCGGCGGGTCGGCGCTCGCAGCGCGGCGGCGCTTTCCCCGGCGAAAGTTTCCGGAGCTGCTCCCGGCGGAGAAGGCGGCGGCGGCGAGACAAGACGCGTGCGAAGTCCGGCGACGGCTCTGGCCAGCTCCGCGCAGGGTCCCGCGGTGGCGGCGAGGCGGAGGCGCTGCTCCCCGCCCGGCCGCACGGCCCCGGCGCCGAGGATTTAGGTTACGGCTAAACGGATTATTACCGCGCCCGGCTGAGCCGTGTATTTTACTTCGGGGCTTAAATAACTTCTAAAATCCAATTACTGCGCGATCCTCCCCGCGGCTCGGCTGGGCTCCGCTCCCGACGGGCGCCGCTGCGGGCTGTGCGTCCGGGGCAGTCGTGCGCCTCCGGCCTCGCTCCGCCCGCGGCCCCTCCGACACCTCCCGCACCGCGGCTCCCGACCCGCGGCCGCGCCGGCACAAAAAAAAAGACACATATACGCGCGGGCGCGCCGCGGGTCCCCGCCCCCAGCGCCGGCCCCATTCACAAACCGCACCGGGGGCGGGGGCTCGCAACGCCCGCCCGCCAATCCCCGCGCCGCGCAGGGGGCGGGGCGGGGACGGGGGGGGGACGGGAGCGGGGAGGAGCCCGCGCTGGGGGAGGACAAAAAAAAACCAAACCCAAAAACTTGCGAAGAACTTTTTCCCATCCCCGCCGGGGCGGGACGGGCCGGGGGCGGCAGGGCGGGGGCGGGAGCGGGAGGAGCTGCCCCGGGGCCCCCTACCCCCCCGCGCTGCAGGGTAGAGCCGGGAAGGGAGGGGGGGCCCAGCCAGCTCGCTCAGGGTGGCCCGTGCAAACTAAAATTAACGGCTGCGTTCTGAGCAAGCTTTGAAAATGCAAACAGCTGCCTGTGCCCGGAGTTATTAAAAAAGAAGGACAAAAATGGGCCGGGGCGCGGGGAGGGGGGGGCGGGAAGGGAAGCAGCGCCCGGGTACAATTGCAGAATGAGCTGATTGCGTTGTCGGATGTTCGCGTCTGTGCGTTGTCGCCTTCCCCCAGCGTGGGGGGTTTGATTTGTTATCGCAGCATGACCGTTGCTTTTTGCTGGCAGAATAAACGCTTTATTCATGGATCTAAGCTTTAGCTGGGAGAAGGCAGCTTTTCTTGAAACGTCCAGTGTTACCTAAGCAAAGAGGAGAAATTTTAAATCCCCATCTGTGCTACTGCAACCCCTTAAGAGACTCAGAATGGCTGTAAAAAAGCAGCAGTTCTTCTGTGGAAGTGCCCAGCCTGCCTGCGAGAGAGAAAATGGCATAGGTCAGGAGAGGGCTGTTACTGGCCTGCCAGGCGATGCCGAGCAGATCTAGAGCCAGACCGATGTACTTTTGCTAACAAAAGCATGGGGTTTGCAGCATAGCTGTGTTTTGAGGTACACCGCCGAAACACGGGTTGTTGGAACCATTCAGCCTCTGGAACGTGCTGGCAGAACTTGTCCTCGGTAGCACAGAAAGGCTGTGCTTGACAAAAGCCCTGCAACAGCGCCTGCTTTTCCTTCACACCGGCCTAGGAGATCCTGTGGTCAAAGACAGGCTGGGGGGGTGGTAAGTAATATTCAACCTACCCCAGTCCTCCCTTCAAGGATAGAGGTCCCCCAAACTGTACTATTCAAATTCTTACTTTTACTCCTTTACTCAGGATTGTGCTCCAGTTAACGACTAAGCGTTTACACCAATCTGCACTGCACTCCAGCACAGTTCAAGAGAGCAGGGTTTGGCTCAGACAACTCCAGAAGCAATTGTTGGACAAATGTTTCCCATATCCTCTCCTGCTCATGAACAATGTGTCCTCATACCAGTAAGACCATGGAGCTTCAGCTTTTGTTACATTTAAAAGAAGTTGACAGTTATAAACAAGCTTACCAAAATAAATTTACTCCTCTAAAAGTGGACATATTTTTAAAAATAATACTGTGGCTCTCCAAAATATGTACGGGCAGGACTAGCTACTCATAGCTGCAACAGCTGCTGATGGAAAATAAATGTCTCTTCATTCTGTTGTGGCTGTTTGGGAGTTCCTTAGAGGTACCACAGTTTTTCAGTTTGTTAAGGCTTGTTATCTGAATTCCTTGTTTCTCTACCTAGTGACTAAGCAGGTTTTTGTGATACTCTTCACCTAAACAACCTCCCATGCTACAAACTTACACAAACTTGTCTACCCTATTGTTTGTTCTTTGGCTGTTAGTAACCTTCAAAAAGATTATTCTTTCTAGTTGTTTCTTCTTCCCCCATCTCATCTTTCTGTAACACTCCATGAGCTGTTGCGTCACCTATCTGTAGTAATCACCTTAAAGCCTCTATTTTTCATTTTGGCTTATATGACTGATTTCATCTGCAAAGCATTTTGTGATAGTTGCTGTGAAAAACACTGGAGGAAAGGAGATGTTTCACTGATAGGCAGTGACAGTGCCGAGAAAGAAAAGGAATGGCACGCTTCCTGCCCCATGCATTGCTTGGTCTCATTTCCCTATGTAAAGAGTTGTTCAGGTATAGTAGAATGTTACTGCAAGAAACTTACCTCTCAGCAACAGGGCAACAGTGACAGGAGCTATTCAGAGTAAGGAACATCAGATCAAGACTTAAACTGGGTATTTATTTACAAGGCAGGGCAGATGGCATCAGTGGTTCCCCCTCTTTTCTACTGGTCGCATTTGTTCCTCTGAACCACAGCGCAAGTTAAAAGATGACTGGGAGCTCTGGTATGTGCTATAAAAGCTGTGTGACTCCATTACACTTACGTTGAACATAGCGTAGAATCAGAGTGAAGGAAAAGGGAAAAAAAAAGTGGAAGGGTAGGAAGAAAGGAAGAAGGAAGGAAAGCTGTATCCTAGGTTATTTCTTAGAGAGATAGAAATGATGCTGCTAAGCCATCTCTGATGGAAAGAATGTGCAACAGGATTTGCTAAGACAGAGGAGGTCTCTTGGGCATGTTAGCGAGTTCTAAGGTGGGGTTTTTTTTTTCTATTTAGACCCACTGTGAGGTGGGACAAGATCACTGAGAGAGGCAATGGCAGTCTCAAAATGGCAAACTGTGGCCTAAGAAAGTCCTTGGCTGCTAAGTCAGTCCAGGACATCCTGAGAGCTTTCAGGGCACAATAGGAAAAGAAAAGAAAAAAAAAAGATAGAAAAGAGAAAGAAAAGCAACAGGAAAAAACAGGATTCTGGGATGTGGTTACCCCAAAGCATCCAGAACCTCTGTAAGTAGCATCAGCCACATTTCAAAAGGCAGCAGACTTACACTTGTCTCCTGTTTTCACCTCAATCTAAATTCACAACCATTAGCCTGCAAAATTACTTAAATTTCCTCCCAACAGGAGGGATTCTCATCAACACATAAGCACAGGCAGCCACCATTATCCAGGTTATCAGCCGCCCAGAACAAATGTGCTGCACAAGACATAGTGGTATCTGAGAAATTGTCTATTGCAACCACATAGCAGTTCAAAAGGTTTTCTCTAAAAATCTCCTAACAACTAGTGTTCTGAGTATGCTACATGGTCTGTGAGCAATAAAACTTCACCAGCAAAGTTCTGGCAAGTCCAAGATACAGAATAAATTTGCAGTCTTAGGTATTGGTACCAATGCTAGAGCTGCCTGACTAGATTATTGTGCACAGGGAGGAATCGTTAGGAACGAACAATTATCTGTCTTTTTACACATTTACAAATAAACCCAGTTCAACTTTCAAGCTAAGTCAGAGTGAGGAGGGGCATCCCTACATGATGTCTTTTCCTGCTGTTTTGAAGCCTCCTTAAATGGTGCCAATATAATTTTCCTTGTTTCCTATCCCATCTGATAGAAAACTCTTCCCATGAGGGGAGGGAAATCAAAACAAAACACCCTCTCCCCACCCCACCACTTATTTTGGATGCCTGAGGGTGAACATTTTCAGATTACTTGTTGCAAGGCTTCCAGTCCTCCTTGCCCCCAGAAGAACAAAGACTACTGCTTCCCTCCTCTCCTTCCACCGGCTCCCAGAAGCAGTGCTGAGCCTCACCAGATGTCCTGCTACCCAACCCTGCCAACAGCCCCACACAGCCTCCTGAATTGTGAGATTTGTCCCAGTTACATTCAGTAAATAACTTCTATGACGCTTTTAACCTCCATATTTTGTGGCATACTTACATGCAGCCTTACATGATCAGGCAGGCTATTGAGCTAAGAACATCAAAATTTGCACTCCCTAAAGCTTAGTGGGGAAATGCCAGGAGCCTGGGGGGAAAGGATGCATTTCCCTATTTTACATAATGATTTGCATAATTAGAAATAAAGTAAGTTCACAGTATTATATCTACTTGCATTTCTATCAGTCTGATAGATTACTCTAAATTGCATCTTGTCTGAGCTCACCAAAGAAATCTGGTTTTTCTGTAATGAGACTGGAGAGCCTGGCATTTCACAGGCAGGGGGTGGGGAGGGCAAACCCCTGCCCCCCACCATGGAGCCTTAATTTGAAATTAGATTGAAGACATAAGAAACTGATTGAAAAGAGCATATGGGTAGGGCACAGGTGACAAAAGGAAGGGGATACTGCTGGAGGGGATGTGGTTTCCCACAGTGAGAGAGGTAAAAGCTGGTTGCATCATGGATTTGTAAGATAATTATTAGCTTATGAAGTAGTATCCCAAAGGATACCGGGAAGCAGCACTGCCTTCCACATTTACGATCAAATTAGAGAAAACATTAGGAAACATTCACAAAGAAGGGCTATCAGACTTACCATTGCTTTCATCTCTGAGATCCATGAATAAGAAAACAAAACCTGAAGTTGATCTGCTCATCCCCACTCAGCAGTTCAGTGAGGACATCAGTTACACTTTAACCCTTGCATGACCCTTTGAATCCCCCTGTTTCTTTAGAGGGAATTTAATCTGCTTCCTCACATTTTTAGGGTTGTAGAGACTCTTCAGTGTAAAATGCAGTCAGTCCCTCCTTATTTAACTTTTTTAAGCTAGGTACTTTTTTAACAAGACAAGTTCTCTGCTGGCAGCAGTATTATCAGCTAGGGCCTGTTGGCATTCTGTGTGGGTGCAGTAATATCACAGTGTGAAGAAGAGAAGCTTCCAGAGTCAGTGGGAAAAGCTGAAATTTGTGTCTACTGTCCTCTTTACATCAGCGGGGAAGATTCTGCTCTTAGAATCTGGGTGTAGCATAGGTACATGGTTACTTTCTGGTCCTTTAAATCCCACAGCACCGTACTTGGAAGCTTCCCAGACTGCAGTAGCTGATTTTGGCTGATTCTGTGTACACTGGGATGTGTAACATACCAGCCTGGGCAGCACCCGGAGCAGAAC
This sequence comes from Porphyrio hochstetteri, assembly GCA_020800305.1. Classification (NCBI taxonomy): domain Eukaryota; kingdom Metazoa; phylum Chordata; class Aves; order Gruiformes; family Rallidae; genus Porphyrio; species Porphyrio hochstetteri. Next base: position 14,430,804 of record CM036910.1, on the reverse strand, counting down.
CACTTGAGGTGGAGCTGCCTCAGGCTCTCTGGGCTGGCCACCTTCTCTCTGATGCTGTAGGAGTCCCAGCCTCATGGATGCTCCAGCTTAACCTGAGCTTCTCCCCGTGCCTGTGAAAATGACTCACAAGTCTGCAAAGGTCTCTGGCAGAGTTACTCCTTGCTTTATAACCCTACAAGTATTACAGAGCCAAACAAAAATAAATATAACCTTTCCTGTTTGTTCTCACCCCAGTGGAATGATTTTCAGGAATTTGCCTAGTGTCTTTTTGTGGTTCAAGCTCCCCTTCCCAGAACTATATTCCTCCAGGCCTCTCTTCCACACCATGGATCCTTGATCTAGCCGGGACTCTGTCAGACATAGCTTTTCCTCCAAAACCCAGTCATTTTGTTCCTTCTGTAAATTATTCCCCCTTCTGTAAATCCCCATTCAGTTTCAGAGGCCAAAGACAAGTGCGAAGACCTGCTTTCTATGTCCTTCCTGAGGAAACTGCATGATTACAAAGCCCAGCTGTCTATAGAAAAGCTAGAGAAAACTCCTTCTTCCTTCAGCCAGTCTGTTCTATGTAGCTGTCATATTTGTGTGGCTGCCATGAAGGTGACTTCAATCTCTTATCTGGGAGCATTTCTGCATGCAGCTGTAGCAACGTAAGGCTGCTGAGTATGTAACAGTTTAATGAAAAGCAGCCAAGTTTCTCAAGTTTGTGCATTTATTTCCCATCTCATTGCAGATGCTGCCACAATGTTTGTGAGCTGTGAAGTCCAGGGTTGGTAGCAAGTGGCTGCTCTGATCGCTATGGCTGTGCTATGTCTTTTGTCAGTTATGCCCAACCTGCTTTTAATTTTGTCTTTCTATAGGCACATCTATTCTATGTGAGATTGTACCTTAAATCCCCTTTAACACACAGACTGAAGGCTTGCATTTGTCCTGCTTAAGTTAATGGGTAAAGTTTCACTTGTTTCAGTGGAAACAAAGCAGGATACTCAAAGCCTCAAACTCTGTTTATGTAGGAAGAAGAACCAGATTTAGCCCAAAATAAGAGACGGGAAAGACCTATTGTATCGTTTAGCCTCTGCTATTATATATGCCAGTGGTATAATTAGTCTAATTTTAAATGCCTTGAATAATGGGACTATTGCCATCTCTCTTGGGACATGGTTCTGCCATCTAACAATCATATTGGCAGGAAGCCACTGCCTGATGTTCAAACAAATGGTTTATCTTTGCTTGATTAAGACTCACTAAAGATGAGTGCAGCCTCCAGAAATATGTTGTTTCCAAAGCTTAGAAAACAAGGGAAGAAGAGCTGTTATTCAATACAGAATTTGCCAGATGTCTAAAGAGGCTAAGGAATTCCTAAGCCTCTGTTTACAAAATCCTCCCTCCTCCTCCCATGAATGCTTAAATTACCAATCACTGCTACCACCCTGTGTTTAGGGTGAAATTTCCTTAACCAACTCCATTTCCAAAATTGGATTGGAAAGAGAAACAAACATTTTAATTACTTTTATTTTCCCTCTTCCCTATGGGTTTGCAGAAATTAACCTCTTAAACAGAGTTATTTCTTCCTTGGGTCCTAATCATGCTCTGGAGACCCGCTTGCCAAGGTCGTTCACTGCTTTGAGGCCATATAAAGGTTTGCTGTGTGGAACTACTGCCTGCTGCGTCCCCCAAGCCTTGGAGATGGGTGACGCTTCTGTACAGAGAATTTCCTGTTCGAAAAGAGTCCCTGGGCAGTGGTAACCCCAAGTGCATTTCGATGAAGCAGTGCTGGTAAGCAAAAGTGGCAGAGGGCCAGTGCCTACAGACAGCTCTCCTGAGAAACTGGGGCTGTGAGGTTTGTGGACCATCATCACACGCTCTCCTGTACCTTTTTTTAACTGGTCATTTCTGAACTATAATTTCTGCCTTGGTGTCAGCCCGCACTGACTGGACGCTCTCAGAGCTGGGACCAATGGTACTCTGAATGGTGCTGGAGGTATTAAACGGATTTCCTTCCGTGGAGGGAAGGGAACCAGAAAGCAGCACTTCAAATAAGCTCCCTCCTCATGGAGTCTCTGAAGGGAATGAGGGCCCATTTTCTTAATTACATGTTCATTAGTATGTTTAGTGCTCTCCTCCCTCTCTTACCCCAGCCCTGCCACCTGGGAGTTCCTACTATGATACTGGAAAGCCACAGAGGTTTATTTAAATACCACATAGTCAGATCGGAATGAAAAGCTATGAAGCTTCCCCTCTTTAATACTTTTTGAAATTATTTATGGGCTATGCTTCTTGCCTACGTAGAAGGTGCCTTCTGAGATTCCTGCAAGTCAATGCAGAAATAGCTGTTTGAATTGAGCAATAATTAGAAGCATATGGAGCAAAGCAAAGCATCTGAGAGATCCCATTCTGCTAAGGAAACACTGCTCTCTGAAATAGATTTCAGCTGCATGTAACGTTTTCTCATATGGGCTAAAAAGAAATAACATCATGTGTCTGGTTTGCACCTACCAAAGCTGGGAAATTCAAAGTAACATCTGTAATTCCACTCTAAATTCATTCTAATACTGCATGGCAATTGCAGCCCCTAAGGTTGCCTGGATCACAATTACAATTTCTTTTCTTTGCTAGACTTCAGAACAATGGAGAAGCATCTTCTTTTTGTGAATGTGTGTGTATTTGGAGTTTTGGTGGTGATTTCCCCCCTCCCTCCCCCACTCTTTGCACTTTTCTTTAAAGTTATTTAAAATGTGGAGGAAATGTCTGTGACTTAAGACTTGGTTACAGTCTTTTGTAATCAGCAGGCTCAGTCTGGGGAAGGTACTCAAGAGTTCTCAAATCCTACTTTGCTGCCAAATTCTTACGTGCTTGATGTGGTAGATTGTTTCACTCCTGATTTCTAAAAATAGCAGGTCCTGCTCTCATTGCTCCCACAGATCATCCCTTTGAGTTTGGAGATAACTGAAAACTCTCAGCACGTCCAGGGGAGACCTACAGCATCCAAGCTAAAGTTTGAACTACTCCATTTCCCTTTCCTCTGCTCACCTAAGAGCAGCTGGGCACGGTTTGCTGCGGGGCTCCTGTAGAATCATGTTGTTGGGGTGAGATGATTTCCGTTTCATGCTTATAACTTACTGACCTGATAGCTAGCCATGAACTTGCCTGCACTTAGGCTGCATTTTTCAAGAGGCAGGCATCTCTCCTACCCTGTGATAGAGTATCTACTAGCCATTTTAAAAAGCAACAGTGTTTTAAAATTACAAAGATACAAACTATCTCTAAAAACATAAATATCGTAGGACTCTAAAACATTGCAAGCTTGTGATTCTCAGGATTGTTTAAGAACAGGCTTGAGGATTTTGCTGGAAACAGAAGTTATTCCTAGAAAAAACCCTCCAATTTTGAAGGAAACAATAAATGTTGGCAGGTTACTGTGTTCTTTCTGGTGTGAGAGAGGAACATGCACTGGGCTCGGTGAGGCCATGGCGTGCGCCTGCCCCGCAGTGCTGCTTCCAGCCGCGCTCAGGGGAGTTGTGCAAGTCGTGCAAGGGCTGATCCCACCCGTGCGGCAAGGAGTGAGCATGACAGCAGGACCTGTGGTGTAGGAAATGATGCTGGGAATGCAATAGGTGGCATTCCTCTGGTTGATCCTGCCTTCCAGCCCTGTGCTGCTGTAGGTGCAGGGTTTTTCCTGGGTTCTGAAAGCTGAAATTCCAGCTGCTGATAGCTGTTCAAGTGCAATTGCAGAAATAGGGACGTTGATGCTGGTGCAAAATTCCTAACTAGTTTATTTTCTTAAAGGCCACATCCTGTGGTGGGGGATAATGTAGAAAAAATGACATCTAATATTAAAAGAAATACTTTCTGGGAAAAGCAACCAAGTCCTTCAGTAGCAGCTTAGAATCTGCCCCACATGGTATATTAGTGATGGTGCTAACCCTGTAAACTGTGTAAGGATATATGTGTTAGTGATCCGTGGGCATTTGCAAGGTGCTTTACAGTGTTTTTACCTGAAAAACCAGCATCTTGCCAGTGGCTCCTGGGTAGGTGTGGCTGAAATGTGGTGTTGGCACTGTCACTGTTATTATCCAGGTGCAATGTGATTCTTGGTGCTTTCCTTGACATAACAGTAAAGGCATTTTCTGCTCTGCAAAATCTTATTCATGCAAATTCTCATTGTGGTAGGGAAGGGTATTGAGTCATGAAACAGCCTGTGGGAAGTGGGACAGATGAAGTGGTGACTGTCCCCAGCTGGTCCACTTGCCCTGTGCCAGGGATTGATGCCTCCAGGGCAAAGACATCTGCCCTCAGCTCAAAGCCTGCTGCAACTGGTGGCCCACCGTGTTAGAGCAGTTCAGGTTTGGCACTGGCTTGCTTCCTTTCTTTGGCATGCCAACTGAGCTGATTCCTGGAGCCAGGTTACTTTTGGTCCAGAGATCCCAGTGTGAGGGGCAGCCACTTGTGGGAGAGCGGCAAGGTAGGGCAAGGGGGTGGGAGCTGCTGCAGCCATCTGACTTTCATCTGTGCCTGTGACTCAACACTCTTCCTGACCACAAGGGTCAGCTCTTTGTGAGTAAAGTCTATAGGTGTTGGTCGCTAGATATTATGCAGATATAGGGAGTTTGGGCTCTCTCAAGCAACCTGAGCAGCTGAGCAATAGCTACTCAACCAGCTTCAAAATTTGCTCAAATTTTCCAGAGAAAGGCTCTGTTTCCCAAGTATTTCTAAGGCATAAAACATTGAAGATCTTAAAATTAGATTTACTCCAAAAGCATATCCTAAAGCTGGCTGTGGTTTTGGTTTTGGGTTGTTGTTTTGGGTTTTTTTTGTTTGTTTGTTTTGTGTTGTTTTGTTTTGTTTTTTAAATGAGACTGACTCTCCCTTTAAGATGATCTCAAATTCTGGGTGCCCACCACCAGGGCTCTGGGTGGGGAGGAAACCCAGGCTGAGCTGCTTCAGAGGCATTGATCCACCCGGGGGAAGCTGCTCACCAACTGCAGTTGAAGCCAGGCAGCCAAGAGCCGGCACAAGCAGCATTTTGCTAGATGCATTCCCTGGGGTCTGAGGGCTTGTTTCCTGACAGGGACAGCTACAAAAATCCTGAACTGGCACGGGGCTTGTATAAAACTTTGTTGTTGGTTTTGTCCATCTTAAAAATATTCATTTAGAGGTAAATATTTTTTTCAGTATGTTTTTATCAAAATCACTTTTGAAAAGAATGTTTGTTAAAAAACAAAGAAAAATCAATTTACTGGTAAGGTATGTGAAGTCATATCTTTTCCAAACATAATGAAATAAAATTACAGTTGGCTTAGAAGCTCAAGTGGAAACATCATGGGGGAAACCCAGAAGGTAAATAATACTCTTTTTGTGTTTTGTCTGAAAAAAAGATCGTATGTGACAGTCTCTTCCTATTTGGGAGCATACAGTTAAAAGGAAAATCAGGTCCATTTTTAATGCAAAAATGCCAAGTGTTTATCTCTATAAACAGAAGTGAAAACAAAGGCCGAGTAAACCCAAATTCTATAGCCTCTGAGCCCAGGCACCCCCTTGACTGGAGGAGGAATTAGTGGTTTGCATAATCAAGCCTAGGGAGCTCATTTTGTCATGCTCAAAGGGCCACAGTGGTGCAACAGTAGGGGTGGAGGGATCAGCAAGCACCAACAATGAATTCCCTTCATTTTTCCAATTTAAGGCCTGAGTAGAGGAAATGCAAAGCTCTTCTTTTTTGCTCTCTTCCTTTTTTTCCTTTTTTTTTTTTTTTAAAGTGTAGATGAAAAGAGCCAGGCAGTAAGGGAGCCAGGTTGACACCTGTATCTGTGACAGCTCAGGCAAGGGAAATAGTGGGAAAGGATCCGCTGGCAGCAATTTGAAACTGTCCCCCTTCCTGACTTGGAGGCTTTGACTGATGGTGCAGCTTTGTGCAGCCATATGGTTGAACATCTTGAAGGGCTGGCAAAGAGGTGCCGGTGCCAGTGCTGGGAAGAGGAACCAAGTCATTATCGGAAACCAGATCTCTGAGGCAGAGGAAGGAGCCATTAATACAAAATCCTGCTTCATGCCTCACTGTCCTCTCTGCGTGCAGGGCTCAGCGCGGTGCCAGGGGAAGGTGAAGCCTAGCCTGGCTGCTGGGGATGGCTGTGCAGAGCCGTGATTAAATGGAAGGTCTTCTTCCTCAGCGCTTACTGCACAGCGTGGTGTCTTCACAGGGTAGCATTTCCCTCTTGACACACGCTCTCACACACTCCCTCTTTTTATTCATCCAAACCCCAAATCTGGCTTCATTATAAACTGCCACATAGGATCTCCCTGTGGAAGACCGGTTGCAGCACCGGGAGGAGAGTTTGTTCAGCCGGGGCTGGAGCTGAGACCCGAGGAGAGCAGAGCTCCCCAGCTGGGGCCCCTGGCAGCGCTGCCGCCCGTTAATGTAAAGCAGCACCAGGGCCAGAAAGATAAGAGTTGTAATGACCACTGTGTCTTCCCGCTTTCCCTTTTATTACTTGGTACATTACATTTGTTTCCAGCAGAGAAGAGTTTATGTGTGAGCGGCTGCACTGGTTGTGTTGGACCAAGCTCCCTACATGGTTATGTGTATGGACTCCAGGGACAGAGCTGCACTTCCCCTTAATAAGCTCCTCACACCACATTAAAGATAAAAGGGGAAGGGAAATATTTATATTCTGACAAAGCAGCTCTTCCCTTCAGGCTCTTGTTTTATTTATTAGCTTGCTCTGTCCCTCTTTTGCAGTTTTTTCCCCTCTGTCTCAGTGCCTGTGCTCTTTTTTTCTCCTTTATTCACTAATTTCGTCCCTGGGAGACACTGACAGTGAAACTTAAGAATCGCTGCCCAAGACATCAGATTCAAATTGTGTAATTCCCAGCTGATAACTACAAATCTTCCCCCCATCTGTGTTTTTAACACAAAGTAATGATTTATAGTGCTTAAACATTTGAATATATTACATCTGGTTTACTCAAATTGCCTTAGATGAAACTGTAGAAATAGGGTGCCGGGTTTTTTGATGGTGGTTGTTGTTGTTGATTTGTTTTTTATACATTGCTACACAGATGCCGAATCTCCTCCCTTGTTTGTGTAGGCAATGGAAACCAGTATCATTCTTGTCTGGAGAAGCCCTTACCAAGGCATGACACAGCTACACCGAGACCTTTCTAACCTCATTCATCAAACACTTCCTTTCCTCTGAGGCCTTATCCCAGGGGACCATTCATTTCCTTCAACTAATGTGCCACACGAAAGGAATCTTGGGTAGATTCCTGTGTCTGGGGCTGGCTCTGAATTTGTACAAAGGTTCAAGAAGACAGAGGAATGATACGAACACAGGCAATATGCGGTGTTCTCCTTCATTCCACTCTCATTCCTCCTTGTCACACATTGCAGAAAACCACGTGCTGACTTACCATGCCAGGGGACACCACTGTCCATGTAATCATTATTTTTTGAGCTATATTTTCTTACCACAATCAAGTAGTTCTCTGCTAAGAGGGAAGCATCAAGATTAAACAAGAGTTGGTGCCCAGAAGCATCGCCTCACTGACATCGTTATGTATCTACCTGTTGTCATAGAATTGCAAAATATCTGCAGTCTTTACACCAGCGCTGTTGAGTGGTGTAAACTGCAAACTACTGAATGAATGAATTACAGCTGACTGGGGGAGCAGGCTCCTTTTTACCATTCACAATCTCCCCCTCCCAAAAAAAAAAAAAGGAAGAGTGCCACAGCTCTGCTTCCAGACTGATCAGGAAGGCAAAGGAATTTGTTAATTGATTTTTCTCCCTCCCATATCAATTAATGAACCCCATCTAGGGAGATGTGTGCTCTTCTCTCTTAGTTAATTAATCCTTTTCCTTTATCTTCACAAATAACGGCAATAAAGCAATTAGCAAAGGATTTACAGGGTGTGGAGCAGTGAGAGATTCCTCTGGCCCCTCTGCAGCTCAAGCTGTTCAGCCCTGTTGCAATTCAGGCTCTCTGAAGGGATTTGTGTCCCCCGCCCTCCCCTCTGCAGTGTGGCTGCTCAAAGCCCGGCCTCCTCAAGATGTGAAATCCCCAGCTTGCTTTCCTCTTTGGGAGTTAACAACTTCGGTGCCAGTCCTTGGCAAAGGCCTTTGCTGGACAATGGCACCAGTCTTCAAAAGCCACAGGCACTGGCTGCTGGTGGCACCGCCATCTCCGTGGCCTGCGGTCCCAGGGAGGATGTAGCAGAGCAGGGTGTGCTGAGCTACCCCAGTGTCTCAGTCCTGCCAGGTCAGCAGCCCTACCGCCTCCATCCCCTCTCCTGGCCTCCCAACCTAGCCCACGCACAGCCTCTGCCTCCCTAAAAGCCATCAGCAAACAGTTCAGCGCTCTCAGCCAGTAGAAAAGGAACCTACCTAAGCTGTAAATCCTGCGTACAGGAGCAGGGAGATCCTTCTGTGACAGTGAGGTGTTGGATGGGTTTTGCCGTTCTCCCTAAATACTAGGGCTCATCTGAACAGCTGTCTCTGAACTGCTTGACACAGCTGCCCTGATGGTGGATGCTTTTTGTGGAAAGACCCACAAAGTAAGCAACATTTCCATACAGGATATTTGCACCCTGACAAGGCATCTGTCCCTGTGCTCAGCTGCTCAAGTTAGCCTTTGTCAGCATCTCTCCTAGGTGGTTGTCTTCTTGTTGAGTGTGCTGGTGAGTTCTGGCACTTTGTCCGTGGCTGCAGCAAAGACCATGCAGATTTCAGCCTTGGACAAAGGCATTACTGACAGGTTATGTTTTGGAATGTTCATACATTTTGTGGCTAAGCTCAGGCAAGGCACAAGGATTTCACATGTTTTTCAGACAGGCTTGGGAACCCAGGGTTTTGTGTTTTCAGTGTGTGTTGTGTGTCCTGCTTCTGCCCACTTAACCCCACACCTCTGTGCGGGACTTGGTAGGGGGGTTGGAAACACAGCACCCTTCACTGGTTTTGACCATTTAATGGTTCCAAATTATCATTTCTTATTGTTTGCCTATAAAGGTTATTACTAAAGAGTAAGTTTATTGGCAGTGTCCTATTTAAGAGAAGCTTTACAAAGTATTTATCTTTTCCTACTGCTGAAGAAGATTACCAACACATAGGAGTATTTAGCAGGTCCTGAACCGCTGCAGCAAGAATCATCAACATGTTCAGCCTCCTTTCTGCCCACAGCTCCCCCTTTGCCTTCTCATTAGCAGCAGTGGTGCGTTGCTGGAAGGCCCATCTCCACCCTCCCACTGGAGGCATAAAGAGCTGGAGATGAAAGTCTCCCTCTTCTGTGCTCCCAGCTATGAAAAGTGGGAGCCCTTCTGGTTGCCTGAATGACACAGTGGCCTGGAAAATACCTCAATAGCCCCGTTTAGAGTGGTCAGTGAAGCGTCTCTTCACTCTGCACTGGAACCCTGAGGGAGCAAGCACTTCGGATCTGAGTACCCCCAGCCCAGGTACCCAGGCTTTCAAGAGAAAAAGGGTCCCATCTTAATGTGCGAATTATCAACAGTGGTAGCTCTGCAGTTATACTGTCAGCCAGCATCCCGTGGCAGGGCTTTGTCTAGGTGCTGGGAAATGAAGAAACTGACTGCAAGAACCTAAAGTAAGTGTCTGTGCATGAAGGAATGTGTTCAGGCAGGAAAGTGTCCAGCCATCCTTCAGCCAAGATGTTTTACCTGGTGAAAAGTTATGACAGGGTGGTACATGTTTGGTTTCCCCTTAGCCTCCTGTTCCTATCCCAGCCAGCATGGTTAGCTCTGTGCTGTTATATGTCCCACAGGCTTTGTGAGTTGCCTAAAATCCATGAAGGGAAGAGGTAGTGAGCTCTAGGAAGCTTATTCTGCTCTGGGCTGCTTCATCAGACCAAATTCCTACCTCCCAACCCAGGCTCCACAAGAATGACCTTTTGATGTAATGCACATAATTTTAACTATGCAGCCACTAAATATGTCTGGCTTGGGTCAATCCTTCTGTCACAGTGGGGAAGTCTTGTGTTTTTCTCTTTGTCTATCCTGTTGCTTGCCTGCTTGCTCATCACTGCCATGCCTATCTCTATTTTCAAATGTAAACTTGCTGTGCCACTATCGAGTGATGGTGAAGAGATGTGGATGTTCTGTGCGACAGCATGTATATACTGGATGCATATTTGTCCTTAAGGCGCGATGCAATGTTTCATCCCAAGGGAAAGAAGAATGACCTTTAGTCTGTCTGGATATTTTAGAATCTGTCCTTCCTTTTCTGTTTCCTGTGAGGTTAAAGACCTGCTGGTGATGATTAAAAGTGCTGCAGTTTCTTCTCTCTCTAAACAGTTTTTTTGAGCTATTTCAGAAGCAAGAAAGAGGCTATAAAGGTTTAGCTGCATCTTCCTTTTCACCCCTATGTCCACCAAAAATCAGATTCTACTCTATTTTACTTTCTAATGAAAGTAAAACTTAGTAACCTTTTCTTTCTGATCCTATCCAGCAGTTGAACATCCCCTACAGCTCCCAGATTCCCAGAAGGGTATTTTTTGCAGCCTTCATACCAACAGCTCACTTGCAAGGTGCCAGTGTGGGATCTCTAGACTGGACCTCCTAGCTCTTCTGGGTCCGTGCATATTAGCATCGTAGCTGTTACAAATTTATTCTTAATTGCAGCAGAAATGGTGGTCAGGGTTCATATCCAATCTTTTTGCCTTGGTCTCCTTTTCTAGTCCAGACCTGTTATACCTCTTTCTGCAGAGCCCTGGTAAAGATATTGTTGAGAAAAACCCATAACAAGGTGGTGCCAGAAGATGGTCTGCGCATTGCACAGATGGTCTGCATGTGTGCCACAACTGCAGTGCTTTGGGAAATGTTGAATTTCCTCTGCCCTGGCTTCACAGCTGATTCCAACATGCACCACAAGGCCCTCTGACACTTCCGGGAGGTGTTGGGCTTGCAGACTCTCTGCAGCTGATCTGTGGAGATGCTGGGGAAATGCCTGGTGTTTCTGGACACTGAGTAACCTGGGGCTGCTACTGCATAGTACTTCCAGCTGGGCCATCGGACTCACCGGAATCCCACATAAAGGTAATGTCCTCATAGTCTCCCTTCCAGACAAACTCTGTGGGCAGATGAGAGTGTGTCCTGTTAAACCCAGAGATGTTAGCCTTGTTCTAATGTGTCTGCTGGATGTCTGCAAGATGCAGGAGATTAATGGTGCAGCAGTCTAAACCCACGTTTTGCTGTGAGTCATGTTAGCATATTGATGCAGCCTTTCATTCTCAGCATTTCTCAAAAGTAATTAGTGTAAAGTTCTCTGCGGGATCAACATTTGAAGTACTTTTTCCACTCCACGTTCTCTTCTTTCAGAGTTTATAATCTCCTCTTAAGTCCCTGTGTTTGCAAATCTGCATGTAGCAGTTTCATTGATTTGCATTCATTCCACCTTCATGCTATCTGGGACTATCTGAATTCTCTTATTGAATATGGCCCATCTCAAGTAGCCAAGAAATTAGATGAGACCAACCATCCTGCTCTTGAACTTTCTCAAATGAGAAGGATGTTTAAGGAAAAAAAGAAAAAAAAAAAGGTGCTGCCCCTCCTGGGCTCCAGGATAGGGCTCACAGCCATGCAGTCAGAAGGTGCTGGAGGAGATCTGATTGCGCTACAGAGCAGCTGCTAAGATTGTGAATGGAACAAAACAGAACAAAACAAACAAACAAAAAAATCAACATTTCCAGTTCAATCTCTCACTGTAGGCAACCTACAGCCCTACACACAGATTCTGCTGGCTGGAGACAGGGCATTACTATGGACTCCCCAAAGTCCTAGCTGCTACCTAGGAGGGGTGAAAGCCTTCCCTGGGCTGGAATGCTGTGCTGGTGGTTTGTGTCCTCTCAGGTGGTGACATTACAAAGCCATCAAAATTCAAAAACCTACAAGGAAATATGCCAAAGGAGAATTTCCTGGTTTAGATGACTGTGGAAATTGCTTCTCTCCCTCATTAGAACTACAGATTGGAGCTTTGAATAAACACAGTAATTTGGAATAACACCTATGGGTGTGCCAGCCAGAAGGGGAGGACCTGGCTTTGTGGTTGTGCACAGAGCTGGAATGGGGAGACCCGGACCCCTCTGATAGCTGTGGGAGACATGGCACAGAGGCACGCAGCACCTTAGTCTCTCAGGCAGGCAAAAATCATATTTCAAGGTTTAGATTAATGACCAGGCTGAAAAAGGATTCTGCCTTCCCTATCTCACTTCCTCTGCCTGTGCAGCTCTGCTCAGGCGTAAACATTACTTTCTGGTGGAGTTTTGGGCTGGCCTCATTCTCTACCTGCCTCATTCACTCATCCTCTGTCTTTCTTCCCTAGCAGATGGCTCCTCTTGGATCATGAACTTGCTGCTTAGTAATTGCATTAAGGTATTAAGAGATTACCCACCTTAACTACCTTTTGTGGGGAGGGCAGTCCCTGGTGTGTAAGTTGCATTTTGGCCTCCAGAAGTCCATTTTCACGTAGTCTTGGTGGTCATTGGGTGAGCTGGTTACCTGCAAAGCCCCTGCTGTGCTTCTGGAAATCAGCTGGACATAACAGCTCTGCTGCACCAAAGAAAGGAAGGCTCTTTAGTATCAAGACATAAAGTCTCATGAAAATTAAGTAACTGTATGTAGCTTAATAGGACCATGTCCCTACCTCCCTGAAACTGAAAGAAAAAGGGAGATTGTATTTTTATCCTTCAAGTAACATGCTTTTAACAGGACTCTTATCTGGCTGCCATTCTACTGCCCTCCGTCACTGAAATTAAGCTGCTGCAATTTTTAATATAAACCTGTACATACCTCCACCTATAGTATGCAATGTCCCAGCCTTTAAAGAGCAGCGTGCTAGGGAAGATTCTGTATAATAATGCACTAAATATAGGTCATCTTCAGTAGAATTTTGCTTTCAGCAAGTGGAACAATCCTATATGCAAAAAAAAGGAAAGGAAATTCCCTGGGTGGGCATCAGTTCTGTTCACTGCTGTGGAAGCATATGCTTGAACTGCATAAACACAGAAACTAGTGAGTGTACAATGAAAAGCTACATATTAGTGGAAGAAAGATCTGCAGTATTTTATATTAAATGCTATTGATACCTGGAACAATCTGAATTTCCCAGGATGTTGTTATTGTTCCATAGTAGTTGGGACAAAAGTTCTCTGTCTTCTAGAAACAGTTCTGTCTCTGGTGCAGAGGGGTTAACTTTTTATCTGTAAAGCCTGACATTAACAAGTGACTTTTTAAGTCTAAGGTATGAAAGGGAAGAAAAACAACAACTTTGTCTGAGCGTGGACTTGAATGAACTAATCAGTTGTCTGAATTACTTCTGATGCCACAACACCAGCACCCATCAAAGAGCTCTCCATGGGTGATTCTGAAATCAACTCATGAAAACACTTTGAATTTCACCTTTTGCTTCTTATTCTGTGGCAAGATGATAATGTTCAACTATCAATCAAACAGAAAATATGCAGGAAAACTGTAATTTTAATAACATTATTCAGGATTAGCTAAACATGAAAAGCCACTAAGAATGCATTAGTTGTTGTCATAATATGACCAGAACATTGTGGGTTTGTTTAAGTGAAAACTTTTGTATCACATCTGTTCTTTGTTCAGTTCATAGCTTGGAAATTAATCTCTAATGAACGTCTAATTTGCTGCACTTTTCCCTGTGCCTTGGCATACATACTGATTTATTGAGTATAGTTTGGCTGTAATAATTTGCTATGAGCTGGAATCACAGCTCTGCAGCTCTTCATTAGGGAATAGTAAACACTTGGCATCTTTTAAGTCAGTTAGGCTGTGTCTAAAGTAATTTACAACAACATGGGTGGATCAGTACATTGAAGCAGCTTGGTGCTGAGACCCTTACATATAACCTGTTGGTTTGGGAGTTTTTCTTTGGACTGGGTGGTCTGTTTGCTTGAACCAAATGTTCCCACCAAAGGTGTGTTTTGAAGCTCTCCAAAGGACTATGCATTGACTCAGACACTTAGGTCTCCATTATGGACTAGAGCTCACTCTGTTGCATCCAAAACAGTTCTTGCTTAGCATCCCCCAGGAGGAATTGAGCTGATTCACACCAAAACCACTCCGCAAAGCAAAACAATTCCTACTAAATTGGGATGCTCAGTGGATTTGTATTTGCTTCAAGACTTTACTGTTTCTCTGGACCACCATACTAACAGCTACAACATAAATAAAATGGAAAAAAAATTATTTCAATTTATCTGTTACCCAGAAGCAGTTTTGTTTTGTTGGTTGGGTTTCCTTGACATACCATTATAGTTTTTTATTTCTGAAAATAGTTCCTTAGTGACAGGATTTTCCAGTCAGTGCTGAAAACGGAAATCCATACAGTGTCATGGCCAGACTTACAAAAGAGCTTGAGGCCTAATTTCTAAGGTGTCAACATTTCTAGCTACATCCAGATACCCAACTATTCAGATTCTGCTCAGAGCCATATACCCAGGACAGCCCTGTTTTGTCCATTGTACTGAGCTCTCATCTCACTGCAGCTCACACTCTGTGCTTGCCTGTAGTTTAACAAGGACCTTGTCTGGCCACAAATCCCATGTAAATATGTATTTCTCTGTGTGTATTTATGTAGTTACTAAGAGTTCATTCTGTTTTGATGGTGGTCAGTAAGAGACTTTCTCACCACCGTAGACTTTGAGTCAGATCCTCATGCCTTTGTTTGTGTGCTTGCCTGATTTACCAGCTTGCTGAGGTCAGCCTCCATTGGCTTAACGTAATCTCTCTTCTCTGGCTAGAGGCTGGACCATCATCTGTGAGGATGGGTTCAGTATCCTGATCAAGCTGTATTGTCTATGTTTACATATAAAGTCCTAAACAGTGGTCTGCTATCATTTTGTCTTGTCTTTTGAGTCTCTGCAATTCTCCATTGGTGAGAATTCTTTCAGAACACCACAGCTTTTTTCACCCGGCAGGAGTCTTCCATGGCAGCACCCTCTTTCCCAGGAAGAGTCAAGTACTTGGAGGCAGCCTGAGCACGACAGTAATAGCATTCCTAGGAATTTGTTTCAAGTTTCCAAGGTTTCTGTTCTGAACAAGCAGAAGAATCGAACATTTCTCCTGAGACTTCTTTCATGCATGGCCACCAAAATCATCCTTTACCATCAGTTTTCCTTTGTGCCCAAGATGCATGTGGTGGAAAATAAAAGCTGCAGCTCATGCTTAAACAATTCTGGCAGAAGTCAGCCTCCCCAGCCCTGCGTTCAGGAATTTGGTTCTGTCTCTCTCATTTTTATCAGTATGCAATTCCTGCTTCTTCAGGATCAGCTCATAGACTGGATTTTAGCAGATGTTCTCCTGATTTCATCATTTTCAGAAATACTGGTATAAGGTGAGATTTCTTCCTAGAATTTTTTGTATCGGGCTGAAGTTGTCAGGGAAAGATCTTTACTTCCCCAGGAAAAGGGAGAAAATCCTGATACTGTTTTTGTTTAATAACAAGTCAGATACTCGATAAGCCTAAGAAAAGTTTGTGGCAAATGCCAATACACAGACAGGAGGAGTCTCTTTTGTTCATGCAAGCAGCTGGCTCACTGTTACACCTGAAGAGGTAATTAGAAAGATAAGTTGGAACACTGATTTGCAACATTCAGGCCTTCCCTGGGAAGGTATTGCCATGACAAAAGGAAATAAAGGAACTTGCAGTCAAGAACAGGGGCACTATCCACCATTTTTCACTCTTACTGGCAGCTCTAGGTAACCTTTAACCTCTTCCCACCAGCCTTCTCAAAGAAGCTACAAGATGCAGGAGAGCAAAGGAAAAGGGTCCGGTCTCCTCACACAAAATGCCCCGTGCATTTATACTTAGAACAAACGTCTTTTATTCTGATTCCCTTGTGCTCTGTTGCTCTCAGGTACTCCAGCAGCTAAAAAGGAAAAGCAGAAGACCTGAAAATACCGCGCATGTCAAGAGGAGGTTGCTTTACAAGACATTGACGGGCATATTTGAAATCGGTTTTATAGATTACCAGCAGTTGGGATGATTTTGTTTGGTTAGTTTATTACTGTGGGTAGCTCAGTGCTTGGCTCCGGGTCCATGTTACACAGATTAATTAATTTAGTCTTGTAGCATTGTACAGGGAACTTTGCAACACTGCCTGGGAGTGGCAACGGGGCTTGCAGGAAGAGCTGCAGCCCAGCGATGCCTGCACAAATACAGCCGTGACAAGCTGTGCACTCAACTTTAGAGGCTGCTGTTGAAATCTCCTCCTGTTAGGAAGTGGGACTCTTCTGCCCATCACCTAATTTCCGTGATCAAAGCAAGCCTGCGTTGCGTGTGTGCTGAGTGCCCAGACTGCTCACACCAAAGCCCATCACTTCAGCGAGAAAGCGACCAGACCTTAGAAAAGGAACCTCTACCGGTAACCTGGAATCAACTGCTATAAAATTTCTCCTTATCTGGAACTCTGTTCTTGGGAGAAATATTGTCAGTAGCCGTGTATTAATTGGCAGGAAATTGCTTGCCCTGGGCTCCTCTCCCCCTTCCCTCTCCTCTTGCTGAACTCTGCGTTCACATACTGCACCGCACTCCCCATTTGAAGGCGCTGAAGGGAGAGATGGATTCCCTGAACAGTAAAAACATAACTTTCTGCTCCATTGCAAGCAGCCAGATGACGGATACTGTTTTCAAAGGCTTCTTTGTCCATAAGATGGCGTTTGAATTAGGAACTTGTTTAGCCAGATTCTCTTGTTACAATTTACTGATTCATAGGGTGGAGAATGGGAGGGCAGGATGACAGAGCCAGACAGCTTCAATTAATGATTTTTTTAAAAAGATCTCATTCAAACCGAAATGGATATTAAAATATATTCAGAATTAGGCAGCAGGAAGAATTATCAGTTTTAACTTACTTGTGCCTTTAAATGATCTGTTAGGAAAAATAAGATAGTTTATCACAACTTTTCAGAGAAAACTTGTAAAGTTGTAATAGATTAAATCTGTGGTGTTTTTCTTAAGAACCAGAAGTGGTGGAGAAAAGGGGATTTTAGGAAAAAAAAGTCTCCAAATCTCTCCTCATGTCTCAGTGAGACCGTAACAAAATTTAAGTAGGGTTAGTAATGTGGAAATGAATTTTGTTTCAGCAATAGATGAAGCAAAGAGGAGGATCAAGTTCAGGCCTCCCACCTGTTCTGGCGGATGTTAATTCTTTTGACAGTTATCTCTGGATCAGATCAGAATGGATAAATCTGGAATTAGACCTAAGGAGATACTTATGCCTTATCCCCCTGCCTTCTGTTTTCCCCAGGCTGACCCAAGCATGTTTGGCACCTGCACTGGGAGAGTACTGGGGACCTGAGAGAGCCAGTGCTGCCCCTTGTCTTCCTCTGTGCTCCTTCAGCCAAGCCTGAGCCGGTCAGACTGGTCTGGACAGGTGGACCCTCAGCTGGGTTAAAAACTGGCTGGATGTCCGAGCCCAAAGGGTGGTGGTAAATGGAACAAAATCCAGCTGGAGGCCAGTCACGAGTGGCATCCCCCAGGGCTCAGTCCTGGGTCCAGTCTTGTTCAACATCTTTATCAATGATCTCGACGAAGGGATTGAATCCTCCCTCACTAAGTTTGCAGATGACACTAAACTAGGAGGAAGTGTTGATCTGCCTGAGAGTAGGGAGGCTCTTCAGAGGGATCTGAACAGACTGGACCGATGGGCTGAGACCAATGGGATGAAGTTTATCAAGAGCTGTCAGGCAGAGAGGGACCTGGGGGTGTTGGTTGACTGCAGACTGAGTATGTCAGCAGTGTGCTCAGGCGGCCAAGAAGGCCAATGGCATCTTGGCTTGTATCAAAAACAGTGTGGCCAGTAGGTCTAGGAAAGTGATTGTGCCCCTGTACTCAGCATTGGTGAGGCCACACCTTGAGTACTGTGTCCAGTTCTGGGCTCCTCACCACAAGAAGGACATGGAGGTCCTGGAGCGAGTCCAGAGAAGGGCAACCGGGCTGCTGAAGGGGCTGGAGGGCAAATCCTATGAGGAGCGGCTGAGGGAGCTGGGGCTGTTTAGCTTGGAGAAGAGGAGGCTGAGGGGAGACCTTATCACCACCTACAACTACCTGAAGGGAGGTTATAGAGAGGTAGGTGATGGTCTCTTCAGCCAGGTAACAGGTGATAGGACAAGGGGGAATGGCATGAAGCTGTGCCAGGGCAGTTTTAGATTGGATGTTAGGAAAAAATTTTTTACTGAAAGAGTTGTCAGGGCCTGGAACAGGCTGCCCAGGGAGGTGGTTGAGTCACCTTCCCTGGATGTGTTCAAACAAAGGGTAGATGAAGTACTTAGGGATATGGTTTATTTTAGGATGCGAATGGTTGGACTTGATGATCTTAAAGGTCTTTTCCAACCTTGTGATTCTGTGTGGGACTCTGCCCTTGTGAAATCCTGGGGCTTGTCTCTCAGCTGCCAAGCGCTGGTGATTTTCAGAGCTTCTACATCAATGTGTGAAGTTTTATGAAAATCTCCCAGTGTGTCTAATCTTACTGTTGGGGGAAGGGGGAAGGCTGGCCTGGGCTTGTATGACCTCAGCCATTTAATTTGTCTATCTTTACTTCATGGGTATAGGTTACCAAGAATGTAATTCTCAACTTCCTTACCCACAAAAGAAGGGCAATGGTCTAAGTTTGCTTTTATTGCTTTGGTTGACAAAAGAAAAATTGCTATCTGTGGTAGACTCATTCTCTCCAGGTCTCCCTCTGTACACAGGCACACGTGTGTATGTGTACACATGGTCACTAGAAACATCATGCACATACAAACCCAACTTCTCCCAGACTTTAAGTAGCAAAAAATATTTAACCCAGAAGACTATGTTAGTGATATAAATAATATATACCTTTTTATGAAGTCCATTTTCACATCACAGTTTCCTTTAGATAAATTTTTCAACTTTCAAGTTCCCATCTTTTTTCCACTGTTCGCCCCTCTCAAGGCAGCATTCAGAATAAGTATTTGAGTGTGGGGAAGGGAGACTTCTGAATGAACTTTAGCCAATTTAATAAAACTAGAACAAATCAATAAGCCACCCAGGCATCTAATGCTCTCAGTATTCCCACTGACGGTTCCACAACATCAAACAGTATGGAAAACATCTTCAAGGTAAGTCCTCTGTATTCTGAAACAGGTCCCTAAAGGCAGAGAGATGGAGGTTTTCTTGGCCTACCTGTTTAAAATGGGTCATGCTCTGCATTCACAATCAGCTTGGAGTCAGGCACAGTTCTTCAAAGCAAGAGCTCCAGCAAAGCATGCTCTGCTCGGGCTGGGAGTGCACTGCAGCCAAGGTCAGGGAGATGGTGCGACGGGCACAGTACCCTCCTCTCCCCAGCCATGTTTGGAAAGTTCCTTTCTTCTTAGCCTTGGCTGGTGTGGCAGTAAAACTTGCTCTTACCTCCATGCAATGTATACTTATGCTCATGCCATCCTTAAATCAAATCCTAACCTTGCTTCTGCAATTTCAGTGAGAAACTCTGGGCCTCATCCGCTTTTTCTGCACTACTGGGGCAACTTTTCTACCCAAGCATTGGAAATTAAGCTTCTCCTGGTAGTAGATGTCCTTTGCCGATGTAATGTGTTTCAATTCCCAAGGAACAGACACTATACATGCAAAACTACTTATGTTGGTACAGCTACCTCATGTTTTTGTCTATGTAAAAGTGCAAACTCAGGATGATTCCAGTGTTTCCAACTGGATCTTGAAGGAATAGAGGGATACTGCACTGATGTAGGGACAGCTGCAGTGGATAAAATGGCTCATTTCTCTTTTATCTCCTTCCTTTCTCTATCCCTCCCTCCCCCAGGTGAAATTGGCTGTACCAATCCATTTAACTGCACTTAGTCTTAAGGACATCTGTCTAAACAGTGAGTCTGATCTGGGATCACAGTTCACCCAGCCCCAGCCTGACCCCAGGCTCTGCCAGCAGCTGGTGGCAGAGCTAACCTGGTCCTCGGAGAGAAGCTTGTGTTGTGCTAGGTGGGAGGTTAGCCCCTAGATGGGCCATGTGCTTTGCCATTTTTAATCTACTAATGTTCTTTTGTTCTGTGGAGGTGAGAAGAAAAGGTGACAGCCAGGGTGATGCTCTCATGGCATCCTTGTTATTACAGGGTCATGAGTGTAGGCATATATATTTGTTGTCACAGAGGTGTATCAGCTCCTCTCCAAATGCACTTCTGGTGTCAGAAGTGGAGGTGTACCACAGCTCTTACAATCTCTTATCTCTAAGGAGTTATTAAATAATAGCTGACTTCTTTGCCAAATGAGCTAGTACATTTTCCCAGTGATTGCACAGAAATTAAGGGGTCCTTGCTTATCATCACAGGAGAGACTTTGGCCCTTCACTTTAATTTTCAGAAATCGCTCCTGGTTCTGGGACCTCTGAACTCAAATGCTGATGGGGATTCCAGAAAGACTGAGGAAAACAATGTGCTTTTGCAATGAGAGGCAGAGTATTTTGGGCTGGATGCCCACAACTCAGAGGCACCCCAAATCAGCAACTGCATTTGAAAAACTGGACCTCATTCGTGCTTTTTTCATATACCAGTTTTAGACGGGTATGTGAATCACGGATTTCAGCAGGGTTATCCCAGAAATTTTCTGATATAAGTGCAAGGGAACTAGTCCTGCTCTTCCTTGTGCCCCAGTGAACAGAAGTAACATTTCCTGCAAGAGGAGGACTAGTAGTGACTTTCAAAACCAACCAAACAGGGAAATGCATTTGATTGTGCTAGTGGTGGAGGGGATTTATAGCATGTTGTGAACTATCCACTTAGGCCCAGAATTTAAGCAGGGGACAGGGGTGGGGGTAGAGAGTGCAGGAAAACACAGTTCCCTTGTTAAAATGAAAGAATGAGTTTAATATATACAGGCAGAAAGAGGAGGCAAGTCTTTTCCCTGTTAAATATTTACCATCTGAGCTGTGCTTAGGCTCCCGATTTTCTGTATCGCTAAAGGTGGTGGTACTTGTGACAGTAGGATATGTTCCCTAATGTATTCCTCCCTCTCAACCCACCTTGCATGGGAAACGGGCTGCGGTAACAAAAAGCAAACTGTTCCCTCCTCATGAATATTAATCAGTAAACTCCCCCTGCTATTTTAAATCGAAGACAAGTGCTAAAGCCCTTTTTTCCCCCACTCAAGCATCCCCTGAGGAAAACCCTGAAAGTCCTGGGAAAGCCATGCACAGAGGTTGCCGTGACTAGAGGCCTTCTAGGCAGTGACATATAAAACTCTGAGGTCAGGGGGCACAGCAAGAGGAGGAATCAGCTTTGTTTCCGCTATGTGTTGCTGAAAGCTAAACCTTTATGGAACTTTTCTAGTGGCATTTTTGGCTATTTAGCTTTGAAAACAAAAGATATATTTATTTTTTCCTATTCATCGCAGTTTTTGTCCTAAGTTGACAGCAGTGACATAAGAAGGACCCTCCCTGTTCGAGCTGTGTATGCTCTGGCCATCGCTGCTTTAGTACAAATATTACACGATCTTTAAGCAAAGGGAGGAAAACAAAACAAAACAAAACAAAAGGATTGCACAGAGCCAATGCAAACACCCATTACATCAATTCATTCTTCTAAATAAGAAAATTAAAATTCTCCCTGGCAAGTAAAATATGTTGATTGCAGCATGTACAGTGCTAGATGATGTCCAGAGATGCAGCTGTATGTCTTCACTATTCACTCAGCTTCAGATCAAACCGGAGGAATATTCCCAAGGACACAGGGTGATAGAGCCGGAGGTTGGCTTGCCTCCTAGATAACCCTGAGCAGTGCTGAATAATTCTTTGAACCCAAAGCAATTTGCGATTGTGTTCAGAAATAACACACAGACTTGCCAAAATCCAAGAGTGTATCAGCAACCAACGTGTATTTTTCCAGTGCCTGTAATGATAAGCTGATGCAGAGTTTTGTTATTTTCTCTTTGGGACAGTGTTAGCACTTGTGGTATGCTAGAGGATTTCCCATGCCAAGGACGCAATTCATGTCCTGAAGAGTGTGCAGTCAAGAATAATGTTTTAAAATCTTTGTCCTTTATCAAAGGATTTGGATAGACTTCAAAGAACATTATTATCCATGTCTTACAGCTGGGAAATCTCAGGCGAGGAGGGACGACATGGCTTCCCTAAGGTGATCTGATGAGTTGGTGTCAGACCAGGAGCAAGATACTCAGTTCCTGCCTTCTGTGGATGCCAAATCTCATCATGCTGTAAAGGTCAGTGCTGTGTGCTGTACGGACTAGATCTGGTGTACTGGTTGAAGAATTTGAGTGAGATGCTGCATACTGTTAGCAAATGGAGGACTTGAGGCAGGGGATGGACAGACCTGTGGTTGGTGGTTGCCAGTGAGCAATAGCTAACAGCACAAATCCCGTGGTAGGATGGCAGTAAAGCTCACAGGGCAGGCTCTGGGTGAGCATGGACAATAACCACATCTCAGTCTTTGGAAACAATGTCTAAGGACTTTTCTAAGGAAGGGGGTAGGGATATGTTGGGTTTTGCAGCTGCTGGTTTGCTCAGTCCATACTTGGGAGTAAAATTTGATGCAAATCAGCCGTGGTACCAAACTGAACTGGTGATATTTTTTTTCCCTGATTTACTATGGACAGATGATACCTGATTCATGTAAAGACAGAGTGGCGTGTATCAAAAGTGTCTGATCCAGCATAAAGCTTGTTAACACAAAGATAAGACTTCATAAGTCTGTGTAATAGTTTAGAGCCTGAAGAATAAACACACACGAGATCAGCCATTTTAGGTTAGGTGACTGCAGTGGCTAAAACCATGTGTACTTCCATATTCTGGGAGTAATTCTGAGGTAGGTATCCAGCTGCACTCAGAAGAGAGAATCTTGGCAGAACTTGTCCTTTCTACCTGCAAGATCTGGATGGAGTGAATGGTTGATACTGGTACAGAGATGTGTACGTTCTGCAGCGAGATCTCAAACAAAACTCTTAGTAAATCACAGAAGGTTTAAGAGCAGTTGTCCTGCTCAGGGCTTTTCCAAGGTGATGGCAGCATTACAGTTTTTCCAAGACAGAAGAACGAGAAGCAGCTATAACTAATAACTGCAGGTGAAAAAAGTATTGGTAATTAGAGATACTTAATAGTTCCCTGGCTCCATTAAGTGCTCTCAACTGATTCTTACTCTTGCTTTTCACCCTTCTTTGGAGAATCTGAGCTACAGGTGACTAAACCAGTTGGTGATAAACAAGACAGGGGTAGCGTCAGCCAGATTTAATAGAGTTCTTTACGTTTGTGGAGAGAGAGAATGCAAGTATGTGCTAAAAGTCAGCTTACTCATTTCAAATGGAAGTCTTTGGCTAGGGATATGTTCTGTTTGGTGACAAAAAACCCTAACAACCAAAAAGATCAGAATTACTGTAAGTTTTAAACAGTTTATTCTAACTGTATGGAAAGAATGCAATAACTGTCTGTTCAGGAAACTACCCTCATGACAGTGTTTTATAAAGATACAAAATCAAGCATTTAAACATTAAATGGGAGGCCAAAGTGCAAACTGAGAAATGCGTTTTGAAATGGACTTGACCCTGGCAGAAGTTGTGAGAGATCAGAAGCACATTTTGAGAACTGGTTGTTTCCGCTCAGCTGAACATTTCTCAGGAATTCTTCTACCTTCAGGCCAAGAGGCCTTATTTTTTCTACTAACAGGTGCAGATATTCACCACTATATTGGCTGTGGTATACTGACAATAATGGAGGATTTCCAACAGGCAGGTATGGCACCCAGGGGATCATGGAAAGTTGACTCCTGATCTCGAACTTTTGGTTTTTCTGGAAGTGTTACCTCACCCAGCTAAGCCAGCTGCACTTGCTCATCACACTTAGCCTTCCTTCAGAGGAGAACAGGAGAGATGTTGAGCCATCAGCAGTCAGTACTATGGATGCAATACTCTCTTCCTTGACATCACTCAGCTATGACTGTAGATGCCAGAGCCACGGCTGGCCATGTTTTGGAGAGAGTCTCTGGGCTGCTATACCCATGACCTGTACTGGCACTTGTACTCTTTGTGGATGAGTAGTCTCCTGTAGTACATGTAGGAGCAGAATCCTTTTTCTCCATTAGTCCCCCCATCTGCCCCATTGGCTTCTGCACTCCATAAATTTATCAAGTGACATCCCTTTCTCTGTGGCATTCTTTCTGTCCTTATCTAGGGATTTGAATAGCTCCTGCTTAGTGATTTCTGGCAGAACAATGTATGTCATTGATACTACAGTCCATCGCCAGCTTGCTTTTCACATTCCTGTTTGACCTTTTAAACTTTGTTATTTCACAAATATTCAGTCTTGAAATTTTCCACACTTAAGGCACCTAAAAGAAAATTCTCCACTGGTAAAGTTGTCTAAACAAACTACCCAAACCTTGAAAGGATATAATTTCCCTTGAAAGTGCATCCTCACAGATAATTGATAGCATAGCCATCTTTCAGACCAGATGGTTTCCTTGTGGATGCTTACACAGAATAAAGTATGAGGAGCAAAGTAGCCCTTATACCTCAAACAGAGCCTGCCATTGCTTCTTAAGCTAAAATACACATTCCAGAAGGGTATAAGCTAATAAAAAGAACCCTGCATTTTACCTGATGATAATTAGCTTCATTGCAAGAGAAAAGTAATTTCTATACATTGGTTGGTTCTTTCTCTAATCTTTATTGTTTTCTGATATTCTATATGTATATGTATGTACATACCTATTAGGCAATGAATATAGTGCTCCATAAGACATAAATATAAAGATACATTGCAATTTATTCTTACACTTATCCCATGCTTTTCTTTATAGAGATTTGCAAAGGGTAAAATCTATGTCTTCCATGGAAATGAAACCACATCCCGTGTGGAATTAACATGGTGTTTACAGTACTTCATAATCATGTTTAACAGCTGTGGTTGGTCTAGTCCAGCCTTCCATTTTAGGAGCATTGCATGGGTTGTAATAGTGTAATAGTACTTGACTTTGTGTTGAGCATAGGAAGAACACATGACACCAGCCTCTTCTTCTTCCCTATGGAGAAGCTATAAGTGCTGAGCTGTTCACAGGTATTGGGAACACTGGTCCTTTACTCCTGCAATGTGTACTATATGCTGCCAAGCAGTGGTTCCCCCGCTTCTCCTCTGGAAATGTAGCAGAACAGATGGGTAGTCCTGGAGAATGGATGGTCTCCAGGGTGGATTGTGCTGGTTAGGGTAGAGGTAGAGAAAGAAAATACCAGTTTAAGATAGCAGGGGGATTTCAGAGAGGCAGAGACAAAGGAACCACGTTGGCATGAGAATTCTAACAGGGCATTTTGATGGTGGTTCAAAAAAAACCCAGAAAAAAACTACTTCATGAGGTTATCTGTGTATTGTGGAAAGAATCAGTGGCAGCTCAACTGGGAAGTGTCTCAGAAATTGCTTGTTTGTGTTTTCATGTGGGCAACCACAGGACTGTACTCTCATAAACTGACGAGAGTAGGGGATCGTGAGAGGAAGGAGATAGTATTTGGGCAGAATAGAAGGAAAACACATCCCTTCTACGGAGATAACACTTGGGCATCCATCACTGGGAATCATGATGGCTATACAGTTCTCCTGCTTTTTGTCTCTCTTCCACGTGAGCAGATAGCAAAAGGGATGGTAGGACTGCAGAGGCAATAGGAATGATAAAACCAAGTTTGTGAAAGCAAAGCAGTGTAAGAGAGATTGATCTACTGCTCTTCTGGCAATATTAGCATTAATACTAATTTCAGGGAATGATATACTTAAGGACTAGAGTCCCCTTATTTAAATTCTTCATGAGGGTTCTGAACTTTTTAATTCTTTTAAAACTTCTGCTACTCTTTTTGCTTCTAAGAAATTGCCTCATCAGAAGTAAGCAGTTGGACAGGTGATTCATGCAACACTCATCAGTATGTCCAGCCTGAGTAATATTATCTGATTCCTGGAAGCCTTATCCTTCCCATCTCCACTTTTTGTTCCACCCTTGTCTTACATTGTGTTCAGTCTGGAAGCCAGCAAGGGCAGAGACCTTGCTGGGTCATGTTTTTGCAGTGTTTGTGCAAGAGGTCCCCAATCCTCATTTTTCAGCCTTTGGGGAACAGCAAAAAGTAGTTGTAACCCAAAGCCTGCTTGTGGAACATGAGAAGAGTTTATCCTTTGATGGAGAGTGTCTGGAGCAGGATAGTGATGGCTTTTGCATGGCATTGTGTTTGTGGAGGGGCTGGTCTCTTCCCAGGGAGCCCGGCTGTGCTGGCAGTTCCATCTCCTGATTCCCGACCAGATGCTTCCCTAAGTACCAACTGCACCAGCAGGGCGTAGGCTGGGAGAGCATACCGTGTGCCTTTGGAATCGTTCAGCTACCTCTCGTGTGCCCTTCTGGGCCTTGGGCTAACCAGGCTTCAGGAAGGTCAGAGAGGAGAAGATCGGAAGATGAAAGGGTCTTTAGAGTAAAATCTCTGCCGAGATGCAAGGCGGAATGACTTTGTCACTCAATTACACTGAACTTTGAAAGCACGGAATGAAGTGTTGCACGCGGCAATGCAGCCCTTGTCAGCGCAGCGTGTGGGAGGCAGCCCGGCAAAGGAGTGGGAAGTGAAGAAGGTTTGTTCAGCAGCTGGCACAGCAGCTGGGCCCTGCCAGCTCACATATGAGTTGTACCGTGCCTATCAGTGACCAGCTTCTTCTCTGGCTGTGGCACTTGGCACTCTGCAAAGTCTACTCGTGTAGTTCTCCTTCCCTGGCACAAGGCTCGGCAGTGGACACACACCCTGAGAAAGCACCAGGACCAGCACAAAGTTTTCCATGCAAAGGATTTTAAGACCTGCTCATATTAAGAGATTAATAATCAAGTTAGTGGCTTCTAAACCTCATAGTGGCAAAACTGATTTGGAAAGTAAACTAGTCTTAAAATTATACTATTGAATCCCTATTAACTACTCCTTCCATTAGCTGGAAGGCTGATCCATTTCATGCGCCTTTCTGTCCAAATCAGTAAGCACTGGATGAACACCAATCATGAACTGTGAAACTCAGAGCCTTGTGAGAGGAAATGGCTCTCTCATGAAATTCAGAGGCCTCTGTAACTGTGCAGAATGGATGTAAATAGGTGTGAGGATCTCCTTCAGAGGCCCTTCTGACCCAGACTGCCCAATCCTCCTGGATGAAACATCAAATATCATTTCTGTAACTAAATTGTCTGTACAATCTGTGCTTTTCAGTACTGTATGAACATTGCAAAAGTGCATGGTGGTTGAGATTTTCAAAAGTCACAGGAATTAAGACACTTATAATAGAGCTGGTGCCCAAGTCCCTGAGACTGTGCAGAAAGGCAGTCGCAAAAGCTGTTACAAGGATTGCAATGAGAATGCCTTGGGGTAGAGGCTCAGTGTCATCCTAATTGGAAGCTGAGAGTTTTCACAGTCGGAGCTTCTGTTTGCAGCATTTTCCTGAATCCTAGTGTCCTTTAACAGTCTCAGGAAAACTCTATAAACCATTCCTTAACACAGACAGGTCCAGAAATCTGCTCTGGGAAGCCAGGAATGCTTGGGTTTTACAGAGGTGATTTATCCTGGTTCCTTCTGCTACCCCATGTATCTTTCTTCCTCCTCAGCCCCACAGCACCTCTTGCCAGCATCAAACACTGTATTAGAGCCACTGCTGCAATGTATCATCTTAATGCTTTCTCCCCCAAGAGTGGAGATCTGACTGTATTTGCCACAGTGGACCTGGAGTGTGGCTGAGCGTCAATCCCTGTGCTTCTGCAGCTTCAGCAAAGAACATTGCTTTTACCTTTCACATCCTGGGGGACTTGATGCATCCATACTATACCCCCCAGCCTCTCGGCCCCGAACAGTCACACTGCATACACATTAGCCTGAACCCAGACTGTGGTACCAGGCATTTCTCTTGGCAGGGAAATCAAACAGAGAGTAGGGCATGGAAGCTCTGCACCATCCAGGCAGCCTGCCCTACTTAGAAAGGACCAGGAGCATTCCATGGCATATATAATAAAGACAGTATAGCCTAAGTATTCTGGAAAGGATGCTCAAAATCAACCAATTTGGGATGGGTAGTTTGCTGATACCTCCCTTTTCATCTTCAGAACTCTTGATGATACTGTAAGTGCTGTTTCATGGTAGAGGCAATTGCACCCACTTCTTGGAAGCTGAGCATCAAGTTAGTTGCTGGAAGTCTGAAGCAGCTCAGTAGTGAGTAATGAGTATGGAAAACAAGGTTTTCCTGTTTTGTATCTTGTTAGGTTTTCCCACTGACAAGTTGCTATCAGAATTCTGCAATCAGCCCAACATCCATCAGGAAGTGAGAACCTGTGTTGTTAGAAGGGAAAAAGAGCATCAGCTGCTTTCAGGGAGAACTGGTCCCAGTTTATGGTTTGCTCTCAAAGGGCCTGACAAGCATCTTATTGAAACTGATGGAACAGCTGGCATTGATTATATTGAGTTCAGCTCCAACATGAAACTCAGAGCACTCTGCAGCATCTAACGATGACTTCCTACAGAACCGCCTTGGAAACCCGATCTGCTTTCCATTTCCATTCTGCCCCATTCCAGTCCAGGTTGGCTTGTTTCTTTGTTCACTAAAGCTCTTGTTGACTAAATCATCTGGGACAAACACATAACTGATGCTTAAATCTCCAGACAAAAGCAAGCACAGATGCCTTTTCTGCTTTGAAATATCCACTGGTCTTTCTCTGCATAGCAAGAATCCATGCCCCGAATGGACTCGGGGAGGGCAGAAAGGGACTTGCTGCCTGTAAGGCCTGGTTAATATGCCTCTGACTGGCTGGCTTTGTGCCTTCGTTTTAGCTCCTCCTGAATGAGAATGGCCTGCTGACAGGTAGCCTGAGGGCTAGCTATGGCTACCTATGAAAGGATGAGCTGGGAAACAGGAGCAAGAATAAAAGTAGAGGGTAGCAGATGAGGAGAAACCATCCCCATTGACAAGCACTTTACTACTGAGACCACATCTTTGTGTAGTGTAGCCAGTCTCTCTTTTTGTCAGCCGCAGATCCCTACAGCACTCTCACCTTCTTGAAAGTTGCTCAGAGGGCAGTTAGGGAGCTGGCCTTGCCTTGTCGGTTATTTTCTTAGCTCCCTAAGCACCCCAAGGCTGAACCACAAGTTCTGTATCTGAAGGCAAAGGGCTTTAGATGCCATGTGACAGTGGCATTGGCAGAATCCTGATCGTTCATACAAGTTGCTGATGTGTTTTCCAGTTTGAGAAGCTCACAATTGCTTCATTTGCATGACATACACTGTAGGAAGACTTTTCTGCTCTTTCTGACCAGCTGTTTGCTGCCAGACTTGGGTTTCTCAGATATTAGCCACAATTTTTAGGAGCTAAAATTTATTGCAGTGTCAAAGGTAAATGTTGTAAA
This sequence comes from Porphyrio hochstetteri, assembly GCA_020800305.1. Taxonomy (NCBI): domain Eukaryota; kingdom Metazoa; phylum Chordata; class Aves; order Gruiformes; family Rallidae; genus Porphyrio; species Porphyrio hochstetteri. The sequence continues at coordinate 14,401,416 of CM036910.1, read as the reverse complement.
TCAGAAATAGTGTCCTCAAATGGTGCATATTCTACTTTAGCACAGCAAGTAGCCTGCTTTCAGCTTCTGGAATTTGCTTCATAAGCCCAGTCACTAATGCTAATTCTTTTGATTTATTTGCATGTTTTTAGTGTGAAGGTAAAAGTCAGTGGCTTACAGCAGCTCAGACTGGTTTGCAAAATAGCCACTTGGTTTTCCAGGTGGCTTCTAAACCTATATTTAGAAGCTTCTCTACTGTCTCTACTCTGAAGCCATTAAGTATGTTCAGCAGCTGAGAATTATACTGAGATTTGGAAATAATAAAGGTAGAAGAAAGAATCCACTAAGAAGATGTAACTCATGGAAAGGTAACACGGAGAAACAGTGGTCATTCAGTGTTAAGCATGAAGTCTCACATGGGTTCAGGCTGATTTTAAAAAGAGAAAGAAAAAAAAATCATTAACTGAAAGGAATAAAACCAGAGGAAATAGGAATTGGATACCGTTCAGCTCCCCATGTGCAGTGTGAGGGGAAGCAAAGTGAGCTCTGCCTGTGCTGGGCTGTCAGAGCCAGGGGCAGTGGGAAGCCATGGGCTAAGCTTGTTGTTGGTGTTGATTTATCTGATTGATGGAAAATCAGCACAGCAATAGTAACATTCATGGGAGCTGCCAAAGTACTACATTTCCCTCAGCAAAATCAAAGGGCTTTGAGTCCCTTGGTAGCTTGGAGGATACTTGCTCTCTGCTTGTGGCACAGAGTCCTGCAGAGGGTTTCCATGCGGGGCCACAGTGCTCTTCCAGCTGCCATGTCTGTAGGGAAAGGGCTGCATCGAGAGGGTGGGGAAGTGTCATTGGTAAGTCCTTGGTCCTTCCTGCTTGTTGCTGTTGTGTTTTTTGGTGTGAGGGGAGGTCTCAGGTATTTTATTTACAAGAAGTATTTCAGGGAGAACTTTCTGTGCTAATTGCCATGCTGTTTACTGCCAGAGAGATGCAGGGTTTATTACTTCATGCACTTTAAAACTGGCAGAGGGTGACAGGGTTTATGATTTAATTTCTAGCAAGTGTCTCTTTTTTTGGGGGTAGGTGAAATGTTACTATCATCTGTTCAAAGGTAGAGTGACAGTTTTGTAGTAGAACTCAGCTAACTGCATCTCAGAAAAATGCTGATACAATCACACATGAGAACTGGATGAGATGAGACTCTTCTCTCCCTGTTTCTGCAGCGCACAGTGGAAGCTGCTGATATTTGATGAGCAGTAACAAGCTGCCCTACTGTGACACCCCACCAACGCCAACTGTTTATGCCAAGTCTGCTGAGCAACCAACGTGCTGAAGAGGCAGAGTCATGTTTAGCACAATAAGATCTAGGGGCTTGGATATGTTGGAGTTTTAATTCCTGATATTGTTGTTGCTGATGAGAATTTTTCTACAGTTTCAGAGAGGCAGAAAAGCTCACTCCTCAAAAGAGGAGAGTTAGAAAGCAATTGTTTCTGCATGAGCTGATCCCATCAGTCTCCCCATGTGTTCAGATCCAGGATGCTAGGTTGGCCTTACCTCAGTGTTGCAAGTTTCATTCAAATGCCCCTTATCCTCAGCAGCAATGTTGTTGATAACTGCTTCTGGAGAGTGCCTTGAAGATGCATTACCTTAATACCTGGGTTGCTTTGCCTCCCTCAACCTCTCTCTCCTGTGTTCTCTGAAAGCTTTCCTGATGTCTGCTGCACTCCAGCCTTGCCCCATTGTGGTGTGGTGCCTGTACCCCAGCCCTCAGCACAGGTGGCCCTGGAGGGTCAGTTCTGGGGTCAGGGGCTTTGTCCTCACAGTTTCACACTTGGGCACTGCTTGTTTCTTGCACAGCTTTGCTGTACCTGCGCAGGGGCACAGCACGGGGATTGCAGGCGACTGCAGGTGATTCACAAGAATACAGTTGGGGTGGGATTGTTGTATGGGAACTCACCATGCTCATAACGTTTTTCCTTTTGGCAATTTAAGAGCATAGATTTCTTGCACTAGGCTGAAATGCCTCTGGCATTTGTGAAGGACATGAGCCTAGTGTCCTCAGGCTGAAGCCAGGTTACTGAGAATTTATCCATGTGCATTCTTCAGAGAGAAGAGTGAGGGATCAACCTAAGTGGGAACAGCTTTGCTGGCTACATTTAAGGTGTTTGTGTCGATCTGCTACAAAGTTGAAGTGGTGTACTTGGGGATGAAAGCACCATGTGCCCTGGAAACTGTGGCACCTATCCATCTTTATGGCAGCACATCACCCTTATCATCTGCATACCCCCCTGTCAGAAAGGGCTTACCTGCCCTGGTGTCAGACTGGCTTGTCTTTGGGTCAGTCTGGAGTAAAATGGGACATCTGCTTCAGAACTTCTCCCCACAGAGTTTTTTAACACTGTCCAGCTCTTTGTATCCTCCCATGAAGTCCCTGTGCACTGTTGTCCCATCTCCCTCTATTTCCCTCCATATCGGGGTTATCCATTCTCTTCTACTTTCCTGTCAGTGCTCCATATGCTCTCTTATTCCACAAGAAAAGGCTCAGTATAGTCTCCATGCTCTCCCCTCCCAAAGCTCTGTCTTTGGTCAGTAGAGAGTGACAGACCTAGTCAAAGCTGATGAGCCAGACAGCCAGGTGGCAGGGCCCTATTGTCCCTGTAACGGTTGCAAAAACATCTACACAACTCTATATTCATCCCAGAGATCAGAGTCCCTTCACTGCAAGCCTAGGAAGAACAAATTGACAAATATCTGAGCTGGAAGTGGACTCCCCCTGCGAGGAGGCTGGTTACCACGTTAGAGGACAGGGAAATTCTGAGTCATTAAATAGGAAAGGATCAATTCATCACGTGTCCTGGACTTTCTAAGCAAACACAGCAGGAGAATAGAGTAACTGTGCCTTCCCTTCTCCCCCCCCCAAAAAAAACCCTGATTCCTTACTTCAGCAAGTGCCACACAGCACACAGCTATATGACTCGCTTTACAAGGCTTCTTGGTTTTAAAAGTGACAAAATTTAGTGCCTGTAAAACTCCTGACCTTTTATTATCACATTCAGAAAGCGGCACACCTCTTCATTGGCCTGTCGGTGGCCTCAGACTACTTTTCTGCTCAAGAACTCTCTTTCCTAGGGCATGTTGTAGGATGTAAGGGATGGTCAGTCTCCCAGTTACTTTGCCTGTGCAGTCCGCGAACTTTTAACAGTGCAGGTATAATGAACATATTTTACTATATCAACTTTTTGTGTCCTAAGCACAGTTAGAAAGGCAAGGAGTGCTATTCTGAACACTTCTGCAAACCAGCCCTGTCCTCAATATACTCTCTTGCCTTAGGCTTTCTCAAGGGGGAGTGGAGTACTCCTCTGTTTCTGTTGTTCCTTTTCTGACCAGCAGTTCTCTGTCCTTCAGCTCTGATGTGGCTTCACCTTTACCTAAACTGTGGGTGACCTGGTTTTCCTATTTTAGTGTTTTTATAGAACCCCCTCCTTCCTGCCCCAATCCATTCACGCTTTGGGAAACTGGGTTTTCTTCTCAAGTCCATGCTTTCTTAATGCATGGTCTGGGACTGTCTGGGGAAGAGCAGCTCTGTCTGCCCTGCGCTTACCATCCACCCATGGCTCCCTTCTGAAGTGCTTGGGAGGAGAAAGCTGGCCCTGATCAACGCACAGGGGCTGCTACTGTGAAGTCCATCTATGTGAGATGACATCTGATTCTAAGTACTCACCAGGTACAAAACTTCAGAACACCTGCCTGACATTGGAGTCAGACCAACCATTCTCCGTTTTTTTAGTTTGTACCATGAAAACCATCACCATTAGTGTCCCAAGGAACTTAAGCTTGAAGCTTTGCATGTTTTGTCATTTTAAGGGGTTATTATTCAATTTGTAGCAGCTTGGGTGAAAACAGATGTTGCGATTGGTCATCCAAGACCACCCAAGACTGGGAATACAGCTCTAGAGTCCTCACCCAAGTAAGACTCTCACTGAGTTTACTGTGTAGCTGGCATTTTCTGCTGGCCTACCTGTCTGTCCTACTCTCTTGACCTAAAAATAGTTTCAGATAAATCAGTGGGTTATTTTTTTGTTTTAGAGTGGTATTGCAGCAAGCTAACGGTAGTGTGGAGACACTGTATTGTCCCAAAGGAAAAAGTCACTTTCATCTTTTAGTCCACACTTCGTTGTGGAAAAATAACTGAGTTTAAAAAAAAAAGGGCTGTTTTTCTGCACAGATCATTCTGTTCCCAATTTGCATCACGGCCTATGAACTCTTCTCTTCTGGCACAGCTGAGGAGGCAGGGAGCTGCAACACAGCCTGGAAAGAAACAGCAAGAGGTAGAGGGGCAGGAACTTCTTAATCCGTGTAATTGCCAAGCCAGTATATCATGTTAGTACCTCCTAAATTCTCTAATTTGTTGGCCTCTTCAGATGTGTCTGATCGCTCTGCGTGACAGCAGAGAGAGGCAGAAACTGGTTTTAGGAGATTTTAAACAAGCGAGAGTTGCAGAGGGCGTTACTACACTGTAGATATCAATCGGTAATCCCCAGGAACATGAATCACAGAATCACAGAATCACAGAATTGTAGGGGTTGGAAGGGACCTCGAGAGATCATCGGGTCCAACCCCCCTGCCAAAGCAGGCTCCCTAGCTCATATTGCTCAGATAGGCGTCCAGGCGGGTCTTGAATATCTCCAGAGAAGGAGACTCCACCACCTCCCTGGGCAGCCTATTCCAGTGCTCAGTCACCCTCACTGTGAAAAAGTTCTTCCGCATGTTGGTGCGGAACTTCCTATGCTCCAACTTGCAGCCATTGCCCCTTGTCCTATCCCCACAGACCACTGAAAAGGGGCTGGCCAATTCCCCCTGCATCCCCTGCTTCAGATAATTATAAACTTTGATTAGGTCCCCCCTTAGTCTTCTCTTCTCAAGGCTGAACAGTCCCAGCTTACTCAGCCTTTCCTCATAGGGGAGATGCTCTAGGCCCTTAATCATCCTCGTAGCCCTTCTTTGGACTCTTTCCAGGAGATCCCTGTCCTTTTTATACCAAGGAGCCCAGAACTGGACACAATACTCCAGGTGGGGCCTGACCAGGGCAGAGTAGAGAGGGAGGATCACCTCCTTTGACCTGCTGGCTACACTCCTCCTGATGCATCCCAGGATCCCATTGGCTCTCTTGGCCACCGAGGCACACTGCTGGCTCATGGCCAACCTGTCATCTACCAGGACCCCCAGGTCCTTCTCCACTGAGCTCTTCTCCAGCAGGTCATCCCCCAGCCTGTACTGATACAAACAGTTGTTCCTTCCCAGGTGCAAGACTTTACACTTGCTTTTGTTGAACTTCATCTGGTTTCTCACTGCCCAGCTCTCCAGCCTGTCCAGGTCTCTCTGGATGGCAGCGCAGTGCTCCTGCATGTCAGCCACTCCTCCCAGCTTTGTATCATCGGCGTACTTGCTGAGGGTGGATGTTATTCCCTCATCAAGATCGTCAATGAAGATATTAAACAGGACTGGACCCAACACTGAGCCCTGGGGAACACCGCTGGTAACAGGCCTCCAGTCAGATTCTACTCCACGAATCACAACCCTCTGGGTTCGGTCCGACAGCCAATTCTCAACCCACCTCACTGTCCACTCATCTATCCCATGCTTTCTCAGCTTTGCTATCAGGATGTCATGGGAGACAGTATCAAAGGCCTTGCTGAAGTCAAGGTAGATGACATCCACTGCTCTCCCTCCATCTACCCAGCCTGTCATGAGATCGTAGAAGGCTATGAGGTTGGTCGAGCACGATTTCCCCTTAGTGAATCCATGCTGACTACTCCTCATGACCTTCTTCTCTTCCAATTGCTTGGAGATGGCATCCAGAACAAGCTGTTCCATTACCTTTCCAGGGGCAGAGGTGAGGCTGACTGGCCTATAGTTACTAGGTTCCTCCTTCTTGCCCTTTTTAAAGACTGGAGTGACATTGGCTATCCTCCAGTCTTCAGGCACTTCTCCTGTCCTCCAAGACCTGTCGAAGATGATAGAGAGCGGCTCAGCAATCACCTCCGCCAGCTCCCTCAGCACACGTGGATGTAACCCATCTGGGCCCATGGATTTGTGTGCATTAATCCCTTTGAGCCGCTCCTGGACCTCCCCTACTTGAACCAGAGGGAAATTCTTCATTTCCCAATCAGTCCTACTCTCATCCAGTGTCTGTGGGTCCCGGGGGGCCTTTGAAGTGAAGACCGAAGCAAAGGCGGCATTCAATATCTCCACTTTCTCAGCATCCCCCGTAACCAGGACACCCTCCTTATTCAGCAAGGGACCTACATTATCCCTGGACATCCTCTTACTGTTCACGTGTCTAAAAAACCCCTTTTTATTATCCTTTATGTCCCTTGCCAGCTTAATTTCCAAGAGGGCTTTAGCCTTCCTAGTTGCATCCCTACAGGCCCTGACCACATTCCTGTATTCTTCCCAGGTGCTCAGACCCTTTTTCCACGATTCATAGATCTTCTGCTTCTCTTTGAGTTTGCTCAATAGCTCCCTGTTCATCCATGCAGGTCTTCTGCCTCTCTTTCCCCATTTCCTCCTCAAAGAAGATCATTAGCTTTGGGGATTTCACTGTAGTGTCACTGCAAAGGATTTATTCTGTTCAACACCAGAAATACATGCAGATGGGGAAAATATAGTTCTTAGCCTCAGGAGCTCTCAGCGAGCTAAAGCCAAGCTAGCCAGGGATGAGACACGTGGTACTCTAGCAGAAGTGTTGGCATTGACCTTGCTTTAACTTTATTAAAGAGGATCCTTTTCTGTGACAGACAGTTAGAGAAAAACCTCAGGAAACCCAGAGAGCAGAGGGTCATTTTAAGTGCTGTTGGCTGCTCAAGTGCAGCAGAATAACCAGCTGGTGCTTCTGCCTGGCATTTCAGAGAAAGACTCTCCGGAGATTGAAGAACAAAGACTAGATATGTACGTTTATATATAAGGGGAGGCAGAGAAGCCCCCAGCAAGGGAACAAGCCTCTTTGACCCCAGCAGAAATTATTGCACTGCAGTGTGTGGTGCAGGAACCCATGGAGAAGTTGCCCAGCTTCATCACTACCAGTGCTCTTTGCTCTCTGTGGCCGGGTCCTCCAGTCCCTGGGTCTCCTTCCATGTTGGAAGACTCAGTAGAAGGGAGAGGGTGGCTGTAGTGAAGTGTGCACGTGTTACAAGTGGGTGTCATTTTGCTTTCTATCTTCTGAAATAAGATTCACACTGTTAATTTCAGTAAGAGGAGTCTTCCCTGAATCAGAAACATGCATTAGCTTTTTCTCTCCTCTCTTTCCCCTGCCTCCCTTGTTCACTATTTTCCCTTCAGAGTCTGTATCCTCCCATTAACAAAGGAATAAAAATTCATCACCACAGCTGTCTCACTGCTGCTCTGCTGCTCCATGCTTAATATTCAAGCTGGAAAGCTGGTGTTTTTAACTCGAAACAGGAGAAGAATGACTTACACTGCAAATTTGGTAAAGTTTCTCTCTGCCTGTGCTCCTCGCCTGCCCCTATGTGCATCAAAACTGCCTCAGGTTTTGCAGTGGTCATTTCTGCTCCTCATATCAAATCCTGAAGGGCTCAGATCCTGGAGTTGTTGCCGAGTCACCAAACACCCATGGGAGATTTGGCTGAGATTTGGTCCAGTGGGTGAAAGCGAAGAGAGGAGAGTGATTGTGGAAGTAAAAAAACATCCTGTGTGTGAAAACTGGGGTAATTTTCATTTGCTTTCCATCAAATCATACTTACTTTGCCTATAGAGGCTGTCCCTGGCACTCTTGTTTTACTGAGGTTTTTTAGTACCCAAATATCATTGAAACTGGGAACACAGGGCACAAATTTTGCATCAAAATGTCAACATCACACCGTGGTTCAGCCACATAAATACCATTACACTCATGTGGTGTTTTCTTTGCAGCAGGCACACATCCCAAGCTGCACCAGTGGGCAGGAAGATGGGATTGCGTCTGTGTCCACAATGGGATCTGGATCAGATCCCTAGGTCAGCCACAACTTAGTTACCTTCAAACAGGGATTACATCCTTCTGTGACACAGGGCATTGAACATAATTTTTTTGTGCTAATGTAATGATTTTTGGTTAGAAACTCCAAGAAGCAGAAGCTTAAGCTGTAGGACATTGCTTTCCATGCAAGGAGTCCCTTAAAATGCAAAGAGGAGCCCATGCTAAGATGTTGTGCTCACGTGGTGGGGTGGGCATAGCTGTGTTTGTTCTGTAGGGCAAAAGGAACACGGCAGCCACGACACAGGCCACAGGTATCCCTCTCTGGTGTCACTTAGCCTGGAACAAATGAAGCTGGGGCAGGGAGGGGTTGCACCTTTTAAAATAATGCAGAAAACTTGGGGGTGTGTTCAGTGAAGACCTACATTAGTCTCTCCCACTGGTGCCCTGCAGCTTTTAATTAATCAGGTCCAATTATTCAACCTATATCCATTTGAATAGTGGATAATACTGGAAGGAATTCACTTTCAATGGAATTTATGACCCCCTTCCCTTAAGTCATTTTCAGATAAGAGATTATAGATGTTATGAAGTCTGCACAGATCAGTGTGATCTGAGCAGCAATACTTCATCACTGTTAATGCTGCAATGTATTTATTCAGGGCAAAAATTGGAAATCTGGAGGAGAGGAAACAGTTAGTCTCTTAATTTGGCAGGAAAACAATCATTTGTAATTATTTGCCTTTAGTTCAGAGAACAAACACAGCTGTTGTTTGAGGCTCCTAATCTGATTACTGAAGTGCTAGCCTTTCAGGCCAGAATGAGCCAGGGGACAGGCTCTGCCCTGAGCCAAGAGAGAGCACGTCTCTTGTGCAAGGGAGACTCGGGTGAGGAGAGGACTGGATTTGCTTCCAGGTTGTGATTAGACCCACGTGCTTCAGCTTATTTCAAACATGCTACTTTTTACCTTCTGTTTAATATATTCCTTGCTCGGCTCGTATACCCGAGGTGAACTGGGAACCAGTCAACTGTGGGTTTGTGCTGCTGGAGGAGTGTTGCTGATGTGCTGGGAAAGTTCCCAAAGTCTTTTCTCACCTTGCATCCTTCACCTTCTGCCTCCTCTCCCAGTTGCCAAAACATCACACTTGCCAGTGACAGCAGAGGAGTCGAGGTAGTGTCCCATCCTGCACAGCCAGTAGCAGAGTCTGGAAGGTCCAGGCAGGCTCAGGGCCCAGTCATGTGAAGGGCTGTAAGAAACAGCCCTGCTCATGGGCAGCCGTATGCTGTTCAGGGACAAGGCACTCTGGGAGGCAGCAAACATTGCTGTCTCACCTTGCCCCAAACTCCTCTTCCATCCTGTCTTCCTTGCAGGGATGAGCACATAGAAAGCTTTGACATCTGCACAGGAACTGGGGCACCAGAGCAACACTGTCTAGCTCTTAGAAACACAAGAGCCACCAATTTAAAAACTGTAACTGCCTTTCTGAAATGGGGTGGCATTGTATTTCCTTTAATTCTCCTAATGGAAACATTAGTCACTGATCAGTTCAAATGAGTATCAATGTATAATCTGTTAATGTAGTTATATCCCATGGCAGCTGTCGGTGTCTGAGGATGAAAATACGCCGGCTTTCATTCATCTGTCTAGGGAAGTTTTCTGGGATTCATATGTTTTCTACTATCCCCCTTCCTCTGTAGAGGAAGAAATGTCCTTGAGTGCCAGGGACAACTTGCAAGGAGCAGAGGTGATGAGCAGAAAATAGTGCAATGAAAAAAGACTATAGGGGACAAATAACAGCATATGTCCTGTTTGGCTGCAGGGGCCTTCTGTTTAAAGCAAACTCTAGGGTTTGGATGTTCTATTGTTCTACCTATGCAACCAGGTTGGTTTTTTTCCTCTGTGCTTAGTCTTCAACAGCAGAGATCTCTCAGGTTTCAGAGTCTCTCTGTAATTAGAAAGAGCAGCTTAAATCCTGACTTCAAACAAGAAGCCACCAATCTGCTGTGTAAACAGAGAGATTGAGTGAGCTCCCGGGAGGGTCTTTAAAATATGTTCTCCTAAACCCCTGGGGGGCAGGAGCCAAATCGTAGAGGGGATGAAGCCCCTCATTGCTACCAAGCAGTCACACACATTGGGGACATTAAGGAGTGTGGGGAGGGAGCTGCACAGCATGCAGGTGCGTTTAGTTTCAAGAGCATGGCTGTACCCTCTTTAAAGCCAGATCTCTGCTATCCTGCAGCCTCCCAAGGCTGCATGACTTTCGTCTCCATCGGGAGGGAGGCCAAATTATTTTCTGTCTAGGTAGTTGAATTGCATAGTGCACGGTACCAGCTTCTACCAGCTGCAGGGGAGAAGTAGGACGTTTGGAAAACACTGTGATACCTGATCCGATATCAACTCTGCAAGGCCAAAGTTCTCTATCATTTTTGAGTAAATTTGAGCTGGCAACTGACATCTCAGGGGTTTGAGATACCTAGCACTTCATACTGGACTGGCACTGGGCTCTCTCCAGCTGGGCCTGCCTTCCTGTAGAGCCAGGTCTAAATCCTGACAATCCTTGTGCAGCATTTTGGGCAGCTGGCAAAAAGGCATGTGCACTCTAGGAATTAGCTCTGGAAGGGCTTTGTAGGAGCTAGCCATGCTGTATGGGACTGGATGAAATTTGAATCCTGGAAAGCCTGTGACGCAGGGAGCTGTGGGCTGCTGAGCAGCTCTCAGAGACCTTGCTGTGGCACGTCTGGGCTCTGCCTGTGCACTGGTGAGACTGGCCCTGAAACCAGATGCAGAGATGTGGAAAATCAGGCGCAGCTTTGTTTGAACTACACATTTCCAGTCATTCTGGAAATGAATTCTCATACCTGGACTGCTGGCTGGCAGTATACCATGTATAGACCATGTGTAGACAGTTGGAAATGAAATGCAATATTCCAGGGGGGAAAGTATCTAAAGGCACACAGTACTCAGTCATCTCATGGGCTGTGCAAGTGGAAAATCACAAGTGATACAAGAGAAGACAGAGTTATGACTGCTGTCTTGGAGAAGAGTCCCCCAGAAACTGCAAAGAGTAGCAATACAAGCAAGAAATGATGTGAGATTTGACCTGGATTAAATAAAGAAGGCTGGTTAGCCTGAAGAGGTCTTATGTGAAACATAAGGCCAAATCTTTAACTGGTACACATCAGTGTACCCCGTCGAGTTCAGCTGGCCCACAGTGATTTAAGGGAAGAGGGACTTGAAAAGCTGTTACACTAAGGGAGATGGGAGTGTGATAGTTGACAGCAAATTGAATATTGTGTGTGACTGCAGAGTGTTATGGTAGCAAGAGAAAGCAGCTAATGAGATTCTTACCTATGTATGAGAAAGCATCGGATCATGGCTGAGGGAGGCACCAGCTCCCATCAGTGCCTCTGATGAGATTTCAAGCAAAATACATTGTATTTAGGTCTGGGCCGTATCACAGCAGAAGGGTATAGATAAATCTGGGAGGATTCAGGGAGAGGCACTGAGATGTACTGTAGGACTGGAGGGGCTGATTGGTGAAGAAAGGAAAAATAAGTAAATGAAACAGATAAGAAGGAGCCGGAGAAAACAAGATTACATGTGTCCATGTGCTTGCCAGGTGTGAGCTCCACAAGGGAGGGGAATAATGTAATTGGCTGTAACCAGGAATAACGAGATAAAATTATAAAACAGGATTGACACTAATATTAGGTCCTCCTCAGGGTACCAGAAAGATGAATCTCCTGTGGGAAAAAGTAAGTGCTTTTGCATGGCATACCCAGCTGGAGAAAACATCCTTGGCCCTGATGCCTTCCATGGTAATGAGCCCAGGTAACTGCTGCAGTAAGGTTTTGGGTTTCTCTGCTCTGTGTTTTACCTCTGTGTTATGATAGATATTGATAGCCTTGCCCAGAGCACTTCCCTTCTTGCTCCACTTGGATCCTTACCATGCAAGATTGGGCTATGCTAGGAAGGGTCTTGCTTCACCTCATCTCTCCCCCTCTATTGAGAAGCAGTGGTGCTGGGAAAGGGTAGCACTGGAGTGGGATGGGGGTAGGGGACTGCCATTAGCAGTCAGTTGGGAGAAAGTTGCCAGCAGTAGGGAACTAATGGTGTGTTGTGCATGTGATCCTTTGCCCTTTTGGCTGATGAAGGAGCCTCAATCAGTCTTGCCCCTCTGGGTAGGGGATGGGAGTGCACACTGGGCCCTCTGTTAATAGCTGGGAAGAAATTCAAGCAGTCAGCACCACCTCCTTCACAGGCAGCCCCTCAGTCAGTGGAATAAGGCGTGAGTTTCTCGACTGTAATGAGCTTGTTTTTCCATGAGATTGCTGTAATAAGCTCTTATGAACAAAGAGCTGCAGGATACAGAGTGAGTGGGTGATAGAATGGCAGATGAAATTCCATGTTGATAAACGTAGAAGTAATGTGGGGAAAAACACTGATAAAGTGGATGTGAACGTACCTCAGCTATTACCACCCAGAAGGGAGATCTGGAGCCATCCTGGGGAGGAAAACTGTGCAGCATCAGTGAAACTGGAGGTGGGGGGAGGGAATGGTTGGGAAAGGAGCTGGCAGCAAAACAGAAAACATCATTATACTGCTGTATAAATCCATGGCGCATATGTGTCTTGAATGCTGCGTGCAGTCTTGGTCCCCCAGAGAGGATGTAATGGAATGAGAAAAAGTGTGGCAGTGCTGGCAGGAGTCCTGCAGTGTGACAGGGGGCTCTGGCTGGGAGTGAGAGGCAGGGACAGGGCTGAGAGCAGCCACAGGGTGAAATTTTAAAAGCCCTGGGTCAGGAATAACAAGCATAGAGGCAACAGGTATGAAATTACTCTCTTACCAAGGAAGACTAACCAGGCTTTTCAGCTTTGAAAGGTGACAGCTGAGGGTGTTACACTAGAAATCCATCAAGTCATCATGTGCATGGAGACATGAGTAAGGAATGATTGTTCACTATTTATCACAGCATGAAAGCTAGGGGGCAGGAAACAAAGTTATGGGGCAGAAGTTTTAAGGGAAAGTGAAAAGAACTGCTTCTTCATCAATGCATGGCCAAACCTGGAACTCATTGCCACAAGATTCAAGTCAATGACATAGATGAATTTGAAGAGCTTGGAAAACTCATGAAAGCAAAATCAAAAAGGGCTGCTAAACTCAGGGATGCTTATGCAAGCTCCGGCTCAGGAAGTTTCTCTGCTTCAGATTGCAGGAAATTGGGAGACTCTCCATCCCATTCCTCTCCTGTATTTTGCACAAAGCTGCCAGATAGGATGCAGAAGAAGATGGACTTGAAGTCCAAGCCAGGTATGACAGAAGCTCTGTTACAGGTCTAGCTGTGGCTAGATCAGTGCAGAGTCCATGTCCTCCAGGAAGCAAGGCCACACTTAGCAATTAATCTACTCATTCTTGTGACTGATGCTCTTTCATCACAGTCCTACTGCAGGGAAGGGTTAGCTGTTCAGGAGCATGTGAGATTAATTCCTAACAAAGAACTGTCCAGCCCTTTCCTTTAGGGGAGCAGCCACAAGAAGATAGACCTTTGTTCTGCATCACTGACTGCTTTAGGTCATGCCCAGAGATGGATTTCAAGCAAAACCTCTTGAACCCTCTTGAACTTTAAGGAAACTCATTCCTGGATTTTCCATCTGGCTCAAAAGCTCCACAAGGGACTGAGATTCAAACACCTCTGAACTGAGAAGTCTGGAGCCAGATCCACAGCTGTAGCTTGAGGCCATCCCGAGCTTTTCATGTCATCTTTCTTTTGAGAGCACCGGCTCTGTTCTGCACGGCACAGCTGGGCCACAGGCCATGCAGCAGATAGAGCAAGAGGAATTCCTCTCACACAGAAAATTTACCTTCAGGTAAACTATGTTAAGAAGGCTTCATTATATTGGACAGCTGTTTACTCTGCTGAAGAGTGTGAGGAGGCCTTCTTTTCTGCTTTTCCAGGACTTTCATCTCCCCTCTCTTTCAGGAAGAGTAGGTGTAATAAGATTTAAAGCCCTGCCATGTAATTGTCATGAAGTTTATATCCCATGATTCCTGTTTTTGAGCAGAAATAAATTAAGCACCTGGATAAGCCCCCTCTCTCTCCCCTCTCCCAAGCACCCAATGTGATGAGAAAACTGCTGAGAAACAACCACAATTAACGGGAGGGTCACATTTAGTTCAGCACCATCGGCTGGTTAATTGGCTGATTCCATTACAGCTCCCCTTATCTGCGTGCCAACATAGCTTCTAACAAGCTGCTTGCTGGGTAATTAATCCTGTCCAGGGTTTGGATCTTGAAGCTGGGTCTGCTTTAAGGGACTGTACCATTAGGAAGTGCTTCCTCTGCTATCAGGGCAGCTTCACTCCAAGCTCCTTGCAGAGCCTGACTTTGGGTCTGGCTGGGACACGGGGAGACATGGCTTTCCTCGAGGAAAGCAGCCCTTTGGTTCTCTGAAACCAACAGAGATCCTGTATTAATTTTCCTCCTTGTACTTAATGCTGTGTGACCGATAATCAGCCAGGCAGTGCCCTGAGGAGTTAACCCCCTCCATGCAAATGCAGATAATTTTAATGAACAAAACAATAATGAGGTAGAATGATCTCTGCAAAAAATGGGGGAAAAAATTTATAAGGTAGCTAAACTGAGATCTGATCGATAGAAAGAAAGAGCAAGAGGAAAATTAAGATGTGGAATCCATCCAGCTAGACACTGGCTTGGTGGGAAAGACCAGGCTTGAGGGATCAGGCACAGGTAAGAGCAGACACTGGCAGACAACAAATGGGCAGCTGGTGGCCAGGGAGGTCTGTCACTTTTGTCACTTTTGTACCTCCTGCCACAGGCTGCAAAGAGGGCTTTTGGGGGTGAGGTGTACCTGTGTTTGTCCTGGTGAATGGAGAAGACAGAAGTGCAGATTTAAATATTTTAACCTAAAAAAGGCCTTTCTGGGTTCTCAGATGAGCTCTGACTGAGGAAGCGTTCACCTCGGTCCTCGCCAGGCTGTGGTGTGCCAGGGTGTGTGCCAGACAGCCAATGGGAGATACGTATTAGGTGATTAAGGCAAGAAATTCAAAACCTGGTGGAGGTGAAGTATTGGAAACATTAATTTGTGTAGTTCCTATCTACTGATTTCTCATGTAAATACTTCTAAAAATGAGTGCCTGGAAAGTCAGTTACTTTGGAATACTATCCTTGGAAGCAGGCATTGGGAAATGCACGTGGAGAAGGCATAGTGCCAGAATTAGCAGGGATGCAGCAGGGATCTAGCAATTGGATGCTTTGAGCAGTGGGGAAGGGGGAGAAGTGCTTGTATTTTCGTTACCTATTCTCAATCAACTCTCATTTTTTGGAGGAGATGGTTACCTCCAGCTTTTCTCATGCAAAACTTTCTTGCATCAGGTGCTCTCAGTCCTTGCTTAACTTGCATCAGTCAGATGTGAAAGTAGCCCAGAAGTTGTTAACATTCACCCACACAGTTTTAGATCTCAAAGCTGGAAAAGAAAGGAGATGGTCTTAGAGATAGCAAGATCTAAATCAAATAGGATGTAATTCAATGAATCTTGAGCCCATGTGCAGCTTGGCCAGTGCAGGAACACCAATGCTCCTCATGAGCTCAGGGACCTCTGTGTAAGTTCTCCCAGCTCAGCTGGGTTCTGCTTCAGCCAACACCCTGGTGGGCTTGAAGTGTGCAGGACAGGTACCCAGTCTGAAGCAGACCTCAGAGCAGAAAGGAAAGATATCTACCTCCTCATGGCCAAACAGGACATGAAAGGGTTTTTTACCTGGGTTACTTGGACCGTCAGGAGACAGTGGGGACCTGACACAAATTTCTAATTGTGAAGGTCTGTTGTAGTGTACATCCATGCACAAAACCCTTCATTATCAATCATTTAATAAATCAAATTTGGATGTTGGTCTGCAAACTTGTCTGCACCTGTCAGTTCTGGCAGGTGAAACAAAACACACAAGAGGCATGTGATAGCAGAGAGATACTGTATGAGAGAGGATTGCTTTAAAAAGTGGTGTCACTGGAGGAGCTGGGGAAGGCTTTATGGCTTGAAAGTGGGTGACTGTACTGAGGAGGGGAGATCAGCATGATAAAGACAGAAGAGCTGAAAGGACACAATGGGAACTAGGGAGCAGGGAGGGGAAGGCACTGAACCCGGCATGGGGTCAGCAGTCGAAATCTTGAAGAGGAAGGACAGATGGAGGGGAGAGAGGGAAGATGTGACATTTGTAATGAAGGCAACTTTATTAGTGAGGTTTGGGTGAATTAGACAATGGGGAGAGATGAGATTACATGGCAGTAGTGAAAGGAAGAGATGGACATGTGTGTTCAGTTCATTCCACTTACAATCAGTAGCTGAAGCATCTTAACAGCATAATGAACCCTTGATTAAGAGAACAATGGAGTTATGAAGGAATGAGGATGCCTTCAGACTCTTGTGACCAAGAGAAGTAGTGCCTGCTGCTCTATGTCCTGTTTTCCTGTGGAGCTACTGGAAGGCAAAGAGTTGGATGTTTTTTTCTTGTGATCACTGGTGTCAGAAAGGAAAGGTGTTAGGAATTTCGTAGTCTGTGCTCTTCAAACATAGGTTATTGTTATGTTTCTGGTTCCTAACAAGTGGGAATGCTGGAATGTGACACACTGTCTTCCCTTGAAATGTGTGCCTGTTTGACAAGTCTTCTTTTGGCCTGAACAGCTGCTCCCCCTTTTTCCTGTTCTGCTGTGGATTAGCTAACCAGCTCTCAGCATACTGGCTCCTTTTGGGGACAGAGAACTCTGGACACCCTCAGCTCTCTGATGTAGCCCAGCCCCTTAGCATGGGGCTCCCAACCCTGCAGCAAGGAGGGGCTGTTCTGGAAGAACTCTGGCAGGTTGGTGCTACCTTGAATTTTGCTGGCTAACTGTGCTGGTAGGCTGATTTTCACCTGCTTTGCTGTGTATGGGGCATCCTTGCATTTCTAGCGGTGCTGCTTCACAGCTTCAGTTATGCCTGAGTTGGGGATATTCCCGTTTCATACAACTTTGGAGCTCAGAATTTGTGGGGGCTAAACACTTTTGAAGAGAATTATCTGAGGAAGGCAAGAAGCACACCAATATGTCAAAGAACAGACTGGGACTATTGATGTATTTGGTGCCATGTTTTCAAACTGCTGCCTGCTGGGAGCCACATCCATCTGTCTCTTGTTTTTTCTTCCTCCAGAAGCATGCACTAAGTACCAGCTGATTTACTTAGAATGAAACAACCACTGTTCAAGAGAAAAATCTAATGCAGTTCAGGTCATCCTAACTTCAATGGATAAGACACTTGAAGGCTTTGATATTATTACTGAGAATATTAGAATTGGTGAAGCTTTAAATACAGCATTTAGAACACTGGGAAATTTTTCAGCCTGAGTGGTAATAGGGTTGATGAAGGAAAATCCTGAGAGTATCAAGAGAGAAGTTAGGAGTTTGGTGGTGGTATTATTATTACTTTTTTTTTTTTTTTTTTGAAGACCAGGCTGCTTTTACAAAGTTAGCAATGAGAAATCATGTTGGTTTTCCTGTAAAACTGTATTGCCCACAAACTCTTGAATATCAAATGCGACCTGTTGAAATCTGTAGTCCCCATATCCTGCCAGAAGAGAATATATGTATATCCTATATAAATTTTTTTCCTACTTCTTCAGGAGCCCAGTGTCAGCCAATGCAATTCTCTCTGAAAGACAAGAGTTCTAAAGGGCCAGGCCCACATATTTCTGATACCATCCATGGAAACTAGCTTTTCTAACAGCCCAGTGCTCAAATCTATTATTTGTATCAGTGAATGCACTGTGGCTTCTGGTCTGGTTGTTAAGGGGGTTTTGTTTGTTTTCTAGTGAACTTAGAGAACATGCAGTTTCTGTTGATCTACTTATGCTGTGGGACATCCGAATTCTGTGGTGTTGCCTGTACCTTATAAATAAGATGCACACATTTTTACCAGGTACTGTGCTGCCTTGTGACAAGGCAGAGGAGTCCCTGACTATCTCAGATGAGATCACTTGTGTTCTGCGGAGCGTGGCACATGAGTTCTGCCAGCAGGAAGATGCATCAGACCTCTTCTGCTTGCCTTTTTCCATAGGTTTGGTCTGTGCATCCCTTCTGAGGCAGTCTATGTGCTCTTTATTGGATGCGATTTTTTGTTACCAAAAACGTAGTGCTGTCAGTAGTGCTATTTAGATGAGCTGATACTAGTAAGTCTCTTGTTCATAAAAACATATTGTCCTCCATTGAGGAAGGTTTTGTCAAAATAAGGATACTTAAAACTGTTTTCACACAAGGAAGGAGAAAGGGATGGAAGAGAGGAGAGATGTGTTGCTTTAGCTACCCTGGTCTAGTTAAAGTAGCACCATTTTTGTGTGTAGACAAGAGCTTAGGAAATGTGCAGGGCTTAGTCTGGGGGACAGGACTTTAAAGCAGTCATTGAAGTCTAGTGTCAGTTTTCAAGGCTGAAGAATATTATTTTATTTAGGCTTCCAGACCAGCCTTGCTCCAGGAATGCACTTAGGTTGTTTTTAAAGCAAACATGAAATCAATAGCCTGGTGTTCTGCTCTGCTATTTCTTGCCAGAGCCTAAGGACCACACATGGGTTTTCCCTCCTCTTCGTCACACTGCCAGGCGTGCTCTGGGAGAGCGGTGGGCAGTTCTAGTGGATGAATGCGGAGAGGTTCCAAATGGCCAAACACACATTGGACATCTGGGCAATTTTTGCTGCAAAGTATTTTCCATCAGGCTTCCCTCCAGATACTGGCGTGAAAGGACCGACTCACACCACCCTGTCACAGATTTTATCCAGCCTCTGACTTCAGGGGGAGTTTTATCTGAGTAAAGCTCAAATAGGAGCCTGTCAGCTTACCTCACCATGTATAATGTTCCTGGTGGAACCCAGGGCTGTGGTTTTCACTTTGTCCCTGGCGAGTATCAGTTCAGAGAGCAATGGAGCACTGTGCCGTCCTGCACATCACTCCGGTGGTGGGCTTCAGCTCACACCTGCCTGGACCCTTGCTAGGTGTGAGAAAACAACTTCTTTGTCTCCATCCTGTGCTGGTCCCAGGGGCTTTACCCAAAGTGGCAGATTCTGAAAGCTCGCCCACGAGAGACTGACTTGTAGCTAGGTACCCACTCCTGACTCCAAGCAGCCATCATCCTGTGGAGGTAAATAACAAGCTCTGGCCAGCTACTGACCTCCGAATGAGTAAGGGAGAGGCGAATGCTCCTCTGGCTCTCGGCAGCTCCCTTGAGTCAGGCTAGCCCCTCTCCTCCCGCGGGGCTTGAAGCTGAACCGTGTGGCACCAAGGCAGGTCTCCAGTTAGAAATGAAAACGTGAAAACGCGCATTAGCAAAGAGGAGAGAAACAGGCTGAAATTGGAAGTGACCATTTCGCGTTTGATGTTATTCACAGGAGCCTGTTCTTCATTTAGGACATTAATAGTTGTAACAGAAGCTGTAATATTTCAACAACAGTGGTGATTAGGAGCAAAGAGGCAGCTAATCTCCATCTAAAAAGAGCTAACTAGCCCGTCCTTTAGCCCCCACCGCACTGTCACATTTAAATACCATGAATATTCACTGCTTGGCACCCAGCTGGCAGCTGAGCTGTTTTGACACAAAAACCTTCAAACTCAAAGAGTTTTTAATCAGTCTGCAAGAGAGAGAAGAAGAAAGTGAGAGAAAGAAATAGGAACAGAGAAAATGAATCAATGAGTTCAAAAGAGAGGGGGGTACCCGAATCCAGTTAACCCCTTCCCTGCTCTGCAGCCACCAGCGCTGCTTGTCTGCAGCCCTCTCCTGCAGGGGATGGAGAAGGGGTACCCCATCCCTCCTGGGTTCTCCATTTCCCCTGGGTACTTCATCTCACCCTGGAGACCCATACTCCCGGGCACCCAATCCTACCTAAGTGTCCGTTCCCGCTGGCTGCCCCATTTCCTCCACCAGCCCCATTCACCACATCTTTCCCATCCCACCCTGATGCCCCTTGCCCCAAGCACCCCACCCCATCCAGTTTCCCGTACTTAGAATGCATCATCTCCGGTTGCCTCTGCTTGTTTCTGGGTGCAGGGATTTTTTCCTCTCACCTTTGGCTGTTTGTGGCTGGTTACCAGTGTGCCTTTATTACAGGCAGGAGAGCTTCACTCACAATATGTGATGGGCTTTAGAGCAGCCAGTCTTTGCCTGCAAAGAGTTCTCATCTCAGAAAGGTTCAGCAGTGTTAACAGCTGCCCTCTTTAATATCCTTACTGGAGTCTCAGCGTTGCCTACAGCCCACACAAACCCCTTTGCTTTAGTCTTTGCAGCAGGATGAACCACGCAGCTGGAAACACAGAAAATCTTGCCTCATCCTGGAAGAATGAACCCCACAATACTCTGAAGGCCCAAGTTTCACCAGGACTGTGGGTCTGGGCACGGACAGATCATCCTGCAGTCCCCATTTAACCTGGATCCCTCCTGTACGCACAACTGCATTTCTGTCAAGCTAGCCTGAGAACACAACACCGAGTCTGTGCAGCTTCATGCTGTTGTGTCAGCTTTGGGCTGGTTGCGGTGGATAGTTTATACCTGATTTGGCAGGAAAGTAGGATGGCATAGGCAGGCTGCTCCTGATCTACTGCAATGCCTTGACACGTAAAACTCACTTGTCTGAATTTTCCCAGTGTGTTTAACTTGGTGGAGTGAGTTTATGCTGGATACATGCTTCATGTCATATGGCTGTGACATTTTTGATCCAATACTGGAAACCACAAAGTCAGATTTATTTTATAATCAACCCGCAGCCTAAGTCTTGAAACTTTGTGGCCCAGACTGCAGACCTCAATCACGTATGTGGGGAATCTCTACTTGCACCTCAGCTGGCGGTGTGTTCAGGGCACAGCAGGGACTTTTCTAACCTACTGTCTTCAGTTAGTCTGTTGTGTTCTTAAATTACACATAAGACTGTTTCATCTGCCTTCAGTGTCTTTAACACTGAGATGCACCTCAAAAGCCACTGTCTTTGTTCCCTTAAGGAAAACTGATTCTGCCATTGCAAAGGATATGAGTATCCAGGAGGGGTCTAAATGAGGTGGTATTGTGCAGACCCTCAGAGGTGGACCACTGCTGAGGGGGGGCAGTACAGATGGAAATGAGAAGGCAGTTCCTGGAAATGCAGCCAGTGGGGAAAACAAGCAGCCAGCACTGGAGGAGCGAAGTGGGTAGCTGCATGCCATTGGCAGCGATACAGAAGATCTGGTGGGTGAATAAAAAAGAGCAGGGGCAGAGAGGAGCTTGAATGCCCTGTTCTGTGGTGTGATGGAAAGGGTGCCTGCCACAGTGGGAGGATTGAGAGAGCAATATGGTGGCAATGCTGTGTGAGTCGATCTGCACTACTCCCATCTGTCTGTGCTGGAGGTGGAGCATTATGGATGTTGGGGAAAGACCACAAGGAGAAATTAATGTAACCAAGATGGGAGATGAGAATCTGGGAGCAGGTTTTTCCTGTGCGGGTTCCCCATATCTGAAGCCAGCCTAAGATTTATTAGGAGTTACTGAAGCTGTGGTGACTTTTACTGAATACAGTGTGGAACTCCTTTGGGAGGAAGAAGCAGAAAGATTTGGGTTCCACAACTCATTAGTGTTTTCAAGATCCTGTGATGCTCTCCAGACTCAGAGATCTCACCCAGCACTTTAAAATTTACAAGGACGCACACAGTAGCCAAATGTGCTTTGTAATCTATTCCCAGGCAGCAGCCAAAGTGGCTTTTGCATAGATTGGTACTTACTCTATTCAAGTTGATAATTATTTTGAATGGAATACTCCCCATGAAGCATGCCTGGGAAGGCATCAAACCCTACAGGCTGTGGGAGGCATATCCATCAGCTGTACTCTGTGATGTACTCTGGAAAGGCTCACAGCTGGATGGGAGGATCCATTTTCCTATACACTTAAATGAGAAAATAACACGTGCTTTTCTTCAGCTTCTTCTTGCCAACATCTGGCCACTACTTACAATGAATTTGCACAGTTGCTATGAACTATATCTGGGCATGCTTCCTTTGCCTGTGGAAAAATGTGGGAATCTAATCATCCAGTACAAAAACAAGGTGTTACAGCTAATATGTGTCTCGAAGACCCTGAGGACATGGATTTGGAATGTTTTAGAGGGGGCGGATCAAAAGTATTTTACTTGACATTTATACAGTTTTCAGTTGCCTGACTCCATCATATTTGCATAGAGTGAACACATTCTGTATTAGGTGAGGGAAATCTATGCTGAGCAGCAGGTAGCAGAGCTGCAGAACCGGCAGCACTCACTCACCTGAGTCTGCCCTCTCCCCAGCCTGTTGGGAGGGGAGAGTGGTGCTGTTGTGCTGGTGCTTGCAGAGAGGGGGGGCAGGGGGAGCTGAGATTAAACATAAAACGGAAGCTGTGGCCATCTGTGGTCATTAAAATTCCATGACACCTTTTGGTACTGAGGCACTTGGTGCTAAAACTAGCCCACTTGCAATACAGCAGGCAAGCGTCATGCAGCCTGGAGAGAGCCTGCCTCGTGACGTTTGCTGGGTGTGTTTTCAGCCTGTGGTGGAGAGTGGGGCAGAGCCCCACAGAGCCTGCACAACAGTCACTAATCTCAGAGCCAGGAGGAACGTAGCTACATCCCTGTGACCAGAAAGCATGCTGAGAAGGAACGAGCTAAGTACGCAGTGTGCAGCATGCTAATAATATGGCTCTGTTGTTCCTGCAACCGGATTTGCTCTCACTTGGTGGTGCTGGATGGTGCCACGTGCACAGACAAGTCTATTTGCAGGAGACCCTGAGGATCCTTGCAGTGCAGCTGCACTTTGAAATGTAGCCTGACACTGCAATGCTATTCCATGAAATAGGAAGGGTCTCAAGCTCTTCTTGTAGGTTGGATCACATCTCTGCAGAGAAAGCTAAAGTTGGGGTGAAAGTAAAGGCCCTACAGAAAATGGAGTCTAAATCAACATGTAACGGGGTAGAAAGGGGTGGTGGCAGTGGGGACATTTATTGACTGACAGCTTACAGACGTCCTCAGCACTTGCTCTCATCTCCTAGTTGCCCTGCTGTGCAGTGACCCAGAGCAGGAACCAATCCAGCTGAAAAATAAACATTTTTTTTTTCCCCTTGGGTTGTTTTTTATCTGGATCAGTTCTCTGCTCTCACTCACCATGTGCTGCACAGCCTGTGCTGGCATAGCTGATGGTGTAGGGTATGGGCAAGGAAGCAGTGCGGAGGGGAAGGGCAGCAGGGTTGCTTAAATTGAATTTAAGCAGTCTTCCTGTCAAAAATGCAACCACAGCCTGATACCAGAGCCTGCCTGGAGTGCCCTCCTTGGAGTCAGGGCTTGTGGCTTGCACTGAAGAGGGGAGGGGTACAAATGCCTCTATCAAAAAAGCTGCAGAAACTCTGAAGCGATCAGGGCACATCACCCCAAAAGCTGCCACTGGGACTCTGCAGTTGATGCATAAGGATGCTGCAACCTTGTGTAACTTACGGGTGCTGTACCCAGATCCTGTAAACCAACAGTGTCTTGGTTCCATCCTGTCTGTCCCAGCTCTCTTGCAGAATTATTTCTTTTCCATCCTCTGGGAGAGGAGAAAAAAATGGTGGTTGCTTTTGCCCCTTCCTTGGCATATCCTGTGTACCAGGGAGCTTGCTCAATGCTCCTGGTACTTCCCTCTCTGTTAGGAAGGCATTGTGTCTGCAGCCCAAAGACAGAGCTGGTTGGTCTGGCATTGTTGGTGGAATCCCCATGACACCATCCAGCAGCCGCTGCAAGGGTGCGAGCACAGCCGCCCTGGATGCTGCATGCCCTTGCTGTCAATGGCTGCTGTATTTCATCTCTCTGTGCTGCTGCTTCCCAGGCAGCATGTGATCCTCTGCAGCATGCTCTGGCTTCTACAGGGAATGGATTAATGCTATAAAATGGTCTTCTTATGGAACCTCTTGGCAACATAGAAAACTTTCCCATTGCCAGTGTGTCCTTTTTATTCAACAATTTGTTCCCAGAAAGCAACCCATTTAACCAGATTTTCTCTATTAAGGGGCTTCAGCTGCATTTGATGTTTTTTTGAGCTTATTCACTGTGCTGTAAACCACAAAACAGTGTCCTACGATAGATTTGTCTGAGGGAACTGAAGTGTGTACTGCTGTGATTCTGCCTGCTGTAGGAGCTCCTTGAAAGCCAGATGTCACATTCAAAGAGTAATCTGTGTTTACAAACACATGATCACACATACTCAACACTTTCAGCAGTCACCAAACTAAAATTCAAATCCTGCAGTTTTACTTCCTACCCACCTGCCCTGCACCCAGCCAGAGCAAAAGAAGAAAGTATCCAGAACTTGAACAGGATCATCTCTTTTTGTTTCGGTGAGGAAAAAAGACATTACAGCTTGCACAAGGCTGAATTTAACTTCCCAACTGGGGCCTCTCATCTGTAAGTTCTTGCAGACAGAAAAACACCAACTGCTAGCAAGATAATCCAATTTCCCTTCCCTCACTCTGAGGAACAGTGCCTACCCCACCCCCCACGCCATGCTGGGTTTCAGTCTGTCGAGAACTTCTCCCGACCACTCCACCACTGGCAAGATCCATATCAAAGCTTCAGCCCCCCAGGGTTCATTAGAAGGCATTTATTTCTGCATATTCCGGGGGGGGGCGGGGAAGGCAGATAACTTTATTCACAATGCAAATAGGCTGCCCTTACTTTCAACCCTTCCTGCAAACCGGGAGACATTAAAAAAACATGAGCTCTTCTAAAATAATAAATACATTAATTCTGCTGGATGTTATATTGCTGGTGCCTCCAGAAAAGTGCCCGAACACCATTTGATGGGGAAAGCCAGTGAAATCTGTAACTCTGCTCTTGCCCTTGCTCCTTGAAATGCTGATAGAAGTTCAGTCGAGTGGGCCGAACATGTATTAGAGCACTTGGCTCATTTAAGAAAGATTGTTAGTAGGTAGTTTTGCACAACAGGACTAAGATGCTTCGAGGGATGAAGGGATGAGGGAAAGTCAACCCAATTCTCTCTGCAAATTTGAAGTGCTAGTCTGTGGTTTACTAATGGGGAGCCGTGAGTTATTAAGCTCATCACAACGCAGCATCCTGCTCCCCTAGTCCAGAGGGAGCCAGCTATTAATAAATCAGAACCCAGTGCTAAGCTACAGGGATAAAAGGATATACATTAATATGAAAATATTAATATCTGGAAGAACAGATTATCATCTAAATGGGTTAGAATGAGATAGCACCATTGTTTAGAAGGAATGGCTTGCTTCAAATCTCATTAGAGTTGTAATCATGCTAGCAATGGAAGATAACTTCAGAGCCTTGAAACCGCTTTGGATGCTTGGTGTATGTGGCAGTCATGCTGGGGGGTTCAAACATCTGCCCAAGGCTTGCCTTTCCTCCTTTGTATGAGCTGAAGGATCTGCCTGAGGGAAACAGAGACCCCAGGTACAACCAAAGGGGATGATGCAGCTTCTTCTGAACGGTGTGTGGCTTGTGGAAGCACTGTGTTCCTCGCTGAAATGGGCATTGCCCAGACACCCATGACCGGGGACAAGCTTCTCTGCTCCATGCCCCACCAAAGCTTTAGCCAAAGCCACAAAAGGTGGGAGGAAATCTGTGAGGTTCTCTCTTGCTCGCTGGTGCAAACCGAAGGCAACCCTGCATAGCAGTCAAGGGGCAGAACATGAGAAAGTCTTATTCAGGAGCTGTTTCCTCTGAGGCCAGGGCTCCAGGGCAGCCTCTTCAGGGACATCTCCTCCACAGTTGCCTCAGGCGCTGTCTGGCAGGAGCGGCTGGCTCTCAGTGCTCACAGCATGCTTCCTTCCAGGCCTGGCCAGTTTTTCCTCACTTGTGCTAAGTCGAACAGAATCTGCCCTGGCAGGGGCTGTGGTGCAGCCTGGAGCGTACAGGCAGCTGCCTGAAAACACAGGGATAGCTATCGCGACCTGTCTAACTTCATTCGTCATGCCCAGACAGGAACAGTCCTTCCTCTGCTGGCTGGGCAGCTGCTTTCCTGTGTTTCTCCCTGTCACCTTCAAAGAGTTTATGGTTCTTAGGCTGCCTCCTCACTCATTCCCCAAGGCTCCTGCTCTGCTCGCAGAAGCCTCAAACATGGTCCTGAGCTATCTCCAAGCTTATCTCCCAGCAATGTCTGCACGGCATTGACATTGAGAGGGAGGGTCAGCATCCCTGTTCCCAGGTCCCTTGCAAACAGTCTTTTTTCAGCTGAATTAAATCTTTCAGGTCTGTGTTCAGCTGAATGGCTTCTGAGAGGCTTTTGTATAAAACAGACATATAATCAGGTGAGAAGCCTTCTGCACCTACCCAGCGAAGCCTTGCAGCTTTTCACCAACTGCAGGACGCAGGTTTGTGCAGCTTGGCACACAGCTCACCAGCATGAGCACGGGGACTACTTACTAAGGAGGAGACTTGTGCAACAGCATCGTGCATAGCGCACAAGAATTGTTCCCAAACTTCATCTTGGGGATAGCTGGCTTGGCAGTACTGTCACATGGTGATAAAATCAAGAGCCCTGTTCAGTGGCATAGACTCTTGTCATCCTTTATATTTTAAATCCAGTCAAAAAATCAAATGGCCTGAGATTTCACCCGCAGAGAAGTTTCTCCAAAGTAAAGGCAACAGCCGTTCCTGATGAGAAGATCGAAGCTAACGTCACACTGTGTTACTCAGAGCTGTTATTTTCCTTTGGCACCTGTGGCACTTCCAGTCTTAGTCACCAAACTAAATTTTCCAGCATACCCTTAAGGGAAATGCCCAGTCAGGCGAGCGGTCTAGCTCATGCCTGCTTCACCACAGCCCCAGAAAGACCTGTATATCATAAATACAGACATCACAAACTATGGCCCAACTGCCCTGGAGAGGCCATCGAGTAGAGTTTAATCTACTCAAGATATGAAGGATCTTTCCTAACACGTGGTTTTTGACTTTCACAAATATTGAGACTATTCCTTGCATTAATGATAAAGTGGAATAAACGAGCCCCATTTTCCTGGATAAGGTCCCTCTGGAGTTTCACTGGGACCAGAGCGGATCTGGCATTTAAACTAAAGAAATCCCTGCTTAGTGTGTGGGAGTCTCTGGAGAGGCCACAGATCTGCATTGCAGCTGTGGAATACGGCAACTTCTCTCTTGCTTATCAGAGATCTGTGTTTCTCCTGGGAAAATTTTGCCCAAAGGATTCAGACCTTGCCAAATTTTCAACTGGATTTTGTTTGTTTATTTTAAATTTCTTTTTAAACATCTGAAACCAACAAACTTTAAAAATGCTCTAAATCTATCAACTTGAGTTAATCCCTTAAAATAAAATAATAAAAAAAATATAATTCCTCCAGGCTGCCAACTTCTAAGACTTAGTCTAAAATGGATTTAAATGACTGAAATTCTAAACCCCGATAAAGTGGAGTTTAATTGGAAAGAATCAATGTTTTTCTTTTCTCCTGTGGTATTGCACCTGTTTGTGGCATCTGATCCACCTGAATTTTAAAATGGTTCATAACAAACATGCATGTGTGTGTAAAATGCTTCTATTCTGACCTTTGTGCCCACTCTGCAGTGACAGGGAACACAGGTACCCAAGGAGCAAGTAACCCAGGGACAGCTCTGCCTCATCTCCTCCTTAGTCAGTCCTCCAGGAGAGCTTTCCCCATGTCTCTGCTCTCCTCCTTCTTCATGTCTGTATTCATTTATCTTGCAAAAAAATCAGGGCAGGGATGAAGCCAGATAGTTTAGGTCCAGAACAACCTCTAATTTTTTCCAAGGTTTCTACTATGCTGAAAGGCAGAATTTTTATATAATGCTACATGGACCCTGGAGGGGTTGTCTGTCTACAAATGCAGCTACATCTCCCTCAGCTTCAGGGGTGCTCCAAGCAAGTGGGTGGGCTGGGCTCTATAAATAGTGTGTACTAATCCGTACTCCAGTTTATAGACAGGGATGGTAGAAAACACACAGCTACAATCTATTCAGGGAATTTGTTATTATTAGAACCTCAGGGAGCAGCTCTGCTTACCTCATAGACAACCGTTTGTTGGAAATATCAGTTCAATAAACAGCTTTCTCAGCCTCAGTATCTTAGCAGTACAGGCATTACAGACGAGGATGATGTTACAGGCCTTTCCAGTCCTACTGCAGGGCTCTTCTCCCCGGTGCAGAAGTGTGGGTTCACAGTTATTCCTCATAGCTGCCAATATCTAGACATCTGCAGCATGTGAAACACTTGGTGTTGGCAATCATAATGAACCCTCCAAAGTGAAGCCTCAAAAAGCCACACTTCCAGAGGACCCCCAGTCCTCTGAGTAAGACTCATACTGAACTCTAGAGGCTTTAGATGATACTCTAGTGTATCTCAGCAGTAAATATGTTTGCCTGGAAATGGCTTCAACTGCGTATTTTGAGTGAAATCTCTTTGGTTTGGAGAGAGCTAATGATCAAACCCGGGGTCCCATGTTGTCATCTGGTATCCTCCTGAATGGGGGAAACATACAGACCTGTCGGATGGAATGTATAGCCAAGACTGGAGTCTCTGTTCCTGGTGGCTCTCCAGGGAATATGGTATTCACTGAGGAGGAATGATGGTAAAGGGGAGCAACCCTCTAACATGAAGTGGATTCTGATGTTTGTATCTAAGCTGTTGCAGAATATACAATGCCTGTTGTCTTTGAAGAGCTTTGCTACCTGTCTCATAACCTCAGAAAAGACTTTGGGATATTAAATAGAGAAGAATCAACCCCGGTCTCACCACATTAACTCTCTCGGAAATAAATACAGTAAAAGAGTTATACTTGTCTTAGCAGATGTTGCTTGTTAATGCAATCTCAAATTCAGAGGTTATTGCATTTGAAGAGCTTTTCTGGAACTATTCAGAGAATATGCACGTGATTGGGTAAATGGGTGGAATATGATTTAGCTTTAAAAGATCTGGCTCTGTATCCCTAAAAAATATACTTCATATTACAACCAGCGGGATTAATGTCTTGCTTTGATAGAGTAGCATTACGGTGCTGTACGTCTTGAAGGCAATGGCTCCATCTAAAAGACTCGGGATGTCATGACATGCTGTTTGGGGCCAGCTTGCTGCAGAGGAAAGCAAAATTCCGGGCTGGATCCAGACCCAGAGTCTCCATTCTCCCACTGCTGGGAGCACTAGTTTTGCCCTGCTTGTTTGACTAGGATTGAATGGGACTGGTTTGGTTTTCTTCCAGACCGGTTGGGTTTTGCCTCACTATAAACTTCACCATGTACTGTCCTCTCCCCTGCCTTATCTCGCTGTCTCTGTCAAGGGCACCGCTGGAATGCAAGACGGGTGCTTTTGCTAGGAGCTGTTCTGAGCTGAGAGGACAGGTCAAAACGCCCCTTTCTTGGGGCTTGGTGTTTCAAACAGCTTCCGCCCGCGGGGAGGGGATGTGTTGGGAACGTGTGAGAGGAAACACTGAAAAGGGAGAAAAAGCACAAAAAGGGAGGGGGGAAAAGTACAGCAAGGAAGCTAGAGACTAACTTCAAGTTGTGGATTTTTTTCTCACCCAGGCTCTAATTAGGAAGCCTCTTATGAGACTGTGAAGCTGTCAGGCTGCCAAATGTCAGTGTGTTTATCAGAGATCAGGCGAGTCTCCCGTCTGCGGCAGCTACAGTTTGGTGCCACAACCTCCTGGGTCCTTCCAGCGTGTGTGACTCACATTTGGCACTGGCACCTCCGGGGGCTTTGAGGCACAGTGGAGGAGCTTCCTTCTCCGTAAAGAATCCAGAAATAAACCTTTTCCCGGGATCTGGCTGCTTCATCCTGGTTCTGCACAGAGAGAGTTAAGCATAGGGTGCAGAGCCCCTTCGCCAGTATGTGACTCAGATTCCCAGGGAAATCCCCAGCTTATCTGATGGAGCCTGTTAGTCTGCTAATTGAATAAGCTCCTGTTAAAAGTGCAATGTTTTTTAATGACTGCTAACAAAGGGCCAGATTCTGATCTGATCTTTTAGCTTCGGATTGGGTTTTTTTTTTGCTGATGCTCTGGCCCGGCCCCTAATTGCAGCCATGCTGGGTGGGAAGGAGGCAGCCACCTCCCCAGCTTCCCAGCTCCACTGGCCTCTGCAGAGCCGGGCCTCCCTCCAGAGCGTGGAGCTCAAACCAAAGCACCAGCACTGGGGCTTTCCTGGTGCGAGTGAGATACCAACTGGGCATCAAAGTCTTGTTTTAATGAGCCAAGACTTGATGAAGTGCAATAGGCAGGAAACTTTTCGTGGGGATCTTTAGGAAGAGGGAGAAGGCGATGTTGCAGCCATCAGAGGAAAGCATTTGTTGGGAGAGTACCAGGGGCTCCATGTAACATAATTGCTGCAAATATCTAATACGCGATCCAAGCCGTGCCCTGAGTAATTAACTTTCCCAGTGTTGAAATCAGGTTGATTGTTGATTCTGCATATAAGATGTTGTCTGTGTCTGCGTAGGAAAAACGCTGTGTATGCCTCTGCATATGCACATTCAAACCTTAATTTTAATTAAAATTACATGCGTTATATCTAGATCTTTTGTTTTCTATGGGAATTGACTTTGGGAAGGTATTTGCCTAATAGGAAAAGAAAAAAAATGTGGTTAGCATTTAAAGTGAACTTAGCTGGGTTCCATGGTACTTCGGAAGGAGAGTGTAACAGCTCTGGTTTCAGGCAAGGCCCCAGCTGCCCCAGGATGGGATTGAGCTCTCTGGCATGACCCTGTGACCACAGTTGCCTTCCTTGTCTCACCTGAAACTCCCAATGGGCTCCCCAAGCATACATGACATCAGATCCATGAAAAGTTTTCTAAGATAACTATAAGGAGACCTTTTTTTGTTTTTTCTTGCTAGCCAGGAATGAGATCTGGCAACCTTCACCCCCACGTGTCCCCACACCCACTCATTTCCTTTGTGTGTCCCATTTGTTTCTCTCCTAGGAAAGTTTCTATTAAAATGTGGGGGCTTCTTTTCCAACGTCCCACATATTCACACTGATACCGAGCTGCTGCTTTAAAAGTTTCATAAGCAATCCCTAAAGCGGTGCTTCTCCCCTCCCAGTAACAATAGTGATGTGTCAAAAATCTCAGGCTCCTGTTATCAGAGGCAGAGTCTAAAGCCCATTTCTCAGCCTGTTTCCTCTTCCCCGCTCCTGAGTTGTCAGATGCTGTGACACGGCTCCATCACGCCACGACGAGCAGGCCCAACAAACAGAAAATGATTTCCAACTGGCAAACACGCTGTTTACTTTCCAGAAAAATTGCACTTTCCCATCTGACAGCTGATCAAGGGATCTCCTGCTGCTGTCAGCACGAAGAAGTGTTTAAACACAGGGATGGAAGTTTAAACATTTTCTCATTATCACAGAATAAAAAAAAAATTTAAAAATAATAAAAAAATAAAGGCATTGAGCCTCTTGGACCACCTGCTGTGCCAGTAATGAAGCGGTGTCACATGACCAGCCGGTGAGGACTTTTATCTCTGCCCCAATATCATTACTGAAGTGACACCTGTCACATGACCCACATCAGGGCTTTCATCTGGGCTCCCCAAATGCAGTTCTGGCTTGTGAGGGGGATTTGCCTGGCGCATCCCCCCACCTTTAAAGAGCATTGCCCGCTTGCGCCGTAACAGGCAGGGGTTTGCAAGTATTAAAGCCCGCAGATTTTTTCTTGGGGATATGTAATTTGGCCAACAAACTTCCTCTGGGCTGAAGTAAAACAGAATCTTGGCCTGGGAAAGAAGTTATTTCATTTACTTCAAGATGTTTTTAAAGCAAATATTTAAGTCTGCTGTTAAACTCTCCCTACATAAAAGGGGATGTTAAAGGATTTCTCCAAAATCTCAAATTTGTTTTTAATTTTTTATTAGGTGGTGAGAAGGAACAGTTTGATGATCCTCGAGCACAATGATCTCCATTTATGTGTACTTCATAAACTCTCACCTGCTTTACCAAGGCATCCTGCCCCTGCCAAGAGAAAGTCTTTTCTGGAAAAGAGGAAAGGTCAGTCTTGCACCTCTCTGCCAATGTCTGGGATTTTTTGTGAGGTCTTCAAAAGCAAACACCTAGATTTGTGATGGGCCCACAGACATGATAGCAGTACTGAGTACTTACTCACCATTCAGTTATTACCTCAAAACATCAAACAAACAGATGTGACAGGGCATGACCACCCACATGAACTAGATGTGAGCAGGTTGGAGATAAGAGAGTCTGAACTTCATGGCTTTTACCTGCTCCTCCTTTCCCAACTCCACACTCAGACATGCCTGAAGTCTGATACTTCTCTGCCTGCTTCATAACCTGATTCAGCTCACTAAAGCAATGAAAAACTAACTCAGCAAAAGAGTTAATAGTTCTTTACCTGTTTAGTGAGTTAAATCAGCTCATGAAGGGCTTAGAAAAGTGCCAGAAAGCAAAAGAAAGACACTGAAGCTCGAAGCAGGGAGGGAAATGGGGGAAGCAGGACTGCCTTTTGGGTGGCACTAGTGTACAAATTCATATGTTTCTTGTTACCTACTCTTCCTGACTCGGTACAACACTGTGTCTATTTTCCCTGAGAGCTGTTGCCCCTGAGATTGTGCAGGCCAGGGGATGGAAAATCTACTGAAATCAGCACTCCAGGTGTAAATAGTACTCCTGTGAGTCTGGGGGAGGAGTGGTTCTGGGGCAATTGCTCTGATCCGGCATATTTAAGGCATTGGGCCTCCAATGTTGAGCTAATGAATGGAAGACTGCTGGGTTGCAGCACATGCTTTTGCCAGGCTCTTCTTGGCTTTTCACCCCTCCAGATACAGAGCTAGAAGGTCTCGTTGACCCTTTGGCAATTTATCATAAGAGCTTTGGCCATTATGAGGTAGCAGCTATGTAAAACAGGAAAGCCATTTGCTCTGCTGCTCCAGGGCAGAAG
Source organism: Porphyrio hochstetteri (assembly GCA_020800305.1). Lineage (NCBI taxonomy): Eukaryota > Metazoa > Chordata > Aves > Gruiformes > Rallidae > Porphyrio > Porphyrio hochstetteri. Next base: position 14,368,526 of record CM036910.1, on the reverse strand, counting down.
AAATTTACAACTGATGTTCTGCATAGACACACAGAGGAAAGTGATTCAGTTCCCATCGTTAGATCCCTCATTGCCCATGCATAACAAATCCTTTCATTTAACATATCTTGAGCAATCAGTGGCTCTCAATTAGGAGCAGATATCCAACCATAGCCATCCCGTGGCAGGCATTAGAGATCCTGCTTCTTCACTGCTCTTAGTCCAGCCATCTCCAAGAGTGCAAAAGGAGCGTAGAACTGCCCTCCCACGACTTGGGCATCATTTACAGACACTCTGAACATGCATATGACAGTGCAGCATAACTCAGAAGTGGAGAACTATCTATCTTCTACGTCTGCAGCCAGCCAGACCCTTTAGAAAAGTTTCTTACTTGTACCAGTTCGTAGGAGTTTTTGCAATACAACAGCTGATGCCAGTGTGCTTAAAAACTAGTGTTTTTCTTCTAAAAGGGTTCCAAATTTCCATCTCTCCACAAACAAACCTGCACAGGGGAAGCTGACACAGAGATACATGCCTAAGTAGAACTCGATAGGATACTCTAGTCTGATCTTGCTCGTACTGCTGTGAGGTCACTGTAATATTATTCCAGATTCATTGCAGAGCAAATGAAAGACAGAAGGTCCTAATAACAAGACAAATTTCTCTTCAGTATTGCAAAGGGAGGTCAGGCATTCACACTCGCTCTGAGAGTGGCTGGTGTTTGTGAGATCTGGGTCCATGCAGTCTAGAGGTGGAAAGACTTTTGGGACATAGCTTGCCTTTTCATCAAGGTAGAGAACTTTATGGACTGACACATAACATAAGGAACACCTCCTGTCCTCTTAGCTGAGCACTGCCTGCAGGTACTCTGTGTGCTTTTTTATATAGCTAATCTATATATCCCTGCAATTACATCTATTGCAAGGGCAAAGGGGAACATAAACAGCTGTGCTGCTTCCCTGCCCAGATCTGCAGCATTTGGTTAGCAAACAGTGGACTGAGACGGGGCTGGAGATGTAGCTCACTTACACTAAAATGTCACCTTCCAGCTCTTTCTGTGGCTGCCACCCATCTCTCTGGTGTTTTTCATGACTAGTTTTGTTCCAGTGCCTCAGTGCTCTGCATAATTCTGGCTCAGAGAAGTTATCCCAGTCATGCCAGTGACACTACTCAGATGAGTAAGAAATATTCAAGGTTTGTGTGGTGGAACCCTAGTGACTTATCTTTGTCTTCCTTTTCTTCCTGGATCTGCTGTGAAGCTACACTACAAAAAGTATCCCAGAAAACTGATGTTTTGGAGTGGAGTAGTACATGAACACATTAAGTTACTTGCTTTCCCAATTCTTCCAGGAAGAATTCTACAAGAAATTTCCCAGTAACTGTAGTTGGGAAAAAACTCTCAGATTTCCCTCTGTATCCTCATCAGCACTCACCTCAGCTTAGCTTTCCTTCTCATAGCCTGTCAGCAGCCCTGAGATCAAGGAGATTAAAACACCCTGGTAACTCATTAATGAGCCAGGACTTTTTGCAACAGCTGGACCAAACATGGGCGGTGTTTGGCTGCATCTTAATTCTTGCCCATCTTCCCTCTGCTCGTCAACACCTGCACACATTTGGGACCCAGTATAAGAAGACCCCTGAATTCAGCTCTAAGCAACCAGTCTGCAATGCACATGTCTAATGCTCTGCTGGTGTGAAACCAGTATGCTGGTAATCCTGTTAGTAATGGCAGAAGCTCCCTCTAGGAAATTATAACAAATAGTCTTAAACAATTCCTTTTGTTGACAACTTTATCCAAGAAACCATCTTCCCTGGAGACTTCTCTCAACTTTTGACTAATCCCCTCCTTCCCTCAGGAGCTCTTTTGTTGAAGGAGATTGTAGGCAAACCCCAGGAATGACAGGTCTCTGTAAGCCTTGGATCAGCCTCTACATTCTTTCAATTGTCAGTCCCCATCTGTCCTGTTTGTACATTGATCTTCTGGTCCAGGGATCTCTCTATTAAGTGACACATGGCTGAGTTTATTCTGCAAGTCCGGTGTCCAGACTGTGCTGTTACATCTTCGTTGCCAAGTCAATCTTTCTGACGTTGCTTTCTGGAAAACAAAAGGCCGGGACATCTGCACAATTCCATTTGCTTCTACTGAAAGGTGATTTTTAAAAAACCACCCACACCACCCAGCCCCGACCAAAGTCTGTCCTTGTTTTATGCTCTCAAAGATTTTTCTTCATTTTGTCAAAATCAAGAGTTATTTCAAAGATCCTTGGTATAATGGAGGGGAGAATCTGCCCCCTCTTGCAAAGGAATTCTGATAGGATAAAAATCCATGGCCAAAGTCCTGACTCAAAAGGAAAAATAAATCCTGTTTACAAATATTCCACAGGGCTAATGACTTCAGTTGCTTTGCTTCGTAAGAGTTGAATTAAAAAAGACGCTAATTTTCCTGTAGATTCAACGACATTTAGCTAGTACAGTAGCACATGAATTTCAGAGGCACTGCATTATTTATCTGCATTTTGAGAGGCAGCTTGCAGACAGAAGCAGATTCCCATGATCCATACGTTCCTCCTCAGCAGGTAGAGGGAAAGAGGTGGAATAGGGTAGAAAATGGATGGAGTGTTGGCATGGAATGTATATCACCCTGGGATAGATGCCTGGCACCTCTCTCTTCCCTTCCCAAAACTAGAAGGAAACACAAGGAAGAGACTGTGATGATGTTTTGTCCCTGGCTGTGTCTCTCAGGGCTCATGGATTCATGATTGAGCCTGGAATGTTTAGATTTTTGGTTTTGTCTATTTTTATAACTTAAGCCAGGTTGGCCAGTGAAGGAGGGCTGGCCAGTTTCATTATGTTCCCAGGAAATTCCATTCTCTCATGTGCCAGCGTGAGGCTGTTGTGCTTTAGATGCCTATCTACTTCTGATTAGATTTCAAAAAGCATACAGAACCCCCTGCTTGCCATTGGTTGCCTATTAAAATGAGAAAAAAAAAAATTCTGTTTCATTTATAACCTTGCTTGTGTGTCGGAATCCAGATGCCTTTTAAAAAAAGATAATTAATAATATTAGCACCATCACTTATAGAATGCTTTCCTGTAATGAAGCGCAGAAGAAAACTTGAGTTGACATTTAAGCTTGTTTAGCATGTTTGGTAAGGTTAACATAAAAAAAAATGTTTAGAGGTTTAGAGTATTTCTTACTATTTTCATGGCTTCACTATTTTAAATTATGTATTTGTGAAATAGTCTCAAATCTGTAAAAACTGGCCAAATCCACAGTCATTGAACACTGAAGCATGAATGCCCTCTCAAGCAAGTTGTCTCGGAGGCCTTAGTGGAACTGACAACCAGCTTTTTTGGCAGGATTAGTTCCTCTCTGATCACAGAAAGGGAACAGCCACCCTGCCTGCACTTAGCTGAGCAGGTGAGCAGGGAATGTATTCAGGCTGCCTCCAAAACTCAATCTGGTCACAGGGCTGGCAGTGTCAGGTCCTCCCCAAAAGGACTCTGGGCTTTCCTGTCTGCCTGCTGTTGTCTACATGATGAGGGCAGATGGGGTGGAGAGAGACCGAGACCAGGCACTGAGTGCCGGGACCTGACCCCAGAGCAGGTACAGGCCATCTACATGCGCTTGAAAGCGCAGACAGGCAGCTGAGGTTTGCCCTGCTGTCACAGCTAGGTTGCCTCTTAGCTTGGCAGACAGTAAGACAGTCAAAGTAATTTGGCCTCGGACGGGTTTCCAGGTCTGCCCTGCAAACACAGACCCAGCCAGTGACACTGATGGGACACATGCTGTTAACAAATGCACAAAGTAAACAAAGAGGCAGGATATCATAAAAAGGGTATTTTCCGGTAATTTCTTTCAATAGCAGTGATTGTACATGATCTTTTGGTCTTCTGTAACAAAAAGGAGATGGAAAGTGTTGATACTGAAGCATCATTTTGAGGTGTGTCATATTTAAATAGCAATTAATTAAAACCAAGGATGTCAGGGGATAAGGCTGTTTTGCTTAGCACTGCTCAGGTTCCACTGTGTGTGAAATCAAGTGAGCTATAACATAGGAACTCAACAGACAAGGACAAAGGTGCGCAAAGCAATTTGGTCAGTTTAAGCAATGGGGAAATGAAGCAATATTTTGACTGTGGGGAGGCATCAGTGGAAAGGGTGCTGATCTGAGACTTGGGAATATGATGAAACCAACCCAAACTTCCCACTGAGCACTGTGTGTTGGGGGCCATTGGCTTGCTGATCTCTTCTCTCTGAATGTGAGATTTCCCACGTTGTCCTCAGGCTGGGGTGTGGTCCAGCCCTGGGTTGGTTGGTTCTGTTTTCCCACCTCGAATACACAAAGGAATTCATGTACTAAGGCAGCAGCTTTAACAGTGGCAACTACAGGCTTACCCAAAAATCAGTCAGTCATCCCTCCTCTCTACCAAAACTTGCTTGGACCTCCTGAGAGATGGCCTCTTCTGTAAGAAGCAAATACGTCACAGATTTCAGGTTGCAGTCTCACTCCTGGAACTGTGAGCGCTGATTGTCCTGTGGAAAATCAGGTTAAAGAGAAAGCTGCACCTTTTCCTTCACTGTGTTGCTTTCCTAATGCTCCTGTGACATTAGCTACAACAATATAAACTAATTCAGGATCCTATTTTTCACAGCTCTGTTCCTTTTTTTGGAAAACGATTCCTTTAATCTAGGCCCCCTTCTCTAGAAATCTCATGCACGGTTTCCTTTCTTTTTTCTTGGAGCAACCAGCAAAATACTATCTGGTAGAATAGTGGTAGGAATGCAACCCACTAATCAAAAGGATTCAAATGGATCTACGCACTGCCAAGTGCTCTCCTTCCCACCCAGTGGAGGGGGGAAAAAAAGAGAAAGAAAAAAGAGATAGAGCGAAGGCACGGAGCTTCTCTCCTTCAGCAATCTCACAAATGCAAAACCTTCCACTCCAGTGACTCCTCATTAACTTACCAAATCTGACAGTCTAATTATCGGAGCTGCTTCACGCTTAGAATAAATAAATACTAAAGTGGGTGTTTAAAGAAATTGAGCAGTGAAATTCAGTCATCTAGACAGTCAATAGAGAGTTTATTTTAAATTTTTATATTCTTATGTATTTATATCATTTTAGGAAAGATAATGAGATAGTTGTCTTTCAGGCTAATTGAGTTCCTAGGCTCATGGTTGCTTGCTGTCACAATGGCAAACTTAGCTTTAACTTTTGTGCCTTAGAAATCTGATCACTACATCCCCATTTGCTCTTTTCTGCTGATAACTGGGTGAAGGCAAAAGTGCACCTGAGGATGGGAAATGACTGCACAGGAGTTCCAGTCTGGATGTCTTTCACTGCAAACAAGACAACTAAATCTTCTCAGATTTGCATTTAGGAGTGTTAAAGGGAAAGGGGAAGTCAAAGAAACCTCAGCTGTAACTTGCAATTAGACAAAATACAGAAAAATGTCTGCTAACCTCTGATGCAATAGCGTCTGCTTCCATGAAGGCTATTAACAGCACAGCCCCCCCCCTCACCTCCCACAAGAGCAGTTCATCTCCCTGAACAATAAGACCTTTATAGAGATTCTTTGGCCTGAGATCAATGCGAGTCAGAGCATTTGATCCATGTCTGTAGGACTTTGTTTCCACAAGTCATGTGGGCCAAACTTTGCGCCGGTTGTGTTGTGCTCACTCCCCAGCTTGTGCTCTTGCAAAAGCACAACTGGTGCAAAGTTTGGCCCCTTCTCTCTGAAAAGCTGAACAGCAGGATGTTTTAGGAGAAACAGAATAGTGTCCTCACTACCTGGCAACTGGTTTTGCATTGCTGGGGAGAGACTAACCGTACTCAAAAGGAGCAAGTCCCTCCTAGTCTAGGATCACATCTGCACAAGACTCAATCCTCCTCACAGAGCACAAACTGGGCTTGATGACTGCCATGCCAATGGTATGCCCAGGGTTGAATGTCTCCAGAACTGTGAGACAGCTCTATACTGAGCCTAGACATCAGTGCAGAGGGGACCTGAGGTGCCAGCTTAGGCTATCCTGGCCCGTGAGCTTGGGTTGTTTGGCCAGAGCTCCTCTTGCAGTATGTTTTCTTGGGATCACACTGGTGCTAACCATGAATCTCACTGCTCACCCTCCCTGCTTGCAAGCCTGCTCAAAAGCATTTGAGGGCAAAAGAGAGGGAAAATAAACCAAATCTATAACTAAGAATAATAAGCTGAAATTGTTACTGTGCCTGACCTGTCTGACAGCAGAGTGAGATACCTTCTCAGAAGGCCCTTTGCACTTCAGGACTGACACCGAGTTGAGAGCACAGCTCATGCTTTCTTGATTCAAGGATCTCATCTTTCTTCCAGGAGTGATTAATTGGACAGAAAACATTCTGCTTTAGCAGGTGGCAAAGGGTTAGACTGAAGTTTTATCAGAGCTGCTGTAGCGTAGGGCTGCACTGCACAAAGATAATTGTCTCAGGATTGGCTTAGGCCAGAAAAAGGACAGCAAATGCTCCCGCTTTACAAAAGGTCATCTCTGCTACCCCTTAGGCTACTGGCCACAATAGAAGGAAACTGCAGAATCCCCTGCTCCTCTCCTCTGTGGCTATATCCAGAGGTGCTGGTGACACATGTAGAATTAAGGCCACCAAGACGATGAGTGGGGTTTCAACCTAAGCCTTAGCAGTCCCTTCTAGCCCTAGAGGCACAGGAGCAAGAAGCTGTAGGAGAGCCCATCTGTGGACCATCCCCACTCAGAAAGTCTTCCTCTCTTACAACACAGGTGACTTTTTTCCTAGCACGTTGTATGCAGATGAGCATAAGCAACAGCAACCTGTTCCCCTCTGCAAGGGCTGACCACCAGGAAGCAAAGAGCCCCGTGCTCCCTCTCCCCCTCCCCAGGGGCAGCAGCCAGCCTCTAGCCATTAGCATTCCCTTTGGTAATCAGGAACATGCCATTTGGGGGGGTAATTATCTTTGAAACACCGATTTCTCCAATTATTTTTTCCCAGGAATTGTTCTTTGATAAACATCCTCTAGCTTCCAGCTTGCCACAGCAACTTACAAAAAGGACAGTTACGGATACAATTATTTCATAAAAATAGAAAATAATTTCTTACAGGAATCTTCTATTTTTTCAAATGTTGTTTCCCTCTTAATTTCTCACACACCTTGGGATCAATCCCCTCCTTCTTTCACCTTTCATGTCCAGCTCATTCTTTAACTCTTCTGCTTTAACTTTCTCCTTCAGAGGATGGGGATTGATAGCCAGCATCCTGTAGAATATAGCTAAAATACGCACTGTGTTATCCTAGCAACAAGAATTTTTAAATTATATAGTTAAATTCCAAAATAGTGTGATGCCAAAGTGACACAAGAGAACAAATGTCACACACTATTCTGGCAAGAGGGATGGCTACACGGGGAATTATTCAGAATTGCCTAATTTTTACAGGCTTAATGAGTCACTCATGAATATGGTCTTGCATGATCATACTGTACTTGTCTCAGCCCTGTGCACTTTGATTCTGCTCCCAACGCGTTGGTTGCTATGATAACACCATGCAGTTTCCTGTCCACAAGGTACTTCTCACCACAATATGGGGGATAATAAATACGGGATGGTGCATAAACCCAAGTGAAATGAATCTGTCCCCTCTCTGGCAGCGTGTCGGAGAGATTGACACATTATGCCAATCTGTTTTCTCATTCCTTCTATTTCTCCTCACTCCCTTTCTCTCACACTGTCTGTCTCTGTACCTGTTTTTTTCCACACTCTCTCTCTCTCTCTCTCGGCACTGACACTTTCATCTTCTCCCTTGGGGATTGGAGATGTCACTGCGGGAAGTGCTTGTCCGCCTCTCCGGCAGCAGCAGAGCCCTGTGGCTTTGACAAACCTCATTTAATTGGGAGGAAGCCAGGAGGGTTTGAAAGAACTGAAACATCCACGAAACTCCTTTTATCAGGCATAATTTAAACTCTGCATGGAAAAAACCCTATATGTATAAAGAAAAGTCAACTTCCCTCCTGCTGTGTGTGCTCCCCTCCTCCCCCCCCCGGCACAGGCAGGCTCCTGCGAGATTCCATCTTTTCATTTTTCTAAAAGTGTCAAAGTAGATTTGTGCTCTGTGGCTGGGTGAACAGAAAAGGAATGCAGATGTCTCTCACTCATGCACACACAGAGCACCTTCTGAAGGGCAGCAGTTTGGGAGAGACACTGGCTGACTGCTCCTTGGGATGTGTCGCAGGAGCCAGAAATTAGGTTTTCAAATAGCTTGACAACACAGCCCAAGAAGGCTTCTTCTTAATTGCCCCTATCTTAAAAAAACCCACCACCACCAGCAAACTAACTAGTGTAGCGGGTGCCCAGGAGGCAGGAGGGAATGCAGGGGCTCTCTGGCTTGGTACCCAATAGGAAGGGGAGCTCTTCCTAGTAAGGAACAGAGCCTGTAGCTTGAGAGACCCTGTATTTATTGCGAGCTCAGGGCAGGAGAGGCAGATCTGTGTGTATGCAGCTGTGTGCTTGAGAAGGGGGCAAGGGAAGAAGAAAATAAAGCAGGTAAAGCTGAGGCAGTACTGGTGCAACAGGGTTTAAGGAACAGCTGTTGTCTCTGAACATCAAAAGGGAGCAGTCCAAGGGAATTTGGGCTAGCACATCATGCTGAGCAGCTGGGAATTCGGGACATCAGGAGGGACCAGCATGTGAGTTACACTGAATACACAGTGTGAGCCAGCCCGAGGGAAAGCTCCGGGCCCCTGGGGTTACAGGATGGGGAGAAACAACCTGTCAAAGCATATACACCTCCGTTTTGTAAATGCACCGTGCTGGCAGCCCATCCAGGTCCCCTTCTAGTATTAACACTGTGGTCGAGCGGAAGGAAACAGAAAAACAAGCTGTCACATTTGCAATGAGATGGAAACTTTGCAGCATACAGGAGTGGGGAGGGAGGGCAGGCAGAAAGGAGAGGGATGTCTGGGTGAATGGCAGAGACTTTCAAGGTACAGGAGAAACTCATAGTAAACGGTGTATCAGGTAGCTCTTTCTTGGTGGTAGGAAATCAAGTTAACTTACCAGCAGGAACCTGATAGAGCTGAGGAGGCAGACAGCTGAAGAAGCCATGAAGCAGCGCATCTTGTGCAGAGATCCGGCCTCGAGGGAAGGCTGTAAGCATCTTAGAGGCCAAATCCTCTGCTGCTGGCATCCTGCTCAGCCTAGGAGAACAGAATAAAAAATAGCATAGCAGGTGAGCACAAGCCATAAAGCTGGAACCAAACCTTGGCCCAGCCCTTCTCAGAGCTTGAGGCAGAGATAGTGGAGGGACATAGGGGAGCTGGATAAACCCACCCCAACTATCTAGCTTTCCTTGGCATTTGCCTTTCTATGTGAGTTTGATTATATTGGAATATATGCATCCATGCTTTCAGCTCAAACTCATGTTTTCAGAGGAATTTTGAAAAGAAATTGTTATTTGCCAAAAAAAAAAAGGAAAAAATATTAGTAAAAGGGAAAATGCTGCTATAGGAGACGATATTTTACGTGTTGTGTCTGGAATATCTTGGTGCTACCAGTTTACATTGACAATATAAGTGCACAAAATAACCTGACTGGCCCACTGAGCAGACCAGAAGTCAAAACTAAAACACTAAAGACAATACCACTTCCCCTTTCCCTCCCCTAGTATCAGTAGTGCAGCTAGCTGTAAAATGTGTTGGGGATTCATGGAGATGAGCTTGTTTCTCAGGTTGAGTGCTTAAAATAGATGTAATACACACATGCTCCATGCCCAGCAGATACAAATGCCAAGTGGTTACTTTCTAGAGAAGCACGCAGCTGGGGACAAGGAAGTGGAAGAGGGAAAACAAACCAACAAGGAAACAAATAAAAATAGTCATTTAGTTTTACAGCTTTTACTTTGTTTGTTTGTTCTGATCATGTTTCAACATCAGGAGGCCCATTGGAGCATGGCCTGTTGTGCTTCCTCCCTTGGCCCCTGCCGGTGCTTCCCCCCTGAATGACATCAGGTGTGGGATCCCCCTGCCCCTGCACTCCCCCTCCCTACAGAGGACATTTGACTTCCTGACATTTTTGTTTTGAGGAGATAAAATGTAAAAAGAAAAAAGAGAAAAACCAGAGAGATCATGAGAAACAGATTTATAACCCACTGTGGTAGGTAACTGCTGAATTCTCACCTCCAGCAAAATGGTTTGAGCCCCATCTGCCTTGGGGAGCAGGGATGGGTCAGGCTGCTTGCTAGAGCTGCACCACAGGCAGCCCCTGCTGTGGCAGGGTCTTACCAGAGACCCTCTGCCCCATCAGTCCCTGCTGCTGCCAACTCCCACACTGGACAGCAGCATGGATCAGTGCTTCCCACCATGGCTCTGGGTTCCTGGTGGTGGCTGAGCTCTGCACAGTAGCTGCCCTCTGATTTCTTAATTGGCCATGGAGAGTCATGGCTGAGCGGTCCATATGAAGCAGCTCTTTCCTTCCCCAGAGCCGAACATGCCGAGGCGGTCGTTTGGCCATCGCAGCATAAGGACTCTGTAACGCAGAGGTGGAGTTGCCCATGTGCAGCCCAGAGCTCTGCTGCAGAGGTGCTGGGAGAGCCAGTCAGTATGGGGCTGTAATGGGGCCTGTCAGGCCATGGCCAAAAAGCAGAAGTGCAGTACAGCAGAGCTGTAAGGGAAATAGTTATTTCTTTGTTCAGGCTGAGAGAGGATTTGTTCTGTTCCAGGCCTTGTGTTACCCGGGTTTGGGATATGCTGATCTTTGTGTGTTCCTGAAGATGTGCATGACAATGGCTGGCATTTCAGCAACCTGTGCTTTGCTGAAAACTTCAGTGTGTTTGTTCAGACTTTCAGAACAGCTTCTGGGAAACCCAGCCACACTTCCCTCCAAGCAGGGCTGGATCCCAGTGATGAGCTGAACAGCTAAAAAACAGCAGCGATGAAAACTGTCCTTTTGTCCTCAAAGAATATTTGATTCTTGACCTGTGCATGAACACAGGCTGGAGGATAAATCCTGTCTAGTCTTTTCCTACATATCTATAGAGCCTGTTTTGTGCCTCAAAATCAGTATTGGGGGGGATTCAGTTTTAATAATTCTCTGAGCTAGGTTAGGGCACTTTCCCCTAATTTCTTTCACTGATACTTATATACATTACGTGTGTGTGTATGTGTACACATGTATATGTTTGAAAAATACTCCATTCTCCTAGCACACTAGGGAGTGATTGGGTGGTGGTGGTGGGCCTGGTCAAGCTGAGGTATGTAGCCCCAGCTCCAGCCTTGAAGCTTTTTGCGACTGAAGAATGTGCATCTTCCCCTCCTAACTAATCACAAGGTTATTTCATTGTCTTGTAAAAATGCTGCCCTAGCACATCTTCCTTACCACTGTTGAGCAATGTTCCTGCAGTCTGTTTCTAGAAATGAAATCCGGGACAGTGTAAAGTCTGTCTTCAGTCTGGGCCAGAGGGCCTGGGAAAGTGTGACTTTCTGAATCGAACTGTGTCCTGCAAAAAGCTGCACATAATGTCACCGAGTCACTGCTTATCTGAGAATAATCACTACTCCTCTGAGAATAATAAACCCACTACGTGCCTGCCTCTACTACAGTCTCTCGAAATCAGTTGCTTAACTGACCTTAGATCTGCTTGTTACTGCAGAGCCACCCCGCTCTTCCCAAGCTTGCCAAAAGAGCTCATTTCAAGTTAAATGATTGCATAAAGAAACAAATAAACCCAGAGGCGATTCTGACATTGCCGTTATAGGCAGCTTACCTGTCACAGACAACTCGGAGTCTCTGAGGTCTCCTGGAAGCAACCAGTTCTAGAAAGTGTAATATGCAATCACAGGATTAAATGAAAATCAAGCCAAAAACCATTCTTTGAGCCCTTACAAAAAATGTGTGCTCAGGATTTCAAAGGGCCTTATAGAATCTGTCATCTTAGTATTTATAAATATACATTATTGCTATAGAACTCGAGTGCCAGCATTGATGTTAATAAGGCTGCTCCAGTTCTGTGACCCTTTCCTTTCATACATCGTGAACGTAGGCCTTGGGCCTCCTTCTGTTACAGTGCAAGTCTTAGCTTTGACTTTAAAAAGCGGCGCCAGTCCCTAAAGCCTTCCCATGAAAGAAGCAGAAAGAGGGTTTGCAGGCCTGAATCCCAGCAATTGTCTTGGCTTACCGAAGGGCTGCTGAGCTTCATGTACTACCCTGTGGGCATACGGGGCTCTTCTGCATGGATCTGGCAGAAAGACTGGGGACAGAGTAAAGGTATTTGTGGGTCCCACTCTTTCCTTGCCCACTGCTCTTGTTGTCAATCCCTCACTAAGTTTGTGGTTATCAAGGTAACCATTTTCATGCACGCTTTGTACTTACTGATTCAAACATCTCTACCAGACCGGAACTTTGCAGTGCTTGCAGTTTTGGGAAGGCTCTGTTGTTGTTGCCATTTGTCAAGGACGCATTTCTAAACGTTATGGAAAATGCAGAGGGATACATTCCTCAAATGTTTTCTTATGGAGCATGAATTTTCTCAGGCTTAGATATGAATGAATGGCTTAAGCCTGGCAGATTGCCCCTTAAAGCTGATCAACAGAGACATCTTGCATCAGAAAGGCTGTAACTTCTACCCAGCTACATTTCCTTCAGCACCATTTCTGACAGCAGAGATGAACTGTGCTCTATCAGGAAAGGTGGTGTAGACCTCTCCTCCAGCCCAGCCTAGACAATCATTCCCGTGAGACCACCAGGATGAAAGCACCACTGGTCTGTTGCCAGTAAACTTGGAGCTTGGCTGGGACTTCTGCTGCCCTGTCAGAGAGCATCTGCCCTCCCTTCCTGCCCGGGAGCACCAGGCACATCATTCAGGGACAGAAGCTGTTGGCTGTGGGCAGGGAGATCAGGAGTTCCCTCTCCCTTTGCTTGCGTGGCCATTTGCACAGTGCCGGGCCCATGATCTCGGTCACTCAGTGCCCGGCTTGATGCAGAGACAATTTGAATAAGTGCAAATGACTGAACTTCCAGCACTTAACCTTTCCAGCAGCAATCTCTCACCATTAAGTCAGGCAAGCAGGTTGTTAAACCTGTCTGTCACCGGGTAACAGTCCACAACTGAAGTGTTCCCCTGCACCCAAATAGTAAGGTAATTGCTAAAGCAGTAAATGGCAGTATAACCTGGGATGGGATTCATGACTCTTTAGGTGCCAGAGCACTGGAATTATCGCCAATATATAAAAGTTACATGTTAGTAACTTGAATAGCCCCTTCCCAAATCCATCACTGAGATTAACTCTGGCAGAACATTCCTCTTGGATCACTAATAACATTTTCTGTGGATCCTCTTTCCTTCAATTTGCCCCCTTGACTGTAATAAAAGCTTAGAAATAAATCGTCCATGCTGAGGAGAGATGTAAAGTTTCCAGGCAGACTAGCAGAAAACCAATTTAACAAATGGTTTAGAAAGGCTAGGATTTTTTTGTACAAGGTAGAAATTTTTACCTCTTCACAGAGCTGGCCAAAAACTTTCAGATGTTGTAACTTTTTGCCAGAAAATTTTGATTTGTGAGATGGAACCATTCCATGACAATATATCAGTTTCCTTTAATATTTAATAAAAATGTCAAGATGGCTTAAATATCGTACTTTACTGCAATATTTTAATATTAGTGTTCTTTAATGAGTTTAACATAAAAGTTAAAATAGGCATGTTTGGTTAATAACAGAAGTGCAAAATGTTTCCGTGATACCTAACTGCAATGTCACATTGGTCTTGTGGAGTGCATTTTCAGGGTTAACACTTCAAAGAAGAAACAGGGGTTTCTTTACATTACAGATAGAAATACCAGCTTGCTTTCTGGGAACTGGGAGGAGTACCTGAACTATAGTTCTTGCTGCCTCAAGCAAGCTTCTTGACTTAAATTTATCATTTATATAATGTTGAGATTAATAATTATCTGCAAGGGGTAGTGTAAGAGCAGTGAGCCAACTACTGCCGTCCCTGTCCAAACACATCTCTCTGGAGAATTCTGCTTGAGTGAGGGCTGCCAGACCTGCCACTTTGAGTATACAGAGCTTTGATTATAAATGGAAGATATGGGTAAGAAAACAGTGTGTCTCTGCTCAAGGATTTAATGCAGTTAACTAATCCACTTTAAATCAGTTCAGATTAATCTCCTGACTGACCCCATATAGACAAACCCTTAGAGAATGCCGAGGCCCCATTGTGTCGAGCAGGGTAAGAACAGAGCAGTAAATATTTTCCCTACTGTAAGATTAAGACCAATCTAAAACTGTAAAACAACGTAATTAGCAGCTGCTTAAAGGTAAGAGATAAAGAATATTTGGATGTAATTCCAAAAAGTGGATGAACTGCTGATTTAATCGTCTTGCAATGAGTATCTAAACATAAAGTGATGGGATTGTGTAGGACTGATTGGCTTTTTCAGAGCAGATCTGAAAGGTAGCTTGGGTTTATTTTCTATCCATATGCAAGGCAGTGTGTGCTAATGAGGAAATACCTTCTTATATGAAAGCCCAGGTGGAAGTGGCTAATGAACTGATAATGAGGCAAGCAAGCCAGAGGACAAAAGTTAAACTTTCCTAATTGATGAAGAAAGAGAAAGAGGATGCCAAGTGCCGCTGGACGAAGGTGCTGGGGTTGCAGGCTCGCAGAGAAAATTTCTCTCATTAGTGAAAGCTCTGTGGCTCTAGGACAGCCACAGAGCTCTGTCTGTCGGTGTGACAGGCTGGAAGCTGCAGCCTGTGCCCGGTGCCAGGCAGATAGGAAGTTTCCCTGCAGCCTGGCCAGCGTGTACTGCACATTAGTTACAGCGCTGCTCTTCCCTCCAGATCAAAGCCACATGCAGTTTATTATGACAATAAAAAATTTCATCGTTTTAGAATTCACTTTCTAGCCACCCCATTTGTTAAATGAAGCATCAGCATAAAAAGTGAGATAAAAAAAAAAGAAAAAAAAGAAAAAAAGGCGGTGTGGGGAGAGCACTCTGAGTGCAGACTTCATCTGCAGTCTCAGAACTGCCACCTGAAGTTTGCGGTCCAGAGCCTGCTGCTTGTTGCCTCCATCTGCTGGGGACATTTTGGAAACGCAACTGAGATTGGAAATCTGTACTCGGGAGCAGAAGCAGACTCTGGAAATCTTCTAAATCTCATTCAGCACAGCAAAGCCTGCAGATAGGTGAAAAACTAGGCTTAATTTAAAAGTCACCGTTGCCTCTGAACAAAGCCCGGTGTGCCACCTGCGTCTGCACGGCGCGATGGTACAGCCTGCCACAGGAGACTGCCCGAGTCAGCCCGTGCAGTGAAGCTCACTCACTGTGACCTCATCATGCTATAAACAAGTAAGTGCTGTTCCCTGCTCTTTGGCACCCGAACCTCAGAAAAAGGAAACAAAAAGCAACGCAAGTGCATTGGGCGCCCCAGTATTCCCAGTTTGGCAAAAGCACTAGCTTAATGTCATGGGCTGTGATTCCTAATCCTTTCCTGCCCTTGACCCCTGCTGTCTAGATTCAAACTTGTAACCATTAATGGGGCTGGATCAAAACACTGGCCTTCTGGTGTCACCAGTGGTGTTTAGAGGGGATTTAAACTCCCTGCTTTTCAGCGCAGTGAAATGAACACAGCAGTAGATTAATGCAAGGATTTGAGCTCACACAGCATGAGAGCTTTCAAAAATAGTGTTAACAGAGCTACAACTGCCTCTTTCAGGGGAAGCAAAATGAGGGGAACAGAACAAATGAACAAACACAGGGCAAAGCCTTGTCGCTATGGGCAGGGCTCCTAAGCCTGAGGAGCCAGGGAGAGGGCCAGCCAGCGCCCTGAGATGTGGGGCAGGAGGTCTCCCAATCCTTCATGCTACACAGGAACCAGTTCTCAAGGCCAGGCTGGGGTAGACCCATGCTTTCAGGCCCCATGGCTGCAGGTAATTCCCTACCCCAAGTGTCTCTCCTGCAGAGATGGGGGACATGACAAGCCGTGGGGCTGGCCACGTTAGAGTTGCTTATCCATCCTCCTGTTCCCCTAGGGTCAGGCACAGGTTGGGCTTTTGGCAAACTGTAGGCAATGGCAATGAGGCCCATTTCTGAACTTCTTTGTGTGAGAACGCATGGGGCATAGGGTGGACAAATGCTCCTTTGCACTTTCCATCCCTTGCCAGTTGCCCACGGAGGGGGCAGGGTTGCTGCTCTCCCTCCAGCTGCCCTGTGCGTGGCTGGCTCACAGACCCCACAGTCCACGCTGTGTCTCCTCTTCAAGTCTGCAGCAGGATGTGCTCGAGCTCTCAGTAGTGACAGGAAAACATCTAAAGGTTTCCAGTTTTCCTTTCAAAGATTCCTACTAACCCACCTGGCCCAGGAACCCTTCCAGTAACAACCTCAGTCTGGGCTGAGCCTACACTGCTGAATCCAGTGGGAGTTTTGCCATCAACTTCAATGAGAATAGTCTCACACCTCAGTGCTTTGTTTTGCCCGTGTTCGTTCCTTGCCTCGGGCAGGAACCTGTTTGTTTGTTTGCTGCCTGCACTCACTGCGCACATCAATAGGACTAGCTAAAAGCATTCAAGCCGGCAGATTTGGGGAAGCCTCCGAAGTTTGTTTGCTTATCTGAGCCATCCCAGGCACTCAGATTCGCACAACTGGGTTGAAAATAACCTCATGAGACAGACTGCTCAGGCAGATCCCACAGCTTCCACTTGGGCTGAGCCTGTCCTGGGAGGGGGAAGTAGCACTTGTGCTTGGGGAAGAGAGGGGAAGTGCCCAGGAGCATGTGAATGACAAACAGCTTTAAACAAAGAGACTAATCTGCCTTCTCACAACCATCAAAACCTGACTTGATTTAGTTCATGGCTAGGGTGAATATTCCAACCTTGTATGTCTAACCTTATAACTACAGACTGGCTCATATAATCCAGGTGTGATCTGAGGAACATCTCTGGGGCACCTCAGAGCTCCTTAGGCAGGCTGTGAGGAGGGGAAAGGGATGCTGCCTCTCCAGCTGGTGCAGCTACTGCCCCAAGCACTGCCTTGGCGTCCCATGTGTTAGCTAGCATGGTGGGATGCTCCCTCAGGAAGGTGTCCTCTAACTCCTGCATTTCTGTCTGCACCAGGCACAAAAGGCACCAGTATCACAGGATCACAGCACAGGTCAATTCTGCCCTGCTGGAGTCCTTTAGGGACTGAAAGCAACTCAGACTTAAGCACTGGTTATAATGACCAGACCTCACTGGAGCTATTTCCATGCTGCCCAGGTACCTGTCCTCTCCCTCCGAGCCCTGGCATGGGCTTCACCCAGAGCAGCAGAGGACAGCGCTGCTAGACAAAATAGAGCTAAGTGCGAGACACTGCTCGGGCAGTTCTGGGCAGGCACACATTCTCTGCTGTCTCTACCAGGTTCTTTGCTAGTGTAGCCTTAATGCTTGCACTTTTAGACTGTCCCTCTATATAGCTTTGGGATACCTAATCATCACTGAGAGATTTTGGCCTTGTGTGAGAAGATGACTGGCATAAAAAGAATTCTTTGTGTTCAGTTTTTCCCCCCCACAAGCATTTCTTTCCTTCCAGACTACCTTTCCCAACTTGTAGACTACCCAGCCAAGCCTTCAACAACTTAAGAGAAGAAAGTGCTTCCTCCAGCTGTCTGCTCTATGCTTGCTCCCTATCCAAATTAAACTTGCTGTGGACAGCGACACATTCCCATTTCACGCTGGTTTGATTAATGTGTCTCAGCTAATTGTGTGAAGGATTCCAGTCCTTTCAGCTGTGAGACCAGGTTATTGTTCAGCCAATCGCGGCTACCATGTGAAAATGGAGACTGTTTAGTGTTCATGCACCAGAATCAAAGGAGGGGCATCTTGGACTGGGTCACAGAGCAACACCCACTTCTTTGAAAAGATGTTACTATGCTCTACTAAACCTGTAAACCTCTTGCTCAAAGCAACTCTTCTCCCTCCTTCTCTCCCCCTGCTCTTTTTTCCCCCTTCTGGATAGGCAGGCTCCCCCCACCTCTCTCTTAGGGTACAAGTGAGAGAGAATGGCTAGATTCTAGGTGGGTAGATTTCACATTCCAGGGTTTTTAATATTTCACTTTTATATTTCTCTTAGAGAATGACCCTGCTGAGAGGCTGAGAATCAGTGCTCATCATTTCCCCCTCACTGACACTTGAATATATTTTCCCAAGAGAAAACATTAAACAAAAAGAGAGAGAGAGAGAGAAAGGGGGGGGGGGGGGAGAGGGAGAGTGACTGAGCTAGCTTTTCAAAGCATACTTCTCAACCTGCCCACATCAAAATAAGAGACAACTGGCCCTTTGAAGTCCAGGACACAGACTTCTCTACCAGCCCATGTGGAAATAAAAGAAGCCAGCTTTATAAATCACACAGATTTCTCACCTTGCCCACATCAAAATCAGGGACAGTGACCTCTCAAACTGAGGTTGAAAGGTCCCCAAACCAATCTCCATAAAAATAAGGAGAGTTCAGATGAACTATGTCTCCAAGTACCTGTCAACTTTTCCAGTCTAAACCAGGAGACTTGGGTCCTTTGCACCGAGGAGTGGATGCTAACTACATTGTCAGACTTGCAGTGATGAAATCTTCCATCAGCTTAACACACCCAGCGCTCAGTAAGGCAACTTCACCATGCATGTACCTTTGCTTGCATCCTAAGCCAATCCTGGTGTTGTAGGTCCTACCATCGTTAAGTAGCTCAGGGGATTTAGTAACACTGAAGCATGGGATTTTTCAAAATGAGAATTAATGACCCAAAAATTAAGTGGCTAGTGGCTCAGAGAAAAAGCTGGAATTCTTGTGAGTTTGGTAATCCTACCTGGGTTATAATTGGGGAGCTTGGAAAGTCCTGGCCAAGTGTCCTCAGTTGGGATTCCCAAGACCTGTGCAAAAGAGGAACAGGAGTGAGAAGAGCAGTAACCTCTGTCTGCCATTACCCTGCTTTGCTGCGTAGCTGGAGGTATCAGTCTGGATGGAGCAAGACTGTGGCCTTTCCTGTAAATCAGCAGAGATTCACACTGCCCTGGCTGGTGCTGGATCTACCACTGTGCATAAAGGACACTTGGCATTTTAACACTTGATTTTATAGCAGAAGGGATCCTGCTGAGATTGAGTGTTGCTGCTGGGAGCATCAGTGAAGGCGTATGCAGCTCACTGCCAGGTGCCACTTCTGCATGTGTTTGCCAGCCCCGCAGTAACACTGGTCAGCCCTGTTCAGCAGCAAAGCTGCACTGGGGACATGTTCTACCCGCTCGCACTGGCAGCAGCCAATACGCTCAGCAGCAGCATATTTTAGTTGCTGAGATGTGTGAGATCGAGCGTGTCTGGATTTCTGTGCTGGCTGCAGTTGTGGATGTGATTATTATTGTCATTATGTGTTATTATTATTACTTAACTGCATGCAAAGTGCCTTGTACCTATTGATATGGATTAGTTGTGCTAAAGAGGAAACGCCACGTATTTAAGAGGAGTTCACAGCATGTGATATGGCATTATAAATCAGTACTGCTAACACCATGAATTCAAAGCTTATGATCCAGACACCCCCTTGCCAATTATCAGATTTCCTTAAAAAATTGTCACAGGTTTTCATTCACTTCCTCTTCTCCAATATTAGATTTGTCTCACATTAGTTACACTTTTCCATATGATAGACCATTTTCCTTAAAATGAAAGCTGACAACTATGATATGAGTAACTTGGCCTTGGAGAAACTTGCGATAGGATTGCAAGAAAACAAGCATCAGTAAAAAGAAATACATTAAAGAAGGAAGAACTATAAAGCCTGGATGTTGCAGTTGTTATGCATCTGGCAGCTGACTGCTGTTCTCACTTACAGTTGGGAAGCAGATGCGAGGACTGTTACAGCTACCTGAAGAAGACAACCACAAGCAGGGACTGCATCTCACCACTGTCACGTATTACATGGTGGTCTGTGGGGGGAAGCAAACTAGGATGGCTTGCTGTGGCCTGTGTTTCCAAACTACTTATGGACTCAGACACGAAGGTGTCTTCGAGAATTCAGCCACGTTGACAGCTTATGATGTCACAGGAGAATGCATTCTTGACTGGTGTGTGTATCATGTAAGTAGGACAGACCTGCCCAAAGCAAACTCTGTATGCACAGGAAAGAGAGAGGTAGAATCTGAACCTGAACAGAATTTGCTCTCTTTTGCTACCCTTTTACCTTTCCAGGAAGCCACAGCAAAACCTCTCAGCTATTCTGCATTGAAAATCCAGGTGTGTGTTCTGAAGTGCCATCCCTGCATTTATCTGGGCCCTCATTCATCTAAGTTTCTTATGAGCCACTGGGCAGCAATCCTAAAGGTATCTGAGGGAGCTGCCAAAGTTCAGTATCTAGTAAAGTCATGCTCTCCAGCGTCAGTTCAGCACTCTGCCTTTCTTTGGTGAAGAAATGAAAACAGTTATTTTTTGCGTGCTGGTACTTTGCTACAATAATGTTTTCAGCAAATGCTTACATTTTTCTGAGTTGAGGTGCGAAAGCATTCAGAGCACCAGTCACTGAATGCCATATGAATATGGATTTGTATTTATCTTTTCCAAGTCTTTTCTTTACCAAAGATGCTATTCTAACCCATTAATTTGGATTTATTGTTGAATTTCCAAGGTAATGGGGCAGGTGATTTTTCAGGTCCCCCTGGACCTTTACTGAGATTCCTTGCCAAGTCGGACAATGAGTTAGATCTATTTAATTGAAATTAATTGTACTCTGGGGATTGTTTTATCTGTTGTGTACCCACCCTAAATCTAGCTGTTAACTCTCAGGTCAAGCTCCTCTATATTGCTACTCTGCCATGCTTCCCCAAGCAGGCAGTGAAAGGCCTTGGTGCTGCTCAGTTCATTCTACTTTGGAAAAGGCACAGTCTCAGCCAGAAACATATTTACAATGCCCATATTTCAACAAGGGGTTTAAGTTGGTATAAAACAGTGTCCTCTCTCTCTCTGCCTTCTAACGCTTGCTTCTCCTGTGATGAACCAGCCGAAGGAATCAACGTAGATGATTTTGTTGGGAGGTTGTGTTTTACATAGAGAAGCCCTGTAGTCATTCATCTGGCACTCGTCACGTGTTCAGCTCAGCCACAAGAAGCACAGTGGTGGCATGCTGCAGCCTAATCCAGCCCGTGTGAAGTCCTTCTCAAAACAATGTTCATCAACATGATAGAGTTTTTGAATGCAAAACCTATGCGTGATCTCTTGAAATTCGAATGATGGATCTTCAGTTTGTCAGGTTTGCTCAGTCTCCATATGCCATGAGAGAACCAGAGACACTGCAGTTTGCATTCAAGCAGGCCATACTTCCATAACCAGCACTGCTGGCTGAATTAGCTCTTTCCTCTTCATCCCCTTCCCATTTGGTCTTGCTCCTGCATCATCCCTTCGTTAGTACTGCCAGTCATTAGAGCTACTGTTTGTGCAGCCTGATGATGAACTGGGTAAATAAACCGTTGTCATTTAGAGTAAGCAACCTTGGGAGAAAAACAAGTCATAGGTTCCCCAGTTCACACTGCTCAATGTGTGAGCGGTGGTGACACAGGAGCAGGAATGAGCAGCCAGGGAGAGACATGGGGGATTGAGACTGCTAAGGGGACACTTGTCTCAAGAAGAAATGTTGGTGAAATGACAGTCCCGATGATTCGCCAGGACAAACACGTTTCACAGAATGGGGGGGTTTCAGCTATGTATCTCTATGGTGTTTGAACCAACAGTCCTACATGGAGAGAAGCATGGTGGGTGATACAGACTCATGTACACCAATGCAGACTGTCTCCAAACTAGTGCAGGGTGCCTCTATTATTAGTACGTGAAAGGAACTGACTACTAGAAAACAGTAGGAATCCCCGTTCTGAACCTCACACTCTGCAAAATATCTCAAGTTAGGCATTGAAAGCCTCTAAGGAGCTTTGAAATCTTGGCCTAACACAGAGCCTCATTCCAGGCTGTGTAATAACATAAAACCTTCTGTGAAAGGCACTAATTATTTCATGGCTCTTAAAGCTTCCTCATGATTTTTAAATAAGGGTTTTTTTTCCCTTCTATAGCACAAATCCTATTAATCATGGTGTTAGTTATAATACCAGAGAAATGACGATAGGGCTATAACCCTCCAACTGCAAAACCACAGGAAATGTATCCAGAGACTTCAGGGCTCTAAGTGGAAGGATACCCTTCATTCTCACTCTGGGAAACTGGGCCCTGCTCTGGCTTTGAACCCTCTTAATTGGCCAAGAATAGATTATTTTTCTTCCTCAATAATTCTTTTTTTTTCACTCTCTATGAAAGAGAGATTCAGCTTTTATTTAAATGGATTGAACTCGAGTCTAAGAACTGGACCCACGTGCCTTTTTATCACATTCCAGCTAAAAGCAGAGATGAAAACCCTACCAGGCACGGGCGTTTCTGGATGAAGGGATTAAGAAGGAAAAATTTGACTTAGACAGACTTGAGACTATAAAGTCCTTTCTCACCACTTTCCAAATTTCAGCTTTCTGTACTTTCTCCTTTGAAAATCCACATTTGGGAAACACTCTATGAATAAGAGTAAATCCCTGGGAGAAGATGTGAAGGGGCAGACACCTACAGCAAAACCCAATAGGAATCTATGGGCTGACGTTCCCAAAGAGTCAGGAACAGGATCAGCAGGGAGCAGCAACGAACATTCACTAGTGCTGGCCACTGCCTCAATTCTACCACTCCATGCTAAGGACGTGGCTCTGTGTTTGTTTCCCCAGCAGAAAAAACAGCTTAAGTGGCTCCTGAAAATTTCTGCTTTCACTCACTGCTGCCTTTATAAAGTAATTTCACACTTTCCATTATGCCAAACCAGTGTCTAGGGCTGCACCATAAACTGGGTGATACAAAATGTTCCAAGTTAAAATGAAGAAGGATCTCTAAAAAACCTCAGAGTCCTGCCATTTTCAAGCAATATTAGAGCTCTTTTGTGAGAATATGGTGTACTGTATCCTACAGTAAGTAAAGGATTTAGCAAGAAGGAATAGAATTTGCAGTACCTGCACACCTTTTATGCCTTCTTCAATTTGATGTCAGTTTAATTGCCTTTAAATTTTTGATGAGATGACAAACATCAAAGGAAAGCCATTTGATTTACTCCTGTGTCTGTAAAAGTTGCCAAATATAAAATGGGTTACAAAGTCTCCTATGAACTTGGCAGATTGGACCAAATTATTTCTGCTATTCACAGGACCTCTGCTTAAGACTTCAAAATTAAGAAAGGGGCCAGAGCAACAGATTATTTTTTTTCTCCCATTGCCAGGTATGTGTTACTCACCGCCCAGATCTTCGCCAGCTGTTCATGAGGACCAGGAGCTCCTGCAAATATTGGCTGGCCCTGGATCATTTGAACAAATATACAGCCTGCACTCCTGCAAGAAACCCGAGGTATTAACTCAATCACATGCATGTCAAATATGATACGATATGATACAGTACGATACGATACAATACGATTGTTGGGATCACAGGGGAGAAAGGAAGAGAGATAATTGTGGGGATGGAAATTCAGAAATCCTGAGACAAGCTGTAAACCCTATATACTTTGCAGGTCAAGTCTGAAAAGTACCAGTCTGATGTGTAGGTATTGTACACCTACTTCATGTCATCTACTGAGAGAGAATAGGGGTGTGTGTGTGTGCATGAAACAAGTCAGGATGTGGGGTGTCTGTACATACGTAATGAAATGCAGGCTTCAGTGAAGGCTGATACATCTCGACAGGATGATGCTAGGTAGGATGCAGCACTATTAAAAACTCTACCGACTGTGGGAAATCAGGAAGGTTTCCTTTGGGAAGAACATCCCTGGTCTTGCAGCACTGTACTAATCACTTGCAACTGGCCCTTGTTGCAAGCTGGATGTAGCATTGTTATCCTCATCCAAGTTCTACAGATTGAAACACTTGAATTAAGAAGCTGACAAGTCAAACAGGATGGAAGCAGAGTAAGGATACCTCACGTTCACATCCCTCCAGGATTTTAGAAGAAATGCAGTCTAAGTTCCATACAAGTCTGTTGCCATCTCTTTTTTCTCATCAGTACCACCCACTAAAAAAGCCCCCACCATCCTTCATCAGCAACACAAGACAGGTGATACCCTTGGGAATAAAAACCCACTAAACACTGTCTATTTTTTCAGCACCAGTTTGTTTCATGTCTCTTTCAATTTATCCTGTTACAATGCCAGCTAAAAAGACGGTTGTGGCAGAAGCCTGTGGAATACTAGATTGTTTTCCATGAGAAAAAGGTGCAAAATTGGAGTGATATCAGTAGGAAAGATAACTGGGGAACTGCTACACACTATATTGGCTTGAAGGATACATTAAACAGAAGGAACCCAGAGGCATTAACCACCAGAACAATTTTTCCTTCAGAAGGAATTAGCTCTTCACCAAAGGCAAGATTTCCTAGCAGAAAGAACGTGGTGACAGCAGCAAGTTAAAGTATTCTTATTTTTACGCCATCCCCTGCTCTGCGCTTGTGCCAAAGCAAATCAGCCAGCTTAAGAAAACCCTACCAAGCTCTGCAAAAAGTGTTTAATCTTACTAAGGTGGATTAGTCCTTCTGGCAATAATGATGAGATAGTTGTGGTCAGGGTAGACTTACTTATTTGCAAGTATTTCCATCTCTTATTGTACAGTGTAAAACACCACTCCTTTATTTTTTTAATCTTTTTCTTTTCTAGGCTTCCTATCTTTTCACTAAGCCCCATCCCAACTTTTCAGGTTTCAGTCTCAATTTTCTTTGGTTCTAGCAAATTTGAGTCCTGTTGAAAACCCAGCCTTGTCTAACAGGCTCTGAGAGCGTTATTTTCATTTACTGAGCAACAGCTGGTAATCTCTTCTGGTCATCTGTACTGCTGCGTTACCCCTTGCACCTTATTTTTGCAATACTGTAGATGCTTTTCCCACCTGGCTGTGGTCAGCTGAAAGCCTGACAAGCAACTCATCTGCAGTATTCATTTTGGTCATCCTTGCACACCAGGTGATGCCAAGCCTGTTTGCAGATCCATATCTAACACTGTTTTCGTAAACATCTCCACTGCACTTCCACTGAGCTTCCCGTGCCCTAACCTTGGCCCTTGTGAACTCATCTCCTTACTTGTCTTATATGCTCTTACAGGGTCCAGGCATCATGAAATTTAGCCCACAGATTTTGCAACGTAGATTTTTTTTGTGTTTTACCACCTCGCTAGATACCATTTTGGAACCCAGAGATGGATTCTACTAGACCAGTGTCACACGAACCCTCTGTTTTCACAGCTGATGTACGTGCCCAAATGGCTCACCCGATTTTGCAACCACAGGGGCTGCTGTAATCCACTGATTCCATTGCATGAGTTTACCTGGATGTGGGCAAAGCAATTTAGGTACTCTTCATTTGTAGGGAGAAGAGAATCAGTTCTATTGGGTTTTGAAGCAAACAATACTGATATCCATTCACCTGTGGTTTGGGTTCTGATAGCCTAGCTAGGAACGGCCATTTGTCTGGCAACAGCAGAAACTCTTTTTTCCTAGATTCAGCAAGTATTTGCTAAGAATTACTTATGAGCAGAGAGTTCAAACATTCAAATCTAATGAAGTCGTCTTTTCACTAATAGGCAAGCTGTCAATTTGAGGACAGGAACAACCTGTAGGTTGTTACAAATGTACCTTCTGGTAGAGCTCTCTTTTGTATTCCTGGTTTATTCCCATTATCTCTGGAAACCTTTAAACCTCAGTGTCTCTAATAAAGACAAAACTATCAGAGCAACCACAACTGCTGGAAAGGAAGAGTTTTTTGTTTCCTGTAGCGAGACTCAGCTGACCAGCTCCCTTTAATGCCTGCTTGATACTGTATTGATTCATCAGTGGCAATTACCACTGTTTCTATCTCTGTGTGTTTCCAGATGAAATACACTTCTCTACAAAAAACAAGCCAGAAGTAGCTAGAAGAACTGCCATATGGGCACACACCTCTTTTCCCAGGTACTTTTGTCTACCTGTTAAAATAGGACTTTGGAAACTAGTGCTAGTCATTATATTAGCCTTTCAGTAGAGACTTCAACTTTTCTTAAGAGATATGGGGTTTAGTTCCTGCTCTGACAGCATTATGAGGATCCTTCTACTAATAAGAATGATTCAAAAACCTTTACTTTTAAATATTTATAAAAATGTAGACCTAGCAGGTTTTTTATTTTTCCCTTTTCATTCTTACCCCTCTGATACTCACTTCCAAGGTCCCCTTACCCCTTCAGGTCTGCAAGTTTCTCAAAGGGTTTCAGTCCCATAGAGCTGCTGTGGGAAGAGGTAGGGCAGAGGGAGGGGTCTTTCAGGAAGAGGCCTAGACATGATGTTCCAGCAGGTGCTAGATATGCATATGAAGCAAAACAGAGACTGCTAAAGTAATAGGAGAGGTATAACTGGTTGCAGGGATATTTAGTTCCAGTGAGCATAAACAGAGCTGTTTAAGACAGGATGGTTGCATCTGCCTACAATCCCTGGGGCAGGTTTGAACAGTGCATTTACTACTCAGCCTAAAGTGATGCATCACACAGTGGAGAGATGACTCCATCAGGATTAAGATCTTAGATATCTCTGTAGCATCCCATAGTTCCCTCTCCACAGTTTCTGTGGCAGTGGGAGATTGCAATTTTATATTTAACCAGAAATATATCCTTTCTCTTGCTCCTCACTGAGTGTGGTCTGTACAGTGGAGCCCATAGCCTGTATCTCCCAGTTTGACATAGCTGGTTAATGCAAACCAGAATGGGGAAAAGGCTGTAGTGGGCCTGGCAGCTCCACGTTAAATGACTGCACAGGAGCTCCTATTCTATATGAATCTACCTGTGAAGATTCCTGTGATTCATTTTTTATAAAATAGAAGACTATACAAGGAAAGCCTGACTGTAAAGAAGACATGACTTAAAGGCACTCGTGTTGTTAGCAACTACTAGTGCATAAAGCAGTTGGTGTTTAAAAGGAAAAAAACCCCTCTTTCTGATATGCAGTGTAATCTCCCTGAATCTCCCTGAAATGTTAGTCTTCCTGAAATCCCTTATGTCCTGGTTTCAGCTATGATGGAGTTAATTATTTTTAGCAGTGGATGGAATGCCATGTTTGGGTGTTAGGATGAGAACAGTGCTGATAGCACCTTGATGTTTCTAGTTGTTGCCGGGCAATCAAGGACCTTTCTCAGCTCTTCATACTTCCTTACTAGTGAGAAAGGAGGGGACGTAGCCAGGACAGGTGACCCGAACTGGCCAAAGAGGATATTCCATGCCAGTTACGTCATGCTCAGTATAAAGGGGACTGGGGGGAAGAGGAGGAGACAACGCCAGGATGTGCAGTTTCTTGGGACGGTTGGGTTGTCCGGGACGGGCTCTAAGCTGTGCGGCCTGAGTTGTGTGGTTTGGTGAGAAATTGCATTGTGTATCACCAGTTTCATCTATTTTGTGCTTTAAACTTATGTTATTGTTATATCTAGTTTTCTGTTATTGTTTAGTAAACTATCCTTATCCCAACCTGCGTGGTTCTGGTTTCTAGGTTGTGGTTTCGTTCCCTCTTTTCTTCCTTCCCTTTTCCCCCTCCCCCAACTTTCCTTCCCCCTTCCTTTTAAAAGTACAAGCGACGACTGTGTGGGGTGCGGCCCTCGGCCGGGGCAAAACCACGACAGTTATTTTGGCGCCCAACGTGGGGCACGAATGGTTGGGATAACGGTAGATCTGACCCTGACTATCGCAATTAAGATAAGCACTGTTGTTTAAGCAATCTCTGGTCACGATGCTGTGGTATTTATTCACAAGGCTGTGTCCATGGCTGTGGCAGCAAAACCACCGCATGCTGTATACAATCCTGGCAGGATTCTTTACTCTCTCAGGTCTGCGGCTCCCATATTTGTTCCCATACTTCATTATAGTGTATTTTATGATATCGGTCTATGATACAATAATATCGATGACCATGAGCTTAAGCTGGTACTTGTATGAGGTTTTGCTGTCCTGTCCATTCTTTGGACAGGGAGGGGTTAATAACAGCACTGCTTTCTTTTCCTTTGGGCTAAATACAACAGCTCTTATGGCAGTTTTTGAAAATCTTCAATATCTCTGGGATATTCAAACTAGCATTTTGCTATTGGTAGGTTTGGGGCAGATGGTTCAGTTTTTGTTATATATCAAGCATAGGTTTATGAATACCACTGAAGAGCTTTCTCCGAGACAGAATAATCACGAGTGGCAGGGCATGTGGCAAAGTATGGGCAAGTACCTAGGTACTTTCTCACGCCCGATGGTTTGGAACTTCACTCCTGAACAGTTACAAGACCCCGATCAAGTGACTGCATACCTAAAGAAAAATTGCTGTAGGTTTCCCAGAGATGGACACCTTACTGCACTGTGCTGGGCTCTGGCCACTATTTATCAAACGCTGCTTGATAGCAGGCAGCACTGTCAGCACTGTCAGCACTGTCAGGGAGAAGGGAAAGGAAACAGACTGGCAGATACTATAGCTGCTGCAACCACTGGGGCTGACACTGCAGCTACTGCAACCCCTGTGACCGACACTGCAGCTACTCTAATCTCTACAGCAGACACTGCAGATGATCAGAAAAACCAACCCACACCAGTGTCTGTTGCTCCCGTACAAAAGAGGAAATGCACAAAGAAATCAGTTCGCATAGTGACGGATAAGGATGATGATCAACCAGGACCATCCCGAGGATATCAGGATGAGGCAGAACCAGAGATTGTTACCCGATCCCTGACTCTGAGTGAGCTGCGTGAGGTTCGAAAAGATTTCACCCGCCACCCAAGTGAGCACATTATCACTTGGTTGCTCTGATGTTGGGATCACGGGGCCAATAGTTTGGAATTAGAAGGCAGAGAGGCCAAGCAGTTGGGATCCCTAGCTAGAGAAGGAGGAATTGACAAAGCAATTGGGAGGAGGCCGGAAATCCTCAGCCTCTGGAGGCGACTACTGTCAAGTGTGCAGGAAAGATATCCCATAAAGGAATATATTACATGTCAGACACCCAAGTGTAACAGCATAGAGACAGCTATCCAGCACCTGAGAGAATTAGCTGTACAGGAGATAGTTTATTATGATCTGGACAATTCACAGCTTCCCGCTGATCCCGATGAAGTCCTATGCACTCCAGATATGTGGCGTAAGGTTGTACGAAGTGCACCATCAGGGTACACCAATTCACTGGCAGCAATTGACTGGAATGATACGAATCCACCAACCGTAAATGAGGTGGCCTGCCGACTCAGGAAATACCAAGACAATGTTTCCCTCTCCGTCATTGCAGCAGTAGAAAAACTGGTTCAACGACTTGACAACAATGTGTCCAACTCTCAACCCATATGGAGCAATGTTGCAGCTACTGGGAGAAAGCGTCCATCGTTCCAAGAGGGAGAATACACACCACGACGTACATTGTGGTTTTACCTGCTTGATCATGGAGAGGACATGAGGAAATGGGATATGCAGCCCACCTCAGCCCTTCGAGCACGAGTAAATGAGCTGCGGGGTAAAACATTCGCACAACGAGATTCTGCCAGGAAGAAGGCTGCACCAGTTTCTACTGGGCAGTTCCCTAGACCAACTGGAAGGCCTACCTATATGTCTGATGTGTCTGATCCTCTTGAAGGGACCTCTAAGTCCTTTATGCAACCAGTGGAAAACAAATATGATCAGCAGCAATAGAGGGGCCCTGCCTCCAGCCAAGTGGTATGCCACAATTGACATTGCGAATGCTTTCTTCTCGATCCCACTGGCGCCAGAGTGCAGGCCACAGTTTGCTTTCACCTGGAGAGGCATCCAATACACGTGAAATCGTCTGCCCCAGGGGTGGAAACATAGCCCCACCATCTGCCATGGACTAATCCAGAATACACTGGAAAAGGGTGAAGCACCAGAGCACCTGCAGTACATTGATGACATCATTGTATGGGGCAACACAGCAGAGGAAGTTTTTGAAAAAGGAAACAGGGTAATTAAAATCCTTTTAGAAGCCGGTTTTGCTATAAAACGAAGTAAAGTCAAGGGGCCTACGCGAGAAATCCAGTTTTTAGGAATAAAATGGCAGGAATGCGTACCTCAAGGGGATTTGATTTTGGGTGAGAATAGCCAATATAATTAATAGAGTAGAAATTATAATAATTGCCAAATAACCCATTATTGTATATTCATTATTGTTATGATTGCTGTATGTTGTACCATAGCATTATAGCCGGAGTCATACAAGTTAATGAAGAATGAGTGCCATGATGATGGAACTAAAGCCTGGCCTCTCAAGAACTTTTTTTCTTTTTTCCCTTTGAAAATAAACTCTGACCCACAGACTATGAGCATGGACCATGCCAGGTGTATCAGTCAAGAGCCTGAGATGCAGCATGCAACGAGCCAATGGAACATACAATTATTCTGAGAAACTGTTACGACAAATGGAGCCTGAAAATCATGGACTAAATGAACTCAACAACTTCAGAGGGATGATTCACAGACTGAGGGAATAAGATCTGTATGCACGTATGTGTGCATACATGTGTACATACATATATGGGTGTGTGAAACACGAAACTGGTTGTACCCAAAGAAAATTGTTGGATCTGGTCATGACGTAAATGGTATGGAATAAGGGGTGGATAATGTCCTGGTTTCAGCTATGATGGAGTTAATTATTTTTAGCAGTGGATGGAATGCCATGTTTGGGTGTTAGGATGAGAACAGTGCTGATAGCACCCTGATGTTTCTAGTTGTTGCCGGGCAATCAAGGACCTTTCTCAGCTCTGCATACTTCCTTACTAGTGAGAAAGGAGGGGACGTAGCCAGGACAGGTGACCCGAACTGGCCAAAGAGGATATTCCATGCCAGTTACGTCATGCTCAGTATAAAGGGGACTGGGGGGAAGAGGGGGAGACAACGCCAGGACGTGCAGTTTCTTGGGGCGGTCGGGTTGTCCGGGACGGGCTGTAAGCTGTGCGGCCTGAGTTGTGTGGTTTGGTGAGAAATTGCATTGTGTATCACCAGTTTCATCTATTTTGTGCTTTAAACTTATGTTATTGTTATATCTAGTTTTCTGTTATTGTTTAGTAAACTATCCTTATCCCAACCTGCGTGGTTCTGGTTTCTAGGTTGTGGTTTCGTTCCCTCTTTTCTTCCTTCCCTTTTCCCCCTCCCCCAACTTTCCTTCCCCCTTCCTTTTAAAAGTACAAGCGACTGTGTGGGGTGCGGCCCTCGGCCGGGGCAAAACCACGACACCTTAATTGAATTTTCTAAAGTCCTGAAGAGATAGTGAGGGAGAAAGAGAGAAAAAAAGATACAGAGAGATTAAAGAAGCTTTTCTAGTTAGTCTGAGAGCGAGTGAGTCTCCTTCTGTATCTCTTCATCTATTCAAGGCCTCATTCACTTCCCATGTGCCTCCCACTGACAGTATTGCTGCTCAAGCACACTATGCATGAATTGCCATAATGTTTTATTTTGTTATAATTGGTTTCTTTAAACCGAGGTTTTAACACCCACTGTCTCATGCAGTTACCAAAGGCGTTCTGACCTGCCTTCATGTAAATTGCAGCATCCAAAGGACAGAGGGGGTTTTTTTCCCTTTCTTTCCAATAGACAAGTAACATCTGAGTGAATTCACATTATTTCCTAATAGACAAAAATCGAACTTAAATGCAGTGTACATCAAGATAATAAATGACTCTTGTTAGAGGAAGTTACTGAATAGAGCTCACTGAAGTACTCTCTATTCTCTCAGCGTGACATCTTTCTTTAGGGCAACACTTTGAATGTTGTTATTATAAGGAGGTGTTATAACAAAGGTGCCTATGGTGTGAATGCAGTTCAGTGGGACTGCGAGTCCTGTGCCGTTACAGCCAGTCGGGTTGCTGGATGGGATCTTTGTTATCGCTCCAGTGTCATCTCACTGGGGCAGAGTTCTGTAGTGGATGTGCTGGTTCTGCACAGGCAGGAGCGCCAGGGTTTCTTTGTGTAGCCCGGCCTCGGGACAGGCATCAGCTTTCAGGAAAAACCCCACAGGCTGACACCAGCACCTGCCTAATACAGCCCCCTAGTCGGCGAGGCAGGCGTCTTCTTCAAAGTCAGCAGAGGTTCCTGAGAGACTGTCTGGAGGGGAGAGGTGACAGGTAGTGGGGCAGAGAAGACAGGACTATTTAGACTGGCTTAGCAGCTGGAAGCCATCAGAGTTTAGCAAGGTTTTCCTCCTTGGAGAGATGTTTAAGAAATTGAATTAGCAGCAGGCCCAGGGAAGTGAAGAAACTAAACCCTCCTGTTTCCCTGAACTGCCCTCCAGACTTAGGCTATCAGAATCTCTGATAAGCCGCAGATCTCTGGAGGGGGATACAGCCTGAGAAGGCCTGGAGCTTACCCAGCCCTCTTCTTGCACATTCTTCAGCCTGCTGTGCTCCCACCCTTTCCCACCCTTTGACTGTACAGAGCAGTTAAAAGTCTTGGTGTGACAAGCACAGGCAGAAAATGAACTGAAGAAAGGGTAAAGCAACAATACTATCTACAGATGTAGAACTGCCCCAAATAAGGATGGTGTCCTGCAACTTGATGAGCTGTGTGTTGTACATGAGTAAGTCAGGATTGTGTTGCTGGAAGCATAGTCAGGCTGGTGCAGAAGTGAGCCAGAATGTGGATGATCCTTAGGGCCCAGCTACACATACAGACCAGCCCAAAAGTAACAGTGGGATCCCTGTGAAACCCTCATTGTCTCCTGCTTTCTGCCTGCTCTCAGAGACCCCTCTCACCTGAGCTCTGCTAACGTGTGCCTCATTTTCCGTGATTCCCAGCCACACTAAGATTTTGGACTGGAGCTCATAAGGTAAGAAGGCTTTAACAACAGCTCTTCTCCTGTATGAAATGGAGAGTGCATCTGACACATGTTCTTTGAGAACAAAACATGACAGAAATAATTTAAATCTCAGACACACCGATCTCCAGACCCATTCAGAAACCCTTTAATGCCACCTTTTGTTACCAAGGCCAAAGTCATTGCAGTTGTGATTGGATCTATTGTTTCTTCACAAAGCCATTGCAGTAGAGAGCTACCACTGACTCAGCTGTCCACATAGATTCAAAACAGTAAGTGCAGTAAGCAAAGGTGTTCTCTTGCAAGACCCAAAAATGCTTCATAAACATTACCAAAAGATAGGTATATATCTCATAAATATCATCAGAGGAGCTTTATATAAATCCATAGCTGAGATGTAGCAACATCATTCCCGATAACTTCTGTGAATCCAGCGGTACCAAACTTCCTACATAACCTAACAAACCTCATGGGTGTTAATTCCTCTACTTACAGCTGCATCTGCTGTAACTTGATGATTCCCCCCAAGGGACCCCAGATGCTTTGAAATTGGTCAGTACCAGATATCTAGATCAGAAGAATAATTTGTAGCTCCAAGCAACACATCAGGAGGACGGTACCAGAGTGTCACCACTTCAGAGGAATATGTCTGTCTGGGGATGGATTTGGCACAAGCAAGGCCTAAAAAAAAAAAAAAAAAAAAAAAAAAAAAAAAAAAAAAAAGACAAAAGACCACTGTGTTAGGACAGTCCTTCTACCTGTACAGCACATAGATGATAATAATTGGACACAAGACATTATTTTCTCTTGGATCTTTAAACACAAGCAATCCCAATGCAGTTTACAAGCAACTGAGAAAGGGCATCTGAAATATATCTGTGGGGCAGATCACATCAAACAATATGCTGTGTTTTGCAAGGCTTTACCATTTGTGACTGAAGCACCCATCCCAAACCAAGAAAGGTTTTTGGTTCAGCACATTGCTGTGGACTCTACATGTTACATTCTTTTCTGAAGAGAGAGGGGTTTGGTTCTCAATTCTCTTGAACCAGTTTTATGTGGCAGTAACTGCTCTGACTGAAATGAGGTTTCTACCTATCAGTACAATGGCAAGAAAGGCTGGACTGACCACAGAAATAGTTTCCTTAAGTTCAGTAAGAGGTTTTGCTTTTATGCCTTAATTGGCAGTGGATACGGATCTATATGCACGCTAAAGCTTCAGTCTGGACAGATATATTAGCCGTATCCAAACTGTGACTCACCAAAGTCAGCTAATTTCAGCTCACCAAGGCAGCTGATGAGCAAGTTCTGGGGTTTCAGATCACGGTGAAGAATGTGTTGTTGGTGGATGTAAGCCAGGCCACGCAACAGCTGGAACATGAAGAGCTAGAAAAAGCCAGAAACTAAAAAATTAAAAATGGTGAGGTTTTGCAGTGATACATTAACTCTGAACTTCAGGAGAACTCCTGGAATAAAGCAAGTAAGGAACAAGTAAAAATCCCCAAAATGAGTAGAGCTGGCTGAGGAAGAGAAAACAGCAGTGGGGTGTGACTGTCTCAGCTTTCTGAGGTTTTTGGGGTAGAGTACTTGGCCGAGGGGGCAGTTACAGTGCAGTCCCTACGTGCACCTTTTGGAAATGTAACTTTTCTTCAGGAATGGACTACTGATTGCAGGAGTAAGCACAACTTGCCAAAACACAGACCCAGCTTTCAGAACAGCAGGCATTCTGAATTCGGTGTTCAAAACAACCACATAGAGCCCAGCAAAATGAAGGTTTAAGGAGCTGAAAGCTCTGCCCATTTGAGCCAGCTGACACCAGCAGAGGGGGTTCGGCAGCCGCGGTACACAGCACCTCTTCCCAGTATAACCTGGACCAGTGAACTGTCTTGAGAATGTGAACTGTTATCTTCAAGCAGGGAGAAAATACAGGGAACTGATTTGAACATATAGAGAAAATAAGATATGAGAGATGAAGCATGCAAAGAAGAAAGCAGAGAAGCCAGCCAGCAAGCAAGCAGTATCTAACTACCACCACCATTGCAGTGGAAATAAGCTAGGGGTAAAATAAGTTTGGCTGAAACAGTGTATAGAATTGGAGAGTGGACAGAAACAAAACATAGCAAAAGTAGTTAGACATCACCAGAGAAAAGATGTTTTTCACCAGAAACTTAATCTGAAGAGGAGGAAAAACAGTGACACCCATAGGTCATTTTTGTACAAGAAACGTGTCCCTGTAATGTTCTGCATACTGGTGCCACATTCAATAGGAATCACTCAGAGGAAAAACAAGCAACATTTGCCAGCAAAACCGAAGCAAGCTAGATGACCCTCCTAAAGGAGCAGCAAATAATTTTGTAGTTCCTGCTGACAGTGAGGATTTCGGACAGGAAAGCAGAACAGCTGGCTTGTGTTTACACACAGAAATGCCAGTGAGTACATGTTACAGCCACGTCCGCCCTGGGCTTTGTAAGCCCACCTGGTAGCAGAGCCCTTGAGCTCTGTGCCAAAACTATAACACTGCATCTTGGACATATCTGAGCTTTAAGGATGTTTAAAATCTGGGGCCCCGAGAAACTTCATTTGAATTGGTGTTGCTTAACAACTATCTGGTAAAAGATGTGAACAAGGTGGGAACATTTGAAGATGACAGAAGTATTTAGATTAGCTGTGATAAGAAGTGACAGTGAGGAACTTCAGAGAGATCTGACAAAGTCAGATGAATAGGCAGTTTGATAAGATACAAAGTTATTGTTGACAGCTGTAAGATAAATTAAATGAAGCTGCTCAGGAAAAGGACCCAGGCATTCACTGAGGACATCTGCACTGAAACGTTAAATCAGTGTGCAGCAACAACCCTGAAAGTTAATTAAATGTGAAGATGTGTACAAAGACTATTAAAACATCAATGTATAAAGTAAGAGTACTTCTTCAGCTGTGCTCAGGCCCAGTCAACCAATCCCAAAGAGCTGCAGTAGAACAAAAGAGATTTAAGCGACTGTAAATATGAAGATAGTTCTAATGAGGAGAGAGTGAGATTTGAGAGTTTTTAATTAAAGAGGTGAAATGTGTATTCTAATATGAGGATACAAATCTGTAGAGACAGATTTGGTGACCACAAGATGCCATTGCTCACAAAAGTTGAATATCCTGTTGCAGGCTCAGAAAACAAGAAAAGGGACTAACAATAAAAGGTACTTTGGAGACTAAGAGGGAGGTCCTTACATCTTTATCAAAGGCAGCCTTTCTCCAAAGTGTTTGTCATATATGGAACAAATAAATATTAGCAATCAATTTACAGTAACCATACACAATGGAAAATAACACTTCCTTGTGCTGTAAGGGGTATTAGTCTTCTAAGGAACTCACCATAACGTTACACAAATGAAGCCCTCCAGGATGCTGGCCCATGTACTGCGCTAGATCTGTGTGCTAAATAAAAGAGGAGAACGTGAGGCAAAGCTCCTTGTGTAGAATGCTTCTACCATCAATGCCTCTTCTGTGAATGAAAAACATGTGCAACCATTACAAAAATGTCTCTCACCGTGGCGAGCATCTGATGTTGATGCAGCACATGAGGATGTGCTTAAGTGCTCCGTCAAATCAGGGACCTGGCTGACCTGTTGTCTCACCCTAGCAGTTTATGACCTGAAGCTGATAGTTAAGAGAATTCATACCTGTGCCAGAATTTATCATGAAGCTGCAGTAAGAACTCATAGCCCCTGTATTTTCCTTAAAGTTTGGTTGACAGCTATTGGCAAAAACAACAGAAGTAGCAAGGCTCAAGCTGAGAACCTTTTTATTAGCACCCTGCCCTCCCCATGAGAGCAACCTGCAGCTTGGTCATGGTGAGCCGGGGTCAGTGCCAAATCTGACCCCAACTGGCATGTGAACATGTGTCATTATTTCCTATCCTTGCTGCTCCAGAACAGCACTTTTATTGTGTTTTTGAGGCAGAAATTGAGGTAAATAGTGTCTGCCACCCACCCAAGTGGAGACAAGACGTGGAATCATTTTTGCATACAGCTGTCACACATACAGAAAGAAAAGAGTAAAGCTGTGTGGCTGCAAAGCAGGAGATCAAGAAGGAAAATCCATCATTGCACTAAAGGACTACAACTCGTCTCTTTGTAGATGTCTCATGACGCACTAAATTCATTATGCAGCCATTTCTCTGTACTTCCAGTACAAGCTCCACAGGGAGCTAGAAAAAGATCAACTCACCACGTACTCGAAGACAAATGTTAGTGTCTCCTTGGTCTGGATAATGTCATGAAGCAGTACAATGTTGGCATGTTTCAAACGCTTTAGAAGAGAAGCTGGGGAAACACAGAAGGAAGATCAGCTTAACCACTTCTGTTGGAAGAAGAAGGAGACAATGCACAGACCAAGGCAGTGAAAATTAAAAACTGAGGGACAAATAGTCCAAACTTGGCAGTTCTGTAAGAAGCAGCAGCTACTGAGTCTGGAGGAGGATGGAACAGCTCCTTAGAGAAGCAAGCATCAGCGCCCTGGGCTTGGCAGGAACCCATCCCTCTCTCAGAGGTGGGATCTTGCCTCTGTCGGAAACAGCAGTTCACAGTTCCCATCTGTCAGCTGCTCAGCTGAGGAGAAACAATTTCTTCAGGGCAAACGCTGAGAGGTAGGGGCTAGGAGCTCCCAGAGCCAGAATGCAGCAGCTCCCGGCCTGTCACCGAGCTTCTTGTCTTCCTATCCACCTCCTGGCACATGCCCTCAGCAAAGCCCTAAGGAGACTTCTGAGGAAAGCTGAGTTTCTATGAGCTTCCAGCTTCACAGAATCCGGGTGTAAAAATCTGCCAAAAGAAATCACTGTAGATGCTGAGCTGAATTCTGAATTCAGCTCCCTGCTTTCAGCTTGCAGAAAGCAGATCGGTTACTTTCTCCAGTTTAAAACTCAAAGAGCAAAGATGATGAATTTACTGAGTGAATAGTAACTTGTTTGCATTTATACACATTTGGCATGTTTTTTCTTTTGGCCTAACTATCTAAAAGCATCCTTGCAACTGTGTGGCCTTGGTCCTTATGTGCTGGCGTGCCTTTGCCAAGCCCCAGCACATCTAGGGTGTGGAGATGGAGGGGGTAGCACACAGAAGAGTCTCTGCCGCCATACAGACCACAGAGCACTTACTGATGCTAAGAAAGAAGCTGCAGCCTTCTGTTAGGTTTCTCATGATAGAGCAGACTCCAGCCGACAAGCTCATGAAGGCTGTTTCTCAGCAGAAAGTCTCAAGGCCAGTCTTTATGAAGGAAGACCTTCAGCATTTGCTGCCTTCGGTTTGAGACAGTACTTGCCAGAGCTTTGTACAGAGGAGGGATGTGGGGAAGTGGTGGAGCTGGCATCACTCTGTCTGTAGGTCCATGGCACTGCTGAAGAATCCAACCCAGCTGTTACACCACAATAGTGCACAGACAGAAGCCCCAAAGCTCAACAAAGACAGGGATCCCTGACTCCAAGTTTTAGTTCAGCTTCTGACATAGCAAAACAGTCTCAGAGTCGCTCCCGACTCACCCTTCCCTGCTGATTAAAACCAAATTAGTTTACTGTCAGACCACGCAGTGCTACAAATTTCATCCAGATAAGGCATGGGCATGTGACCTCCTTTCTGCTGAATTAGCTGAAGCACACAATACAGAGCTTGGGCTGTCCATGGGAGGCCAAATGAATTTTGGTCTTGCATAAAAGCTGCTTCTTGTTTTTCAAACAATCTGCAAAAGATGTTTGTAGAGTTTCATGCTGGCAAAGCAAATTTATACTGGATTAGCACTTTGCCTTTTGTGACCATAACAATTTCACCTGGTTCTAAAAGCTCTACAGCCAGATACACTGTGTTACACAGCTGTGGCCTAAGCATCTGTCAGTACCGAGACTGCTGAGCAAGAAGGGATGCCTGCTGCAGCATAACTGCCTGGACCAGCACAGACTGTAAACAGCTCTTGCACAGAGCTTGACGCTGCTGCAGCTAAACTGCCTCTAGCACTGATCTTAGTCTATTCAGCTCTCAGCAGTATATTTCCAGCACATGGAGTATGATCCTCAGACACGCTCCACATGAATCTGGCAAAGACACTGGCTAGATCCCATCTGCTACAAAAAGGAGCTGCTAACGGGGCTCTGTGATACCTCAAAAGTCCCACAGTACCAGGGCTGTTGCTCCAGAGAAGCAGTAAAGAGGGTCCACAGAAATATGGAGAATTCAGCACCTGTGCCTGAATCAGGCCTCAGGGAAGTACTCCTCACTTGATTGCTTCTACAATGCCCTGCCAGGGTGTCAGGTGCTGCAGCCAGAACTGAACTTTCAACACATTTTGTCTCCGTGGGATTTCCTGGAGTGAAATCGCTCTTTGTCAGGGAGTGCCATTCCTCAAGGGTAGCAGAGAATGCACTGCATTAATAAATCTTGTGCTTTGTTTGTGCCACTGACTTACATTGTAAATTTGAGGTGTCAGATGCTGCAAAGCTCATCAGTACACAAAAGATCTATTTGAAGTAGACCCTTCACAGGATCACACTTGTTTTCTGCCATAATGAATGAAGTTAAGGCTCTCAGCCTGTCCAGTAGAGCATGCCAAAGGGGTGCTGATCTTTAGAGCATCATTAGTTCGATGTAGATGAAGCTTTTAAGGCTTATTTTACTGGTGGGCTACAAGGGTAAATGCAGAGCAAAAGTACCACAGCAAACGCATATAGGAAAAGTGTAACACAAGCCATTCTGTAAAACAGGGGTATTTAGATGTCTCTCTGCTTTCAGCCAGAATTGGACTAAGGACTTTCTCATCTTAATTATTCTGTTATAAAGCTGGAGCAGGCCCACTGGCCTCTCTCGATATTCTGCGTTGACTGGTGTGAGAGTCCTTCTGTGCTAGGGCTGCTCTGTGGAAGCTGGCACATCTGGTCCCTGACACCCCATCCCCACAGCGACAAAATCAATCCTCGTCTGGAACTGCAGCAAGAAGTAGAAAACAAAATGCGTGTGACCTCTTACACTGATAGCTCTCACCAATACCAGACAACAGAAGGCTGCATATTTCTGTGTAAGGAGGAAACCAGATTATGATCCTCTTGGGATTGCAGAGCAGACGAAAATAGAAGCCTTAATCAACCAGGCAGTTTGTGAGCTTGGTCTGTAGGGACATGTAAATACATTCAGCCAAAATCAAGCACTTAGACAAAAGCATTTCTTTCTCAAATAAATTGAGAAAGTTGCAGACATTTTGCCCAGTGCTCTACAAAGCCAACCAACAGAAAGAATTTTTCACCAGGCAGAAATATTAAACACTGATTTTATTGAAAGCATTTCTCTTCAGGCTGGGATCTGTGATGCTCCAGGTATCAACTGCCATCATACAGGAAAGTGGCACCGTTTGTGATGACAGCAAGCAGAGACCCTGCTGCAAAGGGCATTTCCAGTCCACAACTGCAACCAACAGTAGCAAAAACTGCTGTGCAGTGCTAGTGTATAGAAACGGGAGTGAGACAGCAACCACGGAGCAGGTAGCAGGCAGGAGGTTTAAGAGGGCCCTACCCTGTGGAAAGGACAGGCTCTGGCTACAGCCGACACTTTCTTTAGCACAAGCTCAGCTGTTTCTGTGACAAGGAAATACACCAACCCTCCATCCATCACATGCTCACCCAGCCCAGCACAGAGGCATCCTTCACCAGGGGATAAGGAAACGGAGAGTTTTTGGAGGACAGCTGACACACTGAGTAGGCAAGGAAGGACTTAGGAAGATGTCACGTGGAGCTTTTTCAGTTTAAAACAAAAGCTCTTCAAGAATGATGCCTCTCACTCTTCACCGATGTTTGAAGAAGCTCTTTATGTCTTACCTTCCCGAATGGCTGTAAAGGGCACTCCCTCCTCTGCCTCCAGCCTGATCACTTTCAACACCACTAACTGGCCGTTGATCCTGTCAGGTCAGAGTGAAAGGTCACACAAAACACCTCAGTGCTTGGCATGACAACATTAACAGTGTCCTGGGGCACTCCACTCTTTTACTCAAGCAAAATTTCTCTGGCTCACTCCCCCACTCAGGCCAAGCTGAGAAGGAATTACAGACTACCTCCATCTCGCCTTCATTAGCAGCAAAACGGGAGCTGTTCTGCTGACAGGGTATTCTGAGTGCATGGCTTTGGGCAATGTTCCCCCTCTGCCCTCTCCCAACTTTCCTGCTCTTACAGGACGGCAGCATGGCCTCACCCCGATTTTTTCCATCATGCAGGGATCCCTCATTCCAAGGAAAACCCGTGTTCCCTTCCCGATGCAGCTAGCATGCTGCTGCAGAACAAATTGTCTTTGTGGAGCCTCTGTGGCTGTAGTGGAGGAGTTCCCTGAAAAAAAAAGGGATGTGGCTTTGCAAATACCCTAGTTAAAGGCAAAGCTGGACTTTTGATTTGCCTTTATCTTCCTGTAAGTACTCTGAATTCTCCAGCTTCAAGCTCATTCTTATGGATTCCCATAAGGAGTGTCTTAAGCAGGCACTGGGAAGGCAATAGTGGCACAGGTGGTCCTTGCTCACCTGCTGATCCCCTTGTACACAGTTGCACAGGATCCTTCACACAGCTTCTCAAGATGTACATAGGATGTGGCAGCTCCGTACGGGATGCCTGGTCTCTGGTTCATGAA
This sequence comes from Porphyrio hochstetteri, assembly GCA_020800305.1. Taxonomy (NCBI): domain Eukaryota; kingdom Metazoa; phylum Chordata; class Aves; order Gruiformes; family Rallidae; genus Porphyrio; species Porphyrio hochstetteri. The sequence goes on along the minus strand of CM036910.1, from coordinate 14,327,052 downwards.
GAAATTTTATGTGTTTTAGATTGCTGGGTAGAATAAGAAGCTGCAAGCATGTCACTCTGTTACTAAATACTGATTCATGTCTGGAATAGTAGGATGAAATGATGTCTGGATGCTGTACACTCACCCATTTGAACCTCTCCACAACATCCTGCTCCTGGAAAGAATCAGGGTGACTCCAAGGCCTCTGCGTCCTGCGCCTCCATCTCAGGAGGGTGTGGAGCCATGGGGGCTGCCGTGAGGGTAGAGAAAGGGGTGCTCTCGTTACATCCTCGGACAGCTGGCACAGGAAAAGGAGGCAAACTGTATCACTGGCAAACCACAGTTTTGCTGATGTGATTCTTTCTCCTCAACTGCACTGGCTTTGAGGACTTGAGGTCATTTTTGTCTCCCCCCCCCCCCCAGTTGCAGACCTCCAGTGTAAGGGAAGAAACTGTATGTTTCTGTCGCCATAAATGGTAGTGTACAGCTCAAGAACACATGAAGATAAAACTGCCTTAACTGCAAAGGACACTTCTACTAGTATCATTCTAAATGCATGTTATTCTCTCTTACCGTTGATTTATTTGCCTCTAGCTAGCAATCTGTTAGAGCAGGAACTAAAACCCAAATGCAAGAGAAAAATTTCAGGACAATTAAATTTACATCTACTCTCCTCCTTAACCCCCTTCCCCCCTACCCCCCACCATGTTGAGCCTTTCTCACCACTGCATAATTTATGCAGCCTGTTAATTTGGCCCGTACAGCACAACAGCGTCACAAACTGCAGACTATAAAAGTAGTAGTCATGAATGGCAGGCAGCCTGCAGGCCCCTCCTGAGCAGCTACATTGGATGGGTGCCTGCTTTATCGTTTGATTCAAATATGACAGGATTTGTACTCCATGGCGTGCTGCCTCCTCCAGAACTGTACGTTGTTGCTCCCTCCCTGTTTCATAGTCCCTTATTGGCAGAGAGCTCGCTGGAGTACAATCTTCTCCCCGTTCATCACATCAAAGGCATTTGTTGTCATCTAATGCACAGAGTTCTCTTTCAGCAGCTTCACGAGCCCAAAGCTGCAATGCTTGATGCTGTCTGGTTAGAAGCAAATGTGAATGCTTTGTGTCCCCACAGCAAGTGGAAGAACACAGGCTTAACCTATCACTATGCACAAGTACCATGGTGTGATATTAAATACCTCTGCTATGGATGCTGCTTCCGTGTGCTGACGGCCTTGTAGGGAGCGCCTTCTCTCTGAACAACAGCTGCACCATCCTGGTCTGACAGCGCTTAGACACAACATGTCTCCCATGTTGTTGTCCTGATGCAATTGAAATGTATCTCTTTTTTGTCCTTGGCTCCTCTTCATCCCTCCATCTCTGATAAAACTGTTCACATGACTCGCATGAGGTCTCTCTCTCAAGCAGTCTTGTGATGCTGGTTTTCTTTGAAAGTCCAACACGCCATGATCCAAATTCACCCTTGGAGCAGCTCCATTGATTTCAGCTCATTTGGCACATACCCTCTAAAAACAGCCGAGATTTTTTTTCATAACTAAAGATGGAGAATTAAGCAATAAATCCAAAATTTCTGCTCTTACAAAGTTCTTTCAGTTAAGCAGGGTAATGAAGTGAGAGGGGTTTCATACAGGAACAGACCTCGACTTTGCTCCATGTCTGTAGCAGTTACTATTCTATATACCATTATGCCTTCAAGATTAAGCTGTCTGAGCAGTGTGGCTGAGTTGTGCTTGCTGCAGAAGCTGTGTGTTGACTGTCCTTGTTTTGCTACTTGCATTCTTAGCCCTGATGTGCTGGTGATGTCAGCATGGGGAGCTGTCTGTCCCTGTTTAAAGGATTCGATGAGTTGTAGCTGACAGACAGTAGTCTTGCCCGCAGGTCAACGCAGCCAGGGCAAACTGAGGAATCCAGCCTGAAATAGATTTCATCAATTACGTCCTGAGTAGCAACACACTGCACTTATGCTGGATGTGGACAGATAAAAGCCCCCCCCAGCAGGACTCGCTGTGCAGCTTCCTAGGACTAACACCCAACACACACTGTAAGGCGAAAGGGCTGAGAAAAATGCTGCCAGGGGCTGAGGGAACGAGCGTTGTTCTGTGCAACTGTTATGCTGACCCCAAGGTCCTTCTGTTTTCATTTGAATGCAGGATGTGAAATCTTCCCTTTGCTTCACTGTGCTGGTTTCTAAGAATAACGTTGTCTCTTTGAGCAAAAGGATTTTTAAAGCAAAAATGTGCTGGGAAGGCCGGAACAATTTCTGTGTCTTGTTGCAACCTTGCTACCCAGCCCTTGCATGGCCAGAAGGCTCTGACATACCTGAAATGCTTGATTTCTTGCACATGATTTTCCTTTGCAGTCTCCCGTTTGCCATAATCTGCTGAGTATCCAGCATCATGGCTCACAGTTTTCTCTTTGCTTTCACCTGTTCTTTGAGCCATTGGAACACAGCAACACTTTGGCTATGCTGTCCAGGCTTCAGAAAGGCTGCCTGGGTGCAACCTACGCCGTAAGCAGCTGGCTTTGCAAGCATTGTTTGCACTTCTGTACAAAGTTTCTTACCCCAAAAAGCACTTTATATTGCTATGGCCATGTTTATACAAATGGACTGCACAAAATCATCCAAGCATAGGTTATACGTTCAATTTAAAGGAATAGAAAGATAAAGGTGCAGGAAGTACAGAAAGTAAAATCACACATTCCAATTCACATGATTGTTATTTTAGGTACATTGGTGTCAAGTAGAGGGGAATTACTCTCTTATAAAGAAGGATTGTCCGACTTTTGCTAGTTGGCAAGAAGTTAGAAAGCATGGCAATGGCTCGTGGTTCTGAGTTTTGGGAAGAGTAAGTGTATTAGTGTCAGCAGGGGAAACGCCGTATCGAAACGTCCCGTGTGTACCCGTAATGCTTAGTGCTGTCCTCGGCAAGGAGGCAAGAGGAGAGCCCGCGCCTGGCTTGGGGCCGTTTTAAAGGAACGCCTCAGGCACCGCAGCTAACAGTCCGCTCGCTGCTGCCAGCGCGCACGGCACGTTTTACGACACCTATCCCAGTGGACTTACGCAGGTACACAGCGTGTCTGTACGCAGGCACAGGTACACCCACGTGTATCGCCAACGCGTTCGTAACGCTTGTGCGCGTACAGCACCGCTCCTCTCGGGTGCGCATGCACGCGTTAGGTGCTGGCATCCTGCAGGCAGCCTCTGCAGACATCGCCGGTCAGCAGGCCGCGGTGCGGGCTGCTCCCACTTAGACCAGTCAGGCAGCGAAGCCGGGGGACGCGGGGACCCAAGGCCGCCAGGCCCCGCCGCGGTCCCGCGTGCGGGTCCCTGCCTGTTTTGGCCCCGGGAGGGACCCGTCGTCGCGCGCACCGGAACCCGCCCCGGGCTGCGGCCTTTTTACCCAGCGCCCCTGCGCGCGCGGCCCGGCGCTAGACCCCGCCCCCTGCTCTGCGGAGGCCCCGCCCCGTGCCCCCGCCTGAATCAGCTGGTCTGCGCCCCGGGAGCGGTTGGAGGGAGTGCGGCGCCGGGGGAGGCGGCTGTCGGCGCGAGGGTGAGGGCGGCGGCGAGGAGGAAGAGGAGGGAGGTGCGGGGCAGCGCGCGCCTGGCCGTGGGCAAGAGTGGAGCCTGAGTCACGTGGCGCGCCGACCTGTGCGGGTGCGCGCGCGCGTGGGCACGTTCCCCTCGCCGCCCCCCGCTGGCCCCGTGCAGCCGTTAGTCACCGCGCGCTCCCGCGCTCCGCCAACGGCCTCTGGCGGCTGTCGGGTCCGCTGCTCGGCCCTGCTGGGGGCATCGCGTCGTGCTCTCTGCCCGGGAGCCGCTTTGGCAGGGTAGGGCAGCGCTGCCAGGGCCGCAGGGCAACAGGTGGGGAGCGTGGGGGCTCTGAGGAGCAGTGGGGGAAATGGCTGCCCTCCCCTGAAGCGAAACGGAGCGCGGCGCTACGGCGGGAACCTGGTTGGCCCGAGCGCCCTGGGCCGATCCGCGCGCTTCCTGCACCTCCCACACCTGAGCTTTAGGGCAGGAGGTGGTGTGCCGATGTGCGGCCCTAGTGATCAGGGAACAGGCCCCTTCTCACCCAGGGCGAGAGCTTGAGAAGCATCTCTGACTGAGGAGGCTCGCCACCCAACTTACCAAGAGGCTGGGAGAGCACAGGTGTTGAGATTTGTTACCGTAGGTTCCTAAAGGGCTCTTCCCTTTCCATAGGAAGACACCACCTAAACTTTAAATAGGTATGCCCTTTATCTCCTTCCGCTTCTGTTTCAAAGTCCTTTCTTGTTGCGTGACTTAGTGGCTCAGGAGTTAATGTTTCAACTCTCAGTATCTGTTGAGGGATAGTGCTATCAATATCAGTCCTAAGCAGTGTCCTTTACAGAGTATGTAGCATGCTGCCGTTCTCACAGACCTCCTCTTCCAGCACAAAAAGATTTAGTTGAGATGCTGGGGGGCAACTAGAATGGTCATAAATGATGAGTAGCTGATCTCTGTTGTCAAGCCTTTGCCCCTGCTGTTGTAGTGCAGCCACTTATAAAGCTAGCTATATTTGTAATATTTCGGTTTCTGTGAAGCTATCCATTTTCAGAAGCACTTGCAAATGTGCTAGGTTATGAAGGTGTAAATGAGAAGGGGGATATTCAGAAGGTTTTTTTAGTCTCATGAGTTTGGTAAGTTTTAAATTACTAGTTATGTGCTATAGCAGATAGCTTTCAGCTGTGTTTGCTTAGCTGATATAATGCTCTTTTGCTGTTGTGTTGGGGTTTTTTTCTCCTCTGATGCCTTTACTCCTATTTCTTGCTTGCTGCCATCATTCATTCACTGGAACTGGCATTAAAAGCTTTGAGCCCACATCTGAAGGGATTGCTGCTGTCTTTTAGTAGCAAGCTGTTTCATTCTGCTCCAAGTAGATCTTCATACGATGTTTAAAACAGTGTTTGTAGCCAGTCAGTGCTGACCAAAACAAAAGGCCTTCTTGAAATGGTAGCATGGTACCTGTGAAGTGCAGTTAGCAGTAACAAAGGATGATACATAAGTGGACAAGACTAATGTTGATGTCTGGTTTGAATTGGGAAACTTGAAGGTAGTATCTTTAAGAACTTGAGTATATACATTTGTATTACAAACCTCTGGTCTTCGTACTGAAAAATATTGCTAGATATGGTGCAACAAATTATGAAAAAAAAAAGTTTGTAAATATACAAGGTAACGTGTCTGGAAGTTGTAGAAGTATTTGTAGCATTTATTAGCTGTTGCAGGTGAATAAGCACATGGGTCTGATGGGAGCTCAGGTATTTCTGAAAGTCAGGGCCATACCAGTTGTTCCTGTTCAGCTTTGACTGTCAGGTTACTTTTATACCTCTGATAGTACTGAATAATCAATGTCCAGTAAAGAATGCAGTCCCATAGTTACGATAATATTGTTTATTCCGCATCACCCCTGCTGTAGCAGTTATTACGGTGTGGTAGCGTTTGATTTCTGGAGGATTTGAATTAGCGTTCTGCTCTGTATGTGGAAAGTATGACATCAGTGCCATGCGAGTGACCATCTGTCTGTAACACAAATCCATTGCATAATTTGGCGCTATTTGGCACACTTTGCTTTTTATCTCTTGCAGTGGTGAAGCAAAAGTGTAGAAAGTAAGTCTATGGGCAGAGCAGTGCAGGGGCTAGTATGATACTGTTCTGTACCAGGAGAATCACATATTGTGCCTGGCTGTTTGCTTCTGTGAACATTAAACCTAATAACTATTCAGGTAATCTCAGTAGAAAAGAAATAATGTCTATGTGGTGCTGCAATGTTGTATTCTGTTAATGGGAAATGAGGTGGAAATCAGCAAGGAAAATTGTCTGTATCTATTGGAGGAAGAAACTTTTTATTTATAAGTACTTGGTTTGTAAGTGTGACCAAAGGACTTGCATTTGTATTAGCTGTGAATTGTGCTGCTCTAGGAGTGAATGAAAACTTGCATGGAACTTGAAAGTTATTTCTAGATGTCTTAAAAGATGTCTTGATTATGGAAAGAAAACAGTTTGATTATGACTTTCCCTAATATGCATAGCAGTGCAACTTTGTGTGATTTTGGGAAAAGAAAACGTATTGCCACAGTCTTATCACTCTCTTAATTTCTAGTCCACTGCCATTGCAGGTTTCTTACTTAACTATTGCAGAAATAATTTTTCAGTTGAGCCTTGGAGGGAGATTGTGCAGAACAGTAAATGGGATGCCTGATTTTAACATTTTGTTATAAAGTTTTCACGAGAATTACAGTAAATTTTCCTGCAGTTGAAGTGAAGCTCATGAGAAGGACATAAATTCTTTTAGTCCTTTAAAAAAACCAAATCCCTAAATGATAGAAACAAAGGATTTTATGCCTCACCTCCCTGATCTTGAATAAATATATACAATGTAAATTATACAATTGCTGATACTTTGGTGACTATCAAAGCTCCCATCTCTTCATCTGATTTGCTGATCCATTGGATGTTTATGTGTGAGGCTATAGTTCTTCATAAAGATATGCCAGCATTTTCAAGAAAAGGAATTGCAGGGTTAGGTGGTTTTGAGTGGGTTTTAAAAAACCCCTCAATAAACCAAACACAAATGTACTTACTCTGAGCTGGAATGCATCACAAAGTTAAAAGTTCCAAAAATAATGCTTTTGTTTTCCTTTGATGTTTCGTCAACACCTTTGTTACTGAAGTGTTCTAAGACAGTTTCCTTGTATTTGTGAGAGCTCTGTTGTTGTGGGTGGGGTTTTTTCTTAGTTGAGAAAGGAGAGACGGAAGTGTCTTGAAAGCACTGTCTAGTGACAAGTGTGGCTTTGTGTGTCTGTTCCTAGAAAGTATGTTCTGATTTTTTTAGAGCAAGGTATGTATGACTTGCCACAATACTGTTCTACTGTATTAAGTTGTTTTCATGTTTTTGTGGCTCTTTTGTGTTGTTACGATATGTTCTTTGTCGATCTTGAAGCCTAAATCACTATTTTTAGTGCTCCATTTTGGAAAAGTGATAATATTTGGTATGATGTGTTCTTGTTTCTGTCTGTAAAGGTCTGCTTGGTACTTCATTATTCAAAACAGTCTAGTGAAAGTGTTGGGATTTATGTTAGTTATTAATCAACTTGATAATTACTGTTTCCAAGTGTGAATTATAACTTCTGTGTGCAATTTACAGGTTTGCATATGTTGTTTCTAGTAATCAGGACTGGCCATATATTATTTCTATTTTCTGTATGTAAGACTACTCATTCTGGATTTTTTCTGAGAGATGTATTGTCTTAAACCATTATATTAATTCCTTTTCTGGTTTTATTACAGTGGCTATTGGGCAACACCTACAATAAAGCAAAAGGGTCTAAAAATGTTTCACACACACATTCATTTGAATAAATATGATTACATGCCTGCATTAATGTATCTAAAATTTTCAATACTTCATCTAGTAAGGCAGGAAATCAACGAAAATTACATTTCTTTCAATATTAAAAGTCCAAACAGATTAACTGTAGCTTTGTTTTATTTCAAGAGAAGTAATACAAAAGTATCTTCATGGAGATATTAAAGTGAGGGTAAACTTGCAAAACTCAAAATCCAAAAAGATAAAAGTGTCTATAAAGCAGCTACTCTTTTCTCTTCGGCTTCTGTGGTCTTATCATATCCCCATAGAGAGTCTGCTACCAGTCTGCATGAAGAAATATTTTGGACTCTTAATTGGCTTTCTGCGTGGGCTTTAATTGAAGTGTGCCTTTTAATCCTAGTATGTGCTTTGATTCTGGAATAGAGTTACAAATCAACTTTTTAACTGCTTTTTGGTCATACAGATCCATTTACCTTAGAACTCTACAATCAAGCTGAATTTATATCTTGAATTAGACTGAAAATGGATCAGTTACCCTGCTTTGAAGTTTCTTGAGTGGTATACTGAGAATTATAGTGAGGGATTGATGTTAATTTCTGCCTTTGAACTAGGTTTTGTTCAGTATGTCCTTACAACAGACCTATTGTGAGATGAGAAGGTAGGACGAGTCAGGCTGTTTAGCTTTTGTCTGCCAACTCGGTGTGAGCAAGCTAAATACTTCAACCACCCTAGTGTTGTGGAAGTGGTTATTTATTTAACATGGGATCTAAAGCTGCTGCTTGTTTATTAGTGTGTGTGTGTTGACTTAATGTTACTTGCAATTAAATGGCTGTTTTTTATGTTTTACAGTTTGTGGAAATTACATTGTTCCTTTTGAAAGAGGAGTGATTAGGTGGTGATGGAGTGCTGCCACTGACAGATGGACTCACAGGAAAGAAGGTGAGAGTGAGCAGCTAGGGGAAGCTCTCTGAAATATGCCAGCTCGTGATCATCCTGTGAAATTACTGTTTGTGTACTCTTTATGTAACTTACACTGTAAGGGAAGAAGAGAAGTAACTGCTTCAGTTTCAGTTATGTCTGGAACTCTCAACTTACTTCAGCAGTAACTTTTTTAAAGTTGATTGTTGAAACTTGTGGAGAGATAGCTATAGGCTGGAAACTTAAAAAGAACATTCTCTGATAAAAGAGTAACCTGTAGCTGTGAATTTTTATTCTGGAGCAACAGACGTGTTGTAGACTATTCTTTTGCTCCTTGTTTCTTCCACTAAGCAACCTGACAGAGGTCAGATGTTTTTGCGATAAGTCCTGGTATGTGACTGCCTGAATTTGTCCTAAAATGTTCTCTGAAGACTTATTAACTTATAAAAGCCTGAATGTCAAGCTTTGGGCTGAATTTGATGCACTGTGTGGTCATGAAAACTCTGCAGTGTCATATTGTGTCCCATTTAAGTAAAATCTGTATCTTAATTTTAGCTAAATGTCCTAACTGTGATGTTGGATTTTTCTAACCTTTTTTTTTTCTGGTCTATGTATTACTCTGTTTCTTTTTAATTTACTTCTATATTAAACACAAATCCTGTGTAGTTAAAATGCAAGATGGATTCTGTTTTTAATACTGTATATGTTGTTTGGATCAAGTCACTTATGTGACTTTTAGAAGAGTTCCTGACTGTCTCCTTTTTGTTGATCCCCCCCCCTTGTTACGCACAAAATATGGGGGTGTGTGCAGGAGCTAAGAGATAAAATTGCATCACTTAGTAATTGCCATCCTGAATGTTTCAGAGGCAGCTTGTGAAAAGGAGTTGTTTATCCTAGGCACCACAAATGCTACCCTAGCAAAATTTTTAGTTTAAGAAATCTGTAGTGTGCATGAATAGTGCCTTACAGCTCTTGAATGTGCTAGTTGCATAAATTGTCCACAATGCAGCCTATCAGACTCTCTTTCTCTGGGTTTGCTTCAGTGTTGGAATACATTTGGGGTTTTGTGCCTTTGCCTCCAGACAAAGATTGCCCTTGCATCAAAGCTCACTACCTTTTACATTTGACTTCACAAGTTCATGCAAAGCTAGAACAACTGCTTTATGTGGGGAGTGAATGACGTGATTCTTGGCAAATAAGGAGCTAAACCTACTTTTTCCTGTAGGGTAGAGAAGGATCTATTTTATATCACGTTTTAAATGAATTTAAAGAAAACTCTTAATTAAACTTAAAATACTGTCAGTCTAGATTGATGTTTAAAAATACTTTTTGTGTTTCTTTAGATCAAGTGATTGCAAAATTTTTAAAACTCTGCTGCTTGTCAAAGGAATTTATTTCTGCTGAATGGAAGAAGTTGCTGGCTGAATGTTTAAACCAGAGTTTGTTGAAGAGTCAAATCAGCTTTGGATAGTTGCAGTCACTCCTGCTAGCCAGATACTCCCTTTGTGTTTCAGAATCTTTTTTTGTTGTGTGTTTTTTGGGGGTTTTTGTTCATTTGATGGGAATGGCTGACTCACTGGAATCTGAGAAACTCATTAGGAGTTAAGGGGAAAAAAATCCCAACCAAAACATTTTTTTCCTCTCAGTGTAGAAATGAGACTATATAAAGGTTGAGCACCTATAGGTGTAGTGTTTTGATAACACTGAATGAGAGGAATTGGCTCATGGTAAAATCTGCACACATAATATCCTTTGCTTAGTTACTTACTCTAAAAGTTGATGTTATTTGAGACGTTTATGTGTATTTCAGGCATACTTGATATTCTGTCTAGCTGATAAAAACATGGTTGTAAGGCTGTTTTTCTTGCATTTTGATTTCCAAAAGCTGAATAAAACAAAGCATGAATAATAAAGTAGAGATGTACCTTCTGCTTTCTAACACAGGAAGAGTTAACGTTATGAAGATCACTGTTCAGATAGGAACAGAGTTGCTTACATGTGGGTAGAACTGATGCAATGATCTCTCTCAGCATACAATGGCAGAATTGTGTATTAATTTCATCTCCTTGTTGTGAGCAGCAAATACAATATATAAAGGCACAATCAGTTGTGAATAAGTATATTTAAGTGTACTAGTGACATGATCAGCTGATTTTTTTAGGCAGTAATATACAAATGTAAAAGAAAATTACTTCAAATAGAAGATACTAATTTTTCATTTAAATAACATTAAAATTAAGGTTACTGAATTGTAAACAAAGTATGTTGACTTCCTGAAATCAAAACTAATGCCCAAACTTTTAAGCCTTTCCTACATATGTGAAAGGGAAGCTATGTCTCATTGAACCATAGAAAACTTCAAGCTGATTCTGTATTTCCTCCTATTTTTTTGTAGCTCAGAAGAGGCAGAAGGAGCCAAAGAGAGAGGCCTGGTCTATGTTTGGAAGGCTGGTTCCTGCTCTGTAACTCCAGAAAGGCTTCCAGGCCTCAGTGGAAAGACTGTATTACAGGCAGCCCTTGGAACACATCATGGGTTACTTCTAACTGAAGGTAGTAAATGTCTTAATGCTGAAGATTTGAGGCAATAACAGACTTGAGTTACAGTCAAGTTTTCTTAATTTAGGTTTTTTTCATTCTGTGTCTCATACACAACTTTCAAACAGATTTTTAATTTTGACAGTATTTCCCTCTTAGTTACAAGTTACTTAAAACTGTTGGAATAGAAATTAGATGCATAGTGTCGTCTTCCATACTCTTAACAATGGCTCTGGATTTCCTGTTTAAAGATGGTAATTAATCAGCGCCATGCTAACTCAAAATGATGCCTTTCATTCAAAAAAGACAGTACAGCAAGAGGTTCTCTTGATGTGCAAGAGCTTTAATTTCTGTGTGCTTGTGGAAGAGTGTGTAGCTGATAGATGCGTTAGAGTGAGTCTTGGTTTGTGAGCAAGCAGCTACTGTGAATTCGAGTGTTTCTAAAAGCCAGTGTTTGCATAGCTTGGTCCTTACTTGTACTGATCACTGGGCATACAGTTGAAACACTAATCTGGAAGTTGCTGCTTTGATTTTTCTCTGCTGTTTGTGGAGGAAAGATTCCAGTTTATTGGTGAGCCTGCTATGAGCACCTCTGCTCTGTTTGAGTAGTTGGAGCTCCAGTGTTTTTAGAACATGCTTCTTTCATGATTAAAAGGACATTTTGCATGTGTATTCTTGACTCATTAAATGTGTTACACTTTGTGGATATGACTTGCCATTTGTCTTTCACTGTGTAAACAACTGTTCATTTTAAAAATAGATTTCTGCTTTCCTTTAGAATTAGCAAAGTCACTTGACCTGGCATTGCAGCAGTCTTTTCTGGTAAAGGTAATAAAATTTTGGAGATGCTGCAGTACAATGTCAAACCTGTGGCAATACATGGACTCACACCCCCTTTCTACCTGACAATCTGTTTTTACTTTAGGGTGGCAAATAGTACAGTTTGGTGATGCTAGACCTCTGTATGGAAAGATTAGCTCTGTGCTTTGTTATACTCTTCAAGCATAGTAGTATGTCCTTAATATGTTTTATGGTCTTGATGTAGAAAGGATCAATAAATACACTTGGGTATAGTGGAATTTTAGCAGAAGAGCGTTACATAGTTGAACAGTGCATGCATTGCATTCACATGGAAATGTTCATGTGAGGTGTAGAACAGCAGCAATAGTAGTGAGCAACTAGCAGTCTCCATATATCAATATCCATGGTTTTGCTGAGCCTAGAGTAAGCTAAAAATTAGTATCTGTCTACCTGAATCTCTCTTCAAATTTTGGTATTGGTTTAACTTCACTAGATTCATGTTACTTTGTGGGGTTTTTATTGTGTGTTTGTTTTCCCTCCCAGGTGGAGAGGTTTACAGTATTGGAAAACTGCCCTGGAGATCAGGACCGGAGTCATCATGTGCTGACAGTCCTATCTTAGAGAATACGTTGCTTGGGCATCATATTATTACAGTGGCAGCTGGAAGTTTCCATAATGGAGCTGTGACAGAAAGCGGAGTGGTGTATATGTGGGGGGACAATTCTGCTGGCCAGTGTGCAGTTGCTAATCAGCCATGTGTGCCAGAGCCACAACCCATCAGCATTTCTGATTGTGAAAACAGTCCACTGTTATCAGTAAGGATTTTGCAGCTAGCATGCGGAGAGGAACACACGCTGGCACTATCACTAAGCAGAGAGATATGGGCTTGGGGGAGCGGATGCCAGCTCGGTCTCATAACAACAACTTTCCCAGTGACAAAGCCGCAGAAGGTAGAGCACCTGGCAGGACGTGTTGTGCTCCAAATTGCTTGTGGAGCCTACCACAGCCTGGCTCTGGTACAATGTCTCCCTGTTCAGGAAATGAAGCCTATCCCAGAGAGGTGCAATCATTGCAGTCAACTCCTCATTACCATGACCGACAAGGAAGATCATGTAATCATTTCAGATAGTCATTGTTGCCCGCTGGGTGTAGCACTGTCAGGTAACCAACCAGAAAGCCATGTCTTCTGTCCCTCATTGGAGAGTCTAGAAGGAAGAAGTGTAACTGGTGGCCAAAGTGACAACTATCAGAAACCACTTGTGGAAGAAAAGACACTTGTTGCTTTAGAATCTGATGGAACAAGTATGCTTTTCAGCAACGATGGACAGGAAGACAGTGGAATTTCAAGTCCTGGAAATACTCTGTTTGCAGAAAAAAAAGAAGTGAGAGAGTACGTAATCAGTTTATCAGGTCACTCAGTAAATGAGGTTCTGGAGAAAAAGATCTGCACAGAAACGGAGCAGGTTGGTAGCTAGTCGCTAGCATTTACTTTGCTGTTCTCCTCTCTATGTGTGATCCTGTTACTCTTTTCACAAATCAAAAAATCTGTTACTGTAATGTAGCTGTGGTGTTCGGGTAGTTTTAAAGTGTTTCTTCTCTGTCATGGTTTTCAACTTTGAAGTGGAAGAGTTTTTGTCATCCATCCCTATTCAACTGTAACCATTTAATGTGAGCACCCTTGGCAGTGCTACAGTCTCTCCTCTTCATGGTTCAGGGTTACCAGAACTACCTAAGCTGGCTTCCCGTCTAGCTGTTTCATGATGCATGGGTTTCCTATTTGTGTGGGGCATTACCTGATAATTATCCAATTTACTTTTAAGGTAAAACTTGCTTTTCTATGTGTGGAACAAATCCCTTGCAAATCTGTTGAATTTCTCAATCAGTTAAACATTCTAGGATTGCAAGTAAAGATTGTAAAAGTACTGTTAAAGTGTTGGCCCAAAGGCTTCTAACATTAAGCATGTAGGGGTAGCATCAACTTATAAACAGGGATGGGAAATGTATAAATTGGCTTTGTGACGTGGAAAATGGTTCAACAACAGTTTTCATGCTATGGCAGAGCAGAAAAGTAATAATTTCTCAATAAGCATCGTAAAATGCTTGATAAGAAGGTTCAAAAGCTGTTCCCAGCTCCCTGCCAATATATTGCATTTTCCACTATTTTGGAAAAAACCCAACTTTTTTTGAGGTGGGAGGGAAAGAAGATAGAGCCCAAAAGCTGTGAGAAAACTAGTCCAGAATCTTAGCAGTCCCTTAGCAGTGAAGTCTTAGCAGTACCTGTGTAAGCACTGTCGTGCTGGGTGGCTTATGGTAAAGGTAATGTCTGTAAGAAACATGGCCACTGTGTGGCTTGATATGCAGAATTCACAGCAGAATTCTGAAAGCTGCTTTTGTCTTTTCAAGCTTGTGTAGATATCAAGTTCTTAGGTTTGTTTTTTAATAAACATTGTGTGAGCACAGATTTACTTCCTTTTGCTTTTTGCTAATGCACATGCATTCTAGCAGTTGTGTGTGTCTTGGACTCATGCAAGAACTGCTGTTAGGAAAGTACTGGAATACATATTTTAGGACTCCCTTTCTCAAGTCCTTGTTCCTGGAGTATTTCCAGGGTGCTGCTTCCCTTGCGCAGTTCCAGGAGTAAACAAGCCTGGGATTGGTTTACTGAGTGTATGCTCAATTGTGTAAACATGTCAAGAGCAGACAGGAGGAACCTAATGTAATGTTTCAGCATTAGTAAAATCCTTTGCTTTCCTACACAAGTCGAGTTTGCTTTTCTGTATTGCCAGGCATGCATCTCTCATACAGGAATAAACCACGAGTGAATAGGACCAATCCCAATCCTTTAGCCTAGTTTTTCACAAAGAAGTCAAAGATTGTTTTCCTTCTAGCAGGATAAAACAAACTATAATATTTGTAGTAAAATATAGGAAAAATATTTATAGTTTCCACCGTGCATTAGGTGGGAAAATAGGACTTTGCTGTCTTCATTTTAACATTCAAACTATTTGGCAAATATAATTTTGTGCGTTATTACTTATGTGGTAAATTGATTGCTATTATAGGTAGTCATGTGCTGGTACTAATGGTGTCTTCAGTCAATTTGTCCCAAGTGTGACTTGATGATTATTAACTAAGCTTTATATGGCTACAAGAGTCATGTAAGAGGACATGTAGCTCGGAATGGTCTTAAGACAGACCTTGCAAAATTAATGCATGAATCAGTTTTCCTATGAACATGTTGAAGGGTGAACATATCTCCCTGTAAATACCACATGCTCACTGATGCACTTTAATTGGTGGCAAAGAAGTTTGTAGTCAGTCTAAAATTAAATCCCTTCTTATATTTCTTTGCAGATATCCATTATTTTGGTATTAAAAAAACCCCAAACAGACCCACAGTCTCACATGAATGAGTTACAAGACAAGTGCAATGGACAAAACCCAATTCATGTAGAGCTTGGTCCTAACTTAAAAAGATGTGATTCTGAGGAACACCTATGTGTAAAAAGCTTCTTTATAATGTCTTGTTCAGTATAGCACACAATTTGAACAGTGAATATCATCATCGTACTGTTATGTGCTGTCTGGTATGACAGTCTTCAATTTTTCTTTGGTTTTAGCCTTCTCAAGAAGAACAACTCAGTGCTTGTATCCCTGGCCCTCCAGGTACCAGCACATCTGCCTTGAACAGCTTGGTGGCCTCTTGTGCATCAGCAGTTGGTGTGAGAGTAGCTGCTACATATGAAGCTGGAGCATTGTCTCTAAAGAAAGTAATGAACTTCTATGGCACTCCTTCAAGTGAACCGGCATCTCAGTCTGGTGGTGGTTCCCCAGGGCCTGAAGCTCTGAAAGACAGTCGAGAGGAGCAGGTCAGACTGGAATCCATGCAGGGGAAGAAGAGTTCCAGTTTAGTAGATATCAGAGAAGAGGAAGCTGAAGGAGGGAGTCGAAGACTTTCCCTACCTGGCTTGTTGTCACAAGGTAAAAAAAAATACACTGGTAAAACCAAGGGACTGGAAAAAATTGATAGTAATGTGGAGGTTTATACCTGGAAATAAGACATTTATAAATCTAATCACCTACTAAAGGATAGGAATTATAAACTGTATTTTAGGACTTGAAGGTGGCGGAGGGCGTGAAGGCTAGCAGATACTGCACACTAAGAAAACTGAAAGCATAGTGGGTTTAGGAATGTTCTTTATTGGTAAAGTGGGCACACTGTAGTAGTCTGGGCATCTTACTGCAGACTGATGGCAAGCTATCTTTCATAAACTGCGGAGCAGATAAAAATCTGCATGGCCTGTAATCCCTGCTGCACTGAGCTGGTTTTGAGCCAGGGAGATAAAAATATTCCAGTTCCCACAGCCAAACTTTAATGTTGATGACCTTCTTCCCTCAGATTTTAGTGGTGTTAATCGCTCTGAATGTGTGGGTGCATGGTTTAGTTCCGTATTGATCTTGGATCTGAGGGGAGATTTTAGGAAGTACTGAAATCTTCTGTTCACTGTGAGGATGTATTTTCTTTCCAAACATACTTTAAAAAATGTATAGTTTGTTTTGGTTTATTTGCTTCAGTGTAACTATAGTTCTCATATCCTTTAATAGCTGGTAAAAATTAGTTGGAATCTGTCTACTTCTAGTGCGTGTTACTTCTGTGTATCGGTAACTTAATCTTCTTGCATGTCAACCTTTGCTCTCAGTCTTAAGACCTTTAAGAAGTCTTGATCAGATACCTCAAACGGTACTGTTACTGTGTAGCACAGTCTGATATACTTACCTAAAATGATGAGCAAATTTCCTATCTCTTGGCCTGTTTTCAGTTTCTCCTAGGCTCTTACGGAAGGTAGGGCGGGCAAAGATGAGAACTGTAGCTCTGACTCCAACCTACAGTGGTGAGGCTGATGCTCTTTTACCCTCTCTAAGAACGGAGGTATGGAGCTGGGGAAAAGGGAAGGATGGACAGCTAGGACATGGTGATGTTCTGCCAAGGTGAGAATTCTTTCATAGAAGTTTAGTAGGTTGTTGATCACCTGCCTTGCATTGTGTTCTTGTGTTGTGACCCAAGTTTCTCCAAGTAACATGTCTTATGCTCTACTGTTACTGAACATCAATCAGTTATGACTTCTCCCATTTTAAGTTTTGGTGATATTTTGACTTTGTCCAAATTGTGGTGAGATTTATCATCAACTTTTGCCCTTCACACCCTTTTTGGCTAAGCTGGTTTAGTAACGAGATCCATGTATGTTTGTTTTGGGGAAAAAACAAATTTGAAATTTATCTTTTGTCTTAAGAATACTTCTATAACTCTGAATATTTTTTTTCTTCTTTTCCCCTCCCCTCGTGTTCTGGGGATTGACAGGCTTCAACCACTATGTGTGAAAAGCCTAGATGGCAAAGAAGTGATTCACCTCTCTGCTGGTGGCCATCATTCCTTAGCACTCACTGCCAAATCCCAGGTAGAAGTGATTGCTGTCATTTACTGCTTGTCTGTCAAGATACATGTTTGCACACTGGATGTGTTGTACTGCTACTCAGTACATGCCCATGTATATAAGCTTACTTCTCATGTCTAGTTGTGTTTCTTGCAGGTGTATTCATGGGGCAGTAATACCTCTGGCCAGCTTGGTCACTCAAACTCCCCAACAACAGTCCCTCGTCTTGCAAAGGTACTTTCTGTTTTCTGTATTTTTCTTCTTTCGCTTTAGGGTGCTTCTTAAACAGATGAGTGTGAAGTCATTTCTAAAAACTGATCTTGATTAGGTATGTGTGCTATAGACTAATAGAGCCCTTGGTTTCTTTGGCTTAAACTGTGAATATGATCCACAGATGAACTTGTAAAAAAATCTTCCCAAAAATCCTTTGCAATAAAACTGATTTAAAAATAAAACTGATTTATAACTTAAAGGCAAAGCATCAGCCATTAGAAATAAGTCTGGAAAGAAATAAATTTCAGTATACATGCAAGAAATTTATGGTTATGAAACACTGCAGCTGGAAAATTACCAGTTATTGCAATACTTTTTCTTGGCAGGTGTATTACATGCATGTGTGCCTAGAAGAGTTGAGTACTGTCCTCCCAGCTTCAGGTGATGTTTTCTAATGTCTCTTCCTTCCTTGTGAATTTCAGGTGTGTGGTGATGGTGTTTGGAGTACAGCAGCAGGACTAGATTATTCCCTGTTCTTAGCAGATGAGGAAGACTTTCAACCTGGATTATATTACAGTGGCCAGGAGACAACACCAGAAAATAATTTGTATGAAAATAGCTGTACTAAGAGTCCGGTTTTGTTACTATCCTGTAGTAAGGTGAGTGGTATTTCTTTTCAATTAATCCAAATTATACTGATGGTTTTGGAAATAGCACCGTGCTGCTTGTTCAACTAGCTTTAAGGGTGTCAAGTTACTAGTTCCTAGTGGTCAAATCAGTAGTGCAGTTTATAGAGGGCAGAGAGGAGGCCTAATCAGTATTGTTCTCTTCCCTGCCTGTTTCTGAGTCTTTACTTCCGTCTGAAGGACAAGCGTGTCTGATTAATCTCCTTCCGTGTGTGCATGTTGCAAAAGTGCATCCATATATTGTGCTCCATTTTCACAAGTCTTATGTTTGTTCTTCACTGCAACTGCTCTTCATTTTCCTGTTGTTTCTCAAGTGTCCGAGAGCACTGCCTGCTCTATTTCATTCTGCTTCCTATGCATGTTTCTTACGAGTTGGCAGAAGGTCCCCATGAGTTCTGCACCATCTCTTTCCCTCCCCTCCCTTTCTCTCCTGGGTGTAGAAGGGTAACTGAGATAAAGCACCAAAATGTGTATTTTCACATTAACCATAGAATCACAGACTGGTCTGGGTTGGAAGGGACCCCAAGGATCATGCAGTTCCAACCCCCTGCCCCCAGCAGGGCCACCAACCTCCAGGCCTGGCTCTACACAAGGTTGCCCAGGGCCCCATTCAATCTGTCCTTGAACACCTCCAGGGATGGGCATCCACCACCTCTCTGGGCAGCCTGTTCTAGCACCTCACCGCTCTCTCTGTAAAAAAAACTTGCCCCTAATATCTAATCTAAACCTTCCCTCCTGTAGCTTTAGTGTGAGAGAGAGGATGTGCCCCTCTGCAATTTTTTTTCAGCAAGCTGAATTTCATATCTGCGTTCAAGTTGGTATGTGGTGTGGGAGTGTGTACTCTGACTGCACGCCTGCTTTCAAGTTGGCTGTATGATCTCAGACCAGCTTTTGTTTTGAAGGTAACAAAAAGGAGATGGTTAGGGTAGAAAGCGGCTCTTTGTCTCAGCTCTGGTGGGTCTCATTGCTACTTGCCTTGATTAAGCAGAATAGCGGTTGGAGAGGGGTGTTTGAGGGACAGGGATTTACACACTGGGGGCCGTGCATATGCATGCCTCTGTGCACAAACACACATGCACTTATATTCCTTCTGGAAGATTGTTGCTAGCTGTTCCTTTCTCTTGCAGGGTAAATTATAAGGTGTTTAAAAGTAAAATAGATGTTGTACTTGGTGACTTGGTCTAGTGTTGGACCTACTAGGACTGGGTAGATGGTTGGACTCAATCTTGAAAGTCTTTTCCAATCAAAACCATTCTGCTTCTACAAATTGGTCTGTGGACTGCTTGTGGAATAACTCTGGCTCAATGTTTCTAAGGAGTTCTCTGTTCAGCAATGAAGGGAATTAGTAGAGCTCAAACAGTGAACTAATGTGTGGTGTTGCATGTGAACCAGAATTCGTGAGGAACCAGGATACATCAGTGGCACGTGTGAGAAGAATTTAAGAATTTTGCTTCCAACTGCTGTGGAAAGCAAATACCTACTAATACCACTTGTGGTGTTAATGTATTTATTAGCATTAGTCCCAGTTACTGCTACTGTAATATTACTTTTATCAATAAATTGACATCTTTCAGCTCCAGAAAGGACTGTAGTTCAGAGCACAGTCATAATATTAAAGCCTTGTTTATTCTCACTTCCTATCTAATAGGAGAGATAGCTGATGTAATGATACTATTTAATACCAACGTTGTTGATGTAAGCATGAAGTATATGGCAGTACTAAAAACGACTGAACTTAAGGTGGTTCTCTGTAAGCTTGGAGTGGTTGTATAAGTCACCTTAACAGATGGTCTACTTATTGTTTCTTGGGCTCTGTCAGTGCCGGGAAAATGAACAGCATTGACTATGTATGTGTCTTGTAGCTTTATTGTTCCTGTATTAAACAGTATGGAATGGATTGTTTATCGCTGTAGGTAATGAAAACTTAGTGCTCCTGAAGATGTGCTTTATTCTGCATCGCCTGGAGTATAAAAAGAAAAATTATTAAAAATGTGTGGTTTTTTTTACTTTTCTCTTTTTCATCTTCCAGATAGGGTACATAAGCAATGTGATAGCTGGTGGTGACAACTGCTTGGTCTTGGTAGACAAAAACGTAATGGGATATATTGCCAGTTTGCATGAGTTGGCTTCTACTGAGAGAAGGTTTTATTTCAAACTGAGTGAGATCAAATCTCAGGTTCTTAGACCTCTTTTAGGTTTAGGTAAGAACTTACTTTAATATTTTCTTTGACATTATTTCTCCTACATTCCACAACAAATTCGTTTATGCAAACTTTACATGTATTTATATTTTTTTCAAAGCAAAAGCTAAAGTCTTACTCTTCTCCCCTGTTGG
The DNA here is from genome assembly GCA_020800305.1 of Porphyrio hochstetteri. Taxonomy (NCBI): domain Eukaryota; kingdom Metazoa; phylum Chordata; class Aves; order Gruiformes; family Rallidae; genus Porphyrio; species Porphyrio hochstetteri. Next base: position 14,306,788 of record CM036910.1, on the reverse strand, counting down.
GATGAACTGGTAAAATATACCTGCATTTTGACATCTGCATTTGTTCTTAATATTTATACTTTTCCTGGCTGTTTCACATGAAGTAACCTCATTATTTGAGCTGTATTTAATTTAAAATTGTTGAATTCCTGATTCTGCATAATGCAGAAATTGCCAATAAAGCATCTAAACAGCACCTTCTGATAATTCTCTTTACAAGAGAGAAGCAGCTATTAATAAGGTAAGCTAAAGTGCTTTCTGGTCTGTTACAGATAATTTGGGCAATGCAAATGCAATCCAGTTGTTGCAGGAAATGGCAAGCAGGTTCAGCAAGCTATGCTATCTCATCGGTCAACATGGAGCTTCTTTAAGTAGCTTTCTTCATGGAGTAAAAGAAGCCAGGAGTTTGGCCATCCTGAAGCATTCCAGTCTCTTTTTGGATAGTTACACCGAGCAAGTATCCAATTGCCTCTCACCTTGAGTCTCTGCAGGCTTAATCTATTGACTGCTAGCCCTGAGTTAGGGGAAAGCAGGCAATAAGGAAAGCCACTTAAGTAACTGTTGTGCAGGTTGTATTCTTGCAATTTAAAATGTATGGAGAGCTTTACACAAGCTAATTCTATATATTACAAAATCTTCACCAGTGGAGCACGCTGAACAGCTTCAGCTTCCCTAATGCAAAGCTATGTACAAACTCCCTCTTTGGTTGCTATTGAAAAGTGGCATGCTCGTTACTTAATAGTAAGGATATTGTAATATAATGTAATAGAATTACCATGGCTAGGCCACTAAGTAAAGCTGCCTTTTCAGTAGTTAACTAAATTTGTCTTCCAGAAGAACAACTCTCTTGTCCCAGTATCTGCTAAATAGCTAGTGTTGCACCTTCCACCCAAAAAGCAGAGCTGCTTTAGTGCTCAGAATTAAGTCTGAATTATCCTGGTTATTATTTTTATTAGCTTAATGCTTTTGGGAGAGTAAGTCTATGCAGTCGCACTGTTTGGTGTCTTTCTCCTTAATAACTTTGTAGTTGCTGGTTAATTTCGTACAAATGTAGGGGAAGTCTCACTGTGCTTTATACCTATAGGCTTCTGTGAAAAATACTAGCTTGACCATGGGAGAGTCTAAAAATGTCCTCTCTGACTGTAGTTGTGGTTATCAGACATCTGTAAGGCAACAAGTCTTCAAGATCATGAATGTCAGTTGAGGCAGTAGCATTTTTAATGTGCAGCTAGTTGCACTTTGTTCTAACACAAGCACAGCAGTTACCGCTTTCTCTTTCACTGGCTCACTGATAAACTTATGCCATATCACCTTACAAGAAGTTTTCTTCTCCATTTATCAAATAACTCTGTATTTTCTACGTTTCTTGCTTAAGTTTTCTTGTAATCTAGATTTCCAGAATTGGTTCTTATTACTCAGATTAGGAAGGTTTAATTTCTGTTTCTTCCCTGTTGAGGACCGAAATATCTAATATCTGTTCTTGTTGTTACAGCCTGTCCCTGCTGTCCCCCTTTGCTTTCTAATGCTGTACACGCCTTTCTGTGTGTGGCATCAGAACCTATGTGTGCTCCTCAGAATAGACCCTTCAGCATCTTCCAAGGACCCACAGTGCAACATAAATAATATTTACTAATTGGCCAAAGCTGAGACCTTTTCTCTTGAGGAAAGGTGGTGTTTTTAAAATGGTTTTCCTCTTTGGTACAGAAGTGAATGTTGAATCATGGGATAAGAAATTCCCATGTGGAAATTCCTGCTGTGCATGTAACTAGAAGCTGGCAGTGTGAAACTGGTGAAACAGCCTATTCTGCACGTACCCAAATCAGGCGGGAACAAAAAAATACCAAGTTGTGTTTGCAAAGTAAGCTTTCTGCATTGTTCCCGTGGCAGCAGGGATGTGGAGCAGTAATGCGTGTTCTGCCCTCCGTGTGGAAAGTGAATACTAAGTGTCCCAGTGTGCTTCACTGCATAATGTTTTTCAAGTACTCCAGTTAGGTGTGTAGTGAAAGATATTACAGATTTCACTGGTAAATGGTTGGAAACTACAATAGTTGCTATTTCCAAGGATGTTTGCATTTTGTAACTGAAGCTCTTTCTTCCCCGTTTCAGGTATAGTACTTCAGTAACAAACTTCCTTGTAATGGGAGGATTTACGCTCCTTGCAAAGCCAGCAATGTAAGCAAATATTTACCATTTTCCGGAGTTTTTGATCAAGTAGCAAAGAACTGTAAAGAATTGTGTGCGTGTATGTGTAATGAGCATGCAAGTACTTGGTCTCAGCTTCTTTGAGTACACTGATTCCTTTTCATAGAATCATAGAATGGTATGAGTTGGAAGGGACCCCAAGGATCACAGAGCTCCAACCCCCCTGCCACAGGCAGGGCCACCAACCTCAGGCCTGGATCTACACTAGGTTGCCCAGGGCCCCATCCAACCTGGCCTTGAACACTTCCAGGGATGGGGCATCCACCACCTCTGTGGGCAGCCTGTTCCAGCACCTCACCACTCTTTCTGTAAAAAACTTCCCCCTAATATCTAATCTAAACCTTCCTTCCTTTAGTTTTAATCCGTTCCCCCTTGTCCTGTCATTGTCTATCCTTTTAAAAAGTTGAATCCCCTCCTGCTTATAAGCTCCCTTCAGGTACTGGAAGGCTGCAAAGAGGTCCCCCCGCAGCCTTCTCTTCTCCAGACTGAACAAGCCCAGCTCCCTCAGCCTCTCTTCGTAGGGCAGGTGCTCCAGCCCTCTAATCATCTTTGTGGCCCTCCTCTGAACCCTCTCCAACAGTTCCACATCCTTCTTGTATTGGGGGCCAGAGCTCTGGACACAGTACTGCAGATGGGGCCTCACAAGGGCAGAGTAGAGAGGGACAATCACCTCCCTGTCCCTGCTGACCACCCCTCTTCTAATGGAGCCCAGGATACCATTAGCCTTGCGAGCTGCAAGAGCACACTGCTGGCTCATGTTAAGTTTCTCATCCACCAGAATCCCCAAGTCCTTCTCAGCAGGGCTACTCTCAAGAAGCTCTTCTCCCAGTCTGTATCAATGTCTGGGATTCTTCCAGCCCAAGTGCAACACCTCCTTCATCCATCAGATGAAGAAAGTTACTCTCAACTCTTATAAAATTTGGATTAAAATGCTGCTGAATGAATTCAGTTACTCTATCTTGAAGGTGGAGAAAGGAGGAAAAAGCGTAAGTTACTGTGAATGCCTTGAAGAAACTGAAATAGATCTGAGATGATGATTTTTTTTAAAGCTTAGTCTTGAGGTTAAATTTTAATCATCTGTTCAGTGTTTGCTAGTATTTTATTCCTTCAAATCTTGCTGTCAAGGAAATACAGAACAGCAAACTTTTCTTCAAGAATTAGAGTAAATAATGTGAGTTCACTTTTGAATTCTTTAAGGTTGTACTTTAAAAAGATGCAAAAATAACACTTCTGTACATGTATACTCTCTGCTTCTCAAGCTGCTTTACTGTATTTCATGCCAAGATGCTCTTAAGTGTGAGGAAGGAATTGTGCCTTAAAGCCCAAGAGAGTATATTTGAAGTTTATAGCTTTTTTATCAGTCCAATATATTTTTGTCTAGTAAACAAAGTAATGACACAGTGTCTGTCACTAGTGCTGTGAAGACATTGTTATAGTGAGGGTGTTTTTAAATTGAGGCATTCCCTGCTTTACTTCCTAAATTCTGTAATATGGGACTAATTGTTAGAGCTCTTTTTCTAGCACTTTGAAGGTAGCGTAAATGATGACATTAGAAGCTGTCTGAAACATCAGGGGACCTAATGCAATGAACCTTCTGCACTTGAGGACCAGTGCCAAAGAGTAAATACAAAACCCCACTGCATGGAGACACTGAGAACCATTCTTCATTGCTGCCTTGGAGGAAATCTTAGCTCAAGTATAAGCTTATTTATAATTGGTCCTGAAAAGTTCTGGATGCTGGAATTGCTTGTGCTGAATTCTTCACATCAGTGTTGAAGTGTCAGGTGTCACAGCTTCTGCTACTGCAACCAGGGTCTTGTTAGGTGAACAACACTTTTGCAGCTCCTGAAACTTCAGGGAGGAGGTGTCTTAGAGGTTTTGTGCCGGTACTTGCAAAGACAAGTCAAGAGTATCTTTGCTGATAATGATGAATTTCCCCTCTGCCTCCTCCCCGAGGGATACTGTCTTAAGTCGGTAGTTAATGATGTCAGCCTGTCTTTTATGGACATTCTGCAACACAAATGCAGTAGAAGTAGTCCCAAGGTTAAAAAGCACTGGCTTCAGTAGAGTCTCTATTGTTGGCAGGTTTCAGAGCATCCCCTCTGAAAGTAGACAAGCTACCCTGTGTTACGAATCTGTTATTTGAGTTATCTACAGAGGCATCTCCGTGTCAGGGTCTTGAAGCACTTCAGAAGTGCAAGCCATCCAGAGGGTTAAACTTAATTTTAAGGAATATGGCCTTTGCTCTAAAGATGACTTTATTCCTAAGGCTTGTTGAACACAAGAGCTCTTAAATATCATTAGCAGACCTAGATGTGGTATGGTATTTTGGTGTGTGAAGTAGAGTCTTGCTAAGCAGATAGAATATTCAGGGGCCCTGCTGTGCAGTTCTCAGCTCTGCTTCGCTGTCCCTGGGGGCCTGCTTTCTCAGCCTTGCCTGATTCTTGCTGTTTGTGGTTTAAATACTTCTGAGCTGGATGTGTGTTGGTGCAGATATGTCATGTGTGCCAGCACACACGTGCACACAGATATGGTGTAGGAGAGGGAAAAGTAAGTTTCTTTAATGAAGAAATCCTGGTTTCGTGTGCTAATACATTGTCTTCAGAATCATTTCCCTCTTCTTCTCTGAACTAGATTAGTTCTCCCTCTTGGAAATCAGACTGAGGATTGAACAGATTTCCTGCCTTTCTTTGAGGTAGGATGTAATTTTTCTAGTTAGGAGAAAAAACTGTCAGTTGCCTTGAACAGCAAGGGGTGGGGAAGAGATTGGATGTGTTTAGGAAAGTGCACTGGAGCAAGGTTAAGATTCTTTGAGGCCTTTGTGTATGTATCAACAGTTAGAAACTTAGTACTTTAACAGTAATGGTGAAGTGATTCCACCTGTTAACTCTCTTACTAATCAAGTGTTAAAGGGGAAAAAGACACAAGTGGGGCAGCTTAGTTTTCTTCAACCAGTTTAATGATGGAGCATGTGAGAGTAGAGGTAGTTAGACCTATGTGTCTGTATTACCGTACTGTCTTAAACTGAATTTGGAATAGATGAATAAGCAGCGTGCATTACCTTTGTAATTTTTACCTGTTGATAATCCAAAAAAGAGTGTTCTAAGCTCATTTGTGTAAAACATCACTTATGTCTTGCTGTCTTTTTTCCCCTCCTCCCTTTGTTCCCCAATGGTCTTGTCATTTAGAGACTTCTTGAGTAAAAACCAGGAGCTGTTACAGAAGCTGTCTGAGAAGAACGAGGAAAACCTCCAGCTGGTAGAAGTCCTGAATGCTCTGTTTTTCATGCCATTTGGACGGCTTCATAATTATGCTAGAACTTTGCTAAAGCTTGCCACGTGTTTTGAAGTGGTAAGCTGGCTTTATCTGTATCTGAATGAATACAAGTGAAACTTAGGGCTCAGAAGGAACTGGGTGAAGCAAACGCCAGGCAGTTAGAAATAGCTTACTCCTCAGAGAAGCTACCTCAGCGTTGTGTTTGCTGCAGGGAAGATCATGCACACGTATTTGTGCAATCTTACACCACACCTGGACAAGTCACGTGACAGGTAGAAACTTGTTACCCTGCCAGAACTTGTTTGTGTGCCTGAGCACTTAATTGCAAATATATTATTTTGATGCTTGCCTGTCAGTTTTCATTTCAAACCAGTGTCATTACTGTAGCTATCCTTGGCTGTAATACTCTACTAAAAATGCTATGTATATATTAGGTGTTTTACCATCCATATAAATGTACATAATTGTATTCGTCTGAAATAAAAGATGACTAAGCAGGAACAATAATTACTTGCACTTATCCCAGTATAGTAGTTTAAAGTATAATTCCTGCAATTACTAGCACTACTTCTGCTGCAGCTTCTTAAACTGTAAGAAGATAGATCATGTAATCATATATTAATGATTTTCCTCTTAATGTTCCTGGCACTGTTTTGATTTTTAAAAGCTTCAAGCACACCAGCTGATGAGCAGTTGCACTGCAGCTTGGCTAGTGCCGTTGGCACAAGTATTCAGAAACACTCTCAGGTCTGTCTTACCTTGTGTCCTTTTAGGCATCTCCAGAATACCAGAAGCTACAGGATTCCAGTTCTTGTTACGAGACCCTTGCTGTCCATCTTAGCAGGAAAAGGAAAGAAGCAGAATACACGCTGAGCTTCTGGAAGACCTTCCCTGGGAAAATGACGGTAGAAAGACAATTGTCATTCCATTTGCAGCTTGAATCTCTTGCTGTTAGCTTTATACCCTGTGTCTGTTACTGGTGCTACTGTCCAAGTTGTGCTTCTTGCTTTTCTAATTTGTGGTGTTGTAGTACTCTTTAGAAAGGTTGGGCCTTTAATGATGGAAGGCAGATAGCACTGTCCTTAAGTCACAGTCAGTGAGAAGTAAGCTTCTGCAATTTTGTTTTTAACCCTGCCTGTAGGATTCCCTGCGGAAACCAGAGCGTCGCTTAATCTGTGAAAGCAGCAATCGGGGGCTGTCCCTACAGCATGCTGGGAGATTTTCTGTAAACTGGTTCATTCTCTTTAATGATGCTCTGGTACACGCTCAGGTAAGAGAAAGCTTATATCCAGGAGTAAACCCTTTTCTTTGCTTCAAACAACCTGATGTATTTTTTGGTGGTAAACACGTGTTACTCGAACACTGGAAGTGTGATAATACTTTTGTATTTTCAAATACATTTGAAATGATGTACTGTGTTTTGGTTGATGTTTGGTGGCTGTTGCCCTGTGGCTGGCATGGTGTCTGTTGGCTAGCTCTTGGCACAAGGTGCCTATAAGGAGCCTGTAATGCTCAGTTTTCCCAAGTCCTCAAAGACAGGAAAAAAGCTGTTCAGAAGAGATGTGGGGTGGGGTAATGGATCTGTACCCAGTGAAGTTTCCCTTCTCCTTGTCCTTGCCTACAGTTCTCAACGCACCATATTTTTCCCTTGTCCACACTGTGGGTAGAAGCTCTTTCAGAAGAAGCTGGTAATGTGTGAGTATTCTTGCTTCTGATGCTGAAATAGTGAGATACCTTAGGAGGGAGGATGAGCATTTTGTAATCAAGTATTGTAAACCAGGAGAGGAAGAGGCGGGATGCAATCATGTACCACTTTCTTGGTTTAGAAAACTTACTGTATTTTTATGTTTTAAAAACAAAAAAGTTGTCCTGATATATAAGCATGAGAAAGAATAAGGTAGTGGAGAGGAAAGTGCAGTGAGGTAGTCTTCCCTGCTGCTTCTTATTGATGCTGACTTTAATATTAAAGTGAATGCTGGGTGGGGGAGGGAAGATACAGTATTCATGTTCTAAGAAACCTTGCCTTTTTCAGGATGAAATGTCACTGGTTTAAAACACTTTCCCCCCTCATATAGGAATGGATTGAAAATTACAACACCAGAGGAACAGTTTGTTCTTGTTTCTTCATCACCACAGGAAAAGGTAGGCATATCTACAGATTTTGTGTGGCTTCAGTGGTAGGAGCAAGTATTTCTCACGTACTGTGAAACAAAATAGGCAGAAGTATTGCCTAAGTACTCACCAAGAATGAAGTCTTCCTTCAGCTTGGTGTGCGAGTTGACTGCACACTGCGCTTGACTGTAGTGGTGCTCCAGTTTCCCACGCTGCACAATGCTTCTGGAAGGAAGGAGGTTGCTGTAGGTGCTGTAGAGGTGACATTCGGTGCAGGCAGTTGTTAGCTAAATTCTGTCATGAAACACTTTTCTGTTTCAGACCAAGTGGCTGCGGGCAATAAGCCAAGCAGTGGATCAGGCCCTTAAAGGGACTTCTGACTTAATTCTGTACGGAGCTGGTGGGAATGTGCCAAGACAGGAGCCTCCTATTTCTCGCAGTGCCAAATACACCTTCTACAAGGACCCTCGGTTTAAGGATGCAGTCTATGACGGGAGGTGGCTTTCAGGAAAACCCCACGGCAGGTAAAAGCACTTGAACTTAACGATTGAAAACAGAGGCAGTTGCTGCAGCAGTCTGAAGGCTTACTCACCAAAGTTACTCAGCAAGTGGGGACTGGCCATCTTGTACACATGTACAGCTTTGTATGTTTTCCAGAGGGATCCTAAAGTGGACAGATGGAAGAATGTACTCTGGCACTTTCCGGACTGGGCTGGAAGATGGGTAAGATCCTCTCACTATTTGTGTGGAGCCACAAGGCAAGAAATACCTTTGGTTGTAGGAGATAATAACAAAAACCTTTTAATTAAAGGTTTGGCAGTGAGTCTTACTGACTCAGGGTTATCTATGTTAACAAGATGTATCTGTGTGTTCACACGTAGAAAATCCCTCATTTATCCAGAGGTATGGCAGTTATCTTCACAACGGACTCTGCAGCTGCACGATCAAAAACTTGCTCTTTCATAAAACCCAAAAGTAATCGGGGTAATCAGCTGCAGGATGCAGGCAGGAAATGGTAAAACAGCCAGGGGAGAAAGAATGGGTGAGTGGGTGCAAACCCCTAAGCAGGGGGAGACAACTGAAAAGTCAAGTCCCTGTTGCACAGGTGACTGTTACCTTTGTATACTGCAATATTCTTTAAAAATTCTGGGTTTTTTAATCCTAGAAAATGCAGTGCCTTTCATACAGCGTAGTGGTGCATCTTCTCTAATGCTTTCCTTGCTGTATTTCTGGTAGAGCAAAGGTTTAGCAATTAAGGAAGGAGACAAAATCTTGAATTGAGACTTCAGAGCTTGGGTGATGAAAACAAAGCTAATGAGAGTATGTGATCCTGATAATTAAGATAACTTGTACAGAGGAGTGAAAATAAGATGAACAGAAGTCCTAGACATTATCAAGTTAGCTGGTGAAACAAATAAGACCACTTGAAAGTAACTTAATAATTTATTACACAACTTTGAATTAATTTATGGATTGCATTGCCTGGAGTCTCCTTGGGGCATTGTTGAGGCTAAGAGGTTAACTTCTTTCCAGAGGCATTTCATGTGAATCTTGTGAGCAGACGTGTCTGTACTGGGCAGGGTAAAAATATGTGAGGGATCTGATTGGCTTCCAGGTGTATTTTCAGTGTTGAGTTGGAGGGGAAGCTGAAACATGGTCTGGCTGCCGAGAGCTTTTTAAAATGCACTTTAGCTATTGGTATAATGTCAAACTAGAAAAGCAATCAGAGCTTTGGTCACTTGTAAGTAACCCTGCTGGTTTAGGGTTGTTGGAAATGGAAATGCTGTAAATTAATCCCCACCAGAAATAAACGGATTGCTGTTTAGCTGTAATTGCTAGGGTTATCAAATGCATGTATATGTATTTCAACACACATGCTATGGTCTTGACACTGAAGAATTGTAATGCCTTGTTGGGGTAGATATGTTTTCAGGAGAACCTTCATAACTGGACTGTAATCTCCTCAGAAGATTAAAATCAATGATTTTGTGCCTTAGACTTTTCAGGCACGCTGGAATTGCAAACAGTTCTATGCCATTGTTTGAGCACAGTTGGAAGATAGCATCTTTTTCTTAATGTATTCTGTAGCACTATGTGTTCTCATATTTCCCTGGGATAAAGATATTCTTGAATTATTAAGACCCAAAGACAACAAAGGCAGAAGCAGTCTTAGAATGTGAGAAGACTTGTGGCCTTTAGGAAGCTGAGAAAAATGTTGTGGTGTGGTAGAGAGGGAAATACGTAGAGCATGCCATGATCAAACAGAATAGTAGTGCAGACTAAATTGACTTAATGATGCTGGAATTCTTTTCTTCTCTTTAAAAGAACAATAATAATAATAAAAAAATAATCCATGGCTGCTGTAGGTGAAGAGATACACTAGAAACTGATGTAAACCACTCTGATTTTAGAATAGGTCAGTGATATGTATCTGCTCCTGTATTTAATGAAATGCACTGGCATTATAGCCACTTGTGTTCCGTTTCACAGGTACGGTGAATACAGAGTGCCAAACAAAGCACTGAATAAAGATGACCATTACGTGGGGTACTGGAAGGAAGGCAAAATGTGTGGGCACGGAGTCTACAGGTAACGTGTAGCACTGGTGTTGCTGTCCTCGCAGAAGGGAGAGCAGGGCTGTTTCTCCAGCATGCTGGTTACCAAGCATTTGTGGCTGCCTTGTTATATTCAGACTTGCCGTTATAGTTAGCTTGGCTGATTTTTTGCTTTGCTTTTGGTAGGTTGCTCACAGTCTCTTATATCTATGCTAATGGTGCCACCACCTTTCAATAGCAGAGGATCCTTTCTTCTGAGAGAGAAATTTACCCTCTAATGGCCTTGCTTGGTGGCAAGAAAGTGGCTTTAAAATAACAAAGCATCAAAAGACTTGTATTGCAAACTCATTTTTATCCTAAATGTACTTTTACTATAGTTCCTGCTTGGTGTGCCTATAGTGTAATTCCTAGAAGAAAAAAAGAGAGGGTTGATCTCTTCTGGGGAAAAGGGGGAGGAACCAGACCAACAAAAACCCAAGAGAAAACCCAACAAACAAAATCTCCCCACAACAGAAAAGTAGATTATAGGAATCTTATTCTCTTTTTCATTATAGCTATGCTACTGGCGAGGTGTATGAAGGGTGCTTTCAGGACAACATGCGTCATGGGCATGGTCTGCTACGCAGTGGGAAGCTGACCTCATCCTCTCCCAGTATGTTCATTGGGCAGTGGACAATGGACAAGAAGAGTGGTTATGGAGTTTTTGATGATATCACAAGGTAATGCTTCAGTTCCACAAATCCTTGAACTGGTATGTTGTACGATAGCAAAAAGAGTAGGAAAGGATTTGCTCTGTTAAGCTTTCCAGGCTGATCTGAAGAATTGGGTCGAGACACCACTGCTGGGTGCTGCTTCTGGTGTGCATGGGGGGTTCTGCTTTGTTTTTTTCTGCTGTGCTTTTCTGTCGTACTCCTGCCTGCAGATTGAGTTTGTTATCTTATGGAGGTGTCTTGTGCGAGCGCTGAAAGCTTTATGAATGTCACATGAGGAGTATTCCTTCCTCTCAGGCCTGTAGGAATGGGTTGGATAGTGACTGGGCATGCAGGAGTAGGTAAATTTCAGCTTGTGCTCAGGCTTTCCATTGACTCACTCTGCCAGTGCAGCAGAGGGAAGATGGTTTTTCTCAGGACAGATAGTGAAATGAGGGTCTCTAAAAACAGAATTGCACTAAATTTATGCGCTAGGTGCATACTGTCTGAGAACAGATCAATGTATTTTTCAGTTGCCAATTTAATGCTGTTTCTTCATGAAGAGAGCTTTCAGAGACTGCCCAATAAAACTGGTTTTGGTCTAACTGCACTGAAAGCTCACTTAAAAAGCAGACTATTAAAAAGTCTGGAGGTGAAGGGGATGTGTGAAAGCGTGTGTGTGCATATTTTTCTGAAGTAGAGCTATTGTGGCATCTCTTGGTATTCCCTGGTATCAGTTTTGTACCTAGTCTTGCTCAGTGGCAGTGGTGGTTCTTACACTCTAGTGTCAAGATGTCTCCACAGATGTTATTTAGCCATTTATATACCAAGGGCAGCCTGAGAGATGGCAGCTTTCCTCGCAAAACCTCTCACCTCCAGAACTTGTCAATGCAGTGGCAGTTCGTGGTGAGGAAGGAGCTTGCCATTTGCTTTCTATTCAGAGTAACTCAGCTACAAGTGAGTTGCACCTATGGCAGTTTTCTTTCTGGTTTTGGGAAGGATATGTATAAGTCTGTGGCTGAAGACTTGTTTTCTTCACTTACTCTTTAGCCCAGGTGACTAAGGAATAGCTGCAGCCATGCTTTACAGCTTGCTGCCATAATTGCAAGCCAGTCATTCGAGCAAGTGGGACTTTGCACTCTAAGCTTCCACCCTGGTGACTGCACATGCTCCATCTGTCTCTCAGAGAAGCTGTCACCCATCAGAGCACCCTGCAGCTGGCATGATGAATCAGACCCACATCCTGCTATGGGCTGGGACCAGTCGGCTGCAAGATATCCCTGAATTGAGATCAGTGGCTGGGCTTGCTTTCTTGGGTATAGCTATTTTTTCCTGGATGCCAAAAGGAAAATGCTCTGTAATAAGCAGAGTTCTATTAAGTCAATCATTAGTTTCCCTCTAAAAACAAAGTCCTTGACAAGTTTATGTGGGGGTGTTTTTTTATTGCTATGGTGAAAATTTCGTGTTCTTGTTCAGAAGGACTGGAAAAACAGATTGTTTCAAAATATTTGGGACTTAGGCTTAGTTTCAAACACTCTACCCTGACCTCTGCGGACTTACATGCATAAAAATATTCTCACTAGTAGTCTGAAAGATGCTGATGCTTACCTGTGAGCAGTCTTTAATTGACTAATAATTTATTAATGGTATGATGTTTGTTAGGGTGTTATCCAGAAACTTTCTACAGAGGGATCTGTTCCCTTACAATTTTTGGACTCTAAATGACTTTCTAGGTCTCCCTCCTGTCCTCCCAAGTAGAACAGCTTGGTTTCTTTCATTTATTATCCTCTCAATTGGAGTCATCTGAGTTTAGGTAAAGAAATCAAAAGCTTTGGTTAAAAAAGTGCCTAAAATAAGCTTTGTGCATCTTTTCTAAGCAACTGTTAAATACATCAGGTAGGTGCCTGATGAAGCTAAAAATCCCTTTTCATATGCAACTTAAATCTTAGATAAAGCTGACCCTGTGATCAGCTAACAAATTTCCCTGTTTCTGTGTGCTTAGGTAGCTTTGGGTAGGAATTAGGCTTAACTGGGCTTCAGCATTGTTTCAGATCATCAGGAACAGTTTGGTTGAATGTGGCCCATTTGTCATGTGAATTGTGAAATTCATTACAGTTATTTCTAAGGCCTGTATTTCCGTGTAGCCAGTGAAATTAGATTGACAGACCTGAAGCAAGTGCTGAATGACTCTGTTCTGAAGGTTTCTGTAATGGCCAAATATTGCAGTGAAGCCAAAGCAAGGGTATAAATGTACTGCTTAGACTGTATTCTTCAAATTTCATTTCTCTTCAGAGGAGAGAAGTATATGGGGATGTGGCAGGATGATCTTTGCCAAGGCAATGGTGTTGTGGTTACGCAGTTTGGACTGTATTATGAAGGAGCCTTCAGCACGAACAAAATGATGGTGAGTTAGACACTGTCTCTGTGCTGTAGTGACTTTTCCTCCAAGCGTAGCAGCTGTCTGGGGTAGATGAGTGTATGTTAAGCTGTGTAAACTTTCTGCTCCTCTAGCCTCCTGTTGTCGTGGCTCTTTAAACTGTCTTTGTTATCCCTGCTCTGTTTCACATAGGACTACTTCAGAAATGGCTTTTTAAAAAGTTGCTTGCTAAGAATTAGAGGCTTTTCAGTGTCTCTTTAGCTCTGCAGTCTGGCTTTCTCTTAAAACAACCGTGTTGTGTTCTTTACGATTCTCTTCACAGGGGACTGGAATTCTGCTTTCTGAGGATGATACAGTCTATGAGGGGGAATTTTCAGATAATTGGACTCTGAGTGGAAAGGTTGGTGTTACAGGTGCCAGCTGTAAACTGTTGCCATCTTTAATAAAAGAAAAAGCCCCTTTCCTTGTAATTTGGTTTCCCATTCAGTTAATTTTTTTATTATCTTCTCTTAAGGGAACACTGACCTTGCCAAATGGAGATTATATTGAAGGTCTCTTCAGTGGAGAATGGGGATCTGGCATAAAAATCACAGGAACCTACTTCAAACCTAGCCTGTATGAGAACGAGAAGGACAAACCCAAAGCATTGTGAGTGGTGAACAAGAAGTAATTTCTCATATGGTTCAGTAATACTTCGGAACATAATTATTGCCTCTTTTCAAAGGCTGGTTAAAAGCACTTTTTCCAAAGAAACAGATTTTGCAAACACTTTTCCTTTTTCATGCCCCTTCCTCCTGCTTAGGAAATAAGATAGAAGTTGGCTTTATTAGTTGTTCTTGCTTTAATTGCTACTTGAATATGCAAGTTAACAGCATGAAGCTACAGGATAGCTGATGTGCTGCTACTGTCCTGGAGCAGTCTCAGAATTTTTATTTATTTATACCTGAACCAACTTAGAACTCGAGTTCACAGCTGACTTCAGAGGTAATGAGAATGACAGCCACTCATGTGTAACTTCACAAACCCTCCTGCCAGTTACTCTGTTGGTAAATTAATACATCGAATAATAATGCCAGTGGATGTACGTTGGGACAGAATTAGCCCAGCTATCGTGCCTCTTCCAAACAGTGCATAAGGAAATAATAGAAATATCTGCTGACTTGCAAGAGAGCATCTTAACCACCTTGGCAAGGGTAAATTGAAAAGAACGCATGTAACACTAATGATAGCAGATGCATTAGGTAGGTCAATTTGCTTAATTATGTCAGAGGGGGGAACCGCATTTGTTTCCAGTCACAACTGAGATATCTTTGAGTTGAAGAAATCTAAATAAATGTAAAAAGTTGTTGGTGAGATTTCAGTACTTGGCAGCACTGTATACTAGTTTACAGTAGTAGTGCGTGTTGTGCAGGATTCAGTATCTTTGAAGCATGCTCTCAAATTTCAGGTTAAAATGGGAAATGCCACTCTAATGTTTTTACCTAGATTACTTCTCAGTGTGCTTCCTGAAGCATTCACTGGTAATTTTTGACAGTGCTGACACCTACAACAGGATGCAAAGTTAAGCAGGCATCCCTGCTGAACTGAACACTTGCAACCTTAGCAGCTGTCTGCTTTTTACCCCAGTAGGGAGTCTATGAATAAATGTATGTACATATTTGTGAAGATTGCTTCTGAAATAAGAGTTTCATCTACCCTTTTCAGGCTCTCTTGAAGTTGAAAATCTTCTGGTAGAATTTGTGAAAAGGCTTAGAGCCTACTCTTTCTTGCTTTGTGAAACTGGAAGTACGGGGAGATACCAGTGTTGATAGTTCTCATCTTAAATGTGGTAGAAGAACGTTAATGAGAGGTCTGATGATTTCTGATATTTGCTGTAAATCAGGATAGAACTGTTAAGCCTGACAGTATTTATTTGCTTTATGAAAGCTTTTCAAAGCCCTAAATTTCATTATGTGTCTGCGATAAATATCTGTATATATAGGGAGAGCAACAGTTCCTGGTTTTCCTTTGGCTGTAGGGGGGACAGTTGAGCATTGGCTGTCAGTGAAAAGATGCCTGAGCTGGTTTTACTCTCTACCAGCGCATTCCTAATGTGTCGTGCAGCAGCACAT
The DNA here is from genome assembly GCA_020800305.1 of Porphyrio hochstetteri. Classification (NCBI taxonomy): domain Eukaryota; kingdom Metazoa; phylum Chordata; class Aves; order Gruiformes; family Rallidae; genus Porphyrio; species Porphyrio hochstetteri. The sequence continues at coordinate 14,291,487 of CM036910.1, read as the reverse complement.
AGATGCTACTTTAGGGGCAGAAGCCGTATACCTGTTCTCAGTATTTATCTGTGTGGCTGTCTCTTTGTACAGTCCAAGATGGTGAGATATTTGGGACATTTCTGTAGCGTCTTTGCTATGTGAACATGTCCAGAGCTTTCTGAACTAATACCAGTGGTGAGGATAGGCCCAGTTACATGCAGCACCTCCTGCTTTCTTGGAAATCAAACCAGGCCTTTTTGTGTTTAAACAAACCACTTTCTGGAAGACTACAAGAAAGAGCAAGACTGACTTGTCTAATGTGATGAGGCTCATAGTGGTTACCACCTGTAGGTATTAAAAACATTTTAATAATGTAACATTGTTACATAGATTGAGGCATGTCAATTAGCAAGGAAAAAAGTATAACTTTCTGTAAGTGTATTTAAAAAGGTGTTGATAATCAAGACTAAATCGTAGGTTGTAAGTTTATTCTGAGCGATTAACTCATTTCACAGCAGAGGCTAAGTGTATTGGCTTTTGGTGAATACTGTGAGATAGTAGACTGACATTAGCCGTAAGTGGTTCTCACAGCTGAATGTATCATTTCAAGACTGTTTGATTTTAACAGACTTAACTGGTCATCTTATTAGGCGGAAACTGGGGATCCTGGCAGTGCCTCCTGATGAGAAATGGAAGGCAGTATTTGAAGAATGCTGGAACCAGCTTGGCTGTGAGAGCCCAGGGCAGGGGGACAGATGGAAGGCCTGGGACAACATTGCGGTGGCCCTGACCACCAACCGACGGCAACACAAAGACAGGTTGGTTCCTAGAGAATGTAGTCAGCAAGATGAAGCAAGTATTGAGAAGAAACCAGAATCGCACTAGTTTAGTCTAGAAACTCTTAACTGTAAAAGTTCAGTTAAAACAACAAGAAATCCCAAACAAAATCAGAACTCTTAATACTTGGCACTTATGAATGCCTATGAGGATGTACTGGTGTTTAGAACGTGTTCAGTTGTTGGCTTTGGGGGGGGTTTTCCACTCTATGTCTAATAATCTGTACAATGTCTTTGTCCTTTTTATAACTGCAGCCCAGAATTACTGAGCCGCTCACATACACAGACACTGGAAAGTTTGGAGTTCATTCCACAACACATTGGTGCCTTCACCCTGGAAAAATATGAAAATATAAAAAAATACTTGATAAAGGTATTGTGACTCTCAAATGCTCACACAGCGTGTTGATGAGGCGTGATGTGAAGCTCACTTAGTTAATAACATTCCTTAATTCCTTCCATGTTTGCACTTTTGGAATCCATGTTGTATTCGGTCATGTCTGCTTGTAACTCCCTAATTTATTGGATTACATATCAGAGTGAAGGTTTGTGTCAGGGCCCCCAGAAGGACTTCATGTGAGACAGTTCTGTAAAGTTGAAACAGAAGCCGTACTGAAGGAGCAGATACACAAGGAGTTCAGAATTGCCATAGATAAATGTACATACCACAACAGTGCTGATACATGATTACACTTGTAACACTAGCAAAGCACTATCCCGGGTATTCTCACCAAAAGGGGAAATTGCAGTGCTTAGCAAGAAGGCATCTCTGTCATGGGTGGAGGAGAAAGATTACAGGCCGCCAACTGCGTCTTCAGGTGGTGGTTCTTCCCACCCCACTCCCCTTCCAATGTGGGGGGAAATTCCCCAACACCCTTCATACCTCAATCATAGCTGTTCCCTCCCAGGGATGATGTTTAACATGACTTGAGTGGAGAATCAAGTGCTGTAGTCACACCTGTTTAGCATGTGCTTCTGCTAGCTTGTTGTCATATTTAGTGGTGTCAACTTGAATATTACTTCTATGAATAATGAAGCAAAAGGTCTCATTCCGGGCACCATGGCCTTCAAGATTCTGCGCAGAAAGCATCTATCTTTTTATTCTGCATCCTCCAGCCAAAACAGGGCTGTCCTGCTGCCCTAAGACTCCTTCCCTCAGCAGCTCTTCACACCAGCCTTGCTGACCTCCATCCATGAACAAATAAGCAGGCACCAGTATTTTTAACATCTTATGTGCAATTCTGACCTCTATTCATCTAATACATAAACATTGTAATCCAAATGGCAACTTGTTAAACACAGCTCACTTTTTGATGCATTTATAGTGTTTTTTCACAGCCATTTGTTGGATCTGTGACCCATCTCTTGATTTCTTCATTTTTTGTTGTTGGGTTCTTTTTGGTGAGGCACTGACCTATCTGACTAGCCAATTAATGTCTTTACTTCAGGCTTGTGATACTCCTCTCCATCCATTGGGCAAGCTGGTGGAAACACTAGTAGCTGTCTACAGAATGACCTATGTTGGAGTCGGAGCTAATCGGCGATTACTGCAGGAGGCTGTAAGAGAGATAAAGTCCTACCTCAAACGCATCTTCCAACTGGTTAGGTAATGACACTCTTAATTTTCAAGTTAAACTACTGCTGAATTAAAGATGTCTCATGTACTGAAACCATCTATTGTTCATACAGTCTGAGTGTGCCAGTACCTTTACTCCGTGGTGGGGGTTGCTTGTATTTCATTAAGCTTTATAAGGAGACTTGAGTATTCTGTCAAAAGAGAAAAATTAACATTTTCCCCACAATGTACTACATCCTATGCTGTTGTAAAACATGGCTGGAGAAAGCTTGTCTTGAATGTGGATTTCCAGTGTAGTGTCTGGCTCTCCATGCTGTAAACAGTGTTCAGAGGGGATGGAATAATAGTGGGGGCGGGCTCAGTGTATTCCACTGAAGATCTTCCTAGCATGGATGAGCAGTGAAGTGTTTGCTTAGATTCTTAAAAGTAATTATAGCTTTAATTGGGTCCTGCCACTCTCCAAGCAGAAATATTCCACATCATAAACCATCAGGAAGCTTTGGCTGGAAGGAAGTGATGTCAAGGTGGGAAAGGTATCTTTGTTGGAGGGGCTGGCCTTCAAAAGACTTTTCTTTCCCCTCTGATCTTGCCTTCTAATGCTGTGATTTGAAGAAGTTTCATGACACTAAATCGGATGTTATGTGTATTGCCATTAGGTTCCTGTTCCCCGATCTTCCGGAAGAGGGCAGCACGATTCCGTTTCTGGCAACCGAGACCAAGGGAAGGCGATCGTTCTGCAGTGGGAAGTCAGACTCTAGATCGGAATCTCCTGAGCCGGGGTACATAGAGGACTTTAAAAAAAACCCCATCCCACAACAAATTCCTATGAATAGGCTCATACTATATGAAAGATTTGTTCCAATGATTTATTTTTAATTAAATGACTTATAGCTACTTAGGTTTTTAAAACATCTCCCTCTTCAAACCGCTCCTTTTTTTTTTTTTTTTTTTTTGTAGGTACGTGGTAACCAGTTTTGGGTTGCTGCTCCCCGTGTTACTGCCACGGCTCTATCCTCCTCTGTTTATGCTGTATGCCTTAGACAATGAGCGTGAGGAAGATATTTACTGGGAATGTGTTTTGCGCCTGAACAAACAGACTGACACGGCTCTTCTGGGTTTTCTTGGCGTGCAAGCGTGAGTATGTTCCAACAGTACAACAGAAATTAGAGAAATATTACAGCATGGAATTAAAGCAACTAGAACCCCCTGTTGTCTAAGTGATTTGGTTAAAATCCATCTAACCACATTTTGAAGCTAGTCAGTATGGTTGAGTGAATCAGAACTTCCCTTTTCCAAGCGGGAGGAGGGAGGGAGGAAAAGACTGGCATCACCACAAAACCAGAGTGAGGTATTTCAGATTAGCCTGTTTTCCAGCTATTTGTGCTAGATGTAGTTGATCCTGTAGAAGGAGCATAGCAACTTCATAAAGTGAAAAATGCTTTAAGACTCTGCCCTCTCAATAGACTGCGTTGGGTTTCTTGCAGGAAATTTTGGCCAGGAACTGTATCCATCCTCGGAGAGAGCAGAAAGGTATGTTTGTGAGGCCTTGCCTTACTGTATGCTTTCCCTGTGGTTTCTTTCAAGAAGCTGAGATTGTGAAGAAGCAGTCAAACAATTTCTGACCGGAAGTCTTGCTGAAGAGATGCTATTCTATGACTGAAATTTCTCTACTATTTAAAAGCTCCATTAGTGATTTCTTAAAATAGCTGTCAGTCCAGCTTTGTCACTTATGTCTTGCTCTATAATGAATTCTAATTCAGGAAGGCATTTGCTTGGACTCTGATTATGAAAGTGTGAGAACAAGTCTACCAAGAAGTTTTTCAAGCCGCTTGATTAAGCGTTACACCACTGTATACTTTCTGATTAGGGGAAGAATTGTACAGCTTTTATTCTTAATCATTGTTCTGATGAATGAAAGTGGCTGAACACTGATCTTAGATGGTAATTGTCTAATAATCTTTGTGCTCCAATAAGAGTGGTTTTGTATTCATAACTTGGAACAATCTGAATACTTAGTGTACTTTTAATCACATCTGTTTATTAATTGGTATGCTTCTGTTGGAAACTTTCCATTTCCTGTAGTTTAGATACCTCTGCCTTCAGATCACCTTCTCCCTTTTTATAACAGGCTTGCGCAAAGTCTGTAATAATGGTAGCTGCTGCACAAGGCCAAGCTGAGAGTCCTTGGTGGAGATTGAGGGTCACTCAAAAACCCAAACAAAGCAAACCTGAGAAAAGTCAGTGTTGCATGACACGCGGCTTCTCTGCTGAATAAACCTGCATGGTAAATCTTTCCCTGATACACAGGTATCATCGAGTACAAAAGATGCCTGTTTTGCCTCTGCAGTTGAATGTTTACAGCAAATCAGGTAATTACCTGAAATTTGTCTTTTAGTGTTTTACTGATCCCGCTATCTAGTTTACTTGATTGTGATCCGTTACCTCTCATCTTCTCTTTGGCGACCCTAGTAAGAGAAGTCACTCCTGCTAAAAATATTACAAATTCTCCCAATGGGAAATAAAGTATAACCTCATAAATGCGACTGAAAATGCATCCATAGGACACCATTTAGAATCAAAAGTGTGAGGATATCCAATTACTAGTTAAGGCAAGATGCCCTTTCTGTGTCTGTTAGCTGATGTGAGGAATTCTGATGTAAGAATAGAAATAGAAATTAAAAGGGTTTAGAAAGGATTTCCTCCCCCCCTTTACCACTAAGCTAAAACACCTTAAAACTGTGTGCAGTCTCACTTGCACTTGTGTCTCAATCCAGGACTGGATTGTGTCACAGCCTGGGGTACCGCATGGCCTTGGCATCCATGGCTCTTGTAGTGTGACTACCTGGCTTATCTTCTTGGGCACAGGGTCATGCTAGTTAGCAAACAGCTGTCTTACAGACCTGCATCTAAATTAACTTCTTGTTACCCCTTTACTCTTGCTCTCCAAACAGTACCACATTTACCCCAGCTGACAAACTGAAGGTCATCCAGCAGACTTTTGAAGAGATCTCTCAGAACGTTCTTGAGACCCTTCAGGAAGACTTTCTGTGGTCCATGGATGACTTATTTCCTGTTTTTCTCTATGTGGTGCTACGAGCCAGGTAGGCACTACCAGTAACATCAGCCATAAGGTCAACATAGGTTGTATGAGTACCTCTACCTGTACGAAACACTCTTGCTTCTGCTAGCATTTTGTAGCTTAATAAATTTTCCGCTTTGGCCTAAAAAATGTTTGAAGCATTAAGTGTGAAATGGTTGTGCTCTCAGAATGAGGTTAGAGAAAAGCCTGGTTTTGCACAGCACCATGTGCAAAAAGTAAAAACATTATAATGGTACTTCTCATTTATCTGTTCTCTCCTGCATGTGACAGGATAAGGAATTTGGGATCTGAGGTGCACTTAATCGAAGACCTGATGGATCCTTATCTGCAGCATGGGGAGCAAGGCATCATGTTCACTACCTTGAAGGTATGAAAATTATTCAGGGTTATTAGAAGTGTTCTTTGGAAATGAATCAGCTTTGAGCAATGATGATCAGCTTAGGAAAATGGTGGGAACATTAGGTTGCAACTTCTTTGACATTTTTATTGAAGTTTTAGCTAGGAGGAGCAAGGGAACTTGGTGTAGGATTAACCTGACAGTTGCTGCTGAAATGGTGCAATGTGCAGAAGTACTGTACTCGCATGTAAGAGGGGGTTACTGTACTGAATGCGCACCTGCAACGTAACAAACCTTATCCCCTTTATAATAATTGGAATAAAGTGCTGCCTTGGAGATTAGCCATGCTGGTAATGTCTCAGCCTGACATTGCATCAAGATACTTCAGGAATCTATTTTTAAGGGGGAGGAAGTCTCTCTACTCCATCACTCTCCACATGCTATTTAGTATTTTCATCTTTTTCTTAAGTATGGAAAAAGGGAGAGAACCTGTTTGGATGAATATCCTGTTGTACACTAGGACCTCCATAATCAAAATAGTTTGTTTTGGTATCTCAAAACTGTTCAAACAAGTGTGTCTTGTCACAGTTCAGCTGTTTGGAGCTTTTTTTAATGGGGTTGCTTTGGAGGGAGGCTGTTAAAATTCTGAAGCCGAGCTGGAAGGTGAACATGAGTGTATTTTCTGCCTGTGCAGACTGAAAATAGTTGGATGCAGAGGTTTTTTCATACGTTATTTTTATAGTGCTGCAAAAAGTGAAAGCTTGAGTTGTTTAAAACTTATCTAAGAATCTTTGTAGTAGAAGTCTTATTTTCCATGAGTGCAAGTTTGAGACATTCATACTAAGTTTCTGGTCATGGGTGACCCAGTGCATATTTGGACCAGCATTAAGGAGTGAATAGCTGTCCAGCAGCAGGTCTGGCTATTATCCAGATGATAAAAACCTTTGGTTTTCAGCTTTTGAAATGCTTAATCCCTGTATCCTTGTCCTGTAAATATTTTTTCTTTTTTTGGCCCTTCTGTCACAGGGCAAAGAAATACATTAGCAAAAAAAGTGCTTTATCTTGGCAAAGCTGTGAGCTGTAGAATTAGCCAGAGCCCCAAATCATGCGATCTTGCTTCATTAAGAGTTGGACATAACTTGTAATTTAAATCTCCTGGTGTTCTTTTTGCTAGTTTACACATAAGAAGATTCTCATGTGTTGAGTGTCACTGTATCATCACTGCTTGTAGAAAAGCCTAGTCTTCTGTTTGCTTGGATAGAAAAGAAAAATCAACCCTTTTGTGTATGATGCTTTATCAGCTTGCTGGGAACTGGTATGTACATTAAACTGAACTTTGTTTTAATTCAGGCATGTTACTACCAGATTCAACATGAAAAGCTTACCTAGACCATCACTTACAACCTGGCTCTGTGGGATAATCTACTCAGTGGAACTACACCTGTATGGACTTTCTTCCCTGAAATGGCACTTAGGAAATACTTTGTGACAGTTGTGTTGTTACACTGAATCGCAGAGGAAAACATTCAGTCTTTCTTCTGAACTGCAGCCAGAGGCTATCTATGAAGTGGTGACGAAGCTATAGACTTGGGTTTGTCAAGTACTTGTGAAGAAATAATTTCCTGTTCTAATGGAAAGACTTACTCCTTTTCAATTAGTGATGCTGCGAAAAGGCATGGCATCTACATAGAGTACATGTGAAAGTCTGGACCGCATGGCTTCTGAAGCACTGGATTTGTTGTTATTCCTGGTTTGTCAACAGAGACGTTTAAAGAGAATGAATTGTGCCACAGAACCATTCAGTCTTCCTGAATTAAGCTATTATGTTTGTTTATAGAATAGAAATATGTTAGTATTTATAATGGGTAACTTATGCTGTGTTTGGCTGTGAAGGTTTTGAGGCATCTGCGTTGAACAGAATTGCTGAATGCAGTTTTGATGTGCTGTTGTGGAAATAATCACGCTATTACTACTAGAGTTATAAAGACATTCACCATTCTTTCTGCTTATGAAATAAAAGGCACTGACCACTTCAACTTTCAGCACTGAATTAAATCCGTGAAATCTGCAGTGTTCTGATGTCTGAGGACAAGCATTTTCTCTGGAAGCCCGGGTGACAGAAGAATGGGAATGTGTTCTGGAACAAGCTGACATTGGGTTCTGTTTGAGACTCTTGCCTGTTAACTTCCGTGTGGGAGCAAAAAAAGCTAACCTTGTTGCATTTTTGAACATATAGAGAACAAGTAGTTTCCCTGGGGGATTTGTGTGTGTGTGTTCTTGTGTGGTTTATGGTTAACTATACCAATAACACTTCGGGTATTGCAGGTGCTGTTCTTTACCATGGCTGAGTTAAAAAGGGGAGGGATGAATAGATTATAGAACGGAATAATGGGTTCTGTTATGTCAAACTACCACAGATAATGCTATTCTTATTTTTGAAACAGTAATCATGGCTTGTGTACTGGCACCTAAATGGAAAGAAACATATGTCAAAATACTGTTTTGAACAGTGACTGTTATGTAGCAATTTTCATAATAAAGTAAAAAAGATTGGTCTTTCTGAATTTTTTTTTTTAGTTTTATGGGTAAAGTAATTCTGGCAAGATGTGCAAAAACTATTGTTACACTTGTTATACTCACAACAGACTATAGAGATAATAGAAAACAGAATAAACCACCTGACATTTGCAAACAATTTTTTTAGCTTAATCTTATTTTTAAATTATATTGAATAATTTAAGGCAAGATAAGCAATAAAAACCTGTAGGAGCAGAATTGCTCTTTGAAAAGGAGCTTTGCTGAACAGCTGAGTAAATCAATGACAATGGCCTCACCTGCAGAGATCTCCATTCCAGATTTGTTTCATGTTTTGTAGGGTTGTAACTATAAAAACAAGTTTGAGACACCTCTTTTCCCCCGCCCCACCCCCATTAATGTTTGTCAGGGAATGATGTTAACCTTCAGCTTTGACGTGCAGAAAGCTTTTTCACATGACCTTATTCCACACTGATTCTACGTCTTAAACTGAGAATGTAGGTGGGAAGTTTTTCCATAATCTTTCTCCTCCTGAGGGAGGATGTGTATCTACCAAGTGTGCAGCACCTTCAAATGTTTAACTTCATTAACTGTGAATAATGCGAAGTTGAGAGCTGAAACCCGAAGAATACATCTACCTTTACATATGTACATATATATATATATACACACAACCTTTTAAAAAAAGTAGTGATAGTGCATATGAACGTAGCTTGCTGATTAATGGAAGGAGACAGCCTGGGCTGGGTTATTTTTGGTCTTTCTGATATATAGCCCAGTTATTAGCTGGAGAGAATCCTGGGATTAAATATGCTTCTGACACAGATTCCACTTTACAGCCTATGGGGGCTGTGATGCATTAGGAAATCAGTATGGACCAGCTTTTGCTTGTGTATTTCTGTAGCTAACAAACAAATGACTTAACCTGCAGGATTTCTCTGTATTGCTTCATGGTAGTTCTCTTTTTTTCCTCCTTTGCCTCTTTTTTCCTGAAATTGAAAGCTGGATATTTCTTGTGCTGCAGCAGACATCCTGTAGACAGCAATAGAAGATCAGTGTTACAGTATTACAGATTCTTACTGGGATTGCAGGTGTGGTAGCTAAAGGCAGACACTAAGAGATGAGCCCTATGGACCTGGCAAGTTGCTGAGAGTAAGAAACTGCTTAAGCAAGACAACATTTTATGCAAGAAAAGGGTTAAGGGGATTTGTTCTCTTCTCCATGGTAATGAGTAGTTCTAAGGTTAGGTTTCTGCGGATTAGAAAGGAGAGGATGTTCATAGATTAGCTAGGGCAGTGGGGTTACTTGCTCTACTAACATCCAGCGAATACTCTTTCCCTCTGGAAATTCTGCATCAGCTGAACATGGTGTATTCTGCGGTGTTTGCAGGTAAGAAAATACACACTGTACTGAAATGGATGTACTGCTGAGGTGCATTTCCCCTATGCAACTGTGAAATTTAACTGTTTCTCATAGCTACAGTAAAGCTAGTCAAACTTGTGCGTACAATATGTGTGAATGGGGAGTAGAAGCTCAGATATTTTTTCCTTCTCCCCAATTTTTACAAAGTATTCTAGTTTGAATGTCAGGTGCTATACAGTGCTGACGGACTTTGCCAAAAGTAGGTTCACTTCCTAGCTGTGCTTGTTGTTAGAAGCAGTGTAGGGAACTACCTGTTCTGGCATGGTGAGAGATGATGTAGAGGAAAGATGCATGACTGATATGGGACAGTAAAACAAATACCTAACCATGTACTTCTAAGTTGATTCAGTGTCAATGTGTTGAAGTTGTCAGGTGGTGGTTGTCTGGATTGGTTTGGGGTTTTTTTTTCGTAAGCCCAAGCTGTTGGCAGCTGTTGGCTGGCTGCCTTGTGACTGCAGTGTGCTGCACGCAAGTATTCTCTGAATGCGCTGCTCTTTAAGGAAGCCACACTTCAGTAGCATTTACCCCCATGTAAACAAGATACAGCCCCGCAGGAGCGGGTAAGCTTTTGGTTTAGGAGGCAGAGTGCATCGTCACTGAATATATCTGATTACAAAGAGTAACAGCATAACCTGTTCCATAGTAACCATACCTATGTATGCAGGTGTGATTAAATTTCACAGAATGCCTTACATGAACATTGTTTCAGTCCTTTTTTAGCCTGTATCATCTCAGACTTGAAATAAGTGGTTCCTGGGTCAAGATAAGAAAAAGCAGCTGACAGATTTCAGTGATGAGACTAATTAATTAGGTCTGTTTAATGCAGAACAAAAAAGTCCCAAATAGTGCGTGTCACTTGAGAGATGCTGTGTCTCTTTTACCATTTCTTGCCTACTCGGTTTGCTGATTTACAGCAGCTTTCTCAGGGTGTTCCCTGCCCTCAAACTAATTCACAGTCTTCAATGTGCCAAATCATGAGTTTTGTTAAATTTAAAGATAGTAGTTTTTATTGCTAAAAATTCTTAATAACCAGGTCGAGCATCTTAACCAAAGAAGCTTATTGGAGCAGGAGGGTTGATAGTCTGAACATCAGGTTCTCAGCTGCTATTGCCTTTAAACAAGCCTCAAAAGGGGACAATTCCGAAAAATGTATTAAAAGCAGGGACTTTAGCCTTCTGGTCTGTCTGACAAATAGGGTCAAGGGATTAGGTAAGACCTGTAGCCCAAATTTGGGGTATTTGGATGTGAGGCGATGGACTGCTTTTGACTAAATTCTGGATATCTAGTTCTGTCCTTAATTACAGGCAAAGAGAAATGCCTTTTATTAATAAGGGTCTGTAATTGCGTGTAATACATGTGAATGGGAAGGCCCTTATGCTGGCTGGCAGATTAGTGAGGTAAGCCTTTTAGCAAGAACTTCCATCTAATTTATGTAGATCCCTGGGATGAGGAGACCCTGAGTTCTGGCCTTATACCCTGCATAGATACAAGTCTCAGGAAATGAAGGCACAGTAGTAGTTCTAAGTTTGTTTGAACTCTGACCTTTCCCCTTAAGCAAGCAATTTACTAGTTTTTTTCTGAAGAACTGCATGGAAGTAAGATATTATTTCTCTCCTCTGGTAGTGACTTATTCATCATCTATTGCTACACAGCTGCTGAAACCAGGCTTCACAGTTGGAAGCTGCTTTCTTTTTGTTGTCTGAAAATATGAAACAGCTACTACTTCATGAATGAGGTGAGCTGTGTCGTTAAGACCTGTGGCAGATTTTGATGTTTAAATTCTGCTTCTGTCAGTGTGAGCATAAACTTAGTAGTTTAAAAAAGCAACAATGAATGGAAGGGTGATTAATGGTGTTTATTATCAACTCTAGCGGCTCTTTGATAGCTACATCCAAGGATTTCACCCAAAAAAGTCAGTAGTCAGTAGCTTTCACAGTTTTTCTTGAAAATCTGAGGTCAACCTTCAAGAGTGTCTGTCTAAAACTTCTAAATACACCAAAGTTAATCCCATACCGCTTTTCTGTGGAAGCAGTAGTGATACTAGAAGGTACAAGGCTCTCGAGGGGGAATCTTGAGAGTATTTTAGAGGTGTAACAATATTGGATAGTATTATAGCAGAATTGGGAGTGTTATAGCATTTCTAGCTATGTTACAACAGGATTTTTTTTTTTTTTTTAGGAAGAAAAGTTGAGGGGGGTTTTTTGAGGGATGTAGGTGATGAGATTTTTAAATCTGGACTTTCAGTATGTGAAATATACAGATCAGGAGTTGGCTCCATTATAGTATATCTGAAATGTTTCAAGACAAAAGACAAGAGCACATGCAAACATCCTTTACCAAAACAAGCTGTAATCAGGTTTTTGAATTGGGAGCATGCTGTTGGATGTCTATGTGGACTATATAATGCAAAGCAAATGGTCATTGTACATGGAACAGATGTCAGCAGGGTCTGTCTTTAGTTCTTGAAAAATTAGAGGAAGAAAAGCTAAAGAAGCTTTCGAATCAGCAATAATAGGAAATGGAGCTTCTGAAATGTGGCTTATGGGATAAGCTGTCAGAAGAAGTTTTCTTTCAGGACAGAACTCACAGATTGAGTACCATCTCTTCGTAACTGCTTCTGCAACTGAATCTGGAGCTACAGACTCTTAGTTTACAGAAACAGGGGAACGGGATGAGGACATAGGACAGAGATGACCCAAGCTGAAAGTTACTTGTGTTTTCATATTGCCGTTACTCAATGAAAACCGTGAGCATCACTGTACTGTGTCCTTTGCAACTTCAGGATTCCTCTTTCCAGGTCTATACCATCCCCCAGTAAAGACTTCTGTCCTACTCCTAATGTTTTCAATAATTAAGAAACAGGTATTCGTGACTAGATCTCTGTGGCCTGCTTTGTTAAATCCATCATTAGGCAGATCAACTGTGCTTAATGAAGGGGAAGGCATGCTCTTAAAGGAACAGAACTCATACTATTAAAAAAAAATTAAATAATTGCAGCTCAAACCCAGTTCCCAGTGCATGTCTGGTAGAAAGATTCAGTGTTACATTCATAAAATACAAAATATAGTTGTTCCTGATGGAAAAAATTATTATGCAATATAATGTAATGTAACACTGAAATGGAAATGTTGGATTGGGTATTGGGGGAGGATCAAACTATATTCTTGTTGGTCTTTGAAAGAAGAAATCAGAATTTTAAAAGCAATCTTTGGACTAGAATTTCAGGAAGATGTCTGGCTAGGTATGGTGTAGAGGTAACTTGAAATTAATTAGCAGTACTCGGTAATAACCTGCTAGAGTCATCATCATCTAACTTCTGAATGGTTTTTTCTCCCTTAATTTCTGCTGCTTCCTGAAAGCAATTTTATGACTTCACAGGAGAGGATGCATGTTCTAAAAATAAGCATTAAGAAGTGTAGTAAAAGTGACAGTAATGCCTTCTGCTTTTATAAGCAGATCAAGATAATACTTTTCCCGCTTGTACCTTTGATGTTTCCTGTCCACAGAACAATCTAGAGGAAAATGTCTACCTTTCTGCTTTACTACTGCAGGAGAGAAACTATGGTATATTTAACAGAATTTGGTAAGGCAGTTGCTGTGCATACAGTGTCACCCTGTGGTTCACTGTTGGCTGAGGTGCTCAGATACCTGGTGCTATAGGTTTTATAACTTGCACTCTGAATCATCTCTTACACGACCAGTTTAAACATTGAACACGTTAAGAATAATCTTAAAATACTGGTAATTACGACAGTATCTTCCAACTTGTATCAAACAGAAGCAGAAATTAGATCAACTAGGATATAATGACAATTTGGAGCTTTCATATATAGATTCCTGATGCTTTGGGGTCCACGTGCACCATTCGGTGTTCCCTGGGGAATTCCCATACTTGTTGGCAAAGAAGAGTTCTGAGACCTCTGAGGAAATCTTGTTCTGCCTTGTTTCCTATCGGCAGCGGATTGGAGAGCTTCCTCCAATTTTAGTCAAAGGAATCACTATAGGTTAGTGATAGGTTGTCACAGAAACTTAAAGAACGGAAAGAATTTGGAACTAACTTCTTTCACTCTATCTCTAAAAGTAGCAACCAATATATAAATTGCCTAAGAGAGTTATTGATACTGGGAAGCTAAGTTGTGAGCCTGGTTATTTGGGTTATTTTGTGTTTTAATTCACTGTGAGGAATTAGAGGAAAATATGAAATCTTTGTAGAACAAATCCTTCAAAGACCTTAAATTCTAACAGTGATAGAAACATTAATCCCTTTTTTGCAAAATCTTGTCCTTGCTCAATGAAAATTCAGAAGAAACTCCAGAGTCTTTCAATTTTAACATTACACTAGTAACAAGAGAAATACGTTTTTGAACATGATTATGTTCCAAGCTGTGTTTATTATTTTCCAAGATTGAGAAGTCTTTGGGGAAAAACAAATAGCTTTCCATTGCAATGTAGTTAAAAAGCTGGGGAACACATGATGTGTAAAAAAGCTTATTTTAGATGGTTTAATGAAGCAAGCTAATGACAAATTCCATGAAGGAAATAAAATGTCATATTGCAGTTGAGGTTCATCTTTCTGCATTTTCAATGCAGGTAGGTAACTGAATTTAGAGGTGGGAGTCATGCTTGCAACCTGTTGTGCACTTCAAATAGGAATGGTTGCCCCCCCCATTTTAAATTCTACTTTCTTAACAATCTAAGATACCTGGGAGTATTCTGATATAAGTATACTCTTCTCCCTAGCTCAGCACCTATCTTTGTGAAGCCTACTTAGCGTGAATGCAGTACTCAAAGAAGTGGCTGGAATCTCCTTGAATAAAGGAAGAGATGGAAGTGCCAACAGTCTGCAGTCAAGACAACGGTACAGTTTTTGCATTGCTTTTTCAACGAGAAAGAAAACTGACATAAAGTTTTATTCCTTGGTCCCTGTGACTCTTCTTCCACTGAGTCATGAGAGATAGCAACATGTCTAGAAGTACTATAACTTCATAATTGGAAGAGTTCTTGATGTTTAATGGTGGTATGCAGTTAATTTAGAGAACATCAGAAGAGAATACCTGGCATTTGTTTCTGGCTTATGAAGTCAAGGATCTCTGCAGTTGTATCAAGAATTACTAATAACTGCAAGATGTTTTGGGTTTTTTTCTTAAGGAAATTATTCTCTGTAGTTTGAAGGTTTGTTTCTGTATGGAATGTCTTGGTCTATTTCAGCCCATTTTGATGTAGGGATAACATTCTAGGAGGTAATTAGTTCAAGTCGTCTCAAAAAGATGCGACCAATAGTGAGGAAACAATCTTGAAAAGCGTCTCTACTATAGGTAATGTTCTATTATGCACTAGGAAGCTCATGTAGAAAAGAATCCTTTTAAGTTAGCTATGCTTTGGGAGCTATTTCCCTGTGGGGGGCTCATAATCAGGGTTCACTGAGTTTATAATTTTTGTTTCACGGTTAGATGTCTGCTTTCCAGAAAGAGTTGATTCTTTTGATAATGAGGTACATTTCCAGGTTTTCCCAGTTTGGATACTCAATAATTCTGCCTGCAGGGAGGACTTAGCAGGCCAGTACCTGTATAAATTCAGGCATAAGACAAATATCCGAGAGGAACTAAAGTTGAAGATAGATCTCACATCAGTGTTGGAAACATCAAAGTCTGGAGCTGGTACAACTAACTGTCAATGGCTATAAACACTGCTCAGGAGAGAAGTCAAGAGCAGCTTCCATGTTTAGGTTCACTGTGGTGCTTGGATGATAGCAGCTGGTAATACTGTCTGCAGCAGTGAGTACTCAGCTCTTCTGGGTCTGCTGGATGAACTTTAGTTTTAAGAAATTATTTTGATTTTGGCTGATGTAACTTTGGAAGCTCCAAGTGTCTTGGGTTTATTTGAACAGTTTTCTTGTATTGCAGTATTACTCAGTGATAGATGCCAAGTTTAATACTGTAAACAAACAAATACAAAGGCAAGTCTTCAGATACAGTCGTATTTTGTGATTACTTGGCACTAAAAAGTAGAAACAGCTTGTGCTTGCCAAAATACACAGGAGTTGTGAACTTACATTCAGTGGGAGTCAGGAATCCAACTCTTATGGTCTCTTAAACCCTTACAGTTTAGTAAATCCTAGGATTTAGTATTGTATTAGTACTGTTGTTAGGTATGGTATAGTATTAGTACCATTATAAACATTGTGTATCTTGAAGTGTGTCACGTATCAGAATTGTAATTTCTGAGGTAAAATTAAATTCCATGTGCTCACAAAAATCCAGTTTGTATAACATCTTATCTTGTCACCTCATAGTTTCTGCCTCCTTGAGATTTTAGAAAGACACTGGGTTTTTTAGTTTTCCACTGTATTAGAATACTGTTCCTAACAGATCAAGTGCTGTTTCTAATAGTAAGAATGGGTCTTCCCTTTTCCTGGGATGTGTCGTGGGTGTCTGGCAACGGTATGCATTTGGCAGGAATTCGTATTTTCAGTAGGGATATTCTCTCCAAAATGTCCATACTTCTCAAGAGCAGAGAAAAACACTGGGTCATCCAAAAGAAAAGCCTATAAAATGAACAGGGCAATTTTTTATGTTTACTTCTCCCCAGCAGGAGGTATGAGCTTTAATCTACATTAATGTATGTGAGATTCCCTGTTTTTTTTCTCAAATCAGTTGAAAATTGCTAGTACTGAGCTAACCCTGCTGGTTAATAACATAATAAAATAAAGCTCTCGTGAAGCAGTTCACTGTAAGAACAGGCAAAGCAGACAGGAAATGGGTACATTTCTTGGAAGTATAAACTGAGGAAAGGTTTTTCAAAGGTCTGGGTCACTGGCTTTGGTTGGTCTTCTATTTGAAATGAAATGTCTTGCACTTTTCTGTTTCTTGGGCTCAGGTATATCTCATGTTCTGACTCTAGTGCTACAAGAACTGAGTTTGTTCTGTAAAAGAGATGTCAATGGTGTTGGCATGTTATATGACCTGCTCAGATCTCGCTGGCTGCAAGCACTTTTAAAGGTAATGTAATATTCAGCTGTGAAGGCAGAGGTTTCCCAGAGAACAATCTCTAGGAAATATCTCTTTTACCGTATCAGGACAATAAATGCTTATTTACAATAAGTGCTAATAGTCCCACTGTCAGTCCTAACACCAGCAGTCCCAGACATTAAAGCTCTTCTACTTTACATTAGGCAAGGAAGATGCACTGAACACAGTGGTGCTCAGCTGTCTTTTTGCCTCTTGAATCTCTGTATGGCTACACATCCCACTTTTTGGCATGGATGCTTGTGATTTTTGGGGTTTTTTTTTTGTTTTTCCACACTGCTCTGGTGTGTCACTGAACATTTTGTTACAGAACGTAATTTTGGCTGGTGTTTCCCTCTTGAGCTGAATTGTATCTCTGAGGCAAATTTTGTACAAATTTTGGCATGGATGCTTGTGATTTTTGGGGTTTTTTTTTTGTTTTTCCACACTGCTCTGGTGTGTCACTGAACATTTTGTTACAGAACGTAATTTTGGCTGGTGTTTCCCTCTTGAGCTGAATTGTATCTCTGAGGCAAATTTTGTACAAATTTTGCTATTCCTCTAACAAGGATTTTTAAACTATTTACATTTTAAAGAAGAAAAGCTTGTGGTGGATAAGAATGTCTGTAGGTCATTTTAAATACAGAGATTTATTTTTATTTTTATTTTAAGTTGAATTTACTTTGTTAGTTGCCTTGCAACTAGGGAAAGGAAGTTAAGGTATAAGTCAGAGAATTGACACTACCAGGCTATTCTTTTGTGTAATCAGCTTTTCCTACTGGAAAATTCACAAACCACAGCATAACTGGCAAGCTGGCTGATCATATGGAAAGACAATGAATTACAGAATAAATTCCAGATGCTTTGGACATTAAGGATTGAAATTGGAAGCTCTTTGACTCTATTTGGACTGAGAAATTCCTAGAAATATGGTGTTGTCCTTTGTATTGCGTGTGTATCTATATAATCATGTGAACAGATCATATCATCATTCCATTGTCTTGTCTACCATGACATGCAATAGATTTATGAATGCCTCCAACACTACCTTGGAAAAAGACCAGCTCCTGTCACGCTGCAGGCATGTGCGTTGACTCGTGAGGTAAGACTGTGTATATGCTGTATATTGCTTTACCTACTCATACCAAATTAGGCAACTTGACTGAAGATTACAATGTTCTGGCATGTGTTTCATGTCTCAGGTCTGAGTACACTATATAAACTTGAAAGATTCTCTCATCACACATTTGTCAAACTACTTGATAATTCTTACTGTGATGAGAGAGGGGATTGAGAAATGTGTACAGCTGTGATCACTAAACTGCACAAGCCCTACCCAGTGTAATGAACATATAAATAATCTGTTTTAAGCCCTGGCCGTATGTTTTTCCTCCCACCTAACTGTGTGATTCAGTCTTACGGCTGCAATCAAGCAGTCTGATTTGAGGGTTTTGAAAATATTTTTGTATTTTTCTAATAATAATAGCTGATTAATTCTTAATTTTCTGAATTAGAGGGATAGTAAATGACTAAGTGGTGAAGCTGACATTAATGATGAAATTGGTTGAGTCACATGAGGAAAAAAAAAAATAGAGCACATGGCACTGTGCCTGAACTAATATAAAGCTGGCTGAATGTTTTGCAGCTGTGGTTACATTGTCCAATCCTTGAGCAAACTGTATGGATATTCTCCAAGTCATAGAACGTGGAGGGGCTTAACATTCTTACCATACCCTATTCCTTTAAGTTCAGTTTAGAGTTTTCTTAAGTTAATTGTCCAGCAGAACCAGCTTTGGTGCTTTCTCTCTTGCATTTATCAGGTGTTAGAGTTACTGCGTGAAGGCCCTCCGTCTGGAGAGATCAAAGAGCTAAGACGACTGCTGCGAGCTCCACACTTCAAGGCAAGTCCTGCTTAAGGACAGTTTGCTCCTAGGGCTGTCTGCAGTAGGAAAGGAAACAGATGGCCAGTTGTTCACAAGAACTGGCAAAGAACCCAGAGGCAACATAATTTCCTAGTCATGAACTAACCTATTCATGAAATCAGGTACGGACTGTGTACCTGAGGTAGGCTGCATTTTACTTAAGGGCTATGCTTGACAGAGATGTTGCATACAAAGTTAAATTCTGAGCAGTTGATGCAAACACATAAACCCAAATTTTCCTTGTAATTGCAAACCCTGCATATTTTTATCCTGGAGTTCTAAATAGAAATGTTTAATCTTTTGTAAATTTTTCAGAAGCAGAGAGAGGAACTGTTCTTAAAACTTCATTTCACCACTTGAATTTCCAAATGGAAAGAAGAAAATGTCAATGTGTGAAAGGGAATCTATGTTCTATAGGAACTTACTCACTGATTTCCATTTTCTGACTAGTGACTGTTTAAAGCTGTTCTGTTGTATGACCTTTGCTTAATGGTTGGTTGTTTGGCTTGGTTTTGTTTATAACAGGCCTTGCTATCTGCTCATGATACTGTGGCTCAGAAGGATTTTGAACCATCCCTTCCACCGCTGCCAGACAACTTACCCGAAAATGAAGAAGCTATGAGGATCGTCTGCTTAGTGAAAAACAACCAGCCCCTGGTGAGGGAGCTGTCTGTTGTCTGTCAAATATTTTAACTTACGAGTATTCCAGGAATGTCACATAGATAATGTGCATCATTGTCTGGTTTTCACAGAATCACAGTAATTATTGAGGTTGGAAAGGGACTTAGGAGACCATCTGACCCTGCTCAGTACGAGTACAACTAGACCACATTGTTCAGTCCCTTGTCTGCTCAGGGTTTGAACATTTGGCAGATGTTTTTAAGTGATACAATGAAAATGCTAATAGGATTGAGAGCTATTCCTTTCTCCAAAATAGGAAGGAAGGGAGGAGAGCCTCTGAAAGGCTCTTTAGGAATCATATGTGCTTATAAGCAGAAAAATAATCTGTTTTAGGAAAAGATAGCTGTAATATTTGATATGGAAAAGATTTCTTAGAATCAGTCAATGAGGTGATTTTAGTATGATGGAAGCTGAAGACATTGAAGGTCTTAGTACTAATAATGCTATGTTATTGCTAGATCTGTGTGGTGTATCTTTCAATGCCCTTTTTCTCACTACAAAGATCAGACTTGAGATGTGAAAGGAAACTCACAGGGGTTCTTCAAGTGATTAGTGTGTTCTGTCTTTCTTTTTATTTGCCAGGGTGCCACCATTAAACGCCATGAGATAACAGGTGACATAACAGTTGCTCGTGTGATCCATGGTGGGCTAGCAGACAGAAGTGGTATGTGTAATTTGAAAGAAAATACAAAAACTTGAAATAAGATATTTGAAGTAAAATAATAGCTTAGCTACTGCAGTCTTCCATTATAGAACAAGATTGATGTGTATGTTGGACAGCACTGTAAATAGTGATACGTTGAGGTGACTTTGATTCTGGTTTCATTCATTTTTTATATGAATGTGCTAAGTTTGAAACTGAGTTGAAGTACAAATCCAGTTTTTGTTATGTATTCTTAGCACCAATACCTGGAGAAATCTGTCATCAGACTGATCAGGAATGTCCCAAACTGCAGCATAGTATAAATACCAGCAGCTCATTCCCTACGGCAGAAATGGAAAATATCAGTAGTCTGTGATTCTGTAAGATGATGGGTGTTAAGGAGTATATACTAATACTTCTTGGCGCTATTCTACTAAATGCTTTGGTAGCATTAGTTGCTAAGCAATCTTCCAAGGAGTTTCCTTGGAAATGTTATTACTTTGTCATCCCAGAATTCAAAGTGTTCCATGTTCGTTCGGAACTGTAAAGTAACTAAAATGTAAAGCATCAGAAGTAAGATTAAACTCTAATAATAATGTAGTTCCT
The DNA here is from genome assembly GCA_020800305.1 of Porphyrio hochstetteri. Classification (NCBI taxonomy): domain Eukaryota; kingdom Metazoa; phylum Chordata; class Aves; order Gruiformes; family Rallidae; genus Porphyrio; species Porphyrio hochstetteri. The sequence goes on along the minus strand of CM036910.1, from coordinate 14,270,864 downwards.
TTTAATATTTTCTGGCCTTTCATAGAGAAGAAAACCCAAACTACAGACAATAGCTGATTAAGGACCTAGTCTGATTAATGGTTTAATTGAACTGAGGAAAATATAAAAGTAAACAATATGGTGAAGACTCTGTAAAGGACAGAGAGGAGTCCCATGGTACCTGGAATTTTTAAGGGTCTGATTCCAAGTGTTATGGTCTTTTAATATAATGGGTTTAGCAGGAATAGGTTCAGAAATTAGTTTGGGAAATGAAGCTGTATTAAAATGTCTCTGCCAGTTTTAAGGCAAATCATCAATAGAGTGTAAACAAGTTGTACAGAGGAGGTGGGAGGAAATAAGTAAACTGAACATGCAAGCTTCTTGTGACCTACAGATGTCTGCAGCCCTATCCTAGGGCAACACAGCCTAAATCCAAAATCTCTTCCTGTATACCTGGTGTACAGAAACTTTTAATGCTGACTTACAAACCTGTTGTATATGTGTCTCCCTGCCTCATCTACCCAAGATAATCCATGCTGTGATAAAACTTCTGCTGCTGCTTTCATCCTTGTTTTCGCTGTAGGGTTGCTGTATGCTGGAGACAAACTGGTGGAAGTAAATGGAGTTCCTGTTGAGGGACTTGACCCTGAGCAAGTTATTAATATTCTGGTATTGAATCTTTTTTCTAGTTTGCACCTGAAGATTAGCTGTATGCTGGGTTTTTGGTGGGGTTTTTTGTTTGTTTGGTGTTTTGGGTTTGTTTTTTTCTTGGGGGTGAGGGGGGAGAGGTTTACACACACATGTTCTTTCTCAAGTCTGAAATTTTTGACAGAAAGTTCAGATTGTTCCCTTACTGTAAATGAAGTTCACAACTGCTCATGAAACCACAATGTATAAAACCGGGATTAGATCTAACCCCTGTCCTACACAGAAATCAATTGTGGCTATTCTGCCTGCATCTTCTGGGAAAAAGGCTCATTTATTCAGACTTTACTGATTCATACTTTTTCCGGAAGTTAATATTTCCAGAAGATAGTGGAAAAAACACTGTTCTAATAAGAGTCCATGTTTTCATGTTGTAATAAGAGTCCATAAAGCAGAGTGGATGAGATGAGCTTGTAGGTGATGTACGTTGCCTTGGAAAAAAAGGCAGTGGTAATTACTTATTGTCAAAATACTCACGAAGAAATCTGTTGAGCTGTCCCTGTTATTCATCATTTTGCCCATAATTTTTCAGTGTTTTTCACAGTAAAGTGTTAGTACCAGTCAGTAAGATATTGCTCTATGTAACTAGTTTTCTGTGTTATTTCCCTAGTTGTACTATTTCTAGGTGTAAGAAATACAAACATTATTGGAATGCTTAATTCATTACTTTACATCACTTGTAAACCAGACCCTGCTTCTAATTTAAACTAGATTTTAGTAGAGAAGTTTGGTATGAATTAATGTTGAAATTATATATATTTAGAATGAAACACAGATTTCATTTAATTCAATATTTACTATGACTCTGAAATTTCATTCTTGAGTTTCCTTTTGAAAGAATACAGTATTGTCATACTGTCTACCTAAATTCCATTTGTAATATAGACATTCTAATAACCTCAAAGCCATGCTGTGTTGTTTGTGCTGCCAGTGTGTGGTTATTTGTGTTGAATACCAGTCATATTTAAATCCTCTTTTAATCCTTTAGGCCTTGTCTCAGGGGACAATTATGTTCAAATTAATTCCAGTTTCTGATCGGCCTGTCAGCAACCAAACAACAGTAAGAGACATTTTTTTCTTCTGGATTATTACTGCAAGCAGTTACCCCAATAATGTCTAAGGGTGTGATACAACAAAATCATGTTGCTTAGAAGTTTATTGCAATTCTTGAAGTGTTACTTGCCTTTATGGCTAACTCTCAGCTGATATCAGTATGGTGTTACTGAAGCAGTAAAGATATTAAGTTGAAATACAGTTGTGTTAAAGGTGATGAAGAAATTTTCATATTCATCTACAGGTTGAAGATTAATTCTTTTCACAATGGATGAGACAATTTTTTTTTTCTTCCTTAATGAACAGATAGGATTTGGGGCTTCATCTTGTTTTTAAAACTTGACATCATCATGAAATGACTTAAGTAGCAGTAATATCTGGTTCTATGATTATAAAGCTTATGTTGTACCTGTTCTACCCAAGGCTTCCACTTACTCTCCTGACTTTCTTTTACCAGCTGTATGTGCGAGCAATGGCAGATTACTGGCCCTTGCAAGATCCTGCCATACCATGTGCTGATGCAGGTCTGCCTTTTAAGAAGGGTGAAATACTTCAGATTGTGGACCAGAATGATGCTCTCTGGTGGCAAGCCAGGAAAGTTTCAGATCTCAGTGCCTGTGCTGGACTTATACCCTCAAATCATCTTCTTAAAAGGTAAAGAAGTCTTAATGTTTGTCATTTCCAGTTTAAAAATTAGCCAGTTATTCAGATTTTGCTATTTAAATTTTTTATGTTATATAGCAATGTGATTCAGAGTGACATCGATGAACATCTTTCTGTTCTCTGACTTCTTGCTCTCCTTCCCTTGAGTCCTATGTGAGAACAACCTTTTGAAAGCACCTATATCATCTTAAATTGTGTCTAAAGTCTAGCATTTGCCTAGATTCTATGCTAGTTGCTAAGATATCTAGTGGAGTGTAGCAGCTGAAACATGGGTGGAAATTAAGGGCCCAGACAATTTTAGGACCAGTGTCTAAGATTTAAAAAAAAAGTGGGGGGGAGGAGGGGAGCAGCGCTGAAGAGCAGGATATTAAATGCATGGTATGAGGGCATAGCTGTATCAAGAAACAGTATTTATTTAAAGACATCCTGTGAGATAGGAATGATCTCTTCAACGTTTGTCAAAACTGGATAGACCAGATTAATAGAGAGGAAAAGAAAAAACCCAATAAAAATTAAAAATTCTCAGGGAATAACAAGGATCCCTTGCCTGTTATTTTCTGCATAAATAGACCGTTATTTTTACACTACATGCTTTCAGAACTAGGGTATTTAAACTGTTATAGCACACTTTTCAGTCTGACCTCTAACCACATGTCTCTGTTACCCTCAAAAAAACATAAGGCCATGGAAGCGTAGGTGATAAGCTTCCATTTATACTATATGTAAACCTAGCTGTGGTCTGTATAATGAAAGCTGAGGATAAACTGGAGTGCCATGTAGTAACAGGGGCAGTAGTACTTCTACCCATAGCAGTAGCACTGTCTCCTACTTCCAGGAGTCTGTACCACAGTATGTCTTATCTTCCTGTCTATATATAGAAAAACTCAAAATACTCTAAATACTTCCGATCTGCTGATTTGGAAATTGCCTTGAAATAGTTCTGATAGTATGTCAGCTTTCATGCAGGACTTTGCAGTGGGCTAAAACATTGGTAATGTTTCGATTCTTGGTGCCTTCTGTCAGTTCAGTACTGATTGATGTATAAGCAATGAATCTGCCTAGAGCATAAAATGCTTGTGGACCATTTTATTTCTTTAACTGTGTTACGTTTATTTCTATGTAGGAAACAGCGAGAATTCTGGTGGTCTCAGCCTTTCCAGCCCCATCTCTGTCTCAAATCATCCATGTGTGAGTGAAAAGTTATTTTAATGGTAGAGTAGGAAAGAAAGGTCTTGTCTCTATTTCCAGGGCTACTGAAATAGAAGCTCATGTAATTCAGTTTAATTCAATGACATAGTTTCTGAAGCCATACTGTAACCCCAGAAGTGTGTTAACTATTGCTATGGAAAACAAATATTTAATGTTAGTTGTGCCTGGAGTACTGATGGTGGAGGTTATAGTCTCCAGTGTATTTGGGATGTGACTGTGAGGGAAGCTGTGAACTCCTTCTGAAGGCTGTAATGTCTAGAAGCTCTCTGGGAGAATTGGGTGACATTTGTACTAGCCTGGCTTTCCAGGGACACAGGTGACAGTTCTGCACTGGAAGGTGCCATGTGATATGTGTAGAATGTTTCTTTGTTATCAAAACTATGAAAGAAAGAACTTTTTTCCCTTAGGTATAAGATCTGCTATGCCGCCCATTAGTTTTTGTGGTAACAATCTAGAAACATCCTCTGCCAACTATAAAATATTGTAAATATGCAGTTATTCCCAAAGAACATTCTGCCTGTTTTTTCTTTCCCCACCTTCTTCTATGATTCTTTATACTAGTATAACATTATTTTTTCTCTTGTGATAACTTCCAGACTTGAGTGTGTTTCATTGCCTAGGATTCTTCTTACACTGATTGCTTTGTTCAGTAGAGCCAGGGCTTTCACCATAATTTTATTGCATTTTTAACTGCTTCGATGGACATACCGTGGGCAGTAAGCACTGTGGAAGAAGGTAGGAATTTGTATCTGGACAACATTGCATTCCTGTACCTGGAATTAATATAGCATATGTCTTTACAGGCTTTTTGAAAAGTTAAAGAAACTAAGCAGTTTGGTAAATAATGCAAAATGAAGTGGAAACTTAAGCTATGCATTATTGGGTAGGGAACTGACAGTTTGGATGGGCTGCTTTGAGGAAGGAAAGACTACTTTTCCCTTCTCTTTTCCTTTCCTTTTTTCTCTCCCATCTTCAGCAGCTGACCCAAGCAGCTCCAAGAGTATTTCTTTAAAAGACACATTTGGGCAGACTATGGCTGACAGATGCCCTGACAATTGCCCTGTAACTGGAAAATAGCTCCTAGTGGTCTATCTGGAAGGGAATGCAAGAACTGAACACACAAACAGTGCAGTATTGTGAGCCCACGAGATCGCATTTCAGGGATGTGAATTGTTGTGGTCTTATCCTTTTCTTCCTTGTAGAGATAGCACTAAAATCAACCAAAGAAAACACTTTCCTTGAGTGAATCACACTGGAAAGAAACATGTTTAAAAGCTACAGGTGATAAGGGAGTGAGCGGAAAATTATATTCTGTCATGGTATTATTTAATAAATAGATATTTAGAGGATAAACAGAGCAACAGCCATACTAAACTTTTTATTATTTCAAAGGGAGAATTCAAGTTAGATGTGTTTGTCTCTCTGCCACAAGCCCTTCAGAGCACTAGTTTAAGAGCCTTTTGCTCACTAAAGACAGAATGTCAGTAAATCGGAGTTAAGTGTTAAAATCCTTAAAGATGTCTAAAACTGATCTGAGCTTCAAATATTTTCTTTCTGATGTCTGTGTTCAGTCTTTTAAGATCTGTAAGGTTTTTTCCTCCCCAGTGTTTTTCTGATTCAGATGATTATTTTTTCCCTTGTGTTGATCTGCAGAGGATGACATGCAGATTGATGAGAAGTGTGTGGAAACAGGTAACTGAATTCACTTGAAATTATTCTGTTTGCTTCAAGGTAGTGGCTAATTAAAACCTGATTTTGTTTCCCAGATAAACACGTTTGTTCTCTGAGTGAACTTAATGGTAGAAAATTCTGTTTTTCATACTCTGGAAACCTCATATTAGTGTATTAAAATGAGCTCTTTGTAGTTCTGGTGTACAGTAAAGTGTTGTGCCAAAAAAAAAAAAAAAAAGAGGGACCACCCCAAAAATCTGTCTGAATGAGATCCAACCTCTTTGATTCAGGTTTTGGGCTGTGACTGTAATGTTACCATGGTTTTTGCCTACTGTAGAGTTAATGCCACAGATGATGATAGTCTTGGAGAACCCACACACTTCATTGTCAATAAACCGATCTCAGGAGAATACATTTTTAGGCACCAAGCAAGAATAGGTTTGTACATGTAAATAGTACATGTGAAGACTCAGCTTGACTTGCTCCATAAAGCAGCACACATCATTCTTCCTTCTCCTGAGGTAATTCAGAAAGCCCTCATGGAAGGGTGTGATCCTGTAAGACTGGGTGGAGAGAGACCAGACAGTTAATTCAAGCATGGCAAACTGTATTCTGCCACCTCAGTGTAGACAGAAGCAGAGAAAATATGTGTGAGACTGACTGACTGGAGATGGAAAATTGATTTCTGATTCTGAAATTCTATAGGAGGAAAATAATTAAAATTTTATTTTATTTTAATTTCTTTGTTATCTGGATTACTAAACAAGATGAAGAAACATTTGAGTCTGGTAAGTTCCTTTGACCTAACTCCAAATTCCTTGCTATTCCTTGTCTCTGGAGACCCTTCTTATAGCAGAACAAGTGTCTTAAAAACAAGCAGGTGATGAAGACCAGAATGCTGGTTTAGCTTCAGAGGCAATTCTGGCTTGAAAAGCCATTCTATAAAATCCTGTTGTCTTAAGTCTTCCTCTTGTTCTCTGATTACCTTAGTACCTTTTTGTCCTGTTACCCCACAAGTGTAAGTATTCCTTCTGGTGCATCACTACCAGATCTGTTTATCAAATGCTAATCAGTTATACCTGTGCAAGCTGTGACAGCAAGGGCTGCATTGATGTCAGTGGCTAATAGGATTACCATAGGGTAACAGAGGCCTGAATCCCCAGTGCCAGCAGCAGTTAATGTGGTAAAAAGAAGAGCTGTTCTGGGTTCCTGATTGTGTGCATAAGAGAAATAAAAATGCTTTTATAAAATTAATGATTTATGTATAAGACATAAAATCAATCATTACTTTTTTATCAAGCTGGTTTTGGGGTGATTTTTTTTTTAATGTAACAGCTACCTATTTACAGCACATTGAGAGTTCTGCAAAACTCTTAAAAAATTAATAATTTTCCCACTAAAATAATGTACTACTGCTAAGCTTTTTGTTTGAGATATTTGGTAATTTTGTGGAGAAAATGTCATTCTACCTTACACTTCCACTTCTCTAAAATATTCCTACTTGCCAGCTAGATCGTCTCTTATCACAGGTGGTTTGTTCTCTTTTCCCTCTCAAGCAATGCCCAAAGTTTATGACAGAACCAGCAGGTCTACAGGGCAGTCTTTTGCTTTCAAGTTAGGATGTTTCTGATAACTGCACTTGGGGATTACTTTTGCAAATCCTATTCACTGCTCAGCGCTGAGTCAGTTCCTGCTGTATCCAGTCAGAGGAATAAAGGTGCAAATATTTGTTGACCTATCTTTCACTTTAACCTGTAGTTGAACATCTGTATTATATGTTTTGCAAGTATAATACTGACATACATGCTGTAACTGAGTCTTTTATTCCTTGGGAATTGAGAATTCATGCTTGAAAAGGTATATTTTAGATTTAAAGCCTGCAGTGCTTGCCTCCTAAATTTCCTAAATGCATTGGAAAATGCTGGTTGGATTTTTTTTTTTAATCTTACTATACACTGTCATCTCAAAAATAATTGGTTTATTTCTGTCTCTCTCTGAACATGCAGAGGAGCTTAAGGAAGGTAACACTAACTTTTTTTCTTCTTGTCTCCTGTAAGCAGTAATCTATTAGAATTAATCTGTGTTCATTGCATTACCAGGAACTACCACTCCTCTTACAGTACCTGATAGCTGAATTGCATGTTCCCTGTAGGATTCCGTACTGCACTCCATACAATAGAACACAGGGTAGATAAAGCAGAAATTCTCAAAAAGATTTGAATGATGGCTTAAAGACCTGAAGATGTGCATCTGTTAGCTGAACAGTACTCTGAACTTTGTCCTGAATGAGCAGTTTCGTGACAAGTATTTTTTCTACAGTTAGTACATATAGAAATATAGGAATAAAATTGTATTTTAAATGTAAAAGTAATAAAGAGTGTATAGATATGAGAGAGGAGTAACTGAGATGTATCTAATTTTGTTTGGATAGTTGCAGGCTTATCAGGTAACTGTCAATTAAAGAATCTAGTGCTAAAAAATGATACATTGCATGCTTTGCAAATGAAAATAATGTTCTTGCCTTGGAACAACTACTAATTTTAAATATATACCTGTCTTCTGTATCTTATTCTTGCTTTAACAAGGCCTAAAAGGAATACACAGCTTGGATAACTGCATGCATGAATAGGGGAAAATTAGGAGTCCTTTTTGGAGAGGAATCTAAACCTTGCTGATACCATTTTTTGCCATGAGTTGTTTTCAAATCACCTTTATAAATGTCTAAACTGCTGCAGCTTTGATCTATTGGGAAATTTATATTTTTGAGCCTAAAATACATGTAGAGATTGTAGCAGGCTAACCCGAATGGTTAAGCCTTCACAAGGAACAGCATGAAAATGGGACAAAAAGAATCGGAGGAAACAGATTTCATCTGGGATGTTGGAACATAGATATCACTGATCCAAAGATAATGAAAAAGACATAATAAATTCAGGTTTTCATTCTGCCTGAAAGATCTGACCAGATGCACGTTGCATTTTTCCAAGCATGCTGCCAGGTAGAAATTGAGTTACAAATTTTTTATGTCTGATTTTGAGATACTGACTTGTAGGTTATTGTAAAATTGCAACTAAAGAATTCCAGTAAGCTAGGTTTCACCTGAAAAGCTTGAATTATGTGGAGGCTTCTTCACTGTTTCCAAGTATTGTCTGTCATCTAGTTATCAGGAATGAAACACATAGAATTTTGTGTTTCAAATCTAATTTAGAAAATACCAAGACTTTCTAAGTTCACTTTTTCTCTTACAGAAATATTGGTCCTTTGAACTGGTTACTGGTCATGTGAAATACTTTAATATTTCATATGATGGAGTATCGTCCTTTTTTATATTAGGTTAGGCATGGTACTTTCATATGTTTACTGAATATTTTTTGCATTTGGGATCAGCAATAATTGTTAGCCATCTTGCTCTTCAGCTTTCACTGTTCTTTTTTTATTTCATGAGTATTTTTTCTTCATATTCTAGAAGAGGAAGAATTTGGTGAATTTGGTCAACGAGTCTTTATTGGTACGCAATGATTAAAGAGAAGTAAGATGTCTGAGACTTCATCTAGACCAAGTGCTTGTCTGAAGTTAAATAAAATTATTTGTTCTTTATTTCACCTAAAGACTTAGTGAATAGAACTTTATTTTCTCTGTTTTCCAAACTTTAAGTAATTGCTTTCCTCCTACCACTACTTGTTGTCTCCTCTTAAATATCTCTTCCTATTAGGTTTCTACTGACACTTGGCTGCCACTATTTTAACTTGACTGGCTGTTAAGATTCCCTTTAGTTCAAGATAAATTTTACCACAGCACAATGTTGTTCTGTTGTCTGTCAATCCTGAGAATAATCATTAGGGCTTTCATTAGAAAAGTAGACCTAAAAGTGAGGTTTTCAGAGTTGGATGGTGAGGTGGAACAATAAACCTATCCCTGTTACTAGACCATAGTGACTTTTAAAATAAACATGGTTCATTCTGGAGGCTGAAGCAAATATTCTGGATTTGCTTTGGGAGAATGAACCAGCCGTGCTATCAAAAAACAGTTGACCTGTTTCTTCATGATGCTTGATGTGGCCAGAAACTTCTCCTTTGCCTTGTTTGGGGATCTTTAGTGGGTCTCTAATTCTGGGCTAATTTTCAGTAAGATTTGGTGACTTAGCTGTCCTTTAAAGCTCCAAGGTTCTACCAAGATGACATACCAAGTGCAACAAAGAAATTCACTAACTTTCACCCTGCAAAAAGCTCAAAAACCTACTATCTCGTGTGGCTTAGAAAGAGTCTAGACTAAAGTACTAGCTGCCTGCATCTCAGGTATATTTTCTAGTTCTGCTGTCTTTGCCCCTTACAGCTGGTTTCCGTAGAAGTATGCGTCTATGTCGCAGGAAGTCCCGGATTAACCAGCCGTCATGTTATGCACGGTGCCCCAGCAGCTGTTATAGCACTCTTGCAGCTCCATATGAAGAGGTGGTTAGGTACCAGCGGCACCCAGCAGACCGGAACAGACTAATTATACTAGTGGGTAAGAGGTTAATTACTTTCCTATGCAAATTTTATAACCTGGAACAGAGTGAAGGAAACAGTCAGTCATGGTTTGATCCATTGAGATTTCCTGAGAAAAATCTCAATTATTGGCAGGAAAGCTAAAAAGATTCCTTTAATAATGCCTGCTATAGAAAATTCTGTATGAAGCAGGGTGCAAGCTTTCAAGTAATTTTTAATGATAGTGACTGAAAGGAGGCTGCTGTTCTGCAGTGTTCCATGATCCTGATAAAGCAAACTGGGTAAAGGCAAATCCGTTGTGCTTTCTAAGTCTGGACATATTTGATAATATTATTTATTTTCTTTTAAAATGGTATTGCTGAGGTGCCTCGTGCGTATGACTATATTGCTGGGAGGTGATTTGTACTCTGAATCAGTCAAGATGCTTCAGTCACTTCTGACACATTTTTTGGTGAATTTCTTTACATTTCATTTGTGTGTGCTCAATATGTTAGAAAATGAGGGGTGTGCATATGCAAAGTGCCTCTGTCAGTAATGTTAGTTCCTTTTCAAACTTGCCAGGTCCTGCAGGAGTTGGTGTGAATGAGCTAAGGCGAAGACTTATTGCAAGTAACCCACGAGAGTTTCAAAGTGCCGTACCTCGTATGTAATGTTTCTCCTCTCTCCCCCCACTACCCCCTTCAAATGTGATTAAGAATTGTCAGGTACCTCCCTCTTACCTTTGTATATTCATATCCGCTCTTTGTTGCACAGCTGTTTTTTCAGCAATACTGCAGGACAGAGTTATTTGCTTTTATAAGGGTTAATTTAAAATACTATTTTTCTCTTTATTTTGGCAAATCAGCCAAAGGATTTTCAAGTTACAGCTCCAGAAACCTTTGAAGCCTTATGTAGCAGTAGATAGCATGATTTTCTTTCATTCTGATATTTGCTTTTCCTGGATTTAAAAATGTTTCTGAGGGATATGATAAGTTCATAGTGTTTAGGTGATCAGATATGAAAATGAAGGCAACAGAAATTGGTGCTTAATAGACTTTGCAGCTTTCCCTATTAGACTTCTAGTCTCTGATGAGACTTGTATAGCTTAATTTGACATAATAATTGAAATAGTTTCTACCTGTGCTATTTGGTTCTTGTGATATGGATAACCAAACATGAAATGTATGAATCTGAAGCTAGTTGAAAACTCAGGAATTGTTTTGTGCTTAAGATGCAAATGTGGGAAGGCTTGTGGGATGCTTCTGGATGAACTTCAATAAATCTTACCTCAGAGGAGTACAAACAGTTGTGCAACCACTTTGAAAGCTGTTGCTGATTGGTTTGAGTCACAGATAGTTGGATTAAACCACTGTCCTTCCATTCCAAGAAATACAGATGTGCTTTGCTAATTTTCAAGGATTTACCACTGGACAAGGTAGACAAGGCTTTTGCTCTGGATTAACAAATACAAACAATTCATTTTATTACTTGTGAAAATATTGATTTACAGTCCCTCATTAAAGTTGTCTTATTTTCACTTATGAAATTACAAGAATTTACTTATTTACTTGCAGTTTTGTTTTGGGTTTTTTTTTTGTGTGTGTGTGTGTGTGTGTATAAATATATCCTTTCAGACACCACTCGTGTTCAGAAGAGTTATGAAATGAATGGTCGTGAATATCACTACGTATCAAAGGAAACTTTTGAAAACATGGTGTATAGCCACAGGTAACTAGGAGAGACAAATTACATTTTTGTTGGTTAAAATGCATCATGATCCAAGAAAAGACAGTTTTGTAGTTAGGTCTCAAGTCTGGACTCCTCCACTCATACTTACAATGCATATTTGTTGTAAATTTTGGTCAAACTACTTGAGCCCATTGCTTCAAAAAATGTGTTTGTTTAGTTGCAAATAAGCACCTCAGCAATAAATCTCAGAATCCTTCTAAAGGAAAGAGGGATGTGACGACCTGAGCTCATTTGATGTCCTTGTAAATTATGAGTTTAACCCTTCTGGAAACTGGACTGCTTTCTAAAATTGAGCAGTGTCAGACCTGTTTGTGATCTCAATCTCCATTGCAAAACCTCTGCAGTGATTACATCTGCATTAGGAAAAAGTTCTTCACCAAAAGGGTTATCAGGGATTGGAAAAGGCTCCCGAGGGAGGTGGTTGAGTCACCAACTTGAATGTATTTAAAAGATGTGTAGATGAGGTGCTTAGGGATACAGTTTAGTAGAGGATGGGTATGATTGGACTAGATGATCTCAAAAGTCTTTTCCAACCTAGTGATTCTGTGATCTCCAGCACCTGAACTGTAGGGCCAAACTTCCAAAAGCATCTGCTCCTTTTTGTGCAGCAATAATCCCTCTGCCAAGACAGACCACCCCAGAAGTTACGTTCCTTGAGCTGTGCCAAGTGCTTTGAGATCTTCTGATTTATTAAATTATTAGTACCATATAAATGACAAACATTTTATCATTAGAATCACAACCTCTAAAGATGTAATTTGTTACAAGAAGATGAGTAAAAAATGCATGCTTTGGAAGCCTTGAACTGTAATCATTGTGATAGTGTGCCCAGTGTAGTGGGGAAGAGCAAAGGTGGAGGTTGTTCATCAGTGTTCACTATGTTTTATGATCATTCAATCTTTTATCACTGGATTATAGTTCCTGAAATGGAATCCTTTGAGACTGAGGTACTCTTTCATTTTTCTTCTTACCGCTGTTGCAGAATGCTGGAATATGGAGAATACAAAGGGTACCTGTATGGTACCAGTACTGATGCAGTGCGAACAGTCCTTGATGAAGGGAAGATCTGTGTAATAGATTTAGAACCACAGGTGAGTTGTAAAGGGGCAGAGACTCTACAGTTTATCTCCTGGGAGGGAAAATAATTCTCCGTACATTACTGAGCTATTGGAACAGTGTTAGTCACTTTGTCTTGGTTTTCGCTTTAGCTTATTAATAATGATTATTCTTTCCACTGGGTCTTGGGAGGTGGGAATACTACGGTGACAGGTATGTACGGATCAGTATAGTTCATCTGTTTCCAAGTCAGCAGCTGCGTTATCAGATGGAATGGTACAGAAATTAATTCATAGTTGCTTAAAGCAAGGATTATATTTTCATGCAGAGACTGTTACATAGGATTTCTCCAAGCCATGTTAGTTGAAAGTTCTGTCCTTCTGTTAGCAATCTCTGAACACCCTTTGGTAAAAGGAGCAACTATTAATCAAGCAAAAGCAGGGAATCACAATGCATTTACTGCTCTTCAGAACTAACTTAACAGCTGGGAGTAAGCTGCTGGTGCATGTAACCAAACAAGAACCTCCAGCCTGTGCTTGCTGTGTAGACCACTACTCATCTAGGGGGCGACACTTCAAATATCGACTATATGAGAAAGTGCAGCTTCCACAGCTTCCACATATGCCCTAGCAGATGTTAGCAAGAGGTGATTCAAATAGGGTGATAACCAGATGGTTCTATGCTGGGCATTGCAAAAATACTTCAAATGCAATCTTTACATTCTTCTGTATTTTTTTTCTTAATTACTTTTATTACATCTAACACTTTCAGAACTACTACCATGCTAATCTTTTCACTTAGACACTATTCAACATTTTTTTTCCTTCTATCTTTGCACTGAATTTACTGATGAAGATAAGAGTAATAAAGGCCTGAGTTTGTAAATATCTAAGAGATTTTAAACCTGTGTCCTGAATTACTTGCATATTTAGTACTTAGGAGCTGTTTAGACTCCTGGGTGTCAGCATCTCTTCTAAGAGAATGTAAAGAGAGACACCATAACTCTAACTTTTAGAGACTTCTCTCTAATTATGCAAGGCCAGTGTATTCAGAGCCTTAGGTTGGCAGTGGTTTGGCTTTTTGAAATAAAAGTTAAGTTACATGACCTGTGGGGTGCTACTCAAAATCCAAACTGGTAGAAGGGGCAGATTAGGCCACATTTTAGTCTTCATTTCACATCTAAAAAAAGTCCTTGGGTTTATTCTGGTACACTTCTCTGAAAAAAGAGGGAGAATGGGGGTGGGTGGGGTGTGAATGTCCTAGTTGAACAGATGTGTCACTATCAGGTTTTTTTGGCTGTGAGTTTAAAGGACAAGTAACTGCTGTGAGATAGGGAAATTACTGCTGAATTGCATACTTGTATTTGAAATCTGGTGGCTTGGCCAACTTCACATGCTGGGCTTTTCAATGTGTATGTGTCCCACTTCCCTCTACTGCTTTGCAGTAGTTTAAAAATGCTTATTAGCATTAGGGAATGTTACACCACACAAAGACTTCTGAAGGCAGGATAATTTCTTCCAGGATGGAGCGATAAATGTGTACTTTTTCCAAAGGTAGCTCCCCAGCAGTTAAAGTAGATTTCAGATTAGTCTAATGTTGTTGAATGCAGTTAATAACAATGTCCAGTCAGTCATTGGAGTTTAAAGCATCTCCTAATAAGGTTAACAAGCAGACTTAAGTGACTGGTATGCTACAGTTGCTTAACAATGTCTGGTTCGGGGATTATTAGTGAGGTCATTCTAAAGTAGGTATTCCTGAAAAAGGTTACTGCTAGGTTTAGAGGTAACAGCAAGTTGTAAATAATTAGCTTTTTATGGGAGTAAAACTGGGATGAATACACTTGAAATAGTCAATCTCAAAATCTTTTTACTCTTAATTTGCAGGGCATACAAGTAGCCTGGACTCATGAATTAAAGCCCTACATTATATTCGTCAAGCCACCCAGCATAAGCTGCATGAGGCAGACTCGTAAAAATGCCAGGATCATTACAGATTATTATGTGAACATGAAATTCAAGGTGAGATTTGGGAATAGAAGAGAATCGTTTTATTATTGTGGGATTCTGATATATTAGAACATAATGCATTCTACTATGTCACTCTTTAAAAAAAAGGTTATTGTGTCTTCAGGATCAAATCTAAATATTCTTATCTTTTTCTTTTTTTCTGTTTGACCTGTTGGGTTTTCCCTCACCCCAAAGGGATCGAGGCATTCTGCTTCAAAATGTCTTTAAAGGAGAGGCTATTTTGTGGGGTTGGGTTTTTTTTTAAATCTCTGCCTTGTGACAAGATTTGAGTCAACACATACATTTACAGTTTGAACTGAAATATCTGGAATGTGCTTCGCTCAGTAATTTAATCAAGTATTTTTTCATGTACTTATAAGAATGTATTGTTATTTTACAAATACTTAATGACAGTATCAATATGAAACACAAATCCTGCTTGTAGGAAATTAACATCTTGTATTTACAATGTGTCTAATGCATTGTCAAATTATTTCCTTGCAAATCACAATCAAGTTTAGAATCTTAAAATTTTGGTCACATCAGTTCATAACTGTGTATGGAAATGAATCATGATTTCCATGGCAGAAAGAAACCTGAACACTGGGGAAATAAACTAAAATGTGGAAAGAGAACCCAAGTGTTAGTGGATTTTGCCTTCTAGTCCCTAATATCCTCTGCCAGCACTCATCAGCAGAATAACCTCTGCAGGGCAAGTGGAGCATACTGAGACTCAAGCTATTTCCTTGGGAAGGATATGGCAGTCAGCTTTATTTCAGAGGCTTGGCACTTGACTGTAGCAGACATACTTTAATACAGCAAACTGTAAATGAAGTAAAGTACACTAGCACTATCAATTTGCCTCTTGTTTACGTGGCCCAAGGTGTTCTGCAGAGGCCATGCAGATATGTTTCTTTACACAACACTGAAGTTTTATAGACTGACTTTATGTCTCACAGGAAGAAGATTTACAGGAGATGGAAGATTCAGCTAAGAAAATGGAAGCTCAGTTTGGTCAGTTCTTTGATCAAGTGATTGTGAATGACAATTTACAAGAAGCATCTGCACAGCTCCTGTCTGCAGTCCATCGTGCACAGGACGAGCCCCAGTGGGTCCCTGCAATATGGATATGCTCAGACACTCAGCCCTAATTCTGAGCAGCAGGCAGCTTCAGAAAGATTACAGCTTATGTTTTACTTCAAAGAATAATCCTAATGTCAGGATTGCAAGAATTTATCTTTGTATGTGAGGGATTTGGAAGAGGATTAGGAAAGAAGCTGCTACAGGAGATACACTATGTTCTGTGTAGCTCTTCAGCTTTTTATGTTACAGTTGCAGCCACTTTTGTAAAAAAAAAAAAAAAAAGAGGAAATACTGTGGGCACTCAAATTACAATAAAGAAAAATCTATTTTGTTGCATGTTTCTAAATAATTTACTTGTACATAGCTGCGGAAAAGTCCTTTCCTTTTTTTACAATGGTCAGGCTGGTACTGTGATACCTCGACTGTTTGGAAGCCTTACTGACAAACTATATTCAGTCAATGTTCAGTCCAGAGCATGCTATCTTTGTGCAAATAGTATTATTTATGAAGGTACTGGCATGCTGTTTATCCTTTTTACCTTTTAAGGCAGGCACAGAGTGGTGGTGTAACAATAAAAATGTCTCTAGAAACCAGTCATCTTTATAATACATGTAGCATATTTTTTCTTTTGTTCCATCACACCAAGTGAGTAAAAGGTGACAGAACAACTGCCAGAACAACTTACCGAAGAGGAGAAATAAAGTCAGAAGTCCCTTTTCCTAGTGGTTTGCTCTAGGGTAGCATGCTCTCTTCATCACATGGTAGAGTGTTTGTTGCAAACATGTCATCTCATATGGCAGCTGTCTTGACCCTGAGGAACACAAATAATTTTTCTGTTGGAGGAAAATCAACAAAAGCAATTTAAACATTCTAGAAAAAGTACATTCAAAGCCAAACACTGCAGCTGCCCCTACGTCTGCTTGTTTGGGAGTCAGGCTTAGTATTCCTTGTTCAGAGGTACAGCTGGAGAAAAGAGTCCAGACATGTCACTGGTGTGGGCTAAGGACACATGGTGGATGAGACTGGCACCAGTTTCCCCCATATGCTGCTTAGTCCAGCATCTGTCCACTCCTTCTCCTTGCCTATTTTTCATGTGTTTGCTTACAGGCAGACCTCCTTTCACTGTTAGAAAAGAAAGATGCTCTTATTAGAGCTGCATTTGCTACATGTCAATTTGTGCTATAACAAAATTTTATTTCTTTTTTTTGTTTGTTTTCCTTTCCCTTTATTGTGTATAGCTTCAATTTGCAAATTGTATCCGTGGCTATCAGCTAAAGGAGGCTAGAAGCTTTGAAGCTTTGATTCCGCACTACCATGCATTTCCACGCTACCCTGCACTGCCTTGCCGGGATGGGTTTGCTCTGCTCAAAGAGCCGCCAGAGAGGACGTGAATCCGATGGCAGACAGGCCGGACCTCCCCGCCGCTGGGAGGGCCGCAGCCTCAACTGCCGCGCTCCCACAGCCCCGGCGCGGGGCGGAAGAGAGCACCGGCTCCTCCCCGCGGCACCCAGCAGACCGGCGTGGTAGCGAGCGCGGCATGGCGGCGCGGCGGGAGGGCCTCGGCGGGGTGAGGGCTCGGTGGGGCTGGGGCTGGGGCTGGGGCTGGTGGAGTGCCCTCTGCCCGCTGGAGGGAGCCGGGCGGGGACCGGGCGGCAGGGTGGCAAAGTGCCGGCAGCCGCAGCAGCGCCGGTTCTGCGGAGGATGCAAGCCCGGTGTGCCTGGCTGTGAGCACCGGCGGTGGGAGCTTGGTCCGCCCTGAGAGCTGTTGCTGAAGAGTTGTACCGGGGCTGTCGGCGAGAGCAGTTGCTGTCAGGGAGATGGAGCTGAAGCACGACGCGGGAGCGGAGCGCCCTGGAAGCGTGGCTCCTACATCCCTGCTCCGCGGGGAAGGCGGCGGTTGCCGTCCTGTTGCTACCCGCGCGAGGTGGGATGTAGCTGGCCGCAGGGTGGCACGTTTCTGCTCGTTTTTTGCTGGGGGCGCAAGCAAGTATTTTATCATTGTTTTCATATTTTCATCCATACATGTATATTAAAAAAAAAAAGGCGGGGAGGGGAAACATGCGAAACTTTAAATCTGTACAGACTGGTTAGGTGTTTTTAAACCTTAGAGTTTGTGCGTACGGGGCCCCCTTTGGTACCACCTCTGAGGGGTGCTGGCAGTTTAGCTCACCCAGTTGTTGCTGTTTCATGCTCTGTGCTTAGGAGTGAAGGCATTTTCTGCTCTGCATCACTGAATGGACTGCCAGGGAGTTGTGTAGTTTGTTTTTTCTCCCCCGAGTTCCCTGGTGTGTCTCACCGTCCTGTGGCCTGGCTTATGTTTGCAAACATAGGCTTTCACTAAGCACGTAGTTGTGAGAGTCTCGGCTTCAGGGACACTACAGCTATGTTAGCACTCAGTAGTTCTGTCAGTGAAAATGTCCCTGGAAACCTGTGCCCAAACTCACCCTTTCTATGGAGCTTTGAGTGAATTTCTACAGGCTAAGAAACTGGAAAGTAGTAGAGTAAAGCTAGTATTTGCGTGGCAGAGTTGACGACTTTCATACAGATGAGCATTTGCTAGCGCCTCCTTGCATGTGATGCCCTTTGTTACAAGGAATAGACGATACAGAAATTAACTCTTTTCAGTTGGGTCATAGTAACAAACAGAGAGGTACTACAGAACATAAATGCACTACGGAGGCAGAGAATGTTGAATAAAAGTTGGAGGTGGCCTTTTTAGGTGGGGTTTTTTTTTTTAATTTTAGTTTTAAAAAGCTCCCCACAACTATACTAAATACTGAATAATTACTCCCCCCAAGAACGTAGAAAACAGAAAGTGATGAGCTCTGACCTTCCTCAATTCTTTTTCTCCTTTATTGTACACCTTTATGGTGTAACCAATCCTGACTGTTTTGCGGGATGTGCTGCTCTCTACCTGTGTAAATGGCACATCCTGTCAGTCTTCTGTATGGCCAAAATCCAAGGGAGAGATTTGAGGCCTAATCCTGCAAACCCTTCTTCACAGGAGGTATGTCATTTGCTTTGGGTAAACAAACCTAAGTAAAACTTGCTCACTGGAATCTGCACCAGCACGTGGAGTTAAGGGTTTTTCAGTGCAAAGAAAATCTACCGCCATAGAGCAAAAATGTTGTTTTAAATGGGGGTAGTACTGGGTCCTAACCCAGGGGCAGGAAGGTTCATGTCCAGCTAATCCTGGCTGCTAGAAGCTTATTTTTAGTTCAGAATTAGCTGAGGTTCAGATTAAGGGAGTAGAGACCAGTTCACAATGCCTCTTTCAGGGAACAGCTTCAAATGATATGGGAAAGAAACAAGTGGTAAGTTTGTGGAGCCTTGAGCCTTACCAGTCTTACAGCCTTTTTTATTTCTGTTATCAGCTGAATTTTTGGAAGATGGGAAATATTTATTCATATATACTCTTTCAATATGATTGTATAATACAAAACCTGAAAGTAAAATAACTACCTTCCTTTTTCTATGTAAGAGAAGAAAGAGCTCTGTTTCAGATTGAAAATATTTACCAGCAAGTCAAATGCAACTAAAAATCTCTAAAAATAAGTATCTCCTGTTAACAAAGTTATATGAAAATATTTTGTCATGTTTAAAATGCTTTTTCATAAATAATTATGTTCTTGTATTGCTTTTACTATTCTTCTGTATTTACGACTTCATTATAGAAAATATTCTGCTCATGTTGTATGCTGTGCAAGTATACTGAATGCATAAATTACTGCAGTATTTTGATATTTAAACAGAATGAATGAGAATTTTTTCAGTGAAAGCAGTACCTTACAGGAAGAGTGAAAATTATTCAAGTAAAGTTGAAATGCAAGCTGCACTTTGCATACAGCTCTGAGGTACAAGTCCCTAATGCACTGCCCATCAGAATGGTAGTAAAAGCGTACTTGTATCTTTTACACAGTATGTATTAATTTTATGTAACATCTCTATCAAGAGTCTCTAGTTATTTAAGAGGTATACGAAACAAAACACTGACCATATCAGGAAATAGCTGTTTTCTGAGAGGTGATTTCACACTGACAGAAGTTGACTTTCGTCTCTCATCTTTCAGTGCCCGCCTCGTGCTCTCCCTCCCGTGCCAAGGTAAATTCTATGGCTTCATTTTGTATCTCAGTGTTAAAAGTTATTATGAGAAGTAAGTTTAATAAATATCTGGGTAGTCATAATGATTTTAAAAATAATTGCTTTTCTTGCTTGTTGTCTCAGAACTTCTAAGAAGTTTTACAGAGGTTGAGATATTTTACTATATCATATGTGTTAATACCCTGAGAGATTAACCCTTTAAAAAGTTTCAAATAGCTACTTTACTTTTATTAATGTCTACTTTAGTTTTATTGATGTGCTGCTTTTCAATCACTTCTTACTTCCCTCTCTGTTTTGTTTGATGTTCTTCAATTTATTTGAATCACAGATTTTTCAGAACAGGAATTTCTGAAAGTAAACTAGATATTCTTGAATAGGGATATAAGTGGCTTTTAGTTTGACATAGTATAAGGAAAAATTTTTACTTTTTTTTTTTCTTCAGTGTGGAAGGAAAAGCAATTATGTTTTTTCTGATACTTCAGAATTCTTTTGAAGTACCGAAAAGCAAATGTGATATACATGATTGATGACATGCAGTGTCTTTTTTAGCAATGTATGCATTCAGATGTTTCATAACTTTTGTTGGTTTGTTATGTATCAGGCACTAAGACAAGTTTTAATTAGCCAGGTGATTAAAGCTTTTAATCGGATCCAGAGCTAGCCAATCAAGAAACTGCAGAGTCATGAACAAAGTGTTGAGTCTTGACGATTGCTTTGTACTCTTAACTCTCTTGTACACAACTGCTCATAAAGAGAACTAGGAGTAAATATAGGGAAATTAATCACAAAAGCAGTAGTGTGAATTTCACTGTTGTAAATTGTAATTGCTTCAATATTAACTTCCTTCTCATCTTTGTTCCTTTTAAATTGCTTTTCTACGCCATTTCTCCTTAAATATGAAGTGGAAATCAAGGTAAGTTATTCTGGCATGAAAGAGAATTATAAACATTGGTAGTTCCTTTTGGTGTCACTTCATCCTCTCTTCAAAGGTAGAGCCTTACACTTTTCCTAAATACAGGCTGATTATTTAAACTGCATGGATACCTGTGCTGTCATTGCAAGAAGTGTCTGCTGTTTAGCTTTGCTCTCTTTACTGTATGCTATTTCCATCCTGAATCAAGGTAACTGAAATTCTGTCACTGTGCTTTAAACAAGAAGTTTATTTTTCGGAACATTGTTCACAGTATTACAGTTTAGTACTTAACACACGCGCATGTGCATACTTAACCTCTGTTGCACTTAAGACAGATTTCTTATCCTGTTATCCTGCTGTCTTTATATTCCTCCTGCTCTTGGCTGTCATCTTCCCTGAAAAAGGTGAAGGATGCCTTCACTTGTAAAAAAGAATCCCTTTCTTAACTAGCAACAGAATGGCTGTTAAAACAAAAGGTTTCTCCATGCTATGCACCTTTACTTCTTTCTGTTTTATGTCCTGCAGATGCAATTCCACTCAGTCGTCCGAAAAAAAGGAAACCCAAAGGAAAGACTCCATTAGGTAAGATCTTGCCAAGACTGAAAGCTGTGTTTCATAATCCTGGGTGAGACCTGCACTGTAGCCAAGCTCCTGACAGATAACAGGGTTTTCAGTATTGTACTCTAGTTTGAGTCACGTTCTCAGCTAATTTATTTTATATTGAATGACTGCACTCTTTTTCCCCAAGGTGGTGTTGTTATAGAACACATCAGTAATGCTAAATTTTCCATCTTCTGCTCTTTCTCCCTAGATTCATTCGTGGTACTGCTAACATAGCATATCTTAATACTCAACTGTAAAAGTTTCTTTATTCCTGTTGCTTTTTCCTTTTTAAAATGTTTAGGTACTTCATTAAACGGTCACTTCAGCTGTAAGCTGCTTGTTAGGTTGAATGTGTTAAGTACTTGAATTTTTGAATGAACTAAGATAAAACTCATTTAACAAATTGACTCAATTTCAGTTCGTGGCCAAATAAAGTCACAAGTTAATCATTCCATTATCATTCAAGAGCTAAGAGCCTAAAATATGACTAGCACTAGAACTCTATTTTCACAAGAATTGGATCTGGAGAACAAAAACCTTTTTAAGCAAGATTAAAAGTCTGATCTATTTTGATAAAGCATGTGGTGGTTTGATGAATAAAACTCTTTCATTTGCTTAAAACAGTGTAAAATTGAGGCCTACTGAAAGACCTTCAAATGCAATGAGTAGAGCTGTTGCTAGCAGGGTTTCCCAAGGATCAAGTTTTGTTTGCTGGTCTTTTTAGTGAGCTTGAATGATGGTTCAAAATATGCTTTGGCCTTAATTTTAGCATAGCAAAGCTTTATAATAGGTGGGAAAACCTGTCCTTGAGGTGTCCTTGAAGATAGTTTCAGTTGTTACCATAAAAACTGCAGTTCTTGAAAGAGCTATAAAAAAAGTCAGGTGTGATGTAACATAGAGAAGTAACTTTTGTCATTCTATGTCTGATCATGCAAATTGATGTGATTGCTGCTAGAATACTTGATGAATTCAGGTTAATTTCTCATGGAAATGTAGTTCCTCCAAAGCATAGTAATTCTTCTCTCAGACTGGAGTAAACATCCTTCAGTGTTGGATTTTTCTACTCCTTTATTCTTATGGTGTATGTTTAGCATTTAAATTTCTCTTTGATATGATGCTATTTTGCCTTAGCACGTATCTGTATGAATCAGCTTGTAACGAGCTCATAATTTTTTTTCTTGTCCCTTGCATTAGAATCTCTGCATGTAGAAAGGAAAAATAAAGTTTATTCCTTGCAGTAGATTTCTTTCAGTCAGTGCTCTGCTGTGTGCTCAAATGGGATTTGTGCCATTACTTAAATTTCCTCCTGGGCATGAAACTGTCAGGGTGAAAGGAGGGTTGTTAGCTATCACCTTTTCTTTCTTATCGATCACATTTGTTTACTCTTTTATTTCCTAGCTAATACATTTTCATCTCAGCTGTAAACTGGGCAAATACAGATGTTCTGCACAGTGTCAGAAAAGGCAGCTTTTTCTTGCCTGTTTCTCAGCAGCTCTGAATTAAGGTTGCTGGATCTTTTAATCTGTTTTTCAGATGGTATTGTACAAGCAGCAGTTCGTCGTCAGTCTGAAAGCAGTGAGCCCCTAACTCCTGAACCTCATGATGTCCCTCAGAGGAAACGCAAGAAGAAGAAAGTACCTACTGGTATGTGAAATAATTGTAGATTGGAAAGAGCAATGAATAAAACATGGTAATTCAGAAATATGATTGATCAGCTTGTGTTTTGGCTTAAAACATTTCATGTGCTTTTGTACATACAACAGCTGAAAATACTCTCTGAGTGAATGGTAGCTTAGAGTTTCAGTTTCTGATTTCAGATTCCATAGGGTACAAAGCCTCAAAAAAATAATGGCAGTATAGTTTAGGAAGTAATAAAATAGATCCTTTACATGATTCAAAGCTTAGATGATCATCACTTTCTTGCTGTTGTGTTTATATAACTATCTATGTATCTCAGTGAATGTATTTCCATTTTTATGAAAGCTATGAAACTTCCATGTGGTTTATTTTAAATCTTCAGATTCTGAGACCTCTTTTACCCAGCAAAATGTTGCATCCCTATTTCAGAATGGAAATGGAATGGATGTCCCTGAAGCTGAAGAAACAGTGGTCCGCAAACAGAGAAAAAGAACAAAGTGAGACAAAACTAGTATAGCTCATAATTTGGAATAACTCTGATAGTGAATGTAGCTCACTAGTATTTTACATTGCCATGTTACAAAAATGTAACATCTTGAAGCCCAGGATGCTTTTCAGCCTGTGCAATAAATAGTATGGGTGCATTTCTTTCCAGGCTTAAGTTTTAACTTCCCTCATTTGTTTGTTTTATGTATACCTGGCTGCGTTACAGTTCTGAATACGTTTACAGAAGCCTAATATTTCAATCACATACATGAAAAAAATAGAATGTTTAACTGCTTGCTTTCACTTTTACTATGTTTTTCTTAATTTTATGAGAAACGTAACTGTTTTTTCACCCTTTTTATTTACCTTTTCTCTAAGAACTATGCCTTTAAATCATTTCAGTCGCTTTTCTACCAAAACCATCTATTTTCTTGGCCTTATACTCAGTTTGCATATTTTTCTAATTGTTAATCTCTTAATATGTATTTCTTCCCACCTTGCTGTTTTGACACAGGAAGGTATTTAAATAGAAAGAACCCCCCACAAATCAAGGATTAGCTTTATGGATTTAGTTAACTAACTCCATGATAACTTTAGTACTTAGAATTATAAACAGGCTAATATTATACTGGTCATTGGCCTGATCAGATCTTACGAGTCAAGTTAGAAATGTTAAATGCTAATAGGAGTCTTCAGGTTTTACATTTTACTTCCTCTTTTTCTGCCCCATTGTATGTTTTGTGCCAGTAGGAAACCTCGGCCAGCCGAAATGCACTGTTCCAATGAGCTGGAAGTGGAGGAGGAAGACATTATTGAAGATGAGAACAGAAAGAGCCCAGATCAGCAGCCTGTGTTTGCTGCTCCCACTGGAATTAGCCAGCCTGTTAGCAAAGTGTTTGTTGAAAAAAATCGTAAGTACATCTTGTGATTTAAGTAATTTAAGGACATTCTTGCAATTAAAGGAAGCATTATTGTATTTAAAATCCAAATATTGAGACAAATTTCTTTTTAAATGAGAAGTTTTCCAGAACAAAAATTATTTGAAAATATGCATGATAATTTTTCAACAGTGAATGTTAGTGTTGTTGTGCTGCCATGTTTGGTTGAATTTTTTAATTCCATGATGCTTATGAAAAAAGCTGTTTCATAGTACCCAGCTGAGCTTATTTGACCTAATGCTGTCACAGTACCTTTATAAGAAAGTATCATTTACTGTATTGCAGAAAGTCTTTTCAGTGGAAGTGTTGTGGGGTTTTTTTATTGGTTTGGGTTTCTTTGGTTTTATACTGGGGATACTGAGTAATTACCCAAAGTGCTTTGCACATTCTTAAAGCCAGAACCTGACCCACTAGGATGCATCACACAGACAGAGGCATCTTGGTATGAACATAAGCTGACAAAGGGCAAGAAGTGGGGAGAAATTTTTTGATGTAGCTTCTGATGCTTCCAGCTTGTTACCACTAGTGAGTATTAATGTAGAAATTATGATGGAGGGCAACAGTACTTTCTGAAACTAATTTCCTCATCCCTTTAGGGCGTTTTCAGGCAGCTGACCGTGCAGAATTGATTAAAACCACTGAAAATATCAATGTACTTATGGATGTGAAGGCTTCATGGACTACCAGAGATGTCGCTCTCTCGGTGCACCGAAGTTTCAGGTGAAAGATAAATGTTTTGATGCAAATAAGCAGAAATCAGGGTTGGTTTTTGCTTTGTTTTGTTTTCTTCTCCCTGGAAGTTAGCACTTTTTCTTTATCATTGTAATATATCTTTATTTCTTTTGGCTATTCCTAATAAATCGCAGTTCAGGATGCAACAGATATAAAGTTTCTCAGTCCTCTAGCTTTTATTATTTTTTGTCAAGATTATCTATTTCTAGTCTAGACAGTGCATGTGAAATGCAACTTAGGAAATTAATAACTAAGGAACTCATATTGCAAAGATTCAGACAAGATCTGAATACCAAGAAATTTATCTGTTAACAAAAATACTAGAGACCTACAGAAAGAGTGCATTACAAAGTGAGATATATCCATCAGCTATATGACCAGAATAAAAATACCTGAATTCAGATATTTCTCAGAGACAAATCCTGGTTGGTGAAAAAGAGTGATGAGTGAAATTGGATGGGGGTATAAACTTGCACACCATAGCAAAAAAATTATTATTTTTTAAAATATGTGGCCATGTTGTGATACAGAATGGGAAGATGACAGCTGTTTTCTTTGGTGTATTTTATCTAGAAGCCTGCATTTTCTTCTCAGCTTATTCTTAGCAAGGAAAATAATGCAAAGACTGACTCAAGGACAAGTTTGAGAGCGTAAAGGTCAGTGGTTGTGGGAAGCTACAGGCATAGACTCAAAGTACTGATTCCTGTAGCAGTAATGAAGTGATAGGATCAGGCAAAACATCTTTGTTTTCATTGTTAAATTGCTCAGGCTCTAGTGCAGTCTGTCAAGGAAGAAAGCAGAGGTCCCGTTGCTTAGAATTTTTAAAACTAGATCAAAAAAAGGCCTCAGAAACAATCTGTTAAATTTTTTGGGATCTTGTTGTGGCAGCAGGGTTGAACAGATGGATTCATAGCCCTTTTCTATTTGTAATTTATCACGAATTCAAGATGTTAAACTTGTCTGATGTTCTTTTCTCCATTCAGGGTGATCGGCCTCTTTGCCCATGGCTTCCTTGCTGGGTATGCTGTATGGAACATCATTGTTATCTACATTTTGGCAGGAAATCAGCTTTCCACAGTTTCTAAACTGCTTGAGCAGTATAAGACACTGGCATACCCAGCTCAAAGTCTGTTCTATTTGTTGCTCTCTATCAGTACAGTTTCAGCCTTTGACAGGTAAAATATGTTTGCATTTGAAAGGTATATATAGTTTGTGTGCAGCATGTTTCTTTCACATTGTCATGGCACATTTTGCTCTGCTGTTGATGATTTAATGTAATATACTTAAAGCATGATTTTACACATGGCTGGCTACATATGTAAAGGGTGTGCATTCAGACCTTTGTTACTCATTTCTGTCCATTGTCTGTAGCCTTGTTTCAATGTGCTGGTGGTTGTGTGATCATGAGGTGAACCAGATGGAAGAGCTGACCTGTTTGGGGTTTTTTTTGCTGGGAGGAAAAGGATGGAGAACAACTAATGTTTCTATCGGGTTACTTCTCATGTGAATCCATTCCCCAGTCAGGTTTGCAGCATAGCTGCATATACAGTTTTCCTGGCTTACCTGGAAACCCATCCTGTAGATGTGTTTCTGCATTACAGCTTAAGAGTAGGAATGAACAGAAAGAGGAGCAAAAAAGACCATAAACAGTGTACATTCATAGATGTTATACATGTTTCTTTTAGTTACAGGAGGTTTCCACGGTAATGTGATAAGCCAGGGGAAGAGTCACAGAATCACAGAATTATCAAGGTTGGAAAAGACTTTAGAAGATCATCCAGTCCAACCATTCACCTATTACTACTAGCTCCCGCTAAACCATATCCCTCAATACAACATCCAGTCTTTCCTTGAACACCCCCAGGGTTGGTGACTCCAACACCTCCCTGGGCAGTGCATTCCAGTGCCTGACTACCCTTTCTGAGAAGTAGTGCTTCCTAATGTCGAGCCTGAATCTCCCCTGGCGCAGCTTGCTACCATTCCCTCTAGTTCTGTCACTGCCTACACGGGAGAAGAGGCCGACCCCCAGCTCACTACAACCTCCCTTCAGGAAGTTATAGAGAGCTATAAGGTCTCCCCTAAGCCTCCTCTTCTCCAGGCTGAACAATCCCAGCTTCCTCAGACGCTCCTCGTAAGGCCTGTGTTCCAGACCCCTCACCAGCTTAGTAGCCCTCCTCTGAACGCGTTCCAGAGCCTCAATGTCTTTCCTGTAGTGAGGGGCCCAAAACTGAACACAGTACTCGAGATGCGGCCTCACAAGTGCTGAGTACAGGGGGACAATTACCTCCCTGCTCCTACTAGTAACACTATTTTTGATGCAAGCCAGGATGCCGTTGGCCTTCTTGGCCACCCGTGCACACTGTCGGCTCATGTTCAGCCGTGCATCAATCAGTACCCCCAGGTCCATTTCCTCCACACAGTCCTCCAGCCACTCCGCCCCAAGCCTATAGCGCTGCCTGGGGTTGTTGTGGCCAAAGTGCAGGACTCGGCGTTTGCTCTTGTTGAACCTCATGCCATTGGCTTCAGCCCAGCTCTCCAGCCTGTCCAGATCCCTCTGTAGGGCCTCGCTACCCCCAGGCAGATCCACACTCCCAGCCAATTTAGTGTCATCTGCAAACTTACTGAGGGTACACTCAATGCCCTCATCTAGGTCATCAATAAAGATATTGAAGAGGACAGGCCCCAGCACCGACCCCTGGGGAACACCACTCGTGACCGGTCGCCAGCTGGATTTAACTCCATTTACTACCACTCTCTGAGCCCGGCCCTCCAGCCAGCTCCTTACCCAGCCGAGGGTGTACCCATCCAAGCCACGGGCTGCCAGCTTCTGCAGGAGAATACTGTGGGAGACAGTGTCAAAGGCTTTGCTGAAGTCTAGGTAGACCACATCAACAGCCTTTCCCTCATCCAGCAGATGGGTCACTAGATCATAGAAGGAGATCAGGTTGGTCAAACAGGACCTGCCCTTCATGAACCCATGCTGGCTAGGCCTGATCAGTGCTCTGGAACAAATTGTGACCTTTCACATAGTGGTAGCAGGGAGGAGGCACAAGTTACTCTTAGTTTACACCAGTACAGGAGCAATTATGTGAGCTGTTACATGCGCTTAAATTGGCTGGTGGTGTGGATACTAAAATGAATGGTAAGGATTAGTGAGGGGACAGATCTCTCCACATGCTCCCTGTTCTGGAAAAGACTGCAGTGTGAAAGCGACAACTTCATGGAGCATCCTCCTTCGTTTCAGTCTTTCTTAGATTTGTTATCATGAGGACCATTACCATGTATAGGATACGGTTATTAATTAAGTCAGTGTAACAGAGGCAGAAAAATATAACTTGCAAAAGTAAAAGAACAATGGAGTACTGTTAGAGGAACAGTTTTGTTATCTTACTGGGCTGTGTTAATGACTCTTGTTTTTGTTACCAGAATCGATTTGGCAAAAGCATCAGTTGCACTCAGGGGCTTTCTTACCCTAGACCCAGCAGCAGTAGCCTCCTTCTGTAAGTATTGTGAAGCAAACAGGAAGTTGTCCAGAAAAGTGTTAAATGGAAAAATCCTACATACTGTTTTCAGTGAAACCTTCTTCCCTGTTTATTTCCTGCTTTAGGATAAGTGACTTGCTTAGTAGTTGAAAATAGCATTCAAAGGCTATGAACACTTTGCTACATATTTTTTAAAGCATGTGCAATAGTAGCATTAGTGGGAACTAATTATTATTAGAACTATTACTGAGAGTTCTTTTCCCTCCTCTGAATACAGAACACGGATGTAGCAAAAACCAGAGTCATAAGATGCCTCTTTTGATGTAGCTGATGGATAACAGAAGTGCAGAATACAGATTTTTTTGGGTCGGGGAATGCGGAGGAAGAGATAATGAATTAAAGGAGACTATCACTGGAGGTAGTGGGATGAAAGGAAAGAAAATGTAGTGATAATTATCATATCAGGATGAGACAGTGTATTGGAGGTTTATATCTGACACTGCTAATTAATTTTTTTTCCAGTGTACTTTGCTGCTCTTATCTTATCCTTAAGCCAGCAGATGACATGTGACAGAATTCACCTCTACACACCACCTTCAGAAAATGGCAGTATCTGGTAGGAAACTCGTATCACTTCTGTAAATTATAACATAGCTCACTTAGGAACCTCAGTCAAACTGGTGAATTGAAAAGGCTATATAACATACATAAGAAAGTATTAATGAAGGATTTAATTACTAAACCTGCCTTTGTCTCTGCTTGTCCTGAAAGTATCAAAGGTAATTTCACTGAAAAATGAAAACTCAAGGATGGATTTGGTCATGCTGGTTGCAAATCCATTATATCTCAAATAAAAGCCTGTTGGCATGATGCTGAGAATGTCATCTGGTAGGAACTATAAGAATCATTTTTGTTGAATGGGACCCTACTGAGGTAACACCTTTGTGTTCAACAGACACCAAAACTTCTGTAAGGAATCAATACTGTTTTTGAAGGAGGTAGTCTAATTTGTCCAATATATTTATGCCATGGAATTGCAAAAAAGTGGTATGTCTGCCATAGGATGCAATGGCTTAGCAGACACAGCTGGCATTGAACTTGAAGCATTACTTCATGCTTGGACATCCCATTCAAAACCTGTTACTTTCTGAGGTAGATATGTAATGGACTTAAACTCTAGTAGCACAAGTTTTTAAAATACACCAAGAGAACAAAAGCATTTACATGAAAATTTGCTGGTTTGGGCAGTTAAGTATTTTTTCCTTTTTTTTTTTTTCAGGGCAACTATAAATGGCTGTTGTTTATTTAAAAGCCTAGATTCTAGTAACAAAACCGCACCCTGCTGCTGTTGTAACAGTAAGAAAAATGTCAGCTAACTTAAATCATTACCTTCTTAAAGCCTTCTTATCCATCCCACAGCATTTCTACACAAGTCCTTGCATTGGCTACCAGAAAGACTTCACTGCCTTCTGTTCACTTCTCTTGCTGCCTAATAGGGAGGTGCTTAAAAATAAGATCAACTGATGACAATGTTCATGGTCTTTCTCCACAGTAAAATTTGACTGTGCATTTTGATTTTTATTTTCTGCCTTTTGGTCAAGAATTTGGCTGTTGAAATCTGCAAGTGGACATTATAAAGATAATGGGGTTTCTTAGTTGACTTTCTGTCTTTGGTAGTCTCTTCACTAGGCCTTTGCAATGCAAGACTATCAAGATGGTACAAGTAGCTGTTTTCACATCTGGCTTAGCACGCATGTTTTTATAATACTCTGTTGAAATTATTATTGTAACCTGTATGTACCAGTGAATTCCTGACTGGTGGGTTGATGTGTTTTTCCCAGGACGGCAGGTACAGAAGAAGAAATTGTTCAGCCATGGATTGTGGTGAATCTAGTAGTGTCTATTCTAGCTGGGACAAGTTGGATCTTCTTGTCTTACCGACCAGAGTTAGACCACAGTGAAGGTAGGACATATTAATAGGCAAAATGTTGTTTGTCAGGCTTTTGCATTTAGTGTTCAAGGCTAGTCCTGAGAAATGTTGTGGTTGATAAAAAACAATCGAACAGCTTTCCAAAGCAAGTATTTCAAGGATGCTGGTGTCTGTGTTTGGTTTTATAAAGGAAGAAACCCAGCAATTTAAAAAGGAAAGCAAAGCCTTGTTTGTGCTGGCTGAAGCAACGTGAATTTTGAAACATGAGCGTGTGTGTCTCCCCTTCATTGGAGGGAACAATAATTTTTACTTTAACAGTATTTTGAATATTTGAAATGTAGTTATTCTGCTTGTGTTTTGGAAAATTCCCCAATGTTATTGATGTTCCTTTTGGAAATGCTGCATGCCTTCTGAGTTCGGTATTATTTTCAATAGAATATCGACATAGTTCTGGGAACTCCCAAGCTTTGAAAACTCACATTTGTGTTTGCAGAACAGGACTTCAAACCAGCACTGCTTAGGTTCATCCAGACTGAAGGAGGGAGCAAGCAAGTCATCCCATTTTCTTAGAAGCTTTGTTAAGGCTTCCTTCCTTTTGTTGTTCTAAGTAGGATCCAAAAAGCATACCATAATTTGGCTTTCCTATCAGGTGCATGCAGCCTGTGACTTGAAGCTATGCTGTACATAAAGTTTGAACTTACAAGTCAACAGGTATCCAAAGAGCATCATGAGTTGAAGCATTAGATGTGTGTTTGGGAAGCTGGTGATTCAACATGCTTCTTCAGATTACTTCAGAATTTTAATGTACAGATTTCTGTATTTCAGCTAGCCCTAGTTACTCAGCTTATTTCTAATAACACAATGAGATAAAAAGAACAACCTAGGTGGCAGTGTTTACAATCTTTGAGAGTAAAAATTAGACTATATGTTTAATCAAATTTAAACCCTACTTTTCAAATAAAAAAAGACTTATTGAAGGAAGCCAGTGGCAGGATTTAACTGAGGTTTTGATGAGCTTTTTGATATTTACATGTACCTACTAAGATTAGAAATTTTTTTTCAAGAGAGAAATTCGGTTAGGACTTACCCCAAATAGTAAGGAAAGTTTAGTTTGCTAAGGATGAGGTAACAAAAACATGGGAGTCTCAAACATGAGTGGATAAACCACATAGTTGCAGGTATGGGTTGTGTAACTTTACAATGTTGACGAGTTGTTAGCAGCCAGCCTGGTTTATATGCTGAATGTGCTGTCAGCAAGAGAGGAAGTACACCCACCTACACTGAGGGTGTAATACAGACATGCAAGGGAACTCTGATATGAGAAAACTCTATCCTTAGCAGCACAAAGCTCCACAAGGACTACCTCATCAGCTGCTTGGCGTGCCTAGCCAAATTTGTCCGCAATGGGCTCTTCATTGATCACCTTAGGCGGTCTCCTATCCTTAGCTGCCATGGTGACAGCTAGCTGTAATATCATTCATGATTCTTTCTATCCCAGGTTCTAGTGTTGCTAACTTACGCTGTGATACACAGAGCAAGTACATCCATAAATGAACGAGACTCTAAACAGAAATCTTCCTTCTCGAGTCTGACACACTCAAAACTTTAACAACCCCTCAGTCTGCTTTAGACTTCTGTTTCAGTGTCCAGGCTGAATGCAGGATGATACTGCATATGATCAGCTGCTACCATCATCACTAATTCTGGTAATTTCTGGAGGCAACAATATTCTAAAGACAGTGGATGCCCTTGCCACTGCTGAGTTGTTGATACCATGATTAGGAAGAAAAGCAGGAGGCTTGGGGGAATGCCAGGGCACTTTTCAGGACTAAGTAAATAGTATTCAGGTGAAACTTCTTTAAAAATTCATTTAAGTATTCTTTTTCTTTTAGAACTGATGTTTCATGCTGAAATCGAGGAATTTCCCCAGGGAGATATCATACCCAGAGTCCAGCCATAGTGTGAAATAAGCATCTGCAAATACTGTACCTGTGACTGATGACTCAACATGATATGTATTATAGCCATGTATTATAACTTTCATAAAGAAAAATGTATTTTTATATTGTATATATTTGATTTTGATCTTTTTATCTATGCTGTCATTTCCAAATGTGATTGAAAACTTTTATACTGTTGCTTTTTGTTGTACAAAGTAGATTCTTTCTAGTGCATGAAGTCAAGGTGATTTTGTAAACATTGCTACCTGCATAGCCAAAGAAACTAGCAGATCAGGCATTCAGTGCTTTTTTGATGGCTCTACAGTCTTCAACAACCTGGTTTTGTTACTAATCCTGATAGCAGTTGGCTTACCTGATTTGGCTAAATACTCTAGAGATTAAAACAAATCTTGTGAAGCAAGTAGTCTAAGGAAGATTGTAACAAAAACTGAGTTAGGTAAAACCACAAAGTTAGTAAGCATAAAGTAATCTGGGTTTAGTTGTTATAAAAAATATTTGCTAGAATAAGGGATTGGATTGTCAGATATTTTGTTTAATCCTTAGAAGAGAACACTATTTTTCTTCATCTTAATTTAGTTCTCTTGACAAAGATGTTGATGATAAAAAGCTCTTTCACGTTCATATAGATGCAAGAAACAGAAGTATTCATGTTGCAACAGTTTGGTCAGCTAATGAATACCTAAATAGAGCTTTTAATCAAGCAGGGTGGTTTTGGGCTGCCAACAGGATACTATATGTGTACGTCTTGTAATTTCTCAACAGTTCTCTTTATCTTTTATGACAAAAGCGATAGTGTTATTCACTGCTCTTTTGAAAGAAACTTCGATTTCATATATGTTAAAAATGTTCCTACTATTTTGATGGAGATTGATTTCGCCCAAAAGGTTGTTTGCTGTTTTGTGTTAGGACAGAATAGGAAGCTTCTTTCTAAAATGACAAGAAAATGCTTACTAAAACAAGAAAAGAACTCTGTAGCCACCCACCTTCTACATAGTGATGTAGTAGTAATAGTAGCAGTTGGTGGGTTTTGATGATGATAAGCCAAAATTCTTTCTCTTTTATATTAAAGTGGCAAAATGAAAGCATTGCAGATGTGAATAAGTACAGATGTATTGCAAGATGAACCAATCTCCTTAGCAGACATAAACAAGAGCTAGTTGGAAATGCATTCCTCAAGAAAGTACCACCTAAAGCCCCAAGCCTGTTCATGTATGTTATTTTATATGCTGTTGTTTTATTTGATTTTATTGATTTTCTATTGTTTTATTTAATGTGTGTGTGTCTAAATGTGGTTGTAAAGAGTGTGCAGTTGTCAAAATTCCATGGAGAATTACTGTACTTTCTAGTAGTGAAGTTAATAGCCAGATAAAAGACATGAAGGGAGATGTTAAAAGAGCCAGTAGCTTTCTATGGTGTTACCTTATTTGCTTTAAAATAAGGATGGGAACATAAGTAACTGAGGCTGCTGCCCCATTGAGGACTTGAGTCCTGTTATGCCTGTCCAGCAAATTTAAGTAATTAGAAAATTCAGTGTTCGCGACATTTTAAAATGCTGTGGTAATCTTGGGGGCAGGGGGAAGAGTTCTACCAGAAGGTTAATTTAACATTCTGCAGCTGTTGGTTCTGGGGCATTCAGTTCATTGTGGGAAGGGGCTGTTAACCTTTTCTGTAAATTGTTAGGGCTCTTCTATATGTATTTTTGTAAAATTGTAGAGATAAATTACAGCTGGCACTGCAGTGTACATTAAAAGGGAGAGATGCTGGGTGCCACTTACCCACAGTGTTGCATTGGAAATTCCTGTCATGATTTGGCTGTAGAAGGTGGGGGCTGAAACACCAAGTGTTCCCACATAGGTTGGCAGCACGCTTTCTCTAGATGTCATGTGTTTAATTTACAGAACTGTTGAGATCCTGAACATGAGATAAATAATGGCTTCTCTTTTACATTTCTGTCATCTTTGCATGGTAAGAAGTATAATTTTGCCCATAAAGTATAAAGCTCAGGCAAAACTGTGGTAAGGTATCGGATTGATACAGGAAAAACTTGAATAATGTCATTGCTAGAAATTGGCCTTCCAGGTATCCCTTGGACAAAGTGATGCTTTGAGCCAGATACATTCTCATTGTGAAATAACCATAGTTTGTTTAGATAGTCAAGCGGGGATTAAATTAATTAGCTTAATGGGATCAATATTTCAAACCAGGCTTGCCTTTCTAGTGTATCTTTATGGGAGGATCCAAGTATATGCATCCTTAATGAGGTCTGAGGTTGCCATTTAGAATCACACTTAATGAACAATTTGATGGCTAATTATCTGTTTTACAAAGTATTTTTCATTCTATTAAGCCTCACAATGGAATATGAGTTTAACTGAACTTTTTTGTTTCATTACTTGGAAAATTTACAAAATAGATGTTTAATTACTGAACACACAATATCTGTAGAAGCCTTAACTGAAATGCCTGTGTGTTTCCATACCATTGCTTTTAATGCAGTATTTTTGTGTTAATGAAAAAATTACAATGATGTTAGTGCCAATTTCTTGTTTTTACATATATGAAAATTAAACTGCTCTAGTTAGAAATTGTCTACTTTATTTCTAAATGATTTGTCTGTTTAAAATAAATCAGTCTAATTTTTTTCTCCAGTGCTAATATGTGTAATAGACAACCTCTGAACAGGTGATTATGGGAAGACATTTTTTCTTTATTTGTGGCAGTGTAGTAAACTACGGCTTTTCTTTCTCTCCATCAGATTCCTGCTGCTGTATTAATCTTCCGCACAGTTCCTGAAAACTAGCAAATAAACTGTATTTCATCAGTTAATGAGGTTTGTTTGGCCTAAAAAGACAATTTATTAAGAGGGGAATCTTTTTAACTGCCTAATGGGTGATTAGAAAGAAGACAAGACAGAGATTCTTCTCAGGCTGCACAGTTAAAGAACGTGTAAACAGCTGCAGGCAGCATCAGGAGAATTGCCACAGGAGTTTTGACAGGATTTGGATGACTGGGGGTGGGAGGGGTCTGTCTGTGGGAGCTCCATCCCTGAAGCGGTTAGGTGTATAGACCCCCATGCAGTTTGAGCAGAGGCTGAACCCAACAGGCCTCCAGAGTCCCTTTTAAGCTAAATTGTTATTATTTTGCTTTTTACAAGGCAGTAATTTAAAATTTTGTTAAAATCCAGTTGTGTTTTTCTTTTAACTATTACTTTAACTCATCTTTGTCATCATGAAGCCAGGTGGTCTTTTGAAGGTTTTTTTGGTATTGTTGAGGTAAACCTCAGGAGGCTTATGGTTACATTTGAATATTACGCTTACATATTTGTAGCAGAATTAATTTCAATGTCTGAAGGTGTTGGGAGAATACAATAAATCATCAGGTATGTATTTAGCGCTAAGCCTTACCTTTCTCTTCCCTTTTCCTCCTAGTAGTGTGGAAGGTTCTGTTGTATTCCTGGGTGCTGCAGTGCTTGAAATTAGTCTAAGTCCATAGACACTTTGAGAAGTTTCTTTTTTTTGTCCTGGCTCTTCCTAACGTTCGGTGCCCCCAAGGGCTCTTGCTTTCCTCAGGGAGGAGAGCTCCCAGCTAGGCAGGACCCGTTGCCCTATCCCATGCAAACCTGCTTTCAGACAGGTGCTTTTGGGGATGTTTTTCCCTTGATTCCCCCACGTCTGGAAAAGCCGAGTGTGGCTGTCCCCTCACCCGGTGCGTTTATTTGCGGATCAAGCCTGACCGTTTCGTTTAACCCTTCCACCTCAGCCCGGAGCCGTTGCCCGCCGACCCCTTGTGCCGTGCTTCTCGCCCCTCACAGGAGGCACGCCGCATGCAGAGCGCGTGACGGCCGTTGGAGGGCGGTGGCGAGACCCCTCGCGCCCCGCCTCAGCCCGCCTTTTCTTTCCCGCGCGCCGGGGAGACGTCGCCGCGGTGCCTCAATTGCAAATGGGCGGGAGCCCGGCAGAGAGCGGCTCGTTGGCCTTGGAGGTGCGGGCGGCACCGCGGGGAGGAGGAGCCGGGCCCCTCAGTCTCTGTGGCCGCAAGTGAATGGGGCAAGGGAGCGGCTTTATCCTGTCCTGCTCTGCCTGCGCACAGTTTCTTACTGGATGTCATTGCAGGCTGGTGTGCGTCTGAAAGGGAAACAAGGAGGGAAGCCTGCCTTGTGTAATAGATTAGTTTCTATCGCTTCCTCAGCTGGGGATGAAAAGAGTTGTTATTCAATGGGAACAGAACTGGATTCCTCTGTGTCATCCATCCCCCTTTATTTGGTAGCGGCATCCAATACTTGCCTGCTTAGTAGCTGCAATTGAAACAGGAAGCCCAGTCAAAAAGAAAAAATATCCCCTATGCTCCTACCCAGAAATAAAATTACTTGCTTTAATTATATATTTTAAATTTATGTACTCTTTCCTTCAAAGAGTGTTAGAGCCCTGCCAAGCTAAGGCAGTTTCCTGTACTGATTTCCTGTACTGTATTCAATAAAATGGCTTTTCATACTGATACAGGCAGGCTTCAGACAGATAATGATAGACAAGAAAAAGGCACAAGATCTTGTGGATAAATTTCCACACACACTGATAGATGTAATAGTTAACCTATATGGTGAAAACCAAACAGTTTAATGTACTTTTTTGGGGAAAAAAACCCAAAACCAACCACCCCAAACAAAGCAAAAACCCCACCCCAACCCTAAAAATCCACCCCCAACCAAAACAACCAATAATCACTTTTGAAAAAAAAAAAGGGGGGGGGGAAGAAATAGCATAGTCAATAAAACAATTTGGAATTGTTCAAACAAAAGTCTTACAATAAAAGAGCACGAATAGAGGAAATACTACCAGCTTGAAGTTTGAGAATCAAAACATTAAAGTAGAGTAAATGGAAATCAATCCTAAGAAAAATAGTTAATTCTATGAACTATTCCAAGATTTATTACTGGAAATTCTGACACCCCAAAATGACATGTGAATCCAGGATGCCTTTAAAAAAAGAGAAGTGAGAGGGCAAGGAAAATCTTATTTAAAATGTCACTTGGAAAGATAATGTTACCGGGTTGTCATGAAAAAATATAAGTAGTAGTGATAATGATGCTGATATCTTAGAATATCTTTATTGCATCTTTCATTTAAAGTGTTAAATGACATTAAAGGTTTTCATGTTTCAATGGACTTTTAGTTCAGTAACAGGTGTTACATAGCTTTTCCATGAATCTGGAGTTGTGGGTAACTCCACTAGTAATGGCAATTTTATAATTATACTTAAAATAAAGCCACTACTCAATTGCTGTTAATGTCTTATGGACTGTTTTGGCATTTTCCAGGAACTTCATGGGACTTTTGGATAAGTAACATACATCTGTGTAACTGATTCAGGAGTGGAATCAGTTCTTCTCATTTGGGAATGATGGAGGTTTCCACAGGAACCTGTTTAAACCTAATAGTCTGTCGTTTGTCCCATCTCAAGTTTATGGATAAGTTTGATTATGTTATTCTGTAAACTGGTTATTAGTAGACTACCTCAATTTTTCATTGCATTCTTTTTTAAATCCTTAAGTCTATACTGGTTGGTTACATCAAATAGCTTAATTTCATAGTATGGTTCTTACTCATAGCCACTTGAGGTTGGTCTTGCTGGATGTGTTGTGTAGTATATCTGAATTTTAGTAGCTTTTACTTATACAGGATACGGGTAACCATCATCAGGACAGGTCATTACAGCTAGCTTACTTGTTTTAGAGGTTTATTAGACAACCTAATGTACTTCAGCAAAGCTACTTACTAGCATTAAAGACAGGGTACATAAGTCACCTACTTAGGTATCTGCCTCATGTCAGAGACATTCAGAATAATAGTTCTGAAATGCTTGCCCATGATTTTGCCTATCCTCTAGGCTAAAAACCGCTTTCATAGCACTTGAGGAGAAGGAGTGGGTGGGGAAAAGAGAGGTAAGGTAAAACTCAGTAATTATTTTTTTAATATTTATTTCTGTTCCTTAATAGCATCAAGTGGAAGAAAATGTTAGCTAGTCAATCATATTTATTGCATTGAGACTCCTTTAAAGTTCATGTAGCAGATCAAGTTGAGTCTGAATAAATGACGCTTATTCCTGTGTTTATCCATTCATTCAGAAACTGTTGTGGTATCAGACCAAGACAGTAAGAAACTCAACATTATTAGGCATATATTCAGGATAATGTTAATTAACAAGACATCTTGCATTGTTACAGGAATTTCATTATTTTATTAGTGTTAAATGCTAACACAAAGAAAAGTGGCAGCAAAAATCCTTGTTGTTTTCACAAGTATTGCAAAAGTAACCAAGCTATAAATTCCTGTTTCAGATTTTTTAAATGTATAAAGGTTTTATAAGCCCCTTTGAACACATCATCAGTATGAGTAAAAGTAAAGTGCTTTAAAAAACCCCCTGTGTCAGCTTGGAATAGAAAATCTCTGCAAATTGAATCTTAGTAACACTAACTGTATGGAGAAAGTTTTCAGTAGAACATAGCTGTTTCCAAAAACTTTTTTTCAGTGTCAGGAAGTTGAAACCTTCTTAAAAATACGATTATACTTTTTAAAATTTTAACTAAAATATTTCTTATTTTGCATTGTTCCTCAGTAGAAAAATATCACAGTTAATGAGAAAAACTGCAGCAAAACTTTGAGCAAACGTAACCCAGGGACTAGTATTTCTGATTATTTTAAGTATTACTAGAAGTTACAGTGGTTCTTACCGCTTTGT
The DNA here is from genome assembly GCA_020800305.1 of Porphyrio hochstetteri. Classification (NCBI taxonomy): domain Eukaryota; kingdom Metazoa; phylum Chordata; class Aves; order Gruiformes; family Rallidae; genus Porphyrio; species Porphyrio hochstetteri. The sequence goes on along the minus strand of CM036910.1, from coordinate 14,231,708 downwards.
TTAAAAATCCTGTAGTAGTTAAAAAGCAATAGTTCTAACAGTAAAGACTCGTGGGATTTTTAACTTGCAAAACTATTTTGTTTTCTTCTTAGAAGTTATGTCAGTACAGAAGTAGAACCAGTACTTACAAACATTTTTTTTTTCCCACAGAGACAGCAGCAAAGTAACTCCACTGGAACACATGGTTTAAATCAGTTTATACTGACTGTTATCAGTATCCAAGTTCATTTTTATAGAGAGTGCAGGGTATTGTTTCAAGAAAAGCTTGCAAATACTAGCAGTTAAGGTGCCCAAAATTTTCTGCTTTTTAAGTATTAATGTTTACTCGGTGGTCTGTAATTAAAATATGTACAACCTCGTGTGTGTTCTCACTTACTAGGCCTGATTTTTATTTATACTATTAGTCAAATTACTTGCATATTCTACTATATAAAATATTTGATTTGAAAAGTCAAAATTTGTAGTGGTTAAGAATTAAGAACGTGGGGTTCACATGAAAACTATCTTCTCTAAGAGCACATTGTTACATTGATATATTTATGATCAGAGTAATTTTCTAGTTTAGACAAGTATTTTCTTATCTAAGACTGACATAAATATGAAATTTATTTCCTGCAGTAACAAGAAGCTACTAGTATAACTGGACTGTGGTGAAAATACAGGAATTACAGAAGTGGAGACAGATAGGGTAAGTTTACCAAACGGTTTTTAATCTTAAATTTCACATATTAGGTTTCGAAATATAGAGCTCTCTTCACAGCATAACGGAGTCAGTTTTTTGTTAACACTTTAAAGTGGTTGTTTAGAATTTTATGTCTGTCTCAGGCTTGTTTTTTTCATCATTTGGTCCTCAAGGCTTTGTAGTGAAGCTGCTGGCAGAACTGTAGTATTCAGGTTGGTTTCAGACTGGCTCAGCCATGAAAGACATGGAGACTTAATGTAGAAAGTTGTTTATGTTGCAAATTTAAAATACATTCATTTGATATCTATTTATACATTTATACAGTCAGAATTGGCACCAGTTGCATCAGTAGAGTACCAGTGGCTCTGGGATACAACTTTTGCTAAAACAAGGAGAATATGCTGCTTTTTTTTTTTTAAAGAAGCTGCTTTTGTTCAGCTTGAGTTGCCTAGTACAGTACAAGAGGATAACTTACTGAATTGCAGGGAGAAGAAAGGCAGTATTCCAACTGACTTAAAAGAGAAAATATTACTAGGATCCTAGGGGGGTTATTAGGTTCTTCATATGGCTGAATCTGGCTCTGAGATTTAACCATGGCTTGCAGAAGAGGCTTATTTGCCAACAGCAGTGCCAGTGAAGTTTAATGCATGTTGCCTGTTATTTTAAGAAAACAGTATTTGGTTCTGGTGATGAACAGGAACACAATATAAATAAAAATATGTACAATAACATTATAGATTACTTAATGTGAGTCTTCAAAATTAACCCGTAACTGCTATAATTTGAGACTTAACTTTGCATAAGAGGGCCTCAGATTAACTGCTAAAATGACCCAACAATAAATGGAGATGCAAAAGCACAAATTTATACTAAAAATGTAGACAAATGCAAGATCATGAGTCACATTTTCAAGTAGCTTAACTTCTTTGGGAAATGCACAGTATTATAATCATATGAAAAATAATGAATAGCTAACTTTTGGGATGTATGACAGTATGTCAAGTGAGAAAAATGTATTTTGGGGTGTGTGAAGAGAATTATTTGCATAAGAAACTAATCTGTATAGTTTTAAATTTAGACTTACAGTATTTCTCCTTACTAAAATAATTTGGGTGATAATGAAAGGGGAAATAGATTGTTTAAGTAAGGTTACAGACAAAACCCAAGCCTGAAATCAGAAAGGCACATAGCCTGCAGCAATGAGCTGAAAAGTAAGACTGCAGCAGGAACTCTCTTCTTAAGAAATATTTTGAAAGAGGGAGATAAGCATTCAGCCATCCCCTATATACAGTCAGAAAGTGAGGCACGCTGTGCTTCACGATGCCAGCAGAGGAAGTAGTTAATAAAATGTGGCCATTTCAATGGCATTTTCAAGTATACGATGTCTAATTGTATTTTAACCATACAAACTAACTAAAGCAGCAAATACAAATCACATTTTCCTTCTTCGAAGCACAGGAGAGGTATGATTGGTATTTATTTAGAATTCCCAGTCTGTATCATCTTGATTTGTGGTAATATGTCCGTATTCAGTCCCAACTGCTGTTGAAGGCAGTGCCAAGAACTCTGATCTGCTATTTTGAATAGAAGGTGGTAATAGAGACAGTAGTGAATTCTGTGTTTGTTCTTTTATCTAGAAAGAAAAAAAGTTAAAACAGGGCTGCATGTAAAAGTCTACAAAATCCTGCATCTGGCTTCATTAAAAGCATGTGAAATGACAGCCATGTTCTTGCATGTTACAATACTGGTAATAATAGGAGGACAGGTTTAGGTTTTCTCATTCTAGATTAAGTTGAATTAATTTTTCAAGACTAATTACGTTAGCCATGCGGTTGTTCTGCTTTAAGAATATAACCATTACTTCTATAGGTTAGGATAACTTTAGTTAAATCAGTTTTAGCAAAAAGGAAAATAGATTACTCGTAAGCTTCCTATACTTTATGAATGCCATTTTGTTATAAAAAAAAAAGTAGTCTGAAGCAGATATGCTGTTGCAAGATTTTTTTTTTCCTCCAGCTAACTTAATTTTTTTTAATTCCAACTCTAATATTTTGTCGCTTATATAGGTTATAGATGTGTCATTTAACAAAATGTAAACTCACCTGTTTGAAGAATGTATGCGAAAGCAAACTCCTTGCTGATGGCCTGGATCATAAAATGAACAATAAGTAAAAAAAAAGTAAAATACTGTTACTGAAAAATGGGTCAGAATGACAAATTTAATCCCTGTGGGTTTACATCCACGGGACAAATGTGAAGCATGAGGAGAGCAACACAGAATTTCTACAACTTAATTTGTAGTGAAGACACTACTAAAGCAATCTACTTTTAAAGGCCTTTTCACCTTCTCAGTTTAAGAAGGAATTTAATGGCCCATTCAGAAAAGACATAGTACTGAAAACGCACGCTTCAGATTTCTGGGTTTTTTTCTTGGACAGAGTGCATGTCTAAAAACTTATTTTACTTGTTACAAAGTACATTTGTATTACAAGAAATTCAGTGGTCAGATGACTTTAAAAGATTGGTTCCTTTATCAGACAAGGTAATTCTTAAATTACAAAACCAAAGGTAAGCGTAGTGTTTTGCATAGTACTTCTAGTCTGAAATTCTGTCTATTCATCTAATTACTGTATCCAAACTGTGGGCTATACTCGGTCTTAGATTGAGGTGCCAGAAAATTAGTTTTCAACAGAAGGTTACCTTTTCTCAGGGTCCTGTTGCAAGCAAAGTTCTACCAAGTTGTGGAAAGCAGGTGAAAATGTTTTGGAAAAGGGAATTTGTAGTCTTTCACTGGTCATTGTGCGTGTCATACTCTCACCGATTCCAGAGTCAACACCTGATCGGGAATTCTTCATCCTGGATTCCCCACGAGGAAAGGTATTTATATCCCACGGATAGTATGCTGGACCTTTCAGCTTTTGCAGCAGCATCTAGGAGAAAGGAATAACAGTACAAGAGTTCAACAGCAATCCAGACCTATTCAGGCTAAGCTGTGAAACTCCAGGAACGTAAGGATTATTTGATCTAGAAAGAAGCATGCATATTTGAAAATAACAAAAGGCATCCACCATTTCAGCAGTAATAGCATTGGTTTCTCTTGAGTAAAAGAGAAAAAAAAAAAAAAGCAGCTCGGTGTTTTGAATAAGAAAGAGTTCAGTGTGCTACCTGAGTGCGAGGCATATCTTGAAATGGAACACGTCCATTGGCTAATTCACATGCTGTGATTCCCACACTGTAAATGTCAGACTTCATGTTATACCCAGACAAGTCCTGTGAGAGAAGCAAAACTCTACTAGATCATTGGTGCCATTGAGCAGTGCTGACAAAAATACAAGTGTGTTTCAAAAAAAAAAGATTCTAATACCCTGTTTAATTTACGTGGGATTCAGGGAATTAAATTGTGAAACCTCAGGCTTGTTCAGAAATCTGATGGTTGTACTGAAGGCAAGTTTTAGGATCTGCAGTCATTTCCAGGAAGGTCAAGAGATTTAGTACTGCACCACCTTACCAACAGGTTTAACTCTGGTTCCCTTTAGGACACTTAAAATTCTGTACACCTATATCTTTCTAAAAGTTGCAGTTCAGCAGCTTCCATTGCACTTCTACAAGCAGACTTAAGCTAGAAGTTGAGTACTTCCAGTAACTTTGAATAGAAAAAATTAAGTGTCATTTATACTAACCTGTCTCAATAGTTCAGGACTCAGCCAAGGAAGCACAGATGAACTAAACTGGGGGAAATCATATACCACTTTTGACTTTTGTCCATTGTTAACTAAACTGTAGAGGTTGTTTAAGCCAGAGAGAGAAACCAGCCCATCCCCTGAAATCAGAATGTGGCTAGCTTTAATATTCCTGTAACATAAAGTGGTAAATTTTAGTTATAAGAATTATTCAAAGCACTACTAGATTAGAAAGGCTTTCATATTTCATTAACTTATTGTGATATGGTAGCATGCGGTTCTATTTAGCAGATTATTTTCATGGAAGTTCTTCATTCAGTATGGATTGTCTTTTTAATACAGCACCAAGAGAGAGGAGAGATGATCAGCAAGAAAAAAATGGCCAAAAATTGAAGAAAGGCCCTCCTCCTTTTCAAAAGGGTGTAAAGTAAGAAAGCCCTTTCTACAACTCTCATCCCCTTCTGCTTCAAAGAGACAAAGCTAGACAGATACACAATCCCTGTAACAACAGACTTTAAGTACTGTATGAATACCATTCTTGTTACGCTTCTACAAGCTTTGTTCTGCTGTATTTTTGGAAAGAACCCAATTGCTTCTGTGCTGACATAAGAAGGTATATAGAAAAATGGAGACAACAATTAAGCTGAAAAGCCATTTGGAAGTGAAACTAAATTCTTAATAATTAACTGGATGCTGTAATCTTACTCTTACCTATTAACATTTTCCTACCTGTGAATGTAGCCATTCTGGTGCATGTAATTTAATCCTCTGATTGCACCAAAGAGAATGTTCCCTATCAAAGCTTCACTCATTCCTTCAGGAAAATAAGTCTTCAGTAGGTGTCTAGCCGAACCTAGAAGTGAAAAAAACCTAGCTAAGCCTAGGTTTGCATAGACATTATTTGTCTATGGTTGTTTCATTGCATAAATTGATCAGGAGAGGCAGTCTCCTGTTTATATTGTAGACTGTGGTACATCAAGAACTGTAAAAAGGAAGAATATGACCTTTGCCTGATACAAGCATCAATTGGAAGTCATACTTTTGTTACCTGAAAGTCTATACTGAATCTGTATTTAATCTAGACAAGTTTTCTATTGGCAAAATTTGAAGTTGTATAAAGTTAAATACTTAACATTCCTCACATTGTGGGTGTTAGGACCAAGTGCCACTTAATGCAGTTTAAATACCAGTCTTCACTGGGGAGGAAGATTATGTACAGAAGAATTCTCTAAACAAATGGTTTGGGAAAGTTTGTTTTTTCTACAAGATGGGAAATGCTTAAAGAAAAATCTCTCCTGGGGCATAAATTGTATCAGCCCTTTCTCCTATTCCAAAACTGCAGTTAACAGTTCTTACCATAGGCCATGAATGGGGAGATGACCCAAAGCCAGCTACCAGCTGTAAACACTGTCCAAAGCGTCATTACATTGGGATGTTGGAAAAAGTGGGATAAAACCACCTCATTCTATGGAATTAAACGAAAGTGGATATGTTAACCACATGACAGCAGTTTTACCAAGGGCATTAACTACTTAAGTAGTCAAGAGAAAGAACTGTTCCCTGTGAGCATTTGTACAACATTGCTGGATATGGGCACAACCTGCAGTAGAAATGTAACTTGCCTATTAATTGTATTTGTCTGAAGTAAGTCTCGTTTGCTCATGGTCCAAAGTTTTGGTGTTAAACAGTACAGAACATATCTCAAAAAGCTGTACAATTACATTAGTATTTCTAGAGCATTTGTCAACTGCTTTCTTCAGAAAGCAACTCTCAAATTTATATATGCCTTGTGTTTATATTCCACTTCTTTGGAGGAAAAACTTAACTAAAATGATCCAGTACAAACACAAAGACTACCTCTGTTTATTGACCATGTATGTATTCATCACTGTCTTCATCAGACTCGTGCAGAAGTGCTGTTGCTTTACCTGTAAGGCTTTCAAATGCTCTTCAGAGCAGTTTTCTAGGTCTGTGATCCTCACAGCAACTTGCATGTCTGTAGGTGTGTGCCGTGCAAGGTAGACCGAAGTTAAGTTGTTGAACCTCCTTCCTGAAACCAGAATTGGCTACCTTAACATTGGAAAATATAATAATCCACCTCAATTTCCTTCATAGTTAGAGACAATTTTACAGTTCTGAAATTGCAATTGATAGCAGTGTGATCTTTTCTTTAAGAACATCAAGAATTTAGGTAGTTACAGCAAAATATATCCAGCAAATTAAAGCATGCTTTTCTATTTTTACAACAACCAGAAGTGTTTAAACATTTTCCAGTATCAATTATACATCTAAATGAGCAACAATTTTAACACACATATGCATGCACAGTAGTATTCAGGGCAGCCATCCTTGGAACAATCAACTCAGATAGCCAAGACAAGACAAGATGTTACTTAACGCTGTATTGTCCACATACCACAGATTTAGAAAACTGACACACACAAACATCAAGAGAAAAATTCAGGTAATCATTGATTTGTCTTAGATCTCAAAATAAGCAGTTACTGAAACATGAGCAATGTGCTGTACATTTCTCAACTAAGGAGACACAAGAATAGTTCTAGTCATCTGATAATACATTTTCCAAACTTTTACTGCAGTTGGCAATAACCTGTTGAAAATATGCATCTGCAGGAAAAAGAAGTATTTTAAGGTATCCTTATGTTACCTATTTCTCGCTGGAGTTCATAGTGAGAGACGTCAGAAGAGCAAAATACCATTTCATTCCTTCCTGTAGATGGGGGAATCCAGTCTAGATCAGAATCAGCCTAACAGTGAGGAAAAAATTCTCAAAATCACTATGTAATTTATAAATGCTTAGATGTTTAATATGAATGCAGAAATATCATTAATTAGAATGCTAAGATCATGTAATTCAAGTCAGAATATTCACTCTAGTAGTTTTACCATTACACTGAGATTTAGCTTTATGAGCTACTGGGTTTTTTTGTGTGTTTGTTTTTTACACTATAACAAGATTAAGAGTAACAGTTACCTACAGTTTTCTTCCAAAGTGGACTCTCTGAAGTACACTGGTTATTTTTGCTGTTAACATTTTAAGATGTACCCCCCTAATTAGATTATTTTTAGTATGTACCATCTCATTTAAAGTTGCTAGATAATGTTTCTCTTCTTCTTACCAGGCATTTATGGGTGCTGCTCTGAGATAGCTCTTCTGGTCTGATTGATTCAACTGGTGTACGCAGAATACAGGAACAGTCCTTAAAAACAGAAACAAGTGAATCTTAGTGGAGTTGCCACAATTCATTAACCATGGCAGTGGCGAAACATCTGAAGTAGCGCCTAGATGCACAAGTGGTCAAGCTAGAGGTTAAGAAACAGCACAGAGCACACACACAGCAAACCTAGAGAGAAGAGGTACTGAACAGTCTCCTTCACTGAAAAATGATACAACAAAGTTTAAACAACTCAGCACTGGAAATCCCCTCAAACAAGACATTTCACCAGAACTTTTTCATGTGAAGATATGACTCCAACAAAGTACAACTGCCAAAGATTTTAAATACAAACTTACCAAACAAGACATGGAACCACTGAGGGGAAAAGTCATATACACCCATTTATCCTAGAAAAAAGTAAAGTAGCAATGTAAGATCATACATAAACCTGTGATAAATACAAGTCTCTAATCACAGCTGTGAGGCATTTCTCTGTTAACACACCCACAAATCCCCAAAACTTTCCTCTGGGAGAGCCTGCTTCTATTGAGCCTTCAAGAAGCATATAGATTTCAAACTTCAGAGGATATGCAATATACATTCCAACTAAAGCTTTCCTTTTTGATCCATGGGTTTAGAGATCTTACTACCACTTCTGAACAAACAGTTTAATTGCAAGTTAACTGCATAAGGGCAGAAAATAAAAACAACTGGATTCATGAATCCCTGGCAGTTTGTAGGAAAATAAATAATTGACTGTTGTTTTAAAGAAGCACAGCTGTGCTAGTCAGATCTTGGCTCAGCTGTGTGCAGCTGAACTAGCTCGCAAAAAAAAGCAAGTGAGAAGCAATAGCACTTTACATTTCACAAATGAGAGAGGAAATACTATTTTAAGGGACTTGAGGAAAAAAATAGGGGTACCAACTCAGGTAACTTACACTTTGCTTAATCTACAGAATCGGCATTTAAACTCCCTCGAAGATCAGAGCAGACACTGAAAAGTCCTCATCAGACTTACTTTATGTCTGCTGCTTTGAAAGCTTAGGCAGTGAAGACAGAAGAGATGACTACATCTAATAAGCATATGAAAGCTTCTGAAGCAGAGTGGGGCTAGCTAATTTACTTAGGCTACAAGCAAGTCCTACCATAGCAAATCACACTTGGTGGCTGACAGTCCTGAATTACAGGAGGTAATTCCCTATTAATTTGTAAGTACTGCTTGACAGTTAACTTTAAAAAGGTGAAGTACTGTATCAGAAACTGATTTGTTTATCAATGAGCTAAGCTTGACTATATTCCACATATAAGTTACATATACTATTAAGACACTTGAAAAGCCAACAAGCTCCCACTGCCCCATCCACTGCCAAATACCCAGGCCACTCCTAATCATGAAAATTATTATTTTTACCCTGAAAATCTGCTTGAAGAAAAACTGTAATGAAAAATGGAAACAAAAGGAGATCCTTGGTGGCTATTAGGCACCTTCTGAGGACTAGGGCTTGACTTACCCAATTTCACTGAGGAAATCTGTAGCAGAGTAGGGGAAAAAAGAAAGGCAGGCACTTCAAAATAATGGCCAGCACTGTAATGGCTACAGCATCATTCTTCCACCTGGAAAGATACTCATTCCATTATACAAGATAAATTAAATCATTCTGAAATTATGAAAACATAAACACTTAAGCTGAAGAATAGCATAACTACTATGATACACTAAATTCAAAGAATTGTAAAACTTGTTCAAAGAGGTATATCGACCAATAGAAATATCCATGATCCATATTTGTTTGAATATTACAAATGTTAAGATTTTAATTTTTGTTTTGTAGTTTTAACGTTTCTTCAACTTTCAGTATGGTTTTGGATCATGTCCCTATATAAGCCTTTTCTGTTTCCACATATTTCTTTTTGTATCACAGGCTTTACATTTTTGTACTGCAGAAAGTGACAGTATTGCACAGCTGAACTGACGCATTCATCCCAGCCTGGCCAAAGTTTCAGATGCAGCGAGCAATGCAGGGCAGAAAGAAAAACCAGGAAGAACGTGCCGCCTGCGAGCTGGGGGAATGCCGGAGCTCTGAAGCCCGAAGCCTAGGTACCGCAAACACGCGTTCCTCTGGTTCTGCTGCCGCTGGGCTGCGGCTCCTACTTCAGTGTTCGGAGCGACCGAGGCAGCTCTCGATCGTGCATCTCGAGTTAAATGGTATCCGTGACAAAAGTAATGGAACTTGAGAAAAGGACGGGGCTTTTCCCAGGAGAGCTCTTCACTCGTACCTTGCCTTCCCCGCGGCGCCCCCGCCTCCTCCCGTGCCAGGCAGCAGTTTAACGGCGCCCGCGGCTGCCGGGGTAGGGCTGCGCCCCTGCCAGCGCGGCGGCCGCGGCGCCGCGCCCCACAGCCGCCTTCCGAGCTCGGCGTGCGCCGCTTCCCCCTCCCCAGCTCGCCCGGCTTCCCCCGCAGCGGAGCTGAGGGCGCGGCCGGCCCGGAGTCCCGGCACAGGCGGGAAGCCCCGAAGGGCGGCACGGCCCGCTCCTACCCGCCGCCGGTCGGGGTCAAACGACGGCCCAGCAGAGCCGCCTGCCCGGACTCCTGTCCCGCTCCCAGCCCCTGCGGAGCCGCAGGGGGTGGCGGAGCCGCCCGCATCAGGCGGCACAGCGCATTGTGGGGCTGCCGCTTGCACCGGCGGGCGGGCAGGCAGCCGCGCGGCGAGCCGGGGGCTGTAGTTCTGCGGCGGGAGCCGGGCGGAAGCTGTCGGGGTCCTTCCTCAGTCGCCGCTTGATTACATGCGGGGCTGCCGCCCATCGGTCTCGGGTAGCGGCGGCGGAGAGGAGGAGAGCAGGAGGAAGCGGGGCGGGTAAGAAGAGGCTGTCGGCCGCTATTCGGGGTGGCTCTGTTGCCTCAGGGACAGTTTAGCGGGAGAGGTTGTCTGCCTCTTCGCGTTAATCCTTTGAGGGCCGTGTCCTCCCAGACCTCTTCCTTGCGGCCGTTCTCCGCTGAGTTGCGGTACCACCTAGGCTGTCCTAGGGCCCCCGGGGTGCCTGGAGCAGGCTGCTGAGGTACAGTGGGCCGCAGTGGGCATGCGGCGGCTTCCGTGCGGTTGGTTGGCGTAGGATCCCGGGGGCTGAGCGTGAGGCGGCGGCCCGGGGGAAGCTGTGCTATCCCGTGCGCTTTACCCTCCGGGGAGGGAAGGCAAAGGACGAATTAAGTGTTGCAGCTGGCAGAACTCTTTTTTTCACGGTGGTAATGTAGACAGATATTATGTTAAGCTTTATCCGTCCAATATCCGTGTTTAGATCGCAGTCCAGTGCTAGATTGGCTGCGAACGTGGCTGTGACTGCAGGCGTAGGGGCTGGCGTGACCTTCAGCGTGCTCGAGGGTTCATTCCTGCGTTAGAAGCGCCCATAACCGCGGCAGCTCTCCTTGGAGGTTTATGTCACTGCTCTTAGAAGGCAAAGCTTGTTGGCCTTTTAGTTGTGGTCCTGGTTACCTATGGATTTGAGGGCAAGGAGACTTGGCTTCTGTCAACTTCTTAATTACATTGTTGCATTTTGATCGACTGTTTATAGTAAGAGTATCTGTCAGTAAATGTATCTTATTCTCTCAACCATCCTAGGGAAAAAGGGCTGTGTGGTGTTGCATCCAGTTTTTTTGATTTCTTTTTCAAAGCAATCTTTAACTTATTTTTGGACGTATTTTGGAGTTATTGTTGACTGATTGTGAGTCTGATGCAAATACTTACACTACTAAATAATTTTCCCCACAACATTATGGGGCAACATAATCAATTTTAGGCTTGCTTTCAGATGCTGGTTATCTTTGAAAAGATGTAGTTCTGAGTAAAAATAGGTAGACATTTTTTTGAATTCACTTTGAAAGGGAAGCTAAATTGAAAAAAAAAAAATTCCAATACCTGAAATTTGTCAACTCTGAAAAAAGAAAACCTGCAAAACTGTGATGCACCTAACAATGTTATGATTATGTATTTATGGAAAAGAATTAGGAATTAATAAAACTTGATAGGAGCATTTCATGTAGGTGGAATTCATGTTTTCAGATTAAGACAATTAAGCGTATGTTGTTTTACGCTGTATGCTAAGGGTGATAGAGATATCCTCCAAGAATGTAGGACTTAAAAATTTTTGCTACCAAACCCTGGTATTGAACAGCATATGTGGATATAAACACATGAAGCTTGTATATGTGTACTTAAAAGATAGTCTTGCTGCCTATGGATTATTGCACATGACTGACAAGGAGAAAAAGTGAGTCTGGTTTGATGTAACTCTGGATAAAAAGACTGAGAAAATGGTTGTGCCCAGCATTGTGGTCCTCATTGTCTTTTAAGTGGTGTTTTCCAGCTTCCCCTCTGAAGCCTTTCCCCCACACCAAATTAAAAACAGTCAAGGAGATGGGGGGGTGGTGTTTTTGTTTTCTTTTCTTACAGTTCCTTTCTTATACCATATTATTTATGGTTGAAGGTCTGTTGCAAGTTTGCTTATGGTTCTTATTATAATACTTGTTATAAGGATTGTGATGGTGTACTCTTGTTTTAAATGTTTTGGGTTTGTTTTTTTTTTAATGAGAGAAACATAGGCACTAAGTAGGTTTCTGTAGAGATAGTAGTGGATGAAAATAACAGGTGTTAGGCGCATAGCAAGTGTTACTTGTGATAGACTGAGTGCATGTTCACATAGATTTGTTTTTCAGTATATAGTTCTTTGCCCTTCATCTCATACTATATAGTGTTGAAGGATTTGGCCTCTGAGTACTAGCCTGGGAATGTATTGGCAGCAATTCACTGTGGTCATGTTTGCTATAAGAATAGAACTGTTTCGTTAATCTTGAAATGCGAAATATGTTTATAGCTGGCCTGACACCATTCCAGTTTTAGTAATGAACTGCGTTAATGACTTGATACACTATTACTTGGTTTTTAATTGCATATTTACATAGCAGTAAAATTTGGCATCCCAGAATAATTGATTCATTCAGTTGACTTCCTTTGGAAAATGCCTGTTGCCTTCCCTCTTAATCAAGATGGAATCTTCTGTTGTTGAAATTTTGTTTTGTGTTAGTGGTGGCCTGATGCATTCTGTAATTGTACAGAGGAGTAGGTCTAGTTTAGTCTTTCCAAGTGCTTGTGAGGAGTCAGTTGCTTTCAACAAATGGAAAGCAGTAGGAGTAGCAGGATATTTATCTTTGAATTTGTATCACATAAATGCCAGTCTTTTGGATATGTTTTTACCATCTTGTGTTCAAAGAAATCAACACATCAGTTTGTTTGTTTACAGTTCCCAGTTGTAAAAGCAACTCATCTCACATAGTAATTCACATTTGAATTCGAGGTTTTTAGTAGTAGAATGTCTTCAGGATTACACTCTGAAATGAGATGGCACAACTGATTTTTGCATCCATCTTGAATTTTTCAGAGCAGTGATTGCAATAAAAAACAATTTTTCATATTTTATAGCTATTTCAGCTTTTCTAAAGCTTTACTCAGTGTTGCTTTTGCAAGTTACTCTTGATGGAGATCTTCTGACTCATTGAAGGCAAATCTAATAAAATCTGTCATGTGGTCAGGAGAACTCATCTGTCTCTCAAATCATGCGTTGAAGTATCAGTGCTTTAATGGAATATTTGGTTCCCGTTCTTTTAGTTTTTCTTTTTTTTAACCTATACACTATGACATCTTAATGTTTAGTAGACAGTAAATGTGTATTTCTTGTAATGTTTTTAATATGTTTTTCTATCCCTTCATATTTTTTGTTGGTTTTATGCTTTAATTTTCATACAGTTTTCATCGGAGTTTTGTCAGGTCTTCTTGTACCATTGGTGGACAATAAGACTGTCCCTAGGGTCATAAACTAATAGCCCTCTGCACTTTGTAATATGACTGGGCTCCAGCGTTGCCTTTCTTCTTGAGTTTCTTTAAACATTTTCCATGCACAGATCATCTAGCAAACCTCAGAGCCTATGGCTAGTTTACACTTGTACAGGGTGTCTTATTTTTTGTGTGCCACAGGTACTCCTGGTTTTAGCTTACTATTTCAAGCCACTCAATTGTTGAAATGTTAAATACACATCATGGAGTAAAGTTTACTTTGGAGACCACAGAAATACACAGATTGAGTGATATGTATGTATATAAAGTGGTGTTTGATATTTACATTTCTCTTAAGCCATCCTTGAAGAAAGCCTCCTGAGAGCACCACTCCTGTGTATAGGCCATTCTCCAGTATTTGAATTCTTGCTTTCCTGTGTTCAATTAACCTATTTGTAAAAGACTCAAACATCAATGGGAAGTTGGTGTATGAGGGAGTAGAGGGACACAACTGGTAAGAAATACATCTGTGTAGAATAAATACAGTAAATTGACAGTGGAAGTAATCTCTATAAATAAAGATTTAAAAATAATACCTGGGGAAGTTTTTTTTTTTTTGCTTCTGTTTTGGACGTGTCTTTCTGCGTGATTTAATAACTTAATTTTACTTTGTAGACCATCTTTTTATAGCACTGTCATGTATTTTAAAGCCATGTTGTAAATTTTATAGGTTTTATCCAGATGTATTTAATTATAGTTGCAACTTGGAGAAGGATTCTGCATGTAGGAAATTGTTTTATAGCTTCAAAGTAAAAGGGTCATGGAGTCACCTTCAGGGTGGTACTGCACTGCTCGTTAGCTAATTGAAAGAAGTTGCCCCATGGCACACTGAACTGAAGTAATCAGAAGCACTGGAAATGTGAGCATTAACTTTTATGGTGTTTGCTTATCTAGAAAACTTCTCAAAGGTTTTGCAAATGAGGTTGCCCTTTCAATTTAGTGGCTTGGTGTTGGCCTGATGTTCTAGAAAACTTTGAGCCAAATTTTTTTCTTTTCCTATTTTTTTCCACTTTTTGGCTGAACTGAGTTTTACCCACAACAAGTAGTGTTTCTGCTTTATACTATTTAGAAGAGAGATTAAATCCAATCTTGAGAGGAAGTAGAATTCGGTTTTAGATTACTAAAATTCAAAGGAAAAATCCTCAGAGTTGTGAAGTAACTGTCTTATGCAGCTGAATTTTGTCTCTCTCTCTACAGTGACTCTTCATATTACAAGATAAAATGATCTTGCCTGTGTGGATCTACATCAGTTGTTGTTAAGTGCCATTCTCTGCTGTATTGTTTTAGGTGTGTGTAATGAATGCTTTCCAACAATTAATTTAGAAAGAACAGCCTCTTGAAAAAAAAAATCACAAACTAGTGTTAGAATTAGCTATGTACTCAGATCGTAAATTGTTCTGAAGTCTCAATCTTACTGTTTTTACGAAGCGTCTAATATGGCTAATAATTAAAACTGGTAAATGAAGTACCTATATAAAGAAATAAATGATGAAACGAGAAGATATCGCTCACAAGTATGAGCTGACCTTAATGGAAGAAAGTTCTTTTTTGATCTCCTGCCAAAGTCTACAAGCAGATGAACTGGCATCCTTTAAAAAAGGCTTTCTTTAAAAAACCTCCCGCTCTGTCCATTTTGATTTGTCAAATGCGAGGTTGCTACAGACAGCGAGACAGTCCTCTGGTTATTGTGGTTAGTGATGGGAGATCTTAGTGAAATAAAGAGCAAATCTGAAATTTAAGATTTCAAGAGAATTTTGTGTTGACTAAATGTAGGAGGGGAAAATGAGACTTTTGTTCTCTTTCACTTTATATTTTTCTGTCATCTAGGACTCCTCTTGTGTTTTACATAGAAGATGATTGGGAGTCTTGGCAAGGGAACAGCAGAATTTTTCCTTTATTAAATCATTCCAAGGAAATACAAATTTATCATGATCCACAAAGTAAAGTTCTGATCCAGTTTTTAATTAACAAAAGGGGAAGACATTAAAGCAAACAGTCCTGCTGCTTTTTTAACAATCAAAATGCTAAGAATGATGGGTTTGAAATCCACCACTTTGAATAAAAGCCGTAGCCTGAAGAAAATTTCTGTTTAGTTGGAGCTGCTGTCCTTTAGAGTAAAAGCAAAATGCTTCATATCAGTGAATGAACCTGTCACACACTAAATATTATATGGAAGAGTAGGAATGGTATAGACAAATAGGTAATTGACAAAGTCATTGCTGCAGGTGAGATATTCTGTCTGCAGGGAGAAGGCATACTTTTAATGATACATTTTATATGTAATGCATAAACTGGGTATTAAAATGTTTGTTTCCTTTTTTTGTTAAATTATAGTGGAGGGAGGAAATTTAGGCTGAAAGAGATTAACTCACATTAATTTACCTGTCTCATTTGAGAGAGTGAGATCTGTTAAACTTTGGCATTCTCTTTTTTTATTTCTAGATGATGGCTGAGGCAAGAAGCTTATGAAGCTTACACAAGATTCTTATAGATACTTGTAGTATCCATAACTCTAGTAGTAGCCCAGATGAACTAAGCATGTCTTCAGATATCAGTAGATCTGTGGTGTGGACCAGTCTGCAGAAGTGAGTTGATGCCAGATTTGTTAATGGCTTGATGGCTCTCACTCTGTGTCTAAACCAAAGCCATCTTTCTACCAAAGCAATAAAAGGGCAGTATATAATCTGACTACAGTATGCTGTTTCCAAAGAAGTGAACTGTGAAGAGAGGACTCATGAATTTTGATCACAAGGGCTTGGAGAGCATCTCTGGTAAGTTGAAGAATTAACTGTTGCAAACCCTTGAGTCAAACATGGTAGAACACCAACCTGAAGACATCCTTAACTTTCACATTCCTTGTATTCTTTATCTGATATTGCAAATGAGAAAAAAAATGGCGAGTCCTCTTAACTGGCTTGTAAAACCAACTTCCACTGTAAAATGTTGAATTAATGTTTCTTTTTTTATGCAATAATTGTGAAAAGGTTAAGGGAGGATGGAACACCACATGAAGAGCTAAACTTCCTTTCCAGGATTTTGAATATTGTGTTTCCCAGAGTATGATTCCATAGGGATTATAATGGAATTTTGTATTTGTTTCCAGATTTAAAGGCAGTATTCACTTGATTTTTGTAGTTACTTTATTTATATCTATCTTTGTTACTAAACAAAAAGGTAGACAAAAGAAAACAAAAAGTGAATTTCCTTCAGAAAAGGGAAGTTTAAGTATGCTGAAGCCAATGAAACCTTACAAAATCAGTAGCTGGTACAATGTAGGTCTGTGTTTTAGTTCAATGAACAAGAAAATACAGAAAATCAAAGCTTATTATGTGCATCATATTCAAGAAATCAGAAGGAATATGGGTGGACCAGCTTTCCAAGAAGTTTTGGAGTCAGTTGGGGATGAGGGAATTACAAATAGTAGAATGTAAAACAAGTATTGATTCCGTAAATATTCTGGTAATTTGTCCTGTACAGAATAATTCCTTTCAAATCTATGTAAGGTTTATAAAATATTTTATTGTATAAAGAATGTATGCTACAGTAGCAACATTAAATATATGTTGTATTTAATAGTAATGTGCTGTTATTGGCATTTACTTGCTTTCAGATGTCTGCTCCAGTGAGGACCTTCCTGAGGTAGAGTTGGTGAGCATGCTCGAAGAACAGTTGCCAGATTACAAGTTACGAGTGGACTCTCTGTATCTATATGAAAACAGGGACTGGATTCAGTCCTCTGCTTGCCATGGCCGTCTCCCTGAAATCACTTCTCCAGTTCGTGATGAGGAGCCCTTCCGTTACATGAGTGAGTATATCTGGGCCTAGGGATTATTTTTTTTTTCCACTAATTGAAGAGAAGACTGTAAATATGAAAACAATGTTATTTATATTATAAAGCATTCAAATCTGGGAAACTTTGGACAGGTGGAAGAAAAATCTGAGTGCAAATGAAGTTCAGCACTGCAATTCTAAGGGCCGACCTAGCACATCCTATGGCTGCCTGATCATTAGATTTCACATAGAAATAGGAGTGGGAACATGTGATAGTGCAAAACAGGCAAGAACCTAGAATTGTGCTATATTAGATGTAATCCAGGAGGTATAATGGAGTATGCAGCAGCTCTGTTTTCATGAACATTAATCATGCTGTGGTTCTTTTGATGATGTTTGCCCTGATGTTTTGTGTCGATGTTGCTTTTGAAGTGCGTGTTAGTTTCTTCAGGAGATAGAAATGATGTGAAAGCCAAATAGGTGGGTCCTAGATCAGTGTTGATCACTGTCTTCCAGTTTTGTAACTTATCCTTAAATCTAGCAGATCAGAAGGAAGAAAACGGACAGCTTCTGATGACATAAAAAATTCTTTAATAAGTTAGAAATCAGTTAATCTGGCAGCCTTCTATACATTTGAACACTTATTCACCCATAGTTCAGGTGTTTTCATGTGAAGAGAGGATACTGCATTGTGATCACTTTAGAGAAATGGGGAAGTTCCATTTACTCTATACATTGGAACTATTGGAACAAACCACTTGGGAGAGTGGACTTGGTATTTACATATAATCTGTAATGGTTACCTTTTCCTTGTACATGCCACCTCTGAAAGGAGATTTTTTTGTTGTTGTTTGCGCTTTAAGCCTCCACCGAGGCTGCATAGCAAATGAGAACGTGAAATACTGCCTCCAGAGAATGCAGTATTCTGCAATTTAAAGCAGTCTGATTATCAGCTGAACCTGCAGGCTTGGAACTCTTTTGAACTGTGGAAAGTATTTATCAAGCCGCTTCATGTTTATTGCTGGGTCTGTTTCTGATAATAATATTGCAAGCTTAAATGATTTTTTTTTAGTGGAGTGAACACTTTGGTAGTTCAGTGCAAGCAGTTGTGTAGTCAGTGGGGTGTGTACTTCCCTCTAAGCTTTAATTATAAGGTGGTGGGATCAGAGTCTGTCTGGGCTGAAAGGAACTTTACATCAAACGTGGCACTGCTGAGTTTCTCTGGTCGATACCTGCAGTACCAGTGTGATGGAGCACAGAACACTAAGGGAAGGACCTTCAGTCAGTCTGAGCCTGCATTTCCAAACTGCAGTGAGAGGGAGGGGTTTTATCAACAGTGTTGTAATGAAGACAGTCATCTATTATTTGGCTGTTAAGGTACTACAGAAAATAATGTCTTCCTCTTTCACCCTATGAGAAGTTCTTTTTAAATATAGAAAGTATTCTGTGGAAATAATATAATGCTTGTGAGAGTTTTTTGAACAGTTGCCATAGATGTTTTCTTGACATTCTCAAAAAGTAACTGTAACAACGCTGTCATTAAGTTAAAATATAATTATTAGGCGTAACATACAAAATAATGATGTAATTTAGGAACACTGTTCTAATTGCTGAGTCATATAAACTCAAGATTATGTTTCTTGTAGAAAACATAAAACAGATTATGTTTCTTGTAGAAAACATAAAACAGATTATGTTTCTTGTAGAAATTGTCTAAAACATTGTATGTACAAGTCATATTATCTCTTTTTGAGTCTAGTAACTTACAGGGAGATACTGGGAAGATACCAGACAAATATAAATCAAGATCTAGTTCCAATCATTGCTGAATATCTTGTTAAGTGAAATTTGTATCTTTCTTTCTGTTGGCTGGCAGTGGAATAAATGTGACAGGCATACTCTTGAAGCATAACTTGGGATTTTTATGTGTATATCTGCCTGTTCCTGTATACGTATGGAAACTTTTCAGTAACTTTTTTTCTAAAGAGAATGCTAAGCTCACGGTTTGGGTGAATTTGTAGTTGACATCCAAAGAAAAGAAATAAAACAACAGTTATTGCACTTGAGCTCCTCCTATTTTTATGGCTCTTGCTGCCTATTAGAAGGTTTATCCTCAATGACTAGTTGGGTTCCTACTGACAGTGTTTTCAGTGAGGTGAAAGAGTATCTTCTGCTTCAACTGTGGTTGCATAAGAAGCCTCGAATTACAAAACGCCTGTCTTTAGAATTGCTTTGTGTGAATAAAGGGACATGGCACGACATAACAAGAACATTAACCAAAATGAAGAGCTGCTCGCAGCTTTCACTTGGCAAGGTAAGTGAGGAGAGCTTGCACAAGTGCATGTTCACAAGAGAGAATAATAGCAAACTATGTATCATTTTGATCCTGTACTGTGAGAAAATAGAAGTCGTATAGAGTTACGTTTCAAAGCTGTTAATTCTGTGATTTATCAGAGTAAATATAGTTACTTTTGATTTTATGAACTTAGATACCTGGGTATCCTTGTATGTAAATCCTTATTAAGGTGACTTAGCACTGGATAGAAACTTTTAACTTAAAATCACCTGGTAGGAACAGTTACCAGAGGAAAGCTGGCTATAATACTCTGCTGAAACTTAACCTACATATATGCAGTGAATTTTCCAAATTACTAGTAAACCAGATGAGTTTGTAGTCCCCTTTTGATAACCAATATTAACACCAAGTGATACAGCAAAGCTGACCTCCTAAATGCATGTTATGCTACTGATAGATAGATACTTCAAATTTTGTGACTTTTCCATTTTTGCCCTGTTTACAAATACAGTTCGTAAATGGCACTGCTATAAGTTCAAAGCTCCTAAATACTCAAACAATGTGCTGGTTTTTATGCTTACTGATCTACTTGATAAAAAGCATGTGATTTGTTAGTTTGATTTATTTTTCTGTTAAGATCTAAGAAACAGTTCAGTAAGCCTTTTTTTTCTATATTGCTCTTTCTGTTACCCTTTCTTTCAAGACTGCAAGAGAGTTTCTTTCTATACTTAAATGCAATTTGGTTTTGTTCTTAGCATAGCCGTAGTGTTATGTTTTAAAAGGTTACGTATGGACGTTATGTATGTAAGGAACGTACATAGCTTATATAACATATGTAAACAAAGTTAGTGTGCACTTCAGTTTGACACTTCACTGTCTCATAACTTAAGTGTGCCATCCTCAACAAGAATAAAGAACCTGAGACCCAGTACCACTATGTATTCAGATTTAAACAAGGTAGAGGAGTTAAGGAAATCTTTAGAAGCAGATTTAGACCAAATCCATAGTAAACTTAATTTGCAGTGCAATGATGATGGAATTAGTATCAAAACAAGTTAACATAGACCTTAAGTTGAAGCAGATACTTCTGTATTTGTCAAATTTATATTGTTTCTTTCTTCGCTTTTGTGATCCTGATTCCCTAAAACAAAAATAGCAAATCTCTGTTGCACAAACATCAATCTCCTGTGAGACACACAGTTCTGCTCTTCAAGGGAATTCTATTTAAATGGTTCTTTAAAAGTTATAAGAAAGTTTTAATAGTGTAAAAAGTATGTTTACACATGCATTTATTGTTTGGTGGTGGTGGATGCATGCAAATAAATCACCTATTTCCTTACATTTTAATTCTTTCTCCTCTTTGTTCCTCCCACATCTCCCCACCCTCCATCATTTCTTTTCTGTCACTCTAGCTCTTATTGAACTTCCTTCCTCCTCCTTGGCTGGATCTCACAAATTTGCTCAAGGTAACTAAGACTTCTTTTACTAGCATCTTCTATTTCTCAGGGAAAGAACTGGATCAGGACAATGCCTGTGTTTTAGTACTGTCTTTTGTTCAGAGTTGCACGAATTCTTCATGCTTTGTTTATTCTTGACTCAGTCCTCTTTTTCAAATCTTACTCGTTCTCAATTTTTTAATAGTTATATAAACTCTTCCAACTTCAAAGTCACTCTCATCAGTAAAATAGGAATTACCGCCACTTCTAAATTGCAGGCATATCCCATTTCTTTTTAACTGTTTCTGGGATGATCAAGTACTTAAGTATGTTTTTATGTCTAGTCTCTGGAGACTCCACCCATATTTCTTGTATATAGCTCTCACACACACTAATGGGAATTTTGTTTCAAAGGTAAAGTCTGCAGGTGTGTTCAGGTATATTTGGATATGCTCCAATATACTCTTCCTTCCCTCCCCAGCAGGCTGGATGATCTAATAGTTCATTGGTATTCAAAAAGTTGATCATAAGAAATTTTTCTCTGTTTTCTAAATTTGAAGGATCTATGAGCACCTCAAGTTTTAGCAAATATTGATGAAAGCTGTGAATGTTCAATACCTTATTGTATCATTTTCCCAGACGAGGATTGCTTGCTATTTCTGAATTTCAGATGCCTTTTGTAGTCTTCCCTACTTTTGTCAATGAGAACTGTATTTGTATATAAACAACATCCTCTGAGTTTTTTTAGCTCTCTCCCTTCCCAGCGGTCTTCTTATACTTAAGCTACTTCAGTAAGTATGTTTTTCTCTTCCCAGTTCTTGGCGCAGATAATGTGGAGCAGAAAACCTACAGCGATGCTGACGTGGTCAAACATCTGTTGGCTGAGGTATGCTTGTCTCTGTAATGCTGCATTAATGTATTTGAGGACATGCATTTGAGGAAGGGTTTTATCCAGCTGCTGAAAATTGTGGTTCAGTTATTTTCAGGAGCTGCTTATCAAGGAGTTAATATACAGGCTGTGTGAAGCTGCCCACTGGGCTGCACAGTCTCAGAAACAAAATTTAGCAAAACTATGGACCTGTGAGGTGTAAGAATGAAACAACTTCAATCAGGTCTCCTATTGCTCCTTCGCTTCTACCCTTTCATCACTAATCAAGTTAAGGTCTATTGTGGAGAAAGTGTCACTTGAAAGATGACAGGCCTAAGTATTTTGTTGTCTTTGTATGATTCAACAGAGCCCATACAGCACCCCATTATGCAATACAAAAAACAGGTTTGGTCGTTTCCTCTTCCACTGTTACTGCAAATGACTGTGGAAGGGAATGTGCTATAATAAGAAATACAGCTACGTATGTGTTCTGCATCCGAATGATGAAGCATTAATCATTGTTCTAACAATGTTGGCCCATTTGAGAGTGAAGGGGGACCTCAATGTGGTGATGCATTAAACAATACCTAGGAAAACCTAAAACTACTCTGAATCTAAACAGTTCTCTGAATCTAAAAATAGCCATTTATTCTCCTTTTGTGAGCAGAAAGATCGGGACCTGGAGCTGGCTGCTCGAATTGGACAAGCGCTCCTGAAGCGAAACCATCTGTTGACAGAACAGAATGAAACACTAGAAGAACAGTTAGGACAAACTCTAGATCGAGTGAGTGATTTTTTTTTTTTTATTTTTTTTTTTTATTTTTTTTTTTTTTTCCTTTCTCCTCCCCCCACCCTTTTTTTTTTTTCTCTCTTCTTATGATGACAGTAGGAGGATTAATAGAAAATTGTTATTTAATTGTGAAAGCAGATGATTGCTGCTCTCAAACCCCAGTACACTTAGATGTCATTCTCCTAATTGTCATTGCTCAGTTGGCTTTCTTGGCCCAAGAACTGACTGTGAAGACAGCATATTACTGAGAAATTATGAGAATACTAGGTCAGAGTTTGTTTTGACAATCAGTCTGATATCCTGCCATTAAACTAAGAATCTAATAATCCAACTCAAAATAAGTAGTTGTTATCTGACATGACCTGCTACATAACAACTTCACAGATGAGGAAACAGCCAGAAAATGATCTGGCTTAATGGAGTGCTTACACTAAGAATAAATAAATGAATGAATGGCTAAATGTAATGTATTAAAATGTAATGGAAAATGACTTTCACTCAAGATCTTAATCTCTTAATTTAAGCACAGATTCTTGATCTAATATTTTCTTTCTTTTTCTTTCTTAAAAAAGATTTTTCAACTATTTAATTACCCCAAGTGTTTAACCCTTGAGTCAACAGATTTAGTCTAAGTTACACTGAAATGGATTCAGCTGCTTGTATAAGACAGAATGCCGTTAATAAAAACACACTTGTAATTAGCTGTAGAACAGCATAAACTTCTGTATTCATAGAAAAATTAAGATATGAAAAATAGGATTTATCTAAGTGAGACCCATCTCTTCTCTTGTTTTTATTTGTCCTGCATTTCACTTAATGGAAAGTACCAGTCAATGCAATAAATAGATGTCTATCAGTACTTTCCTCTAGGAAGTTACAGGTCAGAAAAGTGGTCATAATAAAAGTTATAGTTAGTGTGATAAAATGTAAACATGCATCAAAGCAGCTGAAAATTATTTTGAAGTAAATCATTAAGAATTAATTTCTGTTGTCCATTCCTTTGCTATCTTGAATTCTCAGTCTCCCTTATGGTCTTGAAATGATGATTTTGTTAACTTCCTATAAAATAAATAGAGGTTGAATCTTCTGTGCAAATATAAATAAATGGATCGTGACCCGTGAGCTGTTTTAATCTCATTTTCGACTGGAGCAGTGATATTCCAAGAGGCTGCATAAATAATACTCTGCATGTATGCATTGTATTGCTCAAGTATATTTCATGAGCTGGTGGTCTTCTTTTGTCCTAGGTTAACCAGCTGCAACATGAACTATCAAAGAAGGATGACCTGCTTCGTATTGTTTCAATTGCTTCCGAGGAGAGTGAAACAGATTCCAGCTGTTCCACACCACTCCGTTTCAATGAGTCTTTCAATGTGTCACATGATCTGTTGCAGCTGGATGTCTTGCAAGATAAACTCAGAGAGCTGGAAGAGGAGAACCTTGCTCTCCGATCGAAGGTATATCTGACTTACAGTTTGTACCATATATGCTGGATATGAAATCACGGGATTGAATAATAAATTATGATGGTTAAAAAAATCCAGCCTCTGGGTGTCTCTGGAAGTATATGGCTATTATGTATTGCTGTATACAAATCATACCCAAACACTTTCTGTGTCTAAGTAAACGGCGTCAACGCCGCTGTCCTCCATTTCTTTCCTGTGCTTTAAGTACATGGGCCAGACCTATGCATGAGAGAGAGCCGGTGGGTCGAGAACAGTGTAGTTACGGGTACTTCTCCTCCTTTTGCATTCATTGTATGGCACTGCCAGGTAGTGCATGTTGAATAGGTCTATCAGTGGTTTGTAATTATAAAGTAGGAAGCCTTCAATGACCAATATATGGATATCTTTGGAGGCTGGCTCTTTAGAGCCAGGCGTAACATTCAGCCCCCATCTCCTGTTTCTTTCCCTCATTATCTCCAGAGTAATGCAGTAATCATTCCTCAATGCCTTCATGGTGTGGAAGGAATACAGGAAAAGTGCTTGGATCCATCAGGCACTCAAGCTTGTGCAGCCTGTTTTGATGTAAATCTGGCTGCAATTAGTAGTAGTATTTTGGAAATTCCATTGTGTTGCTTTCACGTTTTTGTCTGCCTATGTTCAGTATTAAGGGTTAATAAGTTTCTAATAAAATTCATTTAAAGACACCCTTAGTTTTGACTGTGTGATTAGTCTCTGTATTTTAGTTCATCTTTCTTGTATCTAAAACATGAATATAGACACTGTGTCTTTACAAGGATAGAGACTAAATGGCCAGACAAAATAATGGCTATAAAAGTCATGAAAGCAACAGCAGTTGGAGTCTACAGATGCAGTGTCTCTTCTTTGGAGGTGGAGAGTGGAACTTGTAAAATAGGAGATCGGTAAAAAGTGAGTTCTTTTGTTGTTTTTAAGAAAAGGGGGTATTCTTTGTAAGAAAAGAGGGTGGTTTTATTTAGTGTGTGGTTTTTGTTTCAGTTTTTTTTTTAATGTTAGCCTTTCCCAATGTAAGCTTGTTACAGCATTAGAACAGAGACTAGATTCCTTTAATGTGAAAAAAAAATACTCTTCCCCTTGTTTTGTCTTCAAAATATTCAGTCTCAGTTGCACACCCTTCCTAGAACTCCCTAATACCAAATGGATAGTTTAGTGGTGATGTAGGAGGAAAAAAAAAAGAGACTGCTTTTATTATGCTGCTAACCTCAGATATCATTACAGAACTTTACAGACCAGGGATTCATTTAATCTATTTTAGTGGGAAAAAATGGAGTTGAAAATAGACTGCTACCATTCTGTGATACAGCATGACCTTCAGTGCCTTGAAATAGCCTCAGTCATATTGAGCCTATGTTAGCTTGGGGGTTTTTAAAAAATATTTTCATGTAACAGCATTATGTAAAGACGTGTGTTTGCCTGCACTTGTGTGGCTGTACTGCTACTTGCTTGGGTAATCTTTAAACCCATTTACTAAGTCCTATGCTGACTCACCTACTGACAAACAATCCCAAATATAGAGGACTTATCTGTGCAAAGTTTAATATTATCATCCTCACAATTGAAATGAAAGTGAAAATCTAATATTCTCAATACTATTTAGCCCTGTTGTGATACTTGGTCTCTGGCCCAGAAAATTTACAGTTTAAATAGACTAGTCAGGGACTATGGAGAAAAGCTGTTCAACTGAAAGCATTTAAGTGCCATAACAGCTTTGGCTAACATCATTCAGTTTTCAAGATTTATTTGCCTTAAGGTTTGAAACAATTCAATTGCTTACTTCTGATTTCTGAGGAGGTTTGCTTTCCCTACAAAATCAGATATTTTTGCAAATATTTTTATTAGAGGTGAGCGAGATCAGGTTTTGTTCATGTGTCTGTGTGCCTTTCACTCAAAAGACACATACAATTCAGAGAAACAGGTTATGGTGGAAAAATGGTTAGGATATGTGGCCATATGCATAGAATAGATAGAGGGGAGACTCTTCAGTTGCAAGAATTTCAGAAATAGACGTTTTTAACTTTAATGTATTTATATGTAAACTGAAATTGGAATACCTATAATTTTCTTGAAGGCTTGCCATCTGAAGACAGAAACCATTACATATGAAGAGAAGGAGCAGCAGCTGGTCAATGACTGTGTCAAAGAGCTCCGTGAGTATCCAGGCTGTACCTTCAAGTGGCAAAATAGTATTTGAAATACCTAGTGCCTACATCTTAGTTATCCTTGGGTCAAAATATGAGCTTCAGTAATTTATGCCAATTATTCAAGTCTTGTTCTTTACCCAAGTGCAAAGTTGTTTCTGTAGTTCGTTGAGTTTCACTCTGGCATTCAACTTCGGGTACATGTGCTGTGTTTAGAGAGGGAAATTGATACAAAATCTAATGGCCACAAGCCTCCCAAACTGAAGCCTGCGGACACTGGAAAATAAGTAAAGTATACTTCTTGTATAGAATATTCTGCATACTTGAAGCTGAAATGTACCAGTGCACAAACTCCTAAATGCTCATTCTAAATTATAAGCAGGTTAGTTTATTTTTAAAAGATGTTACAAACCAAAGAATTACGAATCAAAGAATTTAAAACAGACAGGGGTTTAGTTTGTCCATAACAGTTGTCCATATTTGCTTTAGAGACTACCTATTTGCAGAACATTCCTGCTACTCTTAAATAAATGCATGTCAAGTATTCTGAAACAATAAGGAACAGGTTTTTTGTGTGTGTGTGATGAGTGTAACCTGGTGGTACAATTCTTCATCTGTAGTCATTTGATCTGTGCAACTTCCTTTATGCATAATAACCTTAAGCCTATATTGTAAGATAATTTTTTTTTCTATACAACCACCATAAAGAAGACTGGATTGCTGCTTGATTTATCTTGTTCCAGGTGACCATAAAATACTATTAATTGCTACATAACAGATTGTTAATTTACACTATTCCCTCTCAAAGTATGTATCCTTTGCAAATAGAGGTTATTTCATACAAGCATTCCTATTTTCCTTCAGTGAGATGTCTGTGAGTTCTGTTTTGTGCAATTCTATAGCATGTATAGGCATGCTAGGTAATTTAGACTTCCAGAAAGAATCTTCTCCCAAAGGATGTCTAGTCTGCAGCTTTAAAATTTGTGTCTTCAGGAAAAGGGTATCTGACTATGAGCTTAAATGTCCACATGCCCATGGGCAGGACCTGGTTCTGTAGAAAATCTGTGAGGTACAATAACCACCAATTTGTAGTGTTACCTTTATGCAGGATTGATCTGACTTTGTTATGACTTTGCTGTGGCTTCAGGGCAAGTATATAAACAATACTAACTGTGTAAAAAATATTTTGGCTTTTTGAGTTGCTTTGTCATCTCACTTGAAGCAGTGCTTGCTCAAATAAAAGAGAAATTGGAAATTATATGCAGTGGGTCTTTGGGGAATAGATAGTGATCAGAATCAGGAGCTGAATAGGTGTATGCTGCGCTTGACAAGGTCTGACAGAATGCCTTTGCTTGCAGACAATGGTAGTTAAAAACAAGATCAATTCAGAGCCTGGCTTCTTCAGCATAATCCAAGTCTGGCCTTGGTCATGAGCCAGTTTGTCATTTGGAATTGTTTATTGCAGTTTACCTTGGATTTTATTACAGTCATGTCATAAACCTGTGTTACGTATTTCAGGTTCTGCATTCTTAGCTCTTAATAAGTTACACTTGTATTTGAAGTTAACTCTTTCTTCTTCTCCCCACTGTTTATCTTTTCCTTATGAATGTACTAAGGCACCTGCTCTTAAGTCCTGTGAATAAATTTCCTAACAGTATTGGTGATTTTGGAGAGTGTTGTTGACTTTCAGTGATCTTTTCTGGGTTTTGGATTTGGTTTGGTTGTTTTGTTGTGCATGGGGAAAAGCTACTAAGTTCCTTTTGTCTGTTGCAGGGCAAACAAATGCTCAAATTTCCAGAATAACAGAGGAGTTGTCAGAGAAGAGTGAAGAGGTGGTTCGCTACCAGGAAGAGATCTCATCCCTCTTGTCTCAGATTGTTGATCTTCAACATAAACTGAAAGAAGTAAGAGAATGCTGATTGAGAGAGTGTGCATGTGCACCTGTGCATGCTTGTGTGCGTGCCAGCGCTTGCAGCAGGGAAAGATTGACTTGCGAGTCAGGGGGTTGCAGTGCAAGAGGGTGGCTGCTTCAGGAATGGCAGAGGATCAGCTGTCTCTGCAAAATTGGCTGAGAAAATGATGAGCACCTTTTGTGCTTTCAGCATGTGATTGAAAAGGAGGAGCTGAAACTTCACTTACAAGCTTCCAAAGATGCTCAGAGACAACTGACAGCAGAGGTACTTTTAAGGCTTCTATACATACACATATAGATAAATGTTTAGAGAAAATACGAGATAAAGAAGAGTAAGAGAATGGGAACTATTGCTTTTTAATTATGTAGAGCATTTCATTTTTCATTGTGGTTGGGGTCATATCATTGGAGCAAAAGAATAATTATTTTTATCTAAGTCTACACAAATATTTTTGTAGTTCAGGTACAAGGCAAGGAAGGTATTCCAAGTAAGAATGTCTTACTGTTCTTAGTAGTTAATGAGAAAAAGCGTTTTAGTGTGAATGCTACTGCTTATATCAGCAGTACTGTATCTCATTAGACTTTAAGGAAGTTCTCTTTGTTTGCTTCTTGTGCATCAGAGGTTAGTGTATTTGCAGAGTTTTTCAATGTATTTTCTTTTGGATTTTATCATACCTTTTCCTTTTTTGAGTCTTGATTTGGACTTCATACTTCACCACTAAAATCGGTATGGGTTCTATGCTGACCATTGTCCATTCCAGATGTTGGCATGTGCTGTACCATTGGAAAAATATAACAGTGTTGAATCAGCCAATATAGGTTTGTGTAGGAGTTAATTCAGTTTAATTCTGTCTTTACTTTGAAGCTTACAGGTATCACATAATGTCCTTTTTTTCTCTTTCAGCTACACGAGCTGCAAGATCGGAATGCAGAGTGTCTAGGGATGCTACACGAATCACAAGAAGAAGTGAAGCTGCTGCGCAGCAGAGCCAGCTCTGTTGCTTGTCTCTGCCACTCCCAGTCATGTGGAGTATTTCCTGTGGTAATAAATACTTACTGGCACATAGGGTCTGTAGTAGCACACTGCTATGTGAGTAAAACAGCCATTACAGGAGGTGCAGCAGGATCTGTTTTGGAGTAGGCAAAGGAGCTGATCTTACGTTTCTTCAGTTCTTTAGAATTTTCTGTGGGTTTAGAAGTTTTTGTATTAGGAAATGAATAATTCACTTGCCATATTGCGGTATTAAAATTACTTTTCCTTTTTATATGACTTTTCTGTTAAATACAGGAATTGGCATGTTCTACAGCTGTTGTGCTAGGGTATTGTTCAACGTTGATGTGAATTTTTGTACTTGATGGTGTTTCTTTAAAAACAAAGCATATTTTCAAGAGCTCAAAAAGTATTTTTCTTTATGTAGTATTTTGTGTCTCTAAGATAAATTTTAAGCATCATCAGAAAAGCATGACCTGAGGCTAGCTGCCAGAGATGACTCAACCAGTGGAAATGGGTTAAAGGCATTTTATGTTCCTCGTCTTACTAGTGTCAGGTATCCTATCTCAAAAATTTCTGGCCCCTGCTTGGATTTTTTCAGGTTTTGATTGATTGTTCTGTGTATACAGAATCCCTCATATGCATGTTTGGCCTTCTAAGAAGTGCTTTTAAGTAGCTTAAGTTAAGAAACCAACATAAACAGTACCAAGAAAAGGCAGGTGTTGCTAATGAAAACTGAACCCATACTGGTTACACATAGCT
The DNA here is from genome assembly GCA_020800305.1 of Porphyrio hochstetteri. Taxonomy (NCBI): domain Eukaryota; kingdom Metazoa; phylum Chordata; class Aves; order Gruiformes; family Rallidae; genus Porphyrio; species Porphyrio hochstetteri. The sequence goes on along the minus strand of CM036910.1, from coordinate 14,201,840 downwards.
GTAGTTATGGTGCTTCCTTCAGAGACTGAAGGTGTTTGTCCAAGGCATACTGATACCAGGGAGACAAACGAGTCTTATTTTAGAGATGTTTTCTGCTATAAAATTGTTGGGAGGAAGACTTGAATCAAATTTGCCCACTCTTCGGTTTCCATTTTTCTCTAGGATTCCCTTGCAGCAGAAATTGAAGGGACAATGCGGAAGGAATTGAGTCAGCGTGATGAATCTGTTCTCTCCAAGCAAAAGTATGTCTCCAGATCGCTGTGTTATATTTTTTCCATATGCCTGTATTAAGTAAGATGAAATTGATTTCAGGAAACCTAGAAATATGAATGTTCCCTCTATAATTAATTTTCTGTCTAACGTTAAAAAAAACCCACCTTTGTAGCATTTGGTAATCTTTTGAACTTAGAAACATACTATTCTTTTTTGATTCTGTGAGGAAGTTGGGAATTCCATGTGTGAGATTTCTGATGCAAATTTTATGATGCACAGCACTCGTTTTATCCTTTTTAATGTTTATAGAAGATTTATCTGGTAAATTAATTATAGCTGAAAGACTGATAACAGTTTCCAAGCCCCTGAAGACCTGCTCCTGGAGCCCTTGGTTCTTAGCAAGAAGTAATGAATTAAATATGTGGTTTTGAAAGCATGTGTAAATTAAATAAATAAAATGTATGCTCCTTAATGTTCTCAAGTGGTTATCCATAGAAGTTCAGGTCTTTCAGGGAGAAAGAAGTAAGTGTTAATTCTGATACTAAGTAGAGCAGTACTCCTTAAAAGATAAGTGTCCTAGGCAATGCTGTTTTTCTGGGCTTAAATCTTTTTAGTCAGGTCTCTGCAGACTTCTGAAAGTCTGTTGTTCAGAGCTTTTTCTTTATCATATCTTTTTCAAAATGCTTCTGAAAACCATATTTGTTTGCTTGTCTCTCATGCAGGGGTCAACAGAAACGAGTATTTGACACTGTTAGAGTTGCTAATGTCACTCGTGGACGTTTATCTTCCTTTCCTGCCCCATTGCCAATCCCTGGATCTAATCGGTCAAGTGCTGTTATGACAGCAAAGCCCTTCCAGTCTAGCCTACACCAGTTGGAGAGCCACACACAGATGACACAAAGGAGCAGCCCTGAGAAGAATGTGAAGTAGGAAACACAGCCTGCTATTTTCTTTCTAAATTAACCCAGACCTGACCTCAGCTGTGTAAGAGAGAAATAGTTAATTTAATGGTCTTAATGATTATGATTTGCTATTTCTTACAGAAACGCTCATAATCCTGTCCAGTCAGGAACCCCTGGAGACAATGACTTAGTCACAGCTCTGCACAGGCTCTCCCTCCGTCATCAGAACTACCTCAGTGAGAAGCAGTTCTTTGAGGAGGAATGGGAGCGAAAAATGCATTTGCTGGCTGAGCAGAAAGAAGGGGCTAGTGGCTGTAGTACACCGACAGACAGCTGTTTCTCCCTGGGTACAAACTCAGAATTCACTGATCTCTCTGCCAGCTCTAGTAATCTCCGTGTCCTCCTACCAGAAAAATTGCAAATTGTCAAACCGATTGAAGGTAAGAGGATCACAGAATGGGCTGGGTTGGGTTGGATTGGAAGGGACCTCAAAGATCTCCTGGTTCCAAGCACCTGCCATGGGCAGGGACACTCTCCACTAGCCCAGGCTACCCAAAGCCCCACCCAGCCTGGCCTTGAACCCTGCCAGGGAGGGGGCAGCCACAGCTTCTCTGGGCAACCTGTGCCAGCGCCTCACCACCCTCAGAGTAAAGAATTTCCTTCTAATACCTAATCTACATCTCCCCTCCTTCAGCTTAAAGCTCTCATCCTATCACTACTTGCCTTTGTGAACAGCCTTTCTCCAGCTTTCCTATAGCCCCTTTAGGTACTGGAAGGCTGCTGTAAGGTCTCACTGCAGCCTTCTATTCTGCAGGCTAAACAACCCCAACTCTCTCAGCCAGTCTTCAGAGGAGAGGTGTTCCAGCCTTCTGGTCACCTTCATGGCCCAAATCTGAACTTGCTTTAACAAGTCCAGGATGATCTTCCTTCTCTCAAGGATTTTATGTTAATTTGTCAGCTAAATGTTGGTGTGTGTGTAGCGAGGTATGATGTGCACTAAGAGGTAGTAGTAGTATTTGGTACTCTCTGTGCCAGCGAGCTCATCAGTATTACTTTGCAGTTGGCTTTCTTGTATGGTGCTCTTAGGCTTTTTCTGGGCACCGCCATCCCAGTGCACCAGGTGTAACACTGTTGGCACCAGCTGGCTGGAGTTGCTTTTACCATAAATTCCTGTAACTAGACACAACAGTAGTTAATGGCTCTATAAGACTTGTTCTCTTTTGTCCTGACAGGATCTCAGACCCTGTTTCACTGGCAGCAGCTTGCTCGACCCAACCTTGGCACCATTCTTGACCCAAGACCAGGTGTTGTTACAAAAGGTTTTACCCCTCTGTCTGATGATGCTGTGCACCATATCTCTGACTTGGAAGAGGATGATGAGGAAGAAGGTGAAGGAGGCATAACATTTCAAGTGCAACAGTCCTTCCTGGAGGAAAAGAAGGGTACAGCAGCAAAGCCAGTGGCAGGGATTTTTCTGCCACCTATTACTTCAGCAGTGATACCGATCACAGGTAAGAAGCATGGTTAGTAGGTTTTCTTACTTGTTTAGTGTCTTTTTCTCAATTGGAATCATTTGACTCTGTGACATTGTTCTATTTATTCTTTAAATATGACTATTAACAGTGATAACAGTAATGTCTTAACCTTTGCTTTGATTAGTCCTTATCTGTATGTTTACCCTCAATGGATGTAACTTCTTCACATTGTAGCCTCGAACCCAGGGAAGTGTCTCTCTTCAACAAATTCCACATTTACCTTTACTACCTGTAGGATCCTACACCCATCCGATGTCACTCAAGTTACTCCCAGGTATGATGACTGCTGGCATCCTAAGAGTTGCTGCATGGGCTAAACCAGTTGCTTTCTGGCTTCCGATAAATGGACCAGTTTTAAAAATGCCAAGGCAGCTAGGGAGCACGTAGGATGTTACTCATGCAAGTAAGTTGTGATTATGAGGGGAAACTCGAAATGCTCTACAGAGAGAGTTAAAACAGGTTGGGGTAACTGAAAGGGTAAATTTATACAAATTTATAGCAAGTGCCTTGTATCATATACCTATTGGGGAAAGAAAAGAAGAAAAAAGATACTACCAGAACTCTTTTTTTCCCTGATTGTGTCATATTTTTTTTAAGTTGCTACTGGACACCTACGTTGATATTCTACCTAATACAGTGTAGGTGAAGACAGAAGGTAAATTAATTGATACTTACACAAAAACCTCTCTGTCCACCTAGTATCTTCTGAATATTTTGTAGAACAATAATTCTGAATCTAGTAAAGCTGGAACTGTCACAGCTCATGGCAGTAGTTCACGTTTTCTTGAGCCTAGCGTATACTAAACAGCAAATACGGAGCAGGTATAAAGATGTCTAATGTGTGCATCTTCTCTGTTTCATTTTTGTTTTGTTTCAGCTCCATGGGTGCCCAATTTTCACTTGGAAGTACTGGTGTTGGAAACCCAGTAGTGAGCACTCCAGCCGCATCTTACAGCCTTAGTATTGGAGAGTTTCTCACCAACAGAAGAGATTCAACTACTACCTTCAGCAGCACAAGGAGTCTGGCTAAGCTCTTGCAAGAGCGAGGCATCTCTGCCAAGGTTTATGATAGCCCTGTGTTAGAAAAACTGCCTTTGCTACAGCCCCCTCAAACTCTCCCTATTCCTTCTACTCCCCCAAATTCTCCCTCGCGTTCGCCCTGTCCTTCCCCTCCGCCGTTCGAGCCTCGAGTGCATCACTCAGAAAATTTCCTGGCTTCTCGACCAGCAGAAACGTTCTTGCAAGAGATGTACGGCCTAAAGCCGTCCCGCCACGTGCCAGACGTAGGCCAGCTGAAGATGAACCTAGTGGACAGGCTGAAGAGGCTGGGTATTGCCAGGGCGATCAAGCACCCCGAGACACAGGACCGCAGGAAGAGTCAGGGGCCAGAGGTTAGCTTGCCAAGGCAGGACTCTGCTGTGTTTTTAAACGCAGGTAGCAACTTAATGGCAGGACTGAGAAGAAACCAGAGTCTCCCTGCCATGATTGGAGCATTAGGAGCTCCAGTTTGCACACAGACATCAAAAATGGATATCTTAAAGGAGGACTGACTGGTCTGAAAAATGCTTGACTCTAGCATAATTAATGATACATAAGGGATGAGCATCCAGGTCAGGCATCGTTAGATGTGTTACAGAAGAGTTGAAGAAGGCATGTGCATGTTACAGATGTGGGAGAGAGAAGTGTTGGGATCAAGGAGAAAAAGAACATTGCTTGGGTTTGAGGAAGAAAGCTTTTGTGGAAGACAAGAAAGAGGAAACCAAAGCTTAGTATTGAGACCCCCTTCAGCATCTGTCTTAAGCAAAAATAAATACCACTGGAGACGTTCTCAGTATTTTAACCTTTTACACTGTGTAGAACTGTCTTGCAGGTGCTGTTCTGTTTTCTCCATCATGTGACTCTAGTATTTTACTAATTAGCAGTCAGACTGTATCATTTAAATACAACAGGCAGTCTGACCAGCATTATTGGTTCAAGTTCTGCTCTGTAGCAAGCAAATATGAAAATTTGGATTTTTTTTTTTTTTTTTTTTTTAATGCTTGCATTTTCCATTTCAGAAACTACTTTTTCAAACTCCACCTCTCCACCCCCCAATTTCAGACCCAGGGGAGAGAACCTTTAATTCTCTGTGAGAAAACAATACTTCTGTTTACAAGCACAGAAACTGGCGGCCAGGATTTACGTTTTGAAGGAGTGCAATGGTGCTAGTGAGGTATTAACAGAAGGTCATGTCTTTCCAGAGCTTCTGAAGCACCCACGAGGAAGGTGCAATGAATAAGAATTAAGAAGCAGGAAAGTATGTATTTAGGTGAAAACATCAAGCTAAGAAATCTTTCCAAAGTGTGCTGTGCACCTTTTAAATGAGGGTATTTTTGCACATACAAAAAAAAAAAAATTTCAGGCACATTTTGGTGTTCCAAAAGGAAGTAAAACCTAGGTGCTTGATTCAGGGTTACTTTGACGTAAGCAGAGAGCATTTACTTCAAGTGTCAGAAATTCAGTAAGGTGACTCTTCTCTTGACAGGTAGACATTCTGTATAGTTGAGAGTCCTGCAGTAAACTTCATGCCTTTCAGTCACCTCTTTCTGCTTTTAGGCAGGATTTTGTGTCAAGCATTTCATTAAGAGCAAAATTTACCAGTCTGTTCGGAGACAGGAAGATGAAAGCTAGCGCTCTTTGTAGCATTTTTAATCCACATGAATCAGATTTGTCTACAGTGAAATCCCCTGTTTTGATGATGGAGAGTGGTCCTGAACCTGTTTCTGAGCTAAGGTGAGATAGGCTTTCCATCTCAAAAGAGAAATCCGTTTCAGAGATCTGATTTCTGAGTGGTAGCCAGCAAAACATTACAGCCCGTGCTGCTTTTGGGATTCCTTCCTGACCGAGGGTCCAGTCATAACAGAATAATCTACAATAGATTTATAGTGTAACTTAAGGGAAAAAGTTTGCCCAGAATTCCTGAGAGGAATGGATCTTTGCTAGTGACCTGAATGGAAGCAGGTTTTTAACCTTTGTGTAATTTTTCACTGTAATTGTCAACATCTAAAAATTATTTTAAAGTTTCATTTCCATGCAGTTAGGTAACAGTCAAAGTTTACCTTGCTTGTTACAGTGCACGTGGGATGTAGCTGGTGTCTGTCTGGGTGCGCGGTGTGAAGCTCCAGTGTAATCACACCGAGTCGCATTTGCTGTCAGTCACATCCACCATAGTCAGCACCCTTGTTGCTGCAGGGCTGAGCGGAGTCGGGCAGGGAAGGAAAGCTGCTTAGCCCTGTTTATAGGAAACCTGCCACGTGGCCTTTCTGCTTTTACAGTTACGTGGGTCTCGTGATGACTCGTTGATACAACCGCCCTTTTTTGTAAAAGGAAGAGGAGTAACAACTTCAAACTTTCACAGGGATTCTTAGCAGAAATTTGTCTGTCAGCAGCGCACAGAAATATTCAGGAACTCCTGGAGCTGCCTTTTGCTCTCTAAGCAAAATCTTACACTTGTAAAAGGTGAATTTTATTTAAAATACTATATACGGGTTTTGTTTTTTAAATGGAAAATATTTAATTTCTTGATGAAGTATTTATGTTCATAGGTACTTAGCTGTGCCTGGGGTCTTGCCTAGCTCAAGAAGGTAAGAGTGAAAGGAGTTGGGAGGAGGTAATTTTGCTCTCCAGTGAACTAAGACGGGTTTGTCTGCTGCGTGTGTAACTTGCAGGGAAACAACAGGAATGAGCTAGCAAAAGATTAGACAGTTTGGTATCAACAGAGAAGTGTATAGTATGTCAAAAGTATGTCCATTTTATGTGTGTCTATTATAGGAATATGTGTGTTACAGATACATTTTTGAAGGTATTAGTGTTTCTAACTAGCTTCGTTAGGTAACTCCAGCCATTGGATCATTTTGCATGTTATCAGCAGAACCAGAAAATCAGCTAAGTCGGAATTCCTTTGGCAGACCAGGCTTCAGTTAAAATTAATCTAGAGGCACATTAATTAAATGCATGTTTCTCTTTGGGACGCTTCCATATTCCGTAGCCCAACAGTATAAACTGGTTCAGTTCAAACAATACCATGGGTATGTCAAGAGGTTGGTTGGTTTTCTGTAGGATGATGTATCATCAGATACTTTACATGAGGCAAAAAGAAAATAGGAGAATCAGTATACCATTGTGTTTGTGTGTTTATCCGGCTGGTTGATGGCTGCGGTGCAATGTCACTGAAACTCTGTCATGCATTCATACCTTGGGATGGTCCCGCGCATTATGTACACGTATGCCTAGCTTGCAGCAAAAGGGACAGTTGGTACTTCTTCCACATTTACTGCTTTGTGCCAAAACCTAGAAGACAAACTTTTCTGAGTAACATACGTTCTAGGAACCAGTTGCCTCCCATAATAGGGGAGACCACCTTGCATGACTAAGATAGCTGAGATCCTGCACGAGATCTTTTGATCCTGCGCAAGATCTCTTGGTCGAGCAGGAGGTAGAAGGAATGGAGAACTGCATTTCGGAAAGGTTCTGTTATCTTGCAGGTTTGAGACAAAAACAGGTGCTAGAAAGAAAGGATGTACCATACTTGTTACAGTTTCAAGGGACAGGATGAAATTATTATAGTATTTAGCTTTATTCAGGTTGGCTTAAACCAAGAACAAATCTGTAGCTTTCTAGTTTTGCTGGTTTTGATCAGTGATACCTGCATATTCAAAATACCTGTGGTCAAAGTCTACTGGAGTCAAACAGTGCAAGAAAGGAAGGAGAATATTGGGTTTGGGCCTCATTTGGCTGTTACATGTGGGGATTACACACAACGTTTGAACGGTCTGGGAACTTCGTAGTAATTTTTTTTCATCTGCTTTTTGCACTTACTGTTGTTTCCTAGTGGAATGTAAATTTGATAATAAATATGTATAACATGCCATTTTTCAGTATACAGGTGATCTTGTGTGGTTTGTTCCCGATGTAATTTTCTGTATTACAGTGTTTTACAGTAAACTGAAAAGTAGGCCTTTTTTGCTCCAGTGTAGGGGTTGTGATACCGCATGTGAGCGTGGTGAGCTGGTGTCTGCACAAACAGTGGCTGTACCTGGAGAAATGGTCAGGCTGTGCTGGGCTGTTTGCTCCTGTGTTTCTACCTAAGCAGCTGCAGGTGGCAGATGTGCAGTACAAGCTGCAGCCTGCCTTTGCACAGAGAATCTCTGCAATGCTTAAATCTAGAACAGAACAGTTACAGAGTACCTCCTGCTGCCCTTTGAGAAGCCTTTTACTTAAGAGTGAAACACTTCACAAATGAAGAACAGCTCATCAACCTCTATACAGAATATTGGAATGTGAGCCTGGCTTTCAAAGCCTGTGTTCCCATTTTCTGGTACGTTGGGTGCTTTTCTGTGTCTGGTGTTTTGGGTTGGTTTTTTTTTTTTTTTTTACTTTACAGCAGCTAATAATTTCCTAGTCTATCATTATTATAGTGTTAGACAAGAGTGTTGTCTAACAACACTGCTGTTTCTCTGTCTCAGTAGTGGATGTTATGTCAGCCCCCTGTATTTGTGATGAAATGGGAGTAGAGATTGAAACCAAGCTACTTACCCTGAAGAGTACTCCCTTTGTGTAGGTCTCAATGGAATTCTTTTGGCAGAGGTGCCAGATTTGCGCCAGATTCCTGTCAGTCGTGTCAGCCTGGGGCTGCGCATACTGCTTTCAGCACAACCCCTGCACTTGTGTTACTACAGAATAGGAACGTTGATTTACAGTGAACAGGTTCTTACTTGAATTAGTCCAACAATTACTGACAGCACTTCCTCTGTGTGCGTGACATCTTAAAGAACTGAGAACCACTGTTACCCTGTGTGAGGATCCTGCATTTGCTGACCTTTATTTTTCTGACATGAGAAGAGGGAGAAGGGCTTGTGCACTTGTCCAACTGAAGTTACTTTTCAGCTCAAGTTTTCATATGCTGAAGCTTATGAATTGGAAATTGAGGGGATATTCTTGTCCCACTTTCTCTGCAACTGTCACACCTATAAATGCTGTAAGCTGAAACTCCAGCATCTGGATTGCAAGAGAGGTTGACCAAGTTTCCTTCACTAGCAAGTAAGTAACCTCAGCTGTTTCCTAATAGTAATAGTATTTACGCATGAGTAGTTCATATTTGCATGTGTGTTTGCATGTCCTCAGAACAAAGGCCTGTGTTACCACTGTAATTAACTAGTGACATTACAGAAGTGTTCCCTGCAGTAGAGAAGCATTATGGCCAGGGGCAGCTAAACGGCAGCAGAGGAGCATTAGACAGTGCTAGAGTTGGGATTTCTGGCTGTGTGCTCGGTCTGCACAAAGCTATCCATGGTGCATATGAAAAGAAAATTCATGTTGGGATAAAAGTCCCTGTTGAGCTCCAGAGATTTCAGCTGTCCTGAAATGCCTGAGGACTAGAGCTGGCTGCTGCTTTGTAAGAGCATAGGCGCTGTGTAATGTTTCTTGGAGGCTTGTTTATCTGTGTGTTCTCTAGCACTTTGGCTGTAGCAAGGGAAGAGAGTACTAAATCCATTGAAGCTGCAGGAGGAGAGCTAGACCTAACCACAAAAGCTCAGGCATGCCAGGGGAAGGTGCAAGGAAGAGCCTTCTGGAGAAAATGGGTTTATTAAGCCACTTAAATCAATGGGACTTTGGCAATTCTGGAAAGAAATTCTAGCGTTGTACTGCACTGGTGGGCCTTGGAAGTGCTTTGAGCTCCTTTCTTTTCCTTTTAATTGGTCAGACTGCTGAAAGAAAGATTTGTGACAGGCTCCTGGGCAAGGGCTGTTACACAGCGGTTTATATAATGCTGAAGTGAATACAAGTAAGGGCTTTTGTGTGGGTTGGAGTCTCCAGTTGACAACTGCAGCTGAGTTCTTGGTGTGTAGGTTTGGATCACGCAAGAGAAGCTGTGATTTTAGCAGAAATTTTCAAATTAATTGGAAAGACAGAAAGCCTGTGTACTGGTTTTGGCTGGGTAAATACAGTAAACTTTACTTGTCGTAGCTGAAAGGGCCAAAACCAGTGTGGTCAATGCAGGGATTTATTGCTGAGCAGCACCCATGTGGAGTCAAGGCCTTTTCTGCTGCTCAGACTCCCCAACCAGCGAGTGGTAATCCCAGTTAAAGTCTTGTTAAACGCTCTTCACCCTCGCTGAGTGCTTAGGAAGTGGCAGGAAGGGAACACTAAGCCAAATTGAAGTGCAGCATTGGGGGGTTGGACCCGATGATCTCTCGAGGTCCCTTCCAACCCCTACAATTCTGTGATTCTGTGATTCAGCTTTGTCCCCTGCACTGTATTGTGTCATCAGGACCATCAGTAGGGCAGCAGGCAGGTGAGAGTGCTGCGCTGTGAAGAGACCTACAGGTGCGCTTACACACTGCTTTCACAGCTTGCTTCAAGAAGCTCACAGAAGGCATCGACGTGCAAGAATGTTTCTAGAAGTTACTGAAGAGAGCTGCTGCTGAAGAAAAGTCAGGTATTGGTAAAACTTTGTGTAGAATTCTATGTGATTGTGTTTATATTTAAGATTTTAGGTTACCTAATTATCTGAGAATCTGTCTCTACAATCTTAACACTAAAAAGAGAACAAGATATCACCATAGGGACAGACGCAATGATGTTAATAATCTAAGTCAGTGGGAGCCAGAAGTGCCAGGCTCCTGCCCTTGGAGCTGCTGGGGTTCCTTGTAGAAACTGGCTGGGTGGCAGTTGCTTTATATGAAGAGACTAATTGGTGGAGATTGATAATTGATAAGATTTGATTCCTAACTGATTAAGAATTCATAGTCAGATTCATAAGTCATTATATGAGGAAATTCCTAGAAAGACCTACAGGAAGCAGTAACTCTTGCTTTATACCATGAACTCCTGAGAAAACTAGTTCCTTGAGTGTAGCCAAGTGTTGCAGTTGCTGGATCTTTTCCTTTTGGAAAGGAAAACATCTATGTGAGCACACCTCTGACTTCAGAATCTCTTGTCCCACTTAAATTTTGTCAACAATGCAAGCCAGAAGATCCAACCTCCCTCTGTAAGGGAACCAGGAGAGTTCAGTACTTCTGTTCTGCCTGATCCCTAGCTAGATCCACAAACGATCCAGTTTGAGAAAAATAAAAACCTGTTTCTTTCACTTGGATTGCACATTTCTGGCCATGTCCAAGTAACAAACTTCTGTATATGAGCTGCCCTTGCTTTGGCACAACTCTCAACAGTTTTGTGCTCAATCCCTAAACGAGTGTCAACTATCTTGGCACATTACTCCTGGAATTTGGAAGCACAGATCTGCCCACTTCTGTAACTGCTCACTGCGTCTGGCACCTGTTAAGGCTCTCACAGTCTGAAATTCCCCTGCCTGTATCTTCACAGACACAAACTCGTACCAAAAAGAGATGCAGTACTAAGCACAGAGTCCAGGGAGGGACTTAGGCTCTTCAAATGATTCCAGTGAAGAGCTAGCTGTTCAGTGAAATTTAATTGCCTACATTGAAACCATTACTAATGCTGAAAGCTGTAGCAAGGGTGTAACAGAATGCACATCTCGTTCAAACCAAAACAGATACTAACAAAGCTTTACCTTCTACTCAGAGCTTGTATAACTCCTTGTTCTGTGTGCATATTCCTCACAGGGGGCAAGATAAACATGTTCCTAAGGAGACTGACATGTGGAAATAAACTAGAGACTTCTTTTGCTGTGCCTAGAGACTGGAAGATGAGCAAGGTAAGTGAACACAGGACATCTTCAGACATGAAGCTGTACCTGAGGAATTAATTTTCCCTGTTAAGATTACTCTACAGAAGATACTCTGGAATGCAGATCACGGGCACATCCTGCTGAGGATGCTGGAGGACAAGTACTTGACTTTTTCCTTGAGGTGTGCTGAGACACTAAAAATAAGTAAGTGCTGGGGAGAAGTAACAAAACACATCGATATGAGCTGATTATATCCTATAAAATTCACAGTGCCTCCCCTTTATTTTGCAAAAATTTGGCATAAAATACACAGGACTTCATAACAGTTGTCTTAAAAGTTGCATAAGAAAGATACCTTACTAAAGCAAAAGTGATGTGATAGATCTGATAAAAGAAATAGTGTATTTTCCCTAGCAAACCCAAAGTCAGAGATGATCTTGAGTATAAATTGTCATACATACTGGCAGTAATTTCATTAAGGCTTTTGGTCTGGTATTTTCAATAGCAAGATTTGCTCTTGTTTTACCAAATTCTTAGCTCAGTTCCAGGCTGTGGCAGCTCTGTCAGGCCCTGCCCTCCCATTCAGTTGACAGGAAAGATGAGCTTTTTCCTCAACGTGAAACTGGGCTGTGGCATCTGCTTCTCTGCATTCTGCTTGCCACTCTTTCTGCTCACCTCTTGATTCACTGCTGTCAGGATGGTGAGAATATCTTCTCCTCTGCAAAAACACAAGAGGGAGGCAGTTACCAACAGAGAAATTACCACATTCCCACCTATCTTGACCTGTACCAGCGCTAACGCCTCCTGCTCTGAACAGGCTCCAGAGCAGTTCTGCTAACTGCTTTAACAGTCTGCGTGGCGTTGCTCTGTCTTAGGTGACTGTTTTACCCCGAGCGAGCACTCACTCCCACCTCTGCATCCAAATCAAACTCCTGTCTGTCAATCAGATCGCAAACAGGGGTGCTGCCAAGAAGCAGTGTATGGAAACATAGTTACCGAGGACAGCTGTACTCCAGTTGCTGGCACAATGCCTGTATGTACCAGGTCCCCTGGACTGTGCTTCTGTAGGAAACGTAATCTTGCAGGGTAGCCATGCCCAAGAGGAAGTCTGCCTCTGCAGGGATGCAGTCAAGCTGAAACCTTGCATCTGTTTCTACAGAAGAATCTTGCTCTCCAGAATCTGTCTCGACAGTCACACCTTTCTGGCAAGCGTCGCCTTGGCAGGCCTGAACAAAAAACACTTTTGGTTTTCCAGCAAGGGAGTAGCAATTCTGTCCAGTGAAAGAAGTGGTCAGGTCCTGGATAGGTACTTCCTGCCCATCAACGCCATATATGACGCCTTTTTTCCCATGAGACAGAATACAGCAAACAAAACAGTCCTTGTCCTTGTGGTCTTTGCGCCGGTAGGTGTCCACAGTCTCATAGATTTGCTCTGCAGTGAGGTCTCTACGTTCTTCTACTATAAAATGAAGCTTTCTGAAGACTCTCTTCAGAGCAGCTGGAAAGCAAACAGAAGGGGAGCTGGAGCCATTTCACGTTAGGTAAGTTTGACTCTGCAATTGCAAGTTGCATTCCTAGAGATAATTTTTTTTAAGGCTGCTACACAACTACCCAGGTAGTTACATTGCTGCTCTGAAAACGATCTAGAAGTCTAATCACTCATTGTATCTCTAGAGGTCTCTTCACTCTCACCCTTCCTTGCAATCCTGCTGACTAGTATTGCCAGCGCCTGGAAAGCACGCAAACTACGTGCAGAACTACTAGGAACGCTGCGTCTCTTCCTCCCACCCACTTTACAGCTCCTCCTTTCATCTCTCACAAGGTGTTGAACAGCACAGTTGCTTGACCCCAGAGGAGAGGGTACTGTTCAGTGGTGTCCCACCTGTGTCACAGGAAGTGAAACCTTCCACTGTGACTCTCCAATTAAGTTGGAGTTCAGTTCAATCAGGGAAGGCCCACTAATGGATTTCTATCTCTTGGCACAGGCGGTACAAATACACCCATCTCACAGACCCTGGGACCTGCCATGTGCTTTGCTGCTGCTGCAGGACAACCTGCTGAGGAATAGCAAGGCCATGGCTCTTTTTTTCTTTTTTTGTCTTTAAGCTGGATGTTAAACAACTAAAACCCAGCTCTGGTCCAGCTGCAGATCTGTTTCTGATTCTGCATATTTTAGAAGTAGTATGCCTAAGGCTGAAACAAAGCTAGCCTAGCTATTAAAGCCCAGGCTGAGGCTGCTGCTTAAAGGTGTAGTAAACTCAGGAAAACAGCAAAATGCTAATGAATCGTTCTGAGTAAAAGCTTGATGAGCTGATATGGGTTTGTCAGCACAGAAAACAGAGCTGACTCAGCCACCAAAAAAAAATATGCTAGAAAAGGAAGACTGAAATCCAGACCTTTACTACAGGAAAAGGTTTCTATTTTTGAAGCTACACAAACATGCTTTTAATGTTTGCTGTACCTGCATCCACATCTGTCCCAGTCCGATCTTTCAAGTTTTTCAGTTCCACCACTGCTTCCCTGGCTTTTGCAAAGCTGTGATTATTCAGGATCAGGCACACTCCACGGGGCTGGCTAGTCATTTTGTAAACTTCAAGCTTTTGAAAAGAAAGACTAATGGTGAAACTACTGCACCTTCCTCCAGGAGTTTCTCAGCCCTTGCCAGTAGCACGGTAGGGTTAAAAGCCAGCTGGCTTTCTGTCCAGGCATCTCGCTTTATGTAGCTTTGCTCCCAGGACCTGGGTATGTGCTGTCCCATCACTTCTGGGAGTCGGGGCAGAGCATGACAGAACCCCCCCAGACCCACATCACCATGCTCACCCAGCATGGGGTGCTGCAGTCACCCACTTCTTCATGCCCAGCCATCTGCCAACTGTGTATTTCCTGCTATAAGAAACTCAGCCTACCTTGCTGCCCTGGAAATGTTTCTGAAGTTTTAATGCTGCAGCCTGTGACTCAGCTTCAGAACAAAGCGTGTCAGAACCGTGTGTATTTCTAGACAGTGCTTTTAACTGGCCGTGGTCATCTCACAGAGGGACAATCTCTTCTAAGAGGAAAATGATGATGTTTCTAAGAAACAAACCAACTTACCTGGGAAGACTCATTACAACTAGCAGAAGAATCGGCTGTCACAGATGATATTGGGCATCTGGTGTAGGCTGAATACAAACAAAAAAAAAGTTTAAGTACAGAATGCAGCATTAGAGAAAGGAGAGAAGCTCTGCTCCTACTCTCCAGCTCCACGTGTACCTCCCAGGCTAAAACTGCCCTCTGAAAACACTGAGTTAGGGTTGAATGGTTGTTCTGGTTAGCTACAAACCACTAGATCATCGATTAAACGGGAGTAAAGCGTATTGTGAGCAGTTAGTAACTGGATACTCAATCATTTTTTTAGAGGCATCTGTGTAAAGAAGTGAGATGCAAGTGGGGTAGAGTGTTCAAAAGCTAAAGACTAAAAAAAATATAATATTAATGTTTTGGAAGATTCAATTACCTTTAGGGCCTCTTATACTGTCCCTTTGTTTCTCTGTGATGAACACCTCTTCTTCACCTGAAAAGCACTTGTTATTAGTCCTCTATGATACCTATGTGTCACTTCAAGAATAACTGTAGGAAAGAGGCCTTTTTGGTTTTTTTACCAAATGGGTTTAATTCATAGTCTTCAATTCTCTTCAACAGGCTGACGTTAATTTCTGCACAGAGAGTCTTCAGGATTCTTAGATTGTCTTCTCCCAAAATCCCCTTCTTCTCCATCTCAGTGAAAACGCCGAGCATTGTCTGGGTAATCAGAAAGGCAGTTTGCTCTTAGGGCACGTCCACACCACCACTGGGTGGGAAGTTGCAGCGTGTTGCATGTGCATTAAGCTTTAGGGTGCTGACAGCATGTGTGACCCACAGAGTCAGTCCAGCTAACCAGGAGCTCGAGACCTCAGCCGAGTCAATTAAACCTACGTCAAAAAACCTACAAGTGCTGTAAATATACAAACATCTTCCCAAACCGTACTCACTTCCCTTCTGCAGCTCAGAGATCTCAAGATCTAATGGTAATCATACAGGAATATATATGATGTCATTTTTAATTACTGTATTCATTCAGCTGCCAGTGGCTGTTTTGTGCACTTAGCTGAATCACTGTAGTGACCATCTTGAGCAGTGGCAAAAATGGGTAGAACCACACAAATATGGTGTAGAGGTTGCTTTGAAGCAAAAGGGAACCCAAGTGAGTGGCAGAGTACAGTGGTCACCCTGAGGATTTACTAGAATAGCTGTCACCAGATGGTCACAGTTTCTCCTCTAAGAATAAAGGAAAAATGCTAAAGAGTTTTCATGTGTCAGAACAAAGTACCCGGCAGTCAGAACTGCAGGCTGAGATAGCATAAGAGCAGCTGGAGCTCCTCCAAAGCTGTTTGTAAACTCCAAGTCTTGGTAAGGATCTGCTGCTTAAATCTGTATTTTCTAAGTTTGGAAGTAAACAGAACAAAATCACAAAGTAATAGCTACAGTGGATTACTTTCTGTGTTTGATAATGTCTTAGAAAGCAGTCAAAAAGAAAAGCAATCCGTGAATATGCTCATTAGGTGCTTGGACATGAAGGCATCTGTGCCTGGTCCGGGGCTGGCCCATGACACGGCTGCAAAAGCTACCCACAACATTAGCACAGACAAGTCCCATGTGCACTGGAGACCCTATAGACCCTTTCCAGCTATGTCCTTTTGGTTACGGTGCTTCCATCATACGAAGAGGGACACGGTAGGAAGGGTGACTCATTCCCCTTGGAGCAGCCCAAATATCTCTAAAGGACTATAATAATAATTCGAAAAAAAAATCACCCCAAAAAGTATTAAAGAAGTTCTTACAGTCTTAGGGTTTAGCCTGCATTTTGGCAATTCTGTCCCCAAAAGAAACTTGAAAGACTTCAGCTCCTCTTCACCAATGTCTTCTGATAGCTGAAAGAGCAGGTATCTAAGAGAGAAGTAGAGGACGTTGTTTCACTGTGTTCCCGAGGATGTCCCTTAGCACAGCTGAACACCATACTGCTGGGCTGGCCCCCCTGGCCGCCACTCTGCCCCCTTTTTAACTGGGGGACATGAGTCCCAGGGCAGCCTGAAGTCAAACCATTTTCAGGTGCAATTAGAAAGGTCTTAGTTTCCATAAAATCAAACCCACAACGAAACTTTCTGGAGCTGAGAACAAGACTCTCACGCAGCCACTCAATGCAGCACTGGGGCAGGAAGGCCTTCAGGAGCTGTTAAGCATTTCAGAAAGGTGGGACTTAGTTTTCTCCCCTTTAATGGGCAGACATTTCAACTTTCCATCTGATTTGTACCCACTTTTTGCTTGGAAGATGCTTGTATGCTTCCCAAAGTTAACTTGATGTTCAAATGGTCAGAAAAAGCTTACATGGATCACGTGAGAAGGGCGGTCAATCCCAGAGGGGAAGCTCAAAGGAAAGGCTCAGCCCAGCGGCCCCGGTCACTCACCTGTAGGCAGACACCCGCGCTCTGCCTTGGACCTGAAGCTCCCTCTCCATCTCCTCTCGGCTGGAGCCCAGCTGGGCTTCCAGGAGGTCAATCCGACCGATCCGGTAGAGCAGCTCCTTCAGGAAGAACAGGTTCCCTGCCTCGATCATGCCTTTCTCCTGCAGCGCTTCGATGAGGTCCTGTGGCTTCTGTATGGCTTCCAGCTTCCTCTTGGGGATGTGCTCCAGGCTGAGGAACTTCATCGCCTCCAGCTCGGCCTTGCCGAGCTCCTCGCTGACCGCTAGCAGCCGCTGCCTGCTGAACTCCATCGCTCCACCGCGCCTCCGGTCCCAGGCAAGGGCAGAGGCCGCTTCCCTGCCCCACTTCCGCCCGCCGCAGGGCTGGGGCGGGCAGGAGGCAGCGCCCGGGCCCCTGGGAGCTGTAGTTCTTTCTGGAGTTCTGCTTAAGCAAACCAAGCCCACCCCCAGTTAGCTTAAAAACCGCGCCTGAGAGAGCAGACGCTTCTCAACGCGTTTTAAGCCGCTCCCGTTAACAGTTAGGAAGCACTGGCTGTTCTCGAGTCCACCCTGGAGCCAACTGAACCTACCTGCGCAGGTCAAAGTCCCCCTCTGCCCAGCTTCTCCTGCAGGCACCCCTCTCTCGTTCAGAGGTACTCGCACGTCACTGCCATTTTAATACAAAGTGAAAGCAGCTCCTAAAGCCACTGACTCAGCTTCCTCCTTGTGAGCCTTCTGGGGCTGCTGGGAAGGGTTTGGCCCTGCACCTTAACAGCCCCAGGGACCAGCTCCCTTCCCACCCCTCCTGGATTTGCTGGAGATCCTTCTCGTGACAAGGGCAGACTCACGGGAGCACAGCAAGATTCTGTAAGACCCTGGGATAGTGTGGCACCTCTGAAACACCTTCTGATGCACAACTCTTGATAGATGGTATTTCACAACAACAGGAGGGAGGAGGGAAGGGATTTTACCAGTTGGCATTTTTGTCCTTCTGAAAACTAACATTAGCACCTCAGTGCTCACCTTGAGCAGGAGAGCCACCTCCTAAGTGCTGATTTAAAACCAGGGTCCCTTCCCCTCAAAAAAAAAAACCCAAGAAAACACAGTTTGACAATGCATTAAGCAGAAAGCCTTATACTGTTACAGTGATGTTGCTTATCAATGTTCAAATCCCCGTGCAAGATATTTCATTACTGCACGTGTGGCAACTTGGTGCAAGTAATCTGAGTTTTAACCAACACATTTTAATAGCCCATGATCTAACATGCCTCAAGTCATGTTAAAACAAACTCTTCCTACTAAATAGGCTGAAGGAGGTTTGGATCCTTCTTTTTGGGCTGACATGCCTGGACAAAATCAGGCCTTAGCACAAAGTTGCTACACAAATATAAAACTAATGTAAAAGACCTAGGCCATGCTCAGATGGGTCCAGAATAACGTTCCACCTGGGCAGAAATGTGTTGCTAGTGTTGGCACCCACGGGAGCCAGGCACGCTCGGGGCCGGGGGAATTCCTGTGGCTGTCAGTAACAGTCGATCAGTGAGAAGCAAGGGCACAGTTACAGAAAGGATGCACAGAAATGAGTATCTGGGACTTCCCAAAGATCTCGACTACATTTTTTAGCACATTGCACACAAGTCATTGCAGATTAAACAGGCCATTCTCTGTTAACAATTTGACACATCTCTAGCTGAAAAAAAGGCAGATCTGAATAAAGAGAATGTGCCCATGTGAGTTAGGGGTCAGAATACAAAGGGTTATCAGCAAGGGATGAACACCCAATTCCTGAGAAAAATGCAGCTCTGGACTCCCTGCTGCATAGCTTAAATCTCTTAAACCGTGTGTATTCTGTTTCCACTTCTCCCTGGGCTTCAAGTTTTCCTGCTGGGGAACTTACGGAACACAGACACAGCCAATAGTTCAACTACTCCAATCTGAATTTCACACCACTTTGAGAACCAAGAGCAAACCCTCACCCAGGTGATGGGAAACCACCTACTCACAGCAGCCCATGACATGGGAGGAATCAGCAACCTGAACACCAGCAGGCTCCTCACACGTACCACTAACCCATCCCAAGAGCAACACATTAACAAATCACCCCAAACCCATTACAGTGGAATGACAAACTTCCCATGGAAGGTGGGTGTAAAATAGTTCTCTGGGAAACTGATGTTGAAGTGAACGAATAGGTAGCAAGATGCAAATGACCGAGCAGGGATTCCTGTCAGTGACTAAAGGTATTTCTGCCTCTGCAGGTCAGGGTCCTGCCCAGCTCTTCTAAGCATTTCACTTTCCAAACAGCATCACTGTTTTCTTGCCTGCTTTCAGCTTTAGCCTGCAGGATTTCAACTCGCCAACTTTGCTTTCCTACCAACCTTCTGACTCCACATTCTGGTGGTAGCACTTCTGCTGGCTGAAAACAAAACACAGAATCCAGTGCCAAGATTTGGCATCCCAGCCAGGAGCTGAAGGGAAGGAAGGATGGGCAAAGTAACTATAACTGAGGGACTTCAGAGAGGAAAGTCAGTTGCCCCTCACCATTCTCCAAGTTGTGCTAGAGAGGAAAAACAGAAAGTTGCAGATCAAATTTCCTTCTTACCTCTCGGTTCCTTGGGAGTGCCACAGATGCATGCAAGAACTTATCAGCCACCCTGCTGCAGGCGTCTGCGAGCACACTTTGCCCAGAGCCACAGTGCTGAAAGCGTGTCTTCTCCTTCATTCACCAGTGCTTCTGTCATCACATATAAATTCACAGTATGACGACTTTCTGTGGTCCTTTAGAGGATTTTGATTGGGTTTTCTATCCCTTCAAGTAGGTCTTCATTAGCAGGCAATAATATTAGCTGTGGAGGAGGCCTGATTTTTAACAGGTATAACTAAAATTCCATGCTTGTTTAATCACAGAATCATAGGATTGTCTTGGTTGGAAGGGACCCTTTAGATCATCAAGTCCAAGTGACGACAGGTTGCAACACACCTCACCCAGTGGACAGCTCAGAGGAGAAAGGCAAGAAAACAATGATCTCAGGGAAGAATGTATCATGAAAAAAAGCTCAATTTGCCTCAACATCAAGGATACTGAAGGGTAAACTTTAGTTTTAGAGAAGGCTCCTGCCCCTCTCAGTCATCAGGTTTTCCCCAGACAATTAACAACAGATAATGTCTTCCTGGGCTAGCCAAACCAGCACAGGAGTTGTGAATACACGACTCAACCCAACATAAAAAAGTGGACAACAGGTAAAACATTTAAACTTCGAAAAGTACAATGGGCTTGAGATAACTTAATCCCCATGTGCATCACCACTGAGGATTCCCATGTCATAGTGGTGAGACAGGTAATGAGAATCATGTTTGTATTGTGATTCAACTACATATTGCAACTGCTAAATTATGCTTGTGTTGCGATGCCAGTACATTGGTATATCACTCTACTAAATCAAAATCCCACATAGCACCAAATATACCAAATAAGTAAATTTGATATCCAATTCCTCCTCATGTGGAATATCGGAAGGAGCCTGGTCTGAGAGTATTGAACTCTGACACAGAGAAATAGGAAAAAACAGAATTGCTGTAGACTCACAACTTCCCTACTGAAGCAGCTGCCACCTTCCACCAAGTTTATCCCTGAGGAAGCAGTTAATTCATTTAAGCTATATTTCCTTATCATAAAGCAACATTCATGCTAACTTCATATCAGGGTCTCATTTATGAAAGCATTATAAAAATGTACATCAAATTGCTGTCACATTTCCTGAATGGTTAGCCATGTCAGCCACACAGCTGTATTATATCTGGTACACCTGGTAACTCTTGCCACAAACAGTGCTCTCATTTATGTACTTAGAATGTCTTATTTATTACTTATGGAACCTGTGTGACCAGAGCTATGACACCAAGACTGGGCGCTCTCCCTTTTATTTGGAAGGTTAAAAAGGGTGAGGGGAGCAAAACACAACTGCCAATACATTGCATGGTATTAGAAAAAAAGTTTCTCTTCAAGAACACAAGCAGGATTGAACAAAGAACCCCTGTTTTATGGCCAGACATGGATTTCCAAAAAATACAAAACTAAATAAAGGAGAAGTTACAAAGTGTTTCAACACCATACTCTATCTTGCTATAAACTCAAAAGGAATGTAGCTGGTAGAATCCCATACAGCTTCCACACACCACATACACATTGCTGAAGACACAAACTAAAAGCAGCCTCACTGGCATCAGCTGCCATTATTGTCAAAGTCCTGAACTTATTCTTTCCTACCGTCTCACCAGCTGCTAATGAAGGGGTATCAATATACCCCCCTCAGGGTGGCTGCCACTGAAAACTTCAACAAGAGCAAAATAACATTCTGCTGAAGTTACAGGGTCATGCTGGCTGCCCCTCAATCAGCTCATCCAAAAGAGAAACACCACAAACAAGGGTGATGTGAAAGCCAAGGGCATTTATTACAAGAGAAACAAGAATCAACAGGAGCTAGAATCAAGTTTCCATGAGGAGAAAGCACCTCACAGTAGCGGATTTAATGGAGTGGGACATTTCTTCCAGCAGTCAACAGCCATTCAAAACAGACTGTCCCCTAAGAACCCTGAGAAAAACAATTAGAACCCTCACTACTAAAAAGCTAACCAGCAGTGCTAGTTAGCCAAGTAAATTAATAACATAAAGCAAACCAAAGATTTGGAGGAAAAGAACCAAACTTGTATTATAATTTTTTTTTGGTCCTTCTGGAGGAGGATATTATCTTCCATGAAAAATTATACAGCTTCCCAGCACAGCCAATGATGCACCTTTGAGTAGATCATTTATGAACCTGCCTGGAAAGGAAGCTAGCATTCTGCATCTATCTGCTCTCTTCACATTTCATCAGCTTAAACCAACTCAGGCAGAAATGGGGCTTCCACTAGCATTTCCAATACCTTAAAAATCATAGTACTTGGAAGTGCTTCTTCACTTGAGCCCAGACTGAACAGATTCCACTGCTTCTGCAGGATGGAAAGCCAGATCTGTACTCCTCCGCAGCCTTTCCAGACTGCTAAAGATCCAGGTGCCAGGAGACTGATTAAACATTGGAATTGGAAAGTTTAGGTTCCATGCCCCTTGAAGGACTGGGGTAACTACACAGATCCATATAATTTCTCCTCCAAATTCTCTTCCCTGTGGAAGCCCATTCTGGATGTGATTCCTAACCATGTGTGCTTTTCTACTTTTCAATTGATGGACTTGGTGGAATTTGGAAGATCACTTGCTTCCGTAGGGTTGATGTTATCTTTGGCATCTGCTTCCGTCCATTTAATACTCTTTCTCCCACATCCTTGTTCACTTCTGTCAGGATAGTCAGGATGTCCTTGCGTCTTGAACAAAAAAAAAAAGAAGAAAGTTGCTCTGAAATGCAGGTAGGCCAAGAAGCTGATCTAAGTTTGCTCCGATGAAGGGGTATCTTAGGGAAGGTTAGTATCTTCCCCTCACCCTCCCTGTCACTGAAATCACACACTCCATTGTGTAACCACAGAATTCAGTGACTGGGGGAATAAAAGGAACCTCTGTGCAGCATCACATTTCCAGCAGAAGTGGTCCCCTGTTTTGGTTACTGCCAGAAGAGCACACTAAGATGAAACAGAACCAAACCTATGTGTTCTCAAAGCCCTCCTCTGGACACCATGATAAAGTGATGTCTGAAGAGAAATTAAGTTTTCTAAATCAAGTTTATGATGGGAATGGGAGGGAGGCAACAATGAAAGTTTTGACTAAAGGACACTGGTGATCTTTGGTCTGTATAATAACTCAACAAATTCACCTCTCATCAGGTGTCACTAGAAGAAAAATAGTTTATCAGTCAAAAAACGTTTAAACACATTCACACAAGTGTGCACGTGTGTGTGTAACTAATGTTCCAGCACTGCAACCCTGGTTCTGCCACAGGCAAATGAGGGGAAGTCACCTGTACTGTGGTTCACCTGTAGGATTACAATTCCCGATTCCACAGTAATTGCTGTTCTGCACTGTTCTCAGGTGACACTATATAACACAAATGCACAACACTCGTGTCTCAGCTGAAGTATGTATGTCTGCAACACCACACGTACATGGATTAAAGACAGTACTTACTGTGGGCAAAGCGACTTCATCTTTTTACAGAGGCACTGAATGTAAACACTGCCAGTCTTTACACAGCGGTAGCTCTCATAGTCTTCCACTGTAGCTATGCCAACCAGAATATCAGCCTGGTCAGGAATGGAAGTCACAGGGGTAGCATCTGTCTCAAGATGGTCAGAAAAGTCTGCTTTTACTGTGACAGCTGGATGACCTACAGTGCCTTGGCAAGCCTGGATGAAAAACAGCTTGGGTTTGCCAGCAAGAGAAGGACAATTAGATCCATGGAAGCAGGAGACTAACTCCTTGATATCTACCAAATCATGATCAACGCCTTTTATTTTGTCTTTCTCACCATGAGAAAAAATGAAGCAAACAAAACAGTCCATGTTACTATGATCTTTTTTGCTGTATTCTTTAAGTTTTGCATACATTTGCTTTGCTTCTAGATCCATGTGCTCAACTATCTCAAATTGAAGCCACTTAAAGACGCTTTCCACAGCCTCTGTTAAAACAGAAAGTCAGAAGGCACTTGTTACATAGTGACAAGGAAGATGCTGAAACATCAGTGTCTGTGTGGTAGAACAGGTATTAGCAGAAGTGTTTAGATCCACCCAATAAACTCACCTGACTGACAGCCTGCCAAATCTAATTAGAGAAACGCAAATTATTTTTTTTAAAGCATAACTGGGTTAAGCATCACAGTAACTAAAACAAAAAAATGTTTCTGATTATCTGATTAATCAGATCAATCAGATCAATCAGATAATTAGTGAAGCTTACTGTGTCAAAGCAAGCTTTAACTGTGAACTGCATAGTAATCTCAGATGCTTAAGAACAACATGTAGCAAGTTAAAGAGGTACTTCTTTAGAATATTAGATCCTGCTACTCTCAAATGAAGTAGGTCCCTCATCCTGTGAGAATGATTAACTCAGCATGAAGGAAGGCAGGGTAACCCACTAACAAATGCTGTCCAGGCATCTCAGCAAACATTGACTTAAATTGTTGTGTGGGCAGTGAGAAAGTAGCTGGGAAGCAAGCAGCCTGTGCACAGGCTGGATGGAGTTACAGTATCAGTGATGTGTGCTTTCATCAAACAGATTTTAATTCAGATAAACTCTTGTTTAGCTGAAAAGTAAGTCTTGCAGGATGACAGGTTTTAAAGAAAATTATAAAGCAATAGCATTTATTTGAGCATTAAATAGACTATTACAAGACAGCTAAGAATTAAAAACAATCAAAAAGTGAAAAGCAGAACAGTATTTGCTATTTGGCACCTATGACAAATTAAGACAAAGCTTTTTATCTAGAACAGAAAGTGGTTCCTTCTTTAGGCTAAACTGTTGGAAGTGGCGTGTTTCAAATTTCTACAATGACTGCCGTTTCAGTTACTTGGCAGGCAAAGGAACTCAGTGGACTCGATTTATCTTTACAGGAAAGATAATTTTCAGAGAATTATCACAGAAAAAAACAAACCAGTAACTGGCTTTAAAAAGTACTTACCTTTGTCTTTCACTGTTCCTTCTCTGGCTTCATCTGGACTTTTAAATTTGTAATTGTTAAGAATCACACAGTAACCATGGGGGATATTTTTCATCTTATATGATTCAACAAGCTGTAGAAACAAAGAAAGCAAATAAGAAAGCAGTGCCAAGCAGCCAAAAGAGAAATATGCTATACACAGATTATTGGTTCTTCATGTCCAAATGCAAAAAAACGATGAGGGCCAAGATACAAGAAAGGAAAAGCCTAAGAATACAAGCTAGCTATGGGCCAGAGGAGGGTGGTGGGGAGGAGGTAGAGGTAGGAAATCTTTGTCTCCCTGAATTCTCTCTCTCTCTGTGGTTAAAATATGATGTTGGCACGGGAGAAAGTGAGTATCAGAAACACAAATTTACATGTATAGAAGAGAAGTTAATTCCCTCTGAGAGTCCTTGTGTGTTTCTAGTCAGGCAGCCGATTGTGTTGTTCCCTTCCCATCTGTCCAGGAGTATCCCGGACAGGACTTTAATGTCATAGTCTCCATTATTGTTAAGATTGGTTTTCGTCACACAACAGCTACTCCTTCATTTTGCACCTAAAAGGTTGCTGACAGACAGGCAGTCACAAAGGAACAAGGCTTGGTTTTGTTTTAAAAGTAGGAATTGTTTAAAGGACCTACATATAAAGCCAGAACCCCTCTCTTACAGCTCTTCCACCTGCTTCGTCTTAAGAATTTACGCTCCCCTCTCCCAGGAGTTCAGTAAGTACCAGTAAGTTAATACTATCTTGAGGTATTTCTCACCAGACGTGGTGTCCCCCCCTCTGCTCCTTGTCCTGCTGGATGGAGAGACACTTGGCAGTGGGGTTTCTTCTTAGAATCACTTTCTAAAGGGAGAAGATACACAGAGCATTTTAGGACTAAAAAGGTAAATCTTCCACTGTGCATTTCTCAACACTCAAAAAACCCCCAACAGTGCAAGCAGTGAGGTGAAGGGTGGTTTCCACATCACTGAGGCACCATCATTTTGTACAACTGGGCAAAGCACAAGGTTCCAGTTTTACAGACCACTAGTTAGTGAGGCTGTACAGAGCTGTGCTTGCTTCCTTCTCTGCTCCTTTACTTGTACAAAGACTCAGAAAATAAAAGGCTGAACATGAGCAGTCACTCCAGGCAAGCCATTCACTAGCATCTCTGCTATGGGATACATAAGAGGAGACTGATTTTATACAGGGGCACACCACAGCTAGCTCCTTTATTTCTGAAGCCACTGTCTCTTCCCCAGAGAACTCTGCTGTTTAGGCAAACACACCATGGATGCAGAATACCAGCGTAATGGAAGATCTCCTCAAAGCAACAAAACACTACTTTGAATACAACTGCCTGAAATAAATGGAGAAATCAAAGCCATGACTCCACCCAAGGAACTAAATCACAGTACCCCTTTTACAGGTTACACAGGTGAGTTTAAATGGAATTTAATTGTTAGGGTAACGAGATCTGTTAGACATGCCCTTTTTCTGGGGGACAAAACAGTAACACTAAAAATCCATTCCCCTGACACAGGGCTTGCTTACACTAACCAATCCTGGCAATTTTCTTCTGCTCTTTGAGAGACACAAGCACAGGTCAGCAGCAGAAAGACATGCTGGGAAACTAGTTGGAACCTCTGCAGGGAACTGTATGGGCTGTACAGATGTGTCTAAGGAAACACACATCCTGAGTCATCCATAAGGAGGTTCTCGGGAAAAACATGTTGCATCAGTTTTTGGTTGACACGTCCTGCTTCCCAGCGAGTGAAGCCCAGCTGTGGTGTCCCAAGTCACCATCTCAGCTGCAACAGCCCAGGTACACTGAAGTCCTTGAATATACTGAAGTCACATCTGGTACAGAAAGCTAATGGTTACACTTTAGACAAGTAACTGGTCTCCAGGGACTTTTGACTAAGAGCAAACAGCCTTAGTCAACAGAAATTAATGCTGAAAATATCTCAATACAAGTTTTGTCCAGGCAACTGTCACCTCCAGTCTCTTTCAGCGACTGAACAGCTATCCTGGTCCAAAATTAGCACTGCACTGATCCCTGAAGAAAATAAATGCATTTAAAGCAAAGAGGAGGGAGAAGCAGACCATTCACAAGGCACAAAACATGCTTCATGGAGACATACAAGAAGGTACAATGGAGTAATGAAAACTCCAGAAACCACAGGTACCAAGAACCACTCTGCATATCCTAGGACATTGTAAGGTCCCTCTCTTACTTCTGGACTCCTAAGCTGACGAGGATGAAGCCACAAAAAAAATTACAGAAAAACACAGCTCAACTCTTAAAAAGCAGATTAAATAATTCACCTTTTTGTTTTTCTTCGTAGGTATCAATTTTTTTCTTTACATCAGCTCTAATTCCCTTTAATACAGATTTCAGCATTGCCAGGTCATCTTCTTTAATTATCCCACTTCTTTCCATTTCCTGTAAGATCTTCAGCATTGACTGGTAAAACAAAACCACATAACCCAAATTCATACAGTGTCCTTCAGTAACTGCAGTATCAGGCACTTCTAGACAGAGCAGGAGACAACATCCTCATGCCTAGAGACTGAACAACTAAAGACCAAATTTCTTTTCCCTCCAAACCTGGATGCAATGCAACTGAAACCACACATCACTAAGGTTAAGATGTATCCTTAGAAATTACCTATGGCTAGGTTATCCTGCTTTGTTTCAGTAGTGCACAGCACAGCATTCAGATGGAGTCCTGTTAAGTCATTTAGCTGTGACGCTTTACAGTTTCTATTACCGAAAATGTATCCAAGGCTAATTTTGTTATTTAAAACTCAACAGTCGACCAAGTCGGAGGCACATCTGTATTTCATATAGGTGCCACAATACAAATAGGACTTCTTAATAATACCAAACATTTTTATAACACTGTTCATTATTTACAAGTATTAAACAAGCTCACTGAATCTCTTCAGACTTTTGTGGGGGAATTAATAGATTGCTCTTCCCCCAAATTACACTAAAGAAGAAAACGTACCAAATGACACAAAAACCTCTGGTTCAACTCACATTAGAACTTGATTTCCTGTCTCCAAAACACTGGTTTTCCTTCAGTAAACATCACTCTTCCTAGATACAGCGTATATACAGAAGTCTTATAAATGCCAAGCAACGACAAAAGGAAGAGTATGACGGATTTTTCAAGAAGAAAAGATTAGGGAGACAGGTGGTGGAGGAAAATAGGAACAGAAGAGGGAAAAAAGAAGAGCAGAGAAGACATACAATGAGAAAAAAGGGTCCGTCCTTTCACAAAGCAACTATCAACTAACATCAGAAATCTTCTGACACTAGATTTTAGTGGGAGAAGACTGTTTGCTCTTCCCTCCCTTCTTAAAAAAGTTAGCAGACTCTGAACTAGCCTTGCCAGAAACTTATCGAGATCACTTTGCATACAGCATTATCCTGGAGCTTGGTCTTTGGTATTTGTTTTTGGAGCAGGAATTTCACGCTTTTGACATCATCTGCAGTCAAGTCCTCTGCAATTCCATATAACAGTTGCCTGGCAATAGAGAATAGAGAAAGACTGACTAAGAAAGTAATGAGAAATAAACACTCCAATTACACATTTGAACTGCAAATTTAAGAGTCACAATTGCAGGTAGTCATGCTGTAATAAATACAGTTACGCTGGGATATTCACAAGACAACAGTGCAGACAGAAACAAGACAGTACACACCACAACTGCTGTACACTTTGTGTGCAAAGGTCTACCACTTCTGTGTTTACCTGTAGGCAGACACCCATGCCCTGCCTTGGACCTGAAGCTCTCTCTCCATCTCCTCTCGGCTGGAGCCCAGCTGGGCTTCCAGGAGGTCAATCCGACTGATCCGGTAGAGCAGCTCCTTCAGGAAGAACAGGTTCCCTGCCTCGATCATGCCTTTCTCCTGCAGCGCTTGGAAGAAGGCTGTGGGCTCCTGGATGGCTTCCAGCTTCCTCCTGGGGATGTATTCCAGGCTGAGGAACTTCAGAGCTGCCAGTTCATCTGTGACCAAAGCCTCAGAAATGTCAAAAAGGAGTTTGTGGAAGTTGGTACTCATTTCACATCAGGATCTGGATCTGAACATAATCAGAAGTTGATTTGTCAGTAACATCAGTGCAACAACATGGTTATATAAAGTATCACATAATGTAGAATAGCCCAAAATAAATACATGCAATCAAAAGCACTTCAGTAGAGGCAAACTGTCTTGCTATGGTAGCTCTTTAAGGTCTCTCAACTTAACAAGGAATATAAAAATTCCATGCTAAATGAAATTGACTGAGAAAGTCACAGGTCCTTCTTGCTTCCTGTGGTGTGTCTAGACAGCAGGAAGTACCAATGTACAGGATGTAGAATCCAGGCTTTGCTGGGGGTTGGTTGGGTTTTTTTCTTTTTTTCCTTTTGAAGTTTGATCCCATATGAGGGCAAGAGCCACTTGCTAGTCTGAAATACTACTATGTAGTAGATGAGACTGCCAGGTTTTACACCATGACAAAGTTAAAGGTTTTACATCATACCAAAGATGAGAGTTCACATGAGAACTCACCTAAGCTATCTAGCTTCTTTATACACTGCTTCTGCCCCTGGTCAGCATAGCCAAAGCACCTCTTCCTCATTTGGTTATCTGTATCACATAAAACTCACTTCTCAGCTCAATCAGTTTGTAATATTCAAATCAAATACAGATTATGTCAAACATTTAAAAAAGGCCAGCAGAATTCTTGATAAACCAGTTGTGTTTCACTGAGCATCAAATACTACCTTCCTTCCTCCATCAGCTTTAGAAATGTTAAACTTGGCTTATGGATCCAACTTTTCATCACAAGAGGAAGTTAGAAAATACCAAGTGAGAGCCCTCCAACTATCACACCCTGGCACTCGCCTCTCTGGTAAAAGAGCCGTTTGCCACTTTATTCTCTCTGTCATAGATCTAAGACACCAAGCAAACTCTGAAGAGAAACTCTATAGAAATGCATTCAGTAGAGGTCTCCTGTCCCACTGAACTCACTGGGAGACAGAAAAGTTGACAACAGTGAATCAGAACTTCCTACTCCAACACTACTGGGCAATCCATTTTAATGTTACTACTCTGCAAATCTTTCAATATCAGGGCTAATAATTCCAAGGTACCCCAGATGACTGAATCTGTACTAATGTAAATACTAACCCCCCTCCCCCCAAAAAATGCAGACAACTACTCCCCTCTCCTGCTAGGATCACTCTGGAGCAAAGCAGTTTTTTGTGGCATACCCTTGGTCAGCATTCTGTTAGTTAGCAAGAGTGAACATGCAACTAAATCTTAAACCTTTGTCTATCAGAAAACCCTGATGAAACAGGAAAAGGTGTGTTGTGATACAGCACGTGCAATTCATGCTCTTCCCCCAATACTGTTTTCTTTAACTTTTAAAGACGCCATTCAGCCCCTACCACCACAAAGCCAATAGTATCTGAATGAATCATATGTGCTGAACCTCACGATTCAATGATCTCAGA
The DNA here is from genome assembly GCA_020800305.1 of Porphyrio hochstetteri. Taxonomy (NCBI): domain Eukaryota; kingdom Metazoa; phylum Chordata; class Aves; order Gruiformes; family Rallidae; genus Porphyrio; species Porphyrio hochstetteri. The sequence continues at coordinate 14,171,913 of CM036910.1, read as the reverse complement.
TCTGTGTATTTTTAAACCCACACAGGAAAAAACAATGCTTTCTTAGTAGCTAGTTATGAAATTATCCTCTCTGTCATGTAAATCATGCCTTTTGATTAAGATACAAGGCACGTGCTTATAAATACTGCTTGTAAAGGAAATCTTCATTTTTATTTGTTGAAGGCTATAAAAGTTTCAAACCCACAAAACTGGAACACGTGCCACCTACATACTATCTTTAAGCCTATCTGTAAATACAGGGAACACACAAAACCAACATTTAACTGCAGCAGTCCCTACTCCACCTATCATGGTTCCCGTTTCAGGAAATAACTGTTAACAATCCTTGTAAGAAAATCCGGTAAACAAGCCCCAGAAGCAACTAGGTTTTGCTTTTAAGGTGACACACTAAGTGGGATAGCCAGGACTTCCGAGCATACAGCACAGCCCAGTGTATTTGCTCCCATCCACAAAACCCAATGAAAAGACACTGAGGGAAAGGTGGCTCAAATATATTTTCCCATTAAAAAAAAAATATCAGCCCCACTGTCCTGTGTCACTAAATCCTCCACAATTTACCTCCTTTCTCTGAAGTCCCTCTCCAACTTGCCCTAGCCTATTTTTAACATGCACCTGAGTGGAAGATTGTTTCCTAAATTACAAAGATGAATTTCCTAAATTTATCTGCACTGAATACAGTAACACAATACAGGGAACTGAAAGGCTAAATATGCCTTTGGAATTTCTTATGTAATACACTTCCCCATTTACATGAGAATTTAAGCAATAGTTAACTTTTGATATTTCCACCCTCTCTGAAGTATAGAGGTCTGCCTTAAATTGTAAGATTCCCAGTATGGTCTGCTGGCCACCAGTGTCTTCCTTACAGTGGGAAATACCTGATCAGCAATTGGTACAGCTATGAGAATCTGAAGCCTGTGAAGTCAGCATTACGAAGACAGACAGGAGAGCTGAAATTTGTTAAGATTTCACAATGAAAACCGTAATTAATTGATTCAAGCTATCTATCTTTATAAACAAAAAATGTATACATTATATAAGCAAAATTATAACTTACCCTTCAACTGAGGCATATAAATTCCTTCCAGAAGGCACACACTAGTAACAATTCAGAAAACTTGTCTGACTTATTTCTCTGACACAAGTTGTCCTTTTTTCCAAAAACTGGAAGCAGCACAGGACACCACAAGCATTATTTGATCTTCAGGTCCAAAATGGTTCTGCCTCCATGCCATTCCATGCCTCAGTGTCTCTCTGCCTGCACCAGCTCCTCTGTCTCTAAACTGAATCAAGACTCAGTTGCAGTTTGAAAGCGGAAGCATGCTGTTGTCAGCACTGTGTGAAAAATATGTGCCAATGAGACCAAGCCCAAGTTGACTCTTTCCAGAGAGGCTTCTCCCGTCATGCGTCAGTTTCACAGACCAGCCCTCCTGGCTCTGTTCTTCCTCTTATCTTTACTGTTTCACTTCTTATTTCTTCCTGTCTTGCCCTTCCCCAAAGTGTTCCTGTCCTTTTGTTAACTTAAGGCTCTCTGATTTCTCTTAACTCCCCCAGACTCTGTTTTTCTCCCTCCTGTTTCCTCTGGAACCATCTCAGTGACCCAATCTATACTTATACAGCAGCCTGCCAAAAATTCACATTTCCCAGGAAGGCTTGTCCTGAGCAAGTGAAAATGCTGTGGCTACTCAGCAGCTGAAGTGACTGTGGCCTCTACTAGCACAAGGCAGGATAAGGACCTCCTGCAACTTGTCAATGTTACAAATCCCACTTGAACATCATGATTTTCCCAATATACCAACTTCCTCAACAGAAATACTTTTTACACTAGTTCCACAAGTCACAATCCTTACTTAATTCTGTTGATGGAGAGCATGCACACGTGAGTATGCTTCTGTAAGCCAACAGTAAGCTTCAACAGAAGCCAACCACATTTTGCCCATGGCTGATTTCTTCCTGGTACAGCTCTGTATCACTAGAGTTACACTAAAGGTGTACAGTGTGGAAAGCAAGGTGCAATTAATATCGAAGTTGTATAAAATCCACCCGGTTTCCCCCAAGACTTTCAAACTGTTATTTTACAGTACACTGAAAAGATCAGGCAGAAACATCCAACGTTCTTGCTGAATGGCAGCTGCCTACCCCAGCTCCAGGCTCCTGCTGATAAGAGCACCACTGCACACACCCAAGTATTAGAGTGTTACGTATTCTACTAACAAACAACATGTTTTCTAGCTGTGGCACAAATATGACTTCAAATGTGGCAGCCTACTAACTCGGAAGACTCAAAATGCAATGGGTCACATAGCTATCAATTTACCATGCTAAAAAGAGCCCATTATGTTTTGGCTAACTGCCACACATGCTCTGTATGATGCAAAAGTCCTCTCCTAAAAATCCCAGATAGTTCAAGCTAAAAATTGTGTCCAACAGCACTAGACAGTATGCTTTCAAATCTTCATCCAAATTACAGCCAGCAATCATACATACATATATATACATATATATATAAAACCACCAGTGTTGTGCTGAAACTCAGTTTCACTTCAGCTTAAACTCTTGAAGCAGCTAAAACCTCAGTGATTCATGCAGGCCAAAGTGCAGGGGGCCAGTCAGAAACAAGGGTAAGTCTTACCTCAGTACACAATTTTTATCCCACCAAGCTTTTAAAAAGAAATATGAATTTAATGTAGGAACAAACAGGAAGGATGCAAACATACATAATAAATGCTCTTAACAAATGACATTATTTCAGTTAATTCACAAAACGCTATTAAGAAGCCTTTTAGATCTTAAAACAAGAAACAATAATCAGAAAATTTAATGCTTTAAAAAGTTAGTTGATTTGACAAACCCATAGATACCCTGCTGAATTCTGTATTTCAGAGCGTGCAAACCTCCTAGCCTAACTTCTTCTCAGAAGTGACAGGGAATTAACAGTTCACAAGGTTTCAGAGGGAATACTCTGCAGAATTTTGGCTTTACACGATTTTGGAAAGATCTCACTGTACATGAAGTTTCTATTTGACAGTATTTATTCAGTGTGCCTTGTGGAACAAATTACTGATTTCAGTAGTTATCTGGTTCTTCTTTAAGTTAAACTAATTTAAATCAGTGATGGAAGAAATCCTTTTCCACTGAATCTTTCTCCTTTTCATTCTCACCTTTGTCTTTCTCCAAGAACATATCTGGTGGATTTAGAGGAGGGATTTAAAACTGTTAGCCTGCAAAATCAACTATGATGAGCCCACACTAGACCATTAACAGTCCTAGTTTAGATATGGAAGGCTACATGCAACTCTAAACGCTGCCAGAAAAACACTTCTATCTACAGTCTGCACAGGTACAAAATTGTTTAACATGATAGAAGCATGCTTCTCTCAACCTGATAGCTCTAAATATGTAGATAATATAAGTATCTGACACATGGATTGTTTTAATTGTGTCTCCTCTAGTTTTAGTTTATTTGGCAAAAAAATTCTGAGGCCTTGCCTTGAGGCTAACAAAGCATTCCTCAGGATTCTGGGTAACTGCCTTAAAACAGGTAGTGTGGTAAATTTGATTTAAATGAGATGTGCTGACAAAAGGATGTATTTTAAAAGCCTGAATGTTGCTGTGAAGGAGGAGGGTCTCTAGGTATCGGAAATATAAACTTTTTTCTTAAGGTATATGCTGGTTGGGGCATCTGCTTCTTTGTCCCCAAGCGGTCAACGCGTCTGCTCACATCGTCATTGACTTCTGTAAGAATGGACAAAATATCTTCACCCCTACATAGAGAAGAACAAAAATAAGAAAGACTTATTAATGAGCTGCTGGCATGCCATTTAACACCTCCCACCCAGATCATCTAGAAGATAAACATTTAAAACACAAACAAGAAAACACACCCTTTTTCTCCAAATTTCTCTTTTGTTTTCATTTGAGTAATATTAGAACTGAAAGACCTTTTCTTACTCTGCCTTGCTTGATTCAACCAGTACCGAAAAATAATGGAGTATTTTTACCTAAATCCACTCAAGAAACAGATGGCTCTGCCTTAAAGACTATAGATGGGAGGTGTTGAGGTTTTTTTAAACAATAAACTTCACATTCTCCAGGTTATCTCTATGGTACTAGCAGTGTTAGTGTAACATCAGAGACAAGCAAACAAATCATCAGTTTAATTTAGTCTACCTCGGAACACGGGTTAGTGTTCCTATGTGAATTTGCCTTTGGAGAAAAAAAAAAGGGGGGGGGCAGGGGGGAGTTCCATTTTTTTATGGAAGAGCTAAAAAATGTATTTACCTTGGTACCAACTGCTGTAACTTGCTGCACAGGGCCTGAATATACCAAGCACCCTGTTGAATGTGACGGAAAGAGACATATCCATCAATTGTGGCCATGCCTAGGAGGAAATCAGCCTCTTCAGGAATACTTTCAGAAGGCGAAATGTTCTCTTGCATGGAAGGCAAGTCAGGAATTCGTGCATCAGCTTCAACATAGACAGGACACTGTATCTCTTTACCCTGGCATGCTTGGATAAAGAAGAGTTTGGGTTTTTCAGCCAGCTGTGGACATTGTTTGGCAGTGAAGTGGGACATGATTGTGCGGATTGATACAAGTTCTTCATCCTTCCCATAGACTGCTCCTGACTCTCCATGAGATAGAATACAACATACAAAGCAGTCCCTGTCTTTGTGTTCTTGCATACTCTGCCAAGTTCGCATCACCTCTTTAATTTCGTGAGATGTCAGGTTTGTGTAAATCTTCACATCCAGACCAAGCCATTTGAATACTCGCTCCAGTTCCCCTGTAATTAGAAGACAGATTAAAGGAAAAATGGTAGCGGTAGAAAACTGTTTTATGAAGTCACTATGCAAGCTAATCTGAACTGGGAAAGACCTTACACCCTGACACTTTGCAGATTCATTCTTATACTAGTATCAACTAAAGGTTAACTGGAATAAAAAAAGATAGCATCCGTTCAAACACAGAGTTCTTGGATTTTTCTAGACAAATTTCAGAAAACACAGTGACATTTTACAATGTATAACACCACATTGAGTGACACTTGAAAATACAATGAATTCCCCACTCCCCATGTTTCTGATTAGATCTTTGGAAACCTTCCTCACACCTTTATTTCCAAGTTGCGGTTTTGACTATTAAGAGTTTCATACATAAAAGATAATTAAAACGAACAGAGAAAGTAAATATGCTCAGAGTTGCTTGATTACAGAATTTTGCATTATATTATGTAGAATGAGGATTTAGTTTACTTTTAGTTTTTTAATATAGTTATACATAAAGGCTAAGTGAAAAGGGATTCTTAAAATGATTCATGAATGATCCAACTGAACCAGAAACTTAGTGAGTACTCATCCATTAATCCCTCCTCCCCTAGAATATACATGATAGCATTTAACATATTTCAAACATTTTAAGTCATTAACTAAGTAAAATATAGACAACGAAATTCTGAGCAATACTAGACAATCAATGCACGTGGGGAAACAGAGAGATTAATCTTCCAATAATCTCACTTCAGTAACTTACCAGCATCTTTGCAAGAACCCTTCCTCTCCTGAAGAGACCTACCAAAGTTAACATTATTAATAACAAGACAAAATCCTCTGTGTGGTCCATCCATTTTGTAGCTTGTCATCTTCTGTAGAAAGGAGAGGAGAAGCTTACACCCTCAATGAATTTATTCAATTTACTCATATTTCCTTAACAGGTTTCAAAATTGGCATTAAAAAAAAAAAGAAAGAAAAAAAAAAAATCAGAGGCACCTAAGGCTGTGGGTTACTTTTGAAAAGTGGAACTCAGTGGTGCCTCCTTGTGTGAAAAGATGGGTGAAACCTCAAGCGCACTCCTGTCACTATACTATCAGAGGAAAGGTTTAGCAGCCAGGTTGGTCATGCGTATGCACAAGGGAGGATTCAGCAGCCAAATTCTGCAAGCTGAATTGGTGACGGCGAGGGTTCCCCAACAGTTTCCAATGTCACAACAATACTTTAACCAGATGGCAGAAGATTCACAGTGAAACTATAGGATGTTAGACAACTGAGTTGTGAGTTTTCTTTTTCAAAGTAGTGATGAATACCTGCAGCAGGGGATTCATACTGGTCCACTGGAAAGAGATGCAAGCAGAACAGAGATCCCTGAAGTATATAAACCTGCCGTGCTACCATTTTTGGTCAGACTTAAAAATTACCCTCCATTCTTAAGAAAAAACAATTTAAAAAGTAAAAAAAAACCAACAACCAAAACTTCAAGTGCCATCTCATCAAGTCCAACCTCAAGTCGAAATGAAAAAGTCCCACTACTCCAGTTCCTTTCTGGTCTCTAGAGAGACCCACAAACACCTGCTCTTGTGCATTTCAGTAGAACAAGATGAAAGCAGCACTCCAAGTTCCTTCAACAGCAGCAACAACTACTTTTGCTGAACATTATGTGATGAGAAGATATGTTATAGCACAGAACTTAGAGAAATTACCTAAGCTATAAACAAATGCAGCAGCTTGCTCCATGCTCATCAGAAGGAAAAAGCCAGAGGGACAATTTAGGGGTTACACTACTGTACAAGGTTAGAGAGTGCACATAAGGCTTCTAAGAATGGATCTCACAGAAGAGATCCTTTCCCTTGTATCAAGAACTCTGGTTTATTGAAGGTCATTGTTATATGCCTGCAATACCTCACTAAAAATTCTTTCCTTCCTTTATCCTTCTCACAAGGTCTCTGCATGCTACCCCATATCACTTTTAATTTCAAGATGCCCTGAAGCTTTTTCTAAGCCAATTCCAGGAAGAACTGTGAAGCTACGTCTGTCTCAGTGTCTCACACATTCTGCTGCCATCTCTAAAAGGCACAATTTAAGAAAATGCCAAACGTTTTGCTTGTATCATGAAGATAAACAGATGCACTGCTGTGTGCATCAAAGGTATTATGCCTGTTTTGCCTCCACCACACCTTTCAATATTGGTATGTTTCCAGACTACAAGGTTGAAATATTCTCTGAAACTTTCCAGTTGATCAGGCAATTCAAAAATGTTCATGACACACAGACATCTCACAAGTCCTTGCATGATAAATGCCATTACAGGCATGAAGACCTCACACACCCAGGTATTCTAAAAGAAGGATTTAAGAGATTGTCTCAAACCTTGTATTCATTTTCCACATTGCTGCATTCTCCAGGCAGATCCAGGATCATTTCAGAGAAGCCTTGCAAAAGATTGTTGTCTACAAAAAAAAAAAAAAAACCCAGCACAGATATTTATGAAGAGAAATCTAGTGTTGGTAGATGTAGTACAACTGAGTTTAGCTACAATACAGCACTTTTTGTATTTGAAGAATTGTTTCACTGAAAGGAAGAATTCCTCCATAACAGACAGCATTACTGTCACGTTCAAAGGATATATTCGGAACATGTCTCCAGTTATTTTTTACGACTTTGTTTTTGTGACAAAAGCAATGTTTCTATTTGTATTTATATTGTGGAACAAAGGTGTTCATAGTACAAGGACAGATCCTACCTGAGACACTGAAATGAATTTTTCATTTGGAAATGAGCTTAGATGTAAACCTTATTGTAAGAAGGATCTGCAATGTTACTACTGAAGCTCCCATTATAGTTTTGGGTTATTTTGTTCCTGAATCACTGGTAGTAACTCTCAGACTGACTTTCAGAGCAAGGCTGCATTGACAGAGGTTGAACGTGGAAAAGAGCTGACAGATGCTGTACTGCCATACTTCACAGCTAGTCAATTAGACATGGAGTCACAAAGATGGGTACAAACTACCCACTCATATTTGTACAGAATCTTAGAGATCTGATCCAAAATGTAACTTTGTTTATTGCTGCTTTATTTACTACTTGTGAATACCTTAAAATGCTTACCTGCTTTTGTATAAATCATACACTATTTAATACATTCAAAACATCCATCTCTACACACAACACTCCCAGACTCTTCAATATAATGATCTATACAGCAGAAGCAGACAGATGTAAAATCCCACACCCAAAAAATTAACATCCCAGTTTTATAAGCAGTCATAATGTCCCATTCTCTTGTCCTCACAGGGACATTTAAACAGAAGCCTTGCTTTTTGTTTTCAGGACAGAAATAATCTTTTTACTTCTAATCAGACTAGCCCTTATTTCACTCCCCAGGAAGATCATTAGTTTCTAGTAAACGACTGACAAAGTACAGACTTTTTTTCTTGCCTCTTTATGTTAGAACATAATTCCTTCAAATCTATTTGTGCAGAAAGCTAAAGAGCCTTCCAAGCACATAGCAAGGTGTGTTGTGTTAAACAAAATGCTACAAATTTTCAAGTGAAAGTAAAGAAATGCAACATTAAACACAAAGGTAACAAAACCCAAACATATTTTCATAAACTCTTACCATTGATATTAGAACTGACAGATTTGATTGAGGTCTCCTATTTTTTGAGAGGAATATCATGTTAATTATCATTATTATATACAATAAGTTTTCATAGTGATTTTAGCAGAATTGACTTAATACAAAGCTCTAAGACGTGAGTAGGAAAAATACTGAATTCCTAAGAGCAGCACACATTTAATAATAAAATTACAAAAGACTTCCTCACTTACAGCAAATCTCACTGGAAACAACTCTGTTTTCTCTTAAAGATAAAGAGAAACAGCAAAGAATTTTCTTTCACTTCCAAATGATCCTCTCACTATAGAGGTAGGCAGTCGCTATAAACAAAATAAAGGTCCCAACATAATCCCATATCAATTCTCTTGCACAGTCAATTATTTGAGTACAAATATTTATAACTAGTGATGCAAGTTCTGCCTGAGAGAGATGATCTAACAGTAAGTATCAAGGGGTCACTGTATAGCATGGGAAAAGTGTATAACCATTTCACAGCATATAATCATTTTACAGAAAAATCAAACGTGATAATGGAAACAGTCTCTTAGTCTTTTTTTTTAAAATTCTTTTACATCTTTGTTTTCCTAATAAAACTACATTAATTTTCTAACTGTGCCATGAATTAAGGCTTCCCCAAACCCTCCACATATGTAGAGCAAAAATAGCTCAAAACAGCAGTAAAGTAAACCCTTCTCATACTAAATAGCTCATTTTCCTGAGCTCCTGCCTACTAGAACTTCATTTCCAGGAAGTATCCTTAGAAAGATCACTGTTTTGCCTCATTCAGAACTGAGTTAGAACTCTTCCTCTCCCCTTCCCCAAAAAAGAGAACAGTTATAGCCCTAATAAGTTCTCCAATCTGATTCATCATGCAGCTGCAGGAGGAGTTTAACTGATCAAGGACTGGTACACAGAGAAAATAGAACCACTTCCTTTAGCAGCAGCAGTTTGAACTGATCTTCAAAGTATGGTGTTAGCCTTTAGAGATGTTTAGTGTTCATCAGCCAAAACTCTAAAAATCAGCACCAACCGACTGACTCATTCTCTAGAAGGCACCTGTCTAGATTTTGCTCTGTCATCCCTCTTCCTAACATTCATTTTTTACCCAATTGCACATGGCCAACAGTAGTGATTTTGACTTCCACTACTTGATACTATATGCAGCTGTATTTCTTCCATGCTGAACAAAAACGTACGTGTTCCCTTCCTAAACCAAGTATGAACATTTAGCAGAAAATCTCACAGCCAGTACAGTTTCAAAATAAAGGCAAGAAAAAAAAAACCTAATCCCTCAAATCACTAAAATCCAAATTGGCAGGATGTACTTCAGTGTACCTGTGGGGAAGTGAATACTTTGATGCATCCAGTGTGAGACAATGAAGATTCCTTGATTGGCAGACCGTTCTCCTCCTGAGGCAGACACACTAAGAGCAGAAAGACACAATATAAGAGAAGTTAAGTGTTTTTTAGTTAAACCAGTATGAATCTACACATTAGGCAAATGCAGATCTGTATTTAGTGAAAGATGTATTAGAATAGAAAGCAACTTTGAAAAACACTCAGAAAGCATGGGGGAATGGAACTCATGAAAGCCTATGTGCCACTGCACCTACTGGAGAAACATAGCTTCATACTTCCCAGAATTTTTTTCCCAATAGTTAAACAAATGGAAACAGAACTGTTTCCCCACTGTGCTTCTAGTCACTCCATAGGACAGTAGATGAAGGAAAATTACAAACTAGTGTGACCCCTAATAACGTGAATCATGTATTTAATAATAAAGCCTACCACATATCAGACACACACACAGAGTTTGCCTCACCAGCTTATTAGCAGGCAACTGCCTTGTAGTGTATGTTCATAAATCCCAAAGTGCCTTTTACAGGATCATTGTCATCATCTCAGCATTATTCATGGGGAAATGGAGAAGTGCAACATAACTACAGATAGATTTTCAGTTTTTCAGCCTGTTCGGTATGTGCTGGACTGCTTTGTGCGACCTCTGATACTCCAGCATGGCCCTACAGGAATTCAGCTAGGACGTAGTGCAAGCTAGGGACTGTCATACCAAGTATGTGCCTGAAGATGAGTGATCCCACTCTAGCTTCTGTTCCAACAATGCACACATAGGAACTCAAGTCTGGTTGCCCAGACCCTTCTAATGCTTCCTGTATTTTAGTAAACCTACTCCCTGACTTGAATTTCTCACCTTTTGCTCTTTTGTAGCAGTTTACTGTTTCCAGGAGATCAGGTGAAACATTCATACAGACTTCCTCCAGCATCTGTACATTGTTTTCATTTAAATGGCCCTGTTTTTCCAATAATATCAGCAAGTCCAGAGCAGACTGACATCCAAAATGAGAAAGTAAAATATAGTTATTGTTCCTTAGAACTCACAATCTGCCCCAGCCCTGTCTGCCTCAAACAATCACATTATTATCAGCTTTGCTTCCAAAAAGCAATCAAAAACGTCCCAATAAGTAAATTCTACATCACTGTGGGAGGCGGAAATGCTGCTCCATGGAAAACTACCAGTTGTGTTATTATTTGGTATGGTCTTGTTTAGACAGATTTACTGAAAACATAGTAACGACTCTTGGCTTGGAGAAGGCTTTATTGCTGTGAAACAGTAGCAGCAACATACAAATTTGAATCTCCTTTGCACAGGGCTCAAGCAGAGCGAAGATTTGATCTTGTCACCCTCCTACGATCTAATTCAAGACTGTGGACTGTCAGTGACTGATTGTGGCACAAAGCATCAAACTCCACACTTACCTGACAACAGCTTCCTTCTCGCTGCCCCTATAAATACTGACTAGCCTAGTTGCAGATTATGCCCTATCTGCCAAACACTTATGCTTTTCCTCCTCTTTCTCCCCTCTTCTTTTTTCCCTTCCCATGACATACACATTTGCCTCTCTCCTCACATACAAGAGTTATCCGTCGCTTTGGAAGAAAGTCTTGCAGGAGGAATATGATACTCTTCAACATCTCACCGGTAATGTTCTCTGACAATTCATACAGCATCTGCCTGTAACAAAGATACAGTGAGACATAAGTAGAACAGAAGACCGTGTAGAAACAAAATAGCAATCTGAGAATAAAAAATGGGAAGGGAAGCATTATGGCATAGATGATTGTAATGAAGAGAATCCCACTGCAAGCTTACCTGTATGGAGACACTCTTCCCTTCTCATGCAGACATTCTTGCACTTTCTCTTTGGTATAACCAAGTTTCCTGAGCAAGGAGTGACATTTAATTCTGTATAAGAGTTCAGCTACTAGGAAAGTATCTTCCTCATTCAGATATTCTTCAGCCATAAGAAGATGAAAGATGTCCGCTGCTGACTTCACACTTTCTAGTTTTTTGAACGTGAGCAAGTCAGTACAGAGGAATTTCAAAGCTGCTACATCTTCAGCCACTAGATTTTCATCAATAAATAGAAGCTGCTGACGGAACTTCAAGCTGATGTCGTCCTCCATGTTGCTGAAACCAACAGTCTCTCTCTGCCTGAAAACAGAGAGCAAATGCTAGTAACACTTGAATCTTCAATACAACAATCCTTGTAATAAGATTTCATCCATCAGCTGTTTGGAAACCCTGCAGTCTCTTCAGAAGAAGTTTCCTTTGAAAGAAATTTGAAACTTACTTCCTTCTCCAAAGACAAGACTACAACAAAGACCCGATTTGACAGAAGCTCTGAATAACCCAATCCAAATTTGAAGTTATCTCTCAGTTGTTTTTAATGTAGGAAGAGTGCCTGCAGTAATTAATTACAACTGTCAGTGGAGAGAGTACAGTGATTCACATACTTTCCTTGATCTACAGTCTGAGGGCTCATTCTTCTTTGTCTTTCTCTGTTATAAGCCTGACCCTCAAGCTGAAGCTGTGGGATATCCATTCGCTCCCAGTCATACCAGGCTACCAGACTGCGTTTCACATTTGGCATACGAAAACCCTAAAGCCTCCCCTATCAGTAAATGTCAACTAAAACATACTAGCACTCACTCTAAATAGGGTCCGCACAAGCGACTCAGGCTTACGAAGTTTAGAAGACACTGATCATCCATCCACTACACCAACCTCTTCCATGTAGCCTAGACAATTCCTTTCTGCTTCTGGAAGGTTCTACAGGTAAAAACAGTGTCTTCAGCTCAAATGAATGGGCAAGTAGCTCTTTAATCTTTTGTTTAGAGCAGCTGGAAGCAGCAAAGCTTTCTACATGAGGGAGCACAAGAAAAAGAAAAATCAGAGAAGCGGAATAAGGACAGAACCCCTGAATCCAAAGCCTCAAGCATCTGGTAGTACAGCTCAGCAGATAAACCACAGATAAACCAGGGGACATCATGGCACATGGGAGCACAGAGAATAGACTGCTGCATCACACTCAGTGGCAGACTGAAATATAATCCCCAAATCCAGATGGCAAATTAGGAAACAGGATTTGACAGAAACTAGGAATCCTGAATCATCCCACCCCTAAATCACAGGTCAGAGCCAGGGCAAAACAAGAGAAAAGGTCAGATTGCTTTATCCTGTGTTCAAACTTACTTTCCCATAGGTCAATAATTGTTCTTCACGTTACTTCACTCCCTATATGAAATCTTGTATTGTGACACACTCTCCACTTAAGCTATCAAAAACGTTCAGATCTTAGCCAGTTACCTGCACACAGAAATTATATCACTTGACAGTATATCACTTTAAATTAATTTAGGATTTAAAGTAGCTTTTAGCTATCTAGATGCTTCAATCAACTAGATTTAGCAAAATTACATAGGTTAAACTAATTCCTGACTAACAAACCTGTAGAATCCAAGTTAAAATTGAATTATGACAATTCAGAATTTAGAGTTGATGACTTCAACTAAGTTACAGAATAATCACTTGAAGAGAACAGGGGCAATTTGTGTCTACACCAGGTGTACACAATCATTTAATCAGCAAATCAAACTTTCATATCGTTTTCAAGTCTGGGTTGCTGCCATTCCTGGAAACCTTTTTACACTGCAAAAATTTCCTGCTTGAGTTTGGAATATCCTCGGGACCTCTCCGCACATGCTGCATTTACCAGCTGCCTGTAACCTCTCTTCTCCACCTCTGTATTGAGGGGCAGGCTGGCTGAGCTGGACCTCTCTCCCAGCACTACAATATCGCCTCGCTACCTTCTCGTCTACTGCTCAGCTTTCTGCTGCAGTGATTTTAGAACCCTGTACCACTTCACGCGTTTTACAGACCATTTATAAAATACCATGGTAAAAAGCAAGTGTCGTATAGCAAAGAAAGAAATGGAGCAAACAACCCCTATTCCAGTAAAACACTCAGCACGAAGAATGCCCGCAGCCCCACAAGCAAGGGAAGCATTCAGCTCCAGCCCAGCGGACAGTCCAGAGGCAGACACGATACTGGAAGGAAAGAGACTTTAGGCTCACGAACTCGGCAGATGATGTCTTCCTTCGTTTGCTCTCCACTGCAGGCCCCTTTTCTCACCTCTTACACGAATTCCGATCCCGTCCCATCTCCCGGCAGCTAGTCCATGAGAAGCATCGAGCGCGCCCCAAGTTATCCCCACCCACTTATTAGCCCGCGGTACGTGCCCATATGGAGTCCGGCTTCCGGAAGGGCGCAACCTTGCGGCCCGCGGAAGCCGGAAACGGCCGCTCTAACAGCCCGAGGCCGTACCCAGAGAAGACGGCGTTCTCCGTGGCGGGAGTGGATGGGAGACCAAGGCCATCTGGGGAAGGTGTTGAGGGCACATCCGCGGAGCGCGACAACCTCTACCGGGGGGCGGGGTCCCACGAAGCCCGGTGGTATCCCGGGGGGATCGGCCCAGGACCAGGAAGCGGCCACGCGGGACCGGGCCTCCTCACCGGCCGAGCCCGGACTGGGGCGTTCCCTCAGGGCTTGGGAACATCCTAGCCGTCCCCCTGGCCGAGCCACTTAGGAAAAAAACAACCGCCACCGCTCTCAGGACGAAACAAAAGAAGTGACCAGGAACTCTTTGCTGCCAAGACATTTTAAAGCAGGCCCCATCGTAAAAAAAGCCCCAAACGTTTCTGGCAGATTTCTGCCCCCCGCAACTGACAAGAAGCTTCAGTTGTGCTTGTGGGAAAAGGCTCCAATGCCGTTTTTATGCAGGTCTGTCCCCTCCATACCCCTGCTCCAGTTGGGGGAGAAAGTGAAACGCAGGCACGCCCTGCCTAGTGCAGGCTCAGAACCTCTGGTGATACTTGGATCCTCCCTTTGCCCTCCGGTCAGTGGAACTAGAATAGTACCTGTCTACTTGTTCATGCCCACGAGCTGCCGTCCAACACACAAACAATGGCTGAGTTAGCTGTTGAAACTAAAACATTTGCAGTCCTTTACTCAGCTCATTTTTATGGAGCTGCAGAATTTCACAGCCAAATTTAATAGGTGCCTACAAGATGAGCTGACTGAGAATATCAAGAATTATTCTGTGGTCTAGAGGGAGACAATCAGTCTGGCTGCATGCAGAAATTTTCTTCTGAAAATCAGCTTAAAATCCAGCATTTATAATTTACTACTAAAATACTAACAAGCACCAATTTCACTAAACATGAATTTCACTAAATCATGATGCTATTTTAGTAATGGCACAGGTTCAAATCACATTTCCTACAATGTTTCTATAAAACACTGATAATCCATTTTCAGAGTAATGCAAATTTGAAAATATAGCATGTACAGAAAGGCACAACCCACAAAAACATAATTCCTAAGAGACTTTCAGTCTCTTATTGATTCTAACACCAGAACTGAAAAAAGGACATTCTCCAAACCATACACAGAGAAGCTGTAAAATAATTCAGTACAGGAGATACAGTATAAATGGAACATAGACAGATACACTGCAATCATCCACACATGGCAGCTTCTCAGCAATGTCAATCACCCTGCACGTCAGAAATGTAAAACTCTGGGTATCAGGAAAGAATTACCGGAAACTGTGATAAAAAGTTTCTCTGACTCATGTGTCTGTTACAGGAGTAACTGTTAATTCTTATGCAGAGTTGAATGGGGAGGTAAGACATAGAGCATGCCCCACCTACAACTGTCAATACCATAAACCTCCTCTTGTGATATGTAATGGCACAGAGTAAAGTGGATTTATGGTTCAGTCACATCGACATCTATCATCTGCCAATACACATAGCACACACAGAAGTAGAAGAAATATCTATTTCTGTTATCAGAAAGGAAAACTGAAACCCAATGCCATGGATCCATGAGTCTGACAGCCTTTTTCCAAGCACTGACAAAGCAGGACCAGAGGACTGGCTTGTTTTATTTTGTTCAATGGCAGGTTCTGAAAACTTTTTGGCAGCCCATGACCATGAAATTTCACCAGCATGTCACTTTTTTATGTTCCTGTGCTACCACCCTGAACTCAGAAGGAATTCATGTTTTTTTCCCTTTTCTTTTGGCTACTGAATGGAAGTATGACATCATTCAAACACTCTATCTGCAATACACATGCAACTTGATGCAAACCAGGTCCTGCATCCAGTCACTTTCCAGACTCAAATTTTGGGTGCACAACATAGTAAGGACAGTCCCTGTCATGTATGGAGGGACACAAAAAGCTATGGGAGAAGCGACAGACAACTGGCATCACAAAATTCCTGCATGTTTCATAAATACTGACTTCAGAGATACTTTTCATTATGGAGCAAGTACAGGGAATCAATCTACCCACAACCTGCTCTTGAAAGAGGTGGCAATATTGCTTAGATGAACGATTACAGAATAAGCACTGCTACGGTTTAAGAATCTGAGGGACAAGACAACAGTGTAGAAAATCAGTATGACATCCATGAATGCTACACAATACATGACATCCCCACAACTCTCTTGCTCATTACAGGGCTGTGGTCACTTCCCACCCAAGCAGCCAGGGTCCCTCTTTCACTGCCAAGGGTTATTTACAGGCGCCACTACAGTTTTCAAAACAGTGTTTGTCATTCCTTTAGGAAGGGGACATGGGCTTTACTTACCATGTCATACTAAGGTGAAGAACGTACACTTCATGACTCTCAAGCCACACCTACGCTATCACAAAACTATTAGAAACATAATATATCCTATCACTAATATTTTAAGTAGATAGTTGTATTAACATTACTTTAAAAACTCCAGACCAACCAACCCACAAAACCGCAACGCATTGTTAGATCCAGTAAGGATAGCCACCCTTAATTCTTACTTCCTTCCTCCCTTTTCTCCTGTTTTCTTCTTTTTCCTTCCAATGGTATGTTGTATTTACTGATGTAAGCGGAGTGATGCTGTAAATGTACTGATGCTGTATTTTTCCTCCAAATCTTCTCTTCCCTACTTGTTCGTCTCTTGATTATCCCTACCATTCCCCTTCTTGTTCCTGCTTGAAATTTCCGTATTTCTTTCCCTCATCTCTGCCTCCTCTTGGTTCCATCTCCCTGCTTTTGGTTGTCTATAAGGCAGCAGAAGTGCTTGCTGATCACATGCAAAAGCTAGTAAGGGAAATGTGAAAAAGTGAAGTTAATTTGTGGAAGAAATATTAACATCACATATATATGTATATATGAATATATGTAAAAATCGAGGAATTGCACCTTATTTCTACATCCAGAGAAAACAAATTTGCTTAATTTACCAGCCACTACAGAAAATATCTTCTAAGATTTCATATCTGTCATTTTATCATCTTCCTCTTACCCCATAAGACATGAGCAAGGTCAAGTTCTGAAGTTAAGCTTGTACTTTATTGTAACATGGTCAGTTATTAAATATTCAGGGCTAGAAATGAATGCTAATTTTATTATCCACCACATAGAATACAGACCCTTCTGCTGATGCAGTGCAGTTAAGTTCTCTACTTGAGTACGTGAAATACATATGAACGTAATTTTAAGACACAAAGTATATTTAAAGCCACAAGCAATATGGCACCAGTTTTTGAAAAGGACCAGTTCAATAGATCCTTTCGTATAAGACAGTAAACTGAAAGGAAGACCTCTAACCTTTCCCCATCCCACTATGATACATTTATTTCCGCATGTGTAACAGTGAAATTGGATTTAGTTATTTTACTGTAACATAGAGAACAAGCTTATAGAGAATGTCTGAATTTTGCAAAGGAAAAACCTTTCTATTTTTCCTCTTATGCCTGTGCCTACATAAAATGTTAGTAACATAAATAACACATGTAGCCATAGTTTAAAATAGAATTTTGAGCTGCACTTCCCAATTCAAACCCATTAAAAGTTTCCATATATTTCTATTACAGACGACACTATAGCGTATGAAGTGGAAAGAGAAAAGTATGGAATGCATAGGCTAGCAATACAGGTGAATTATTTTTCTAAATTGTGCAAAAATTTCTTCTCATCACAACCATGTATTTAACTGTCTAGAGTTAGCATGCAAATAAAACTGAATAGAAAACTACAAAAAGATAACAAGTGAAGATTTAATCACAATTATATAAACTGTATTTTATATTTTATACAAAGTTGTACATTAATATAAATAAATACATATTTTTATCTTAACAATTTATATGTATAATTAAAAACTGTAAGTTCTTGTTCAGTGGGGGTGTCATCTTCATATACTCTTGACAATTCTCAATCAGCAGTTTAGGAACCTCTTAGGCCAGGAAGAGACTGGGTCTACACCACATAACAAGTTTTAGACTTTGGTATCTACTCTTTGCTAAGAAAAAGGTGATTTTTACTTTCAATTATAGAAGCTACTTGAAAACTCATTTGTGGGTTTTTCCTCCTGAAGGAAACTTAAGAAGCCTGTTCCGTTTAGGTGGGTTTTTTTTTTTAAAGTTAATAAAATTTATGTCAAGCCAACAACTAAGTAGTGTAACATAATATCAAGGAATATAAAATGTCCCTGCTACCAGAGTTAAATTTACTGGCCAAACCCTCCTAATTATTATCAATATACTAATGCATATTGATAGCATACAATGTATAGCATCAATAGGCTATCTGTCTGTTGGACTTGGTCTGTGAAAGCACTGTTGGTGAAGTTATACATGTAAGCACACCTGCTTTTTGCTGAAATCAAATTAAAAAAAAAAAAAATCTTTGCTGTATATTTACTCAAAGTAGCAGCATATACTGTATTAGCAAAACCCCCTTTCCCTTCTGCTTCAATGAAGCACATGCCAGAAGGATGTATAGTGTGATTATACCAGAAACCAAGCAAGGCATGCCAAGGCCTCAATTTTTTTTTTCCTGGACAGGAAACTGTATTAGGAGTATTAAAAGTTTGCAAGTGGCCTACTTTAGTAGGGAAGAGAATGCCATAAATTCAGTAGCAATAAACTTCAATGTTAACAGCATAACAAGCAGGTTAACTAGTTATGGCAATTTTCACTCATGTCTTTCAGAACAATAGCAACTTCGTGAGTATGTGTGGGATAAATCAATTAGTAAAGTCATATCATTTTTTATAAGCAAAAGCAGTGAGGGTAGGGTGTTTAGTTTAATCTAGTCTTAAGAGCCAATGGTGCTATGTGACATTTAGGTTCAAATGTGGTAAAATGTACAACTATGCCTGATGCAACAAGTGTGATCATGTTTCAGCTTCCACAAACATAGTTAGGCCAAAACATGGCAGACTGCCTCATTTATTAACATACAACTTGTGTGCTGTGCAAGAACTGACAACAGAGGTTTCAGGGCGAATCACAACCTCTAATGCATCTGGTAATGTGAGTCCAAATTATTTAAAACATCGTCTCTCTGCTCCTTCTGCTTTTCTAGTGTCTGTGGAGGCATGCAAGCCAGAACTTGTTAATGAAGAACTGGCGTTGCTGGGTAGGCATTCTTTCCTGAATGTCTTTTCCATTAGTAGGTGCTGGGGAAAATACCCAGTGAATTTCACTGGCTTGTGTTTAGTTTAAGCATCAACAGAAGAATCTAGTCAGTGCACTGCTAATATATATGCTAAAAAACAACCAATGAAACAATAAAACCACAAAACCCCAGAAAACCCAACAGCTACACAGTTCAGAGCTCTTTCCATCCCATTTACCTGTTGTACTTGGTTGCAAGATCTGCTGCAGTGCTATAGGAAAGCTGCCATTCTCATTCAAGGTTTCAGAAGCTTCTGTATTAAAATATAAAATCTAGTGCCTCAACACAGCAAGATGCTTCTAAATCCCTGGGTTTGGAAGCAACAGGCACTTCAGATATACATGCAGTAAGTAAAAGAATGCATGAAACTGTCTGGATCATAATAAGTGTTTCTCATTAGCCACTCCAAACATGTCCTTTCCAACAGCAGTTACGTGGGAGGAAAAAAAAGTTTCTTCCTCAGTGTGTGCTGGAGAAGAAGTGAGTATTGTTGGCCTGGGTCAGTGGTCTTATTCCATTCATAAACTCTTCTGTTCAGTTCCGTGTGGATATCTAATATAGACAGTTTCCTGCAGTAACAAAAGTAAAAGCTTTCTATTAGAGAATGAAGCAAGACACCATTTAAGGATCCACAGGAGAGAGGACTGTAGCCTCAGCAAGGACAAAATTCCACATTTAAGTCTTTATTGCAGAAGTTACACCTTTAAAACCAGAGGCTGAATGTGCATTTTAGAGACAAACTATTACAACCCAAATTGTTCTTGTGATATTCGTTATGGTGACCTGATGATCTGCGATTTCATTACAAAGTTTATGGTTTGTAAAATTGCAGTAAATGTTAACTCCACAATTACCTTGAAAAATAGTTGTTAGCTCCCTGGCAGATCAACTGTACAAAGAAAAGCTAGCACTCTAGTGGCTACCTGAGCAGAGGGCTAATTAGATCTAAAGAAAGGACAAAATCCTTCCTTCTTAACTGCCTTTAACTTAGGCACTGACTGTTTATATTTGCAAGCAGAGCCACAGCCCTTCTTAATGATAAAAGGCCATTCTTTATTTCACAGAATCCTCGTGTGTGCCTTGTTATCTTGGGGAAGGAAGATTTCTAATCCTGTCTAAAGCACTGACATGTGTTACCCAGGACAGGTCCTTCCCTTCTCACTCTGCAAGCTCCAAGTACTCCACAGAATTGGAAACTTCATTCCTACTACCTTCCCGTGCCATTGTTCCAGGATCTGGTATTATTGTCTATTAACCTTCAACACAGCATAAAGACACTTTTCAAGACCAGATGGGATGAAACTTAAGGTTTCTCTCTCTAGGACAGCAGGCTGTCACAGGAAAAGGGTTTCTTTTTCCTTATTTATTTTTTTTTAAATTTACCTTTTATGTGGATTGCGGAGTAGCTCAGCCAGACAACGCAGATAGTATGAGGATGAACTTTGAGATTTCTGTAATGTAGACACATCCACTTTGCAGTGACTCCAAAAGATGTCTGCTACTTGGGGGATAGTGAATTTCCAAGGGCTTTTTGAATTACCAACGAGTCTCTCATTCCCATCTACTTCCAACAGACTAGTACATTCCTGCTCATTTTCTGGCACAATGTAGCTCTGAATAAAAAAAAGCTTTGGTTTTCCTAGGAGTTCAGGACAGGAGTCTGCTGTAAAGTACTTCTTTATTTGTTCCAAAGGGAATCCAGAAAATGTATGGTCTGTACAGAAGATGCTCTGAGGACTTCCACGGCTGACCAATATGCAAATGAAGCTGTCACAATTTCTGTGCTTCTGCCACCTGGCAACTTCAAGCAATGTTTGATTCATGGTATTCATATTTAAGTATCTGTGACAGCAAACGTCATAGCCTAAGCCTCTGAAGGTCTCGTCTAATACATCTGAAAAAAACAAGATGGAATTAAATCACAGTACATGAAGGCTCCATTTCAACTGTCTTAAACTACAGTATTTACAGTATTTCACTTTTGGAAATAAGATTTTTAATCACAGTAATAAAAAAAATCAGGACTACTTGATGTTGATCACAGTATATTACGTACTTATATGCTATATACATGCTGTCTTTAATATGAGTTACGTGCTTCATGACAGCAAAGATGCTATTATTGGTCATACAATCTGTTCCAAATTTTACAGACACTTGCATGCTTTCATTTAGAGGCGGTATCCTGAGTTCCTTGGGGACTCAAAATATCAGGCAACAGAAAATGTTTAAAAAATTCTTCACACAGAACATCTTTGAAATGGTAAAGAGTGATCTGGATAGCATGGGAAGTCTGTTTCACCTTTTAACTTGTCAAAATTCCTCTGGTTATTATAGAGATTCAGAACTGCATAGGAAAAACAGAGACTCTCATCAGTCAGAAAGGAACCTACTGCAGTCCTTTATGCTTCCTATCATACAAAATGGACTTTAAGTGATGGGCTCCAGGTGCAGAATTGACATTTGAGTCTTAACTGTGACAGAATGGCATATAAAGGGGAAAAGAAGCTGAACAATGACCCCTTTCAAAAATACGTGTTAAAAATTAAAACTGTAAATAGCCGAAAGTTATGATTTCACTCTACTGTATTTGTGTTAATCTGCGCTGCAGGACAATGTGCTATGCTCTGAATAATTAATTTGTATGTTTATTAATATGGGCATGAAACCAAATACGTGGTGGTTAAACACAAAGGCATTAGAAAAGTCTTCACAGAACCACAAGCTACTACAACTCACATCTGTAGCTCCATAACTTTAGTATAAACAGCATATACATTGCCCAGGCACAGTTTCTAATGTAACAGGAAGTATCAAGTGCCATGATTATGCAAAATGCCTTACAGACACAGGAAGCTAGACTGCTCCTTGTCTTCAGAAATTTATTAATCTTGAATTAGCAGAGGCTATTTCAGAGGGAACTGGCAGCCGAACAGTTGTTCTACCACACTGTTCTCAAAATGCCCATAGTGAAAACAGGGAACAGAACTTGAAAGTTTCCTCAGCAAAATACAGCGTAAACTCTATGCTACAGTGAAGTGATAAACAGAAACCATAGTTTAAAGCTAATTCTGTTGGTTTGATTGTATTTTTTTTAGTAGTTAAAAAATTTTCCAGAATTTTTATTTGAAAATAGAAGGGATCCTCCCTCTATTTTAGGCAACAAAACATGCTCTCAAAATTCAGGTGGGAGAATAAATATTAACACTGTTTAGCAGCATATAATCCATTGGAGGGCACTAGTACACAAGCAAAATGTAAGCACAAGGCAAGCTTCTCCTACAATTCATCTCAATAGCGTGCTGAGATACGGGACATGCACACAATGATAAAAAACTTGGTGTCACCTTACATCATGTACACACTCCTACGTGTCCCAATTAAAAAAAATGAAACCCCCAAAATTTAGAGCTTACCTCAGTTTAACAAATCATACAGCAATTTTACTTTAAGGCGGGAAAAAACACAGCATTACATGGCAAACTGAGATCAGAAAACATCTGTTTCTTCAACAGTAATCATTATTGGGACAAACCTCCACTACCTTTTGAGCATTTCCAGTCTACATAAAAAAATACCCTTTTCTCCTCTTGTTTACAACTTAAGGATAAAATATGGAGTAGCTATTTACAAAACAGCAGGACTCTATTGACAAAACAATGCGCATTTCAATGTGAATGTCATTAGCATCTAATGAATTCACATTGTTTACACTGGGTATTTTCAATTTTTGTAATCCTTGATCCTACAGTATCTATTCTTGGTTCGGCTTCCTCTGACCATGTAAGCTTGTGAAGAGCACATGCATTGATTTTTTTTATTTTGTGCACACCTTTGTATTTAGTAGCAATTACTGTGACAAATTACTGTATGTACAGTATATTGCCTGTGCAAAAGATCTGTGCCTCCTAAGGGAGAGTAGACCTAAATTTATGTATCTATGACTACAAACTTCCTGTTTACTCCAGTGTACATGCCTTACCTGCTTTTATACTCAGACCTGTAAAAAACTCTTGCTCAATAAATCAGGTGAGCAGGTGTGTTCATATGCCATTAGAGACAACAAGGCTATTTTCACATCTCATGTTTTCTTTAGCTCTCCACACTGGAATTTCTCTACCAATCCTTATTGTTTTCAAGAAACACAACTCCAAGTAACAGGTAATTATTTTTGGTACTGGAGCAGACTATCATGCTACCTTCCAGATTAAGACTGCCTAATAAACTTCTTGCATCAAAAAGGTCATTTATTCTCTAAAACTACCATGAAAGAAAGAAGAATAGGAAAGTAAAAAAGCAGTCAACAGCACAGAGCAGAATGTTTGATAGGAAGAACCACCCCCACCCAGACTTTCAGTCCTCAGCAGGCCATCTTTGTTATATTTTCTTTCTATGGCAAATTCAGCACGTTTGTATTTTTAGTAGAAGTGAAGAAATTATTTAGATTGAAGAATTTAGTTTCTGCATTCAGCAACTGCATCCTTGTTGTGTGGGTGGGTGTTTGGGGTTTTTTTGTTGTTTTGTGGGTTTGTTTTGTTGTTGTTTTTTCCTTCTCTTTGGCCAGAGGATATTGATAACTTGGTAAGACAGACCAAAATCAAATCCCAAGGATGCCTCCCAATTGCATGTAACTGAGTTAAGTGACCGCCTCGCCCCTCTTCTCCATGCACAGTGGGAGTGTGAATCAATTCTATCTCATGTTACCCTAACAGCAAAATAAGTGTCTTCTATCATTTACCTAAAATGCTACTGTCAAGCAAACAGATTTTACTTTCTGTGTCTGTGCTCTGAACCTGCTCCTCTTCAACAATTACATCAACAATTCTAAGTGGACCATTAGTTTTAAGAAAGAGAAAAGATATGCTCACATACCCTCTTCTTCCCCTACATCTTCCAACCTATTAAAGAACTGACTGCAACTACTTAATTTTTACTTTTAGCCTCAGGTGTTCCAATTAGGGTAGGCTTCCCCCCACCCTTATGCAAGAATTGGATTTTTTTCCCAATTCTACAAAAGCAATCAGGAAAAACCGTCATTTTAACCATGACACTGATTACCTTGACTTCTACATGTAATTTGCATTGCATGACTTCTACATGCTAACTAAACCAAGAGGGAAGAAAGAAAAATTCCTCTTTCTATAAAACTACAGTGACAGTTTCAGTTAAACTGTGCAAGATTTAAGAGAAGGCAACATTCATTATTAAAAAAGGACTTTCATTAATAAACGCCTTCAGCTGTCTGATATTATTACACTTCAAATCTGCAGAGATTTGGTTTTGGTTTTGTTGACAGGTGGAAAACACTATATTTACTATCACTGCCAACAACCTACTATATGACTGTAGTTTAACAATTCCGTTAATCTCTTTCTGAAAATCGTTTATGTCTCCTCCCAAAATTCAGTCTATCTCCTTGTAAGTTCTTCCATTCCAAGATTCTGTGCCACAATAACCTCAGGTTGGGCCTTCCAACTCTCTGCTTTAGAAAGCTTTAACCAGAATTGATAGACTAGCTGACTAGGACAACATTACCCTAGTTTGGCTGGTAAATGTACATCATATTCTTTATACTAAATTGTTCTAAATATTCTAATTATCTACAAGTAACAAGATAAGGAACTTCAAATTCCAGAGACTTACCTGTGTCATTACCAACACAGTCTATTATCAAGCATATTCCTAAAGGCTGACTTTGCATTCTGTACTGATCATCAAGCACCTGAGGAACATGAAGGACAAGCACCAAGTTAATACGTCACTCTCTCAACTATCAGACTTGATTATTTTCTGAAATTCAACCCCAGATCCATTCAATTACACTCTGTTGTTTTTCTATAGAATAGCTAGCAGAAGTCTATTTGCTGGGATGTAATGTCTTATCTACACAACAAAACAAAAAAATAATGAGGCATGGACTAATAAGTTTTGCCTAGTTCTAGTACAGGCCTCATTTTTGCATCCTTGTGTTATGCAACCGTACCAGAAATGAGAGAACCAAGTTTGAGACTGCACCTTAACTCTGGACAGATCTTAAAATGCCTAACAAACCAAAGTACCCCAAACAAAACCCCAAAACCTAAAACAGGTGAAAGGGCTTTTTAAAAACCTGGATTATGACAGCAATGATCCCTCTATAGTACTTCCAAATTCTTCAAGTGTAACTACTATTGAGGTGTTAGGAGCTCTAAGCTTCATATTGACAACACCATAAATGCAGAGAACTTCTGTGATCTTCAGTTATTCAAGCAGGCACTGCTCATCAGAACAACACTTACTTCCTTATTTAGTGGAACAACCACCTTGTTTCTAAATAATCTGATTTCAGTCTATTTGCTACAGGTAACTTTCTAGTTCCTAGCCTACAGAAGAGCTAGTGAAAACAGCAGTAGTCCATTCTTATCATTAATACCCAAAGCTATCTGTCTTTTACCTGGAGAGCAAGGGGTGGGGAGAGAATAAAGAACATTTACTACAGGCAAAGAAGCTCTGCTATTGCCCCTGTAGGTGGCAAGACATCTGATTTCCAACAAGATTTGACTTAACATCCACTAATACATCATATGTTTTATAAACGGCTGTAGTTTTGTATGCTGCTGCTTCCATTTTATATTAAAAATATATTCTGCAACAGCACTTCACAGAACCTGTTTATGTCTGAGGGAGATACAGATGTACACATCCTCCTGGTTGCACACAATTAAGGGAAGTCTCAAAATGAAACATGAAGAAAATGCAAGTAAACACCTGAATAGGTTTTTATTATATTTATATAATATATGTATGCACAAGCACATACCTTATGTGACACTGGCCCCGATTCCTGAATGGATGTGTGGACTGGTTCTGCTGCAGTTAAAACATACAGAAGTATGTAGGCACCAGTAACATTTCTTTGACACCAAATTCAATTAAATAGGAACCTATCTTCAGATTCACCTAAGTTCTCACTCATCTAGGCCTCTTAGTTTCCATGTATGCTACTGAAGTTGAAACAACTCTCAATTTTTCACCTCTGAAAAGTTATTTGGATTGCATTCTACATTGCTTTTGACTATAATAAGCAAACAATCTCTCCTACACTGAAAGAATTGAACCAACTGCTCTTTTAAAAATCATCGCATTTGAGAGGTATTTCTGGTTTCCCCAAAAAAAAAAAAAACCCACAACACACATGGTAAGAACCTGGTTCTCACTGGACAAATTCCTGGCTGGCCTGGTGGAAAGTCCATCACTGAACTGATGCAAAAGCTTCCTACTTAAGATGTAATGGACAAGCTGCACTACATGGTCTTCCAGAGCTGGCTAGTCAACCTTCTCCATTATTTTATTCTATTAAGAAGTTATGACAGTGGAAGCCCAGAACAATGAAGTTTTCAGATCTGGCAGCACAAGCAAGGAAAATACAAGAGCAAGCAATAAAGTAAGGCTCAGTTTTCAGAAGTAGCAAATACTCTCTGCCCACTGCTGATACTGACTAGATTATCCATAAACACAACTATCAAACAGTCCTTTGATACAATGAAATGCATAGTTTGGCCTTTTTTTTTAGGCTATCAAAATGCAGACAAAATGCTCTTACCGAGAGTAAGACTCTGTCCATTTTGTGTTTTTTCTTTGTTCACATTCTGGATCTAAAATGAAGAAAAATGTGTATTTCCTCCCGTTTCTTAAAGAATTAATAATCATGTATTCCAAAATACAACACAACAGTATTTTTCTTCCTCAATAAAAGGCTATTTTAGACTCACATATATCAGCTAATTAGAATTATGAAATAACAAGTGAAAGAAACCCTACCAAAACCTCAAACAAAAAACCCCAAACCCTTCCTCCTCAGAAAAAAATTATCAGTTTACCATGAACAGCACTTAATTCCTAAAGTTGTAAAACAAAACAACCCTCCAAAGATGTGAATTTGATTTCCTGTAGAGCATCAGGGAGGAACCTTCAGTGAATTAGAAAGGAAATGATAACAATATTATTACATTATGGAAAGTCAATGCAAACTTCCATTAGTAGTCTGGAAAACAAAGCTGTAATGGCTTTGCTAGAAAAGACAAATTCACAGAAACATAGAATCACAGAATGTGTTAGGTTGGAAGGGACCTGTAACGGTCATCCAGTTCAGCCCCCTGCAGTAAGCAGGGCTGCCTTTAACTAGGTCAGGATGCTCAGAGCCTCATCAAGCCTGTTCTTGCATGCCTCCAGGGACATGGGACTTCCACCACCTTTCTGAGCAACATGTTCCAGTGTTTCACCACCCTCACTCATGGTGATAAATGTCTCCCTACTGTCTAATCTAAACCTACACTCTTTAAAAGCATTGCCCCTCTACTGTCTTGTATGTAAGCTTTATACAAACATATTTACGAAATTCAGAAAAATCTCATAAAATTAATGTAACAAGGCTAAAGTCTTTATTAAGGTCATAGTATTACAATATCAGACCTAACCCAAATAGAAAAATTCCGCATGCAATAGCATTTGATGACTTGACATAATGAGATACCTCATTAAAATGAGATTAAAACACACACCAAAAAAAAACCAAACTGAAAAACACTCCTTAAAAAGTCATAATGTTCAGCCTCCAAAGCTAAAAAGCTAATTTCCCTGCAAAGTCTAGAAATACAGCTTAACATGTTTTGCAAAGAATAGTCAAAGCAAAACTTTTCAGTCCCCGTAACAGTAGAAAAAAAACTTTCAAGAACCAGATTTTATATGACCAACTAGTACGAAAAAATTCACAGCTCTTTAAAGGGGATCTTTCTCAGTCAGAAGATTTAAATCAGACCATAAACACAGCAAGTAACAAGAATAAGGGAAGTAAACCTAGTAGTATTTTAGTTACTAGCAACCTCTCATTCCTTAGGTTCTGCAAAAATGAATCCCTTTTCAATCTCTGGCAATATTTAGAAATAGAGGATCTGTCTGGTTTATTGTATACTTACCCCTGAATTATAAGGAGGATCAATCAGACTGAGATTAGGGAGAGATGCCTGAAGTGCATTTACATATACTGGCTGAGAATGAACGGAGGGCATTAAAGCTGAAAATTTAACAGAAACACACAGAGAAACAAACCATGATGTATCAACTGTTTTAAAAGCCTCAATCTGTGAAGCATGCAAATACTGACTTGTAACTCCCAATTTTATCTTCAGTAAGAGCACATCTAATACTTTCTATCAAGAGTAAACAATGCAAAAATAGCATCTTACCTTCATGTTTGTACTTCTGAATCTTCCTAATCAGGTCTATCCTGTGAATATTTTGAAAACATTCTTCTATCAAGTCCAGTTGATTAGGAGCCACCAGGTTTAGTTTCTCCAGGTCAATCACAAGTGCAAGAAAACTCTAGAATAGCAACAGGAATCCAAACAGTCATATCAGTAATATGTTCTTTATCAGTAACACAACAACCCAGAAAATAACGTAAAGAGGTCACAAAGGTTCTACATTCAAGAAATAGAGGCATTACCTTTTGAAACAGTAATGAAATTATCTGGAAGATATAAGAATATCACCTCACATGCCACAAAGCAAGAGGTAAGAAAAGCTCTGGGAAGTTTGCAGGACCTCTTTTTCTGTCTTTAACCAAAGAAAAAAAGAAAAAACCTCAAATGAAAGACCACAGCAATCTTCAGTCTTCTATGCAGAGTGGGCAACTTTTTCTAAACACTCTCTAATGAGCCTCTGCTTTCTCACAGCATTTAAAATAAATATGCAGAATGCAAATGTTACAGAGGAAGACCCAATTAAAATTGTTCTTTCATAATTGAAACAGAGCACAAGTGTAAAAAGTGATCCTGTAATTCAAGATATATTTCATATACTTATTGGTTTGAGATCCTTCATATATGAACTTTCAGATCAGTAATACCAAAGAAAGATTTTTTTAATGCCTTTTGTCTGTGAGGTTCATGCTAACACCATTCACTACAGCGACTGAAAACCAAACATGATATAGAAGCCACTACTCCTTCTCCACTTCTAGAGTTCATCTACTCATGCCTTACTATCCCTTGCGGTACTGTCTCCCCTCCTTTTCTGTTTAGCTACTTCCCTCTTGTGCTTTAATCTCTCAGTGCTCCAGAGGAGACCAGCAGAAAGACATTACCTTATCTTTTGCCATTTTCATACGAGGTATGTAATCTCTGAGTAGAAAAACAAGGGAACTCACTTCTTCTTTTTCCAAATTCTCATTAATCTCTACCATTAGTACCCTGAAATAAAGTTAAGACATTTCTAAATTATTAACTTTTAGCAAGATTCCCACCCCTGCCCAACTATCCAACTTCTCCCATATTCCAGTCTTAATGTACCATTCCCAGTTAAACAACAGGAAAAAAGCCTGCCCTGCTCCAAGATCCAACTACAAAATAGCTACTCTTGCTCATCAGCAGCTGTGTTACTCAGACTCTAATAGCCACTGCTAGGAAAACATAAGTCTCTTTAATATTTCAATAGATATGAAGTAACAGAATGAAACAGAACATATTTTTTTTACTTAGTAGTAACAGGGGGTTTAGTTCAGTGTGAAGTTAATGCGGGAAAATCTTCCTTACGAGTAGATGTACAAGAAGTATATCTGAAGTCTCTCAAAGAAAATAGCTGGAGCTTCTTAATTTAAACTTCTTAAAACTACAGAGTAAAAAGTAGTAAGAGACAAGTGCCCTGAGAAAAGCTAGACCACAAGGCTATGTGCCCAAAGCAAATTAGAAAAATAAAGTATCTCTAACTAATAATGATTCTCTAAGTGTAATTTCTATCTGCTAATCTAGAACTGTACAAACATAACTGGTTTTATTAATGGATACAAACTCCTCAAAGAAAGATGTTTCTAATGTTATTACTTGTGTAGCACTAAGCTACTAAAGCTTATTTTAGGGACTAACCTTGACACACTCTTTTCACTGAAATTCTAGATACATTGCCCTTTTCTATTTTTCTTTTACTTTCAAAATGTATTTTAAAAGAAACAAAGCACACCTCCCTCCAAAAAAACCCAAACCCATTCCCCCCCTGCCCTTTTTAACTAAAAACAAAATAGAGTAGCCTTGAAATCTGAAATAGCTGTATTACCTGTAATCAGGGACAAGTCTGAGACTTTTGGCAAGGTTAGCTTCCACTGCTGCTTTCTCAGTCTTCAAGATCCTCCTCAGCAAGTCAAACCTCTTAACTCTGTACAACAGCTCAGATAAGCCAAGACAAGATAGTTTTTCCCTCTCATTCAAAGCCAACAAGAGGTCTCTAAGGTTGACAGAGGCCAAGTCAGGAGCAAGGTCTCGGCATAGGAAAACCATCATCTCTTCTTCTTCTTTATCCAATTCTTGTTCAATCTGGTGAATAAGGACAGCTGGTACTTGGCACCTGGTCATCACTTTTCTCACTGTCCCTTTAAAATGGCTGGCCTGGTTTTTAACCAGGAAGACAACACAGCACGAAACCCATGTCTACCATAGCACTGCTCTGGTGTTCGTTCTTAACTAGATGCATTTTTACATAAGCAGTTCTGTGGAAGAAAATGAAGAGGTACTAAATCAGTGATCAGCTGCACAGTTAACTCTCCTATTTCACTTACACCAACGTAGTCAGTCTACTCAGACCTCCTGTTCTGGAGGGGCTCTCCCAGCTGTTCATTACAGAACAAAAAGTACTCAGTAGGTCGTACTATTCAGAAAAATATGAAGCTCTGTTTAAAATAAAATTACCTTAAGTCTGTAAATTCCATAGGAAGTGAAACAAAAGTCATCAGCTTGCTGATGAATGATTTGTCAAGTGTTTCTGGAAATAATAGTTAAGTTCCACTGCAATTTAAGCCTGAAGCTCTGACCTTTACCAAGCAACGCTCATTTCCCCTGCTCACTACCACTTTTTCTACCCTAAAAGTCTCAAGGCATTTTTCAGGAAGAATTTTGGGAGCTAAAGGTAGTATAACCACATAGTGTAGACTGAATCATTTTTAAAAATCCTCAGATATAAGCTCACTGCTCTTAGGCGTGCACTTTGCCTTAAATGAAGTAAAAATAAAGGAAATATTCCCAACATAATACTTAATATTTTAAAACATTAATTATCTATAAATTCAGGCATGTGTGAATTTTATTACTTATTAGCATAAAGTGATTCCAATCTGAGCGAGTTAGTGGGGTTTTAAGGATTCCAAACATACCCCCTCCACACTCAGTAAGATTGAAGAAGCAAAGAAAAAAATTCCAACATTGAATATGCAAATTAGTTAACTCTAAAAGTATATCTGTGTTTCATCATACTGAAAACTGAAATAAAAATTCAAACCTAGAAAAAAGACCACCCTTGTGACTAACAGAGGAGGGTGCTACGCTCAATTTCTGCTGCCACCAAGTATGAAAATTTTACAGTTCTCTGATTCCCATTACCTACATAGAGAAAGGTGAAATGAGCAATGTGAAGACAAATCTTAGTCCTTATGAAGAGTTCAGTCACTGTAGTGCATAGCTTTGTTCAAAACACTTTGAAAAAGCAAAAACCAATTCAACTTCAAAGCCTAATACAAGGAAAGATGCTAGTACACGTGTAACATTTTTTGAAGCACTTTCAATCTTTTGTTATATATTATGGAAGTCACAATAAACAGTGTCACATGTTGAGCCCTTGCATTGAGGGCAAGAGATACTACTCTACAAGTTGTTTTTTTCTTTTTTCATTGCAATGCTGTTTAAATTTAAAAATATACATCCACTTGACTTTCCTCAGAAAGTGAGAGAGTTGTATTTGATTAAACCCCTGGATTGGGTTCCACTGCCCACTAAAACAAGTTCCTACAGCAAACTCTCCTTTATCCATATCTATCCCAGTGAGACATATTTTGTACTGTCAAAGACTACAGCGGCTTTCTTTTCCAACGCTGTTTCTGTTGCACAGTTACAATATCAAGTCATTAGTATTTAAAAAAAAAAAAAAATCACACTGTTAATCTTGCTGATAGCATATCAGAATCATTAGGGAATTGTAACACAAGTAGCTGCTATGACCTCCAGATGCCACCTTGAGAAGCAAAACCAAGCAGGGAGGTTAGGAAGGGCAGCACAAACAAGCTGTAAAATACCATAAACCCACCACATTAGAAGACCCCAGCATTACTCAGCTTATGTACTCCCACGCTTCCATACCGCAGTGTAAATGACATCTAAAGTATATGCAACATAGTCCTCAGAACAGTGAAGCCTCTTCGGCTCAATTTGAGATGCACAGACATTCATCTGTAGCTGACAGTAACAAGGCTGCAGATACCCTGCTTAGTCTCCTATATTCATACTACACAGACTGTGCTAAATGAGAAAACACGCAATCATCTTATTCCTGCTACAGTGCACAACCAGAAAAAAACCCACCACCTATCCTCTCTGATACAGTTGTTTTTCAGAACCCAAAAGGGACAGGCACAAACGCAGTGTTTTCCCTTGTAACATCACACTACTTAGGAACTTCAGAGAATTAAATGCACTGTTTGCTCTAAGAAGTACAACATTTAACCCAAATGTAAACAGCGCAAACAGCAAAAAACCTCATAAATAGTAATGAAACGTTAAACTGCCCCTTTGAAATACTCAAGACCACAGTATTTTTCATACAGGAAGCTGACAAGTGTTGCCCCAACAAACCAAACTGCGTAGACAAAATATTTGTGCTTTTGAACTTGTTCCATTTCATACACCAACCTGCCAACACAGTTGTCCAGCTGGGGTGGAAGGGCAGGGTGGAAAATGTTCAGGCCTCTGATAAGCGGATGAACCCCTCATGCACTGGAATGTGTTTTGTACAGTTTTCTGTCAGAGGAAAAGTAAATTTATTGCTAACTTCTTCTTTTAAATTTTAAATCTAGCATCAAACATTTGTGGGAATTCAACAGAAAGACAAAGATTGCTTTCATGACATAATGCAGTCAGGAAGGGGAAGGCACAAAACAGTATCTCTTAAGAAAGCAACTCCCAGGTACAAGCAGCTGGGATTTTCAAAACAATTTAGGGAAGTCCTATTTATGACTCACTCCAAAGAGTGAGATGGGAATTTAACAACTTTAAGCCATTTTCTGAAATCTCAGATAAACTTAAAAAATAAAACCCCCAACCACCAGTTGATTTTTATCTAATCTTTTAAAACTAGTTAAAAAGAAGAGGCGTTCATTTGTGTGCGGTAGGGAGGAATTTCCTACAGAGTTAAAATTTCAGACATGCAAAATGACCATTTATATTTTAGCTGAAAAATAATCAGCCTTGAAAAAGTACATATGACATTTAATTTTATGAACTTCCTTCATATTAGAGAAATTGCATGATTATAGAAAAACCCTAATCAATACTTCTAGCATCAAAACTCTCTTACCTGTATGCAAGTCTGTCCACAAGAACATTGTAAGACTGGAATCTGACCACTGCCAAATCACTGATGCAGATCCAGCACACATTGGTTTCCATCCAGTATTTTCATACAGTGGTCCAGAGACAAAGTTGATTACATCAGCTCATTTTCTGTTGGACAAATACCAATGTCACAAATTACTGCTGAAGGCTACTTCCTAATTTTAGAGGGGGAGAAAAAACCCAAGGAAAAATTACTTAGGTTCATGCATTAATGTATATGATTTCATTGGTCCAGTAAACCACAAATGATGCTCCAAGTAAAAGGAAAAAACCTGAGCACATAGTGGTTTGTCAGTAACTTTTATTCCCCCAGGGTTCTTAGTGGGGAATGAGTAAAAGCAACATGAATTATGTTTTTTCAGTTTAGGTTACCTGGGCCCTGCAATTACTGAATGTAAATTCTTTACTAAAGAGGAGAGGAAAAACAGCTTGTCTTGAGGAAAGAAAAGTATACATAATCATCAGAGATAAAGTTGCCCCAGCAGCTTGTGTCTTCATCTGCATGTGCAATTTGCCAATACTGCTGTAGGAAAACACAATTTTCCTCTTCAGTTAAACATTTCATTGCAAAGCTCATGTAACAGAATGACGTTTGAAAAAAGAAACCTAAAGTATTACACATTATCATTTACATTCCTGATTTATAAGAAACACAGAATAATTTCAGATAGATGAAACCTAACTGATGACCACCACGACCACCAGATAAAAAGATCACAGAATCACTAGGTTGGAAAAGACCTTTAAGGTCATTGAGTAACCGTTCCTGTCCTATGCTAAACCACATCCCTAAGTATCTCATCTACCCTTTTTTTAAACACATCCAGGGATGGCGACTCAACCACCTCCCTGGGTAGCCTGCTCCACGTCCCAACAATTCTTTCAGTGAGAAATTTTTTTGTAACATCTAATCTGAACCTGCACTGGCACAGTTTAGTGCCATTTCCCCATGACCTATCACCTGTAAGATACTACTGCAAGACCACATTAGTAACATTAGGGGCAGAAGGAGTGAAAGGGGCAGGCTTACACACAGAACACCTCAACCAGGAAAAAACCCAGGCACACTGAAGGGTAAAGGACTGGTGACGGGGAGGGGTGGGGTTAGAGTTTCCTGTAAGTCTCACTATTTTTATAGTTCACTATCACCCCAAATTTTCACAGAGGAAAGGCCCTTCTGGGAAATAGTCTATGGGTCTCTAGAAAGAAAATTACTGATTCTATCGTGACTCATCTATCCTCCTGTCCCCAAAAGGTCTGAGAGAAAACACATCTCAAATACATAGCACTAAAGCACTTTTAAATACAAGTTTCTGGGTTTAGTTAATGTTCAGACTTTCCTGAACAAAGTGTAAGACTCTAAAGCTGATTAACTTCTTAGACAGCAGGGGAAACCACCTTTGTCACAGGCATATTTGTCTAAATCTGCAGTTGCTTTTGACCCTGGGTATTACACTGTAAACAAGGTTCCCCATAAGATTTTTATGGTAAATACCTGAGAATATTAGCAAGCATGTTTACTCCTCAGACTACAAATAATTTCCATTTCACACTAAAACAGACAGAAAACCATCTGTGTGTTCATTAGCTTTTATGGAGCTAATGAAGTTAATTATACTCTTTATTTTTTAAACTATTTCACACTGCCCCCGGTCCATAGAGAATACAATCAAAATCAGGGACAGATTTTTAAATTATTTTTTCCCCTCCAAAAAGCAGGAAATAACATACTACAACTTCACACACAAGGCTTCAGTAACTCCCTGCTGGCATTAACAAGTGAAGGCTGGTATGCATGTACAAGGCTGGAGCAGTTTTACTCTTTGCATGCATTAAATACTTGTTCCCATGATTGCAACACAAATGCTGCATGATATACAAATACCAACATGACTATCCAAGCCAAAGATGAATGTCCCATATTAATGCTAAGTCAATATATCAGGCCACATATTAAGGACAGTCTTCCAGGAGAAGCAGGGAAATGTTTTACATTCCTAACATGTCTACAGTTAGAGCCTCTCGTTTCTGACAGCATTTGTTTCTTGAACGTTTCACAACCATCTTCGCAGATAACGTCAGTGGGTGTAATTCTGATTTGGAAAATGATCATTGTTTCACAAGATGAGCTCATGTGGAAGTCCCTATGGTAGACAGAGGGAGGAGGAGGAGGCTTTGCAGCAAAAGGTAGTAAGCAGCATTTCGTGCTCCCTGCTCTACTTTTTAAAAAGGAATAAAGGCAGTGAAACCACACAAAGATTTTGACTGAGTATTATCTGGTTATTTTTCAAAGGGTTGAATTGTTTGGCGCATGCTCCACGACTTTCACATTCCCCTGTTAAAGAAAGAGGATGTGATACGACATACTTAAGGAAAACAGGGAAATCCCACAGTAACTTCCGTGTTTTTCATTAGTTTATTAAGCTTAGTTTATTCTTGGCATAAACTGGTAGCAACCACGTTAATTTCCATTTAGAGATGCACTAATTTATCTCCCCAGTCCCCATAAAAAACCCAGAAAAAACAACACCGCAGATTAAAATTGGCTTTACCGGAGGCAGTTTTTGCAGATTTCCATGCAACTTTCTAACTACGTCGTTTTACATCGCCCTTGGAAAATGAAGCAAGAGGAAACTCCGCTCTGCAAGATAAAAGTTTCAGACGGATGCGCAGTATCAAGTTTCGCTTCTACTCAAAAGCAAGGTCGAGCTCAGGCCCTACTTGCACCAGAGGCTCCGGCTCTCCGCACCCGGCTCAGCCCACTCCACGGTGAGGATCGGGCCTAGACAGGGAGAAGAGGCCGATCATTGAGCATTGTCGCGTTGTGGCCGCGATACTGAAGGTGCACCGTAGGAAGAAAGGAGTGAGGGAAGAGGGGAAAAGTGTAACGCACCCAAACGCGCCCAGGGAGGTCTCATCTACAGCAGCGAGGCCAGGTCCGGCACTGGGAGTAGGGAGGAGGAGGGGGCGGTACCGGCCTAGCAACAACCTCCGCGGGTGTGGTTTCTAGTATCGCTTCTTTTTCTTTCACATCGCTAAGTCACGCAGAGCAGTTTTCGGTTGTGCCTGCGACGGCTACTGGATTAGCGCTGCGCCTACACAGTAACGCCGCTCAAACCAGCCATTTCCCCTCGCAGAGGGACAAAGGAATTAGTTTTAGCCACCTCACCATCGTTAGAAGCCTACCGAGCTATATTCACTGACTCCTGTGATTTCGTTGTGACTCTAGACGTTAGGTGTCTTGGGAGAAGGCAAGAAGAGGCTTTTTGCTTTATAGTCTGCCTCAGATGAAGCCTGCATTGCTCCCACAAGATGGCGGCGGAGGGGATGTCGCGTCCCGCGCGGAAACTCGCTGGCGCCCTTGGGTGTCAATTGCGCACAAAATGGCTTCCTTTTAGCGGGGTAGCTGATAGCGCTGTGAGGAGGATGGGGCGGCAGTTGGTCTTAAAGTCAGCGTGTAGGCGTTTATGGAATTATGCTTTTTATACTGCTCTTGGTACGAGGCAGACTAAACAACTTTGTATTGGTCCCAGTAGTTATTCAGTGCTTACAGACTGCTTATCAGTGAGCAATTACAGCCTTAGGGGAGTGTGGGCATGTGTTTTTTTAAAGGGGAGTCCTTATTTGTTTCGTGCCTTGCTCTATCACTGAGTTCACTTATAGTAAGAGTAATACTGTACAGGTGTGTTGTGTGCTTCCCATTGTTTTACAGTCTTAAGTAAATTTTAAGTAATGTGCCTATAAACCGGGTGTTGTGATTCCCTTAGTATAAATCAGCAGTGTACCTGAAGCGACTTACTCTGAGGCATTAGTATTGTAGCTGCTCTCCTAAAGGCCTAAAATCTAAAATTCTGGGATGTTTTATCTGCTGAAATAGGCAAAAGCCACTTCACTCCTTGGTGAAATTAGACACATCATATATAACTTCCAGCTCAATGGATTTCAAAGCATTTGCAAAATAGTAATTTTTTCTGCTGCTAAAAATACACTGGGGAAGCACAGCACTCTGGGATAGCGTGCTGTTGTGCAAAGAGTCATGTTGTCTTTGAAACCACAGGGGAAACAGAAGCAGAAAATGATCACCAACACTAGAATTTGGTCAGGTACCAAGCAACTCCTCTGTGTTCTGAAAAATTACCTGTATTCTTACTAAAATTATATGGTCAGGCTCTCACTTAAGTATCAATTGTTTAAGGGTATTGCAGTATCTCTGCTATCAAATACCTGCTGTGAATCAATATGCATGCTTTCTCCGTAAATCTACTCCATACAAACATGTGAAGACTTGTACAGGCTAATAGGTTTGAGAAGATAGCTTACGAAAGATTTTTTTTTAAATGGTTGAATGATTTACCAATTTAACACAGCCACTACATAAGCAAACAGTATATGTTTTTGATTCAATTTTTCCTTAACTTACCTAATTTTTACATGCTTATTGAACAGTTTCTACATTTTTATAAGCGGTATTTATGAGTAGTATGCAAGTTGGTTTTTTTCATTCTCCCCCTCCCCATTTCTACATTGAAATACTGCCTTGTCTTCACTTCTCATGTAAACAGGAAATGTAAATTGGTGTAAATGTAGAACATAGAGCATACCAGCAAGATTAGATGTGATTGAGAAGAGATGACCCTGTATGTTTCAATTTGAAGGGCCTTGGTTGTAAATCTGTGGCTTGGACATAGTTATTGATTCACTTTTACAACAGGCTTGATGTATTTAATTCTTTAGATTCTCCTAGTTATTTAAAACAGAACAAAAAACACCCCCAACATTTAAGAATTTGTCTCCTAAAATACAATGAACTTGTCTTCTACACTATGTACTTCAAAATCAGATTTAGCATGATTCAGGGTGAGTGCATTCCATCTGTATAGATAAGTGGTATATCTAGTTTCATTTTTTATGTATTGGTGTTGCTATTATTTTTAAAAAGGCTAAGACACAAACAAAGACCCTATTTTCAAGGGGTTTTCTTCTCCATTGGAACAATGGTAGAAAGATTATCTGAGTATCAGATTTTCAGATCTCTTTTTGGCCTACAACCGAGGATAGAGAATATGTAGAGCATCTATAAAATCAGTTCCCTGGCATACATGTAAAACAGTTTGGATGAATTGCTGTATGTTTTGATTCCCATGATGAAATCAGTAAACTTAATTGGGGGTCCTGAGTACATTCCTTGTGAAATCCCTTGAATCAAACACTCCTAACTTCAGTTAGCTGCATGTAGAAAATACATTTGAATGGATGTAAAAACTCGATGTAATAAATACAGATCTGACAAAGATCTAATTGCAGGATAGAAGCTTATAGTTTGAGAGCTCAGCAAAGAACATTTTTGTAGGAACGTTTTCAGGACAGGTTTCAAGGCAGGTTAGCAACACACAGGTACAGTCTGCAATTTAAACTGCAGCTGCCTTACATCATTCAGTTACTTCTGTTACACTCCTGAAACAGAACTTCCAAGGCATACAGTTCATACTACAATGTGGTCACTATTGTGTTGTAATCATCTAGCTGCTTTAACTTCTCAGTAACATAAATTTAGAAGATTATGCTAGTGGTGTAAATATTATATGTATTTTTCCAGGTGAACAGCTGTTTGACTACTGATGGAGATGGGGATTTCCACCTACATTTCTGAAAATGGATCATAATCGGTTCTATTTTTCAGAATTTAAGATAGAGGAAGAGCTTCCTGACTGGTATGACAATCATATATGTTCCTCACCTGCAGGTGCCACCACTGTTTGTGACACTGTTCTTTGCACTTTGAAGTATCTCTGCTGGTAGAAGGGCTGTTTTAATGTAATGACAGCCGTTGCTAGGGTTACAGTGGAGACAGACTTGAAGACAGTTCTAATATGTACCAAATACTCCATCCCTGGGCAGGATTAGTATTATAATACCTATAAAAATCTTTATAACTACTGTGTGAATAATAATCATGAGACATTTTTATATTCCACAATATTGGCAAAAGATGTTAATCATAAAATTATGGCAGTTGCTTAGGGCAATGGCTGCTCTCTGGCTGTTAAACCAATGAATGATACCACCTTAGTTCACAAACTCATGAATTTTACCTGAAATGGTCTAGTCTAACAATGAATGTGCCCAGTGTATTTCCTTATGTAGAATATTGGTAAGGCTTCTTATAATCTTCCCTATACATTCCCTATATATGTTTTTCTGAACAACAATCTTAAATTTAATTATCTTAAGAAGTCTAGCCTTGGACGCAGGTAGAAAACAAGCACTGAATACCAGCCTATGAAAACGTCTGTTCTGGGTGGGACTGCCTAAGGGACAATGGGGAAATGCTTTGTGCAATGGATCTTACACAGTAGGTTCTTGATTTGCTTTTTAGGGAATGATGCAACTGGATAGGGAGGCTTGAGAAAGAATTAGGCAAGAAAAGTTTAGAATGTTTGCCCTATGAACACATGCCCTATTGTGCCTTGAGCAATGGCATACGAAGATGACAGACTCCACTGAACAGTACAGCTGTACTCCCACAATAACAGATGTTTATTTGCTCTAAAAATAAAGCTCTGTTGTAATACCACTCAGGTTCTGTGTGAAGATATACATTAAGATAAGTATTTTAGCCATGTTCTGGTAGGGCCTTAATTTTTTTTATTAACCTGCAACTTCTGATGTGATTATTTAAAATTTTCCAGTTCTTCACCATAGAAGTACACTATTTAATTGTCTAGTGGCATTTACAGTTTCTTGTCTAATTTTGCTTTTCTTTTGAAGTGACGTAGATACTCTGTTGTTTGCATTGAAAAATGAGATGGTATATCCTCTTTATCTTGCAGTACTAATAGCATAACAAAATTTAGAAGTGAAGTGGTGTAGGTCTCTTCTGCCAAGTAACAGAACAAGAGGAAACAGCCTCAAGCTGCAGCAAGGAGGTTTAGATTGAACATTTAAAAAAATTTCTTCACAGAAAGGATTACCAAGCACTAGAACAGGCTGCCCAGGGAAGTGGCTGAGTCACTCAGTTCAAAAGACATGTAGAGTTGGCACTTAAGAACGTGATTTAGTGGTGGACTTGGCAGTGCTAAATTAACAGTAGGATGTGATCTTAAAGTTCTTTCCCAACCTAAACAATTCTATGATACTTAGCCAATTTTAATTCCTAGTGCTGCAGAGGACATACACTTCCAACAGGCCCTTTTCTACGTAGTCCTCAGTCTCTTGCATTTTTAAAGCACTCTAAGAGATGTTAGATAATTTAAAGAAAAAAGAGGAAATTTAGAACAAATTATGAAAAGAGACTGGGTGTAAAACTAAAGACATCTGCACTGCTACAAATTTACAACTTAATACACACGGAGAAAGGAAAACAATTGTTCTTTTTACATGTTATGCTTGAGTATATTCAAAGTCATGTTAGGATAAGGTACAGTTACAGCTGAGTGAAATGTTCTACTTAGTAGACATGTCAGCTATGTAATTTTTAAAAATTACAGATATTACAGAGCAGAACATTTTGGTGTATAGTGTCTGCCAAATTAATTTAACTCTTCAGTAAGTTTTAGTATTTTCATGTAATCTGAGGCAGTTTGAGGTACTTCTTAAAGATAATATTTTTATTTAAATGCATAAGAGTGAACAGTATGAAATTATACTTTTAAGAAATGGTGTCACTCATTACCACTTACTAGCAAATAATAATTTTTAGATCTCTAATACAGTTAAGATTTTTCCCTTAAAGACAATACACTGTCTTGATTTCATTTAATAGAATGTTGGCAGGGCTTGGAAGAGGTTGGCTGATAGCTTCTGTTCTGTAAAGGACAGCATAACAAACCCAGGAGCATATGTATGTCTTGTGTTTTCCTCCCCCCCAGATTGAAGTCAGGTAGATTGCTCTGTCTGGTGGGGATTTTTTGACCCTTCCACAAAAGCACAATAGAATAATAGGAGCATGATTTTGCCTGTGAGAGACTTTAATATGCATATTGTAAGTACAGAGTAAGCAGCAGGCTTATGTATGTTTCAGCTCAGTAATTGGTGAGTATTAAGTCATCATACTTCATCTTTAGTGATGGCCACCGCTCTTCTTTGGAGGGAACAGTGTATATTCAATACCAAGAGCTATGACAAAAGCTGCAAATCCCCACTTGAGTCCTCTAGTAAAGACTTCTGTTAAGGTGACAGGTTTTGCAAAGCCACCCATGTATCTCCAGGCTTCATTACTAGAAGAAAAATGAAACCAAAAGAAGAAAACAAGATCAGTGGAGCCACTGTGATAGACATTAACAGGCATGTCTTTGTTCAGGAAAAAAAGATGATGGTATTTCAACCAGATATACATTGGGTCTGTAACAATTTCTATCATTAAAGTATCTTTGAAGTAATGATTGCCACAGTTGAAGTTCTTTAACTCAAACCCTGTATGTATACAGTTTCAGATACAAGTAACCACAAGTAACATAATTCTAGTTACTGAATTACCTCCAAAACCTTATATAATTATTGTATTTTTTTTACTCTGAAACAAAATGAACCCTACCACATGCAGGAGATGGAGTAAGTACAGAGGTTAGTTGCTGTGCTAGATGGTATCTAGCATAGTTAAATTCTAAAAGGGAAAGTTTTTCCAGCGGCAGAAAACTCATCTGAGTGTGTAGGCACCATGTTTTACAATATGGCACAAGGTCAGAAAAGCTTACCAAAACTGATTAAAAAAAAAAAAGCTGAAAAGATTGTGTTTAGCTAAAAAGCTACAAAATGCTTATAACGCTCATGCTGCTTTGCCTTGCTGTTATCAACCTACGCTGCTATTGAAATGTTAGTCTCTGTTGTAACTGACTACAAGTATGCGTGTAGTATAAGCAGTGTGCTCTGTAGACATGAACACAGTTTGTTTCTAAGGACTTAAGTCGTTAAGAGAAGGAAGAAAACCCAAACGTCTGCACAGACACAAGCAATGAAATCAGAACCATCATTTCAGGAGAAGATACAGGTTTTTTAAACAAGGGAGTCAAATATTTATAGATAATATCCTTGTGCAGATGTTTTCTGTGACTTGGGATAAAGGCGTACTGGCACAGAGAAGTATCTTCTAGATGCGAGTAAGGGGTACTTACTGATAAAGACTTAGGTCTTTATGTTAATGTCCATATTTGGAAATTTGGAAATTTCCAGGTGGAAAGCTCATCCCCTGTTAAAAGAAACTTAATGTACCAGAAATGGAAGCCCTAGAAGGGGTTAGTTTTTCAAGACTTTGGTGCAAGATATTAATAATGTAATCTTCTGCCAGATTACTGAAGCTAGTAACTTGATACTCTAATTTCTCTTTTGTTAAGGAAGATTAAAGTCATACTTGACCTATGGAACTGAAATACTACCCTATAAAAAAATCTGAAAAAGTTACAGAATCACAGAATCATAGGGGTTGGAAGGGACCTCAGGAGATCATTTAGCGCAACCAACAGTTCAGGAAGAGTAATCTCATGCTTTAGAAGTCTGACTTTGTTCCTTATTTCAACTCCTCACATCACTGGCTTAGTCCCCTTCTTTTATCAGAGAAACACTGGTTTGTTTTTTTTTAATCCAGAAGGGGCAACAAATACTACACAAGCTTTTTTCAAGTTTCTTGTTTTGCAGCACTTTCTGAACTTGGAAGCGTATGCACTAAAAGTCAGTTTAATTTATACTAAATTTATGATATTAAACTATGTCCAGGAATAAGCCTATTGCTTGCTGAAAAAAAACTTGTCTGAAGCAAATGGAAAAAAAAATGCTAACACTGCTTCAACTCCACATAAATAGAAGGAACAGAAATGTGACACAGGCCTGGAAAGTTCATTGGAAACCAATAGTCCTAAGGAGTCATATCTCAAATGATTCTTATCATTGTCAAAACCATGTTTTACTCTATCCTTACAGCATTAAATGATTTCAAAGGAAGGAAAAAAGTATCATCAATCCCAAACCCCTCCAGAGGTTATAGCATGTAACACCTTTTTAGCAGATTATGCTTGCTCTTGTATTTTCTTATGGTCATTTGAAGTAAAGCCTTTTCTAGGAAGGCTCCTGGGATAAGTTTGCTCATGCAGCTTTTCTCTTACAGAAGACCTGGACTACACAGCACATGACATTACCAGTTTTATTCCTCAATATTAAAGGGTAGTTGAGCAACGTCATTCATGATGAGGAAGAAATAAGTTAAGGTCTGTTTTAATAACTGCCTAACTCATCTAGAATTGGTCTAGCTAAAAAAGAAGAGACACTCATAGTGAAGTGGGACAACTTGAAAGGTAAAAATCTGATCTTTCATTATGTCATTACTTAGCAAAATTAAATGCAAGGTTGAATAGAATTCCACCTTGTATAGTAGTATATTTCTTCTTTTCAAATAAAGGCCTCTTGTGGTGTATAAGGAATGCTATTTCTACTCAGAATGTCAACAGGAGGTTCATCAACTTCAGCAGGATCTGAGCAGGCAATCTCCTTGTTGAGACGGGATAGGCTTACTCAGTGTGCAAGACCTACTATTACTTGTTTTGGTGGATGAGGTGTTGGTCATTCTGCCTGATCTGTATTATCATGAAACATCACAAAGTGCCTTGCAAAACATGGAGACTGCTCAAGATGACACATGGCATGACCTCCACAGAAAACAGTAAATAAGACAACTGAAATTCTGGCTTATATGTTCTAGATGCATTTTCACTATTTTTACCAAAGAATAATCTGCAATGACAAGGTACAGTTGATAAAATGACACATCAAGATTATTTTTTAGGCTCTCACACTTACCGAGCCCACGGATCCCTAAGACCCCGTTTAGCTAGCCTTTCCTGGACCTTCTCTAGTGGAGTACCCTCTATCTTCCACTGCCTGTAGTCAGGGAGTTCTATTTTGCTGTGGCCGTGGCCGTGGCCATGGCCGTGTTCACTTCCATGCCCCATACCTACAAGAAAAGATAGGAGATTTTTTTACTTCTCAGAGGGTATCAGCTTATTTTCAGAAACTTGCAAAAAACCACTACGTTGTACAGGAAGAACAGGGAGATTACAAGAAGCATTCCAAA
Source organism: Porphyrio hochstetteri (assembly GCA_020800305.1). NCBI lineage: Eukaryota > Metazoa > Chordata > Aves > Gruiformes > Rallidae > Porphyrio > Porphyrio hochstetteri. Next base: position 14,127,183 of record CM036910.1, on the reverse strand, counting down.
GCACATACCATAACACAAGGCACCTTTGGCACTGTACATAGTACACTGTAGAACAAGAGCTAACCTCCTGCAGAAGGAAACCTGAAGAAGAGCTCTAATGCTATAATTACCTGTCAGAAGTTGGTGGATTAAGCACAATAATGAAACATGTGCAGACCTAAGTGTTACTCTATCGTAAATTACCACCACTGTTACATTCATAAAGCAGCTACCTAAGTTTTCTGTGCCAGAAAATAGTATCAGAAAAAAAATTCTTTCCAGTGTCTATAAATGCACTTTATCAACATTAGTGCCCACCAAATTGCAGGCATTCCAGAGTATATAAAAAGCTATGAGTTCAGTTTGGAAACACCTAATTTAAGTATTGCAGAAAAACACGAGAAAAAAATGAAGCCTTGGCTCCTTAGGTCCTTTTACATTGCTTCCAATTCAAACAAAACTGTGGGAATAAACAGGTACAGGACAGATGAACGGGCAAGGCAGTACACTTTACTAGTTACTTCATGAAGCTGGGAAATAATTTTTTTTTTTTGAGATACATCTTTAAGAGAACTATGAAAATATTGAGGTTCTCATTAAAAACAGTGTAGGTAGGTAGGAAGGTGAATGTTTTCAGTAAGGTCATGAAGGATGGGGAGAAAATAACAATGGCTTTTAAGTCTGTTTTCATAAAGCACCCAAGACTTCTTTAAGCCAGGATTACCCATTTTAACACCTATCTGGCAGCAAAGAACAGATTTAACGTCCATAATTTTTAGAATTGGCTGGAATCCAATAGCACCAAGAAAACAGCTTCAAAACCAGTAACTCTTAACGACCCCAAGGCCTGGAGGCAAGCAAAGAGGATCCTCCTGCAGAAGGAAACCTGAAGAAGAGCTCTAATGCTATAATTACCCGAAAAGCCCCAGTCTATGCCTTTACCATAAAACCCCGAGGCCTCTCTCCTACCGATGTTTAACTTTCTACTGGGGAGGGGTCTATGCGCACATGCACGCCAGCGGGCTGCACTTCAGCACCGGCGGGGCACTCTCCGCCGGGCCGGAAGGGCGCCCCAAGTAGCGGGGGGGGGTAGCGGCCCTTACAGCGCCGCAGCCCGCTAGCCCGGGCGGGGCGGGTGTTCGTCTAACGGCGCGCGGGGAGGGGCTACGGTGGCTGCGCCAGCTGTTCCAGCTCAGGGGCACAACCCGGGCAGCAGGTACCTTCGCCATGCCACCCCCCCAAGCCCACGCTACAGACACTCCCAGCGTGAGCAAGGGTGCAGACAGGTCCCCGAGGCTGCCGGTGCCCGGTCCCGACCCCTCCCCACATCTCTCACCAACGGGCCCTCGGTACCTGCCCGCTCCGTGACCCTCCTTCAGGACGCAGCAGCCACCCGGAAGCGGAAGGTGGGGTGTGGACCGGGCGCTACAGGAAGCGTAGCCAGCCGCGGGGGTTCCGGGCAGCTTCCGTTCCGGTTCCTTTCGCTATCTTGGCGAAGGCGGTAAGGCGGCAGGGCCGCTGCTCACCCCTCTGCTGCTCGCAGCACTCCCGTCACTGCGGCTTGGCGAGGTAGGCCTCATACACAGCGTAACACCACCACCTCTGGAGGGGGACCTGGGGGGAGGAGAGGGTGGTAAGGAGGGAGTACAGAGGAGAAAGCCAATCAGCGCCGGGCTTGTTGGGGGCGGGAGCGGCCCAATGGGCGGATGCGTTATTGAGCTGCGGGGTTGGCAGTGGCTGGAGGTGGCAGCGGAGGAGAAGAAGAGGGTGAGGGGGCGGCGGCAATAGTAGTCGGTACCGGAGCCGGTCGGTGGTCGCGGCGGGCGGCGCTTGGGGCGGCGCCAGGACCGGAACGGCAGCAGGGTTTCCACTTCCCTCCCCTCTTTCTGCTACTTGGCCGTTACCCGCCCGTCTTTGCCGGGTGCGTGAGCGGGGACGGAAGCCTGCAGGGTCTGCGCGTGCGGGGGCGCGAGCCGTAGTTCCCGCCATAGCCACCGCTGCTCGCCGGGCTGCGGGCGCCGCGCTCGGCCTCCCTTTCCGCTCCCCGCGGGCGGCGACTCCCCGGGCACCGCAGAGGGGCGGGCGAGGGGGAGCGTCCCCGCGTCCAACGGTTATGTAAGCCCCGGGCCCGCGTGCCCCCGGCCCTGATCGCCGAGTGCGGCGGAGCGGCTGCGGGGCCCGGGGCAGTGCCGTCTCGCTGCCTGCCCTCGGGGTTCACCTTGTCGGGGCGAATTGGAGGTGCTTGCAAGCCCGGCCGGTACCAGGAGCAGGCGTTTGGTTTTCGGTGGATGTAGCTTAAAAGGGCATCGCTGTTTGTTTCTGTAGGAGAAGGGGGGAGACATCCTGAAACCCTGGAACTGCGCTGAAAGGTAAGTGAAAGTTGAGAATTCTCTTGACAGCCGCTTCTTGAGCGGGGTGGTTGCTTGGTTCCGTTGAGTACACGTCTGTAAGGAGCCTAGCATTTTGTGCGCCTTGGCTAAGTAATTACAAAGTGTTGATTGCACTAGTATCTGCATAATTAAATTATTTTTTATGTTCCTCAAGTTTGAGTACATAGTACCCTTTGCCTGAAAAGAAGCCGGTAAAATTAACTACTCAGTGACTTATAAAGGTTTAAATCATTCTCCACTTGTAGATGACACAATAATGCTGATTGTTTATAGCAGAATTCAAACTCTGCTATATTAATTTCTGATGCTTTTATAAGAATGAGAATAATAAACACTCTTATGTCGTCATGCTTGAAGAATTTTAGGACAGACTGTAGGGCTTTTTTTTCCTCAATATCCTGACTAAAGCTACTTGTAGGTTTCAGGTTCTTTTTAATAGGGATACTGGGAATGCATGAGAAGAGTTCCAGAAGGAATGTCATTATCATGTTATTAACAGTGAAACTGTTCTAAATAGAGTACCATCTGTTTAATCCAGACTGCCTCTGTCTGGTTTCAGCATTGAATGTTTTTCACTGTGAGATAAAGTCCGCAACATACAGAGCGGTCTCTTCTGCTCTGCAGATGCAGTGTCAGGGTGAGAGGAGACACATTTGTTTTTCTGTACTGTATCTGTGGCATAATTGCAGGGGGGCTCGTTATTTGTGAGGTAGCTGGAAAGTGAAGTTCTGTCAGATACTTGTGAAGTATTTAACGTTTCTTATTGTGGCTGAAAGTTAATGGGTATGTGTGTGAAGTCTGGCATCACTGAAGAATGTTATTTTCCTCAGGAAAAAACTTTCAGTGATACAAAGACATGTTAAATATGAGGCACCTTGGGTTTGTTTTTTGAAGGAAAAAAGTTCTGGGTTCATTTCTGGTGGGGTTTTCTGTTTATTCCATTTTGTTTTCTTCACAGTGCTTGGAATCATGGATTCATTATTTATGCATGAAGCCATAATTTACTGCTATCCCTCAGTCCATCAACATGAACATTCAATTCTGATCACAGAACATTGATTTTGTATGACCTATTGTGGTCGAATGAAATTGTATTAGAGGAGTGTGCTTTGTAAGATGTGTCTTCAAATACACTATTGCTTTCAAGGTTTAACAGGGTTTTGGGTAGCTGTTTCCCCCTACCCAAAAACATAAAAGCTCTTAATAGGAAAAACTGTGTGCTGTTGATTGATACACGCTGTCATGAGGTTGCTTCCTGTTTGCTTCCTAAATTTCCTTTTCTCTCACTATGGACCATACTCTTTCCATTCAAAAAAGATTGCACTCATATGAGTGATGTGATGTTTTGGGAATCTACGAAGCTTTTTGGAGCTTTGTATTCATCGTATAAGTGAGTCTGCGTAATTTAAAGGGGGCTTGGAGTCTTGCTACAGCCTGTTTTGAGAAGGAAACTTCACCATAATTATGATGTCAGTATAAAGAGATTAATAGTATATACAAGGAACCAACAGAAGAGAAATTTTTGTCTTGAGTTAAAAATGCTGGATGCCCTTTAGGAAAGGGGAAGGTCACCGGCGCTGCATGTACAAATAATCAGTACTTTTTTTGGTTTACTCAGTTACTTTTTTTGGTACTATTTATAGTGGTGATAATTACTGAAAAGATTAAGTGTTCTACAATACAGATATGTTAGCGTGTATTCAGCCATGCTAGCTATGATTTGCTGGGATTCCTGCTTATGTTGCTAGGTAAGAGGAATATGGTAGGGTTTTCTTTAATAGATTTCAGAAGCTCATGTTTCCAGAAATTTGTGTTGATATGTACTCTGGATTACTAAATTGTGGTGATATGTTATGCATACTGCTCTTCTCTTCATGTGCATATAATATTCTCTCTAGCACTGAACTGTGAGTTGTATGTTCTTCATGGTTTTGTGGAGTAGCAAGCGGTGTGAGTGACAGTGACTTGAAGTTTTGGGGTGGGTTGTTTGTTTCTCAATGTTTTAATGCATATTCAAACTACTTAAATACAGCCTCTTTTTTCTGTGAAATTGTATGACACTTTGTCTGGCTTTGTATTGGTAGGCATAAGTCATTGGAAGCCTTTTGCTATTTGAATAAACTGGTCAATCCTGCTTTGGTTACAATGCTGACAGAAAAGATATTTAGTTCACCTTGGTTTCTTTGTTTTTTGTTTTTTTTTTTAAAGGCTGTGAAAAGTGGGGAAGCAAATTACCTTTTCAGGCAGCATCAGAGAGCTAAATGTTTTATGGATAGTATGGCAGTCTCAAACCACTGTTTGACCTCACTCTTTGAGAAGTGATGTGCTGGAGGAGTGAGTAGTCTTAGTTCCTTTCTGGTTTCTTTTTGGCAACCCAAAGACCATTCTTCACAGGATCAGCTGTACTGGGCTAATCTGCTATTTGGTTTTAAAGCCTAAAGCCCTGGGATCCTGGTATGTAACAGGACTATTGCTTCAAGTTCTGTTTGTCTCCCACAGCTAAGCAGTATTTGACAGCAGGTGCTTTATTCTTACACTCTTCTAGGCAAGCATATAGGGTTACTCCTTAGGTCATCTGTGAGTCTCTCAGTGGGGTTGATGTTTTACATAGATTTATATCTCATGGATGTACTTAATATTTAAAAACTTCTGAGCTCTTGTGTGGTTTTTTGCATATTCTATGTTTTCTGGCAGAAAGCACCATAATTCATGTATTTTGTGACTATCATTCCTCTGTTCTGTTTTGAACCTGTTATCTGAGAACTTCATACGATACTCCTTGTTTTCTGTACGAGGAGGGGTGGAACGGTTTGGCTCTTCCCCAAGCAGTTTGATGTGGCTTTAGAATCTTGAAGGATCAGGGTAATGTGTTCACTCAAACACTTGTCTGGGCAGGAAAATAATTTTAGGATCCATTAATTTTCTTCATGGTTGCTCCCTTTATATTAAGATAGGAAATATTATCAGGAATGGAAGCTGGAGACTTCCCCTGCTGCCTCTTGGTGAAGGACAACTGTGCCATAGGAATGATAATGTAAGAAGTTCTGTGACTCTTGTCAGGAGAAATTGATCTGGGCAGAGAAAGTGATCAATAGTACAGTTTGACTTACTACTCAGTTGGTTATTTTCATTTCTAAATAGAATAGTTGTGACAAGTAAATCCTGACATTTAATGCTGTTTTCCAAAGTATTTCCTTTGCAGTTACTTGCTTGTGGTAGACAAGATTTCACGCAGAGTTGTGTTCAAGGGAACACTAATTTGACTTGTGTAAATTGTTTAGATGCTTTGTGTAGGCTGTAAAGGTAACTATAGAAATTATGACATAAGTTTCAGGTGTTGGGTATTACCAGAATGACATGTTATTTACTGAACCTTTCTTTTGTCATCTTTGGCAGAGGTAGAGCATCTTAAAAAATGAAATTGCAGGGTGGTTGAGGTTGAAAGGGACCTCTGGTGATCATGTAGTTCAACTTCTTTGCTCAAAGCAGGGGCAACTAGGGCAGGTTCCTCAGAACATTGTCCAGTTGGTTTTTGAGTATTTCCCAAGAGACTCCACAACCTCTTTGCCTAACTTGTTCCAGTGTTTAAACATCCTCATGCTGAAGAAGTTTTTTTTCTGATGTTTGAGTGGAATTTCTTATATTTTGATCTGTGTCCAGATAGGCACAAATGTTTTTCTTGAGAGAAAGAAAGTATTCTGAGTTTGTGCTTTTATCATTAACTGTAGGCAAAATATCAAGCCAGTAGACTTGTTCTCTCTGCACCTTTGCTTGGATTATTCGTGCTTCTAAATAATTTAATTTTTATTTCTTTATCTTTAATCACAGGACAGATTTATGGGAGTGACACAATTGTTCTATTTCATGTAGAATTCTGACTTCAGTTTTCAAACTTGAAATATAAAATCAAGAGGTAGAGGGGGCATTCCTGGTGAAGTAAAACCCCACTGTAAAACAACTCTCTGTTGCCAGCAGTACCATGGAGAAGAGAACATATAAACCTTTATCAAGGCTGGGTAAAATAGTATGCAGTTTGCAAACTGTTCCAACATGTGCTGAAGGTTATCAGTAATAGTAAAAAAAAACTTGTATTATAAGGAATTGTGTGGCCATTAGTCATTCTTCTGTTAGCATTACATTTTTCTGTCAAATATAATGATTTTGGGCATACGCTTTTTATATTGTTTTCCTTAGAGCCAAAACCAATAGAAATGGTGTGTTATGGATGTTGATTGTGTGACATTTATGTTCATTTATAAGTGTTTTAAGAACAATATGTTATGTGGTCATAGAGCATTTGTCTAAAAAATCATGAAGCTATTTTTAAATTAATCAGCATATTTTAATACACTGCCCCATAGAATAATTTGGATCTTCTGTATCCTGATAAAGGATTAGGCTGAACTCCTCTGTCACCATGAGAACCTCTTATTCTGAAATTTTGTTTCTCATACTATGTATTCTATTTGAAAATGTTCCTGGGAATAAAAATCATTTAGGGTTATCTACTTAGTAGATACTTTATTAGTAATTACAGTTCAGATGGCTTCTAACTTTTTTGGTCTTTCCTTGATTGTTTTCTCTTCTTCAGGGAGTCCAGCTTGCTCCTTTTGCCCACTGCCTGTGTTAGATCTGCAACCTTGACCTCCTGGTGTGATTCTGTAGAGAACACAGATTTTGTGGTTCAAATATATTAACTTCCTTTTGCATGAAAAGAAGAGAGCTGGAGACATTTGGAAGGAGGTCCCACTAGGGTAGTGAAATAAAACGTCAGGTGAATAACTACTGCAAAGTGGTAAACTTCCCTCCCCACACACTCAGTACTGAATATCATTACTTGGAAAATGCCAGGTTCTGTGACTCTGTAATGCTGTTCAGCACAGGACCTGATGCAGATGCTTGGATCGATTCAGACCCGTTAAAACACACTTCAGGGAGTGTATTCTTTCTCCAGATTTTGTGATTGTGTTTGTGGGCCTTTTGTTTTTTCTTAAGGATAAAGTACTTGTACAATATAAAACAAGATGTTAACTTATACACGTGTTTGACCTACAGTGAATTTTGCAGTATAGAAATGCAAAATCCATGTTCTTGTGCGTATCCTCCATAATTAAGATAATCTTAGTATGGTTTTATTTTACTTACTCTGATTCTTCAGAAAACCAAACTGTTTAGGTCTTCTGCATGAGTGTATGGTTCATGAAATCTTTAAATTACTGTTCCTCTGAATTTTATTTAAGTAAATGCACGACATGGACATTTGTGCAGACTGCATGACTGTAGTTTGCTGATTCATACAGGTACTTCTGGGATTTTTTTTTTCTATTTCTATTGCCTGTGCTTAGTGGTTTATGAATCTTAAAATGTAATTTTATTTAGGGTATTCCTAAATAGACTGATACTATTTTTTCTAGCCATTCAGCTGAAAAGATACTGGGTTGAGAGATAATGAGGTGAAATCTGTGAAAAACTTGGTTTGTGTTTTTCTCCTTCCCAGCTTAATTTATTCCCTTTTTACTCAAAGAAGTTGGTTATTTCTGAGAATTTTTATGTCTGTTTCTTCTCTCCATCTCATCTTATTTTCTGCTGTGTCCTTTCTGGCTCCTTTGGGTTTGAGAATATCTTGTGCTTTAGGAGGGGCTGGAGAGCAGCTCCTCTGCATGCCTGCCTCTGTTCTGAAATACAGGCCACAAGGCAGAAAACTCGATTTAGAGAAAATTCTGAAGAAGCTCATAGTAGTTTTTCAGGCAACTTTCCTAAATACCCTAAGCACAAGATTTTGGAGACGTGGGCAGCACGTAGCAGACTTTGTTTTACAAATAGCTTAAGTTATCTTGTCTCTGTAAATTTAACTATGATGTTTCCTGCATGTGAAAACAAATTAACTTGAAATGATTGTTTTTTAATAATTTTTTAAAAATATTAATTTTGTGAAGATGTTACATCTTATGACCAGTGTGTCCCTAGTGTAAGCTACACGGGTAGTTCCACCATGTCCTTTAGGTAATGTGGTAGCAACATCATGAAGGCTGAACACAGGACGGTCAATAACCTTCTGGCTGAGACATATTTCAGAAGGTAGGAGGCTTTTATCTAAGTTTAGTTGTGGAGGGGGTGGAGTGAGCAATTTATCAAGCACCCTAGTGCATGCCATCAGAGTAGGGCTAAGAAGAAAAAATCTAAATTTTGAACTTTGAGTTTTGATATATCTTTATTGTTCCAGGGTAGGAACATACTGTTTTGAAAATGTCTTTGCTGCTTCTGCAATTTCACATGTGGTTAAAATAGTAATTTAAGTTCCCTACTTAGAATGGTTGGTGTACTGGTCTTCAGTATCTGCATGTAATCACAAAGTGATTTCACATATTTCGTTAAGTTATGATAGCCACTGTCCAAATTTTGGAGGTGAAAATTCTTCATGCTTCTGGCACAGTTGAAGTCAGTCCTAAGTTTTATATTTACTTCTGTGGAATTAAAGTTAGAGTGTGAATATCCAAGCTGCTGTTGTAATCGTGTTGTTTTGCTAAAATACGTCAAACTGAACCCAGTAGACAAAATAGACACTTGTGTTTGTAGTTAGAACCCAGTCTTGATAGTACAAGTCTTTCTTTCAGTACTACAGGGGTAATATGAGGGAATGTTAGTATCTTTCAAACTCTTAATATTTTAGTAACAGCAGTGGGTTAGACAGATGGTTGGTTAAAGTCCATTTACTTTAGTGAAATTACACCAGGAGTGATTGAGGAGATTAAGTAATAATAGTGTGCCCTTTTACATAGAAACGTAAGGCATGCTGTTGGATTCATCTTAGCAAAAGCCCGTATTTTTCTGTGTAACAGTGGAGAACTTTCCATTGCCTTTTTTTAAGATGTTCAGTTGAGCCAGAACAGCACAGAGATGTGAGCTAAGTATGGACACAGAGGAGAATGAGGCGGGGGTTTAGATGTTGAATGGAAAAATGACTTGTTCCTTATGTTCATGGATGGTTGGTTTTTTTAAGCTGCTTTTTGCTGGTTCTTAGTATAGAACAGGCCTTAGACAAAATTGCTGAGCTTCCAAAGCTGCTTCTAGATTGTTAATTGTGTGTATCAAAATCTATTTGATAATTATGTAACTGACAAACCATAATTCCCTATGGTCTCCGGTGTAGCACCTCTGCAGTAGTTTAAAACAGTATCAACGTTAAGTTTCTGGAAGTTATTCATACCTATTGTATTTTCTTGGGAAGATCGCAGAATGAGGTGCTGTTTCTGACAGACTTAATGTGAGCCATTCTAATAGTTTAATTCGTGTTGTGAACTGCAGCAGATTGCAGCGCAAATCGTGCCATATCAGAGTAGCAAGAGCTTTATGAAAATCCCTTAAACAGTGAAGTGTTACCTGTGGAAATACACATAGCTCCTGTGCTGGTGGCAAGTTGAATGAAAGTTGGAAATAAATACCTAAAATACTGAACTAATTTAAACTAAGCATTCATAAGTGGTATTTCACAAAACACATGTGATAACCCTTCCTTTAAGTCATAACTGTCACATGTGTTCTGTGATTCTGTAGTGAGCAGGATGGCTAGTAGCACATTAACTGCTACCTTTCCTGTTTGCTTAGGTCTGTGTGCCTGCCAAAGCCTGTTTCTTATACTGTGACTCTTCAACTTTCTCTTCACCCAGGTTACTGTAAACATCAGGTGAGTTTGAGAAGCCTCTGTGTATCTGTGGAATAAAAGAACTTCTAGCTTTCTTCTCGTTTGTTTGGGGGGAGAAGGAAAGAGCAAGACTTTGTTTCTCCTCACTGTAATCAGTTTAGAACTTGAGATAGCAAATAATTTTTCATAATTTTCCTTGAATATTTGCCCAGTTTGTCCAGCTGTTAACTGGAATGTGAACAGTTTAGGCACGGAGTGTCCGAGTGTCCAAAGGGCCAATTGAAGAAATAATTGAGATGCCCTTTTGCTTGTCCAGGTGTTGAGTGGACTCAGAATATAGATTGTAGTCCTTGAAGATGCATAATAGTCCTAGTGAGATTACCACTACCGTTACAAAATGTACCTCTTGTGCATCAGTGGTGAAAATATGCACACAGTCATTCTTTGTGTGTACAGAAATGAGACTTACTTGGATTCTTAGAGTCGCTTCAGCCATAGAAAAATATTTTTGAGGCATCTGGGTGTTTAAATCAATTGACAGCTGCAGTATATGCAGATATCCTGTGTTCACTGAACTGAACTCTTTGATGAGAGTACATACTCTGCTTTTTTGCTTTCTATATAGATCAAATCCTTTCAGTTAGTTAACTGCTATAAACCATAGTAGACCTTTGACTTTTACAGTTTACATGACTGAACTAAAATTACTGCACTAATTTTCCTTTTTAATTGAAGTTAAAATGCTAGCATTTTAAGAACTCAACGCATTCTATGACTCCTATATCTAGCTTTTAACTTGACAAGTTAACCTGAACTTAAATTCTGGATATTTTTTTTAATATTAATGTTTGTACATTAACTTTAGTTGTAATTGTACCCTTTTTTAAAGTTGATTACAACTCATGATGCTAAAGCAGAAAAATAAATGTGCGACTTCACATTTGTTGTGCAAAAAGTCCTAATTGGGTTAAGGTCTGCGAATGGATTCCAGAGTGAGTTAAGGGTCAGTGGCCAATGGTAATTGGCATTGATGCTGCTGAAATTATGTAATCAAGTATTGTGCTAATGGTCACAGGGCGGTTTGTTGTGTGTGTCCGTCCTTTACTTTATTTGGCAGCAGATAATTAACTAAATGTTCAAAGGTTGGTTTTTATTTTCTCTGTGCACTTTTTCTCAGATGTGCAGGTACCAGTCTGTGCTAAAGACAGAACACCTGGCTCAGTGTAAGAAAGTAGAAGAAAGTTCAAGGAAACCGAAGTAAAGGGGAGGGGGCCTCTAGATGCTGGTTTTGTCTAATAAATTCAGATTTACTATATGCTGTAGAAAACTTCAAAATAATATGATAGTCAGTGCAAGAGTGGGGGAGCTATGCTTTTTTTTTGTGCCAGCTACTAGGAAAGAGCTTATTCAGCACTGCTGCTTATGTTTTTACTGAAACTTTTTATCACTTTACCATCTTTGGCTGGTGGAGATGTGTGTAACGGTCAACTGCTCTTATCTACTGACAATGCTTCCATGATTGTAACCTACCAGAAAGTGCATTTGATAGCTTATTTTGATAATTATTTTTTGGTCTTGTGAGAAAGAGGAGGTAGCAAATCTTAAATGGACATTATCATTCTAATTAGGAAACCTTAATCACCATTTAAAGATTTTTCAACTTTGTCTAGTTTTGAGGTATTTCAAATTCATGTTCCAGTTGTTAAATTTTGATAGCCAAACATTTTTCTTCCATGTACTACCGTTACAAAAAATTCCATTAATAGTGAATTTATTGCAATTTCTATGAACTCTCGGGGCACTCTGCTTTAGTTGTGTGTGTTGACTTGGAATAGGTTGTGACAATTATCTCTTCATCCCTCTGAGTGCAGACTGTGTTGCCTTCTGGGATGTGTAATATTGCTATAAGTAAATTCTGTGTGTTTGTGTCTGCATTGCATCTATGGAAAATTGAAAAGGTTTTTATTAGCATGTACTTATTGCAGTAGAATATTTGAAGTTATAATCCTATTTCTTGGTTTTAATTATTCAAATGAAACAGAACAGGTTAGGAAACAAAATTGTTAAAATATGATTACAAAGGTCTTTCAATGTGCCGATTGAATAGTGGATGAGGCAAAAAACCCTCCTGCCCCTTCCCCCTTCCAAAGTATGAAATCCTTGCTGCTATTGAAGTCTCAAAAAGAAATAATTACTGTGTAATCATCTTAACTTGCAAATCTGTGCATAATTGCAAGGACCAGGGTGTGAGGTCTGGATTTGTATTTTGTTCAAAACAGTTTTCTCATATGCTGAAGTAGTCACATGTGAACTGTGTGGGTTTGTTTTGATTTGTTGGATTCCCTTCCTCTAGTTTTAGTGTGGAGGGAGTAATGGAATTTATTTATACATAGTCAATTTTACAGTCATCTGGGTTTTCAAGTGCATTTTCCTGTACTCAGAGAAATTCTCACTGTGGACTTAATATTCTAAAAGCCAGCCATTTTTACATAACCTCACCTGTACACGTTTTGTTTCTAATACTAAATAGTTTCTCTAAGATAAACCTGCTTCACAAGCAGTTAGTAGAACAGTGGTTTTCCTTCCAATGCTGTCCTGTTAAATCTGTAACTTCTAATAATCACAAAAAAATCCTGCTTTCTGAATGTACGTTAGGGCAATCTTTAAAAAAAAGAAAACCAACCAAACAACCCACAAAAGTTTTAATTTTGTTCATGCTATGAGCAGAAAATATGCGTGAAAATAGTAGTATACATTTAATCTCTTGCTATTGTTTCTGCAGCATCCGATAAAGAGAATAGGGCTCTGTGTTTCAATTGCAGTCATCAAGCTGATATCTGTGGAAGAGTGAATTTTTTTTTCCCCTTTATTTTTAAAAATATTTATGATGATCTATAGCTTAGATAAATGAAAAACATTTTGAGAAGTCTTGTCTAACAGGATGCATAAAACATATAGTTGATTTATGTTATTTGTGCTGGGTTTCTATTACATTCCTACAGAGGTTATATGAAAAGTTTTGCCCCTCAAAAAAAGACCTTAAGTTTCAGATCTAAAAAAAACCAAACCACAAAAACCAATCAAACAATAACTTAGTGTTCCTCGCTATTTAAAAATACATGTAAGGATTAACCACTTCCCCCTAAAACATTAACTAGTCTTTCCTCGTGACTGCTCAGTCTCTATTCTGTTCTAATACTGGTTTAACAGTAGAAGAATAACGACTGTGTAAACAGTGTGCATTGTATTTAACTATTCAGCAGTGAAGATTAATTATTAAACTCATACAAAGACAAAAGGGGAAACTGGTGTAGCTGTTGCACTATTTTACATTTATTAATGCTTTAATTCTCATACAGTTGCTTCACAGAAATAGCATATGTTTCCATGTGACAGGCCACAGAATGCCAGTTATGGTAAACTGAGTTTCAGAATTTCATAATTGCTTCTAACGTGACTAAAAAGGGTTGTGCTTTTTTAAAAGCACTGTTTCTTTGCCTTCTTTCTGATAAGGAGAGAGTCCAACATTTTCTGGCTTTGGAGGAATCCTAATGAAGCTAGCAGGGCTGGTTATGAGCATTAGTTTTTATAGAACTGTTGCCTTAATCAATTTGGTCAACTATGTGGATAGTTGATGTTAAGGTAGCTCTTAATGGATTGTGTTGTACAAAATGAAGATGGGCAAGAACATTGTGTGGAAATACTGACTTGTATGGTCTATCTAATCTCAGTATAAAATAGCGGCCTTTTTCTTCTGATTTTGTGAGGTTGTTCTTTGTTTTTCTTAAAACCCTTTTCTAACTTTCAGAAAAGAAGTGTGAGGTTGAAAACTATTGACACTGAAATAATGTCATGACATGGAAGAAGGCAAGTTATTTCCTGCAAAGTAACAATTAGAAGTAGTGAAGGCAGTTACAATCTGAGCAGTTTTGACTGAAAAATTTGAGCAGATCTTATGTTTCTGGATTCTAAATGATGCTCTGCTTTGCCGGTGAATAGCAAGCAGCCTCTGTGTATGGCTTAAGTCCTCTTCATGTTTTGTGTGCAGGGCTCAACTGCCTCGTGTATTCCATTAGGTCAAGCAGAAGAAATCTATGCTGTTAGTTTTGTCTTCTTGATGAGTAGTGGTGAGATCAGAGATGTTTCATGTAACTATATTTGTTACTCAGTTTGCTTTTTAAAGTCTGGGAGATAGTATTGGAAAAGCAAGACCAGAATATCAACCAGAATTAATTTTATCCTTGAAACACGTGTATCTTAAATGTGAATGATGCATCTGAGTTGTGCGTATGAAACTTACAGCATCGTGCAATAAAGGAATATCCACTAATGCTTGTGGACATTTAACTCTGGTGTATTGGAAATTTATGTTGGAACTTTGTATTTTCAGTGCATCATTAAAAAAGCCAATCAGTAATAGAACATAATTTTATCTATAATTGAAGTAAATTCAGATAAATTTGAAGATATGAGGGCAAACTCATTTAAGAGTTTGTGGATATGTAAGTAAGTGTGTGGATCAGGGCCGGGGGAAGGGCGGAATATTACCTCAGATTCATTTACTTACACTCTACTTCCTGGAGCTGAGGGCTTTACTGTCTGGAAGGTGGAAAGATTAGAATGAGGAATTTCATTACTTTCAGCAGAGGATACTTTAGGTTAGATGGCTTTGGGAGTATTTAGGATAGAAGAAAAGAGGCTATGTAAATTAATTAATGAATATGTAACAAGTTCCAGTTTGTGTGAATTACAGTTGGTAGCAAATACTACAGTGAGAAATAAGTATTTATATTTTATTGGTCTGAAATTGATAGAGGACGACTGTTCTTAATGGAGTAATATAACAGACATTTATTTTTGTCAAGTGAGGATTTTGTAGTTCAAAAATAGGAATCTGCTTGGAATCTACACGTAATCTACACGTTTTATTTCTAGAACTGTTTCTATGTGCATTTCTTTGCAGACAGGATAGTAATCTTTCTCAGCATAACATTTGCAGTCCTAGTCCAGAGTATGCATTAGGTGCTTTATAGTGGTGGGTTTTTCTTGATTTTGTTTTGTTTCAGGGTTGAATTTTGATTTGGCTCCATTTTTACTGCATATTTTATATCTTTAATTAAGTCTTCCTAGATTTAATTTACTTCATGAGCCAAAACTGTGAACCAGAGAGGTGTTTGGGAGAGGTAGTGTTACACAAAGTAATTTGCATGGAAGTGTTTTCATAAGTAATTAGAGTTGTGGACATACTAGCATAGAAGAGTTATTTTATGTGAACTGATGCACAGGGAGGATGAGCCTGTATTGTTTAGCGTAGGATGGGTCATCACACAAGATTCTTACAAGAGAATGTTTTAGATTTAGTGTAGGATGACTATGTGGAGTTGTTTCTAAGGAAACGTGCTGAGAGAATAAGGTAACATTTCTATGGCAAACCTACGTGTGTGCGTGTATATATATATGTACGTCGAGTCTTTATAATAGAAAAATTACCATGCATTTTGCTGTACTTAAGGCAGGATAATTTATTATATTATTGTTTCTCAAATCAAGTTAAGGAGTACTTCAGATACAGAAGATAAATGTTTCCTTCCACATTCTTGATCATCTTTACTCTTTTCTGCTTCATTCATGGAATGAACTCCTAAGAGAGGGATTTAGCTACAAATTTACAATTGTGTTGTATTCAGATTCCTAGACTCTGCGAGACAAATGGGACTTAAATTTTCCCCTAGAGTTACCTGACTTCTGTAGCTTTCCACAACTGCTGTGTGCACTGCAGTGAAAACATCAGCTTTTAAATGTTTTTTAAACTCTGAATGAAAATACAACACTCAAAATATACACTTTGTAACAAACTGCCATAATTGATTGCTTTGCAGATACAAAATTGCTGAAGACAGTTTTTCATTGTAGTAATTCTAGAAAGGTTTGACAGCTGAGCTTCCTGGTGCTTGAAAAGGCACACAGAAGATAATGTAGGGCTTAAAGTGACTTAAGAGGAAGCCTTTTGGAACAGATAGGCTGTGTCTTTACCCCTTTTCTGGCAGCAGCTGAAATTGATGCAATCTTTTTGATAAGAAATAGAGCTCACCGTGCAAGTATGGTACCATGAAGACTTAGAGGCGTATTGTCAGTCATCTTTGCCTTCACTGTGGTAAGGCTGTCTCCTATAATTTTCACATATTTTTCTCATTGCTGGTATCTAAAAGGATATTTGCTAGTGAGTCAGAATGGGCAAGGAAGAAATGTCTTATCTGAGCTTATTTGCATGACTAAGGCTCGTCTAATAAGGCTGGCAACCTAAATCCCACATATAGAATATGTCAGCATTTATATTTTAAAGTTGGAATGTGTGTCTGCTTAAGCTTGCAATTAAATTACCTAAGAACTGGAGTTGGAAGAGGGCTCTTTTTGCATTAAAGAGAATGCATGAGCTGACAATTTAAATTAATTACTGTCCAGAGGTTTTATTTCTTTCTGCCTTTGTCAGTTCTGTACCTTGTAGAAGTTTCTGTTTCATTGTGCTGTGGAGGTCTAGGGCCAAGAGAGTTCTGGCAGGATGCTTGTACCTGTTTCTATCACCAAATTGCAGTTGTAATTCTGATTTGAGGGCAATAGTTTGGTTTTTTAACTTTTTCTTCTGTCATTATCAAAATGTCAGCCTATTGAAGTGTGTGTTAAATATAAGTGTAATAGAAAAAATATTTGTGTAGATGGATAGAAGGAAATCACAATTGTTTCCGTGATATGTTTATTAGAAGAGCGTGCATGAGAGACATGTACTTCTAGATTAGTACAAGAAGTGATCTGTCAAAATTGAGCATTCCCAAGACTGGTCTTATTTCCTCTTGGGATCTGATTAGCCTAAGAGTCAATCCCTTTTCCAGTGTGTGGAAATCAAACCATACTATGGCTGTTCATTATATTATAGTCTAGCATGTAACAACAGTAGCCGGGTGAAGCTGCTACCCCTGTATACTGACCAATCAAGGATTCTCCTAGAAGTTTTTCATAAAATATATCAATTAAGTGCTATCTTATGCAATCATAAAGTTTTTTCCTTTATTCTTCTTGCTCTACAAAAGAAGTAATTATGTAAAGCAGGTGTTATATTTATCTAAAATCTCTTCCTATTGCCCTCATATGTTATGATAATGACTCCTACTCCTACAGTGTGAGTGTTTATTCTGTAATAAACAGTATACTGTTAGCAGTCTAACATTTCTGCCTTCCCAGATTTTAATGTTTTATTTTGTATTCCTGTTAAAAAAAACCCCTACTTTCTCTACCACTTAATTCCATGTGCTTCTAAGACAGAGTTCTTTTTGTTTTAAATTTTAAAAATTACTCCCATCTCCTGGTTAGAAGTTATTTTTTGCAGTCTGTGTCATTTAATACACTTATTTCCATGTTCAGTAATGGATTACAGATATGAGAGGAATGAATGTGTAGCTTTGAAGAACAATTCTGTTCTTTTAGACTTACTGTCAGCCAGCTCTCTTGCATGAATGGCACTGCAAAGAGATCATGCAGCTTGAAGATTTGTTCTTCTTGTTGAGACAGTCCAGGTTTTAATTGCAAAATATTTGTGCTGTAGCTTTTGAAGTAAAAATATATGGTATTGTTTTTCAATATGCAGCTTGGACTCAATTAATTAAATACATCATGATATCTAATATATAATGGAAAAGAAAACCCCAGACTCATTCTTGAGTGCGTCTTCCGTTTATGTAACCTCCCCCATGTATTTTCAGGCCAGTATAAAATCCTGGCTTCTTTAAAAAAAACACCAAGTAAGAACCTCAAATAAAATATAAACTACCAACAGATAAACCTCTGCATACTTTTCATAGTCATATCTTCTTAAGTGTAAAAATTAACACTCTCTAATTGGTAGTACCTTTCTTCCTTTTTAATCTTCACTGTAATTGTCACTGTATCTGTACAGTGCATGCTCTTGGCTCTGATTATTTGGATAATCACTTTGTTGTTGCAAACTGATCTTGGTTACTGGTTTAAATGCAGACTGGTAAATAATGTATGCAGTATGGTTTAACTGTAAATGTTAAGTGAAAAGCATGCTCTCTGAGAGAAGTTGATAAACTCTTTTTCATGCCTGTTGATGCAGAAGGCAAAAGTTCCCGGGCAGTTGTAGGAATTTTGCATTTCAGTGAGTTGATAGCATATTACTGTAATAAGTTTTAGTTCAGACTGGTATTTTCAAAGTAATAGAAAGACTGGCGAATTTTACGAAAGGTGTCTTTAAAATTGAAGTCTGTTGCTAGGTAAGTAAATAAAAGGATAGTAATTTAAACGTAATGTCATGGTCTTTCAGTCTGTTGGTAATTTCGTTTCCATTGTCTCTTGGTTTATACATATTTTATAACTAGTCCAATCATCCCTCATCACAAGCGTACCTTGGAAAGTCAAAGTTGGGAAGTGCTACCTCGTATATCCCAAAGAAAGTTAAATTCTTATATGTCTAGGCTGCTCATGTATTAACATCAGGAGTTAACTTGTGATTTTATACTTTGTGTGCATAGCATGAGCTAGGAGAGTGCTTTTGCTTGGTAAAATTCCATTTAGATCTGTACAGTAATTGGCACAATGCAAAACTGACTTCCTTTGAGAACCAACTATTGTAGCTTTAATGGTAAGCGTAAAAATTCCAGGCCTAATGATTTAACAGCCTTATGTCTCATATTCTGCCACTTTGACAGGTGACTGTTTAGGAGAAAACTTCATTATTGCCTTTTTTCAAAGTTTATGAATAATTGATTTTTATATTTGATTTTAATGTTGAGTGATTATGTTCTCAGATGCAACTTTTCTGTTCTGTTTTAGTGTGCATTTGAACTTGCTTGTTTCTTTGGTATTTAAGGAATCTTAATCAGTTCATATGTTAAAATATTTTAGTATGTTTAATTATTACTGTTACTAATAACTAAAGCTTTGCTAAGTTGTTATGATGCCTACATATTATAAGAACCTTTGAGCTGTAGTAGAAAAAAGTTCTGGCCTTATTTTAAAATAAACATGAGAAATCTCCTACATTCACTGTGTTGTTTGCTTTTGGGGGAGATGTGAACACTCTGGAAATGAAATTCAGTATTCTCAGTTCAGACTGCTTCAACTTTCAAAAAATATGCAGAAGATTTAATGCAGTTGAACCAGTTTGTTAGAGACACACCTATATGGTGCGTGTGTGTGTGTGTATTTTTTTCTTCCACCCCCGCCCCCAAAGGTAGAACAAACCAGGGAGGTGAATGTAAGCACAAGGTGTGCTTTACAGAAGCTCTTGTGAAAATCCCAGAGTGCAGTCCAAATGTCAGGTGAAGACAGCCACACAGCTGTTGTGCTTGTGTTACTCTCTGGAAAAAGTGGCATAGTGCATCGGGTGCAGAATGGGGCAGCAGTGATGGGGAAACTTGTGGAGAGGCAGAGCCCCTAGGCACTGTGCTAAGATGCTCGCTGTGCTTTTGTTAAATGCTCATGTAGGGAGTCGGTGCAGTTAGTCCAGTCATGGATTTATGGAATACTGTCTTGCCTGTTTATACAAGTCCTTAAAAATGTTTTTTATATCCAGGCAGATAATCTCAAAGGCAGAGATGATTTGACCTAAAGCTGAACTAGTAATCCTAACTGGAATAGATGTGGGCTATTTCTGTATTGATACAGCAGAGCTATATGTCTACATCCTTTGTAAGTCACATGAGCAAAGCAAGCTTTAACATCTGAAAAAGTCTTTGAGGAAGGCTGCAAATGTAGCATTGCAGAAACTGATAGTTTGTTTATATTGTTCTGGAAATGTGGTGCAAGACTGACATGTTGATAAGGTGCTTCTCCTCCTGTAATATTATTCATATTACTGGTCTTTAATGTACACCCTATCAAAAACATTCAGAAAAAGTCAGACCAAGTAGCTGTGTTTAAGCAACCATCAAAAGCTGTGTGTGGAATCTGCATCAAGTGAAAATGCATAGATCATATGGTAGAGGGGGCCCAAAAAGATCTATTGTATAAAGCTGTCTGACTTCTGTTCTAAGAAATACACCAAAAGCACTATACAGTGTCCTTCAGGAATGAATAAGCACAAGATTCCTGTGACAGATGCACCATATTCTAGTCCTTTCTGTGCTTTGGAAATTATTATATATAACCTTAACAAAAATTCTGCTTTTTCAAGGTAGAAAATCTTTCAAAATCTTCCTGTACCACATGTAAGGAAATACTGTGCACGGGATTTTGTTTCTGGCATTGCTTTTAAAGGGCATATCACTGTGAAGCTCTGTGCTTCGAGCAATTGTTCTCAAAATGACTGCAGCAGATATGGCTTTGATTCCGAACCTGACTTACACTCGAAGAAGCCCAAACAGGACTTGCTTGAAGGTTGATGCATGGCACAAACATTGGGAGAGAAGTATGTGTAATACTGGAGGGGAAGGTCAACTTTTCATTTTTCATGATCACTAGTCACTAGATGTGCTTAACTAAAATATCAAACTGCACACAAATTTTGGCAGCAGCTCAGGTTCAGTTTTTAACATTTAAGTTGGCTTGTATGACAACTGTATGTGCACTTCTCTTACAGAAGTCTGTTGAGTCTTAGAGGAGTTAATTTCTTAGGTTAGGAGTTACACCAATACGATACTTAACATAGTAATAACATTGTGATCTCTGTGTTGTTTGCAGTAAGGCATTTGAGTTGTTCTTGTGACTGTTGGTGGCTTTGTATTTTAAGTATTCTAGGCTAAATACTGACACAGGAGAACTGATAGTTCTTCAGTTCATTGGTTTCACTTATTTGTAGTATTGTTTTCTGATTATTATTTCCTTATTTCTGCAATAGTTAGCTTGCATCCTTGCTCTGAATTTGTAGGGCAAAGAGTATACGCAAAAGTATTTGTTGCTCAGTGTGGCTTTATTGAATACATGTTTTGTTTGCTGGTTGGAGCTGTACTATAGTTTCATACATACTGTTCTTCACTGGAGTGTAAAGAGAAGGGAGATTTATGTTTTGGCATGGGGGGTTTTGTTGTTGGATTTTTTGTGAGCTTGTTTTCAAGCCTTATCTTCATTTCACCCTTGAAAGGTTTCTCTAAGGAAATAGTCAACTTCACACAGAGTCGATGTAATCTCACAAGTAATACAGTGCTGGAGGGAGAGCAGCTTGCCTCCAGATTTTAACAGGGTCTTCCAAGCTGAAGTAATCATGGAGAGGGGAATTTTGGCTATGAGTTACATCTGATGTTTGCTTCTGATGTAAGGACAGTTATTTACTGTTTTCTGTATGTAAAACAGTTCGAATCCCCACACCCCATTTGTGATGCTACGTATACTTTTTTAAACAAAAATTATCTTCTTAAATTTAGTTCTAGAAAACTGCACATTTGGCTTGTAAGCAAACTGACAAGTGAATGAAGAATTCTGAACTGTTAAAACCTGATTTTCCAACCCTGTCTGTGCACATCTGCTTGTGCTTAGGCCTTTTTGTGGGGAAAACTGTACAGAAATAGAAATTTCCCTGTCTGATTTACTGGTATATAACAGTGATTCTCGATTTGGGGCAAAAATAATCCAAGTGCCTATCCAGGAATTTAATGCAGCTCTGGAAAGACCTGCCTGGTGAACATCCAGGATCCTGGACCTTTGGTTTTGATACTAGGGATAGCAGGTTAGGTACAACTGAGCCTCTAGGTAGCAGGAATAATAATTTAGAGCTACTTGGGTCCCCATGATGTTTCGTTACAGTACTGTGTATTAGATACCATGTCTGGGTGTAAAGGTTGTTTTTAGCATTTGGGAAAAAATGTGGGAAGCTTCTAGAAGTCCTGAATCAACTCTTGTAAACCTGATACTGTCTTCAAGATGCATACCTGATAATTACAAGAAACAACTGGTGATAAGTTAAATACATCCATGTATTTGTCTTCTGGGTCTTGTGCATGTTTAAAAAGCTGTATCTAATCAGTTAGTGTGCCTGTACTGTAGAAATTTATTTGTTGCTTTCAGACCCCTGGTAAATATTGTTAAATAAAGAAGGGGTATTATCTAAGATTTTGCAAGGAAATGCATTTTTTAAAAGAAAACAGTTGATTTTGTAAAATTCATAAAGAACATTGGATTATGTATGCCATCTTGTGATAAAAGGTTTGACTTGGCAGTGTAGCATGAAAAGGTACCTCCTGCTAACCTATTTCTAATTAGTGTGGAAGAAGAAAAGAAAAAGAGGGCCTTCTAGTAGTTCAGTAATTTGGAAAAGTAATTTAATAAGCAGTATGGAATTCAATGCACCCACTGTTCATATTGTTTAATTTCCTATTAGATATCTCCAGATACTGAAATCCTCTAATTTACCTTGAATGGGCTTATTTATGTGTTATTTACTTTGTGCTCAGCATGAAGGGATCCTGCAGCAAAAAGTGAACTTTAGTGTAATTTTTTTTTTTTTTGGTTGCAATGACATTGAAATTTTGGCTCTGTAGGGAATATGTATTAAGAACAATGATAGTAAGGAAGAATCTATTATATTTAGTTTGTGGTATATGTTCTCCAAAGCTAGAGTATTGATTCAGCTCACATTTTATAAAAGTGTTACTCTCCTCTTTCATCCTGTATCTTGCACTCTGCTTTGTAAGAAACAGTGTTTCAGTTTTCCTTTCTTCTGTGCTCATGAGGGTTTTCCGCAAATGTGACACAGCCTTTTTGGATGAAGGCAATTCCTCCCTTCTTCCCCCTGCTAAAATGCCAAGCAAATAGCTCTTATGAGAAGACCTATATATGCTTTAGTGGATTTATAACCTTAAATTTGTAATGTCGATGAAATATACACATAACAGTTTTCTCTATTGTATTTCTCCTTGTGCTCATCAGTTTCTTTTCACCTTTCAGAAAACGGGGCAGTACTTGAAGGCTTGACAAATGCATCCCAGGTTGAAAAACTGCTGCATTCCTCCTCCTCTTCCTCCTTTAGAAAACTGACTTCTTAAAGAGGTGAACTTGGATATTATACTTTTGTAGAAAATGTTTGGGTGTTTTTCCAGGTGAAGTGGACTAAATCAACTTCTGCAGTATGTCCTGTGGCTTTTAGAATTAATTTATAGCCATGTATTGTTCTGATGACTGATACATGTTTCCATGTTTATTGACAAGAATGTCTCTATAAACCTTTGTTTTCAGAGATCTATTTAGTTGTGTTGTATTATTTCATACAATTGTCAGTAAGTCTGCTGAAGTGTTACTTTAAATTAAACTAATGTTGTTTCTGAATTTTACACCTTTTAGGATGCTTTAGAATCTGTGCAGTTTTCTGTGACTGCTGCCAAGGGCTGTGCAAAATGCTTTATGTAGCCCTGTTCATTTATATTTTATTTCACTTCATTTTCTGTCTAATAAATACTGATCAGTTCTTAAATACAAGTTGTCTTTCAGAAGTAGAACAAGTATGTTCTGAAACCAGAATAGGTGATTCAGTCATGTAGCCTGGCTATTTAAAGGCCATTTATCATAAGACTTCTATGATATTACTTGTATATCAAACCTACAATTTTTGTTTGAGCCTAAATAATGTTCAAAACACACCTGAAAGAAAATTGTAAAAAGAAAAAAATGTTTCATGTTTACCTGCTTTTTCTTATAAATTTTACAACAAATTCTGCAAATAGTAGCACTTAATATATTCTTGACAGTACTTGTATGAAATTGTTTATGGGGTTAAGGGTAAATGTAGCATTCTTCATCTTGTCATCTGGGTGTAGAAGTGTTTCTCTTTCTCCTTATCCCAAACTAAAAGAACTTCAGGAAAACTTGACTGTATTGAAGGAAAAAACTATGTTTTAAAAAAAAAAAGCTGATGGATATTTGTGGGTTTTAGGAAATACGTGGTAAAGATATATGGCAGTGTGTGCAAGTTTGTTGCATATAACTGTTATATAGCAATATGAACTTTTTAAAAAAAAAAAAAAACCCAACAAAACCCGAATGAAAAAACCCTCAAAAACTGTGCTCGAAGGATCTCTTAAAACAGTGTCCCTTACAGACTTTTTGTTTTTTGTTTCTGTTCAGGCAGCTGGTAACCTGCAGGTCCTGTTAAAAATAAACTTTTTTCACGAAACCTTAACTTAAAATTGATGTCTTTATGTGTCTAGTAAGGCTTCAAACAACTTTTATTTCCCTGCCTCCCAATTTATCCATTCTCAGATTGCTATTCGTTTATGTCAGTCTTATGACTTTCCAGGTATTACCAACCTGTAATGAGATCATGCAGAAACCCAAAATGACCCTATTTAAACATCAAGCATTTGTGTCTCAGGATGTTTTGTTTTAAACATTCTTGCTGTTGCCTTGAGAACTAAATTTATGAGAATTCACAATCATAGTCTAACATATTTTGAGATATATGAAAAGGAAAGTAACAACAGTTGTCCTTGTAGACTTTTTTCTTTCTGTGAATTCCAACATACTTTTAGAAGAGCTAAGTCGTCTTATTTGAACAAGAAGCCTCAAAATTCTTTTAAGAACAAGGTTTAAGGAGTAAAGTTGTGCTATTAGGATTTTTTAATACCTGATTTTATGAAACTACTTTACTTCGAGCTGTATCTAGCACTGTCATTACAGAATCTCATGTGAAATGTTCCATGATGCTTTTTGCTTTGTTCCACTTGGCTTTGTGTTGTACTATATTTGGTAAGGGAACAAGAATGGGATGATGTGTTTTGCTTAAATAATGTACATTTTGTCCTGAAGCACTGAATCCTTTTTCCTCCTCCCCCATTAATGTGCAATATTTTTGACCAAAACTCTGAAGAGCACAGTTTAACCATTGTTAAAAATGGGGCCAGTTGTCCAAAACGCAACTTTTCATGTTGTTTGCTATTATATCATTCTGTTGGAGATATGTTAAAAGCTTTTCACTGGGGTGGGATTTAAAAAAAAAAAAGCCAACAAGTTTTGCTGCCAGAACTCTTTAACTTCTTTTTTCCTTTATCTTCTAAAGGTAAGAGAGAAGCAGAAGTAGTAAGAAAATGCTGGGATCAGAACGAGGTGTTGTGGAAGAATGGCTGTCAGAATTCAAAGTGAGCTGAGAATATAAATTCTAGCTAGACGGTTGCCCTTACACCACAGAACACTTATTTATCTTTTTTTTAATATCCAGTAACTAATGTTTTAATTATTATTTGATCTTTCAACTTCTTATAATGCATGTAGCATGCAAAGGTCTATGTAAATTAATCAGCTGGTATAATATATACAATGCATAGTTCTAATCATACTCTATTGTTTATTATTGTAGAGCCTATAGCTTTTTTTAAAGCTGGGATGAGACTGAATCCTTTTGTAGGTATCTTTAATAATTGGAAGCATTGATTTATCAGGGTAACGTGCTTTTTTTTTCCCCCCCTTCCTGCCCCATTAGGCATTACCTGAAACACAAATTTCCAGCTATGCAGCCACCTTGCACCGAAAAAAACCACTGGTACCAGCTCTTTATAAGGTCATTCAAGACCCAAATAATGAGGTAGGAGACTTAAAATATTTTTGTTAACATTTTCGTATCTTCTACCTCTGCAACTAAAACTAGGCTTCATTGAGAGGTGGATATGGAGAGGAAGTTTGTTTCATTCCTCTTTCTGCAGTAGTCTTAACACAGGTATCATCCCCCCTTTTACTCTTGCTTTCTGACAGTTGCTTTAATGCCTTTCTGGTAAGACTCAGCCTCATCTGCTCCCAAAAAATACAGTTTATGCTGTCTGCTAGATTTTACTTGCCAGAGCTTACTGTACACTTGACTTGGCATGAGGGCTTTTTTGGGTTTTTGGTTTGTTATTGTTTTTGTTTGTTTTCCCCAGAAACAACCTTTTGGTTGTAACAGAGGCAAAGTGCGCCTTACAGTGAAACTCAGTGAGGCCAATGTGCTTCTCACCTGGTGGCTTATTACAGTCAAAGGATGGAATCAAATTATTAAATCCTACTAAAAAGACCAGATTTTCTATTGCTTATAGTAGTATTGTGTTTGTGTAATTTGGTTTACACAACTGTAAACAAGAGCAGAACCAGGACCCCGAAATATAAATACACACAAGGAAACTCAGCTTACCCTTGTACATAATACATTTTGCAAATGACATTAACCTAAGCTTTCTATTCCATTGCCTTTTGCTGTGAACATTTCTGGGAAAATGTGTAAAATATAACTTCTGAATGAATTATGCAAGCATGCCATTCTCTGCTATGTAAGCTACTTTATCTAAAATGCTTCAAAATATTTGATTTATCATCTGTAAGCTTACAAATTAAATGGCAAGTGTGCACAGCAAGGAAGTTCTTTATTTTCCTAAGCAAAGCTCAGCTGCTTTTGGAAGCTGAATGCTTGATTGAGCTTAAAGGAGATTGCATAATGCTTGTGCAATTAAAAATAAAAATGCTTCATTGCTGTCAAATTCATTTCAGTGTTACAAATAACTTTCATAGTGACCTTTTTCTTTGTACTGAAGCTACCATTATTCTCTCCAACCTGAAGCCACCATTGCTGCTGTTTTTCTAATATATGTATTTATGTGTCCGTGTACTTCTGAAAATGTGAAGTCTTTCTTTTGCTTTGAGAATAAGCACGTGGCTTTTTTTTTTTATAATGATGCAAAGAACCAGATTTGCATAAAGAGTATCTTCTTAAGGGTGTGACACTAATCTTATATTATTGCACACTGATGCTTGTCAAATACTACTCTTTGGAACTGCTGTGGCTGCTCAGGCTTGATTCTGATACCAGGTATAAGATAAGCAATCCTAAGCTCAAAAGATAACTAAATTCAGGTTCTGCTTGTTAAGGCAGTATGTATTCCCCTGTTACACTCTTCCAAACTTATTTTTGTGTGAGGAGTATAACCATAGTAAATTTATTACTTTGCATAACTATGTATTAATATTTGGCTCTAAGTGAGTTTTTCTTAGAGTATGCTTTATAGGGCATTATTTGTTAGAAGGGTAACTCACTGCTCTTGAAAATAAAACTTAACATGGTAGACTATTATAAAAATACTGGATTCTTAAGCTTGATGGAAAAATTTTTTTTAGTTCAACTTGCTCATAAAGTTGAGCTGGTTTTAAAACTTTCTCAAAAGGGCAAACTGTTTAGGGCAAACATAACTTTTTTTCTAGAATCATGTAATTTTATCTCATTAAGACCCATGATTATTAAGTACAATTGTTACTGTTTACCTTTTAGGTGATTCCCTGACTTATTTGATATGGAAAAGATAATGACAGGAACAGAAAGTTACGTAGAGAGTGATCTTGCTCATAAACAGCTTATTTAACTGAATAATGTATTGATCTTCGCATAATATTTGAATTCTAAACTGAAGTGCTCTTGAAGTACTGTTTTTAATATAGCATTATAATTTGTGGAATTAGTTTTATGGTTGGAGACATAAATGTTCTGTGGCTTTTGTTAATGCAGTATTGAAATTTAAACATTGACTATTCATGTGGGGCTATTGAACTGTACTTGGAAAGTTCAGCCTTGAAGCAAAGCGGGATCACCTTTCCAATGCTATGTACTTCCCAGATCTAGTACTCTTCAAAAAATAACTAATTTCACACATTATGTTACAGTTAAACCTAAAATGAGGACATTATATTTTACCACGATTGAATGATTTTCTTCAGAAAAGCAAGCATTTCCAATCTTTGTCGTGAACTTTATAGGTAGCTATGTTTCACTTCAAGGTATGGCTTTTGAGATTTGGCAGACTTCTAAAATAAGCCAAACTAGAGCTATTCATCAGCTTCCTTAACATATGATTAGTCTGCATCTTCGTGAGATGTAAAAATGAAGCCTGCAAATTATATCATTGTCACTTACTGTATATTTAAGTGAGTAAAAATTTTGTTTCTAATTGCTTGCTATGCTAATTGCTGTTTATGGTAATAGGAAAGCTCTTTTATGACAAGTTTTAGCTTGTGAGAAAAAAAATCATATGGTTATGAGACTTTACTCTGGAGTTTTTGCCTGTCTGCAATACTACTCCTTTGACTATGGGCTGAAAGATATTTGGAATTTTAAAAGCGTGTGCTGGTTCATATATACACCCACTACTGGTGACAAAAGCTATATTTCCAGTGTCTTCTCAATATTTTTATTCAGAGAATTAATTTGAAGAGGCTGGTTCTCTGAAAAGCCAGATAACTGCGATGTGCTTTCTTACAGTGTCAAGTCTTATGTTTACAGGTAGAATGCAGTCATGCTGTACTTTGATAGGAGAAACTTGGGTGCTTGTGCCTTTGAAAATACTTGTGTTGTAGTGTCTTCAGCTTTTTCTTGTGGACTTAAAGCTCTGAGCACACCAAAAGTGCTATAGTAGTTGCTACAACTTTTAGGTTTTCATCTAAGTAATTTGCAGTTGTTAAATCTTCAGTGCGATTAATAGGAATTTCCATATTGGAAATGAGGAATACTAATATGCTTGCAGCACCAGTGATGAGATACTGCCCCTATCTTTCTAGGGAGCATGGTTTCACTCAAGACCAATTTTACAAAATTTTATTTTTGAAAGCAACTAACTGCTGTGGTTGAACCTCATCTGACTCTTTAGCTAAAGTAAATTTTTCTTTTCCACTGTTTTTAGTGAGACTTGGATTAGACAGGCTAATTTCAACTAGGAAACAGCTTTGGGCTGCTGTCATCTTTAATCTCATAGAAGTACTATTTAGAACAATGATGCTATATATATCTGGTTTCTGATAATATTTGTTTAGCTTTTCTTGGACCTGTTATCTCCTCGCAGAAATCTAGAGATTTCTTCTTTATGCTAGCTTCTTCCTCATATTTTGTTAGAAAAAACCTACAAATTTATTCCATGATCTCTGAATTATTAACCACTTTTTAAATGTGAACATTTGAACTGTACCAGGCCTTTCATTCATTCAGATGTATCCTAGGCCTAGGATACATTTCTGTCTCTGAGGATTTGACCATTTAGTGTAACAGATGGTTTTAATAATTAGCGTCACTTTTAGGTAGGAGTTTCTACTAAGAAAATGCTAATTAAGAAAGAATATGCATCTTTGGACATAAAGTGCTGTTATGTATGAAATACTGGAATAAATGTGCTAGATAAAATAATATATGCTCAATGCAATAGATAAAGCCCTAGCATTGTTTTAATAAAATGGTTGCAACAGCTTTACAGGCTTCTAATTTCACTTAGATCCCAAAACAAAAATGAGATGATGAGGTATTTTACATATATAGCTTGTAAAAATGCGTGTGCTCCAAATGACTGCACTTCTCTCATTCCATATCAACATTGTCAGTGTCAGCTTTTCGTCCCTCCCTCTCTTGTGGAGTCTCTTACCTCCTGTTGTAAAAACAGGAGTAAAAAAGTAAAAACAGGAGTAAAAGCTTAGAGTAACTAGGCTGTCAATCAGAAGCCTTGTTACACAAGATATTTATACCAGAGCCCTGTATAAGAAGAGATTTGTGTGATAGCAAAGTTTTATTTATGAGGATGTCATATTATGGCTTATGTAATCAATGGCTTAAGAATGGTATGCTGCCTTGACCAAAATTGTGTGTGCTAAAAATGAAAAACTGTGTTTGCCCTTTCTTGGTTGATGCTCTCTTAAGACAGCTGTCTTGATAGAAAATTCTGTCAATTTTGTTTTGTGCTTGTGATACACTAGAGTAAAATATCTAAGTCTTATTAAGTGTATGTGAGGCTGTACAGTCAGATTTATGTCACTGCATGTTTATCAACGTTCAGACTAATCACTTACAGAAATGTCTGTCCATCTGCTGATAGCAAAGGGACTTCAGTTTTGTAAGAGGATGGATGGTTCACAGACGTATACCTCTGTACAGCACAGCAAAAGAGTGTCAGGGAATTCTCCAGGAAGTCTTGGGCACTAAGATTTTGATGAATAGACAAATTAATAAAAGAATTTATCAAAGCATGAACTATGTTGCTAATGCTCTGAAAGTCCTAAGCTGCGTATCCTGGGAGTGGAAAGTGTATACTGAAAGAGGAGTCACATATGCCTTATCTAATCTTCTGCTCTGCACTGGGTATTGCCTATTTATGCCTTTTTGTCTAACCAGTCCAGCTGCTATTGTGTTGGACAAATGTGGTGTTTTTACTGCTCTAAAAAATTATATGTATAATGAAATGTTTAATATTACTGTGTATTTATGAGAGTTGCACAGGTAGAAAGAAGATTTACTTGAGATTCTGCATGTTTTCTGACTGTAGCTCTTCTATATGAGTACAGATGCTTAGATCACACGGAATCCTCTGCCTCTTTGGATGTTGAATCCCATGAGTATTTTCCTTAAGTCAGATCATCCCATGTCTTAAAATGCAATACTAGATACTGGTCACAGACCTTACCAAAATTCCTATTGAAATTTTTTTACTTTGGTAATTATAAACTTTATTAGTCATGTGAAAGGGGGAGACAGTTTGATATGGTGACATGCTGTTTTAGGGTTTGTTCCCCTCTCCTCCCCCCCCCAATTAATTAACAGTTCTGTGGATACATGTTAACTATTGGTTTGGCATCGTAGACTTAAAATGGCAGGGGTTTCCTTGTGCTTGTATTGCTTGATAAAGACATTTTTTGATTCTTGTACTGAAACCCAAAGAACAGCTCCAGATGTAAAAAGCAGTTTGCATTGTAATGAACAAATGTGCACTTGCAGGGTTTGAGACTAAAAAGCCGTAGGTTAGAAATTAATTCGTATGTCTGTCAATAGTCAGCAGCTGCCAATCTTTAACCTTTGTACTTTTATAAACCTTCCAACTGCACCAGTAAAGTTTTATGGTGCACATAGTTCGAGCCACGTGTCTTGCATGCCTTAGATTTACTTCATACACAGGTACTAATCTCGTACTGACAGCCCTTGAGAATAATGTTATCAAAGCACAAGATGTCTGTAGTAATGCCACATTTCCCAATACTACATACCAGCACCCCTCAGGTCTGTCCTTTGAGATTTCCTTCAAAGGAATACAGATACCATTTTGGTTCTTTCACTTGCTGTCAAGGAATGCCATTCTTACTGGCTGCAGTGGTTTATGATAGAGTGCCTATATTTGCTGTTTCATTCTCCCTTATTAGAGAAGCCTAACAGTAACTAATTAGCCTTTGTCCCTTTCCACAGCTTCTGGAACCTGTTTGCCACCAGCTCTTTGAACTTTATCGTAGTTCTGAAGTTCGGCTCAAGAGATTCACGCTGCAGTTTTTGCCAGAGTTGATCTGGGTATATCTACGTCTTACTGCTAGCAGGGATAGGCAGAGTAACGGTTGCATTGAAGCACTGCTGCTGGGCATTTACAACTTGGTAAGTGAGATGAGTGTGAGTGGCTGAGGAAGGTTTTGCATCACTGACCACTAGGAATAAGTAAATTATTGGAAACACATGATTATAATTATAAGATGCTTATATGAAAGCATATTAATGACAGTTTAGTAAGAATGTGTTTGCAAAAATATATTTTTGTAGTGCAAAAATATATACATAAGTACAGTAAAAGTAACTGTAGGTGATTAAGTTTGGCTGTTGGATGTAAAAGTAGGGTTTTTACATCCTTACCTGGAAATGTTTACTTTTGTAATGTTATGAGCCTGTTTGATAAATCTAGCAATACTGCCAAGATAGGTATTCTCTAATGGAATTTATGTGTTACGGACTTTAAAACGTATTATACTGAAACATGTGCTTTATGATGAGATGCAGAACAGTCAAACTGTATTTCTTAAAAAGAAAAACTATATTTAAAAAAATCTTGTTGTGTGTCTGTTTATCAGGTCTAACAAGAAGATTCACTTATTTTAGATTTATTCTGATAAAGACATGGGAAAATACTTGCTGATTTGTGGTACTCTTTGCTGGGTTGAAGTAGCATGGTTATCTACTATTCTCTCATAAAGATCCTTTTGCTTTTCCTTTCGAAAGTCATGTTGGTAATTCATATTTTTTAAGGACAGTAACTTCTTCATTCTCTCCAGATTCAGGAAGAAAGAGGCTTCAAAATGGGCAGTGGCTCACACTTTTTTTCTTTTTATTAAGTTGTTGATCTTTTTCTGCACATATACTGAGACTGAAAGCCTTAAAGCCTACTAGAAGGACTGTGCTACCTTGGACTAAATTTTCGCATACATTGGAATGACGAGAGCTCCCTGTTTGGAAATTTGCTGTACAGGGTGAAAAAGCCTGTATAGTCTTATGTAATTGCTCTTAATATATTTGCCTTCAGAACTGCTGGGTTTGCTTATTTAGTAGCCTAGCAACTAAAAAATCTGACCAGCTTGGATGTCCTTTGAGAAAACATTCTGTGTGTTTCTTACTGATAGAATGCCTGAAGAAACTTTGCCAGTGCCCTTGATTTCACCTTTTCCTCTGTGGTGTATTTATTATATTATGAAGTACTGCCCATTGTCAGCAAATGACTCATCAGTCCTCATGTGTCTCTATCTTTGGGGCTTAAAGTTACTCCCCTGTGCAGTTCTATTGTAAATAAATGTTACAGTGTAAAGGTGGGCTAGAAAAGCTTTTTGTTCTTTTTTGGTTTTGAAGAAGTCACACTTACGAAGGAGCCAATGCCGACTGATGCTGCAAAACAGTCTGTGATAGAGGCCTTTGCCATTTTTAACATATGCATGTAAAATTACTGATATGTTACAACAGCACAGAAACATTGGGGTATTCAGTAGTCTTATGAGATCAGAACATCTGACTTTTAGAAGGCATTTAACAAATAAAGTGTTTGAACTTGAAATAATATTCATCACTTCTGTTTGGGTTTTGGTTTTGTTTCTTAATGCAGGAAATTGCTGACAAAGATGGAAACAACAAAGTTTTATCTTTCACCATCCCTTCATTATCTAAACCCTCAATATATCATGAGGTAAGAGAACTGTTGTGGTAAATTAGAATTGGATCTAGTAGAGGATTGAAAACTAGATCCTTTTGATGCAGCAGGCCATTTTAGACGCGCCTTGCAGTAAGTTTCCAATGCTAGTAGTTTGGAATTAGTCTAATCAAATTCAGTAGTATTGGTAGAAGTAAATGAATGTAAATGTTGAAAAATCTTTGCTGACAGTGTCCATTTTGAATGGAGGTTACTAGTATTGTAGTTGAAGCTGTGGATTTTTGACTCTTAAGTGTTAGAAGAAGGAAGACTACTTTTATACTAACTTTTTAATATAGTTTGAACTTGGAATCATGTTTTGCTTTCTCTACTGATCTGTGCAATTAGGACAAACTTACTATGAATGCATATGTAAGAATCAAAGTTGAAAATGGCTCTCATGCTCTATTCATTGTGCATGGAAGCTGTTTATGATCATGAAATTAGGTAATGTTTTTAGATTTACTGTATTCTAGCTTTAATCTTCATTTTTACAGAACAGAAGACAAGTGTGTCTTCTGGCTTGCATGGTTAAGATTTTTAATGCTTTCAGGAAACTTTTACTTATGACTTGATTTCTCCACTCACCATCCTTCCTTCCTCCTTCCACCACCTACATTTAGCCCTCTACTATTGGATCCATGGCTTTAACTGAAGGAGCTCTATGTCAGCATGATCTCATCAGGGTAGTTTACAGTGATCTTCATCCTCAAAGAGAAACCTTCACAGCACAGAACCGGTAAGTTGATGTATTCTAATATGTGGATGCTTCACTAGGCAGACAACAAATCCTTAAACATTGAGGCCAAATATATCATGTGTGCGGTCCTTTCTTAGCATTAAGTGCTTGGAAATAAACCTAGAGAGCAGTCTTGGTAATCTTGAGGTGTATGATTTTTGTTGTTTCTTAAAATTTTGTATGTTGTTCTACTGGTTAACGTAGAAGAGAAACTTCTCCATCATTTCTGTGTCTGTCAGGAATAACTTTGAGTTTGTAGGTCACCTCAGATTTCCTGGAAGTGTAACAAAATTCAGCTTTGGCTCTGAGGTTGTGACTGCTTTTTCCCCAGGAAGAGGAGAATGGAACTGAGTGAATGGCCAAAACTAGGAATGGGAGAAATTGCACTGCTATTCTAGTGACTGCCAGCTTTACCTGTGTCTAAAGCCAGCCCTGGGAAAACTAATAAAATAACTTTGAATGCATTGCAGACTTGTCCAGTTCTATAACTTTGTCCAAATATTACATCATATGCTGTCTCCCATAGTTACTGCTATGCTAATGAATTTCAAAAATAATAATTTGAAATACTTCCTACTGAACCTTTAAAAGCCTGTTTCAAGTTACTGAATTAAAATGAAAGAGGATTTGGGGATTTGTGTGTTTACTTCTGACACATTTTCCTGTGGTTTAGTTTTTGAGACTGAGTTGTAGAATTTGTCTTAAATGCTGATGAGATATTAAGAATTTAAACCATGCAAGGTTTTGTTCTTGTCTCTTTTCAGGTTTGAGGTGTTGAGCTTTCTTATGCTGTGTTACAATTCTGCTATTGTCTATATGCCTGCCTCTTCTTACCAATCACTTTGTAGAATGGGTTCCAGGTGAGACACTTGCCTTTGAAATAATCTTGTAGGATACATTTAGACTTACAAATATTTATCCAGGAAAAACAAAAGAATGAATTTACTGGTGTTTAGTATTTTAATTATTTAACTCTTAGTCAGTCTCAGACCTTCTTTGGAAATTTGAAGCTGTGCTTGCATACAGATAAAACACCTGGATTATCTTACTAGTGCATGAACTTTCATTCTAGTTATATAACCTATTATTTTTGGGGGGTATAGATACTCAGGCTGATTTGCATTTTTTGATTAACATATCTTTCAGACGTTTCTCAGTATAATCGGCTTAAAAATCCTGTAAGGAGTACCACCAGTTTCCTCTACTTCCAAATATTAATGTCTTGCTTCTGAGGATGGCTTATATGAAGTGCTTGTACAATGTTCTGGGTTTTAGTGGTTTGTTTGGGTGTTTTAGTTGGTTTGGTTTTCATTTGTTTTGCTGGTTGTCTTTATTTTCCCCCTTTTTTTTTCTCCCCTGATAATAACATCCCACTTTCTGGAGAATTTATTACTGTGATTTCTCAAACTCTTATACATGCCCTTTATATAACCTTCTGCTGGAATAGTCTTAGAAGCATCTGGTTGGCAAAGTTCCTTGCTTTTTGTTCTAAAATATCTCAAGTGT
Source organism: Porphyrio hochstetteri (assembly GCA_020800305.1). Classification (NCBI taxonomy): domain Eukaryota; kingdom Metazoa; phylum Chordata; class Aves; order Gruiformes; family Rallidae; genus Porphyrio; species Porphyrio hochstetteri. The sequence goes on along the minus strand of CM036910.1, from coordinate 14,092,017 downwards.
ATCTGATACACCCATATGTCTGTTTTTATCAGCATTTTTGTCTAAAACGATATAAATCCTCTCTCCAGCTACTCCCAAATAGAGGAAACTCTTTAAACGTTCTTTTGATTTTCACTTATTTGCTTCAGCAGAATACCACCATGAAAGCATTACATGCAATTCAGTTCTGTAGCAAAGAAGGATCAGACTAGCTTCTAATATATATTCTGTAGTAACACACACATGCAGTCAAAACTAGCCTGTTTTCTTTCCCCTGATTTCTGATGGGAAAGGGTTAATTCTTAGTATGCTTTCAGCATCTTTATTTGAGTTGTGGCTACATTGAATTTGCCAAATAAGTTGGATTAACCTGCATCTGAAAATTAGATCGATTCTTTGGTTGTAGAAGAGAAATGACAGTTTATAGGCTAGGGAATTTTTTTAATTGTTTTTGAAACAGTGCAGCAGCTACTATATATTAGAGGCCATGTGTTGCTTCCATGATGAAGATTCAGATATTAAAATAATTAATAAATTATTTTGGTTTTTATGGAGACTCAATGTTATGCAATATATGAGAAAGCAGGCCCTTTTTCCAGGGTCTGAAGTTTTTTTAGAAGGCAGCTGAGAGCAGTGCTCAAGAATGCAGTATCTGTGTTACCCAACTTCAGAGAAAAGGTGATCATGTGCTGTCATCATGCATTAGATGTGAGGTGGCATATTTCTCTTCTATGCCACTGAAATCTTTACTTTAAAGAAAGCTGGGTTTGGTTACTGAATTTTGGATGGAGTCTCCTACTTGGTGGGTGGCAATAGAGAACATCTTGCCACCCTCATTATTTAGAAGCTGGTTATGATTTGAAGAAAACAGATGGAGTTAATGGCTGTATGGGAATAACACTGTATTATCTGCAAGTCACATCTCAAGGCTCTGTTATAAAACTGCTTTGATGGTTCAGAGAGCAACATAAGAATGTTCTATGTTGTGTACTTAGTTAACTTTCTAAATTTATTATGTAAAATCTCTGATGTGAAAACATTTGCAGTTTTTGGGGTTAATGTTTTGTTACAATGGTGTGTTTTTTCAGGCTGTGTGTGAGTGGATTTCCACGGCAGCATGAGAAACGCTGGAAAGAACACTGTGGTAGAGTGGTGTTAGACCCTGACTTCATGGTGCAGCTGCTCACAGGTGTCTATTATGCCATGTAAGTGGATGGGTTTTTTAATATAAAGAGAAACGTCTAGGTTTACATGAATTAAAATATAAATTATAGTTGTTTTATGATTGGAAAAAACCCCAGTTAATCTCATAACACAACTTTATAACTCGATTAGTGTATTTCCTGTTAGTTGCTTGCTCAGCCAATTGATAATTTGGAAATATCTTTGTCAGCATTGAATTAGGTGTTGAAGAGGTAACAGTAGGTGGCAGAAACTTAGGCTTCTGGCTTCATCTTTTACCACACCAGGTATAACTTAATGAAATGCAGACCTCTTTAATGTCAAGAGCGTCTGAGGTAGCAATTTCTGATGGAAACTCAGTTCTGCTAGGTAATGTTAACCTTTACATTTTTGACCCTGTCTTTTTATTCTTTAGCGTGTCCTGATTATGGCATCAACTTTGTCTTGCTCGGAGGTGACAGGAAACAGCTTTTTTTTCTTACACCAAGAAGATTAATTAAAAAATGCTTTGTCTGTACCTTTAAAAGAAGGTGCTGAGGTGTACATAGAATTGAACTTTTTATATAAGTGAAGAGCTATTGGAATTCATTAGACACTCTTTCATATCTTTACTTTTTAGATATAATGGTCAGTGGGATCTTGGCCAGGAGGTATTGGAGGACATAATTTACAGAGCACAGCTTGAGCTCTACTCACAGCCTCTGCTGGTAAGAAACAACCCACTGCAATGTATGGTCTTGGTTAAGTGGAGTGTGCATGTGTTTCTGAAGTGGACTGGCAGTGAAAGCATTTGTGGCCCTTTACTGAGCTCCCAAACGCAAGGGGTTGTTAACAGCTTGCATTTTCAACATAGTTATTTATACTGTGCTCAAGTTTTAAGCTGGGGTCTTGGGATCTCCTAGGTCTCGTTGGTGTGGAAAGCTAGGATTTTCTACTGTTTTACAACTAGATCAAAATGTTTATGTTTGTTTGGTATAAGCTTTTGATGAGCGATTCAAAGCTTAACTATGTGGTTTTATGACAGGACATTCGTTACAAAAAAGATGTTTTCTTTGCTTCTAAGCAGCACCAAGAACGTGCTGTGTGGTTTAATGATAACCCAGTGTAAAAAGCAACAACAGGATAGAGCTAAGAGTGAAAAGGAGATTCATCTCCAGAGTCAATGTCAGATTTTGATTAATTAAAGTCACACAGGTCTTAATCTTTACTTCTCTGGAGAAAAATCCAGTAGAATGGACTTCTGATTGTTTGGTTGTTTTTCAGTTTCCACTATACTTTCTGTTCTGATCATAAAAAGAAAGAAATTAAATGGGGAAAGTGGTGAAACTGGGCTGGATGCAAGCAGGTGTCATCAGGAAGGGTGAAGAAAGGAGGAGTGGAGGGATTTTGCTTTTTGTCAGATAGGCTTGAAGATAAGGGGAAGTTAAGGAGAGTAAAGTAAAATAGACTTTTGTCAGCTTTTGCATCAGAATTGTGGCTAGAATCCTTTAGTACTCCTCTGAACTAACAGCAGTAAATTTTCACTGCTTTTTACATAACTGAGAAAGGAGTGGATTGGGAAAAATCCTTTTATATGGCAATCTGAGATCCTTCTGCAATAAATTACATAAAATTATTCTCTTGATGAATTAGTATTGGCTGTAAAATTTGTCTATGGGCTTTCTGATGCTGCTGCATTTTAAATGCTTGGTCTCCATTGAATTATTATAATAGTTGGTCCCTTTTGGAAATGACTCATCAGTCCATCAGACTGAAAGTTTTAAATTAAATATTGAACTTGCTGAATTGGGGCACCCTATCAAACCACTACATTTAAAAGGTGTGTGGGAGGATCTGGAATTTAATTCATTTGATGATACGACAATTTTTAGACTCATTGTTAATTTTTAATCAGTTTGCCCTTAGAGATTACTTCTAACTGTAAGAATCTTCTAGAATGTCTCTTGTTTTCTTTCCAAAGCTTCTCTTGCTTCTCCATCCTTTTGTCAGGTGTCAGTGGCATCATGACATCATGAATTTTTCCCCTTTCCCCATTTGTCAGGTTTTTCATGCATATGCATGCAGGCATATCTGTGGGGCTTTCTTCTAAATACACTGATCATTGCTTTGCTTCTATCTTGTTTTGCAACAATTTTTAAGAAGCAGCTTTAAGAAATTGCCATTTTTATAAAAAAAATTACTAGTGTGTCCTGGCCTCATGTTATATATTCAAGCAATTTAACTTTTTCAAAGGCTGCAGTGCTTTCACCTTGTTGCATTCTCCAGGAGATGTGTACAATAATTTAGCATCATTGTAAAATTTTTTGTATTTTAAGCTGAGAACTACTGGCACCAAATAAAACATTCAAGTTCAGCCTCTGCCTACAATTTCCTAACAGCAGCCACAAGTGCTTTGAAGTTGATTTAATATTCATGCAGATTCCAATGTTAGGATTATTTTTAGGTATCTGTACTCAAGCTATTTGTGTAATTATGGAAATAACATCAGTCATCATTACAATGGGAAACTCTGTGGTCCCTGTGTTTGGGTATGTCTCTAGGAGAGATATTTTTGACAATATAGTACATCTATGTTCTTAAATATGTTTGTATTGCCTGTGGACTTTAAAACCAACCAACCAAACCTGAAATAGCAGCACTAGAAAGCTATGGAATATCTGTAATGTAGAAGCTGTGTTCTTCACTGTTATCCAGAGATTGCACTGGATAGCACAGGAAGTAACACAAGACTTCATTGGAAAAGAAAGCTATCTCTTAAGGAGCACCAGGGTATTGGTTTTATAGTCATGGAAACTGGGAGTTTCTACAGAGGGAAGGTAATCACCAAGACTCAATATTACTACCAAGCTAGCCTGGACCTGGGGAATAGCTCAGTTCCAGTCAGTCGGTCTTTTCCTCTGAACATGAGAGTTCTGCTCTTGTTTCAGATGGAAATCCCTATCTTCAGTGTAGAGACACACAGGCTTTCTTAGCCCGGTGCACAAGCATGGATCAGCAAGTCCCTTTTGCAACAGCACCTTGATCCAGTGTATTTTATTGATGTACTTACTGCGTTTGTTGGATGTCTTTTTTTTTGCTTTAGAACTCCTTTCTAGTAGGCAATAGTGGATGTCTGGCCTGAAACTAGCCCCTCCTTTGTCATTGATAGCTGCAGAGTTTGCTTGCCAAGTCTGAATTCTGCTGTTTGTTTATTTTCCTGCCTTTGAGTGCTGGATTAGACACAGTGAGCAAGTTTTTTTTTGCATCCTGAAGGATCACGGTTTTAGGTGAAGTGTTGTGACTCATTCAAAGTATTTCAAAGTTTTACAGTTGCGTTGATTTTTCTGTCCGTGTGATTTGTTCTCAGTTCACAGAAGTACAATTTGTGCTGTACGAAAGGGCCAGCTGTTAAAAGGTTTGACAAGCAGAAGTGCTCTGTCATTTTTCTGGTCATGTTGCAGAAGCTTCTTGCTATGAATTTTTAGATTTTAATCCTATATAGTGAGAAGGGTATCTAGTCAAAAGAGACTGCAACCCTTACAGATAGAAGATGAGAAGGCAAACTATTCTATAATGTTAAACTTGATCTGCCGTGGTTCAGTACAGCAGAAACGAGTTTCTGAAGCCTTTAATGTGATCAAGGATAGGCTTGATGAGGTTTGTACCGTTTCAAGAGGATGGCATGGAAAAAGGCCTGTGTGTGAATAGGAGAGCAATTCACAAACAAGTACTGAGGCTGAGAGAATTGTCTAGCAAAGGGCAAATCAGTGTTGGACAAGTGGAAGGTAGAATGATGAGGAACAGTTCTGTGATGGTGCCAATAATCTTTTGGGTTGTTTAGAAGTCAGGCAGGAAGGTAGTGGAGAAGATCTTTGGGGAGTTACAGGATCACAACACAGCAGGAGATCAGGACCAGCCATATGGCAGCCATTCCAGACTCCCAGGAAGTGAAAAGTCTTTGATTTAGTTAATATCCTGTGATCTTTGGCTCTGCTGTTTGAAACATCTTGATCTCTTCTCATGGTTGCTGGGTGGTTTGCCTGTTATAACTTGCAAGAAAGTAATTTTTGTTATAACCAAATTGCCAATACCCACCTTCAATTCATAGAGCTTTTATAGTATGCCATATGTATTGATACAGTCTTTTTATCAAATCTTATATGAGATCTTCACAAGACAAGTAATAACAGAGTTCTGCTAAAAGGGTCTGTACTGGTGGCAAAGTAGATTGCTTGTTTCTCAATGTTAATGAAAGACGACTTAATTAGCTAAGCACACTTTGGTATATGTGCACTTTGGGACTTCAGGGAATTTGTTGGATGTCTCTTACATTTCCAAGGCCTCTGGCAACCTCAGAACATCCAGACAATATTGATGAGGTTTAGGTGTGCTTTAGTTCTGTTACTAGGTTGAGGGAAACATATGAAGATGTTGCTTACAGCATAAAACTAAGAAATGCTGATTGTAGTAATCTGCTAAACAGTTGATATGACTCTGTCAGCTAGCCACAAGTCTTTATACAATAAACAAAACATGGCTGTTCTTCGAAAAGAACATGGTCTAAAAGGAAGTAAAATGTACATATGCATTATTAGAGTAGTATCGCAGATACATATTCTATAGCAGATCTTTCTTTCATTTGAGTAGACAGAACAGTCAACTGTGTGGTTTTGTCTGTGTCTTAATAGGGTTTACATGCCTTTGCCTTGACCTAACAAGTAGACTACATGGATTTAAGACATACAGACCATGTGTATTTAAAATAAATTTGTTTTTCTTGCCATATTGTGAACTCTGTTCTCTCAAGTTGCAAAATCCTTTTTTTTTTTTTTTTTTTTTTCTGTGATACAAGAGAAAATCCATTAGGAGGCAACATGAATTCACTTTTCATAATGTTTTTTGTAAACTACAGTGGAGAGAATAGCCTGCCCAAATTTTTCTGGGAACTGTTACTAGGTAGGATTTTATACAGATTAGTGAGTTACATTTTCCATAGTTGTTTTAAGTCTAGATGTGTCTGACCCTCTTATTTCATATACTCCCTTCATTAGAAGGGGAATAAAGAGCATGTAGGAAGTCATAGGTCTGTGAAACGTTCTTATCATAAAACATAAACAGTATTTTCTTTGTCATTTTGCAGTCTGTCTTGGATGGACACCTTCCTGTATAGGTACAGGTGCCAAATGTGGAACAAAATAGTCTACCTCGAAATAATTGAGAAAATTCAGTTATATTTTTGGGAATAGATTTGTGAGGAGCTTTTCAGTGTAGTTTTCAACTCTCATTCTTGGGGATGGGGCCATCCATCCAGATGAGATCTGGCATAATTAACACTTCTTGGTTATTTCTCTTTTTGTTTATCCAGCAAGAGCTCTAATACTGCCCTTAGTACAATCAAGGACGGTAGTAACATAGCATTTTACTGTTATCTTAGGTTGCAAATGCCATGAAGAACTCATTGCCCTTTGATGCTCCTGATGCATCGCAAGAAGGCCAGAAGGTACTGAAAGTAGAAGTTACTCCAACAGTGCCGAGGATTTCTCGGACTGCTATTACAACAGCTTCTATCCGTCGTCATCGCTGGAGGAGAGAAGGTGAGCTTTCTCTGCCAAGAGCAATTACTGTGGTGTACTGTATTCATCACCATCACTGTATTCTGGCTTCTGAGTTTGAATGTTTGCAGAACAGTTGGTTGGGGTTTTTTGTTTGTGTGTTTTCGAAAAGTAATACTCCATAATAATGTATAGTATTTTACATCTTCAGAGCACTGCATGAACATGAACGTTTGGGGTGTTTGTTTTGTTTTTGATTTGGTGGTAACCTACAAAGTAGGTAAGAAAATGAAGAAGCTGGAAAATGTCAAGTAAGACTTCTTTTCTTCATGTAATATAGCAGAAAAATCTAAGTGTAGAGTGTGGCTTAGAATTTGAGCTTTCTTTAATTCACAACAAAAATCGACTGATTCCCATCATAAATAGCTCAGGAAATGAATAGTATTATCCAGATCTTAATAGGGTTTCAGCTACTTTAAGCTACTGAAAGCATTGGGAGAGGGAAAAGCTGAACATCACACTCCTATGATTGTATGCCCCAATTTAGAGAGGGGCCATGTCATAAAATAGGTTAGAGCTAGTCCTTATTTTTCCTCATGTTGTATGGAAGTGTGCTTGACTGTATAAAGAGAAAAAAATAAATGTAGTAATATTTACTTTGATATGATGACATCTTCAGAGTAGATGTAGCAAAAAAGTTGCTTTGAAATCACTTTGTCACACTTACAAAGCTTTGTTGCTGCATGTATAAACATTGATTTTAAAAAGCTGCATAAATGGCTGAAGGTAAAAAGTAGAATAATCTAAAAATAAACTGAGGGTAAAAGTCTGAAAATAAGGATTACATTTTTCCTGTCGTACTCTTCCCCTGTCGTACCCCCCCTTTTTTTTTTTTCTTCCTGTATCACGTGCAAAAGGATTTGATGGCCTCTGGTCTTCAGCTGAATTGAGAAGTCCAGGACAACAAGTAGCCGTCTTCTGTTTTCGTGACTCTGGGTCATGTTTGTCTTCGCTGTAGTTGCCATAATATTCATTTACTAGTCTCTGGTCTGCAATATAGCCCACCTGTCCCTTTCTGTGGATGTTCTCTCAACTTTAACAAAACATGGGTAGTATTTTGTGTTCTGTTCCATGTCCGCATAAATCAATTTTCCCTGCCTGGGTTGGAATGCCAAGAAAGGAATAGAAAAGCACTAAAATGTTATATGTTGAATCCCAGATGGCTTTGACTTCTCAAACGAGGCTGACTCAAGCATACCTGGCTCACCGATCCAACACGGCTCCACAGACCTAGGGATCAAACGTGAGCAAGAGGGGGAGGTGCTGATGCGCAGGACCCCTGAGCATGGCTTCCCGGAGCCCACCTTGGCAACAGCCACAACAGAGGGTAGGACAGAGATGAGGAGGCAGAAGTCAGTGAGGCAGTTGCTGGAGGAGGATCCTGGCTCCCTATCCCCAAGCAGAACTTCTTTCCATTCTAGTGTGTGTTTCCGCTATCCCAGGGTGTATTAGCTTCTCTTTGCAATACACGCATCCCCTATATACCTAACATCAGGTCAGGTACTACCTTTTGTTATCACGTGGGCTGGCCTGGGGCTTGCATCTGTGTGGTGAAAGACTGCTTGGCATGGCAAAAAAAAAGGACAAAAAAAAAAGACAGGGGTGTAATAGCCAAGAGCTTTGGGATTGCTTGGAAACTTTCTATTACTGAGCATGTTTAATCTAATAATCAGAAGGAAAAAATGCACCAGATGAATATGATTCTAGTCCTGAAAAGCAGACAGTATCAACTAAATGAATTTGGCAACAACATATGATAGTGTCCTGTTAGTCTGCAGGTTTTAAATTTCCAGGAGCAAAGTTTTGTGTTCCTGTTAAAAGTCAAACCTACCCAAGACAGATATGCAACTACTTATGTTTTTATTTGCTGGTCATCCTTTAATTGAAAATTAATATGTGTAAAATTAGTTTGCGTGAATGAACTGGCTGCTCTAAAGGAAAATATCAAGAAAGTGCTTGTGTTTTCAAGAAGAAATCAGGTTGTCATGTTTCTGAAAACTTCAGAAATAATTATTGCTTGCTTTCTCAGTCATACTGTCCACACAAACGCTGTAGGACTTCATATGTCTTGCTCTGCAGCCAAGAATAACAGATAGGGTAGCTGGTAGAAATTTGCTTTGCCTAAGTTCATCTATTAATTTTCTCATCCTTACTCCATAAAAGATGCGGGTTTGAGTACTGAATTTGAACTGTGATTTCTCCTAAGAGATGACAGTTAATTTCTTCTAAATTTAGCTTAACATAGTTTTAAGTGTTCTCCTATCTTAAGTCATCTTTTCTATCTGAACATTGCTTTGGTACTCCCAGCTCCATATAAGTTGATCATAAATAAAATTTCTTTGGATATGAACTATACAGTTCTCAAACTTGTTCTTCTGGAAACAGTAATCTGGAGAATTTGGAGACTTAATGAAGTGTTAAACAGATGCTATTAAACAATAATTAAGACATATTTCTGTAGAAGATAGTTGCATAAAAATGTTTAGTCTGGGATTATAGTCTACTTCTTGGTGCATAGTGAATTTGAGCATGCTCAGTAAGTGAGTCTTGTCTTCTAAATTTACTTAATCAGTTGATCTTACTCCATTTTACTAAACTTTGCATGTGCATGACCTGAAGGATATGGAGAAGCTGCAGAGAACCTTCTGGGAGAGACAGGAAGTGGCAAAGAAGTTGGTAAAGATTTGGCCTTCTAGTCTTAATTTGTTTTAAGACATCTGTATAATTTGGCATGTTCTTGAATAGGGCATAATTCCACGTACTTTACTTCTGTTGAAGTGGGTTGAGTACCCTTTACTTCTGTAACATCAGCACTGTGTAATTACATGCTTGGGTGAACTGAATTCTCCTGGTAGACAGCATTTGGGAGAAGGCCAAGGAATGGAGGTTTTTTGGATTATCAGTATAGAATTGTGTGTGGGTATATAGTGGTCTATGATTTTGCTGATGCTGATTTCATAGAAAGTTTCAGCTAGCAAATTCACTCTCATCAATATAGTTTTGATATCAAATGATATAATGAGAGACTGATTGTTTCAGGTGACTTTTCAACCTTCAGGTACAAGAAGGATAATCATAATAAACGTAACTCTAACAAGCTGTATGAAACTCCTTCTCCAGATCAGTGTTCTGATCCAGTAAGTAGAAAAAGGCAAAGATTTCAAGGACTCGGTAATGCCTTATAAGGTATTCTGCTTCCAGGTGCTAGCAGCTGTAGTTCTCTGCACTAATTTGGGTCAGTGGAGAATGCTGTATCTACATCTACAGGATTATTTATGTACAGACATGAATAACAAATTCCTTGGGGACAGGCTTTTTATAAGGAACTGTGAAAGTCCTAAATACACACTATAGTGCAACTGATACCATTTCTGTCAGATTGCACCAGCTCTCTTCTGGCTTTACAGGAGAAGAGTGCTTGAGAGGAGTGGGCTTTTAGAGCTTTGGGGTTTTGGTTTTTTTTTTTTTTTTTGGTCATGTTGGTCTCTTGGGTGGGAAGGGAGAAGAAAAATGGTTTTGATTGTTTCTAAGGGCAGTTTTAAAAGAAAAATAACATCTATGGGGAAAATAATACGTTTGACTTCAGACACAATGAGATCTTCTGTAGCTATGTGGATCCAACTAGACAGAAATTCTCTTGCATGTTGTCTTCTCTATCTTCTTCATTTTTGAGCACTGCTGAGCTGCTTGGTCACCTGTATAGTTGCAGCATCCAAAAGCTTGCAACAACCCCTCTCAGTCTTAGCTTTAAAGTCTGTGGAAATAAAATGCCACTTTTTCAGTGTGACTCTTCTGCTTCACTGTCCCTGAGTAGGAATGTCTGGTAGTATTTTGTTACTCAGCAATGTTTTAACGTAAACTTTGAAGACAACAATGTTCACATAATAATAAAAAGCTTAGCAGTATTGTTTGGAGATACCTTCTTGTAAGCTACATATCTTGTTTGAGTAAGAAGGGCTTGAGAGGGGACTTCAGCTGCTGCTATTGCTGCTTGTAACCTAACACGCTTTCATCCAGCTTTGCATGATTATATAAAGAAATGTAAATGTTGGTTTAATGAAAATGTGCTCTTTCTTTCAGTATGTTCTAGTTATGCTATATTTTATTAGCATCTTTGACTATGTGTGGGAAGGTTGGGAGGGTGGGAATGGAGATGTGGATTGTGAATATAATAAATCACTGTCTAATGTAAGAAAATACACTTATGTTTCAATGAGAAGATGAAGGCCTAGTTTGACTAAACAAAGTGGGCAGGAGTTGGGGAAAGTAATATGTATTTTAAATAAGCTTACAGGAAGTTAAAGCAAGTAATGCACCCTTCATTTTAATAATAGCCCTTGAAACCTAAGAGGCTGACTTTTCTAAGGCTAAAGGCTTAACCAAGGAATAAAGACTGCAGTAGCATGAAATATATTACCTTTCTGCTCCTGGGAGTCTGAGTCAAATAGAACTATATAAAACTACAGCATAATCTTGCATTGTTCTGGGAGAGGCCCGAGAAAGGTCTAATTTGGAGATGGCTAAACATCTTTTGTAAGCTCAAACACAGTAGTGGTAAATGAAGTTTCCTGAAAAGAAGTAGTAAGCTTACAGGGAGGTTTTATTATTCTGGTTTAAAGCTTTCTTTTTGCTTTATGCTTCAGAAATATGAAATTGGATCAGGCTACAGAAAGGTGGCAACAACTCTAAAAGCTTTGTGTCTGTTCTGCTTGCCGTAATGTAAAATGTTTCGTAGCGCTGTCTAACACTCAGCATGAAAGGATGGGCTTTGACTCAGATGTTAGAATCTCTTAGTTCGTTGCCACCATTTTTCCCCATTGCATGAAAGATTTAAACATGTTTGCTCAGTGGCAAGCTGGGCTGACAGACTGCCAGTAGAGCAGTACAGTGGCTTTACCTAGGATAGTCTATAGGCTTTGCAGATTTCTTGCAAGTAATCAAGCTCTGTAGCTTTTATAAAGAAAAGCCAAATTCTTATAGCCTGAATCATTTTTGCTAACATTGTTAAACTTTATGGCTTTTTCCCATTGAAATGAGATATATGGAGCAAAAACTCAATCTCCATTTTCAGTTTTAAAATTTGAATGCTGTTCAGTTTTCTACTGAAACAGTAACTCTTATTTTGGGTACTTGGAGCTTAGAAAAAGGACTGGAATAAGATTTTTTTTTTTTAAACAAAAAGTCTTTATGTGCAGCCTTAACCATATTATAGGCCTGAAAACAAGGATTTAAAAAATAGATTTGTCAAGCTTTTTTTCTCTGAGATTCCAGTCAAAAACACAGTGCCTCTTCTACAGCATGAGGTGTTTCAGAGGATAATTTCTCTTAATACGAGGGATTTTTTTATGTGAAAAATGTAGATGCTGAGATAAAAGTAAATATGGTGGAAGCGCCTAAATAGGATTTCTGGAAATGCAGGGAGGATTGAACTCTGGAGAAGAGAGAACTAGGAATTAGGTTAATCTCCAATAGAAACTATAGTCACATTGTTTGAAGTGCCAGCTACACACAACAGAAGCCTTCTACCTCTGTTGGAGCATTGTGATTGCTGGCCTAGGATGTAGCCTAATTCTGAAGCATACTGAGCACTCTCCAGAACTTACTATGGCCGGAAGATCTTGAACATGCTCAGATCTTGCCTTAAAGTAGGATAAAAATAGTCTGAAAGGTGCTTTTATGTTTTGTTTTTTTTAAACTACATGTAGGAGTAGAATGGGGACTAGTATCTGCAGACAGAACTAAAATAAGTTAACAAAATAAAGCCTAATTCTTTGTTTTTAGGCGAAGTTTTGGAGATCTTTTGATAAGTGATGTAGAGGAAAGGGAAATCAAGCTCAGCGAGTACTTTTTGTTAGAGTCTGTTCTGATAAATATAACAGGAAGATTCTTGGCTGAGAATCAGAGATTTTTAAGCAGGTGGAAAACAGTTGGATTAGGAAATAAGGTTTGTTTTGACATTCTGTGTGTATCCTTGTCTTCATGTAACTTGAATACTTACTGTGTGTTCTGATTGTTTCGGGGTTTTTTGGTTGTTTCTTTTTTCCTAATAGATACTGAAGGTGTTAATGGGAGAGAGGAGTCTGTGAACCTTAATGATGCTGATGAAGGATTTTCATCAGGAGCTTCCCTCAGCAGCCAGCCAGTTGGGACCAAACCTCTATCGTCTTTATCCCAGAAGGGCAGCTTAAGGAAAACAGCAAGTGGGCGTTCTGCTAAGGATAAAGAAACCTCTTCTGCAGCAAAATCCAATGAGAGCCCTCGAGATTCAGTAGCTCGGAAGCAGTACGTGCACCAATCCACTGACCTTGGTGCAGATATAATTGAGATGACACCTACCAAGAAACACCTTAGCCTGCCTGCCGGGCAGGTAGTGCCAAAAGCCAACAGTTTGAGCCTGATCAGGACCGCCAGTGCTTCCTCCAGTAAATCATTTGACTATGTGAATGGCAGTCAAGCAGGCTCCAGTGTTGGAGCTGGTACAGAGGGTGTTACCAATCTTGCAGCTGGCAACACCAATCGGTTTTCAACTATCAGCCTGCAGGAGGACCGACTAGGCCAAGCTGGGGAAGGTAAAGATCTCCTTCCCCCAGGAGCACCCCTAACCAAGCAGTCTCGATCTCCAAGTTTCAATATGCAGCTGATATCCCAGGTGTAACTTTGACTCCCTTCCTTAGGACTCCCCTTTTCCCCTTAATCCCCAGGCAAGTTCATCCTTAGGCAAAACATGAACCATCATCCTGCAGTGTGAAAATACTGACTGTTGTGATCTTGTTTGATTTGGTTTAGCTGTCATACTGTATTACTAAAACAGCAATAATTCTTCCCTCACCTTCACCCTTCCCCCACCTTGTAAACATGGTTGTGAAGCAGTATATAATGTACTGTATGCCTTTTTCCATGCCTTCCTTTCTCCTTGCGTGATGTGCAATCCATCGTAGGCTGATCAGTCCCATTTCAACACTGTGAGACTGGAGACACCGGCGGAAATGGTGAATGTGATCCCTATGAGATGATGCTTTGGCTTTGTTAAGAAACTGAAACGGGTTTGTTTTCTTAGTCTACAGTACTGCAAAGACTACTGGATCATGACTTTTCTTTCTCAGAACCAGGAGTGCCTCAGAGATTCTAGTGTGACTTTGGACCTCTCTGAGTCTGTGCAATCAATTCTGGGGAGGGGATTGTCATTGCTGCTCCTGGCTGCCTACAGCACTTTTATTCATTACAATGACGGTAGTTTGGTTTTTTCTTGCCTGCCCCCAGTCTCTCATCCCAGAAGCTTTTGATGTTCAGCAACTGAGACATGCATATTAACAAGTTGTTTTCCCTCAGAGAGAATTCTAAGTAGATAATGTCGGTTACAGTGCACTTCTAATGGCATTGTAGCTATATGTAATGTTATATGTCTTCCCCTCCAGGACACAGGGTCATCTTGCGTAAAGACTAAAATTTAGACAACACCATGCTATTGAAACAATTTGTTTTGTAAGTGGGAGGGAAACACTACTTTCCCAGGAACTAGTGGCTAGCTCTGCTCCGTTTTTTGTTGTTGTTCTTGTGAGGTGCTGATCACTGAATTGAAAGGTGTATTCGGGTAAAGAGTATTTCTCAGGCTGCTTTCTATGGTGTCATGGCTGTTGGACGCCCCTGCCCTTCTTAGCTGCTTTCTCAATGTCCCTGAATTCACTCATGGAGTCATTTGAAGAATCCTGCAGTCCAGACAGACCATAATCTTAAGGGGCTGTCTCAGGGATGGAGACAAAAGTTTGCTAGAAGTACTGGAGCTTCAATGTTAAATGCTTTTCTAAAAAACATTTGTGCAAAGGGGTACTGACAGTCCTTCTTCCCCAGAAGGATCACGCTTCATTGCCTTGGTGTATATATAATACGTTGAGGGTTTTTAACTCTTATTTTAGTGGATTGGGCCTACTCTATAAAATTCAGAACTCATGCCATTGAGCCAAGCCTTGAATGTATATGACTGGTGTATGGGCACTGGCTGATACTTATGCTACGGAACACTGCTTAGAAGCACATTTCTGGTTACAGAGGGAATGTTTGTCATTTTTTCCCTCTCTTTGGCTTGCTAGAGAGAAAAAGGGAAAGTTCATCCACTATGCCTAAATCATATATGATATCCTGGAAGTTTACAAATTGTAAACCCACAGGAAAGACTTAAGATCTTTATGTGGGCACTTTGGTTTCACTGTCACTGTGAAGGATAAATGTAAGCAGTTACAAATAGCAAGGCTATCTTTGAATGATAGTCTGTAAGAAATTCAGGACAATGACATGGTGTTGCATTGCTGCTAGTTGGTTATGGGTCTTGTGGCTTGTTGGTTTTTTTCTTCCTTTGAATATCTATTTCAAATTGAACTTTTTAATTCAAATTTACATTAAAATTAATTTAAATATTTGAAGGTTTTTTGTGATTTGACGAGTCACATTGATAGTCTAGTCTTCATATCTTACATTCATAAATTAATTAAATGCCATCTGGACTAATGCAGAAATTCAGTTAAAGAGCAAATAGAATCATCAGGAAAAAAAGAGAACCTTACAGTTTCTAAATTCAAGTTAAAGGACCACCAGTCACACACAGATGGAACTGAGGCAAAATTGAGATTAAACTAAGAGGCATTTTCTGAAAAAAAGTCAGAAGCTGTATATGGTTAAACTCTTCTTTAGTTCGTGAAGTTTTGCTAGTGGAGACAATTGGTAAGTTGTGGCTGAAAGTACAAAGTTTATATTTTTGATTATCACAAAGGAAATT
Source organism: Porphyrio hochstetteri (assembly GCA_020800305.1). Taxonomy (NCBI): domain Eukaryota; kingdom Metazoa; phylum Chordata; class Aves; order Gruiformes; family Rallidae; genus Porphyrio; species Porphyrio hochstetteri. The sequence goes on along the minus strand of CM036910.1, from coordinate 14,076,495 downwards.
CTGTTAAAGAGCTATAACTGTAAACTGAAAAGGACTGGATAATTTACTTAAATCTTTGGGAAAGACAAGGTCGTTGGTGTTTTAGCAATTTTTTAAAGAATTACTTCATTTTAGTCTTTTAAAAAGTAGAGTTGTTCATTAGCTAGGTTCTCTACTTTCTGCATTTGCCATGATAAGCATTCCTCCAACAGTTTTAGGACACTTAAATTGGTATCAGGTGAAATTTTATTCCCCCCAAATATTCTTATGTGTGGGGTCCCACAATATTAAACTACTTCAGGAAAGTGAGACCGCTCAGTGGCTTCAGATAAAGAAGTTAAATGTACGTGCATAATTTCAAATCAGTTAAAACAACTTTAGTCAGTCAACCCTTTAAGGTATTTTTACAGTTCTCATTCTGATCATGTGCCTTTTGTTATTTCATCCACTGTATTTTGGGTTGTTCTAGTGTGTACATATACCTATCCCATATAAGGCTTTTTAAAGATTTCAAATTTATCTGTTTTGTAAAAAAAAAAAAAAAAATATTTTTTGCTATGTGCTCATGTGGTACATCTGTAACTTCTCAAAATTACCCTTTTAGTGCAATGTTTCAGTTGTGGGAGTTTTGTTTTGTCGTTTTTCAGACAAGTACTGTTCAACATCTGTCTTACAAAATGAGTCATCACTAATATCTACTAACCAGCTGTAATAACAGGCTTTGCCAGTGCTGTGTATCAGGTTTATCATTTAATGCTTCTAGATGTGTCTCAAACTGTGCCAAGGTGCAGAAGTACTGTGGCAGAAATAAAATTAGAAGTGTCTGGGATATGGGTTGAGGGAATAATCTGCTGGTTTTCTGGGTTATGTATGCTAAGTACTAAAAGTACAAAACATACTTAAATTTTGTGACACCTCTGACAAATATTTAGACTTAAATCTCTTTATCCTGAATTCATTCTGCTGTGTCTTGTTTTAGAACATTTAGTACTTGACATGAGGCACTAGATTTAGATTTCTGCAGTATTTCAGTGCAGCTGCAGTAGTATAAAGTGAAGGTCAAAAAGCAGAACACTATGATTTTTCCCTGTGATGTGCACATGCGTGCACATACATTTAATACTTAGGTAAGGAAGTGTGAGTACTATATTTTGATGTATATATACATTTAAGTGGGGATAAATTAATTATTCCTTGATACAATTTTTACCACCTCACAATATGCTGCCATTTTGCAACTCATTTTTGTTGGGCTTTATAATTTCAAGAAAACATAAAATTATGGGATTCCTTACTCCAGCTTGATTATCCTTTTCAGGAATATTGTGAGCAGCTTTTTTGTTGAACAGTGACCCATTTATTTTCGTCTGCAGGCAGCATGAAGTAAAAATACCTATTAAAATTTATGTTGCAAGATGACAGTTTAAATTGCTGTATTATCCTTTTATTTTTCATTTGGAGACTTTGTATGTCACTGTCCATTTTAAATGCAGGTTTCTTTGAACGCATTTTCTGATGTGAATTTGGAAAAACGTTTTAACAGCATACTTCATTCTGTAATGCTGAACATCATGTTGCAGCCAGTAAGCATTAGATCTAGTATTTGTAGTTTGCAAGTATGTTGGTCTTAAATACATTTCCAACATACTCCTGCTAGCTTTAACGTAATTAAAATTATCTGGTTTAACATCACAATAGTGAGAAAAAGTTTTTTGACAAATTATTTATTTGCACTACTTAAGAATACTGGAGTTTACTGGGACAGGGTTTTTTCTCACCATGTGAGGTTTACTTGTGTGTGGGTAGGTACATACATTTGTCACGTGTTGACAATCAATTGCCTCAACTGTGTGTATACTGTATGTAAATATGAACATATTTTTGAAGATTAAGGGGGAAGCCTGCATCTTAATGATGGTAAAGCTACTCTGTAGTAAGGTGACCCCCTAACTCTAACCCTTTTTTGTCTCCAGATACTATGTGGTTTGTTTTACTTCTTTAATGAAGATTATTAGTGTTCTTTGAAAATTTTAGCTCCAGGGAAATTTCCCTCAATATTTAATGTATAACATGTTCAGAGAAATATATTTTGAAAAATTAATTTTGGAATAGATAATTCTATGCTATGGCTGTATTTTAACCTAAGAGTTTAAACTTGTCCTATTTTATCACAAACCAATGGCTATCTCTTTTAAGCATTCAGCATTTTAACTTCGGTCAGAAACCAAGAAATTTTTTTGTTTATCTTGGCTTACAAATTTGAATTAATTTGAAGACTAAAAACCAAAAATAACCCTTTGAGTAAAATCATGAAAATCAAGCAGGACTAGGTACTGTACGCATAATCCTGTAAGAGGTGTGGAAAGTATGGTGTGTTTGAATGAAATATATGTACTGCACACAAAAAGATGTTTCTGATGTTAGTAAGTCTAATAATCTCGTCCTTAATTTCTGCAATTCTCTCATTGCCAAAGATATTACTACCGTGGCATGTTTAATTCAGCATTTAAGCCATTAGCTAGGTCTCATTTGTAACAACAATGTACATCATAGGAATAGTTTGCATCAGAAGAGTAAACATGCCCCCTCTTTATTTATTTATTTATATTTCTTGTTTTGGATAATTGCAGGACTAAAGTTGCGAAATATTATTGCCTGGTAAGCAAAGAAGCCAGATCCTCTGTACTTGCATTGCATTCTTGGTTTATATCAAATGGCTCAAAATGTTGTATTTTCTTCAGTATTTTAAGTGCTGTGTTTTTTCTATTTTATGGGCCTTAATCTCTTTTTAAATTATTTTTTAGTTTGTTTTCCCACTGGCACTTAGATAAACTTTGCTGGGGAAAGTTTTTCTGTAGGTCATTCAGGGTAATAGATCATGACATGGGTGTTGTGTTAGTGGATACGTGTATCAGTCTGTGGAAATCTGCATGCGGTGATCAGCTGCAGAGCTGAAATACCTGCCTCTTACACAGTGGTGGAAGGCAATGGAGAGCTGTGAGCAACTTGGTTTGCCAGTAGTTCCTGAAAACAAGCAGTAAGTAGATTTTGCAAGATTGATATATGTATGAGGATTTCCACATAGTCATTATGAAATGTTATTTAGAATAAATATTGGAACAAGATTTCAAAAAGCATAATAGCTAGTCATTTCAGATAAACTTGCCTAGTAAGTTTGACAAGTGTCAATACATGTGACGTTAAAAGTTCAGAAGCAGGATGTAGAAGTCTAGGGGTACCTTACAGCTTCTAGAAGGGGATCTAGTAAAAATCTTTATTGTTATTTGTCTGTATCTGAGATTTAATGAGAAAAATTTGCTTTTTAAAGTTATTTTCTCTAGGCTACTCCCCTCTCTTGATATTTTTTTCTTCCTTTTAAAGTGTGTTCATCAGATTTTAACCAAAGGTAGTATCCAAGGGACCAGATGACTTTAAAATGGGTCCATAAATTATCCATTTGTCATAAAGGATTACTAAGCTGTTCCTTGTGAGGAGCTGTTGATGGGAACAGTTGTATTTTAAAACTTCGTGTCTATACAGTAAAACCTTGTAGCTTGTACATGATGAGCAAAATGATGAGATCAAGTTTTATGACCAATTATTTGGTTGTGAGCTCCTGGTGTTAGACTGAGATGGAAGCAATTTAGAGTGGAGTATCTTTGCATTCTGATAGAACTTTTAAAAGTAATTTAAATTTTGACTCTTGAAAAGATTATTAATTGCACATTAAAATGTGGTATAGAATTCACACGGGTCTTACGGTTTAGAGGGTAAAATGGTTGGGAGATTTCTGTTTAGGAGCATCTCCTAGTAAAGTGACTCTATGGTGCTTTGTCATGGAAACTTCCTTACAAATCAGTCATTAGCAGATCCTGTGTGTTTGAGTCCTAGTCCTTATCCTCCCTAGAACTGATCATGAAACAGAAAAAATAGTGTGAATGGAACAAGCTTTTACCTTTTGTTCTAAAATAAGGAAGACTTAGGAGTGACAGAAATACTGGCTATCAGCACTGTTCTTTCCGTTCAAGCAGTTGTTGTTGTGCTAGACTTTCATGTTATTAGTTTATGAAAAATGCAAGTAGTAAAAACTTTGTGGCTTCAAGTATACAGTAGATGTGAGTTAACAATCACTCAGGATAAAACAACTTGTCAAAGTATTAATAGATTCGTAGTACTGGGGTGTGTCGTGTGTGTTTGTGTGCCAGTGTTCAATGATTACTTTGAAACAAGACTTCTTAATGTTTTCTTGCAGATAGTAAATAGTTTTGGGATGGATATTATGAGCTTGTTATTTATGGAAAAACACCATATGGTTAAATAAAATTGAGTCATTTACAGGGGTTTTTTTTCCCCCCATGTTGAAGATTCCAGGAAAAAGCTAATAAAGATTTCTAATTACTAAATCAGATACTCTTAATACATTTTAGATTTACTGTGGTAGCTTTTATTTGGTATAAACCTGTCCCCCCAACTAAATTGAGGTACCCTGTGCTGCATTTTTAAAATTTGTAATTCCTGTACTTTACAAAGAATCTTTTGATCTATTTTCTGTTTCCATCCTGGTAAGAACACAGGATATGCCATCAATTTTACTAGCAAAAATAAATGTTCTGCAAGGGTTAAAAGATTATTTTCTTACTTTTTTCTTTCTTACCAGGTTTGTTTCTCTGAACTAAGTTTTCTGAGGATTTTTACTACTTTAGCATTATGTAATCTTATCTCTGTCACAGAAGGAGCATAAGCAGCAAGTAGCCCACTTCTTGTGGGCTGGGCCAAGGGACATGGATTGGTGGTGTGAGCCACTCTTCACCAGGATAGCCCAGCATGCTGGTATCGACCGCAGGCGTTCAAGATTCGGTACTGGTGAAGAACTAAACCAAACGGGTTTTAATAGCTGTGACCTGTGCTGTATGATGTCCTTTAATCTGGGACCAGGGAAAAATCTTCATTCTTAGACCTGAAGATGGCACGTATTGAAGATCATGTTATTGGTGCATGTAAGCCATTATCTTAACTGTCTTACTGAGCTGGTTAATGCTGTTGACTGTTGTTGAAATGTGAAATGTAGTTACTATTGACTTTGTAAATACCTGCCAGAGATGAAATATAATTATTTTAAATCATTGTAAATAGAGATGTATAAAACTTGACACAATCTGCAATGCAGAAAAAAATTATATATATATAAATATATAAAGATGTTAAATAAATATTGTGCTGTTTCTGAACACAGATGTATGCTTTATTAATTGCTTTTTAAAATAACTTTGATTTACGGTGACGGGGGTGTGTAATGCGGGGTACATCGCATCTTTCGTGCGAGTGTGTGGGACGACAGGAGGGAAGCAGCCACCGGGGGCTGCCTGCGAGTTTAACTTGATGTCAATGCGTTCATCGTAGGCGCTGTCGCCCGAGTGTTACTCCGAAGGAGCGCGGGCAGAGCGGCTCTGCCCCCGCCGAGGCGGGCTCTGCCCCCGCCGAGGCGGGCTCGGGGGCTGTTCCAGCGCGGCTCTTGCAGCGCCTTCGTGTCGCCACGGCAACCCCAGGCGCCCGCCCGGCGCCTGCGCGCTTCTCTGGCAGCGGAAGTCCTGCCCAGCCGCAGGCGGTGGCGGAAGGCGGGGCAGAGAGGAGGCTCGCGGATTGGTTAAAGCACAGGTCAGTCAAGGCGCGGCGGGGGAGTCCGCCCGCCCCGCCCCCCCCCCCCCCCCCCCCCCACGTGCGCCCGCAGGGAGAGCGGTGGAGTCGCCTGTCGTTTGGCGGGTGAATGCTCTTTCGCCTCCCGCTGTCGCCGCAGTCGGCGGCCGGGAGCCCGCGGCGGAGCCAGTAGCGGGCAGAGCCCGAGGCTCGGTTTGGCGGAGGGTTGCTGCTGTGTGAGGGTTCCTGCTGCCCCGCGTGCTTTGTGGGAGCGCTCACGTGTCTGAGCCGGCGGCGCTTTGGGGGGTTCCCGCCATGAGCCAGCCGGAGCAGAAGGGCAGCGGCGCTCTCCAGGTGAAGTTCGTGCCCGACGAGGAGGTCCTGAAGCACATTGCTGACGACTCAGGTACAGCCGGCCCGGGGCAGGGCCCGGCCGAGCGCCGCCCGCTGCTCCCAGGGTGCCGGGAGAAGGTTCGAGCGGCCGCGGCGGCGCCCTGATACCCGCGATGGGCGGGCTGCGGGCAGTACGAGGCGTCCCGCCTCTTTTTCTCCGGCTGCCTTTTCCGCAGGTTATTTCCGTCCCCGCCCCGGCACCAGCTTCCTGAGCAGCAAATGTGCGTGGAAATGCCTGGAAGTGAGGCACACGTAGCTTGGCAAACTTCCTAAGGCCTGATGTGTGTAAGCACACGCAGAGCGGGATCAGAAGGAGATTCGAGGTGGCTGCCGACAGGAGACCTCTGTTGCTTTGGCTGTTTTGGGGGTTTGGAGCCTCTGTGGAGATGCTTAAGACTTGCCAGTACAAGGCACAGAGCACCCTGATCTGGCTTTGCTGTTGGTACTGCTTTGAGCAGAAGGCCAGATAGGCGGCCTCCTGAGGTGTCTCAGCCTAAATTCTCACGTGAGCGCTGATAGCCTGTAGGCCAGGCCTTTTCCACTTGCTTCCCTCCGCTAGGGAACCTAGGGGATGCTAAATGCCCTTCTGTGTGCAATTTGATGCTCCTACGTGTGAGTTACTCTCATTTATCCCAAATTGTGGAAGCAGGTGTGTGCTGGAATGGGAATCTTGTTCCCATGGGCTGCAGAGGTAAAGCTCTAAACAGGTAAAAACCTTTTGTGGTAAAGGAGGGACTAATGGCTGAATGGTCAGCTGACCATCAGGGCCCGGACCAGCTATTCTTTTAGCAGGACACCTTTTCAGTGTTTGTTTAGTGATTTGCTCAACAGAAACATGGTCTCTTAATAAAGTAGTTGCATACTACTGCAAAGAAATAGTGAAATAACAGGAGGTTAAAGCTTTTATTGCCATCTTAGGTGTCAGAGTACAGAAGGACAAGAATCAGCTGGCGGTCAGTGTGAAGAGATTTGTGAAGAAGCTTGAGGATATTTCAGATGATGAAACTCAGGAGATCCTGAAAGAGAATAAATATGTTGCTGTTCTTGGAATATGTGCTGAAGGTATTAGCGGGGAAAAACCTGAGTAAGCTCTTGCAGTGTCAAAAGTTGTATAATGTTGATGAAATTGTTTTTGAGGGCTGACCAGCTCTGGCTGTGCTTGTGGTAACAAGTGGAGGGGAGGATGTTTCTGAGGATTGTATTGTGATAATTGTTTCAAAACACCTGCAAAATAAAGAGTCCTTAGATACAAAGTGTAAAGGGAAGTGTTCCATCTTCCTTGGGTTGTGAGTATGCTGGTGCTTTTTAAATAGCTACAAGTAATACTTCTTTTCACAGATCCAATGGGAAATGGCTCAAACGTAAGCGGTGGTGAAGTTTACACATTCCAGACTCCTAAACGCTCCAGCAAAATGGCAGAGCTGGGTATGTTTTCCTTTTTTCTTTCATTCTTGCTCTGGCTATGGCTTTTTTTTAAGTACTATGTTAAATGTGATTTGTCACTTCTGTCTATTCAGAGATAGGTTTGCAGTATTTCAGTAGCTTTTATCTGGCTCTGAGTCAGTCTTCCTCAGAGACAGAAGCACAGGGATAGGACAGAGCAAAGGTGTGGTGAGGATAAGACATAGGTAATAAATATATAAGGAAATGTAGAAGTTTCCTAGTGCTGGGAGAAAGTTTGTGTCTAAGTGCTAATGGATGGCAGGGCGTTTGTGTAATTTATAAGGATATGAGAATAACTCATTATGTAGCAAAGAGTCAAAAATGGCAGTATTGGCTTTGCACGTCAGGATTTCTTGTACTCAGTGTCTGAACGTGCTTGCTAGGCTAACTGTGGACTTAGGAGAAGCAAGGGGAAAATGGCAGTTCTGGAGAGGGTGGGTTGTTCTGATTCAAATAAGATGTCTGAGCCCTGCTGCCACTATGTTTCTTCTCACTTGAAGAGTCTTTCTGTGCCCAGCACTGTCTCTGAGCTCCATTAGCGTTTACCTGTGACAGGTACTGATCATAGAAAGGATGGCCCAAGGGAGAGGGGTCAGTCATCCTTCCATATCACTATACAGAAATTGGTTTCTGTACCTCTTTACTAGTTTTCTGAGCTTCTGCTGTGTTAGGAAGTTGTCTGTTTCTTACACCTCCTTCTGCAGCAGGGTAGATTTCACTGTTGCTCCCTCTTGGAGCCACAACTCTGTTTGAAAACTGAAGCAAGTCATACAGTGGAAGGCTGGTTTTCTTGAGGGGCTGTTAACATGGAAGGCCTTCATATCCTGCTCAGATCAGTGATTCACCTTCATCTTGTGATGATAAGTAGTAGAAAGAGGTAAATAGGATACAAGAACCCACCTCCTGGGGAGCCGATGTGTTTGTTTCCTGTATCAGCTGCTCTACTGTGTCCAGTTGAGCAGTTTTAAAGGACTAAGTTAGTGTTACAAAATGTTGCTCTGATTCAAAGATATGTGGTCTCCCAGGGGTCAAGTGTGCTAGGAAATGAAATCTTTGAGAGTTTTAGGTACATGGTTCAGTGGCTGACTAGCCAGAGCCGAGAGTTTGGTACCTGACATCTGAAACTTCTTCCCTTCCTCCTGTTTCCTACAGCCTCTGAATTAGCCCAGACACCAGGACAGAGTGTTGCATCGAATCACTCTAAGTGTCCTGAGAAGACAGCCAAAACCCCTCAAAGCAGCAGCAGTAAGTCCTGTGAGGCTTTGGGGAACTGAAGCTGAGTGAATGGGTGTTATGTTGCTATTTGGGTGACAGAGTAGATGCTTGAGTGCGTTGTCATGCACAGCTTGAGTTTTAGCTTCTGTCATGCTTGAGTAATCTAGTCAGCATAGTATTCTAGACTGAACTAGTATGTGTGGCCTCTGGTTCACCTAGGTGTCAGATCTTTTATTCTGTCCTGCTGTAGTAGAGAAAACAGGAACTTCTCTCTCATCTGTTGCTTCAACACCTAATGTTTTCCTCTGTGTTTAACAGAAATGCTTGCACTTGAGGGATTTATGAGCTGGGCTGATTTGTTGAGCACCAAATGGGTAGGTGTCGTGGTTTAACCCAGCCAGCAGTTGCAACCACGCAGTTGTTCACTCACTCTTCCCCCACTAGTGAAATGGGGGAGACAATCAAAAAGGAAAAAAAGGTAAAACTTGTGGGTTGATATAAAGACAGTTTAATAGGACAGAAAACAAAGATGATAATAGTGATAAAAGAATATATAAAACAAGTGATAGCACAGCACAACTGTTCACCACTGAAAGCTGATGCTCAGCTTGTTCCCAAGCTGTGCCACCTCCTGGCCAACCCCCCAGTTATATACTGAGCATGACATCATATAGCATGGAGTATCCCTTTGGCCAGTTTGGGTCAGCTGTCCTGGCTGTGTCCCCTCCCAGGTTTATGGGCACCCCCAGCCTTCTCACTGGCAGGGCAGTAAGAGAAGATGAAAAGTCCCTGACTACTTGGGAACAACTGAAATATCAGCATGTTATCAATAATATTCTCATCCTGAATCCAAAACACAGCACTCTACCAGCTGTTGGGAAGAAAATCCACTGCTGAAGCTGGGACAGTAAGGTTGTGTGGGTGTTATATGTAATTCGAGCACCCAGTGATGTAGGGAGAAATATAGGTGTGAAAAGTCAGAGCAGGTCACCACTGGTGAGTGTATGTTCATGCTCAGAAATGGAGTCTGGTGTCTGCAGGGAGAGAACATTAACTCAGTTTTCAGCCTCTTCCTTTCTGCTGATGGCCTCTGGAAGCTGCGTTTGGGATTGAAAGCTGCCTTCTTTTAATCGTAGTAGTAAAACTGATGGTCTTTGTTCTCTCCTTGCCTACCTGTGAGGAACTAGAGGCTTCCCTTACAGGATTAACCACCCAGAGAGCCAATATTTTGGTGCAGTGTAGCTTTGAATAGTGAATGCCCATTTTTCTAATGGATCATCTTGTACCGCTGTTGTATGCAGTACTCAGAAGAATGTTGTTCCTTGCTTTGCAGAACATTCAAACAGAGTGCAGCAGAGGGTGAGTGATGACTATACATTGCTTGGGTTTTTTTGATTGGTTGGTGGTTTGGGTTTTTTTTTCCCCTTTTAAAACTTGAACTGGCTGATTACTACAGTTCTGGAAAGAAAGAACCATGAAAAGCCTCATTCACAGTACAGATAATCTCTACTAATCCAACTGGGCAGGAGTAACTCAGGTGGGAACCAGAGGTACCATTAATCAGGACTATGGGATTTAGAATCAAATACTGGGCAAATAATGGTTTGACTGCCTAATTAGTGTGGGTAGATACTATTTCCTTGCATCACACAAATGATGATAGGCAATCCTTTAATAGGCAGTTAAACTGATAGCTTTCCAGTTTTTCATCAAAGGAAGAAACAGCCTTAATGGTAAGAATTGCTGTTAGAACAGGAATTCAAGAACTGTGATAGTGCTCAGCATCATACTTTAGCATTGGTTTGTAAAAAATAAACTGTGATGATGGGAGGGGTATAAGTTGATGTCGTTTTTTGTGATGGTACAGAGAGACATGGCCCAGAACTGCCAGCTGCAATGGTTACGAAGAGTGCTGTGGAACAGTTGGCTTTCTACGGTGGTGTAGCCTTATACTAGAAATGTGTGCACAGCTTTTCCTGTAAAAGGTTCCAGGATGAGCTATGCCCAGAAGAGACGCTGTTTTGGGATGCCATTTTCACACCTTGATGATTTCACATCCACTTGGACAGGATTAACAGAAATGCTTCCTAAGTATTGCAGACTTGGTCTAGTGTCCAAGTTAGGTGGGTGCTTTACGCCTATGTAAGGAAGATGTGCCACTGCAACTTGATGAGCCCAGGCACTTGGGTTCCCTTTGGTGTACTTCTGGGCTCAGTATTCTGAGCAGTCTTCTGTCATTCTGGGAGTTGTTTTAATAGCAGACTTTCAAATGACTTTGAGTAGACAGTGTGATATGGAAGATGACTGCTCTGGGAAGCTGAAGCATTTCCAGTTTGTCATTGCTTCCATTTGACTCCTCCTGAGGGGCCAAGATATCTTGGCATCTTTATTGGAGATTTCAGAGTTTTCTACCCTCTTGTTTTGGAACCTCAGTTGAAATAATTAAGCCCCTTTTGGAACCTGATCCTTTACCCCTTCCCCACCTTGGAATGCCAAATCAAGAACTCTCCATTCTTGTGACCTCTGGTTTCCCACTTTCCTGTAGGCTGAAATAGCTTGGAAACATAACCTGAGTCTGTTTGCTTGGCAGAAGACTGTTTTGAAAAGGTGTATGCTGCTTCTCCTAATGCATGTTTTTTCTTTGCTGTAGCAGAGGAAAAAGAAAGAATTTGTGTCTACTACACCTTACAGGCTCAGAAAGAGGCTAGCAGGTAAAGATCAACTTTTGTCCTATGTTCAGGGGAGAGTGTTTTTTCTGGTGGGCTTCTACCTGTTGTAGCAGTCTGAGCAAAGCGATCTGATTCATCCTGCAGAAAGCGTAGAAATGTCCTTAAAGAAGCCTCTGCAGACCTTTTCCCTACAACAGATTGCTACTTAGGAAAGGGGCTAGAAGGGTTAGAAGCACCAAGTTGCTAAACTTCAGTAGTGTGATCAAAAGAGACAAAGCTCTCAGTAGTCTAACCTGTGCTGACACTTAATGTCTGGCACAATTACTTGAACCAAGTCATAAAACTTTTTGATGATGGCTGGGCCATTCATGGTAAAGTATTTCCAATTAACTGGTTGGCTATATGTGCTCAGAATGAATGCAGAGGAGAGTTCAGTGCGTGGCATGTTCTATTTCATCTTTCGTGTTGCGAGACTAAGACTGAGCCAGATTCTGTCTGTGCTCTTCAGTCAACATTGCTGACAGAGTTCTTTCACAAAACCTTTTTTGCAGAGCATGACCCAGAAGATACTCAGTTTGTATGATTGGCATTTGGGAAAACTGACATAGAGATGCGAAGAGAAATGGGGAGTTCCATTGTCCATTTGTAGTCATTTTTTTATGGTGGGATTATGTTTCTTTGCTGGTATCAAAGGGCAAGCTTTACTAAAAACTAATTTGTGAGGCTGGAACTGGGAAAGAAACGGCAATGTGTGTTTGCAGTCCTCTTAGGCATTGATTTTTAATTTCCTGTGAAATATGTTTAGGAATCATATGCATGAAAGGCACCTAGATAATGTACATTAGAGAGTGAGGCGGTGCAAAATGTGTCTTGTGTAAGAAGTCATTGTTAGCTTTTTAACCTTAAAATGTATCCTTTAGCTCCAAATCCTTATTTAGAAAGTGAGAGTGAATATTCTGCTTCCTGCTCAGAGGAGGAGAATGAAGAAGACCAGAAAGAAGTCAGCACTGTTTTGTCAAGACAAAAAACCCCAACAAAAACTAAGGCTGCATCGACACCTCCTCCCAAAAACAACCGAAGCAAAAAAATGAAGGAGGACAAGATGGTGAGTGAGCAGAAAATACACTTGTGAGCTAACAAGCATGAAAGTGTGTTTAGTCTAGTCAATAAGCTGGTGGTGACCACATCTAACTACCGGGAAGAACTGCTAGACCAATTTCAAATCAAACCAGACAGGTTGGCTTTTGCTGTACTTTGATCAGTCCCTGTTGGACAGGTATCATGGCTCACCCAGTCTGTATCCTCAGCAGCTCCAGAAGGGGAAGTTCTAAGATGTCTGTGAAACTGGTGACCTTATACCAAGAAAGTATGAAGAAATCTACTTCTATAGCACCAAAAGAAGCACATCCTACTTTCTGGCTTGATGTTCAGCTTTGTTGTCTGATTTCCTTCCAGCACCAGGGATCCCCGTGCTCCCTTAGAATTATTTCTTTGTTCTGCTCTTTCAGAATCTCTTTTCTGTCTTCAGGAAAGAGCCATCTGACTAGGATAGCTTTAGCAGAATGCTACTGTAGAAAGCATTTTTGCAGCTATCTTCTGGCTTTCTATTTATCCTTGCTTTTTGTCTCATATTGGCCAATTTTTGTGGGTGCAAAGGGAGAGGGGAACTTGGAAGCAGGAGGAGTGTGTCTGATTTTACTGTCCTTGTTTAGAGCAACCTTGTGGAAGAATACTTTGAAGCTCACAGCAGTTCCAAAGTGCTCACTTCAGACCGAACGCTGAAGAAGTTTCAGAAAAGAAGATTGAATCAGGTACATTTTGTAGTGAATTAACAACTCTCAGAGCTTTTAATTTCTTTGAAGATTTCCCTCATCAGAATTTCCTGATTTTCACTTTATCTCTGCTGCTCACATTTTCGGTAGTAATGCTGATTTAGGAAGCGGTTTACACATTATGTCTCCTACTGCTGCTCTGAGCAGGGATGGGGCCCAGTTGTGTGAACCTTGGACAGCAGGGAAAATGCAGGGATAAGCCACTATCAGGTGAGCAGATAGTTGAAAGTTGCAGTTACCAGAACAGGTTAAAATTTGCTTTTGAGGGAGAAGAGAGAGAAGCAGAGTTGTAGAGACCTGCCCTAAAAATTATCACCATTGAGCATTTTTGTCAGTGAACTGCTTAGGGAGATTACAAGCTGTGTTGACCATGTTTAGACAACATTGAGAGCGCTCTTCTTATCTGAGCGTTTCTGGGTCAAGCACACACGAGACAGGACAGCTGGTCTGTGTAATGCCCTTTGTGTCCCCTTCCACTTCCTAAGAGACAGGAACAGTCTAATTGTTGCAACTGAACAACTGTATTTTTTTCCATACTCCACTTCTACAAGACAGTTCAAGCAGTTGCACCCTGGAGAATCAGGTACACAAGGACAGTGCCAAGGAAACATGTAACATTGTTGGAGCTCTTGTGTCTATGACTGCTTTTTGGACCCATCTGTGTTCTAAAATATGGTATATATGCAGATTGCTCGATGCCTGGTGTGGTCTGGAACTGTTTCCCAGAGAAACATCTGGATTCTTAACAGGTTCTTTCATAACAGCTCTGGAAGGAAATCAAGGCTTTCACTGGTACTGGCTCCAAAGACATTGAAGCTGTAGTAGTTCTGTCTCAGTGCTTTATGTTTGTGTGATATATTGCAGCTGTCTTTGTGTTCTTTCCAGAGTAAACTGTTTCCCAAGGCAGTGGAAATCAAAGCTGTTAAAATCTAAAAGAAAGGGAGGCCAGTGTAAATTTGATGCCATGTGTGTGTCACACTACTCTGCTGCTTAAACATCAACATACCAGCACATCTTTAAAGCTGAATTAATCCTTTGATTCGTGATGTTTTTGAAATACTTTTTTCTACGTTTAGCTGTCAACTGCATATTACTTCCTTTCTGCTGTATTTCTTCTTTTAGATGATGATTGTGAGCATTTTCTTGTAGTAGCAAACATGTCAACAGTTGCTAAGCTTGTCAGTTGGAGCCCTTGCTCCTGTGAGCAGGGCTGTGTTGTGTTGGTATCTTCCTGGTACAGTGCTTAGGGTGCTGTGTAAGCTCTGAGTGTGTCTATTATTTCAGTAGTGGTTTGCCCATACTCAGCAGGAAGAGATAAAAACACTGTGCAATATCGATTCTAGTCAGTCTGCTGCCATTTCAAATAATAACGTTACTTAATCTCTGCTTTTCTTTCTCTGGTAGCAAAGCTGTGCTTAGAGGGGTCTTCATGGAAAAAAACAACACGTGAATTGAGTGTACCATTGGTGAAAAACTACTCTGCTCTCTAGCTAGAGAGCATACTGGAGGGGTATTTGTAAGGGCTCCAAACATACATCTGTTTTTTCTCAGCATTGAATGACTCTCCTCTTACCTCTTTCTCAACACAGCAAGCACTCTATGACCTTTTGAAAAAAGCTCCTGTTGCCTATGCTGATGAAATTAAAGAGCTAAACCAGCAACATGAATCCCTGTTTGACAAATGGATGCTGCAAATGCAGTAAGTATCCAATCAGAATCACTAGTAAACAGGCATGGCCAGTAAATTATAGCCTAATGTCAGCAACATCTGGTGTATGAGTTAAGGACTGATGTTTTTTCTTTCATTGCTTAAATTTAAAATCAGGTGACATTAATTTAGTACAATGTTTTCTGTAGACCAAATGATACCTGATGTAACTCCATGAACGGAATGCCTGAAGTGAAATGAGGTTGCTAGTTTTTCTGTGCCTCTAAACCAAGCTAGAGGGCATTCACAAACAGGGAACATGAATAATGAGAAAGCAGGGCATATGAGTGATGAGAACAGTGTTCTTTGTAAGCAAAACTGATTGTTCACAACAGCATAGTTGGTAGCAAGGATCTCACCACTGATCTCTTCAGTATGTGGCTATCCCCAGTGATTAGCAGTTAACTTTGCTTACGCTACCTAATGATGTATGCATGAAGAAACCTTGATGCTATTGGAAATGTTCACAGTATAAATTTTATCTGGGTTTGTGTGTATCTTCATGGGAAGGAGAAAAGAGTAAGCATTGAGGAAAGCAAGTGGGGAACTATAGAGAGTTGTGAGATTCTGAAGCACCACAGAGAAGGCAGGCTACCAGCTCTGCAGTTAAGTGCTGAGGCAGGAGCAGATGTCGGTGAGGAGAAAGCCCCCTGGAAGCTTTGCAAGGGAATGTAGTATAAAGAAATTTGTGGTACATGGAGAGTATCATGAAGAAGACATTTGCTTTGAAAATTGGAGAGTTGCAAGAGGAGGAGTTCTCTGAGACTCAGTGATCTGGGCAAATGATTAGTGTTGTATGTGACAGGGTAGGGGGAATAGATATGTAGATGATACTGAAGTCATTGACAGTTGTTGAACACCTTACCTTGGCCTAATGCTATTTAAGTGACCTGATAGTCTTTCTGCCTAAATGATGCTTTTTCTGCTTCTCAGAAATAAACAAAGCTTTGTGATTCCCTACCATGTTCTTTTCATGCTTTCCTGCATCTTTCTGTATGGAACAATTAGGATGAGCAAGAGACATGAGAATAGTTTAATTTGCTTTGAAATTATGCCTGTGGATCACAGTAGAAAACCACTATGAAGGCTTGCTTTTTTTCTTGTAATGGCTGGGACCCATGGTAAACATTTAATATAATCACTGGTGAGGGGGTGACTCTGAATGGTGGCTACTCTTTGTTATCTGAAGTTGCAGATCTGCTCTCATGTTTTGTTAGATTTGTGGACCTCCAGGCTGATAAAACATTTCTTTAGTAGGAAGCACGTGCCAGATTTCAGATTTCTTGCAGCTAACCTTATTTGTCAGCTGTGAGCTGAAGGCAAGCCTGGAGCTGATGAAACATAAAAATTTTAGAGACAAAATTGCAGTGGATCACTTTGCCTAATGAACGTATGAACCTGAAAAGGGACTTGTACTTTTTTGATTTAGAGTATTTACTCACTTTTCTGCAGCTTAGGTTTCAATATTGTGCTTTATGGACTGGGCTCAAAGCGTGATTTGTTAGAGACGTTTCGTACCTCTCTGCTCCAGGACACTGTTCACCTTGTGGTTAATGGATATTTTCCCAGCATCACTGTGAAATCTGTAAGTGTGGGAAAAGCTTATGGGTTTATCTCATCTTGTGTTACAGATACCTCTCAAGTCTTTCCGTGTAAAATGTAAAGGAAACCTACTTCATCCTAAAGCAGCAGGCTCTTGAATGAAGAGCAGTTCCTATCTTTCTTCTAAGAGTTTAAAGAAATTAGCCCACGAGTTTTTCAAGGGATTGCAGTAATTCTCATCATTAATAGATACTCATCAATCTGAAGCTTTAATTTATATCACTATTTTGAGAAGGGGTGGAAATTTTTTGTTTATGTTGACTGTTTTGGGTATTTGATGGCAAAAATCAGGTTGCCTCCCTCATGACATTCAAGGACTCAGTTTTAGATTTTCCTTCCTTCAGTGCCAGAGCCCCTCAGAAAGGACTGCTGTTTTCCTTTTCAGATTCTCAACTCCATCACAGAGGAGGTACTGGACCACATAGGGACTTTCCGCAGCCCCCTTGACCAACTTGAATTCATCATTAAAACATTTAAAGAAGGTAAATTGACTAACCTTGTACAAAAAGTATCCACTGACTGTGGAGAACTTGGACGTTTTCTTTCCTTGTAGTTTTCATATGCAGTTACAATTTCTTAGTGTATTGTAGCTAGTATACTTTATTGCTAGTAATTTATGCTACCTATATGAAAACATACAAGCACCAGGAATATATGTGTACGTGATCCCAAGCTGTTACCTCAGTCACTGTTTTGCACACTTAAGTTCTCTAGAAAGGGAAGGAGGAAGACATGAGTGGTGTAACAAGATGGAGGGTGCTCAACCCTTTGGCAAGCTGAAATGCTCATCTCCTGCATTTAGCAGAGTGCCTTTGTGCTTTATTTGCAAGGCGTTTCTGTAGCCACCTGTTTCCTGGTGGAAGAATCCAGAATAGGTAAATTCCAGCTACATGAGGGAAGAGGTTCTTAGTGGCTGCTTAAGGACCTGATACAAACCTCACTGAAATCAACAGAACAAAAAACTTGTAAACAGTTTGGAATTACAGTTGATGACAGTCTCTGAGCTCCTCTGAAAAATCATGGCCAGAGGGTCTTTCCATAAATTTCAATGTAGGCTGGATTGAGGCTTAAATGTATATGGTTTAATGGAATGGTCATTTAAATTTAATGTATGCAAATACTGATCCTAAGATGAAATAAAGGACAACTGTCAAATAAGCAGGTTAGAATTAGATTTAAAAGCAAAATTAGGGTATTGCCACACTGCTCGCTGAATTCTTTTTGAATATCCGTTTTACTGTGTGTGTATACATGCACAAATTGCCATGGAATCTTAATTGGTTTTAAGTGTTTATGTGTTTTCCATCATTATCTTATGTGTATTTCTGTATGGGCTAAGTGAAAAAGACTGATTAATGGTGATGCCTGCCTGAATCTACATAAATCAGTCTTGTGTAGTACACTACAGCTGATCTGACTGAGAGTCTGAGGAATCTTTGGTTTCCTTTGGCAGCCAAGTATGTATTCATTTGCACAAAAACTGGCTACCATTCCAGAACTGTTCCTGGATTCAGGAAATAGCTATTCCCAGGGGTAAGGGCAGCAGCAACAACTTAGTTGAAAATTTTAACATCTGACATTTGCATTATCCAAGCCAAGCTTTTGTGACTTTCTTTGAGGACACAGCGGGAAAGATTCCAATTAAGTTAGTATGCTTTGGATGCAACTCTGAATAGAAGATGTATTTTCATTGTGTGGGAAGAGCTTCAAGGTTCTAGTGATGTAACTCAGAAGCAGCTGAACAAACTTCCATACTAAAACACATTTGAACGACCTTGAATTGCAGGACTAAAAGTCATGGCTGAGAGGGCCGTTCCTGGTAAAGCCATGAGCATGTGGAAGGTGCATCATAAGATAACAGCCTAAACTGCAAAAAGAACCGTAGCTGTGATAAGAACTGCAATTGTGAGTGAATTGAGAAAAAGCCTGTTAGGTGCTTAGAAACACCATGTGTGTGATAGAGATCAGCGTAAGCTGTACAAGGAAAGTAGTGATACTGGAGTGATGGATATGGAGCCTCATGGAATAGACTTGTCCTGGGCTGCACTGGGGAATGGGGGACCACTTTATGTGCAATTTCTTTCATTGGTTCTCTGCTGTTTTTTCTGACCTTGCAGATTCATCGTTAGAGCTGTATGTCCTCATTCATAACCTGGACAGCCAGATGTTGAGAGGAGAAAGAAGTCAGCAGATCCTTGCACAGTTATCCTCTCTACCTAGTGTTTACCTCATTGCGTCTATCGATCATATCAATGCTCCTCTCAGTGAGTCTGCTTGGGTCTGATATAGCAGAGAAAAGAATCTGCGTTCTACTTTGGGGCTGCTGAGTGTGTTTCATGTCGTACAACAGCTTGTTTTACTGTTGATGTGCAAAATAGACCTGGTGATTTATGTATGGCAGTAGCAGCTAGAAGCCCCCGTTGGGTCTGTGGCTGTGTTGAACCAAAACTGTATAAATATACTGAGAACTACTAGTCACTGATGACAGACAAATAGACTCCAAGCTTCTGGCACCCTTTGATTTAGGGACTTACTGAAATGGAGATTGGTTGCTATGCCTGTCATTGCATCCAAACAATTTTGTTTATAGCCAGAAATTCTTTGCACACTGTTGACTCTGAAAGGATTTACAGCATATCCATAAAGCTGGTATGAAAAAGTGTTGTGTGCAATTGATTTGTGGCAGAGAATTTGTCTTGTTTGAACTGCAAGTATCTGGGCGTACATACTGTGAATTTCACAAGCATACATTGTTTCCTCAAATCCTACAGTAGAACCAAGTACATTTTCATATTGCTTATTTAACACCATGGAAAAGCTAAATCTCCCAATTCTGTCTGCTCTTTCTTTTCTCTGTCTAGTGTGGGATCAGGCAAAGCTAAGCCTCTACAACTGGCTTTGGTATGAAACCACCACATTCAGTCCTTATGTGGAGGAAACGTCATATGAAAACTCACTTTTAGTACAGCAGTCTGGATCTTTGGCTTTGAGCTCCCTGACACACGTCCTGCACAGTCTCACTCCCAATGCCAGGTAAGACGCTCTTATACTTCATAGTAGTGGTTGCTGAAGATCCAGTCCTTACTAGGTGACTCTGGTCTATTACTAGCAGAAGGCAGTCCCTGTTTTCTGACAACAGTGTTCAAGGTGAAGATGGAAGGACCTGTTTTCCACATGGTTGGTTACTTTAAATGAACAGTGTTTGGATAGTCAGCCTTGTCTAGTGACCAGATTCAAGCACAAAGTCCTTGTCATGAGGGAAATATGAGTTAATATTTTATAATGGTGAGTGGTTTAGGGTTTGTTGATTTTTTTTTTTTTTTTCTATTTTTCCCCTTTCTTTCACTTAGGGGGATATTCAGGCTGCTTGCTCAGTACCAACTGGATAACAAGGACAACTCATCTTATCCAGGTATGTACCCCCCCTTTTCTCATTTGTTGTGTTGCCACTGCCAGCTCAGTCATGGTGACACTGGCTTTTGATATGCAGATTACAGCACCAGCTACAGAAGTACTGTAACTGTTGGCTCAGTGAGATGTAGTGGCATAGACTGTCTTCCTAGTGGTACTGTGTGACAGGAAATCAATAGACTGGCTGGTTCTGAAGGACCTCCTTTTTCTGCTGTCAGCTTTCATGTTTAGACAGGACTGAGACCATTCATGGCGGGGCTGTGGAGTTAAAAAAACACAATAAAGGAAGAATATGAATTTGCATAACTAGCACTTCAAGGTCCAGAGAAAAACAGATCCTGTGCTCATCCTGCTCCTCTCCAAGTAACTTCTGTTATGTCCCTGCTTTCTAGGATACATGTGGAATACTCTGTCTCTAACAGTGCTGCAGGGGTCATAAATAACATGCTACTGGTAAAGAAAGTTGGAAGTAAAATAGAAGAGTTGGAAATGTAATTGATTAACCATGTTGGGAAGTGCATTTAAAGTGGTTTTAAAATTCTGTCTGGCAAACAGGGTGACAGGGACATTAATTCAGCTGTTTTCTGTTAATTGCTGAACTATTAGTTTGGCTGTATACTTAAAAGAAGTGATGATATTACTGTAGCCACTGTGTTCTAAGCCAAAGCAAGATTTGTAGGTGGAGATAATATGTGGTAGACCTGGAAAAAAATCTGTTCATCTTAGCCTTTTTTCTATCTCCAGGGTTGTCTTTCCAAGACTTCTACCAGCAGTGTCGGGAGGCTTTCCTTGTGAACACTGACCTGACACTCAGGGCACAGCTGACAGAATTCAGGGATCACAAACTCATCCGGACCAAGCGGGTGAGTTGGGGCAAGAGGATAATTCTGGGTATTCAGCCACCTTAAAGAAAAAAGATGCTTGCTTGCTTGCTGCTGAGGATCCCTAGGACACCACTCTGCAGCTCACCATTGAGCTTTGTTGTTTAAGGCACCTAAGAACTAGAAAAGGGCTGAAATCCTGTAATTGCAGCCCCTTCTGTGCCTCCAATTTGTAAACACCCTTTACCTGGATAGGGAGGGGGCTGTAAAAATGCACCATGCTTTGGTTAGTTGGCAACATACGAGTCTCTTCTTCCTGAATACCTTGAGAAGTAATGGACCCTCAGTGCCTGCTAGTTTGCTTCCAGTAATTACCTGCATTTGCAGGAGGGAGGAATGTAGGGTAGTCCTAAAACTGAGGCATGGTACTGAGGAGCTCTGTAGTGTCAGACTAGCACAGCTTACCAGAAGATTTTTCACATACTGACTTTTCTCAGGTTTTATGCTTTTCCAATATCTAGTGAAATATTCCTGGTTTTTAGCAATGTAGTCCTGCTGAATGCTGACCAGCTCTCACCCAGACTGCAAATAAACGTTAGCATTGCAGTGCTGTCTAGTGGTTTGCATTGCACTGTGCGCTGGCGTTAACAGAATGTGTATGTGTGTCTTTTCTCAGGGAGCTGATGGTGTGGAATACTTACTAATTCCTGTAGATGACAGTACCTTGAGCAACTTCTTAGAAAAAGAGGATGAAGATGTATGATGGCTCCCTGTTCTCAAAGCATCTATGGCAATTGCTCTCAGGGGCTGCTGGAATGGGGCCTATACTCAGATCTCTCTCCTGCGACCCCAAAGGTGCTGGACTACCTATGAAAAGTAATAATTGCTATGAACAATGCTCGTTGTTCACCTACTTCAGGTAGTTTGGAATGATGACTTCTGTAAGCAAGGGATCTGTTGCTCTGTATTTAGATTTGTCTGCTTTGTCTCTTAGCTCAGATGATGCCTTCTTCATATCTATGCAGCCAAACTTACAGCCAGAAAAACAAACTTGGTAAGATTGTGCCTTCTGCTTTCTATCTCACCAGACATGAGGGTTTGATTGGAGCAGTTTACTTGGGAAGTGCAAATTACTAGATGGTCAGAGCTTTAGTTTGTACTAGTGATGCGACTTTTCTCAGAGACCTTTCCAGTACTCCTTTACCAGTTACACAAAACTAGTTTCTGGTGTATGAAGAAGTCAAGATTTATACTGCTAAGAGATCCACCTTGACTGCACAAGGGGAGGAGAATATTCGTAGTTTGGGGACATTGTGGGTAACTTATTAAATTCTGGTAATAGAACTGAAGGAATCGCCCCAAAACCAAATCCTTTTTTAAGAAGATTTATATAATGAAAATTTGTGATGGACTCAAGTCATTTCCTGTTGGTGAAGGTGAGAGGATCCAGCTGCTTCCATCTGTTTCTAAAATTTCAGTCCAGTAATATGAAGAGGCTGCAAAGTTTTCCTGTTTATTTTTAAAAGCTTTATTGTTCATATGTATTTTTTACTTCAGGAATGCCCACTGATCCTGGGGGAGGCCTTAAATGCCACTTATAAGCTCTCCCGTTTTTAAGCCTTTAGAGTTTGGGAGACTGCTGAAGTTTGATGGCTTTTCTTCACTTTTTTCTCAGGTATGTGGGAGTAAACCCTGTAATTCCATCAACTGTAGTCTGTCAGCCAGACTTCGGGGACTCTGTATGTCTAATATTTGGTAGCTGTGTTACAGCTCAATGTTGTAATAGTGCAAATCAAATAAAGTACTTCATTAGTTTTCATTAGCCTGTCTTCCATCATCTTTATTATGTTATAAGTAGATAGAAATCCTGGCAATTGTGTGAAAGCCTCGTTTTCATTATTATGTCAGGTATCTGTGCAAATCCTCATCCAGTGTGCGGTTTGTAAACTAATCAGTAAAAATATAGTTTCTTATAGGGTATCAAAAATAATTTGGCTTCCTTTTAATAACATTCTATAGCTTTTAAAGAGAACTAAAACATCACATGGAATAATACAGTTACCTGGTCTACCCCTGACTGAGAAGCAACAGAGGTTTAGAGCCTGACTTTCGTTTGTATTGCAAGGAAGACAACTCGATTCCCCAAATACAGGCCCTAATTAGCTTTGCTGGAGGGTCTGATAGGGAAAACTGGTACATGCCAACAGTACTCTCCAGCTTCCTCCCCCAGAACATTTTCCAAGTAAGTCTTTTGGTGGCATTTGCATCTGCATGTTACAGGCTGCAGTTCCAACGCTGCCAAGTGCATCAGGCTCCTGGGTGAACCACTAAAGCTGGGATCAACCCAGGTTCTGTAAGGTAGATGTAGAACAAGAACTCTGCCAGTTGAAGAGATTTGTTTAAAAACCTTAAAAAGTGTTGTAGCTAAGCAGCAACCACATCCTACTTTGCAGTCCTTTGACTCTCCACAGGTCTTACAGAACCCAAGATTTAATTGATCTACTGAATACATATGGAAGATACCACCTAATGCACTAATTACAGATAGTGATCGTGCATTTTCAGTGCAATTATATCTGGTTTTCTAGACATGAAATGTAGATGTGAAATGTACTTTATTGAAGTGCTACAATCATCCTGAGTTTAGTTACCTGCTAACAGTTTTGGTAGACTACCAGGTGCCTAAAGAGGCCAAGATGGGGGCTACAGGAGATACGGTACATCTGCCAAAAGGAGGTAAGTTAAAATCACATTTTTAGCTGCTGCCAATTCTGTGCTGCAAACATGCAAACTACAGTACTGTGAATTAATCTCTATACATTTTGTGTTAAAACTTCATCCCAATTTCATTCTGTTTCTGGAGAACTATCCCCTCGATACATTAATTTTCCATCTATTGAATTCTGTGTGTGTACTAAAGTAGTAGCATTTTGTCTGTTACAGCAATAGTGAACTGTTGTATTTGGAGGGATCACTTCTACTTTGAAAGGAAGATTTTTTTTTCCCCATTTACTGTTCTTCAGCTTACTGAGAGGTCTTCATGGTAAGAATGATGGCAGTTGGATAGCCTCAGTAGCCTCAGATAATATAGTAGAGACATATCTTTTCATTTAAAAGTGGAAAAAGACATGTAATTATGTGGTAAAGACATTGCTTGATGAGCCAGTTTTATTAACTTAAAAGGATGGTGCCAAGATCTTTACAAATTTGCAATAGAAATACTTCCATTTGGTTTAAATATTCTTCTAGTGCGCACATAATACAGATAGTAAGATAGGCAACTAGGAGGTATTTTTCTTTGAGAAACAAAACAAAACACCTAACTTGAAAAATAAAACCCAAGCATTATCAGTGGTGAGATCTTGTAATTAAGAGCCATAGTGACCAAAATTGTTTTTAAAGAAAGTAACAAAGGTACATTAAATTCACTTACTGATTTGTTAAAGAATTGCATTATAACCTTCCAAAGCTTTGTTTTTGAGAGTCCCTCTATCAGAAAGTCACAAAGCTGCATTAATGGTAGACCATGCAATGGAATGCTAGTACCAAATACTGACCTGTTCTATAATTGCATATGAGTGGTGTCTTAATACAACTGTTGATGCAAATGTGTAATTCACACCCTTTCATTAACTCTTATTAGATTTGTTAGGTGAAGTGTCAGTGACTTGTACCAATATGATTAGATGTAACTGCAGATGGGTATGACTCCTGTATAAGCTTAAAACTGGAGATAAGTCAGGTTTTTATATTTTACCCAAACCAATGCTTAAGTATCACAGTTACCAAATATATCTAATGTAACAGTACATTTATTCAAGTACAGCCCAGTAATTGAGTAAATCAGCCTTCAGTATCCCAAATAAGCATTTATTTGACAGATGACAAAATACATCCCAAATTTTGAGGTAAGGTATAATACGATCATTTCTGGACCAAACAAATTCAGAGCATCTTAAGCTTGCAGTTGGATAGGTCCATGAAACTCCTGACTGAATTAGCTTTTTCTTTCTATGCCACCTGAAGGGGATCTCTATCTTTCTCAGACACAATGATGTTGATTTTGTTCTGTAGATGGACAGCTAGCATGTCACGCAGCTCTGACAAGAAGCCTCGCTCAGTGTTACTGTGCTCACACAGAATAACACTTATCCCGTTGGCAACTGCATCCAGAACGTCATGGTGGGACATCTCTCCTGTCATTTGGAGAAAGAAATGCCACATAGATAACTAACAGTATAGCTTCAGTAACTCATTCTTTGCAATGTGTGCAGAATCTTAGCTAGAAGCTAGGCGGAGATAACAGGGGATATAGCCCTTAAGGAGGAATGCAACACTGTCCGCTTAGTATAGGAATACTCCTACTCTAGTGTCCCTTAAAGGACTTTCAGGTGATATCCCCCATATACAACTGAGACAAATCCACAGAAATTCCTTGTCCTCTTTGAATAGTGGTGGGTTCTGACACTTTGGGCAGGAAATAAGAGTGTGCAGAGAGGTTTAGAAATGGACTGTCTGGATGTCATGGGTTGTGATGGAGGACAGCATTGGGAAGCCTTGTGAAGCTGTCAGCAGGTCAGCTCTGCAAGGCTGTATATAAGGGGAGATGGGGCATGCCTTGCCAAAGAACTTGCTCAAATTAAGTACTAGAGAATGCAAGGCAGCCTTCAAGTTGTTGTGCAACCCACTGTCGGAAAAGAGGATAATGGGTTAAGTCTCTTGGTGAGATACACTATGGGATTCCTTTGGAAGATTCTGTAGACTAAGTTATATTCCATTTTCCATTAGGGAATTCTGTAGAGAACTGAGCAAATACCTTGTATCTTGCAAAAGGAGAAACATGCTGAAGGTTGCAACAGATTGCCATCAACGCTGACTGTGTGTTGAATTCATCCATGTATAGCAATGTTTTCATTGAAATGATCTTCACAGCCAACTGATCCACATTATCTCTAATGTTACTCTACCATTCCAACAACTAACTGTTATCCAATTACAACAGGTAATTCTTTCTGGCCAAAGCTTTCAACAGCTGGTCGATTCCTTTCTTTTTTCCCTTCTTTTTTTTTTCTAGTGACTATTTTTATACAGGTAACAGAACAGCAACGTAATCTTTTACCTGTGAGATAGAGGTCAGCTTCCATTCCCTTCAGGATGCTGCTCCCAGAACCAGCACAGACAGCAACTTTCTTCACTGGTGATTCTGCAGGATACAAGGTGCCACAGTTAAGCTCCTTTCCCTCTGTTCAGCCCTTACATCAGTATTGCTATTAATTGTTTTACAGTAACTATGGCCTTGATTTTAGGGTCAATGTAAATTTGTGGGAGAAAGAGACATGGGTCAGTTTGAAAGTCATAGGCATGTAACATCTCATAATACAGGATGGTCCTGTGTAGATTTTCTTGTTTAAGGGGTAGGAAAGTTTGCAGAAAACTTACAGCATGGGGGCTGACTGATGGTTAGTTTCTGTCCTAGTGAGGCGTTACTTAGGTTTCTGAATCCTTTAATAGGCTGCTACTATTTTCAGGACTCTTGTATTCCACCATCATTAGTTTTCCAACTAATGATACCACCAGGGCAGGCGTTTTGCCTCTGAAATATGCTGGTTCACAGCTTTTAGCTCTCAGAAGACCAGTCGCAATGCAAGCTGAGAGCTGCTCCGTGCCATTAGAATTGGGCCAATTTGCTGTGATTGCTGACTCCTAGCTATTATGTATGTGACAGTGATGGGAAATTTCACTCCCCTATATATTACATGCACTAGAGAGAAAGGAACACAAAACACTGAGGTTTTGAATTCTATCACACGTTTACAGTACGTTGCCAGGTAATTACTGTTGATTTAAGTGGAGCCATGCCACTACAATCACACACCATAATGAGAGGCTTCAAAATAGTTTGGGTTTTTTTAGTGCACCTTTGTAGGCTAGTAGTAAGGCTTCCTTCTTCTAAGTTAGTTATCAACAAATTTGCTCTCACAAATTCTAATAGCTGTGCTTCTCTGAGATTAGGATAAGTAACTGGGGTAAGAGCTTGCTCCATATTTTACTTGTGACCCAGTGTTTGAGCTAGGATAATGCACCTTCTTTGTCACTATCTCTCTTTCATCAAAACACAGATGGTTACATGTTCATCAAGGTACCATAAAGCATCTTACCATTTTAAGGTGTTTTGAAATTTAACACTCAGTCACAAAAGGAAGTGTACAATGAAATGGTACTGGGGGGAGAAAAATCTTGGTCATTATACAAATTATGAAAAGTGATGCCTCATATTCAACTTGTGTTGCACCTTCTTCACCAGCGTAATATAGAACTTCCTATTAAAGAGACAGGTGAGATTCTTTTTGTGGGATTGTGCCACACAAATTCTAAAGTGCTGTTCCTTGCCTTCAACAGCACTTCATACTACTTGGAAGTAAACATATCCAAGGCAGCAGTATGTCACACACTCATGTACGCACTCATGCACGCACTCATGCTCCTTGTCTTCCCTGGAATACTAGTTCTCATGGACAGTCTTACTTGCAGGCCTGTTTACCTAATGTCTTGCCCGTTCCTGTGGCTAAGCGGATGTGGGGTAATTTTAGGTGGCTTTTGATGCGCTCAGTTATGTGTGACAAGGATACTGGCTCGCTCAGTGTGCACAGACGTCCCATTCCAGTATGGGGAAGAAGAGGCTGAAAAGAAATGAAAAATCACTGTGAGAAAGCTGACTCCAAAAGTTTGCTTTCCATACAGTACAAAGATGAGTATATTGGGCATTCAGGAGTGCCTCTGAACTTTACCAAAAAATATGTATGTGATGCTCTTGAATGCAACACACTAACTACACTAGCTATGGACACCAAATCATGTGTTAGTATAGGCCACGCAGCTGTTTTCATTGTTTTGGCAAACGTTTGTGGCTTCAAATCCCCACAAGCAAGTATTTCAGTGCACTGGCAGGGTAGCATAGGAAACCTGTGATGCTGCTGACTATGGGATTTCAGTGTTTAGGGTGTTCAGCTCACACAAGTAATACATTTGCTGGAAGTAATGATGTGATTATGTTACCTTTTGTAGTAAGAGAATCTCAGTCTTGTGATAAAGGCGGCTGTTCTGGGACAGTAATGCCACCACATCCAACAGTGCTTTCTGGGAGCAGTTCAGACTGACTCGTGTTTGCTCCCCACCTTCAAACCTGAGAAAAGATATGCTCAGTGCTTGCTAAGAAACTAGATAGAATTTCAGCATCATCTTAATATAATACAAAGCTATTCTATCCTAGGGGCTGTTCTACCACAGAGAAAGGAAAAGAAGGCGGCACTGTCATAGCCTAGCCTAGTCTAGTCTACTCTATTGGAAGAAACATATACAGAAATGTAACTCAACTGTCATCAAATTTCCTTCTTTACCCCCAGTATGTGCTGCTACTTGTGAGTTGCCGTTACCATAGAGTATAACATAGATTGATCAGAAAGGGATAATATTCTTTACATTTCTCTACCTGTTGCTGAAGAAAAATAGAATCATAGAATTGTTTAGGTTGGAAAAGATGTTGATGGTCATCGAGTCCGAGTTAACCCAATCCACCACTAACCCATGTCCCTAAGCAACGTGTCTACATGCCTTTTAAATACCTCCAGCAATGGTGACAGCCACTTCCCCAGGCAGCCCATTTCAATGACTGATAAACCTTTTGGTGAAGAAATTTTCCCTAATGTCCAATCTAAACCTACCCTAGAACTTGAGGCCACTTCCAAATGCACAGAGGAACAAAGAAATTACAATAGTAGTATACAATTCCAGCAAGTCATTGTTTCAAAAAACAGAAAAACCAGAATATTAGAGAGTGAAGCATATACCTAGCAGGGAGAGTTGTGAGACAGAAGATCTCTGGGATCTCTTTGATTTTAGACAGTACCGTGTCCAGATGCTCAGCATTGCCTGCACAGAATTCTACTCGGTGAGTGCCCTCAGCTGGATGGCTTGGTGCAGTTGATGGATGCAGTGGGACAGAAGTACAGGCACCTAAGCAAACAGTGCAACACTGCTGTTTTATAAAGGTGGATAAATATCCCAAATCTGATTTAGCACATACCCTAAAGAGATGCAACAAGAAGATGCAACTTTTGCACTTCTGACCAGAACTGAGCAGTTCTTGCCCTGTTGTTTCCATTAGGCACTATCTATTTTAAGTGACAGATATATATTATTTCTTATTGTTAGTCATCCATTTTATCCTAGGAATTATATGCAACCAAAATCGTTTCTGGTTTTTAAATCAGGCTGGAAAAAGACAATGCTGTTTTCCTTTCTGAGCCACAATACTCATTGTACAGAGTCCTCAAAAAGGAGAAAGTCTTCAAATCATACCTGTAAAAGCTGGAAGAAAGAAAAAAATTGAGGGAAGGTCCCCACATAAAATAGCATGTACTGATAAATAATTTAAACTGGTTTTGTTTGTCTATTTTTAACAGAATCTCACCGAGTCCCTTCATTAGCCAGTGGTTGGTTCCATGAGGTATGGCATCGTACGCTGTATGCGGAGAGTAAATCCCAATTCTGTGCTCCAGAGCTCGGACCACTAGCCGTTCCTTCCAGGTCTTCCACGTTACTCGCTTGAGTGGTGTAAATATGGGAGGGTGATAAGAAAGAATAAGGTCTGCCTTCTTCTCCACAGCCTCTTCCATCACCTCCTCAGTGAGATCATTGGTGAGGAAAAGGGTGTTCACAGTGTGTGGAGGACTTGGTTCCACCAGCAATCCCACATTGTCCCAGCTTTCAGCAAGAGAGAGGGATGCAAAGTCATTCAGAGCAGCAACAAGTTCCCTAAGATTCATGATGGAGCGTGAGGTTTGTTGACCCACAGCACGGATGCAACGGAGAGTCCGGCCCACTAGCAGTGTTCTGGGGAGCAGCATGCAGCTATCTGTCGAGGGAGTAAAAAACGCGAGGAATAAGCCTAGGTAATTCACTGGCCGAAATGGCAGAGCTGATGCCCAGGCTGCCACAGCCCCCCCGTGACAGGGGAGCCCCGCCTGCCCCCAGCAGCCGCTGCACTCCGAGGCGCGCCGGCCTGCAACGGGGGTGAAACCCCATACACGACCCTGGAAAGTCGTGCAAGGAACTTAGGCTTCATCCATCTTCCCGCGCTAAAACCCACCCACGGAATTCAACAGGAGAAGCGTTTGCCTCTCAGGGCCCGGGGGAGCAAGCGGGACTGGTGCAGGCGGCCTCGGGCACTGCCAGTACCTTCTGCCCAGGCCGCCGGCCAGCTCTCGCCACCACCGGACCCGTCACTCACCCCACGCCGTAGCAGGGCCGAGGCTGCAGGGCGGAGCCTGCGCCCGGTCCCGCCGCTTCCGCCGCGCTAGCGGGGCTGGGGGCCGCCTCTCGCGATACCGCGGTCTGCTGGGGGTGTGCGGTAGTCCCTTCCCGCCCGCCTGAGGGGAGCCGCTTCCCGGTGACAGGCGCTGGGCTTGGATCTAGCTTCTGCAGGTTTGTGTGGGGCCGGGCGAGGGTGAAGGGGCTGGGGCGGCGCGGGAAGGTTGAGCTGGCGGCCGCGGGGCTGGTGGGTGCCTAAGGCGGGGAGGTGCCGCCTCCCAGAGTCGCTCGCTGGTGGGGGAGCCGCGCCGCGCTGCGCTGTGCTGTGCAGCGATGGGGGCGGGGGATGAGGCGAGCTCACGCGTCCTGCGTGCGGGTTTTCGGTGGCAGTACCTCAGGCAGGCCGAAAAAGAGCGATGGCTCTAAACTATCGTTGGCCAGGCGGTAGCCGAAGGCAGGTGGGTTGCAGTGAGCGCGGTTGGCCCTTCGGATGCTTAACCGGGGTGTGCGCGGTGCCGGTTGCCCGTCCTGGTGCTCTGCCGACCAGGGCAGGCCTCAGGCCACACAGCCCGGGCGCAAGCGGGCCGGGCCGCTGCCGGGTTGCCAGGCCTCTGTGAGAGGCCTTTCCCTCACCAGGGAGGGCAGTGTGTAGAGAAAGAATTAGCGGGTAAAACTGGTGACTTCTACGCAACTGCGATTATTTTAATCACAGTTCTAAATGTTTTATTTGAAAATTAGACTTTTTAATCTCAGTACTATTATGTGGTCGTGTGCAGGTGCCTGTTTGCGGCAGGCACTGGCAGCTGCCAGAAGGTGGCTTCAAATCGCACTTCTGGCGAGGTATCGGCATGTGGTTTTTATCGGTTATTTTCTGTCACGTAAAACAACGATGCTTAGAGAGGCTGGGGTTGCTTAGTATAAGCTTTCATGTTAGGAAACGTTGTTTTCTTGCACCCTTCTCCGTTCTCTGGGCTATTTTGTTCTACTCCTTTCCAGTTCTTTGTATGCTGTGTAGTTGCATGATGCAAGTAAAACATTTATCCACAGTCGCTTGAATGGCACTGTAAAACTGTGTGGTGTAAAAGCATATAACCAGACAAATATTTTAGAATTAAAAGGAGCTGGGGATTGGTGGAGAAGACCCAACAAGTTTCGTATGTTCTCTTTGCAGGGAGTTGCTGTATAGAAATCTACCTCAGCAGTCATGGTGAGAACAGTAGCACTTCTAACGTGTTTTCATTCTTTCTGAAACTGTCGTCTCTTGGAAAGGTAATAGCGGCTCTGCATCGCAAAGGATTGCACATTCTACTCTGATGCTGTGAAGAATTTGTAATAAAAAGTTGAGGTTTTCATTCAAGACTTCTAACAAGATATTGTGAAAAGTAAAACAGGTCAATTTGCATTACTCTAAAATATAGTTGGGCTTTCAATTTTAAGATCCTACATGTTAATCCTACTTTGTTTGCTATTTGGTAATCTAGTTTGGCTTCTTTTACCACAGAAACACTGAGTTGCAAGCACCTAGCTCTGCCTTAGGATACTTACCCTTCTACACTTGAAGGCTTTTAAAAAATTAGCAAATCAAGAAATAGAGATAGGATTGTGTGTCTTAAATTGTGTATATGCCTTCTATAGTGTCTTTATGGGCATTTCAGGCAACTGTCTTCTATTCTTCACTCATATTCTTCTGGAACAGCATGCCATTATCAATGTGATGCTGACTTTTATTAAGTTTTCCTGTATGCTTACTCCATGTAGCTCCATAGTAATTGTTTTTGCATAGTTTAACACCTTCCGTGGGAGCACTGTGATATATTTGGCCTATAGAGATGTATTTGCTTAGGTGGCCGTGTGACCACCATTTTCAATGTTATAACAGGTATTTATAAATTCTTAGAAGTGCGTACTTCTGTGTATTTGCTTGTTTGTGAAGGCAGATGATATACAGGGCCATTCAGAACTTACCACTCCAAAAGCCTCAGGCAAGTAGCACATACCAGTTCTTCCTCTGGCTGTAAAACATTTACTTGCACCACACCATCACCTGAAATAGATACAACCTTGATTCTTCAACCTCGCAATTAAGTGAGTGAGCAGGTCCAGTTTTCTGATTAATAATGTATCTCTGGAGCGTAGCAGCATGAACCAGAGCTGCTGCATCAACATAGTGAACTTGATTTGTTCTGAAAGTAAATGAAACCACATGCTTTATTGTGATTTCAGTGAAAATGTAGAAGGTTTATGACAGTAGCCTTGGCTATGACCAAATACTGAAACATCGTTTATAAGAACTGGCAACTTGCAAGTTCTTGATGGGACTCGGAAATAGAACTGAGTTTTTTCATTGCTGATTTAAGGACTATTTTCTGGTTCTTGCTCAGGCTGTCACGCTGCATACTGATGTAGGAGATATTAAAATTGAACTGTTCTGTGAGCGTACACCAAAGACTTGTGAGGTAAGTCAGGTAACTGGGGAGGGATTGCCCAATGATGAAACAAACCAATAGAAATAGGGAAGGTGAAGTGATCATTGCAATTCATCTTTTCACGTAATGATTTTAAGCTGGTACAGTGCCTGTTCCATTCATGGAATTTGTGCATTGTGCCATAGTGCCTGGAGCTTTGCTGCCTGTTTCTCACATGACAAGCTTTAGCTAAGGGCTCCTTCTCTCCAAGTTCTAGCATCTCCCAAAGCACCCCATGCCCTTAAGGGGAAATATGCACATGACTTGAGAGTCCCAAATTTTCCTGGGTTTGGTCACACTCATGATTATTTGATTTTTAATTCAAAAGAGTGAGAATCGCTCCCAGTTTGTCAGGTGCCCTAGGATTTCCTTTCTGCAATAAGCTTAAATTGAAATTATTTACTTTTTAAATAACAAAGCTGAGACATGGGAGTTATTGATTACAAAATTACGCTTACAAAATAAAAGCATTGAGTGGAAGTGATGCTTCTGATTATGTCTCAGGCTTCTTGGTTGTTCCTCAAATCAGGCAACCTTGTGCTGAAAGCTTTGTTTAAAATTGTGTATATCTGTGACAGTGTCAGGCAAGCATACTAACTATAATTTACTCATGACTAATCTGTGGCAATACTCTGGACTTCACATGGTCATGATGCAAAGCAGAGGCAAAAGGGTTAGTCTTGGTCTAACAGCCAATGCTGTCACTTTAATAAGAGAGGATACTATTTCTGAATTGTTTTGTTAATACCCTTTGTTTCATTTCCTTAGAATTTCCTGGCTCTTTGTGCTAGTAACTACTACAATGGCTGCATATTTCACCGGAATATAAAGGGCTTCATGGTTCAGACAGGGGATCCATTAGGTAAATTGTTCTGCTGGGGTCTCTCTGTAGAAAAATGTACATTAAAATATACATGTAAAGAAATTTTTTAAAAATTAATTTTTAATATTAAAACAATTAATTAAATATAAGTAAAGTAAAATGAAAGTATTGTGTCATTGATAGAAGTTTTTATGATGAGCTTGGTTTTCTGTGGTGAGCTTATGGAAGAGCAGCTGTTACCCTAGTCCTAAATAATCTTGTGGTAGCAAAGCATTCTGCAAACCTTAATTTTTTTCAGCTGTTCCCATTAACTATGATGGGCTTGCTGACTTGCTGCTACCTGATCAACAGGTGGTTGCTCCTGTGGTTTCTCTGGTTTCCGCCTGAAAGGCTGCAGTGCCTCTGAAGCATTTGAGGAAAATGTCCCAGGCATTTGGGAGAATATCTAATTTAACCATGTGTCTGTCTGTGCTTATACTGAATTTAATTTGAGCATCTATCAGTGTGTTGTTCTGCTACTTAACAGGTGTTCCTTATATAGAGTTAGGTCTCTGCTCATTGTCAAGACATGGGAACCTGATCTGCACTTAAAACAAACTACAGTCTTACCTGGGGTCTTTGTTGTAAGGTGTCATAACAGTGCATCATTTCTGCAGTTTTCAGTCTGAAAATCCAGTCATCCATTGTGATGCTTCTTTGCCAGGCACTGGGAAAGGAGGTAACAGCATCTGGGGCAAGAAATTTGAAGACGAATTCAGTGAATACCTGAAGGTATGTTGGTGCTTTCAATATGGGGTTATGTTTGCATGTGAATTTTCTTTACAGGTTGGAGAACGGTCAGCATTGTGTTGTACTGTATTAAATACCTTTTTTGTGATTGTGAAGCAAAGTATAATTCCCCAATAAAGGGATAGAAAGTTTCTTACTAAAATAGAAACAGGCATTTCTGTACTCAGCAAGTTAGGCTTGAGGGGTTTCATTACTGGTAACAGAAGTAGAAAGAATTTGTTGCAAAGTATTGTTCGTGCATTGAAGGCGGAGACGTAATTTTTCATTGTAAAAGCAATTTTAAGGAGCTAGTTATGGACTGCGATGGAATACATTAGCAACCAAGATTTGTTCTTAATAATGGTATTGAAGCAGAGTACTAAGTCACAGAGCACTCTGTATGGTGAAAGTCCCGCTTTCACAGATGCGTATTCATCCTGATTTTTTACCCTCTTCCAGCACAGTGTCCGTGGAGTAGTTTCAATGGCAAACAACGGGCCGAATACCAATGGATCGCAGTTCTTCATCACTTACGGCAAGCAACCGCACCTAGACATGAAGTACACTGTGTTTGGAAAGTAAGTGACCCAACTGCATGCCTCCTTATCAGAGAGTGTGAGGATACGAATATTTCGAGGCATATGCAGTGCGAATTTAGAAGCTTCTGATTCTGACATGCTTTGGTAATGGATGCCTGTATGTAAACCTATGTTCTTGCACTGTCACCAGAAATAGTTACTCCAAATTGCTGCTCCATTTTTCTTAGCAGTAGAGAAGTCAGTGGAAATGGGCACATTAAAGATTACCTCAAGAATGGAGCTTTTTTCTTTCCTTCCCTTCCCTCTGGAGCCCCCCCTGCCAAGTTAAGCACTCGCCTTTTCATCCATGCCTGAATGGATGCAGACTGACTTTTAAGCAACCTCCAAAGCAACTGTTTACATAGTTGTTGGGTTTACTGAGAAGCCTGAAGTCTGATTTGGGATTGGATGTGGGGGTGGGCATGGTACTGACGTGGTCATGCTACTGTTTAGGTGGAACTTCCTGTTGGTCAGACAAAACTCATGGAACTGACAGTTTATAAAATCAGATGAGGTAGTTCAAGATGCATCATTATTTTAAAACATTCTTATGTTAATAGATGCTACTGATGATGTATCATTCTTAAAGCAAATGTTTAATTTTTGAGTTTTTCAGGTATTGCTTTTTCTATCTCAGAATCACAGTGTCTTTTCTTTTGCTTGTTAAGTCCTCAGAGTACCAGTGAACCTGCTGAGGAAAAGTTACCTTCCTTTAATAGACATTAAATATTCAGTGGAAACTATTCAAATGTGAAAATACCGTTTTCTGTAGTACAAGCGTTTCTACACTTGCATTGTGTATAGGCATCTAAGTATAGGTGTTCCTTTCGTGTCTGAGTGTGTTCAGAATTGTGACTGGAAGTAGATGGGGGGGGTTTGACGTCTGTCTTAGAACAGAGTGGAGGTTCTGGTGGATGAACTCTGCCAGATTTTCTGTGGCAGTTCAAGATGTCCCTGCCCTTGCTGCAGAATTAGCCCGACAGCATATGCATTCCCACAGCGTAATGCACCCCACATTCAAAGAGCTGATAAACTTACTTGTGCCATTAGATGCACACACAGTTACTAATGATTCTGTCCAACCTTGTCTTTGAGGTAGAAAGTGAGAAGGTTAGAAACTGTAGTCTCACATTTGGAAATTGATTTTTCCAGCCTTAGGATTTCAGTAATTTCAGTGACATTTTGGTATGGCAGTGTCTTGCAGCTGCTACTTAAATCTGTACTAGGATTGGTCAGCCGTGCCTGCCACGAAGTGCAGCTGGTGTCTTTATACAGCTGTGGTTGGTATAAAATATGATACTGTCAGGTCAGTGGGAATCATTTTTGCTTTTATCAGAATCTGTTATGGATACTTAATATTTTCAAAATATGTTGCATGTCATATAAAATGTTTTGGCTGCCTTATTGGTATTATTTGCTTGCAAAGTCCTTGCCCTGTGATGCTTAACTGTAAAAAGCTTTGAGATATCTCAGTTGTGAAACTTAGATCATTGTTAGAGGAAGATTCCTAGCACTTCTGCTTTTCTTCCAGAGTTATTGATGGCTTGGAAACCCTGGATGAGCTGGAGAAGCTGCCTGTGAATGAGAAAACCTACCGACCTCTTAATGATGTTCGCATTAAAGATATTACAATTCATGCCAACCCTTTTGCTCTGTAGCCACAGAGTGCCTGAACACATTCTTTAGAGACTGGTCATATTGACTGCTGGATTATGGGGTTTAAAGTGTCGTTAAAAAAGGT
The DNA here is from genome assembly GCA_020800305.1 of Porphyrio hochstetteri. Taxonomy (NCBI): domain Eukaryota; kingdom Metazoa; phylum Chordata; class Aves; order Gruiformes; family Rallidae; genus Porphyrio; species Porphyrio hochstetteri. Next base: position 14,040,104 of record CM036910.1, on the reverse strand, counting down.
TACTTGAGCTGGATCATACCTTTGTTTCTCCACTGCAGGATTTTCAGGAGTTGTCACAGAGGAGTCGTGTGCTTTAGAAGCCAGTTTTTCCAGAGTATTTTCCAGGATTTTGGTTTTTAAATGTTGTTTTTTATACTTGTAAAATAAGAAAATACTTCAAATATATATATTTTGCAAATCTTTGTTTTCTGCCTTATCTTTGTAAATGATACTGTGTTGAAATAACATCCTTTGCTACAATTTCATACTACCAGTTTTCTGAAACTTTCTCATGGAAGCTCTAACCTTTCTTACTTTGCTGGTTTTTAATAAACGGAGTAAGATATGCATTTTTTTTCCCCTAGGTGAAAGCAGTGTCATACATAGGTAAAAACCTTTCTCTCCTAGAGGATTAAAGACCGTGGTTAGAAGAGTGCTTGCTCTTGTACTGCTGTGATTGGAAACAATTGCTTCTGCCTCTGGCACAACGCTTTTGGTAAGAGTAAGTGTTTGTCTTATTACATAGCTGTTGGTTGGAACTAGGTAACCATGGGTATACTGTAACTTGGTTTTTCATCACTTTATTGCACAAATAATAGAGGGGTAAACACAAAAAAGGGTAGTGACAAAAAGGTGCTGGTCAGACTTCTTATGAAGAATATCCTCATATGGACAAAATAATGAAAGATACTGTGACCAAGATGATATTGAACAAATGAGAGCGCTGTTTTTTGGTCTTATTTGAGACTAAATGTTGTTGGCTCAAATGAGAAAGTCTGTAAGAAGGTACAGAGAGATCTGAGTATTGTCTAGTCAAAAAATACATACGTATTTTATATAATGCACATATGTATATATATTGCTGATCCTATGCTGAAGTCACTTAGTATAGTAAGTGTAAAATAAGCCAAACTATGCAGGGAAAAGTGATTCGTGCACATCAAAAAAGCCGTTCTCCTTGGGCCTACAGTGAGGAGGAGAATGTTCTACTTTTCCATATAGGTTTAAAAAATGCATATTGGCATCAGTTTGTTGTCATGAAGTAGGAAAAAATCAACTCATGCAGAGTTTGACTTTCTGACAGAAGGCAAGAGGTGTATTTCCAGTTCCAGCTGTGTGTGAGTAAGTCTCCCCAGTTCCTGCGTCCCATTCCTACCATACTCCATTCTCTCTCTCGTGCGTGTGTGTGTATATATATATGCTGTGTGATCCTTGGGAAGTCCAGCTGACTTGCAGTCTGCTTCAGAACACTATTTCCCATTTTGAGTCTTTGCATCTTAAAACAAAGAGATCTTATGTGCAGGAGAATGGCAAAGGCATGCCAGGTGCAGATTACTGAGGCGTTAACAAGCAGAGTTAATCAGTACTCTCTCTCTGGGACAAAGTTTCTATATTCTGTGCAGAGAGTTGCTTAAACCTCCTTGCTCTACACTTAATACATTTGACCCCAGTACTTCAGTCAGCAAGGTAAAGGATTTAATTATTGTGGCTCTGTGCTCTTTACTGCTGGTTATATGGAAGAGACAAGAATAGCCAGTAGACAAGCACGCAGCGGTATGTTTGCCACACTGATGCTGCTGCTGTGCAGAAGGAGGGACATACTGAAAACTTTTCTACAGTACAAAGGAACAAATTAAAAAGCTGACATCTAGCAATTAATTGGAAACAATTTCAGGTCGTCTTTCCCCACACACACACACACACATGCACAAAAAGAAGGTTTGTTTTATAGAATGAGAAATACAGGGACACGAAGGAATTTGCTCCCTGGACGATACATTAAATTTTTTGTATAAAGCTGTGCATTGAAGAGAGGGTCATCTTATAGGACAGGATTACATCCCGACTTTTAAAAATTATGTCTCTTTTTTCCTGCTTTTGGCTCTGAAGCTCTTCCTGCTTCTCCCTGAGAACCTGGAATACAACAGGAAAAACAGTGGTGGGGTTGGTCCCATGCACTTGTTGAAGAGAAGGCAAGACAGAGTGTAGAAGTAGCCCAGTTGTGGTGGAAGTGTGCTGTTCTTGTGGGCAGTTGCTGAGTACAGCATACATGCAGTTTAGTTCTTGCACACAGCTGTTGTGTCACTAGCTGTTTTGGCTTTTGTGACATGTATAATCCTTTAAAGGGCAAAATTGTTGCAGGCAGTACACTGTTCTTGCTGTTCTTGACTCGTGCTTTATAAACTCCTATGTCTGGTCCTTTATCACAAACACTGCAGCCTCAGTGTGAGCTCTGTGTGAATAAATCTAGCCTCGCAAAGAAAAAGATGTGCAGTAATGCAACAGTCTTGCATTATGTCTGTGTTGGAGAGTCTCAACAGAATATTCTAGATTGTCCCTGACCTTGGCTGGCCTTTTCTTGTTAAGAGGTACACAACAGTACTTGGGTCTAAGCTGGAGAGCAATAGACAAAAAGAAAATCATGTTGCGTTATCTACAGTGACAAACTTGCACATGTCATGTACATACTGTATGTTGATTGCCACTCAGTTGGGAAAATAAATATACAAAGAGCAAGGAGGGTCATTTATAGGGTTGGAAGTGTTTGGTTTTCTCAGAACACAAAAAGCATTGAGTTGTAGGAAACTGGTGTGATAGGCTGCTGTAGTGTGTCAGAACTGTTTTGTCCTTAGGAGCTTTTTCCACATAAATTAGATTGCATGTGAGATGTTTGACTACTTATTTGGGGCTTTGAAGAACCAAATTTCAGGTGCAATGCCTGGTTAGCTCTGCTGCAGTGATGGCTGACAGGCTTGGAGGCTCCTTTGCGGAGAGGTGGTGGCTGCAGCAAGGGGGGTGACTGTGACTTGAACTGCCATGTGTGCAGGAGTAGTGAGCAGTGGAGGAAGCAAGGGGTAGTTTTGTTGAGAGGGTTTTGGGTCTGTGGGTATAGAAGGCGTATCTGTTACACATCAGGAGTTGCATTCAGTTTGTTTTACAGTGGGTATATTCTGTCCAGGCTGGAAAGCATGACTAAAGGACAAAGAAAAGAAGGAACATAAAATAAATTCAACTGCTTGGAAATGGTTTTAATGCCACAGATGTACAAAGCTGCTCTTAATTTGTTAGTCATATGTGGCCCTTTAAACCTTTGTTGATTTGCAGCTGTCTGGATACCTGCTTTGAGACTCTCTAACCATTTGGGGCTGTACGCAATTACCAGGCTTCATCACCAACGGGCAGAAATGATTTAGTGTCTGGCGGAAAGGGGCAACAACCTTCTTATTCTTAAACGGAGGTTGAGGTGTTTTTCCCCAGTGTCACGTCCCTTGCCTTCCACGGTTCTCGGCAGGAACGTGGCTTAAGGTGTTTTGCACGGCTGCTGTGCTCACGTAAGGCTGCTTTAGCTGCATTGGCTGGTGGGGCGCAGGGGCTGACCCTAAACCACCGCGCATCGCGCAGTGAGGTGAGGGGCAGGCCTGTCCGCTCAGCACCAAGCCCCGCAGAGGGCTGGCGGCGGTGCGCCGGGCGGCCGGAGGGGAGGGCCCGGCTCCGCCGCTCTCGGGAAGACACACCGGCTTCCAGCTCCACCTCCGCCGGTCGGTGTCCGCTTCCGCGCAGCGCCGCTGCGGGAGCGGGGCCTCCCCGCGCTTCAGGGCCCCGCCCGCTTTGTGACGCCGCGGGTGTGCGTTCCACACCGGCGCGCAGGCGTACTCCAGAAAGGTCCTAGCAACGCCAGTCTCGTAGCGGACTGCGGGTCGGGAGGTGGGGCGTAGAGACTCGCCATGTCGGGAGAGGAGGACGGCGGCAAGGTCCCCGAGCCGCGACGGTCCCGCGCCGCGAAGGTGGGCGCGATGCGGAGGGGCGCCGCGTCCCCACCTTGGCCCTGTTGTTGGCGGTCGGCGGGAGAGCGCTGAGGGGCAGAGGCGGGCGCCGGGTTGGGCCGCCGCCCAGGGGAAGGCGGGGCGGAGGGAAGGGTGTCGCTGTGGCGCGGGGGAAGGAAAGGAGGTTGTCTCCTGCCTCGGGGCGGGGGGAGCGGCCGGAGTGGGCGGGTGGGGTCGGGCGGCCGGGGCGCCCCAGCGCCCCCGCCTCTTCGGCCGCCATGTTGTCTGCCAGCGCCTTGTTCCCGGGGAGAGAAAATGGCTTCGGTGGCTCTAGCGGGACAGGCCGGAGCCCTCTCTCGGGGTCGAGAACGGAACCTCTTGGCCGGGTCAGGGATTTGGTTGGGCCCGACCCGGCGTACCGCGTTTTGGCGTTGGGGGCGCGGGGCGCTTCGTCCCCTTCCATCGGCCGGGTAAAGGGCTCGCACGGCGGTGTCTCGTCGCTAGGGGCGACCGCGTTCCATGGTGTGACGTCACAGCGGCTGCCAAGCCCGGACGTTCCCTCAGACGCGGTTTGTGAGCTAGAACCGATCTGCGAGTGGGACGTGTGGGGCGTTACTTCTCTGTCCGAGCTCAGTAACGCGGAGATAACCGAAGTTCTGTTGTTTTGACTTTGGTGCTCGGGGTTCCCCAGGAATCTCTGGAAGGCAGCATGGTAAAGACTGGCAGGTGCCTTGAGGCCTTAAAAAACGCACTGGGTAATATTTGGCCTCTTAAAGCTCAGGGCAGCCTTCCCTTTTTCCTTCCTGGCTCCTATGCCACTGGGTGCCTGAGCACCGTTGCCGAAATAGCATGTATAGTGTGTGTTCCATGAGCCTCGACGCTTCTTTCCAAAATCTTTTGTAAGGAGTAGGTCATTGGTTTGTGTGGCCCTATCAGAAATCGTTAATTTGAAAGCTCTGGGATTAAAAAAAACAAGGTGGAAGAAAGAACAGTGGAAAAAAACCCAAAAATTGGGGAGTTGGGGAAATACACGGGTTTTGTTACTTTGCAAATGAGTTGTTTGTCTGTGGGGTTTATTTCAAAGAATAAAATATCTTTGTTATAGGCAGGGCATTCCAGGGAAAGCAGTTGTCATAACCAGGATAAAGAAAGTCCGGATCGCAGAAAAAGTCGCAGTGCAAATAAGAGAAAGAGGAGATCATTAAGTGGTGCACCGGAGAACAAGCGCTGCGGATATGATCTTTCTGAGCTTCCTGGCAGGTAAACAACTTTTTGGCATCTGATACCAGACAGCATACATTCTAAGGTTTTATTCTTCTCATGAGGTCATCCAATAATGTATTCCTTTTTGAGTTGGAGATGTCTTGCAGTTTAAACCAAAAAGCCACCTTGGCAGGGGTACTAGAATTATTTTAATTACACTTGTTTGATCTTTTTTTCATAGTACCAGTTCAGAAGCCAAACCTGTCAGTGAAAGAGACCAGCAGGAACGACGCTATGTTGAAGAATACAGACAGGAGAACAATCGAGCATACGATACTGGGCATCACAGTAGCAAATCATCAGGTCACAGCGGGACGGGTGGTTACAAAAGGAAATTCAAGACACATCATACTACCTTTGACCATCGATATGATCATTCACAGGTGGTGAGACCAATTCCAATTTAGGATTTTTTTATTTAAGAAGATAGATTATCATCTGGGCAGTAATAATTGAGAGTGGGGGTTTGGAGAATTGGGTTAGTAATATTAATGTTTCATTCCTTTAGCTAATACTAGTAGATTATTCTTTTTGCTAGGATTTTATTTCCTTTAGTGAAAATACGTAGTTCATAGGTGTGCCTGTGATACTGCAGTACATAGCCTTGCTGTTTGTCACTAGATATATTTCAGCAGATAAATGAATAACCGCCATCAATTGAAATACATGAAATGCAGGCATCACTTTCATGCCTTCAGAATTTTTGTTACAACAAGCACTGATTTCAGCCGTACTCAAAAATCCAAGCACAAGCTTTAAAATTTGCTTTTGACTTAGTATCATCGAAATAGCAAGGAGATAATGTCAGATTTTTACTTCTTAAATTTAGTAAGATGTTTTAAGTATTGCTGAACGAAGTATGTCTGCCCACTAGCAGGGCAGTGTTTCTGATCTTTGTTACATATTTAACTCTTTAAAAAGCTGAAGGTAGGATTTATAATTTAAGATCTTCAGCTGAAACAGCCTGAAGTAAATGTATATGCCATTTATGATTTACAAAAAAAAAATACTCAGTGATTTAAGTAATCAGGATTAAGAGTGTATTTTAGTTTGGCCTCAAGGCTATTTTTTAATATATACATATATATACACACATATATAAGATAGTTACCAAAAATTTTTCTGTAAAGCAAAAAAGTAAAATCCATTGAACCGGTAAATAAAGCAAAAAAGTAAAATTCAGTAGTAAAATTCAGTGAACCGGTCTTTTTAAAAAAATAAAACAATTGTATTGTCATTTTTTTGTTGCCTTGCCACTTTGAGTATCTCATCTGAAAATCTGTTCCTTGCCATGTTTTTCTCCTGTAACATAAACTATGTGCCCTGTGAATTTCCGGGGACTGAAATTGAAATTGCTCCTGCCAACCGTTTGTGGCCTGGCGTGTATCTGAATGCCTGAATATCTCCCTGCTGAATGAATTTCGTATTCTGACCTGAATTCGCTCGGGTTTATTGATTGGCTGGACGATCTTGGTGCCGTTCCAGAAGAGTCATCGAAGGAAAAGATCCAGGAGTGTAGAGGATGATGAGGAGGGTCACCTGATCTGTCAGAGTGGAGACGTACTAAGTGCAAGATGTATAGAATATTTTTCAAAATTTATTAACTTTTCAGATAGAATAAGTTCTTTTCGTATAAGATGTGAGGGGGCTTTGAAAGTCTTTTCTTCCTGTCTTGTTTTGTTTGGGGGTGGGAATTGTTTGAGTTTTTTCCTTCTGTAGAACTTACTTAAATATATTTCTTTTCTTTTTACTTTTTCTTTCCCCCCCCCAAAATAGTAAATGAAGTTAACGAGCCTGCTAGAATGAGATCTCTGTAAATGTGCCTTGAAGAGAGTTGTCCAGTAACAGCTCTCAAACTAGTTATTTACAGTTTAAAGCAGCACAGTCTAGAATAATCTCCAGTGATAGTACTTAGTCTTTTGTTTGCTTTGCTTTTGTTTAGTTGGTTGGTTTTATTACTAGCTGAATAACCAGTAACTTCTGTGACAGAGTGTTCTCTTCTTTATAGATGAGATTGTCGCTACTTTGGGTGAAGGTGCCTTTGGAAAAGTTGTGGAATGCATTGATCACAAAGCGTAAGTCTCCGTCATTAAATACTGTAACTGTAACTGCTGTTGCAGTGTGGTTCGAGCTGTCTGACTGTCAGGTTTCATCTTTCCTGCCTCCCTCATACAGCCGCTCGGTCCCCAAACAGACCTTTGTGTTAGCCTGTGGCGTTAACACCAGTACCTGGCTGCGAGGGTTGTGCAGGGCTGGGTGTGAGGCAATGGGTGCAGCTCTGCAGGCACACCCCAGCATGGTAGAGGTCGAGGGCTGGAGCTGGGGCAGCTTGGGGGACAGTGACCCAGAGAATGTGGGGTGAGGCAGCATCCCCCACCCTGGGCGATCCTGCAGCCATTACCAACCGAGGTCTATATAAGAAAGTCTCTGACATCACGTAGCTTACCTTAAAGTATTACCTGTTAGTATGCAATGGTGTTTGGATTCTAGCAGTGAGCATATTCTAATTCAGTGTATTTTGTGCTTGGTGGCAGTTTTTCTGTGTGCAAGATAGCACCAAACTAGACTCTCTTTCTGGTCTCTCTAGAAGGCAGTTGACATTTGAGTTACATTTCTACTACTAAAATGGCTGAAGGGGGCATGTCCTTCTTGACTGACAGTCATGTTAAGCTGTGGGATGTGAAAGTCTCCCCATTATTAGCCCAGCATATGTAAATATGAAGGGGCTCTTTCTTAGCTTTCAGTAGCACCGGTGTATAAGGTAGAGTATGGTTTCATCATTTAATGGTAAAATTCAGTTGCGTTTGCACAGATGAGCCTCAGTTGTATTAAGTCGGGTTGTACTTTTCTGGTAAGGCTCCTATTGGCATAAACAACATATATGGTGAGAATTACTGAATAGCTGTCGTTCAGACTACTCATTGTTCCTGTCTTTACAGGGGAGAGAGACACGTAGCGGTGAAAATAGTAAAAAATGTTGGTAGATACTCGGAAGCAGCTCGTTCAGAAATAAAAGTGCTGGAACACTTAAATGCATTGGATCCCAGCAGCACCCAGTAAGTATACAAAGCCAGCTGTGTGGTGGCTTCATGCTTTCTGCGCCACTGCTGTCTGTAACGTATGGTGCGTGCAGGTGTGTCAGCATTACACTACTTGCTGTTGCAGTTCACGTATTTTCCTGCTTTTGTAGTCGCTGTGTCCAGATGTTAGAATGGTTTGAGTACCACGGACATGTCTGCATTGTTTTTGAGCTGCTCGGGCTGAGCACCTATGACTTTATTAAGGAGAATGGCTTTCTGCCGTTTAGGCTGGACCAGATTAGACGGATGGCGTATCAGATCTGCAAATCCGTGAACTGTACGTATGTTTCTTTTGTTGCTTTGTTAAATTTTCTTTGCAGACCTTACTAACTGTGTTTGTTTGTGATCTTTTAAGTTTTGCATCTGAACAAGTTGACACATACAGATCTGAAACCAGAAAACATTTTATTTGTGACATCTGATTGCATACAAGAGTACAACCCCAAACTGGTAAGTTGCTGCCCTCTTCCCTGCCCCTTTCCCCCCAGCCATCATCTGGGATAGTTTGGTCACTTGCACCTGTTGTGTTTCATTTCAGAAATGCGATGAACGCAGACTAAAAAATCCAGACATCAAAGTTGTGGACTTCGGGAGTGCAACATACGATGATGAGTATCACAGCACTCTGGTGTCTACCAGACACTACAGAGCTCCCGAAGTTATCCTAGGTCAGTAGAAGCCAGTGGGGCTGGCCTTTCACATTGCCTAGCGTTGTATGCTGTTGATGAGTGCTGCAGAAGCGTCTTGTCACCAGTTTGCGATCTGCTATAAACATGAACCCTCTGAATGTTTCCACAGCACTGGGATGGGCACAGCCATGTGATGTTTGGAGCATAGGATGTATTCTCATAGAATACTACCTGGGATTCACAGTATTTCCGGTAGGTAACTGTGAGCTGCACCGCTTGGTGTAAGTAGGCTGCAGGGAGGTGGGGACTAAGAGGAATGGTCTGTGCAGGAAAGTACCTGCGCTTCTCCCTAATGCCAGGTTGGAAAAGATGCAGGCACAAAAGGCTGGGCGCAGCAGCTTTCTACAAGTTGCTTTGAGTAAACCTCTAGGCAGCAGCTTGGTATGAAGGCTTACCCTGTTACATTTATATTTATGAGCCATGCTGCTAAGAGATGTAGCTTCATTTATCACCATCAGCAAATACTACTCAAATACCCAGGTTCTGTCACTTCAGCAGTAGTGCTGGAATTTGGAAGGAAGATCAAGAAAAAAAGCAGGATCAGCACCCTGTAACTTACTTCAGGAAATGGGATAGCTGCAGCCTCCTTTCTCCTAATCTGAAAGAGGTTGTTCTTTGCAGGATTCAGTGAGAAACGGTGTGTGATTCTTGGTAACTTCCTCTAACAATGACTAAAACTGCCTGTCTTGATTTCCTTCCAGACTCACAACAGCAAAGAACACCTGGCAATGATGGAGCGAATACTAGGGCCTTTGCCAAATCACATGGTAAAGAAAACCAGGTAAATGACGCTTTCCCATACTTGGACTGCTGTAGTTTAGTTTATTTAACAAGCTGGCGCGTTCCTGTGGAATACTGTGAGCAAACATACTGCTAAACCTCTAGAGAAGGGACAAAACAGTCTTCAACTAACAAACTGTGGTCTTTTTGAGGAAACGCAAATATTTCCATCATGACCATCTGGATTGGGATGAAGAGAGCACTGCTGGCAGATATGTCTCAAGGCGCTGTAAGCCACTGAAGGTGAGATGACAGGAAGGAAAAAGCCTTTGGGGAGAGGCGCTTTAAGTGCAAGTGTCGATCAAAAAACCCGTGTGGTGTTTTTTTCATCATGAAGGAATTCATGACCTGCCACGACTCCGAGCACGAGAACTTCTTCAACCTCTTACAAAAGATGTTGGAGTATGACCCTGCCAAACGCATTACCCTGCAAGAAGCCCTGCAACATCCTTTCTTCCTCCCACTGAAACCGGAGAAGAGGGCCTGGTCACCCACTGCTGAGCAGGATGGTGCAGGTGTCTCTCCAAGGAAAAAATACAACAAGTTTTAAATATTTATTGTATACAGTTACTTTGTAAATGCCTATTTTGTTATTATGTTTTTTGGATACTGAAGTTTAAGTCAGCTGCTGGCATAAAACTTACTACACCGACAAAGGGGGTTGGTTGTGCTTCCTCAGCAAATAATCATCTCAGGCCAGGTGCACTTCTGCAGTGCACTAGAGCACCGTCCACTCGGGAAGACAGGCCTCTTACCAGCAAGAAAGTAATATTCTAACTGTTGCTTTTAACTGCTGTCTGCTTTGGTAAGAGAAGAGACAGTAAGGGTACAAATGGCCTTTATTTCAGAAAAAGGTCCAAAGGAAGATCATTTAATACTGAGCAGACCACACCAGGGTCACCAAATCGTTAATTTTTTTTTAAATCTTAGTAGCTGTACTCTGGGTACCAGTGTTATTTAACAGTACAGATGTCATTCTCTTACCAAATCTTTCCTAAATTACGAGCTATGTTGAGGATTCCCATGAGGGTGCCCAAGGTTTTGGGAACAGGTAAGCTGTTTGGTTTAGTACGTCAACGGCCAGCATAAACTAATGGCTGTGGGAGGCAGTAAGTGGAGCTTAGCCCACCCTACCTTCCAGCAGGCACCTAGGTGCAGAGCAGCGAGCCAGCCCTGCCTCAGGAGGCCGCAGGGCGCGTGTACCCGCAGTGTTCTCTCCTCCAGAAGTCCTGGCTGTGAGGCAGCCCCCAGGCTTCTCAGAGACACTGCTGCACCGCCCACCACGGTGACTGTCACCACAACAGCTGGGAGAGGATTGCTTTATGCTGGAAGTACAGCATGGGAAGAGATGAGAAAGGACGCGATGGACAACCACCGACAACTGGGGTTAACTGGAGCAAAGTGGTACGGATAGAAGTGTCACACCAAGTTACCTAACAAGCCATGACCTCTTCAGTTTGGAGGCTTTTTACACTCTAATTTGCAAACAGAACTCCCATCAATCTCATTCACCATTATCATGTCTACTCAAATATAGATAGAAAACCCAGGGGGTAAAATGGATTTCATTGTGGAAGGCCTTAAATTACATTATTACAGTAGAAAATACAGGAGGTAGAATATAACTGAAAACACAAATGCAGGTTAAAGTCAAATCTAGAATAGCTCCTGTAAGCTACTTAAAACATGGTTTTAAAAACTAAACCCAGTACTATAGAAAACAGTTAAAATAAATTGCCATGAGAGCCCTTATATCATGCTTGATACAGGGAGGTAGGATGTAAGAATCAGGACACTTATCTACATGAGACATGACACTTATCTACAGCTCCTGTTTGCTTTACTGAGGACAGAGTTTCACAGGTCAGTCACCCTCTTCAGCTTCAGACTCCGACTCTGGAACAGAGAGACCATGTCACTGCACTGGCCCACCAACCCCGTGCTCTGCCCTAGAGCCCTGTGGATTTTGCTGGCCAGCTGCTTCTCTAGCCAGTAAGGGGATAGACAGACACACACGGGACAGGACAGAAATGGTCTCAGGGGGTGTAGCAATGTATCTTGAGAGGAGTGGGTTTGTGACCCACCCAGATTTATTGCCATGCAGCTCGACTCCCATGCAAGCAGGCCTGGGGGTCGAGCGAAGGTATGTTCGGGCACAATCAGAAGGCAGTAACAGGAAAACAGGAGCTTGTGAGAATGAGATAGGAAACTGCAAGAATGTTAACAGCTGCCTTATAAGGACTAAGGTGCCTGTGCAGCTTTAACCAATTGTTAGCAATAGTGAGACATGTAAGGCAGGTGAACAGTGCATATAACCAATAGCAATGTAAGGTAACTAACTCATGTACTGATACAGAAACCTACATAAGCTCTGTATGTGTTTAAATAAAGGAGCTCAACATTGATCACATTGATCTGAGTTGAGTCCGCAAACTTTGGCTCCAGCAAGGGGGCAATAACACCCCCCCCCCCAAAAAAACCCCAGTGTTATTACAGTAAGGTTCCCAAAATGAACAAGGCCCAGGGGAGCCAAGCTGCTGCCTACCTTCTTCAGCATTCTTGAGCCATTCAACAAACTTTTTCATCTGCTCCAGAAAGACACTCTTTCCCTTTGCAAGATGTGCATCTTTGTACCACTTCAGGATGGGTTCTTCACTCAGAACTTCAGCTGCAAGGTGTGCAAGAGTAGTATTAACACAGCACCCCATACCAGATGGCAGGCAGGGGCTCCCAGCAGTCCTCGCTTCCTCCCCTGCAAGCACCACAAGACCTCACTCCATCCCTGGCTATGGCTGGGCGCGAGGAGTGCCTCCTGTTTACACCTGGAGCAGCTGCCCAGGCTTTCCTGAGCACATCTAGGAGCTGCACTTAGGCTCTCAGTATTTCACAGCTAGCTGAGGTGCCACACTCAGGACAGCTTCAGTCAGCAGCTAAGAATGGAGGCAAATCCTTTAAAGCTCCAAGTACACCACAGGAAGCATTTTAATTTTTCTTCTCAATTTTACAAGTACAATATAACCTTCAGATTAACAAGCAGCTGTCTCATTCCTGCAGTGCTTCCACAGGTGCACAAGCAGGTTTTCAGTAACACCTTCTGACAGCCGAGAACATCTCAGAAGACACCTATGGTCTCTGTCTCTTCAGTGTTTAGAGAACCAACAGCACACTAGTACCTATCTTTCTCTAACTTAGATGGGCCAAAGAGCCTTAGAATCTGAACTCAGCTTTGATCTACCTACAGCTCAAACTAGAGTAGGCAGGCAGGATCCCTGTCTAGAGGAGCACTTCGTCACACGACAAGGACAGCAGCCTCCACCTTCACATTTTACTGCTCCATCTTTGCAAACAGAAGGCAGAAACATCCTTTAGCTCACAAATGCAACATTATGGCCCTAATCTTCCCTAAGGGTCTTACCAGGACTGAAGCATTCTGCAAATACAGGCTTTAAAACACTCAACCAACCTGCAAAGCACCACCCCAAACCCCAAGGCTACAACCCCACAGCAGTTACCTTTATAGAAAAGCACCACTATTTTCTGGAAGGCCTTCATGAAGTGAATGTTGTCGTAACAATACTCCTGAATCTTCAACAGAAGAGTCAGCTCTGACTGACCTTGGGTAGTAAAGGCAGCAAGTAGAGGGCTGTATTGCTGTAACAGGAACAACAGGTTGGCACACACAGCACTGCACAGCCTCACACAGTTCCACCAGCGACTCCTGGGAAATGGGCAACTCCCACCCACCTCACCCGCACGCTTCTGCAGAGGTGTTGCTGCTCTTGTCTCAGGAACATGGACTGTAATACTGGTTACAAGGGGAAGAATTCCCTGCGTAATGCTGCCTCTGCTTTAGGGGGTTGTAGTAGGTTTTAACTCATTTAAAAGGCAGCTGGAGAAAATCACAGATTTACAGAATTTTAGGGGTTGGAAAGGACCTCAAGAGGTCATTGAGTCCAACCCCCCTGCCAAAGCAGGTTTGTTAGGACAGAAAATGGAAACCCCAGCTCTACCCAAAGAGCACAACAGTCCATACTTTACCTTCAAGTGCTTAATGGCTTGCTCTGCTACCAGCTCCTCCTTTTTGTTCCATTCTACCGTGCTCATTACACTTGACCAGATTATGGCTACCACGGTCTGTTCCGAGATGTTGTTTTTCTTCATCTCCTCCTTCACGTACAAGATTATCTGCCAGTTACAATGGAAGTCAGCACACAGGCCAGATACCGCACTAAGCTCAATTACATCTTCTGTTCAAAAGGCAACCTAGATGCTCTAAGAACCACAAACAACCCCCCCGTAATCATACAGCAGGATTCAGGACATTAAAGAAAGGCTATGAAGTTAATACTGAAACACCCTACTCCTAATTTTAATTCTTAGTGAGAGCTAGGTGTTTAAATTCAGTATTTAATTAGGCATGTATCTTCAGATTAGTCTTAGATGCTGTTGTACTGCAGATAATTTCAGCTAAATTCAAAAAGGTAAAAAAGGCTCCTACACCTTTCCTACAAAGACTCACATCCTTGAACGGATCTCCCCGTGACATCTGCTCCTGAAGTTCTTTCTGCAGCTCTTTCCGAGCTCCTATGGATTGCTGGTTCCGAACATACTCGGACAGTTCTTTCAGTCCTGCTTCAGTGAAGTACTTGGAGAAGTGTTCAACGCTTTGTTTGTTGGCTGGGAAGAGTTCCTGAAAACAAAGTTTACAACTGTCACAAAAGCAGTGTGTGTGGAGTACTTTGCCGGTTTATACTAAACTGGCTCAAGCAGCGCACCAGTCCGCCCAGCGGCACTCACCATCAGCCTGTTATCCATGTTTACTTTACGAAGACTGACAGCCACCGCATTAATGTCCTTCTCATTTATCCACGACTTGAACAGCTTGACTGCAAAAGCTGCAGAAACACCTGTGCAACAACAGCAGCGGTTTTAGTACTGAAATTCAAAACCGAGGGAACCATAAGGGCCAAGAGCCCAGGACACCCGATGGGTCAGACCCCTACTCAAAGCCACAGCAGTTGTCCCCAGAGGTACCAGCATGGTTAGCAGTTCCTCTGCTGGAGGATACTGCTGCCTCCAGCACGCTGGACTTTTCTCACCTTGCAGCATCATGAAGGCTTCCCTGTACTCAACACTCCTTACTACAATTTAGAAAGGAACCTAAAGATACGACACACCTTCTACAGCCTGAAAGGTCTCTCTCCAAAATACAATGCTGCCTTGCTGGGCAGCACCAGCAAGAGAAGCCCCAGTATCATGCAGGGAAGTCCTACACACAAATTTCCCAAAAAGCCTAGTTTTCTGAGCTCTTAGCATGACTCTTCATGTTGTGAGGCAGTATGTTAACCTTTGCTAATCCCATAGTAAATTTCCACCTACATGTCATGGTTCTGTCCCCCATCCATTAAGGAGTTGGGCAACACTTACCTTCTTTAACCAAGTTCTCATTGTAAAGACTGTTGAGAATTGATGCATTAAGTGTCCCATTGGCGAGCAAAATACCCGTCAACATGGCCAGTTTGTTCCGCTCAGACTCTGAGAACCCTTTCAGGAACAGCAGCAACTGCAAGGAGTAAGAAGAGTTGCCATTAAAACTATGGCCTCTCACTGAAGTTTGGCTACTGCCTTCACACGAGACACTTTTGTTTCAATCAAGCCACCCTTGATGGAAGGTCTTCTCTACTACTAGTGCAAGCTGGCTGTTCTAACACCTTGGCCAGTGGTGAGTGGGGAGCTGGCTGACCGTGGCTGGTAGTAAATAGCTTTTTCCGATCCTGCAGCCCGTCACAAGTGGGGTTCCCCAGTGAGGGACATGAGCCCCAATGCTGTTTAATACCTTCTTAAGTGATCTCGCATGATGGAGTCAAGTGTACCCTGATGAAGTTTGGGGATGATACCAAACCAAGTGGGGAAGTGGACACTTCAGAAGGGAGAGCCACCCTGCAGGAAGACCTGGACAGACTGGAAGAGTAGGCTAACAAGAACCTTATAAAATTTAGCAAGGACAAACGTTAAGGTCTTGCACCTCGAAAAACATGGTCCAGGAATGCAGCACAGACTGGGATCCACCTGGCTGGAGAGCAGCTCTGTGGAGAAGGACCTGGGAGTCCTGGTGGACAAGCTCGATATGAGTGAACAGTGTGCTGCTGTGGCAAAGCAAGCCAACAGGACACAGGGTTACATCAACAAGGGCATCACCAGCAGAGATAAAACCGCCATTATTCCACTCTACTCAGCACTTGTCAGGCCACACCTAGAACACTGTGTTCCACTCTGGGCCCCACTATACAAAACCAACCAACCAAAAAAAAAAGACAAGGCCAGGCTGGAGTGGTTTCAGAGAAAGGCCACCAGGATGATCAAAGGACTGGGAAGCCTGACACATGAGGAAAGCCTTGAGAAGGGGCATCTTAGGGGAGACCTCATCACTGTATTCTATTACTTACAGGGTGGCTACAGAGATGGAGACTCCCTTTTCACAAGGGGTCACATGGAAAAGATGCGGGAACAAGTTACTCCTGGGAAGATTCTGACTGGACACAAGAGGACTTCACAACAAGAACAATCAGCCACCAGAATAATCTTCCCAGGGAAGTGGTGGATTCCCCAATACTGGACACTTTTAAGATTCAGCTGGATAGGCTGCTGGGCCATCTTGTCTAGAGAGCACTTTTGTCAAGAGAGGTTGGACCAGAACACCTTCCCTTTGTACTCTATGATTCCATGAAGTTAAGTGTTCTATTTTAATAACCCACTGCATGATACATCTCTCCTATATAGAGTGAGTAACTAGCACAATTTGAAGGTTTATTTGATAAGGACCTACTACATACCTTTTTGACTTCATCTTCAAAGCCTTTCTCCAGGTATTTGTAACGCCTGATTAGCTTGTTAAAAACCTAAAAAGATAATTAGAATTAAAAAAAACCCAACCAAGTTCACTAAAGTTGGTCTGAACTCTTTAGAGCACTTTTAGCTTAGAACAGTGCTGCTCTATCTCTTCTAGTAAGCATCTTAAACCCATGCGTTATTTTTACCTAAACTTTCAACCACACAAACACTTCATTTTTGAGCAGTTCAAGTTAAATGGTACTCATTTCAGAACTAACCTGAGCAAACGCTTGCATGGTTTCAAGGTCTTCCTGTGCTGCAAATACGCAGACGTTTGTGCGTGTCATGTCATCTGCCAGGGTACCACCTGGGGCTGAAGAAAGGTTTCAGCATTAGTGGCATTACTCTGCAGTGAAAGTACTAAGTACATTTAACATGTCGTCCTTTCATGGTGGGCACTGTATCACTGAAGACACCCCCTACATTTCCATGTGCCCCACTGCTGTAGTGGAGCTTTACCATCAATAGCTTAGATATAAACACTGAAATATTCTGACCCGTATGGCTAACTGGATTGGCAACACATCTTGTTTACACATGGACAAGTTAACATGACCATACGAGCTCCTCTTCCCTTCAAGGAAGCCACTGAAGCTGCTTGATCCTAGCAAATGTCTTTCTAATGTCTGCTGCTATAGCGCTGCTTTCTAAGTGTCTTGTAAACAGAGAGATAAAACACATACAGATGCACGTTCAAAACTCAGTGCTCCAGAGATGAGCTTCAGCCTCAAAACACCCTTCAGCTTTTTAGCTGCTAATTAGAAGACACTCTTCCCCATCCCTCTTCAGTCTAATACAGGAGTATGACTGGTAGCAAGGTTGCTTCACTAACCAGGGTGCATTCAAGTCACCAACTCCAGTGCCAAAATACCTCATCACCAACATCTATGCCATCCTACATGAGGGACCTCATTTTGTTATGCATTCATCAGAAAATGAGTTAAAGATGGAAAACGAACATTCGTGGTAAGAATATTAAAAGGTGGTAAGGCAACAGGATGCCAGTTTTTGTTTTGGTCTTGTATGACCTAAGATCAAAGCTAGTCTACTTAGATTGTTACATGGAGGGAGTAAAGCATCCCTGTAACACCCTTAATGCAGCAATGAATTTTCCCTCTCCCCCTCAGCCTCGCTCCTGGAAGGAACACTTCCTAACACAGTATCCACTAGTTAAGCTCTTGCAAGTATCTACAGTATCAGTGCGAAGCTCACCTGAGCACTCAAAAGATGCACCCTCCCAAGTCAGGCCCTGCCAACACAGAAGTGACATCCACAGTCTGACTGTGGCCCAGAATCAGGTATTGCCTCTCCTCCCCCTGTGCATTTAGGTCATTTCAATTCTATTTCTGTTACGTTACGGAGAGCCTCCTGCAAATGCCAAATTTCTCATTCAAGTCCTCCCCCACCTACTGCGTAACAAATGCTGAAATCTAGACAGACCTGTTCCAATCCAGGCAGGTAAGTTAAAGGGTCCTCTTCACAGCCCATATTTTAAGTGGGTCTCTGCCATCGGAACCCCTTTCTCACTAAGCAGGACTTAGCCAGGTAGGAAATGGAAAGTCTAAATTGGGAAGCGTCACCTTTTCAATTATTTTTGAACCTCATTTAGCTTCATCTACTTCTTATGTGGTCGGCAAGCATTTGTTCTGCTCTTTGCTCTTTACACACGGTGCGCACGTGAGCTCACAAGACCTTTCGTCATCTCACCTCGCTTCCTCAGTTCCTCCTGTGCTTTCTGCTGACCTGACCACCCCTGACATGTGCTAGAGCCCGTGGCCTCACTACTGCCAACCACAGAACAAGCTGTAACAGCATTTCCAAGACTAATCACATCAGATTCTCCTGTAAACAGTATTACTTTCCAAAAGGACAGTGTGCTCAAAGGATAGGATGATGTCAGAATCTTCCAGGGCAACTCCATGAGCCTTGTGATCATAGACCACATACCTGAAAAAGGCATTCAACCATCTCACATCAGCAGAAGTGAACTTGACTACAGAGTCAAGATCAGATCCCGGTAAAACAAGTATTAAACCCAACAGATTCTCCTTTAAGCCAAGTCTGTACAGCCTACACTTTGGAGAATGCAAACTGACTCAAGCAAAACTGCAGCAGGGCGTACAGAGTATTTCTACAGTAACCCGACTGCTAAGGTGGTCAGATAGTTTACAAAGATAACAAACCCTGTTCTATACACTCAGCGGGCTCTTTAGCAGAGGTTTTGCACTGAAAGAAAGCATGGAGCTTTTCTAGAGTCAAGTGAATAAAGACTGACAGCAGCCTCCTCAAAGGGACTTACCCAGCATTCCACCAGCCACCAGGATGTCAAAAAGTGTTTCTGCATAGCGGCGATAGTCAAGTTTTGCACCAGAAGCATCAAGAAACTTTGCTACTGCCTCCAAGTCAGTACCAGTTTCGGTTAAACCTTGAATAATACAGTCCTGGAACTGAGTAGGGTCAAACCTCTCTTTTTCATCTGTAAAGACAAACATTGAAATGAAGTAGCCACTTTGTTTTAATCTGTTTTAGAAGAAACCCACAAACAAACAAACTGGCAGCCTAAAATGATCTTCAGTGGCCTATATAGCAGTAAGAAATTTTACTGCTTTCACTCCCCTATTCAGTAAAGGCTGGGGAATAAGCCTATCAAAAGCTGAAACATTCCTTAGTTACCTCTAACTGAATTCTTACAGTACTTTCACTACGAACAGTTGTGACAAGCTTTATTATAGCCAACGAATGACCATCTGACTTCTCAGTTTGATTCTTATATCCCTGCTCTTGTCAGATTGCTCTTTCACTCCAAAAAGAGGCTCAGCTACATGCTGGAATGCAATTCTTACTATGCACCCCTATTTTGTACACTTGACTCCATTACTCGTGTTCCATTTCAGCCCTTTGGGCCTCTCTGTTAAAGCAGAACATATACTTCTTTATATCTGAGCTGCAACAGTTGATCAGAGCCTCCTTTTTCACTATAAGCAGAGCACAGTTAATACACATGAAACTAACCACCCGTGAAACTAACAGAAATCTTACACGGAAGAGGTATTCAACTTCACTCCTATCTCTATCTGTCCTTAGATTATACAGACTACAAGATGACAGCTTTGAAGTAAACAAGACTGCTGCAAATCAGCTGTCAGTGAGCAACCTCTCAGTAAGAGCCATACTACTGTCCTTATGTTCAATGCAAGTATCAACATGTTGGCAACAGTTGGGTGAAAGACTGGAAATGCTGGATCAGTTATTTTCCAGGACAGATCCATGACACTCATTGTTACCACAGAGCTGCTTGGAAGCCAACCTACAGTTAAATGCTTGAAATGCTAACATCCGGGGGTTTTGGTCATTTTTTGTCTGCTGGACAGACGAACTGTCTCCTTTTAAGTTTCTCAAGGTGCTTTATCTTTAAAATAAGTTATGTAAGTCAACACGTACTTCTGTACACCTTAATTACTAGTTCAGTATGTACAACATCCAGTTTGAGCTGGAACATTAGTAGTATATTAGTAAACCAGCACTAACCAGAAAAATCTAGGAGCTGTGCCCGCATATTTAAGTTTAAAAACCCACACCACTAAAAACACTAAACTAATCATACATCAACTTTGGTCGTTAACTCTTCTTATGGGACTAACTATGGCTGTACAGAGATGGACACTTGCACATCCCACACCTGGGAATTTTTTTTCTTATTTTTTTTTCTGGTTGGGTTTTTACATTGAACCCAGGTATTCTTACAGCATTAGGGCGCCAGTGTCACTTTTATACAGTGGCTAACACAGACATCCTTCCCAGATTAGGTGCTAATAGGTGCTCCTTGGACGCCCATATTAACCCACAACAAGCCTGTGCTGGAGCTTCCCTGTAACTCAAGGGTACTAAATACTTCTGCTTTTGGGCTGAGTACACTCAGTACAGCTCCAGACCGACCGTTTCTTAAACTAAGGTTATCATACTGAATTCAGCAACAATTCTTACTGCCAGATGGGTTTTGCTGGTGCAAAGAACATTCTGGCACGCAGTTAGCCTCACGGATTTGTATTCGGCCTACGCTCGTTTAAATCCGTTCTAAGAACATAAAGGCGTAAGCTTTTTACTGACGGAAACCGACTTTCTCCCGGGCACCGCGGGCCCCGGCGGTACGCGCTGCGGCTGCCTTACCTCTTTTCCTAGTTTTAAAACGCTGGCCCGATAGCGTCGGCTTCTGCGGCTTTTGATTATTCATAAAAGACACCCTGCAAGGAAGAAGAAGCGCACCTCAGGCCGCTGAGGACGGCGCAGGCCCCACGGGCCCCGGGAGCTCGGCGGCCGCGCCGCACGCCCCGCTGGCAGAGGGCGCCCCGCCAGCTCCCGGCATGGCCACCCCCTCCCGCGGCTCCAGCCCGGCCCGCGCCGCTATCCCTTCCCTTCCCCGGCCTCCATTTTCGCCGTGGCGCAGGGCGGCTGGCAGAGACGCATCGGCCCCCGCCCCGGCTACCCGGCACACACCGGGCCTCCCCCAGCGGAGGCGGCGGCAGGGCGTTGGCGAGACGGGCGCGAAGACCGCTGCGGCGGCGGCGCCCCCTCAGCCCCGTCCCCCTGCGCGGAGGTAACAGCTTCGCTGCCGCCGCCGCACTCCGACGCCCGCGCGGGGCAAGATGGAGAACGAGGCGCCCCCGCCTCCGGCCGAGTGCGGCGCGGCCGCAACGGCCCGGCCTCGCCTGGCGGCAGCCGGCCCCATCCAGCCGCAGCGCGCCCCCGGCAGCGCACGGCGGCCGCCCCCCGCCCGGACCCGTCTCCTCACCGACTTTAAGGCAGAGAGAAAACACCCGAGCGGCCCGGAGCGGGGACGGGCACAAGCAGCAGCAACGAGCAACGGCGGCGACGAAACCTCTGCGAGCGGAACCAACGCGAGAGGACGAGGGGAGGGCCGCGCTCACGCCCCGCCCGGGGCGGGCCATCCCGCTCTGACGGGGAGAACGGGGGGAGAAGGGCCCGGCCGCGGCCGGGGCCCCGCGCTGCGGCCTCGCCGGCGCCTCAGGCTCCTCTGCCTCGCGCGCCCGCTTCGCCGCGAGCGGGGGAGTCCGGCCGGTCGCCCTCGTGGCTCGCCAGCACGCGCGAGTAGCCGCCTGGTGCCCCCCGCGCGCATGGATCGGCCCGTCGAGGCAGCGCACCGGCCCGGCAGAGCGGCCCCGCCGCAGCCCCCGGGTGAGGGAGGGTACCGCCGGCGGTGCCCGGCACGGACGCCGCGGGTCGACGGCGTTCTGCTGCCCTCGGGCTGCTTTGCGCTCCCGGAAGAGCGGCCCACCGAGCTGGGCCAGGCGCGAAGTTCGGGCAGCGTGCAAGGGGGAGCCGCGGCCTGCCCGCAGCAGAGCGGGATTTTCAGCGGGCAGGGCCCGCTGCCCCCCGAAAGGCGCTCTCGGGCTCTGAGCCTCACCCCTCGCTGTGCTCTACCGCATCTCCCCCAGGTTCAGCCCTTCCTGGGCATTGTCCAACAGCACATGGGGGGAAACAAGGTAATGGGAGCAGAGGCTGCTCTGGAAGAGGGAGGACGTTCTGTGAAAGTCATAAACCAGGCCGCCAGACCAACATCACCCGGTGGAGCCGTTTGCCCAGCAGAGAGGGAAGCAGCTCTCTGAGCAATGGGCACTCCCAACATCAGCCATCAGAGAAGCAGCAGCTCGAGAGCAAGCCAATTCTAGTCAAAACCCTGTTTATTTGCTGGCAAAATGTGCAAAAGCAGATGAGAGCCAGCATTGTGCCAGTTGTATTTCATAAATTTGACTACAATAACACACGTTTCCTAAGCTGGTCAAACAAATAATGCAATTTAGTTTTGCCTTTTCCGAGGTAGCCATTAAACATGCACAGCAGCACACTGACTGCATGTGTAAAACCAGGAAGCCCGTGTGATCGGGCAAACAGCAGCAACCAGGACAACTAATAGCATGTTACCAGCATGTTAATTCAGATGCTGAGGAAGATGGCCTCAGAAGTAGCCTGTGGAAACCAGGCCCCATGATCATGAGTTTACAGTATTTTATTATTCCACTTCTAATCTTAGAATTATTTGTTCAGCACTAGCGTGGCTTTTGAAGAGTGAATTATCAAACCATTACATTCTTCCCCGTTCATCTAGTTGTTTACCAAGAGTGCTAAAGCTTCCTGCCAAAGTAAACTGTGTTTTAGAGGGGCTGATCATTGATTAAGTTTAGAAAAATCAGATTCGTAGAACAGCTTTACATAAAGCTGTATCAAGCTCTTTTTCTTGTTCATTTAAATATAAAGTGGCAGAAAGTCTGCTAGCCCAGAATCCTATTCTCACTTTCAACTGGATTAGATATTCCAGTTTCAGATTTGACCGGCTGTTTCATACTCAGCATGTGTATCAGAGGGATCAGAAACAATTACTGTGTTAAATTTACAGCCAGAATGCCTGTTTTTTATTAGCATCTCAATTAACATTCACGTTAGCTGTTGTACAAATATATATGCAATATATGTATAAAGCACACTCTAGTTGGCCATTCTTTCATTTGTGCTTTCCTCTAAATAAACCCGGTTTTCAGTAACTATCACACCCTCTACATGTTTACCAGGTCTTTTTCATGTAGGGAAGTTATAAAAGCTCATGAGAATTTGTAATTCTAATCTCATGCTGTTGTTAATGCCATGCCTGCTGTGTTATTAGGTCCTCGATCTATTACTACAGTTGTAATATATTCTTTCCTCAGATCCTGCTGGTAACATCACCTTACAAAGACTTCACATATTCTAGTCTATACAAACAGAGTTACAGGTTAGAAGCTACTCACATCTGGCATAGAGCAAAGTTCCGTGGTTCCAGAAGCACAGGCCAACTCCACTGCAGTTAAAACACAGGTTCTTTCACTAGCACTTCTAACAACAGGTCTCATTATCTTCAGGCTGTAGAGCAACCTGTCTGTTAGCAGACAGCATGAACAAAATCAGTATGTTAGGGTAGGCCCTTTAAATCCTGTTTAAAAAACATACACTACCAAACCCACACACCAACACGTAACTGGAAACATGTACCAGACTGAATATAACATGCAACATACCTTCCATGATACAGAAGACGCAACTGCAGCTCAGATCTTCACTCTCCAAATGGGCAAGCTGCTGGACTGAAGCGGAGATCACAGGCTTCCCTCCAGACCTTACACAGCTGCCAAATTTCCACCAGGTGTAAAGTATAATGCTCCTTTGACTAGAGCTCTTGGAATTACCAGGTGCATTAGCAGAGCAAGTCACTGTGATTCAGGAGGTGAAAGGGGTCACCTGCACAACCATGACCTTTTAATTAAGGTAATTCCCAGCCCTATTTCTTTTTTTTTAAATCCCAAGAAACCACTTCCTTGGCTGTGAATCTTTTTGTCTTGTCTGAGCTAGCAGAGAGGTTGTCACACCTCTCAGCTACACTAATTTTTTCAGAAGAATGCAAGGGGAAGTAGTATCCTTTGGTGTTCTCACACAATGTGCTGCTACGTGATCTGCATCAGCCACTCACAATCTGGGCAACACAACAATTCTGGTAATTTTTTTCACCTTATCCCTGAATATATCTATATTTAGGAAAGCAAATAAGCATTCCTTATCTATCCATACAAAGGGAGATTACACTTAAATCCTGGAAAAGAAGAATCTTAGCTTTTACCTGTGAAGTTCTTTTATCCAAGCAGAACTGACTAGCTTGTGTTTGATCCTGCTGTCTTATGCAGCTGGCAAGGACATCTCTCCAGTGCTCTCCAGTGAGGCTGTTTACCTTTTGCTGTCCTTGCCTGGACTACAAGTGTTGCACAATCACCCAACCCAGCATTCATTTAGTTACACTACCCTTACAGGATAAAACTAGAGTAAAACCTGGAAGTAGTAAAATCAGTGTTTTGTTCATTCTGCAAGAATGGGTATATAAACTGGATATGTAGAAAATAGAAAGCTTTAAAAACAAGGAAAAACTAAGCCTATGCTTGCCATGTATGGACACATGAATGGGGAAATGAAACCACCATCCTTTCTGGAGCTAGAGTGCTTGTACTCACACCTGGGAACATAATGGAGTTTATCTCAATTGTACAAGATGACTCTTCCATGCTTACAGGAGCCTCAATTACAATAAATACAGTTTCTTTAGATGACAGTTTCTCTAGATGAATATGCTGGGGGCTGCATCAGCCCAACAGAGGTGAGGCTGATGTTGCTCCATTCCCCAAAGTCCACCCAGTAGCAAGGCCAAGTGTGTATTCTCAACAAGAAAACATGCAAACACACGGGTATATACACATATAAATACAGCCAGCCACACAAACTCCCACACTGTGCTCCCACAAACAGCACCAGTGGCCTTGTCCTTTCCTTCCTCTGATTAGCGTGGAGATCCATTAGTGGGATCTGCACATACAGTTGTATAGACATATTATATATATATACACACACATACACACACTAAGAACCCTCAGGTAACTGGCCTTAGACAGTCTATTCAGTCCTAGATCTCCACAGATTTCATCTCACAACATTTGTGCTACTATTTTTTCCTTGAAACAGTATTGGTTATACATCACAACGTCACAAAACAGCAGGGCAGTGCCTTACAAGTTTGCTTTTATTGAAGACATATTGAAGCAAATTCCAGTTAACAGCCCAGTGAAACTCCCCAAAGTACTACATTCAAAAATACCCCAAGGGAGATCACATTCAGAGGGAGGATTTTCAACTGATCGCTGGATATCCTGCAAATACTTGTTCAAGGCACTGATTGCTTTGGTACCAATTCTAAAATGAGGGCATTTGTCCGAGTCACAATTAACTAAAAAGCCAAGAGTACAAATCACCGATTATGAAAATTGCATTTTAAGGAAAGGAACACAAAGACATGATAGTTCCCGCTGCCAGCTCCTTCAAGTTCTTGATATCATAAAATTGCAAAGCATATTGCTAGTTGAGCTTTTCTCATTAGCTGTAGTCCCTCACAATTTACCAAGAGAAACGAACAGGAAAACTTCACCAACATAAGTTAGCAATCCCTCATTACTTATAATATTATTCTATTTGTAAAGGAGTAAGATCTTGTTGTACCTGTACAGATACAGATTAAGTATGATCTCTTTGAGGATGTGTGCTCTGTTCTATACTGTGCTAATTTAAGCCTGCATCCTCACCCTTAAAATAAAAGTCTAGGTTTATGTTTATGTAAATGCTTACAGGATCTGAATTAAAGCAACACTTGTTGAGTATCTCCAGAGATATTTCTTATGCTTGTCTTCTGGGCACACAAAGATGATGTTAAGTGTGTTCTTACTGTTTGTTTTATTACTTTGAACTATGAAATGTGAAAGTCAAATACCAATTTGTACATATACCTATATTGGCTCAGCTCAACCATTTACTTTTCTCCCTCTCAAACACCTTTGCACTTGCTTTTCGGTCACTTGTCCCCATGGGAAAATGCTCCATCAAGATTCATATATATCTGCCACCACATCACTTTAAAACCTCCTTTCTAAAATGGTGTCTGTCAGAGTGCCAGTCATGGCACAGCTGAGCTAAACTGCGAGCTGACACACCTATTTTTAAGGATGAACTTCTGCTGTCATTGTTTCAGCCCTGCTCCCCCCCACCTTTTCACCTCAGTCACCTGCTGTGTACCTGTTATGCGTAAGGGCTGATGGCTGCAATGGGCCCCCCATTTCAAAATTAGTATTTTAGATAAGACAACCATGAGTTTTATGGAAGTGGTAGTCTGTCTCCATGTATCTCTGCTCACTAATCTTTGTTAAAAACTTCACTGAGAGTTGGCATTGGGAATCTGTCCTGCTATTTAACCCCTCCTACCTCCAGTACACCTCCCTCACCTCGTGCCTTCTCCTTACCTACAGATGAATGCATCAACTACGTCATACTTTGCCGTTTTGCTGGAAAGAAGGAGCAAAACTGGGTAAGGCAATGGAGAAGAAGAATGAGTGCTGGCAATGTAGTGAACAGCAGTGATTGTATTCCAGCTCTGAGAGAGGTCAAAGTCAATAGCGGTTCAGAGATGTAACAGTATGGAGCAGGCCTAAGACGGGCTGCCAAGAAGCAGTGTTACTGGGGTAACACTATACTAGTGTGTTACTGGGGTAGTGATAATCTATCAGGACCTAGAAAACATTTGGCAGTATGTACTCTTAGAATCTCTGCTCTACTGTAATATTGATGTGTTTCCCATCACTAGTTTGTACAGTGTCTAATTCTGATCTTTGGGATTTTCATGTACTAGAACAACAGAAAGAGCAGATAATAACTGAGGCTGAGGGAGCTGGGCTTGTTCAGCCTAGAGAAGAGAAGGCTGCGGGGAGACCTCGTTGCAGCCTTCCAGTCCCTGAAGGGAGCTTATAAGCAGGAGGGGATTCAACTTTTTAAAAGGGTAGATAATGGCAGGACAAGGGGGAATGGACTAAAGGTTTAGATTAGATATTAGGGGGAAGTTTTTTTACAGAGAGAGTGGTGAGGTGCTGGAACAGGCTGCTCAGAGAGGTGGTGAATGCCCATCCCTGGAGGTGGTTCAAGGCCAGGTTGGATGGGACCCTGGGCAACCCTGTGTAGATCCAGGCCTGGAGGTTGCTGGCCCTGCCTGTGGCAGGGGGTTGGAACTCTATGATCTCCGGGGTCCCTTCCAACCCAGATCATTCTATGATTCTATGATAACAGTTGTGAATTTCAAACTGGAAGTAGAAGTGGCAAAATGGTACTATTTGTGATCTGCTCTTTGTTGCAGATATTTTCAATATTGCATGCAAATTCTTTGAAATTCATAGGGTAACTCCAGAACTGCAACAGTGTAGCAAGGGACACAGTTTGGTTTAGAAATAAATGTGTATTTCAAAAAGAGAGGTTTCTTACTTGTCAGGACAACAGAACTGGTACTTATATCTTGTTCTACAAAGATGGGTATGTCTGTGTGTCTAAGTATTGCAGATCTACTTGCAGGAATGCTTTCAGTAAGTAAGTGGCTAAAGGGGTCACCTGGTTGGTTGATACTTAGGAAATCAGTATTAATCTATATCGATGGCCCATGGCCTATAGGTTCCAGGTTTATCTTTCGGAATCTGAAAGAAAATATAAAGAAAACACATCATTTTGCTAAAGGAAAGAAAACACTGTAATTCAGAAATGTGTATTCCTTAACAGCCATTTAAGTGTCATTGCATGCACAGATCCACAGTGTCTCATGTTATAAAAGGTTGTGAAATCAACCAAAATACTTCAAGTCAACAATGGCACCGTTGTAATTGACCAGGTAATTAAGCATATATCTCCATACCACAGGTGAACTCACAGCTCGAAAGGTTCAGGTTAGAGGAACTGACATATAAGGTTCCATTATGCAACACAGTTTAATGAGACTACGTTAAATCATTGAGACCATGATGTTTTCCACGAAATTCTACATTTCTGAGGACATTCCTGGAGATAAAACATCAGCTCTGGAGGACTGGATAACACCTTCACCTTTACTTAAATTCTAAGTTGTTACCAAGTTTTTGCATAACACTTAGACCACAAAGGTTCCTGATCTTGGTAATGATTTCTATTAAAATGAGATGTTCTATCACTGTGAAAGACTTGGCCGTTGGATATTCTGCACAGAAGGAAGAAGAAATGGATGGAATTCACAGCTCCAGCCTCCACATAGCTTGAAGTTGGGGGCATGTCTAGCTGGCTGCCAGTTGAAAAGATAGGGGCCTGCAGGTTTACCTGACTTAAGGTGCATCCCTTTTTGTAGAGACATTTTCAGCCTAGGATACAACACAGTTGCTCAAACTCAGATCCATGGAGCTTAAGTTGAAAGCTTTAATTAATGCACCTTGTCACAGTTTGGTCTTGTGTATCCTATTTTCCAGGCCCCCAAAATGTTTGTTTCATTTTCTTCCTGACTGGATGTGGACTGAGCAGAGAATGGCTGCTAAACTCTTGCAGTTTATATGTTTGATAGTTGCTCCTATGCTTTACTCTTTTTTTCTTTTTTCTCCTCTTCAACTTATAAATAAACAGACATGTTGGGCAAGTGACAATGTATTAAGCAACTCCAGATGTATCGTATCTACTTTTACAGTGCCAAAAGGATGAGAGTCAGAATATAAGTCCCATCTTGCCCTCCTTTCTGAAGAAAATCTTGCAAGAACATTGTCGGCTAGGACAGACAGGGGGAGGGGATTTGGCTCAGGTCTCAGTGTCTTACAAAAATGAGTACTCTCCACCAGGCTACTGGTCTGTCCTGCCAACCCTTCAAGCAAGGAAAGTGCAAGATATAATACAATGAGATTGAAGGCACCACTCTGGAAAGACAAAACTGCAAGGACGAAGGTACTTTTTCCTGTCATTCTCATTTCGAAGGAAGCAGAGGCAAAGCACAATACATCAAATCTTCAAAATAGATAGGAAGAAAATTGGCATCTTGCGTATCTGTCAAACGCAACCAACAATCCCACACCACAACCTGCAAGGTTGAAGGTTGGGGTGCCTAAAATCCATCGTCCTTAGGCCCCATCATTTCAGTGTCTGCTGAACATCTCTTTGTTCCAGAAAACAAAGAAGAGCGAGTGTGACCTGAAGGTCAAGGTGGAAGGCTCTCATAAACCCAGCTGCAAATGGATTGTACAATGGGAATAATCATTGCTAGCCTCTGATTTTTTTATAAAAATCAAGGATGTGTTCACTCAAGCATCTCTAGGAATGCATCTCACAGAAAATGAGCTTATATGAAGTAACCGGGACCTAGACAGTTTCAGTCTTCACAATAAGTATCTTAAATTTACACCTTTAGATTGTGTGATTGCCACTGCCAATGGTGATGCTTGTATGGTAACATAAATCTAAAATGCTTTATTTGGGAGTGCTCTTGTACACCCAGCCCATGTTCTAACTCTATGTTGTGACAAGACTTGGATTCACATTGACCCTATTTTCATCTCCCCGGTTTTCAAGGAAGAGAAAGAGGACACTGGGATACTTGGTTCAAAGTGGAATCAAGTCTAGAACCAGAAGCAGAGGATGAGTGATAGAGCACACCTACTCTGTATCTAGACGTAGTCATAGCTCCTAATAGTGATGCAAATAAAGTGACCCTAAAGACAAAGTCAGACTATAAACTGAAAAGTACTTTCAAGCACAGGCTCTTCAGTTCTGGATCATTAGTTCATGTTTCTTTATCAACATAGGGGAGCAAAGTGCCACTGATAAAATTAAGTGCAAAGCTCTCCTAATTGGCATGTTGAAGAAAAGATTTGGCTCACTGATTAGTCTATTTGCACAATCCATTCAGATTAAAGTGAAACGAGGAGCGTGCTAGTTCACAAAAGGAACAGAAATAACCTTACCATCTCAGTAAAGACATCATCACAGGCCATGCGAATCCGCTCGGCAGTCAAGGGGCTGTTCAGTGTGAAGTCCAGGGGCAGTCCCCTTTCTTTCCGGGCAGCAGCCACCGCCTCTCGTATGGCAAAGAACACTGAGCTGCCAAGGAAGAATCCAGCTTCACCCACGCCCTGGCAGAGGAGAGAGGCAGTTGCAGACTCTGGCTTTAGAAACCAACAGCAGAGAGTTGAATCAACACATCTTCACTGTAGCTATCTGAAATATACTGAATCAGACCAGCTCAGTATTTGGTCCTGTCTAGCATATTTGGATACAGCAGTTTACCTTGGATCTCTGAGAACTTGAGTCAGAAAATAACAGAGACCAGGATTTGGCTGATGGGGATAATTTTAAAAGTCACAATGCAGCTACACTGTCAAATAAGCTTCCTGTTGGGACTTCAATGCTCATGTTATAAAGGCATGAAATATCTCATAACTTCTCACATAAATGACCTTTATCTATATCCAAGTGGACTTTATACATGATGAAACAGAGGAAGAAAAAAACCCACCTCCACTGGTCCCTTAGCCCTGTTTTTTACTAATTTTGATAAGAAATGTGCCCTTTGCCTGTATTTTCTTCATGTGAATGAGTTAATTTACTCATTTACACCATGCAAGGCTGTAAGAATAGGGAGTGGACATCTGGAATTTCCTGTGCCTTTGTGTATTGGGTTTGGCTTGGTACTTTTATTTGCTTTGCTTGCCTGTTTGCAGCTTCTGCTTTGCTTAAACTGTCTTTATGCCAACTCACAAGTTTGCTTACTCTTCTGCTTCTCTCCCCCATCCCACAGAGGGCAAGTGGGCGAGCAGTTCTGTGGGGCTGAGGTACCTCCTGGGGTGAAAACCACACACTTTGTCACACCTGGGGTGCTTGAAAATTTTAAGTAAGATCAGTGTGTTTACCTTGGAAGAATAGATAGCAATTGAGTTGCATGAATTTGGCAGTAAATAGACACAGAACTGCTCAGGAATGTCACAGATGGCAGGGATCTTGTATGTATCTGGGCCAAGAGTGAGCTGCTCTCCTTCTGGGGAAAAGTAGATTTCTTCTAATGTATAAAGACCAACACCCTGAATGAAGGCTCCTTCAATCTGAGCAAAGAAAAAAAGGTATACTTTTACATCTCATTCAGTCATTTTAAAAGATAAAAGCACATATATAATTTGATTTTTTAAGATTACACATAACTGACATATTTCCTTCCAAAAGTAGAAATTAGCTGACACAGACCAAGACAGGACCAAGCTGTCCTTCTCTGACTTACACAAATATTTTCAATGGCTCAAGTTCTACTTTTCCTTATTCCTAGCTAAACTCACCATAACTAGTACAGCTACCTTTGATTTTCTTTGGCAAAACTGCCAAAGAGAACTGAGTGAAATCCATAGAAATTCCAGTGAGAAGATATTTGTCCAGAGACTAGGACATAAATAGTCTGCTCACTCTCGTATTTACTAAAAAAGTGTCGTGGTTTTGCCCCAGCCAAGGGCCGCACCCCACACAGTCGCTTGTACTTTTAAAAGGAAGGGGGAGGGAAAGTTGGGGGAAGGGGAAAAGGGAAGGAAGAAAGGAGGAAAAGAAACCACAACCTAGAAACCAGAACCACGCAGGTTGGGATAAGGATAGTTTACTAAACAATAACAGAAAACTAGATATAACAATAACATAAGTTTAAAGCACAAAATAGATGAAACTGGTGATACACAATGCAATTTCTCACCAAACCACACAACTCAGGCCGCACAGCTTAGAGCCCGTCCCGGACAACCCGACCGCCCCAGAAACTGCCCGTCCTGGCGTTGTCTCCCCCTCTTCCCCCCAGTCCCCCCTTAAACTGAGCATGACGTAACTGGCATGGAATATGCTCTTTGGCCAATTCGAGTCACCTGTCCTGGCTGCGTCCCCTCCTTTCTCACTAGTAAGGAAGTATGCAGAGCTGAGAAAGGTACTTGATTGCCCGGCAACAAATCGGAAACATCAGGGTGCTATCAGCACTATTCTCATGCTAACACCCAAACATGGCATTCCATTCACTGCTAAAAAAAAAAAAGTTTAACTCCATCATAGCTGAAACCAGGACAAAAAGATTTGCAGATAGCTAATGAAATTTCTTCTAGAGAAAAACATCTCAAACACAAGTAGATGATAGGTTGGATATGAAGAGAAAATAACAGGATACGAAGAGAAAACAGCAGGCCAGCCCAAAGTAAGAAGGAGCAACTGCTGAGTAGACACTGGGGCTATCACTCCTATACAGGAGTGATGTAAACATTGGTGCAAGGTGAACATAGAATCAAGCTGCTAAGAAAGAATGATTTGTCAAATTTGGCAGTCCTTCAACCTGCAAAACAAATATAATTTTTTATGCAAGGGGCAAATACATGAGGATGAGCCTGTAATAGGAAAAATAAGCAGGATAAGAAAGCCTTTTAAACGTAGGTCATATTTTTAGGAGGATTTCCTTTGATTCTGCAAATAAATTACAAATATTTTCTACACTCTGAGTTCACCACTACTTTCTTATTTACAAACTAGGAATGTTGACACCACTTGTGTCACTGTTCAATTTGTCTGTAGATATCCACATTGTCTACAATAATACAAAGCTATAGATACAACAGATCATTAAAGAAAGGTGTGTTCCATCTCAATAGCTTTTTCCATTATATCACAGCTGAAGTCAGTGCTGTGAAGCCAGTTAACATTTAGCCCTCAGTCAGTAATTCTGGGACAACTTGATCAGGAAAAAGTCATAAGGAGATTCAAGATGCTAATCCTTGGGACATCTCCAAACAATTGGATCTGCTTTTCTCGTCACTTCTCAGATGAACAAGTAGTAGAAAATTTATCCTATTATTATTTATAGCTGCAAATAAAACTAAATACTGCTACATCTGTCCATACAGCATCCTTGAGTGTTAATGGATAGCGTCACATAGGCTTTGGTAGCTATTAAATGGACCGATATCAGCAATCATTTAGGCAAAAAAAAATCACTAATATAAAGCAAAACTATGGAAGTTCATACCTGTCCTATATCAATAGCTGGATTGATGCTGTAACAGGCATCCATGACAATGTCTGTTCTGATGTTCTGTTAAACAAATAAAAGGTATTATAAAGTTATAGCGAAAATACACAACAACAAAGGGATGTTAAACAATATATAGTCACCTGTGAAAGACATATTATCAGAAGTATTATAAATTTCTTCTGAAACATGAAAGCTACTTGAGACACCCTGTGTTGATGGAAAGTTCATCTAGAAAATGTGTTTTTGTGGTTGTCTGAAACTTGGAATGTCATGCACATCCCATAAATAACAGGACAATCATGAATTCAAGAACAGCTTTGTTGATTGTTCTGTGGAAACTGAATTGCCTGAAATTATGTTTAGCCACCTCTTATGCTTTGTTATGAGTGTGGAAGCACAGTTGCCAGAACAGAAGTTCCTTATGCAGAGGAGGGGACAGGGAATAATGTCTTCTGGGCTGTTCTTATACAAGGTCCAGTGGTTTCTCCTCCTAAATCCCAACCTCCTTTATTTTAAGGAGGTTCACAGACTCTAGTGATTCTGTAGTGTAGCTATACATGATGTAGCTACCAGATGTCTGGCAGTCACTGCAGCCAAATGCACTTTCCCAGGAGCCAGAAGACACTGGATTTGTCTCCACACAATGCCACTGAGAGCTATCTCTGCACTAAATTCCCTTTGCAATAGGTGATAATATGTGACTGTGGCTTCACCTGTTTTGAATGTAACTGATAAAAAGGGGACTGTAACCGATCATATGGTGGGGTTGTCGAAGACCAGACCTGCAAGGAGATGTTCAGAAGGTCTAATTGAATTTCAAAGTCATCATATATGGTAGAAACATTAAACTTTCTTTATTTTCTGCTGTTTTCATAGTGTTCTTCTGGTTAACATCATACTTCTATAACCAAATTGTACTGCAAACGGGCACCATAGCCATTTATTGTTCTGCTGGCATTTTGTTGAGTACATCCAACAGACTGTATCTCTATTCTTAGTCAAGTAAGGCAAAAGAAAAAATAAGCCATATGAGTGTAAGGATGGTGGGAAATTCACCGTATTTTTAGACATTACCTTGTGGGCTCCTGTCAAACAGTCAATTTCTACTTCAGAACATGCAACTCCAAAGAGAAAATATGGGAACGCATGGCCTTTCTTTGTGTCCCAGTTCATGTTTGTAACATAACCTCTGGAGGAAGGAAGAACATCCATCAGATTACATTAATTTGATGAAGATTCCCCCCACCCCCATCCTTGTCCTCACTGTTGAGACCAGTAGGGGAATAATATAATGTGATATATTATAAACTCTAAGCTAACTATTTTCATAGGATCTCTGTAGTCAAAGACAATCTAGGGTGTAGCACCACTGATAAATATATGTTGTGTGGAATGATTTGGGACAATAAGAGGGTTGCAAACAATGATGGTCATGGAACAAAATTCCTTGTGGGTCTTGTGTATCTTACTGTAGTTGGCCTTCCAGAAGACTCAGTGCATCAACTGTCACACTAGCTAATGAAGGATATAAAGTGTTTCTGAAATCAGGTAGATTGAAGAGTTCTCCCTTGTTAAACACTGCAGTCTCTGGTCCACCAACTTATTGGTTTGTGTGCTGCATCTGATACAGCCTTGAGAACATTGAATGGGGACAGTTTTATCCTTCCTGCAATTTCTTGACAAGGTAGCACCTCTGATGACGACAAATTAAAAAAGACTAATGTCTCTCCTTACTTGAAATAGCCAGTAGCTGAAAGACTGATGCTTTGCTTGTGAGCTTCACTGATCTGCAAAAGGTATACTCATTATTAAAGAGAGAAAATTCTTTACCTAATATTTCAAGAAAAAGCGAGTCTTTAAAAAACATTTTAGAGAAAAAAGAGCCCTAAGTAAAAGCTTTATATACCCTTGTGCACATGACATATCTTTAAGAAGAGGGGCACTGCAAAATCTCTAAAGTTGGCCAGATTCACCAGGACATTTTTGCACCACTTGCTTTTAGACTTTATTCTCTTCCTTGCTTCGAGTTCACTTCAAAGAGCAAGGCCCCTTCCTCCCTCTGCAACAGTGGGAGCTTTGACTCTCATGTGTTTATCATAATTTAATAGTAAGAAAGAAAGAGATTTACCCAGTCTTCCCATTTGCCGTTAGGATTGTCTTTTCGTATAGGGTCCAGATGCTTCCAAAGGATCTGACAAGCATCCTAGGAAGGAAGAAGGCTGGGCATCATTGACTAAGCCACAAACCCAAATCTATCTGCAGTTTTCAAAGCAGTACAAGCTCTTGGTGAAGTCTGTTAAATTAATTCTGAGAGCTGTAACTCTTCATTTGCTCTGCTAACTGCCAGGTAGAAAGCAGCACTTTGTGAAGAGTGGCATTGACATCTGCTCTAATGTAACTGAAGTATATGAATACCAGGCCATCACTGAAACCATCAACAAAACAAGGTAAAGGACCTGGCTCTCCTCCTATTTTGATTTACTGGATAGAAAACCGGAGCTGGTTCCAAAACATTTAAGTGGATAGGGGTGTTTCAGTCTGATTATTAAAAAACATACCTGAAATATACCTTATTCTAAATTTTCCTTTAAACTGTGTTTAAATACAGAATAAAATAAAGATCCATGAATTTATCTAGTGGTAAAAAATCTCCACATTTGTAAATCTCATACAGTAAAGCAGAAGAAGGTGACAGAAGGTCTAACAGTGTTCTGTAACTTGCCTTGCTTTAAACTATACATGCAAAATAAACTAGGAGAAGAGATTTTCAGAAAAAAGAACTGCAAGCTGCTCAAACCCATAACTAAGTTATGAATCCTCAGAGGAATATTCAGCATTCAACAGAACTGAAATCTATAAAGTAGAATTTTCACAGGGACAAAAATGAGCTTGGGTTAGTGCTTAGCCACTGTTTGATTTCGGATTAAATGTACTAACTTGCTTCACTAACAACTCTACTTTTGAAGAAGGGCTGAAGGTCTGACAAGAAGCATGTTTTGCTAAAAAGTATCCTTGGACAAGAGGTGAAAGGCTGATAACAAGGAAACATCCTGTCCCAGGAGGTGCAGGAGCTGGGGCATTGCCAGAGAGGCCTGAAGTCAACAAAAACTGGGGGAAAGGTAAAGGATAAAGGACTATGCAAATGACCCCACCCACACCTTCAAGCCTGCTAATTTGAATATGCTTGACCAATAGTAGACAATGCTGTAATTTCTAACCAATTAGTGTCAATTTAGGTGGGTTTTTTTCTAATCCTGCGACAAGATAAATATGTTGTAAATTCTGTGTGTGGTGGAATTACCACCTAGCACCCATCTCTGTGCAGACAGGGAATACCTCTGCTCTGTGTGTATACTGGCATACTGCACAACGGGTAAGTGCCCCACTTTTGGGACAACAGAGCTACTCATTATGTGGAAAAAAAATGGGAATGACTCTTACCTGGACTGCTCTTGCATTGATTTCTGTTCCAACTGATCCTGCTGTGTATTTCCCATTAGGTACAGTTGTTGTGCTCGTTTCACAGAAGTGTATATATGACAGTGGTATCTTCAGTTCACGACTGGCAATCTGTAACAAAAGCAAACAAAAAAGTATCCAGTCCCATGTGAAGATGCAATCTCAAGTCAGGAATTCATCATGCCATTCATCTCCCTCTATCTACACAGACACAGAGAAATGGTCTAATTAAACAGCAATACTATGGTTAGGAAAAATGCTAAAGTCTTTCTTAAAAATCATTCTGTAAAACAAATATTTTATAAATAAATTCAAGCAATAGAACATTATTAATTGAGCGACTAATACTGCTCTCTCTAATCAGATTTTGGTTACATATGAAAAACTTAGTCAAATTTAAAAAAAAACCAATTTAACTTTCTCCCTTATTTAGCTTCAAATCTCATCTTTATATACTTTCTATTTCATTTGACATGGCTTGGTTAATTTGTATTTCCATTTTATTGCTTTTTACAATGTTCTAACATTCAGATGTTCGTTCAGCTAATTTTGAAGGAGTGGTTTCATTTTAGCTCCAAAATTACCTACTTGGCATATGATTTGTTTAGCACTGTTTACACCAGAAATGCAAATTAACTGCTATCACTGGTCTTGGATACACTATAAAGTTAAATTTTCAGCACTTTAACTGCATCTGCAAAAAAACCCAAATACTGGGTCATTTTTCATGTGCTTTCTATGCCTTAGCTACTCTGGTAACATTAATGTTACCACAAAGATGTTAATCTCCTTTCCAGGTCTTGAAAGATTGCTATTATTATAGCTTTCCTAATTTTTGTCTTCAGTAACAAGCCAATATTGAACTTAGCTTTTTTATTTCAGCAGAATTTGCCTATTACACTTCTTAGTGCTGTTCACCCCTTTGATGCAGTTATGTGTCTTGTATTTTGTTTACCCTCAGATGCTAACTAACTTACCTGTAACATCTTAGTGTGAATTCCCTGTCCCAGTTCAATTCCACCATGAGTGACTAGCACAGACCCATCTATATAGATGTGGACAAGAGCTCCAGCCTAAAGAAAAGCCATAGAAACTCGGTAATTTTCTTACTTGATTGAAGGAAGGTGGAGAAAAAGAATGAGGCAAAGACAGATTTAATTTTCAAGATTCAGTAAATTAAAAAGGGTGTGGAAATTCTCTAGCAGTTTGACAATAACAAATTTGACTGCTCTAAGACAGGGTAGACTCTAAATGAGTTAGTAAGTTATTCAAGGGAGTTCTGCAAGGATCACAGTCATTAGTTTGAATAATAGAAAAGTATGTTTTTTTCCTTCTTGTGAGCCTGGGTGAATTAAGAACATGCTGGTTCTACTTATGATGTATGTGCAGCCCCAGATACTATTCCCTCCTCATCCCCAATAAAAAGGAGGACAGAGCAGAATCTGAACCTGGAATCAGGTGCCATTTTAGACAGATGGCAGAGTATTTCTTACTATGAATAACCATAGAACTTTTATTTTAGAAGAGACAATACCTGAGTTGTACTTTTGTTTTTCTGAAACTGAGGGATTAGTCCTAGTACTTTCTGTTTACATGTATCCATACAGGAAAATAATAAATTGATGTTCATGGTATATAATTTTGATGGAGCAATGACACCACTGCTCTTCCATTCTCTTTCACAGACTGTCAAGACAATGGCTTAGAACTTGATTCACTTTCTGTTCGTACTTTGGTGCAGTCTTGTGCCAACACATATCTATCAACCACAGGATATGCAAGAAGCAGCTGGGAATGGAAGTAATGAACTTTCATTAATGATAAAATCAGGAACAAATAACTTCCCAAGGAACGGTGATGAAAGAAATCAATTTCATACAAGCCATCCACCCCCATGAAGGAACAAGTGGACAAGAAAGAGGACTAGAAATTCTGTAGACATGCGTCACTGTAGTATGCAATCAGCTACTAGCACTTAGAGAGCAAACAGTAGAGCCTGAGAGGTGAAATACAGCACCTCTGGGACATCTTTTTATTTGTTATTAATTCTACACTGAGAAATAATGCTCATGTGGTCTCTTTGGTGTCAACTTGTGACATTTACAATCAGGTAACATTTTGCTGTCAGTTAGCAGTTAGCTGATTAAACAATAAATCTATTCTCTAAGACTTAGATCTAGATTTTTGGAAATTCAGTGTAATGCCTGGGCTTTATTCTGAAGGTTTAGGTGAAATTCATGCCTTGTTTTGACCTTTTGTATCAGATGAATTGTGATCCCTAGATTCAGCATTTCTTTACTATGGGAACATTTTGGGATGAAATAGATTAACATCTCTCTCCATGCTCTTATCTACAAAGTTGTGCAGAAACAACTGAGATGGAATAAACAACTAACATATAAACTGTATGGATTTTCTTTTTCATTCATTGTACTCTTATAAACAAATAACAGACCAGTTGGCTTAACCTGAAACTAATTTAAAATTTTGATTCAAGGCGTGAATTAAATAAAATAAATCAGAACTGGAAATTTTTCCCAGAAATTCCAATATCCTAAGCCATAAAAAAATTCAGCAGCAGAGCTTAACCTCACATGTAAGTGGTACTATCTGAACTACAGGGGTGAAAATTTTTCTTACAATGGATCATATTATGGAAGGGTCAAAGTACCACATTTTTACAGTGTTAGCCTTTTGCTTGACAAAGGTAGCATGTTGGGAATCAGAAATTCAGATTTCTGTGAGGTGAATAATCATAGAACAGCTTGGGTTGGAAGAGACCTTCAACCCAAGGGAAGACCATTAGTCAAGCCCTCTGCCTTGGCCAGGGTCATCTTTCACCAGATCAGCTTGCTCAAAGCCCCCCTCATACTGAGTAAGCATTTATAAAGAGATCAGTCAAAGAGTGTGATACGCTTTCTGAAACAAAATATATCTCATTGGATGATACTTTATGCTAGTCCAGCATGTTGGAATTCTTTTCCCTTTCTTTCCTGTCTGTAGAGAATATATTTTATTTTTGGTGAGAAAAGTAGAGGTCTTGGATCACAAAAGCACTATTTTGAAGATTATAAAAGCACTATTTTGAAGAGGTTACCTGATGAAAGTAAGTTGCGTTAAATCCAACAGAAAACTTCATGGGAATGATGGCAATGCCTTTCTTCTTCCAATAATTTTTCAAGTTAAAATCTTCCACCATTACTTTTCGGCTGTAGTAGTCAGACTTCTCCAAACATTCTTCCCAACATTCCCACAGATTCTCTGCATCAAACTCTTCTTTGAAGATTGTTAGGTTAACTCCTTTGTACATGTTTAGTTCCCTAACCTAAACAGAAAGCAAATCTACACAGTGCTGAAAACAAAGGTCACCTTATAATATATTGACATACTATATATAATACAATGACATGCCATACAATAGTATAGGAATATAAATAATACTCATTGACATTAAACATAACACCATATCCTTTTTTCCTAAGGCAATCACTGCTCAAACAACCTGATTTTTTTTTTCTCACATCAAATGCCTGTGAATTTAAGTGGTGTCAGTGGCATTCTTCACAAGGACTACTCAATGCAAAGAAGGATGGCAAACTCAAATTGTAAATTAGACAGCAGAATTTAAAGCTAAAGAAATGTTTGCCCTTTGGAGATGGGTTGAAAGCCTTCCTGAAATGTGATAAAAGACAGCAGGTAAATGGGAGAGGGAGAAGATTCAAAGAAATAGGGAAAAGACATAGTTGGCATCATAGAAAAGTAAAGTTATTCATAAACCACAGCGTGAATATAAGAGGTAGGCACATACAAAAGAGGAAAAGCATAGGGTGGGCTGAGCAGCGTGTAAGGAAAGAACAGATCTTGAAGACTGGAGAGGAAATGGGTGGCACACTGTCTCTGAAGGCTGGAGAGAAGCCAAAAGTGTCAAGCTGGTAACTGGGATGACAACAGCCAGCTAACTAAACTGTTGATAGATGGGTGGATAGAAAAGTCAGAAAGACCAGTTCTAAGAGGCTGAGATGCAGGTGACAGCTGAGCATAAAGAAAATGATACAAACCTGTCCCACAGTACAAGAGATTATGTTGTTTTGACTGTATCTGGTCATGTCAGTCATCAAACATTTTGCAACAGATCCTGGTCCAGTTTTCTCCACTATTATTTGTATTATTTCAAGAATTATTCTATGGAAGCATAGGTGCTGAATAAAGAACCATTCAGCACAGGTAAAGTTGCTAGATTTGTTTCTACAAGAACTGGCTTAAGCATAAGATGCTTCTGACAATCTAGGTCCTAGAATTCTGTTATCCCCTGTTTTCTGTTATCCCAGCATTAGTTCTTTTACCTTCTCATGTGGTAGGCCAGTTCGGGTTGCCACAGCCACAATACAGGTCTCCATAAACAGACCTGCCTGGGGAAACCCAAACCCCCGGAAGGCAGTATTAGAAGGCAAATGAGTCTTGCAGGCATGGCCCCTGACTCGGAGATTGGGGATATTATATGCATTGTCCACTTTCAACACAAGGTACTCAATCACCTGTAAGAAGAAATTATAGCTGTTCAAATGGTTTCATTGCCTTTAAAAACGGTAGTGAAACTTGGGAAAGACACTCAAGATGTTACTATTTTAAGGAGGAGTAGAACTATATGCAGGAGGTCTGGTGTTCTGCTGCTTTTTAAACTGCATTTAAATCACAGAAATGGCATTTAACTCATAGGAATTACAATAGCATAAAGAAGGATTACTAAGGGAAAAATCAGAGCTTCAGTTTTGGGAATGAAGGAATAACTTTAAGCTAATACACTACCTATTAAAACTTCATGTCTGTCTTCACTGAACTTTTAAATCTGCATTTTCTATGTCCAATATCACCCGACAAGAAATATTTTGCCTCCTTAACGATATTCTGAAATCAACATTGGGTCACAATGCATTTTTACTTTAGGCAGATGAGACTTGTACTTAGCAAGAACAGATATATTCTTAAAAATAAATTGTGAGAGCACTGTTATTTTCTTTTTGTGACCAGTTCAGTCTGTGTAAGCAGTATCAGTGTAGGACTTACCAACTCAGATTCATCTTTTGTACAGCCACCATTTATATAGCACTGAAAATCTGCAGCTACGATTCTACCATCATTCATGAATCCAACCTGTAATACAGCAACCAATGCATTACTGCTCTTTTCTGTCACGTATTTCAAACTTCAAATAAAACAAAATAAATTAACATACCATGAAATAATCCTTTTTATTCAAACTCTGACCCTAACCTTGGCCTTAGAAATTCTGTGGCCCTTTATTCTTCCAACAAAAGTAAACGTCAGGACTATCTTTTTCTAAACTTGACTGTAATGCTAATAGTGCCTGAAAACATTGCCAGTGTCTTCAGCAAAATTAAGAAGGGGACTTCCCTTCATTCTTTTCATCCTTCCCAGGTGCCTGTGAAATACCTCAGGGGAAAAACAAACATCTTGGGTTGTTTTCTTCACTTTAATCCTAACACTACTATTGGTGATATCCAGTTAATAAGCAGCTGCATGTTAACTAAATATAAGCCTTTTCCTTTTCTAAAAGCAAGGCTCATAAGAATTTTGAAGTTCATAGATGATGCAGCAAGAATCACTTTCCACTCCTTCTTTTCCATATCTCTACTTATATCTGCAACCTAAATCCTAGGATGGTGCCGGGTTAAGATTTCAGAAGAGGAGTTTGATTTCTTGCTGCATCTTGTTAGTTGATGAGATTAGGTTGATTTGCACTAGAAGAAACTATTATGATCAAAATATCTTCTCACTCACTTTATATTTTCCAAAGAAAGGGTGCCGTCCACCAGTGATTAACATAT
Source organism: Porphyrio hochstetteri (assembly GCA_020800305.1). Lineage (NCBI taxonomy): Eukaryota > Metazoa > Chordata > Aves > Gruiformes > Rallidae > Porphyrio > Porphyrio hochstetteri. The sequence continues at coordinate 13,997,912 of CM036910.1, read as the reverse complement.
CCATATGCCTTTCGAGGGTAAAGCGAACTGGACGCCCAGTCCTAAAGTGAACATAAAAAAATCCACTTTTACTACAGCATATTCATGCAGATTGCAAATGACATTACATTTACATGGCCAAACTCCTAGTGGTTGCAATAAATCAGTCCATTCTATATTTTAGTTAAGATACCATGCCTGAGTTTAGACTGATTCAGTAATTTTTTTTCTTTTTTTTTTCTCCAGAAACAAAGTAGAGGAAATGAGCTTTTCAGCTTTTTCTCTTTAGCTTCTCAACCACAGATGGGAGGGAGATGCAAGTTCTGTGAAGCATTCACAGGACATGCTTCAGATAAGTTATTCTTCAAGGAACTAAGGGAAGACTTCATTGTGCTCTGTGGCTTCCTGACAAGGGGAAGCAAAGGGGCAGGCCCTGATCTCGTCTCTTTAGAGACCACTGATAGGACCTGAGGGAATGGTACAAGCTGAGCCAGGGGATGTTTAGGTTGGGTATTAGGAAGAGGTTCTTTACTGAGAAGGTGGTCAGGCACTGTAACAGGCTCCCCAGGGAAGTGGTCACAGCTCTGAGCTTGGCTGCACTAAAGAAGATGATGAACTCAGTCACATGCTCTGACTTGGCTGGCCCTGTGTGGAGCAGGACTTGGACTTGATGATCCTTGTGGGTCCCTTCCAACTCAGGATATTCTGTGATTCTACGATTCTATGACATGGCAAGGAAGCCAGAGTAAAGGACAGCAGTGGCACAAAGGGCTGATGTGAGCACTCCTACGTATAAGGATAAAACCCACTTTCACTGAAAAGTTAGAGTGAAATTCAAGCCACTGTGCCTGGGAAAGGTCTGAATGGTTGAGATTTGTAGAGATCAGCCTTGAGAGAAACTGCCTCCATGCCTTTGTTTTGCCTCTTGGTAAGTGAAAAACATTGCCAAAAGCACAGAGCATTTTCAAGCCTCTACCCAAGATTTACTACTAAAGAGATTAAAAAGATGATGATAAAACCCTCAGGTTCAGGACTAAAGTTCTCTTTAATTCAATCTTGTCATCTTTCATTTGTTTTCGTTAAATCACTCATTTGATTCAGTTAAATCAACTTACTTGTTGGCTGCCACTGCTGCAATTACAGCAAAGAGTGAAGGTTTAGTAATCTTCCCACCAAATGCTCCACCAACACGTTTCACATGGCACATAATTTTATTGGACTGGAGGTTTAAAGCTGAAGCAACTAATTCCTGCAAAAGTGAACATCCAGGATTTTACTGAGAAATTTACCCACCAAAGTACATTAAAAATGCCTATTTTTCATGGCTAACCATATATTAAAAGCTAACAGGTTTAAGAATCCTGAGGAGAAAAACTAGAGTTGCTATGGAAACAAAAAAAAAAAATATTTCAAACAAGTAAAGATGCTAATGAAAGAGCAATTTAGTTTTTAAAGAATAATGGAACTGTAAAAGTAGCTCCATAAACTAGTTTGGTTATCTGATGCCAGATATTATAATCTTTATATAGAATTGCAGGTTTCACCTGCAGCTGGAGATAAAGCATCCTCTAAAATATCAAAGTGAATGGAACAGAAAGATTGTTTACAGCACACTAGACTGAAAGCTAAAATACTGAAAAATCACTGCATTCTGAAAATATCTCCGACAGTGCTTCCAGGGATGCAAATAGAATTTAACTTCTACACTGACAGGGAAAGCTTAAAGAAACGCCAGCCAGTGATGAACTGCAAAAGCTAATCCTAAACATGTAGAAATTAACATCTATTCTTTGAAACTGATGTTTTCTATAGGCCTACTATCCAATTTTGATGTTAGCTAGGACACGTTAACCTTTTTTTTTTTCCACATGATTTCTCATGATTTGTATGCTGTTGTAATTTACATATTCATTTATCATTATTTACACAAGATTGTAACTCCATCATCATCAGTATAACTACTCATATGATCAATGCAACTTGTCTCAATACGCTTTCTAAAGCTGAAGACACTCATGGCTGCAAAACGTGGTTGGCCAGGATTGTACTGAGGACACTCGCTGATTTTAGGAGGATTTGGCCAATATATCTAAAACAGAGTTAGTCTTTTCTCAACAAGATTACAGCCACATTATCTATCCAAGATAGCCTTTGTTCATCCCATAGTAATACGGCTGTTTTGTTTCTGCATCTTGTTGGATAATACAAATAGCACAAGACCTAGTCTTACATTCAGCTTCATCATTAGCAGTCAGGCCACTGATTTTCATAAAAACATTAGTATCAATTAATCTGAATTAGGAACATCATTAGGGAGTTTCAAGGGAAGCACAGAAAACTGAAAGCAACTCCTGGCCACGTAGTTCAGTTTCAAGGTCAGCTTTAAGGTTCTTTAAGGCAAGAAACAAGTATCAGTCATACTTTGCTTTACCTGTACATCTGTTGCATGCTGAGTTGACACATACACATCCATTTCTTTATCCTCCACTCTTGGAATAACAAGCACACTATTTGTTTCCAAGTAAAAATGTTCCTGTCCTCCCATGTGCAATTCACCTGTTACGTATATAATTACAGGAAAATCTAAGCTAGGTTTCAAATGAACTGCAAGGAAATTTATATTTGCCTGTATATATGTGACAGGGGAAAAGAGTTTTGTCACAGAAGAAAAATAGGGTTTTTTAATTTTTTATTTCTTTGTCTATTATTTATTTCTTTCAAGTTTACACCTTTTGGGACCTGTGTTTATTAAGAGGAAATTATTCAATCACCTAATCCTTGTATAGTTGGGGGTTTTTTTCCCCCTCTTTTCCAGGATAAGATTAGTACCAGTTTAGTATCTTCTTTAGGAGGTTACAGCTCTTCTGCTATAACAGGATTATAATGTCTTCTTCTGAATCATCCTGTGAGGCCAAATACAGCTTTCCTTTTCCTCCTCCTTTCTTACCCTCCTTCCATCAGTATGTCCTTCTCCAATTACACTTTTTCTATCCATTTCTACCCAACACCTTACTTTTGTACCATTTTTCTTACAGAGATGGAAGTCTCTCAGCACAGCATAAAAGCTAATTCTGTAAATTCTCTGGGTAACCTTAACTGTATACCATCCTTGGGTCTGACAATACTTCTTAGCTGTTATTCCTGAAACACATGTTCATGCAGAAGTAGCAGGAATCGAACGGAAGCCACTAGAGGGTGACATGACATTTCACAGGAAACAGTTGGAAAAGGTACAAAGGAGAGCAGAAAAATAATCATGAGATGTCACGAACATACACGGAGCAGATTGAGAGAATGAGCGGGCTCAGCCCAGAAAAGTGAAGACAGACACGAATCTTCAAATCCATAGAAGGCTGCTGCAAAGAGGAAGAGAATAGTCTGTGCTATGTGCTCATATTACAAGGAACAAGCAGCACAGCAGTACTTCAATTGCAGCAAATTGTGGATAATGCTTCTAATTATAGGAGTGGTGAAGCATTGGGAAAAAAATTGCCCGGGGAACTGCAGTCTTCATGCTTGGAGGTCTCCAAGAAAAACTTAGATAAATCAGCCCACTCTTTAAAACATGATACAGATAGAATTGATATTGGAAAAAGGAAAAGGGGCTGATGGCCTGCTACATTCCCTCCTGTGATCAAGCTGGTGTTAATTCATGTTAGTTAATATTCAGTGAGGAGAAAAACTCAAGCTGCAGAAATGTGGGAGTGATAACAGCAGAAGGTAAGTGTGATGATATATGTTGAGAGAGGACAATCAGAAAGGGACATGAGCAGGACATGAATTGTCCAAGCATTTATAAGGTGCCAACTAAGAAATTTCAGATCCGCATTCAAGTGTTAGAAACACAGAATTAGGGAAAGTATTAAAACTGGCCAAGCTAGTGTTAAAAGCATATCTTGGTACCTTAATTTTAACAAGCCTTTTTATAGTCTCCCACAAATTACTTTTACAAGCAAGTTGAGAAGCATAATCCAGATAAAATCAGGGATACTGCTGGTTGAAAACTGCACTCAGAAAGAAGTTTACAGGATTGGCTGTGAAGCTGCAAAGATGATGCATTAGTTATTAAAGCCCCAGAGAAGGCTCTTCTACATAATTAATGCATAAACTACAAATTAGATCAAACTATAAAGGGCTGCAAGCTCTTTATAGGACAGGTTCAGATTTGAAAGTGAGTTTTCTACACTGGAGAAATGGTCTAGAGTGAACGACATGAAGTTCAGTATGGGTAAGTGCTTTTGATAATGCTGCTGAATAAGTTCTAAGCAGGGATTACAGAGCAGTGTAACTTGACTGGGTCTCAACAACTGACAACACTGCAATGACCCAAATTGCATTCTGTGATACTTGTGTTATATAGAATTTTTTTGAGACTCCACCTGGCATTGGTGAAACCTAATCTGAAATATTAGCATAGTGCAGTTGGATGTAGTAAAATTGGAGGTAATGGAGAAGTGAGCAGTGACAATGCTATAGGTTAGCAGACATGATTTACAGAGAAAAGATGAGAGGATTCTGTTTAGAGGGTGAACCTTTAAAGTTTGCAGGGAGACTTAGATTGGGTATTAGAAAAAGAAAGCATTCTATTTTTAAGAACAACTAAACCCTAGTTTAGTTTAAACTAAACTATAATAGGAGCTTCTGGAATATTTTTTACTGGTATTTCTCAAACACAGGTCTGATACTTACACACAGAATATGCTCTGGGACTACTGGATCATGCTTACTATCTGAAGACAGTGAATTTGGTGACTGCAGGAGCAGTATTCCAGATCAGTTTACTCTGATTTTGTTTCTGGAATTAGTCAAGCAGTTCATCTTAAAATGGAGGAAGTGAAGCCAGCTAACACCCATAAAGAAAGCCTTATTTAGCTGTAATTTTGTCCTAGAATTAGGACACTTCATTTTAGTTAGCTGAGTTCTCAAAGAAGGAAATGGTAGGGTTTAGTCAACATGAGTTAGCTGATATTAGCTAAGCTTCATTTAAACATGACTATTTCATCTCCATTCCTAATGACAGGTTAAAAATCAGTAACAGAGTAGGAGTTTTTGAGAAGAGAAAAGAAATTTTAATTCAGCTAAATTCAGGTAAAAACAGATTCTGGATTAGCATAACTCTCCTCCTTTGCCTGATGTACTGCATGTATGAACTACCTTCTACGATTTCATCAGCAGACTTGAATCCTTTCTCAATGTCTCCTTTTTCTATTTTCCTTTCTTCAGTAATGTATGAATTATGCTTTATTGCATCCTGCAGCAAGAACAAAATAAACATGTTAACTGTAATTCAGAAAGGCAGATGATTGAGTAAAATCTTTCATCATCCATATGATCCTTCTTCAGATGGTGTCATGGTTTAGCCCCAGCCACCAGTTAAGTACCATGCAGCCACTCACTAACTCTTCCCTGGTGGGATGGGGGAGAGAATCAGAAGAGTAAAAGTGAGCAAACTTGTGGGTTGAGATAAAGACAGTTTAAGTAAAGCAGAAGCTGCACACATGCAAGCAAAGGAAACCAAGGAATTAATTCTCTGCCTGCCATCAGTGGGCAGGTGTTCAGCCATTTCCGGGAAAGCAGGGCTCCATCACCTGCAATGGTTACTTGGAAAGACAAACACCATAACTTTGAATGTCCCCTCCTTCCTTCTTTCTCCCCCAGCTTTATTGCTAGGCATGATGCCATATGGAATGGGATATCCCTTTGGTCAATTGGGGTCAGCCATCCCAGCTGTGTGCCCTCCCAACTCCTTGTGCACTCCCAGCCCACATGCTGGTGGGAGAAGCAGAAATGGCCTTTGTCTCTGTGTAAGTGCTCCTCAGCAGTAACAAAAACATCTCTGTGTTATTATCAACACTGTTTTCAGCACAAATCCAAAATGTTGCTCCATACCAGCTACTGTGAAGAAAATAATTATACCCCAGTCAAAACCAGCACAGATAGAGATGGTTGTAGCTAAGTGTTAGAAAGACCTGGATAGTTATTCCCCTTCCACCAAAGATAGTGGCTTTTAAAAAAATTCTCATTTTTTGTAGTTCATATCATTCTCTTCTTCCTCTAGATCAGAAATACTAATCATCTGTTTATGGAATTCAGAGCTATTGAAAATATTTCAGAAACAGATTTCTTGCTACTGAAAACCTGCCAGACTTGAAAATTTTCAGAACATGAACAGGATGCTCTCAAATTTAATTCTGTACTGACCTACCCCTGTGCGGAATTTGGCTCTAGGAGGCATAGAATTGCTCACTTAAACTTTCTGATTATTCTTCAGCAATTTTGTCCTAGATCTACAATATCTATCTCTGACATACTACATGCTGTGTGAACAGGTACCTAATGAGATTTTTTTTCCCTGTTTCTAAAAACAAAACTTTGGAAGCCATTTAAAAGCTTTTACACTTCATCCTCAGACCTCATACCAAAAAAAAAAAATCCAAAGCCTGGCAAAGCTCTGCACAGGGAGGTAAACAGCGAGTGAGGTGATGCAAGAGCTCTGTCAGACAAGAAAGAAGAGACAGATTGTTACCTCAATGGTCAGAACTGGCTCCAGATCTTCGTACACTATCTTCACCTTTTCAGCCCCACACTTTGCCTGAGTCAGTGACTCTGCAACCACCGCACAGATTATCTGACCAACACAAATCACCTGTAACGCAACATACATAACCGAAGAAAAAGTGGTTAAATTCCTGTACAGAGAGCGTTTTGTGGATAATAAAGTCTACTAAAATGCTATTTGTATATTGTTTCTCTAAGAATACTCTCCCAGTGCAGACTTATCTTCATTAGATGGTAAGTCTACTAGCATCTTTCATCTGCTGCAACATTTCTGGCATTAGAAATGCTGCTGACATCAGTAGTCATGAGCATTTTCCCCACATTCATCCTGCTGTGCCAAGTAAAATCCCATCTGGCACAGACTGCTTTCCTTGTGTGTACTTAGAAAGTAAGGAAACTCAGCCAAGAAGGAACAGAGAGGTAAAAGCAACACATTAAGAATTATTTCTGCTCCATTGCAAATACCACACAACAGTGTCAATTGTGACTGAGACAGCCTGAGGCTGGGGACATTCTGTATGGTCATGCTGGCTGCATGGATCCTATAAATTTCTTCACTCTGTTGATGCTCAACAAAAGAAACAATGTTGTCTCCAATTGTCAGCCTAGTGTATAATCTGGCAATTAATTCATATCAGTTCCAACTTTGTCTCATCTTCGAATATCTCAAATCCCATGGCTGTTTCATCCTTTCTCAGAATCTGTGACAATCAGACCTTTATCAGGCCTTAAGGAGACATGGCTGATTCATTTAAATCCCACGTTATTTAAGGGAGCTTTTCCTTTCTCTCCCACTGGGAAATGGTACTTCTGTTCAGCCCAGCCTGCATGGCACTGCATTAACAGCTCTTGCACTTATTTTAACTTCATTGCAGCAAGATGATACTTGCAAACTCATTTTCCTTTTCTTTAAATAACTGAAACTAAAAGTCCAGACAGTCCTCCAGAAGCAACAAATACCTTATCTTCTGCATATGCTTGTTCATCCTTGCCATTTTTCCCTGGAACATCTCTTGCTGTCACTACATCAACCACTCCTGGCACCTGAAGGGCTTCTGATGCATCAATTGATCTGGAAAGTAAAGCATGCACATAAATGAGTACAGTACACGGCACAAGTATTTCTAGTACAAATAATTTAGTGAACTTCAGGACACAAACATAAGCCACTTGCTAACCTCACCACAGACACCCACATAGAGAAAAAAGTGGAAAAGTGTTGATTAGCATACTGAGACAAAAAAAATAAAGGGACAGCATGAGCATCTGTGTGTGCATCGCATTGAATAGCTCTATAAATTCTAGTTCCAGTACATACAAAATCTAAGAATACATTTTCTTCCTATATTTTTTGTACTAAAAGGGGTGAAAGCATGAATATGTCTCTTCTGTCCATACCTGACACTACTTAAAGCACACAGTAAACAAATTCTTACCTCATTTGTAATGCATATCTGATAATAAGGCCAAATCAGACAGTAAGAATAGAAAATACCCACTAACATACTTATGTGCATATCATTTTTCTTACTTAAATAATCACTGCATGGGCTTTAATACTGGTGACCACAGCCAGTGCAAGTTCTCCGTCCACTGGACGAATGTCATCAATGTAAACTGCTTCACCAGTGGCATGCTTAATGCCAGACTGGTGCATGATGGGACGGCCCACAGGATCTTTTGGAGACTGTCCCGGGTCAACATCCTGCAGAACAGGAACATGTTATCTTCAAGCCAGAAGAGTAATAATGAAAATATAGCTTTGGTGCTCTCTGCTATTGAACTGCTGATAATTCACATTAACTGAAACTATTACCAGGGACAGTGAAAATCTTCCAATATTTATGTTTTGCTTGGGCTTTTAGTGAGTAAAGAGTTCTCTGTAAAATAGATCTTTGTCTCTTAAAGGAGAACAAAACAAATTCTTGGCTGATGCTGAAAGTTTTGGTGGAAAACTGGTAAGAAGCAAAAGTCTGATTTTAAAAGTTTTTAAATTTTGCAACAAAGCAAAAAATTATTGATTCCATTTCAATATTTTAAAAATTTAAATCTACTGAACAAACCTGTTCACATGCCAGCTACCTCCCTCTTAATCTGTAGCTTTGCAGATAAATCTTTAAGGTTTGAACAGTCAGAGATGCCGCACTACATTATGCCCTTTATTTGTACTGCGGCCCACTGGATAGTTTAATTGTGCTGACTTCTTGCATAGCTGAAAGCTGTGCCTCTGCTTCAGCTGTGTCACAATAGCCTGATGTTGCACAACACCTTGAGGGCAAGCAGTGTGTCTACACCCTGGGACACCAGGAAATGTATAAAACAATAAAAGATTTCCCACTAAGTCAACTGTTTCAGCAGTTTCACAATACAGCTAATGGACACTCAGGAATAAAAAGTTAGAACAGTGAAATACTCATTAAAATAGTGGGTCTGTGGTAGTTCCACCTGATAGATTTCCACCTGATAGAATGCACCTCACCTGATAGATCTGGACACCCTGGGGAATACCACTTTGTAGCATTCCCAAAGCGCTCATCTTCTCCGATGAGAGCTCAGCATACCTGAAGGGATACTAAAAGGAAAGTGATGTCAGAGCAATATTGTCAGACCCTTATTTCTGACCCAAAACCTTTCCTCTCATATATTTTGAGGTAAAGCCTAGCACCTTTACCCTTGCCTCTCAAATTCCCAAATCCTTAAAAAAGCAGAGTCTTCCTGCAGCCTGTATGCTCATGTGGGTATGCAATTCTTTCCCAGTCCTTACCATCTGATGTAAACCACGTAATACTTCCAGGTAAAATCTGAAAAGAAAGCTGACAAGCAGAGTTCTTCTATATTCTACTTTTCCACCCGCAGCTGACGAGGGGAGAAAAATTTCCTCCAGCACCAGCCTGCAAGCTTCATTCAGCATCTGATCATTCCATTGCCTGGTAGAAAAACAGAAACATGAACACACACTTCTGTATAAAAAATCAGGCAGCTAAAGCTAATGTGAAGCACGTGGGAAGTACTAAGTGAATCAGCATAAGTTATATCAAGAAATAGCCTCTTGCTGGGGAGGACGGGTCAAATACAGATTGAAAGAGGCTGATGATGGGATCTGAACTGTCAGAATCAAGCAGAATCAATGCATTACACCATGACACCAGCATTTGACTTAAATACATTAAGATATTCAGTACCTTCCTATGAGCTTCTCACAGGACTTTCTTGCACTGAGTGTTGTTGAGCCAATGCCTCCATATAAAATATTCAGATCTACAATGGTGTCTGTGCCTGGTCTGAAGAGGACTCGCATTCCAGAATTCACTATGGAAAAAGCATTTTTCTGACTTGCAGCCTGTCTGAAGGCTGAAATAAAGTCATCCTAGTGGGAAAAAAAGAGGAAAAAATTCCATCAATGGCAGAAATTGATTGGAAGAAAACAAATATATTCTTCTTTGTATTTTAGGTATTACCATTGTCCAAAGAAAGCAACATTTTAAAAGAACATTTACTAGAATTACTGTTTCAGTTAAACTTTTTATTTTTCTTGAAGTACAAAGCTAATCACAGACAAACGTACTAAGAGGGAACATTATTTAAGGTTATCTATACCTAAGAAAACATAACAAATCTTAAGGGGTTTAATGACTTCAGAGTGCTGGAAAAGCAGTCCAGGTATAAGCCACTTCATGTATGGTTGGTATGTTCTTTAAATTGAATTACAGCTTAGAAAATTGTGGTTTCTTCCTCAGGACATGGAGGTTGCACTGTGCTAAAGAATCCGATCCTGTGAAGATTTTACATTTAGAGATTCTACATTTTATGCTACAGTAATGGCAGTGATAGAGGAAGGCACTAGAAACAGCTGGGCTGTTAAGAAATATTTGTTCTGGAAACAAATCCACTTATTTTAAAAGAAAACGTAATACCAATTTTGTTTGTGATCAGACACAGATGAGTCCTTTGAAGAAAGGGTATAAAGTGCCCTTTCTGTAGCCCCAGATTCAGTCAGCAACCAAATTTTTAAAGTTGGGATTGGCAGGTTAGATCTGTCACTATGGAGTATGTGATACCCGCATGACAAATGCAAAACTTGGGATTATGTGTTGAACAGTGAGTCTTGTCAGAGGTGGAAAATCATCTCAACAGGATTTACATTGCTTCACTGAAGCAACATTCACAGCAGGCTACCCAAAACCAAAAGCCAGCAGTTGACAGGAACCAGAGGGAGAACTGACAACCAGATTTCCATCTACACTTTGTATTGACAAGTCTTAGCAAAAAAGTGTGCATGTGCCTTTTGCTGTGTTAGCAGAGTTAATCAAAAAGGCAATTCAGCTTGAAAATATTAATTCAGAATGGTGTTAATTTCCTGTGGTGAGGCTGTTTAATCTCACATATTATTGATCTGATGGCTGACAGATAATTTTCCTGCTCTCTGAAGTGACCTTTTTGAGTCTGCTAGAAGTGCTGTTGTCTTTTGTTCATTTTCTTTTCTCCACCTCTGCTTATCTTAAAGGCAACTCTCCCCCTCTGAAGGCAAGACTCTGAAATACCCTCACAACTTGGCATGGGACAAAGCAGGTTGGGATTTTTTTCCTGTTACTTTGTTGAGGGAACTAAGGAATTCCTCCTTAATTTTATCTTTCAAGCTGTTTGTCTCTGAAATCACTACTAAGGCTTAAAGTTTCTGGGCAGTAGAAGGTCTGTTGCTGCTGCCAACACATTATGCTTTTGCAGGCTTTAAGGTCATAGGGGTCTTGTTTTTCATGGGAAACCTGCCTCTCATGGGCAGAAGTACTCCTTCAGTGTGAGGCCACATATGTTTAGTATGATATGCTGCAGCTTCTCAGGGGACTGACCCTCTGGTGCCAAGGTTGGCAGAGACTCCTGTGGTCACTCCATCACTGACTTCAGTCACAATATATTAGCTTGTAGTTGGGTCTTCTTCTTTCCCTGTACACTAAGAGGCCCAAAGGAGTAGAAGATGATGGTCATCTGGAAGAAGTGAGAGAGCTGACGGAGGGATGCCGGAGCTTTCTCTTAGCTACTTCCAAAGCAGCGGTAACCTACATACTTCAATGCCTGCTGAAGATAATGGAAATATCCCTCCCAACTGCTCTGGTACCTAAATGAAACCTCTGAAACACTGGGGTCTTACCTTCATAGAGTATGGGATGAGAACAGAAACAATGACCTCCTTGGGCTTTATGTCTGCATGCTCACAGCCAGCAAGAAACTGATCATTTAAAAGAATCTGTCGTTTACCATCTGTTAGAGGAAACCATAGTCTGTTATTGTTATGTGGAACAAGAGGGAAATATTTCTGCATTGCATATTCAATTTTCATTGAATCTGTGCAAAAGAACGTATTATGGCCAATGTAGTCTTAGTACATTTGGCTCCATTCAGGATCTAGCCTTAGACCACAAAATCCTTTGAGTCAAAAGCCCAGTCTTTATAATACATGTTAAATGCAATATATTTCCCTATTGAACACTATAGTCCCTCATGATACATAAAACACTAGTATTTTATACTTTGTAGAAAATAAATGTCTACAAATGCTAATATTCAGAAAGCCAGTGATTTGTTTGAATGTGGCTATTCTGTTTCCGAAAAAAAGCTCTTAGACCATGAAATCATTAAAGCACAGTAAGCTTTAAGGAAACTATCAAACGTTGCAATGAGATGGACAATCAGCCTTGTACATCTTTAGTTCAACGACAGTAGAAATTGTTACCAAGATTCGCCAAAGTATCCATGGATTCTATGTGACAAGAGTGGGACTTGATTGGGTTTGATTACTGGAAGTGTTACTTAAACATGATGAACATGTATACACACACACAAATGCACAACAGTACCAGTGACTTCAAGAGAAGTTTCTAAGTGCATGGCTCTGGCGAGTGAACACAGGTTTTTCTTAAAATGAGACAGACACAATCAATAAAACCAAACAGCAGTGGAGTTACAAGACAAAGCTAACCTTTCTGATAAATGGGGCAATATAGCCAAAGACAGTGGAGAAAGCAGACTTTTCTACCTGTTAGGCCTGCCCACTTCGCTTTTAGGAGATTGCTTAATGATGTTTCATTTTGCCTTGTGAAGTTTTCTACTGGCAGAGACCTTTTGCCAGTTAAACTGACAGGCAAATACCAAGATAATGCTGCTCTCCATTCAGCAACATGTACCATTCTAATTCATCTAGGAGATGCACAGTAGTGTTTCGTGTGAAAACAGTCACCTATAGCCACATTCTCTGTTTCAGTGTTCTGCCTATCCAGCAAAGATATTTGGCAGGGAGTGCAAAGCTTACCTTCTGATGCCAAGTTGAGGACAGATTTGCCAACTGATAAGACTGGGTTCAAGTCCCAGGTTGATCCCCTGCTTACAATGTGTCTGCCTAAAGACTTTAACAAACAAGGAAGTTATGTTTAGGTTTTCTTTTCTTACAGTGGAACAGAGATCTGCATCATAACCTCATTTTATACACTTAAAAGGCTCATTGGAAGAACATATATTTGTAGGTGACATTCACACAGATATGTCTACAGGGCTAGTTTATTTATTGTTCACTGGTGAAGACATACCACCATACTCCTGATCTGTTCTCCAGCTAGAGTTCTCAGGTGTTGTAAGAGAGCTTGATAGATCTTTGTTTTTTCCTCTGGAAGGTTTTGGATTGCCTCCATCAAGATGTCTCTGAGCTGGGCCAAGCAGCAGGCAGCACCTATTACTAACCCTGAGATCAAATGAGTTTAAAAAGTGAAATCATATATTAAACAGTGAAATCATATACAGTCACAATATAAATACAATATATAGCTGATAAGGCCTCTAGAGATTTGCTTTTGTACACAGCTCTTGTCAGCAGGAAGACAAAGAGAAGTGATAGTAAGATGCATTTTATATTACATGCAGCAATTGCAGATGCTATTTGCTTGTTCAGCGATGGTTCCTAGCACACACACGTACCCGACAAACACACAGTGCATATTCGCACACACCAAAGTATATCCCATATTCAGGCTGTGCATCCCCAAAGACATGAACAACAGTTGACTCATTAGGATAACAGATGACCAAATTATTGGAATCTTCCAAGACCAAGCTGCAAACACTCAATCACAGTTCCATTAGTATCAGAGAAACCACTACCATGGGCTTTAGTGAACACTGCAGTAAACCTGCAGAGAAGTCTTCAAGTGTTATGCAGCCTTTCTTCTGAACAAAGGGGCCGTGCTCTAAAGTAATTTTTTATTGATGGATCTGCTTAAGTGCAGAGTTGTACTGATATTAGCATAATACTTTGAAAATATTTATTATTCAGTAACTCATGGTGCTACAAGAACATAAAGAGAGAAATAGGCAACTGTAACAAAGTATTAATTTCTCTATTTTTTTAATAGCTTGGTTTCTTATAGGGAAGATGTAGCATTTCATTCCTTTGCTACAGGTGCAATGCCTCTGCTCATGGAGGTGATATGCCCACCAGACTGGACTTGTGACTGATGTACATTAGCACAACAGTACATGCGTGATAATCTCTATTAGCTGAGAATTAAGCCCAGCCATTCCAAAGAAAATTTTGTGATATTTTGGATTGGAAATTTATGGCTGAATATTGTGTTGAAAATCTAGCCCTAGCCTAAACAATATTCTGCAGACTTTATTGTTGTAATAGAAAGGCTCATAACTGGTGAAAGCATTTAAAAAAATAAATGTTGGCTTAGGGCCTTCTCCTGCATTTGCTGTCCGTGGAAATTTGAGTTTTGAACAAATTTTTTTTTTCCACAGAACAGTTTCAAAAGTTGTCTGTTGCCATCAATCATCTGCAGACCACAGGGGAGCTGACATACTGGTTAAAAGGCTTAAAGAAATGACTGCTACAGAGAGAAAAAACCCATAATACTCTGCACCAATTAGAGCCAGCGGTTCTTGTTTCAAATTACAAAAGCCAGATTAATTCAGTCGCCACTGTTTGTACCATCACTAGAGGTAACTTGGAGACTTACCATCATTTGTGCTACTCACAACATGCATTTCTGGAACCCTAACAGGATGGAGAATGACTGGATGATAGGCACCATGGTGATTTTTCTTGAGTCCTGAAAGGCAAAATCCGAAACTTGAGTGGAGATCTCTTTAAAGAACAGATCACATTCTTTAACACAGAGACTTAAAAGTTCAAAATCTTTGTAACTAAGTAGTTTCAAAGTCTCAGTGACTTTTATTTTTTTGTGCAGCACCTTGAATATCACACTTTACTGCTTTTACCAGGTCCACTTCATCTGCTTCTCTCTGCAGTTCAAAGGCTGATCTGAAAGCCAAAGTCCAATATTCTCTTTCCCGACTCTTGCTCCTGGTTCCTCTGGACTGGTTTCTGGTCCTTTCCTATATCACATTCAAATTTCAACTCTCTCCTCAGAGCTATACACAACTCCACACCTGTTTCATCACATTTCTAGCTACTTGGTCCACTTTTCTATATGATCTACATAATTCTATTGTTCTCTTCTTGTGCAATGTTTTTAGAAAAAGAAGTAATTCCCAAACTTGTTTATACTAGATCATCTTATGACATCTCTCTATTGTAAACCTCAGACTTTCTGTGGTAGTCCTCTTTGCTGTGCAGTAACTGGTTTAGAGCCTGATCTGATTACACCAGAAAGCTTTTCCTTGATGGGAAGAGACTTGAAGTTTTTAAGACAAGATTTGGCATTTTACCAAGTATTGCATCATGGGGGTATGTTACTCAACAAATGTCATGCCCTTTACTGGGCAACATACAAGTAACCCAAAGGTTCTCTTTCAATCTGTGCTTTTACTATCCCAACAGTGCAGGAATAATTCTTACCAAATTCCTCCTGACTGCTCTGTCTCTCAAAAAAAAGTTTACTAACAAGTTATAAAAGTTTAAAAAACCTAACATCCATAATATGCAGAAACTAGCCAGTGGCTAGATATGGCATATGGGGTTACTGTGCCTTTTCATGGACATTATTTACTTTGTGATGCTGAAGCTAATGTGGATGTGAATTATTTGGCGGTCATCAGCATGAGTGAGTTCTTCCTTATGAACACAAACTGTCTTTCTGAAGGTACTGAGAAAAATTCGGCAGGAGAAATCCTGGGCTCAGGTGATGGTGATACTAGTCCTAATCTAGTTATTGACATGCTGCAAAAAATCAGAGGAAATTACATTGGCCTAAATATCAAAGCACAATCATTGTGGTGAGAGAATGCAGTTAAGATCCCCAGAAGACTGCAAGACTGTGTGCCCACTGCATAATATATTCCCCATCTCAAAAAATCTTTTGTCCTTCCATACCCATACTGGTGTTCCCCACAACCAGGGGTGCCTTTGGATACTTGGCTTTCAGCTCCAGAAGCTCCTGCAGGCTAGTAGGAGAAATCCATGTTGTTCTCTTGCCACAGAAAACCAGAGTTGTTCTTTGCTGCTCCTGAGCCATTCTCTGCAGTGAAAGTTACAAAAATTTGGTAATTTTGACTAATGTTAATATAAAACACCACATTGGTAACTAGGACACTGTGTCATGATAGTGAGATATTAATGGGGCTTTTAATCTGAAGTTCCTGAAGTGCTGTACAATACTGAGCTTTTATCATTAACTATATTAATGCTCAAGAAGCTGAGATGAGAACCAACTAAATGACTTGGTAAAAGCCACACTAAATGAGTGGTAGAAGATTATTAATTGAGTGGCACAAGAAGATTACAGAGTCACAGAACTGTAGGGGTTGGAAGGGACCTCCAGAGATCATCAGGTCCAACCCCCCGGCCAAAGCAGGTTCCCTAGGACAGGTCGCACAGGTCGGTGTCCAGACAGGTCTTGAGTATCTCCAGAGAAGGAGACTCCACACCTGCCCTGGACAGCCTGTCCCAGGGCTCTGTCACCCTCACCGTGAAGAAGTTCTTCTGCATGTTGGTGTGGAACTTCCTGTGCCTTATATCTTCCTTTCTGCTGCTCTGATGTTTCTGAAGGACACCCTTTGCATATGATGTAAACAATAAAGCAATGTGATTGGATTTGTGGGAAGTCAGGATGACAAAATCTCACTGCATATGTGACATAATACAAGTGTATTCTCTTAGTCAGGGAGGATCACTGCATCCTTATTTGCTGAGTGTATTGTATCTACTGTACTAGACCCAAACTAGTTTCTACAGTATGTAAAGTGTTTTTAAAAATTAAAATTCCAACTTTCCCATTTGTCTGTAAGGGCTGTTTCTTTTTTTTCCAGAAATATTGCATCCTTGGGATGACTGATCACTATTTAAATTTTTGTTTAATCAAAGTGTTTTTCAGGCACGTCCTGTCTTACAAGACTAAATATATCCCTTTTTCCCTCTGAGAATACCATATATATTCTTTTCATATTTGATAAGTGCAAAATGGGATCATGGTTTCAAAATACGCAAAAGCAATCACTAAGAGAATACACGTCTTTGCAGTCAACACAATGAACAAACAGGCCAGTGGACAAGCCACAGACCTGTTGCAACTATGGACTAGCCTTCAAGGTAAGAGACATGCCTGAAACACAAAAAAGGAGCTATGTGTTTGTGGAACCAGTCACAATCCTAGTAGTGTGAGCATCCCTCCTGCCATAGGAAAGTCTGTCACCAAGTACTACTGCCTAGATACCTTCACAGCTCCACTTCACACGCTTTTTCCAGTACTACAGACATCTAAAGCATATTCACCAAGCAGGTTTCATTTCTAAGCACCGAACTTAATGCTCAACCTGTTTAAAGATATTGAGAGCTTGAAACAGACTCCAATGGGATTTGACCAAGCTCAGCATAATCAATGTAATATTCAAGACCTTGTGTAACTTGGAGGAGCGGTTCACGCCTCCTGGCAACTGAGTCTGAACACGTAGAACAGCTCACAGGAGCGCCTCTCTGGTTGAACAGCTTTATGAGCCAGCAGCAGTTTAGCCAAGATCTGTATTCCAAGCGTAAGAGCTGCAAAATGTCCATTTGATACTTGCATTCTTAAAGCATGATTCTCTCAAAGGCAGGTCAAATAGCAGAAAGGCAAATCTGCCTTCACATCATGGTTTCATAAAGGCACTTATGCCTTACTATGCATGTTCTGCACTAAAAGGCAATCATTAAACAAGGAAGTTTTACTCTATGACAAACGTTTACAAAGCCAACTAACTGCCTTGCAGCAAACGGCATCCTGTAATGCAGTAACAAACCAAAGAATCGTGCCATGCTTTCTCAGGACTCAAATGCACTTTTGTGTCTCTGAGGTGGCTGTGTAATAGCAGCAAGAAGTGCCAATGAATATTTGCAAAAGGCGTGCAAACAAGGAATTTCACAAGAAGATGTTGAAACATGAGCGAGGATTTAAAAAACAGTCTAGACCCACCCGCTTGGATTCTACTCAGTCTGCTCTGGTAAGTCCTGCACTACCATTTTCACAGGTCTCTTGCCTCTCTCTGCACATCATGGACACTTGACACCTCCTTCTTTCAAGCTGCCACCTGTCCTTCTGTGACTTTCCAACAACTAAAACTGATTCCTTTTGTTTATCTGAGGATAGATCTTTCAACTTGTCAGAAACCTAACCTTTTCAACATCTGCAGGAACTCAGTAATGCTAGTACGATAACAAATATCAGTAATGCTTACCATTAGTTCAGGAGGAAAGATGAATTCCTGTGTTGGATCCATGGGTGGGAATTCTTCCGTATTGCAAAGACCTGAATGAATCTACAAAGAATTGGGGGGCAAAAAGGGAAAATACCTATTTTCAGAGTAAGTTGCAACAGTTGAGATTCTTTCCCAAGGTGATACTGAGTTTTGACACTAGAGTTGCATTCAAATTGACTTTTAATGTTTAGTTCTGTTATACCTATTTACAAACTACAGTAAAGACAGGAGACTATCGTACTAATTACTCCCAAGCCTTTGCTTGAAATATATCAAACTTCAAGAAAGATCTTGCAGTATTTCCTGACAGTGGCCATAGCAAATGTGCATCAGACACATAGGGTGAAATGTCCACTGTGGGAAAATATAGTGGTGGATAGTAGAGTTATGTTCTTGTCATAATTCATGCCTCTTACATCATAATTCATGCCTGTTACATCATAATTCATGCCTGTTACAGAACTTTCTGACAGAGTTTGTGTTGACAAGAAATAATGTAACAGCCCATCTGATCAGAAAGATTTCTGCTTAAGGAGAGGCTCTCCACCCTTGCATAAGCACTACAAAAACCGAATGCCAGCAGCACACCATAAAAATTAGCTTTTCCTACTTCTCTACAGATGTCGTCTTTTCTGTTGATGCCCCTTGTTGAGGCTATGTATCTTGTGAGCATGCAGAAGCTTACATGAAAGGAGACTCTGGATCTGCTGTGTTACCAGTACTGGTTATTTTTTTCTGAAAACACATCAGTGAGGCAGAATCAAAAATCTTATCAGGGCAGACAGCAACAGATCTCAAGCATACAGAATGGGAAAAAAAAAATTGACATATCCAAGTCTGACGTGTCTTATCTCTTCCCAGTCAATTATCACTGGGCACTCTGAGCAGATTGTGGCCATGGTAACTGTAAGAACTGGCTCTGGATGACCTAGTCTACTGAATGACTCCATCGATGAAATAGCAAAAAATTTTGTCTCTCCCTTGATCTTCTTAGTAATTAGGCCCCAGCTATTTAGCTTGGATGAAAGCAACTAAGAGGAGTGCAAATCAGTGAAAGCAAAATAAGACAACACCCAAAGTAAATGCTGTTTTGTAACTGACAACTGCTGAATTGCCAGATTCATGCTTCAGACAACCTTGGCAGCAGCCAGCCAATGATTTTCAGTTCTTAAAGGGGCAGAAATGATACACACATGCACAAATGTACACACACATCCAATTAGACTCCTTGGGCTCTGTCGTGGTTTTGCCCCAGCCAAGGGCCGCACCCCACACAGTCGCTTGTACTTTTAAAAGGAAGGAGGAAGGAAAGTTGGGGGAAGGGGAAAAAGGGAAGGAAAAAAGGAGGAAAAGAAACCACAACCTAGAAACCAGAACCACGCAGGTTGGGATAAGGATAGTTTACTAAACAATAACAGAAAACTAGATATAACAATAACATAAGTTTAAAGCACAAAATAGATGAAACTGGTGATACACAATGCAATTTCTCACCAAACCACACAACTCAGGCCGCACAGCTTAGAGCCCGTCCCGGACAACCCAACCGTCCCCAGAAACTGCCCGTCCTGGCGTTGTCTCCCCCTCTTCCCCCCAGTCCCCCCTTATACTGAACATGACGTAACTGGCATGGAATATCCTCTTTGGCCAATTCGGGTCACCTGTCCTGGCTGCGTCCCCTCCTTTCTCACTAGTAAGGAAGTATGCAGAACTGAGAAAGGTACTTGATTGCCCGGCATCAAATCGGAAACATCAGGGTGCTATCAGCACTATTCTCATGCTAACACCCAAACATGGCATTCCATTCACTGCTAAAAAAAAAAAGTTTAACTCCATCATAGCTGAAACCAGGACAGGCTCTAAGGTTTTTCACAGTTAAAACAAGTTCTCCTCCGATCACCAAAGACATTTTACTTTAGGGGGTCCTTAACCTTTTCAGTCAGAGGAAGTTTATCCAAGGAGTTAAATTCCTCATAATGAAGCAGGATGGAGTGATATTATGGCACTGTGGCTTCTTCGTGTAGGTGGATGAAGACAAGTTCTGAGATGCACAGAGGGGACGGAGGACCTTTCTGAAGGCCTTATGTGTACTGGAGTTCTCATGTATAGATAATAATTGTGGAACCTTTGCCAGAAGAAACACAAATGAGGTAGCCTAGGGTTTTACAATTGCATATGTACAGTGACAATGTGTGTTTTGAAGTAATACCAATACATCAATTACTATAGAATGCAGAAGAATAAGACACTTCCCTGAAGATCCTAGAGCCACTAACAAACATTAACACTTATGAAAAGCTTTACTAGAACAAACTGACATTGCACAAGAATAGCTTTGCTTCATCTTCAGGAATTCAGAGCTGGTGTCTCAAGCACACAGAAACAAGCCCCGCTGATGGCTGCAGAATTTTTGTAAGGGGG
Organism: Porphyrio hochstetteri; assembly: GCA_020800305.1. Classification (NCBI taxonomy): domain Eukaryota; kingdom Metazoa; phylum Chordata; class Aves; order Gruiformes; family Rallidae; genus Porphyrio; species Porphyrio hochstetteri. The sequence continues at coordinate 13,977,278 of CM036910.1, read as the reverse complement.
TTCAACTACACATCAAGACAAGCTTTTTAAAGGAAGGTATCTCTGATCAACAGTTTTTTTCCTCAGAAAACAAAGTAGACTTAAATGTTTAATATCAAGATCTACACTCTCACTGGAAAACATCATTACACAGGTCAAGCCTGTCTGCATTCTGACTACAAAGCAATGCAGATATGCTTGTGCTACCTTTCTGCAGCACTGAGAACATACAGCATTAGCTAAATGCCCAAGGACAGAAAAGCAGCTGTTGCCATAGTTCAACAAATAGTTCTACAAATTTTATAATTCAAACAAGAGATAATGACAAAAAATGTAATGTAACTTACTTGACCTCCTGTAGAAGATGAACACACATTTTCTTCCTGATCCAAGCAACACTGTCCAGTTCCTCTGAGTTGGCAGCATGTTGGCTCCTAAATAAATCATATATAAAAGCAATGAGGCAGCTTTGTGATTTACTTTTAAATTAATGTTTTGATTCCTTCTATTCCAAAGCAGATTTGTTTGGTCACTTGAACTTGCTCCAGGAGACTTCTTAAACCATAGGGCCCCTAGGAGTGAGCTGCCCACCCAAGTATCCATAAAGTTAATGGAACAAACTCAATATTACTCAGTGGTACCTGGATCAAGTTATTGGAACTGATGCAAAGGATTCTTAAGCGCATTGCAAGGGTACATGGAAACCTAAAGTCAGTGGCAGCTGTAAGTGCCAGCATATTTAAAAACTAAAAGTGCCATACTTTCCAAAGCCTCAACCAAAAAGAATTTCCAGATGAAGCTGGATTCCAGGTCGGTACTTCAAGGAGACTCAGCAACTTCAGATACCACCAACTGTCCCAGAATCAGAAATACATTTGAAAAGATTGACCTACCCCAGCAAATGATGTGTAGCTGTCTATAATTGGCCTGTATCCTGTGCAACGGCACAAATTACCTGAAATAAACCATACGATAATTAATCATAAGAAACAAGAACATTGGGACTACTGATGTAATTTGGAATGGTATGGTGTCAAACTTGTTCATAAGAAATGCTGAAATTTACGTCCCTACTCTCCAACGGGCAAGATCACATCCACAAAAATAAATATTATTTTAATAGAGATTATGACTTACAATTAAAATTAATTATTCTAAATGTAATGTATAATAAGAATTAATTTCATTATTTTCTTAAAATAAAATTATGAAAAGCATCCAAAAGTAAATACTATGAGTACTATGGCCACTACAGTTGGATTTTACATTCCAGTCAAAAATCTACTGCCATCCGTCACTATCACCATTTTCATATACAATTAACAGCAGCAGTGAATTCTCTACTGGATTTTCTTGCAGTTCCCTCATGAAGTGGGAGAGGCCACTTATTTTGGGAGCTATAGGAGTGTTAGAAAACTTGGGACTAGAGAGTGAATTGAAGTTGCTTCACTTATTGCAGTAAATCTTGCTTGAAGAACAGTAAAGGTTTCAGTGGGCTAAAATGTCATGTCATGTAACTCCCCTGTAGCTGCTGAAATCTGTTAGAGACTTCACATCATTGGGGTGAGTACTTACACTGCAAAGAAAATAAAACCTACTTCTTCACTGTATCCATTTTAACACTGTACTCATATCACACTATATTAAGGCTGCTGGTGTAGGAAGGCTATAAAGCAATCCTCTTCTAAATGCAGGGGTGTTCAGAAATAGCCAGCCAGTGATAAATGCCACTGTGTATCCCATTTGAATTCTGCAGCATGAACCATCTTTTTATGATTTTGGTGTGTCTTTAAACCACCATGGCTATGACAAATACTACTTTTAGAACATCATCTACTGCTCTTTGAGTCAAATCATACTTACGAGTTTGGAAATCAAATATTTATCCCTTTATTATACTTTTTACAATTTACTGTCTGAAACCTACCATCCAGAGCAGAAATTATCTGCTCCATAGAAGGTTCTGCGTGGTTTCTCAGTAAGGCATATATGGACATCACCATTCCAGGGGTGCAGAAGCCACACTGGGAGCCATGGCACTTGGCCAGCCTTTCCTGGAACAAAATACAACAGGGTCTGAATCCAGGATATGGTTTCACTGGCTTTCTGAATAGCCATCTTCAGGTATGTCATCTATAGTCCAGTAGCAGCATTTTGACTACTCAACTATGACCATTCTTGAGGAAAATGCTCAGCGCAATCACCTAGTTGAAGGATGATACTCACTCCTGTTTAGATCCCCATAATCCAAATTCCTTGATATGAGAACAGACAGGTCCCAAGACTTTCAGTTTAGACATGAATCATGTGTTAAATATTTCTAACTATGAACAAGTCCTCAATCAGAGCTTCAGCACAGACCAGTCCCAGAGTCAAGACCCTTGGAAAACCATCTTGAGAAAAAAGGATTTTTAGAAAACACTGGTAAATCTGTGTGGTCAGACTGTGCTTTTCAGGGACAAGCCAGAGTGGTGGAAGTAAAGAGCTACTTAATCCAAGGGAAACTGTTGGCTCACAGGGAGAATGTGTCTAATTTAATACCTGTCAATCTGGTTGCAACCTGGAGTCACTCATGCCTTACTACAACATATGAAACATGTTGTCCTCAATGAGATGGCCAGGTGCCCTGCTCATGAACAAATGAAACTAACTGATGGCCTTTGCTCTTGCCTACCCCTTCTGAAAACTGGCATCCCATGTGGCATAGAGCTGAACAGCTCTGTAGGGTAGAGACTGTGATGTGCTCCCTGCATGCTAGCGCTCTAAGGAGGAACTCCTTCCATGCTACCTACAGGGCCAATCCCAACCCAGCAACTGCTGCATTAATTCCTAAAAATACCTGTTCATCTAAACAGAGTAACCAAAATTCAGAGTTTCTAGAATCCCTTCAGAGACTCCACGTTGCATAGACTCAAAGCACCTTCTCACAGATTCCAACTTCATTACAGACATAATATAGGATAATCTCATTATCTTGAAGCCCAACACAGTCCAGTTTATTCTCACCTGAATTGGATGAATTCTGGTTTTAATGCTTCCAACTCCTTCCACAGTAGTGACAGCAGCACCATGCAGTGAGCATATGGGGAGAAGGCAGGAGTTGGCAGGACGATGTCTTTGAAGTGTGAAGGAGAACTGTTGTGTTAAATAGCTTTGTCATATGGTCCATGGAGGAAGAAACAAAGGATATATACTCAATCTAGAAATACTTAGGTTGAGCAGAAAGACATGGGAAGAAGGATATACAAGCATACAAAATTCTGTACTTGCACTATAAGAGTATGCATCCTGCTCCTACAGCTGGGACTTAGGCATTAAGTGATTTTCTCATTAAAGAAGCTTAAAAAAAAAAAGTAAAAAAAAAATCCCTACATATTTTATTGAAATCCAAAGTCTAGAGCCAGAAGTGAGAAAGTCAGGCTCAGCATTCTAATGAAACAAAGTTTCAAGTAGAACCCCTAACATTGCTGTGGGCAAAATTGTACAATTACAACATAGTATGTCTATTGCAGAAGTCCTTAGAGATTTTCTCAATGATTACATGAAACATCTAGTGAAGACTTGTTAACCAGTGACATATCCTGAAATAAGCATGTCAGGAGAGGCAGATGACAAAAGGGCTACTGAAATCTCAAATCATAAAGAACACAATTTAAAAGCATCATTTCCCCAGAAAATTTGAGGCGGTTGGTGTTGGGTTTTTGTTTTGGTTTTTATTTTTTTTTCCAAAAGACTGAAGAGAGAGCATCTAAATCTCTGTTACTGCATGATAGCAAGTCCAACCCTGTAATCACCTTTATAGAAGGTTATAGGTAAGGCTTTTAAATATGTACCAGAACCTCTCAACATCCATCTATAGAAATAGAAAGAAATCAAATATTTCCCAGTGCAGGCCAGTTTTCTCAAAACACTAAATTACTATTTCCAAGTATCAATGTGAGGATACTGTATCTGCTTGGCAACTGGATCATATGTGGATATCATCACAGTACAGGCACCGCAGCCTCCTATCCCACAGCCATATTTTGTACCTGAGAGGCGGACTGCAAAGGAGATGGTTAAAGAAAAAAAATTACAACATTCAAAAGTTATTGCTTTATGTGCAGAACTGGAGGGATATTCTGACCAGGTAGCTCCAGAGACAAGAAAATGTGTACAAGATAGATGAAAATAAAGCACAGAGAGAGATAAGAAGGGTAAGGACAGAGAGAGAAAAATAAGTGTGAGGCAGACTTCCAGCACAGAGTTTTTCAGTCCCTATAGTTTGTCAATACTCAGTAAATTCTCAAAAGACTGAAATCAGGACCCTGTAAGTAGGATGGGTTGAACAAATACACAAAATAAGTCCTCTTATTAGCCTTACCTATAACACTTTGCTAATCCTTACCCATCATTATCTATATCTTGTATTTGCAAAACAGTACCAGCAGATCTCAGTATGCTTCCAGTGCTGCTTCCTGAACATCCAAGGAGTATAGTAACTTAAAATGGAGCACAATACCCAAGCACACACACCTAAATTCTGGAACTCACTACATTATGTGCCTCCTATACCAGGACCAGCTATATGGGACCATATACTGGCTCCCCCTCCAAATCATGATCACCTCCTGGTGAAAAATGAAACAAATAATCTTAATCCCCAATTGCAGTAATTTACACAATTATGGAACTCAAAGTTCAAAAAAAGGATACGTTTCTTTCTTAGATAATACAACAGCAGTTCTTCAGGGTCTGCCTGCCTCTCTGTTACCTACATTATGAAATAAAGAGATCATGTGTTAGAGAGGGATCTTACATAATTGTCTCACAAGGATTATCTATGATGTTGAAATACAGTGATTGTAGATTAATGTGGTGTGTTTGTTCAGAAATAGAATCCTGTCACTTGATCATAATCTGCAGATAAATAAATGAGTGGGTCAGGCAGTACTGGTTAAATACAACTTTTTGTAGTAACAGACAACTGAAAGAAAAGAGAGTCTGAGTAAGCGCTAGAAGGACAAGAGTGGAGACTAAAGTGGTTTTGAACTAGATCCTTTGTTGATTCTTCTCAGCACGAAACAGAAATCCCTTAATTCTAAAGACATTGACTTGTGTGTATGAAAATTTTATGTATTTTTACCTCCTTGAAGTTGATATTAACCCTTTCATTTGCAGGGACCCATCAGCATAAAATTGGAGGAAAATCTTAGTATAAGATGACCAGGGAAGATATATAGCTAAGTATATTTTCAGTGCAATGAAATTTAATGTGTATGAGTGGGGCTTATGCAGGCCTTGCTTTAGCCTTATCCCACAAATGTTGCTGTATCATCCGATGCTTCAGCTTGTTGGAGACAAGGTAATACGAACATTGAGAACATTTTTTTAGGACCCATTGCTGCAGAATGAGGAGAGACTGAGCCTCAGGCTTCCCTCAACAATTCTGCTATACCAGCAGTGTGCTCCAGTTTCCTGGGTGTAAGACAACATGAACTAGTTCAGGAATTTATTTGGAACCGCGGAGTGAAGGAAAGGTCTCAGAGTATGTGTGTAAGCAGAGTTGGCATGTCAGGACAGATAAAATAGAAAAAAAAATGAATTACTTTTCCTTAATTGACCTGGCTAAAAAAAAAAGTCAATAACCTCTCTCTAGAGTATAAAAATATTGACCAAAGGACTGAAAAATATCTCTAGAAGAATACACAGCACGGCTGGTATGCTTGTTTGCTTTTTAACTAAGAAATAAACTTCCTTCATTTCAGTTTATAATGTGTTTGTTAGTAGAAGTTCTTATTCAGTTGATCTACAAATTAAGAAAAAGTGACAAAATGTCTTAGAAAATGAAATGTGAGCTTTTGGCATCAGGAACAGAAAAAATAACTATTTATTTACTTTTGATTGAAACTGTATTAGTAAGTAGCATATTCTTTTATTAGTGATGTACTTACTTCATCTACATCCACTTTAGGACCATATTAGTACAAGGTTTTACGTAAACTGCTATCTAATTAAAATTCTGTGATATGAGGGTTGATACAAAATAATTCAGACTATATAAAAACTGTGGTAGAAAGCAGGATGATATAAGGAAGATCAAAGACAAGAGATGATTATTAATGAACAAACTGCTGCTCCAGAATAACAGCTTTCCTGAATAGGAACTGTAAACATTAAAGCACTGCTGTCCGAAAAAAAAAAAAAAGGCATTAATATCTTACCTTCCTGCCATTCACAAAAAAGACAAGCTCATCTGATTGTTGGAGACAAGTCATACTGTTGCATTAAACTCTGAAAAATAAAGCTTTACACATCAAGAGACATTAATAAAATGCTATATGCTCCTAAAGGTCACCTGAGTTTGCTTTGCCCCTCAGAATTTATTTTCAGACTGAGCATCAAATAAGGAGATGGGGAGGGGCCACTGTAATGTATGCCATTTCTCAGCAACTAGTGAGTTCAGATGCTAATGCTTGAAACTTTTAACTCTTCTCTGGTGATCTGAAATAATCTGGAAAGAATTTGAGCCCCTCTAATTCTAACCCTGTAATTTAAGGGATAAAGCATTTAACAGTGAGGGAGAGACTTTTAGGTTTGAGGTACAACTCACAGGCCTGATTTTTTAATATTATCCAGTAACTGATGAATTCAGGATATGTAGGAATGCCTGAAGTTAAAATCCAGGGCATGCAACATTACCCACTTCTGCGGATATCAAATGCCAACCTGTGGAGCCATGCTTCTCATTTTACCTTGTCACTGACCTGATTTTTTTTTCCTGCAGAGTGACATTTTTTTAACAAAATAAAGACTGCCTTAAAATTTCCTTCTTGGTATCTCTGTGCCATGCCAGCTTTATACCCTGACTGCTGTGGGTGCCATTATAAGATGACCATACTCTATATGTACAATGGTATTAGAGAGAGAAATCCCAAATCCTGATATGGCATTCTAGATTCTTATGCATTTCTCTGGCTGTGCATCTAAGAAACAAGGTCATTAATCTTTAAATGCTTTATTACAGCTGGCCTTTCCCCCCAACTCCTCCAAAGCGGACTGTATTTATATGTCTTTCAAGAATCTCCATTTGTGTACATACATGTCTTTTGCTTCATTTACTGCTTTTACATTTTACAGTAAAGGTTACTGTATTTCATTTTAGAGTCAGTGAGGCTGGCAGCCAAAATTAGTCAGTCACAGATCTTCTACCACTCCCCTCTAAAAGGAAGGAAAATGATTCTCAGCAGAGACATGCTGCTGCTTCTGTATTTTAGCTCCTAATGTATGCCTGAGAGCTACCACAATGCAAGCTCTGAAGTCATGTCAGTTACTATGTCCTGCTAACTGCAGCAGTGCTTCAAAATTCCACATGTGTTGTAGGTACAATGACACAGGTTCAAAGGCCTAAGAAGACAAAGAACCTGACCTGATATTAGATTTTGGCAGTCTAGTATCTAATTTTCAGAGTACTAGGCTTCCAAACCAGAATGTAGCATTTATGGTTGGCGTTTAAGCTTACTCACACAGAGAATGGGAGTTTTGAGGGTAGACAGTTATAAAAGGCTTCTTTCATGAAGAAAATTAGTAGAAAGAGTTCTTCTCAACCATCTCCAGTTTCGGTGTTTCTGTACAGTGCACAGTAATGTGTCAATAGCCATCCCATGTGCCAGTGCCTTAAAGCCCTAACCTTTCTGCTTACCTAGCAGAATTTTTATTTTTGTGAAAAACAAAGCGAGGGTTTAGAACATGATGAATCCCTGGAGTACAAATACCTCAGCATTGCAGGTGGGGAGATGTCATTGCCTGCAAGGGCTGAGTAATGATTTTTACAAGATTGGACTTGTCTGGAACTAACCAGCACATGTGCTGATGCATAGGTACATAGGAGAACAACAGAAAATGCACCCTTCACCAGTTCAGCAGAACCATATCCTCCCTGCTTCAGCATATCCCAGAATTTTCCCACGTTTCGGGGCTGTTACGGACACATGGAGTTGTGAGCTGTCATTAATAAGCCCATGCAGTGAAACAAAGATGTTTCAAATCAGAAAAACTAATTATGGAAGCAGCATTCACATTTAGTTCGATTTATTGACTTTTGTACAATATATAAAAGCCAAAGTAATACAAAGAAAGTGAAGAAAAAGAAGTAAAAACCAATGCGGCTTCGGTTGCCTAAACTATACTTCTAGCTGATGTGCTATAACCTGCCTGGCCTCCAGTTGCTATGTTGTATCTTCCAGTCCTATGATCTCCTGCTATCTTATGACCTCTTAAAATAGCCTCAACACCTATTTTTTAACAGCTGAATTTCACCTACTCATAGCAGTTTGAGACAAACAAATTGAAACAGTAAAGATTACACATCTTAACAGTCAATGCAAAACCAGTTGAAACTACTCACCTGATTTCTATCACAGATACAATATCAACTCATAAAGCGGATGGAAAGCAAGAAGAGAAAATAGTCTGTGGGAAGCTGAGAGGCAGTGAAATATGAAGAACCTTCAGGCTGACAGACATGTCAAACAAATTGGAGCCATTTATTTTAATTACAAATGGCAGTCTTCATGTGTCTGGAGCAATCTGACCTATGAGTAACTGGAAGAGCAATCTCCACCCTCACCAAGGAATAACTGAATCAGAGGTTCACTGAAACCACACACTGAACGCGCAAACTACCTATTTTCCCAGTTCTACTTATCAAAGAACCTGCTGCAATTTTCCAGGTGCTACTTCAGATAACTTCTGTTGACTCAGTAAATAAGAAGTGTATTTTCTGTATTAGGATGCACCCCAGATCAAAGACCCAAATTCAAATACCATGGAGATTTGTGTATCTCTGTGTGTGTGTGCATTCACAACTGAAATCTCAGGTTTGCACTTCAAGATGAGGAAAATCTGAAGTTCTCAGCCAGTTCAATATCACAGATTCTGATGCTGAAATCTGAATATTGTGGCTGGAGCTTTCATAATATATTAACATTGATATACTCTACATAATTTCTACATACTTCAAATTTGTTAACATCAGAATTTCTGCTACCATTTAATACAGTGCTGCTTTATATTTTCCTGTTTTCTCTAGTTGTTACCACTTTGGAGTTGTCAAATCTCACCACATCCTAAGCAGCATCAGATGGCTGATCTTTGTAGATCATCTTTTGATCTCATTATGTTTTTTCCATCTTCCTTATCACAGGAGTGCTCAAGAGTGGATAAAAGCTCTTAAACTGTACTTTCATGACTCAATATAGTCCTGAGCACAGGATCAAGCACTGCTTAAGAATCCTTGCCAGAGACAGGTGCATCCAGTCTCCTATTCAAAGCACAGTGAACTCCATGTGAGTTTTCACATTAAGTTCAGAGGCTTTTGGCTTGCTCCATGAGAAAAAGAAAGCTTCTGGGGGAAATTACAACTAAGTGACTCTTCCAACTTTTGGGATAGAATTAATCTCTTGTACGTGTAAGACCAGCCATTGCAATTTGCCTGGCATAGCAAAAGAAAATCATAACTTGTTTCTTGCATGTTTTTAACACAAAGATACCTGTGCCAAAATAATCTAAACCAGCTTTACTACAAATCAGAGCATCACTTCTGATCAAAAAGGGACTGAATCCAACAAACAAGGTTCCCATCCTTCAACAGAAAAAGATCTCTGCACTCGAACCCCACCACAAGACTCAAACATAAATTAGAAAATCAGCTGAAGGCATTAAAAATCATTTATCCTATGTCGTTAAGCAATATGTGGTTGTAAGGTACCTAACATACCTTTATACTTCATCCTAACTTTCTTCTCCTGAAGCATTTGAGCTGAGTTGTTCAGCACATTTTTCTTGTTGAATGTATATGCTTCAAATGCAGAAATTTAAGTGAAGCACTGTAATGAATATACTGGATAGAGAATGAAGATAAGAATAGAAGATGTAACATGCTTATTTTTCATAGCCACTTCTATTCTTAAAATGAGAAAATAATATTTATCTGTGTGTTGATTTGTATTGGCTGGAGCAGTAAAGCAGTTTTTCATTCCATTCCATTCCGTTCAGGTCTTGTGCACTCTGGTTTGTTGCTCACGCAGATGCGGCCCGAGGAGCGGAAGAAGCAGTTTCATCATTTGTCACCTAAGAGAACAAGCAAGAAATAAGGAGCTACTTGTTAATATTATTTGACTGGCAAGCTCGCAATACTGCCTGTATCAAGTGCCTGCAAATCAGTCAGCAGGGTGTTCTATGGAAGATGGCTGGAAGGAAGGTCAGTGATAACTGGGGTCAGGGCTAAACAGGAATGGAGAAGCATGGTCTCTGCACTGGTGGATTTCACCTCCTGCAGGCTCCTGTGATGACTGTAAGCCCATGAATCTATTGATCTGGGGGCCAATGATGCCCCATCATGACCACAGAAATACTGAGCTCAAGAATTTACATGGCAGAGCCTCAGGGCACAGTATGGATTTATATCCTGGCAAGGACCTTACTTAACAGATGTTGTGAACTAAATAAAGACTTACCCAGGAAAAGAATTGTAATAGCATTGAGAACATGACGACAATGTACAGTTACACAAAATGTGGAATATAAAGGATCGACAGTATAAGAAGTGTATTGCCTCATTTGTTTTTATTTCTGTATTCTTTCGTTAACTCTGAGTTGGTTATTTTATCTGCCAAAGATCACTGGGCACAGCAAGGAGTACCAGAATGAGCTGACAGTGTCACAGTGCAAGTCACTGGGGGAAAACACCTGGAGGGACACTGCAGATGCTTGCAGGCTGGTCTAGTATCCACTGCATGTTGGTAAGAGGAGCTATTTAATCCTCTATGGGATTTGACATAAAGAAGAAAGGAGGAGGTTTCAGAGAAGGAAAAGATTGTAAAAATTATGTAAATCTCAACAGATAAAAAAGGATTATACAGAAACAGGGAGATTCCAACACGATGCTTGAATACCATATGTTGGAATAACTTGTGTGAGTGAGATCTGTTACCAGATATTTCAATTACAAGCAGCCTTCAAAGGAAGGAGACACATAATATTGCTGTATACAAGGCATGACCAACTGGAGACATCATTAGGCACTCCACCATTCAAGGGTGCCAAAAGCAGTATGCACGTCTACCCAGAGATGCCCAAAGAGACCCTTCCCCCACCTTCCTATTACCATCTCAGTAAAGTCATCTCCACAGCCTGCCCGTATTTGTTCAGCAGTCAGAGGGCTGTTCAGCGCAAAGGTCTTTGTCAGTCCTCTTTCACTCCTCACACTAGTTACTGCATCTCTCAAAGCGAAGAACACAGAGCATCCCAAGAACAGTCCTGCCTCGCCTAACCCCTGGGGGGAAAGAAAAAGTTAAAAGAGGTGTAGGTTTTGAGCAAATGAGAAGAATACATGCCTTATCAATATCAAGTAAAAACCTTAGAAGTCAGTGACTCAAAAAGTGTTTTGTCCTTCAGTAAGGAAGTTTATCTTAGATTTAGTGGAAGCAGGCTTAGATCACACCAAGTCTCTGATGGTAGCTGCTTCCAGTTTGCTAATAACATTGACTTCAAATATTGGCTATTAATTTTAGAATATTTTTGGCTCACTGCTGAGCCAAAATGAGATTTAGAATAACTGCCAGTCAAAATTAAAAGTATACAAACCCAGGTACAGATACTACTAAGAAACAAATCCTGAACTCATTATAATTCCCTGTGGACAAATATCTCAGCAGGCTTCACTAGTTCTGATGTAAGATTCACATTTGCTCCTTATCGCAAAGATGGCTCAAATCCACTCTTATTCCATACTCCTCTCAGTGTTGCAATATTGAACATTTTAATCTGGATTGTGATGTTTTGCTTACCTTGGATGCATAGATTGCATAAGGATTTTGGGAGGATGACAGCAGGGAAACACTAAACTTTTCTGGAATGTCACAAACAGCAGGGATCTTATACTGATCTGGACCCCGAGTGTAGAGGGCTCCTTCTGGAGAGTATTTTAATTCCTCCATTGTGTACAGACCAATGCCTTGAACAAAGGCACCTTCAATCTTTAAGTAAGAAAAGAAATAGCATTTATGATCTCATGTTTGTTGAAATGGGTAAAACTTTGGCAAGAACTGATTTGTATCACTAGCTGTTAGAAGCTCATTTTCTTTCCTGTTTGTCTAATGGGATTCTTCAACATTTTGGGGCTACCATGATGTGAAAAGCTTTCACACTCCTTTCTCATACAAGGCAGATAAATGCTTTCATGATGAAAGGATCTAGAACCAGCCTTCAATGAGGAAAGGCATCTCCCTGCTATCAAGTGGAGAAGGCAGGTCAAACAACAGAATTTGTAGTCTGTAGGTCACAAACAGGATTTAAGTCCAGCAGACAGTGGGCATATATACATACAGGAAGTGCTACAGATTGACACTGGCGTAAAATTCAAGCTTCACTTCTATCTACGAAGCTCTGACACTGATTCAAATGGGGCAAATCTACAAGTAAAGGACTTTCTAATATGATCTATTACCTACAGCACTATCTAGTACAAAATTAACCTTTGCTGAAGTAACGAGATAATCTTCACTTCAGATAAGCCTGTCAGTGTAATAGAAATAAGGCATGAGGAAATTCTTGGTACATACCTGTCCTATATCCACAGCTGGATTTATGCTGCATCCAACGTCCATAACAATGTCTGTTCTGAGGTTCTGTCAATAAAATTAAAATGTAAATTACTGAGAAAGATGCAGGGAGCAGAGGCATTGGAATATAATGTAGGTTAGAGTTGGTACTCAGTGGAATAATACCTACTAAGGTAGATGTCCCTCCGTGTACACAATTTCAGAGTAGTTTCCCATAACTCATTACAAGCAAAATGGGCATGTAATAGAACAGAATTTTAGCTAGAGACAGCCCTGACAGATTTTTCCCATTGCCCAAGGAAATCCCTACATAAGTAAATACAGATGGAGGGCATATGATCCGCAGTCTATGACATTTAGCTGTCTAGATGATCAAAAGCCTGGGAATAGACTATTCAGCTTTGCTGTAATTTGTTTGCTGGCAAACAGGGAGAGAACAAGCAAAGAACATGTCGGATGTCTGCCATAACCCAAAAGGTGAACCCACATGGCACTAATACAGATGTGCTGAGAGCTGGTTAACATTGCACAGCTTTCATTCTGCTTTGCCTGTGATTTGAATTTGATATTGATATATTTGCTATGATGTGAAAACAGGTGACTAATGCAAAACCTGAATTGTTACTGGAGCACCCAGTGATACAGACCTCATTCACCTAATTTTCAAAACTTCTCTGATGCTCAGTTATTACCTTGTGATCTCCTGTTAGACAGTTAATTTCAACCTCTGAACAAGCAGCTCCATAAAGAAAATAGGTGAATGGCTGTCCTTCCCCTTTCTCCCAATCCATGTTTTCATTGTAACCTCTGATAGAAGAAACAAAGTTCACAATAAGAAAATTAATGAATGCTTGCATCGTAGCAAAGCAGATGAGCACATGAAAGTTTGAAATTATTTCAAGTAAAATGTTAACAGGTCTGAACCTCAGCAGGTAAGTTCTATGAAATCCTAGAAGGCACTAGCAATGTAGATTTGATGGAGCTGGTATTTATATGAAATTTAGCAGACACACAATCTATTTCAGTTCATGAGAGTAGCACCAGCATAATCCCATAAATATACTAGTAAAGAAATAATAATCAAGATACAAATTTAAGGTAATGGTTGCTGAGGCAATAGCACATAAGGGAATTAAGAAGGGAGGAAAACTGTTAGGGACCCATGAAAAAGTAAATTACAAGAGATACATGACAGACTTAAAATTACAGAAACTGGCTACAGAATGAGTGGAATAAAACCCTAAATATTGAAATAAAGGTGTAATTACTTATAAGGGATGGGGGCTAATTGAGGAGACTACAGGAGTCAGGACTGATGGAGTAAATTAACAGACATTGCTTTTCACTATCCTCCAGTATCTCCCAACCCTGTGAGCTATGTGATCAAGGCATATTTTCTGATCATGTATGACTGAAACGTCTTTACTGAACATACTTCAAATAATGTGCTGTAAAAGAATTATTGTATAGTTCAGGGCATTGAACTGTGCATTGAAAAAGGGATACACAAAATCCACATATTCAGATTCTAACAACCCATCTACCTCAGATGGCACTGAGATTCTTGGACATGGAGAATATGACTGTGTAAGAACTAGATCAGTTCAGGGATCTGCAGATGGGTTTGGGCTTCATTAAGTATCAGTAGCCAAGTACAACTGTTGATCATTACTTTGGAGATATCACCATTCCTAAAAGGCTGCATAAGCAGAAAAAAATACTTGAACAGAATTAACAGCAGAAAGTGACATTTTGTCTGGCCTTTTCTGCGTGTTTTAAGTAAGGGTTTACAAAGCGCCTCTTCAACTTACTCCAGACTAAGTGAATACGTGAAAAGTTGTTATTCATAAGTAGGTAAATACTGGTGGAGAGTGAGAAGATGTAAGGCACAGCAGGCTAAGGAAGAAGCTTTGCTTGTAATCCCACCCATGTTGTAGCACAGGAATTTTTACTTTCTGGTTCTTTACAAATACTGTGGAAGAATTAAAAGAAAAGGGACCACAAGGGAGAGCAGTGAGAACTGTGTTTACTGAGTCCTATGATAGCATGCTGTTGCAAATAAATCCGTATCTAGAAGTATATATGATGGGAATTTTCTGTGTTCAGAAGCAAAGAGGTCAAAACAGTGACTCCAAAAATAGGGTCAGTGAGCAACCCTACTTCTCATGTAAGCACCAAGTACCCTTCTAGATTTCACTTAGTGCTTTCACTTCGCATCTGATTCCCAAGTTAGTCTATATTACCTAAAGTAACCAGTAGCTGAAAGACTCACACTCTGTTCAAAAGCTTCTTTAACCTGTAAAATAGAGCAGTGTTTGTGGTAAGCCAAAGGACGAGTCAGTTAGGAACACAGCATACATATATTTCCTTAATTTATATACATTTACGTATTCAATAGTTCAATAGAAACAGGTCCCTCTGTCAACTGAACAGATCTGGCTGGTAAGTCACTAAGATAAAAGACCTGTATGACCTATTTGCACAAAAATGACAGCTGACAAGAGAAATGCTCTGTGCAGCGTTCTTCTGCCAGCGGTAAAAAATGACAGTATGAAGTCCTAAATCTATTTTCTTTAAGTGATTCTTATGTTAGGTTTACTCAGTTTACAAGTCAAGAAGTTTTAGGGGGTTTATTTTGTTTTTAATGACTGTAATTTAATGAATCTGCAAGATGTAAAATGACTTCTCTGCATCTATTAACATACATTCTTAGGTCAGCCATTTCTGCTAATATTTTGGGTGTGTCTGAATTATCCAAATTAATTTGGCACCTACTACAGCAGAACTGGATTTTATCTTTGCACACATAGCTGTTAGTTATCAAGCTACCACATGTATTCCAACATTATTTGCTACTCTAGGAATTACTAATGCCAAGGAAGTGTGTACATTTTCACAATCATTATAGTATTTAATCACTTGAGAAGAAACACCCCTGTCTACTGGATCTGTAAATGCCCCAAGGCAGGGACTGTCCTTTCCATTAAGCCACAGATTACCAGCAATACTTTATAAGAAGACATAACAAGTTTCCTTTTAACACCTAAATATATAAAAACAGATTCTTAATGAGATCTTCATAAAATAGTTGATGTTATTGCAGAGATTTTCTATTTAAAAAAACGCCAACAAATCCTGTTTCTAGCCCTAAAATTCTGTTCCATTTTCAAGTGGGCATCGGCCAGGGGCCATTTCTATAAATGGCTTTAGCGCTACTTCTGTACTACTCCACTGCAAATGTAACTAATATAACTAATTACATATTAGAGCCATGGGAGCAAGGATTCCTACTATCTTTCTTGTGGTTCTGTAATATACTGCATATGAGAGAGATGGAAGGAAGAAGTTGAGAAGGCTTCTTTTTATTGATTTGGTAAAAATGAAGACTTGGCATGGAGAAAAACTGACACGGTACACATACACCTTGACAATCGTCTGTAGACAACTTGCCTACAGCTGAGGTGGGTCATTTATTGCAC
This sequence comes from Porphyrio hochstetteri, assembly GCA_020800305.1. NCBI lineage: Eukaryota > Metazoa > Chordata > Aves > Gruiformes > Rallidae > Porphyrio > Porphyrio hochstetteri. The sequence goes on along the minus strand of CM036910.1, from coordinate 13,961,218 downwards.
ATACTCATATTTTTGGTATTTAGAAACTTCAGTGCCTGTAGAGAATGGAAGCATATTTGATAAGACTGGTCCAGTTGACGTGCCAAGAAGCAATGGTTAAACAAATAACATGGGAGTGTGTGTTGAGCAAGAATCTGGAACAGCAAAATATGCATTAATCTGGGAGTGAATGGGAACTTGGAGGAGACTGTTGAATACCGGCCTGGGAAAAGAGAAGCGCTTAATTAAGCATTTTTAATGCTATTTAGAGACCCGTGTTGAGTGGTCATTGGGGAACAAGCTGAGCTTCCCTTTAGAGGAAGGTATTTAAGCAGTAGCGAGCGTGTGTAATAAGGCTAATTCTATGCTTGTACCTGCTGGAGTCTGTGTCTTCCATACACCACAAGTACCTCCAAATATGACTTCACAGATAGCTTCCCCTCCTTTTGAACTAGATATGATCTGAGGATTGTTTCCCACATACCTAAAACAAGTGCCTACACTCCATCTTGAAAGAACCTGTTTCTGCACTTTTGAACTGTAGAATTATTAGGCTGAGCAGACTGATAACAGACTACAACACATATACTACAGTTTCTGCAAGTGCACAGACACATTTACTAGGATTCACATGTATTACCCAGTCATTCCAGGTCCCTTTTGGGTTCTTGTCAATGATAGGCTGCAGGCGTTTCAGAAGAGTTTGGCAAGCATCCTGGTGACATGTCAGGAGAATATAACACAAAGATAACACATACATGATGTTTGGTATTATTCAAGATATGCTCTAGTTAGCACTTAATTAGTACATGCTTTATTGTCACCTTGTTTGAAAATGTATGGTAGGAGGTGTCATTTTAACTGCACAGGTACAAACTTTATAAAGGGTTAAGTTATAAGGGCTGGAATGTGCATGAATCAGTAGATTTAGAACAGGAAACAAAATTTGTATGGGACTAGTTAGTCTGTTAGATGAAATAAGGATTTCATCAAATAAAAGCCTTTTGGAGAAAGCTCAGATAATATTCTGAAAACTCTTAAGCATCAACAAGTCATGCTTCTGCTTGGCAATCTCCAGTAATATTATTAGTAATCTCAAACTTTATCCTTGTGAGATCACTAATGCTTAAAGTTTGGTAAGTATTAAGTACTAGGAGGGATAGCGTGTTTTGTTAAACTAAATACTACTCCTTACCTTCACAGCCATGCCATTGACATCTGTCCCTGCAGATCCTACTGAGGCACATGCATTAGGAACAGTTGTTGTGCTCGTTTCACAGAAGTGAATAGATGACATGGGGATGTTCAATTCCCGACTAGCAACCTGTTTCAGGAAGAACATATGAACATATTCTTCTCTGTTTTAGAAACACTTCAAACACTCCCAGTATGTGCTAGAAGTCAGCGATACCAGGAAAGATGAAGTTTTAGCAAGTCCTCTTGCAACCTCCAGCTCAAATCATTCTGCCCAGTTTGTCAGTACAAAGGGACAGAAAAAGGCAATGCTTTAGTTGTACTTGAACTCTGGATTGAGTCTCTGGAGTCCAACATTGGGTTCCTGATCTTGCTGTTTATATCCTGCATGACTTGAGCAAATTATGTAGGCCCAGATCCTAAGCTTTCACTGACTTGATAAATATCTTTACAGATCTGTCTCTCAATTATGATCATAACAACACTGTCTGGAATATATATTAATCTGAATACTGTCTTTTTTTTTTTTTTACCATGTAAAAAAATCTTATTTCTAATATATCTCTTCTCATACCACTGGAAGAATAAAACTTGCTTTTCCTTCCTGCTTTATGTACAACTTAATGAAAGGATCTCTGCTTTCTAACTCTATCAGTGCAAATAAGCAGTGGCTATGCTGATAAAGAAACTGTTCTGCTGGTACACTAACTAACCAAGAAGAAAAACTTCACGCTGTTTATCTGCATGATAGATAAAACACAAGGTGTTGTTGGAATCGTTTGTTACCTGGATCATTTTTGTATGAATACCCTGCCCCATTTCAATTCCGCCATGTGTCAGAAGCACAGATCCATCAGTATAAATATGAACCAGAGCAGCAGCCTAAAAAAGACAAAAAAACCAAAGATGTGTTATATACAGTGATGAACCGCTGAATCAAAGAAGTCACAGCTTTGAAATGTATTTAAATTTATCTGTTTGATGCTTCTGAATAGAAGCCAAAATTCGGAACGCTAGTCCCTGTTCTTTGCCTACAAGGAACTTCAAAAGGAAAAGATACAAATTCTTGGAGAACTGTTTTTCCTGTTGCTGAAATAAAACGGCAACTGGCAACATTATCTCAACAGCTCAAAATAAGATGGAACACCTCTGTCACTAGTGATGGTACCAGCAAATTGCTTCAAGTTCCATTTTCTCTCTCATTAATGTTTGAAAGCTTTTGGACACGGGCTTTTCAACCACGTGGGTTGGGCAGGAAAATTTTGACTGAGATTTTCCTCTTGGACACAGTTGGAAGTACCACTGTAGACTACAAAGGTCCTGTGACTTTAGTGTGAAAAAGACACAGCCCATTTGATATGATTGAAGCCAGTCAATTAATTTTCAATCGATAAAATGCTATTCCATTGGACACCTACATTAAACAAAATATAAACTCCCAAATTACTGTTGTCCTCTTCTTCCTTATATTTCATTTTTGATGACATCAAAGCATTAAGTCTTTAAGAACAGCGTCTCATAGTACCCCCTGGTTAGAAACAGTAAGCTCAGAGCTATTTCTAGAATGGATAACTTATCCAATGAACACTTTTTGCCTTCCGAAAATTTTCTGTAAAATTGTTGAACTCATCTATACAAATACCACATCACAAGAGATGGGACTGGCCTTAAAGTATGCTGGGCCCAAGTTGCTTGGGTCCTCAAAACCAAACAACTTTGATCTCAGCTAGAAGAGAGCTGGAAGCTACTGCAGCCTTTGGGGAATAACCCTGTATCCGAAGGTAGAGTAACTGTCATCTTCTACAGAAAAAAAAGCTTAACTCGCTCGCTCTTTAAAGAAACCAACCTGAGAAAGATAACGTGTGCCTAGTCCAAATGGAAACTTCATGGGTACAATGGCAATCCCTCTTTTCTTCCAGTAATTTTGTTTGTTAAATTCATTGACAGCTGTTTTCCTACTGTAGTATGCAGATTTCTTCATACATTCATTCCAACACCGTATCAAGTTTTGCGGATCAAGCTTTTGTTTGAAGTGTGTCTGATCGTTCTCCTTATACATATTTATTTCCCGAATCTGAAATAATAAAATGAACAGCTATCACACAATCCTGTTAAAGGTAGACTGACCATTTTGAGGGACTAGTAGACAAGATTACTCTATGATTTTTTTAACAATTGACAACTTGGTTCAGTTTTTAAGAGCATGTTATTCATTCAAACAGACACCAGTGAAAAAAAACTATGACTTTTAGCTCAACTTATGTTTGAATTAGAAAAGACTTGTTCAAACAGTTGAGCTAATCTAAAGGGTTTTAACTTTCCAACTACATTGACCTCATTTCAGGAGAGAAAACAGCTTCATATTGTCACCTTTTCTGGTGATAAACCAGTTTTATCTGCAACTCCTGTTATCCAAGTTTCTGTCACCAGTCCTGACTGTGGAAAGCCAAACCCTCGGAATGCTGCATTTGATGGCAAGTTTGTTTTGCAAACATAAGCCCAGCATCTCAAGTTGGGAATCTTGTATGCATTGTCCATTTTTAATAAGGATACTTCTGCTACCTGGGATAGGGGACAAACAGGTATAGTTAAATTTCAGAGCAGTGCTTCTTTCAAATTCTCATTTAAATCTTCCTCATCTCATAAAAACCTTAACTTGAGACAATTAACTTTAAAATTGGTTTTCTGTCCATGACTGGTAGTAAGAAAACTCTTACACACACACATACATATGTGATTCATGTTTCTCCTGCAGCATATTTTTCAGAACCAGATTAGGCAGCAATAGCATGGGAAGTTACACTGACAGATTTCAGAGTGCAGAAAACATCCATGGGGGAAAATGACAAGGAGATGAGGGGTAGTAATATCAACAAACATTTCAGTTACAGCTAGAATAGCCTATGCAAGCACGAAGAGCTAGTGACTGATATTAAAGCAATCAACATTTTATATGTTGCAGCCCTATGAGGAACTGAGGCATACAGCACAATAAATTGAAGACACAGTACAGAAATGCATTGAGATAGCAACAGGAGAACTATCACTATGGATTTTCTGAAGTCTAAGAAAGGTCTTCTCAGCCTTGTAAACATAAAGCACAAATGCCGTTTCTGTGTATTTTAAAAGGAATACGTGGTTAGTTGACATGTTTATAATGGGAAAATAAGCCTGAGAAACCATTTATGAAGTGAATGCATAGGAAAATATGAAAAAGTAGTATAGTTCTTTACTGAACTGAATAAGGAAAGGTTAAACTGCTAGGTTTTATATTTTCAAATAAAACAAACCACAGTCCCTACATCAGAAGACTATATGATGAACAATACGTGCACGAGGGAATCTGGCCTTTGTCATTTTCCAGCTAATGATTCCTCCATGTTATAAGATTCATCACCTCATAAAACCCTTACCAAGACAGATTAATCACCTCATAAAAACCTTACCAAGACAGATTCATCAGGGGTGCATCCTCCATTAATGTAATATTTGGCATCCACAGCTCTGATTCTACCATCATTCATGAAGCCAACCTAGAAGGATCAACAATAACCTATTTAGATTTTTGGCACTTGTTTGTTTCTTCAGCACTCGCATATTTGAAAATGAATGTAACCCACATAACTAGGGTCATACTGAATTATTGACTTATGAGCAGCGTTCACAGAAACTATAGAAGGGCAAGAGAAAAAGAAAGCATGCTCCCAAGATACTGACTTTCCCACCTGCTACCAGTGATCTATGTAGGTACAGTATATAATAAGCAACAACAGCCTGCTGGGAAAGGAAGAAGTAGCGAAGCCCAGTGTTCTCCTGTGTATTGCCAGAGATGGCTGGTAAGCGTGTCATCAGAAATGTTCACTGTATACAAAGTCAGCTCCCACTCTGACTGTAAGAATAGTGTCTGGCAGATGGAGTATGACATCTGTTTTTCTTAACAAAGCAATATTATCTTTAGTTCATGTCTCTCTTCACCTGTTGCCACTAATAGTTCCTGAATTCTCAATATGAGTTACAGCTCATATCCAACTTTAGGGAAGCATAAAACCTCTCTTACTGAAGAGAAGGCTGAATCTAATAGAGACTTACTGTCTCTGTCTGTATTAGCACATTGTAAGCTTTCAAGCGGGAATATCTTCGGGAACAGGAAAACTCAAGGCTACAAGGGGCCCCGAGACCAGTCATGCAGCTCCGGTAAATAAAAGGGAAAGATACAGGCTCTAGTTCATGGCAAAAACACAGTGATGAAGATGAGTGCATGAATGAGTAAATGACCACCAAGGTCCTTGAAGAGCACCTAAACACCATAGTACACATGTGGGAAAGGGTGGAAATCTATAATAATGAGTTCCTGGAAAAGTAATTATGTTAACTGTTTCCCGGAAAGGTCACAAATATGTATGCATAACCTGTATATAAGCTGTGCAACTAACTCATTTGGCACACATCAGGAGGAGCGATCCCCTGCGTGCGCAGCGCTGCAGTAAAGAATACCTGCTTAATAGTCACCAAGACTATTGAGTTCTGATTTCGGCTTTGCACACAATCAGTACTTTACCTGTTTAGTAGACACAGAAAAGAAGGCAGAAGTTGTCCTAATGACTAGTTATGACTGATGAAAGTGCATGAGCAGGGAAGAGATTAATTTCTTCCACAGGGCGAGTTTTCCTGTATGACATTGTTTCTGTGAAAAACTAGCTGCTCCTTTGTGTGAACCTAACCATATGGATGGTTTAAAATAAAGCTCTGTGAAGAAGTCTGAGCTAGTTTTGCTTCCTATTCCCAGAAAAACAGAAAGAGCTATAAAAGGAAATGGACATCAAGAGACTAGAAAAACAAAACAAAACCAAACTCTGAAGAGATAGAGGCTCAAGCGGAGAAAGGGTTTTTATCTCTTGGTTTCCTGACTAGTAGTTTTGTTTTAAAATTAAATTGATAATACTCATTTTTAGTAATAGAACAAATATTAACCAGTAACACTGAAATACTTATTCACAGAATACAGGCAGGCATTTTTTCACTGAACTCTTGTGACACTCACTTTATATTTACCAACAAAAGGATGTCGGCCACCAGTGATTAACATATCATCCCCTCGGCTCAGAATAAGACGGACTGCTCTGTTGGTTCTAAATCAACAGAAGTCAAATTTCAGTCAAAATAAGAGCTGTTAACAAGATGGCTGTTCATCTTACATCCAGATCTAGCCATGCATATAAACATGCCTTTAGATTAAACTTAACTTTAATAGGCCTAAATATATGCTATAAGCCATGTCCAGAGTTCACATATTTTTCCATTTACAATCATGTCAGAATATTAATTTAATCTCTTGAAAGCCAACAAGATAACTCAGTGTAAATCTCTTCTGAGTAAATTGTTATTTCAGTGTTAACAGTGAGTTAACACCAGTCAGCATTCAACCTTAGGCACGAAATAGTCGCCTCTTAGCTAGTTGTACTGAAATAGGGTGCCATGAATAAAACCAAAACACTGATAATAAAAATACAGAAATTATTCTACAAATGCATATGCCATTCAAAATAGTTACTTTTGAAAAAATGAACATAAGATGTAAAATAAGGTTCTAACAATTAAAAAATGATTATTGAAACTATATTGGTTTTGGCATGCCCTGGTCAATCCAAAACATAGACAATGTGACAAAACTAATCAAAAGCAGTGTGTGCTACAACAGTAGTAAGAAAAAACATACTGAGTTTACCACTCAGACTACAAGATTATTTTGGCTAAGACAGGATGCAGCCCGATGTGCATTCTGCTGAAAATTTTATAAGTAAATATGCTTATAAAAGAGGTACTACCCTCTGAGAGCTGATTGCCAATATTTTCCTGCCAAATTTGGAGGATGGTGGCTAGAGCTGTATGTGTTAAGGTTTCCAAACTAATTATAATATTAGCAAAAACATAATGCCTAATAGATTTAATCTGATTTTGACTGAAAGGTATTGGGGACTTAACTATAGCTACTTGTTCTTAAAAGCAGTTCTACTCATGAACTTCTGCATCCTGCTGTGCCAGTTAAGTTCACACCAGGATGGTTAATGTCATGTTCTAAATGTACATATAAACCTCAGTAGTTAGGGACTGGTCCTTCTAAAATGCTCAAACATTTGAATAATATTTCTAGCTTATCTTAATGTAAATTTCTTCAAGTGACTTTAATCTAGTTGAGGCTAGAGCTATTTAACTTACGTTGTCTAACAAAAAAACCCTAAGAAATACACTGAACAGTCTTACAAAATGTGAATACTCGGTGTTTCATGTCTCTTTGGCTAGCAACCCTGGGAAAGGAGAAATTGTTTTAGCCAAATTGAAAAACTTGTTCGGCCCATTTTCTCTTTATATCCCAATACACACACATTTCACTTACTTGTTTGCTGCCACTGCAGCAACTGATGCCAGTAAGCCAGCTTTCAGGATTTTCCCACCAAAAGCTCCACCAACTCGTTTAACGTGGCACATGATCCTGTTGGCTGGAACGCCTAAACTTGCAGCTACCATCTCCTGTAAAAACAGTTTCACTCTTTTATGCCAACTCAAACTGAACCTAAAAGTTAGATTCTGAAATAAAAATCTTCTCCAGAAAAGGTTCCGCAGATGATTCTCAGCAGTGTGCACATTTCAAATCTCTATGATGCAGACTGTAAAATGGCCAGAATGGCCAGAAGTGAAGAATAATACCCTTGGATTTCATTGCTGAAACAGTAAGAAGCTTGAGGTATAAGAAAAAAAGTGATTGGAATACAGTTTTTATTATTTTTATTACTAAGATCATAAATTCGATTTTAAGGTTTCTCTAGTGTCAGGAATAGTCTTGCTTAAAAGCATTTTCTCAAACACAAAGTTCTTCATGCTTCCTGGCTATTGGCAATATAATAGCAATGGAATTGATGAAAGGAGCTGAACTGGGCTTTGAAAGCAAAATTCCATAGTCGAGTCAGAAATACTATCAGTTTCATCCACCATAGTTATTTCTTTCTAGATCATATGCTAAGTCAACATTTGCTTTGCCATTTACCATCATGAAAATGATCAGAGGGCTGGACTACCTCTACTGTAAAGACAGTCTGAGAGAATTTGAGTTATTCCGCCTGGCGAAGGCTGTGGAGAGACCTTATTGTGACCTTTTGATATATCAAAGGGGTTTATAAGAAACAAAACCCCACTTTCTACCAAGACGTGTACTGTCAGGGCAAGGTGGGACAGTTTTAAACTGAAAGAGGGTAGATTTAGATTGGATGTAAGGAAGAAATTTTTTACAGTGAGGGTGGTAAGAAACTGGAACAGATTGCCCAGAGGAGTTGTGGACATCCCCCATCACTGGAAGTGTTCAAGGTCAGGTTTGACACATCTTTGAGAAACTTGATCTAGTGAAAGATAACGCTGTCCATGGCAGGGGGGTGGATTAGATGACCATTAAAGGTTCCTTCAAACCCCAAATATTGTATGATTATGACTTTGGCATGGAGCAGCAGTCTCACCCATGGCTATTAGAATGGATCAAACCCTCGAGACTCTGAATCCGCAGGGTGCCTATTGCTCCGTATCTCAATGGAAAGCTATACGGGGATGGAGGAGCCTCAGCACTCCATAGGGAGTTTTTCACACCTATAATATTGGGGACATGAGGTACTTTTCAAAGGGAAAAAAAGAGATTTTTACTTCCTCCTTACGCTCACAGTGTAGTGGTCAGTGTTCATCAGGATACAGCAGTACTACAAAGCAGCTGTTGTTGGATAATCCAGATGCGTAATTTCATGTTCATACTGCTTCTAAACTGTTAAGAGGAATTTGCAAACCAAGCTTAAAAAGCTTGTTGTCACAGGTTCAATCAGTTGCTCTCAAAATGCTCTGTATTACCTGAATAATTGCTGGATGCTGCGTTGACACATACACATCCATTTCTTTATCCTCTCCTTTTGGAACAACAAGGACACTCTGAGTCTCCATGTAAAAGTGTTCCTGTCCTCCAATGCAAATCTCCCCTGATTCAAAGGGAAAAACACAAGTACTACTGAGGGAAAAGTACAGAAGAAATGAACCAGGAAAGAACCATGAGTCATCCATCATTGTGTAAATTATGCTAATCCATGTCAAATCTTCCAATGCTGACATCTAAAATAAAAACATATATGAAACTCCTTGTAGGATTAAATTAGTCTTGTTCCAGGGGGACCAACAGAACTTGATTAACAGCGGAACAATATTGCCTACAAGCAATCACAATATGAAACATAGCACAGAAATACTGGACCAGGCCAGGAAGACGGTCACCAAGATGGTCAGGTCTACATAGAGGATGCATGATAAAGAGGCTGAGAGAACTGGATTTATCAATCCATAAGTAGAAAGGCTTAGGGAAAAATTTTATTGCTGTCTACAAGTACCTAATGGGAGGGTGTAGAGAAAAGGGAGCCAGACTGTTCTCAGAAATGCACAGTAGAAGGATAAGAGGCAATGAACACAAGAAATTCCAACTTGATATAAGAAAACCAAATGTTACCATGAAAGTGGTCAAGCATTGGAAGAGATGACTGTTTCGTCCATGGAATCTCTATCTTTGGAGACATTAAAAATCAGACTGGACATTGTCCCTAGTAACCTGCTTTAACTGGACCTGCTTTAAGCAGGAGGTTGGACTAGATAATCCCACTTCCAACCTAATTTTTCTGTGATTCTCTTTCAAAGACAGTGGATTCAGAAAGTTTGAATGTAGTAGCAGGACCACAAGATCACTAGATTTAACCACGCTTTCTTCCAGGTCACCAAGAGCTTTCTCAAGTCTATGACTATATGGTACAACAGGGAAAAAGAGACAGAAAACCCCAAATACTGCTAACAACTGCTCACCAAATGTATTCTGCAGCTTACCTTCAATTATATTATCAACAGTTTCAAATGCTTGATCAACATTTCCTTGTTCTAATTTTCTTTTTGGCTCGAAGAATGAGTTGTGCTTTATAGCTTCCTGCAGTGGAGAAAAAGAGAATGAGTTTTTGAAGTATTTTAAAGGTTCTTAGCTTGTTGTGGCATTTTGCTCTCAGAAGAAGTACCATTCTCTTCAGAGATTTAACCAATCAGCTATCAAAGTCAATGAATTTCATCACAAAGTATTTCATCGCTTTACTGTGATTGTTGAAGAGTTTGTGTACTCAGTTCCAGCAACAACGTGTAACTGATGAGAGCAGTTTCTGAAGGAATCACACTCAGTTTATTCAACCTGCCCCTCCTCTTCACAGATTTAGCACAGAATAAGAATGCCATCACATCATCCAAAGATTGATGCCATTTAGAAGGAAAGAGATCAAAAACCCCAAGTAAAAGTAGTGTCTATTTATTAAGTATGATTTGCTTTATTTTTAATAAGACTTCATTGGTGTTTCAACTGTAATGAATTATTAGTAAAATTTTTCAGTCTTTAAAAAGGGACTATTTCTATTTTTATACTAAAGAGTGTGTCCTGTTACACCTTGCATGCATTATGGAAACAAGGTGCAAGGTGAATACCAGGACTAATGCTGGTTCCCTGCAAATGTGTCTTACTTCCACTCATCCCATTAACCCAGTCTAAATTCATTTCTCCTATGACTCCCATATTGGATTTCTAAAGTGTTCTATATCCCTAACATCTTTCCCCTCACACTTCCCCAACACTTCCTACATCTCCAGCCTAATTTTGTTGGCTTACTACCCTGACAACACATACAAAATGCTACAGATAATCAGGAGCAAATCATTAAGCCTATATATATATATATATATATATATATATATATGCACCAACTAGTAACCATCAAAAGAATTATAAACAACCAGTATGCGCATTGCATTTTCCTCACTGGGAACATTAAGAAAGTTCTTCTCCTAGTCTTCTGTTTATTATTATGAAACATGTGGGACCTTTATAGATTTGAGACTTGTCTGTCTATCACAAGTCGTCAAAAGTTATTTATAGGGAGCCTGAGACACTGGTTAACTGGATGTTCATATTCACCTTGTTTACTTAGAAAAACATGTTTTAAAAGCAAGTGAAGAGTGTGAACTACTGCTTCTATTAACTGTTTAGATAAAAGAATAAAAAAAAAAATCAAGAAATTATTAGTACCTCAATTGTTAAGATCACTGGTTCTAGCACTTCATACTCTATCTTCACTTTTGCAGCTGCTTGTTTGGCATGAACATCTGAATCCGCAACCACAGCACAGACAATCTGACCCACACAAATCACCTGTGAAATACACATCACTTAACAGAATTCACATCACTTAATAGGACTCAAATTATTCCCAGATGTGCTGTTAATATTCTTTCATGTAACCACTTTTTCCTTTTTAGAATTTTTTTTTTTTACTTAAGACCTTAGTAGTTTTTAAGATCATCCATGAAGCTAACAAATTATTAGAAATAACATTATAACTGGGGAATTGAAGAAAAAGTATTTGAAAAAGGGTAAGTGATTTGGGACCATAATCTGCAATGAAATATACTCTTCCAACAACTCAGATGATTTTGTGGGGTTTAATCTGTGTTCTTCTGATTTATATATTATTTTCTCTAGGCAAAATATAATGCACATCAGCTATTCAAAAGGAAATGGGAAAAAATTTTAAGAATTTACCTTGTTATATACCTAAAGTGATTCCCTGATGTACATTAAATCCAGAAATTCGAGAATTAGCAAGTAAAATTTCATTATAAAAAACCAAAGAGAAACAGTAAAAAAGAAGAAAATCAGTTTAAGAAAAAATGGCAGTCATACCTTGTTTCTTGCAAATACAATCTCTGGATCACTGGAGTAGTAAAACTCATTTGTATTTGGTACATCCTGAGCTGTTATGATATCGAACACACCTGGTCCTTTTAGAGCCTCTGAGGTATCTATAGATCTGAATGGGATATGGGAAGAGAGAAGTGTTAATTAATTAGTTTCACAGAGCATTGCACAGAGGAACAGAACAGAATACAGAGGTATGTTTCTTGCACTGCCAGGATCTGCTCATAGGTTCAGACATGTCTTTTCCTTCTATCTTTGCCATGGAAAGACGTGTGGGTCAAAGGCAATTTAAAAGTCTACTAACCTGCTTCATTTATAGGAAATGCTCTAGATGCAACAGGGAAATTATTGACCCATCAGATTGCATGAACTGCAGTTATCTGATGAAAATATCACTTCACAACTATAATGCTGCAATGCAACTTTCTAAGACCTCACAGCCTACACAGATACTGAACTGATACAATAAGCATCTACAAATGGAAAATTCATGTAGAGAATTGTAATAGAAATGGCAAGACCAGTATAAATGGAGAATGAATGGGAATACATGGGTTTAGAACAATCAGAAAGAACAGCACAAGGTCTATGAGAAGAATGTGTTTTGATAGCACCTAGTTTAGCAAGTCATCAAGATCCCAGCACTTCTACAGGCATCTTTTCTGAACATCCAGGTGAGAAGACAAAGGAGAGTGAATAGAGAGATGCTAGTGATGTCAGCTCCTTGATGGTTCCAAAAAGAACACATCCAAACCCAGCACACTATCACCAACTTAAGAATAACCCAGGAAATGTAACAAGGATTCTATAGCTTGCAGCCCCAGTCCTCTCTGTCATGACAATTAATCCTGACCAGACCACCTGCATACACATCTTGGCATCAGAATACTGTGCAGACAATTTGGAAATGTGCCTTTTGGTGCCTGAATGTTGAACAAATAGGTGTATCTTGGCAGTACAAAAACATAAGATGAGGTGCTCAAGGAAATGGTTTTGCAAAGGATGGGTATGGCTGGACTCGATCTCAAAGGTCCTTTCCAACCTAGTGATTCTGTGACTCTGTGATAACTGAAACCAGATTTCTTTAAAAATAAAATCCTCTTCCCACCTTCCTCTTCTCTAAGGCCCCGTATGAGTGTTGCTATCTTGTTGCTGCACTACTTCCTACATTTTGAACAATTTTCTTATTTCATAATGGCGTTGAGATTTCAAAGCTATGCTAGTAAAGCCGGGTTTTGGTGCCCACTTGTGCTGCACAGCTCACCACTCAGTGGAGGCACCTAAGCTAGCTCCAGGCTGGCTCACAGACCAGAAGCAGTTCAAATGTAACAGTACAGTAATATGGAGTGAGATACTTAAAATCCAAACAGAGCCTTCTACTGGAGCAAGAATATTGCTTCCAGCACCTGAGTCAGCATGGTTATCAGGCATGCTGTTCTGTATACACATAGCTCTACTATCAAAAGCTCAGACAACAATTCATAATAACAATTTGTTCAGATACACTTTGAACACTTACACAATCTTAGCATAAGCTCTGGAACTAGTGACGACAGCCAGGAAGAGCTCCCCATCCAGAGAAGGAAGGTCATCGACATAAACTGCTTCACCAGTGGCATGCTTAATTCCAGACTGGTGCATAACAGGCCGTCCTACAGGATCCTGGGGAGACTGATTTGGCTCTGTGTCCTGTACAGTCAAAAATACCACCCCCACACCCAAACAGTTGAAAAAGAATAGTCACATTATTCTTACAGTGATCAGAAAAATCAGATGAAGGAACAACTGTTCATATTTACTGTCCTTAGGTTTGGTACTGAAAACTGACACAGATGCAGGACCTGACTTGCTGCACCTGGGTATTTTTTCAATTACTTCTCTAAAGAAGCTTTCCAAGAACCTTGCACATGTTTGTCTACTTGGATTTTTTTTCCTTAATCATTTACATCAAAGTGATACAAACAGTACTGCTTTTTCACTAGGACCATTTCCTCCCTTACTGATTGGTGTCATGAAGCTCTGGTAATTTCTGAATTCTTCTCAGTTCTTTGCTTCCCTCTACCACTGACTTCTTGCACACTGTTGTTAATTTCATCAGATAGCCATCACAAACTCCATCCTGATTTCTAAATCTAAGGTAAGAGCTAGGAGCCCTCTCAGATTCTTAAAAAAAGTGTTATCTTGAGACAACTACACTATAGTGATAGCTATAGACTTGGGCTCTTCAATCTTTTTTTTATTTTCTTATAATTTTTTCCAATTGGGTTACATACTGCAATATACCACATTTAAGCAGTCTGGCAATAGAGTTTGTTCAGCATATCTATCTTTTCAGAACTGTTTAGAAGCAGCGAGTGTACCCATCTGAGTCTATTTTTACAAATAAGGTTTTTCTGATTGAGATACAGTTAAAATCAACCACTGTTGAGACTGTTGCCTTGTACCTGAGCTTCACAGCAAGGTTTGTGCTTGAACCAGGACTTTTTACCATGTCTTACAGAGCACAAAACAATTTTAGAATAAAATCACTTGCCTGGAATATTTGGATACTCCAGGGCATTCTGGTCTGGAAATCTTGTAGGACACTCCCATATTCCTCAGGTATGCCAGGATAGTAGCAAGGATCCTGAAAAGGAAGTGAGTTACTACTAAAACTTCTATTTGAACAATCCAATTAAAAAAGCTAACAAACAAGATCAAACTCTTTATACAGAAAATTCCTTCATGACTCTCACAAGATAGAAAAGGTCTAAAATAACAATTTTAAAATACTGTAGAGTGTTGAGATTTCACTAAATATTAAAAAATATATTGGATTCAATAAATACACTTGTTTAAAGTAAGCAGCATAAAGCAGGGATAGTCATAAGAGTTTTGTTCTTGGGTCTGATCAAAATTGACACAGAATCACTTCTGGTAATAGTAAATTACCTAGTAATGGTAAATCAGATGAAAGAAGTCAAGGTAAAGGCAAAGAAAAAGGTAAAAGGAATACTTTTTTCTCGTAAGACCAGATTTAAGACAAAAATAAGTAAATTACACCTCCTCTCCCAGCCAACAACTCATACAAGGACGGTTGGTTTAACACTTTCAGTTGCTTTCCAACTCTTCTGTCTATGTTTTGAACTACAGGCAAAGACCTCATATATGCTCTCCTGGGAGCTTGGGAGCTCAGTACTGACATATTGTTGCAGTAATATTGCTCAATTTTTTTAATAGCTTAATGTCCAAGTTAAAGATACCTGAGCACCTAAAAGTTCAATGGGCATCTCTCCATCAATCCGTTTGGGAGTTAAGTGCTTATGTTTTTCTATAGAGCTAAACCCCAATGTTTAGCACATTGTACAAAATAGCAAGCATTAACAGACAGAAAAAAGAAAACCCAACAAAAGCAGATATGGAGAACAAATTTACCATTTTCTTCAATGACTGCAATACTTCCAGGAAAAATCTGTAGAAGAAACTGACTAGCAAAGTTTTCTTATAGTCTACTTTTTCACCACTGGCTGAGCCTGGAAGAGCAATTTCTTTAAGAACTAGCCTGCAAGCTTCATCCAACATTTGTTCATTCCAGTGTCTGTCAGGAAAAATAGTAGATACACTTAGACCAGGACTCAAAAAAATAACTACAAATTGCCATGACACATTTGTACCACAGACCACAGGCATAATCCTGCTCACAGTGAAGCCAAAATATTGATTCTAATGATTGTCTGCAATTTTGAAAACAGTGTGGGTCAACGTTGCTCACGGAAGTGAGGTTCCGTAAGTCAGTGGAACTGAGTGCTATGCCAGCCTTTTAAAAAGAAATAACTTAATGAGTAAAACCTATTATAGCTTTAAAGCAGGTTTAGCAGTTGCATGATCACTATTCTGCAGATACTGTCCTATATTTAATGAAAAGCAGATACTGATGCAAACTGTAGATGCTTGCAGGGGATCTGGTTAGTGCTGGATAGTTGTTACATTTTCTGAAAAGGCTGTCTCCTTGAGGTATCTCAACACAGTTAATTCTCCATAGTTACACAGCCTTAGATATCAAAATATTAATCTGTTAGAAGAAATTCAACCATGTAAAGCAGCAAAAAGTAATGAGTACTTGCACTAGTGAAAGTTACATTTAAATGGTAAAACAGTTCGAAGGGATTCCATTTAGATAAATGGCTTTATACTGCTTCAACTATTTGTAATTTTTTTTCCCTCCAAACCTTGGAAAGATGATACCAAGTGGGATGGAATGTCAGAGATTAATTTCAGAGATTATTAGGATCTTGTAGACGAGATATTGAAAAGGTTTAGGCTTGACTTGTGCTCCTAATTTTATTGGCCACATCTGAAGTTCTCAAACTTTCTATGTATGAGAGCTAAACTGAAGAACTCAAGAACACTGATACTAGGGGATTATCAAACCTACACATATATCATCACGTACCAATGCTTGGGTTCAGGCACACAATTTATTATGTGTATGTCATTCACCTATCTCACAGCTCTTATCTCTCTGCATACTTCACACTAGAGTAGCACCCACATGCAGACTCCAAACTATAACAAGCCTGAAAAGTCATCATTAAAGTTTGACCAGATCACTCACGTGAACATATGTGGCATCAGACAGGCAAGTGAAATCTTTCTGTACTATCATGCTCCAAGATAATACACCCAAACCCTCAGAGATACAGAGAAGGCAGAAAAATTGTACCTTCCGATAAGTGTCCAACAGGTTTGTTTTGCACTGGTTGTAGTCAAGACAGCACCTCCATAGAAAATGCTTAAATCCTTTATTATGTCTGTACCTTCTTTAAAAAGGACTCTCATCCCAGCATTGGTTATTGGGAGAGCATTTTCTCGTCTTGGTGCTTGTCGAAATGCAGAGACATACTCCCCCTGAGCAAGATCAGACAGAAGAGGGTAACCTGCAGACATACAGGTACCTGAAAGCGGAACCTGTTATTGCACTATGTGAAGCAAGAGAATAAAAAGCAAAGAGCACAAATTCAACTTCCTGAGCTTTCAAGACCAATACACTTCCTTCTGTAGACCTTTCAGTAGTTTTACCATTTTTGATTTTGTAGCAGCCAATACCTAGTCCTCCATCATCTACACAGGTCAGATGACCTAGGCATTTTCACGGTAGATAGCTGGAAGATAGGAATCTTTTGGAGTAGAGTTGCATCTATAACAATACCGAAAGCTTAGAGGCTTCAAAGTATTGCCAAACTTCAGTATGCAGATAATCTGACCCATAATCCTCTTATAAGATCCCATATCCACTCTTGGAAACACAATACCAGTTAAAGACTACTAACTAACTACTCAGTTCAGCAACACTTTCAGAAGTACCACAAACAGGTCCAATCTTACCACATTTTAAGAAAAATCCTCAAGAAATGACAATCTTTACCTGATTGCTGCTAACCATATCACAAGTGAGCAGCCTCTTTTGGCGAGGACTATGTGACAGTTTGTCTAAGACACCTTTCTGCAGGTGGTCTAGACAACTGCTATTGCCCTCATTATTTTAGGGTACACTTTTGTCTGAACATCACTCCTTATATATCACGAACTACCAGCAGAGGTGTGGTTTTTGGCTGAAACTGGGGGATAGTATGGTACTGATGGGATCAAATTATAAGGTATTTAGAAAGCGAGCTGTAATAGTGTTACTTTAAACACAGGGATTGTGCCTTCTCCTGCTCTTTATTTAGTGGTATTTAACTCTGCATAAAGTAAATCTACACAAACGATTAACTTACCTTCCTAGAATGGGGAATATGGACAGAGACTAAGATCTCTTCTGGTGTAACAGTATTGTTACCAACTCCATCTGCAAAAATATCACTTAAAGGAATCTGTCGCTTTCCTCCTAAGAAAAAAAATCGAAAATCCACAAACTTATGTACCATTGGGCAATTAACATACATCAGTATATTTTAATTAGCAATAAATACCTGCAGCTTTCCTGAGTGAATAATAACTGCAGTTGACATAACAAATTATCAATGGTATGCTCTCTAAATACAAATGACTGCTCCATCTTCCATAATATTGTAACATCAGAGTCCTAAAAAAGTGCCCAGAGATCAACCCCCATTCCATTATCCTCCCTTTTGATACTGCCACAGTGATCCCATCCTCATTCCTGTCAGTCTGTTCCAAGTCTCTGCAGCCGCTGTCATCACTAACTTTCCTTCTAAAACATAAAGAATGAGGAAGAAAACTGAATGGGATAGAACTGCTGCAAAAGCCATTCTATGACATACACTATTAAAGATGGGATTTTCAAAAGGGAAGAGGACAAAATTCTGCAAGGAGCCTAAATATGTAAGAGCCCTATGAAGACTTAAACCACATCTTTGCTATAATTAGGTTTGCCAATATTCCTTGCACAGTTAAGCTAGCAAGCCTAGCTTAACATGCAACATTTTAACACATATAATTGATTAATATATATTAATTAAACAAGCTCCAAATCTTGTTGGTCAGACTGCAAGTGTACCAGTAACACAACTGTCAAGTAACGTTGTTGTTCTGCAAGAACACAGAGGCATAAACATTGCACAGATGGAAATCCACAGTGATTCAGCAGTGTGGAATTCAACCACGTGTTTGACAGATGAAGTCAAAGTGTATTTTTCTCCTAGACTTCTTGTCTTTTGTATTTTGCACATGTTACCTAAGAGGTCCAATGCATTTTTAAATTTTTTTTTCTTATTACCTAAGAAACATTCTTAACACTCTGATAGGTATTTTTCCTCTCAATATCAAATTATGAAGGAAGAAATCATGGAAATCACACACCAGAAGATTTTTTTGTACCTGTTCCAAGAAATACTTAAATCTAAGAAATCTGAAACAACTCCTTAAAAAGATGTGTATTCTGGGATTTTAAGCAAAGCAGTATATAGCTGGAAATAGCAACATGCACTCTGTGTGGATCAAGGGCAAAAAGGACATAAGCTGTCTAGAAGGGAGAACAGAGAGCACGTGATTCCAGGCCATCAGACAGCTCACGTTTACTGCCAATGGTAAGGCACTGTACATGAAAAGGAGGGGGCAGAGGGGAGTATATATACAGTGATGGAAGGAAACTGAGGAAATGGGCATGAAAAAGGGTGCTGGGCTAGTGGCTCCTGTATTGGAACCTGTGAGTCACAGTTCTTCTCAGGCCCAGAGGCCTGTTTTAAAAACAGGGCAAAGATTCAATTACAGAAAAACACCTACCAGGGAGGTGAGGAGGTAGTATACAGCTGCTCAAATTGTGAGCACTTACAACTCACTGCCCACAGAAACACATGTGATCTGGTGTGTCTGAATGCTTACCCTTGACATAATCTTTGACATGCTCTTTGTTTGCAAATTGCTTCTCTTTCAGATGCGATCATGTATGAGAATGAGGAAATGGTTCCTTAACAAATGCTCACCTATTGTTATTTCTCCTCTTCCCACACAGTAAGACCCTGCACCTCTGGCACTACTATAGAGACAGCCTACGTGTACTTACCTCTTGAAGCCAGACTGAGCATACAGTTGCTGGCTGCCAGAATAGGATTCAAGTCAGAGGTTGATTTTCTAGTTATGATGTTTCCACCTAATGACTTGAAAAAAATAGAAATTTATGTCACCTTTCTCCATCACCTTCACATTTTTGCGTTAAATGACAATATAACATGCAGACTGCACACAAATTTATACATATTGAAAACTCAAAGCAGACGTAGTAATAGAAAATACACTGCTAAAACCAGAATTTAAAATGCACGTTTTACATGTGGCCAAGAGCAATTTCACATTTGTTACAATTTTTTAGAATTGTTATTGCAAGTAAGGCACAACATACAGCAACATTTCTTATCTGTTCTCCACCCAGAGTTCTTAATTGCTGCAAGACAGCACAGAAAACCTTTGTCTTCTCTTCAGGGAACTCTGAGATTGCATTTGTCAAGATGTCTTTCACTAGAGAGAGGCTGCAGGCAGCTCCCACAGTTAATCCTGTAACCAAAAGAAGATGAAAGTATAACATGAGCATTGCTTTATTGCCTGGGGTTTAAACTATTTTCAGGCTGTAGACCTAAGACCGATCATGTGGAATGCTGGCATATGTAGCAACAGGAGCCTTTGCACATTAAAGGGACCATGGCCTTTCATCTCATAAGACTGAGGCTAAAATTTCATGAAGGGCTGAAACTGAGCTAATAGTTCAACACTTCTACTGAAGGAAAAATCCCTTCTGTGCTTCCAGCTGCCCATTCCTACTGCTTCCCTTTCACTAACTTGGACTGAGTAAATGTTTAAGTGATGTTTCAGCCAAAGGTCAGTCAGCTTCAAATTGCTTTCAACAGCCTCTTCCAATCTTTAAATATTGCTTTCATCATAATCTGATCTTGCTGTGTATTTGTACATTCTAGTTATTCCCCTAAGGTATAGGTATGTAGTGTTCACAAAAAACCAAACAGTCCTAATACGGTACTAACAGACCTAATATGGTACTTTTCCCCCCACTATAAAGACAACCTATAACTATATGCATTTATTTGAGTAGTTACACATTCGGTTTTGGGTTTTTTAAGACTATACTTGATAATAATTTGAATACTAAAAATAGGTAAATAATCCTCTTCTATTCAAACTTATTCATAGGCTTTATTTATATATGAATATTTTGAATGAACAGTGGAATTCAATAAAAGATATAAAAAGTTTCATATAAAATTATAAATAAATTACTTTATTAATCAAGTACAGCAATACTAAAATCAAAGCATGTGTTTGCATTTAAATCTGATTAAAGAGAGGAAATACTATTTCTGGCTGACAAACTCAACTGCCTATCTCTTGTCTGAGAACTAGTAAGACTCACTTTCTCCTAGATAGATTTTATTTATAGATTAAAAGAAGCAGTAAATATTCCTCTGCTTCCTTTCAACTCCCAACCACCTTTCAGCTAAGAACAAACTAGTCATTGACTAGAACTGGATGCCTGATCTGAAATAAAAAAGATACTCTAAATGCAGTGACAGAGCTGTCAAATGCAGTTCACCACTTCAAAAAAGTGGCATCAGGCACAGCACAAGTAACTTTCATCAGATAAAGGGTTGGATTTTCCTGTAAGTTTGCAACTTTGGCAGCAAACTTGCACAATGTAATTTATATTTAATTTAGGCTATTATTGTAAGTTTAAATGTATTTCTAGTTGTTATTTCTAACTTCAACAGCATTTAATTAAAAACTAAAGCCTATTCTAACTTTGAATAAAAACTATAGATGCTTATCTTAAATACAAAAATTGAGATACAAAATTTTCAAGCTACAATAATAAATGCTGCTATGATTGAGAAGAAGATTATATAATGCGTATTATCTATGCCAGCTTAATCACAGTTTTCCAATGCAGACAAGCATGCAGTGTTGCTAACTCTCTGTGGTTCTGTATGGGTGTCTCTGCTATACAGCACAGCATGGTACAGAGATCACAAAGCCACTGCTGCATGACTTAGCACCAGAGCCAGTGCTACCGGACTATTTACCCTTGCACTACCGTGACTAATGGGGCCCACGATAATACTGCTGGTCAGTACTGCACTGCATCACAAAGACAAAACTCTGTATCATGCACTGGGATGGTGGCCACAGCCACCTTGACCTGAGAAGAACCAAGCATGCTCAGGAATGAGTTACAGAGCACTTCACACCTTCAGCACTATGGAATGTAAGAGCTTCCCTTAATGCAGAGGGATCTCCTATGTCTGAACAAAGTAAAGTCTACTGACCGTCATCTGTGTATTTCACCACATTCAGATCCGGGATCCTTGCAGGAGCAATAACAATTGGATGGAACACACCTTTAAATTTCATCTCAGGTCCTACCAGATAGGAACAGACTTAGATAAAAGACATCTTCCATAATGACAACTTCAGCATAGTGGAGAGTAAGTTTAAGGATGAAAAATGCAAAAATAAGGATAAACGTAGCCCCACCTCTCCCATGCACACAGAAACTAGAACAACAGGAACCATTCTGATTGTATACATACCGACACTGGTGTTCCCAACCACAAGAGGAGCTTTGGGGTGGGCGGCTTTCAGATCCAGTAATTCATCTAAGCTTACTGGCGAAATCCATGTCATTCGCTCTCCATGAAAAACCAGAGTTCTTTTTGGTTGATTTTCAGCCATTCTCTGATATGGATATACAACAGATTTAAATATTTTGATATACAGACAGGTGCAAGGTCTAACAGACACTAAACTGAGAGTCAAAAGAGGTTCTGAAACAACGGCAGTTCTACTTAATCCTTCAAAATTGGGCAGATACAGGACCTGTTACGCTGGCTTTCTGCACAGTGGTGAATTTCTAGACTTCATGGTTGAAACCTCTTTAATTAATTCCGACAGACTAATAAACAAGATTGATAATAAGTTGTCCCCAAGCAAAGAACGTAGGAATAGATCCTGCAATTGCTGGAAATTATTAGAAAAGTAATAAAAAATACTTAGGAAGGTGTTCGCACACTTAGCTTGTTAGGAGGTCACTGATGACACTTTACAGCATCCCTTTCTAGATCAAGCATGCATGTCGATGTCTTTCTGTGTTCTAGCATTGTTCGCTGTTCACTGGGAAATAGCTTGTAAACTACTGGTGGTACAAATACACCTTAAAGAACCCCTGTCCCACAGTTATCAACCTTTCTCCATAAGCAACCAGCTAGTTACAGAGAATTTGGCTTTGAATCTAGTGATCAACAACAACATAAAGCAAAGACCTTTTGTTTTTTGTAGGGCAAACACTTTGTCAATAATAAAAGGTGCTTGACACTTTCTGTTCCAGTGCCCTTATTCCAGCTGCTTGTATCTTTGCCACACCTGGATCACTGGGACTAAACACTCCCCAGTCTGGGTGGCTATGTAAGGCTGACATTTTGACAGAAAAGACAAACAAAATTATTAAGCCACAAAATAGGGAAATTGCATTGTTTTGCCAGCATTAAAGAGTGGCATCCAGTTTGCTGAGAAACATTTGTATCTTCAGGTGCTGCACTGAAAACAATGGTTAGGTTACTACTTTGTCATCTCACCTAATATATAACTCTGCAAATTCATTTTCCCAACATGATTTTTTTTTTGGTATGTGAATATTTGATAAACTCACTGGAAAAAAAAAAGTAATGCAATTTTGGATTTCTATTAAAACGTTAAGACATTTCTTTTAATGAATCACTGCAAAGTGAGGCATCAGGATGAGTTCTATACTACGGACTACTGAGCAGAAGACAGAGCTAAAGAATAGTCTATCAGCAGGAAACATTACCATTAGTTCTGGAGGAAATATAAGCTCCTGGGTAGGATCTAAGGGCTGGAATTCATCGGTTGAAAATAGACTGGTGGAAACCTTAATAAAAAAAGAAAATAAGCAAAGACCAAGAATTCTCTTTCATAATTAATTCCATTTAAAAAAAAATAAGCCAAACAAAAAACAAACCGTGAGGGTCCCACTGAAGTCAGTAGAAAATATTAATAATTCCGTTATCATCTGGATATGATGCTAAATTACCATGCTTCATGCCAAACTGCTGAGGTGAAGGAAGAGCTCATAATGGTTTCCCAAAGTTCACTGCTAACACAAATGATAGTGTAGAGGCAAGCAACTGAAAGACTAAATAAAGGCTTCCTACAGTCCTACTACAAGAAAGTACCTGGTTTCTTGCCAACCTACAGTTCTCAAAAAGCAAAAGTAGAACATCAGATATTGTTGAAAGAAATTGAGAACAAAGTCAAATAGTCATATGGATAAGAGGTTTCACGTAAGATTACAATCATAACTCTGATTTTTATGAGTGTAACAGTTCTTTGGATTCAAACCTTAGATTCCCAAGATATCAATGGTTACATTCAGATCATCACTAATCATTGATTTAAGACAGCTTCACATGCCTAACTTCTTGTATGATGATCACTGTATGTGTAGAGCTGAGGCTATTAATATTCCTGAACTTGAAAGAACTGCTCAAATCTCAGCTCTGGACATCCAAACTATCAGCCCCATCATATCATACTATCAGCCCCATCATATCATACTATCATACTATCAGCCCTCGTCATACAAATGTACAAAAATGGAGGATAAAAATGGCAGAGTATACTGCATTTACTCTAATTATAAAAAAATAAATTTGCAATATTCTTTCTACAAGCTTTATATTAAAGTAGGACAGGTAAAATACTTAAAACCCTACCTTTTCTTCCTTGTCAAACAAATAATCTTCCTGATCCAAACAACACTTTCCATTTGCTTTCCTTTGACAACAAAGAGATTCCTAAAGTAGGAATATATCCCATTAGTGAAATATTGCCTGGAATGGCAGTGAATTAAAGCCTGTTTAAGGTGATGAAAGCATCTATATCAAGTCTAGTAATAAGTTAAATTGGATGGATTATGTGTTCAAGAAGTGATATTCAAAAATAAAATAAAATCATTGTTCAAGTCCATAATACAAAATAATTCATACTATGTGAAATTCAGTTGGCCTTGTGAGAGTACACATAGATGGTCTGTATTGTTTTTTTTACCCATTGTTCAATCCCCCATTTCTTTCACTGTAGGTTTTTGACATGTTGCATTACATGATAATTACTATGAACATTGACCCAAATTCTGCTTGTATTTATGCCAATACTGACTGACAGAAAAACACTGGAGTTACTTCAGATTACTTTGCATAATCCAAGATAGACACCAACTTGATTTGTGTTAATTTTTGTAATGGGTTAGGCCACTATACACCTTACTTTGACCTACATCTCTTAACAGAGGAAAGAAGTGATCTTAACAAAAATCTTGATGGTTTGTGTTCATGTGTACATACATGCTAACGGGCACAATCCAGTATTCCTATCATTACTACTTACCTTACAGAAGGTTTTACATGCGTCTAGAATTGGCCTATATCCAGTACAGCGGCACAAGTTCCCTGAAAAAAGAAAAAGCTTTCTTCTAAAGCATGTGGCTCAAAAACATCTTTCTATGATTTATAATCTTATGCTTTTGAAGATGAGAAGTGTTAGCTCTCCCAAAGACAAAAAGTCCACATGACAAGACTTAGGACCCTGTAGCTCCTGAGAAAAAAGGCCATTGTTTCAAGTGGAGTATGAAATACTTGGGAGCTACTCAACAAGGAATGCTGACTACAACTTAGTATGCAGGAGAATAATGGATTGTACAATACTCTTCACGCACTTGGAATGTTTTTCTCCTTCCCCCGACTTACTTCTGGCATAGTAACAGGAAATGCCTCTGGCTCCACTGGGACTCTAGAGCACAACAGAAGGCTATTTTACCTATAATAAATGCTCACACTTTCCCTTAGTGAAGATGGTCTGTATCTCTCTATCTTATTTATCTAGTTTTTTCTACCACAAAGGTGCTCTCCTGTGAGACTTATGACAATGTCAATTCCAGATACAATAGCGTTTCAGAGACCTTCAGATGCAGCTACTTCTCCAATATGACATAATTTTTGCACATATGATTTAAAGCACTTCTAAAGATATATATATACATATATATATATCTTACATATATAGGGGTGTGTGTATGTTTTGAACACCCATGCCTGAAACAATCCACAACTCCATGCTTCATTTTCCAGGAGAAAAGAATGACAGGATATACAAGGTCTGTATCCAGCAGCAAATCTGCTGGGAAGCACAGTTTGTATAGAGGATGAACATGCACACATGTGTACTCACACAGACATGCACTCACATACACAAATTATCTAATGAAAATGGTTCAAGAACATACCCACAAATTAAAGAGTATCAATATTTACCAGCCAGAGCTGCCATCATCTGCTCTGAAGTTGGTTCTGGGTGGTTTCTTAGCAAAGTGTATATAGACATCACCATTCCAGGGGTGCAGAAACCACACTGAGAGCCATGGCACTTGGCCAGCCTTTCCTGAAATTAAATACCACAAACAGCATTGCTTCCAGTGTGTATCACCATTCTAAGAAACTCCTAAATAGAGAAGGCACCATACCAAATGCAGTCTTCCTAGTAAATCAGACTTTTAAAGAAAAACAATTTAATCAATCTCAAATAATTATTTTAGATGTGATTTCCAGGCACATATTACTAAGGAAGCTAATTAACTTTCAGTGGACTTCTGGTTTGTTTGCATTTGTACTAAAACATTAACTAAAGGGGCATTGTCCAAGATGTGCATTAGCCCAAACAGAGCACAGCCTGATCCACCCCTACAATTCTTACAAACCACCTCTTTGATCAGGCTGTCAGCATTAAATCCATCGCAAGCCATATCTCATCAGCCTTGATCAACAGGCCACCAGAAACTTGTGCTGTCTGCTGTTATCATTTAGCAGGGAGAATAATCATCATATGCAATTCCCATGCCCTGAAACCACTGCCACTCAAGCCAGCCCACACAAAAGAAGGAATCAGTCATCCTCTTACAGAGTGATACTATACTCTTACCTGCACTGGATGAACCCTGGTTTTTGTACTTCCAACACCTTCCACTGTGGTGACTGCTGCGCCATATAAGGAGCAAATGGGAAGCAAACATGCATTTGCTGAATAATGTCTTTGGAACGTAAAGGAGAATAAAGAACATGAATGTTACTTTGCAGTCAGTCATAGGCATAGTTTATACTTACAAAGCAGTCACTATCATTATTTGGAATGAAAAGCCAATAAGCTTTATCGAAGGGATCAATTACTATCTGTGCCTCTTATCTCCAGTATAAAAACTGTTATCTATGAGGACAGCTCTGTAGAATTATATCTTCCTTAATACTTCAGTTTTTCCTAATTGCCCTCTTGTCTCTCCTGCCCACAAGCAACCTAGCAAGTGTGTTTTGGAGGAAGAAGATGGGGAAGATCAGGGTAGTCCTGTGATGGAAGTAAAGATTTACTGCTGCAAATTTGTTACAAAACTTCAGACCCAAAGAAAATTCTGAAGTAATATATAATTCTTCAAAACCTTTTATCATTAGCAATAGAATGTTTTGCTTTATTATAGGTCAAATGTTTCAAGTGTCATTCTGACTGTTTTAATTCTTAAAATAACAACTTTAAAATATTTTCATTTGCATTGCATTCCAACATAATGTAATTGTCAAAAGGAACTCCTGGCACATTTTGACTTTTTCCCCACCTAAAAAAAATTTCAATTAACAAAGACATATGACCGTTTGACAATTTGACTAGAGTTTTCTCAATTTAAAAAGTAATTTATTCGAGTTTTCAGATGCATTGAAACTCTGGTTTTGAGTTTTTGTGGGTGGGGTGTAGGGAGGGAGTTCAGTATTAAAGAGCTGGTAAGACTCAAACTCCTGCCTGCCCTATCTTCCCATCAGTCACATGACAGAGCTGCAGGTAGGAGCCACATTCCAGTGGCCTATACAAAGAGTGTTAAATATATGCCTCCTACACAGAAAACTCTTCACAATAGCTATCAGCATATATAGGCAAGCTAAACATTTGAGCATGGTATTTCAGCACATTTACATAATGAACAGTTATTTTTTACAACATTCTCTTTTGGATTAAAGTGACCCTTCCTTTGGATTCTTTTACTATTAAGCACAGACTTTACAACTTTGTTTTTACAGTTTCATATCTGGAAATGGTATCTACAGTCATAAAATTCTGTGTGGTATTCAAAATTTTCTGTTAAGGATACTGTATCTTCTTTGAAGTTGGCTCATAAGTTGATATCATCACCGTGCAGGCACCACAGCCACCTCCTCCACAGCCATACTTAGTTCCTGTTAAATGGACTGAAAATGCTGTCATTAGGGAAAAAAATAAATGAATCAGGTTTCCTTTTGGTCTTTATTCTGCTCAAAAAGCTTGAGGCCACCTGTATTGGATTTGCATGACAAGGTTACTGGAAGATGCTAAAGTTCCCAACACTCACTCATGCAATTATTTCATATTATAAAGAGAACAGTGGGAATAAGCTTGTGGGGCAGCAGATTTTGGAAAACTGCTAACAACAGTTGAGAGCAGACACACAGTCAGGCTTCTGAAATGGTGAAAAGAGAGGAAAAGATCAGAGCAAGTGGTGCACAATTTTAGCAACCTAAAATGCCACTGAACAGCAGACTGAAACAAGATGGGGGAAAGAGCCTTGTTTGCAAAGACAAAACTGGCAGGGTGAGAGCTCTGGCTCTCCCAGTATCTGTTGTTTACTTTTTTTTCCTGTTTTAGAGACATCCTTTTTCATACTTTCATTACTTACTACTAGGCCTGGGGTTTGATTTTAGAAATGTTTAGGGGAGAGAGGAGGTACACATAAACATCATGCCTCATGGCGTAACTGTTTAGGACACTAATCTAAAAATACAGCAGTTGGCTGGAGACCATCTGGCTTAAGTAAGACATTTAATATTGTTATTTTATTTAAGGGAGTCCAGACTTCCTTAACCTGGTAAGTAATGGCAATTCTAATTTCTGAGAATTTTGCTTGAATAAAGCTTTCAAATGAGTGACTAAAGGGAACAGACAAGAAAAGGATACGTCTCTTTCGCAGATAAGACAACAGCATTTCTTCAGGATCAGCATTTTTCTCTATTATCTGCAGTAAGAAATTAAAAACAAACAACAAAAAAAATCAGAAGCAAAAACTTTTAAAAATTCAGGACACAGACTACATTCCCAAAAAAGCTAGAAGAGACTCTTTCTCCAGTTCCCTCTCACAGAACTAGACTAATTGCGAAAGACCCCAGGAGAGTTTGGGCTCCCTCTGGAAATTTCTTTTCCGATATTTTTCCAGGAAAAAAAATGGCAGGGCACCTTGCAACTGCTAAAACTGCTGCTCAGTGAAAGGTCATTCTGAGAGACTTTACTTTCAATGACACTAGAAATAAAAACACAGCAGTACTTTGCTACAATAGAGGCAGCACAGCATAAAGAATTCATTTGCAGATTTTAGGTTCCCTGGCACTTTAACTCACTGGGATGAACATGAGAGGAAATCTGTAAGACTATCAGCAAGAATCACTCTTCTTCCAGCTTTATTTATATAAACTTTCACTTGCCTCAGTAGATTACCAACAGAGAGCAATAGAAATGTCTACGTTCTTGAGTATTTCTTATTCTGTTGCTTAGAATCAGCTAATTCCTCACAGTTGCATTCAATCAACAACCAATTTAATTTTCCTCTTGCAGTATTATCTCTGTTGGCAAATAATCTTTATTTTTGCACCTGAGTCTTGCTTTCTGTTGTGCCCCATAACATCTCTTCTGATACCATCAAAGACATGAAGCCAGGCACGTACAAATGAAAAACTAGTTTGCTCACCAACCAAATTTGATACCCAACTGAAAGTCCATTTCACTGACACATCTTTCCCCTCCTTCCCACCCCCCAAATGCAGCCAAACTAGCTAAAACAGGATGCTGTAATCACGTTTGCCCTCCTCTGCTGCTTCTCCCTTTTAATAGCCCTTGCTGTATGCAGAAAAGTGTTAGCTAGCTGAAGTAATACTTGGAGGCTGATTCGCTTTTCACCCAGCAAGGAGAGGATAGGACAGAATGCTGCTGGACGCTTGTGTGATAATCCTGTCTTGTGAGGGAGAAGTCTGAGAAAACCAAATCTGTGCCCACAGCCGTCGGGGCTACTTCTGGAACAGCAGCCCCTCTGTCTCCACACTCTTCCAGGCAACACTTACCTTCCTCCCATTCACATAGAAAATGAGATCCTCAGCCCCCGCCGCCCCTTGCAAAGACATCGTACCCCAGTCCCGGAACCAGCAGTGGCAGGAAATCCCGGGCAGCTGCAGCAACTGGAGAGCCCTTGGCCGGCCGGGGCGGGGCCCCGCCGCAGCGGGGCGGTCGCTGCGGCAGCGGGAGGGCAGACCGGGGAGCTCGTCGGGGCATCCGCGCAGGGCGCTGCGGAGCGGCGCGCTCCGCCGTCAGAAGCTGAGCTGCGGCGCCCCCAGAAGTTAGAAGGCAGCAGTTCCTAACTGTTCAGAGCTAACACGATAATTTAGTTGCTGGATCCAGGGAAGGTATGTTCACACGCTAAGGCATACCTCACGCTTCGCAAAGAATGTAAATGTTCCTGCAGAGCAAAATGGCAACATTAGCAAACCTGAGCTGTTGTTACGTTCTAACAATAACATCTCCAGCGGTAATTTTAAACTGTGATAAAAGCCAGCCATGCAGTGATCATGAGCCCAATGGGAACTCTGCATGAATTTGCACTTTAAAAACAATTGTAGTAACTTCCAGATATTACAAGCATTTGTAAGGGCTAGTTGTCTATAGAATCATAAATATTTTCCTCTGTTTCATCTAAATACATAGTATTATTTTTCCTGCAAATATAAAGCCTATCAAAATCTTTATTAGTGGTAAACTAAAATATTAAATTTATTTAAAAAGTTGAATCAATGTGAGAAAAAGCAACTCTGAAGCTACAAAAAGAAATTCAAATTACCTAATCCTCAGCAAAAGAACCTTAATCCCTGTGACAGCTACAAATTAATTTTTATCTCAAATACCATTAGCTGTTTTTTACATCTTTTTCCTGGCAAGAGCTTCTAATATATCAACTGATCTGGTAAAACGAGCACATTTAGTGAAGATTCAACAGGCAACGTAACATTTTTAATGAGGTACCTTAAAGGAGCAACCATGATAATTTTGCAGAACAGGAGCTGCATTCTAGACAGTAACAAAGTAAATTTTCTCAGTGCATAGAACATCAGTTTGAACAACAAAAATAGTAAGGACGGAAAACAACTAGAAAAGAAGGGCAATAATCACAATGTGATTTCTGAGTTACTTTAAGTAATTTATGTGCATCTTCAGATTGTTTTCTTCATGCTTTGGTACTTTGAAAGATATCTATACTAAAAGGAACATAAGAAACTAAGGCATAAAGCCCTAGGCCTTATACTTTTAACACTGTAGCAGTCCAGTTACAGTCTACTTATATGTAGAAGGGGCACATTTGAAAGCTCTGTCAAGCTATACATCCTGATATGTATGACTCATTTTTCTGTCAATATAACAGAGATGACACTGGCAACTCACAGGATGAGGATGTACGTTCCCCTCCTTGAACTTCAAGAGATTCCTCCTGGTCCATTTCTCCGGCCTGTCCAGGTCCCTCTGAGCAGCAGATAACCATCCAGTTTATCAGCCACTCCACCCAGTTTTGCATTAACTGCAAATTTATGCAGGCTGCACACTATCCCATTATACAGGTCATTGATGATGGTGTTACACAGTACTGGCCCCACTATGAAACCCTAGGGAGTTCTAGTACTCTGCCTCCCACTGGAATATATGCCAATAATCATAACCCTCTGGCCAGTTTTCAACCCGTTTCACTGTCACTTAACTAAAACATAACAGCTTATCTGTGGGATGTTATCAGAGATAATGTAAAAAGCCTTACTAAAGCAGAGATAACATCTCATGCTCTTCCTTCTGTCACCAAGCCAGCTGTCTCACTGCAGAAGTCTGTCAGGTTAATAAAACATGACTTCCCCTTTGTAAATCAATGCTGACTACTGCCAATCACCTTCTTGTCTTTACACATGCATAGAAACAGTTTCCAGTACTATTTTCTCCGTCACCTTTCCAGGTTATGATCTAAGTTACAATGGAAGCTACAATGAAGTACAAAGAGCACAGTTTGGTTTGGTATTTTCAAGAATATATTACAAATTTAAGAGTATCAGTTACATCCCTTAAAAACAGTATCAGACCAAAGGTCCAGCTAACCAAAGAACTGGTCTCTGAAGGTTTCAATAATGAATGCCCTTGCAAAAAGTATACCATTTGGGCAAGTTCATAGTAAGGCTTCTCCAGAACATTCTTCCAGCCTTCAACAATTTGCAATTCAGAGATATCCTGTACCAGAAATGGTGTTTCTAGGACTTCCTCATAGATTTTTCTTCCATTAAGTTGATCAAATTTTAAGCCTATGTAAACCAGTAATATCTACTTCTGAAGCGAGCATAACAGTATGCTGTGTGAACTACCTTCTATAACCAAAATAATTTAACTTATTTGTATCCCATTAACAATCACCTGAAAAATGAACCTGAACCTTATCCAGCATAATCTGTATAAGCTGTGTGGGCTGTGACCTACAGCCTGCAGCAGGTAGCATCTACGATTCAGATAATGCCAGAAAACTGTTTGTCAGCTGACAGTGCATTAAGAAGGGCAGATGCAACTCATACAAATCCACAGGGGAAGCACTACAAGACCTGACAGTTGAGTGGTATGATGCAGTTGTACTATTTGTCACACTAGCACTCCCTCAACTGGAAACATGAGGTGTTGCTTTCACTGGATCCTATTTACTATTGATTTTCTATTGCAGTATTGCACCACTACTCTCTTTCTGGCTGCCTCTGACACATACTCTGGACACTAGACTTCTCTCTACTATTCTTCATTCAGATTTCAAGATAATTCTGTCAAATCCAAGTCAACTATTAAAAAAAAAAAAAAGAAGAAAGAGAGACTGACTCCATCTAGTTCAGTAGATTTATTAAAATTTGGGATGTCTGTGTCTGTTCCAACCAGCACTGAGAAATTATTCTACTCATGCCAAATACGAGCAACTCACATTAAAATTCCCAAAGATGATTTATTTTTAATTCTCATGAAAACGTGTACTTTTCTTAAAATTAAGAAATGCTGCAAACCCTCTGAATGGATTATAAATTACTGACAAGAAATGTAAAACATGAGTGGAGCCTAACCTGTATTTTCTTTCCTCAGTAAAGAATTCTGTGTCACTTATGCAGGTGCTTTTTTCCAGGAAATTCCACTTTGGAAAACCTTTACTAATCAAAGAACAATAAACACTCTATACTGCTACACATGTATCTATTTAAAAAAATAACAACACCACACAAAAAAAAGATTGTACCCATTTTAGAAGTATTGTTCATAAAGGCAATTCTCTTGTCTTCTTCAAATGAATTTTGATTTACTTTTAAAGCTTCTTTTGTTTTTTACTTTATAGACTGGGGAATCCAGAAATTGTGTATCTGTAAACTGATCCCCACGCCTTAATTTGCTGTAAACAAAAGAAATAAAAGACATAATGTGTGAACAACACCAACAACCTATGTAACTGTAATTATACTAACTATGCAATTAAAATAACAATTCCAAACAGTAAATTCCCTCAATGAAATCTTGATACTATAGGAATTTATGTAAAATAAATATATCTGACATAGTAAGGCACTGCTGTTTTCTAAGATAATGCTCAAAGTAGTAGCCTTTTTATGTGGCCTGTGTCTTATTAACATGTGAGTTATCATAACATTCCTGTAAGACTAACTAAAAAAATTATTTAAACCATAAACTTAACAGCATCTACCCAGGACCATATAGTTGAAAATAAAATATAAAGAGGAGACAATAATCTAAAATCTTGAGTGACATCTGCATTTCTCCTGTTATTAGTTACTGTCTAATACTGGTGAAAGAGGAGAATGTGCCCATATCCTAATATTGCAGTTGTTTAGCATTCAATTCAATTAATAGAAGAAAAATGTAACTCTATAATCACTTTGCATTTCTTTTACAAACTACCTGGCATAAATACTTGTGAAAAGCCAGTGGTAAAGTGAAAAGACACTTCCTATATTACTTTTAGTTCCTATTTGTCCTTGGTGTCATTGCTTCAATTAATTGCTTACTTACAGAGAGGTAAATAAAAATATTTGGAGGGTGTATGAGAACATTTTGATAATTTTTTTCACTTTCTGGATATTTTTTCTTCTGAGTTCCTTTGTCATAAAGTAAGTTGTTATAATCATTTCACTCTCAACACTATTATGAGGAAATCTTGATACTGTCTTTACTTCATGAGCATGCAAGTGACTAATATACACACAACAGCATAATTTTTCCTTAAATTAATATTATACTTAAAATCCCCACCACGCAAAAAAAGGTCAATGAACTTTACAACAAAAAAAATTCTCAGAGTATTTTCAGAAGTCTGGAAAATACCAAGTCCATATAAATGGACTTATATGTCCACTGGGGTTTAGATCTATTCACCTAAGTGCAAAAATACCAGTTGGCTTTAAAATCCTTTAAAATTTTAATAGTTACTGCACAATTTATATCTTGTCTTTTAACAATCTCAGAAATCCTGTGCCACTAAATTTGCCAAGAGCACCAGGGGGAAACAAGTAATTATCAAATTAATATATTCTAAACTCAAGCAATTTATTACATCAGATACATCTAGTTAAAGGAAAATCACTGAATTATATAATATTAGTGCATAAATTATCTTGCCACTTGACAATATTACAGGGACATAATTATCATATGTTTACATTTATTATTATCCACCTCTACAGGGGTTTGTATCACAAAAACCATTAAGAATTCACCCTTATTCACTACTAGTATAAAATGTGATATTATAAACTGTATTTAAATTTTGAGACATGAATACTGTTGGTGTCCTACTTTGGCACTTGGAAATCCCACCACACTGAAAGGAAATGTTTTATATCAACACGGAAGTATCTTAGTGAAACACATTTATGAAAGAAATAGTTCAACTATTTATTTGGAGGGTTTAATAGCAGCAAAACTTAACTGGGATAGCTATATACTCAAAAATACTAAACAAAAGCCCGAAAATATGTATACCTACCTGTGTAGACTGGGTTCTTTGTAGGAAATATTGACTCTTCTTCGTGTAGATGGTGCTGCTGAGTTTTCTTCTAATGTTTTGGGGGATTTAGATAAGGAAGAGTGTATACTAGTATTTGTCAGATCTTGCAAAGTCTTTCTGCCTGTGAATACAGTAGTTTATATGCCTTATTTTGATTACAGGATTACAGTTAAAAAAAAAATCAAGTTGCACACAGCTCCTGATTTTGAATGCAGAGGGAAGGCATGTATGCATAATCTGAAGATTCAACCTGTACAAGAGTTCTAGAGAACTAGGCCTGCTCTTTGAGCATATGTACATAAAGTGAGCATAGCAAGGTCAGCCTCCTTATCTTCAAAACTGTATACTACCAAACGATTTACAGTGCCTCACAGTTTGAACAACTGAACATGCCAAGAGGAATATTCCATAAAGAAGTAACCAGCCATGGCAGAAGTACTACTTGGATCAGCTTTCTGTAATCCTTGAAGACCAATTCAGAATGTCAGACCAAACAATCAATACTTTATGGGGAGATAAATATTTTGATAACTTGGGAGCAATATTGAAATTATTATTTAGCCCACATTTCAAAACATTCTAAACTGTTTACAGATCACAGTCTCTCTGAAAAGCACTAAAATTTGATGCAGACACCAAACCAAGATGAAATAAATAGTCTTAATTAGTATTCCTTAAAAGTTCTTCCAAGAGTGTACACTCCTCACTGATAGGGGTCAAGTTTTAGATTTACTACATCCAGATGAGAATATGCAGTTTTTCAAAATTCTCTGACCTTCACTTCTTGAGTTTGAACACTTTACTTTAAATCCTCTGTGGCAGCAAATGGATGCTGTTGATCTCATAGAGGAAATTCATACACATACGGGATAAATTATGTTTTTGTTCTGCCTGTCTTGAGATTAATAAATTAAATTACTGTGTATTTACATACCCGTCTAAAAAGTGACATTTTCTTTATTATAGCATCTGAATGCTGTCTACACTCTAGGATACATACTCTTAACTGATGGTCAAACTGATAGTGCTAAACTACTATTTCCCTGTAGTAGAATTCTGTGCTGAGATTGAGTAAAATATCTCAGTGGGTAAAGCTGAATGTTTTATCAATAGTCTTCTGAAATGTGTTAAGCAAAGACAAAGTCAGAGGTTCTTTGCTGGATTTCTGCTAACTTTACTTCTAACTATGAGACACATATTCACGTGACTTTGGGGTGCTTGCACAAAGTCCCTCCTGATTTATGAAGGCAAACGAAAAATCATTGTCTTTTGAAGGAGCTCAATAAGGAAGAGCAATGGTCATTTAGTTTAAATGAGGTGTCTCTCTGATCATGAAAAAGTTCCTAAGTCTGGCTGTTTCACAAATCAATCTTGATTTGTACTAGCTTTAAAGTGAAAGTCAACTGTTCTGAGTTTTTCCTAAAGCTTAAGTTTAAAGCAGGTCAGCTTTTTAGGTAGCAAGAATTCTGAGACATATATGAGTGCATTTAGGAAAACTGGACGCCTTTGAGCATCAATATTTATGTTCACATAGATCTAACTGTATAGAGACTGCCATTACAGGAGACTTTCAATGCATATTTCTAAGTGCAGCTCAAAGTAGTCCAGAAGAGCTGACATAATCAGAAAGGATGGCATTTCCTTGCTTTCTTTTAATTCAAGAAAAGGATTTGGATGTAGGATGAAAAATGAACTGGTTTTTGAACCATACTTTACACAGATAAAGACCAAATGATAAGCTTGCTTTTTATATCAGTAGTCTTTCATACTGCTGATCACACAGGTTTACTAATTTATCATTAAAGTTAGTAGAATTATAGGATCCTTTTTCTACCTCCCAAAGAAGGAATTCAAGATGAGAATATGCAACTGCAAATTACCAGGACTAATACCTCACACATTGGCCCAATTCTGCCAGTATTCCCATTCTGTGGCCATGCAAAGTAACGCATCCTTGCATTCAAATGAAGCCAAGCTAGTATTTGCTTGACAGTTTGGGATTCAAACTACCCATCTGAGCTAGGAGACTGTCTAGGTGCTGGGACATTCTCAGAGACAATGAAGTAAACAGGAACTTGTGGAGAATAAACATGTTCACAAAACAGATAGGAAACCTCAAAGCTACATTTTACAGCAGAGTTAAGCTCTAGCATGGACAGGTTAGTTATCTATTCCTTTAGCTCCTTTGCAGTAATTTCATCGTCTGATAGAAGAATCTAAACATATCTTCCAGACTACATTAAAATTTTATTTTTTTTCTTAACTTAGTATTTCTTAAGAAAGAGGTTGCCACATGAAAGTATGTTCATAGGTAAGCTGTAGAAAAAACCTGCTCTAAGTACGTGTTTTAGATCTCAAAATTCCTGTTGAATTACAGTGTTTCTAAAGAAATACAAATTGAATTTTTAAGTCCAGCTATGTCCTCCATTTATGAAGGGAACAGTGTAGTTCACTCTTCTTTCCCTTGTATAAAGCTTTCTTGTCCCCAGCTTTCATAATTCTATCACATTATCAAATACAGGCTCCAACCACAATTGCTCCTCAAGAGTGTGGACTACTTACATCTCCCAAACTACACGTCATCTTGGAATACACTGAAAAGTAACAAGGATATTAGACACCACAATTAAAAATTACATTGTGACTGACATATGATATAGAATATGGTTAGTTTTAGTGATTTTCAGTCCTACCTTTCTCCACTCATGTTTTATCCACTCTAAGCAAACAGTAAGAGTAGGATAGTACTAAGAGAAGATAACTTACCACTATTTCAAGCACTACCCAATACAAAATGCCATTTTTTTCGCCCATGCACTTACCACGATGCCGTGTCAAAGTCTTTTTGTAAGCCTCTTTAGAAACATGGTCCAGTTTCTGTTCTGCTTTTCCAGCAACTGGTGCTTTATTAGGAGAATTTTCCACACACAGTTCAGAGTTTTTCCATGTAGGTAAGTTTACAGAAACACTGCGGTTATCAAGAGCGGGGTGCTCCACATTGGAAAGACCTTCCAGGAAAATGCTATCTGTTTTTAATGGCATGTTCTTAGAACATTTGACAGATGAGCGTTTCAAAAATTCTGATTTTTGAACTGCAGACTTTAAGATGCTCAAAGAGGAATCTATCTCATGAGGGACTTCCTGGTCATCCAAAACATTCTGCTCCCCCTCATCAATATGCCCAAAATAATTTTTTTCTGGTCTGGTCTCAGTAACATCAGAACTAAACCTCTGTTTGCGCTTTACCTGATTATCAGGAAAATTACTAATGTGAGGGCTTTCTTGTGCCACTGATGAGGATTCTACTTTCTTTAACCCATCAGTATCATCATTGACTTGTTCTTTAACCTGTGGTCTATTTACACCATTCTGAGTAACTAAAGCTATGTGCTGCAGCTGAATTTCAGTTACTCTGTCTTCATGAACAGCCTCTGCATGCAATGCATCCTTATTTTTTAATTCTTCACTTTTACAAAGTGAGAACTGTGTAAGATTTTCTTTTGGTATTATATATGCTTTCCGGCCAGCCTTTGCCAATGAACATTTTAATCTGCCTGGTGAAAAATGGCTACTCTTTTGGTCTGCGCTCTGAGTAGTTTTATGAATGCTGTCATTTTCAGTTTCTCCACTTTGCCTGTAACTACTTTTTTTGGTGTATTTTCTCTTTGTAACATTCTTCTGGTCTTGTTTTGTCTTGCAATCCTGTTGGTGCATCTCAGCCTGAGACTTTTTTGAAATATATTCTCCACACTGCCCATTTTCCTTTCTACAGTATTTGGCTGTGTTAATTTTAGAAGGGTTTTGAAAAGTTTTCCTGTTTATTTTCTGTTTCTGATTTGTATGCAGGAAGTCCCAATGCATAGGCAATACATTAGTGTTATCCTGCAATGGTAAACTTTCAGCACAATAAACTTCTGGTGGGATCTTCTTGATAGATGAGTTTGAATCTGCTTTTTGTGTTTTGCTTTCCATATCTTCAGAAGTTTCTGAGAACATTTCTTTACTTATCTCCTGTTTTCTTGGACTCATCATGTTAACCTGGTATGTCCTCCCAGAATCTTTATGTGTTTTGGTTTTTAGACAATTTTGTGCTTGATAATATTTTCTGGTATTTTGCAAGCTCTGATGCTCTGCAGAATTTCCTGCAGGTAGCTGTTCTGTCTGACTCTGGAAAAGTTGAGTTTGTGAGTCAGTAGCTTTTGAAACTTCACTATTATCAGCCCTAGTGTTCCTTTCTTCAGTATACAAATTTGAACTTACTTCAGCCTTGCTTTTAATTTTCTCTTTATCCTTCTTAGAATATTTCACTTTTCGGAAATTTGGTATTTTGTCAGAATTGGCATTACTATTTTTATTTGTGTGTAGTTTGTCTTTCGCTGTAACTGTGAGTAGCTCACCTGCATCACTGGCGGTCAACTCCATATCAGCATCATAAAGAGTTTCTTCGGGTTTCATCTTGTCAGTAAAAAGCAGCTTCTTAAAATCTATCTCACTTTCACTGCAAAATTCCAGAGGTGAAGGAATAATGCGAGACAAGTCACTTGAACTTTCCTGCAAATTGATGTCATTGGTGTTGCTGCTGTCGATGCCATGAGGCAGATTATTTGGGCTATATTTTTTATCAAAATCCTTTGTATTAGGTTGAGTTTTTGACTTAGGAAGTACTGCATGTTTCTTTCGTTCAGTCACACTTCCACAGAATGGCAATAAACTATCACACTGTTTTGTAAACTCCTCAGACTGTGTATTTTTGACATGACTTGGGAAATCACTATCGCAAGTTAGTTCTGTGCATAATCGGTTTTCTGCAAAGAGAAAAATTTCAGCAACTTGGAGAAAGAAAGAATATGCTTATCAGAGTAAGGCAGACTACTGAAAGTTGGACCAGAGCATGGAAAATGACATACTGCATATTCTGTGGTTGGTCCTTAAAAATTTAATTAACTAGAACTCATTTTGCATTTTACCAAAGTTGGACTTTAGAAATTGTGTAGAAGTAAAAATATTTTTTTCTGTAACTACTTCAGTTATTATTTGGTTATTTTATCAAATGGAACAAATCCATTCTGTTCTGATTAATTTTGTTACATTTCTGCTGTGTTATTTCAATGAACATTATTCTACAAGTGATTGTCAGGACACATGTCTGGGCATTCTATTTTTTGTAAGTTTCTCAAGTAATGGGTTATTAAATACTACTTCTCAGATAGCTCTGAAAAATAAATCACTTGTACAAAACCACATCACACCTTTTAACAATGTATTTCTGTCAGTGGTTGTTTCCACTGGGTCATTTTCAATTAACTTTTGATTATTCATACCAGAATGGAATGTCAATGCAAACTTGACTTGATCTGAATGCATTTCCTTTGATGAAAGAGTGTTACATTTAGCCTTTCTGTGTGTGAAATACCAAATTCTTCTATCTCGCTGTTTCACATACCTGTTGTGATTAAAGGAAGCTTCACTGGCAGTTCCTCAGATCTGAAAAGAGGAAATGTTACTGTGAAGATTTTTATTAAATTTTATGCCATAGCATTTAGTTGTTTAAAACATTCCCTTAATAACGTACAAACCAGAAAACAAGAACCCAAGTATGAAATCTGGTTCAATCTTAAGGGCAAATATATTTTTCGTGATACAGATTCCTGCTTTGTGCTGCTGAGATCCCATGAAGAAAGCAGTAATTTATTCAAATGCTCTCTATATCCATTCTAAGGTGCAAATAGATAAATTTCTGATATTAGATGGGTAGGACAATCTGCAAAGATTAGTTGAAAAAAAAAAATCCACAGACACTTATCAACTTATGCATTTAATATAACCACCTACCTAGCTGACTGACATGTACTCTTAAACTGGTCATCAGAAGAGCTACTTGGATCAGCAGACAGAGGTAGGAAACTCTGAAGATTCTTTCAAAAGACCAGTGGAGAAGTAGAAACAGTCAAATATTCTCTTATGTTTAAGTATCAGTCACAGGAAAAATTAATGAATGGGCAAAACCGCAGAAGTATTGATAAAAGGCGCATGATATTCAAACACACACAATTTTAAAGAAAAATACTTTGTTACAAAATTTATCAAAATCTGTAATCTATCTGTATCCCAAAGCAATGTGCAGACTTTTAAAACATTGATATAACTAATGTAAAGTGCATTATACATATAGAAACATAAAGCAACACCAAGCAACTGTTTAGAACAGACAGGAAAAAATATATTTAAAAAAAAACCCCACAACTGTAATTTTTCCATGACACAAAGACTAACATGGACTATGTTTTCTGGTAAAGTTTCCAAATATTTATCGCAGAACTAAGCAAGGAAGGCAAACAGGTCACTCATTGGTGAAGAACATCACATACTGAAGTACTATGCTTTTTGTTTTTAACCACGTGACTTCTTCTGGGATGATATTTAACTTTCAGATACTTCATAAAGAAAATTAAATTCTAAATTTTCAGTGAAAGCAACTGCAAAATTTAATTGATTTCACTATGAGGTCAACATCGCACTGATTTAGATGCTTTGAAAATACTACCCTGGAAAATGAGTTCAAGATGGTAATAGTTCAAAAAACACCTTACCTCAGAAATACTGCTTACTTCTATTGCAGTTAAGAGGTTCGTATTCAAATATGCTTCTATTTCAATCAGAGTTTTATTCTGCATGTAAATAAAAGTAATAAAAAATAGATTTTAAGTGGCTTCTGGTATAAGACAAGATAAAAAGGTGAATCTATGTTTCAATTTATTTTTTTAAACACTCTGAGCACAACACGATTTTTAATACCATCTCAATACCTATAAATACATAAGTGAAGCTGACACTAAACCAGCAATGAATAGACATATACTCTGAGGGACAAAATAAAAAACATCTATGAAAGAAAAATCAAACATGAATATCACATGCTATCAGATGATACAACTTTGCAAATCTGAGATGTGTATTTTAAATAGTCAATTTCAGAACATTAAGTATCAAGAAAGATGAAAACGTGGTTTAGCTGATCTCAGTTTAAATTATATTATTTGCAGCATACCAAACAGCTTAGTTTTTGATGAAGCAAGATATTGTGAAGCTGCAGCTTTTCTACTTCTTTCTTAAGAAAAATCTTCTCATTCTTTAGCTTCCGGGAATTTTCTTTCTCCGCACTCAAAGCCACAGCTAATGCTTTATTATTTTGTTTTAAAGATACTTTAAACATGGATGAGTTATCTAAAGGAGACAAAATCATATTATTTTCAATAGCTTCAATTCCAGGCCATCTCTGCATTAACTAATCACGGTATAACAATGGTTTTTATCTGTAGGTTTTGGTAGAACAATAGCAAAGCCTAACACTAGTCTGTTAATCTAGTCTTGATTTTTTGGAGTAAGGTTATTTGTCAAAGAGAGCATGTAAGAATAGGTAATTTCACAGGCATAAAAATGTTTCCAAATTTCTAAATAAACAAATATACACTTTAAAAATTAACAAGTTAAAGATATTTTGAGCATTAATGTGAGTTTTGGCAACAGAAAGACAAAAGCTTTAAATTAGGAATATAACTTCCACTGTCCTAGTGTAAACTTGGTGACACTGCAGGTTACCAAGATGGTATTTTTGCCTCACATTCATAGCATACATAGTTAACTTGAACTCAAGGCAGAGACAAGTCTGACCATAATCTTTTATAGCACAAAAAGGAGCAAGGTTAGCTTGAAACCTGCCCAAACTGCACCTCTTCATTGGCTTTGTCACTTCTGTGACCTATAACACAAAATTTGCAAGCCTTTATTTCCTTACTTCAGGAAATAGGCAACAACAGTGGAACTGTGCTAATCCAAACACTATGCTTGAAATGACAATTCATTTTAGTGAATTATTGCTATTACTGCAGCTTGAAGTCTTCTAAAGGACATTAGTATTATTCATCTATACTGTTTATTTTTCATTGAAAAATAATATTGACATAAAGCCACAGTAAATTCAAATTAATATATACAAAACCCAAAAATTCTTGCCACACCAATCACAGAAATCAACATTTGCTGAACCATGCTGCTTGAATTAGAGAGCTCTGAAATAATGGTGTGCCACTAAATTTATAGTTTCCATACCTTCTGCGGAAGAGGATCTGAGATGTTGCATAGTGTTCTTTCTGTTAGAGCCAGAAACAAAACCCAACCATCTACCACAACAAACCTATGTTTTATTTTTAATCCTGATTTATTGGGAAAGCAGAGTACCTTTTGGCAAGTGATTAAATCAGAAGATTAACAACTGTATTTTCCTTGATTTAGCAAATGGCTGAATGAAGAATTGTATATAAATGCCATTTTGTAGATAGAAATACTTGGTATTTTACTCTGGGAATGATATTTTAAAAGATCATCAATTTTACTCATTTCAGTGCCTCAGTATTTAGATGCCCCAAATGGACAAGGACAGGAATGTTATGAATCCACTTGAGAAGACTCCTTTAAAAAACACTGGCATGCCAAAGAGGAAGCACTTTGAATTCTCAGAGAATTAGATAAAAGTCTTGAACAGTCACATGTTTTGAGACACTCCTAAAACTCAGCATGCATTAATATTTTTAATAGGTGGCCATTCAGCAAAACAAGTTAAATCGTATTACTATTCCTTTTGAAGTCATACATTCTAAGTACAGTAAATGGCTTCACTTACTCATTAATTTTGTTTTGATTTTAGATGCTAAAGACGCATTCCACTTTGCTGCTGGGAATGTTCCATCCCTCTTCTTCATCTGTCCTTTAACAACTCCCAAGGTGAAAATGGTAGAAGATCTAGCAGTTGCTTGTTTATCCATCATCAAAATGAACCTGCTACATTGTCAAGGAGAACGCCCAGATAATAATTTTTTAAAGTGTGAAAAAAAAATAAAGTTTCATTACTTATCAGGATTTGTTATTCTGAAGTTGAGAACACTGTTTCAGTCTTTACCTTTGTTCAATTAATTCAAACAGGTTAATGGATTGTTTCTTGAGATTTAGGTGGAAAAATATTTAACAAATAAACATGAAGACTAAAAGGATCACAGATTTTTTTAATCTTGCCCAATCCCTCAAATTATCTATTGGAGTTTAGACTTGGAAGGGAAACCCCCTCAAAGTTCCATCATGTCACAGTATTGTCCAGGTTTTGCCTTGCCAATACAAATTATAAATTGAAGCATTTAAATAAATGCTGTCAATTTAAACAGAGCGAGAGCTGTCCGCAACCACAGGTAAAACGGAGCAGTGTCCCAGCAAACCTCATCCAGGAGCCAGGTCCCGCCGCCTCCCGGCGCTCGGCTCTTTCCCGCCCCCTCACAAGTGTGAGGCACCTCGCGCGCCCCGCTCGCCTCAGGGGCCGCCAACGACCGCAGGGCCGCTCGCGCCCCCCACCGGCAGGCCTGACGGGCGCGCGTCAGCGCTAGGGCCCGGGCCTTACAGCCGCACGTTCATCCTTGCCCACGTTTTATATCGTACGAAGAGTTACTGAGGATTAAGTCACTAAACGTCCACTGAATAAAATCGTATGTGAACGCAAGAAATGCCGGCAAGCTTACCAGAGAACCAGCGGCGCTTTGTGTTTCATCCTTCACAGCTAAAATGCGTCACCAGGCTGTTAATGGCTGGATACAAACCCAACCCGTATCTGCAGCTGTATTCATGCCACAGGTGTAGCA
Source organism: Porphyrio hochstetteri (assembly GCA_020800305.1). Taxonomy (NCBI): domain Eukaryota; kingdom Metazoa; phylum Chordata; class Aves; order Gruiformes; family Rallidae; genus Porphyrio; species Porphyrio hochstetteri. The sequence continues at coordinate 13,916,862 of CM036910.1, read as the reverse complement.
GTTTTGTCACTTACATGCAAAATCAACTCTGTTAAAATAGTTCGCATGTACTCTTTTATCTGGTCATTTCCTCTCAGAAAGGAGATAGGTACAAGCCATTAACCTCTAATCTGCAGCTCTGGTTCTTTAGTGACATTCCCAAGTGTTTTAAAAGGGAGGGGTGGGATGCCTGTAACCTTCCAACTACACATCTCCGCAAAACTATCTGGAATACCAACCATTGATAATACTAAAAATAAATATGCATTGTATAAACAGCATCAATCCTGATTTGCTGCAAGAAAGGGTTAGGGAGCTGTGGATACTCCACCTGGCTGCCAGAGGTTTTTAGGAAGCGTTTGAGATACTTGCCATTCTGTTCAAAGAGTTTCTTTAGGTTTAAAAGGAGAAATCTGTGCAATTCCTTCTCAGTGGAAACTTAAATTTCTTTAGATATTAGTACTAGATAAAATAACAAACAATTAACAGTTTATCAAAAGAGTTATGAAAACAAAAATGCTAAGTTTAAACCCCAATAGATTATTAGAACACATGTTGCCTACATACTTTCTGACTTGTAAGGGTCGGGGTCTCCTATGTAACAGATTGAGCAAGACCACTTTCAGTGGATGTATTTAAGTCTAATAAAATGTTTTCCCCCAAAATCTGTTCTGCCCCAAACCCCCTGCTCTTTAACATTGCCTTCACATACATTCTCTTTCACTGGCCTTGTGTGCCCAGCCCTGCCATTAGTTCAGGTGGACATTACTTCCTAAATCTGATCTAGGAATCGGTACATTTATAGCAAACAGTTTTGTGAAAGCCTTTAGACAGTTAAAGTTTACATTTATTTGAAGATTTACAGACCTGTGGAAAACTGAATTAAAAAAACAGCATTAGGTTTCATAATGCAGGAACGGTCATGAAGATCTTACCTCTCTGCACCCAAAAAAAGCGCAGCGGTCTATAAAGTTAATCAAAAGAATTGCACAGTAAGTATCAGAAGCATTATTTGACAATGTATCTTTATGGACCAATTGTTATGATCTGCTGCAAACAGCATCTGGAGAGTATCTCTTGTGTACCTCTTCCTAATTTGTGTGTGATACATGGCCCAATTTCTCAGTGTGCCCCTGGAGCTGCAAACCCCTTAAAAATACAGATTTGATCCAGCACACATTATAGACCTTTGGTATATTTCCCCTTACAGCATACTTGGAAGCGACTGCAGCCACTGTAAAACTCTGGGCAAATAAAAGAGCAAATGACTTTACGTAACTTTAAAATAAAGCAAATAAGCAAATAAAATAAAACCTCTTTATCCTTTCCAGAAGGCAGCATTTTCCTCCAGATCCATTCATGAATTTTCGTTTCCTTCACTTTTATATCAGTCCCAAGTCCTGAAGGGGTGATCACCAATTTGCTTCCATTTAATGTTTATGTCACTACTGTGAGCAATAAATATAAACCAAAATGTGAAGTACTGCATTTCTACCTGTGCTCATATTTTCCTTTACACTCTGCTGAGGAACTCCCACAGTGTAACATTTCACATGTAAAAGTCTCCAGTTAATTACCAGCTGCTCAAAGAGAGTAAGAGCTTAAAGCACTGCCAAGTTTCACAGCCTATACATCTTAAATATATATTAAGAGCAGAATTCTGGTTTTTAGTCCTTTGGGATCCTCTGACCGGTCTTTAAACTAAGTAGAAATGAGAGGGAGTGAGGGAAAGGCAAACAGGCAGACCTGTTGTAAGACCTAACCATGCGGGAAGTGGTGTGTTGAATTTCAGAAGCAAGCAACAAGAAAGTGAATTAAAAGCTACGATGCCTGTATTTATATACATTAGCTAACACTAAAATGACTGCTGCTGGCACACAAACTAGCATTGGTCTGCGCAAAGGGACAAGCAGTCACATCAAAGTACACCAGAAAAGAGGGGCTAACCCGAGACTAATTTTTAATGCCTTTGCCTCACATTTTAACCAAAGCAGACCTAACCATCAAAGGATGTACCAGCACCACATCTCCCCTGTGAAAGCACCTGTCTCAGTGCTGCAACTCAGGGCACAAAGCAGTACCCATCACGTGGGCTTCCACCTTGGGCTGAAGCTGCTGCCCTGGGCTGGGCTCTACAGGAAGGCTCCATGACCACCATGAAGTAAAACTAAACCATTATGGTTTAGAAGAGTAGCTAAAGCTGTGACGGTATTTAGTGTACAGACAAACAACTCAATCACACCCGCTTTGAGTAAGCAATGTATTATCAGTAAAGTAAACCAGTAAATCAGGAAGGTTTTCTGCCTCACAGAGCACCCGAGTTCCAGTGGGTCACCTCACTCCAGAGGGTGCCTCAGGCATCCCCCTCCGGGCAAAGCTGCGGACGCAGGATCAGCGAAACTGAAAGGCGCCCTACCCTATGCTCACCCGCCATACCTGCGGGTAGGGCCTCCCGGTGCTGCCGACGGGCAACCCCTCTCCTCTCCCGCCTCGGCTCCGGCCCAGCCCTTCCTGACGCCCGACCGCCATTTTGCGGAACCGAAGCGGCCCCTCTGGCGGCCCTCCTGCTCCAGGCCCAGCGAGGCGGCCCTACCGCGGGAGGCGGCGGCGCAGGTAATGCGGCATGGCGGCCGCCCCCGCCCCGCGATCGGATCCCTGCCTGCGGGCGGCCCCGGGCGCGGAGCTGAACAACCTTCCCCGGCTGGCTCCCAGAGCGGGCTTCCCCCTTTCCGGCGGAGCAGCGCCCCGGCCGCTGTGGGGGCGGCAGCCCAGCTGCCTGCGAGCTCATCGGTTGCTTTCGGTCGGACAGTAGCAGGTGCTCGGGCGAAAGGCGCGTACTGGGAGTTAGTAACTCTCAAAGATGTTTATTCTGCTGCTTGTGCCATTTTTTTTTCTGCCCAGGCGTGTCCCCTCTCCTATGAGGAGCTCAAAGCTGGCGCAAGTAAGGGTATTTCTTGGCAATGCGGTATTAAAGACATGACAGCTTCAACAACTACTTACAGCAGCCCTACTTAAAGATCGGATTTTATAGAAGCCAAGCTGTTATTTGTACAAAATTACAGCATTTTTAGTGCCGTGAACTACACTGAAAGCAAGATTTCCCAGAACATTGTTCCAGTGCTCTGCTTACGCATACTGACCATGTAATTATGCTCAACGCTTTTGTCTCCATAGACTAACCTTTGTGTTTCCTAGCAGAATAAAATGGCATAGTTTTTAGTAGTAAAGGTGTAGAATATTTGGCTGCTTGCATTAACACATCTCCCAAACTGTTTTCAAAACTCATTTACACTACCGTGTAACAAACATGTTAAGAGTTGACCTAAGGCTTAGATCTTGCCTGTATGTTCAGTCTTTGGCGTTAGATTTACTTTTATTGATATCTGTTTCAGGGTTGAATAGCTCATAATTCACACCATCATTTGCAAATGCTATGGAAGAAGGCAAGACCGAAGATGTCCAGGGTGTTCTACGACTTAATGTGCGAGGATGTTTATACACAGCAAGGCGCGAGTCTTTATGCCGCTTTAAAGATTCAATGCTAGCTTCTATGTTTAGTGGACGCTTTCCTCTAAAAGTGGATGAATCAGGTAAGTATGTTCAAGCTGTAAATGTGACATTCTGATCAGGAAGCTCTGTGGCAAATACATGCTTTTGTATGCATTTTTAGTATATCTCTTTCCGAATCTGCAGAGCATCAGTTGGCTTCTTTAATTCCAGGACAGAAAACAATTAGGCATGCATGATGTTATACTTCTGAGTAACTCACCTCCATTCCACAAGACTACTCATGTTTGCAGACATAGATGTTCATACAGTGCTTACTTCTGCCTTAGTCCCAGTGCAAACCGTGGCTTTGGAATGTACTTCTTCAGTATGAATATTAAAATAGATAAAATTGAAGTTGCCAGAGTATTTGGCATTTAACTTGAATCGTTTATGACCCTATATGTTCTCCAGAGGCATCTCACTCTCTCTGTTTGTTACTTAAAGACATTTGGGCGTAATCATTGCTTCAGAATATACAGTAAAGATTGTATTTTTCACCACAATGCCTTGATAGGAAAGTTGAATAAAACTATTCATGGATCAGATTTCATAGTTGTTTGTGACTTGGATATCCTGCCAAAGTATGTCCAGTTTAAGGATACCCATGGATGCAGAATAGTAATTCCTTGTTGTACACTTTTGGCTGTTAAAAATATCCGAAGTGTTTAACATTTTTATGGGCAAGGCTTTGCTACCATCTTTCAGCAGCAGTGAACAGCCTGTTGTACAGAGCTGTGTCCATTTTGGTCAGTTTTGCAGTGGTTCTGGAGCCCAGCAGGCAAAGGAGGGAGTAAGAAACAAAAAATACTGTAAAACTTGACCAATAGTCAGGGAAAGTCAGACTAGATGCATACTAGGGCTGATGCTACTTTTTTAACTCCTTAAATTGCCTAGATCCAAACCTGAAAAATTCTCTGCAACAGCGAGAAAAGATATATCTGCAGTTAGAATTAGAAATGCACCTTGAGTTGGATTTTAGCATTTTAAGTGGATTGCAGTACAGCTGAGATGGACCTACGCAGATTAGTGATTTCATGGAAATTCCAGGGAAATGTTTACTGCACTAAGAATTTTATCTTCACATAACAAATATTCCAGGGAAACAAAAGGGTAGTTTTGAAAGAGTAGATAAAGTATACTTATTCCTCCTAAGTAACTAAAACCAGTGCAAAAGTTTTATATAAAGGCTATACTTGTTGGTTTGGTAGAATGTGACAAGTCTGTCTTCGCTTGCTGGCATCAGTATTTTAAATAATGTTATTTATGCTTTCAGGAGCATGTCTGATTGATCGAGATGGAAGCCTGTTTAAATATCTTTTGGATTATCTTCATGGAGAAGTTCAAATTCCTGAAGATGAACAAATTCGAACTGCACTGCAGGAGGAAGCAGATTATTTTGGCATCCCTTATCCATACAGCCTGTCTGACCATTTGGCCAATGAAATGGAGACATACTCTTTAAGGTCAAATATAGAGCTTAAAAAGGTCTTGACATTTCTTGTATTTTTCAAGATGTATGCTCTAATCCACAGCGTTCATTAGCATCAGATACTAAAACTACTGTATATGCACGTTAGCTCTGTTTGACCATCACATTACATCACCAGTAAATTCAGAGGTTAGGTTAAGAAATCCTAGAGTTGATAATGCAGTCATAGTTAAGGGCATCTACTTTTCCCATCACTGCAATACAGTAACAAACTGTTTACATGCAAGCCAGCTGGGAAACTTGCATGGGAGGAATGACATTGTTTAGTTCCTTAGTTGGCTTCAAATTTTTCTTGAGATTGATTCGATCCCTTGAAGACATTTGGGTTTTGGGTGGGGTTTTTTTCAGTTTTACAAATGCATCCTAAAACCTGAAAGACGAAATGTACTTCGCCATTTTTTAAGAGCAAGAAAGGAGAAAAGAAAATCAATGTACTATTTAAAATCCTAAGGTTGTCTATTTTAGAGTATTTTAACTTAAAAGCTAGTTCTAATTAACTGATTGGAAATTAACCCTCATTACCAGGTATGGCTGTGATAGCCCTGGCAGTCATCTGTTTTCTTAGTAAGCTATTGTTCTGTATATTTCACATTCTCCCATAGCCATTTCCTTTTGAAAAGCACAAAACATTTCTAGGCCTTTCAGCTTCTCTTCATACTAGGGATTTGCCATGCTTTAGAGCAGTTCTGTTGCTTTTCTGTGAATGTCCCCTAGTTTTACAATGTTCTCTGTTAACACCAGATAAGAAATACTGCACACATTATTCTAGATACATTACATCCTTGATTTACTTAAAAGAGCAGGCCAACACAGTTAAGTACAAAAGCTTATTCAACTACAAATATTATGTTCTTTCTAACATTCTGTATTTTGTATTTTATGTTTTTTTCCAGGCCTTGTTAGATTTCTGTGATTCTTATAATTTAGTTTGTACCAAACCTACAGTTTGGGTCCTGCACTATCTCAACACTTCTGGAGCAAGCTGTGAAAGTAAAATTATCGGTGTGTATGCCACAAGAGCTGATGGGACTGACGCAATTAATAAGGAGCTGGGAATGAAAATCCATAGCAAAAGCATTTACAAAAGGTAAGACGAGTGTCAAACACATGAAAACACTGTGAAGTGAGAATGAACATTCATATACAATACCTAAACATTATAATGCGTAGCATAACATAGCATTATTGTACTATAAATCTGTGGAAGGAATGAGATTCTTTCCAGCTTTGAAAACAGCTGTCTTATACAATGGTGACATTAAACAAGTAAAGAAAAAAAAAGATAATAACCAAGCATGGAGTACAAAAATTTGAGAGTCCACAAAAGGTGGCTAGCATGCAGTTGCTGTGAGTTCTTGTTATGTTTTACTTACTATTTTTAAAATATCTCAGCCATTCAAAATTACTTCCTAACTTAGGCCAATACTCACATTAAATGCAGTGAATTAACCCTCATCCAGAAAAAGTTCCAGAGATACTCTTCACAAAGTTGCTTGTGATTAATGGAATTATATTTTGCAGTCTTCTAGGACAGCTGAAGAATTATTTAATGCTGAAAAGAACTGTACATGAAAGGAAATGGTTTTAATTTTTTAAAGGGCATGCACATCTCTACTACACTATTAATATAATTTTATGACAGTTATTATAAGTTATTGGAAGACCCGTGTGCTTCTGGGTGTCAGGAAGAAATTTGTCTTTCTCTTGGTCCCACGAGACCAGACATCTTGGTGTCAGATGTGTACTTCACTGTGTACCTTCTGAAACACAACTAAGGTAGAGCTTCTGATGTTTTGTCATCCTTATATTTTCCTAAATCTAGGCTGGGAACATTAATATTTATTCCAGAAGTATTTGGACACATAGTATCACAGGTCTGTCCTCTTACTGTGTTTTCCATTTGCATAAATGATTGAGATTTAGAAGACTAGATTTTATACCATTAATTCTGTAATTATTCTTTTATGAACCTCTGTTCTTTCATGAACACCTGTTTTTAGCATTAGGTGTTCACAGGCATGCAGAGTAGAGGAGGATGGCTATTCAGAACCTCCTAGACAAGTGAAAATGAAGTTCAAGTTACATTTTCCTTTCTACTTTACAAACCATTTACAATATCCTTATGTTAGGATTTGGGAAAAAGAATGATATGGTTCACCAGTGTTACAATTTAGAGGACTTAGGTTCACTACCTGTCACCTTTAAAACAATATTTCTAGAGAAGCTGGAAATAATGTCCAATACATCTGGAGCTATTACTCAGCAGCTGAGTTGAAAAAGAAGATGGATGCTTTTGATGCCTGGGAAGGGAGAGGTAGTGTATTAATTTTTTTTCTTTTATTTCAGTAGTACTACTTTTTTACAGAAAAATATTTGCCAATAATAAAAACTCTGCATACATTTTCACTTATTCAGAAGCTCACTGTAAAATACCCCACAGCAGTGGCTGTTTGGGGAAACCCCCCAAAACCCAAGGTGACGTGGTTGGCACGAATGAACAGATGTAGCGAGAGCCATGACATGCAAAGGGTAAGAGCGTGGTATGGTAGCATCAGGCACTCTGCTGGAAGCACGTTGACTATAAACAACGTTCATCTCAGCATAGTTTCAAACCTGAAATTCTGCATAACAAGATGCACACATTCATTTAGTCAGCCGTATATACATGTAATATTGACTGTGTTCTCTCAGCTTGTCAATACAATGTCCTTTGAAATGCAGGTGTCAGCTACTGGAGAGTGCCTCAGGAGCTGATTGAATGTTGGACTCTTGAAGAGCGCCCTTTGAAAGGCAGTTTGCATCATATGCCTCCAGTTCATAAAAGGTGTGCTGATTTGCATAGGTGGCTTAAAATAAGGCAGAAATACAAGCACTTTTTTTAAAAAATAATTTTGGGTTCTTCGAATAGCTATGAATGTTGAGTTTTCTCTATTTCTATGTTTATAAATTATAATCAGAGAGCTTAATTGCAGAACTGAACTTGCTGGATTACCTTTTTCAGGCTGCTGAAACTCTTCTCTATTCTACTTCAGCCTTTAAAACATCACCATGGAACAGGAACGAGTAATTTCAGAAAGTAGAGAGCAGTATTAGTTAAATGGACAGCTAAAAAAGATTTACCTGAAAACTCGAGGTTAACTGATTTTACATATGTGAGATGCCTTCTTTCTTGACAGAATTTCTAGAATTCCTTCCTTGCACTTTTACAAGAATAATTCTGACTATGCCTCCATTCTCAATACATGACCTAAAAGCAGCCTTTACAGGTGCTTAGTTGAGCTGAGCCACCCTACAGCCATTTTGTGGCTAGACAGAAGAGGATCCTGCTGACCTTCCTCGTCACTGGCCATAGTCATTTCAGCAGCAGACACAACCACATCAGCACAATGATCCAACTGAAAACATCTAGCTCCCCATCCTCCCCCTTGTTTTTGGGGTGGGGGGGAGAGGGTCGATATTGCATGCTTTGCTTTTTGTAGCTGAAGTAGGAAGGACTGTGATCATTTAACCCTGCATGTATTCCTGAATGATCCTCCTTTTCCTGTTTTACCATCTCGATGCTTTGATTTCTGGCCTCCCTGCCCTGCCCCATCTTCTCTATTATTCTGTGCCCTCAAAGAAGCTACATTCAGGTTTCAGCTGAAACTCCCTATGTACCCAGTGATCCTGATGAGGCCATATAGTGTCTCAAAATACTGTAAATGAACCTATTTACTGATAATATTTTACCTCTGTTTCATTGCTGCTATTAAGGCACTGTATCTTTGAATGTTTAAGCTTTCCTTTTTGCTTTAGTGGTTCCTTGAGGTAGGATGTGCAGACATTGATAATATGTTCTTACCTTAGGGCTCTGAGGAAAACCTCCCTGGACTCGCAGGGCATTCGCAGGCCTTCTCTTTGAACAGTGTCACCAGTTTTATAGGAACAGTAACAGGACATTATTCCCAGACACTGTTTTTTCTTTTGGTATGAATCTCTGTGACAGTTCACAGATGTCTGAAATCCAAAATGCAAATACCATGTGGAGTATCTGTGCTTTTGTAGTGTATCTTTTAAGCTGTTCTTTAGTGGCTCTCACATTTCTTAGCTGGTGGGTCAGTACTGTAAACAGGGTATGTGTTTCTTTGTTCCTGACAGTTAGGTCAGTTAAAGCTATGGCTTTTCTTTGTCAGCACAAAAGCTAGAGAGAATCTAATTCTTACAGTTCTTTCTCCTACTGCCAGGTTTTAGTAGCTTTACCCCAGGCAGGAGCCAGCAGTAGAGTCACAGTTTGACAGCTTTTATTTTGATGCATTTAAAAATGCATTCGTAAGTTGGTCTCTTTTTCCTCCCCCCCTTCCTCACCTCTCCAAAAGTTACTTTGATTTGTATTAACCAATCATCTGCCTGACCTGGCTTGGCATGGCTTTTGTTCTGTTGGGTTTCAGGTTTTCTCATGCCCTGTTCAGCTGTTTGAGCATGGCCAGCTTTCTGTGGCACCGTTTATTCCATGACAAGCTGAAAATCTAAGTGTCTGTGCATTTTTATTCACAACACTGAGAAGCAGCGTTTGTATAATACATTAACTGTCCCTTTGTACCAATTACAGTTGCCATGAGACTCCACAGCCTGTCTTACACAGGATCTTTCTTTTTTTAAAAACATCAATCTGAAACGTTATCCATAATCATTTGTATCAAAAAGAAATGGTTTGGGGGGAGAAGCAGCAATACCTTTCTTTTCTCAGATTACGTAGTGAGGATCTCTTGTCTTGTGTTGATGTGCAGTTGGGTCTTACCTGTTTTGCAGATAACTTAAAACACATGAGACTGGTGTTTAGTGGATTTTGTATCCAATGGAATATGTAGCATTTTAAGACCGTAGCCTTCTATCTCATCAATTCTTACTTTGCAGTTTGTGCACCATCTCTTACAATTTTAAATGTGTAATATTACTTTAGACAGGTAGAAGAGATTGATGGTTCCCTTCATACAAAGGCAGGCCTGACTGCAGCAAGGAACAGTTGAGAACCATAAATTACATTGTTAAAAGCAAAAATTAAAGGAACTCAAGGTTTGTGGGCAGCTGTCACAGATTGTCTGTTTTGTAATAATGTTATAAAAAGATTAATTTATGTACATATATTTTTAATTTGTTTTACAGACGATTAATTGACTTTACTGAAGAGAAAGACTGTTTACCGTGTAAAGTGGGTCCCAAGCCAATTAGATTCTCAGGTCCCTCAACGAGTACCCATATCAAAGTCAGGAACTCGGCCTCATTGAAGGTAGCTGCCTGCAGTTCTTCCCCTCCTGCAGCAACTCTGAAACGACCCAACAGTGAAAGTCTGACACTGCACAAAGTGGCGCCTCCGACTGTATCCACAGCCTGCACAGCGGTGCCCAGCAATCCCCTGGCACCCTGTGGGCAGCAGAGTGCTGACCATGGGACACCATGTCCAACAGCATTTGGGATCGCAGTGTCCAGGAAGCCTCGAAACAACCATGTAGTGAAGCTGAAGCGAACCCCACTTTTTCTTGTGACACCATCTCAGCCATCCTCTTCCGTGCCCAGTAAAAGCAGCGATCAGGACAGTGCTGCTGTTGAAATTCCCACTACTGCTCTGGTAGCAAAGAACAAGAACAAACCGGCTGTGCTGGCAGAGAGTATCAAGCTTAAGAGTGATAAAGTGGATGGGTAGCGCCTGACTTGGCCTGATAGACTGGATAGCTTTGTGTCATCTGGTCAAAGAAGAGATTGTCAACTCACAGAGTCATTTCTTCAGAGACTGGGTAGAAAATTATGATGATCAAGCTTGTAGAAAGCATAGTGAGAAATTGTTTTAAGTGAGCAAGGAAGTGTGTTTCCTGCTTTATTCATAAATATTTTTCAGATATTGGGAAGGGATGAAGAAATGTGGATTAAAGAAGCGCCTCAGACACAGTACATGCAGTCTAATGTTCCAGTATCTTACGTTTTGTATTTCTGTCAAGCTGTACAAGTTCAAACCACCTTTTTAAAGGTACTTGCACAGCATGAAAGAAGATCTCTATGAGCTTTAACTACAGTTAACATTAACTAAATTTCCTTAATTTGTATCTTTTAAAGTGGGGCAAAACAGGTAACAATAAATACCCTGTATTAGATAAAAGTTTGCCACAAGTGTGTGATGTACTGAGTACTGTGAAGCTTCGGGAGGTTGTAATGTATGTACTGGTACTTCTGGTGAGAGTCACCACAGTGATACTAACAGCAGCAAAAGGGACTGCTTTGCTTGCTGACAGTGAGAAAGCTCAGCACTACACGAAGCCGAGATGCATGCTGAGGGAGCAGCAAGGCAGCTCTTTCCACAGGGCCCAGACGCATGGGTACTACCTGTTTCCCTGAGGTGTGTGATCTGCCACTGTGGTGAGGCTGCTGCAGCAGCTCCAGCGTTTTCCAGCACACCCCACCCTCTGCAGCCACAGGGAGCCTCCCAGCTCTGACTTACAGCCAGCTTGGCTGGCCCTTCTGCAGGGTCTTTCAGATGAGGAGGGGACAACCTCAACTTCTCTCTGCAGCAGAGGCACCCTTGTTTGCAGGCAGATAAAAAACCCTCTCCTGCCCCCAAAGCAAGACAGGGGAGACCTTGTACCAGGGTACACTTTGGGTAATTATACATGGGAACTGCATGTTTCTGTCAGCAGCAGAAATCAGAGTTTGGCTCAGTGATTGTAAAAAGCCCTTTTTAGTGAATGAAGCCTGGCTTTGTTTGGTGCCCTTACTTGCTTACAGCTGGGTGCAGAGGTTTTTGTGGGTTTTGGTCCTGCTTTGCTTTTCCAGCTCAGTAAATAAGCTGGCCCTAAACCTCAAGAAGGCCCATCACATTGCCAAAATGCAATGTTCTTAAAATTCCAGAGATGATTAGGATTACAAAAGGGTTCTCTAAACAGTTTCTAGATTATTTAGAAGTTATCACATTTTCAGGTTTTTCTCCTAACCAGAAGGACTTGAAACATCATTTGTACAAATACTCCCCCTCCCCTCCCCCAATTTTCATATAGTAACTAATTTTCAAGGAAATGCTTTGCCACAAACATCAGGTACATTAAAGGTGTGCAGTACTGTAATAATCTGCTATCAGTGTGTACACTGAAGACCAGCTTACCTTTAGAATCTTTATGCTAGTGTTTTTTCTTAAACAACAAACCTAAAAGCAGCAATCCCCAGACACTGCCTATGTAAAAGAAAAAAAAGGGGTTTTTTTACCTTTTTTATCAAACACACCTAAATAATGTAAGTTTTCCAAATAGCCTGGCTGTGTTCAATTACTCTTTTTAGCTTTCTAACTATATATTTAGTCCTTTATTTTGCCAAGTTTTGCCCTTACCCTGAGTTTAATCACGCACAGAAGATAAACAGATCCAAAGGCTTTAAGGTACTGCCCCCTTTGTGTTGTGTTTCCACTTCTGAAAGAGTATACAAAGTGCAGGGGGAATTCCACGTTGGTGTTTGAGTGATGCCAAACAGCTGTATTTGCTTTGCAAATCAAGGGTGCTTGTTGAAATAGCTGTCTGGCCTGAAAGCCAAAATGTGTCCTGCCCTTACTTCTGTCTCTGACCCTGGTACAAACCCCTTCCGTTCAAAGGACCAGCTCTGTAATCAGAAGATAAAAAGACAGTTCTGTTGATGATGGGCTCAAAAGTGTCTGGTTACATACAAGCAAGTGCTGGGAACAAAACACTCGGAGAAATTGGCAGATCCAGCTCCAAGCATGCAGACAGGAGAAATTAAAGGAGATACCCTTCTGACACAGCCACGCTTCAGAGCACAGGCACCTCACAGTTACAACACCTGCTGCGATACTAAGTGACACTTAGTGTGCCAAGACTGCAGGTTTCCCAGAGCCAGCCCACTCCCCAGCCCAACCAAATCCCTGCTTGCATTTCTCATCAAAGAAAACCTCTCTGCAACACAGTCTGAAGAGAAATGCTGGCTCTCACCTGTTAGTCCTGGGTCTGTCACACACTGAGCCCCTGGCGCATCAAAGGCTAGCTGGTCCTGAGGAGTGCCAAATGGTCCTGTTGTGCTGTTATGACTTAGGTTACAGATTTTATTTGCAGAAGCCTGTTTGTGAGGAAGCTGATTTAGGGAATAAAATAACTTTCCATAATCCTCTCAAATGAAGAAGCTATCAGGAAGGAGTAAAAGTCATGATAGATATCTTTTGTTTTTGTGGGGTTTTGTTTTAGGAGGGGTTATAAGAAATGTTTCACAAATTATTTAAGCAGAACAGAATATGATTCCTGTGTAATATCTGAAGGAAATTATAATCATGTATCTTACAGTGAGGTTACAGGTCAAACTGTAAGGCAGCAGACAAATTTTGAAAAGCTACCTAGCTGATGGGCGTGTACAACACACAGTTAGGGAAATTCCAGTTCTATTTACTCAAAACATTCACCTTTAAAGCCTAACTAACCAGCACAGAAGCAGTGCTTGCAATGCTGAGAAAGCTAGTGTTTACCTACGCATGCTTGTTTTTCTTTCCTTGCTTTTCCAGATGAAGATGAGTTGCTTGCCTTTTAGGCAAGTACTTGGTTTTACCAATATGCACAAGTTGAAAACTGTAGGCAGATATCAAGAGAAACAGAAATAGTCAAAATCACCCATGAGAAATGCACCTCGCTCTACACTTTGAGATTATTTTTCAAGGGCCACACAGGAGAAATAAAACTATCGGTGTTAAAGAAGTGTGCAGTGAGCCAACAGAAATGAGGCAGGGGAATTTGGTAAAAAGAATCAGCAAACAATAACTTAGAGATACTCACGTCTCCTGCTCTTACTGGTGTCCACAGAAAAGAAACCCTTTCACACCACTGTGATCCTGACCCATAGGCAGCTAGCTCACTCGATGCCAGATCCTCACTACGTGAAGTGTTGGCTTATATTCAAAGTATGTCCAGGATGGCGGCGGCTCTCTCAGGAAGGTTCTGTCCCGTGCGCCTGTGGCACTACAGTCTAGCTAAAGACAAGAGCCTCCTCCTATCCAAACTGCGCTGAAGCCTCCCACTGACTCCAGCTGAATTAAGCAAATACAATTTGAGTAAGGTCACAAAGGTGAGGCACTGCAAAGCAGCAAACACCAGAATGTTTTAGAAATAAGATTTTAATTCTTTTGGAAGGAACAGGTTCTCTGAAATACAGAATCAGGACATTAAGACTAAGTAAGGTTTTTATTTTAATAGAAAACTTGGAAGGATGTAGCATCTGCTCAACTATGTACCTCCACGTTCTGCTGCACGTTGCTGTAACAAATTTATTAGTCATAGTTCTTGTTATGGACAGATGGTTCCTACAGCAAAAATATAGAAAAATAATTTGGATTCAAGTCTAGAACACCTGCAACTCTTCATATGCAAAAAAATAAATCCAACTAGTCATAGAAAAGTGGCTGATGAGGATGGAGAATAGGGCTGTGCACCTGAATAGCCATGACTATGTACATTCCAAACTTAAGAAATGAGCATTTTTTCTCAGCCTCATAAAAATAGTTTGTCAATGAAAAATACCATTATGTAATACATTTAATACAATTTATACTTGAATTTAAAGATCTCAGATTATGGAATAATAAGCTAAAATCAAATGTACTGCTCTTTCAAATGTCTTGCATATAACAATACTCTCTGTGTATACAGTGTGCATGCATGTACGCGTATACACGCACAGGAAGAAAAAGATGTATAGAGATTTGTAGAAAAATTCTGTAAGATTATCTGATTTCATTGTAGACCACAACATACAGGCATCCTGGGATCCTTCTAACACAGGCTGCTCTATGAATCAATAATGTTGACTGGTATTACCACATATCTACAACAGGCCTTTTGCTATTATGAATTTAATTATAAATTTCTTTTTCCAATCTAGATTTAATTTTTCTAAGAAGTAAATGCTGCTTTGGTAAGATTCTGGACTGTCATGACAAAATAACTGTGAACATATTGGGCAAAGCCTTGAAAGTATGAATTCATTTTGATAATTAGTAAGGAATAAAGACACCAACAAGTTTTAAGTAGCAACAGATTTAAAATGACTATCATCTGACTTATTTTCTTCACCAACAAGAATCTCGAGCAAGAAACTAAAATGAAGAGAGATTAAATCTCTCTGCCTGCTGTCACCGTGACATTTTAAGCCACCAAAGTCACAGCTGGCACAGAAAGAACAGTGGCATCAGCAGAGACCTCCATCCTTCCAGGGCATAAATTGCATTGCGACACCCTGCCAACACTGCCTTGGAAAGGCCTGTGATCTGCGGTGTCTGGTGTCTGATGCTTTCGTCGGGTCTTGTCCGAATGTGTCGGATTCTCTGTGCTTCTTGTAGCTGTGGACTGCTCTTGGTTTTTCATAGCTCCTTTATTTTTAGATCTGAAGCCGTTATGCTGCTGTCTTCTATGCTCCGACCTGGAACCACTCTTGGTATTATTTTGATCTGCATCATTACTGGCACCTTGTGACTTAAGAGACCCGTTGAGACGGATGTTTTGGTGCTGCGGGTTGAATCTTCGTCTCTGGCTAGAAGGCCCATTCTACCCAGAAAGAAATCGGGTAAATATTAGGTTAGCTGAATCCTTCCAACAGGACAAGAAATACAGCAATCAGAATTAACAAAAGCTGCAGAATAAAATGCCCAGTCTAACTAGGAAAGGGAAAACTATGCAGTTTTCATTGCTGGTGGAGCACTCTATAAGAACAATGGAACAATGGGCAACACACTACATCTGAGTAGCCTGGAAATCTAGATGGCAGGTTCACCACTGATGCAAAATGACAATCTGCCGTGATTCAAGAGAACACAGAAAAAGGGATGAAACACTGGGCATCGCAAGAGCGGCAGTTAAAAAGCACTGAAGAACATGACACTGATTTTTTTCAGAAATACCTTTCCTAGCAGAGGGTTGTGTAAATACTACAGTAAGAACAGAAATTCACAGGTAAATCAAAGTTAAGAATGCACATGGTGGGAGAGATGTCCATTGTGGTATCTTGCTCAGAGGAAAGTTTGATCCATAGCGGGACGTGGCTGCATTTTGTTATTTGCAAGACTGCCAGAGCAGCTGATTTCACACCTGCACCAGCATCAGTAACGCTCCTACGATTCGCTTCAGGCACCTACTTAAGCCCAGAATCCCTACTGGGACAAACCTCCCACCGACTTCAGCGGCAGCTTTACCCAAGCACAACAGCACAGCTCTTACAATGAAATAGCTCAAGATAGCACAATGCTGTATGACACAGCTTCTGAAATAATGTGCTTTTAAACTTGGCAGGATTCCACTTTAAAGTACACCTACTAATCGTGCTTCAATAGCACATCAACTGATCATTTGTCAAGGATCAGATAGAAATGTTTCTCCATCATAGTGTGTAGAACAATTAGCTAGTATGAAGGGGTTTTTCTTCTTCAGTCTGGTAACTGCCACTAGTCACTTAGGAACATCAGATAGTGGTCTTTGCTCACATGGCATTTCTGGTATGTCCACTTTGTATGTTCACACTGCCTTGAAGATGAAGCTGGAAAATATGTACTTGTGTATTTTCAAAAATTATTAAACATATGGACTGCAAACCAGTATTGGACTTCGTATCAGTAACTTTCAATGCTGTGCATTTTCTTCAAATTTTTGGAATAATTTAGGTTAGTTCATAACTGGTTTCTTACCTGCTTATTTGTTGGGATTCCATGGGAAGAAGATTCTGTAGGATTGGAAGAAGGATGACTATGAACTTTTGTGCTGGCTGGTTTGTTATCAGAGTTCTTGGCATTACTAGAGGACTTCCGGGTGTGCGTATTTTGCTTGCCAGTTGTTGCATATGAGGTCATTGAAGACAGCACTGAACTACACGGTGTTCTTGAGGAATAGTTGTTCTTTGGGTGAGAAACTATAAAACAAAGCATTCTATGTTACCAATTAAAAGTTCACCATCTAAGTACAAGGCTGTATTTTTTCCTTGCTTACAGTTAATTTTGGTAGCATCCTTCTAACCTTACTTTAGATAATGAAGTAAGCTAAGTAACTAGGGTCAGAATCAGGCCACAGCACTTTACTTCAGTGAAAGTAAATACCTCATCATAAAGCACTGTTGGAGACAAAAAGCCAACGTGGTAGAACTGTGCTAAAACTGGAAGGACCATGGCAGAAGGGGAGGCTTTGGTCATCCAAAAAAACTTTTCAAAATTCCCAGTTTGCTTGTGAACTTTTAAAGCAGTTGAGCTGAGCACAGGTGCTCTCAGGATTGCCCCACGCACTGCTGTCCTATCAGTAATGCTCCGGACAGGACTCTTCAGGCAACCGAGGAAGCAGCATGGGAAGGAGGTGAGGGGTTGCTAGTAACTCCCTCAACTGCTTGTGGACAAAGGAATCACAGAATGGTTTTGGTTGGAAAAGACCTTCAAGGTCATGAAGTCCAACCGTCAAGTTGTGCCTGCAGACAACCACGGACTAAATTCCATTCCAAAGTATTCCTTGACCATGGAACACTGAAGATGCTGTTTGCTATTATACGTACTACCTACAACACAGGTAACTGCCAAGATAGCCTCTTTATATGTCTAAGCATTTTTTAAGAAGGAAAATAAAAATAGTGCCTGTTGCTCATTCCTCTCTAAGGAGATGGTTAACAAACCTTCTTCAGTTTTTATTCATGGTACAGAAACTGAATGCAATGCACTAATCCACTTCATGTAGATCGTGGACTACATGATCTACATGGTTGGACTCGCTCTCATAGATCTTTTCCAACCTAGTGATTCTGTGATGTGGCAGCCAGGACCATCAGGAACCACTACTGCTAATCTCACTACATTCCTGCTCCCTACTTAGTATTTTGAGGCTGCCTGACATCTTAACCACTTCTATGTCTGGATGTGAAGTGCACCAAACATACCTTCAATTCCTGCCTCTTTGCATTTCCACAAGCTTTTCAAGCTGCCTGCTTCTAAGCAGTCTCAAAGAGGACTCAGACTATTGAAGTAAAATTCTTAATCTTAATTTGCTGTTCTGATTTTTCTGATTCTGTAATTTTCCTGTTTCTTTCTGGTACAAAGGACAAACCAGAGGCTCACTTCAGTGAGACACCTGTTGTTTTAATTAAGAGGTACTTCTGCATTTCCACTTTTAGCACAGCAAAAGAAGATGCAGAATAATTTTAGCAACTGAGCATCATCTGCTAGGTTTTTTTGAGGCTCTTATTCACTCACACCAACATCAGCTATTTCTCCCACTAGGTGTCCTCTTCAGAAAAACAATGCAACAATCTGCACAAGCAGGAGAATTTTCTGTCCCATGTCCAGCAAGGCCGGTGACACTGAACTCCACTGCTCTCTATTGTCTAAAACAGACTGCTGCATGCAGAAGCCCATATAAAAATACAGGTGCTTATAATAAAATGTATTTTTAACAAAAAAGATGTACAAGGAAGGGGTGCAACCCACCATCAGGCATTCTAGATATACATCAGTCCAGTTATTTCTGATTCTTCCTGTCCTTCATTATGTGTATGCTGCCTACCTTTGTATCATGCCTTCCCTTGCACAAGCTCTGTGGTTTCGGTTATTTCTTTTGTTAAAGCCCTCAGCCGTGGCTGTTGTTAGCTGTAGCCTGATATAATCTCTGTTTGAAGGGTACTTGCCCAACTCCCAGCAGGGTATGGGCCTCACTGTGAGATGCTCCAAAAAGAAACATCTTTTGCACTGAAGAGCTCTTATCAAAGACGTGCCAAGAGCATGAGTTGCTCATCTAAGGTCACTGAGGGCAGATTAGAGCGAAGTTCTTCAGACAGCCAGTGCACTATCAGTCAATTGTAGAACTGCACTGCTTCCCAGCTAATAGCTGTTCTTTTGACTTCACTGACCTGATTTCATCAGGTCAGCACCAAACTAGGCTTAAGTAATGCTTTACTGAAATGAACTATAAATAATTAACTTGCAGAATTAACTGCAGCTGGAAGTTATTTAGGAAAGTAGTTCAAGGAGTTTAAAAAAATAGTCTATGGTTGTATCAATAGCAGCTGTAGTTAAATTAGGATAATCTTGACAATTTTCAGTATCTTACGCTTCAGGGTATGAGAGAGGGTCTATGAGGTGACTGTGAACAATTAGATGCATTACTGGGCAGCTTATGCCTTCCTTGGAAACATCTTGGGTTGGCTTCAATGAGAGACAGGACACGGGGTTAGATGGATCTTCAAAGTGTTCTGCAAAAGCAATTCTTATGGTCTAATGAATTAAACTGGTTACGCTTCACAGGAGACAGTTCTTCAGCTGTGCAGTTGAAGATGGTATTGGCAGGCTGTGGGACATTTCTTATTCTTTCTATTTCTCGAAACTCCTTGAAAACATTCAGTATTTTTCTTCCCCAAATTGTTTTCCTTCTGCAAAATGCACTAGTTCAGTACTGTGTTAACAGAGTGATGATACTGATGAGGTATCAGGGTAACATTTGGGGTAAAGGATAGAATCTACCTCTTTTGGGGGAAAAATGCATGGCAAAGATGAGAAATAGGCTCTCTCATATTTTGCAACAGGGGCATAATACTTGGAGCAGCAAATTCAGCTGAATTCCTAAACAGAAGGGCAGATGATTTGGAAACAGGAACATTTGGGACTACCTTTAGCTCTTGAAAAACCCAGTGAATACTGCTATAAAGCTGGGGAGTTACTAGCAGGAGAGATCTGAGTTAGTCTCATAATACTATGCTCACACAGAGAAGCTTCTAATTTACTGGTTATTCATAACTTACTGAATCTGAGTGCTCCCCAGAGCTGACACTTCTTTCCACTGGAAAGTCTTGTGTAGATAGAAAACTCAACTGGTCTGATTAATACCCTGAAATCTGACAAAGAGGTGAGTGTGCACACACCAATGGACTGCAGCACATGTGCTGTGTACTATGAAGTTAACTTGTGCATGTTCAGCAAACCTGCTCCATCCAGATACCCTGTTTGTACTGGGCCTGCTGCACACATACCAGCAGTACTGTGCCATTATTGCTGCTAGCCCTTCCTGAACAGGTATGTGGGACACTATGTGCTGAGAGCTCCCGTGTGAGCAATCACCCGCACTTACTTTCTCCGCAGAGCTGAATCTGGGTCTTCAGCTGTTCTGTATCACAGGAGAATCGGGCAGACCTGCCCAGCTCTTCATCGTATTTCCGTTCACTCACAAAGTGCTGCAAAACCACAGACAAATGAAGTGACTGGCATTCCAAGCAAAAGACCACATGGATGGTACAGAAACCAATCAACACTCATCTTACATTCATTTTAAGGCTCAACAAGCTCTTGATCCTGCCTTGTATACAGTATTTTCCCATCCTTACCAAATTACATGTCTCATAGCCCAGTGATGGGTGGACCATCCCCACACTTAGGAAGTGAGTCATTTCACCAGAGCATGTGCTTTTGGTCACTGAACCTGAAGCAATCAGGTTTACTTGTTAACCAAGTCCAATAATTAATACACAAACTGCAAAACTCTCCACTGGTACACTTATGAGGGGATAGCTTACACTTCTCCCACAGTGTCAGTACACTGCTCAGAGGTGCTGTAATACTTTTAAGATAATTATCCCCATGGAAAGCCAGTCACCCTTTGGCCCAGGGCAGGAATGAACAGCCTGGGCATGTTAACATGACAGCTCTTTCTTGGCAAACTGTTAAAATACCCAAGCAGAAGTGAATGCCTGACCTTAATTTCAGCCCTGAGTTCAGACAGTTGTGCTTCAGCCATCTGACTGGCTAGGTCTGTCAGTCTCTTCAGCTCTTCAGCTTTCTTCTGCCGAGCAGTCAGGATTTCCACTGCCAAATACCAACAGTCAATAATTAATACTAGGAAGGCAAACTGGTCTGTAATTCATTACTCTATGGGCATTAACACTATACACATCACATTTGAGACATATATCTTGGACTCCCAACTTCAACTGCACTTCCAACATGCTGCTTGCACAGATTAAGTCCATCAGTGCATTTAACTGAACTGCCTGATGTTGAAAGAGATTTGGAAATGAAATAGCTGTCAGAATATCAAAGGCAAACTTCAACATTTGGACAAACAGGGACAGACATTTTTTGGGGGGGTTTCTAGTGTTTAATTTTTAAGCACAAAATCAGGGAGCCTTCCATGGAGGCATGGACAGAAGCAGTACATTGAGCCAACAGCCTCTTTCTAAACACACACTATATTTTATTTACACCAGGCATTTCAGTTCCTCTGAGAAAAAAAATACTCTGTTCAGCTACAGTTTACATTAAAATCAGTGGCACTGCCAGTTTGCTTTCAGGTACAGAATACACACGTTGCTGTTTCTACAGCAATATTACCGAGACCAACAGTCTTTATGAAAAGATACTAAACATTCACTACTGCTCATCTTGTATATTTTATATAAGGAAGGGGTGAATAGTTATGATCTTATAGGAAAAGACTGATGAGGAAGCACACAGCAACAGTCTGCTTCCGTGCAGGATAATATGCCATTACAATTTTGGTGGAAAATTAAATATAGGCAAACTCCATTTCTTACATGGTGACTCAGTGTGAAAGCAGCTGATGAACTGGCTGGTAGGATCAGCACATATGGTGAGAGGAAAGATAGCATCTAAATATAAACAACAATCAGAATCCTTTGTCTGGAGCTTACACCTACAGTCAGGATGAGTGGTAATTGTTGTGATCTCTCCTAAGGCCACAGACTCCATTACAGCTGTGGGGATTTTGGCTTCTTTGCCTTCTTTTGCCACAAATTTTCAGAGCAGACTTGGCAACCTGCTCATACTTTATTATTCCATTTTTTAGGTGAAAATTAATGGTATTTCACAGAGTTTATTTCTCAACCCATTATCACCTATCCAATCAGATAGCACCTTCTTTTGAAAGTATCACAGGAGCACGGAATCACTAGGCTGGAAAAGACCTTTGAGATCGAGTCCAACCATAAAAATCACAGAATGGTTTGGGTTGGATGGGACCTTTAAAGGTATCTAGTCCAACCCCCTTGCAATGAGTAGGGACATCAACTAGATCAGGTTGCTCAGAACCCTGTTGATCCCAACCTTGAACGTTTCCAGGGATGGGGCATCTACCAACTCCCTGGGCACCTGTTCCAGTGTTTCACCAAGCACAGCAAGGTTGAGCAGGTGCCAGGAGACAGACCCTGTGGCTGTACAGCTGTGTGGGAGCAAACAAACCATCCCACAGAGAAGCATGTGTCACACAGGGCAAAGAAGGCTGACAGTAGCTACAGTTCCTTTAGCACCGCTGGTAAATCTGCAGCTAAGTTATTGCTTATACTAAAACTGGTATGTATCTGTCTCTCTAGCTGATCTTTTAATTGAATTTTTGCGGAATATGGTCTACAAGTCTGAGAAACTTTTACCAGATTAAATGAGCTAGTTGACTATACATTTTTCTTTGTCCAATAGCTCTGCTTTATTGCTTATTTTAGGTAAAGCTAATATTGTTTCTCCCCAAGGTCAGCATCCCCTTTGCTGAAGTGACTGCCCAAACCATATGAACTCATCTCATACAGGCACTTATCTCTGCATGAAATGCTACTTTATAAAAAAACCCCTGAAATTATCATATTCCAGTATTGACAGTAAGACTACCCACTACAAAATTGTCCTCAAGTGGAGGAAAGAGATGTCAAAATAAGTAATAGTGTAAATCTTGGTTAGCAGGTTACAGTCCGGCAACACCTTGTGGTATCCTACTACACAGATCATCCTGTGCTTTTTTTCCTTCTCCAAAGAACATACATACACCTTACCCATGCGATACCAGAGATGACATGAATGCCTGGCATCAGAGCAATTCCCGCTGATTAAGAAAACGGATTCCAGTAACCATCTGTTTTTTAATTGCTCTAACACATAAACTTGATCACACTCCCTTAAAGCTATGCAGGGCTTCACAATAACCTATCCCCCCAGTCACTTCCAGTATTTTAACTTGTATATGTAATATAAGCAAGCAAACAGTGGTTTAGAAATGGAAATGAAACAATCTGCAAACCACAGAAGGGGAGGAAGAGTGGTCAAAAAAGCTCTGCTAAGCAAGCAGAATAAATAATTTAAATCCAACCTCATATGCATTTTTGGTTTACCTTAATTTTGTATTGAAATTTTGATGTACAATCCTTATAGTTAGAAATTATACAGCAACTATCCCAGAACATCAGTGACTCATCTGACTCTGTACATACACAATGAAAGATGCTAGAATGCTGCTAACCAAATTGATGTACTTAGTTTCTGCCAAGCAAAACAAATTGTTCCATGACTATTCCAAAAGTTCCCTGTGCATTTTTTTTTTACTTACTGGCTTCTTCTTTAACTTTATCAATTTCTGCCATTAATGACACTTCTCTGTCTACGATGCTAAAAAAAAAAAAAGAGAAAAACCAGAATTTAATCCATGCTGGAACTCCATCAAAATCAAAAGCTGTAACTATACAAAGACTTCAGACCTTAGTTATGAGCAGCTTTGAAATTAGCTGCTCACAACAAAGACTTGACAAATGGAAGCTGAAGAGACAGACAGGCAAACTGACTCCAAGAAATCAGTACATGCTGGTTTACACTAACAGCTCGTTGGCCTCTCCATACATCTGAACGGATGTCCATACATCTGCCTCGGCTCAGCAGCCCTCAAATGACTAAACAGTGTCTCCCCTAATTAAGCCAGACATACCATGGCTGCTACCCAGGTCAATACACCTTAGATCTCAGTGCAATATTAAGAATAAAACAAAATTAAAGCTGTGTGGAAAGAGGTCCTTCTCCTCCTTAGAGGTGTTATTGCAAAATACCTCAGGGTAAGAAAGAAAATGGCTTGTGATGTAAATAAGCATTGATATATCTCCATAATAAAGGTCTGCTTCATAGAATCACAGAAGGCTTTGGGTGCAAAGGGACCTCAAAGTTCATCCAGTTCCACCCATCCTGCCATGAGCAGGGACACATTTTACTCTGATGCCAAATAAAAACACAAGACCATAGCAATCCTGTATTTATCATGCTTTATAGTCAGATCTCAATTACAATTTTCCTAATGTTTTAGTATGGTCTCTGACAAACATTTCACGCAAGTGTTTGGATGTTGCAATAGTAGAGGCCAGGACTCTGATGAATTTGATGGAGAACCACCACCTGAGTAGTTCCCCTGTAGCTACAAACTAAACACAGGGAAAACTAAAGACTAAACCAAGAGAAACAGGGTTTGATGCTGCTTTCGATATGAGACTAGATAATGCAGTAACCAAAGTCCCTATAAAAGACAGATCTTCCAGGGGTTGCCTTTCCCAGAAGACAGTGCAGCTTTACTAACTTATACCAGCTGAGGACATGGTCTCCAAATGGAAAGCAACAGACTAATTCCCATCCAGAAGTGTACAGCCACATTTCTCAACTTGGAAATCATGAACTACCGTATGTCCTGGAATAACGGGGGAAGTTAAACGTTTCTTTAGAAATGCCACAGGCCAACCAGCGCTAGGAAATGCTGTTTCTTCTCAGTTTGCATAAGGGTTAATTATTGAAAAAACAGAGTAGGAATTGATTTGTTTTCTTTCTAGTCACATTGAGCATTTCAGTGCAAAACTGACCAAGTCCTCCTCCATCAAGAGCTTGGTAAAGTTATAAACAGGAAAATGACAGAGAGAAAGCTGGAAAACTGGACTGAGGGGGAAAAAAAGACAAAAGAGACAAAAGAAATACAAAAGGAAAATGAAATGCTAACAGATACAGAAGAAGGAAGAACAAGAACACTACAGAAAAATCAACGGATCAAATCTTGTCTCTTGTTCCTGCTAAGATCCCACTGTTTTCTCACGAAGCTCAGAGAGCCACTTAAGCTGAAAAAACTTATTAACTCATGAGAAGTTTAGCTGGTTTTAATGTATTTTCTGGAATAATGCCCACCTCAGCTTCAATGGGATGTTCATGACCATGCTGCTCAAAGCTTGGCTCAACAATACCTCCTGGGAATGCATTTTCTTTCAATGCTTCTTACTGTCCACATGATACCAAAATGTTGTATCAAGCTGATACACTCCACTGCACAGTCTGCAGACATTGGTGTGCTTGCAGGGAACTGGATACTGGATGCTACAGAACCTTCTGCACACTCACATATCATCAGGTTTGGGCTCTAGCAGAGCAAGGAACAGGATGCAATTCAGATCTAAAGACATCTCCAGGAAAACAAGCTGCTAATTCCTTCCTCTCTAGTTATGCTGTTTCTCTTGGGTCTTCTATAGGTATCAGGAACCAGGGTTAAAATCATAAACATGCTGCTTTAGCCAAGATTCTGGGAAGGTCATGATCTTGTCAGTTCTTTCTGATTACTCCCAGCACTAACATCCTACCAGGCTCCAGCAGTCCCTTCTCCTTCTCTCCAACATCAGCACTTCAGTGTGTTCCAACTGAGACTCCTGTGACAAACGTGCAACCTGGTCCAAATGCTTCTCTCTCCATATGTACCTCAGCCTATCCCCGAATCACCAGCCCACAGGAGCCCCTGCCATAGCAGCATTAGTCGGGTCTGATACAGATATTGATTTTTTTACAATACATTTTTAATATTCACTACAGCAAATACAGAGCCTCAAATACTTTCTCCCCTTGACTATGCTCAAGGACAGATCTGAATGAATGTTATTGTCCATGACTGATGCTGCAGCCAAAACAGAGTAACACTACTGCCTCTTTGCCAGACCTCACTTGTAAAACGACTGATTCTCTTCTCTTAGTCCTCACTGCTTAAGGATCAGAGCCTGGGCACCAGACTCCAGCGATCAGCACTGCAGCACTGCGAACTGCAGGTAAACAGCTGTATTTTGGAGCACAGGATTCAGCACTGTTTGATTTTAAGAGCCAGATGAACTTTTCAGGTGGGGTTCAGGAAGGAGACAATTCAGTTGAAGGACGACAACAAGGCAGAGGCTTAACATAGAGAATGTGCAAGTGAGGCCAGAGCACAGGCAATGCTTGTGCAGTAGAGAGAGGAGATGCAGCAGGAGAGAGGGAGCGAGCAAGCAACTCTCTGGGATTCACTTTGCTGGAGAAATTCTAAAGACAAGAGCATGAGCATCCTATTCCTGGTCAAATGGACAGTGCTCATGCCTTGGACTTATGCAGGCTGGCAGAACTGACACCAGTATACAATGGCAAAAAAGCTGCAAACACTAAACTGCAATTAGTTGCCAGCACAGCAATGACAGGGCTAAATTATGCCGACAGCTGCCTCATTTCACAGTTTCATACTCAGAACAAATTCTGAATTTGTTCTGACATTAGTGGAAACAAATTAATCTTCCTCTAGTTACTACATGAAATTTAGTGCTTGCACAGTGAAAAAGAAAAGATATTTTCAGTCAGCTGCAATACCTCAAAATCCCACTAAAATGATTAAAGTTATTAGTGCCTCTTCAGAAAAGCTGCTTCAGATTGCCAGGCTAGCTGATTTATAGCTTTACTGATGAAAATCACAAGGGTTCCAGATGACCAGAATCTTCTCTTGCCTTCTGCCTCTTCTATGCATTATGATAAACCTATTGTGCCTGAAGAGATAGGGAAATAAAAAGACCAAGCTGACAGGGAGGCAAACATGCTGACACAACTCACAAAGGTAAGCCACAGCTGCATGGCACAGAGGTTACTGTCAAGAGTGTAATTCAAATGAGCTCTTTCAAAACCCTGTTAAGCCTCCCAAAACGCCAATTTTCTCCCTGAGGTGTTTAATAAGCTTCACTCTCCCCTGAACCAGCTTTGTGCATAGTTTGAGAATTAACGTCGATCTGGAGACTGAGTAAAACAGTCAGCTCTGGCATTCTGAACTGCTGCAGCAGGGCTCTTCATCTGGAAGGGCAAGGAGCCATTTTTTTATGGACATCCTCTGGGATTTCATTCAGCAGGTGAGACAGAATTCGAGTCCTTTTTTCCTGAGAGAATCAGTTGTGGGACACTGCTGGAGTTTGACAGTTTAGGCTTCAAAACAATACAACACACCATTCTCCAGGGATTTTGCTCTCTCAGGGGGCTTTGGAACAGACCCCAGTAGCTCCTTAAAGTTGTGCTGACAAACTCAAGCAAGTTGGAGGGACATTAGTACACTCACAGTCTCTGGTATATCTGAGCTGAGATCACATGCACATTCATGGGATAGTCCCGATGAGCTCAGCGTTGGTCTCTAAGGCTCGTGCGTCATTTCATGTACACACAGCCCTTCTTCTATGAACACCTTTCACCCACAGATGGGGTGATAAGACAACTGATAAGAACCCTCAAAGCCAACTATGCATTTCACAAAACGATTCCCCACCTCAATTCAAAAATCAGAACTGTTCCCATCAACCATTCAGCAAAAGGAACCAGAATGTGATGAGAATGTAAATACGAAGCCCAATCCCCTGTAATTGGTGATTAAAAGCTTTATAGGATTAGTGAGTCATCACACTATTTTGTAACTGGTGAAATGATACTTCAAGTTTTCTTTATATTAATAAGCTGTAGAAAAGCTGCTATGTTGCATATTTTGCAATGTCAGTAAAGGATGATATTCCACTATTAACTCAAACGTATTTAAAATGTTCATGGTGCTTGAAGGCTGTTATTTGATCAGTGTATTAACACATGCAGAGGGTTTATACAGCAAACGAGATTACATGAATTTTCATTCTGACCACAAATGCAGTTTGACAATAAGCAGATAACCAAAAGACAGAATAAATCAGTTTCACTGAAATCCTTCCCTCTGCAGTGTACCATCTCGTGAAAGTAAAACTGCCCAGAGGCTTTTACTTATTCAAGTTTATTTTATGTTGTTTTTTATCTACCTTCACCAATATTATTTTCTCTAGCAGTCAGATAACGCAGTGGGGTCTAGTAAAGCCATCATAATTAAATGTGTATTTGCATTTTTAAGTTCTCTTTATAAAAAATTAGGTATTTTTTGCCTGATCATAAAAAACTTGTTTAAGCTGAAAACTGACACAGAGAACCTCTTCCTGAAAGAACACTTTTAAGTTCTATTTATTTAGAAATGAAAGCATCACCTCAGGATTTTGCAGTTTTAACAACTGAGAGTATGAATTGTATCATGGCTGCACGTTTTTACATAAATTTGGAACATATTTCTTTCCTATCCGAGTCTCGGTTCTGGTCCAACTACCGAGGTGTCTGAGTATCTTACTGCTGTTACATGTTTTAGCCTGAACATACACTGGCAAAGATGATAACTGTAAACCCTGGTGCTGGGCACCTGCAGAGGAGAGGTAGCTTTCCCAAAAGCATCTTGGAAATTAGCCACAAAGAAAACAGGAATCTGTCTCTTTCATCGATCATCTGCTGAATTTTTTTTGAGATTATTCCCTGTATGTGTTTAATAAATTAGATTTCTCCTTAGTCTGACAACAATAAGAACAGAGGGGATATATTCCCCTTTTATCCACAATGACATGCAAAAAGCAACAGTCTACCTGCATGGCCCCAAAAAGCACATGTGCTTGTGTTTTACTGAGGATGACACACAGCTATGAATGACTGGGAGGGAAGAAGGGAGATGCAAGGTCATGAAATATGAACAACAGGCAAAGAGACAGCATAATCCACTTTTGCATTTCACCACTGTAATTTATCTTCACAAGTTTAGTAAAAAATTATGGGGATGAAGCAATTATCTGAATAGAGAAAGGGGCCAGAAGTGGGATATGATGTATCTCACTGACAGCTCACTCCCCCAGTTTCATGAGCTCCTCTGTTCTCTCCTCTAATACACAGCAAGGGTAATCCCAAACTACTGGAGCACATGAGAAGAGCACAAGGCACAAGCCCAGCTCCTGGTACTGCAGCTCTGCAGGCGAGTAGCCAGCCTGAGGCCAGCGCTGTTGGATCAGGTCCTCCTGGCCCCGCCAGGCAGCAGGGACAGGGCCCAGGGTCTGGTAAAAAGCACTGGTCTTTGAAGGTACCTGTAACTCCAGCTGGGCCCGAGGAAACCTAAATGCCTGGGAGACGTTTTTTTTTCTCTGCACTGACAAGGTTATGAACTGGATTGCGTGACTGATGGGCAAATATCAGAACAAACTGCAAGAGGATTTGAAAATCTGTACTTTAGAGGCATAAGGACTACCAAAGGTCAGCTGGCAGACAGACACAGACAGAAAGCTAATGAGGACTGCCTGGAAATGCAGAGAGAAACAGCACAGGAACTCTGTTTAGTGTAAAGCAAGACCAGTCCTGGCCTTTCCAGCCATCTACCCATGCTCTAAACCACCACACTGCTAACACAGGCAGGCAGCTCTTCCACTGGTGCCACTGATTATGGGCTATGGGAAACAGAAAACAATCACCTTCACAGCTTCCCAAGTAGGCGTCCCAGAAAGGGGATGACTGTTCACTCACTGCTCTGCAACTGCGAGCACCGGCAGCGCTGCTCACACACTGACTTAGTACAGATACAACTATGTTCTTTCAAACAGCTTCTTCCTCATTCAACCACTCCTCTGCTTTGACTTAGAAAGCAACAGAAAAACTATTTTATCTTCCCGAAATATATAGTACAGGCTTCCTGGCTGTTCCTTCAATGTATTCTAAAATATTTTTAAATCATTAGTATTGTCAAACTCCATTTTCCCAGCATTATGTCAGAGTTAATTTTTTACACAGTCTATGGTGGAGCTTTCAAGAGCTTTTTGTTCACTCAAAAAACCAAAACAAAATCAACTGTATTGATTTTCATGCTCTTTATCAAGCACTAGGCAGAGCAGCATGTTTGAGATGCGAGGAGTAGAGGAGGCTTGCCTTTCTTTGGTCCAGTTTTGCGTGCAGCATAATTAAATCTGGCGCTTACTATTTTCTACAGACAATTTTCCATTCGTGGCTGGACACAGACCATATGGCAAAGTAGCAGATGTTTCCTTTTAGTTCTCCATATGACTATGCAGATGCCCAACATGTGAAAATTATTTTCTGGCAAGAGGTGTTATATGTGGCTCTTTTTGTGCTCTAAACATTTCACTCAGATTACCCGGGGCCCTTTTTATCCCCAAGATCATTTTCAGTCTCTTGGTGGAAAAGTGAGACCACAATTACAGCATACGGGTTTCCACCTTGGCAACAAACACCTCAAGCACGCTCAAGCGGGAGGGGAGTTCACCTAGCTTTTCTGACCTTCACTTGCAACTCAAGCACTATTTGGTACTCTTCTGCTCCTTGGCCTACACACTGACGTGTTTTACATTCAAGTAGCAAGTGGAGCAGCTAATGTTCTCACTCATACAACTGTACACCCTACACTCCTGCCAGCCATACACCAAAGCTGGATGCAGTAAGGACCAATACTGGCTCAGGGAGTACCATCAGAAAGATCTTCCTTACAACTTTCAGGTGCACATATGAGTCTTGAGAAACAGTGCCCTTGAGCTCGCTCTGCCCAGCACTCTCCTAGCCTTGGGGGAAGCAATGTCATCGAAAGCCCTGCAAGAGCAGAGGCAACAAGAGTGCTAGGTCACAACAGAAGTGGAATCCAAATGAGACTGCAAAGGACTTTGCACAGAGCGGAGCAGAGTGCCAGGCCTGGTTCAGGCCATGGCCTATAGAATGCTCTGGTGTCTTCTTGCATGAAAAGCACTGTATAAAAGCAAGTCGTTATCACTTGTACTGAGCATGCAGAAAATTACTCCAGTTGGCAGGAACTCCTGGGACGCTCTTTAAGAAAGTGAGCCCAATGCAGTGTTTTTTTTTAAATAATCATCTTTACTGGGACTGTCTTTTAGCCCCATTTCATTAAGAAGTTAAATCCAGAAGCAAGCACTGAATTCCACCAACCCTCCACCCCATCATGTACAGGTGTTCACAGCATAATCTGCTCCATAACACTCAGGTTTTTTAGATCACAGGAAGGTGGTATGCAGTGTTTTTCCAGAAAGGTGATTTTTTAAATAGCAGCACAGTACTGACTGATCATGTTCAGGACTAACTTCCCTTCATTGGTTAGGTCAAGCTGTGAAATACTGAGCCAGACAGATACATGGACTTCCACTGGCAACAGTCACCTGACAGTTTCTGCTGCTAAAAGGAAAAGTTCTTGTGAATCTTTCTGCTGAAGCTTTCAGGACATCTTAGGCCACATGTGCTATTCATTTATCTCCATAATAAAGATTTCATATGCTATCTGGATGTAGGAGGAAGATATATGATGTTATCTTTGCACTTTACCAATCACAGAAACGATGAAGTCATTATAAGATTAAAAAAATAAATTAGAAAGTCCAAAAGATTACTGACTCTTGAAAAGCAGTTTTGATTCTGATTTTGATAGTAAAAGCAAAAAGAACACAAAAGGGGCCTTTTATCCTACTGCCAAAGGAAGAAAAACAAACCCAAAAGAGAACAGAGCATAGTATGTATTTCAGCATTCGGCTGCGACACAAGATTAAAGCTTCTGACTTCATTTAGCTTCACTAAAACCCCTTGGGTAGTGACAGCTCTGTATAACAGGAACAGTTAAGCTCCCATCCAGGTTACAGTATTAAGCCCATTCCAGTACTCCCTGCAGTCCTGACCAGAGACAGTACTTAGTTCTGTCCATCTGTTGTACACCTCAACCAGTCCCCACTCCAGCAGCAACAGGAAGAACAACTTGGAAAAAGCTTTGGAATCACTATCACAAAGGAGACCAGGTATTACTGTCATGCCCTTGCTTCTGGTTACTCTGTACCATTCTGGGAGCAGCAGTGTAGTGGAATTGCTTCGTTTTCCCTTGATGGAAAAGTTCACTGTGGCACTGTGAAATGCCCAGGGAAGAAATCAGCATGCAAGAGGCCGAGTGCTGACTTAATTCCTTATCCTCTCCCTACTAGTGCTTTGTTCAACTGTGAAGCAAGGAAACTGCCCTGTAAATAACACAGACTAAACCCCTTCAGCCCAGGAGTATGATCTGTATGAGATCTGACACTATTATCTGATGATTTCTCCTCAAATCCAGGGAATCTACAGAAGTTGTCAACAAGGTTTTGTAAACGAGGCACAAGATAGCTCTTCCCATCTTTTCCAGAGTTTAAAGCCACAAAGCCATATGTAATATCCCAAAATTGTTTTTAATTTATGGAAGGTGTTAAGTCATGCATTTTACTGTTTAAACCAATTTTCCTTCCACTCATTTGAAGAAAAAACTGACTATTAGGCTTGTGAGCTGCCATAAGCAATCCAGCCTGCACTGAGACTTCCATGAACATGTCCTGACATTATACTGTCCTTGTTGTAATGTTATGCTACATGCATGAAATTGCTTTGTGAGGCCTGAATATTCAGAGCACAGATCTCACATTCTTGAGCTGGCTGTCTCCACTCCAATAATTTAGGCAGTGAGGCTGATAGGAGGTAAAATTAAATGAAGCATGGTCAAAAATCTTCCAGGCTATTTTTCATCATTTTAAGTCCATTTGGATTTACATACTTTTTTGTGGTCATTTTGTCTTTCCTTCAAACTCACCTAATTAACTAACACATTTTAGCAATAAGCAATACACTTTAGGGTTTTTCAAGCTAAAATGCAAATATCTGAAAAATGAAGAATTTCAGTTCTGAATTTACTAATATAGCATCTCCCCTACATTGTTAGATCATGCTGGAGTTCTAAGCCTGTTCTATGAACAGAGCAACTATAATTTAAAGACTGAATTGACTGTACATTAGACATGTAAGTGACATTATATATTTTTGACACTGCTACAAAAAAGTGAGAACTACAGAGCAAATGAGACCCAACTATGAGTTTACTTAGAGAAAAGGTCAGACCCTTCTTTGCAGAAACCATAAATATTTTACACATTTTCTAAAAATCATATGAAAACACCTCTGAGAACTACCAAATAAAGGTGCAGGAGTTGGTATACAACAATTAAGAAAAGTTCATCAACAATACTATTACTGCATTTCAGTTTGGAAGCAAACATCATTACACTGGCCCCAGAGCACTCCCAACAGTAATACGGAGTTCAGTAGGGCTGCCAGTCACAGCTCACGCTCACTGGAGTACAAAGTTCTCCCTGCTAGATAGAAAGGTAGAGCAGTGGCTTATTGCAACAGAATTTTCTACAAAATCAGCTCAGTAGCACCTGGACTTTCTGCCTGTACAGAAGCAGCGCCCCAGTGGCACTGAAGTCACTTCAGATGCATCTCTAGAGACACAAAATACACCACAAAGTCCAGAGTTAAACTTCTGTCAATACTACAGCACTTTCATAATACATTTCAGATGCTCATAAAAATACCGATAAATATTGTGGATGAATTAAGGGTGAATGTTTTTTGTACTCTTCTGTGACTTGTAACCCAATCTTGTACATTTTAATATGATTGTTTCTGTTTACTGCAACACTGTATAATACACGGGCTTCATATGGCATCCATGCTTAGCAAAAGGCTGAGTAAAGCCCAAACCAGACAATATTTTTCTAGGACAAGTACATACAAAATATGGAAATTGCTATTACAGCAATTATTTCTGCTACAAATTTTCAAAGGACTTAGACATACATGCTGAAGATTAGGAATAACCAAAGTTATCATGGAAAAAAATTAGAAAAAAGGAAGATATGAAAGAATGAATTAGAGATGATAACTAGAAGCAATGTACGTGAAAGTCAGAAGAAACTATGGGGGAAAGGAAAAAAAAGGTGGAATAAGAAGCAAAGATTATGGGAAATGAAGAGACAGTAAAGGACTGGCTGCCAAAGGAGATAAGACCAAAGTAGTATAGAAAGAGAAATTTAAGGAAGGCAAAAAAGAGATTTCAGAAAACCCCACAGATCAGATTTTTGAAAAAAAACTTTCATTTGCTCAGATATGGTGCCACTGAACTTGACAGAGAAGAATTAGGTCAAGATAGATCACTTGGAAAAAACCCACAGTAAGATTGGTTTTTTCCAAAGAACAGTAGTTGTGCCCCCCTTTATGTACATATGCAAACATACACATGCATATATTACTTCCTGGTTAGTGAGGAGTCACGAAATGGCACTACATACTTCTTTTAGGAAACCAAATGCTGCAAGTAAACAGGGTGATAAGTGACCCCTCCCCACCAATGCCAGCAGCCTGGTTAGCCCCACTTTCCTCTGGTGGTGCTGCTGATGGTTAACATACCAGCTGTGTAATTCTGCGAAAGCAGCTTTGATCTTCTTCACGGAATTATCCACTTCCTCTTTGACCATCATACGATACCTGGTTAGAGAAACTGTGCAACGCTGCAAGTCTTTTACTGATTTTTCAATGTTTGGCCCTAAAATAGAAAAGAAAAATTGTACAAAAGTTAAAAAGCTGGTTTGGGCTTTTCTGAATGAGAGAGCAAGATTTGTTCAACATATTATCTGCCCAATTTAAGTGGTTATCCCACCGAAGTCCATAAAACCAACTTTTCCATAGTCCTTCAGTGGTTCTCTTCAGTTTCTAAACACATTTTCTCAAATTAATTCCCCAGATAAATGTTAGAAGAGCACTAGTAATTCAAATTATTAAATTTTAATTAGACCATAAATTGTTATACTCATTTTTGTTATGTTGAACATGATTCTGCTCTCACTTTCTAACACATCTCTTCACATACGTATTTTTCCTCCCCTCCCCTTGAGGCCTCAGCTGTCTGATCACCTCAGCATAGAGCAACCAGGGATCCAATTTACCTCTTTTTTTGACTGAATCATCTGTCTTTGTTTCAAGCTGGGTTGTAGCATTGGATGATTTAACTGAGGAAGATTTTGACTTTGGCCTGCCTAGGTTACACTGGAGTTGAACTGAGGACTGAAGAGACTCATGCTGTTCCACTCCATTCATAGTCTTTGGATTTAATTCCGCAGATACTCTCTGGCGTTCTTGTTCTTTGTCTGCAAGCAAACATTAAGGTAGAAAATAGGGAGTTATAAGATTAAGATAGATATGAAGCCTTGCTGTTCAGTCTGAATTACTTTATACACTGGAAAAAAAAAGCAAGTTTGGTTTTGGGTTGTTTTTTTTTTTCCCACTGACAGGCATTCTACAGAACCTTGGAAAGCAATGACAACACAAACAAAATCCTTTTGGTTATTAAACACCAGCCTGAATAAATCTATGTTTTAGACTGAAAGAAAACCCCATTTTTTTTTAAAAATAATCAAACTCTTCTACACTGATATGAAAAAAATACCTCATAATATAGAATGCATACTACTAATTAGCATCTTTGTCCAAGCATTAGAGAACAGACCTAGAGAAGAAGCCTGCTATGGGAAAGCATGAGACTTCCATGTAGACTCACAAAACATTAATAATTTCTCAGCATCATAAAAGCACTGATTAAACATTCCTACCTGAAACATTTGCCTTGCCTGACTACAGATTTCTATCAAAAGCAGCTGCTAAGGGGGACCAAGCAGGAAATGAAACTATGTCGAAGATGAGACTCCTGGGTTCAGCAGCTTCAGAGGTACAAGCTAACTGCCTGAGCCTGTCTGGCTGCCACAAGGTGACCTAGTTTACTCTTTCCAAGACTCCAAAGGGATTCAAGATATCAGCATCAAAACAAAGGGACTCAAGATATCAGCATCAAAACAAAGGGACAAGCAGACCCAGTGTCTATGAAAACAGACAGGTACGGCCAGCTATTACTGCCACTCTGAATTTTAGTTGAGGAAAAGCGTATAGAAAATGACTTATTGCATTTTCCTAATTTTCGTATTCTGATAAATGAATGACAGTTCTGAAGATGCTCTTTATGCATCACTTTATTCATCTGATGTTGTGAGGTGCCTGGAGGAAAGGGGCTTGTCAGATTAGCAGCTGGATTACAGCCCGTGGAATGGAATTAACACTGCTGGGATATCACCTGGACAGCTCCAGGATATAAACAGGTGACTTCTTTGTGCCCTGGCTGGGCACTAGGATGGATGTAAAGTACATCCTGGTATGTTTCCATAGCAATCACTTAACGCCAAATGAACAAGGAGAAACATTAATGTCACATTTCTAAAACAGCTTTTGTCTGTGGGCTTTAAAAGGTGAGTCTGCAAACCAAGGAAGTATCTTACACAGAATTGTATATAAGAAAATAGCTAAAGTTAAAAGAAATCTGTGTATCTGTGAAAGTAAGAAACACCAGGTTTGTAGCACTCTCAACATCTCAATCAAGAAGATTCAATGCAGATGTCAGTCTCACACATAGCCAGGAACTCTGTTCTGAGATAAATGCAATAACCTTGTGCAACCCTGGATGCATCTCTCACTAATGCGACAGCTTTGATTTAGAAAAATGTTCCTTCTGTTGTCAGTTGAGGTTGGCCTTGCTAAGTAACTTCAACAGGTAGTTAGAGACAAGAGCTCTATCATCTAAACTATAGAGAAATGCTGGGGCTATTGTGTTTTGTCCTCAAAATAAAATCTTTTTAAATTTGTTGAAGTGCAAAATTGTTATTTACTACATTTAATTAACAGCTTTGGTATACTTCTGAAGACAAATGACAAACTGACAGTTTTTTGCCCGAAAAAAGTTATCTAGAATAATGGTTACACTCTAAAAACCTCTATAATCTCTTGTTTGCCATACACTTTGACTGTTTCTTCAAAAATGACACACAGGCTACTTTGAAACTGGGCAGGAAGATGACAAACACAGCGTAGTGAACAATACCTTAGAGTATGCTGCAACTGAACTTTCAGATTTGATTGAGGACAATCAACAAAAAGAGACTGAGAAAGTTTCCATCACATCTCCATAGGCTTGGGCCAGCTAAGAAACATGAACAAAATCTAGGGACAAAGTCTCTCTCAAACACTTCAAAGTCAAAGGTTTGGATAACAGTAAACTGTTCAAGGGTTCGGCACCTGGTGGCTTGGAACTGCAGCACTTGTCTAATGTGTGACTCTGGCTGTGTTAACCAGCAAGTATTACCAGCCCTGCCAGTAATGGCAGCAGCCCAAATAAATGTGCTTTGAAATCTGCTCAACTGATCTTCTAAATGAGTGATTTTTTTTTTTTGTAACAGCTGGCCATTCAAAACCTTTTAAATAAAGTGAACATCAATGGATTCTTTGGCTGAAAGAAGAAAAAAAACCTCCTTGATATACAAACAGGAAGTCTGAAGCATTCACTAAAAATCATCCTACATGAAAAGCAATTTTAAAAAAAACTAAGAAAGAGATCCATATCTGCTTTGCATCAGGTTCTACCCAAGTCCCTGCAAAAGCAATAGCATGCCAAAGCAGACTAAATATCCTCTCAGTGCATTCATGCCCATTCTCTAGATGCATATGAAGTGCAGTTTTAAGTCCTTCAGACCCTGTGTTTCCAAGGACTCTAAGAAAGACTGTTGTAGTGTTTTTTTCTGGATTTTGAAGTAATTTATTTGGGCTTTTTCCCCTTCAAGATATTAAGAAGAAGAGCCCCTGCACTGGCTCAGGCCTTCCATGACTGGCAATTTGGCTTTCTAGAGGCTTAAATTCTGTGCTTCACTTTATCTAGCAGGTCATGATTCCCTGTGGGAAACCCTCACACAAAAAAGCAACAACTAAAGACTTTTCAGAAAAAGGAAAGATGGAATAACAGCAAGAAGTAGACCTGACCTAGAGTTACTAGTCGTATAATTTTCTAGCACAGGACATGTTACGGAGACCAGCTATACTGCATCCTCTCTTCTGGTCCCTGAAGTTCCTGCCAGGCAGCCAGGATTTTACAGCTCTCAAAGACCTAATGTCACAGACTGTGAGTTGACACCAACAAAGCTTCAACTTCACATACCTTATGGGAAGGAAAGCATAAGGGACTGTCAGCAGACACCTATGATCCTTCTAAGCTGTGAGCTGTATGAAGGTGATGGCAAAATGACTACAGTAGCATTAATTTGATAGGGAAGGAACCAAAACAAACAAGCTGGACAAGGACAAAACAAAGGAGATTACAACATGAGGGAGCAATATGAGCACTTTGGACTCACCTCAGCATTGCCAACTGCTTTAGAACAGTCTGACTTGCTTAGAAACCACAAGGGCGCAGCTGCTGACCCCTGAAGGATCCTGAATGCCCTTCTCTTCTATTTAGTTCCATTAATTTCAGCAACAGTTAACAAAATGTACATAGGTGGCTTTTGACCTTAAGAAAATAGCTGTTATACTGGCTGCAAAGACAAGGATTCTAGCGCAACTTAAAGCGAAGAAGAAACTCCCCTTCTCTGTATTAAACAAATTGCCAGGAACTTCTTTTATTATGCAAGGGAAACTTCAATATTTAACTTCCAGGTTTTCCTTTCTATCCAGCTTTCTTTCCTTTCTTTTATTTTTTCCTTCCCTCCCTGTTTTTGAAACAGGGGATATGTGTAAAGCCTTATAAAAAATTCAAAGCTATGGTAATATCTTATTTGTCACTTGTAAAAGCAAACTAAAATTCTGAGATACTTTTTGCCCTTGGTATATACAACAGCACTGTTCCTCAGTGCCAGAGAGGGAAAAAACCCTCAAAAACCCAACTCACAGAATCACAGAATAACAAGGTTGGAAAAGACCTTTAAGATCACCAAGTCCAACCATTCATATCCTAAACTAAACCATATCCCTAAGTATTTTATCTACCCTTTTTTTGAACACATCCAGGGAAGGTGACTTGACCACCTCCCTGGGCAGCCTGTTCCAGGCCCTGACAACTCTTTCAGTAAAAAATTTTTTCCTAACATCCAATCTAAACCTGCCCTGGCTCAGCTTCATGCCATTCCCCCTTGTCCTATCACCTGTCACCTGGCTGAAGAGACCATCACCTACCTCTCTATAACCTCCCTTCAGGTAGTTGTAGGCGGTGATAAGGTCTCCCCTCAACCTCCTCTTCTCTAGGCTAAACAGCCCCAGCTCCCTCAGCCGCTCCTCATAGGATTTGCCCTCCAGCCCCTTCCCCAGCCTGGTTGCCCTTCTCTGGACTCGCTCCAGGACCTCCATGTCCTTCTTGTGGTGAGGAGCCCAGAACTGGACACAGTACTCGAGGTGCGGCCTCACCAGTGCCCAGTACAGGGGCACAATCACCTCCCCAGACCTACCGGCTACACTGTTTTTGATACAAGCCAAGATGCCATTGGCCTTCTTGGCCGCCTGGGCACACTGCTGACTCATATTCAGCCTGCAGTCAACCAACACCCCCAGGTCCTTCTCTGCCTGACAGCTCTCCAGCCTGTCTCCCCCAAGCCTGTAGTGCTGCATGGGGTTATTATGTCCCATGTGTAGCACTCTACACTTGGCCTTGTTAAACTTCATCCCATTGGACTCAGCCCATTGGTCCAGTCTGTTCAGATCCCTCTGAAGAGCCTCCCCACTCTCAGGCAGATCAACACTTCCTCCTACTTTAGTGTCATCTGCAAACTTAGTGAGGGAGCATTCAATCCCTTCAT
The DNA here is from genome assembly GCA_020800305.1 of Porphyrio hochstetteri. Taxonomy (NCBI): domain Eukaryota; kingdom Metazoa; phylum Chordata; class Aves; order Gruiformes; family Rallidae; genus Porphyrio; species Porphyrio hochstetteri. The sequence goes on along the minus strand of CM036910.1, from coordinate 13,877,420 downwards.
TGAGATCATTGATAAAGATGTTGAACAAACAACTCAATCCCAATGCCACCCACAGAAAAAGACCATTAAGAGCATGGGTACTCTTCTTGCATTTGTATCTGTTACCCCCTAGAAAACATTCCCCATGCATAGATATTTAGCTTATGTATCTTTATTCATGCACGTATCTCTTCCAAAAAAAGCATCTTTAATAAGTTTGACACAGGAGCCTGACATTATCTGTACCACAGATCTTTACATCTTGCAGAGTAAGTGGCAAGAATGCTTTTAGTATGATGGTATTGCAGAATTTCCGGTCTTATGACAAATTCTATTCAAAGCAAGTGTGAGTCTTTAACAAGGGCAGGAAGAATATCTCTGCTCCTTTGCAAGGCACCAAATTCCTAGGTCAAAATTTCTGGGTAAGTAGTTAATCTATTTGGCTGCTTTAGGTTGCAGAGTTTTCATTCAGTTGACCAGAGGTTGGCACCACCATCCATCTAGAAGCAGGAGAGAACTCACTTCAGCATAATCATCCATTTGGCACATTCACTTAAAACAAGGTTTGAGAGCTCTATTTGCAACCATGGAAAAAGGGATTTAAAGGTAAATTCTTTTAATGCAGTCTTACATGCTGCTTGAGACACAGGAAGAAAATACTAACACAGCAGCAATGACCTAGGGCTGTCAGAAGTTTGAAACGTGAAGAACTGAAAAACCATTACCAGTGCTGACAGCAATTAAGTATGAGCTTTATGAAAGGATACTTGAAGGCAAAAGCTTTCACAGAGCTTCTCCCCCAGAGGAGAAGGTTTGTTTTTATTGATGTTGCTATTATCATAACTCTGTATCTACCAGAACCCAGTGGGAAAGAGCTTTCTGTGTTACTGTTCCCCAGAGTATCAGTATTTTAGATATTAAGAGACTATCCAGCTGCCTTCCTTCAACACAAAGGCCCTCCTGTTCCCTGCTGGGGAAAGCTGGTGGGATCTGCCACTATCCTCTTCAGGGAAGATGATGGAAAGAAAAAAAAAAATGGACTAGTTTGGACTAGATAATAAAGAAGTCCTTTAATATACCACAAGCTCACACGACTTTGCTCCAAACTAGGAGCTTCAACATTTCTGTCACCATTTGACACTCAAGCCATTTTTTAACCCCACATTGTTCTGTATATATACCTGTAGTATTTTGTATCAGCTGGCCCTCTAATTATAGTTTGATCTTTTAGTATGTAGAAAAAAAAAAGATGTTTTGCAAGGAAACACACTGCAAGATGAACTGTGCCCAGATACATGACTACTTGCATGACTAATATGTGCATTACTTTGTGCAAACATCTTTCTCCAACTTCTTTCTGTTATATTCTACTTCATGGCAATAAAAATAGCACAATCTTTATGTAAATGCAGGCTTAGCTATTGCCAGTTAGAAAGTATCTTGTATCAGATGAACTGACCTGTGATTTCTGGACAGACCAGCGCTGACTCTACAAATCCCGAGCCTTTCTTCTCAGGAAAAGCAGCTTCCAGTTTCTGATTGGCAGAACCACTGCGACAGCTGTCCTTAGAACATGCATTCACGTGGCAATCATATATTCCCTGGGGCTCTTGAGATGCCTTCTCAGGTCCACCATTCTTGGTTTTAGGATCTTTATTGCCTTGGTGCTGCTTAGATTTGCTTCTTTTTCTCCTATTGTTCTAAATGGAGAAATATTGCAAGAAGAGAGACATCACTCAGTGCAACTCTCAAACTCAAGGTACAATCAGTAAATTGCCCGTGCTCTAAAAATGCCGAACAAGTGGCATGGGTGTAATGCTGGGCTACACACCACATGGCATCTGTTCAGCTGGACAGATAAGCTATTTCAAATAAAACGCAAAGCCCCCAACTGCTCTTCCCCTTCCTTCCACACAAAACAACTGCACTGCAGAATGCTAACAGAGCCTCTGCTAAGATGCTGCTCAAAGCATTTGCAGTCACTTTGGATAAGCAGTTCCTAACCATCGGGGAGACATCCATGCAATAACATACTTAAGGCATCACTCTGATCATGTAGAAAGCCATCACACAGGACACAGACTGGCCACTGCTTCTGTAGCCCTCCCAACCATAAAGAGGAACTTCCATGACAGCGGCTTCGTAGGGCAGGCTCCTGGTATAGCTCCAGATATAGCTTTATATATATATATATATATATAAAGTTATACATAAGACATAGATAAGCACGAAGATTATATCCCAAATGAACACCTGAAGTAACTGACTTGATAGCATCATTAATACATGATTCCTCATGCACAGTTCCTACGCCTACGTTATTTTTACACCTGGCAGCAAAACCTCTGACACTATCCAGCATACAAGTGCTTATTAAAAGTCTATCTGCCCATAGACTGTTTTGGGATTTGCTCTGTACTTGTCCAGGGTCTGGCTCCCATGCACATACATGTGCTGTCCCAGAAATTCTCTCATGACACTGGGATAGAGGCACAACAACAGATGTAAAAATAATGCACACATTTGCTTTGAAGTGTTCTGACTACAGGTGTGAATGAAGTCACCTATGTTAGCAAAGGCAGACAAAATGCAGGCCAAAATAAAAGTGCTACATTCAACTACAGAGAGCTGATAAATGGTCTGAATGCTCGGATTCTCTTACCTTCTTCTTCCCTGTCATATTCCATTCCTTTAAAACCTGAGTTGCGCTGCCTAGAGAAAGGAAAGATAAAAAGCATTTCAGCAAAAGTTCAGCTATGAGAAAGAACAAGTGTGTTCAAGAATGGTTTCTAGTCTCCTGGCTGAACAGTATTTCCATTCATCATTGCAAATTCTCTTATGTGGGGAGAACGAAATGAGTACTGCCATCTTTCTCCTTTTTAGTTACCCATTTAATTTGATTATACTTCACTACTGTGGATGGGCTACTCAGTACTACTGCTTTTTATGGCCTTCATTTCACAAAAAGATTGAGTCCCTAACTTGAAGCACTAGTATGAGCCTCAGAAAAATCTACATTCCAAACCATTGCCTGAAAAGGGAAGCATCTCAGCACCCCACTATAAACACTGGGTAAACTAGATGGTCCATCCTGGCTCTAGAGCTTCCAGGTTTAAAAATCTTTTGGCATTTTGATGATATACTTCCTATCTGTTATCTGTCTTATTCAGAAGAGATGAGATCATAAAACCAACTGACTTAATCAGTATCCAGAAGAGCAATTTCATGGATTCCTGCAGAAATTCTGCATCACACAAGAACAGTGAACTCAGGCCCGGCAGAAAAAGCCTATTTCCCAACACACTCATTTGAACCCTCAGCATATTTTCTTGATGGGATCTACAAAGCAGCTGAACAGGCCTTCCAATTACACTTAATTACGTAAACATTAACATAGCAAATACAACATATGAAGCACTATTTTAACTCAAATTTCACATATAAAAGTAAATTCATAGTAGAGACATCACTTATATGCCACTCCACATACAAAGCAAGATAAGAGCTAATCTCAGGAAACTAACTCTAAACATTTCTTGATTCAGGATGCAGCACTGCTGGGACAAGCATTACATGGAGGCACCCAGCCTTTCCCCTCAGCGCTGCTGTCCCAGTGTTTTTCATAGCACACAGCAATGAGTTCTCTGGGACTGTGATATTTCAATCTTAGCAATTTTTGTCATTCAGGTAAAAAGATACTTAAAGTGCTAGATTCATCCTATCTACAGTGGCAGATGAACAGACACACATCTTCTCTCACACTATTTCCAGACAGTAACAAATACTGTCTGTTTTCCAATGCTCACCTGCAAAGACTTCAGTAAAATGGTCGTAAACTGGTGAAGTTCAAAGAAAGATCATTTGAGCTCAAGTTACAACAGCTTGGTTTTCTTTAAGACTTTGTTGCACCCCCTTACAAAACTTGCTTTTGCCGTGTTTCTTTTTCGTAGTAGATGACAACACATGGCTATGAAAACACCTCCCCTTTTGAGGAGCCACTGGAAACAACTCATAGACCACAAGCTAGCAATGCTAACTTAAGACAAAACAAATTTAATGAAAGGACCTTACTGGATAATCATGGAGCAACCTTGTGCTACTTTCCCCAGGACATATTGCAGGAAAACAAAATTATTGTTAATTAGCTGCATCACATTTTCCTTTCTCTGTGTGTGTGCACACACACAAAACCTCTGATTTCCATACAGCTATCAGAATCTGTCTACAGATGCCTGAACCAAAAGGCACCAAATGGAAGAATTCTGATGCATTTATAAATAGTCCAGTTTGCTTGCACCTGCTTTTTTGCATATTGGTAAATAATTGCTAGTATGCTGTCACACTTTATCAGCTGATACATTTTAGTAAATTAACACAAACCAAACCCAACACTATTCTGAAATAGGCATGAAATAAGCCACTTGGTGAGATGACAAATTAACACTATGAGGCATTTTTAAGACATACAGGGATTTTTTGACCACTGAACTTTTAGTATCTTTTAAGCAGGCCCAAGCTACAAACACTTTTGAGAGCATTTGCTCACGTTATGCTGTTGTTCATGCAAAGGGTTTCTTACAGACTTCGGTGAAAGTTCAAAATACATGCCATTGTATATTTATCAGAAAAGTGTTATTTAAATACAAATGACCTTTCATTAGAGATGGTCTCATGATGCAAAATACAAACTCAGATCCAGACTTAGAATGGCTCGAACTTTCCATGGAGTCTTGGTTCAGCCACTATAAATGTCAAGGCTATTTGCAAAATTCAGATTGAGGTTTGAATGTCAATGTATGCACCAAGTTCAGAGGTTTAGGGGCCTGGTTACCTGTTTCAGAACCATCCTAGATTTTTACTAGTCACTGTGTCTGCAATACTGAATCATATTCTGACATATCTACATTAGCTTTCATGCAGAATAAAGGTCTGCAATAAGAATGGCATCAAAAATAGCAAAGTCAGAACAGGTAAACAGCCATGTCAAACTCATACTGTGAGGAAGCAAAGATACAGACAGGACGATCAATTATAAAAAAAACGAACTATGTCACAATCATCTGAATTTCAGAACAACAGAATATATTTTGAGACAATTAATATTTTAGCTGCAACTGAATCCCTCACACCTTAGTGAAAAAGGCACTCTGTACTTACCATCCATGAAAGCCTGGACAGCTTTGTCTACATTGTTATCAAACTGCTGCAGCACTAGTACTATCTCATTATTGCTTTTGTTCGGAACAACTGATCGGATTGCATTGATCTGGAAGGAAAAATAAAGGAAGACAACAACAAATGGGTTTATAATACTCCTTTAGACAACAAGGTACCTCTGTGCCAGTGCATGTTGCACCTGATGTGCTTACAGGTATACAACAATGTATCTGTAGGAAGCAATACCCATCCTCTCCCTGCCTGGTTCATGCAAATAATGGAAACAATTTTTTCAAGTGACCAAATCATAGAACTGGTAGCCAGTAAGCCTTGAGCCAAAGCCCACCCTCAGTCACAGCAGAACTAGAGTTCAACTGACAGAATTTAGCTTTATGCTTTTCCTAAATGTTCTATTTGCTGCCATGCAACTTGACAAGACAGATCACCTATACAAACTGAGTATACAACTACATACTGTATAGTATACAACTACTTCAACAAGGCTGTTGCATGGCATTGCTACATCAGTTACAATCAGTGGGTTTTTGACATTTGGAAAACAGTCATGGGCATGAAAACAGTCACAAGTTAAACCGAAACAGTATCATTTCTAGAAGCTCTAGTTGTTGCTCAGCATAATTTCAGTTTGCTGTTCCATGTATATGTGACCAGGAAGCTTGCGTAACAAAATTTTGAACAAAGGACATGGGAAGCCAAATGCTTCCTTAAGGAAACTCTGCTGATGGATGAGGTGTTAAACCCACAGATGATTCTGGCTTGCCATGCTTCAATTCCACAGCATTTGCTATTGCTGTATTCTCTTCAGTATCTGTTCATACCTAAGGGTAATCACGTTGATTATCTACTTCCTCATGCCCACGTAATATAGCTGAAAGTACACAGTTACATGAAACTTAATTACTATATTGTTTTGATGCTAGACAAGCTTTACTGGGTAGTATGAAAATAAAAATACTTCCTTAAACATAATTAGCAAAGCTAACAAAAGCCTACAGTAGTATTGTGAAAAAAACAAGGTAAGTGGTGCCAAAACCAGTCTAGTTGTTCCAAATCAGCTTTTTAAGCTTGTGTGTCTAGCTATGCAAGACATATTTACTATTAGAAATTTGTTAGTGCACTGGAAATGTTTATCTAGCAATCTTCTTTGCCATCTTTCTGTGGGAATACACAGTTGATTAGGGTGTACTTTATTTACTGCCATCTGTAATTTACTGTCTTACTAATTTCAGACTCTGAAACACTGATGGTCTTCATTGTACTGCAAAACACAATTGCGAAAAAAATAATACATGTAGATAGATCTGTTTAAGGTAACTAGGCTGGCTTACATGGTGAGAACATTTACACAACCTTGTCTTAACTGTCCATTTTGATGTTGAAGAACAGTCTTTCTAGATTCCTTTTACGGAGGGATTCTGGCTCCACTAGGCAGAATCAGCAGAAGGTGATTCACATTACTTAAGTGCTCAGATGACCAAAAAAAAAATCTTATTTTGCTGTAGTATGTTCTCACCCCACTCCTCAACCACTGTGTTTCCCTGTCCTGTATAGTACCACAAGCCATGACTCACTTCAGGTTCCGTTAGCGCACAGCGACTGAGGGCTCTGATTCAAAATGCCTGCTGTACAGCACCACAGAAGGTTGATACCTGCTTCAGCTAAATGCATACAAGGTCAAACTTTCTTGAGGATTCTTTTGAGATCATCTCATCTCTTTGCCGTGTAAGGAAGGCCACTTTACTGACCATCTACTTAGCATGATTACTCTGCTTCTGTCCATCATCCTATCCTATCTCTCTGCAGCTTCGCATTTGCCCACAACACATTTCAAGCAACAAGACTAGCCTTGGACAACTCAGGCTACAAGCATTATTCAGAGGTCAGGGGAGTTAAATTGCTTGCCTACTTCCCACGGAGCCTTTCCAAAGGCCTATCCAATCATCTGTCTGAAGTTGCCACCCTATTACTGGGTAGGGCTTGGTACAAGCTACATCCTAACCCAAACCAGATGCTTTGGAGTCTCCATTAAACACAGGTAACTACCATCAAGTTTTAAGACAGGCTAGGCTGTCAACTGAACTGCTTGAACCACTAGTGTTGCCAGAAAGTATCCAGAAGAATCTCTGCTCAACTTTATCAGCTGAGGCATACGCATGGTGAGCCAAGTAGTGAATATAGCTCCCTGTGCACTGCAGGCATTCAAGTGAAAACCACCCCAAATCAACAGGATGGGCAGAAAAAGCTCTGGAAAAAGAAGCTGAATTCATCTTCTGATTGTGGGTACAGGTATACTACTTACTGATAAAGCTGCGACTAGTACAAACTGAGCTGGCTCCACAACAGCAGAAGTTGGCGCAGACACCCGGGTAGCGCGGGCCATAAACTGCAATGCATTTTATCTTCAAGCTGGTAGTTGCCAAACATTTCCACCACGTGGATTACATCTTCATATTCTCACAAAAACCTCCCCTCTTCTTTCATAATCATGTGGATCATCTCTCTGTCTACTCAGAATTGCATAACCTCCTTGTGGCAAACGCTTACAGGAAAATAGTAAAAAGAACTATCTAGAGTATTCTAACCATCTTTAAACATAAGCATGGGAATTTCATATGGCTTCTAGGTCCTTTGCTATGAAAGGTCTGGAAGCCTCAAGAAGCATCTGGAAACAACAAAGTGAGGCCAAGACCACAGGATGGGTCAGGCAGTTTGCCACACACTGCAGTCTGGAAACTTCGTAAGGACATTAACAACAACATCTGTGGGGTGGAGAATACTGACACAAGAACTTGACCGGGAAGATTATGTTGTTTCAGACTACACAATCTACTGAAGACTTTCTGTTTACACTCTATGGGCTTTGTTAATAAGTTTCTGATTAATAGAAAAACCAGAATTAAAATCTAAACTGTGCTTCATCCAACCAGTACTGTGATTAAAGACAAAAAGGAATGGAGACATTCTAGTTGTGGAGATAACACAAAAAAAAGAAAGATGATCTCAGAAAGAGTACTCACCAATACAGAGAAAAGAAATTAAGCCTATGACCAACACTGTGGAGTATATAAAAATCTGATTTTTGGGAACACTAATGTACTGCAGAGCTCAACAGCTCTACTGCCAAAAGCCAACAATATCCTTTGTTGACTGTTGTACAACATACACATTTGTTTATCTTTCCATTTAGAAAACAAAGTCTCATGAAAAAATTCCTCAGCAAAAGAACATGAGACTGCAAAGGACTTGGGAAATTCCAGATCAGCAGTTGCTTCCACTTTCTTAATCTCCTTCCCATGTGTATGTAATGCTATGATACTCAGGATACCTGCAAGTTCTCAGCATTTCTGCTTTCCAGATTTCTGCAGCAACTTGTGTAGAAGAAAGATAGATGAAAACTAAAATTTGCAGCTAGTAGTCCATGTCAGTACTAAGAAAAAAAAAAGCCTGCTCTGTTCAGAAACAACGAAAAGAGATACAACCCCAGAATTCCAACAGAAGGGAAATCTCAAAAGGTTTTGTTTGAATTAAAATATTTTGTCTTAGGAACAAAGGGAAGTAACGTTACCATATTTTTTTCTGGAATTTCAAAGACAGATGCGAGTGCCAGACATCAGGTTTCCAACATATGCACTATTTGATTGATGTTTTAATCCAAAATACACTGGAACTATTGCACACAGGCAATAAAAAAGTGATTTCTGGACACCCAGAAATTATTACCAAATGGCTGCAAGTCTCAAATGGTAATGTAGCAGTGTATCTAGGAAGAGGACAAGGCATGTTGAGGAAGACCAGGCTGTATGGCAGCCTTAGCCTAGAAGTGCAAATTTTGAGGTCCCTGACTTTGCACCTCTTAAGGCCTTTCACCACAGTTTCAAAAATAGATGTAGACTTCTATAGATGAAGCTCAGGTCTGTCCCCACATGCAAAACATATCCCATATATTTCTGGAAATGGACATAGCAAAACAAAAGAGAAAGCCAAAGGGAGGGGTGACAACCTTCCTCACAATGTAAGCCTAACAAAAATGCACTTCTACAGCTGAAGGTCATACAAGACATCACAGACCATGATGAATGGAGGCACAGCAAAGCTCCAGGAACACCTGACAACACAAGGTGACAAGTGGGAGATGTATTAAAGGGATGGATGTGACCTGGATATAGGCAGCCCAGGTATGCTGGCTCCTCTCCAGTTCACCTGCTAGTTCTGCTGACAAGCCAGCCTTGTTGAGAGTACACCTATACACCTCAACTGCCTACTAGCCTCCAGCTGATTGAAAGCAGTCAGTCACTTCCCAACCCAGAAAACTATATAGAGCTCATTTTTATTAAAGGTGCAATAGAGTGACTGACAGGCATGCGGTAATTTTATCTCTCTAGTCCTCAAACTTATGAAGAAAATCCATATTTTCAACATGTAAGCAACAGATAATCGAAGTGGAATAATCCAACATTGTATGACTTCTCACCAACAAACTCCTTTTAAAAATATTTAACATCCCAAAGGTTAAAAAAACATACAAGAGTCAAAGAATCTCCTGAAGTGCAGTGATATTGCATTAATACCTAGCAGTCTGCAAGAACAAACTCACAGCAGTCTGCTTCATTAGATTTATTTCCATGTATGTGGGAGAACAGCTTTTTCCTACTCACTGAAACCTGATCGTAGGATGAACAACATTACCAGACAGACTACAGGGGAGTCAACTATTTTAACAATTTTGTGAATCATCCTGTCTTTATCCACTGTGGATTCTCAGTGAACTTCTGTCATCATCTGGATGCTAGACAAGCTTCTGGGACACACCAAGTGAATTCAGTAACATACCTTCTGAATCACAGATAATTGTGCTGTTAATCCCAGCATCAGTTGAGAAGCTGTCACCGACAGTAGTTAAATTCCAGGGCTTTCCCTCCTGTAGCCTGACCAGCAAGCACATTTCTTTATTACTTAGATGACTTGCTCAGAATTTCAGCTTACAAAAGCTATTTTAAAGTATATAAAGCTGGGACCTTGAATACAAGTGTGTATGCTCAAGAACACAGAAGGCTGAACCCACATCCACCTCCATTTAAACCCACAGTTCGGAGACCTACCTTGCAAGCATGCATTTAATTCCCATGGACCTAGCTATGCTGCTGGGTAAGGGTAAAGTCAATTCAAAGTTCAGAAGACTTTAACCACTTTTCTGAGCTGAAATCTTCAACACACACAGAGCTTGAAATGCTTGCTCAAGTCGTGTTAAAGTTGCTGCAACTTGAGATAGGTTGCATCTCATCAGGACCAGAATTCCAGAGTTATGATGCTGTTTTTATCAGTCGCTTACATAAATTGCTGAGGACTGCCCAGAAGCGATATAAAAATTGCAAAGGGTTCCAAGTCCCTTCAGATAAGCTGTTTCTACCCCAAAATAAAATGCTCAGTGACTGATCAGATACACTTGACTATTTGTTTGAGGGTTACTGTTAAACTACAGGCAGTCTCACTTGGTGCAATCTGTTGGCTAATCTACAAGAAATAAAAATTCAGTAACAGGTTGCTTCTGAGAAGCATGGCACACAGGAAAGAACAACACTGAAATCCTATCTTACTTGACATCCTCATGAACACCCATCTCATGAGATTTTCTTGGTAAGTCAAGCCCAGAGAGAAATACAGCCTGCCTGAAAGTTGTGATAGCAGATCACCTACTCTGCACCCAGAACCAAGCTGACATTGCTTGGTGTATTTTTCAGAGTCCTTTAGGTTCACTGTCAAGTTTCAAATGGTTCCCAGGCAACCATAACAACATGGAATCAATCGCTGCCTGTTTCCTGCTCTACTCCATCTGCTCCCCCTTGGCATCATCTCAAAGAGGATGTTTCTGGTGAATAAGTAACATATCCGGGGTTCAGAGAATTTGTTTATGTATTTCTGACACAGTGACAAATTAAACTTCTTTGCTGAAAGCTCACGGCTGTTCTGAAACCCCTGAACACAGCTGCTCTAATTCCCTTATAGTTAGTGACTATTATGGTCACTTAGTTAAAAATATTCTTAGTTACACTTGGTTATAAACAGTAACACAGATAAACCTTCAGTTTGTGCTAAACATTAAGATCACAGATTTTCTCTAAGTTAGGAGCTAAACTCATTTAGAAGTACACTTATGAATGAGTGCACAGACATTTTCCTACTTTATTTTTACTGCATGTCAATAACAAACCTGTACGTACACATACACACTACATATACCCAATGCAACTTTGGAGAGGCAGCAGTGTAGACCACATTCAACTAGATTACACCTCCAACTGAGGTTGACCCAAATCCTGCAAAAGAAGCAGGGAAGGAGAGAGCTGTCTGCAGAACTGGTTTCTGTAATCTAGGAATTCAGCATTATTCGATGTCCTGGCTACACCAAGCAGGAAAACGCATTTTAAAAACACTTCATGGCTGAATTTAAGGTTTTGAAAACTCCCACGCAAGTGTATTTCATAGTACAATTTGACTTTGCTGCATTACAAGTCTATTTCAGAGGCACTGTTAACATCTCCTGTGAGCAAAATAACAGCTTTGATGAGGTCTGCACCTCCTTCCACTACATGACCTGTTTATCACATCGATACTTTCAGATCATTTATCCCAAATAAGCACAAAACAAATTCCACTTGCTGCAATAAACTACTTCAGGCAATCATCGTGGATTTATTATGCTGCCCCGTCCCCCAAATTTTTAAATTAATCAAATAGAAAGCCCACATATTTCAGGAATCCTGAAAGAACATATTAAAAAGTTTGGTTCAGAGAGAACTGTTCTGCCTGAATAACAGCAGCACTATTTACAGACCTGAATCTGTAATATCCTTAACCCAGTTAAATGGCTCAAGTGACACAACTGCATTTTGATCAACTTCACTGGACTTTGGACTAAGTTCATCTACTTCAACACATGAGCGAGGAACAGCTGTAAGGTCAACTTTAAGACGACCAAGTGAAATCATAGATTGGAAACTATCTGCTTTTGTAATGCACGATTTTAAATTGATATACTACTCCCATTCCTTCCACTATGAATTTTCCTTGCGTGCTAACAGTTATGAAAACCACAGTTATAGTGTAAACAAAACTGTGACACCCCCCCCCTCCCCCGACTTTCCCTCCTCTCCCCCACCGCCCCCCCAAAAAAAACCCCACCCAAACCAACCAAACCAAACCCACATCTGAATAAAGTTTCTTTCTTGCAGTTGATGGAACAGATCTGCCCATCTGCTCCTACAGGCTCTGGCACTTGAAATGGCAAATGAAAAAGAAAGCCTTTCAGGAGAACTTCAGCAAAACTCCACTCCGAAGAGAACCCTAAGAGGAGGGTTTTCATCTGAATTTTTTGCCAGTTTCAGCTGACATATCACTTATTCAAACATGTTAATAACAACAACAATAATAACAACGGCACAACAGCAAGTTATGAAGTTTGAACAATTCCTGATATTTCTTTGGGTCCAAATCAAAATCACATGCCAGAACTGAGTGGCTATCCTGGGGAGTGCTTAATATTCACTGGCCTCTTGTTAAACTAAAGGGGTGTCATTGTTGCAGGAGACAATAAATTGCTTGTATTGCTCAGTTCAATTGCTGCTTCTTTGGAGGCCTTCTCATTCAAAATCTCAGCACTTCTGGTGGTATACTAGGTTAATGCCTGAATACCTCCATTAATTTTTTGGAGGTATTTTGGATTTAAGCCAATGAGTTTGGCCCATTTTATCCTTTATTCCAGTGAACGTGTGCGCATATGATCTGAACTATCTAACTCAGCCTCTGAAAATCCTGTTACTAGAAAGAGCAGTCCTCAGTTATACTGTATTTTCAGGAATAGAGATGAGTATAATGAAAGGCAAGAGAAAGAATGGCACAGCAAAGGAAGACTATAGCAAGTGCCAAGACAGACAGAATTATCCCGAGAGAGGTCCCGACGGTAAAGTTCTCCTTGTATTAGTTACTTAGGCATGTCATGACCCTTGCGGATGCTGAAACACAGAACTTGTGTTATTCCAGAAGATCTGTGGGTTATATGCATGAAAATACGGTAATCAGAACAGTGCTGGCTCCCCACAAGTGTATCACAGCTGCAGGAGCCTCCGCCAAGCCTGGAAACCTCCATTAGCCTTCCTGCCATTGCAGGCCAACATTTATGTAAACCTCTCGGGGCGTTGGGGGAAGATAATATATAAAATAGAATGTTTAACCTATTGAATTTATGAACTATTTCAGCTGAAATGCCATGAATGAATTATACAAGTATCAGTAGCATCCTCAAATTAAGGGTAGGGTCTACAGAGCCCATGTGTGAACATAATGCCCAAAATGCCTGGCTCAGCCTTACATCACCCTTAAAACCGTGGCAGAGGTCTGCTTTCCCTGAGTAACTAGAAGCTGATCATGGAGAGAACATGGGGAAAAGCCACCATTTAAAAACAAACCAAAACACAAACCAACACACAAAGCCAAAAAGAAACCCCACCACCCTCAAACCCAAACCAAACATTAAGCCAAAACTTCACGGGCTCTGTACTAAATTTTTGTCACAGAGAAACAATGCTGAATTTGAGAAACTTGTTCTACTTCTGCAGAAACTCACAAGAATAAGTATTTAAGTATGCAGATGGACAGCTCCTTTGGCTTCATCCAAGTCTTCAATGGACCAAAATCTTAAATATATTATGATCTGCAAGCACTTGAGTAGAAGTGTATTACTCAGAGGGTTCTAAAGCTTCAGCTGCTTTAGAGTTACTCAGTTTGTTGCTGACAGAAAAAGCCACCATACCATAAACCAAACATGAGATGTCAAATGGAAGGTCTGTGCCATGGCAAACTTGTTTTAAAGCAAGACAAGACTTACTGAGGTGAAATGGTGGCAAACTGAGCATGCTACCTCCTCAGCTGAAGCATGCAGAGTTCATGAGGTTTACACTGTTCAGTCACCAAGCCTTTATTTAGTAGTAAGCTATTAGTCAGTATTTTCCAAAATAAAATCCAGCATTTTGCAATAAACCATTAATTACAGTTAACCTAGCTTTTCACTTTAGCAGAGGGATTTTAGTAGCACTAAACACTGGTGGAACAAACACTGGAGCAATTTATAACAGAGTGTATTGATCCTATTATTTCTCTGCTTTAAAATGTATCTGCACATAAGCTTTTGATTTTACATACTCCCGCAGATATCAGACGTGGAACATCAGATATTCAAGTCAGAAAATGAGTCCTGTTACAGTTTTCCATGCTTAAACTAGCAACAGACAAACAGATGCTTTGTAAAATCCTGCACTTGTAAAACCGACTATAGTAATAATAAAAAAATCCAAGCTACACAGTAAGTAAGCAGAAATTTAATTGATTTACTAAGTTACATTTTGAGTTACTGTAATTTACCTTCCTGCACTCTGGTACCAGAGGACAGGATTTCATACTGCGAAATCCATCATGCTACTCACTATTTAAATCCTGTGCTGTGTTTTAAAGACTATGGAAGATACTCCACCAAGATTCATGTTGACACACTAACCCTCAAGCACCAGGAGTGATTCTGTAGGTAGCAACGAATATGAGGAAAAACGCTCAAAAAGCAGGCACCTGGGCAGCACATCAGGCAAGGAATTCCCTCCTGTCAGGGAAAATAAACTAAAAGGTTCTTTCCTTTCAAAAAGATGTAGAAAGTGAGTAAGCAGTGAAAGATGGGTGCAGCAGTCTGAAGAGGAACTCATTCCCACCTGAACTACTTAGTATAAAAAGTCACTTGCTATGCCGTTTCCTCAGCAGTTTTATTCACCTATTGGTGGACAAGTAACAGTTTCTAACTGTTCTTTAAGGAAACATCACTAGCAATCTGAAACTTGAGGAAACATAGTTTCAGGCTCAGTAGTTGTCATGGTTCATCAAATCTTTATAAACCAAATGTGTTAAGCTATTAATTATTTGGTCATCATCAGTTCTGAGAAATACATTACCTCACTGAGAAGTTCATTATTTGTAAACTCAGAAGCAAAAGAGCAAGTTAACTAAAAATCTGACTACAGATCTCTAGGTCATTTCTGTCATTCTGTAGAGTGTTATAGTACATCTTAATTATCTATCGCTTCTTGGGATATTTCTGGATTGGAAAGCCACATTTACAGTACCTTGCAAACATTCCTCGTGACGAGTAATTTTTACCTTGCTATTGGTCCACCTAATTACAAAACTGAAGTTCTGAATTGCAAAACTGAAGTTAAGCAAATAATTTTCCGCTGAATATTTTTTCCATCAACTCAGGAAAAGAGGTAACTCAAGGAATCACACACAATTTTTAACTGGCTTAGAGAGAAGAGAGTATTTCACATGCCTACTGCTCTGCAGGATGCATAATGTGCCACAGGCAGCAGGTCTTATGATACAATGGAAGATAACCACATTTCTCAGTTTCACATCGCCCTCACTGTTTTGTGTCTCCATGATATTTAATCTGTTTGATCCTTTTTCCTCGTGCGCCCTTCACAAAGTGACTGGGCCTAAGCAACTTTTCATTGATACCTGGACTAACTTGTGCTCACTGACAGAACTGGATTTATCACACTGCCTTAAAATCTCTATCAAAGCATCCCACTGGGCTTAATAAAGCTGTAAATTAAGGAACCCATTAGCCTTTTCTGAACTCCTAAATGCAAAGCTCCATCTCTCTTCCCAAACATGAAACAGAACAAAACTTCATTTTATAGAAGAGGCTGATTGAGGAGAATAGTCAAAATCTTGGCTTCATTTCAAATAAAACTATCATGTTGTACTCCTGCAGGCTTTCCATTTCTTTCTCTCCTTTCTTGCTGTTCTTTGACAAATACCCTGGTTTCCTTTTTATGTTGGTGGGGAGTATCTGTGGGTTACATTGCCTCTTCACAATCTGCCTCTTGGGAGTTACAAGAGATCTCCTGACCCACCTCACATTTGTATATTAATTAGTGTTTTTTACTGCTCCTAAAAGGGTGGTGAGGCTTTTGCACTAGCCAGGGTAGGGAGAGGATGTACTCAAGCACATAGAATGCAGTTAAAAGTGAGCTACTTAGATTGGAAAAAAAACCTCTACTCTTTTCAGGCCCTACAATTTTAGGAATTGCCTTTAAGTATTAGAGGTATGACATTTTTGGTAAGAAAAAATATTTTTCAAAGCGTATGTTTCTTTACAGTTGTATTTTGTACATCAGCAGGCATCACAAAGCGCTATTCTCCACAGCATTAACATGCACAGGAACCACAATGGAGTAAGACAAGGCTGTCTGACAATACATTTTCCTTGCAGAAAAGCAAAAGTGTTTCTCACCAAACAAGATTAATACACTAAATCCTATCAATATCTGTCTGTGTACTTAACTGTATGCACAGAGTCAATGCATATTAAAGTTAAGTACATGGACAGTGTTTGTAGGAGCAGGAATAAAACATGCATGCAAATACCAGTTCGGTTTGCACTGTACTGCTACTTGAACCTACCTTTTCCTTGATATTTACAGGAGAATTGATTTCTGCCATCTCTCTTCAGGGGAAAATATTGTCTGTGAAAAGAGAAAAACAAAATAAAAATAAGGAGCTTCATTTGGAAGTTTTTAATCCCAAGCTACACTTACAAATACCAACTGCATGTGCTTACCTATAAGCATTAGAGAAACATGAGAATGCTTAATATCCTGCACAGTAGTACTTAATCTTGCTAAAAAGCAAAGCTACTCCAAATTTCAGACTCTCCCCAGATTAGTTCTGCAAAGTACATCTAGAAAATGCTTCATAGTTACAAATCTGGATAGAAGGGGTATCATGCTTCTCCCAGCCATGTCTCTTGAACCCTATTCAATATTATTTGATACCTTTGAGGCTTTAAAGAGGAGAAATACCTTAGAGGAACTCAAAAGCTCCTATTTTCTCATTCACCATCAACCTAAATTTTTGCCAGAAAATTTGTCTGAAGATCCTGTCTTAAAAAACAGGTAAAGTGCCAGAAGGTTGGGCTGACAAGTGCTGCACAGCTGAGATGCTGCTTTGTGGTGGTTGCTCCTTTTTTTCCCCAAACGACTTCAGGGGATTTAGCCACACAGCTCCTATTGAAACCAACAGGGTCTGTACAGTGAAATCTCCAAGTCTGCTCTGAAACCTTGAGCACATGAATGGAATTTGTATGTGATTAAGAAACCCTGCAATATGCTCTCTATTTTCAGTTCCAGTTATGCGGCTGGGTGAGATACACTGTACCACATGAACACAGCAAAGAGTGTCCAGTTGCCTAATCCTGCTTCCATCAAAAACTGCCCTAGACTTCAGGAAGGAACAGGCTCAAATCTTCACATTTTAAAATTAAGTCACACACAAAAGAATTACAGCAAAGACTAAATCAAAAAGGAACAAAAGCTTGGTTTGGTCACCAAATTTAATTCTATTATACACTGATAAGAAGGTGTAGGTGTAAATGAGAAGGAAATCTTAGTCCTTTCAAAAGTCTTTAAGTTGAAACACATCCTCCTTTTGTTCATTTGAGCCCTTTGCTGTGTGGACTGACAGGCACTGACTTCTCTGTCAGGCAGAGAAGGACCTGGAGGTGTTGGTTGACTGCAGACTGAATATGAGTCAGCAGTGTGCTCAGGCGGACAAGAAGGCCAATGGCGTCTTGGTTTGTATCAAAAACAGTGTAGCCAGTAGGTCTGGGGAGGTGATTGTGCCCCTGTACTCAGCATTGGTGAGGCCGCACCTCGAGTACTGTGTCCAGTTCTGGGCTCCTCACCACAAGAAGGACATGGAGGTCCTGGAGCGAGTCCAGAGAAGGGCAACCAGGCTGGGGAAGGGGCTGGAGGGCAAATCCTATGAGGAGCGGCTGAGGGAGCTGGGGCTGTTTAGCTTAGAGAAGAGGAGGCTGAGGGGAGACCTTATCACCACCTACAACTACCTGAAGGGAGGTTATAGAGAGGTAGGTGATGGTCTCTTCAGCCAGGTGATAGGTGATAGGACAAGGGGGAATGGCATGAAGCTGTGCCAGGGCAGGTTTAGATTGGATGTTAGGAAAAAATTTTTTACTGAAAGAGTTGTCAGGGCCTGGAACAGGCTGCCCAGGGAGGTGGTCGAGTCACCTTCCCTGGATGTGTTCAAAAAAAGGGTAGATGAAGTACTTAGGGATATGGTTTAGTTTAGGATGCGAATGGTTGGACTTGATGATCTTAAAGGTCTTTTCCAACCTTGTTATTATGTGATTCTGTGACAGAAGAGGTGCCATAATTACTCTAACTCTTTTAATGCACTTAAACAGTCCTCTCAACTCTTACTTTGAAGCACAGCAATTCAGTGAAGTTCAAACTCCAGAAACTAAGTGCTTCCATTAGAGTATCCATTGATGGCACTTAAATCTTGTTATTAATTTTCATATGCATCTATTTTCTAATTAAAGAAATGTGATTCAAGGAAGCACATTTTCAAAAATAATGCAACTTTGTGGGAAATGGGGAAATAAAGACAGGAGGAAGAAAAAGGAATGAATTTTTGAGGCTTTGATGGAAGAGCAGACATGAATTATGGAAACCCTCAAAAGTAAGTGCCAGGAGAAAAATTGAATGCTTTTAATTGCCCGTTATTAAAAAAAAAAGCTTGAAATGAGTAAGGCTCCTCTTGCCATTCTATTTTCCTATACCACAGAAAGACACTGTCTATTAAAACGAACATACCATGTATCGGTCTTTGGTGAGCAGCTCAACTACTTTGTGAAGAGACTGAGCTGGAGTCTCACTATGTCTGATAAAGACTTCTTCCTGGCAACTGAGCCCCTCAGTCACTTTGAATGCCTTATACTGTCTGCTGGTATCTCAGATCAGAAGGTTCCCACCCACACCGCCCTTAAAACCAAGGATGAAAGAGCTCAAATTAGTTGCTTTGTCAAACCCACCTGATGGTTAAAAGCAGAGTTACAAGATTTCTGGACAGAGAAGGCAGGAAGACCTCATAGAACAGGCACTTGGGGCAACTCTTTTTTCCAATATTTAGTGTGTTCCAACAGCAAAAGCAGTGTTAAGAAACTACTGCAGTCTATAGTCCCTATATGGTATTTTTTATGTACTACTAATCTTTTCCTGTGCTCTGGGTTCAGTTAGGATACCATGACATCCTGTCAGCTATTTCGCATGCCAAACAGGCACAGAGCACGAGATACAGGCCATCAGATTTCCCATGCAGACTGAAGAACTTGGCTCAAAGCATGCCTTCTACCTAGTGACATCAAAACCACACAGGACCAATCTTATTTAATACATAAGCATATATTAAGGAATAGTTATGGAATTTGACTGGTTCTCCCTTATAGCAACTATCTACAAGCTTTTGTAAGGTTACAGATGGAAGCCTGCCCTCTTGCATACTAATTTAAATACACTTAATCTGATCCAACACTTTTAACAACATTAAGAAAATAGGAAAAAACTGTTATTGCTGAACCAACACACTCACAGGAACAAGAACAGTGAAGTAACAATCCCGTCTACCTTTAAAAAGTCTATTAATCAATAAAACCCAGCAAACAATGGGAAAATACTTGTCACCTAAAATCTTTAGGGTTTGTTTTTCAGCATACATTATACTAATTTTGTACCAAAACTGTACATTTTAAAGCTGTGTCTTGGAGGAAGCAAATTAATCCCAACAGCTGTAAATGTGAAAGCCCCACACCTCTCCATTGATGTTGCTTCTAAGATACTAGGGAAGTAATTATTCAAATTTGAATTCAATTTACTGATTAAATTCCACTACAGCATTAGCCAAATTTAGTCTCCATAGCAATGCTCTGACTCAGTTTAAAACTAGACATAAAAACTTGATACAACACCTTGCCAGACTTGACTTGTCTCTTTGCTGTACGCTCCAGGTCTAACTATGATTACAGCCTTCCACTGATGAATATGGTGCTGATTCAGCCAGCTTGCAACTGCAAGCTGTTTGAAGACAACTTGGCAAGCCACACAAAACATACCCTCAGCTTCTCCTTATTTCCCTTCACTCCCCCACCTCCCTTTCTAAGATCAAGAACTGAGGACAGCAGCCTTTACAGATGGAATCATTCTTCTACACTTCAGACTCTTCATTAATATGCGTATTACAGCTGTCAAAAAGAAGATGCTAAAACTAAGTTGGAGCTATTTTTCATTCACCTTCTCCAAGGACAGATAATTGAAATAACCTGCATGAAACACTTGCTCATTTACATAACTCAGTCCAGCACTACAAATGAGACATTAAAAAGAAAATGTCTGTGTAATAATAATTTTTAAAAATATCATTTTTGGCTATACTTAATAATTAATCAATTTAATTTTCTCACTGTAGTGCAAACTGAGTTAGTCAATTAACTAGTATTTTGATGGTATTTTAATCTCTGCATTGAACAAGTTACTGCATTTCTAATCCTGTGACAAAAGATTACAGCACACAAATAGATTTACGAACAAAACAGTCCCACTGCAGTTTAGAAGCTTTAGCTCTAGGTTTGGATCTAAATTTGAGCTGCTGCATTCTCATCCTGGATTCTTCAGAGAAGCTTCTTTCTGCCTGAGCTGTGAAACATCAGAATATGTCCCTCAGCTAAACCCCAAAGTGTACTGCACGTCACTGACAGCATGCACACAAAACACACGTTTGGAGAACGACCTTTCACAGAAGATTTCCTGCAGTGGCTCTGATTAAGTTAGCACAAGCATGAAATTCATAATGCACAAAACATACTGTATATTAGAGGTGGAATATCAGCTTACACATCTCTTACTTGTATTTGTACTCCTGAAACATCACTGCACATCATATCAACAGGACTTCCACAAAAAAGGAATGAAAGAGAAAAATACTACAGAACCCCTTGTATAAATGGGTCCTTAATTTTTATACCAATTTCTAGATGTGTTACCTGGAATAGGAGACTACTCTCCATTGCTTGCTACATCCTGACCTCAAATACTGATGGAAGGGTGTTATCTCCACACCTACTGCATCCAAATGAGACATTTACTTGCTTTGTAAAACAAATACAACAAAGAGAAAATGCAGTAAAGACACTTCAAGGGACCACTGCAGTGAAGACTGGATTAAGTTTGGCAGAGTCCCACTTCTCTCCCCTGCTAAATGAAGCAATACCTATGACTCTGCACAGGTTTAAGCTAACACAAAACTGAACTGGGGCAGCCAAGGTGGTGGTGCAAACAGCAATGCCCAGCACAGCAGACAGTTAGGAACGGCCTTTAACCACTGCAGCAAAACATGCCAGGGCTTACCTGTCCCAGGGAAGTATGTGGCTGCTCACCCACACTTTACATAAGTTCCCTTTCTCTCTTCAAGCAGCTCTGAAATCCCACTACTGTCATGTTCAGCCTCCAAAGAACACCTGCCACCTTTCCACTAGTACCACCTTTGGAGGCCCTGGTAAAAAGTTGACAAATGTGCCATTTTCTGCAACACTCTGCATGGGTGGGATTGTCTGCATCTCAAGCATCAGAGAATCATGAGACCAAGTCTGTGCCCTGTTCCTACTGCAAAACCTAGCAATTACCACGTGTCTCATTTAAATTTTAGACTTAGAAACAATGGCAGAAAAAGAAGAAACATGCTACCCTCAGAAGATGAAAAAGACTCTCCTTTCAAATACACAGAGGGGGAAAGGAGCTTATGAAACCATAAATGGTGTCAGAAAGGTAAGATATGTGAAAATACCTGGGCACTGAGATAGTTTAGAGGAGACTGTGTGACGTGTTTCACCATTTCTGACACCTGCCAATACAACTTGGCAATGGGTAACAGAAAATTTCCACAAAACAGCACAGAATAATCCAGTGTTGGAAAGATTTTCCATCTCTAATTTAATGGGAATATCCTCTAAAAGGGCTAATTTCCTTATCTGGTCACTGAAACTATTTCCTTTTATAATGTTCCCTCCCATCCCCTGCACCAGCACAATAGGTATCCCAGGTCTGATTTAACCCTTCATCAAGGCTTCTGAAATCCCTGTTTCTGCAGTCATTCACTGCACCTTGTGCTAACCCAGTTCTATCTTTCACTGTGTTAATTTCTTTGAAACGTCCCACCAGGAACTCTTCAAAGTTTCACACAGCAGCCTCAAAAATCTCTCTGCCAGCTTCTTTTGTGCTGCCCTCCTCTTCCCAAGTCAGGCTACACCACAGCTACAGCCACTTTGCGTGACAGTACAGCAACATAAGGCAGGAAGTAACAAGTAGTAGGGCCATCTATCTATTTATCAGCCCTACTAAGCACAACTATACACTCAGTCACTGATTAAGCTTTTCTCTGTTAACAGAGCAACTGGTTTATGAATATATTTGCATGACCAAATTTTAAAGTAGATCAATGCTAGAGTGAGGATTTTTAATTTTTATTTTTTAATTAAGGATTATTTATTCATCTGCAAATAGGTCAGTTAAAATCCCCTGGCTCCACAGAGCTAACATGCAAGCTACAGGTGGCACAAAACAATCACAAATTTAGAGCCAACTTCAAAAAAATAAGATTCAAATGCTAAGTATCTAATGAGATTGCAGCAGCCTGCACTATGCTTTCATCTCCTGCACTCCTACTTCCTCTACAGAATTACATCTCATTTTGAAATGGGATTCCTATCTATCCATTCATATTATATTACAGTCTTGCCTGCAGACTTCCACATACCCTTGGTAAAGCCAAACCCAGCAGAATCAGACACACGTGGCCTCCATTCCACATTTGATTTTGACTTTTATAACAAAGAGATGCAATCAGGGAATTGCAGATGAAGGTTGGGATGAACACACCTTTTCTGACACATTCATAAGTTACTATTTTTGTTTCAGAAAGACCAACAAAACTGCAAGAGTTTAATTCCAACTTTCACTGTTTCAGAAAAGGAATTCTTGTGGTCTTGACCTAGATTTTATTTAAATAGCAGAAGAAAAAATACTTTTTTATGTCAAAGGCCAAACATTAGTGTGCATACGACTGCTAGTTACAAAAACTAGTGTCCTTAAGTTGAGCACAAAGCTCTGCCACTGTGGTTGCAAAACTACTAGAGATTAGCATGAGATTTAGACGCTTGTCTTCACTATCTGGACATTAGCAACAGGTGTGATTTTCTCTATGCTGTAGTCTGGTGTCTAAACATAAATCTAATAATTTAAAAAAATAATGCTTAAACAATGTCAAGAGCATTTAAGGTATATTAAATTGTCCTCCCAGCTTTGGGTGTCATTATAAATGAACACATTTAGTAAAAACAACATAGTGTCATTAATGGAACTCAGTTACATCACTGAGCACTAAAATACACACCTGAGACCATAGGGTGGCCACTGGTTAGGAACTGGCTATGCATCAGTCAGTGTGTGGTGAACGACTTTCATTTGCATCACTTGTTTTTCTTGGGTTAGTTTCCTTCTCTGTTATTTTTATTTTCATTACAATTTATTATTATAGTTATTAAACGGTTCTTATTGTAACCTACGAGTTTCACTTACACCCTTCTGGTTTTTCTCCCCTCTTCCACTGGGGGCAGGGGAGTGAGCGGCTGCGTCACTTGCTTGGGGCTAAGCCACGCACGACATTAGGTCATTAACACCATCCTGCATCTGAGCAGCAGAGAAACCCAAACAAATTAACCTAACAAACTTAAAGTATGTTGGTACCTTCAGAATCGACCTTTACCCAGCAAATACTGTCCAGGTCTAAATACAGTGAAAGTGGCATTACACTGCAGTGAAATCAAAGTGATTCTCACAGCCTCTGGGTCACAAAGGCAGAAAATTCAGGAGAACAGCTGAACCCAGACACCTGCAAAATACATGCCTGCATTTGCAGTAATGATACAAATATAGTTAGTGGTAACATTTTCCTCTCTTTTCTTGCACTTCTGTGCAATTTTTTCAAGCTTAGCCTAATGTGCTCAAGGATACCAAACATTAGAAATTACTTTTCTTTTTACTAATGCTTCAGAACAAATTCTAAAGCCATTCCTGCCACCTCCTTGCATTTTCCCACTGCAAAATGTGATCCCTGCTCTTACCGTATTTGTAATGGAACAACTAAGAACTCTGCTGTATGACACACCTGAAGCTACACATTGATAAAAGGCCAGCCCTACATTAATTACAACAAATTATTGGAATGAAGAACTGGGCCACAGAAAGGGACACATGCAAGTCAGGAGTTGGACTCGATGTTCCTCATGGGTTCCTTCCAACTCAGGATATTCTATGATTCTATAAAGTCCTCTGCAGAGTAAACTGTCCATGTTGCAACAAACTGGTACCAGGACAAAGTAGACATTCTGAGATTATATAATCTCAGCAGCTACAGTATATAGGGGCAGGCACATACACCTACCCAGAAATGCTACTTCCACTAAATTGTTCCTTGACAACCTGAGAGCCAAGGTCTAAGATGTTTATAATCTATTTTTTACTCTCTGCCAAAGAATCATCACAGCATCATTAAGTTTCACCAGAAAACACACTAACTTCCCCTGCCCAGCAGCCCTCTTATTGGAATAAAGTTGCTTTTCCTCTAATGATACATGTTCCATAGCAACACATATTCTTACATTAGCAGTCACCCTCACAGTTAGTAAACAATTATTTGCTTTCATGCAATATGAACACTACTATTCCCTTTGATAGCTACTTGGCCTTCACCCAAAACACATTTTTGATTCATTACCTCACATTCTGCACCTGTGGATTAAGAATACACACAATAGAAATATCCAAACAGATTAATTTTGTGTGACCTATTATCATCCATGTACCGAGTCCAAAGGATGGCAGTCAACTCCTCTAGGGTAGCACCAAGCTTATGATAAATGATCCCACATCTCTCTGCACAGTGGGCATGCAATTAGAAGTCCAGAGACTTGTAAAGTTCTCATTACTGCTCAGTTTCTTGTCTCTTTTGTTTGAAAACCTTGTATTAAGTTGCATTTAAATTCAATCACAGTAGTTGTAATGACTTAAAAATAAAGGATTGTGTCACGCTGTTGGCAAAAATAGAGATGAAGCTACAAGGCAGATCAATTTCCCATCCTCAATCCTGTTTAGGAGAAACAGTGAGGATGAAGTAGTTTTCAAACTTCATGAAGCCATGAAATACCCTACTACAGAAAACCTAATCAAGTTTTTGCTAAACACTAGATATCAAAAGTTTAGTTAACTCAGAGCATTCTAAGAATGCATTCTAGTCAGTTCCACCAGTTTAGAGAGTGGAAACTATGACTATAATGAAATTAATTATGAAATAGCCATATTTTAAGTTAAATAAATTAGAAAAATAAATATGCACAACTACTTAAAAACCAGCATTCTAAGCACTGAAAAACATCCCCCAAACACATCTGATGGTATGTTTCTTAAACATATGTATTCAGATTTAAAAAAATAATCAAATTTCTGGAAGGGAGTCTTCTTGTACAGTACCAAACCTTTCCACGAAAGGTACTGACATGATGTAGGAGCTACTTCCAAGCAAACAGCCAAGTGACTTAGGCACAACCTCTGAAACTCTCTCCCATCCTCTTTACCACACTGATTAGTAGCCAAATGCTTCTTTTCAAGCCAGACCCTCTCTGAAGCCGTTTGAAGCAGAGTGCCAGTAATGTGAAGCCAAGTTTCCTACCTCAATCAGTATACATATCACAATGTGTTTGAACTGCCTATCCATTTGGATTTGTGTCCCTGCCGAGGTACATGATCTGATTCGACCCGAACAACCATCAAGTGTATCACTGCAAGGACGTAGTGGTCGAACGCACAT
The DNA here is from genome assembly GCA_020800305.1 of Porphyrio hochstetteri. Taxonomy (NCBI): domain Eukaryota; kingdom Metazoa; phylum Chordata; class Aves; order Gruiformes; family Rallidae; genus Porphyrio; species Porphyrio hochstetteri. The sequence continues at coordinate 13,851,452 of CM036910.1, read as the reverse complement.
TTACTTCAAAGCTGAGATGACATTGCTTCCCACTGCTTTTCTTTTTAACCCTACAATTTACACCACCCTTTTACCTAAGAACAGAACACCCACCAATGAGACAAACTCTACTACACATTAAGATGTTACACTGAACTCCAAAAAAATACTAAAATGCTGAAACAAGCCAGGAAGTCTCCCGACATTTTTTTTCCTTTCAGAGTAGGAAATTATCAATTCATTAAAATTAGAACTTCCGAAAGAATGAGGAGTCCTGGCCCATAAATCCATCCAATAAATATTTAAGCAAACTGAAACAGTTCAAATGGAAGAGTCTATAAGACTCATCCCAGCAGCCCAGTGACAAGGGAATGTCTCCAGCCTACTCTCCTCTAGTGCCCGTTCTAAACCAGCCTCCTACTACACTAGTATGCTTTAACCTTTGGGCTTTTCTTAAGAAGAGAAAGGCAATTTACCTAAATATTTTTCATGCTCCCTTGAAACCACTTATTAGTTTCCTAATAAGTGAGCTGGCAAAGGCATTTCCCCACTCCAGAGGTCTAGATGCAAGATCTCAGCGCAGCTCCATCAACATCACAGCTACCAGTAGCACCTCAGGATGAAGCAGCAACTTGCTTGTCTCCCAATGCTCTCCTCTTACAAACTGCACCTAGTTGCTCTATATCCTCCCCACTCCAGAACAGAATCCCTGCTGAGACCCTAAAGCCTACGTTCTGCTGGCCGGCATGCTAGAAGAGCTTCTGAAGAGCATCACTCTGGTAAACTGAAGGCATCCAAAATTTCCAGATTTACTCTATGTATCTCACTAGTAGATCTGAGCCCAATTCAGAATAGCTGAATTCAGCCACATGGCCAGTAAATTGGCCCTCTCTGATATGCAGGAGGGATGGATGGGGGATCTAGAAAGAAAACTTTCAAAATAAGAAAACTCCCATTCCACAGCATTGCTTGCCAAAATAAACATTAGAGTCTTGCTCTTCGCCAAGCGCCAAACACACTGATAAAGAACAGTGAAACAGTAAAATATGATCTAGTCAAGTTCTACAGTTGCATGTACCCCCTGCAAAACTTTAAAAAGTTAAGTTTCAGTTGTTGCAAACCAGGTGTTACAAGTCATTCTTGCCAGGGGCTTGAGTCATTAAAAGTCATTTATGTTGGCTTCTATTTCAGCTCAGAATGGCATGCCAAGAGACAGTGTCAGTAATTGCTTCTGCAATTACCCAAGTGTGGACTGCTAGAAGAATACGGCATGGAAATGCTAACAGAAAAGTAGGTAATGTAGTAGCATACCTTGCCTCAATCACAGTGGCTTCTCTAAATAATAAGAGCAGAAGGACAAAAGTGAGTATCAGTTAAGCGTTCCAACTCACACTTGCTTTAGATTATAAGAAATAAACACAAGGAATCAAATTTCCACCAGCAGATTGGTACAATGTAGTTACAGTAAATTTTCATAATCACAGAATACATCTCAAGTTCAAAGAAAGTCCTGGAGCTATTCACATTTCAGCCTTCTTTCTATTAAGTGTTCTAAGTCCACACCATCTTTCATTCTCCCTACCTCAGACATCTTTGAAGAGCCAGTTTACCACTGCTAGATGTGTAGGGCTAATTCTTAACAAATACAGGTTGAATCAACTCCTTTGAATTCAAAGAGCTATGTGAACTTTAACCATCTTGCTGGCCCCCACAGGAACAGGAGAGCAGAGCCCCCCTACCCAGGCTGGAGACCTAGAGAAGAAGCCTCTGGGCAGTGTCACTCTGAACACAGTCGGCAGAGCTGCCCTGGCTGAGCACACAGGGCAGCACGGTACACACGACAACGAATTGGCAACCTTATGGTGAGCCTGGGGAAGTGAAGAACTTTACCAGAGCTCTGGAAGAGTCCGCTGAAGTAAACTGCTTTTGATGAAAACTGACAAAGCCAGATAATCAACTGGAGGCAAGACAGACCTGAAGAAGCCTGATGCAGCTAAGCCTCAGGTGACTAACATATGTTTAAGGCATACTTTATGAGTCAGTGAGGTTATGCTTATGCTTGAATGTAAGTACTTGATTTAAATGTGCCAGTCTGAACCTTCCAAAACTGAACACTGAAATTAAATGCAGTCTTTAATTTTCTAACACCAAGTCATCCCATACGGGTCTTTTGAAGAAGATGCAAGTTTTTCCTTGAACAGTATTTTTTTTTAAACATACATATGTACAGACACACAAAATGTATGTATATAAAAACTCTTAAAATGCTTAAAAATTCCTCTATTAAAGTGACCTGAAGTACACCCACTGTAAACAGACATGAGCCCAGCAGCGTTCCCATAGTGTCACACATTACACTGGAAGCAACACCACTGACATTTTGGTATTCCCAGATTTACAACAATCGCTAGCCTTCCTCTCCTCCCCCACCTTCCTACCCACAAGGAAAATGTTGATTTCCTCTGTTAACAAAAGGTATTCCTGGAAACAACAGCAGCAGCAGCAGCAGCATCTAAATAAGTTAATCTATAATTACTTATTGTTTATACAGTCCTTCAACTTAATTGTTATTACACATTAAAATAAGTGGCTATTACAGTATTTACTGGACTTTGAGCTGCACTTTTTTTAGACAAAAACACCCAAGAAACAAATTACTCTTTCCAGCTAACCCCCACACTATCCAGGTACATCAAAACTGATTGTCAAAAGCACAGTCAATCAATGCAGGCTGGGTACTGTTAAAAATACACATAGGCACCTTAGCCAATCTCCCCTTCATAATCACCTCAGTAGTCAGGAGACAATGCCAGAAAACTTCTGCTTGTGAAGGTCAGCATGATATGAAGCGGTGCCTGACGTGCATGAACTGAGGCCCTTGTTTAGTCAGGCACACAGACGGGCTTTTAAAACAAGTTACAGATTTCTTCACTTGGCAACGGCAATGCTGATAAAGAAAGCTGTTTGACCAGCCATGGAAAGGAAGAAAACACGTGGGCAGCAAATGGAGTGATTTTATTAACAGAATAAAAAGAAGGTATTTTGTTCATCTTCTGAGGAACATTTTAAAGAAAATAAACACATGTTTTATTTTGAGGGTACTTTTCCCAAAGACAGGAAGGATCAATTACACTGTACAGAACACATGCAGAGTCTAGAGCATTTCTGAGTTCATTCAGTTTTGCCCGTTCACTGGATGTGATCCCTGGCATGCCACAATCCATGAACTGATTGAATCTGTAGCACATTAGACAGACCTTTACTTTGCATCTGAGCAGAACTTCTGCAAAGGAATATTTCACATAGCTTGGCAGTATAAAGCAACATATTATTTGCTCCACAGAATCTAGCATTCAAGATAATCAAATTAAGCTCTAATTTGCAGTTACCAGCAATATTCTACCTGTTCAAACTGTCAGTGGGCCCAAGGATGTGATACCCCTATTTCTTGGGCAAATTTCAGATATGTGCACAAAAAAAACATGTTTTGTATGGGAACTTCAAAATTGCTGTAACTGCTAAATCTCTTCTCACTGGTGTTAGTTACCAACCTGGCAACAGCACTTACAAAAGCTCCTATATATTCCATGTAGGCACTACCAAGGAAACGGTGCCAGTTAATAGTTCCCATACTGTGCAAGCTACATTCTCAGCATCTCAGCTTGCTCTAACCATCCTGTAAGCACGAGGAACTGGTAGACTATAAACTGGACCAGCTAGGAATTTTCCAATCAAACAGAGGTTTTGTTGGGGTGGATAGAGTTACTTCATCATAACTGAAACATTTCTCAGACATCTGCTGAACAAGGCTTCTCCAAGAAAGCAATCAAATTCCCTATGAGCCAGTTATCTTTGCCCAGAGAGCCCAAATCACAGTAAAACTCGGGATAAACAGAATTCAACTTATCAAGGCAGGAAGTTACTGTGGCTTGTGCAGTCACAGAAGAGCTGATCACAGCGTTTGTTGGCAAGTTAAGACCCTGTATCAGTCATGCCTTTCCTTTACCCTTTTAGAGCCACCCCAAGCAGAGGTAAAGGTGATTCCTGAACAGCTAGTCTCTTTTTTTAATGTCTGTCTGTATTTTCATGAAGCCAAGCATAATGTTATCTTCATGTACAAAAAGCAGCTCTGGCAGTCATTCAAACACATTTCTTACTGTTGACAAAACAACACAGTCAGAACTGCCACAAACGCACATCTCCAATTTAGCCACATACCAAAACACGCAGGGCTGGCTCTGCCGGCAGCAGAGGTGAACTGCAACCAGATTCTGTGGTTAACAGAGCTCTATTGCTGGCATCCATAGAACCTACGATTTTGGCTGAAGAGATCTGGCTCTACAGTTGCTCAATATTTGGACTCCCCTGTCCAACAGTGAGGAAAAAAAAGCTCCTAAACCCCCATGTATGAGAAGTCATTTACACAGGATGAGATTTGGCTCCGTTGGCTGGCTTCCTTAAATATGCAGAGTTCCCAACAATATTGACACAGGTAGAGTCGTTCCAAGAGCTGAACTTTATCCATCATTATTTTTCCGGGGGGTTCTGCTCATTAACTGAGACCAGACAGTCTAGTCACCTTGTTCACAATCTGAGCATGGCAAACAGGGAATGCTTTGGCTCTTTTTAAACTGCCTGATCTGCAAAGTTGGAGGAAAAATACGAGAACTCTTTCACTACTTTATCCCCACATACACCCTGCTTTTGGTCAGGGCACTAATTCCTGCCCTGGTCCTACATTCTAGCAGGATACACTACTGCCCTCAGAGGCGGTGTTTGTTCCTCTGTTGCTGAGGACAAAGATATCCACAATTCTTCCAACTTACTCTGAGTGCATGGTTCAGACAGAAGTAAAATACAAGCTACCCCTTGCAAAGGTAAACTACTTGCTCTGATTGCATCTTTACAGCATGAACCATTTCAGGCCATATTGGAGGGAAGCAATTCTGTCCTGCCTTCATATAGAGTGCACATATTCATAAAAAAGCAGTCTTATTCATCATCATCAAAATCTTCATTCAAAACAGTGCTTCAGTACTGAAAAGCCATGAGAAGTTGCATAACACCACTTACAAAGACACTGAAGTTTCGGTTTCACTGTGCTTACTGCATGACTGACCACATTTGTCATGTCACCTCTCTCCTGGAACTGGATAGCAGCCATTGACAACACCAGTAAGAGATTTGAAGGGGGTCACCTCAAACTCTTACACCCAGACCAGTTACAGTGCTATACATTTACCAAAGCCTTTGACATGCTTTTCACCATCAGGAACAAACGCTTATCCATCTTAGTATTAACACAAGTGGAATACAGAAGGGCCAGAGGTAACAACAGAGCAGTCCAGACATCCTAAGAATAAAGAATCTTTGTGAAGTCCAGACTATCCTTGAACCTTGATAATTTCCTCAGAAAATTCTGTCAAAGTTGAACCTGCTTTCAGTTTCAGACTTTGATATTGTTCAAAGTGATTGGTGAAATCTTATCTGAATTATTTCTTGAGCCCTCTGCATCACACAGCTCCTAGTTATTTTTCATTGACAGCACTGTACAAGATCAAAATTGAAGTGTTGCAGGGAAGGATAGGGACACTGACAGTAAAGTGATTCACTTTTTTTTTTTCCAGAAGTTAGTTAAAATTCCATTCCTACTTCAGATCTTTTTTCCCTTTTCAATTTCCTAGGACAATACATAATTCTAATGTTTTAATTTTAAAAGCATTTTCTCTGTCTAATTTCATGATAAAAACAAAAAATTATCTCTCAGAAAGCTTGCAGATTTAAGTCACAAAATTACATATTTAGCAAGACAGTAATACGATGCATTCTATAGATAAAACCTACCAATTTCTGAGATAATTAGCCCAATGTTAATCTTAGATCTTTCTTCAGAATTGCTCTTGTAGGACAACATGACAGAGTCAGCTTGAATATGCCAGGTCTACTCAGAGAGGTGCTTAAGTGCTACTGAATTCCATAAACTTAAGTGTTTTGAGATACTTTTCAGAGAAAAGTGAACTGCAGCACAGGAGTCTTTTTGAACTCTCAGAAGTGCCCATGATACTAATGAAAACATTGCACATGCAAGAAAGCATCTTTAAACAAGAAAACTCTGTTCTTAAGATCTTACAACAGTACTTTGTTCTGATAACAGGTTTTTTAGTACTACATTAAAAAGTAAGCAAGCATACCATGTCTGAGATGGAGTTAACTTTCCTCACAGCAGCCCACAGGGTGCTGTTTTGGATCTGTGGCTACAGCAGTGCTGATAACACACCAGTGTTTCGGCTGCTGCAGAGCTGTGCTTGCACAGTGTCAAGGTCTTCTCCATTTCCCACTACAGCCCACAGCCAGCAGGCTGACGGTGGCTGGATGAGCCAAAGGCTCCAGGTATCGGTCTGCCTGTGGGAGGTGGTGCACCACCTCCTTTGCTTTGCTGCTTTTTTCCTCCCACCCTGCCTTTTCTTCACCTATTACACTGTTTTTATGTTGTCTTGTTAAGTACAGCTGAAAAATTACCATCTTTTCACCAAAATCACTGAATGCCAGCACTGCTTTTCTGAGAAATCCCTGTCCTGTATAACATTGTTGAGATGAGGGTGGAGATGCTTCCAAGGTATCTTGCTCACTAGGCAGGCCATCTGGTTCTGATAGCTCAAGGTCTGGTCAGGAACTGACCTAATGATTCACTTAGCTGTAGTAAATAGAGCTTATAGCCAGACAAGCAATATTTCATCATGTACTTGGCCACACTTAGGATCAGCAGATGTGTAAGAATCACTTTGGACATACAAATATTTTTTTCTTCTTCCCTTTGAGGAAATCACACAGCTCATCACTACTGAGTTTAGTGTGCTAAACTACTAACAGTTTGATTTCATTCAGCCACTCCCTGTAAACCTTCTACCACCAAAAGCTTTGGCATTTTGCCATGTAGCAACTCTGCAAAAGCCCAAAAGTTTAAAGCAAAAAGGAAACCCATAAGAAAGAGTGTAACTGCCCTCCACCACAGGAACAGAGTGCCTGCAGTAACGTGCAAATGAGTCATTCTTCTGCCTATTTATTACAAACTCTGAGTATTTCACAAACCTCAAGACATAACCTATTTATCATCCCAACACCCATACTCAAGCGCAGAAGTACTGTTAATACCTCAATTTTCTATCTGTAAAATAAGTGATTCACTGAAGATTTCTCAGGTAACTTTTCATAGGGAACACCATCCAGATACCCTAAACTGCACGGATAGTAGAGAACCTTAAAGCCATTTGAAAAAATGGTCACCAACACTAGAATTACACAGAATAATGAGGTCATTAGCCTACTTGTTATATGCAGACTTGGAACAGACTGAGCTTATGCTTTTGTAACATGATGGACAGAGAGGAGTACACCCTACTTTAAGATACAACAGCAAAAAGCATTACTTCATATGTTTAAACAAATATTTTCTTCAAAGTGAGCGACAAAAAATATTGGGTTCAAATCATCTCCGAAGCAAGGCAATTTCAGAGATCCTGTTTCTTAGTTTTGGACTCTACAGGTTTAGCTTATTTTCTTTTTAATACTACAATGAAACTGCTCTTTCCCATCATTCTCTGAACATCACCTTGGGCTGTACTTAGTGTGAGATGATTTCAGAATACTAGTTCTGCAGAACTTCCAGTTACAAACAGTGATAAATCTTTACAGTGATTTAAACAATTTTTTAAAAAGTATGAGGAGAAGCAGTAGGACAATATAGTGTGAGCTGATCAACTCAATGACAGAGAGAAAGGAGGAAAGAAATTTATCTGGAGTGGTGAAGACTGCAGAGAAAACAGGAACCGAAGCAGCTTCCAAGATATTCAATAGGCTGCACTGCTCAGGTGAAAAAAGTCCCCAAAGTTCCTGGCTTCTTGATCCCAAACCAACAGACATATCGAGTACCTTCCTATTTGTTATCCATCAAACATGTGCTATGTGAAAGCAAACACACTTACCTACTAACCTGTGTCTTTGTAAGAAGTTGCCAAGGAATTCAGAAAGTACCATATTGCTAATTATTGCATTTTTTCCCCATGATCATGATGGCATGTGGCACTATAGCTCAAACAACCAAATGAACTCAGTTGTAAATTATAGGTTAAAAGTGTGATGTACAAGTTTCTAAACTCGTCACATGCCAGTCAGAATGATAGCAAAGAGATACAAAAGCTATCTTACCACTGTGAATTACTCCAGTTTCTGCTTTTACTTTCTATCTTCTCCAATAGATTGTATCTCTTGCAAATCCAGCTGGAAGTTAAAAAGAAAGCAATTATTAATTTACATTACTGTTCCCTCCTCATAGGAGAATTTTGTGAAAAAACATCCCTTATCCCCCTATTGCTCTGGCCAACATATGGGAGTGCTGATAAGTGCCTTTACCAGTTTTTATAGATATTGTCTTCACTGCCATGCAAGCTTAAGCATTTACCTAAGCCTTGTTATTAGCCCTGACTTCATACACAATTCTCACAGCTAACAGAAATCCAGTTATAGAACTCATATTTTAAACTAAAACTAGGCAGCATGTCAGGACGTGCAGAAATCTGAACTTCAAGTGATGTGACCCATTCTGTCTGATAATGGAAGAGGGTTGTAGCTCCATATTACAGGAACTCACCAGTTAATAATCAAATCACAGTCACTTGGGTCGGAAATGACCACTAAGATCATCCAGTCCAACCAGCACCGCCACTAAAGCGCCTCCTAAATCCCTCCAGGGACAGTGACACCCCCGCCCTGGGCAGCCTGCTCACTGCTTTATTCCTTTATGGTCCAGTGCCACTCCTTTAAGCACTGTGCCCAACAAAAAGCCTTCCCCTTGCAGTAAATTCACAAGCAAGGGGTGTAGATCAGCTTTATGGGCAATCCTTCTAAGCAGCAACAGTGCACTTTCAGTGTGGCCATTCTCCAATAAACAATGTTATTATCTCAAGAATACTAACTCAGCTAAAACAAAGAGAAGCCCAAAAAGTGACACTTTTCCCACAGTACAAGGCCTTTGTTGATTTACATAAAAGTTTCAGAGGAATTCTCCCTAAATCTATAAACATAAAACCACATGGACAGCCGAATGCCTGACTATATCCAAGCACAAATGAGGAACGGAAACTTATTCCTGATTTCATTAGCAGATGGGGGAGAAAAAGTAATAGGTAGGTTTTGTGCTCCTGCAACTGCAAGGAGAAGACTGTCATGAATCAGTGTAGGATTTAACCATGCATGCCAGACAGGAATTATTACTTTCTAGTTGCTAGTAAAGTGAGTTGCACACCAGTCCTTGTTTCCTTTGGAACAAGATCAGTTAAACAGTCCCTCAGCTAACCCTAGAAGTGTAAGACGACATTTTTGTACAGCATAAGTGCTGAAATCAACCTCTAAGACTGCATTCTCTCTGTAGAGTTATTTTTCTTCTGTATTACAAAATACTCCCTGTAACAAAGTGTGTGACTGCTGTCCTGTTCCATCCATTTTATCCTTACTGAAACTACGCATTTTGCCAAATTGAAGTTTTAGACTGTGAAAGTCCTGTCAGGGTTGCAAGTTTTATTTTAAAGCAAGGCAGAAAGCTCTTAATCGCTTCTTTATCTGAAGCAGCCAGGTGTTCCCTCAAGTACTTCAACAGAAAACACTCCCACAACAAAGCCTCTCACTGCTCAGGTCCCAAAGTCCATTGCACTCTAAACACATATTTCTGCATGGCTTGCTGAGTCACAGTTATGTTCAAAATCAAAGGAATGAATAGAGCAATTTAGAATGTGATGCTTCGATGAAGAAATACAAGTACTCACAGATGTCACAATGTTAAAGAGCACTTCTGGGTGCTGGAATCTACACAGCAGGCACAGATCCACAAGACGAATAGAGAGGCTAGAAAGCTAGTGGGGGAAGCATACCCATGTCCATGCCTTTAGACAGAACACCCCAACCAAGAGCTCAGGAAGAGACTTGTGGCCCTACCAGTACTTGGCTATTTATTCCCTTCAAATTAACACAAGGAAGGGCTGAAAACAAGGGAGATGCTGTGCATCCCTTTTGGTCTCAATTCAGTCACTCACAAGACAAGAGAGCAACGTTCCTAGTCGTTACTGCATTTCTTAGGCCAACATACAGACATGTAACTCCTTCCAGCAATGTCTGTAGTCTGCAGGTGGTATTTTAAGGATTTAAACAGAACAAATCATATCATGCACACTATTGTACTGAGGCAGCCTACTGATTCCACTTTTTTGCTGTGTAACACACCACCTGCTAAAACCAGCTTTGATCTTCTTCAACCCGAGTTGTGGGAGAGATTCCTCTCCATCTTTACTAGGACACCAAAATCTGAAAAATCATATGGGAAGTTTTACAACTTATTTTCCCCCCTTGCTCAGTGAGCCCTTTCAACAATTTTTGTCCTCTTTGGTCTTCAATATTTCATGACATTCAAGTGACAGGTAATCTCAGAATCCCATTTCTTGATGTGGTTTTGGGTACAAATTATGGTCATTTGGATAAAATTCATAGAATCATAGGGGTTGGAAGGGACCTTGAGAGATCATTGGGTCCAACCCCCAAATTATTGAAGTTAGAATTGTAATTCTTGTACTTTGAAGGCTGCCACTGTTAAAGACTATTTTAAAATACAAAGGACATAAGCAAAAATTGAAGGCAAAAGTTTTTGGTTTGCATCACTGTAAAAAAGCAGATAACCAAGAGAGCTATATAACATATGCAAAGCTTTTAAAAAAAAGTTTACTGCATGTTGTGAAGGCTTGTTCTTTCCAAATAATACCATATCTATCAAGTTTGACCAAATGAGATGTAATAGTTTTTAAAAAGTTTTCTTATGGGACATCACTCCATAATTTCATTATCTTCCTAACTCACCATTTTGTCCTTACTCAATGTTCCATGGCATATTATGAAAGAAAACATTATGCAGGAAATGATGACCCAAGGGAGGAGAAAGGAAATAAAGACTCAAAGGTACAACACTTAAAAGAAAAGTTATTTTGCTTCTGTATTATCAAAGAAAATACCATTCCTTAACACCTGCAGAAGTTTAAGGTAATTTCCCATCATAATAAAAGGTCAATTCATAAAATGATTTTTATTTTCAAACAAAAAAAGACCCTGAATTAGGAAAGCATGCTGTGACTCTGCAAATAATATAGACTTTAAAAACAATGTCCCACATTGCTCTGTGGCGGATGAAGGCCACGTGCGTGGAAATGACATAAAACACCCTCTCTGAACCTTCAACCCACTGTTCCTCAAGGCAGGGTATGAAGAGAAAAGCCGAGATTCAGATATCATCCCCAAACTTCCTATCAATACAGCTCTCTGACAAACTAAGCAAAAAAGAGCAGAAGGAATCAGTGCTCATGACAGCTCTACAGCCCCAGAGAACATACAAATGAACCGAGCACTGAAATCCCTCCCCATCTTGAACTCTGACCTTAATACTAGGATTAGGGAATTTTTAATGCGGCACATGCAAGCATCAGAACCAGACAGTGAGACTAAATCAAGATCACAAGAGCTACTTATAGAGATGCTGGCCTTCATGAATCTAAAGAGCGTACCACAAGCTATATAACAATCTAGACAGGAATTCTCATCCTACATGACTATTCTTTACTTTTGGAAGAGTAAAACAAGTTCTTTCACCACTTCTCTTTTGATGCCTAGCCCTGACCCCGACCTTAACCTAAGATTTCACAATACCCGTCACACAGGAAAGATCAAAAAACTAAACACTGCGCTCTGATAATTCCGCTGTAGACCTATGAGCCTTCTAGATCCTAACAGTAAACATAACCTTCAGTCCCTTCATTCCTGAGTACATATCCTAAACACAGTCCAAAATACAGTGTTAAGTGTAGCCCAGTGACAACAATTAACACTAAAATCAAATGAAAGTTATTTGACTATGTCTAAATCAGATCTTATCTTTGTGGGAGCGAATAATGAAGTCCTTCAGTCCTAAATAAAAGGCCAACTTAAAACACAGCAACTTCAAATTTAAGCAGAAGGTACGAGATCCTGCCTGGAGGAGCCTGCACAAGCAGAAAGATAGTGCAGGGCTCAACATTAAACCAAAGTTGGCATTACATATTCACAACCTCAAAAAAAGACTACCATAAGGACGAGCGGAAGATTAAAGTTCTCTTGCTTTCAGGGCCCACTGCTCAAATTTAATTACAATGTTATCTACCTGTCACTTCTACATTTAATTTTAGGAATAGTTTGTTTTGGTAACTGGTTTTGGTTTCTCAAAAATTAACAACTATGTTTATTGCTGGAATCAGAGGCATGCTGAGCTGGGATGAATGCTGGTAACACAAGGATACAATAGCTAGTTTTCATTCCAGGATATTTCTCTGGTGAGGCCACTGATGAAACATCTAGGATGAGGAACAAGTTGGCAAAAGGCAGGGAACCTTCCGTCCAATGTTGACATGACCAAGTGCAGAGGCTATTTGGAGTCTGCTGGTACATATCACAGAATCATAGGGGTTGGAAGGGACCTCGAGAGATCATCGGGTCCAACCCCCCTGCCAAAGCAGCTCCCTAGCACATATTGCACAGATAGGCTTCCAGACGAGTCTTGAATATCTCCAGAGAAGGAGACTCCACCACCTCCCTGGGCAGCCTGTCCCAGGGCTCTGTCACCCTCACTGTGTAAAAGTTCTTCCGCATGTTGGTGCGGAACTTCTGTGCTCCAGTTTACAGCCATTGCCCCTTGTCCTATCTCCACAGATGACTGAAAAAGGGTTGGCCAATTCCCCCTGCATCCCATACTTAAGATATTTATAAACATTAATTAGGTCCCCCCTCAGTCTTCTTTTCTCCAGGCTGAACAGCCCCAGCTCACTCAGCCTTTCCTCATACGGGAGCTGTTCCAGGCCCTTAATCATCTTCGTAGCCCTTCTCTGGACTTTCTCCAGGAGATCCCTGTCTTTCTTATACCAGGGAGCCCAGAACTGGACACAATATCTGAGTATACAAAAATCTGAGTATTTGTTGAGTGTTTCGGCACTTGGGTTTTTTTTGGGATTTTTTTGGAGTAGCTAGTGATTCAATCACACTTCTCTAATTGCCAATGTAGCTATTTAGCCCAAGGAAAGCAACCCTCCATGTCTTTGACACTTAGTCAAACCTTAATACGTTTAGTTTCAACTGTCCAATGCAGACGGTAAGCTCTGATGTAGTCAAAGTAAAAAATGGGTGCTCCTGGCCTGTCACTGCTACACTTCAACAGTTGCAAGATTCCCATTTTGCATCTCTGTATTCAGTCAATTAATAAAAACATCCTCCAGAGCTGAACTCCGCCTGCCTTTACAACTAACCCAATATGTTATTCTATGCGCTGCAGTTTTTTACTCCAGACAGGAAATGCAGTGTTAAGGATACTCAGCAGGATCCAGCCTTCAGAGGAAAAGTCATTCTGACATTTATAATGTGCATTTCTTACAAAACAAGAGATGCGTATTATCATAAAGCAGCAGAAGCTCCCTGACTAAAACCATCCTCATCTGATATTTGCCAAAGATTTTATAGCTAAAGAATCTGTTGACTTTAGGATTGGGAAACAACCATAAAAGTTTCAGGATTGGACCAGATCTCATCCTATGCCAGACTTCTGTCCAGTGACACAAGCAGGGTAATAGTACCACAGAAGGGCAAAGGAGAGGATCCATGTTCAACACTGGTCCAGAAGGGAATTACAGTAAACAAAGAATAGATGCAATGAGGAAAAAAACCTGTAAGTGCTGCATGGTCTGGTCAAGGAGAAAAACCTTTTTTGAAGGCTCTCTCAGACACGCCAGCAATGCAATCAGACACACAACTGGCACCACTTCAGTTTCATCCAGCGTGAAATAGTGTGTTTTAAAAACAAACTAGGTCTGGTGTTTACTATGATCTATATTTCTTACATGACTTGAATATCCAGTCTTTCAAGCCAGTAAAATTCTTCCTGGTTGTATGGGAACCTCAGTTTGAGGTAGAGTTATCAGGATGGGCCTCAGACTCTTTACAGATACACTTTTTAAAAAAAAGTCCAAATGTAGAGTCTGTAAGCACCTTTATTCTCCTAACTGGGGTCTGTCATTATTTCAGTCTGTTACTCCTCCTAACTTAACGCCAGCCATCCTTTTTCTCACAAAGCATTAAAGGCCAAATACATTTCCTACATATAGATCTGGAGTCGGAATGGACCTGTAAAAACCTAGCATCTCTCTGGATAAGAGATTTCTCTTAGAAGTCCACTGCCAAAAAGTCTGGATGTCCTGGAAACCCCAAATGGTTAGAGGACTGAGTTGTGGGCTCCACTAAAACCACTAGCTCTCAGACAATGAGCATCAGGCAACACTTCCAAGTTCTACTTCCTACAAGAACTGCTGTCTGCTTCCTACACTGTCCGTATTTCTGATAGATGGGGATAATTTTTTTCCACAGCTGGGAATGTCTTACATGTATGTGTTAATACTTCCTCAATTCTTCCTCAATCTCTATCTTTCAGATAACTATCAGTCTTCTTGAATCTTAGAAACATAGAAGGCTTCTGTAACCAACTGTAAGTACACTGTTAATGACCCTAGTACATTTATGGAAAGCTCTCAGTCACCAAGGAACTCATCCATATATATGTTCACAGAGAAGCCTTATTTTGGGAATTAACTTCATTAAGACACCCTGATTTGCAACAAGTCAATAGAATGGCTGAGTTATCACTTTCAACCCGAAGGTGATAAAATTACACTTTTTATTTTTCAGGACTGTTCTGTGGAACAAGGATGACATGAGACTAGTTAGCAAGGCACCCATGCTATGTTCAGTTCACACAGTGCCTTGTATACTTTAAGATCACCTAATGGATTTAAGATTAGAATTCTCCCTGAAACACATAAGCCCACACGCCAAAATTATTCCCCTAAGGAAAGGGCTTGTGAAGCTACATTCAGAAATATACACAAAATTACACGAGATCCTCAGCCAAATAGTTATAGCAGTTCTTCATTATTATCATTACTAAAGAAAATATTCCCTAATGCGTTTCAAGTTAAGCTTTCTCTTTTTCCTGCCCTAAGCTTGAGGATGCATGTAAAGTATATCTGAAAAAGCAGTATCCCAGCTGGAGTTAGCAACACTGCCTGACGAGACAGGTCATTATTTGTTATTCCTTGCTTCCAGTCAGGATTCCAGCTTCTGAACTTAATGAGTTCATGCAGAATACTAGAAGTAGTCCAATATACTGAAAAAACATATTTAAAATAGAAAGTCTTTGTAACCAGCCAAGTGGAATACTTGAGAGGGGAGAAAAAAAAAAAAAAAAGATCATTAAAGAAGCTGTAGAGGACTTACAATTCTGTTTTGTTTGGATCTGTACAGTAGCCTAGCCCATAAATAGAAACCAGGGGTTTTTTTACATTTGCTTGGCTTTATTTGAGAGTTGTGGGAATGATGGTAACCAAGTAACAACACAAAGCTGAAAAACCCTCGTTAGAACAATTGCTGATAAACCTGATGAGCCAGGATAGGTTCAGTGCCTAGAGGAGCTATGGGATCTCCATCTTTGTACACTTCAGGGGGTACAAGATCCTAAGAAGAATGAGAAAAAGAGTCCACACAATCAGCAGCCTCTCCATGCCTCTGGGTGAAAACTGTCTCCTCTGAATTAAATTCTGCCGCCACTCAGAGCCCGCTCCGAGTTTTACTCGCCATTTCTACACACTGAAATGTCAGTTTGCCAAGAAAGCTTCCTCTTACTGAGGCTGCGGAACAAAAAAAAATCCTGTTTCTCAGGCAGCTGAAGTATTAACAAGTTAAAAGTAACCTCTACAGATTTGAAAGGAGATTCAATATGGACCCATGGAAATTTGAGTTATGTTAGTTCACAGAGAACACAGCCTTATCATTAATTCAAAAAAGAAATCATAAAAAGTGTAGCCAAGTTCCAAAACATCTCAAAATTATCATTTTCTGGGAAACTATCTCCCCATTGATTGCTGGCAAATCAGAACAATTAACCATGTTACAGCTTCTATGATTAATGACAGCTGAAATACCTCATTTGCAATTAACGAACAATCATCACTATTTTCCAACTGGCACATTCTAATGTATTTTGTCTTTGGTCTCACAATAAAGACAGAAGCTTCTGAAGGAAGTAGTACTTTGTATTTTGCACACTTAAGCAAAATCACTTGTGCCCTTACTGTGTCAAAGAGCTTTTATTCAGCAGTTTTTTTAACAAGTCCAAGCACAAAGATATTTTCTTAATAACAAAGCCAATGTATATATTTTTGTATACACATTTCAAGGCAATCGTATTCTGAGAAAAAAGCATCATTTCCATACTTTTCTAAAAGGTCAGTTATTTGCTTATCCAAATAAGCAGCATGCAGAGAAAATATGTCTGAGTGCATATGCTTTTAACTAAATGAGGAATTATTTTAGGAGACAAAGGGTGTCTACTGAACATAATGTGTTAATGCATCAAGGCTGTGGATGCTGAGTTTATGCTGCAATTTAGTAGACAGCATTACGGGGTTTAATATCACAAGGTAAGCAGTGAGATTAATACTGAAAGCAGCATAGTACAGCTATAGCAGACATGATTATCAGCATATTCTGTGAGTGTTAATGTGGAGTTTACAGGGTGCATTAAAAAGCTCAATCTTGACAAACAGGTCTGCAGCTTTTCCTGATACCAAATCAATACTGGATTTTACTGTGTACTACCCAATATTAGAGAGTACAATAAATAAGAATTAAAATCACCAACAAGCCCCAACTAGAGACCACTCCATGTTACAGTGGTACACAGAGATAAGGTGGCTTTAAGAAACTGGTCTACTCCCAACCTCTCTATGCTTGTGAAAAACACATCACACCATGAATGTGAAAAGCAGAACTTTTCATCAACACAAGTCATGTTTTAAGGATAGCATTGCTTCTGCCTTTATGACAACGTAAGTGGACACAAAGTCCAAAGGAGACAAAATCTCCTGTGAATCCTTACTGGAAGGTAGGCCAGCAGATGGATGTATGCTCTCCATCACCCATTGGAACAGATACTGCATTCTGCTCAGAAAGCACCCACTCTGCCCACGGTCCAGTACTGCAGCAGCAATGGGATCCTCAAGTCTGATTCTACCTCACTCCAACCTAGCTGACGTAGAAGGAGGAGAAGTACTCCAGCCAACTGTCATCTAAGCAGTTTCACACTCTTCTTTCTGGCACTCCTACAAGAGCTGAGCACAACCAAGAAGCAGGTTTTATAGTTTAGAGTTCAGTATGTTCTTCTTATGTAGACCTCTAGTCCTTATTTATCTCCATTAAGAATGGGGAAATACCCTCTTTTCTTGCTGCATAAAAATTCTAAGAACAAGATCATAATGAAAAAAAAAAAAAGAATAATGAAATCCATTTATAAATGTAAATATATCTCTATCCTCGTTTGAAGTTTTAACAGGAATGAGGAGCAAAATTACCCAGGGGATCTTGGTCAGACTCAGTCATGGATGTAAATGAAATCTCATTCCCATGTAGCATTCCACATCACAAAGGAAAGCATGAAGAGCTTTCACAGCCCCGATACAGAAGGTTCCAGAAAACACTGATTTGTATGTCAAAGCAGCCTTTTCATGGGAACGACATACTAATAACAAAATAACCCCCAAATTTTGAAGCTAATTTCTGACGCTAGAACTTAACTGTTTCTTTGGTGATTTAAAATATTTTGGCCTGGGCTTCAGCTGAAACATCTATGTCAGTCTTTCTTACTTATGAAGGAATTTGGCTAAAATAAAGCAAGATTACAGCTTGGTTTTCTTTTCTGCTAATGAGTTTGGATAAAAGTGAGTGAGCATTGGTGCAAATCTGGAATGCCTTCAGTGAACTCAGATACAACCTATGCTAAAGGGAATCAGAGTTTGCCCGAGTTTATTGGCATAGACCTTCTCTATGGATCATTTATTCAGAATTCCCGTCTGTGTTTACTTTCCTAGTAACAAACGTGTATGTACTGCTGATACTGAGCCTCAGTAACTGGTTTACAGCTTCAACCCTGTTTCGAGTGCCTTTGAGATACCAAGAACAAAGTCTGTTCCAGTAATACTCACTCACCCACAAGACATCGTCTGCATATTTATGGTAGGCTAAAAAAGGAACATGTTAGATTTAATGACTGAAAGTTGCATGGAAAACATTATGTGCATGCAACACAGCCAAATTACCATCTCTAATCCAACCTTTGTTTTGTAAGCCATCAGACTTCTGGTTGTTTTAGCTTTCCAAATGCTTAATACGTGGATGCTGTTTTTCGTTTTATTTCCCAAGATTTTTGCTGCTTAAGTAGAAGAGAGGAGGGGTATAATAAAATAAACATGGCTACAACCCACCTTTCTTGTTTCCAAGGTCTTCTTTCACACATGAACCTGCACAGTTCATAGGCTCCAATCATCTCACCCATGAAATCAACTCAACAGAATCCTTTTAACTCTCTGCATTCAGTATGAACAACTGAAGCTTTCACATATCAGCAAATACCTGAGCATCCATACTTACAGATTTCAAGCACACACATGGCCCGACCACCTCATATCATCTTGATCACCAACATGTTAAAAATTAAAATTTATCTCAGCCCCATTAGTACACAAGTACATCTCTTCCAGTGAATTACTACACTCTGTGAACTTCAGAAGCCATACAAGCAATTCGTGCTGTACATTCAGGACTAGAACAGAATGTAAAAGCTGGCCATTAAAAGCAGAATTACCAAGTTACAAAGTGAGAATGAAATGATTCCATCTTTTCATATCCTGTATATAATGAAATGCTTCATTTAACACAAATCATACTAACAGTGAAGTATCAATATTCAAGCCAGCCCTGAAACATGGCAGAAAATCTACTACTGTCACTCTTCACTTCTTTCCTGGCAGCAGTGTCTGATTAGGAAGCTGACATACCTAAATAACAAGACTCTCTAGGATCAGAAATGGGTGCCTTAGGTGCATGCTACTATGGATGAACAATTGAGTGGGGGCATGACATGATTTCCAGGAATGACGTTAGAAGGAAGAAAAAGAAAGAAGAAAAAAATACAGATTTGTAAAATTTTTAATTCAATTCCTATTGAGAGTCGAAGGCTTTCAAAACATTATACACTCCTATTTTCTAAGGAGAAAGTAAAGGGAGATGAGAAGAAACATTCTTTGCTAAGAATTTTAAAGTAATACAAATATTTTTATATGGGAAAGACATTGTATATGTGGGGTTGATAAATAGGAAACAATTATTTTAATATCTTCTATTTTAAAAAAGGGTAGATGATAAAAACCCCACAACTACTCTTCATTGTATTAGAGGTCCATTTTTTACCCAACTCCATATGATCACTGTCAGAACTTCCAGCATAAGAGAAGCAATTAAGAAATAACTCAGTACACAACCAATCTGTTCATCTCCACCCACCAAAATAAATATGCTGCAAATGCAAAAAAGAAACACGAGCTACCACAGAACACAGTACGTAACATTAGCCTGCTGAGGAACAAGCACGAAACCACTGAAGCTGCACATGGAATGGAATCACAGAGCTGTTTCTATAACAGTTCTGAGAGACAGGTTCTCTGTTATGAGCATTTTTCTTTTGATGGCCTGTCATTGCAGCGAGGAGAGGTTCAATACACTTCAGCACTGTTTCTCACAGGGATGCTTACATCTGTCAGTAATCACATGGATATTATCACATGGCTGTTAACATACATATAATAGTAAGGACCTGATTACCAGTTCTCCTCTTGGCTTCTCCTTCTAAAGAATTATGAAAACTCATTTATTTCGCACAACTTCAGGTCAAATCTTTTATTCAAATCATCAGCCTGGATTCATTAACCACCTTGAGGCAAAAAATAATATAAACTTATTTTTTCATGCTGTCTTTTAAAAGCAAAAAAAAAATCCTATTCTAATCAAAAGCAATAGACTCCTGGACATCCCCAGGTTTCAGCCTACACCGTAAATATGGAAATAGTGTTCCAAACAACCTGATGAGACAGCTAGAAACAGGCATGGGTTGGGCCCCACTCCTCCCCCTCAGTTGATCCTGATGCAGGATCAAGCTGTGGGAAGATAAAACTGGTGGATTCTTTCAAGGAAGAAGCTACACAGAAATATAAATCTGTCATGTATAAAAGCATGCAGAGTCATTGCATCGTATTTTCTCTCTGTGTGTATAACACAACAGATCATACATACACTTCTTAGACTTTCTTGTAGCATGCATGTTGAAAATGTTATGTAGCAGAGTTCAGGTAGTGTTGAATATGAGTGGCTGATATATTCCCATCACATCATTACCATCTGCCTGCTTTTTGGATGTTTCCTTTAACTACACAGTTTGTTTGTAAACTTCTGTGTGTTTGGTTTTTTTGGTGTTTGGTTTATTTGTGGGGGTGGGGTAGGTTTTGTGTGGTTTGGTTTTGTTGCTTTTTTTGTTGTGGTTTTTCATTGAAACCTTAATCCATGAAGAGGTACCTTTCTACCTTTGTATTAACAAGTAGGGTTAAGAATTTATGATCTGTCTCTTAAGGAGTCCATCTGTTGTTCAAAAGCCTATATAGTCTATCCCTGTATTTTCCATTTCCATTAGCAGCAGATGCCTTCCCAAAAACTCTTTTCTGTGGCCAGCGCTGCAATCTAAAAATGTCAAAATGTAGCTCACAGCAGCCCCTAAGGTCCCTCCCAGAAAAATCCTAAACTAGCAAAAGGCAAAACCTTTTATGGAGACCAGCACCAAAGGCAAAATCCAACAAAACCAGCACACTCAGCAACAGTCATCCCAAACCATGCTGGCTGCCAGCTGGCACCAGTTCCAGTGGTTCCCCTTGCCTGCCATAAGGCCTGCAGGAGGAATGCAGCTCTGCAAGAGCCTTGCTCCCATACATGGGCAGTGAAGCACCTCCATCACACTCCTACCTTACAGGCCAAGAGCTCAAAAGGAGTTATCCTTGCCCAGGTCTTTTAACACTTCAGCAACCATACTATTTGACCATTTCCCTCTATTAAACCACTTCTGCAGAGCTGAGCTCCAACTTCAGGAGCTCAGTGAGGATGCAAAGATTGGCCCAGAATGAGCACTATCCCATAACAAAATGCCTTTTTTTTTCCCGTAACACTAACCTTGATTTTTTCTTTAACTTACCAAAAAAAAGGAATCTTTAGTATCAGGCTGAGCTTCTCTCCAAAAGGAAGACCATCTTACCCAACACAGTGAATGATAGTTTAAAGGTGTGCTATTCAGTTTAATTAATGATTGCATTTACATAGCTTCATTCCTTTAATATGATGCAACAACGTTAATGACTAACATTTTTGCAGTTTAACAGACCTTGCAACTGCAAGATGATCCCTCTTCCATTTAACAAGACCCTTCTTATAGCTTAATAAATCTGGTTTTGCTCTGTGGAAATTCTCACCAAAATGCTTTGGAAGGTACCACCACTCCCCTACAGCCTGATTTTCAGCTGACCTGACTGCACACAATTCCAATTAAAAATTTCTGCACTCAACATCTTTGAAAATCCACCACTAACAAGACAATTAGAAGTTTCTAACCTTTCCTTATCCATAGGGTAATGTGCAAAATAATCAAGGTCAGATACAGTGCAACTTAAGAGACCTATTAAAACACTGATATGGGAACCCTCAGCTCATCCTGTTAGCATAGGAAAAGGCAAGCCATCATTCTTTGTCAAGCGATGGCAGTGCAATGCACGAATTTACATATATGACCATCTGTTGCCACATTAGGCAACAGTGGAGTGACTTTCCAGTCTGCCAAATGCCTGTCCTTGTTCAGAACTTCCTTGGTTTTGTAGGTTTACTCTCTTGACTACAACAATTCACACTACAGCATCCACCCCAAAACACTCTGTGGACGATGAACCCTCTCACACAACTGTCTGAAGTTGCAGGACTGAGCACTACACAAACACAGGACTAGAGGAGCGGAAGGCTGAACAGCACACCGCCGCAGCCTGCTCGGCAGCTGTCTCGGGCCGTACTCCTGGCTAACAGCAAACTCCTGGTCACACCAGAAGTGCTGAAAAATTTCTAATATGTATAGAGCTGTGGCAGAGCCTTCATTTGAAATATCTCTTCCCCAGAAACTAAGCTGCAGAGGACCTATACTGCGCCTGTCTCAGGCAGGTAAAGGGCTTGTGTCTCATAATAGGGAAAAATTGTGAAGTTATGGGCTGTGCCCTGATACAGTCCCGATAATACACCGTTAGAATCATCTCATATCAACTTGCCCAGAAAACTTAACGTAAAAAATAACTACACAACAAAAAAAGGAGAATATAAACATTAAAAGGATCATAATGCAAGATACTGACTTTACACCAGTATCATAAAAGTGCAACCCCACGAATGTTGAGGATTTCCTGTCTTCAGCACATGCCAGAAAAATTATGACATTTTCCACAGTCCCCTTTCACACAAAGAAAGGGGACCAGAGAGTCAGAGCTCTTCTGATGTAAAGCTGACTGTCTGCTCAGCTCAAGGTCCCCCCAACACACCACTGTTTGGGTATTTATTTTACTTCCTTTAGGATAAAATAATAATTAGCACATTAAAGAACAGTCAACGTAGCTATTGCAATCAACTCCACACCAATCATACTCTCTTATGGTTGCAAAACCTTCCAATCCACCAGCAATGCATTAAAGAATCAGCATATGTAGGTCAATGAGGCACAAGAACAGAAATATCAAATCTGTTGTTTTAGCAACATTTAATAAAGGGATAATTGTGTTCACTGAGCAAAAAGGAAGCAATGATAATGGGCCAAACTCTGTACTTGTGGATTTCAGTGTGCGTAAGTCCCAAGAGAATCTGGCTCTAAATTAGTAACTTATGAACTGCTGCAAGCCAATGCTTTCCATTAGATCATTAACCAAATGGCCAAGCCTGAGGAAAACCCCATCAGGACCAGGAAACCCTGATCTTGCATTACCATCACACAGATGGGGAAACCTCTGTCCACCTAAATGCTGTGTAAGCAGTCTATCTCTACACCATCCTTCTCCTCCTCAACTCCAGCGCAAGGAGCACAAGCTCTGATCCTAATACCAAAGAACCACTTCATGCCAGCCACTTAAAGCCAGCCAGCTCTAAATTTCTAGCCAACACTAAGTTATTACTGGAAAACACAATTACAAAAAAGGCAACATTTCATGCAGACCAAGTCCTAAATATCACTAAATCAAAGTCTGCACAGACTAGTATTACTACTGCACAAGACAGCTATTCCCTCCATCAACACAGAAAGGAGAAGTACCACAGTGATGACATTTTTGGACTTGTAGGTTTTTCCACTGCTTGTATAAACCACAGCCTCTGAACACATTCTCACTCAGAAGCACCACCACACCCAGACTGCACGTGCAAAGCTTTGATTGCATTTAATTTTACACAGAGAATCATACAGAACACTGCAATTTAAATACTAAAAGTGGATAGTTTAAGTGTAGTGCAGAAGTGGAAGCCACAAACTAGACAAGTGTAGGAAGGATGGTACAAACTGAAAGCTGGTTTTATATAGAACTAAGTAATTCGGTCTGAAAGGACCATTTGAGTACAGGCTTGAGCTTAGAGTCCTCCAAAGCCCAAATACTCTTTCTTGGCAGCTGTGCCTAGGCCAGTAAGAAAGCCCCAAGACCTTATCTGCCACCCCATTAGCTGTCACCATGCATCAGTCTTCAGCAGCAATAAAAGCCACGTGCCACAGAAAGCACTCAGGCAGACACCCCAGCACCAAGCCTTCAGGGCAAGCTCTGCACAGGTTTCTAACAAAATCGATCAGGATCCTGAAGAGCCATCATCATTCAGAAACGTCTCCTAGCACAGACACTATAATTTGGTGCTGTTCCAGGTAAGAGCCAGCCAAACACAATAAAGCTTTGTATAGATTTTGCATAAGGTTGGGACAAAAACCACCTACCTACCTGCCCTGAATGTGGTGTGTTTACTTTGAAACACTGCCAGGCAGGTCGGCCTTACCAGCACGAAAGGATAACAACTCTGTGAGAGCACGCTGCCAACGCAACAGCAGTAGAAGCTTCTTTAATCCTAACTCAAAGCATACCCACAACTTTTGAGGATAGTCCCCTCACAGTCCGTTTGGCCACGCACAGCACCAACAGGTAGCAATGCTCAACACCACTCAGAACATAAAACAGCATCAGCCATCTTAAAAGCACAGTTCATGGAGGCACCAGGCCTGAGTTAACGCTTTAAGAAAAAAAGGAATAGAACAGAGCTTCAGTCAATGAACATCAGATAAAACAGTACCAGTTTGCACAGGCCTAACCCTGAGCAGCAGCACATTGGTATTCACAAACAGGTGAGGTTCCTTTGCCATCTGACCTCTTTACCATTTCAGCACTTGCGAGATTAGATTCATCAGTAAATTAAACACCGGACACAGTGCACAGCCACAGGCATTTTTTTTTCAGTCAGCAAACCACTAGAGAGAGTACTGAAAGGCCTATTATGAAAGCCAATCACTATCTTTTTCTTGAATGACCACACGAAAATCAGTGACCATTCCACAATGGATTGAAAGGGCCTTTTGTCTGAAGAGAAAGGACAAGGAGTCACGAAGTATTGCAGATTCATTTGTAACTCATGGGTTTTGAGGAAACTATATAGCTTCAGTTACAAGCAAACCAAAAACCAAACAGAGCAGGCTTTGAAAAATGTTATGTCACAACCTTTCCTACTATGTATATGGAGAACATATTTTTAGGTTAGTTTCTTTTGTATTACTAAAAGATAGGCAGGCATTCTATATTACCGTTATGTTCTGAGAGAAGTTTAACACTCATGCAGGGTTTTGCCTTTATTCCAAAACCTCAATTAGGGTCTGCAGCACTATCTGCCTTATCTAAAGGGAAAATCATCAGGAGCTTTTTTGGTACCAGATGGAGTTGGGATAACAACTGAAAGCATTGCTGCTGTTGCTTAATATTCACCTTAGTAAGTAAGCAAACTTGCCATCACCCTTAAAGTATATGGTGGGCTATTCAACAAAAAGGCTCTTTTTATATTGAGAAACCAGCATTTGATACTTTTGTTTTTGAAGTCTGAATCTGAAGTCCCTCACAAAAAATGGTCGATTGCATCTGCTGATGACTTCTCAGCGTGTTTCACTTCTTCACCCGCCTCAATCATATTTTCAGTTCTCAGGTTTTACATACAAATGCACAGACACACAAAATGGGATTTGCACACATGATTTTGTTACAAAGCTTCTAAACAAGTTTCACATGGACGAACTTCCAGCAGGAAAGACAGTGGGGGCTAATAACTAAAACCAGATTTCTTCTAACCCATATCCAAAACTAGGGAATTACTGCACTTCCATTCAGAAACAAAAGTCACAGCTGTCAGCCTTGCCCTCTTCACCCGCCTGTTCCGCTCACATACTGTGAAATTAACAGTCAAAAAATGTCAGTTTTCACTCCTGCATTTCTTGCCACATCCCAGAATTTGTATTCCTTGTGCTTCCATGACCGCCTTGAAATCAAGCAATGTATTTTGCACACACCATTGGTCAAGGTGGTCAAAAGAAGATTTAGTCCACCCTATCAAATCACATCAAGCAAGTAGCTAGTCTTCAGCACCTTACAAAACAGCACCACCAGGACCAGAATCTTTGCTGTGGAAATCACCTACGATGCCATGTTCAGGTGAATGCCAGAAGTGAGGGTCCTGACATGCAAGCACACCCCCAAGGTAAGTACACACCTCATCATCTCACTATGTAAGACAGGAGCTCACAGTCCTCAAGGCTGTAGAGACAATCTTGCAAATGCAAAGCAGAGGCAAAACAACTGCGTCAGCTTCTTGAAGTTCAAGGTGCTCAGAAACAAACAGAGCAAACACATGTGAACCGCGCAGTCCCCTACTAATCTCAGTGAAGTTCACGGCCAAATTCTTTGATAAAATAATGCTATAGTGTTGTTTCCAAGCAACTATTAGCAGGGGGGAGGTGGTAGGCTGATGCCAGAAGCCCAGTCTAAAATAAAGGCATTTCAATATTAAAGTTAATTATTTCACTACTGTTGATTCTTCTACATAAAGGACAAAATTGCAAAAGAAAGCTGGTAAAACATCTGAAGAGGGAAGAAAAGGCAGGAAGAAGTTGAAAGAAAGGGAAGGACTGAGACAGTGCATAAAACCACAAGAGGATGGAGGAGACAGCTGCACCAGCCATAGGTATTTCCCTGGAGAAACATGGACAATAAAATCCTTAATGTTAACTAGAAGTTACTCTTCTTCCCTTGACCTTTGTTGAAAGCCCCCTCCGGATCTTCAGCTCCAAGTTGTTAGGCAGCTTTACGTTTATCCTCCAGTGCACAGTGCAAAGTGGAGTTTGACCTTTTCTTTGGGTGTGTGAAGCCCCACGCCACGTTGCTTTGAGAAAATGACTGTGGATTTTTTTTGTATTCTGCATGACTAGCAAGCATTACTTAACAGCACCTAGAGACCTCTAGGGTAGGGACCCTGGAAACACACTGGGAAATACGGTCCCTAGAATGGCAACAGCAGCAACACCTGTGGGTGAAAGGAACACAGGTGTAACAGCCTGGGGAAATCAATACAAAATACAGATTCCCTATGATTACTGACAGGCATGGCTTTGGTACTTCCACCATTACTAGAAGAAAGCTCAACAAAAAAATAAAATGCATTGCAGGCCACTGAAATTGTGCTGTGCTTTCTCTTAAAAACAGGCCTGAAACAGCTTCTATTTCAGACACTTATTTCCTTGAAATATGGGAAAAGGCAAGGAAGGTGTCCTGACATTGCACTGTTTCCATTTCTTTGAGTGAGAAAGACTACATTAAAAAGCCTGATCTGGACTTGGAACCAAACCTCCCTCAATAGATAAAGAGCTTGGGAGATGCTTGTGTTCAATTTTTAGTCTCATTACCCTATGTCATTCAAAACAATAACTCTCAAGCACATGTTCCTTCTCAGGCATCTGCCTGGGCATAAGGACTGTGGAAACAGACCCTTCACTTAAGGATAACCCTGAGAATGTTTTGAAGGGTACTTAATTTACTTCACCTTAATTGTAACACTTCCTTACACAGTAAATTTCCCAGAGTTATGGCCCTACCTCCTTACATGTTTACAGAGCACCTGACACAGTACAAGCCTTATCTTGATTGGTGTCTCATTACATTTAACAGATCCTGCTGTTCTCATAAAAGGGCCAAACACCTTCAACTCCCATAACACAATTAGAGAGAGAACACTCACCGCCCAGCAGCGGGGTTCAGCTCTAGTAGGTTGTGATGGCGCCTCACAACACTGATCAATCTGTTCTGACCTGAAAATCATTCTTCATTTACACAGTCTGACTGCATTCACAGAAACAATTGCAGCAAGGGCACAGTGTCCTGCTCACAGCAGTTTAAAGACTCTAGTTAGTGGCATTCAACAGGTTACCACCCAGAATTTCTTTCACAGTCAGCACAAATATGTTCCTGGTTAACCTTGACATTCTGCATACAGCAGTCTCTTCCGCTTTCTATTTAGAAAGTTTTTATCTTACCTTCCCTGAATCATCACATTTCAAAAAGTATTTTATAACTGCATCAGGAGCTCAAAGAAACAGAAGAAAGATGCCTTACAACAGGCACTGAAAATTCAAATTTTAAAGTTAACATCAAATAATTCCCTCAGAAGATGATTTGCTGCCTTCAAGTATGTAAAACATTCACACATACATACATTTTCAAGCTGGAATCAACCAAATCAATCCACGGGAATGTGACCTGGAATCAAACAGATGGATTTTCTGTGGTGCCCCTTAACTCTCCTAAAGAAAATAAACCTGGTAGTACAAATGATTCACATCTCAGGATGATGAGGCTGAGGGTGGGGAAGAAGCTTGCTCTGTTCATTTACAACTCAACAAAGAAAGCATTACATTCTGATAGAGAATAAACGAATATTGCCAGCTGTCATTACTTATCAACAAGATGCACACCCAGTGATTCAATTTTCCACGTACAGTAAAAAATATACCAGGCATTAAAAAAAACAAACCCAAACCCACAAACTCACTCCATCACGTCTTTCTTCTGCCTTGGTGCAGACAAACCCTCAAACGGGTGCGTACGTGCTGAAATAGTAGCTAGGGCACAGCAACCTTCGTGCCTACCCCGTGGTGTGTCAGCACTCGCGGCAGCGCTACGCAGCCCATGAGAAAACCCAAGGCAGCATTTCAGGAACAAACGTACCGCTGGCTCAGCGCGCCCGGCCGCCAAGACGGGGGTAAGCGGCTGCGCCCGGGAAGACCCGGCTCCCTGTTCCCCGGGTACGCAGTTAATCATTTATGACCCAAGGCTGTTACCGAATAGCCCCGAACAGCGCGGCACTGCCTGGTTTCGGCTCCGGCAGCGCCTGGGGGCTGGCGGAGCAGCGGGAGAGGGAGAGCCGCGGCGAGCGGCTTCCCGGGCGCTCGCGGAGCCGGTCCTGGGGCGCACCGGGCGGGGTCCGAGGGGCCGAGGCCGGGCCTGGCTGCGGTCCCCGTGCCGCCAGAAGGGGCCCGACTGCCTCCACCCGCGGTCGGGTGTCGGCGCCGGGACCCGAAGCGTTGGAGCGGCAGGCGGGGTACCGGGCGGCACCGCAGCGACCATCCTCCCTCCCCGGCACCCGTCGTCAGTAAACTCCCGGCGGGCCCTCCGCCGCACCCCGCGCAGGTGCCACCAGGCGAAGGGCCGGGGAGAGCAGCGCCTTACCTGGTAGCCGCCGGGCCGCAGCGAGGCCGTGCCACCGCGGCAGACAGAGAGGGAGCAGCTGCGGACCTGCGAGACTCGGCGGCGGCCGGTAGCGAGTGGCGGCTGTGGCGGCTGTAGCACCCCCGCCCGCAGGGCCCCGCCTCGCGCCCCTCCCCTGCGCGCGCACCGCCCCGGGCCCGCTTCAGTAACGGCCGCAAGGGCCCCCGCCCACGGCACCAGCGGCGTCGCGCGCCCCCGGCCCGCGGCGAGAGGGCCGTGAGGGAAGCTGGGGCGGCAGCGGGCCGCGGCGAGGGACGGACCCGCGGGAACGGGGCGCTCTCACCGGGACGCCCGGCAGCAGGGTGGGAGAGCCGCCCGAAGCCCGGCTCCGGCAGCACGACGTGCGTCGTGTCCGTCCTGGGCGCCGGACGGGAAGAGTTACGTGGGACGGAGAGAAGCGCCCCGGGCGCCGGCGCTTTACTGCTGCCGCGGGGCTAGGAGCGATGCGTATCCCTCCTGCCACGCACAAAGCCAGGCCCGAGACACGCCGCCACTAGTCCCCACGCACAGACCGGCTGAAGCGCTTGGCGCTGAGCAAAACGAAGCCGGCAGCACACGTCAGTGCGAGCTGAGGGATCTTCCTCCCAGTGAATACTGGCAGCAAACCACCAGAATATAAAAATTTACCACAACATTTTAAAATATCACCTGAATGCTCCCAAGAAAAGCCGTGGGTCTGTTAACACAGAGCTAAAGGAGCAATAAACAACTCTCCGCTCACACACCTAGCATACAGAGGTACAACTGCAAACTTAGAACTAAAAACCATCAAGCTTTCCATAAACAGCTGTAGTCCAGAGGTGTCCTTCACAGGCAGCTTCAGTTCCTTAACACAAACACCTATCAGTGCTCATTTCTGCTGAGCATGTGAGCCACAACTACTGGAAAATCATAGCGTTTCCTCTCAAAAATCATTGCGCACCTCTTTTCCTGCCAACACAAAGGAGAAGCTCTTGGTCACAACATATATGTACTTGAACTCCCTACGCCCAGGCAGAATAACTTACTACACCTTCAGACACAGGTTGGAGGCAGCACTCAATCCTTATTATTGTCAACCAAAGATTCCCAAACTACAGCATGGAAAATAATTCAAGGTGAGATTTACAAGAATGTACCCACCCCACCCTCCAAACCGGGCAGAGGTGGCAGTGTTTCCTCATGGCAGGCAGAGAACCACCTCAAGCAGTAAGTGATGGCACACAGTGCTCTGTGACCACAGTGCCCAAGCGTACTTCACTGTGCAGTTTCTATTCCACCGAGTTCCAGTGGCTTTGTGCAAAGAGTATCTGTTGAATGGACTCATCCATTCATTGGATATTCAATGTTATGATCACAAGGCCACAGGTTCAGAATTAACACTTCATTTAGAATCATGTCTTCAAAACTATTCAGAGTTTCAGTAACCAGTTTTATCTTAAACAGCAAAACTTTAAATGTGCAGGGTTGTATTTGTGTTTTGAGCGCGCTCTGTATAATATTGCTGACATTTATCTGCCCCTGAGCTGTATGAATTTTGCCTGTGAGTTTTGGAAACGATTCTGATGTTCAAGAGAATGGTGCATTATATTCATAAAGCAAGGGTGCCGCTGACCTTTCAGCACAAGAGAATAGACATGAATCATGGACCTGAGACTCATCTAAAGGAACAGAGTGGAAACACATAGGATGAAAGGCTCTAAAGGCTTTACAAATTATATTTGGATGGGGGAGAGCAGGGAGAAAAAGAATGTGGGAAAAAGAAGAATGAAAAAGGATCCTGCTGTTTAGCTCATGCATAAACTGTATGTGCTCAGCCAAAGGTCACTCCTTTTATTTTCTCATTAATTTCAATGACAGTAGATGGTATATGAAGAACAATCTAAAAATAAGGACAGCCAGAAATAGCTTAGGCTTTTCTGTGACAGTGTAGCAGGAAGAAAAACCTAAGCTGCAACTTCATTCCATGTCTTTAGACTTTTTAAGAAGTAGTGATTTAATTCATTTCCTTTAAGATGAACTGCAAAATAATTTAGAAAAGTTAAATAAAAATTAAGTGGTCTACTTTTTATGTATATTCCATTAAAATTTTTGTACCCCGTGTACACTGAAAATCATTGCTAGGGTTTTTTTTCAACCACCACTGTTGGTAAGCAATGGTGCATTTCCAGAGTTTTGAGGCTAAGTTGTCTGGATACTAAACACAAGTGAGTAAAACACTAAGTACTTGGATGAGTTGTAAACAAATAGAGAAGGAATAACAGTTGTGGGAAGGCTGCAGGTGTGTGCAGAAGCTGGCACAAGGAAACAAAATAGAGGCCCAGCAACTTAATATAGAGCCTGGAATGGGCACACTGAAGGGATCATGAATATTCTGCAGGGAGGATCATGAATGGCTGCCTCAAATCCCCAGGAAACAGGAGCCCTTCACACACAGGCTGGTGCAACATCTGCCAACTTTTTTCTAGGGAGTAAAGGGCCAAACCTAGAAGCTGATCTCCAGATGAGGTGCCACTGATTCTGCATCAGTGTTGAAGGAAGTTTAGCATGACTTCAACAGCTTTTTAATTTTGCAGCCACCGGTCAAGGCACATTTGCACTGCAATAAATTTGGCTATATGCTGAGCCTACATTTTCAAAAAGAGGTCACCAGCTGCCCAGAGTTTAGTTCTCATCTTCTGTTTGT
Source organism: Porphyrio hochstetteri (assembly GCA_020800305.1). Taxonomy (NCBI): domain Eukaryota; kingdom Metazoa; phylum Chordata; class Aves; order Gruiformes; family Rallidae; genus Porphyrio; species Porphyrio hochstetteri. The sequence continues at coordinate 13,819,919 of CM036910.1, read as the reverse complement.
GTCAAATAGCAGTATGAACCTTATGGTCAACACATGTTGCAATGCTCAGTTCCTCTGTAGAGGTTATGCACTGAACAAGGTAAAGTGATAACAACAATTAAACATCCCAGTGAGGCCCTCTGGGCTATGTTAGAAGTGAGATGGCCTGGTCACAGAACTGACTTTGGGTTTTTCATTAAATCCTCAGTTCACAATGTTTCCTATACAACTGTAGTCAGATTTCTGCTGTGGCCACAGACAACTCAGTTTCCGATCTGCAAAAGAAGAAAAGAATTTCCAAACCTCAGTGTATATGACACAGATGATAAGATTACTCCAGGTGTAACTGTAGAATATAGTAACTTTGGAAGTAAAGGTGCCTTAATGATTTCTTGCTCTCTTGCAACCTCCCTGTCTCTACCTTGGCCCTGTAATCCATTACTTCTATGAAATTTCCCTGCAGACCAGACCACAGAAGTGACCTGGGCTAAAAATAGCACCACTTTTCTTTAAAGATTTTTTTAAAACTGAGATCCAGTTGATAGTGAAGCTCCAGCAGCTGGTGACCTGTCATGAAAAGGGCCTTGAAAACTGATGTGTCATAATCTAACATCAGTTATCAGGCTGCAATAATCTAGAGGGATGTCACAACACAACATTTGGAAATTCATTGTTTCTGAAGGGGAAGAATGCACCGCCACACATGACACAGGCCAGTACCTTGTGCCACTAGATTCCTATTGCTTTCCTTAGGACTACAGATGGGACAGGCACCAACTGAATGCAAAGGTAATAAAATATATCCTAATGTAATTGTTCTATCTCCTTGCTTCTTCAAACACCTACTGCTCCCACAAGAGCGACAGACTGGAGAGCTTCAGTTACATCAGTACCATCATGTCCTCTTGGACTGCTTCTCAGCAAGCAGCTTCACAGTACTGCCCAAAGCAGGTCACTGCCATTTTCCCTGGCTTGCAGATAAGAGACAGCAGCCCAGAAAACAACAGCACAGAGAACTTCCCAGCTGCAGAAATGAGGCACAGGTCTTGAGTCCTGCCCAATGCACTAGCTACAAAGCCTCGCCTCCTGCTGCCTCACCAAAGGGACTGGGTGCTATGCGCAGTGACCACAGAGCAGTGAGGAGAGGCATCTGGAGGGGAGCTGAGGTGTCCCTGTAAGTACGTATTTGTTTGTTTGTTTCAATACCAGATCAGTTTGTTAATTGGCAAGAAATTAAATCTGTTTAACTTCCCCCCGCACGAAACTGTTTCTGGCTTGCAACAGGGGGAAACTGATTCAACACAGAAATTTTGAAATAAACTCACACAGTCCCAGTGGTCTGGCAGCAGATCTGAGGGTGAAGATACAGAAAACAGCAAATTACGTAGCTCTTGTTGTACAGCAGTTGCTAATCTGGGGCATAAACGTAACATGGCTCTTTTAAGCCAGAAGAAGGACTGATAATAACATTTTATCCTGGCTTTTGTTAACTGCAGTTAAAAACTGCAACGTTAATGGAAAGAAGTTCAAAGAGAGGCACCAGAAGTGATTAACAGGGATGTGTCTTCAGGAGATAGATGTTTTCATGCTCAGCTTAAGAGAGAGCTGCCAAGCATAGAAAAGACAGAAGGTCCTTTCAAAGGACCTGTGTGGAGACATAAAGAGCATTATATGGAATATCAACGTGGAAAGAGGAAAAAGAAGATTCACAATAACTACAAAAAATTCTGACCATCACAATGGACCAAAAGAACCTAGAAAGGCTGGATTCCTACACGTTACCAATAGAAAGTTATATTCAACACTGAGTTTTTTTTAGAACCAGAAAAGCTCCTGCATTTGCACGTGTGATCCCAAGCAAAAAAAAAAAAATAATAAAAATGAAGGAAGACAGCTTTTTTGGCTCTCAGAGCTACAGGTCAGATTCAGAAAGGATAATTCACAACCCTCACATAAGTTAATGGCCATTATGTTTGCTCAGACAATGCCTGAATTTGATTAAATAGTTATGAGCACACAGACTGTATGCTACATAAACAAAAACCTGGTTTGCAATGACATTATTTATATCAAAGACAATTTCAACTGCTGCTCTGTGATCTCACATTTGGTTAAAAATAAAATGCCCTCAAATGCTTGTGACAGTCAAAGTATAATATTCCAGGAAAGATTTTTGGTTTTACTTTTTTAAAGATTGGCAAACAGGCTGGTTAAAGCCTTCAGAGAGACGTGCAGTTGAAAACAGGAACCTGAGCATTTTCTGATTCCAGAAGCAATGCAGCAGTATCCTATGGTGTCTAAATATTTCAGAGTGAGTGGTCTTGAGCGGGGTGGTAAACACTTCAGAATGACTGAAGTTCGAAAACAAACAAAAAGAAGCCTTGAGCTCACTCACTCTTGTAGTAAATGGGAAAGAAGTGAGGGAAAGCTTGGCAAAAATCAGCATAATAGTAGGCTTATTGTTGAATCTGAAAGCTTCATTTTCCAACAGTGTCCCTTCTCTGGGAAGCTGCACAACCACTCTGAAAGCACTTTCTATAGAGATGATAAATCTATGGTGGAGATTTATGCACATTCAGATTAAGTCAGGAAATCAGTCCTGAAAAGGATAATTAAATAGAGAGACAAAAACCTAGAAGAAAAATTACCAAAAGCCCCCAAAACAAACACAGCTAACAATACACCATGATATATCAGGTCCTGGGATTCTGACTCTGATTTTGGCACCTTGTTCAAGAAACATATGGGGTGAGCAACCTCATCCTCTTCCTCACTGTGGTTCCCAGGACTCTGGAGAGGGGCACTGCATAGCAGCACATTCTGGGTTGTAGCAGAGCATGTGAGCAGATGAGGCTTATCTTTGGTCCTCCCATTTTAGGTGCTCCTTGTTGCACAAGCTCTTAATTCATCAATAGGTAGGCAGGCAGGCATAAGGAGAAAAAAATATTCTGTATCTATACATGGGATTGGTCCAAGACCCCAGCCTTGGTGCTCCTGCATTGGCATCCACACAGGAAGGGAGAGATAGAGACACAGCTCTCTGTGACACCGGCCAACCCCAGAAAAGGCTGTTGCAGGAACAGTTTCTGATAATGGCTGGCAGTCTCAGAATGTTGAAGCTGTGTTAATTCTCAGCTTTTGATAACTTTCAGCATGCATGTAGGGTGCTGGTATATACCCAGCACTAAAGGAGCAGCTGAAGAGGTACTTCCCTTAGTCAGCAGCAGTGGTGGACTTCTGCTCTGTGGTTGGACCAGACCCCAGGCTAAAGACATCACTGTTTAGGCATCTAACTCAGGTGCCAAAGCCAGCAGCCTCGGTGCCTAGGTTGTCAGGGAAGCATAGGTGTCCCACTGACTGTACAGGAGCTTTCAGCCCCATTGTCACCAGAATTACGTGGCTGAAGTTAGACTGTGAAAAATCCCAGTGCAGGGATGCCCCGAACAGTTGCAGTATGTGTGTTGCTTTCCTGAGGCACTTCCCTGCAAGGAGAACCACCCTTTGTAACCCAGAGGCTCTCTGCCACTGTCTGACTCCAGCAGCTTACTGCTTTCTGTTCTGAAAGGTCTCAGCCCACCACCAAAACTCCAGCAACAGAAGGCACAGGAACATCTCTTAGCTGATAGCACGAGTAGATTGCTGTCTTCTGTCAGGACTCGACACCGTGAGTAGAAAATCTGAAGGTTCATAAGCAAGATAAGAGCTTTTCAACAGCACAGCCTCCATTTTAAAACTAGCAGCCCAGACTTTCCAGGCACAAATAAGCAAAGTGCTGTGAGAGCTGGCTCTCTTGACACAGAGGTCACTTCCCCTTTTGGCTTTACAAGATGCACAGCCGACTCAGTGTTGATGGTAAAGCAAACACACTGACTTAACAAAATTCAGTGGAGAAGCCCTTCTCTGTCACATCACTGTGCTCTAAAACATGCAAACTCAGTACTGTGTCATAGTCCAGTGTGCAAGCTACTCCAGCTTTGAAGGCATGACATACAAATGCTGCAACTCTGTGAGAATATTGAATTTGTGCACAGTGACTTTATAATTAATTCATTTATTTACAAAATCTTGTCTCACTTCTCCAAAGGGGACTCAGTCCCAGTGCCTGATTTATCTCATGTGAGAGCTAAGGACAGATGCAGAAGAAAAAATGCGGGGATTCTACTCAAGGACATTTGTCTAGTCTCCTTCACATCAAAAACAAAACCAAAAGAGTCATCTGCACATGATAATCTCAGCCAGCAGGAAAAAGAGAAGAGCAAAGATGCTCTGTGCTTGGGAGTGTAATTTCAACCTCTGGAATGCAGCATAAAATTTAACTGGGAAGTAATGTAAATAATGGAAGTGGCACAAGCAGTTTGGCAGTTGAGGTTGTTGTTGATACAGTGACATGTTTGACAGTATCTGAAAGAGGGGCTGGCCAACAGAAACATATGATCAAGTTGGAAAAAACAATAAATGCAAGGATTACAGCTTTAGTGTTGTTACACAGCACGTAGGGAATTAAGGGAAGTCAAATAGCAAATAGATAATGACAGAAGAACCTAGAAGGTATCAAAAGACCAAGGGGTAGCAAGGTTTGATCAATCCTTTAGAAGTGCAATGATTGTAACAGAAAATAAGTGAGCAGTGTGATTCAAAAATTACCACAGTAACTTGGTAACTAATGGTTTAATTCAGAATGATGCTGAGCACAGATTTGGTTTGTGTCTGAAAAGGCTCAAGAGAGCTCAACATGGCAGAAGCCAAATTCCTCAAAAGTGAAAGGAAACTGTCTCCATGCCTCTGTGCATCACCATTTGACAGGGAGGGAGTCCCAGCTCAGAAAGCACCTCACCCATGGCTGCACAGCAAGTCTGTGTGAGAACTGAGGCTGGACACAGCCCTCCAAGACGACCCTATCTTACAGCAGCTATCAAAAGTTACCCTAAAATTAAATCTGCTTAAAACAGCACCCTGCCTAAAGCAAGAACAGTATCTGCTGAGGTGCAATTACTTCATTTAATGCACAAACACAGCTTGCTATTTTCAAAGACCAGAAAGGACAACTTATGCGCTAAGACAAGACAGAGCTGACATTAAAAGAACAGAAGATAAAACTGAGAAAGGGGACATATATATATTTCTGTAACACAGAAACACAGTTTGGAAGAGACCTTTAATACCAAGTCCAACCGTTAACCTAGCACTGCCAAGTCCACCTCTAAACCATGTCCCTGAGCACCACATCTACACATCTTTTAGATAGTTCCAGGGATGGTCACTCAACCACTTCCATGGGCAGTCTGTTCCACCAATTAACAGCCCTTTCAGTGAAGAAATAATTTTTTCCTAATATCCAATCTAAACCTCCCCTTGGTGCAATTTGAGACCATTTGCTCTTCTCCTATCCTACTTAAGAGAACAGACTGACCCCCACCTGACTACAACATCCCCTCAGCATCATTTTCTCTAAGCTAAACTGCTCATCAGACTTGTTCTCTAGACCCTTCATCAGCTTCATAGCTCTTCTCTGGACACGCTTCAGCACCTCAGTGTCTTTCTTGTAGTGAGGGGCACAAAAATGAACACAGTACTTAAGGTGCAGCCTTACCAGTGCTGAGTACAGCTGATAATCACTTCCCTGGTTCTGCTGGCCACTCTACTTCTGATATAAATATATATATATATATAAATGCACTATTAAAAACACCCAAAATTTGAGGTCATCCTTTGTACAGGTGCTGCACTGTGTCTAACAATATAGGCAATAGTCATAGTCCCCAAGCCTTCTAGAACAGAATGAACATCCCATTTGCAACCCATTTTATTATAAAACAATGTAATTAATTAAAATCCTTAGGCTGGCTTCAAAACTTTATGAGAAAGGTATTGTTGTTATGTGCCAGAGCACTTTTTCCTGAAGGATATGGAAGGAGTTAATGCACACTGATGTGCATTGTTACTTATCAGCACTTCACTGCCATTACCATGACAGCAAGGCAAAGACCATTTTGTTCTGTCCCTCAGCAGAATTGCCAGTTGACTTCCAAATTCAGAATCTTAACAGAAACTCATGTTTGAGGTTGTGTTTTGCATTGTGTCCTAAAAGCTCAATCTGATATGAAATTTAATGAAAAGGAAAGGTGGAACAAAAGGCTGTCCTTTTATAAAGCTAACTGAACACGAAGAGGCTGATACGCTGTTTGCAGTACAACACGCATATAAAGAATCAAATGAAACTCAGAACAAGCATTTGCTGGGTAAAACGTGCCAGAAATTTATCTGCATCTTTTGTGGCTCACAGACAAACACAGGGGTTGCTGCCTACCGGATGTGTACGTCTGACAAGAAAGCATGGCACAGTGCAATGAAAGCAGGTTTGTGAAGAAGCAGTGTAAAACACTGAACAGAGGGCACCAAAGGAGTCATGAAGAACGTGTAATATGCTAGCCATCGTTATTCTTCTGATCTGCATATCCAGTATGTTATAAACATTAACATGACAACTGGTCTTGATAATCCATACGGGTCCTAACTCAGTATATTCTGTGGTTCTGTGGTGCAGGAGGCTGCTGCTAAGGATCAGAATTGCATTTGCTGATTAATTCTGACACTGCACACTGTCCATGTCTAAAGAATAAAGAGAGGAGGGGCAGAATGCTACAGACAAATAACATAAGGGGCTTGATCACTTCCTAGCTGGTTCAGGCTCTTACCTGGCTCCACACAGGTCAAATACTTAGGGAGCTCCTCTTGCATTAAATAATTCCTCCACCAATCCCATTAACCAGGTGCATGAGTAAAGCTACTGATACAAGTGGTATCAAGGAAGAGGTTGAGAAGTCTGAGAGAAAGGTTCAGTGAAATGGGACTCTGGCACGAACACGCAGGAAAACAGCTGGAAGGGAAGGATGAGAAGACACAGAGGATGCAGCAAGTCTTACTCTCCAAGAACAGGTTCGGTGTGTATGAACATCATGAAAGATCCCAACGGGCTTCTCCACCCAGCAGTGTAGTTTGCTCAGGTAGGAGGACAGTTACCTGAACAACCTGTTCCCTCTTGTAAACCTGGTCATGTCATCTGAGTTTGCTCTGCTGAGTTGATCACAAAATAACAAAGTACTTAGTTGTTCCCCCATTATGTCACAGGCACTATATAAGTGTTTTGTCTACAGCAAAGAAAAAGTTAATATCCCCACAGGAACAGAGACAGACAAAGACACTGCACTGAAAGATAAGCAAGGAGAGAGGGAAGCTGCAGGCTGCAAGTTAGCCACTTGATTCCCAGCTTTAAATAAACCCTTTGAAGTGGAACAGGTTTTTAATGTTAAAATAAGCTGCTTTTCAGTATGCATCATTGTTTATGGTTGCAAAAACGGCTCCACTTGAACTCAAAACTGGATATTCAGAGTTGGAAAAAAAAAAAAGCAGAAAATTTATGTTCAGACCGCCCATCATTCCAACAGCTCCTATACTGCATCCAACACTTAGTACAACAGAACTGTTTCAGTAACAGCTGACATTGCTTTGCAAGCACAGTTCAGAAACTTTACCTTGATCCCTACAAACCAGGAGCTGAATGGTACAACTCCACAACTGAAAAGTCTAAACTAGCTACAGTAGAAAATAATGTACCATCCTTCTGAACTTCACTTGTCAAAAATTCAAGAGCCACAGAAGAGAATATAACACTCAGATAAATAATGCTGTGGCTGCTGAGCAGGGTTTCAAAGCACTCTCCTCTATCCTGGCTCCTACACATTGTGAAATTAGACTGTAAATAACAAGCAGAAGTGCAAATAACTTTCTAAATGAAGAGAAAGTTTGCACTCACTTGAGGAAGTTCAGCAACTTTGCCAATCAAATCTATATAGTCAATTCTTTTGTTAAAAACAAAGTTGGAGGAATCATGTCTAACAGCTCTCAAAATGATAGGTTCTCACAGAGAACTGTGAGAGAACTTGTTATTTCCTATTGTATAGGTCTTGCTTCAGTATTTAAAAGGTTCATCCTTGCCACCTATGAGATATCCAGGTCTTCATAGATTTTATAGTACTTAAATCTGTGTCAGAATTCCAGAAGTTTTATCTTCCCCATGAGAAATAAAGGATTTGTGTCTACTGTATATACATCAGTGGATGCTGAAGAGGACCTCATCAAATGCCTGCTGTAGATTGGTGTTTCTCTACGTAACAGCTGTAAATTAAGGATTGCAAACTTGACTCCATGCAATATCAAAGCAGAAGTCCAAGAAATATTGAGCTGTAATGAAACAGTCTAGGAAGCAGTTGTTAATTTTAACTAAATTATGTAAAGGAACAGCTTTTTTTTTTTTTTTTTTTTTGCATTTGCAAGAGCAAAGCCTCAAACAAAGGGCAATGAAGAAAATACAGGGCTATCCATTTCCGCTAAAATGGTTCCATGAAGGGAGAAAATACCAAATTTAGAATAAAATCTAAGGTAGGACTTAAAGGTACAGTAAAATGCAGGGCTAATACATATTCCAGGGATACCAATAATTGGCTACAAACCCTTTAATGTGTGGTTTAACCCCAGCTGGCAGTTAAGCACCATGCAGAAACTTCTGGGTTGAGATAAAGATATTTTAATAGGAGGGCAAAGGAAGAGAACATAATAGATATATAAAACAAGTTATGCACAATGCAATTGCTCACCACCTGCTGAACAATGCCCAGCCTGTCCCCAGAGCAGGGATTGCCACCCATGGCCAACTCCCTCTGGCTTATATATACAGAGAATGACATCATATGGTATGGAATATCCCTTTGGCTTGTTTGGGTCAACTGTCCTGGCTGTGGCCCCACTCTTCTTGCATACTTCCTGCGGAAGGCTCAAGCCTTCTGGCTGGCAGGGCCTGGGAAGATGAAAAGTCCTTGACTTAATTGTAAACACTGCTTAGACGCAACTAATACCAGTGCATTATCAACATTATCTTCATACTCAATCCAAAATACAGCACTGCACCAGCTGCTGGGAAGAAAATTAACTCTATCCCAGCTGAAACTGGGACACCTTATCAAACTGTGGTGATTAACAAGATAGAAAGCTGGAGTGGTCAAGTAAGATGAAATGGTGGCAGTTAGCCAAGTGTGGGTTCAGGAAGATATCATCTGTCATGCTCAGTATTCACTGCTATTCCAAGCTACTCCGAGATCAAAATCCTGATTATAATCCATCAAACCAATAACCACAGAGAGCCAAATGGCTGAGTGATTGTGATGACACAGCTGGCTGCAGGGATGGTGCTAGGAATTAATATGCGAAGCTGCCATCAGCACATAGAAAGCTTTGGATGAAGGGAAAAGCAGCATGATAATTGCTAATAACCACAACACAGAAATGAAATCAAAAGGGTTATTAAAAACAAACCAAATCATGTCATGCTGATTTTTGAAGGAGAAATATTTGGGCCTGCTGCTCACAATATAAACAGAAGGTGTGTCAACCCATCTCTTCACCCAGTGGGGGCAGAAAAACTCAGTTCTCTTCCCAGTCAACATCAGCTCAGGCCCATCCTGACCGATGCAAGCGATTTCCCCGTTGCTGCCCTACCCTAATGCTACCACAGGAACCAGCCTCCAGCAGCTACAGCCACAGGCTGTGTTCAGGGGGTAGTGTTGGGAGAAAGCATCACCATGCCAGACAATTCAGACTAACAGCTTTCACCAGGGGGCTGTAAGACTACTACTGCCAGGCAAAATTCACCTTGCTTGGGGGCTACTGCTAGCACTTTGTTTCTATTTTACCTACTACCTAGGGTTGAGAGAGCTACATGGACTATCTGTGTAAAAATACACTGACACTTTTGCCTCCATGAAAGCAGGATCAGTCTGACATTCAGCAGGACTCTACCAAGCCTGGCTTAGTTTCGTCCAGTAAGTCACTTCAGAGAAGCTTTCAATGTGACTGAAATCCAGCAACAGCATTCCCCCTTTGGTTTCTGCTTCCTATTGCCTTTGTTGCTTTGACCTTTCATCTCCCCTCCATGGGATTCTTGGCTTTAGTGTACATTTTTAAAGTTTAAATATAGCAGCTCTTCAGCCTTTGTGTCTCTACTATAACCTTGTCTGCCTCTAATGAATCCTGCATCAAATTAGGCCTAGTTTGCATTCTAATCAACTTTGGTGACTTATGCTTTTATTTAGCCCTTAATATTCCTCCAGCCTGCGTGTTTGGTGCATTATAAGTGAAACCTTTCTATGTGTCATTGTGGTTTCAACTTAAGGGGAAAAAGTATTTCACAAATGCTATGGATACAAAAAATATATGCAATTTATCATAAACCATTATGATTTTATTCTCTCCAGCTGGAGCAGCAGACATGTTAATATGTTTTTCCAATTGAAAAAGTACCATGTGATTTATTATTCCAAGAGAAGCAGGGGTCCGACATGGCCCCTACTTGGATACAACCTCTATGGGATTCTCAGCATATTGTAAATTTCTGGATCTGAGTAACCCCTTTCCAAAACCACAGTGGGCCTCCGACTGCCTCGCACGCAAAGATTTAACAGGTTAATTGACCAAATCATGCTCACTTCAATAGCCCCTTTGTGCTCGAGATGTGACCCACAGAAGAGCTCCGAAAGTTTAGAGCACAACATAAGTGGTAAGTATTACTGGGTCACATTTTGAGGTTCAGAATCAGTTGTTACTGAATGTTTATTCAGGCAAACTGCCATTAAAGTCGAGCACTAAATCAAAAACCCAGTCAGGGCCTCCAGATTTCACCTATTGTTAATCGTTTGAGGTATCAATTAAATATAACATCCTCTGACATATTTTACTCTTGCCTGATTAAATATCAATCCAAATAAAAGATATTCAACTGTCAGTTAAGAAAGTGATTTATTGCTAGCCAACCTGCTCATCTGATAGTTGAATGAACCGAGGAGTTTCTGTGAGGGTTCTTGAAACAATCTTTCACTGCAGTTCTATTTACTGCCAGTTTCTGACAGTTTGTATTTAACAAGAAGTAGAATGAACACTCCAGAAATGAGGTCTGGAAAAATACATATACTAAGAATATTAACTGTGCATAAACCAACAACTTTCTTAAAGACATCAAGACCTCCTCCCATGATATCAGCCATATGATACTGACATTAAATAGACTTGCAAGTGGTTCAGAGCAGCGGGAGATTTCTTCATACTGATAGCAGCAGCTCTCTTAGTGTTTCACATCCCCTACAAAACACATTTTATTAAAAAGTATTTGTTTCCTGCTTCTAATTTGGAACAGAAGAGTAAAGAGATAAGCAGGGCAGTAAAATTTTGAACCTATCATCTAAAACACATGGTCCCGTGAAAATAATATGGAAAAACTAATGGTCTCACCACTGTTAGTGCCACCAGGACTTCACCTTCTATGCCCTGGCAACTCAGCAGTTTGCAACACCAGGACTAAAGGCATACTTGTCAGTCTTGTGGCTTTCAGATATTATTTGCTTGGTAAAGAAAAGCATGTTCATTTATAGAATTTAAAGATGAAGAGACACACCTCCTGTCAGCTGAGGAAGTGATATTTCAGCCAGAAAAGAGCATTTGAACTTAACAGCAGTGGTACAGGGTCAGATCACAGGTCTGACCTCAGTGCCTCATCTCTCAGTCACAGTCAGTAACTGATCCTTAAGAAAAAGCGTGACAAGAGAGAAAGCTTCTTCATTAAACTTTCCCAGTTTCCAGAAACGTGCAGTTTGGGTGTCCTTCTTCTGGCATGGTAGAAATTATCAGGATCAAGATCTTAATCTTTCAGGGTTTGAACAAGGGAAATGCCAAACAGCACTTGAGTGTGTCACTTCATATAGGTGGCAACTCCCAAAGTCCAAATAGTTGCCTGGATCAAGGCCAGGCTCCCAAGTCCCTTGCAGAACTGAAACATGAAAATTTGAAAGAGGCTGGAGGGAGGAGGCCATTTTCTTAGTCTTAGCTGACTTTGCTTGGAGGCTGCCAAAGTTGGAAAGAAGGCAAGCCTAAACTGCATTATGTTCTTTGGGTTTACAAAAGCCATCTTTACTCAAAGGTGTATTCTGGAAAAACTCTGGGCTAGACTCTGGAGATCTTACTCATTCTACTTCTGCAAATTTCAAAAGAGCTTTAATAAGGTTTTATGCAAGCATTAAATATTTCAGCCTAAGGTAAACTAAGCTCACAAGGAAAACTTAGGTTCAATCCTAGAAAAGGAAATAATCCAGCTCCACAGATCATCAAATCTAACCCCTTTTAAGCAGCTGACTTCAGTGAGGGGGAACTTTATCTCCAATTCCTGAACACAGTAAATAATTATTTAACATAATATGTATCTCCTGTGTTATTTCTTGGAATGCAGGTTTGTTTGAAAGGCCAAGAGAGTGTGGGATTCAGAGCTTCCTGTGAATGAGAAGATAGATGTTTTTAAAGCTATCGGTAAAATGAATCCAAAAAATACTGCCCTGAGTGGGAGGTAAATGGAGAGAAATACTTTTCTATATTAACCTAAAATATATACACACAGAATTAAAGGAAAAAAGAAATCCTGACTATTACATGCTCAAAATCCAGGGAAAGAGCTGCATCTATCAGGTTTGGATCTTCCTCATATGAAGGGCAGAAATATTTCATAATAATTTGCAAGATGTACAAAAAATATGTTATTTTCCTGGTTTTCTCCCGCATAAAGTGTAACCTCAATATAGCAGAGGTAGCTCTAACCTAATGCTGCTATTTATCCATAGAGAAAGCTCCTTAGACAGGCAGCACTCTGCAAACAAACAGTATAATGTAAAAAGCCAAACAGAGCTGTGCTCAGCAAGCTGGTACCCAGAGATTTCAGTGAAAGCAACTTATATCACTATAAAGGTCTCCCCATTTACAAAATCCTTGTCCTAACAATCTTGTCTTTTGCTTTAACAAACTAGAGACTTTTCCTGTTTGCTACACAGGAACTAAAGCAAGAAGTCATGTAAGTGCCAGCCAGCTCTCCCATCTGAAACACGGGGGGAATACATTAAAATCCCTTTGCGCAGTCTAGGCAGGCTCAGCACTGCCCACCTCAAAAACTGTGATCCAAGTATACCCAAAATCAGAAGATTGTCTTTCAATCTTAGTATCTTTCAAAAAGAACTTGCCCACCTTTTAGGGTTTTTTTGAGTCTCTGCTCTGATTCAAATACTCCCATGGTGAATAATTTTTTTACTGGCTTAGAAAAATCAGAAGCAACATGTCACCTGATCGTGTGTTGCCAAGGGGCTGGAAGTTGAAGAAAATAAAAAATAAAATATATTGCAAAAATCACTATAAAACTCTGAGAGTGAAGGGTAACACCCTTCAGGAAAAAACTCAGCTGAACAGGGAAAAAAATCCCAAACATTCCTAAGCTAAGTGTCAAAAAAAAATCCAGAAAAAACCCAGAAAATTAGAAAGCCAGAAGTTTTGTGCTGTTGTTATTACTCAGACATTAACAATATTAAGATAAATTAGCTTTCTGTGAGAGCAAAAACATGAACAATCTTGCCTGTACTGTAGCACTAAAAGTCATACAAGCATGAGAAGAGATGGGAGGCAGAACGGACTCCCAGAGCAGACCTCATCTATCCTGGCAAGCGCCTGCAACATTGCTGAGGGAACTTCTGCAGCCTTGTTGAATACTCCAGCATTCCAAAGCCTGCATAGTCAGAAAACCTCTCCTCATAGCAAACTTTTCTTTCCTTGCTAATTTCCCCGTGTCCAGTGGAAGGACAGCTTATCATTGTTCTTAGGACAATTTTTATATTTCCATTGTCACTGTGCTTTTTCTTTTTTAGACTAAAAAGTCTCTTTCTTAGCTTTTCTTTTTTTATTATCCCAGCTTCCCCAGGCTCAGGTTCTTTGTACGGTTCTCACAAAAACTAGTGACCTATTTTATATATGAATACCTTAAAAAGTACATGTATAAACAGCACCACAACATTAAATCAATCAAGAAATAGAATACATTACAGTTTAATATAAATATATTAACTTGTTAGTCAGTCTTATCACAGAATCACAGAATCGTAGGGGTTGGAAGGGACCTCAAGAGATCATCGGGTCCAACCCCCCTGCCAAAGCAGCTCCCTAGCTCATATTGCACAGATAGGCGTCCAGACGAGTCTTGAATATCTCCAGAGAAGGAGACTCCACCACCTCCCTGGGCAGCCTGTCCCAGGGCTCTGTCACCCTCACTGTGTAAAAGTTCCTCCGCATGTTGGTGCAGAACTTCCTGTGCTCCAATTTACAGCCATTGCCCCTTGTCCTGTCTCCACAGACTACTGAAAAGGGGTTGGCCAATTCCCCCTGCATCCCATACTGAAGATATTTATAAACATTAATTAGGTCCCCCCTCAGTCTTCTTTTCTCCATGCTGAACAGCCCCAGCTCACTCAGCCTTTCCTCATACGGGAGCTGTTCCAGGCCCTTAATCATCTTCGTAGCCCTTCTCTGGACTCTTTCCAGGAGATCCCTGTCCTTTTTATACCAGGGAGCCCAGAACTGGACACAATACTCCAGGTGGGGCCTGACCAGGGCAGAGTAGAGGGGGAGGATCACCTCCTTAGACCTGCTGGCCACACTCTTCCTGATGCATCCCAGGATCCCATTGGCCCTCTTAGCCACCAGGGCACACTGCTGGCTCATAGCCAACCTGTCATCAACCAGGACCCCTAGGTCCTTCTCCACAGAGCTCTTCTCCAGCAGGTCATCCCCCAGCCTGTACTGATACAGACGGTTATTCCTCCCCAGGTGCAAGACTTTACACTTGCTTTTATTAAACCTCATCTGGTTTCTCCCTGCCCAGCTCTCCAGCCTGTCCAGGTCTCGCTGGATGGCAGCGCAGTGTTCCTGCGTGTCAGCCACCCCTCCCAGCTTTGTATCATCAGCGTACTTGCTGAGGGTGGATGCTATTCCCTCATCAAGGTTGTCGATGAAGATATTAAACAGGACTGGACCCAACACCGAGCCCTGAGGAACACCGCTAGTCACAGGCCTCCATTCAGATTTTGTTCCACTGATCACAACCCTCTGAGCCCGGTCCGACAGCCAATTCTCAACCCACCTCACTGTCCACTCATCTATCCCATGATCTCTCATCTTTTCTATCAGGATGTCATGGGAGACAGTATCAAAAGCCTTGCTGAAGTCAAGGTAGATGACATCCACTGCTCTCCCTCCATCCACCCAGCCGGTGATGAGATCATAGAAGGCTATGAGATTGGTCGAGCACGATCTCCCCTTGGTGATGCTGACTACTCCTCATGACCTTCTTCTCTTCCAGTTGCTTGGTAATGGCATCCAGAACAAGCTGTTCCATCACCTTTCCAGGGACAGAAGTGAGGCTGACTGGCCTATAATTGTTAGGGTCCTCCTTCTTGCCCTTTTTGAAGACTGGAGTGATATTGGCTATCCTCCAATCCTCAGGTACTTCTCCTGTTCTCCAAGAGCTATCGAAGATGATAGCAAGCGGCTCCGCAATCACTTCCGCCAGCTCCCTCAGCACACATGGATGTATCCCATCCGGGCCCATGGATTTGTTTGCATTAATCCCTTTGAGCCGCTCCTGGACCACCCCTACCTCAACTAGAGGAAAGCTCTTCATTCCCCAAACACTCCTAATTTCATCCAGGATCTGCGGGTCCCGAGGGGCCTTTGGAGTGAAGACTGAGGCAAAGAAGGCATTCAGTATTTCCACCTTCTCATCATCACCCGATACCAGGACACCTGCCTCATTCATCAAGGGACCTACATTATCCCCGGTCATCCTCTTACTATTCACGTATCTGAAAAAACCCTTTTTATTATCCTTTATATCCCTTGCCAGTTTCATCTCCAAGCGGGCTTTAGCCTTTCTAGTCGCATCCCTACAGGCCCTGACAACATCCCTATATTCCTCCCAGGTGCACAGACCCTGTTTCCATAGTTCATAAACCTTCTGCTTCCCTTTGAGTTTACACATTAAACTCAAAGGGAATTATCACTGCCATGAGATTCACCACCCCTCTACAATGACCTTTGACTTGTTCTATGCTATTTTGTCCAATTGCATCTAGTATAACAGGCATCTACTGATGACTATTCTGTAACACACATTCCACATTTAACAGAATATTGAAAACCCATGAATAATACCACTTGCAGTTTTGGATTTCAAACATTTAAGAGTTCCTGGAGTGTTTCGTTTTCTCATAAAGGTGATGAAATTTGGAACAACTGTAAATGTTTTCTCCTCAGAGAGAAGTCTATGGAACGTTTCAAGAGTCGTGAGCCACAGATGCCAAGGAAAGGAAAAGAGATCAGAAGATTTCCGTACTGCTGATCTAACAAGTACTTGCAGTATCTTTCAGCTAATAGAGGTGAAGGAGGCAAACTGTATGACCAATTTCACTCCATGTGAAAACAAAACAATGTTTTTAACCTAACAGTATGAAAAGAAAGGCAGAAAAGCTGTAGGGGAGATTGTAACTGATCTGAGAAGAAGGAACCAGCCATCTATTCCAGGGCCACAAGGAACATCTGAAGCTGGGCAAGAAGAATTTAGAAGAGTAATAAGTATGAGCAGGTCAGTGCAAGGTTGGGGTTGTTCACACAGACAAATAAAGGTTACAAAAGCTCCTTAGCACTGTGAATTTGTGAGTGAAATTGGCATCCAGCTGCTCAAAGCAGTAGCCTGAAAACTGCTGCGCAAAGATGATGATGGATGTGGGCTGTCAATTTTAATGAAGACATTGGGAAACTGAAGGCATTAAGTGAGTTGCAATTGTGGGGAAATACAACAGTAAAGGCAAAAGTAAGTTTCTCAAAAACGCCCCAAGAAAAATACAAAGGATATGCAAACATGCAGTGACACAAAGTCTGCAGCTAGGCAGTATACACAGCAATTTGGTTAAAAACAGACACACCTTGTCTGGTAGTAAACTGTAATGGGGATGCAGCATTGCCCTAGAAACACGTAACAATGATTTTTACAACTAGCATAGAGTGAGTCTGCAAGTCCATGATCTGCCAAGACAGGGGCAGATGTCTGTCTTAACTTGGAGATACTGGCTAGACAAGCCATCATAAGAGAGACTTAAAAGACATTTGGGGACTGAATAAAACAAGAAGGGTTAGTAGCTTTATCAACTAGCTCTAAATGAATAACTTAAGATCTGTGAAGAGCTACCACACATACCAAGAAGAAAGCCAGGCTAAGCAAAACAGATTCTGTGGGTAGCAGAAGAAAATATGGACCTCAGTGTGTTAGTGGAAAATAGTACAGAGATAAAACCATGACAAATGATTAGGCCAAGGAGTTGCAGCAGCAATGAGATGTGGTAATCACCTGAGAAAAACTGAGTATTTGATGTCTCTACAGCAAGAAAGTGATCCCAAAGAAAATGGGAATTGGTCAACTAGGATATGTGAAGTTAAAAAAAAAAAAGGAAGAAAGGAGGGTGAAAAATGTATTATTATTTGGGATTGTGCTGGGTCTGACTGGGATGGAGTTAACTTTCCTCACAGCAGCCCACAGGGTGCTGTTTTGGATCTGTGGCTACAGCAGTGCTGATAACACACCAGTTGTTTCGGCTGCTGCAGAGCTGTGCTTGCACAGTGTCAAGGTCTTCTCCATTTCCCACTACAGCCCACAGCCAGCAGGCTGACGGTGGGCAAGTGGCTGGGAGGGGACACAGCAGGGATGGCTGGCCTGGATGAGCCAGAGGCAAATTACATACCACGCACCCTCATGCTCAGCAAGGCAAGCCAGGGTAGAAGGAAAGCTGGGGCTTTTCATTTCCAAAGCAGCTGTGTCGAGTCTGGCTGGGTATCTGTCTGCCTGTGCGAGGTGGTGCACCACCTCCTTTGCTTTGCTTCTTTTTCCCCTCTCTTTTCAGCACCTATGAACTGTTTATTTAAAACTCAAGAGCTTTCTTGAGTTTGTTCTTCCTATTTTCTCCCCACTGTAAGGAGTTGGTGAAGGGAGTGAGTGAGCAGCTGTGTGGGTGTTTGGCTGCTGGCTGGGGTTAGATGCAGGTTAGAAGATGAGGCACTTTATTTAGTACTGTGCTTTAACAGAGCTTAGCTGGCATTAAAAAAAAAAAAAAAAAAAGAAAAAACACAACTGCAGTGCTTACATTTACTCCAACTACTCAGAGTTGCAAGGACTACTACAGGCAGAACAGAACCTGCCTGGATTTTCTTCACCCAATTCAAGAATCTGTCAACACCCAATACTGCACAGTTTTATGTGCACTTTACTTACATATATGCCTATTATAAAACGCTAAGACTTAAATAAACAAATTATTCTCCAGTTATTATTTCAATCTCCAGAAAAGCAATGAACCTATCACCCATGTAGAAGAAAATACAAATACAGAAAGACTAAAAATATCTCTTTAACAAAGCTCATATCCTTGAAATGCAAGCAATAAAGTTCTTTACCATAACCCAATTGAAGGAATAACATTTATAGCATGACATAATCCAGAGCCATCAGTGACGCTTTATTTAGCACTGAGAAGGAAGAGATGCAGTGTTTATTTTTTAAACAGATAAATATTTGGCAACAAAAGGGAGATGAAAGTAAGCCAGAGTGGAAGATTCAAGGAATGAGGTGAAATGGTATCACAAACTACTAAGCCCTTTAAATTGAATTAGGGACTGCCTTCTCAGTAGCCTAATGTGTGCAAGTTCGAAATAATTCATACCTGTGCTAAATAAAATGGAGTTTCTGGCTTCATATTGCTATACTTTCCAGGGAAACAAGGTTTATTTGTTTTGTGGTTTCTGATAAAGTTTGCAGTGTATTGTCCATTTTTGACAGAACAACGGAACTTTTACTACTTCCCTTTACATTGAAAGGTTTCCCTCTCCCCTGGCTTGTCTGACAAGGTTACAGAGGGTTCTTCTCTTTCAGTCTTTCTGAATTATCAGCTGAACTACAGAACCATTTTTCTAAAACAAAGCCCTGCTATACAAGTTAACTTCTCTAGCAAAACTATTTTGTGCTCATATCCTCTTTCCTTGAGGATCCCTTTGTAGATATTAGGTAATTATTGTCCATCTGTTTACTGTGATTCAGGAATGCAGGGAAGAACTGGACGTGGGAATCCTTGTTCACTGTCATAATTACACGTCTAGAGAAAGAGCCTGTCCTTTCACTCAAATGCACATATAATATACAGAAAACCAGGACATACATATTTAATAACGAGAGCGTCAGGGAGAAAACCTTTTTGCTGAAACCCAGTTCAACACAGAAACGATAACAGATTTGATTAGGAGAGGATGATGGAGATAACAGGTTCTTGGGTGCTGTCTGGATCAATATACCTCAGGAGTACATGTGCTTATTTTTCTGCCGCACTCCATGAAACAATTACAGGGAAGAGATTTAACCATATCATCCCAACGTCCTCCCTGAGTCATGATTATCAATTCATGAGTTCACAATAAGCCTCTTTTTGATCAACCTTATTTTTCCTCCTCCTTCTTTGGAAGTTGAATTAAAGCATAATTACTTGCATTATGCAGCTTTGAGAGTATGAACTGATTAGCTTGTAAAGCACTGATTAGTTTGGGGCTACCTTTGTAGAAAACTATGAATTATAATGGAATATGCAGATAAGCCTAGAGAGGTACTTACAGTATGAGCCAAATGAATTTTATATGTAAATATATCTAATTAAAAATGATAATATTTCATAATTGCAATCTATTATAGATGGAAGAGATGACGTTATATGAATGATTGTGCTAATCCCATACTCAAACAACTCGCATCATTCCATAACCAGCATACCTATTTTCTGGTACAGCCAATTTGTGTCACAAAAGGTCCCTTGATCCCTCCTCCCACACACTCCACGTCCTAGCGATGGATTCACTACATCCCTGGCTGACGGAAGAACGCCATCATGTTTGTGAACGTCTTGGCGGAACTGCTTACCAGTGGGTGACTTTACAGCAGGCACATCCTGCATGTCAACACAGATCAAACTCAAACCAGAAAACTTGGCATTTCATAGCTGACTGCTCTGCTCACTGAACCACTGGTGCTGTCAGGCCAGGGCACAATGGGTGGGCTAACCATAGCTTGGTGGGATATTTTCTACATGTCCAATTGGGTAATGAGATTTTGGAACAGAAAACAGAGGCATAAAAAGTGTTTTAGTGCCTTTTCAACAAGATTTTTACTGTACTGCAGTACTTCAGTTTGTATTTGTGGGACATTGGTTTTGCCTTCATTGCAACACAACGCATAACATGGAGGTGGAAAAAGAGCACCAACTTAGGTTACCCAACACCACAAAGAGACTGTTGATGACTTTTAAGTGGATCAAGCAAAAAGTAGTAGTCCAAAATATTCCTTAGACAAGGGAAATTAAACCCCACTGAAATTTCTCTATGAACAATTGCATGGAAGGGATCAGCCTTGCAAGAAGTCATAGGACTCTTGACTGATGGAAGGGCTGCTTACACACACAAAGTGCCTTCCTTTGATGACAGAATCAGGGGTACTTTTCTTTGACTATCAAACAGACTATCCATTGCTCACTGTTTCTCAAACTCCCACCATGACCTTGCTCCAGATATCCAACTTGGGATCAGAGGCTACAATTTACAGTAGCATAAGACACTGGTATTTCTTGTAGAATTAAGTGTTATTTTATGCGAGCGGGAAATGACTTTACTCTGTGAGTAATGCTGGTGGAAGAGAATAGACAATACCTGAATGACCTGCTGCTCCACAATTCCCACAGCACAGATGGAAGCTATTCACAGTGTAATGCTTGGGCATTAAAACTGCTGAGAGGGAAGGGGTGATGGGAGAACACACACACAGGTAAAGAGCAGGGTCTCCTTAATTAGCAAAATGCATTTTCTTATTCTTGAAATGAGTAAAAGTTGCTGTCACACCGGACTCTGCACTGTAGATCTGATGCTACTGGGCAGATCTTACACCACACCGATGGATTTAATTAGCCTGGAAATGTCTGTAGGAAAGTACACAACCTCTCTAAACACACGAGTAGTGCAAGATCCCTTCCCGCTCAGGGGAGATGCCAGCAAACATACCACAGACCTCCATCTTACAAACGGAGGCCAGTGCAGGGACAGACTGCTGATAAACACCATCACTCCCAGCATCACACATTCTGGACAATTCACCTCTGTTTCTACGGACTGAATCCTACACATATTCTTTATTCCTGTTGGCTTTTTTCTACAAGGCTGAAGCCTGAGCACGTAGAAACGTTGAGTAGTTGCCTATGATGTGAGGAGAGTGAACTGAACCTTAAGGAGTTACACTGGCTAAAAGGGCCCAGCTCTTGTTTTCTTGAAAGCTAAGCACTCATTTTTCTGCATGACCTGGCAGATTTGTGTGCTGAGCAAGTAAAAAATCCCACTAATACTAGCAGAATTCAATTCTCAGCACCTTCCATTGCAGCTGCCCAAATATGAATATCACAGTCTATTGCTAAGTATCCATTTTAGAAAACAAAAATGTTTCTTCCAGTTAAGCTGACGTTAATTTTACGGGATGCGATCCAACAGTTTCTTCAGGAGCCTACTCCCCTTAATAAACTGATTTACATGCTTCTGCATGTATTAGGGTAAGAGAATATGATCTCCTCTTCGAGAGAGCATCAGTTTGTGCAGAAGAATGCAGTGACGGGTTTGGAATGTGGTAGATTTACAGCAGCCGAACAATTGACTCCTCCAGCAAAACTGTTGCAAAGGTCACAGATATGTATATCCAAACCAGTATCAAACAATGCTCACGCTTCTATTTTAAGCTAGATTCCTTGTAGTTGCTAAACTTGCAGTCATCCACATTGTATTATGTAGCACAGATTACTGTGGATCTAGTGACTATACGTATACACATACAGTGTAACCTTGGTTACATTACTACTAAATCAGTCCTCTAACTGGGCCCAAGATTAGATTACAAACTGCAGTTGAAAAAAATCTGTCATGAGATGGCTGGTTTACATTTACAGAAGTCAGATTTGTTTTAACAGCCTTTTCCAACTATAGCTCATGATGTGGAATGGGAATGTTACGCTTCTGAAGTGTTCTTCATCCACTATTTGTTTTCACTAACATCATTCGTGGGTTTTTTCCTTTAGATTTGACAGCTGATAAATTATCTTTAAAATTGCCTTACTTTCTAAGCAAGTGAATGGCACTTTTTCCTATGGAAAATGTTCAGTAATTTCAAGTGACTATGTAGCATTATGCACACAGAAATCAAACATGTAACCTGAGGTTCTTCCTTCCCCCTCATGAGCAAAACAATGAAGTTAGTTTTCAGCTTTACGAGGAAAAATCTACTGCTTCATTAGAAAGTCAGTAAGAAAATTAACATGTCGATCATCTATAAATTTGGGACTTTGGGCCTAATACAAATCATGCTATTGAATTCAGTGGACTTTGGATAACACTTTGTTTAGTTTTCTATTAACTTAATGTTATTCCCTAGTTCACACAATCTTCTGCATTTTTAAATGCCATGAAGTGCATTGCATACAGAAACTGAAGGATTGATTTTGCAGCATCATATTGCATACAGTTGTGAAGGAAATTTTATAGAGTAATGCAATCACATGGCAAAAGTCAGCCCACCTCTGTCAGCACTATACACTGTTTCAAAAGCAGAAATTCCTTCTATATTCTTAAAAGCCCAAATGGATTCCTGCTAAGTGCCCTTCTTTTTTACTTCCCTAAATGGACACATATTTTCTTGCTACACTCACTGTCATAATATTCACAGCAGAGTGAGGAAAGTGTTTTCCATGTGTGTTTTTATTTTTTTTAATAAGACAAGTATTCAGTTTGAAATCCTCCCCGAATCCCTTAGAAAATGGCAAAAAAACATTTCTCCCAAGCACAGCATCCAGAGGAAAAGTCTTGGGATCAGAGAAAGAGTGGTTCAGGCACGATGGGCCTAATTCCTTAACGAATTCCCTTATGGCCAGAGAGATAGCCAAGAGCTCTGAAGGAGCCTCAACCTATTTTACTCAGTCACAAGGAATTCTCTGTGATGGAAAACTTAAAATAAACACACTGGAGGAATGCACAGTGCATACATCAGAAGGATAAAATAACCAAGTATCTTATAGAGTCCTACAGCACAGGTCTGTGACAGCAGCTATGGCAGAGACTGTTCTCCTTGAAATTCAATACTTTGTGCCTTGGTATGTAAAAGGGCCCTTTGTCCTTCATCGAGTTTTGAGAGTTATCTGAAGGACACATCCTTCTCTGCTGTTTTTAAGAATCTTATGCTAGTTACACATCCTATTCTTGGGTCTTCAGAACAAGCGAAGAAAGTCTTAAGTTTGGTCTGTTCACAGCTACCCCACAGAAGAAAGACAGTGCACATCACCCAGCTATCTTCTTTGCACAGTTTCCAGTCCAGCAATGGACTCCTCTGTACTTATCATTAAGTGATGCTGTCACTCAAAACCAGCAGTCTTAAGCCTTATCAGTTACTCCAATTGGATTTTAACTGGTCATCCTCTGTCCTCATGTACCATCTCACTATCAACAACACAAGCCATCAATCCAGAGGAAGGTGAGTACTCAGAGGAAATGGATGTATTCATTTCTCTTTAGTGCATTTCTTTAATGAGCTAGTTTGCCTGGCTAGGCCATAATACTCTGTCAGAGAAACAATTGCAAATGCAGCCCCATCGATTCAAAGGACACACTAAGCCATCTAAGTAAATACAAATACATTTAGATAAATGTTTTAGCAGGAAATGTACATAATTCCAGGGTACACAGTCCTAGTGATATGCATTTTGTGCATGGGTATCTTTTTTTACAGCCACTGACATGCTGTATACACACATACAGCTAGCATAACTCTATACACATACTGCTTCTACAAGCCTTGGAAAAACAGAAAGAGAAAATTACTGACCTGTATTTGGTCTCCCATTTGCTCCTGTAACCCTCATTCATTATTCTTAAAGATGAATTAATGTACGTTAGACAGC
Source organism: Porphyrio hochstetteri (assembly GCA_020800305.1). NCBI lineage: Eukaryota > Metazoa > Chordata > Aves > Gruiformes > Rallidae > Porphyrio > Porphyrio hochstetteri. Next base: position 13,795,962 of record CM036910.1, on the reverse strand, counting down.
AAAACAAGAAGAGTTCACATGACAATACTATGATGTAAGCAGCAAGGTCTGCATGTGCAGACAATTTGTGAACTACCAGGAGAGGAACCAGACATTTCAAAAGCTTTCACAAGAACCACGTGGATCCTGGGGCTGTGCGGTTTATGTCCCCTGAGCGTTACATAATGCATGGACCAAACCACAGTTGGGATGCAGGTCAGGCTCTGATAAATCAACACCAAGTTTTGTTGACGAGCTATTTTCTTCCCATGTTACTTCCCATGTTTAGTCCATGTTACTCCTTCACATTGTTTCATGGCTTATTTTCCTCCACATCTCTGCTCACTGTCTTTTCCATAACCTGTTTTTTTTCCTCCACAGTCCCTCTCATGTCTTGCAATTTGAACTAAAAGCTGCAGCGATCACTCTAGGAAATTTTTACAGAAAAGAAGCTTCTGCCAGATCCCTGGAACCACACTAAGTCAAATTACTTGACAGTCCCGGAGTGAGAGTGGATAGCTGGAAGTGTCATGTGCTCCTCAGCCTTTGGAACAGAGCTGTCATAACTGGACCTCAGAAATTACTTACCGGTGTGCTTCACTCTAATTTGAAAGCCATGCCTCCTCTGGCAGAAATACACAGAGCCCATTCAGCAAAGTATTGAAGTTATCTTAAGGCACTAAAGACCTCTTACAAGATGACCACCAAAAGTTTCTGACCTTTTTTCTTCAAAAATCACCAACTAAGCAGGATTTTACAAAGCCATTCCTGCCCCACTCAGAAACAATGGCACTACATATGCTTCAGTTACACTGTGCCAGGGGATCTCCTGTCAGTACAACCATCTTTCCAAGTGTTTACAACAGGGTTTCACCTTTATCAATTAGCCACATCCTGACTGAGCAGAAATTTCAAACAAGTTTATTTGCTTTAGAATACCCACAGTGCTTGGTAACTTTTTAAATTCAGCCTTTTTCTCCTTTTTCATTATACATGCAACTTTTGAAGCTACATGTGCTGGTCTGTTTTAAGTTATTAAAAAAAAGTGTTGTACACAGTACAGTATCAGACCAGTTATGGTTTATATATGCGAACATATGTGACTACATTCTTCCTCTTTAAGTAAACAGTGAGCAGCAGTGTAGTCCATAACCTTTGGGCAAAAAAAAAGTCACCACTGGAAAAAATTAGTAGATGGCTTTATGACATAATGAATTGTAGCCACAGTTGCAAAGATGGAAAATAAAGAGCACAGCAGTCTTAGACCCTGCTGAGGCAAACGCACAAGAATTATCACACATACATATAGACTCCTAAACAATCTAAGCCTAACTTCTGCACGTGGAGGTGGTAAATTCAAATTAAGTCTGAATCCCTGGACAAAGTCCATCTGAGGGAACTCACTGGAGGCCTCTGGAACCATCGGAGTCAGCTAGGCAGAGCAGTCTGACAGCAGAGACAGAAGCTGCCATTCTGCAGCAGGCAGGTGCAGGCAGTGCTAGGCAATGGCACCCCTGCCTATGGCTGTGGGAATGCCAGCACTGGAATGAAGACAGGCTTCTGAGTACCTGGGTACTGAAAAACGTGTGCCTATCTTCCAGTCTCTGCAAGACATTAGAGACCGAATAGGCAGACTAAGTAATAGGTGCAGACAGCAGACTGCAGCCTCAAATCTAAATTTCTTTTTTGCAAAAAGATTTGAATCAGAAGGTGAGCAATTTTCTCAGTTAAGTCTGACAAATCTTCTCCTGTCTTTCCTGGAGATGTGATTTCACCCATCAAGACGAAAGAACATGTTTGCCAAATGTTAGTGCCACCATTTTGTCTCAGTGCTCACCAAACCAAAGGAGCATTCCGAACTACTTCATTATTTTCTCGTAAAGAGACTTGGGGAAGATTACATATCTTCTATACCACTTGTTCTCCCTATACTCCACAGCAATGTCAAACACACAATAAGGCTTGTAATACAGAGGTTGTCTGGGCTTACATTCAGTAACACCTTTGTATCTATGAGATTTTTGCAACACCTTTTATCTGGTATAGAACCATGATCTCAAAAAGCACATGAATGACAGTTTAAGCCTGAGGAATTTAACCAGCACAGGAAGGCTAAACAGTTAGCTGAGTCCAGGATGCTGGCCAAAGTAGTCACTATCCTAGAACTTTCTAAGTTACTGAATTCACCTTTTTTGATCAGACAATATGTGTAAGAAAACCAAGCTGCCACTGCCAAATACGAATGGGTAAGGAACAGCGGATGTCACACAGCCAGGACACCACAGAGACACTGCCAACATGACTGCCAGTAATGGCAGCCCCACCCAGGCCTCTGCTTTCTGTTGTGCTGGGTGCTGTACTTCAGAGACTCCATGGGCAAGGAGGAAAAAAAAAAAAGGAATGGAAGTACATAAGACCTAAAGTGATTTGCCTTCAGTTAGGCATCAAATGACAGATATGGGGATAGGATCTATGTTTCTGGCCTCCCAGAATACTGTCCTCTCCAGTCTGCCTTTCTATGCTCTGGAAGTAGACTGTTGAACTTCGGTTTTCCCCTCTTCTGTACGTTTCTAAAATGGAACAAAACCAGAGAGTCAAGAAGAGAAATTCTCAAGACTCTTGAAATGCAGAAGGACGCTAAGTCCTTGCCAAGGGTCTAGCTGCCTACACAAGCTGGACATAGGTTGAGAACAAATGGAAAGTTTCCTTTGAAACTACAGAGAAGTAAGCTCATGTCTGATCCTGTCCTGTCCCATTCTACCTTCCCCCACTCAGCACATGAATTGTATGCCTTTTTGGGGAAAAAGCACATTGAAAATCCACCCTTCAGCTTGCATCGCTCATTTCCCTGCACAGAAAAATTAGGAGATTTAAATTAAGCTGACAGTCACAAAAAAAAAAGCAGTTGGAAATTTTACCAGGATGTGTAAACCAGCCAGGTAATACCACATCCAAAGGCTCTCATATTTTACTGGTGGTAAAAGTAACACCCCCACCATGGAAAGTCAAATGGTTGAAGATAGTTTTCAGCCAGCTGACACTCTCATGCAAGGAAAATGCTTTGATAGGGAAAACAGCTGCTAACATGGATTTCTGCAGTGTTCATTGGATCAAAACCAGTGTCAGCAGCCATGAGAAAAAGGACTACCTCGGAAAAGTTGTACAGCTCTTCCTTTTCCCTTCATGCTTTTCTTGCATGTATGGAGAATCATCAGAGGCCCGTGGTTCTGGCAATCATGACACAGAAGATAGCTCCAGAGCTGCAGAGTGGCTCAGTGGCAGGCTGAAGTTGCAAGGTCCTCGCTCTTCTTCTCCAGGGAAGGGGAATGGTTTTGCCATTGCCTTGCTAGGGCCCAGACTTCTTGTCTAACAGCTTGTCTAACATTTTTGAGGGATGTTAATTTTATCAGCAGGCTTTGCAAAGCAGCTAGGTGGGCAGTATTGGTCAACACTAGCCCAGAGAGGGTAGACTGGTTATTACACCCGTCACCAGGGTTGTTTAATAACATTGCAGTCTATAAACAAACAAGATCTACAGCAGCACTAAACATACACAGAGTTTTCCTTATTATATACAGCCTCACCCAGATGCCTCAATGTGGCCATTTTAAAGAGATGGTATACAAATTCTCTGCACCTCACATAACAGAAATTGAAAGACTAACACCAAAAAAGAAACCTATAAACATTCCGGAAAACAAGAAAATAAAAAGAAATCTGACATCTGCTAACAATTGTCACTCTCAGTTGCTAATTTTGAATTTGGCAGAAGTTTCATTTCCAGCACTGTTTTTCTGTGTTCATACGGACTTACTCATCTCTGAAGCCAAATAACTCTCTCACTTAAGTCAGCAGTGCTGCATGATGTGGGGCCCACTGGCTCCGCAGCAGTTCTGAGTTTTCTATCCAGGTAACAGACACTCCAGACTCCTGTTTCTACCTTCTGGCTCGTCCACTGTGTCAGTCCCCCACACACTCTCCCTGTCTCACGTACCACTGCTCACTTCTGGCCGAGCGCCACGTGTAGGTTTATCAACAGGCAGCTATGCTGCAAACAGCCCTCGTGACTGCAGCCTTCACAGCGCTGCCCAGCAGGTCAGCCTTTGTTTTACAGGCAGCTCCCACAGACAGTTCTGGTCTTTGGCAGTCTCCAGCAGATGCTTGGTGCAATTCACCTTCAAGCTCACTCCTGCCTGCCTCTGAAACCCAGCCATCCCTGAGCGCAGCAGCTCGGCAATCCACGGTGATCCAGAGAGAAAGCCAGCGAAGTAAGTTGTTCTTAATTACCATGCATATCCCTAGCTTCTCAAAGAGAATGAAGAGTCTTGTTAAGATGTCTGTTAGACTCCATCAAGAGCTAACCACAAGGATAACATCTTTGGTTTAGGAAATACCTTAGCTGCAAACTGCTGGAGGATGAGAGTATATCTAGGAAAGTAGTGTTTTTCCCTGCCTTGTTCACCCTGTTCTCCTATGTTACTTTACTGTGATGGATTGCTAAGGGCTTTTGGTTCCTTTTGATAGAGGAAGCCCACAGGCTGCAGCCCAGCTACACAGAGCTATTTAATAGGCAGTGTTCATAGCAAAGACCTATCAGGTAATAGACAAGAACAGACAAGACAACCTTAGCAAAAAAGCCAGGAAGAGTAATAGGCCGGATGGGCATTTGGTAAAACACAACACAGACACAAAACCTCTTCTGTTTTGCTCCAAGGCCTCTGGACCTTCCCTGTTACAAAGGATAGCAGGAGATCCGGTGATGCCTTCCTCTCCATTTGCAGGGTTCGTGACTTTCTACTTCCTACAGAAGATTTGCCATCTCAAAGCAGTCCTGGGTCTAGAACTGCAAACTGTACAGAGGACTAAAAACCATCTGAGCTCTTTTGCCGAGTAGCCAGGGTCAGCTGCAGTTGTCTGTCCTGTCTTGGCTGCTTATTCTTGCAGAGTCCCACCGCAGCAAGACAAACAGCCCTGCCTGCTGCTTCTTGGCAGTTCTCAGTGAACAAATTACTCTGTAACTTTCATAAATTACTCAAGTCATCCAGCAAAATGAAGTTGGATTTTTGTGATCTGTCAGTTTCCTCACTACCAACACTTCATAAGGTAGAATTCACCCAGCATTTCTAGTCATTTACTTGACTCTCAGAAAACTTCTCACATGTGCAAGCTGGCTGATACACTTTCTAAAAATCACTAACCTTTCTACCTAGGGAGATATCTGGTATCTCCATTCATACAGATTTTCTGTGGACAGCAAAGAGGAGGTGAGGCATTTGACTCTCTACATCTTTTCCTTTTCAGTTGTGATTTGGATTGCTTTTGGCAGAATCGCTTATTAATGGAAATGCATCGGATATTAAGAACTCAACAAAAAAATCAGTGAAGCCTTCAAATGAATTACAAGCACATTAAATACAGTGCTGTCAGCTCTAAAGGTCAGCCTCTGGTTTGGTGAAAATTTGCTCAATGCAGTAGGAACCACATACATAGTTGCTGTTTGCCATTATATGCCTTTAACTTCCAGGCACAGAAATCCTCTGTCCCACGCAGCTGACACACCGTAAAACACAGAGGAAGAAGTATCATCAATGCAAAATAAATAACAAATCAATCCATTGGCATTTGCCAGAAGGTGGTCTTCACACTAAACAAAAGAGCAAGTAACACCCTGTAACAAGGATCATATTGCCAATCACTGAAATCCAGGACAGAAACACAAATCAGCTCTTCATTTTGCTAGCCATCAGATGACGCTTTCAAAACTGTCAGCAGCCAGAATTTTAAGTACATAAAGATGCGTATAAGTACCCATGGGACTTTCCAAAAACAGAAACAAGCTCTATTCCCATGGAAGTCAAAAGCACCACATGGGATTTTTCAAATGCAATGAGGGATTTACCTGCCATTTCTAAGGGCCTGGATATCTTTCAAACTTAAGCAAACTCCCTTGTGAAAAGTTTTTCAGAAGCAACTTTAGGGTAACCATGAGGTACATTTCACTCTCAGTACACTGGGGGGAAAGTTGTCGGTCACCACATCAATACAGGAGCTGATGCTAACTGCTTCATAGCAGGACTCGTGCGGGGTAGGGTGCTGCTTTGTCCCCTTAGCTAATGTAAACTAGCACCAATCAGACCCTTCCAACGTTTGGCTTTGTATGCTTAAATCTAAAGGAGTGGATCCCAAAAGGCACGGAATTTGGAATACACAGCCTAGTAACAATTTTATGTAATGTCAGGCTTGAGGGGTCCATGTTCCTCTTAGCACTCACTGAAGGAGAAAGTGGAAACTAATATTCCTTTCAGTGTTCACTTAGCAGCAGCTTCTGCTGCAAATTAACCTTCAAGCTTGATACTACCAGAGCACTTAGGTTTGAATTGATTTGTATAGCTAGTGTGTATCGTCCACATGCTCAAAACAGAACATGAGTTTATATATTCCTGCATGTAAAGATGCATTCACATTTAAGAAAAATTGCAGCGAGAAAACGGCAAGCCACTATTTTGTGATGCATTTATCAGTTCCTTGCTTAAGCATATTGCTATGCATTTCTTAGCAGAGAGCATCTTACTAAGGGGTGTTGTTCATATTTAAGCTATAAGTAAGTATTGCCTATATAGGAGATGCCAGCCACTGGTCACATGGCCAGGATGTCTGTAAAAAGGGAGAGAAATTTTTCAATAGATCTATTCCTGCCTCCCTCACTCCCACATTAACCTGAACTCCATTAAACTGTCATTGTGCAACTACTACATGCAATGTAAATAAACCATTTTGGGTACCTGATCTAAATGTAGAATTTAAAGCTCATCCTGAATCTGAAACTTCCTCACAAAAAAATATCACCAACCTACCCATTGTGCATTCTTACACAAGGCCCATCCCTGCCTCATGCTGCAGACACTTAATGTTTCTCTGGGTGACACTAGCACCAGATCCACACGCCCCTCCACCTCACCTAGTCAAGCCTTTTCCGTGTTTTTCCTGAGGTCCAGATCCTGCTCATGTAAATTCATTATAGCTATTAACAGGAGTGAGCTCTGTATTACAGCAGCACATACTGTGCCAGGTGCTCCACATATAACGAGCAGGAAGGAAACAGCTTTGCCTGGAAGAATGTGTGATCCTTACAGAGCAACCAAACCAACAAATGTAGGAAAGCAATCGGCCTCTTCAACAGATGTACCTGAGGCACAGAAAGATCAAGTAAAAGCTGACCTAAGTCACACAGAAAGGGTCCTCAAATCTAAAACTGGCTCTTCCTTGCCAAGAGCACTCACATCACAACTGTACAAGCTGAGCGATTACTTTTATTGTTTAGCTGTGTTGAAAATGCCTTAATATATTCACAGCAGGTGCAGTCCCAAAAGGTGCTCCTCTGTTTGCTCAGGCAGCAGTCGTTCACTAATTAAGACTGGATAAAGTTTCAGTGTCAGCCTAGAAATTAAAACAATTGTGGGAATAAGTAAGTAAACAATATCACCACCATCACCCTGCTGCCATCTTTGAAAAATATTTTTAGAAGAATGATTTAACAGACAGTAATTCAAAAAACATCCTCCCTCTAGTTCAACTTGACCAACGGCTCCAAGTCCTCCTTGGTTATATGGATCAGGGGCTGCCTCCTTCATTCACAGACATCGCAGCTCCTGGTTTTTAACTGAGCCACAGGGAAGCTGAGCGTCGAGGCTTGTAAGGACAGGCTGAAACCACCACATGTTCAATCAGAGTCCAGGACATATTATTCTAAGCAACATTTGATTTTTAAGATCACAAAATAACTACAACTTTTTTTCTTGTTAGCATGCTGTTATTATGAGATTCCGAGTCAGCAGGAACACATGCATATTTCTGAGAGAGTGTTTTTTCCAGTGACTTAATGTCTGAATGAATCCATCATGAAACACAGACATGTCATTAACATTCAGCCCAAGCAAAAGAGCAGCTTTGAGAGTGTCCACACACATTTGCTTCACTCCAGCCACGGTTCACTACATTGAATACTCATTACACCAGACTGTTTGGTCCTGGTAAACACACCGGACAAATTTTCCTGGCTCCTGTACTTATTAAACCAAAGGAACATTTTGCTGACAAGTGTGTAGCTGGTGTATTTCAGAACGCCAGAAAGCATTCACAGGCAATCTTTGATAAAGTCTCTTTCATGCAAGATCACAAACCAGGTCAGCACAGTAAGGAACAGAACTTTGGACTCTACAGAGTCTTTTGACAGACCAGAAAAGTGTTTTGAAGGTGGAAAACTGAATCCCCAAGAACTTCCTGAAGACTGAAGGTAGCGACACATCCCAAAAGGTGCTCTGCAATGAAATTCTCCTTCCTACCAATACCTAACATCTATGCCTTACCTACACAGCACTGCTGCACCTTTCCAAACAAAAATGTACAACGGAGACATTTTTATGTAGCCAAGTTTGTCAGTTTTTCCCACAAGCCAAACTAATTTTGTTCTCATCCAACTGCAGCCAGAGATCTGTTCTGCATCAGGTGTAGATCCTCCCAGGCGCTTCCCAGCGCTCTCCCGCAAATGTCAATGGCATGCAAATGCATTCTGCATGCAAACGAGCAGCTCAGTGAATGGTGACAAAAATGTCCTGTTATTCCAGTTCTGTGACTCAGGAAAAACAAGGCAGCCTAACTACTTACGTGCTGCCTTTTATCTGAAAGCTCTGTTAAACATTTAGTGGCCAGATTCAGAATAACACACTCACATTCTGTCCTAGTCCATGTGCTCACTTACTGGACGCTTGGGATTTACTACTCTGGTGGCAGGTAAAAGTGGAAAAACCCAGTTCCTAAAGGCAATAAAGTGTCGCTGTATGGGTACCAATGATTTGGTTTCTTCTCGTTGTGTAAAGCCCTGAACAATCTTTGAATGAGTTTATATTGGAGTACTGGAACCAGGAGTCCTCCTCTCCCTTGCTTGCTGTGCAATTGAGAGCCACAGCCTTCCCCTGCAGATCCACACTCACAGGCCAGGAAATATCTACCTTATTCCCTCCCACCATTTTTCCATGTCAGACATCTCCACTGGGTGCAGACACAGTCCATATAGAAAGCAATTCATGACAAAGCCTTAAATACTTTGTGATGTATCACATTATAAATGAACACTTACTGTTTAGTGTTAGCTGCTTTTGCTTCTGATGCACAATAAACCATCTCAGATCCCCATCTTGCTTAACAGTTTCCACTTCCACTGGATAAACATGAATGAAGAGGTTGTATCAAGAGAGGACAGACCCATTTTTTTTCAAGGACACTGCTATCAACTCCAAACGATAAAAATTTCCAAATATGAAACCACTTTGCATAAGACTTAAAAAAACTTCTAGAAATTTGTAACAAAGTTGTATTCCAACAACTTTACAAATCCTCCTTTACAGTACACATTGCACTTTAACTTAGCAGCTTTACAGCTCTCAACAGTTTAATTATACAGACTCTCAGAACTCCTTTCACAAAGTTGTACTACAGTATACTGCAAAAATTCAGATACCTTGTGTGAGCCCATGCAACAAAAAGAAATTGTCTCCTGTCATGACGTCTTTGCAGGAAACAGCAACTTACTGGGTGACCTGTTAAACACATCCTGTACCCTAACAGCTCCATACTGGTTTCAATACAGCGTCAGATGCATCAGACATACAGAGAGTTCTCACACTGGGAAAACGTACAGCACTTAATCATGCAACTCTAGTGTTACCAGTGCCAGCACTTCTCTTACCTACTTGATGAAGTCCCAGCAATTAGCCATTCATTTCAAACAACAATTTGCAAGGGCGAAATTTTGTTTCTCCGTAATTACCAAAACATCACTAATTCTTAGGTGCTCGTGTCACTTGTTCAAAACAACCAACATTTGCCAGGTAACAGAAACAGAGCTCATTGTGCTACTGCTGAAGTGGGGTACAAACTTAATTTAAGGCAATCTCATGCAGTTCCAGCTTTCATAATCTTCAAGAACAATTCCTCTATTTTAAGACGTTCGCATGCAAAAGTTATGCTAAAGTCTCACAAATCACTGGACTTCAGCCCATCCTGCTCAATGAAAGTAATAAAAGCCATACTGCATATACCAATGCTGTAGTGAAAGCTTGCTGATAAAAACGCTGGTTCAAAAGCATCAGTCTGATTTAACTTTTTCATTAGTAAGTAAGATGTCACGGTCCCAGGATGCACCTATGTAATACTATTCCAGCAAAACCAAATATTGAGGCTGATGAGATTCAATTTCAAGAAACCCCCCAGCATCATTGCCAAGGGGTTCCAGGAAATGTAGGTATTGATTTCAGAATAAGTGAGTTTATGGATCAAAAAGCTTTTGCTTCCTTTATCCAATTCTTTTGTAAAGGTTAAAGGTTCATTTCAACCCAAGCACAAATTCATTGCAGCCACAGAATCTAGACAGAGTTCCATACCAGGGGCAGACTTACTAGAAAAGATTGAGAAGGCTGTCCCTTCCCTCTCAGCTCCTGTCACATGGGGCACATGTTGCTAGGACATTTGGTGGACATGCTACAGTGACAAGAGGCAGCTCATTTCTGCCTTCACCCACATTGCAGACACATCAACTAATGCAGTTATACGAGAAGCCATCTGCTAGATGAACCCCAGTGGTCCCCTGGCCCAGCTACACAGATACCCAGTTCCTCCCGAAAGGGAGTGTTCCAGTTCCTCCCAAAAGGGAGTGTTGGTGCATATCCACAACCAGATTCACCTGTCTCAAGCCTCATCAGGAGCTGAGCACCCTCCTCTTCAAAGGAATTGCCCAGCTGGTGTTCACTGCTGTTTGATCTTTGCATTCAAGAGCAAGGCATCAATCATAATGGTCTCAGAGACCAATCTGAAGTATGCCAACGTGCTGGGAACATTAAAGCATCCAACTCCATGCAGCACAGTGCAGAAGCAAAACCTCTTCCTTGGTGCATGCAGAGCTCTACTGTGGAAAGAGTGCTGACATGGCATGCCAGTAAGGAAAAAGCCCTGCAGAGCCAGACTGAAAGCACTGCGTGACCTTGGAAGAGCCTGGTGTCCCTGGGGAGATGCATAGCAGGAGCATTTCTCCCACAGTGGGATATATTTGGAACTCTAAATACAACCTAATGCGAAGATATTATAATACATTTCTTATTTACAGCTACTAGGAACTTGCTTGTAGCTCTGAAGTCTCATGGGTCTGCTCTCTCAGCCTTGCAGACTGGCTAGGAGCACTTTCCTAAATTACTAGAAAACTAGTAGAAGCAAGCAAAACTAAAAGAGGTTTTTGATACACACTGCTAGTTAATCATTTGCCCATTAAATGAAACATGCAAACAAAGCTGCATAGCAGAGATGTTTGTTAGGGAGCCTTTGTCAGCTCCTTAACGTTCATAATCTGAGAAGTTCTTTTCTTCTTTTACATCGTATCTTGATGCTAATTTTGTTACATCTGCTCCATCAATACAATTGTGCAGTATAACACAGCAGCAGTGGTTACATGAGAAAAGGAAACTGAGTGGACTCAAAGGCAGATACGTGTCTGTTACAAGTTCTGTTAAAAACATGTGTGTCTTTACAGATGCTGTGAACTGAGTGGTTATTACATATCAAGCTGAGATAATAGTTTGGTGAGCTGGTGTAAAGCGATCTGGTGATCCCACTTGCTCACAGTCTTAACAAGCAAGTTTATTTTATTACTACCCCACAGAGTGGAACTGATGATGAACTTGGACTCACTGTGGTTATTGTACTTTGATGTATCAGTACATTCCATGCCTGACTTTCAGCAGCAATTCTGCTTTTTCAGTCACTTTAAAAGACTCTGCCTAACTTTAGGAGTACAATATTTAGAGAGGAATGGACAGATGATTACAGATGAACTGCAAATGTGTGTGAGCAAGGAAGCCATTTAGTAGTGGTCTACCAACAGGATAGCTTAAAAAACAAACACGCACCAAATATTCAGGATGAAATAAATAAATTCTAGTTCAAAGATGAGCTTAAAATAAAATGCAGTTGTTGTTGATGCAAAAAGTTGGAACATGCTCTCTAAAACATTAGCTATACAGTTCAGCTTAAAATTCTTCAGCCTGCCCTGCAGAGACTGCAAGGTAAGGTCCTTCTCGGTTACAGTGCTGACTGTGCCAGTACAACAGATGTTTCCTGTCCTATTGGCTGTTAGCGCTTCCCTCAAGTTTTATGTTTCAAACAAGTGTTGGCTAACTAATGGGTTTTAATTCATCTCATTCCTGCTATTGCCTCTGTATCAGCCCAGCACAGATACCTCCCAATTAGCTCAGAGCATTAACATTCCAGATTCTTCATCTTTTCCACAAACCCCATGCATTGTGCTGTCTTCTGCGAGTTTGCTGAGGTGGTCAGGAGAGGTTTTTCTGTTTGACGACATATGCTTCTACTGAGACCTCAATACTTTCAGATCTCCACTACTTGCTTCAGTTTTTCCTATTTTCTGCTCCCATTTTCCAAATATGCTCTTGGAATTGTCACCAGGAGGGAGGATTGGGAGCGGGGGGGAAGAACCAACCCATAACTGAGTGTTGAGCTCACTTTACCATATGTGGAATTGCAACTAGAAGCCAAGACATTTTTTTGTATCATCTAATCTATTGCAGAAGATGCCAGAAAACAGAGGAGCCAAGGACTTAGCAGGTAGCAGGCCAATATGTGAGCACTGAAGGCCTATTCCAGCTGTCAGCAAAAGCACTGGAAAGACTGGATCAGGGCCTAAGGGTTTTAAATCTGAAGCTGGAGCAGTCTTGCCATGAGAAGAAAAATCTGGTTCACGCTACAACTTAGTTAACTCCATTTCAACAGCAACAGTAACTCTCAATGTAAACTGCCTCTGGAGACAATGATGTTTGATGCCCACAGACAAAAGTTGTAGTAAACTAAGAATACATAGCCCTCTGTGTGGGTTTAATTATCACATCACCCAACAGACTTCACAACGACTGTGGGCATTTCTAGAGGATTTGCATGGGTCCTATAAGTTTGAGGAAAATAGAGCTTGGACACTCCTTTCAACACAGATTTTTTCAGCTCTATTCAACAGTACTTTCTGTAACTGAATAAGGGGACAGACTATTACAGAGCAACGGCACCAACCAGCAAGTAAAATTATTCACATGTGCACGTTTGCAGGTCTTACAGTACATCTAGAGAAGCATTCAGCAGGTTCCCTTACAACAGCTGGGATACTCACATAGAAAAATTTGGTATTCCTTTATGCTGCCAGCTGTCCCTCTAAATAACATTGCCACCATTTAAGATGCATTACAAGGATACCAAAACATGAGATTTTATGGTTTTGGGCAATTTATGACAAAGTCTCAGCCTGCTACAGTAATTAAAATGAGTAAAGAGGCAGCACCGTGGTTATGAATACACAACCCATCTACTAGCGCTATACCCACCCCCTGGAATGAGGGAATGTTCTTGCTCAGTTGAACATCGGAGCGGAACAGGAAGGAGAAAGACAGATTACTGCCTAATCAGTAACAGTCCAACAAAGGCCAGAAGAGTGTGGCTTAGCCATTGTCTGAGAGTTACACTGCTATGCAACCTTCAGCTCACAAACCAAGATCCTAGAGATGAAAATCATACTGAACCTACTCAAGTGTCCTGTGGGAAAGACAGGGAGTTACACTGTCAGCAGATGCTCCTGAGGAAGGTCCTGAAGGATTCTCTCTCCTCAGCCAGAGGCTGGGTTAGGTACCTCAGGCCTGCATGGATCAGACAATGAGATGCACCCATTGAGGATAACAGTCTACATGACACATGGGATAAATCCTCTGGTTCCTCTCATGCTGACAAAGCCTCAGCTGGAATCACTTGTTGTTTGGGTTTGTTTTTTTTTTTCCCACCTTTTTTCCTCTACTATCTACATATTTTCTCCATCTATATACTTAACATTCAGATGAGCTAGAGTAGGTATTTGGGAAATCTAGTTTGGGAATCCAGATACTTCTCACTTGAAGACTGTTTACATGCAAACTGAACTGGTCTCTCACAGCTAAAATCCTGTGATACAGTCCTCATTTGAAATTGTCCAGTTTTAGCTCCTGAACATTAGATCCTACATATCACCCTCCGCTAAACTGAGAGCTACCAGAAGTATTTTCCCTAATTACAGATTTGTTAGTAGAAAGCAGGCTCCGTAAGCCATGACTGAAATGAAGCCAGTCTTAAATTCCTCACTCAAAAGTTCTTCCTAGCCCTCAAATATTTTTTTCCTTCTATACATATTCCAAATGTTCAGACTTTCAACACCAAAGACCCCAGATATTCATAGAATGACTTTGCTAATACTGTTTATAACTTTGATGCATCTACCCTACAACCACATGTCTAGTCTGACATTCAGAAGACCACAAACCACAACTAGCCCTTTCTTTGTCAAGTCATTGTGAGTGAAGCATACAGATGCCTAGTACACAGGAAGCTACCCCCCTCCCCAAGGTCTTGCAAGAAAGATGGAGCACACCTTTGTTTTGTGCAAATGCAATTATATTGGTCCCAAAATCCTGTCTCCAACACAATGGAACAAAGCACAAAGGCACAATAGCCTCTCTGCTATTATCCAAACCAACCCCCACACACACCGTGGTCTCTGAAGGTACTTGTCAGGGCTAATCAGATCTTTATTTGGATTGACATAGAAGTGTGCTGGGCTCTGAGGTTTTAAATTTCTAAATGGCTCAAAATTTCAGAGAACTCATTCCCACCTGCCTCACCACATGGCTTTTTGCTTCTTCACATAGAAGCTGTGCATCTTAAGAAGGTCATCACAAGATCTGTAGACCTACCACAACTCATACTTCATTTAAGTATTCAGTCACCTTCACCCCTTTCTATCTGTGCTAGTGAGGGTGGGTGAAGTGTTGAGGCTTACACAGGGAGGAAGGCAAGAAAGCAGGACCCTCCACCCCTGACCAGGGGCTGCAGCACCTAGACTTGTCTAGAGCCAGTCACGCCACATTATCTATCTATTATTGTACAAAAAAATAAAATAAAAGGACAGAAGTTTTCCACATAAAAAAAACCCCAACAATCAGAGCTGGGATTCACTTAATAGAAAGATGTAAATAAAAAACACTGGCAGAAGACTCCATGCTGGCTGCTGCAAACACCTGTCAGCACCACTGTGATAACATTTGTTTCACACATGTCCTGGCTTGGCAGGCACTTGATTTACATTTTCACACTTTGTATTGGCTTTCTGCACACTTGTTCTCCAGCATATTGTTCATACATCAGATGCCATCCCCATCTTACTTTTCACTGCTAAGTGACATAACTGGGTTACTGCACAGGACAAAACTCCTGCTCTGAAATACGCCTGCATCCAAACATGACGACCTTGAGGTAACGGACGAGTTAATGACATTGCAGTTTTATGTTTAAAAGCCATTAAATTGTTAATAAGTATGAGCCTATTTAATTTCCAGATTTCTCCCTACTACACTGCAATAACGAACGCTGCCTGTTTAATTAAAAATGGTAACAAGTAACTATGACTCCACTTGTCTCAACATAGTTGCACTCATTCCAGCAGTCCTAGATTCAGCCCAGAAGCTGCCAAATTAATTTGTCGCATTTCCTGAGGTGCCAAGGTAGGACAGACCTTTACAAGAACCCTCTTTTTTTAATAAATGGCCTTCCAGGCCTTCAATTACAAGTGACCAAAACCATTCTTCCAAGGCATGTGTTCACTCACCATGAAGGTTGCAGCGGTGGCAAGAATGCTCTGCCATCATTTCCAGTTACACAGGCAAGAACGATGGACTGACAAGCAGACAATGGCATCTCCAGCTAATCTCTTAACTGAAGTTAACTTTGCTTTTCTGTGACCACTATGGACCTAGCACTGAAGGAGAACTGTTGAACGCTCACAGACTTCAGCTTATTTGCAGATACTAAAAAGTATTATTTAATTGCATTATGGCAGAGGCATAAGTCAGATAATATAGTATGGGACCACACTCCTCACAGAAATTATGATCTGAGCAGACATAAAGGGTAAAGGGAAACAGATCTATCCATGGGAAGTCCATTGCAGAGTTTGTAACAGCCCCTATAGGTACTTTGGCGTTCAGTTCCTGTTCTACTGTGCAAGTTCATGCTTTTCCCCAGAACTGCAAGCTTTACACCACAGACAGGTAGGGATGTTAAGCTTTTCCAGAGACATCTGTTCAGTGTTAAAAAGAGCTTTCCCAGGTAACACTTAACCCATATATGCGAGCGCAATAACTAAGGTACTATGACTGATAGCACAAGGCAGGAGATGTTACCGTGTGCTATGCAACAGTCCCTTCCTTAAGAAAGGAGGATCCATGTCTGCATAGGGGGTGGCCAGCAGCACAGTGCAGAGACAGAGTGGAGCAAGAGCAGCAGCTGTACACCTTAGATGCAAGAACCCTGACAACCCCCACACATAAGCAAATGTGGAAAAGATTGAGTAACATCCAGCTGGCGTCCCAGAGAGTGATGTTGGCAGGCAACTTGGGAAGGCCTTCAATTGTATCAGTTTCTGCAGATCTACCGATTACTGGGCACTCACAGATGCATCAGCAGGCAGCAAACAAATCCTTGGCTCCACAGAGAACCCTGGTCTGAGCTTTAGAGAAGATCATGAGCCACCAGCTCTGGGGAGAGGTTATCACTGACCACTGAGAACTGCATCCCCCCACCAGCAAGATGGGCATTCCTGTCAGGGCATTTTTCTCATGTGTTTTTGCTCTTGTAAATCAGATTGTCCTCATATGGAACAGGCCTGGAAATTCAGAGCACTGGCACCTCCATGAACTTGCATCTCTAGCACAGGGAACAGCCCAGAAGGTTTAGACATTTGTGTGGAGTTTGTGGTGGATGTTTATAACTGATTTTGTTACTCTTTCAGCTTTCTTGTCTGAAGTCATACCTGAGGCATTTTTGTAGAGCAAGCAGAATGACCTCATTTATGAGAGAAACCAGCGAGATCTGTATTGTGCTATTTTCACAAGTGATTGTGCTCACTGCAGGTATCTGTAAAGCTGGTGTATCTAGACCTCAGTCATTAGCCCCACTTGTTTCATGACAGCAAAACAGCTCTAGGAATGAAAGCATGGGTATGGCCATGAGAAAACAGATGGGATGAGCACACGGTGGGACAGAAGAGGGATAAAGGGATTCACCTTGATGAAGAAGGGGCCAGAAAAGCCTGGGTCCAGAGTCTGTTACCCTGCAGAGGCACAGAACCAGGAGTGCAGAACAGGAATTGGATGATACGTCACAGGCCTCGTTTTAGGGAGGAAATCTATACACGCCCTGCTAGGATGGCATCTATTAGTGAATTAAATACAGCTGGTAAGTTAGTGGCATAGAGGAAGATGTAAAGTATTGAGAACATGCTCTGATTTGGAAATAGCTATAGCAACTTTCAAAAGTCTGTTAAGAATTAGTAAAATCTTCTGGTAACAGTAGGAAAGTTCTGAAAAACATCTCATCTGAGGATACAATGGAGTTATTTGAGAATAACAAAGGAAAATTACTACAAGCCGTGATACAAGCATGTATCAGCCCACCATGAGGTGGGAGGGATGGCCTTTCAAACTCCAAAGTCCTCTCAGTGAGTCTATGTCATGGGATATGGACCTATTTCCACGACAGATAAACGGGTCTTTTCTATGCACCACCAGAGATCTCACAACCCAGACTCCAGAGAAACAAAAAGACTGACCTGACTCCCTCAATGAATTGGTATAAGAGCAGGCTAATTTGCCAAGCCATGTGACAAAGTTTAGCCCTCAGCTACGAAGTATCTCCTGACAGCTCAAGGAGCTCTCTCTGTTTTGGGTTAATCAGCTGGTTCCCAAAGGAAATGGGACTGTAATAGTCACAGTGTAGGAGTTCTTTCTTGTGTGTGTATTTGTTTCAAACAAGCTTGACAGAGGAACAGGCATTTCAGAAAAAATTAAGAGAAAACAGGCAGCTAGATAGAGGACACCATCTTCAGCATCTGGCCAAGGGATCAGCTTCTGTTAGACACCAGAGAACACAGTTCAAAGACCACTCTTATAAATTTTGCAACTGTAAAAAAGGTCAAAGTTTGCATAAATCATGAAGCAGAAATCTATAGAAACTAGATCTGTTACTTCAGTTGCTCATTTTGTCCCAAAGGAAGAAGGAAGTTCAAAGCTTTCCTTGATGGGATACAATTCTCACATTGATTTATCAGTAGTGCACAAATCCTATTACTGTATCACAGCACAAGGGAAATGTGGGACTAAACACTTCCCTAAGTGGCTGAACAGTAAGCAACAAGTACAGCCTTTTGCTTAAGAAGCTAAGAGGTTACTTTGATACAAACACCACAGCAGATAAAGGTTATTGAAGCATTCTTGGCACCAGCTTCCTTTCTCCCTTAAATTCTTGTTTTAACTTGCTTTTCACTTTAAACTTGACCTTCAGCTTTATGGAATTTCATTGAATTAATAAAGGAGAAAGTGTTTTCTTTGCTGCCTGTGGTAATGAAACATGTTGGCTCTGCTTGCTCTGAGATGTGGGTGTGTCACTAGCAGCAGAGCTTGCTGCCAGCATGACAGTTGATATCAGTATAGCTAGAATCACATTCCATAAATATGTGACCCTGGGATCAGATAAAGGCAGCTATATATCACAGAGGGCTCAGTGTTTTACAGAGTAATAAAGTTCTACAAGCAAGAGAAAAACAGAAGCATTTCATGAAGAGCTGGGTAAAGGTCATTTTACTGATTTTCACCTGACACTGGGTATTTTCAGTGCTGAAAGTGCCATGTACCCTTCAGACTGGAATTATGCACCTCAAGCTCAGCTAAAAGTATGTCAGAGCCCTGCTGGCCTTCTGCCTGACAGAGGTGCTCAGGATGTTGTGATGGAACAAGCAATCTGTCCCTTGAAGCACAAGGGGGAGAATGTCATTCTACAGTCTTATTTATATAACATTTGAAATTAATTTCAGGGTTATAAAAAGATATTGGGGAAAAGCTTTCAGGTCTCAAACTAGAGCTTATGGATCCGAGGCACACTTTGCTGTCATTCTTCTAGTGTTGAAATAAAGCTTGTAGATGCTAAAAAGCAAGAACATAATTTTTTCTCCTGGTACTCATGCATCTCCACCATCCTTTAAGTTAGATGATGTCAGTCAGAACCCCAGGCCTGCAAAGTCACCCCTGGAAAGTCTCCTGCAAGGAAAATGTGTCAGCTTCAGTGAGTCCTGACTGAGTGCCAAGACACTGACTTTGCAGAATCTGAGTCTGTACTTGATGAGATGAAACTGGACACACAGTAATGCAGGCCACTAAAGAAAACAAAAAGGCTTTTTTCACCCAGGTTTATGTCCCCTAAGAAAGGATGTGAGCTGCAAGGTATTCCCACTGGACACAGATGAATCAAATATCTGTTAGCTTTCCTTTTGCAAACACCTGATGAATCCAAGACAGCCACATATTACACGCTCCTTTACTAATTAAGCTCCTGTAAGGTTGTTTTACAAAGCAGATGCTTCGTTGAAAGAGACTGTGTGTTGATGCAGGTGAAGGGAGGACTGAGCACAGATAGGTAGCTGTTTGTGCACTGGCTCAGCTGAGACTAGAAGTATTTCATGCCTTGTTTGTTGTTTTCCAAAATGTTAATTTCCTTGTGCCTATCTGCATGGTTAATGTGGAAAGCACATTTCAGAAACAGTAAGATTTCTGTAAATTTTATTGCTTATCTGAAAACTGAGCTGAGGTATCCAGTTATTATGTAAGAGTATTTTATAACCTGCAGAAGGAAGCATTAGGGAGTCAGCTCTCTTTTCCTTAAAAATGACCCACCCTTACAAAAATAACTGATAGTATGGCAACCTGTTCTGCTATCTGAGCCATGGCTTGACCATGTTGCACTACAAATGCAGCCTTCTAAGCAATATTGGTCTGATCAAACTTGAATGTAAAGCCTCACCAGTAAATCCAGATACTCACAGCTCTGGGAACTCTTTCTGTTTGTAGCACCTCAGCACAGGATTGAAGAGATGCTGGCTTTCAGGTAAAACACTGTATTTTGCACTAACAAGCTTGAAGCACTTGGCTATTGTGTTGAAAATGATGCAGAATTGCAAAGTAAATCAAGCTACAGGGATTTCTGCTGCAGGTACCAAAACTAACCTCAAATGATGTAAAAGATTACCCTACACTGAAAGGCCTTTCTATCACCTTACCTGGCTGGTGCCTAGCGTCAATGAAGAGAGGCATGTTAGAGGACCAAGTCAGAGCAGAAACCTCCACAGAATCCAAGCTACAGTCACCTTGGGGGAAGAATTCGCAAGGTTAGGCAGATGTCCACAAGTACTGTTTGGTGACCCTGACCAAAGATGCTTGCTCATGCTTCTGAATACACCAGTCAGACCTGAAACAGCAGAGTCACCACAGTACCATGTAGCTGCATTGTTAACTAACTGATACCTGCAGGAATGGGAGGCAGTCTGAGTGAGAACTTTCCATCTCACTAGATAAAAAGTGAAGGAGAGAAAGGTGAATGGATCCTCAAAGGCAAGTAGCAACCAAAGTACAACTGAAGCCCGTGCATGAACACTCTCTTCAGTAAGAGGGAGTTCAAAATAGACAATACACCACAAGCACCTAACACTACCAAAGCACACCACTTTGTCAAGAGCAAGCAAGCTATCAATGTGTACTAGGGCACTCTGTAGCAGAACTTGCATTCTGGCATCCTGAGTGCCAGCATGGCAGAGAAACACCTGCCCAGGACAACAACAGTCCAGCACAGGGAAGAGCCATGCTGAAGAAAGTAGCTAAACACAACCCTGTTATTACCACAGCTGATAGGACCAGGCACACACTGAAGGGCAGCAGGAGTCATGAACAGATCAACAAAAACACACACACACAAAAAAGGACACATTAAAACAGCTTTTACTGATTTTTAGGCCCGTGCTTTTTTATCTGGTGTCTGTGCCCAGTTTAATTTGTTGTGGCTAAGCTGATACAGAGTGGCTCTGTTGTCTGTCTGAGCCTTGACTGTGTTCCAGCTTCAACCCTGAGGCAATGATGATACTACTTCCACTGCAAGTGCCAAGGAAGCAGTAAACAGCACCTTAATTTCAGAAAAATGTATGTTTGTGTTCCGTTGCTCAAGTGACAGAGACAAACAAAAAATTAATGTTTTAATTTAGGAAAAAAGTGCAGACTGAAAAGGATACACATTACTGTAAGTTTTATATGCACAATACAATTTATTTGGATCCATCTATCAAGGTAGAGTAAAAAAAAAAATCTCTCATGACACACAGGGTTTACTTTGCTGACTAGCATTAGACACATGAACCACTCTCTCTCCAGTTCTCTTATAGCCAGAGGCAAATGGCAAACAGAAACAAGCCAAGGAAAAAAAAAAACCAGAAAAGAAAAAAAAGAGAGCAGCCTTTCTTCTGCTTTGACCAGAGACTTCCAAGAAATACCTACTCTTCTTGTAGTTTGCACAGAATGGATGTTCAGTTAAACAACAGTGGAGCAACAGTTAGAAGCCAATCGGGAAAGAAAGCTTGATACTTAGTGTCTAAACACCAGTACAATAATATATAAAGCTTCCTGTCAAACGACTTTTGTCCAGCATGATTTTTTGAACTGACATCACTAATCATGGTATTTTAACCTCTGTGTAAGACAGTTTTTGTAGAACTAACTTCACCTGGCTATTAAAAGACTTTTTTAAAAATAAAAAGATACCTCAACCTAATTATCTTAACACCATACAAACTCTAAGTCTTGACCTTTTCACTTCCTTCAGAAATTACAATCAGCATCTATCCCACAGACTAACCTCTTAAATTAATATTTCCTTGTCAAAGTGTCATGCCTTTTCATTTCTGTGTTGTAGCTAATTGAAATTCCTCCCAATCTGCTATGCAGATAATTATCTAAAACAGACTTCACTGCCAGTACACATGCTCCCCTCTGTTTTATGGTAAACTGTACCATCATTGCTGGTATCATCCCAGTGTTTAGATGTCCCAAATGATGCTCTGCTTTTCATCTGCTAGGTGCTGTACAAGCCCACTGTTATCTTGGCACTTCAGTATCAATAAAGTCCTGCTCACCTTTAAGTGCCCTGTTGCTCAGAACGATGCACACGTGCACACACATACACACCAGGCACTGAATGGAAAGCGGGACAGTCACTACTAGTTATCCAGAGGGATGAGTGGCATAAAAATGAAACCATTTTATCCCAGATCCTCTGGATCTGGGGTTGCACCTTCACAGCAAGATCACTTTCAAGCCTTTATATTACATACATACCACACCCCAGACTAATTGTGATAACACAGCTAGCATTTGTTAATTACAGAGTCCAAAAAAAGGGAGAGAAAAATACAGTCCCAGCTTCCACAATATGCTTGAAATTTTTCATCTCTCTCTAAAGAGAAAGTGATGGGGAAAACAACCTGCAAACAACTTTGTAAGAACGTGCTGTCTTTAAACATAGCTTTTCCACCTATACCATTACAGTCAAGAGAAAGGCAGGTACCTGGCAGAATCATCCTTTCACATCAGTGCAGTAAACCAAGATTCTGACAGAAACTCCCATGGGTGGGTATACTGAAGCGACTACTTGAAACAGCTATTTTCACACCTTCCTGAAGAAGCACAGAGGTGAATTACAGAGTAAAAGGAATAACATTCCGTCAAGACAGCTTGAATTTTAAGGACTTCCAGAAAAATTGCATAATCACTCCAGGTAGAAAGTAATTTAAAAAAATTAAGTGGAAAAGTTCACCTGGGGGTAAACATTATTGGCCCCTTCACACAAAGCAGGACAAAACCCAGAAGGATTTATTTCTACTGGAGTGTAAAACTGAAGGGAAAGGAAACTTAAACAAGAAAATACTAATCTGGTGTTTTGGGGGAGTTTAAGGTAATATAAACATGATCAGGACTGAAACAGACGCTGATGAATTATTGAAGGGAATCAGATTTGACTGCATGTACTAAGCCAGGCCACATCTTTATCTTTATGAAGCAGTCCACCTTTTGAATGCATAACTCCTCAACATTTCTGGCTTCTGCAAACAGCTTCCAGAATGTTTGACAACATTTATGTGAATTTCCCACTATTCTCCAGTAACATTACAGCCCCAAGAGATGGGTCTACTAAGGAGATTAAATCTCTGCTTGTTCATTACCCCCATCATCACTGCAAGGACCTTCTTCATTACCTGCCTTCTCTCCACCCTCTTTCCAGGCTTCTGTAGCACCTAACCAGTCTGCAACCCATGCAATATCCATGGACAGAAAGTTACAGTTTGTGGTGCTTTATAATCAAAGAAATTTTGAAAATTATTTGTTGATAGACACAGCAGATTAGTAATTTTTAATCAAGAAATAAAGTAATTGGACTGTTGTAATCAAACTATGTGCCAGTTTATCTGCCAATAAATAATCAATAATGAAGTTATTCCCCTTTTGTCCAGAGTTCAATTGGCCACAGCTATTTTATTTACTTCGTGTTCAACTACTGCCATATTATGAAGCAATGCTGTAAGATGAAAGTTACTGATATGTTTTTAACATATGGCCAACCTGAAGGACTTTTTGTGTGGAGATTTATATAATTAATAACAGATTGTTCTTTTATTTTTATTTCAGTAAACCACAGGGCTGTTGCCAATTCATAAAGCAGCTTCAAGCTCTGTTCACGCTGAAAGACATTAAGATACAAGGGCAAGAAAATATTCACTTAAGTTTAAGGTCAACGATATGCCGTGTGAAATATATACTGAAATACATGAACTGTAAGTATACCATATTAAATATTCCAGGAAGTTTTACTGGTTATGCTTCTTTAACTTTTATATATGTGCACGTATGTACATACACACACACACTTCCCCAAAGATAAACTTCAGATAAACTTCCCTGGCAGCATTATCATAAAACCATTCAGAGGCTGCATGTGCCTCGTTCTTTGGGCTGATTGCCATCACATGAACTTTGAAAGAAACAGGAACCTGTTTCTAATTAGTAAGGATATAAAAGTGTTTATGTAGAGGGAGAACCCATAGAACTTAGTATGCAGAGTCTCCTTCAGAGCCAGTGTGGTTTTGTCATGTGTATGTTAAAACTGACACGGCCAAGTTTGGTTACAGTCCGGTGGAGCATCTGCAAGTAATTTACATACTTTCAAATGCCACAGTGATAAATACATACAGCTCTGTGGCAATCCGAGGGTTATGTCTGAAAATGAATTAAGAGAAAGCATTGAAAAAGGAGTAAGAGTTTATAAATGAAGCCATCATGGAATTGCTTAGACTGAATTTGGGAAAGGGTGGGAATGGAGACAAGAGGAAGAAGTCTAAAGCATACAAGGACTTGAGCAGAACTTCTATTTTGCTCTCCTTGTCCCAAACAAAATTACTCCTGCTATGTGCTTACTGGCACAACATTTAATTTACACTGTACAGGCATAGCTGCCTACCCATGGAAATACATTCAGGTAAGTGGAAATGAGTTTGCTGATCACACAGCTGCCATCCCTCTCTTCCTCCTAACTCCCCAAGGGAAAGCTCATTTTGGGCAGAGATTCATCCCAGCACAGATCTTGTCTACTCACAATCAAACTTCTGACTTGCGCCTGGGCTAAGGGCTCATTCCCTCTCACACACTGGACAGGACTCCTCAGACGTTGATTTTAATCACAAGAATTAGCCTTACTAGCAATCCCAAATCAATCACTTCAGACTAAGTATTATTTAGGCTTACCCAAGCATGTCCTTTTTGTCTGTTTTGCTTTGGATCTCCCTTAAGGAGCAAGAAAAATGTCCAAAGCTGGATTGGCATACACACTCTCACTATGGCCAACTGCCATGAATAGACATGATGGTAGAATCGAGGCTTAAAGTCTTTTGGAAAAAGCTTAGGTGATGATGATCTCTAACCTGCTTTATCCATTCATACAAGCTCTAGGAAAGAGCTGAAAGGCCATGGTGTAACTTAGGAGGAATGTGTTTGGACAAGCAGCCTGCATTATATGCTTATTGGCTATTGCTGTCAGCCTCTGTATTTTTTTTCAAATGGGCGGAAAAATTGCTCTAAATATTTAGTGCATATAAAAATCCATTAACAGCCCCTTGGAAACACAGAAAAATGTGTATTCCACAAAATTTTGATTTGACAGGCTACAAGTTATACTGCTACTTCTAAATTTCACATCAACAGGGACCATAAGTTGACTCCTTGTTGGTGACCTCTCCTGTCAGGAGAGTCAGGTGATCTCTGTACAGTTTCTACCTTGTCAAGAGTTGTGAACATACTTTTAGATCTGGATTTACAAAGACTACTCTCTTCAGCTCAAAACACTTCCCATCAAGTCCAGAGGAGAAATATTCCAGTAAACCATAGCCAGACACACATGGCACAGGTGGTCAGCAAATATACCTTCAAGCCAGCCTCAGGTCTGCTCTAATTTACAGTGGAAGGAAGAGGAATGAGGGAAAGCTAGTTAAAAATCCTGACTGGCTCGAGGATTACGCGAGCAAAAATAGTTGTGACTTCTTGCCACAAAATCTTCAACAATTACAGCCTGGAGGTTGTCCCAGGACAACCATGATGGATAGGTTGTACTGCCTTCATGCTTTTATCAAGGGATTGGAAGAGAGATGGCATCAGTTTTTGTGCTCTCTCATCTCATTAATGGCTGTATTTTACTATAAATTGGATGCCACTGAGTGCAAAAAGCGCACCCAGCTTTGGGCTGTTTCCTCACTCCTTAGATAAATTTAGATCTTATCTGGTCACAGTTTGCAGAAATGCTGCTGAGACAAAGTATGTCTCAAAGAAAGAACAAAGTAACAGCAATAAGGAAGGTGGAACCTGCATAGATGAGCAAGGATGCATGATCCGAGTTAATGTGTCCCCCATTGTGCTGCATATTAAACCACAAACGTCAACTATGTAGCTCAAGCCATGGCATTTCCATAGTTTATATTTTCAAGGCCAAAGCAGTTACAGTTTCTCTGCAAACTAAAATATGCTTCCATGATGGCAAGAGAATTACTACCCATAAATTGAGTACTATCACCTTCTGCTCAAGTGCCTTCATGGTGGATTAGCCTAAACTATTTTTCTTTGTTTGTGATGGACTAGGCACACACCAGTTTGATTCCTATTTCTGATATGCAGGGGCCTTGCACAACCTAAATTCACATTCAAAGAACTTTACTTACTACCAGTGCAGCAAAAGTACTTCAAAGGATCAGAGTGAAAGGCACAGGGAGAAATCAACATCCATACATGTTGCTGTGACAAGCAGAGGAGACATCATAGTACAGACCTTGCTCATTCTTCCTAGCTTATTCTTGTATGACCTCATTGCTTCCCATGGTGCTACTTGTGCATTTTCGCAGGTAAAAGCAACAGTAGAAAAAGGTGCAAACTGCTTGGAAACAGTCTTGAGAGGGGAAAAAAAAAAAAAAAAAAAAGAGGAAAAAAGAAAATGTGGCATTTCAAGTAGGACAAGTTCCTTGCTGTATTAAAGACAGCATAAGCCACATCAAACACTTCTAATTCTTCTTCTACATAAATATTGGAGCAGTACTGTCAAACCACTCATTTTGCAAAACAACAAAGTTTTGGGCATGTGGCCATATGACCAAATACAGGAAGGAGTCAATCATAGACCTAGAGATTCTCAATGAGCTGAGCCACCAAAGGGTTTATGCATTAGTGCACATTGATAAACACATTCAGAAATCATCTTTAGCCAGTTTATCTTTGTAGGCCTCCTGAAAAAAAAAAATCTAGAACTCCTACAGAAGTAATTTTTATTCTATTCACTTCCCTTCCCTGTAATTGCAGGTTTGGTCGGAGAGAAAAAGGTACAAAAAAACCTGCTCACCATTATCAGCTATGCCTGCTACAAAGGGTATGGCAGCAAAACAGCCTTCAGCTGAAAAAAGGTCTTGTTTTTAAAAGTGTATTTCTGGGCTCCAAAACAGGCAGACTAATCACAAGTAGGTCACCCATGTTGACATTCCAAATTCAGGGTATTGTCTGAAACTGGCTAGTTGGTCTGAATCTATGATGTCTACTGTTGTAGTTGCCCATCTTTGTCTATTTTTATGTGCTACGCAGACCATTGAGATTCCGTGAAGTACCTGCTTCTGTCTGGTAACTCCAGAGGACAGGATTGGAAAAGAAGGAAAAAGTTACAGGAGCTTGATTTTTTTAATTACTCTTTGGTGTACATGAAGCAAGTGTCACAAGTACACTCCATCCTTTCACACCATGACCCACAAACATTTGTGCTTCCATGAAGGTGCACAAATATATCTCAAGACAACAGACTCATTCTTGCAGTGTTGTCAAGGTGCAGCAAGCACTGAAAAGAAGGCAATGTCAGGGAAGTATTAGTAAAGCAGCATTTATGCCTCATTTAGGTACATGCTAAAGATCTGGAACAACCTCCTGTTAGTATTACTGAGGGGAGGGGAAACACCACAAAAAATGCAATCAAAACCACTCCCAAACCAACAAGACAACACAACTCAGGCAGTTCCAGGAACTACATGTGATTATTCAGTTGATAATGCCCAGCTCAATATTCAAAGACATCCCCTCAGTGTCCCAAACATTCCTGGGACCGAGGTGATCAGTTCTGGGATCCCATTTGTCAAATCACTTGGCACAAGTTGTGCCATAGCTGCTTTTTGCAGAGTTTCACACCAACACTGGGGTATGCCAGCACAGCAATGTCAAATGCTCTACAGCACAACTGGAGCCAGACAGGCTTCGGGCAGCTGCCACAACTACATCAGCCAGCCTGGCTAACTTGCACCGATGTTTAGAGTACCAGCACTACAAACAGGATCATCAGAACTGTATCCAGAAGGCCTGTACTTCCCCTTTATAGCCCACTTTCAAAATAAGCTCCACCATCAGACTTGAGCTCCCATTACTGAGCCCTGTTTTAATTGCTTATACAGAGATCACAAAGGAAGAATTCCCTGTAGGGAGGATTACAAATTTAGTAAAATCCTCCAGGGACTCAAGAAAATTAAGCATGCCCTGCAGTTTTCAAAAGACTAGCAGGGTTTGAGAGAAAACAGCTACTCCCAAGCCACCACTGCTCTTCTTTGCATGGATTCAGCTCTGTGGAAAAAGGCAACTTTTTGATTCATGAACCTGATCCAATTTTTTCACTGGGCTGCTGTCTGAAGTAATGTACTAAAAAACTTCCAGACAGCTAAAATGGGAAAATAATTTGAAATTAAGGAAGTAGACTCTCTCCACTGACCAAATTTGTTATTTTGGTTATTCACCATTTCCAAAAGTAATGAAATGTTATTCATTTAAGGGGTGGAGTGGTAGCTTTAAAAAACACGACTCCTCACAACAGTGAATTTACTTTTTCATTTGCAACTGATCAAATTCTGTGAGCAGAGTGTGAAACCTTGTTCAGTTCTAGGTTCAGTGTTATGCAGTCATGATTAAATCAGTCAATCACTGATGTGGACCCAAAAGCCTCAGAATTTTATTTTTAAAAATGCTGCTCCCAGCTGCAGTGGATTAAGTTTTCAGTGCATTATAGGACATTGCATTGGAAGTATGGCAGAATTCAGCCAGGGGCTTTTTAGCATGTTATTTCAGATAAAGCTTCTCTCCCCTTCTTGGATTAGCCACATTTCCCAGCTGATCTTTAGGCACATAACTAACCTCAGTGACCGCCTGTGAAGAACTGAAAGAATGAAGCTAGCTGGTATGTGTAGATCACTTGAGACAGACCCACCTCAAACTTGCTGAGCAGTTACAGAACATCTATCCTCAAGAGTTATATATGGCATTTTAAAGCTAGTGCAGTATTTACAAGACCAAACTACTGAAACTCCTTCGCTCAGTATATCAGCCCATCACAATATCAAAGTGCTGACACCTGGCATACCAGTTTTCAATATATCAACTTCTTACAAAAGAGTAAGGGTCTCAAGCCACCGGTCATTTCACAGGCGCTACACAAGTAGCAAAGAGTCACCCTGTATTTTCCAGTGAGGTCCAACCCTGCAGTGGCAGAACACATACTGTTTAGTACAGAAAAACCCTCTCTGTTGTTCTTTATAGATTTTCACAGTATGCAATGTGGACAGAGATGTCCATATTGAAGAATAAATGTTTCAGGCAACCCACGCTGTTGAGAGACAGTCCCTAAAAGCCCTGGTGTTCCTAGTGCAAAGAAAAGTGTCATTCGTCCATGAAAGACAATGCAACATACATCCAAATTCTAGTATTTACTCAGTCCCAGAAACCCCCAAGGTGTGATGAGGAAATGGTCTTACCAGACAGACTGCTCTTGCTAACTTCAAAAGGTTACCTTGTGCCAGCTCTGCCCCGTTCTGAAGCTGCAGATCACTTCAGGACATGCTATATGTCTGTAGCAACATAATGTCCTTTAAAAGCTAATGTATCAGGGATTTACATACACCAAAAAAGGAGAGTGTAAAGGAGGAATGCTCTTCCAACACACCCCCAGTCTAAACCTGTAGCCCAGCTACTATTTCATTGAGGAGGGAAATGCTATGCTTGCAGTGCAGCTTTTGACAAGGTAAGTGATAGTTGATGCCTTTAAAATTGCTCCCTCTGCAGCCAACCCAAAAATAAACAGTATTACCACAACCATGACATTAAAAAAAAAAATGCAGTGGCAATAGAGGCTTGAAGATACTTTTGATGGTCCCAAACTCCTGATGCTGCTGTCATTACCAGCTCTGCCCCATGCCCGGCACTGCTTGCTAAGGCAGCACCGCTCTTGGTCTTCCAGCTCTCTACGGTGGTGGCCACAAGGTACTGCCAACAGGAAGGCAATGCAATCCCAGCTTTCTATGCTGTATCCTTTCATCCTGAACAGGTAAAGGAAGAGCTTGCTTTGTGCTTAATAAACAAACAGGGGAGGTTTGATATTAAGTCACTAGGGCTAACTACAGCTTTTGTATTGAGCCACTGTCTAGCTTCTTCCAAAAGACAGCAAAAAATAGCCAGAACAAGAAAACCTTCTTCAGAACAACATCAGATGATATTTTTAGATTAAAAAAGCACATTGATAGAGACGTAAAACGCAAACATAACCACAAGAAACTTGTTTGCTTGTGCCTCTAAACCCTTCTTTGGGTTTTAAAATGGAGGACTCCTTCCTTGTTTTGAGCACATTTCCTCTGCACTTCGTGAGGTGGGGGCTCCCTGCTGCTCGAGGAGGCTCCCTTTATAGAATGCTGAACAATGAGTTTGGAAAAATTTTGACTGATAATAGCTTACATATGGTGCTACAGAAAAAGAGTCTATTTTAAGCATCGTTATTCTCTGAGAAGGGATTTTAAAGCAGCACCATGTGCTCCAAACTGGCTGGCAACAAGTTGAGCCTCCTCTCAGAGCCTGCCTCTGGAAAGGCTCCCTGGCTTGTGATGGAAACGTCCCAGTCCACCATAACCTTTTCTAACATTCACAGAGCAGTGAAAGTACATGTCAATTCCTGGACTTGTGAGGTGTCTGACAACACAGCAGGACTGGTGTGTAACATGGAATTCTGAAGAGGATTCCTAGAAGCCTTTATACACTCTTGTCAGGAATACAAATCCAGAGCTACAGATATATTTCTTCCACAAAAACCCAGAGAAAGGGAAAGACACTTGGTCACCATTTAAGCCTACTCTTCTCCCTAGTGTTTGAGGCTTTAAAGTTTATTTATAATACATGATTACAAGGAAATACTGATTTTAGTTAAAGAGACGTTTTGAAATGTATTTGACCAAGTATCAGGGAAAAGAAAGTGCAAAAGAAACCATTTTATCAAGATGAGTCTGCAGTGCTTTCTCACTTTTCACCAAGAACTAATCCCAAAATATCATGTTGAAGGCATCACACTGACACATGTTGGCTTTCAGATAAGAAGTTCACGTTTCTGACCACAACCAAGGATTCCAGGAATTTTTCTTTCAGCAAATAATGGGCAGGAAGGACATAGTGACCTTGCCACATTTCAACCTGCATTGAGAACTCTGCCAACTTAAATTTTGCCTACGATTTCTACAGTTACACAGCATGTCCTTTGCTAAGCAGCTGCAGTGCTTTATGAAACTGTTCCTAATATTATTCACACAAGAGGGTGAAATAATCCCTATCAATTTTAGTGATTACAAACATATCCAAGATCGTATTATGAATATCCTTATCAAATATTGTAAGAAAGGAAATATTAGTTTGTAGCCATTTATAAACATTTTTGTAAATGTCTCGACCTATGACAAGTCACTTGGAACAAAACAAACTGCCCCTCCATCTTATGCTTTTTTTTTTGTTGCTTATGAAGTCTCTGAATTAAATAGTTTTTTTATAAATATATTCATCATAGAATATCAACATTTTTCATATACGAAACCATTTGTTCACAGTAACAAGGTCACTAACAATTATCTGACATCTGTAACAGGTCACTTGATAAAGCAGATAGCATTTGTTTTCTGGGTATTTACAACTTTATGTAACAGGAGCAACATAAAGAACTTCAAAGTGACTGGTGTGAGAAGGGAACAATGAAACAACATACCCTCTTTTAACTGTAAACCAGGTTCTTAATTTTCACATCCTGATTGTTAGAGATAGGCATACAGAGAGTTAAACTTGAAAATATTTTGAGTTACATTTTTCCTCTAAGTCTGTGCTAGTAAGTGAGAAAATACTGCAGAAAACTAAGTTATCTGCTTTACTTACCCCACGAGGATTTTGATGTTGCTGTCATCAAACATCAGAGGTTCATAAGATGATTCTTCACTGTAATGGAAAACCATGGTGGTTAATAAAACTCTGTTACCTAATTTTTTGTTAAAATACTTCAGTGCTTGCATGCTTTTTCCTATCAGCATGAATTAACTACAGACTAATTCCATAAATATACAAGGCCAAAGTTAACTCTAAGGTACAGCAAAGATTATTTTGGTCTAAATTAAAAGCACCTGAGTTTTAACCCAAAATAATCAAATTCATGTGCACATCAATTCATTCAGAGTTAAATCTGTTTGAAATTTCATGTCAAGAGACAGTATTGGTGCCTTCTGCCCAATTCAAAGACATGTTTTAGGGAATCTACCTTCTCTGAGCTCATAATGCAAGCAAGCAAACAAGACAACTGTTCATAACATCAGCATCATTGTTCATATCTATAACTAGAGACAATCACACTACTCATTTTTTAAGTGACAGGTGACCGTACAGCAATACAACAATAGCTTGTACTGGGAACATCAAAAGCACTCGCTTAGGCAAAAACCTTTGTAGGAGGAGAGAATTCAGCTTTACATCATCATCCTGTGCAATTAACTGTGACATTATGAAGGGCAAATACCTCGGTGCCTCACTGCCAGGTCTTGTCATTTTAGAGATATTTTACATTGTGTATGTTCCTCTCCCTTGTGGAAGCTCTTCCCTGCCCCCTCATGAAACTTTTTACCTGTCCTGAGCAAGGAAACGAGTAGAATCTTTTCGACATATAGCACAAAGGTATTTTTCAGATTTAGGGAATAGCCAAGAGCCCACCCACAAAATCATACTGATCCTTCCACCTCCAGGAACAATATTTACTAGAAAGGGAGCTCATTTCTCTGGAAGAAAACAGGGAGTGGATAAACACTACCACCAGGGAGCTTTTCATAGTCTTCATAAACAGTCAATTCAAGCTAGTGCATGCAGACCCATAGAACCTAACTGCCATGCCAAGGAAAAACATATGCTTTCCATACAGAACCAATAAAAACTTTCCAAAACTGTCTTTTCATGATTCTCTTTCTTCTTCAGCCTGAGCCAATGCAGTCCAATTACTGGGAGTCACTTGAGCGAATCATGCAAAGATGTCTGCCTCAACTGGTGCTACATTGTTCCCTGCAGCATTTTGAAGCTTTTTCCTTTGCAATGGGCTATGCTCCTTACATCCTGAGCTTCATTTCTTTTTCCAGGAAAGGTTCCCTAACCCAACCCAGTCTCTCAGATACTGTGGCTCCATCTGTTGCCTCTGCTTCCTCAGCATGTTAAATGCAGTCACTTCAGAGATACCACACTTGTTCTGACCCCCTTTATTGCAAACTAGACAAGCTGGTAGAGGTCAGAAGTAGTTTGCATCTTACATAGGTTGACTCTTTGCATCTCAAAACCTAGGACTGCAACTGAGAGCTTCAAACCAACACTTCAGCCACTGTTTCTCTGCAACATCTGTCCAATAAGCACCTCAAATGGTTACTCCTAAATTAGCATTGAGAAAAAACTGTGGCTGTATGATAGAAGAAAGGAATTGTGTTTGTTTGGGTTTTTAAGGAATAAAAACAAGACAATAAAACAACTTTTGAAGACAGACACCAAACAGATTTACCAAGTGGAATTTCAGTTGCAACTAGAGCAGTGACAGATGCACGTCCACATGGGATGTTTACTTGCTCAGGCAGCTAGAAGCATAGCCTTAAAGTCATCAAGACACCTCTCTGAGATCTAACAGCCACCTCAAACAATAAAAAACATTAACAGTTTGATCACAGTTACCTTAGACTATACCAAATAAACTATTTTTCAGTTTGGGGCTTGCCACTTTCAGTTGAATCTCTAGAAGCAGTAACAAATTCCAGGTAACAGGCAGGCTGTGTGTTAAGAGTTTATTCTTAAAAGTTCCTTGCATCACTTCAGAATCTTTGTGAATTGCTCCAGCCTCCCACACATGATTAACGCATATATACACAGTGAACCATAAAGCTTTTATTCTAGGCAGGAACTAAACTAGCCAAGATTTTCTGTTCACTGAAAAAAGTCACCCAGCTTCACTGGGTAGCCTGCTTTGTTGTCCCGTTAGAAGTAAATTCTTTAATGATTACAAAAAACCCAAACACTTGTAATAATCTAAATAGATGAATACAAATGGGGCAATTTAAATAGAAAGGCATCTTTTTTTCCCATTTGCACATAGTTCAAACACTTTGAAGAACAGTTTGCCTAACAAGAATGTCTTCTTGCACTGAGAGTTCCCTACCAGAACAAGTAATAGCTGGGTGCTTGATCTTGCTTACACCCAAGAGAATATTATGAATTCTGGCCTTACGGAAGATGCAGTTTTAGTAGGTAGTGGGGAGTTTTGTCGAGATATATATATGTATGAGTATATATTGAAGGGAAACACCAACAGACTGTCAAGTGTTCCCAGTGCATTCAAATCCTCCCAGGTTAGCTTTCCCTTCCTAAACGGGAAAACAGGATGGAAGAAAGCACACAGCATAAACTCTTTATAGCACTTTATCTCCTTTAACAGAAAAGGTGAAAAAATTTAAGCCTCAGGAGACAGCAACTAGTAGAATTGCATCTAGAATGCTTTTGATTTACAAAATACAGCTTGAACAAGAATGCCACCACATCCCTAAAGTAAGGTATATGGCATTTATGAAAAGACAACTCAAATGTCAACACATAGATTAAAAGATCTAAAGCCCATTTTGTTTGCTTGTTTTCTCCATGGGCAAAACTGGTCAACTGGCTCAAGCTTGTGTATTGTCTCCACCTGCAAACATAAGCAAGTGCTGTTATCAACTCCTGTGATTGTTGTCATGCCTCATGTGGAGATAAACTCCCATTTCCTGTGAACTGGGAACACTCTTGGTGGCATTAGAAAATTCCCATTTCTAACCTTCAACATCACAGAGGAAAGTTTCAAAGAAAAAAAAAAAAAAAGGTTTTAATGAGCATACAAGCTCTGAAAGCCAGAACAAAACAAACCAAAAAGCTGTCAGTATAGTTTGTTTCACAAGTAAGTTTTACTAATATTAAGCCACTATTGTCATTTTTGACTGCTTGTTGTTCTGATCCAATGTTGCTGACCACAATACTTAAGGGTCTGATGTAACAGGATTCATTTGGAGACAGTGGGCTGCCCAAGCATTGGTTCAACTGCAGAGGCTAGGCTCCAAAAGAGCAAACTGCTCCTAAAAGAGGGCACAATCCTGCAAGCCAGTGCTGCAGGACTGATCTCATGCAGGCACAGAATAGAAATGATTTCCCAATCTTCCACAAAGCTCATGACTGCTGGCCCAGGATGATGGCCAGGTGAAGAACCCAATGATTTCTGAGCAGTCTGTACTCCTTTGAGAGCCCAGTCTAGGACAGGTGTAGGGTTTTTTAATTAAAAATGACAAAGTAGTAACAGAGGGAATAAGTAACCAAGGGGAAAGGAAAAGGGTAAACCTTTCTTTGCCCACAATTAAATTGTTTGCAGTGTGGAATGCTTTGAAGCATTGCGCTGACTTGTGCCATGAGGATCCCAGGGAGCAGCAGTACCTGCTGCAGCACTATTCTACTCAGGAGGGTGAGCATATTCTCTTTTCTCCAACAGGCACAGCTGTTCAACAGACAGCTAGAAGAAGCAGGAATTACATTCTCCTTTCCTTTTCTAATGCTTTGGGAACAGTTAATAAGAAGTCTGGGTCAGAGATTATAAATAGTATGAAGCTTTAAGGTAAGCTAACTAATCCAGGAGAGAGCTTGCAACAGAATGAGAGATATGTTTCTTCTATTTTGACAATTAGTACAGTACACATTTTGACTGCTGAACCAAAATTCTCTACGTGTTGCACTGTAATTCAAGCTCTGCCTCTTTTTATCAATGTCATGCACATGTTTTCCCTTCCCCCTGCATCTTGGCTAGCAGGAAGGTGCAGCTTTGGCACTCTGCATATCCCAGAGAACTGTTAAATGGGAAAGAGAATTATATAATGTAAAAAAATAAGCCACTGATACTTAAGTCTTAAATCAATATTAGAACAGGAAGCTTTAGTGTGGTATATAGGTCAGGGAAGTATTTGAAGTACAAACACTGGGCTATTTGATTGAAGCAAAGGGCTGGCTCAGAGCTCTACAGCTCTGAGGAAAGCAGCATCCAGCTGCTCTGAGCAGACAGGCAGTCCCATAGGTAACACCTCAGAGGCTATTTTACTCTCCAAGACTATGGTAGGGTAGAACAGGTCTGGTTTTATGCCGAGCTGGGCTTTCAACTGCACTCAGTGAAGAGAGGAACATCACTGCTGCTCTGTTACAAAGCAACGCACAGAGTTCGACTCAAGAACATGTTCTCAGCAGTTCTTAAGAAGACTTACCAAGCTGGGAAGCCAAGATGCAGATTCATAAAAGGAACCTAAAATTGGAATTGCAAGATCTGCAGTGTGTATTTACAACTCTGGTTGTAATTCTGAAAAAAAAAAGACCTAAAACTAAGCAAGAAAAACCCCAAGCAGCCAACAAACCAAAATTCCTAGAGAGCCACAAAACTTAAAAACAAGAGTGAAACTATGCAATCCATGGTACTTCTATGGAATATTTGGTAGGACCATGGCAAGTACACACTGCAGCACCTTATACTGTTGAGCATTTGAGCTCCCTAGCAAATTGCAGCCTATTCTGAAGGATGTTGAAATCAAGAGAGTCATTTATAAGACTGAATAGGTTGAGTCATGTCTTATGTGAGCAGTGCAACTGCCTAATACCATTCATGAAGTCACTGAAAATCCCTAGGTACTCAGCCGTTTGAAAAAACGGAGCCAACAGGCCTCAAACAGCAAAAGGCATGCTTTAAAAGAACAGGCTAGTGAAGCACAAATACTGGAGGTAGACTGTGACCTGACAGAAGCCGCATTAGGCTGACACTGGAGAACTGCACTGTCTCTCATCATCTCAAGTGAACCTGGACATTCAGGACCTCCTCCACCCACCCCACCATTCCATCCATAAATTAATATATTAAATGAAATACTCTAAAAGCTGCATGGAAAGCAGGTTTCTCTTTTCTCAGTGATTTAGAAAGGCTGGTTACAATGGCTAGCTTATAGGGCACACATGCATTAATATTTCTGTATGTATACACCACCTTTTTCGGAGTGATACATACCTTATCCTCATTAACACTGAGGAGTTAGTGCATATCGCTGGCTGTTAGCTGGTTAAATAGCTGCATACCCATGAAAATATGAAGCAGCATAGCAAGCAAAAAGCTCAGTTCTTCATTAGATGTAATGAATTACATCTGAGAACTAATCACAAGGAAAGCGAGTAAAATGGAAACAATACTTGGAACACCCGGATTATTTTGTCAGCATGTCATATATTTACAAGTGCCTTCTGACCCCTCTGAAGTGTTTATGCCATCTGCCACACGGGGACTTCCTTTGGTGCCTTTTATTTAAAGAGTTGTACAGCTCTACAGCACAAGGTTTAAGAATTTTGACAGACCCATCCCTGTATAACACTAGTGTGCAAGTTCCTGCATGATTATCTGAAGAAATTCCACGCAGCACAGCCTGCTCTTGCCTGGGAAGACAAAACAAAATGGGAACAATTACAAAACCAGCTCTGTCCTCAGTACTCTTCCCAGGGACAATAATCGCATATTCCCAAAGTGATTTTGCTTCCAGGTATACTTTGCGTTGCTCTTGGCTGCACTGATTGAATACTAGGATAGAATAAGACATTGAAATGGATGGAACAAGACATGGAAAATAGTAGGACGGAAATGATAAAGAGTTATATATGCAAGCAAATAACAATCATGCTACATCTCAATCCCCTGAACACATACAGTGCTTCCTATTTAGAACCTCTGATTTGCATTTAGGGCCAGGCATTCAGACATCCACTGAAAATACAATCTTTCTGGACAGTTTCCAGTGGGAACAAAAAACAGAAGAGGAGAAAGCGTGGAAAACACGGAAGCTAAAAGTCAAAGCCAGAGCAGTTTCACATAAGAAATTAATCTAAGTTAAACTGCTACAGCAGTCTGTAGGACTAACGTGCAAGTGTTTGAAGCATACTAGAGAACCTCAAGTGAGAAAAGGCATGCGAATAAAATATGACTCAAAATAATTCATGCTGAAGTGACAGGATTTTAATGTGCAACTTCAGCCCTGTGAACATGAAGCAGGAAGCACCTCAGGCATTTAGGGGCCCAATGACAGGAGTTACAAGTGTATTCAGTGAAATGCTTGACGAAACATTATGTTAGACAGAACACTTGAGGAAAACAAACAAACAAACAACCCCCCCAAAAACCCCACCAACTTAACAGCAACAAAGACCCAAACAAGAAAAAACCCCAAAACAAACCAATAACCCAAACAAAACCCAGAAAGACCACCCATCTAGACATGGTCTTCATCAACAATTACAAGTATCAGTTTGAGAACACCTGGAGTGGCAGCATCAAGCCACCTTCCTTAGATACCTCTAAGTTCCAAATCGCTGCGAAGTCAGTAAAGGCACACTGCAGTACTGCTGACAGGACTTCACAGAAACACAACAGAAAATGGAAAAATGGAAATATGTGAATGTGCACACATGAACTTCAAGCAAGGCTGGTCCAGGACTAACTTGGGAACATGGAGAGCTGACATACTTGGAAGAGAGATGCGTATCTGGATAAAAGCTCCAAAATAGTTCCCCAATCATTCAGGAAGAAAGCAAGACCGGTATAACAATCACATGCAGTGCTGTTCACAAAGAAAACAGGAAATATAGTCCACTAGGGAGAAATCTAGAAGGCTAAGAAAACAGACAGCCTGTTGTGAATGCAAGCAAGAAATCAAAAGAGATGAGAAAGTGATTCACAACTCCCCCACAACAGCTCTTACAAAGCAAAGTCCAGCAAACCAGCTAAGAAGCAAGCAAGCGACACTGTATGTTTAATTTAATCCTTTAAAGTCCTCTTTGTTTTATTGCTCATTCTACACCCAAACGGTACAGGGAGGGTTCTTTAATGTCTAGTTAAAAGAAAAAATAAAGTTAGCAGTAAGGAAAGATCACATACATGTAAATTACAGTGGCATTGTCATAGTAAAGCAGCACAGAAGCTAAAGCAAACAATTAGATCTTTCATGCTGGTTTAGTGCTTGAATGAACACAACTGAACTGTACTGAGAGTTTGGATACTGATTTATGCAAGAACAACATGACAGAGGCATGTGCAGGAGGGGGCATGCATAGTGACACAGTGCTCTGCTCAATTTTCTGAATCACTTGCATGCAGACAGACCTTGACTTCAAGTGACACAGCTACGCCTGTCCCAGCAGACAGGCAGCAAGATAAGAGCTCATGGAAATCCGTGAGCAGGAAACTAATGCTGGCTGCCTTCTGGCATTTTTTGAATATCTGAGTCAGAAAACTTTTTTTAAAGTAGCTTTGGGCATAATCTTTGAAACACAGATTTTTTTTTTTTTTTTTTCTGGGCACAGGATGAAAGCAATCATCACTGAATGCACCATAAAGCAAAAGGAATGAGAAGGAAAGGAGGATACTGAACATAGTACAGAGACTGGGAACACACAGAGTTAAAAACTAAGTGAAAACAGACTATGGTGGTAATGTGTCATGGGACAAAAAACCCCAAGAAAATAAGGAAAGAAATCTTTACTAGTCACACACAGGGTCAGAATCAATGCTAGGGAGAAATATCAAGTTCTCTTTGCTACTGTGCTTAACAGGAGAAATGAGATCCCACAAACCAAGCTTGAGAATACATAATTAGAACTATGAAATTAGAGGAATTGTTCCAACACTAGATAAATAGAGCAGCCTCATCTGCAGCAGCATGCTCTTCTCTGGTGAGGCTATTAAACACTGAGATGTTTGTGAAGAGACTATCGAGTGATTCTGAAGCCCCAATGAGATTAATGCATCTGTGCACAAGTGTCACCAGCTAACCGCTTGAATTAGCTGCCATACAAACAGTAGATCTGCAGGAAGGTTAGTGTGGTGGTTCAGCCCCCAGCAGCAGCTGAGCACCACACACCACTTGCTCACTGCAGGAGGAGAAATAGGTAGAGCCTCCATGGGTTGGGATAAGGACAGTTTACTGACAAAAGCACCATGAAAGGAGAACAGTAACTGCCCTAGGAAAATTTCAGTCACACCCAGTGATAACACAGAGTACCAACCTGACAACACCACAAAATACTGTATGATGGGAGGACCACTCCAGCCACACTCACACTGCCCTGAAGGCACCCAGGAG
The DNA here is from genome assembly GCA_020800305.1 of Porphyrio hochstetteri. NCBI lineage: Eukaryota > Metazoa > Chordata > Aves > Gruiformes > Rallidae > Porphyrio > Porphyrio hochstetteri. The sequence goes on along the minus strand of CM036910.1, from coordinate 13,755,884 downwards.
CACCCTTCCCAGGCCAGCCCCTCTTATGAGGGCGAGATGTCAGGTGGTGTGGAAACAGCCCAGGCTAACTCAGCTCACCTGTGCTGAGTGCTTGGGGAAGTTAACTCTGGCTTGGCTGGATCCAGGACAGTTAGGAAAGAAGAGGGTTGTGTGAAAGCAGGTGAAAAAGTAAGGTGTCCATTTGACTGTAGACTGGATGCATCAGTCTCATGGGAAGGCACAGACTGCTACCTAAGAGAAGTAACCCAGGGTCTTGCCAATGAAGGTTTCAGCAGATGTGCCTTCGTATTTTTAAGCTTTCTGAAGACTTCCCTCACAACTAAGGCAAGACACTGGAAATCCTCTAGACCTAGTTTCTTCCTGGCCAGGACAAATTCTATTACCTATTCAGTTTGCAACATGCTAGTGGAAATAATTTCTTGTAGGATTCTGTGGTGGTGTCTTGACAGAGCAGGTACAATGATGCAATTTCTGAGGAAAATACCTACCTTTTAGCAGAGATGAGCAACTAGAGAACAATATCCAGTCAGAACACTGACCATCTTACATTGTTTTTATTTTCCTCATTATTTCTAAATGTCCTTCCATTTTAGGACCTTTACAGCTTCTGCTCTAAGGAAGGAGAACACATACAGCTTCCTCTTTATATGAGCCTTGCATTACTACCCACCTTTGATCCCCTTCCTCTCTCTACTTCTGCTATTATACTGTCACAGATTTTGCCAGAGGAGGCATTTAAGCAGATCTCCAGCATAATGCAGGCACTACCTTTCACCCAGCTACCCCTGCTGAAACCCACATACTTCAGTGAAATTAAAGCAAGAGATTAGGTTGAACGCTGCAGGAGACCCTGCAGCACAAGCTGTACCCAGGGACACTGTACTGGCAGAAACCTGTGAAAATACACGCAGATGATACCATCAGGAAACAACAGCCTCCACTGTAGAGAAAACATAGTGAACCTTACCAATCTGGCATTAAAAATACCAACCAAAAAAACCCTTCTTTCCAACCCAGAACCTGATAGTAGAATATGAAACATGTAAAGAATGACTGACCAAATAAAGAAGCTGCTTTTCCCCTCAGACGTCTGTATTATCTCTTAGCAATGAAATACTTTCTTCAGCCTTGACTGACTACCAGTGTTTAGGAGATAACAGAATACAGACAAAACCCACCACAGAACAATGTGAATAACAGAAAAATCTCTCCCTTACAGTAGAAAGCAGATTTTATCAGAAATGCTGTTTCACACAGCTGAAGGCTGATATAAATTCAGCCTCAACATATGATTGATGTGTATCTACTTATAAGTTTCAGGAGCAAAGTCGAACAGTGTATAAGCCAAGCCACAATGAGTCTTTACAGGTACTTGTTTTACTATCCTTTTAAGGCAAGAGTGAATTCAGAGTTTAATTCTCTCACCAGTGAGCTGCACCATGCTTTCACAGGCAGAGGTTGAATTACAACAGCAGGAATGATGCTTTCTGAAAGCACTTGTCAGCAGAAGTCCATACAGAATTCTGTGTATTAATAAATTCTAACTTACACCAACAAGCAGTGCACACTGCACCCAGAGGATCAGCAGCTTCTCCCTTGTTCTACCTCATATGAAAAAACACAGGGAACAGGTTAGCAGCTCAGAAGGTTCTGCCACAGGGATGTGCCTTAGGGGACAGTCATGACAACTTCCACCTTAATCAAGCCAACAGTAATTAGATGTTCACCTGTTTAACAGTTAGTGCCTTGCAAGTCATGAGTTACAGACTACACAAATTCATTTTCATTAGCTTGCTCTTCAGCTTTTATTGCAGTCTCTCAACCTTGGTCCCTCTGAAAGCACATATAAAAATCCTCCAAACATTTTTTACTAGTTCTCAGTTTATGGAGCAACACACACATTAAAAAACCCCAACATCACAAGTAATGACCTTGTTGGTCTGTACCACAGATAAGAAGCCTGAAGGTCCTCAAACAGCATAACACCATCAGCAAGCACAGGAACTGACACTGACAGATCCATGGGCTTTCACAAGGCTACCCACTCACTCATGTTGCACCACAGAAGCTTTAGTCTCCAGGCTTGGCAGCTGGTACTTAAGTTACAGATACTGCAGTTGCCAAGTGGTTTGAGAAAGTTCAAAAGAGAGGGATTATCAAAGCATTTCCCACCCTCCCCTTTTTCATTCCTGATTTCTAGGGATGTGCCAGCTGCTAATTAGTGTAAGGCAGAGACAGCCTGTAGCTGGCTCTAATTTACCACAGCTTTACCTGGGCAGCCTCCCCAGTCAGACTATAAAAACTCTGCAAACTTAAGCTTGGGCTTCAGTTCTAACCTTAAAAACTCAGATCCTTGCCTCTGAGTAGAGTAGAAGGACAGCTTGTTATGGAAAAGATTACTGTCAACAATAAAATATAGTTTAGATGAATGTTCAAGTCCCCACTTGTTTACCTACATATGCCAAATCTCCCATGTCCTTGAGGGAAAGGGCTGCATCCTTGGTGAAATACCATCTCCTCTGCCAGTCACAACACTAGCAAATCAGGGATAGAAGTTTTCCAAAGCAAAAAAGTCAGATTTGTCCATGTGGACAATCTTGTCCTAACAGGCTGATGCTTCTGTTATCTGAACTTGCTTACACATATACTTTATTTTGCTTGCCCTGCTCCTTTCCCTCATAGATCCTGAGCACTATAGTTCCAAGCTCATTGTCAGAAGTCTTGCTCTGTGACAGCAGAGAAGGGAAGAAATGGCACATGAGAGAAACTACAGCGTGTCTAATTTTAACTTGCCTCTATTATCTGACAGAATAACTTCAAAGGCAGCAATGCACTCAGTCTGCTCCCATTAAAATCCATGACAGTTTCTCCATCAGCTTCAACAGGGGAACCTTATATTAGGAAAAGCATACACCATTGAATTAAAACAAAATACACCTAAGAGAAAGAGTTGCAGCAAAGGGTGTGTTTTCAATAGCACCACAGGTATATATAGTGACTTAATCCTCATCCTATTCAGCAGGACTGCAGAAACCCCAAAAGAATAGCTCATCAGCAATGGAGAGAACAAAGAAAAAAAAAAGGTAAAAGACAAGGAGGGAAACTGATTATTTATTGCAGTCAATACTCACTGTGCAACTGTGGCCCAGCTGCCTTTCCCTTCCAAGAACAAAAGCACAGCTATATAGGTAATGCTTCCTTTTTTTAACAGCTAAGTACCTCTTCCTGTGCCCACACACAGTCCAATGCTTAGAAAGCAGCTATCACACCCATGTGTGAGGAAGGAATGAAACTTAAAAACACTTCCTGCTGCACACACTTGTATCCCATCTCATATAAGCTGGGAGCCATCATGTGACTGCATCCTGTGAAGAATCTCAAAGGCCCCCACTGTCAGCCACTGAGGCATAACTAAAAAGAGAAGCACAGCACTTGTGAAGTTTTGAATGAGTGTGATCACTATTGTGACAAACAATATGACTTTTACTGCTAAACAGCTTTCCAGCCATAAGACCTGTGCCTTAAAAATGGGAGAAAGTTGAATGTGGACCCCAAATTATTCAGACAATGCTAGGACAGGTGGGACGTGAACTACAATCAACACAACACTTCAAAACGTGAATACAAAACTAAGGTTTGCTACTGTCAGACACTAAGGCACCTTTGTGAACTCACATGTACAACTCATCTTTCCTATATTAAGAATGCTGCTAAATTGGCCTTTAAAATGGGTTTGTGCTGCAGAGAGAACACAAGCCGCTATTTTTAACACTATGAAAGCCAGTAAGAATGTAAAGATTTTTTAATAAAACAAGTTTAAATGATTTAAATAGCACTTCAATGAGAATCAACACCTCTACTATTTCACTCTCCGTTCCTCTCGCGCTCCGAGTAATGCCAGTTGCTTCCCAGTCACGGTAGTGTTGCGACCAAGGCCATCTACTGGTGGGTGGGGTGTGCAAACTAAGGGGCTTCTTGGGGACAGTTAACTGCTGAGGCCTACGCACAGGCACTGCAACTGTGCCAAGCAGTTGTTTACATTTCAGCAGTGTCAGTAATTAGTAAACATGACCACAGTTTTGGAAGAAATCATAAATAAATAAGGGCTTCCCAAACTCCACAGGAACCCAAAGAAGCATGATTTCATCCAGGGGGGAAGAATATGGTACTTTGAATCTCCATCTGCAGTTCAGGCATAGTCCAGACACTTTATGACCTCACTGTTGCGTGCATTGTGTCACCATTGATAACAGAGATGAGTTTTACCCTAAGAATCATTACCAAACCTGGTGACATTGTTTTCAAGAATGCTGGGGTCTGAGTGAAGTTTGCATGCTAAAACTGCAAATACCTTAGACCATTATGTATGAGGGTCTACAGGCTGTACACCACAATCACAACTGCACTTGTGCCCCTGACCCACAGCAATAGAAATGGAGGTCAGGCAAGGAGATGGAAGGGAAATAATGAAGCACACCCAAACCCTTATCCACTGGATCAAGTCTGAGAGAAATCAGCAAGTGAATCTGGGTCTGCTAGCATGCGCTAGTGTTACCTGTTCACCATCAATACTCCTAAATCACAAAGATACTTCTAATAAAACACTTCCTTTAGCTCCATTTTAAAAATTTGATAACACTTAAATTAGTGTTATAATTTTTAGAGTAAGGTGCCTGAAGGGCAGCACTAGAAAACCCTGAATTACAAGACAACGTTCTGCACCTTTCCCTCTAAGTCTTAGGCCAAGACAAAGCAAACTTTACCCTTGTCCTTTTTGCAGTAAGAATTTGGGACAGCCTTTATAGTATATATAAATGTATTCACTAGGAGCTAGTTTGAAAATACTAAACACATTTCCTTTCTTAGATAACAGGAGCCTTGGATAGATGTATTTGGCAGGCAATGTAGAAACTGTTATGTATCTGTATTGCCTAACAAGTGACTCAGAAAGAAAAATATTGGTAATGAGAAAATGGGGAGGCCATAAGACAACAAGCATTCTTCACTGATATTCACTTCAGCCTGATTAATTCCTATGAAGATCAGATTCATGACAGAGAATTTATGGATGGCAGGTAAAAAGGAGGGAAAGCTTCCCGTAAACTTCAGTGCCATCTTCTTGAAGATGTACATTTACCCATTCCTTTCAAGTTGGGTTTTGGGTGAGGCAGTAGCAGTGGCTTTTTCTGAAGCCAATATTAGACTGCAAATCCAGTTTAATGATACCAGTTTTATTCACTGTGGAAGCAAACCAGTTTCTCATAGAGTAAGCTTAGTAATTTATGTGCCTTTGCAATTTCTGTTTGGTGGAATAAGGCCATTGGTAGTTCTGCGTCTGATGCAGGTTTGCAGTCTCCAGGATAATTTTAAAAAATAGAGAGGAAACCCTCCCAAATATCCACCAACTACCCCTGTTCCAGAACCCCTAAGACAAGCAAACCTTCAAAAGTTTAAATAATGCATGTAAATTTCCAATGTTTTTTTTTTCCCCCTGGCAAACCTGTGTTATCATCTATTTGGTGCATGTTCATATTTGGTCATTTTATAGTAAACAAACCAAATTCATTCTCTATTAGTCATACAGAACGGTCTACTCTGCCTTTGCTTCCACAAATGCATCACTCACTAGTCAAGGGGCAATGCTTCATCAGCCATGACAGATACTCCCATTCTGATACATCCAACCAACCAGAAAGATACTAATAAAGTAACCCAAGTTCAAAATTAAGATATACTAGCACTTCTGATAGACTTCTTACTTCAATGTGAAAGCAGATACTCCTGAATATAAAGACACCTTCACTGGCTTTTGTCGTCTTTTCCTCTGTAATGACTTCTCATCTAAGTGCACCTGCACACTTCACTAGCGTTCTGCTTGCTGCTCCTACTACTGTGTTAAATGTGGCTGATTGCAGCTTCTTGCAGCACATCATTCAGTGGCCAAACTGGATGTGTTACTGCTCAGCATCACTCAGCAAATGGTCTGGAGAAGAAAAAACATTTTTCACTTTGCCTCAAACTTTTCTGGACTGACTGCATACAAAATAGCTGTAATACCCAATTTGAAATATGGAATTCTGTTTGTCCTGCAAAGACAAGGCGCTCTGCCATCACTGAACTCTGTACAGAGGATTATAAGGCCAGGCTTCTGCTGCTAAGGCAGAGGAAAACACCATCATTATTTTGTCAGGATTTGACAGAAAAACTCGTTGGTAAGTTTTAAACATTCTTCTCATTAAATCACTGCATCAAAAGAGTTGGACTACGAAAAATTCAATTTATTCTTTTCAATCACAACTACAGTGAAACACAGTAATTAAACTTATTTTATACTTTCAAAACACAGCAGGAATCTCTCCAACATGCCTGGGTAGACAGTTAGTATGTAAAAATGTCAAGCTACTTCTATCAGGGACCTCATGTTCCAGAAACAGTTAATCTGGGAATTGGGACAATTTTAAGTTGCAATATCTAATTTTAATGATTATTCTCATTTCTTCAACAGGCCTTGAAACTTAATTTAGGTTCACTGTCAATTCCTCTTTTAAATTCGTGTTTTCAACTGATTTTTCCTTTGTAAACCTCTAAACTTGGAACTGCCTGAATGTTAATGAATTGAATGTTATTTTTGTTTTAAAAAAATAAATGTATCTTTGGCCCATACTGATAATGTCTCTCAGGTTCTTAGAATCATAGAATTGTCTTGGTTGGAAGGAACACTTTTGATCATCAAGTCCAATCATCATCTCTCTAATCTCAAATATATTCAAAAAGCAGGATTACCTCAAAATGAGCTGCTGAAGCTAAACAATTTAAGAAGTCCATCTACCTCTAGTTCATCTCAATTATTATTAACACATATATTGTACAGTCCCTAGGAAAAAAAAAAAAAAGAAACATATGAGAATAACTCAGAAGGGCCACCAGCCATAAGAGTGTCGTTTATCTTCAAGTGGTTCCATTTCTTCTCAGAGTGTAAGACGTAGACACACCTGCAATACCAGCCTGTGTGAATCCATGCTGTGTAAACGCCTTGGATGAGCATTAAACAAACTTGTACAAGCCTGCTCCAGGGAAAAGGCTTTATTGTTATGCTGCAGCACAGTGTGAGTTTCAGAAACAATTTCGGGAAATCAAACATACAAAATTCATCCCTCTTCTGGAGGTGAAGGCAGGAAGGGAAAAGAGACCAAAAAAAGACTGGTATTTGTTACATCAGTACATTGTAAATTTGTAAAAAGATTGTAGAAGGTATTTATTCTAATAGCCTTGGATGTTCAATCCTTGTAATTGTCCAGTCTGGTTTTGCTCCTTCTGTAAATTCCCTTTGGAACCTGGAAAAGGAAAGACAGTAAGTGAAGAGCTTTCAAAATTACATAATCCTGAAGGGGCTACTAACACCAACAAGAAATAATGAAGAAATATTTTACTTCACAGTTATCCCTGGAAATGCTCCACAGACTGATGCTTATGCCCCAAATTGGAAGATCCAAACTAATCCTGTAGTATGAAACAAAGTGCACTGACTTCAGAGCATTTTGGTTCAGATCCCACAGGCAGGACCGAGCAGCAACAGCAGAGATCCTGGTACCAAGGAAGCACTGAGTTTTCATAGCAGTAGCTATGCATGCAGCTTCGTGGCAGATCTTCATCTCTAAATATAAAGTGCTTCATTTCACGAGACGGTAGCTGCATTATAAAGGGAAATCACATGCATTCTACCTGAAAATTTTCATTTTTACTGAACTACAGCTTACAAAATACCTTCAGAAACACATTAGAGATCAAGCTAACAGTAGCACTGAATCTCCCTGAAACAAAATTATGTAGCTGTTGACAAGAAAATGAAAACATCAATCCCTATTTTCAAAGAATCTTCACCTTCCTTCTGTAGTTATTGACACATTCTGTAGTTATTGACTCCCTGAGCACGCCAGTTTTGACTGTTTGCCATTTAGATGTCTGAGCTTCAAGACGAATGTTTGTGCTCCTCAGTAACCTGTGTATTGTGGAAAGGAGCAATATAACCTCATTGCTTTGCAATTACATGCAAATCACTCCTGGAAACTGTCTTCTCCAGACACCTAAATACTTAACACGAGGCTTCAAAGGCCTATAGCATCTTTGCTCATTTGATCTAAACAGGTTAGCACTAAAAATAGCAGAAGGAATGCATACTTGCAAAAAATCTCTGTTGGGGATTAGGAACACATATTTAGAGCTTTCAGGGGAAGCCTTTGAGGTTAATGGAGCTTTGGAAGCCTGCAACTCTATAAAACATGCTGAATTCAGCTAAGGGATGGATCCAGAAAAATTCAACCAGGCAAAAAGCACTGCTGTCCTTTGTTTCAGAGCTCCCGATCATCTAGACCCCCCCAGTCTCTCCATTTCAAACGTGGGTGTAAAATCGTTGATTACACTGCATTTCTCTCACAAAAATCCACACTTTTCCAACTTCTGAGAATGATATTTTCAGTACATTTTGCCAACCATGCAGATATTTCTGCACTGCTCTGAGGTCAGTACACTAATACAGACGTTACTGACAAGTTTTTCTATGAAAATCCATCTACCTAATGTGTGTTTTGTAGGTTTGGATCTGAGTGCTATTGAATTATCTGAACACCAGGTGATGCTTGCATTGTTCTGCCTCTGCAGAAAACATTTGGCTGAAAAAAAATCCTCTTTCATGAGCTACGTTTTCAGCTAACTGCTGACTTTCGTGTAGGTAGTGACAAGTCAACAGCACCACACTTGACTGCTTGGCTTGATTGCACTGCTGTAAGCTGTGCTACAAGAAATGGGAACCAAGGACTGATACTGGTGTATTTCCTGAAAGCTGCAGGAGCAGCATAAAAGGATCAGAAACCTCATTCAATGCTCCAGCTATTGCTCTTCCAGACAGAGTTTCCATTAATCTCAACTCAGAAGCAAGGTAACGACTTTAAAAGATATTTAGAAAATTTGGCCCTAGAATCAAAACCAGAAAGCTGGATGAGAACTTAAATTAGGATCAAAGTAAATAAAAACATTCTAAGTTCTGCACCAGCATGGTGTGACTGCTTTTTCAGCTCTATTCCATGTACCTTGCAAGAGCTAGGGTGGGGGGCGCGGGGCAGGGAAGGACACAGACAACAACATTGCACACAACAGGGAGAGGGAGAAGACAAGTAAACTTACTCATAGTTTGCTGTTAAAAGATGTCTTTTTTCTTTTGTGCTTTCATCTCCAAACACAATCTGGAAGACTTTGGTTTCACCTGGTACTTCGTCAGGTAGGTTAGCACCATTCAGATACCAGAAGCGCATCAGGATACTAACAAACTTCCTTCCTGTTGGAAACAAATCAAAGCACAAGGTAGACCTTGTTTTTCTCATAGGTGAAATACTCCTATTTGCTATCCAGCATATGTTCTAGTGAAACCCTGGCAAGGTAGCTGATTTCAGCCGTAAAGAATACGATAGAATCATGAACAATAAAGCTATTTAAAGCCATATTCACACTGTTTAGCAACATTAAAAGTACTTTCTGTAGAAAGGTATGCATTTTACCATCACTGTTGCATGATATCATACAGAATTAAATCATATGAAGAAAAGCTGGTTATCACAAGGTCCAAAACCAGCTACTGATACTACTGAAGTATGTAGAGTAGCTGAAACTCAGGAGAAAATAAAGAGGAGAAAAAAAATTCCTATCCCCTCCAACATGAAGAAAACCTCACCATGTCTGATAATTTGAAATGCTCATTGGAAGACTCACAGTTAGATTATAAACCATCTAAACCGTGTCTGATACTGAACTCAGCACACATTGCTAATATTTAACCAAAGTAAAACTTGTTTGAGCTTATCACTAGCTTATGAAAATAATATTCAGAAAGTCCTAGAACAAAGTATATTCCATGAAAGCAGAATAGGTGTGAAGACAACACAATTTATTTCATTATCCAGCCTTTGCTATGCTCCTTTGAAGGTATGTTTTCAATGCTGAAGCAACAGCTTTCTGCATATAAAGAATAATTGGTTTTGAGCAATTTGAGATTGCTAAGGACTAATAATGTAAAAATCTGAAGTTACAAAAGAAGATAAATGAGCAAGACCTAAGCAGAAGTTAAAAATACTACCACAGCTTCTTAACAATGATCTTTCAGGTTCCGGTTTAAAATGAAATCTGGGAATGTGTATATAGATGAACTGTAAACAGAAAAACAAGGAATGAGAAACATTACTCAAAACCACACCTGTAAGGAGAACGACTGCTTAGTAGAAAATCCAGGAAATAAGCCTGCCCATTGCTGAAATGTTTTAGAATTCTAAACATACCATCATCATCATAGTAAATGCGAACATCTCCTTCTGTTGTGTACATGATTGCATCAATGTCAGCTGCTAAAGCATCCCTGTGGCTGTCAGGGAGCAAAGATATCTTTTCCTTCAGCACCTGAAGTACCTAAATTCAGAAAAACTGTCAGCCTTTCATTAGGAAATTGAAGTAACTATCTTTTCTATTGTAGTTAATCAAATGAGTTGTATCACCAAAACATTTGTGTAACATACAATAGCCGAAGTGAAAAAGCACTGAGAGGTTTGGGCACTCCCAAACCCTAATTCAACAGTATTAAAGAAGACCCATTTAGTTAAACTCAACAAAACAAAGTTGCAAAGCAAGGCATGTAGAGCTCAGAAAATATCAGTTAAGCTTGTTAAGTTACTTACACTCTGCCTTCTCACTGGGTATTTCCTGCTACATGTGCATTTCTTAGCTTTTCATTCAATTATTTCTTTGCTATCTTTCACAAATTTATATTTGAAAACCAGTTCCACTGCCACTAAGTTTATCTTTGCTGGTTTGTGATCTACATTTCCATTAGAAATTTTATACACAAAGGACTGAAAAATCTTTGCTCTGGGGGTTAAGTTCCACACTGCATTCACATCCGCAGTATCTGAGTGTCCTGAAACCTGCACAGCTATGTTAAGGAGAAAAAGGGAGTGGCACACATCCTGAACAAAGGCATCACCTCAAAAACCATGAGAAAGACATGTCACAAAGAAGGATGAAACTGAACAGCGCTTATTTTTAACTCACTCAATTTTTAGCCTAACTTGGATTGCCAATTTTTAGTAACAAAAAACAGAGGTCACATGGAAGCAAAAGGCGATCTACACCAGAACACGTATGTTTCTAGTACTTTTTGCAGGTATAAAATTCACTGGCCAAAGCAACAACAAAATAGCCTGGCATCACAGCCTCATCCACTACATGCTCTGGTTACATGAGGTCTCTGGATCCACATTAACCCGACCAACTGGAGAATTTAAGATGAGCAGAGGAAGAGGAGATACTCTTTCAAAACTATAAGAAAAAACTCATATTTTTACTGCTATCTCTGCTCAGAGACAGGAGGCAAGATTGTCCAGTGGGGATGCACTAGAACAGCACCAAAATTTTTGCTGCAAAGACATGGGTGGCAATAGGGCAGGCCAAGCTGACATCCAGTAACAAGGCAGACATAGACCTGAAGTATCTCCTCCACTTGACTCTGAAGCATCTGCTACCTCCGTCCCCTGGGAAGGCCAAGACAACTTCAGCAATTAAAACCAGGTAATAACAAGGAACACACAGCACTGATGTTTAACTAGCCAGGTCAGCCATATCCATGGGACCACGACATAAGACTGAGGCCTTCCAGCCAAGACTAGTAATTGGCTTTATGGTCTACTTGGGGTGGGAATGTATTAGTGCAGCAGGGGTCAGCACAAACTGCTTCCTTTCCTCATCTGAATTCTGATGCACAGACCAAAAGTGTCAGCTATCTGTCAACACCAACAGAGGTATGCAATTCCACCTGCCATCCAAAACCCACCACCTTTCAATCCTATCTGATACACCAGCAATCTTTTTTGTAATTGGTCCTTATGTGCAACAACAAGTATATATATGTATATATTTGTATATATATATGTATTTGCATTTGTATATATGTGTATTTTGTATTTAAATATATATATTTAATACAGTAACTTTGTTTCGTGCCTTAATATTAAACGTAAAAATGCTGCAGGGCAAACAATTTCCTTCTTCTGCATTACACTGTTTTTCCCAAATTAAACCAAACTGACAGAATTTGTAGATAACAACAGACTGAATGGAATATCAATTGCTAGAATAAAAAATTAAAATTTACCTCTGCTGATACAAGTTCATCCAGCAGGTCAAGTTTACGCTGAGATAGCAGCTTTGAAACAACAGAAAAAGCCTTCAAAAAAAAGAAGAAGAAGAATACATGGACAAATAACACTAGGTTGGCTTGTTTTTCAGGCAATCTATCATTATGTGACAAGCTACCCAATTATTCCATGATAGAAGATTTCAGTGTTTGCAGAGTCTATCACCATTGAAATGGAGGCCCTCCAGCATCAAAGAGCTATTTCATGAACTGACAAAAACCATAAGGTTTCTTTTCAGTCTCTTGTTTTTTAAAGCATTAAACTTTTTGATAACAAGGAAGTAAATACATAGCTTACTAAAAAAACCACCCCAAACCATTACAGTAATTTATGTAAGCTGGTTTTACTCTATTTTTAATAATTCAAACAGACTCTGTCTTTTTCTCTGTAAGTATTTCATTCCCCCGCCATTTTTCTCAGCTCATCTCCCACTTCTAGTCAGAACGAAACCTCTGGTTTATAGACTTTCTTTATTAATCTAATTTAGCTTCTAAACTTCAGGAAACTCAACTCCCCTTCTTCCCTCAGTTTTGCAGGTATATTTACATACAGCAGTGCCTCTACATATTCAAGTAGAGCTGACAGAGTGTTTAGGACTCTACAGCACGTCAAAACAAGGAAACCCAGGGCAAGGCAAACTAGCTGGTTCTACAGGGATGGCAACTAACTCAGTGTGTGGTTATTTTGTCTCTTGAATTGATCTTAAGCACTTTAATATCCTGCTCCTTACTGCTGGCTGTGTTGTTTTGTTGTTTCTTTTTAAAATTACAGTTTCACAGCAGGTAACTGTAATTTTTACATGGTTGGCTTAGTCACTACCTCTGATAGCGTGGATTGACAGAGTTTACTGGGTTTACAGAGTTGGTGAAACAAATACACAGGCCAGCTCTAAACCTGCCTGTGCTTTGCCACCTTAGGCAAACCAGCTAAGAGGCGACACATTGTCCTTTGACGTCCCTAAAACGCCTGGAAGCACCTTTCTTCATGCTACTTTGAGGGGTGGCTACAACCTGACGTTACACCGCGTCACTCCGGAGCGCGGGAAAACAAGAGAAGCCTGGAAGAAAGCGCACCTCCGCCTGCTCTCGCTTCCTCCAGAAACGAGGCACCTGGAGCCAAAACTGGGGATCTCCATCACCCGGGAGAGAGAACACGGGCGCTGCGACGCCCACCCGCGAAAGGAAACCCGAGCACGGGCAGCCCCCCGGGGAGGCTCAGCGGGGCCGCTCTGAGCGGCCGCCGGCGGCCCGGGGCGCGACCACCGCGGCTCAGGCACCTTTCCCCTCAGGCGGGCCCTTCTCCCTCCGCGGGCACCGCGCCGGTGCCTGAGCCCGCCGCTTACCTGCTTGGCGCCCCTGGTGAACTCCTCGATGCTGAACTCCTGGTCGAAGTAGAGGCGGATGAGGAGGTAATAGAAGCGCGTGCGGAGCCAGGCGAGGGGGCTGGTGATCCTCACCACTACCACCCGCCGCTGCGGACTCTCGGCCTCCGGCCCCTGCCCGCCAGTGCTGGCGAACCGCGCGGCTGGCCGGAGCGGGCGGGACGCGACCGGCAACGGGGCCGAGGCGGCGGCAAGCGGCGGAACCCGAACCGCCCCCGGCGCCGCAAGCGCGCGCGCGAGCCAAAGGCAGCGGCCCGGAGCCGCGCGCAGCGCCATGATGGGCGATGCCCCGCCCCTCACCGGCTCGTCCCGGAGCCGCGTCCGCTCCGCGAGAAACAGAGACGGAGCCGCTAGTTCCTTCGGGGCGGGGCGTCCTCCGGGGGCGACGGAGGTCCCGGTGACCGGCGGTTCCGATCGTGCTGGCTCAGAGGAGCGCGCAGTCGCCGCGGGACTCGCCCCCCGGGGCGGGGAGGAGCCCGCTGTCTCCCGGCCTTTGCGTACCGGGGGCACTTGGGGAACGCTTCTGCATGAGCCCTTCTTTCCGGAGGGAGCGGCGGGAGACGGACGCAGGTCAGCGGCGCGGAAGCGGCCATGGAGCGGCGGGAGCAGCCAGTGGTGACGGTGGCGCGGCTGGACGGGGTCACACGGGAGCAGTTCCTGCGGGACATCTACCCTCAGGTACGGCTCTGCTTCTCTCGCCTCGGCCCCGGTCCACCCGAGCGGCCCGGAGTCTCTCCGCAGCCGGGCGGGCAGGGCGGGCCCGGGGCAGGTGCCTGACCTGGTACTTGCGGGGTCCGGTGCTGTGAGCGGGCTGGGACCGCACGGGGCAGAAGGGAAGGCAGGAGCGCTGCAGGGCCGAGGCTGGCAAATCCGGGAGGTGTCGGGATCCAGCAACCGGAGTTCGGGAGCATAGAGCTTCTGCAGGCAGGTCTCTTCGAGCCGCTGAGAAGCTCTGACAGCTGGTCTCTCTCCGAGTTCTTTAGCGGTGGTCAGAAAAATGATGCGATTTCTGCGTTTGTTGCTCTGTCGGTGCAGCTTCGTTTTTTTCCGAGGTCTCAATTCAGAGCAAAAGTCTCCTGGTCATTTTTTGTGCATGCGCTGGGTCTGACCTGTGCTCAGGGAGCCTTAACATAGGTGTAAGGAGCTGATTTTCATGAGAAGACAGAGCCCCACCTTAGCCCACAGCCTGCACCTCAGTCGTGTGGTCTTTTGTCGGTTTCCTGCTGAGCTCTGGCTAGCATGACTACAATTTTTCCTAGGCATGGCTAGATTCCTCAGTAGCCCCAGCATCAAAGTTGAGTGTTAAAATTGTCTTTGTTTCTCTGTATCCTTCCTTACCCTGCCGCAAAAGAGGATATAGTAAATAAATAAACAGTCCCACCATTTACTGTATTTTTTCCCTATGTTCTGCATTCTGATTTGCATTGTTCATTTGTGAACAGCTCAGTTGTGACTTTGTGTAGCAGGTCCTGGTATTTAACTGACATATTTGTGTGTACTTTGTTTGCAAAGCTAATTAACTTTTTTTTCCCCCACTGAATCTGGATGCTATGATCATTTTACCATTTAATTTTTGTTGTTGTTGTTCCTTAGAGACAGCCAGTGGTGCTGAAAGGAATGGAACTGGGCCCTTGCACAACCAAATGGACAGCAGATTACTTGAGCCGAGCAGAAGGATCTAAAGAAGTAAAGATTCATGTTTCTGCAGTGCCACAGATGGATTTCCTCAGTAAGAACTTTGCGTATAGGTACTTCATTCCAAGGCCTCTTGTATTTAAAGCCACCTGCTTGTAACTTTCAGACATACAGTGCATCTGTTTGAAGCTGAGGGTGAG
Organism: Porphyrio hochstetteri; assembly: GCA_020800305.1. Lineage (NCBI taxonomy): Eukaryota > Metazoa > Chordata > Aves > Gruiformes > Rallidae > Porphyrio > Porphyrio hochstetteri. The sequence continues at coordinate 13,740,435 of CM036910.1, read as the reverse complement.
GATATGAAGATACTTTGTGAACACTTTACATTATGTATCAAAGTGCTGTCCTTGATTTCCCTGCTTCTTTTCAATTCACAAATATCTCAGTACCCTGAATAAATACTATGGGGGCCTTAAAGGTGGTGGCATAAAGGACCACTACAAAGATATTTTGACAGAGTGCTCGTAGGAAATTTGAGCCTGGCATTTGCTGGCATCAATAAAAAACCCCAAATGTTACTGTATAGTGCTTGTTTCTGACTTACCATGTGTCTGAACCTCTTGGAATGCTGGCATGTGGCAGAGGGATGTTACTAATTAAAACCAAGCGCCTCCTAAAGTTCTCATGTGCAGCTCTCAGAATGTTCAAACTACTGGATACCACACGTTTCGCCACCTCTTTAATTTTGGTGCCAGTCACATAAACTCTTGATCTCCTCTGAAGCTCCTCTCATGTAGCTGCCAAAAACTTCTTCAGAGTTCATCTTATCCCAGTCATTGTGTTGTTCTTTGAGGGTAAATGACTTTATTTCAGTTGTTGTTGGTTTCCCTTAAGTGGGAACAAGATGTGTTCAGGCTGTGAAACTTTTAAGAAGGCTGGAGCATACGCTCTGATTATGAATGAGCTACAAGTCTCTATGAGCAGAGCCTGTTTTTCAGGAGAAAAAACCTGCTTGCTACACAGTGAACTTTTGAATCTTTGAAATTAGGTTGGACTTGAGTGCCTTTGCCTTATCTCAGTATTTCCCTTTCCCCTCTCTATTTTGTTTTTTATTATAATATCCCTTACTGTGAGTTCACACACAGTTGATCCTGCGTGCTAGTTTTAGCAGGCTTGTAGACAGCCATATGGAGGTGCTCTGATGGTGCTTGATTATAGCACCTGTTAGTACTTTCACCCACTTCATGTGAAATCCGGGAAGCTTTGAGCCATTCCACAGCAAGTCCCTCACTCTAACATGAAGGGAGAATAAGTAGAAACAAAAGAATAGAAACACTAAGGACTTGACATGCAGTTCCATGATTTTAAACTGATGGGTGTGAGTAGTACTGCAGTCCTGCGTGCTCCTACTCTGCCTTTGTGTTGGTTCTGGAACTCATTCAGCCACATTATGATGCTCTGCTCTGCAGGAATCTGAATGTTTTCCTGCAGTTTTAGCTTTGCTGGCAGGTTCACCGTGAGGTCAGATGGGTGGCGGTGCTAGCGCAAGGGAGGAGATGGGATGATAGGGGGCAGAGCTGCGGCAGCACCAGAATGCATCGCTTTAAGCTGTCCACTGTGCTCTCACTTTCTTCAGTAGCAAATGTAAATGGACATGATGTAACAGTTCAACTGAAGTTAGAGGGTGTTTGTTTCTTTGTTTTTCCATTGACCTCAGCAGTGCTGTACTCGGCTCTAATGAACAAAATGTTTAGAGAAAGGGTCTAAGTACTGTGAGGTCACATTCTGCTAGAAGGGATACCAGGATGATGAAAAATTTTGCTTGGGGATAGCTTTCTGGAAATTCTGTTAAACTATTTTAAAAACCCCTCATTTTTACAGCGAGGGTGGTCAAACAGTGGAACAGGTTGCCCAGAGTGGTTATGGAGTCTGCATCCTTAGAGATATGGAAAATTCAACAGGCAGTCTGCTGTGGCTGACCCTGCTCTTGCTGAGGGAGTTGGGCTGGAGGTTCTCCAGAAGTGCCTTCCAGCCTCAGCAATTACAGCCTCTGTTTGGATAGACATTGGAACAACTTACTAAAGCAGAGAGGTTTGTAAGTGTAGGATTTCTATCTCAGTAGAACTCTTCAAACATCCACTGCAAATACTGATTAGTCACCAAGTTTAAAAAGAAAAAAGAAAAAAGGCAAAAAAAGCAGCATATTGCAGCTTCATTTATGCTAGATATGGTGAGAGAGCTTATGATTTTAAACCTGGCATTTAGACCATGAGTTCTTACATTGATTCATTGTATAAATTTAAATATTTATATTTCAGAACGCTGCCTTTTGATGAATTTGTACAAAGAGCAGCTGAAGTCAAACACAAGGAGTACTTTCTTTCTGAGGTAATTCCCTTAGTGCCACAATTTTTTCTGTTGGTTGTTTTGCTGGTATATGGAGGGGAAAATGATTAATTGTAATTTAAAGCCTTACTCCAGTAAAGCATTTGATGTTAGATTTAACTGTTTTGTGTGGCTTGGAGCCAAGGGAAAAAGTGTGGAGAGAAAATAATTTTCCTTGGAAGTTGCTTTTTATGTACAGAGTGTGGTTAACTTGGTGGTCCTGTTTCTGCTAACAAATCTGCTTACATGAGCAAAAATTCCAGCATAAAATTGAGTGAATCAAACCTGGATTTAGAATAGTAACTGTATCATTTGCACATCTTGCAAGAAAATGTTATGAAGATATCTTAGAGTTTGACTACATCTGCTAAACAAAATACAAATACAAAACATAACTTGTGAGTAGCAAATGTGTGGCTATCTTGACATATCAGTGCTCAAACCAGGGACTTTTCAGATGGCTGTGATTAGCAAGCAAACAGTTTTGCATACAGAAAGCTTTCCACCTTCTGTGCTACATAGGGTGCTGTAGGTTTTGAAGCCAACTGAAATAACTTTCTGCATGATGATGCTCTTGTTACAATCTGCAGTTTGCTTTGAATCCATTCAGTAACAGCAGTGCTGAAGCAGTTGACTTCTACTCTCAATTAACATATATTTCCAATTTCTTGAGATGATCAGCCGGGAGTGGTAAAGGCAGTATAACAAAATAGCTGAATTTGTAAATGCCATTTATTTGTACCATATTTTAATTAAGCATTAAATTAACAAGCAAATATAGGGTCTTTGTTTAAGTGCATAATTCTTATTAAAAAACCCCCCACCAAACAGCCCCAAAACGTTTCTCTCTTTGTGTTCTTTTCAGGATGAAAAGTACTATTTGCGATCAGTGGGTGAAGATGCTCGAAAGGTGAGGTACTTGAGATTGCAGTTCTAATATTGAAAAGTTGAAGTTTAGGAATGTTTTAAAAAGCCTAATCTCATCTTCTAGCTGCATAGTACAGGCATACATTTTATTTATGGTTACTTGGCCTGTGAATCTGACTGGATTTAGGTCAGAATATTTTAACCCAATTGTTTAAAATAGTTGCTGTTATACAAGATCACCGAGAAGTTCACTCCTCACCTCCCACCATTTAGCTGTTGTTGTAAACGAGTATCGAAGCGTTTCTGATCTCTCACTCCTTCAGGGTGATTTCTAGAAGTCATGGTTCAAAGCACATCTCTGGCTTTTCTTATTACTGTTGTTGACTGAGTCAACGCTGAGATGGTGACCACCGAAAAGCATTGCTGCACCAGTGCTGAAGTGGGGGTACGTTTCATCTGCTGGGAAACGATAGTGAAGTGCTACCTTATTTTATGTGCGTGTAGGTTTCCCTAAGAGGTATGTTCTTATTCTTTCAGGATGTTGCAGATATGAGAAAGCAGTTTCCTATTTTGGCACAAGATGTTCAGATTCCAGAGTATTTTGAGAAGGAACAGTTTTTCTCTAGCGTCTTCCGCATCAGCTCAGCTGGATTACAGTTATGGACACACTATGATGTAGGTAATACGTGTGCCTAGCACAAAGTGTTGCAGATGGCAGTATAGAGTTAAGATGTTAAAGTACAGAGCTCTGACAAAGATTCTGACAAATTTCACATGTTTTGAAATCATGAAATGAATCATATTCAGTGGTAGAGTGAATTTAAATAGATGTATCATACAGACATAATACCTGTTATATCTGATTCTGTTCTTATAAGATTAGATGTTTGATTTTGGGGTGGGGTTTTTTAGTGTTTTGAGTTTCAGTTAAAAATCTGGAACGCAATAACTCTCAACACATTCAATTACCTTATTTTTTTGTATTCTAATGGTAACTGTACAATGGTTTGGGTGTCTGTTGCTGAAGTGCAGTAGATTCCACATAAGATTGTCTTCTAATGTTGTGCAGTGTTATTCTGACTAAATTTATTAATAAGAAAAATAGGCTTTTGCATGATAGTTAGGAAAAGGAATCCTTCATCAATAGAAAGTAATGAAAATGAGGTAGAGGTAACATTGAAAAGGCATTCAAAGTATTTTTTTATTACATTTTGCTGGTTTATACATTTGTGTTTTAATATGGTCCAACGTGGTTCCTATCTGAGGAAAAACACAAAGATTTTGGAAAGCAGTGATGTGTTTCCAAATGTACTGTGTCAAGAATGTGCAGCTATGGAATCAAGTAACTTGAGTTTTTAGTTTAACTATATGGGGAAACATTTCTAGCTAATTCTTAACACATGAAGATTGTAATAATTCTCTTTTCGTTGAGCTGATGATATTTCAGATTAGTTGCAGGCTATGTGTTAGTTCTTAGCTCTTGGCTGACATCTCTCTTACTGTGCTCGTTCCAGGTAATGGATAACTTCTTAATCCAAGTAACAGGGAAAAAACGAGTTGTTTTGTACAGTCCTCGAGATGCACCGTATTTATATTTATCAGGTATGTATGTCACATGCATCTAGTTCAGAGTTTGGTGACCGTAGTTGCCTTTCCAGCTCACGAGTGTTGCACTGTAGCAAAAAATAAAATCAGGCAGACAGCTTGAAATAAAAGAAGTGATTTGGTCCCGTAACTCTGATGCTGTGTGCTTCAGCCAAATCTGATGGTTTCAGTGGGGCAGGTTAGCAGATTGGCAGAGAGGCACAGGAGCTTTGCCAGGTTTTGTTTTCAGCAGCTAACTGTGGAGGAGTACAGTGCTCTGCCTGGATACAAAATGGTGTTTTATATGTCAGGGAGTGTCTTTCAGAATTGCAAGGGGAGTTATAGGAGAGGTATAGACAACAGAAGAACACGTCTCCTCAGTAAATGAGGAATGCCATCAGGTTTGCCTGGTTTTCAGAATAGTTACAGAACAATAAATCAGTATTAAAGCTAATTCAATAACTGCCATTTCCAGCAATTTGATAATGCTTTGGGTTTATGTGGAAGAGTACTATTCATTATTTCTGAAAACGTTTATTCATGATTTCTGAAAACTTTCCCAGGCAGTAAGTCAAAGGTGCTGGATGTGGATAACCCAGACTTAGAGAAGTATCCCCTCTTTGTGAAAGCCAAGCGCTATCAGTGTTTTCTGGAAGCAGGAGATGTGTTGTTTATTCCAGGTAAGTAACAAATGCATCTGGACTATGTTGTGTGTTTAAACAGCTTTGTTTGTAATTTCTCATACCCAGGGATGGTAAGAGGCTACTAAAGCATTTCTGTGTTACAAGTAGGAGCATCTAAAGATGTTGGCAAATCTTGTCTACTTCCAATGGTGCTAATTAGCCTAATAAGAAGTGTAATTCTATCTACCTACAAATCCTGCCTTCCCTCAGGATTACACTGGATGCTTCTGAATTTGTGTCTTAATAGATTAGCATTATAGAATCAATTTGTGAAATCTGAAGTTACCTCAGTGACTTTCCTAGTGACAGACCTTGAGCGAATTTCTGTTCATCTGTAGCTCTGGCATTGAAGAACTGTGAGGCACCTGATTTGATGAGAATTATGGATGATAGAGAAATTTACAATTACCTTTATAATGCCCTTTGGGGACCGGAAAGACAAGTCCTAACCTTTTTCCTGCACAAGCAGAAAATGCAAAGCTGCTTCCTGGGCTAGATGACAGTCTTGGAGATCAGGGAAAGGCGTTTGAATTAATCCTATTGAACTATTCCTATTTGTTAATAAATGTTTATTTTAACTTGTCACAAGCTTGTGGCAGATAGTGATTCTGTTCCTTTCCATGTTACCTGGGCAATACAAACAGCTGGTAAACAAGAAGGCAGTAGGATTTTAGGAAGATTTAATATAGACTCTTAGCCTTGGACTAGTTACTTAATTTTGAACTTACAATTTGTGTTTCTTTCTAAAGAAACTTGGGGTTGCAGTGAGTGAAAGATATGCCATGCTGTCCTACTGTCAGCACACATGATTTCTATTCTGCTCTATGCTAAAAATAGACACCAGTTTGTCTTTGCCAGTAGGTGTGCTGGTCCAGACTTAAGACACACTCTGCACTCTTAAGCATGCCTGGGGAGTATAGGGATTTTTGAGTCCGGAGCAAGGTTTTAGCTTTGTCAGCATTCTGGAATGCTTATCACTGAAAAAAGGCAATGCTCCTTGAGAAATGTGTGTGGCTGTCAGGGAGAAGGAGGAAGCAGCCCCTCTTCTTAAATGGAAAGAGACTTCTTGTTTGTTTCTCAGAATAAACTTTTCTGTGTCTTGAAGCACATACAGGCAACTTAGCTGCAATAAGCACAGCATTCAGTCTTCTAGCGTAACATTCAAATAGGGTAAATATACCATACTGAACTTATTTATAAAGGGTACTTGATGAGGCAGAAGTGTCTTTGCTTCCTTACCACAGCCATGATGTTTCCATTGAAAAGCCTGGTGATTTCACAGTGAAAACAGTAGGAGCTTGCATGTGTGACCTGGCTGCTGGTGGTTTAACATTAACGCTGGGACAATCTGTTAGGGACTAAATCTATGAAAATAGACACCTGCATTCGGAATAGAGTGAGGTGAACAGGGAATATATCATATTTGCATCCTACACATGGAATTTGCTTACATTAGAGAATCTCCTCATACTTCAGCAATCAGTTAGTTTTGTGTGAAGTTATGGTTTGACATAAACATTGTGAAGAACTTATTAAATTTAGCACACTGCAATATATTCAGGAATGAATACCTATAAACAAACAAAAAACACAGTAGCTGAGGCTTTTCCTCAGCTAGATTTAGTTTGGGCCATTCTGACACTTCTTGTGAGTTACATGGAAGTTTCAGAAAGTAAATTTAATTTTAGGTATTATTCTTTCTACAGCTTTGTGGTTCCACAATGTAATTTCTGAGGAATTTGGAGTGGCACTGAATGTCTTTTGGAAGCACCTTCCTGCTGAGTCCTACGATAAGAGTGATACTTACGGAAATAAAGATCCCACTGCAGCCTCCAGGGCTATACAGATCTTGGACAGGGCCTTGAAAACACTTGAAGAATTACCTGAGGAATACAGGGATTTTTATGCTCGGAGAATGGTGTTACGGATCCAAGAGAAAGCCTATAGGGATGATGATGGATAAAGTAACATCCTGCAATTCAGCACGCTCCCGTGAAAGTAGAGAATCCTGTGTTAATACGGGAACTATCCATGTGCACATACACACGCTTTCTGTAAGACTAATTAAAAATATGTTTATAAGCTGTTATAGATTATGTTTATATTGTAGGGTTTTTTTTTTTTCTTGGCTTTTTTCATGTGCAGAAGTGCACAATCAGCTTGATCTGGAGGTGGTCTCTTCTGCGATGAAGCATACATGTGCAGCGCCTGTGCTTACAACTCTACTTTCTTGGAGTCTTCTGCTTAAATTTTTCTGAACAAACATTATTGTATCTGGGCAGGGCTGACAGCTGTATGTCTAGAGGTAACTACACATCTTCCTGAATCCTCACCTCGTTTGTTAAAGTTTTGGAAAACCATAGTGGTTTCTGAGGTCTGAGAAAGAACCACCATCGATGGCTAAGGGTGACGGGGCTTTTTGAGTAAGCCAACTAGTTAAGTGTGGGGAGTTTCTGCTCCCTCTTGTGGTGAAATAGAGTGGGCACGGGAAGAAGCAAAAGCTGATCGTGCAAGGTTGGTTGTTTAACTGCAAGGTCAGTGATTTACCCCTTCCCTAGCTGAGTAAGGCACTGTGCAGGAAGTGTTTGCCACTGCCCCGGTGCAGTAGGGCAGCGTTGCTGTTTCTGCAGCTGCGGAACGCTTGCAACTGCTCTGCCCACAAAGCCATCCAGCTATGGTCCTAGAACCTGAAATCAAGTTTATTGTTCTGGAGTACCTATAGAATCTAGTGGGAGCAGTGTTTGAGATGCATGACAGTGCCATGAGAAAGGGGGCTGCATCGCACCTTTTTGGGGGGAGCCTGTTGTAGAGGCATTGCAGACATACTTTTGGGCAGATTGGGGTATTTACAAGCCTTGTGAAATAGGCATTTCACAGAAAATACAGGTTGTCACTGTCCCTTTGAAGTCCCTCTGAGGTCATTACTTGTGCTGTTTGGGGAACACAGCATTTATCTGACATTTAGCCTGTTACTTCTAGCAGTGCTCTTTGAACACTAACTTGTCATAAGCTCTTAGACTGAATAGATGCGTAGTGTTAATGTAAGTGCTGGAAAAATCCTCCTCCAGAGGAGCAGCGGCTTGCAGCACTGTGCCCATTATCCCACTAAACCTGTTCTTCTTGGCAGTTCCAGGCAGTGAAAATAGTCTGCTACCATGTGAACGGGCACCCGGCCATCTTAATGAATAGGTATGAATGGAACCAGCCAAGCGATTCTGATGGGCACCGTTGTACATTCTGAGGGTAGAATTTAAATTTGGGATCACAAATAGGTCTCCCAAATGTTTTTGTTCGATAACAAACAAGGATTGCTTGTGCATACTGCTGAGCCAGAATCCTGCGTCTGTTAGGCTGGGGAAGCCTCTTGGCTTTGTTGGACTGGTGATGTTCAGGGCCTCAACTTAATAATTCTGCAGAGGTGTTCGGAGCATGTGCTTTGTGTGTTGGGACTAAAGGCAGAGGCTCAGAGAGCCTGTGGGGCTAGACAGAGCTCTGCTCCAGTGTTGTGCCTGCACAGCTCGCTCTTAAATCTAAGCAGCGGCAGTTTCTCTGTATGCGAGTACAGAGAAGTATCATGCCGATCCCTCATTCTGCCGCCTCTTTGTTCTCCATTCCCAAAAGAGAGGTGCTAGCTTGCTGTTCCCAGACCCCCTCATCGCTCAAGTATAAATAAGGAAAGCTTCATGGAGCAGCAATTGGTGTACGAGCAGTCTGCTTACTCCTGGGCTTGTGAGCAGTACCTGTTGTGCAAGGGAGGGATTTTTGTGGATTCTCCTATGCAGGGATGTACCTAAAAATGTGGCTCACAACACCAGAGCACACGCATTCCAAATTTTTTCGTGTTCTTCAACTTCTCCTCTACATTAACTGGTAATACCCCATGTAGTTTAAAATAAGCTTTCAAGGTAAATGGGTAGGTATGCTTTAACCTCAGTGCTTCAACTTCTGGTCTGTATGAGGCAGGAAGTATTTATCTGCAGGGATGAAGTAGCAGTTTAGGAAAGAAGCATTGTAAGTACTGTAACAGCGATGGAAAAACAGGTGACGTTTTGTTTCTGTAAGTAGCTCAGAAAGAACCTGTTGGAAAAAATGGAGTGCATGACCATGCACAGCCCTTCTACAGAACCACAGGCTGGTTTGGGTTGGAAGGGACCTTAAGATCATGTATTTCCAATCGTCCTGCCATGAATATCCACAGCTGTAACATCCTAACTCTTGAACTGACTTAGTAGTCTCATTTAAAATAATTTCTATGACTAAATACATAGCACTCCTGTTCTCTCTACCAACATTAATTTAGTAAGAGAGAACAGCTCACCATAAAGAGCCTGTGCTGTCCAAAAGGGATGCAGCAGGACGTTATCAAGAGGAGGACAGACAAGATTGCTTCTTTCAGCAACATGCTAAGACTCGGACCCATAGTCACCTTTCAAAACTGGGGGCCGGTACTGATTTATGCAGCAGCATTTACAGAGATGTGATTACATTAGTCCTAAATAGGAAGGAGGTTACCAAAGCTGCTAGTACTTAAGATGCACCCAAAATAAAATAATTTAAGTAATACACAATCTGGACAATTTCACAGAATCAAGCCTTGTTTCAAAGAAATATTAATAGGCACAGCTTAAAACGTTACAGCATTTCTCAGATGTCTATTGTAAAAGAAAGAAGCACGTAACATAAATAGGAACAAGCTATTACATACTAGGTCATACTAAAAACTAACGTAGCTCACTCCAATCAAAAAGAAGATCTTGGATTAAACCACTGTAAGCATGAGAATCACTTAACTTTAGGCATTTACATCTAGGCATACTAAAAACCGCCTTTACAGTCAGCATCGAAAACCAGGCATACACAAACCACGACCCATTTCACCCCACCACAGAAACACTGGCACCCTGGGGTACTTCATGCCAGCTTGCCCATCTATGTGAGATGCCAGCAAGCTGTTTTAGAATTACAGATGCTGACTGCACAAATACAAAGCCGTCTTGAAGAAAAGCTATCAAATATATCTGTGGTTTTTTTTTTTAAACTAGGTCTCCACAAACACCATGTGAAGCTTAATCCACAAACTTTAACTGCACAGTCCTCCTTTAACGGTTTCACATGCACATCAAAGTGGCTGCGCCCATTAGAAAGTTTATTTTCTACATTGTTTGCAAAGTTTATTTTTAGCATGCACTGCAGTGAATGACAGAGGCACATTCCAACACAGCACTGCAACTGTCGAGAGAATGAAAAGCCACCAGTCGGTTTCCCCTCCGCAACGCGAGGTCTCAGATTAGTTGCCCAACACAGCGCTCATTCTTCACATCATCACAGCCATGCTCCAGCCTGTTTTATTATTGTAAGCGGCCTCCATCAAAAAGGTTAGTACTATTTTCAAAGGACAGCCATCCAGAAACTTCTGGAGACAACATTTTAACAGCTGTTTGAAAAAGCCTCCAACAACCTACTCCTGCTCTGGCTGGCACAGAAGTGTTTAAAAATTGGTCTGTGGCTGCAGTGCTATTGGATAGGGCAAGCTTTAGCTTACCCGAGCTAGCCTGGCCAGTCTGAAACTGAGAAGGAGCAAGATCAGTGGGGGGTGTGTGTGGGGAGGGTTGTTTATTTTTTAAATTTTGTTTTATAAGTGGATAATTAAAGATACTTCAAGCAATTTGTTGCCTTCCTGTTAAAATCACTTTGTTAGGTGACCCATATTTCCTTAACAGAAAAAAAGTCCTTGCATCCACTGCAAGTGTTATCAAAAGGGCCAAAAACCCCAGAAATAGCCTTCTTTGGAACACATAAACATTGTTATAAGCCCATTAAGAAGGTAAATCAATGCACAGGGTTGAACAAAGCCTTCAGAAAGAGCTTAAAAACCACCACTTTTAAAAAATAGATGGAACTCGATTTCAGCTTCTTTTGTAAATGCTAGTTGGTTTGCATGTTGCATTTTTCTCCACCATTCTGAAATTATTTCCCCTGTTAATTATCTAGGTACATGAGTCTAATTGTTATTAGCGATAGTGTCTACCTTCACATTGTAAGGTACACACTGTGTGCATAATCCCACTACCCTGGATATTCTCAGTAGTAAGGAAATTTGTGAAGAGTTCAACACACTTGCCTCATTCTTCACAGTGATCTCTAAAATGGGTGCAACCTCTGCAAGGGTTGTCAAAATACTGTCTACAGTGAACCTCGTAAACCTTTAATCGTGCCAACAGAATAAAGATGACACGGGATTTTCCTTCCATGGTGTAAGAGTCATAGGAAGCAAGAAGCAAGGGGAACATGCTGCTAAACTACCAACATAGGAACCAATTTGAATTAAGTACCTTTTTCAGAACTGAGCCACATTTGTTTGTGTAATCTTCACAGTGTTTTGCCAACTTGCTTTCACATTCCTATACTTCCAGGAAATTCAAGACCACTTCAAGTGACTGGTTCATTGTTGAAGCTGAAGTTGTCTTTAAGAGTGATTCTAAGATTTATTTGTTCATAAAAGGAAAAAAAGAAGTTGCTTTAAAACAGTAGAAAAGTTCTACCAATATGCTCATATGGCCATCATTCAGTAATTCTTTCTGAAGAACATTCTGGTTTGGGGCCTGAACTAGATTACACCTTCTGGATCTCATTTGTCTGGCTTTGTATTTAATCAGAGGTGTGGATTTTTTTCTGTGAGAAAAATGAGGCTCGTAAAGAAGATTTCTGAGTGTCTCTCAAAGCAACTACTGCAATAGATTTAAAGGAGGTGGTAAGTTCTAAAGACCAAAGCATTTTGAAACAGCTGCAGTCAACCCAGTCTAAAAAATTTTATGCAAGCTGTTATGTGTTATGTACTTAATGTGCTGATTTTAGATTGCCATCAGTGCAGCAATTATCGAGTCCAAGGCAGGGATAAAGAGACCTCTTGACTGGAAAATACTATTGCTGGTCCTTACAGAACTTAGGAAAAGCAACAGCAAAGTATGTTGAAACAGCAATAAGCTTAAACCCTTATCAACATTCTTGGTCACTTAACATAGCTATGTCAAAATTCTCAAGCCCCAGGCTGAAACGGCTGTTCACGAGGAGAGAGCATACAAGGAGTTACTCCAACTTTATGATGACAGAAAAGGCAAGGTGCACTTAAGGAAAAAAATAGGTTGGCACTATTATTCCAAAGGTAGATATTTGTGACTTTGTTTCTATTAGGAGAAGTGTTACAAAACTGGAAGATTTAATTAACTAATGAAAAGAGTTTTCACCAAAATCTATAACTAAGATTGTTCTAACAATCACAATTTTCTTTAAGCTAAAAAGCTAACACTGATGCCTGTTACTGATGAAGACCAAAGCTTTTAGCCCTGGAAGCTACTAAATTGAAGTTCCCAGACATCTGAAAGTCTTGAGTACTTTAAACTCCCACTAAAGGCAGTATATAGTGTCAGACACCCAGGACGAGAAGTTTTGCCAACAGGTTGAGAATAAACATTCACATTTAACAAAAAGAACACATATAAGACAGTGCTTAATTTTTCCAGGAATAAAATAACTACATCTGTTGTGGGTATGGGGTCCCAGTCTTCCTCTTTAAGCTACTGAAATCCATATATAGTATCTATCAGCAACAGAGAACTGATTTAGTATTCTCTTCAGAAAGCATCTACTCAAAGTTGTAAATCTACATCACAACTCTTACAGTGTCAGAAGTGCTTTTACAATGAATATACTATTCAGATACAGTCTCAAAATACTTCATGAACTCTGAAATGGTTATCTAAGGAGGGAACGTCATCAGAAAAATGTAGTTGATCATTTATTTCCACACCAAACTCTTCAAGTATCTGTACAAATTTCTCATGCTCTCTCCCAATCCATGACCTCATTGTGTCAAACACTTGGTACGGTGTTACGTGAGCGTGAACTTCAATTCCTGTCTGTGCAAGTTCTTTCAGGACTTCAGGGTAAGTAACCCAAGTATTGCTTCCTCCCGAGTGACCGCCATCCAACCAGTAAATTGCTTTTATGTTTTTTAAGAAGGCATCTGTATTCTTGTCTTTTTTAGCTTCCTTCAACTCATAGAGCAGCTGGTTCAAAACCACACAACCTTTGCTGAAGCCAACCAACGTAAATGACACTGCACCTACAGTAGATGGTATAACAAAGCCCATAGCAGAATTATTAGAGCATTCACAATCCTGCTCTCCTTCTGTGGATGAGCAGCCATTTGTTGTAGGGACAGACTGCAGCTGTGATTTACAAGCAGCTTTTTTTGCATCCTTGCTAGCACCATGCAGACTTTTCTGGGACAGCAGAATGTTCTGAGCGAGTCTGAATGCGTTATCTAGCAACGCATGGAGATGCTTGAAAGCTCCGAAGTCGGTGCTGTGCTCTGGTGCTCCAAACATGTTGCTCGCCACAAAATTGTCGTAACAACTGAATTTGTGCAGGTGCATTCGAGAACATTTCACAACCCAGATAAAGCTATTAGGGAACCGGCGAGCCAGTATGGTAGCAATATTTTCAAAACTCCAGTGCTCCCACTGAAAGTTTTCTGGGTGGCAAGACATGATGTCATGGTAGTTCTGAAGAATAAATAAAACCAAAAACAAAACAGAAAAGGCACGTTACTACATTGTGGAAAGACTTCAGCTCTGCCTAATCTACTTACATTAAGAGAGGGCTATAACTGAGAAATACATGTTACAAAGAAGCTCGCTTGTTTTACACCAAAATTAATACAATAAAAACAAGCACATGGAAGTATTCATAATTTTTGTTGACTTCACTCCAAGATAAAAGTATTATTGAATTTACTATGTAACAGAATACATAATCTGAATGCAGCAATACTGATTACCATATTAGAGACAAACAAGAGACCAGAAACTTAAGTTTTCTATCTTTCACACATAAAAAACTTCCCTCTAGTCAGCCGTAGGGAGTCTTTATTCCCACTGTTCACACCCACAGATGGAAAAAAAACCCCTACCAAGCCATGAATGATTCTCACCTCGGAGGGGCAGGGAATACAAGTTGGCTTATTTTATTACGGGATAATAAAGGATCGTAATCAAAAAGGCTCTCCTATGCCATCCCAGTCCTTAAAATGAAATGGACCCAGGCTGGGCTCTCTACCTTGCAGACAAGGACAGGACTCTCCCTAAAGAAAAAGGCGCTACGGCAGCTCTGGCGAAGCAGAGGCTCTCGAGGTGAGCTGGCTGCCCAGGGCTGCAGTACGGAGCGGGGCAGCGCTGCGGGGCCTCTCGCCGTTGCTGCTCCACTCGGGGACAGAGAACCCTCCTTCAGGGCATGCCGGCGAAGCTTCAGCCGCTGGGAAGCACTGACAGCGCAGTCCCCGCGGGGCGTCAGCACCCCCGCGCAGGGCTGCGGTGCCAGGCCGGCCGCCCAACCCTCGTCCTCTCGGGGTTTGCTCCGCCGCCTCCTCTCCTGCCGCTCCTCGATACGATCTCAGGGCTGCCCACCTCAGGCAGCGCCTGCCGCTATCGCAGCCCGTTACCGCCACACTAACCAGGCGGTAGCTGGCAGCGAGCGCGGAAAGGGCGCTTCCCCGGGAATAGCCTGACGCGGCGGCGGGATCCCCGCAGCCCGCCTCGCCGGTTCCGCCGCGCAGGCTGCGGCCGCCACCCCGTCCCCGCCGCTCGCCCCCGGAGAGCCCGCGCCGTAGGCGGCTCCTTCTGGCGCCGCTTCCCCGTTCCCGCCGTGCCGGCCCCTCCCGCCGCTGCCGATCGCCCTCGGCCGCCCGCAGCGCCCCCGCCGTACCTGCACGTCCCCTGGGAAGTAGACAACGTGATGCTGCGGCGGGGCCGGGCCGCGCGGGGCCGGCGGCGGCAACAGCAGCAGCAGCTCGTTGGCCCGGTGCGGCTCCGCGCCCGGCACCTCCGGCAGCCGCAGCCACGGCGGGCTCAGCCGCGCCGAGAAGCCCGCGCCGCCGCCGCCGCCTGCAGGCCCCGCGGCGCAGGCGGCCGGCGTCCCGCAGAGGCTCATGCTCCTGCCCAGGCAGAGGGCGGCGGGGCCGATAAGCCCCCGCAGCAGCGAGACGGCAACAGGCGGGCAGCGCCCGCTCATGAGAGCGCCTGCCCCACGCCCCGGCAGCCGGCTCCCCGCTCGGTCTCACTCGCCGCGCCTGCGCCCCGACCCCGCGCCGGCCCAGCCTCCGCCTATCGGCGCCGCTCGCCGCCGCCTCCAGAGACCCGCCAGGGGGCGTCGCACGTGCACGCCGCGAGGCCGGGGGCGGGGCAGCTCGCATCTAACGGCTGCCCACTCCAGCCGTGACGTCACCGGAGCCTTTAAAAGGAGCATGGCGGGAAGGTGCGGGCCGTTAGGCGGCTGGCGCGTTTTCTTGAGGCGCACCTCGGCTTCTGTGGGAGCGAGGCCCGCGGGCTCCTTCCCGGTGCCGCCGGGCCCTTCGTCTCGGGCTGTGTGGCGCTCCAGGCGAGCCCGTGCAGCTGCCGGCTCCTCGGCCTGCCCCACCGAAGCAAAGCTGAGGCGGCGGTAGGCAGCCGGCCCGCCTGTGCTGCCTCAGCCTGGGTGGCGCTGGGGAGGCAGGCAGGCGGGCGGGTCCCACCCCGTAGCGCGGTGGGGGTCCCGAGTGTGCTGCTGTGGCACGGTTATGGTACTGTGGGACCTCCTGTGCTCCCCATGCAGCAGTTAATTCCAAAAGCAGAGGTATGTGTATTCACTTTCTAAAGGTGCTGGCTGTATTTAGTTTTCTTTAAAGAGCTCAGGTGCACTTATTTTCCCTGGTAGTGCCTGTGCTGCCACGTTGGAGGAAAAGCTTCCCCGTGTACTGCTGTGAGGCTTCATGCTTCACCCACTAGTGAGGCAGGAAAACAGCCTTTCTGTTACTCCCAAGCATTCCTGGTTAGTTTTTCTGGAGCCTTCCTGTTTCATGTATGTATTCCTCTGTTCTGTTGCCATAGCCTAGTCAGAAATGTTTGTATGCGAACCTGGGAAACAACCAGATAGCAAGTCTGGCTCTGGCTAATCGAGCCAGGTGTACAAGAAGGCAGAAATAATCAAGTAACTTGCATCAAGCTATTAACTTGCTGTCATCTTGTTGGAGAATTCAACAAATGGGAGTATGGTGAGATTAAAGTTTTTTGTCAGAGTAGCAAGCTAGCAACAAGCAGAGTACTTCAAAGTGGCTTGTTTTTTAAGTGTAATTTCTGGCCTGTGTGGTTTTGTGCAGCGTATTCACGCAGATTCAGTTTGAGCAGTGATGTGTTCATGGTCTGCTCAGCATGCAAGTATCTTTTGTGGGTATGTGTTTGGGCTTATATTGAGTGAGTTCAGCAGTTCTTCCCATATTCTGAAGCTCACTGAAAGACTCTTCCAGAAAGCAGACCTTGGGATTGTGGTTGACATGCAAGCTCAAAGGAACATTGTGTTATGATGTATGCTCTCACATTTCATTATTTATTATGAAAGCAATAGTTATTTTTCTTTACCTGCAGAAATCAGAACAAGGTTGATGCCTGGTCCTCATTGTGAAGAGGATAAGACATAAGAGGGTATTTTTTCACTTTGTTTCTAGGGATAAAAAGGGTTAATAAAATGTTTTGGTAACTTAGTTGTTTTATAGATGCTGTTTAAGTTGTTGATATTTTAACTTAACATTGCTATTTCTTGGATGAGAAATATCTTTGGTATGGTTAGAGCTTTTTCCTCAAACCCTGAAAGAAAAAAAAAATCGCAACTTTTTGCTCACCAGAAGATGGTGCTGTGCAGTGTGGTTTGAAAAATCGCTATCGGAGCAGCCATCAGTTACAATCGCATTCCAGCCTTGGGAACCTAGTATCAGTGGTACATTTCAGCAATGCTTTCTTTGATTTAGTAGCTGATTCATATAGGCAGTATTTCCAATACCTTTGCAGTAGAGCTAGCTGTCGGTTCCAAAGACAGACTTTGAAACTGGAATTCCTTTGGGAACTCCTCCTACCTGTGTTCCTGTAAGTTTAAAGCTCTGAGCAGCTTAGAACTGTAGAGTGGTGCTAAGCTTTTGCAGCTTTTTTATGAAGCTTTTTCTGACACAGCACAGGATGTTGTTGTCCTCCTTTGCCACAAGGGCATGTTGCATGTTAGCCTGTACATTTATCACATACATTGTGTATTATTAATTTTCCTGTAGTGTACATAATCAATGATGTCTTGATGGTTAGTCTGTTTACGCAGCCACCAGGGCAACAGACTCCAAATACTAATTTCAATGAGCCATAAAATAAGTAGAGTATAACAATTTACAATGCTTTCTCATGAAACTTCAGGCTATGTTTGAAAAAAGGTGAAAATTAATTAGCTCCTAGGCACACAAACAAGTATCCTGATTTTCTGAAATATTTGAGCTGTTTAACATGCCACCTGTATATATATTAGAAATCAAGCTATGAAAATCCAAATCTGTCTGTCTTGCACTCAGGAAGAAACAGCTTGACTAGCTTGAGAAGCAGTGGTATGGTTAGATAACAAAGAAATAACCTAATTGCTTGCAAGTGTGGAATCCTATTTCACCCTTGCTTCTGCACAGGTGTGGCAGCCCCTGCAAGAACATGGGACTGCACTGGAGTTGGTGGGCCTCTGTATGGAAGCAAGATTTGTTTTGGAGAAAAATGTTAGTGTAAAGGTTCCTTAAAGCCTTGTGGGGCACCTGAATTTGTTGGGAGTGCAGCTTACAGTGCCTAGGGACAGCTAGAAATAACTCAGGTGTTCACTTTGGAAGTTCCCCAAGAAAATCCTCATTCTTCTGGTTTGAGTTCCTGGGGTGCAGTTGTAGAATGCTTTCTAGAGATTTCTCTATGGGCATGTCCTAAAGTTAAAAGTCTTAGTGGAAACTTTCACAATGCCTGTGCTAATAAAGCAAAATTACTAAGAAAAAAATCTCTAGCTCCCTCCATACAACTGTGTATTTTGGTTCATGGAAGCAGATCATCTTAAGCTGATTTTGAGCAGTTCTGGTCTATACTGATACTAAAACTTTTAATTAGAAGGTCTAATGAAACCTGGCACTGCTGTTCCCTATTAGGTATGGTACTAAGGCAACTTGGTAAGGCCTGCTAAATCTCTAAGCATAAGAAAAGAACACAAGTGGTTTGCTTTTCTTGTATATTGTGGATATTTTTTTAAAAATTGCCCGCAAGTATAGAAACAATATCATGCTTGTGCTCTGAAAGTCTGGTTACTTGCACCTTGATTTTTAAGGTTTGCTTACACAGGCAGAGCTCTTAAGATTAACATACCTGATGAAGCAGTAAAGATCCATCTAAGGAGTGGCTAGGAGAAAAAAATTCTCCATTTTAGTACTAACTTTTGAGAACTGTGAGTAATTACTATCAGTAGCATGGCAAAATTCTATGCTCTTTTTTCTAGATGAGACATTAGCTTGTCCAAAAGGATTTTACAGACATTGTTAATGTTCTACTGATGCTTACAGTAACCAAAGGTGATGCTGATACTTCTGCCCAGAAACCCTTGTGTTGTGTGTGTCAATGCAACTGTTAACTGATATTTAAAGCTAATACATTAGATGGTATATAGGCTTTCATCTTCATGCCAAATGCTACACAAGCTTTATGGGAGAGCATGAAAATTAGTCCTAGGCAGAATTCAGATACACACCAAAACAATGAAATTGGCTCTCTTTTGGTTAAAGGAAATAATGGTAGAAGTAGCATGTTGTTCCCACTTAAAAATTACCAACCTATTTCTACTTTCAAGAAGGTACAGGAAATCTTCCACAGCACATGATAAATTTGGATGGTAGAGTGATTGCCTAGAGCTTGTTTCTAATCCTTGTGGCCATTGCAATAGGCAAGCAGGTACAATAAAGTTGAAAAAAATCAATCCTTACAAATAATACTCAATGTAGGCCTGAAATGCATATTGTGAGGGGCCTTTGTCAGCCTTCATATTTGTCCTGTTCTCTGTGATATCTCATTCTTCCATTTTCAGGTTTTTTCCATTCTTCACAAGTTTGTTTGGTATGCTCTCTTTCACTGTAAAAGGAATGAGCTTTTCTTTTTTCTCTCTCTTCTCACTGTATCTGTTGTTTCCCTACAGCAGCCCTTGCTGTTTTCATGCACCAAATCAGTCATGAGCCAACCTCTGAGTTCCTCACCTGTCCTGAGTCCCTGCACAGGGCAGTTCGCTGCTCGCTTTTGCTGTCTGCTATAGGTGGGACTGGGAGATCAAATGCGTGGTGTTTTTTCATGATTCTGTGGTAGTCTACACCTATATCTGGGAGTTTGGCAGAGACAACATGTATCACGGCTGATTAGCTGTAATGAAAGACATGCATATAAAAATTAATTCCTCTGGAGAGAGCTAATGGCTTATTCACTACTTCAGTCTCTAAGCTCCTGTGTAGACCTTTGTGGCTGCCTGTAGAATGGTTAATTGTTTTCATCTATTAGAAGTAACTGTATCTGCAGCTTGTAAGTAGAAAGGGTACCACGGCAAAAGTGATCGTTTTACAATCAAAGCACTTTTTCTGGACTTGGCTGTGTTTCTTTGCCTTTATAGCGCAGATAATTTTGTGCTTCCATTCCGAGTGTATGCAAGCAGCACAAAACATAATGTTACATGGTTGTATGTATGGTCTCAGACGAAGAAAATATGTTGTAGTTTATTTTAATTATACCATTTAAATTAGAGCATTTTGAAAGATGCTTCGCAATATTCTAGGTAAAGAACAGCTGCCTGGTTATATGAAAACATCTCTGGCCAAGTACCTAATATATATGAATTTCTTTCTGTTCATACGTAGCAACTTGTGATATTTCATGGTACTTCTGAGATCTTCAGAAAAACATGCTTCCTGCCCAACTAATGTGCATAAATACATATTTGCATATCTATATTATATCTGAATTTCCTTTTAAGCATTTTTCAGCTGCATATGTGTTCAAATTGCTAGCTTACATTTTGGCAGAGGATTGGAATAGCTGTGGAGACACCTGTTAAATACTGATAGGAAACTCCTTTGCAGTTGATACGCAGCTGTGTCTTTCACTGTTAAAAGAATGTGCCAGGCCTGGCTCATCACTCTTTCAGGTATAGTAACACTTAAAGGACTGAGTTACCTGTCTCTGTGGTGAAGAGTGTGCAGAGACATTCCTAGCAGCTACACAGTGATGAATGGCTAGGTCTTGACTTGTAGTTTTATTAGCTTATTAGTGGCAACAGTTCAAATGAAATTACAGCTATTATGCTCCATTATAAGTACTAAACAATTTACTTCTGCTGAAACTCCCACTGACAGCTCTGCCTGCCAGCATCCATCTTTTGTGTGTGTATGGATATTCAGGAGAGCATAGGGGAGAATAAATTACTCTCTTGGCAATTTACTGAGTTGTATGAAAGTGAGAAGAAAAGCTTTTCAGCATGAAAAAGTAAATCTGTGTTCTTTTTCTGTCCGCTGTGTGGAGAAGCTACTAAAATAATAGGATATATGATCTCATTTCTGTTTTTTCATTGCTGAAAAATTAAGGTGTATAAAGAATGAAGAACTACTACTACTACTGTTTGAAACACCTTTTTTCTTTTCCCTGTGCTATTTTTCCTATGGATGTTGGTTTTGTTTAATCATGCAGTCTGTCTACCTGTCAGTCCTTCCCAATGGCCCTACTGGCCACTTCAAATGATGAGTAGGCCTACATGTTTGAAAGCAATAGGCTGGAAATTCAGTGTGTGTGGACTCTGCATACTAGAACCCCTATGTACTGTCTCTACTTGTCCGGTTCAGAGAACATGGTGGGTAGGAAGGGGAAGAACTCCTTTCATAGAAAAGTTAAGGATGAAGGAGATGAGTCCATTAAAAAAAAGCTTTGTTAGTTCTCCTGTTCATTGAACACATAGTTGAATGGCAAGCCAAGTTTGAGCTTTGTGGTTTCTCTTAAGTAAAAAAGAAAAAAACTTGTGGTTAAAGGTACAAATCTGGTATAAATCAATATCAACTGGGAAATCTCATTGGAATTTAAAAGAACACAGTGGCCTAGGAAGTGCAGTAGAATAGGATTCTTTGCTTCAAAAAATTGGACCAAAACTCCGTTCCCTAACCATTTCTGCAGTCTGAGGTTTGTCTGGCAGTGAAATGATGAAGCTTTGGCTTGTGCATGCTTGTCTCAATTTCCCAGCCGCCTTACTATTTTCCTTAGAATATTCTCTCTCTCTATGGATGGCTACTGCAATGTATTCAACATGAGACTAACTTCTGCCATCCCATTTATTAACTGATTGCTGCATGCACAAAAATGAGGTCAGAATTTGGCCTCAGACTGTATCTTTGCACTGTGGGCTTCTGGAATTCATACCACATCCTCTGCTCTAGCTTTTCTTTCCAAAAGTGGTTTGGGACACTGCTTGCGTGGTGCATTACACAAGTAGGAAGGAGATAGGTTCCGAACTTGAAATCGGTGTTTGTCAGAACAGTACTTACTGAGGTGGAGCAATGCAAAAGCTCAGGGCCCTGTGCTATTCATTTGTTTATGGGATGCTGATCTAAAAAAAGGTCGTGTTGAAGTGGAATATAGCTATATGAAAGGAAGGAAAGATTCAGCTGTGTGATTTCCAGTGGATCGAGATTCTTCAGCTTCCAGTAACTTTCTGCAATAGTTAATGACAATGTGGAGTACGCGACAGACATTTGTGAACTTCCAGTATCAGGCCTCTAAAGGTGATTCTTCATTCTTCTTAATGTAAAAAAGATCCTATTGCAGTCAGTGTGTAACTTGGATGAGAAATAGCATTTTTATTTGCAAGTAGACTTGGAAGAATCCAGCATGTGCAATATACTGAAAACAAGGTATCTAATAGCATTGTTATTTAGAGCATTTAAGTGCATACTTCTGTTCAGCTTTATCGAAGGGCTTCTCTTTAAGTGTAGGCAGGAAGTTGTATATAGTTGTGTGATATGGAATATTGAGGTTTTTTCATTTGTTGTGTCTTTGAAATCTTGAATTTTTAACTTCCCCTAGGGCAGAAATGTAGTCAAGTAGCAAGGCTAAATACATATCTAGATTCTGTCCTTTTTAAGGAAGGATTTCAATTTACTGGCACTTCAACCTGTTGTGGCAGTTCTCGGGCCTTATCTTTGGGAAGACAGAGGTAGGAACTGCAACACTTTATTCCATGAATAAAATGCACAAATTCAGTGTAGTCAGCAATGTTTGCTCTCAGCCTAATGTGAAGTCAATTAGACTATGGAGTAACAGTGAGGCTTTTGACCATGCTTGCTGGAAGACTTGTAATTCTTTTTCCTAAGATTGTTATTTAGACAGTGAGAGCAAGCGATGAGGTCCATTGATCTTCATAATTAAATAAAACAATTTAGGTTTTGACTTTGTAGTAAAATCTAAGCAGATTATGCTGACAGTCATTAAAAAGTACAGGAGAGAGCTTCTTAATGTTATAAAAACTTTGATCTAGAACAAATTAAAAAGTCTAGGTTTCTAGGAAGAAGGTGAGGTGAGTCCATGGTCTGAGTTATGGGAAATAGCTTATTTAATAGCTGAGCCATTTTGGAAAAGGAGCAGAATCTTCCATATGTTTCATATGAAAGCAGGCAGTCATCACTCCCTGACTGGCATTTATCATCATTTTTTTAGCCAGCAGCTCCTGAGAAGAAAACATTGAGAGAAGCTGCTTTAAGCATTTAAATTCTTCCCCTCATGGTCATGTACAAATATGCAGAGAATTTTTGGCTAAACCATCACTGTTGGTTTTGGTTTTATTTTAAATTTCAACGTGAATCTGCTTAGTCATAATTTCAGCCTGATTACTTTATGGAAAACAGATATGCTTCTTCCCAAATAGAGTAAGTCTGTGCTAAAAGGCATGTCACTTAAAAATCATATAAGAGGTTCCCTTTTTTATTAAGATGTAACCATTAGTGAACTTTTGTCCAGAACAAATTTAATAAACTGTTCTTAGAATTTCAGGTAAAGCACAAACAAGTGAAATCAGTCGTGTTCCTCATTTCCAGACCTGGAGTATTCAATGAGTGTCAAACTGATGTGTTTTAATACTTCAGGTCTAGTGATTGTGGAAGACCCTGAAGGAAGGTGTTTTTTTTCATTCTGTAACAAACAAGTAAATTTCATGAAATTAAGTAATGAAGTGATAAGCAAATTCATGTGGGCTGTATTCACAGAAGGACATTAAGTCAGGCTGTTTCACTTCATCAGAGTTTAAAAACAGGTTTCAGGTTTAGGATTCCAAAATGTAATATATGTTATAAATGAAAACTGGCACAGGTTACCCAAGGCAAGATTGGATGGGACTTCGGGCAACCTGGGCTAGTGGAGGGTGTCCCTGCCCATGGCAGGGGTTTGAATGAGATGATCTGAAGTTGCTGCCAACCCAAACTGTTCTGTGATTCTATAAAGTAAAACTTACCCTAATCCTTTTACTCATTGATCTAAGGGCCTGTAATGACATTCAGGGTTCTGTTGTGTTCTGTTAGGTATTCCATATCCATACTTCACTCAATTGCATTTGGAATAAGTTCCCTCTTCAGAATAATTGGTGATACTAGCAAGTGTTTCTATCTGGTATCCTCTTACCATTTGTTTTTATAAAAAACAAACTCAAACAATAAAACCAACCACCAAACAAAATCACAAAACAAAACCAAGCCTTAATTGATTACAGATCAAACAGCAGTTGCTTTTCAAGAGGAGTTAGGTGCCATCTTGTAAAGCTTTGCTTTTGTTAAATATAAACCCAAGTTAATAACTTAAGCCATTAGTACAGCTAGACTTACTTGGCCTGTTTAGTACTAATTTATTTAACCTGAAAAATGTTCAGGGAAAGTAAGCAAAAATGGTACCAAACTATATTTCTCCTTTTAAGTAAAACTAGTTTACATATACCTTAAAAATACTTAAATTTTATTGAGAATGGCAGTGTAAGAAAAGTTACAGGTGAATAACTTTCTGAGAGAATACAAGGTTTTCTTCTGTAATCACTGCTTTTAATATCCTTAATGCACTTTCACTGTTGTTTTGTCTGGATACATTTTTATTGTTATTTCTCCAGACAGAATCCTGCCACAAGTATTTTTAAATCAGACATTAATAGCATAGTTCAGTTGTTACTGCCAGTGCTCAAACACAAATACTGCATTTGTGTTCAGAAGAAAAAGCAAACATCAGATCTTAATTATGAGCATTCCTGCTTTCTTCTGTGCTTAAACAATCTGGCATGATGAGTTTGTTACTATCAGGATCACCAGCTATACAGTTTGCATTGGTGCTGCTTTTTTTCTGTTTTTTACTCATTTTTAAATGGCAGAATTACCAGGGAAACTTGGAACTTTGTATGATTCCTTTACCCATAAGAAAAATACTAGGAGAGGCTTTTGTATTGAATGCTTAGCTAGAATTAGTCTATTTGCAAATTGTTTACAAACAGGCTTTTTTTGTTTATGGAATTTGCTCTTTGGAGCAAACTGGAGTGTGTGTTGCAACTTTAAAACTTGAAAAATTATATACATAATTCAGAGTTTGGACTGCTGATTAGTTATTGAAATCTCTTAATGTGTTGTTCTCTGGTAGATCACTAGCATCCTAATTATTTCTCCTTCCATTTTGAAAGGTACAGAATGTGCTGAGCTTCAGTGGGAGTAGATTAATATAAAGACATCTATTCTTTGCAAAGAACTATAAACAAAACCTCTGCAAGGTGATAAAGGTCACAGTTCTATTACGTGTTGTGGCGTTTAGCCAGATCTCATTTATAGAAACAGGAATAGAATTGGACCTATTATGAGTTAAGTGCCAGGGAATGCTCAGAGAGCATCCAGTGAACACTGATCAAATCACAGCTCAGAATAAAAGAAGTATCAGCTAAACCTAGGAACGATTGTATGCCATGCAGACTCTCAGGCCTTTATCAATAGAATTGTGGCAAGTAAATCAGGAATGTTGTGGCCTCAATTGGCAAGTATTTGCAGATTATACCACTATGCAAAGTAAAACTTCAGTGTCTGACTCTTAGTCTATAGGAATCCACTCACGCTTGTTTTTCACTTTAAAGTCTGGTCTTCCAATATACTAGCATTTTGGTTTAGATTGGTATTGTAAAAGGTTGAATTTTTAAATTATCTTGTGATGTATTTAACTGAGAATGATTCTTATGTAGCTGGTTGTAGAGAGGTTCAGATTTGGTTATTTGTCCTCTTTTTCATATAAATGTGAGTTATAATTCTTCTGTTTAGAACTTTGATTACAATCTAAAGCTCTTGTTAAAGTGTTGGCTACAAGTATTGTTACAGGAAAGATACTTTCTTTTACTTTGTTTGCAGCAGAGAAACATTTGTTAAATGTGTCATTGCTCCAAAGCCATAGAAATAGGGTTTTTCGGCACTGAAGAATGGAGCCTAGTAGATGGAACATCAAGATCTTAAGCAACAAACATTGGTGACTTGGAGACATAAGTGCTTATTAAATGTATTTTAAAGTTTTGGAGATAGATCAAAACAGAATCCATGTTCATGACTCTAAAACACAATGACACATCAATTTATTGCTGATCTTGACTGGAGAAAAGTACATACCAGTTATTAATTTCGGAAAGGAAATTGGGTAGATATATCTTATGCTCCACTGTTGAGTAGTGGAAAGAAGTTCAGTATTTATGCAATCAGCTCTTTTTCTTGCTCTTTCATGCAAAACATGCAACAGAAAGACCAAGAGGCTCATCTGTAGATTAATATTTAAAGTGTTACTTTACAGTATGACAATGAAGCTCATATAGAGGGGTCAAAGGGGACATACTGCTTGTCTGTTTCCAATAAATATTTTTTCTTTACATCCAAGAGACCTTTATTCTTAGCATGCTGAAATAAAAGAACTGAAGAAATATCAAAAGGGCATTGAGCATGTACATTTTGGGTATTTGAGCTGAAGTCACTTGGAGACAATTAACTTGGAGAAATGAAGGCAAACTAAACATAAAATAAATACTAATGGGACAAGTGGAGGCATTATCAGTCCAGGAACTCTTATCTGAGATGGGATGCCAGCAGGATAGGTTTGGAAAATCTAGAAATTGATCTTATTTTTTTTATAAATATGTAAGAACATGTAGAAGTGAGGATTTTTGTTCTGATAAATCTGGTTTTCTAATTATTATAGGTATTGGAGCCAGCTCATATGTAATGAGATGCATCCTGGCTATGGACACTCAAGACTTGGTTACACAAAGAGAAATAGCACATGCTACCCAAGGCAGCTGTGCAAGTGGCTTGAAGGATCTTTGGATGGTTGGTTTTCCTTACAATGTGGAAACTGAACTAACTTCTGGTGTGGAAAGTTTTAAAGATAAGACAACAACACGCTGACCATGAAGATTGAATATATTTAATACTCTGTTCTTGAGAATACTTCTTATATGTCTGTCCTTAATCAGCAGAGGCTTTCTTTAAAGAATTGGCCTGGGACCATGGAACGAGACTGCTGGGATGAAGCTAGTAGGAATCACTCCAAAGGACTGTAAGCATTGTGCGTTAGTGAGAGGCACTGCATAATTTTGGATAGCCATTTCCATATTACATGATTATACATACATCTTGTATCTTAAACCTATGTATCTCAGCATTGAGAAAATTTTATTGGTGAAGTTTATGAATGTAAATAATCCTCATTTGCTATGTTTGGGGAAGCACAAATAAACAGTGACTCTGGAATCATTCTGTATTAATAACTGCACTTTGTTCCAGTGGTTTAATTAGAGAACAGGGTCACATTGCATAGAATATCAGGATTTATCTGCCCCATCTTATGATCGTTTTCCTCTTCGGAATGGCTTTGAAAGCATGAAATTAAAATATTATTGAAAGAGGGATAAAATTACCCTTTTAGAAATGCACAATGAAGCTAAGTGACCTGCTCAGGATATTAGCAATGCGTGTCTGTAGTCAAAGGCATTTAAGTTTCCTGATTCCTAGTCCCTCTTTTTACCTTTTTTTTTCCAGATCAGTCTACAGAATGGTGCTGTCACCAGTGATTGAAGCAGTCAGCAGAACTGAAGTACTGGGTATATGTTTTTCCTACAATGAACTTTCTTTGGGTAAGTAACTTACCTCTTTAGGATTTTTTTGGGTTTTCTTGGATAAGAGGAAGAGAAATGGAATGGATAAATAAGGAGGCAAGTTAAAGCTGAAAGCTTTTGACATTTCTTATCTATGCTTATGCTTCAAAAGGAAATGGACAATGGACTTCACCATAAGTTTAAAAGTGAGAAAGTACGTATATTAAAAGAAGATTCTTATATTTCTGCCTTCATTAACATTAGTTGGAATTGGGGTTAGTGGACCAGGAAGAACTCATAAATTTTTTCACAAATCTGTTTTATCATTTCCTCTGGTTATCTAAAACAAGAGTTCTTATGTTACACCTACTTCAGATATGCTTATTTGATTTACTTTGTGGGGTGTAAGATTTTCAGTCAGTGCATTAAGTCTATGCTTTTTGGAAATGATTTTGACCCCTCTTTATTTACAGTTTATGTAGCAGTACGCAGCAAATTCATGTTGCTGTCTGAAAATTAAGCTTTGAATCCTTTATGAATGTGAAAGTAGGACCTGTATGACCTCAGGTTTTCAGAAATTTTATTTGCCTAAAATTGAATAATATGGCTTTGTTTGGGAGAGTCTGTGTGGTGTTGCTGTCATTTAGATATTGCAGGGGATGATATGTAATGTACCAATGAAGAAAAAGTGCTATAAATAAACCCGTGTTTGGCAGCCACCTAAACTAGAGAGGGGTTACAGCAGTTCAGACAAACTGGAAGCAATATTAGCATTTTCTGTTGAAATACTGTTAAAGATTGCTTTGCTTTCATCTGTATGGCAAGCTTCAGACTTGCTGAATTTGCAGGTATTTTTGCCACTGGTTCCAGTAGGACTAAAACTTTCAGTTTCAGTAGCGTAGTACTGATGGGAATTTCTGTTAACTTTGCCTTTGAATACCTGACATTTTTATGCATTTTAGAGAAGATGTACATAAAGCTGTACTGTAAATGGCTTTAGTCTTTTTGTTGTGAACGGTTAATTTTTTGTTTATGTCTATTTTGATGTTAAATGTGTCTCTTGTTTTGAAAAGCTTATTGGCAAACATTCAGCAGACCAAAACACAAGTTCTTGTCATGGCCATGTAACGAAACCTCCCAACATATCTCATTATCCAGCAATGTTAGTTGACCCCACATCAGAATGGATTGATCCTACATGTGCTGATCCAGTACCTTGTGCAGCGCAATCTGATTTCTTACTGCTTCACAACAATTGATTTTACCTGCTTTTTAAAGCTTGGGAGTGATCTAGAGCGCTCAACTAGCATTGAGGAGCTTAATTTCCAAACTTTATTGTCTGTTAACTCAGGCACTCTTCATATGGCATATTATTTCAAAATTAAGCCATGAAAAAAGTGTCAGAAGCATTTGAAAGAGATGGTTGTAAAATGGATCTAGGGTATGAAATCTAAGTTTCAAATTTTGAGGCAAATCTTTTCAGGACAAATAAACCTCTTAGTGAACTCACGCTTTTTAGAAAATCACTGCCTTTAACAATGCTATGCAGATTCATGTACTCTGTGACTTTCATCTCCATGTGTTTAATAGTTTTCAACTGCCAGACAAGCTAACACAGATGAACAAAGACTGATATGTGCTTTCTGACATCTTTGGATGAAGTGGGTAAAAAGTAGCATAATTCATATGAACAGCTTACAGGGACACTGAGTAGTGTCATAGCTGTTACCACTCAGCTGATCTCAAGAGTTTCATCACCCTAACTTCAAGGGCTGGATGCATTTTCAGACCTTCTTTTTCCAAAAATAACATACAGCACACTTAAGGAGTTCTCAAGAAATTTAATTAAGATGGGAGGGGAAGAACAGAGGAGCTTTTTCTGTGTATTAAATCTATGTTTTTTCAATTTCTAATACAGTTATTTAAAGTGTTGGTCACTTCTGATAGTGCTGGATTTCAGAACCTTTATTTTATGCAAAAATTTCCTGTTTGCAGGTCATATTAGTTTCAGTGATGTTTCCAGTCTGTGGTGGTACTCGCATGGCCTAAAGCAGAAAAGCTTGTAGTAGAAAGGCTCAAACAATTTCATACAATACAGCACCTTTCTTTTTTCCTTCAGGGAAGATTTGTTTCTCATTTGTATCCTATCAGCACAGGATGTGATGCACACAGCTTTGCAACCCTGCCTCTGACTATTTTGACATTGTTTGTGGAGCGAGGAAGAAACAGTTCAAAAGCACTGTGCAGGGCCCTGCACCTTCTGAATTCATTAAAATATTTCATACTGATTAGGCCAAGAGTTGGAGCAGGTTCACAGAGGTTGAAGGAAATAATGTAATGATGATGGCTGAATTAAACATGGACCTATATTTGCTGCTGTTGCAGCGTGTTTGACACTGAAATGCAAACAATACTTTGCCATTGTGGAAGAAACCATGGTTTTAAGGAGTAAGAGGAATGTCAGTCACATACATATTCTATGTGTTGGCTACTTCCAGTACTATGACCTGTGTGCACCTAGCCTGAACCACAGAAATGAGAAGTTTTTCTTAAGAGGGAGCAGTGGGAGAAGAAAAATATATGCCCAGCTTAAGTGTCTTATTTAACTCTGCATTGTAGTGAGAAGACTTGCTTATAATAAAAGGAGCATCTAAACACCAGGTTTATTGTTGCACAGTTTAATGGTTCATATTTTCTCTGCTGAATCCTCTTTTTTCTTTTGTAGATGTTTAAATCTCATCCACACATGCTTTGTGATGGAAATTGTCATTGTAGACCTGATTCCAGTGTTAGTCGTGCAGTTCAACTGACTTCTGATTTGCAGGTTTGTAAAGTGAGATCAGACCTAGGGGTCCTGGTAGATGACAGGTTGGCTATGAGCCAGCAGTGTGCCCTGGTGGCTAAGAGGGCCAATGGGATCCTGGGATGCATCAGGAAGAGTGTGGCCAGCAGGTCTAAGGAGGTGATCCTCCCCCTCTACTCTGCCCTGGTCAGGCCCCACCTGGAGTATTGTGTCCAGTTCTGGGCTCCCTGGTATAAAAAGGACAGGGATCTCCTGGAGAGAGTCCAGAGAAGGGCTATGAAGATGATTAAGGGCCTGGAACAGCTCCTGTATGAGGAAAGGCTGAGTGAGCTGGGGCTGTTCAGCATGGAGAAAAGGAGACTGAGGGGGGACCTAATTAATGTTTATAAATATCTTCAGTATGGGATGCAGGGGGAATTGGCCAACCCCTTTTCAGTAGTCTGTGGAGATAGGACAAGGGGCAATGGCTGTATATTGGAGCACAGGAAGTTCCGCACCAACATGCGGAAGAACTTTTACACAGTGAGGGTGACAGAGCCCTGGGACAGGCTGCCCAGGGAGGTGGTGGAGTCTCCTTCTCTGGAGATATTCAAGACTCGTCTGGACGCCTATCTGTGCAATATGTGCTAGGGAGCTGCTTTGGCAGGGGGGTTGAACCCGATGATCTCTTGAGGTCCCTTCCAACCCCTACAATTCTGTGATTCTGTGTGACTACTTAGTGTTGTTTCTCAATATGCTATACCACTTCAGTAAAGAACAATATATTGCCAGTAGCCATCCAGCATTTATTTGGAAGGAGGTGTATCTATGCACCCTCTCTTCTATCCTGTTTGCAGGTAAGATTTGATAAAAGCATTGGAAAAAGTAGAAATAACATTTTAAAAAGCTTTTTTGTGGAGTGTTTTGTGACCTTGATTAGTCCTGTCTTACAGAACAGTACTGGTAGCAGGGGTCTTTGAGATAGTCTTTTGGCACAGTGTGTTGTGTGGCTCTAGGGAGTGGAGGATTAGGTGGAGAGATAACCCTCTAGACACAAAAGAATGTTACAGAACTTTTTGTTGAAATAATTCCCACAAATTACAATGGGAAAACAATCTTACATTTCCAATAAGAGGTGTTTTCTTTTAAAGAATACTCTCCTCTACAATGAATCCTTTCTTGGCTTTTTACTTAAAATGAACTCATCCCACCCACGGATGTGGGTTTCATGTCAAATTCCACATTCTAGGAGTAAGCATTTAAAACTAGAGAGGTTAAGGACTCTTTTTCTTCACCTTCAACTTTGGCTTCTGTTGTCACCTGTTTCCACTTACGTGTCCTTATGTTGCATTTGTGTAGTTGAATTGACTTCAATGCCCCCTCATTTATCTCTGCAAATGAATGTTGGCTTGACTTCATGTTGGTTTTAGGTATGTTAGGCTTCACTAAGCTCATTAAAATCAGGGTGTGTTCCTTTTTATTTTGTTCATTCGTTGTCAGGACTAACTAGCACTGAGTCCTTACCAGGTGGGTGGGAAGATGGAGTAGCATGTCACTTCAGGTGCAGCAGACTGCAATACAAAAACCCTTGCCTGCTTTGTCTGTCGTGTTACACATTGGTTTGTAGAGCGGTGTGGAACCCGAATTGCTTTCAGCTTCTCGGTATTTTGCAAATCCAGACAATGCAGCGTGTCATTATTCTGGGGTCTCAGGGTTTAAGGAGCTCTTGCTTTTTGTGATGCTGTGTTAGAGGACTGCAGCTGGCTACTACTGTTTGAATCGCACGGAGTTAGCACTACCCCTTTAGCTGTCATCTTGCCACCTGGTGGCAAAGTGTGGAAGGCTGCAGCATGTGAAAAGCGAGGACTTGCATTTAGAGAAAAGCTCTTCTGCTTATGCTTAGAGTGGGCTAAATTCTACCTGTTTCACAACTCTAGGCTACTGGTCTCCAAGTGAATCGCTGTATTAAAAATACCGCAAGAATTTTCAGAGGGATTTAATGGTGTTAAGCTTTCGGCTTGAAAGAAAAAAAAGTAGCTTTCCTAGGTCCTTTTCTCAATAACAGGTTAAAATGGTGTGCTCTGTTTGAGGGGTGAAGTAAACAGTAAAACTTAGAGCAACTTAATTTTTTGTGCGTGTTGTGTTTATCAGAAGTAAATATAAAGCATGCTTCCAACAGCTTCAATTTTGTGTTATAAAGTGGTCACACTAGATGTGTTCTGTTTTTTTTAAACAGCTACCACACAGTAGCAGCTGAAACACACTGAAACAGTTTCTGCAAATTGAAACAGACAACAGCTCTGGCTTGTGGGATAGTACATGGTGAGTTTGCAATGTTCTTTTAATGGCAGCCTCTAACTTTAAAATTGTCATTCTAAATTACTGTTAAAATGCAGCCCTTCTATATTTTTTAGAATATACTAGTGAACCAGTGCCTTAAAAGTTAATGAATAAAAGCTACTGCACTGAGATGGCATTCTCTAAGTTCAGGAGAACTGTTACAGGGACTCATGACATTTCTTTAAAAAGTTTTCAGTGTTTTGTTCTTTTGCTTTTTCCTGAGGTTTTTTATTACAGGATCCTATTTTTATGTAAACTTCAGCTGTTATTGAACCAGGGAAATAGATCTAATCTCAGGTTTTAATAAGTTATTTGGTACATTCCTACTAGACTAAGGCAAGCCTAATCGCTTCTCTGAGGAAGGTATAGTATATGTTTTAATGACTGCCAGTAGTAAATATATGCTTATATATTTTAAAACTAAAGCATGGTACTTATGGAAATATGGGAAAGCTGTAAGGTGTTATTCTTTGAAATTTGTAATATAATGGAATATGTAGTGTAATAGAAGTTGAACTTTTGGTTTTATGTGTATATATAAACATAAAGCATGTGAGTATACATACAAACATTCAAACATACCTCCTTCAGTGAAAATGATTACTTCATCAT
The DNA here is from genome assembly GCA_020800305.1 of Porphyrio hochstetteri. Taxonomy (NCBI): domain Eukaryota; kingdom Metazoa; phylum Chordata; class Aves; order Gruiformes; family Rallidae; genus Porphyrio; species Porphyrio hochstetteri. Next base: position 13,707,512 of record CM036910.1, on the reverse strand, counting down.
CTGCTCAGAAATTCTGCCTCCAGTTAATGCTGTTTTGCTGTTGGTTCTGTTCTAATGCTTAATTTTTAATGAAATTAAAATGTAGCTCTTTCTTTATTCTTGGACTATTTCACATTGAATTCCTCGAGGAACTGTGCAAGGGTGACATTAGGTTTGCATTAGTGTTATTTTTCAGATCATGCACATTTTGCCATCATTGAAGGTTCAAAGCCCATGACAGTTTAAATAAGGTGGCCATTTAAATTGTAGACCTGAGAGCTTTTCAATTTTTAATGTTGGGTTTCTGAATAAGATGCTGTGTAATTTGAAATGAGTTATTGAATGGAACACAGTGAACTCATGATGAAGTAGGCTTCACTGAGGTAACCTTGGCAGTGGGGCTGATGGGATTCATGCCAGTTAATCAGTCTGAGTATATGAATTTGTGTCCCCTGTTGTGCACTGGAACCTGGACGTTGGCTCTGGACAACGTTGCAGAGATCAGATAACTGGATAACAATTTAGACAGGTTTTCTGTTTACCAGCAATGACCACCAGAAGGACATTCCTTCTTTCAAAGCATATAGTCAGGCTGTTCATCTGTATGTTTAAGTGAAGCTGCAGAGGCTTTTCAAGATACTTGAAAACATCCTCAGCTTGTGAACTTTGTAATTCCACAGACTGCTTAAGTTGACAGGAAGCAATGCTGCTACTTAGAGGTAGTTGCACTCTAATTCTAACCAGCTGGCCATTCCAACTGTTTCACTCCCCCTTCCTCTATTCCAACTCAGCTGTTGATGCACATGGTAAACCAGTTCAGAGTGTGCCATCTTGGAAAACAATGTCCTGGCTGATCCTGGTATAAAAGAAGCTAGAGAATTAAATCTTGCATTGTGAATGAGTTGATTTTATCATGTGAAGACAATGATATGGCCAATTTGAGTCATATGTGTAATTAACAACCTCTTAGTGTGTGGTATGATGATAAAATACTACTAATGCCACTTAAGGAGACACTTGATAAGTCACCTCAAAATGAGATTTCAGTAAACATGTGCAATACCTGGCAATTCAGCTTAAAGCTCCAATGTCTTAGTTTTAGTATAGTAAGTCAGTGCCCATGGAAGGTATGTGTTAAGCTTTGTCACATTAATCAAGACATTACTGCTCACTAGCAAAATACAGTCTTTCCTGACCTCTCCAATATAGACTAGCAAGTCTGAATTATGTTTTTCTTTTTACTGGGTGAGAGGGTGAAGGCAAACATTCCTGCTACACCTCAAGCATTGTCATTTTATTGGCTGTATTTTTCCAATATCCTTTTAAGTAATGAAAACTCTGATGTAATAGCAAAGTATTAAAGGTCAAGTGACAAAATTGTCCAGTTCAGTGGAACCCAGGTATTTGATGCAAATACCTGTTAAGGGAATAGCTCTGCTATTCATTTTCACTGTGATTGGCTGAAGAATATCGACTTTTTTCATGCCAATAGCAGCTAACTGCTTTTTACAGGTGCCAGTGCAGCAAACCTCTATCTTTGGGTATGCATGAAACTCTTGCAATATCAGTCCTGTTGCATCCTAGAATAAATTTCAAAAGTGAGTTGAAATGAAGGCTTGCTCATTGTTGGGCTGTATCACAAAGGATAAAGGAAATGTTAGATTGCATGGAGATAAAGAATAGTTGTGGGTAGGTTAAAATGCCATTGTAGAAAACTGAGGTTTGCATTTACTTGAATTGCTATAATCTCGTTCATGTTTTTGCAAGAAAAAGCTAGTGGGTTTGGTGACAATAGTTAAAAACACAAAGTTTTTCATAGGTTAGGGGGCTGAAAAATATTTAGCTTCAAATGTGGATGAATAAGTACATGGTAGTCTGAAAAGAAATAATGACTAGCATAGGCTGAGAAAGTAGAGTAGAAGGTCTGTTTCCCATTTCTCATATCAAAAAGAAACCAGTTAGTGTTGCATTCCTACAATTTATAAGAACAAATGTATAATTAACTCATCGAATTCTGCAGTGAGGTACTGAACAACTTGAGTCAGAAAAATTTGAGGCTGTTTTGTGGCCCTGAGCATTACTGTTCCATTTCCATAGGGAGGAGCACAAAGGAAGGATTCTTAGTTTTCAGGGCATTAAAAGAATTTATAGGTGTTAAACTTCCACTACAATCACCTTTTCCTAAAGTACTTTGAATTCTAGCTACTAAGAGACATAATTGTCTTTCCCAAACTTTCTGGAATTACGATATTCATACAAGCATCTCATTTTTATACATATCCATATGCCATTTCAACATAATTGATTGACCTTTATCTCAGTACAAGAACTGAAAGTACTCCATAAACTATGCTGTTCTCATTTGTCAGTTCACATTTTTTTCTTTAGCTGTATAATCTCATGACAGCCCATGCCTTCATATTGTGTATATATGTATGTATATACATTTATAAATGTTATATATTTGTGTGTGTATATTGTGTATATATATTTATGTATGTGTATATATAGAAATGTTATTTATGGCTTGTTTAGAATAGCAAAGTAAAAACAGAGGGAATGTGATAGCTTTCTATATGGAGGAGCTAGAAACAGATTAAATACCAAACCAGGAAAAGTTATTTAAATGGAAATAAAATGTTGGCAAAGAGCAAAAAGACATGATTATAAGTAACTTCTGACAGGAACGTAGTAGAAGGCTCCAAACCATCATAAGAGTGAGGCTTTAGAATGATGTTGTTAGAGTGATGGGACTAAGAAAACCCTGATAGTATTAAATCAGAATGTGATAAGTTTGGGTGGGATAAGATGAGCTGTAGATGGCACCTGTAACCTAGGAGGTCCTCTTCCCTGTCCTGTATCTCAATCAATAGTGTCAAGTGCTACAATATGATGTGGATAGAATATAAAATTCACATTACATATGATAACACTTTAAAAAGTGTTAATACAACACATTAAATGACCATTTATCTTTACATTTTAGTGTTCAGCGTATTTGTTTTGATAGTATGAGAACTGCTAGAACCACTCTGTAAAACTGCTTTGCCAGTTGCCATAGCAATTAAATCTGAGTTCTATGATGTGCCTTTCTTGAGTCAATTCTGTTGTATGATTTTTAAAATAAGCCAGTATTTCACATTTTATCCTCATTTTTCTGGCTAGTTAGAGAATAGAACCAAATCTTCTTGGATTCTTGTGTTCCTTGCCTTAACTGTGCTAAAATATATCAACTGTTTTGATTTACCCATAGTTTGGATTCTGTCTGCCTGCTTAGACTGCTTGTCTACGGGCATGTCCACTGATTTCAAAAGTTCTCTAACAACTTTGGGATCTGTTTTTGTGTTTTAAATGCTGTCTCTCTGTGTGGCTCCATTTGGCAAGACTTGTAAGCTGTATTTCTACTTAAATAATAATTGATGGGTCTTTTTTACCTTATCTGCTTTGCTGTTGATCTTTACAGTTGTTAATTCAGGCAGAATAAGGAAGCTCTGTTTAGACTCTTCACTTACTGTAGTTTTTCCCAGAGGCCACAGATTAGGTAGAGATGGAGAAGAAACAGTGATAACCGCGGTGTGCCAAAGGGGGAGCTGAAACACCAAGAACTGTATCGAGTACTTCTGCTATGGCAGTGACAGTGGAGAGAGGGTTTCTCAGTTCTATCTTGGGTCACTGCACCCTTGTTCACGGGGACATGGAATCCTGTGTTGATTTGGAGACACCTCTTGTATGAATGCAACACAAGCTACAGCAACTGAGCAAAGAGGCTGAAGGGAGAGTCAGTGGGAATTTAGAGCTTTTGAACTACATAAAAATCCCGAAGAACTTCAGGAAGCTTAAAGTTATTCTGGTTGGGAGAAAAATGTAGAAATTCTGAAGCTTCCAACAGAAAGACACTTCTAGAAAATTAAAATTCTTGAAAGACCTAAAAATACTTGTTTTTCTGTTGTTGCTGTAATGGAGCAGGCAGCTGTCCTCAATTCCTGGGAGACATGCTATGAAATCTCATTACATCAACAGGCCCACATAGTAAAACTTTGAATATGAAGGTCCCATTCTTGCCAGGTGAGAAACCTGTTGAACATGCAATCATGTTTCATGGAAATTCTTTTTATGAATCACTGTTTTCTAGTGATAATCAGTTCAGTGAGACTATTTCCACCTATAATAATCCCCAGCTGTAATTAGAACACTTTCTGAAGGCTATGCAAGTAGTCTGTGTCAAGGTTGAAAACTGAAACAAAACCTTCTTTGGATCGTTGCCTTATTGGCAAGACTAATTCAGGACTGCTGGAGATGAGTAAATATCTGCTTCTTTCTATATTACTAAGGTGATTAGTGGTGACTTCTGCTGTAATGTGTGTTTAATAGAAAGCCTTTTCAGATTTGTGTGGTAGGAAAACAATACTAGTTTTTTCCAGTAATTGACTTTGTACTAAGTTCCATTTAGCAGCTACCTATGAAGGGTCCACAAAACCTGCATGGGTTCTTCAATTTCATATTTCATAGATTTTTTCTGTTGAAAGATTATATCTTTTTAGATAAGAGCTCTAATTTTTCTAATAAACTGTGTTAATTGTAGCCTGATGTGTTCTGTAAATAAAAGATACTTTGTGTTCTGATTCAGAAATATTTCTTCCTATTGAAGTGGAAGCCTGTCCAATTAAGTTGCTTCCTTGTCATATGTCAGATCTACATCTGGGCTTGGAATAGGTCAGGTGTTATTTCCTCTGGTTTCCTTACAGGTTGATATCACTATATATACTGGCATCTCTTTTTGGCTGTGGAAAAATGGCTGCACTTTGTGCTGCATTCCTGAGCCAGTCAGAAATAACTTTTTTGTTTTGTTATGAATCTCAGGAGTTTGAGCTGTGTGGTTTCTGACACAAGTACTTCCAGGTGGGGGGCTTTGATCAGTTTTATCAATAGGGCAGTACTCTGGAGCCTGTCTTGGAGTAGGAAAGCTGTAGTCCTAACTAGTGCTTCTGTTTGCTGGGTGATGATGTTAGAAGGGTAACTTGTACAAACCTCAAATCCTAAGCAAGATAGTATCATGGGCCACCTCCTGCCTGAGAAAACAGCTAGGGAAAGGCATGTGGATATTGCTTTTGAAGGGCTTTTTTGCAACTTCTTCAGCTTGAAGTTTTTCTTGGAGACTAAGCTGTAGGAGTAAAAGTCTGAGGTCTGGAGGACCTTTGTAAGGCTAAAAATTCCTGATCTCAAATGCAGACATTTAATAGTCTCCTGTTTCTCCTTGTGTATTGTTGCTTTTCTGAGGTTGATGCGATTTTTGTCTGTAAGTGCATGCTCTTGGAATTTTTCTACAGGCTTACAGTACAGATGTTGAGCACTGTAAATATCAAAGTGATAGAAAAAGAAATAAGGAACAATTTCAAGAGAAACATATGTACATTTCTCTAGCAAGAATCAGATGTATAGAATAGGTCCTGTTTTTATTGATGGTGTTTAGGAGAGAAATGGCCTCCAGCTGGAAACATGTAACTAGTCATCTCGAGTCATGTCTTAAAATACTTGCCTTACAGGCATCTGCTTTTCTTCTCCTTTTCTAGCATTCACAGTATGGTGATCAGCACAAACAAGGAGCAATTCAACTACTGCAATTCTTTGAAGAATAAAAAATTTCCTTCTGTCAAAATGAGGAAATTTCCCTGTGGCAATGCCAGAGAGAAAAATTCCTTTCCAAAATGGGAGCAGTGGTAATCACCAGTTCCAAAACAGTATCTGTAGCCTGTGGCCTCTGCTTTTGTCATGCTCTTGAGATGCCTGAGCCCTTCCCAATATTTAATGGAATATCTTCACTGAACAGCAAGTTCCTCACAAACTTTGATTTTGCGCAGGTCTTTGACACCCGAAGAGCCTGGATAACATTTTACAGCTGAGCACTCTGTAAATGTAGAACATACTGTATGTGTACATGCTTATACATATATAGACTTAGATACATGTGCATGTATAGGCACACAGAAGCACTTAAATCATGTGTGTACTTCTGAATCCTCCCAATCTGTTTTCCCAGGCTTTTTCTGGGAAGGAGTGGGAACTGGGTAGGATTCTGAGACTGATGGCTTGGAGGAGCCATCTGTTGGCTCTGATCCAGTTTTTAAATGCTTTTGTATTGTTGCTTTGCCAAATGTAAAACATGTGTTAAAGTGACATTTGATGCATTTAGTAAGGGCATTCTTATACATAAACTCTGCTTACTGTATAATTTGGAAGCAAAAGACAATGTACCTATGGTCACCCAGTATAATTTAGTTAGTCCAAACGAGAAACCCTGTAAGCCGTTTATAAGAGCAGACAAAGCGCAACTGATGCTGTAGTAGAAAGCTGGTGGAGCTGAGGCATCTTGTGATCTCAGAACTTCCATGCCAAGCGCTTGGGTGGCTCACTCACAAAATTTTTGTGCATAGATGCAAGCTCCAAGAAATGTCTCAAATGTAGTAATCTTATGTCTTGAGGTACTGACTTTAAATTTTTAAAAACCATCCAGAATTACTTACAAGCTTAGATTATTTGTGTTCAAATGATGTAGTTTATAGACAGAGTTATAGTAAGCTACTCCCACCCCATTCACAGTACAGAGAACATCAATAATCAGTGCCTTGAAACTGACTTAATTGCCTCTGTAAAACTCTTCACTTGGCAGGGCAGAGATGAAAAATACTTGGGAGGGGGGAGGAAGCATGCTGCTAGTGTTGTTCCTTTCAGAGGTAAGGGCAAGTCCTGCTTTACAGAACAAAGGAGTTGGTGAATATCAGGAAGCAGCTTCCTTGTCTGTAGCTGTATAACCCCGTTCCAGCTACAACCTCAAGAAGCTTTTTCTTTTCCTTCAATTTCATGATGCTAGTGGTTTTTGAGACTACACTTGACTTCAGGGCTCTTTCTTGTCCTCTTTTTGTGCTTTGCTTATGCAATATCTTTATTCACAACTCCACCTACACAATACAAATCTCTGACCAATCTTTCAGTTGGTCTTGTCCAATATGGTGCCATACACTAAAGTGTGAAAAAAGTCATTTTTTGAAGAAATATTACAGTCTTATAGCATCCCACAACAATGGATTTTTGCAGGAGTTTCTCAGTAATGGTATGACAGTGGAATGGTACATTTGGTTTTTTGAGGAATTTGTCTTGCCTCATGTTGGTCTGTGATGCACTTCTATGTATTAAACTGAAGATTTACTTTAGGAGTAAGCCAGCTTCAATCTCTTACGATTTGAGGCCTGATCCAAAGCCACTTAGGTTGGATAAGTAATACCCCTGTTGTCCACAGCAGGCTTTGGCTCAGACACTCAAGTGTCTTGGAAGGGTTAGGAACCTGATACAAATTCTGAATTTGGAACATCTGCTTTTAATGATTTCTTAAAATCTCCTTGGTCCTTCGTTTTGCTACTGTAACTAATTTGTTGTGCTTTTCAATACACATTGTATATTTGTAGCTTATTTTTTCCAACTGGAAGCTTAACAAAAAGGCTGTGTTGTATGCTTCCATGCACAAGCCAGAAATATTGAGCATTTTCAAGTCTCTTTTTGTGTTACTGCATAATTCAGTAACAAGATAAATAAGTGTTGCAAGCTTAAGTGTATTCTGGGGTTTGTATTCAGTATTAGAATGATGAAACAGAATTGAATTGCTGAGAAGGAGAAACCTCCGTTCTTTAAAATCTATATCAACAGTATGGTATTAATTATAAGAAAAACCTGACTGTTTACTGGAAGAGAAGCTGTAAGACTTCTTTTATACAACACTATAATACTATGTATAGCTGAAGATAGGCTTGAGTGGTGTGAGCATCAATGCCTAAGTCTTCCGTGGGTCTACTTGGATATGGAAAATTAAATGGATCACTTGTGTTTGAAGACTAAAGGCTGCTATTCTTTTGAACACCTGATTCATTAGTTAATAATTGTATTTTGTCTGTGGTATACATGACAAGCCCAAAGCCATTTAAACACAGGTGTTTTGCTGACTCCACAATGAGGGTAATTTCAGATTAATTTAATTTTTGTGAACTTCAGCTTGAGTACTTTTAACATGAATTTGTTCCTTTCTGTAACTTGTTATGCTGGCTGGAGGTTGCTTTCACTAGCCTTCCCAATCCAGTGTTTAAGGCTACCATCAAAGCTGCTGAAGAGTCCAACTCCAAATGCATCAACACAAACCAGGCTTGCTCAGAAAGATCTATACTTGAAATAAAATTAACCCAGTTGACTTTGATTGTAACAGAGGCACCACCATAGCAGCTCTGTTGGTATAGTGCAGGGAGAAATTAAAGAAAGAAAAAGTAGAGGGCTGAAGCATTTGTAGAGGTTTAGATTGGGCATTGGGAAGCATCTCTTTACCAGGAGGGTGGTCAAACACTGAAAGCGGCTTCCTAGAAGAGGGGGCTGATGCCTCAGGCCTGTCAGGAAGGCATTTGGACAGTGCCCTTAACATGCTTTAACTTGGTCAGCCCTGAATGGGTCAGGTGGTTGAACTAGATGGTCATTGTAGGTCCCTTCCACCTGAAATACTCTATTAATAGTAGAATCTAACAGTTTCTTCTCCATGGTGACTTTAGTTCCATTCTTTGTAGCTATTTTCTCTCATTGCTTGAGATATCTAAAGAAGGACCTGAACATGTCAGACCTTTGCTCCTCCTGGCTGCTAGTTTGCTTCTTTCCTGCTAGCTCTGAATGCTCTGCTGCCTTGCAGGGTGTATTTCCATGGCTGCTCCCAGCATCGAGCGAGCGGTAGAATCGGTGGTGGTACAGCATGGACTGCGCTGCCTTCAGCACCACATGCCTCTCCAGTGCCTGCTTGTTAAACTGGAACCATGATTTCCGAATAGCTGTTCAACTGTGATTAACAGCCACTATTTGAGATATGTTGTTCAACTGTATCCTATTGGACTCGTGACAGGCACTCTATTTATACTGGATTAGCAAATCTATGGCAAAGCTGTCATGGATGATTTAATAATTTTTCTCCCAGTGAGGCTTGTTCTGTTTTCAGTTAATAGAATTGGGTGTTTAATGATGTGGAATCTAGGAATGAGAAATTTGTAAGGCAAGTGACCTTGGATGGCTAAAACACCATGGACTCTGCAGTCTGCTTACACTGTGGAAAGACTAAGGGTTTTTGTGGCGGTGTATTCTATGTGATTGGTTCACATGCTTGAAAGTCTTATTAGTATGTTTAATCTCCTGAGCAGGGTGAGGGGAGTATAAAAATTAGATGAATTGTCATGTTCTCAGTCAACAGCTGGTATTGAAAAGGATCTGAAGACCTATCAATGGTCTGACCTGAAATTAGTGAAGGTTGTTCTATTGCTTGGGCCTAAAGAAATCTCGATTTCTGTCGTTCTGGTAATCTTTGTGACCTACTTGGTTTTCAGAGGGTTTTAATTAAGACTTTTTAAAGCCTGTATTAGCAAAATGAGTTGTATACTGACAGTCCAGAAGTATATAAATACACATTATCTTTATTAAAGGCTGTAATTCTCAAAGCAAAATACATTCTTTCTTAGTTCAGGTTATTAAAATAAAGGGCACATCTGGTCATTCTCCATTACAGTATTTTGTACCAGTTTTGCAAAGCTAAGGAACTTTCAGTATAAAGAATGACTGTTTCCTATGAATTCCGAAGTGATGGATGTCGTGGGGTTTGCAATCTGTGTGATAAAGGGGGATTTTCAGAGTTGGCTGGGAGGTGGCAGGAATGCTGTAGGAAACCATTTGCATTGTAACATGGCACTTGAGTCACACTGTCCATCAGGCACTTGCCTCTCCTAATGGCTTCCCGCTCTGGTGACTGTTTTCTTCATTCAAAAACTTCAGATCTGTGACCTGCCTCTTTTCCAGTCTCAAACATCGCAAGTAGGAAACTGTCAGCAGGCCAGATCCATGCACAATTTATGCTCTTGGAGACAAGTTCTGTTATTGTAAATGGGTTTATGAAGCTTAAGGTCATCTGAAAAGGACTGGGCTTTCCAGTTTTCCTTCAACACATATGGGGTATGTAAGGGTTAACAGCAATCAAGAGCTGTGGAACTTTTTCATGTGGGTAAAGCATTCAATATCTTAAGCATTGCTTGGGTGAAAGTGGTTTCAGAACTGTCAGAAACAAGTCCCTAAATAAATGTCCTCATAAGTCGCTTTGATATAGGTTTATTCACTTTTGCTATATTATAAATAATGCAAATTTAATGTCCATCTGGACAGTAGGTTTTTTGCCAACTGCTACCAGACCAGCTGCAAAATTCACTGACTACAAGCTATGCAGCTGCCATGTGCAGTCAGTGCCAAGGAGGAGCATACTGCTAATGCTTCTTCAAGAGCTTGGGCTGGTATGCTGTGCTGCAAAACAGATTAGCTGAGTGAGACATCAGGCATGGAAAGTAAGGGCTTATGTAGGGGCATGCACCTTTGTTTTAAGAAGGTTGCTTGAAGAGACAAGCCAGCTGAGATGTAATCACCTTTGCTTGCAGCAGCTCTCATGATTTTTGTTGTATTGTTTTCTATTGTAGTGCATGTTTCTGATGTATTGTCTGTACTGTGTCATGTTGTAGTAATAAGAGCTATACAAATTCATATAGTGTGTGCATAACTGATTTTTGTCTCTTCCTGGATGCTTTTCTTTTTTGGTATTCACTGGCTTGTAGACTACTTATGAATGAAATAGTCTTATCCTTAGGGAGAGTTCCTTGTCAACATCTTCAGACTGTTTTGACCTGTATGGTTTTGGATCCACTTAACACTCTTAAATATTGGGAATATCCCCAATTTTCTTGGGCAACTGGTCTACTTTTGTCACTCAGGGTTGTGTTGATGCTCTTCCAACTGCTCTTTGGAATGTGTGTCCCAGTGGACGTGGAGATGCTGATGAGGAGCCTAGGGCTAGTGCTCTGTAGATTGAAACTGAGTGCTCATAGCAAAGGCAATTGAAACTCTGATGACAGGAAAATACAAAGTGTAAATTGGAGATAGAGCCAAGATTATTGCAAGCTGGATTTTTTTTCATTAAGAGGGAGTGCTTTACCTTCAGGGGGAGAGCCATGCTTTTTGACCATTGATATTAATTATATTGGGGGGTAATATATTTAGATCTCTCCAAACACAAAGCCTGTGCATATATTAGCTATATAAAGCAGTTGCAAGAGGAACATAGCTTTCTAATAGAGTTCAGCTGAACAAATGCAGTTGTCTTAAATTGAAGACATCTGATATTTAGTGATGTTCTCCAGCTGCTTTAAGGTTCAGGGCAGATTTTCAGCTGGGAAAAATCAATGTCAGCTTTTTGACTGCTTTGAATCTGTGCAGGTTAATGTGAGCTGAGAAACCAGGCATTACATTCATGTCTTGGGGTGTGTGTGTCTGGGTGATTGTTCATGTTGTTCAACACCCCTAGCACTGTACTTGGGAGTTTTCAAGAGCAGGAGGAGTAAGCAACTTGGTTATTTTTTGTCTACTTGCAGACCACAGTACATGGTCTGGTGGGACTTAGTCTTCTCCACTACAGAAAGCAGCATTGTAGTACCTTAGTGGAGAGGCATGCAGAAGTGTATATACTTAGCTATGAAATGCATCACTAACCTCTTCAGCAATCAGCTTTTTTAAAAGTCCAGATTCAGGGAGGTTGCTGTGGTGTTGGTGAGTTCAGATTTTTTTCCTTAATGTCAGTCACATCATATAAAGGTTTTTTAATGAAGGGTGCTAGGCTAGCATGCAGCTCTGCACCTTTCAGGTTTTGTGTTCAACTCTTGTAGTGATCTGGCTTCTCATATACCAGATATGGGGCCTGCCCTGAATCCTTGACTTTGGGAATTATCATTATCTCACATTCATGGTTTGCCTTACTTCTGCATTTTCATTTTGCTTTGGAAGGCTGTTAATATTTCATCAGGTAAACTTTTTGCTGCTACAGAGTTTTAATTCAGTGGTTTTTCTGTCTTCTACAGGAGACTTGCTCTATAATGAATGTGGTTTTATTAATTTTATTAGAACTCATGACAGGAATTGAATCCTGAATTTTTTTTATGGGGTCTAGTAAATATTCAATTGCCTTTTGATAGCAGGTTTCACCCAGAGAGCTCAGGTGATGTTATGCATTGTCTGTCCAAAAGAGGATGTATAGCAGAAATTACTTGACCAATATACAAAGCAAGGAGGAAGTATGGCAATAGTTCTGCCATGTCAGTGCGACTGCTCTTGGGTGTACAGTTCAGGATGTGCTTTGCCTGTGTTACTGAATGAAAGCCTCAGTTCTGCCATGCTGAGGTGTTGGCTTTCCATTTCTGTAAGCTCAGTGAGGACAGGCTATAAGGCATAATCTAGAAAATACAGAACACATCAAGATGGAAACCCACGGGCATCACGAAAGTGATTTTAGGTACCTAAAACTGTGCAATATAGAGGTATTAAGTCACAGAATAATCTGGATTGAAAGGGACCTCTGATGTTCTCCTGGGTGAAACCCTACTGAAAGCAGGGTCAACTTCAAAGATAAATTCTGCCTCAAAGTTGTATCAGACTGCTCAGGGTCATATTAACATAGTTCTGAGTAACTCTAAGCCTGGGGATGTAACAACCTCTCCTGGAAGCAGGAAGGCACCCATTGGGTGGTTGCCTGTTATAGGACTCTGAAATGAAACTGTTTCTTTTTACTGTAAGTGTATTGAACAGAATATTTTGGGAAATGGGACCCTGTTAAGTTTCTAGTCCTGGTTACCACTGTGTTCCTAGAGGGTCCTGTCTGAGATTACAGTAATAAAAAATTCTTGGAAGTTGTAAATAGAAATGGATGCATGTTGAAAATGATGGCTGTACTGCATCAGAAATTGGGAAACTCTTCATCACATACAGGATCTTATTCACAAGGATTTGAGTTGTGAGAATCAATTCTTTGCAGTAGATGTTATCTCTGTATTCTAAATTCTTCTTAAATAGAACAAGTAAATGCTAATATTGTTCCAAAACTATCACCTTTCCTAAAGAAGAGAAGGATATAAAAAAGAGAGTTTAGCCCCCTAGGCACTTATGCAAGCCCAGCCAGCACAGCAATTAAATTTGCCATTCTCCAGCCCCTACATTAGCATTTCTGGGATTACTTTGTGCTCAGGATGTCCTATTCTGAAAAGACACATGATGGCAGGATTAGGATTGGAAGAGCTATGAGACAGTCAAAGCTAGAAGCCAGTGCAAAGGTGTACCAGATTTTGGAACATCTGCATGTCTAGCACTTCCTCACTAGTTCTGCTCTGTCTTCTGAGGACTCAAGGATTTTTGGGACAGTCTGTGTAAGGATGTTCTGTTCCCTGGCTTGTGTCAGATTCACTCATAAAATGCTGTGATGACAGATTCTATATTAGTCTGAAAGAGAAAGCTATTAAAGGTTACCTTGTTTTTAGAGATTGTCAATCTCTGTGTTCTCATTGGGAGCTTTTTCTAAGTGTGTCTGGAGCTGGACTGCCATTACTTTGGGAACAGGGCCTAGACAAACTACAAAATACTGAGTTTAGTGCCATTCATCTTTTTCTAAAAGAAAGAATTATGAATACTGATTTCAAGTTGCTTTTTTACAAATGTTGCTGAAAACAAGAGAATTCTACCAGTTAATAAATCAACTCAAGCTGCTAAATTTTAGTGATGGTCCCAAGGATTTAAATAATTTCAGTGAAAGCAATTCTTTCATTAACTTACTGTGAGCATAGGTGCAATGCTGCTTTATTGAGTAGAAAAAAAGTGGAAAAATTTTCTTTATACAAAGGAAATTATACAGATGAGCCATAAGTGTCCTGCAATACTGTATTTACCCACCACTTATTGACATAAGTCAATCTGGGGAGAAAGTTACATTCTAATTAGGACATAAACTTTTGGTTCTTCTGTTATAATTATTTTGAATCATAGAATGGCATGGGTTGGAAGGGACCCCAAGGATCATGCATTTCCAACCCCCCCTGCCACAGGCAGGGCCACCAACCTCCAGGCCTGGAGCTACATAAGGTTGCCCAGGGCCCCATTCAATCTGGCCTTGAACACCCCCAGGAATGGGGCATCCACCACCTCTGTGGGCAGCCTGTTCCAGCCCCTCACCACTCTCTCTGTAAAAAAACTTCCCCCTAATATCTCATCTAACCCTTCCCTCCTTTAGCTTTAGTCCATTCCCCCTTGTCCTGCCATTATCTACCCTTTTAAAAAGTTGATTCCCCTTAAAGTAAAAATGCTATATAGAAAGTCAGCAGAATACTGAACTAAACCTTGCAAGTATTTATCCCAAGTCCTAGGTGCTAGAGCTGTCTGCTTTTAAAACTTCAGGATTTCAGCTACCCCATTTTACACTGTATGCATTTAGCTGACCAGTGTATATAAAGAATGAAATGTTCTTTGGGCTGGTCATTCAGGTCGTTTAGTTACTGAAGTCCAGTGTCAAAACTGCTAAACCCTGGGATCTCTGCACACTGAGACTTTATAAAACCTCTGTTTATGAAGGACTCAGCTGACCCAGAACTGAGCTTCCTTGGGTACATTTAGCTTGGCCCTGTTTCTATTTAAATCCATTTTGTGCGAACAGGTGTTAACATCAGCTTGTTCCTAGGTAAAGCAAATGAGTTGGCGACACCCATCATGGTGATGGGGTGGGTGTTGAAGGACAGTGTTGGATTTTGGTGAAAATGGGCCACTGTGGCTTCTAATAATGTGCCCTAGAGGACTTGTAAACTATGATGCATATTTCTAAGAATTTATTAGTCAAAGATTGCTTTTGAAGAAAATATTTTTATATAAAGTAGCTAATGGCACAATATAATCCAGAAACATCTCAGGGAAACTCTTAAAGGATACTTTTAAACTTGACTTTAGAAATATGCTGGGCTTTTAAAGTTTTTCTGCCTCTAACAACACTTCCTTCAGAAGCTGACAGGCGAGGAGACTGGGGGCAGAACTTTGCTTCCATGAACGGAGGTGGTAAATTCCCATGGACTCCTGCTACCAATCTGCTTTCATAAAACAGGAGGGTAGAGAGCTGAAAGACTACTGGAATGAGGAATAGTTTTGGGGACCTCAGGAGGCTTTGTTTTCCTGACTTCATAAAAGTTAATTTCATGGGGGGGGGAGGGGCGGGAGCTGTATGCAAAGGGCTGACATAATGGGAGAAAACGCATGTATTATTTTCCACTGCTCATGTGTGAATCTAGGTCTGTATGGCCATAGGAACAGAGATGATCCTGAGATTAGGGAAATCTTAGCATTAGTACAGCCATTGATGAACTGGCTCTTCCTCTCTGTAGGGTCAAGGCTTCAGCTATAGCTCATGTAGGGTTTGTGCCTTTTCTCCATTTACTTAATCTCTGATGCTTCGCCTGAAAAACATAGTAATCTCTGTACTTCCCAAAAACAGGTTGTGGCTGCAACATTCTCTGCAATAATCGGTTGTGTAGGTTGAAGAGGTAATATTGTTTCCATAGGGGAGTGTTTGTCCACCTACAAATAGACTATTCATCACAGCTGTGAGTTCTAAACCTGCTCAGGGTTACTTTTTTCCAGTCTGTGTTCATGCAGTATATTGCAAAAGGAAACAAAGTTGTTAACGGGCACAAGCTTAAGGACTTCAAAGTTGACTTCACACTTTCTGAAACTTTTTGCTAAAATTTTGTCCTGTTTTCATTTTGTATTTTCTTTATTCTTTGAAAGTGTAATACTTGTATTGGTCCTTAATTACGGTAGGGTTTTAGAGTACAACTAAAATTTATTTTAAAACTACTTTTCACTGCTACACAGAACTCGAAGTGAACACTTTTGGACAAAATGTATTCTGTTTTCATGTAATAAAATGGAAAATGACACTTCAAAATGAAGTCATTTTATGATGTTGGGCAAAAACATCTTTTGGAAAATGCTGGCCGATTTTTCTGTTAATGGAAAATCCTGTTCACTGTAGTGTCAAAGTGGATACCTGGACCTGAACTTTTGGGTGGTTCATGTAGTTTCTCACAGGGACTTACAAGATCATGACTTTCCCTGGTGAAGCAATTATTCTGATGATTGTGATCACTCTAAGTTTGAGATCTGTAAATCACAGTTTGAATTCTTCAGTCTTTGCTTAGCACAGGAATGTGTGGAAGGTCTCTCTGGAAATCATTATTCACACTCTAGCAGCTGCTATGGACATATTCAGAACATAAATAGAAGTTATTGAAGCCCCTGTGATGTGCTGACTCTGGTGTGGTGGTTAAATAATTCACCATCAGATTAAAGAGCTGATTTGACAGACTTGAGCAGCTATAGGGAATTGGCTGAGTATTGCCAGTGTAATTTTACCCATATAGTAGGATTAATTATAAATCCCGATCAACCTCCCTTTGGAAACAATGCAAGTTACAAATGAGCCTAAAATGAGGCTTGAGATTTGGACTGAGATTTCCAATGTTACTTAAAGTATTTGGGAATTCAAATCCGACTGAGATGAATAGAAACTGGGCATCAGACACCGTAGGTGGCTTGCAAATCGGTCTTGAATTTTAACAGTGATGTTTCAGTCCTACTGAGACTTATAATAGGAGGTATAAAGGAAATAAATGGGCTCAGACCCAAGTCTGGCATCCTTGTAAAAGACAGGCTATGCCAGAACACATAAGCAAAATTGCAGACACATCCACATGCTCTGCCTAATGGGTCAGCCTATTTTGACTTCCGGTGATGTACTGTCTTTATTACAAAATTACTGGTTGGGGCAGGAGCTTTAATACATTAATAATCAGTGCCTTAGGCCAGGTATCAGGTGGCTTTTATTATGGCAGTCTGTGTGGTCTGCCACAGACTGCATGGAACTAGTGAAACCACTGTCACAGTTTCTTTTTCATATCCGATAGCTGAACAAAGATCTCTTGGATCTCTGGCCCATCCCTATTGCTAAGCTAGTTCCCTTCTGCACTATTTGCACAAATAGAATCTTAAGAGTTTTCTGGCCAGAGATGATTAATTATTTGTATATGGACAATCCTCTTGTTAGCATCACAGCAATTGTGATCATTCTATCTTTATTTTCATTTTTTTAATGTGTAATAAACCCCCCCCAAGCAACTCAGCACTGCTTGAGTTTAGTGCCAGTTAGCACTGCAATGGACTTCCAAATATTACATTGATTAGCACTATATATATCATGATGAATTTATATCCTGAAGGAGGTAGATAATGCCTCATCTTAAAGTAATATTAGGAAAAATAAAAACCAAAATTAGAAGTTATGGCTTTGTTTTTTAAATAATGCTGAACAGCAGAAAGTGCTGGCCTATTTGACTATGTTGCTCAAGAACCAATTGTATAGTATGGGGCAAGTAGGGGACGCTAAAACATTTAGCATGATGATAGTTTAGTGCTAGTAAAATAAGTGCATTTTATTTAACAAGACTATTTTCCTTTTTTATCTTTACCCATAGACTTGCATGAGAATCTAATTTTTCCTTAAGAGGAGAGTCCAGTTCCCAAAGTAGACTAAATTAGCCTTCAAAGTGCACATATAGAAGGTGCAAAACAGGAAGACTGTTGAAAGGAAATCCAGATTTGTTATTTTTATTGATTTTATTTATTTGGGTGGTGATCCTTTAGTTTTTGGTGTAGGCAGTGCAGTACTCCCTGGTGCCTTATATCTTTCTTGAGCTGTACATGTGCTGTTATTTCACACCAGCCCCTGGAAAAAAGATCAGCTCATTCACAGGTAGAAAACTAAGAGAAACTAAATGATTTTCCAAAGCGTGGGAGCAGAAATTGGTGCCCTGCTCAGAATTTCAGCTGTCTCACACCCAAAGTTCTTAGTAGCAGGTCAGTTTTTCTCTCCTGTCTCTAATCTGACATTCAGGTTTCAGGTAGCTAGCACTAAAACCAGGAAAAAAGTTTGTGCAACTCCACGAGAACTGAAATTTTTTGGTAGTGTTCTCGTCTGAAAGTTAAATACATCAAGAAATAAAATCTTCAATGTTTTGAGTACTAGACTGCAGCAGTTCAATTTCTTGCAGTGAGTGAATGAGAAATGTTCTGGATATTTCAAAGGTTGACATTCCAACCAGAAACTGGATTCACTCTTCCACTGTAGGTCAATCAATTAACAAAATAAGAGTCTGTTTCCATTGAAAGACCTTAATTTCTTTATTTTTTTTAAGGAATGTTGGTGTCCTCTTCACTCGTGTCTCTTATTCATTAGTAATTAGCATTTATGAAATACACAAATATATTTAGGACTAGATTGCAAACTCAAGTGGTGATAGATGTAAACAAGTTGCATGAAGAATTAATTAGCTCACTCATGTGAGCTCATCCAAGCACAAGATTCACTAATGTCTCTAATGATTCAATTAATCATTATTAATCAATGGCTGGTTTAATTTTTGAGACAAATTTAATTGCCTTGTGGCAACAGAAAAGAGCAAAGATTACTGTACTGTGCTGACCACAGTCAGAAAAAAAGTGTAGTCCTTGCCCCAAAAGGCTTAGAATTAGTGGAGAAACTGCAGTGCATAGGTGGGAAGGCACAATAAGGCAGTATTGAACACAGGTCTCACAGGCATTACAAGAGTCACATGGAAGAGAGCAATTAAGTAGTTTTACTGTTACCTCCTATCATACATGAAAGGCTGTGTGGGATAAAGCATGAGGAGGCTTTTCTAGAACTGTAACAAGTGAGTAATGAATGCATTGCAAAATGAGGGACAGAAAGCTATTGTCATGACAGAATACAAGATGATAAATGTAGAGTAAGACTTGCCCTTGAAGGCCTTGAAATAAAGATAGTGTCTTACCCAAGTCCTTTCTAATGAAAGCCATTCAAAATTGAAGAGCGAAGTGAAATTAAAAAGAAAAGATTCTTTTTTCTTATTTGATGATTGCTGTGTAACTAATTGCCTGCTTTCATTGCTTCCTGAAATTCTAGGAAGTGAATGTCATAATCCAGGATATTCAGAAGAGGGCAGCATCAACCTAAACAAAAAGTGGGGAACACATTTCCTTTAAGGATGTCACTCTAAAGGGGAGAAACCCCAAGACATAATAGGAGTACAGTTAAGTTTTTAAGACCAGAATCTAGCTTGAATTCTGACATTAAGACAAAGCAAGTCCATAATCCAGAATTACAGGAGCATTATAGTGTCTCTGCAGTGACATGATATTTGTTTCGTCATCTTCCTACGGTAATACATCCCTCAGAAGTGGTTACTGCACCTTAGTTATGGCTATGATACCTACAGCCCCCTAACTACAGGTGTAATGGGAAAAACAATTGAAGCAAAATTTAAAAAGGACTAAAATTCTGCATATTCTGTGACTGAAATGTTACTGAAGTCTCAGTCAACACAACTAGGTGTCAATACAGGCAGTGACATGCTGGTCCTGAGGATCTCAGTTGTAGGAAAGCTCTCAAGAACATTAATTTGGCTTTGAATCAGGGATTAAGTCAGAAGTAAGATTAGGACTAAAACAAGCAAATACTCATATAATTACATAATGGTTTTAGGCTTAAGTGAATTTGCTAGAAATTTTGACTGAACAAGGACTGGACTGAGTCCAGGGTTATTGGGTTAGCCATTCCCCATCTAGCTTCCCGTGACTAATAATGCTCTGTGTGATGAGCAAAATAGTTTTCCCATGGAATGGGCCCATATGAGATTTTACTCATTTTACCACAGGATTTTACTTTAACAAAGCACTTGTAAATATGCCCAAGTCCCAGTAATGTCGGTGATGCTTACGTATACATTGAAGTGATTTGCTGAGAGAACTGCAAAAGGAAGTCTAAATCCTTAGGTCATCAGTATAACACTGTCATCCTGCAAAGTGGAAATAGGTGATCTAAGCAAAACAAGTGTAGAAGCTTTTCTTGTAGGAGTTAACTAACTGTATTCTGAATCAAAATACAAGGAGATAAAAATATATATTGCAAACACTATTGTTCTACTGACTGTGTATTTGAAGTGTGTGGATAATTACAGCATTTTTTGGACGTATTTCGAGTCCTTTGGCTGAGGAAGGTACATCATATTTCATTTGATTCCTTTCTTAAAAGCCTGAAGAACTGGAAAATGTAAGCTTTTCTATTTTGTGAATCTCAAGGTGGGTTATTTAACCTTGAATTGTCTGTCAAAATCCTGTTTCAGCATAAAGACTGCATATGTATATGCTTAATGAACAAGACCCTAAAGGTTTGTAAAGAACTGAAGTTTATATATTCCATTAAATATAATCTTTACGGGCTAATTAGTTAGAAATTTCACCCTTGCTTATGGTATATGTTGTTTTATGGTCAATAACAGTAAAATCTACGTAAACCATGCTCTTTTATTAATAAACATTATGTGCTTCTGGCTTTCACATAAGGAAATGGATTACTTTTCCTCTTGTGACTGGCCTGCTGACATAGTAAAATCCAAGCAATTAACATTATGGATAGATCACTTCGTGTGAGATGTACAGATAATTCTGTTTTCTATAAAAATAAGAACACTGGTACTGTGAAGAAAACTTAAATCAGCAGTCTCCAACCTCAGAGACTTCAGGGAGGGTCTGAGGTCTCTGGGGATCAACGATGAATAGTATGACTTTCACCAGTATAAGTATGGATTGAACCGAGGTTACTACTAACTAGAACTGGTTGTTAGCTACTTGTTGGGTAGCTTCTGTCTGGTTTTTAGCAAATAATGCATATACTTCTAAAACCGATTCTCCACAACCCCACAAATGGCACTGTTGGCCTTGCTAAACCGACAGATGAAATGGTGATCCTGGAGGTGCACCACCCTCCCCATCCCTGCAGGGGCCTCTCCGGGTTAGCATTTGAAACAGAATGGTGAAATGAATCACTTCTATGGAGCTGTGAACTTCTGTGATAAGCTGTTGTTCTGCCAGTGCTCACAGATATGATCATTCTTTCTATTCCGGTCGGGGAGCTCCCCAGATAATGTGTACTTTGGGAGTGTAAATAAATGATCAACTCATTTTAACTTTTCAGCTAATGGTATTTGCTGCTGGCTTAAACTAAAAATCGTAATGACCTAATGATTATACACCTTACTTCCCCAGAGAGGGCCATTACTGAAACAAAATGGCCACCCATCCTACGGCAACTACATCTTGCAGTCCTTGGAGTATCTGCGGATGCTTCTTTTGCATTACTTCTTCACTAGGTTTTACAATGGCCGGTTCAAGGCAGAGCGAGAAATAAATAGTTCACTTCTATGTGTGAGGGCAATGCCTGATCATAATGGCAGGGTTTGGATCAGGCTTGTATCGCATCAGGTATAGCCAGGTGCTGTAAATGTGACTGAAAGGGCCCTATGTGGTAGATGGATTTATGATGTTCTGCAAATATCATAACTTCTCGTATCCTCTCCTTTTTGGAAAAGTTTTTCTTCCTCTGAAACAATCTTCTGATTGTTCACATTTTTAGATGGAGAAATGGTATTTGTTTTTCCAGACTTCTATGGCTGTTCCTGACCCCCTAATCTCTCAGATACCTAGCCGCCTTCAAGTTCTTCTCCAGGCCATGGGATCTAACTACTGAAGTCCTACTGTATTCTATATGCTATTGTAGCAACCTAGTTTAGAGAATCTTAGAGCCTAATACAGCTGTAGGCAGAATGGAGCTGTTTTCAAAATACAGGTTTGGAGTGGGTCACTAACCAAGCTGATTTTATGCTGCCCTGTTTTAAAGGAAGCCTGCTTTCCTTTAAAAATATGTGTCCAAAAGTAAATCGCTTTTCTAAAAAGCAAAGGGACATGTTCAGATCACAGAGCTGAGTTTCCATAAACAACAAATCTTTTGTGTGCTGAAGCATAGGGGCTGTGAGCTTGAGTGGGTGCTTTTGTTGCTGAACTTGAAGCAAAAATCATATTGCTACTTGGATGATGGATTTCCCTTAGTAGGCAGCCACCATCTTGTTTACAAGGAAATCTCAACCATTAGTGTGTATGAAAACTGCTTATGGTTGGCTGGTTGGCTTTTAGCAGAGATGACACAGAAGAAATGAGACATATATTGGCTTGAGGTAAGCAGTCTCTATTACCACAACTATATTACTAACTTATGTTTAATTGCTCAGCATTTATGAGGTTCATAGTTTATTGTCTTTCTTGCCACACAATAGGCTGGGCAAGTTAAAAAAGCTCCAAGTTTCAAAGGCTAGAGCTTTGGGTGCCTGCCAGCACTGATCTGTTTAACAAACAGGCAGCAGGGTGCTTATTAGTAGGTTGTGGTTTGCAAACCATGAAGCCTGTGGGGCCAGATGCACTGATCAAATAGCAAATCTATAGATCAGTAAGCCCATTAGATGAAAAAGGGGAGCACCACTGAGTATAAATATATTTTTCATAGGCTTCAATTAGGCCACCATAAATGACTCTAACTCTTTCTGTTGACCAAACAGTCTAAATATTAAACATTAGTGTAAGCAACATTTGTTCCAAATTGCTTCTTTTAGAATTTCCCAATGACTTATAATTATATAGTACTTGGTAGTAAAAGTACAAGTGCCAAATTGTTCTTATTATTTCTGTTTATTTCAGTGTAACAAATAGTGCCTAGTCACAACTCAAGGTGCTTATATATTATTCATAAAAGCACGACAAAAATTGGCAGTGAATCAACCACAGCATAAGACCAGGTGATCAGCTGATCTGAATTGGCATGGTTCTGTGGAAGCCAAGATGAGTCTGCGAGTTCCCTGACATCACTGGGCCTATGAAAATACCTAGTTGATTAAGGATCCAGGCAAATGACTCTGCAAATGACATTTCAGCCCTTTGATTTTCCACCTTCAGTTGCAACCAATGAATCACTTGTGAATTCTTTGTGATGACTACTGCTAGAATTTTCATGTTGTGCTTATGCATCACTTATGTAGCAAGGTTCCCTCTTTCTGACCACTGAACCCATGGTACTTCTGTGACTTGAGCGTTCTCAGTCCTGCTCCTTTCTATTAGTGTTCTTGGTGAACACAGTTTTACTCTTCTAAATGTTTGCTAGGAGAAGGTGAAAGATACTGTAATGCTACTAAACCATCAATTTTTCTTGCAAAAGTCTGTGAATTCTTTTTGCAGTGAGTACCTAATTCTGGTTTCAGTTGTCTTCCCTAGGAAAAACTAGTAGAAAAGAAGGACCTGAAAGAGTATTTTGAAAGTTGGTCCAAAATTACTTACATAATAAAGAGGAAAAAGAAAATAATTTCTGCAGCTGAGATTCTTGTGTTAAAAATGCTCAGAGGCATAGAACAAAGCCAAAGTACTCTCCTCTCAGCTTCTTTCCACACAGTTGTCAGCATCTCGTATTTGTTTTCCGTTTGTTGAGTAACTCTGAGCTGCCCGAAATTGAGTTAAAAAAAAGTAGGAAAAAAAGGACCAGAACATAAAACATGATGGCAGTGTTCTTTCAACAATTGTCTTAAGTTTGCATGATTGACATGAATTCATTTAGTCAGAAGGTACTGATTGTGGCAAAAAACTCCTCCTAGTCTGTGCTTTCCATGTCAACAGAAGTGATGTGCTGCACCATTTTGTAGAAGAATCATTGCAAATAGTATTATCAGAAAGACATTTAGTTTCAGGTCTTTGCACACTGCCAGAGAAACACACGTTCATGTCATGTAAAGAGTAATCAGAACCCATGACTTCGATTTGCAATTTATCAACTTTAGAAGTCTACAATGACCTTGGTGGCATGTAGCTTTATTTTGGGTCTCATGCTGGCAAGACACTGAAGTGTCTTAACTTGGTGTTACGTATTTCAGTAGTTCCATGCTGCCATGCTAAGGAGAGTGGTATGTTTAAAATTCAGTGTGTCCTTACATTGCTTAGGCTAGTGCAAACTGGGCCTTTGCACTAGTGGAAGTCAGAGCATGTTCAGCCCCAATGTTGCCAGCTCAGCAAAATTTTTAAAATGTCAGGTTGGCATTTTCAGAATGTAGGATTTACTTGGATGTTTCTTACCTTATGAGTCTACTTTAACTCATATCATCCAAGGGGTGCATTAGCTCTTTTTAGGTAGGAAACCAGAGTCTATTGTTCTAAGGCTAAATTAAGACTAGAGGCCAGATTAGTAAATAATATGATTCACTCTCCACAATTCTTAAATGTCACTAGGCAAGTATACATTGGTGAGGTTTATTAGCCTCATTATTGCCATACAGAGCTGACATCTAAGAGCATAAACAGGAACAAAGAGTAACTGAAAGAGCCTAATGCTAATGCAGAAAACCTACATACCATTGAATATAGGGCAATCTAAAACCCAGGAATCTATATTGCAAGGATCTTTATTTTTCAAGCTCTAGCACTCCAAGAAAATGCAATTACTCCATGACCCTTATATTAAGTTGATTCTTAAATTAAGGTATTGTGGTTCCCATTTGCTCTTATGAGGACCAAGGACTATAACCCAGCCAAAGCAACAACTCCTGCATGTGTGTCAGCAGCAGTAACCCTGTTGCATGGTCCAGTTCACAAGAAATCTGTTTTCAAAGCTGATGCAGTTTCAGATACATTGAATAGGAGAAGGGTAAGAGCCAACAGGCCTCATTTTGTTTGCAGCCTTTTCTACAATATTCCGGAAAGAAATGGATGAAAACTTCTTTTTTTTGTCAGAGGATGTCCATAGCTGGAGATACTCTTCGTGCTTGTACAGCTGGAGTAGTAAGTCCTTACAAAATGGCTGTGCAGGAGTTAATGCTTTCCAGTGACCCTGGCCCACTGAAAGGTGTCCTAAATAAAAAGCAGCAACAGTTTTTCTTTGCTAGAATGTCTTTTCAGAAGAAACAAGAGGACATTGATGCCACTCCTCTTCACTCAATACCTCTGGCTGTAGCCAGCAGTTAGTCCAGCATGGGAAAACTTCAGGGGCAGTCAGTAATGAAGTGATGCAGAAATTAGCTCAAACCATGTCTTTTCTCCTGTCTCAGGCCTTGTTTGTGTGACTCCACACCAGAAAAGGAC
The DNA here is from genome assembly GCA_020800305.1 of Porphyrio hochstetteri. Classification (NCBI taxonomy): domain Eukaryota; kingdom Metazoa; phylum Chordata; class Aves; order Gruiformes; family Rallidae; genus Porphyrio; species Porphyrio hochstetteri. The sequence goes on along the minus strand of CM036910.1, from coordinate 13,682,564 downwards.
CGGAACTATTTAGATTGCTCAGATATGTCTTACACTGCAGCAAAATTTGCCATAGTATGTGGTAGCTCAGACTGTCAAGGCCAAGTTTGTTAAAAATGCCAGAGAAAAAGGACTTCTGAGTTTTAAACTTTGGGATAGTGCTTGTGATGAACTTTGCATTACTCAATTATCTGCTACTTTAAGGGCTAACCTCAGTTAAAATCTTTGTTGTTTTTTGTCACTGTTGTTACAGTCTCAGGTGGGAAGTTCCACCAACTGAACGTGAGCACCTTTTCTTTTTCTTTTTTCTTCCTCTGGTTGGACGTATCATTTGAATCAGCTTTGCTGAGGGGTGTTTGTAACTCTCAAGAGTTTTGGCTGAGTTGGAGATGCTTGAGGCTTCTGAACTTCAAATCTTTAATGATGCATAAGAAAACCAAGAAAATATTGATGCTCCACGAATGCCACATGCGGCATGTCTGTAGAGAAAGATGAAAATTCTTTTCTACTAAATCAGTGGATTATAGATAATGCCATGAAACTGGACCAATGTTTTTACAAAAACAAGTCGTCTTTTTTGAATTCACGCCATCTTGCTTTGCCTCAAATGCTCTGTTTGGCTGAAGTTCAGCAGGGGTATTAGGAACTGCTGCTAGCTGAATGCAGAACAAACTCTTACAGCCAAAATTAAGAACAGTGCTGTTTTCTGCAGGGTTTTTAAAACCTAATTGAAGTAAATACTTTCAAATGATTAAAAGGCACACACCATTTTAAGATAAAAGTTTATTATAGTTAAAAAAGGAAGCTCTGTAATTTAAAATGGAAAGTTTATGAAGCTTCAGGATAAACCTCAGCTAGGAAAAATAACAGGTTTCAGATGTTCCAAATATCATACGTTAACCCCAAATGATCGTTCTATAACACCAGTTTCCTTAGTCCATGGTGGTCAGAATTAGAACACCCACTCTGCTTAAAGGCACAATGCTTGCTACAATCAGCCATTAATCACCCTATTCCTGTCCTGTACCAAATCTCCCAGCTTTGCAATTTAAAAGGGGAGTGGTTGTGTAGCTATCCCAATTAGATCTGATTTAATCATGTCTGGACCTCCTTTAAGCAGGAGCTTGGACTAGAGACCTCCCAAGGTCCTTTCCTAGGCTTCTAATAAAACAAATGATTGCTAGAACAATATCTGGTGAGACTGAACAGCTAGGAAAGGGCGTATTTTGCAAGGTTGTCAGTATTTCAGATAGTGCCTGTGTATAAAAGAAAGGGAGAGAATATTCAAATGTTATTTACTTAAGAATAGCTGTTATTTAATCTACAGAGTCAGATTTATTTGGATAGTTACTATAATTAAATTCCAACTGACTACTAGAAACATATTGAAAGTTAACAACTATGTAATAAACTTTCTAAGCAACAATTAAGTGTGTTGGGCAGACAAGTCTACAAATCTTATAGGTGCTATCAGAAAGGAGACAGAGAAAGTAATATCAGAAAGCAGTATAGTTAAAGGATTAAATTTTAAAACCCAGCTTTTGTTCTGCCCTTTGGGAGCAGCATCCTGATAGTACACAATAAAAGGCAGCACAGGAGGTTGCTGGTGAAAGGACCTGCAACCCACTGTTTAAGGCTTTCAGTGTGCTGTAATTGAAAGCTCCTGAAACATGTCATCTGGAGTTGACCTGCTGCAAGCAAAAAGGAGTAGCTAACAGAAAATTTCTATTGGGTAAGCTAATCGAGGTATTTCCTGGTTCAGAATTTACACCCTCAGTTTGGACCACTAGTGCCTGGCGTTTTTAAGGCTGTGGCAAAGTGCAAAGACCATTTCTCTGTCTCTTTTCTTCCCCTCAAGCGTATACTGCTTGAGCAAAAAACACCTCTCCACCATACCTACTGTTCTCTTAGACCTGAACTATTATGTTTCTACAAATGATAATCAATGAAAAGCTCCAATGAGATCTTCTAGTGAAAGTCATTTGGCTTGTTTACTTACCTTGCTTCAGGAAGATTTGCCAAGTTACAATATAATTTGTTCCTGCATCGTCCTGGCATAAAGTTTGTCTGCCTAGCTCACTTCTTACTCAGAAACGGTGTTTCTGTATGGTCTTATGGTTGCCTCACAAGTGTTTTTTCCCCTCTCTTTGAAGCTCAGAAAAATCAGCTAAGCTAAGAAAAGATTTTTCAAGAATGGGACTTTATGAAAGCCATACCATTTTCTGGCACTTTTTGGCACTCATTTTTATTGCCATTCATCACTGGTCATTCCATTGACAACGCATAACTTACTCCTGTGACTTCTTGTCATTGGGTACTGTATTTGTTGTGGTGAGGGACACCCTCACAGTAGTGAGCATCTGCAGGATTTGGCCTCCAACATGTGATGTCCTTGTGGTTGGGATGTCATTCCATCTTTGGCTTCGCACGCTGTACCGTTTTTGTAAGCAGTAATACAGAGCATCTCTTTGCAGCTACACAATTTAATAATATGTTGTCAGCAATCAATTACAGAAACACAGTATTCAAACACTCTCTTTGTGTCATTATTAAAGTACAATAAACTCTCTTACTCAGAGGATAGTAATAGCAGATCAGATTTTTACAAAAGATACGTTAAAGCCCCAGAGCCCAATCAAAACAGTCTCTTTTCTGTCATGTTCCCTTTGTTAAAAGCTTCCTCTGCTCTTTTGAAAGAGCTTTCATTCCTCCTTAGAGAATGCCTCAATTTTAAAATCATCACAGTAGATTCATGTCACCCATATTTTATATTCTCTCACATAAGAAAAGAGAGAAAATTCTTCATCTGCTAAGTCTTGATTGGTAGTTAGCTCCTTCTGCTTCCTTCTACTCCAGTCAAGCATTCCTGCTGTGTTCCTTTCTGTGTTACAGTCCTCAGGAAAAAATACTGCAAAACCCCAGGCTTGAAGAACGGGTCCGTATGCTCTGTGCCAACACCAGCTTCATTTCAGGATTAGACCTCAGTCACAGAATCACAGAATTGTAGGGGTTGGAAGGGACCTCGAGAGATCATCGGGTCCAATCCCCCTGCCAAAGCAGCTCCCTAGCTCATATTGCTCAGATAGGTGTCCAGGCGGGTCTTGAATATCTCCAGTGAAGGAGACTCCACCACCTCCCTGGGCAGCCTATTCCAGTGCTCAGTCACCCTCACTGTGAAAAAGTTCTTCCGCATGTTGGTGCGGAACTTCCTATGCTCCAACTTGCAGCCATTGCCCCTTGTCCTATCCCCACAGACCACTGAAAAGGGGCTGGCTGATTCCCCCTGCATCCCCTGCTTCAGATAATTATAAACTTTGATTAGGTCCCCCCTTAGTCTTCTCTTCTCAAGGCTGAACAGTCCCAGCTTACTCAGCCTTTCCTCATAGGGGAGATGCTCTAGGCCCTTAATCATCTTCATAGCCCTTCTTTGGACTCTTTCCAGGAGATCCCTGTCCTTTTTATACCAGGGAGCCCAGAACTGGACACAATACTCCAGGTGGGGCCTGACCAGGGCAGAGTAGAGAGGGAGGATCACCTTCTTTGACCTGCTGGCTACACTCCTCCTGATGCATCCCAGGATCCCATTGGCTCTCTTGGCCACCGAGGCACACTGCTGGCTCATGGCCAACCTGTCATCTACCAGGACCCCCAGGTCCTTCTCCACTGAGCTCTTCTCCAGCAGGTCATCCCCCAGCCTGTACTGATACAAACAGTTGTTCCTTCCCAGGTGCAAGACTTTACACTTGCTTTTGTTGAACTTCATCTGGTTTCTCACTGCCCAGCTCTCCAGCCTGTCCAGGTCTCTCTGGATGGCAGCGCAGTGCTCCTGCGTGTCACCTGAAATTTCTTATCCAAACTTTTAAATAAATGAACCTAACCCATTTCTGGGCATGCTGTTTTAAACAGTGTAAGATCCTTAAGCCAGCATATTCTGACCTATTGTATCCACCCCCTAAATGAACTTTAAGATCCATGCACCCTCTTTGCCAGCCATAATGAACATTGGTTAAATGTGGGCATTAAAACACTTGTACAGTGAGCCCTGGTGATGGTATAATGTGCTTCTCTACTGACTCCATCAACTCCTAAAGAGGTTATCTTTTAAAAGTACAGCCAAATACTGATATTTCTTGGCTAAAACTAATTATGATCTTGGACTTTTTTAGGTATATGCTAATACAAATAGCTGCTAAAGACTCTTCTGTGATTATCCAATCAGGCTACCCATTATTTACTATTGGAAATTCTCCCAACTTAGAAAAAAAAAATCTTCTTATAAAGCAGACGAGCAAGAGGCTATCAGATGCTTTCGTGTACTTTTATGGCTGATCTATTTTACAAATTATTCTTCATTCTTTTTCTTATCTTTTCCAACTATTTGATCACAGGAAGATGTGCTGTATCATTGCTAGTGTACACAGCGGAGGGTATAGTGAAGGCTAATGCTATGTAAATTAATTTGTAGAAACTACTGAAAAGAGGATTGTCTGCTTTGATTTCGATTTAGTTTAATTCCTAATCAGTCAGAAACCCCTGGAAATCGTCTTGTTTGCTTTTGTTCCCCGACTGGCGTATTTACCTATTTTAAAGGTCACACATAAAGATTTCATCCTCTGCTTCGTTGCCAAATGTGAAATATTATTAAGGTGATGGGCTTGTCAGAAGAAATTACACTAAAACACCTTTTATATTTTTTATTTGTTTTCAATTTGACTGTTCTGAGGTAAAGAGGAGTCTGGAAAACTGCCTGCTTGGCCACCAGCTACATTTTTCTGCAGGAAAAGTTCAAATAATTTTCACAACTGTAGTAAGCTCCACTTTGAGCCCGTGTGTCTTTGGAAGAACTGGAAAGATAGATGAAAGTTGAAAGTAGCTTTCCACCTCTCCCCATTTCACAAGTAAACAGAAGCAATTCACACAGAAGCACTCTACAGCTCACAAAATGTAATTGTGTTACCATTCGGTACCTATCACTACATATTTTTGTAGGCTGCTTACTTTAACCCTAAAATCAGTGTTTCCTTTTTTTTGTCCTCAGAAAAAAGTCAAACTTCTCTGTCTCCTAAAAATCCACTTACAAGTATAGGACCTCTCAATTTTTTTTTCCAAGAGTAACTGCTGTGCCTTTGTAGTGCTCAAGGACGTGCCTAAAAGGTAGAGAAAAAGTCTCTAGCTAGCTAGTTTCTAGCTACCCTACTTTAAGGGACCAGCCAGATCCTTCCAACAGCTGCTTACTTTGCAGACAGCTTAGCTGCGTAGTCTTCCATCTGTAACTTAATGAAAATGTGAGGACTAGAGGTCCCTTACAAATTAGATATTATTATTTAGATAGCTGGTGGTGTTTGATAAATAAAATAGAATCATAGAATGATTTTGGTTGAAAGGGACCTCAGATCATCCAGTTCCCCCCTCCTGCCTTGGGCATGGGGCATCTTCCACTAGACCGGGTTGCCTGAAGGTCCATCCACCCTCGCCTTGGTTGGATACCGTAGCCATTATAAATGTCTCCACTCACTGTTAATTTCCAAAACTGCTTATCTTGTTCATGATGAATTCTGTGTTTATCGTTAATGGTACCATATTTTTGGCTGCAACTTTTCTCTGTTAAAGTAGAACATCTATTCATGTAGAAGTCAGTCCTGAGCAGCAGATGCCGCACGAGGGTGTCACCTCTCAGTTATGATTCTTTTAAGAAACATTGAATCTTGGTGCTTTGACACTATAATGTGTCTTTGGCTAAACAGCCTAATAAATAAGATACAAATAAATTGGATATAAAAAGCATCAAAATTCATGATAACAGAATTTTTCTAGGCTTATTTTAATATTTGCTTGAGTTGGGCTACCATAACAACTGTACCATTGTTTAGGAATTATCTTTCTGAGCAGTTTTGCATCATTTATGCTGAATTAACTAATGAAGTGTAATTTTCTCTGCATGTAATTTTGTATAATCTGATAATAAGCACAGTTAAAACAAGTTGGCACATGCACCATGTTTTCAGGGCTGCAGTGTAGTTTTAACAGCACTTCATGACCTGCGGTGAATTAGTGTGTGTCTGAATGGGACTGAGGACTGTTGTATCCATGGGATCTCAAAACACTCTGCAGCACATTTTTTGAAGTAACTTTATATGAACTGGGAACAGAACACTAATCAACAGGCTTCTGAGTGCCCAGCTTTATCCACTTGACTCCCACATCTCTCATGGTCTCATGCATAAGGAGGTTTATTGATTTATTGCTAACAGCTTTGACACAGTTTATGTTATTAGGAGTGCTTGCTGTATCTGGGGCAGGCATCAAAGGATTGGTCTACACCAGACTGAATGGAAAAGCACAGTCATTCACTTCTCCACCTTACAGATGCATAAAGAGAGTTTAGGTTAAGAAAAGATTCCCAAACTCTTTCTTCCTTTGTTGTGGAATCCTGGTGGGCTATTTATTAGCAGTAAAAGAAGAGATGGTATTTCCATCTTAGGAAAAGGGCCTAGGTGATGTTCTCACTGCCTGTGGAGAGAGAGAAGGAATACATTGTGTAAGACAGAAATGACTGGAAGACTTTAATTAATTTACAGGAACACAACATGCTCAATTCTAGGGAAGGAGAAATATGAACTTGATGGTGATGAGGACGAGCCTAAGTGCTGCTAGATTACCAATATTTGTAAATTTCCTCCTGTTGGTAGCCCTCTGCTCCTTGTGTAGGATTACTTGAGAGCTGTCTGTGTCACCCCTGAACACTTGCAATTTTCATACTTTTGTTAATAAGATTTTAATACTACAGGGATGTGATCTATTCCAGATCAACTCCTCTTCATGCTCCCAAATGGAATGATATAGCAGGAAAGGGACTGCATCAGAGAAAGTATATCCATCTAGGCCTATAGAATTGTACTGGTGAGTTTGAGTTAAATAGGAGTTGGTTAACTGACCTTTGAGAACAGCTCCAAGTTTACATCTATGGAAGTCTAAGGAGCCTGGCTTAAATACTGGTAACCACTATTGGTTTATCAGTAATTGCTTCTGTTTCTTGTGAGCCTGGGAGCTTGTGAAGTTTAAAATAAGTGTGTAGCTACATCCTGGAGATTCACTGAATCACAGAATGTTAGGGGTTGGAAAGGACCTCAAAAGATCATCCAGCCCCCCACCACAGCAGGACCACCTAGATAGGTCACACAATACAGGGCAGGCAAGGCAGAAAGGTGTTCCTGCTGCACTTACAAAGAGTATTTGAATAATCTTAGGTATGAAGGCATAAGCAGGCTGAGCAAAGGCATATTATATTCAAACCTCTGATGCAAGAACCCCAACTGTACTTTTCGTATGTAATAGCATTTGCGTTTTCCATCACAAATGTTCATCATTGATTTGAAGGAGTAGTCCTTAACTGTGCAGTTGTTGAAAGCCGTAGGGATTTTTTTTTTTTAAGGGAAGGATACAGTTATAAGGCTGTGGTTAAAATCTTACTAAAAACTAGTATATAACTGTTTATCTGGGTGGAAAGAGAACTGGGAGTACCGCTTGTTTGTTATCATTGGAAACCCTCAAAAATCCAGGGTCGAAATTTCATCCCCTCAGGCCTGTGTGCAGCCAATGGACCTGTGCTAACATGGAGGTCTGCAGGTGAACACCTGTGCCAAGCAGCAGTCCTTGGGGACAAGGCTTTTTTGACAGAATAGTTTTGTACTGCTGCTTTGGTGTTGCTGAGCCTGTGTGCTTGCTCCCTATCTCTATTTACTGGGAAGGAGAAAGTCACTGTGGTTTTAAAATACTTTAAGGCAAATTAGCTTCCTTTTCCATGGTTAGAGTTCTCTTACTGTATAAAGTAAGCCATTGGTAGCAGCAAATATCAGCCCCTGGTGCAGCCACAAACAATATAACTGCAAGCTTTGGCAGGACTGAACCTGGTTCATTCGCTCCTGGCTCTCTCTGTCAGTAAGGATTTTATTATAGGTCTGTGCTTAATTCGTCAGCCTTTACTCTGTGGACTTCCAGTGGTGTTTAAAAGTGTGAAAAAGCCCTGAAACATACCTTTACTCGTAAGCAAAGCAACAGAAAACTGGAGAAGAGGTAGAGGAGTGAACCCTTTCAAATTTGTATTGGTTTGTAAACAGGGTAATTTTACACAGGATGGTGCTTGTTCTTCCTGCACCCCTGCCTCAGGACTTCAAAAATACTTCTAAATTTTGCTAAACCCTGCAACAGAGTTTGTTAGTATTTAAACAGCCCTTTCCATCTGTGGGTGCTTTACTAGAGAGGTGATACGTCAAACAGGTGGATGTATGCCAGAAGGCACAGGGATTGAAGTGACCAATACTGCCTTGCAGCTCAGTGGCAGAGAGAGGTTTCCTGGTGCTTGCTAATAAAATGCCACATTTCTCCAAAGAGCATCTGATAGAGCTCTGTCTTGTGACTGATCTCAAGGTTACCTTCCAATATCTGCAGCTGGACAGTGGAAGAAATTGCAATTCTCTTCCTGTCCCTGCAAACAAATGCAATTCCTTACCCTCAGTATGCCCTTAGCCTTGATGTAGCGGGGCTGCTAAGGGCAATTCAGCCCACATCGTGTATTTTGATTTTTGGTTTCTCAGATGAGGCTGCCAAAGCAGGGAACAGTTAATGCCAATTAGAGTTAATGCCAGTTGCAGTCGTGGCTTTTGTGTGAAGAACATTAGTCCAGTAAAAGCTGTCCTGGGACCACCAAGCTGTTTTACAGAAGCCAGCAAACAAGCCACCCAATGGAAATCTTTTTCAGTCTTAAAAGTACAGGGTCTTGCCAGAGAAAAGCTCGTGCAAATGCAAACTTTCTTCACATGTTGAAACTGAGAAATTCCTTCAAGGCCTTGGTGATGTCTCCACCTTGATTTTTTTTTTTTTCTCTTACATTGCACTTCTGTTTTTTCACAAGTGCTTTAAAATGATCTTTTTAATGTGATTAAATTGTGTATGTGCTTGAGGCTTTCATGAACAAAACAGATTTTAAAGTGACTTTTCCTGTTAACATAAAGTTACATGTAACCCAGAGGCTGTGCCAGAGTGTGCTATGGAAAGCCTCTGTGCCAGGTAGGTTCACATTTCACCAGGGTAGCATTAATTTCTTTTCACTCCTCAGTTTACATTTCCAAACCTATCACTACACAAGTACCAGAGGATTAATTTAACATCTTGTAAAGTGGTTAGCGTTGTTCATGATAATGCACGGCCTTTGTTATAATTACAGCAAGTCATGGGAAGGTTCAACTATTTCATTAGCTGACTGGAAACAACGAAGTCTAAAGTTTCATTAAAATCAGATGTAATACTTGCATTCCAAGATCAGTTGGAAACTAATAGGAATAATCTAAGCCATAATATCCCAACTAAGGCTGCATTGTACAAATCACATTGTGGATCATACTGCAGTGATTCTGCGTTGAAGTGTGTCATATCACAGTCCCAGCCTTTGGATGTAATCTCCAGGATATCTGTGGTTAAGGCAAGACCATGTTTGCTTTGCTTACGAAAGCATTTGCATTGGGGCTCTTTCCTGCAACCAGGTACTAGCTTAACCTAGTACCCAACTGAGGTACCTGGGTTGTATTTATTTCACAACTTAGGCTGTCACACATGGCAACTGGAGTCCATGACATCGTGCCTTAAGATGCACCAGCATTTTGTGCAGAGCTGATGCAGGGATTCCCTCTCCAGTTAATTTTTCCAGGAAATAATTGTGGTGGTGTTTAGAAGTGACAAACAACATCCTGATGATTGCTAAGGGTCACATTTGGCTTCTCACTTCTTCTTGCTGAAAGCAACCAAGTTGGGCAGCTCCTCCTCTAGCAAATAAACAATAGGGTTTGATCATATGTACTTTATGTTTAAAAGCCTGCAACTCACTAGCAGCTCCGGATGGCAAAGAAAGGGGGACAGGGGGATCTGACTGCTGTCACCCACAGGAGACAAAGTCACCTGAGTAGCAGCAGTGCTCAGTTCTAAGCTTTTAGAGTCATAGCCTTCACACTACCATTGGCAAAGGGGGACAAAACTGAAGGGTTATGATGGACTCTTCCAACTGGATTTCTCCTGCATCAGTTTCTGCTAAACTGAGGCAAGAAATGTGGGTAGTGGTTAAGCCAAAAAATCTAAACAGACAACTTTTAACAGAAGAGAGTGAGCGAGCTCCGGTTTCCTCATCCCCGTAGTCCTGGCAATAACTTCTTGTCCTGCTTTATTCTCCCTTACAGGTGGGTTGGCCTGTGGGAAGGCAAGATTGTAAATAAAGGGGGGAAAAAAATCCATTTCCAGCCTGAAAACAAGGCTGTAACTGTGTTGAATAAAATAATTGTACATAATCTAAGGGGGGAAAAAACAAGCCCTTTAAATGTTTTGGAGTTTTTTTAAAATATTAATTTAACTTTAGTAGCTAAGACAGTGGAGGAAAGAAGCCCTTGTTAGATAGTGGAGAGCAGTGTCTGTTAAATTGTACAAGTTCTCATTCTACACATTCTGAGGAAATCTCAGGAAACAGGGAAATTAGGTCATAACACATTTAAAATTAAAGGGCATTCTGATAGGAAGCACAACAGCCACAGCAACAATACAATGACCTTCAAAAAACAACAAAAAATCAAGAAACTCATGACCAGCTTTCAGCTTTCCCTCTTAAAAGGTGTGTTATGATGGAAGGGTTTGGCCTTACTGTCTGTTTTCCATCAGTAAGCCTCAAATGCTGAAGCAACAGAGGGTAATACAATTCACAATCTGTTGGTTTTATCTAGAAGTAGATTGAGAGCTTGGTGGGAAAGCCTACTGAAAACAAGAGGAAAATCCCAGAGGCTGCAGTGGCTTGAATCAGATGCAAAATCACTCAGGGTCTTTCTTCCCAAAACTTAGGAGCTGGAACCTTGCCTTTCATTAGCTCCCATGGGAAAACATCTGTGGTGAAGCAGAGCGAAGCACAATAGAACAAGCTGTGTCTGAACCTCAGCCAGGCAGCACACCCCCCTTTGGGTAGGTATGAAGGAGGCTGTAAATGAAGAAGTGGTAGTATGGACAAAATGAGTCTTTCCAGGGGTAGCAAATAGTTTGCAATGCAAGAAAATAGAGTTTGGCTTGAGGAGCTTGAGAGACTGTTCAGTGGAACAATATCTTTTGTGAGTTGCTAAACAGGAGGTTTCTTAAACTGTAGAAGTCTGAATCCCAAGGGAACTTCGATGTGCTGCTGGAAAAGTGATTTCTTAGAAAGTGTGTCTATGATAAAGGAACCTACACAGTGAAGGAGGCCTGACTGGGCTGGAAGATTGCTGGTAGTATGAAAGCGATACAATATAACCTGTGTTTTGACTCAAGAACCCTCCCATGGAATGATCTGTAGTAATGAAACTTCACCAAGCATTACAGCCGAGGTTACCTCTTGGTACCTTTCATCACACAAAATTATATTCAGTCCAGAACTAAAACATTAAGTCAGGGGATATGAAATGAAAAATAAGAAGCAGAAAACATGACTTTTGACTAAATGAATTGGCTGTAAAAACTGGAGTGAAAATGTGGTATAAAATTATCAAAGCTCTCGTCGCAATTTTTGCAGCACTTTCTCAGCCACAAATATGCTTTCCCACATAAGACAGTAACTGTGTTTCTTTGCAGAGCTATCATTAAGTACAGCAGAACGCCAAGTGAGTATCAAAGCTTTGAATGCAAACTATTAGTGTTTTCTTTCTTCCTTCCTTTGGAAAAAAAAATGAGAGGTTTATTTCAATTATGCATTTCCAACAGATTTAGATTACAAAATAGTACATTCTACACACATATAAAAATGAAGATGCAGAGAATTTTTTTCAGTAAGATCTTTCTAAAAGATCTGCTCTTTCCTGCAGAATGTGTATATGAAACCTTTGGAAAAGTGAAGAATATTTTCAAGGTGCAGATGGCAGTCTGCTTTCTGATTCCACTTTGCCTGACTGAACTTTCGTACTGACCAGTAGTGACTGGGTTGCACGCAAAAGCAACTAACGCAGAGTGCTGAAGCAGTGGTGGGTGACAGAGAAGTATTAAAGTTGTACATATAAGGTGTGTTTCAGTCTTTGCAATTCTGGAGCCCTGTCAAATTTCTTCTTCATAATTAGATTGTTGCGAACAGCATGGTTAATGAAATGTAATCATCACAACTCCATCTCGGACTGAGGTTGCATTACAAGAAACGTGAGTTATGTCTGCACAGCACAATGCAGCGTTGTGTAGCTATAGCAAGCTAGCTCAGAGGATCAGAAGTATAGCCTGTGAGCTGCAAATATACCCCAGTGTTGTGCAGCAGAGGAAGCTCAGGAATGCAGGCTGGTGGCAAGGTAGCCACAGGCAGGCATACTGAGAAGTGTGTGTAGCCGTAACGTCCCTCCTACCGCTTTGTTGACCTGCACTGTTTACTTCCCTGCTAACAACCAGAGAAAAGGGCACATGGGGCTGTGTTCTTTCTGTGCTAAATGTATACTCCAGTGCTGGGGATGTACTGGAAGGAGTTCTTCAAAAAGGCTGCACGAAGGCCATTTTCTGGATTCATGCAATGAATCAAAATGCTCAAGAAGACCATTTTCTGGATTCATGGCCTGTGTTCCTCAAGGCCCTGGCATCTAGGGCCAATGACCTCCTAAACCAACCACAAAGTTCAGTAAAACATGATGTGTTTCAAACTGCCTGCTTCTGTCTTATCTTCAGGAAGCACATACATTTAAACCTATTTCCTTTATCTTTTCTTAATGTACTGTTCTATTTGAGCTGAAGAATCTAGCTGTTTTATTTACTGACCCATGTAAAGTTTCATCCAGTTATACAATGAACTGCCTTGCTGGGGAGCAACCATCTGAGGGGGGATGTGTGTGTGTGTGACCTCATCTGGAATATTTTAGAAGAGGATTAATCACTTCCCAGTTTTGTTGAACCTGAAACAAGACTTTCTGACTGAAATGCACATAACTTAATTTTCCTGTGGCTGGCTATAAAAACCACCAGCCATCCAGTAAGGATACTTTAATTTGGTTTTAGGGAGAAAGAGACTCAGTTTGGCACAGAGTCATGGGGTAGTGGAAATATTCATACAGAAATAATAGCCTTTTTTTTTTTTTGGTCTCTACCCTATACCCCTTATTCAGTAAGCTTATTTTCACTTGCAGAAGCATGGACTCTCTTGCAGGGGTTTCCTTGTTTTGAGAGAAAGTGGAATCAGTTGGCAGCAATTGGAATCTTGGGTTTTTTCAGTTTCATGTTGCTCACAAGGGGAGCAAAGGCAACAACGCATTCAGCACTGGAGCGGAGTAACTTATTTGATTATAAAAATTAGGTATAGAAAAGAGAAAATTGTTGTCTTCATTTGGGAGTGGAACATGCGTAACATGTCGAAATGGTCTGGGGAAGAGGACGGTTTTCCACAGATCAGTTGATGGAGCCTGTCCTATTGCCTCTTCACTGCAGTCATTATTAGTAGATGAGGAAAAGTAGAGCTAACCTGAATACGCCATTAATTAGTTGCTGTAATCTATCTCCAGTGCAACTGGTTTACCCTCCAAGGAGCAGCATTGGCACGTGTCAGGTCACACACACCAAGAGGCAGATGAAGTTGAGTCCCACTTCACACTTTTGTGTAGGTAGGGTGTTTTTTTTCTCACAGTGAGGCAGTGCAGAGCTGCAGCCTTTTCTAGCGTGTTTATTCATGGGCAAAGCACAAGTAGACTACTGAATCCCACCACCCTGTGAGTGTTGCTCATAGTGTGCAGCAGGAGAGAGGCTGAAAAGCTGTCTGAGGTTCAAGGCTGGAACCAAGTGTCAGACTCAGTACTGATATTTGTATATTTCCTAGTACTGTCTAATACAGTAATGTGTTCTCTTATATGTAAAGTAATGTCAGATAGAGTAATCAGCTCAACAGGACAAGGCACTGTCTTGTGTTAGAAGAGAACTCATCTTCTTTCTACAGAGGAATTAGAAATCTGCTTTTGTTAAGAGCCATCTTCATTTCTGCAGGTAAAATAGATTTTTAAACCTAGTGTGGACTACTTTTTCTCAGCAAGAATTTTCAGTTTCTGTGAAATGTCTCTATATTTTACCAAAGAGATGTAATTTTAAGGAGTGCAATATTTCTAAAAGAACAAGTATGTAATATCAAAACCTTTTCACGTGGAAAAAGGAAAATAAATTGGGAACTTTGGTTTCCCCCAAAAAGTAGCAGTGAAAATAATGAGAAATCTCTTTTTTTCAACTAATATGAAAGTTATTTTCCATATTTGAGCTTTTCCTGATACTCTGTACTGAGAGCAAGTCTTTATTCCATCATAAATACCAACAGTCACATGTATGATAATCAAAGTGCCTTACAAACAAGTAACAGTTTGTATATCTGAGTGGTATCTCATTCACAAACAGCATTTTAAAAATAAAACTTTAATCAAATAGTTTTCCATAATGTAACTGCTTCCATAAAACCCCAATAACACACCAGTAATTCAGTTTCCATTTCTTAAACTGCTGGGACATCTGTGTTTTAGCATTAATATCTTTATGGACATAGAATTCTGACTCAAGCAAAGTATCATGTTAAAGGATCTATGCATTTAGTGTAGTGTCAAGTGCAAATACTGGCATTTAAACCTAGTATTTTCCAGACTGCCAGCCAAATGTGTGTTTAGGATGTCTGGCTGTAGTCACGTAAGTGGCTGGGGTTTTCCTTCTGTTGTCACAGGTTGCTTTCTATGACTATTCAGCCTGTTATGTCAGTGTGAACATTACGTTTTAAAATTTGAATGTTTGAAATAATTTCCTTCTTTTAGCCCAATTGGAATTTAGATAGCTGAAATAGATGGGTTCACAGTAAGGTATATATGGTGTGGTTCTGAGTGTCAGGAGATTTATGCCTAATCTGAAATGCTTGAAGAAACTGAAACCAACTTAAAAGGTTTAAAGTAGGCCACCGCAAAATTGAAACACTAAAATCACTTCATATACTTTCCAAGTCAGTCTTTGCCTTGATCCTCTATGACTTACCTTTGAGAAGTCCACTGGAAATAAGAACATGACAGCTGTGCTCCTTACCCAATGCAGTAAGTAGCGTGACAGCCAAAGAGCTCTTTCAAAACATAAATGAAGTCCTGGTGCTCAGGATAATCATGGTTGAAACGAGGACAGTTAAAGAGGGCAGCCCAAAATACACAGATGTGTGAAGAACTGTGTGTATGTACATAGAGCTTATCACTTGTAAACGTGTGTGTTCCATCAGTGCTGAGGGCTTTGCTTGCTTTCACAGAAGTCCTGAATGTGGAGGGGAGGAGTGTCTTGTGTGCTGATCACTCTGTCAGCATCAACTCGAATCCCTGCTTTTCATATATTTGGTATTTGGGGGTGACAGCGCCTTCAAAGAATCCAGGCGGTTCATGATCCTAAAATGAGATGCATTTCTAGATCTTCTTTTTCCTGGAATAGTGCAGTGTATTCTCAGTGGTCCTGTGGCCTCTGTACTTATGGAAGTCCCATCTGAATCCCATCTACCTTCTGACTTTGCATAGATTATTTGAGATACAGATGTACATGTGAAAGCATGGTAAATATTCTTTTTAATTACATGAAAAATCGTACTTCTACATAGAAATAAGAATATAAATTTCTGTGGAACATGCTTCCTGCTTGCTGTGTTTCTGCCCAAGTTTCAGGATAAGGTTGACTGTATATCAAGGATGCCATAGATTATGGTTGGAACACAGTGGCTGTAGCATGTTTAGTACCCAAGGATCCTGGTGTGCTATGTGAATGCAAACAAATGGCACTTTGCTTCTTCACTGCACTTTTTCCAAAGCACCGCAAGCTCTGGGTTTTTGATAGGTGTAACATCAGTGTTATTGTCAATAGAAAACATTTCAGAAGAGGATCATTTATCTTACTTTATGATATGTAAAGAAAATAATTCTCAAATGCCTTGATATAAAGCCTTCATGTGTGACTTCCTTACTGTGTCAACACAAAATCCTTCCATTTCTAACCACACTGCAAAGATAAGCAGGGGAGGGTACTGTGTAGCTGCCTAGTCACCTAAAGGGTGATGATTGCAGCCACTGTAAACAGGTGAGGAAGCATCTCTGCTGCAATAGCAGAGGCACAAGTTTGCTCATTGGGTTCCTTCTGCAGTTGGTCCCTCAGGGAGGTAAGTGTGGTCACCTCCCAAGTTTGCTAACTCTGACACATCTACTTTGAGAGTGGCAAATTAAAACATCTGCATGGAGTGGAGACTGCTGTCGCCAGGGCACACAGCCTGCATGTGAAGCAGTGGTCTCCTTGGGATGTTGGAGCATTCTGCACAGGGCACTAGCATGGACCAGCTCTCTTTAGGACTGATGCAAGAGGGAGTTTCCAATCTCTGCCAGACAGATAAAAGGCTGCAGAAAAATAGAAACTTCTGTGGGTTCCTGAAAAGTTTTCTGTGCTGCCCCTAGCTGGTCTGACAGATCTCCAGTCGCTCCCTGGGAGAAATGGCAATGTTCTCCTAGCATGCAGTCTGTCTCTGGGTTTGTAAACTTGTGCTAGAGCCATTAACTGAATATGAGGCCTCTAGAAACTGCCAGAAACCATGATGAAAAACCATAGATCTATTTGTTGCAGATACTGGAGCCTCCTGCCAGAAAGCACAGGACACTTGTGATAGCAATTCATTGATTCAAAAGTACTTGAACACCTAGAAAACATCTCTCTCTGTTCCTTGCTGGAAATGTGTTCAGCATCAAATTAAATGCTCATGACAGTTCACCACAAGTTATTACATGTTATTTGCTGCCACTGCCACATTGCAAAAGCCTCACTGGTGGCAGAGTAACATGAATTCATAGCATTTGATATGAAGAGTCTTTCAGAAGACAGACATGCAAAGACCTTTAGCTTTAAATTGTTTCATTCCTGTCATTCCCTTAAACAGATATGTGAGATGAATTAATCCATCGACCCTCATCAAATCATTTCTCGCTCCTCAGCTGTGGAATTTTAGGATGTTAAAAAGCTTGTGAGACAGGGGTGTTGATTGCCAAGTCAGCGGAAACTTTAGAAGCCTGTGTCAAAACTAAGCTTGTTTGACATGTGGGACCAAAATATTTGCAGTTGTATAATGATGAGGAGGCTTTGGCTTTTGTTTTTGGTTTGCTTTTTAGTAGTTCTGGGATAGCAGTTGATGTCCTGTTTTGCAGAGCACTAATATTAGAGGAGTCTTTGATGTGGAGAGGAAACTGCACTATTTCTTGGGCTGAAACACTAGAGGTTGTTGCTTCATGGTGAAGAACATAAAGTAATGAAAACTGTGGCAATCAGACTGCTGGGATGGAGGTCTCAGGCATACAGGGTTCACAAAAGAGGGTGTACTGCTTTGAACCGTACACACCACATTGCTTGTGATTGTGCGTGCACTGCACGCCTGCGACTCACACGTTCCCCGTCTGCTCAGCTGTCCTCTGGTAGGTGGAAGCTGGGGCTCACTGACCTACATGCCAGTTCCTTGATTAGATTGTCTAGCCTGTAGATTTTTAACAAGCAGCATACAGGTCTTTTTCAATATGCTAAGCCATGAGGATTCTTAGTGACCGACAGGTCATCAGGAAGGCTTGAAGCTTGTCTGACAGCAGCACAAGCAACTCTGCTCTTGAAAATTTGGCCTGTTTAGTTCAATTTTAAAATGAATGCTTCTTATTACTTGTAAACTATAAAGAAATTATCTATCGTATTAACTACTACTGCATGTGTTCCAGTGCTACCTGTGACAGCAGTACAGACCTGACACTTATTCCAGGTGACGCATGTATTCCCAGGGAAAGATGTTCTGGGAAAGGGAAATGAGTAGTGGTGGTTGTTATCCTGTCTGTTTTCATTGTTTCAAACAATGCTATCTTTAGGTATGTGATTAGTGGGATTGTGCTGCTCCTTTTATCTCCCAAGCAACCTCCCCTCCCTCCCACCCCCTTTTCTTGGTGAGAGACTTGCATGAGGAAATAGGCAAATCTATACACAGCGTTTGTTCCCCTTGGCAGCAGTCAGCTGTCAATCCAGGGAAGCCACAGTCTCCCGCAGGGCTCTGCGTGATGGCACTGGGAACAGAGGATCCTGAGTACAGCCCTTCAAACACCAGTCACACATCCATGCATTCTTGGGATTGAGCCCTGCGCTGTTCTGGAGAGGGGTGAATCCCATCACTGCTGCCATCAAACTGATTAAAACCCTATGAAATAACATCACAGAGGGGTCCTCTGGAATGGTATTTCAATCACCAGAAAATATATGATCTTAATAAGCACTTTGGTTAGTTTGAATAAAGATAACATGTCTCTCTGGCTTAACTTCTGGTGGGTTGACCCTAGCTGGGAGGTGACACCCAGGTGATGTGGACAAATTCTTTAATCTCTGTTCCCATCTAATAAGGCTTTTTATTTATCTTAAGTTTTTAAATTGTGAGGTTTGGCAGCAGAGATTGCCTCTTCTTATGGGGATACAAGGGATCCAGTAGGAGGGAACCTTACTTCTGCTGAGCCTTACAGTCTCCTTTTGTTCTTACACAGCTAAGAACATTACCTGTGAAATACAGCCTTCCTATTTTAAGTTTATATCATAAGTTTATATTTCCTAAATTTATAGGAAAAATTTCCATACTGACTCCAAGGCTTTTCATGTTGCCAGGAGATTTCTTACACCTCCTAGAAACCTGTATTGTTATTTAGTTGGCTGTAGGCAGATTTGAGGATCTGGAATTGGGGTTAAAGGGACAAAATCATAGCATAGAATCACTGACTGGTTTGGGTTGCAAGGGACCTCAAAGCCCATATAGTTCCAAACCCCTGCCATGGGCAGGGACACCCTCCAGGTGCCCAGGTTGCCCAAAGCCCCATCTAACCTGGCCTTGAACACTGCCAGGGAGGGGGCAGCCGCAGCTTCTCTGGGCAACACCCTCATAGAGAATTTTTTCATTTCCCCTTTAGGTACTGGAAGGCTACTATAACTTGTCCCCAGAGCTTTCTCTTTTCTAGGCTAAACAACCCTAAGTCTCTCAGCCTGTCTTCATAGGAGAGGTGCTACAGCCTTCTGGTCATCATGGTGCTCCTCTGGACTCGCTCCAACAGGTCCCTGCGCTTCCTGTGTTTGGGATGCCAGAGCTGGACGCAGTACTCCAGGTGTGGTCTCGCTAGAGCGGCGTAGAGGGTCAGAATCACCTCCTTTGACCTGCTGGTCGCACTTCTTTTGATGCAAGCCAGAATATGGTTTGCTTTCTGGCGTCACATAACCAGGTCTCCCGTTTCCTTCTGGAGAGGGCTTGCATTTTGCTTGTTCTTCCTTGTATCACTGATGTACCTATAGAAGCTTTTCTTGTTGCCCTTGATGTCCCTGCCCAGAATTAATTCTACCAGGATGTAAGCTTTCCCAACTGATCCCTGGTTGCTCAATTTCCAGGCTACCTACCCTTGATTCCACCATCTGTGGGCTTCCTTTTGGTGTTTGAGTTTTCCCAGGAGCTCCTTGTTCATCCATGCAGATCTCCTGGTGCTTTTGCCTGATCTCCTCTTTGTTGAATGGACTCTTGTAAGTAAGAGGATGGACTCCTGTACCGAAACAAATTCTATCAGTGCTTGTCTTGTCTGTGAGAGAGGAAGAGAACAGCTGTGCACACCGGAGCCAGATTGGTGCACAAAGACCGAAGTTACTGCTGGGACACAATCCAGCTTCCTTTCCTGTTTTAGGTGGTAAAAGCAGCTGTGATTTGAGTCACTGCATGGCTTCTGAATGAATACAAAGGGGCAGGCAGACGATCCCACTTAGCTCTGAAATGAGATGCAATCATATCTGTGAATCACACAGCGGCAAATCACAGTAATCTGCCTGACAATGCATCACGCTGCCGCACTACCAAACTGCAGTGTACTGCAGCACCAGTCACCCCTCCTCGTTGCCCCGGGGCTGTGTCTGCCTAAGACATAGTGCCCTGCTGAAGCACCGAGGTACAAAAAGAAGTGCTTTCTGACACAGCAAAGAGCAATCTTAACAGGAGTCAAGTCTCACTAATCTGG
Source organism: Porphyrio hochstetteri (assembly GCA_020800305.1). NCBI lineage: Eukaryota > Metazoa > Chordata > Aves > Gruiformes > Rallidae > Porphyrio > Porphyrio hochstetteri. The sequence continues at coordinate 13,662,531 of CM036910.1, read as the reverse complement.
GACTAGGGTCGGTTTATTCAGTTTGCATGGCTGCATGGTGTGAATAGTCATTATTGTTGGTTTTGTTGTTCTGAAAATAACCTGGCATTTCCTAAGTTGGCTGTTTGAACATGTAAAGTAGTGTAAAGAGACATGCTGTCTTGGAGCTAACACTTTCATATCAATTTCATTTCTCATGTATTAGCTGCCACTTCTGTTTCTGCTGTCTGGAGAGCAACTGGTTAATTAATCTTCCCTGATGAGCAGTAGGAATAGGATCAGAAAATATCCCTACCAGTATCTTTCTAGCTTCTTCCTCTTCTCATAGGATTTACTTTTATTTAAATAATTCAGATAGTAAATGGAGGTCCCGAAAGTGGAATGTAACTTACACAAAAGCCAAGTGATCAGCTGATGAAGATCACAACCCACGTATTTGTAAATACCTGCCCTTCTCACCACTTTCTCTCATTCTCTTGAAAAATACTAGGGTGATATGGAACTAAAAGGAGGAAACAAAGTAGCCATCTGATCTGAAACCTTGACCCAAATTCACTACATCGGAGGTAGAGAATCAAGCATAGAAATCTGTTTGTTTCTGATTCTTTTAACTCCCAAATTTAAGATTATAGATCCTTAGAGCAGACAGTGGTAAAAGTTAGAGTTTTTTAACAAAGAACTTTATTGTAAAGTAAGTATAGTAAGATTTTGCATTTGACTTGATAGTGGCTAGTTAAGTAAGGGACACATGGATTAATGAAGTAGAAAATGTTCCTGAGGCAAAGAGTATGGAAGATTTATTTGGTTATGAGTAGTAGCCCTTCTGGGCTTGTGTGCCTAAATAAATGGCTAGCAGTTTTAAAATCTGCATGCATTCACTGATAATGCCAATAACCAGCACTTATCTCCTGCCTTCAAAAACCTCCACGTCTACTTTTAAGCAAAAGCAGAGGTTCCTTTGAAGTCCAGAGTCTTTATAGTCTTCAGTCCTCATGCAACAGATGAATACAGGTTTATATTTCCAATCCACTGTGTTAGAGGGGAGTGTACTTAGCACAAGGAACCAAGCTCTACAGCGTATGCACATGTTTATGTTCTAAGCACAAGTAAAATATTTTTTAATCTAGAGATTAAGAGGGTGTAGATTTTGGTAATATTCATTTATAATAACAAGATACAAGATAGCTAGCAGTGAAGTGTTTTAGAAGCTTTAGCAAGGGGATACCTAATTGAGATAAAATAGGAAGCAATCCAAACCTGTAAATACAGGTAAGAGGAGGTGTGATGGATTGAAGAGTGTGTTTGTGTGTAGTTCTACATACACAGCAATTGCCTCAACCTCCTAAAGTATTTGGTTTCCCAGTGGACAAAAGTGTTTGAGATTCCATTGCAGCCTAGCCAGGAAGGCATGCTGTTAGCAGTCCTCTGGTGATGGGGAAGAGGTGAAGAAGTGGGTGGCTGGGGCAGGAGGCTGGAGAGTTTGCTCTGGTCCTTCAACATCTCCCACCTGAGAGAGGAGAGAGAAAGAGTTGGAGGGCGGAGAGCCTGTGACTATGGGTTTGTGAGGTTGTCTGCAGGAGGGGCTCCTTACCTTAGGTATGACAAAAGGTGTAAGATACTGAGTCTAAGCTTGTAGAACTTGGGGATTAGTCTGCATACCTTTCACATCCAAATAAAACCAGCCTGTTGCTGCCAAACTGACTTGCCTGTGCTGCTGGGGTGGGAATAACTTCCCTGGGAGCCACTGATGCTATTTTGTGGAGGCCACGTACTATGTTTGGGCTGAGGTTTGCCCCATCATGGAGTTAGTCATCAAAGCAGTAAGCTGCAGGTCCTCTTTTCTCCAGGAAAAGATTCCTGGATAAAACTGCTTTCCTGCAATTTTATAAGCAATTCCTGTTTATAAAGGAAGACATAAGAAATAAGAAGTGAATGAGAAAGACCTATTCTTTACTGGAATCAAGGATGTTAAACGAAGACCTTTCAGAAAGAAAGGTTTTTGTGGCACATCACGGGAACATGTTCTCTCAGAAGGGATTTTTAATGCTTTGTCAGACACTGAGGGAGCCTTTGGCAGTGGGATGCTCACTGAGGATCAGACAACCACACTGTAATTCTCTGGCCAAATGTTTTCTTATTTTTTTTCTAAATTACCGCCTGGTATGACTAACAGGCAGCAGCTCCACTATTGTGACTTTCTTTTTTTCCTTCTTCCTGTCTTCCTTTCTTGGATGTTGACATGCATTTTTAGTGTCTGCTTCCAGTCCTGCTTTAAGCTCTTGGGACAATGTGGAGCTCTGATCTTGCAAGTAAAAGTGAGGAGTACCAGGCTAGTCGTGTTGGATGAGCTTTTCACACATGCTCTTCACTCAGGTTGGCAGAAGGGTCTGTGACAAAATCCTGTATGACTCTCTGAAGACACAGCGTTGGCTGCTAGTAGGAAAGCTGATGAAGAGTAGATGGCATTTTGTGCAACTGCCAGTGTGCAGCTTTAAAGCTCTTGGTGTGCACTGATGGAGCAGCACAAACTTGTACACAGGTGTGTCCAGCCACGGCAAGTCCTGCTCCACGTTGGTGTGGCGCATTCGGTGCTGCGGGTGCTCGAGCAGCACCCTGGTGTAGAGAAGCTGTCGGTTGGGAGGGGCGCACCCTTCTGCTGCCCAGAATTTTTCTGTAACAAGGCAAGAATTTTATCTGTTTAAATAAACAATGCAAATGCCTTTTGCCAAGAGCCTGTCTTCTCAGTTTAAAGATGTGCTAATTGAGTAATAGACAATATTTGTCACAAGGGAACTGTACGTCTCAAGGATGTCTACCACTGGATCATGACAAGTTCTGCAGAGCAGTATTTTTTTAAGCAGCACATCCCTGCTGCACCGTGTGGGTTCTGCTGCGGCTATCGTTCCAGACAGGACTGGCCGTAACCCCTGGAACAGATCAGCAGTGTGAGCTTTGTTTTGTTATTGTGGTAACACTTGAAACCTGAGAAGTCAATAGCTGACTTCTTTAGTTTAATTTATCTTATAATACAGAAATGGCAATGTGCTTCTGGTAAGGAAACCCAATTCTGTTTATTTTTTTCAATCCATAAAGAAACATTGTGTTCACCAGATCTTGCTGCTTGAATCATTTTTAGACTACAGCCTTGAGATTATCCCACTCAAAAAGCCTATGAAGGATTGCTCTGTCTAAATATTCTCAGGAACTGGTGATCTCAAGGTAATTACTGTATGTTTTTAGTGCCTGTCTCCATCTAGGATATCAAGTCACTAATCTTCAAGAAATTTTGGAAATCAGATTGCAAAAGACTGTCTTGAGATGTCATAAGCAAGCTTGCCTCTCTGATGATGGATACTGGAACTTACTAAAATCAGTCTTCTTTCAGATATATCAGATAATCAAAATCACTAGTCAGTTTTGAAAGCTAGAGACCCTCACTGAGTGCTTTTCTATGTTGTATCATGTTGAAATATTACTTGCTTTCTAAAGCTTATAACAACTTAAGACATCTAGAATTATATGAGTTCATAAAAATGTATTTTTAAAAGTTGGATTGAAATTAAAATTAAAATCATACTACTACTGCTGTTTCTGGGATACATTTTAGAAGTATTGTACCAAGTTTGTATCGGCAATGACTGAGTTGATTTTGATGTTAACTTCCCATCTGCTGTCTGGAAACGCTGAGGTGTGCTTACTGCTCATGTTAAAAGATACCTTGATTGGCCCCAGCAGCAAACTTTTCGCATGTTAGTAGATCACTGAGACAAATGGGACACATGGTTCTAAGGACTTATGAGGATCGAGAAAGTAAAATACCAGAGCTGTGTAGTCAGGAAGGTCTTGCTCAGACTTCACAACTGTTGTCACTGTTTCATTTGTGAGAAAGCTTGTGGAGCAATGTCCCTGTTACTGACAGTGCCTTAATAATTTTTGCAGGGACATGTTGCTTCACCTTGAATAAAGTTTGATGATAAGAAAGTTAAAATAGAATCACGTTGTTGGAGACAATTAGGCAAAAGTCCTCCAGTTAAAATCAGAGTTCCTAGCACATGACTGATTCTAAAACTAGTTTGTTCTTACATACCTCTGGTTTACTTTTTAATATACACTTATTGGTGAAGAATGACAAATGGTTCATTAAGAACAGTGAAGTAGAGAATGTACAGAATAGAAGAAGAGCAGAGTGAGAAGGTAACAGCGTGGAGATAAAGGGGCAGAGAAGAGCCAGAGCAGGAAAAAAACTAGTGTGGGAAATGAAGCAAGTATGAGAGTGGTCCCTAATAGCTATCGTCTTAGAGGATATAAGGTATTCTCATTTCTGCTTTCACGGTGTTGCTAATAGAGGAAAGTTTTGATGTATGTGTGTAAATATGTTTTTTTTTAAGGTGAAAATCTCCTGCAGCGCATGGCCTTTAAAGCACAGGAAAAGAAAATCACACTCCTGTCTAGTTGGGTAGAAAATCACTCCTGTTTAGTTGGGTCAGCCCTGCAAAATAAGTCTTAAGGATTTCTGAAAACTTAGAGGTTCGCCCATGTCTAATATTAAACCTCAGGTTTGTCCAAGGCTGAGTATTGTTTCTGCTTGCTTGAGTGATAAGGTAGGTTGTGTTCTGGCTGATGAATTGGACAGTTTTGTTAGGTGACAATATACCATCCCTCCTAACATTGTAGGTTTTATGTATGTTTTATCTTTTTGAGATGTACTAAAATTTCTTAAGGAGATGCTAAAGACCTTGAATATTCAGTTAAAATAATTAACTTAAAACATGTCTAGCATGGGGTGATTGCTTCTACTGTTCATAGCTAGTCCACTCAGTTAAATGAAAGTAGATTTGAAAGTGCATAACTTCTCATACTTGGTATATATGAAAAGTGTTACATATTGGCTCTAGTAGCTTTTATGCATGTGCATCTGAGCAGATACCTCTTATAAAGCATCAGAGATTATGAAATCGTATCAGAGCTGCATTAAGAAATATTTTGAGGATGGCCTCTCATTTTTGAGACTCGTCCTGAAGGCCTCCATTGGTAGGCATAGCTGTTTTAGCTAAAATGCTTTTGCCTCAATTGAACCAATCCCTGAACTCTTGAAGGCAAGAAGCACGTATTTTTCAAGCTACCATGTAGCCCTTTATGCAGAGAACTGTACAATCTTAGAAAAAATTGCTGTTACTGTTTTTTGTTTTCTTTAATCCTAACTAAGCTCTTCAGATGAATCTAACTGATATATGAAATCAGTTCCATCATTAAGGCCATACAAAGGTTTCTTTTACCCAAGGAACTTTTTAGTGCAGCCATCTCTGTATTAATATGTACTGTAACATCATAAGCTTTTTGCCCTTCAAGGGGAATTGCCCTGTGAGATTTTTATTGTTTTTTTTAAATCATGCCCTCTAATGAATGATTAAGAAAATGAGTGAGAGCAGGGGGGTTTCCATCATGCACTAGAGTGGCCTAGCAGATGGTACCATGAAATTTGACTTCAGAAAAAAATTTTTAGCTTGGTATTTTAGTCTGATACAAGCTCTTCATGTGTCCAGACAGCTATTTGAATTACTCAGGTTTATCAGAGGCTGAGGACAAGTTGCCTTCTAAATAGTCAGAGGAACCTGAACTGAGACAGACTCTTAGGAAGAAATGGCATCAAGTTCTATAAATTCAGTTATATTTGGACTTGCAGAGAAGCATCAAAGACAGCCAGAGCTATTGCAGGAGTTACCCCAGAGCCTTCATCATTCCTTCCAGTTGTGTATCTCCACAAACCTAGCTGCTGGTGGGGAGCAGGGAGCAGCAGGGCATGGAAGCTGAAATCTTCCACTTGTGTACATACAAAGAAAGGGAAAGACCAGTGTGAAGTAGCTCACAACATTGCTGTGTAAAGAAAATAAATTTATTCTAGTACTAAAATTAGGGAAAGAAGGTGACTTTGATGCTGGCAGTATGGAAAAAGTGGCTGTGCCATCCTGGAAATCATGTCTAGGACCAGGGTAGGAGGCAAAGCGTCAATGTCGAAAGAGTATCTGTTTCCTTCCCCTCTGCTGGCTCAAGCTTTTGTTTAGATCTCGGCAGTTAGACAACAGTAATGGGAGTTTGGCTTTTGAGTGTGTTTTTAAAATTGTATTACACGCAGGCGTTTGTTAAACCTAGAGCTATCCTGGGCATGTTCACATTTTTGGACCCCAACTGATCCATTTCCAAATGGCCTGTGATAAACCTAAGACTGCCAATTTAAAAGTCAACTCAAAGCCATGCAAGGTGTTTCTAAAAATGGGAGCTGCTTTGCATGCTGTGGGGAGAATTTCCACTTAGAGAAAAAAAAACCTGAATCAAGAAACAATTGGCTAACTCCTTGACGCTCTGCTGGGCAGAGTTATAAGTGATTTTGCTTCCTTTATGGTTTGTTTGTGTGCTGGCCAGTATTGCTAAATCTGCTCTTCAAATTGCACTGGGACCATTTCGGAGGTCAGCAGAGCGGGACTTGAAATGGTTTCCAGAGTAGCTCAGAGGTATTCACCAACTGTTCAACTTTTTGGAGACCACAAGGCATCAGATCTCATGGCAATGAACATGTCTCAAGTGAAAGGCTGGATTGTGTGACAGAGTAATTTGGAATGCATTTTGTGAAGGGAAGTAAAACAAGGCAAATAGTTTTCTGCCATATCATCAAGGTGAATTAGCTCACCAAGGCATCCACCAAAGGGTCCTTGGCCCAGAAGGAGAGAAACCTGTGTGGTCAAGAGCAGTGGCAGAGTGGAATCAGGTGGGTGTACGAGGAGCATCTTCTTTCCTTCTCAGCAATGAAGAGCAGCTAGATTGCTCAGCTTTAATGTAGACCTTCACCCTGGTAAAACATAAGGAAACCAATGGGTGATGGGTATCAACCCTAATGGAAAAATAATGACTGGAAGCGTTAAGGTGCACAGAAAGAGGTGTTTTCTATGTGACCACGAAGAATACTTGATGGTTCAGAATGTGTAAGGTCCCTGAAACCAAAAGCCAACTAATGGAATCTGATTCCACAGCTATTTTGTCCTTGATGGCCTTTGTTCCTGCCATCTTGATTATAGATACGAAAAATGATGTGGTTACAGACACAAGCTTGGCACATGGAGTTGTGCCATTTTTAATTCTCTGTTTCATCACACGTTTCCAGTGCTGCCCTGAGGAATTCTCAGTCTTTTGTTCTCTACTACATCTTTTGCAAATGATCATTAGAACCCATAGAAATTCCACATTTTGTGGAGTGTTCTGAAAATAAATGCATAAAAATTGGAAGGTGCTCAGATCCTGTGCTAACAGAGAGATACTGAGACATTAGATAGTTGGCATTATGTGTAAATTTCTGCTCAGCAATGAGGAAGAGGATTAATTTCCCCAAGCCTTTCAGCTTTTATACTAAAGTACTGTATTGTCTCCAAAATATGCATTTCTTTCCATCAAGACTTTCTAAACTAAATGATTCATGGAGGAGGGGAACAAAACCCCATATTTTAATATGATTATAGATAATTCAATTTCCATGCTGGTGATCAGTAATTAATTAGTAGCTGAAAACATTAATCCAGTCTGTGAACCACAAAGCTATAGTCTATTCCAATGACTCCAAGATAGAGCAAACCTTTGGAGCCAGTTTAGTAATATAAGTAGAGCACGAATCTGACCAAAGCCATCTAATGAAAAAGTTCAAGCACAACCCAATGGTCTCTAGAAAGTTAGAATTCCAGAATAATTGAATTCACAGTAATTTCATCCATTTGTGTGGGCTTCTGTGAAGTGGGAGATGGACAAGAGTTTTATTTCATTCTGGCTCATCTAAAGAAATCTTAGACTTTTCCTTACTGATCAGGTTACCTTTAGTTTTCAGTATGACATTTTATAAGAGTTTGTTGGGACTGTCTGCTATTGTTCCTCACATAAACTTATGGAAATTCTGGGCAGAAGTAAGCACAATGGTTTTACCACCACGATGGGTACACATTTTCCACACATGATAACTGCGAGTGATTTGCTAAATGCCTGCCAATTACAGACTGTAACTTTCCCTTTTATGCAATTATTCATATAAGCTAGAGACTCCAATCAGTGCTAGTTCACAAATCTGCCTTTATAACAATTAACCCAGTTGTGGTATTGAAATGAGTTCTTGTATCTTCTACTGGCAGCTACAATTTTGGTTAGAAGGATGGTGAATATAATCTACAGCAGTTCCAAAAGGGGGAGGTACTGCAAGCAAATTCTGGTGCAGTTTTTTTGTCTGGCTATTTGCAAAGTTCCCAGCAACTTCCATCTGTCTACCCTGACTTCCATGTAATAAGTTAATAGTGCAATAATAGCTGCTGAACTGGGAGGGAGCAGAGGAAGCAGCAGAGCTGTGCCGAGAATGGAACGATGTGCCCTTACGATGATAAACTGATCCCATTCCATTAAATCACAAAGCTGTCTCCACTCTTCTCCTTATCCCACATGAGCGGCTGAAGAAAAAATCATGGAATTGCTATCGCTCACTGCAGCTGTCAGGAAATGATACTAATTAGTTTTATTTGCAATAACACAAGCACTTAACTCTCCAAATAATCTAAGTTAGTAAGTCAGTTTTTATATTATGACAATGACACGTTTAAGAGCCTCTGGAGCAGTGATTTCTTTAACCTCTGAGTCAAATGTCTTACAAAGGAACACGGCAAAACTCTTTGTCCTGTGTTACTCCCATACCTGCTTGTGAGGGCATTTACTTGACAGGAAGCTGTGGCAGTATCACTTAAAGAGGACAAAACCGGATAGCTGTCATACGCTGGTATTTTGCAATGCAACATCAAGTAAAGAAATTTCACTTGAAACAAAAATGCCTGCCCTATGGTATTAATTACTATAAAATAATACCAACACAAGGTGGTCAAACTTACTTGTTTCCTTGTCTTTGTGCTGTTTCTGAATTTGGCCATAGTTTCTTACTTGTTTCATTTTCTGGCATTCACACACTTGTCTTCTGGTATTGTGTATGTGTTTCTAATGCGTCTGGCCAAGGCAGAAAATGTTGGTGAAACATTTGGAAATACTAGCCAAACTCAAAAAGAAAAAATTATATCACTAGATTGGCTTGAAAATAATGAGGCTTTGTTTTTTTTAATTAAAGATCAGTAAATAAGGTTGGCTTTCCTTGCTTTCTCTCTTTAGACCTCTCGTATTTCAGCCTGGACAGTCACAGGAGGTTGTTCAACATTGTGAAATTCTCTGCTATAATCAGCAGCATTTAATGTAACATCAGCATGCTAGCTTCAGAGCTATAGAGTAATCAAACCTTGGAAATGAATGGGGCACTTTATGCCCCTCCAAGCTTGTGTTTCAGGCTCTATGCAAACTCAGATACTACATTAATTAATGCATTGCTTGTGATTTCAGTGGTTACTTTGCATTTACTTAAAAAGATGGAGAAAGAGGAATAAGCATACATTGTCGTGGCTCATCTTCATTTTTTAATAGACTTAAATTTTGAAGCAGTTTTGTACAAAAAGGAAAAACCAGTGGCTTGTTCCCCAGTGATGGAATTGTGAAAATTGGTGGCTCCTGAAACCAGGCACAGTAAGCTGATTTAGAAGCTTTGGCTGTGTTGGCAGCTTCAGTCAGACTTTCAAGATTGGATGTTAGGAACTTTGTGTTTCACTGTGCAGAATCAATCCCACCCCTCTGAGAATCTCCTCTGCTTCCTGAATTTTATTTCACAGCATCACTTAGAGACAGGCTCTTCTCAGCCTTTACAGTCTGGTGAGGGTCTGAAAACCCTGAATGCCAGGAACAGTGGTAATGGTTTTGAAAGTCTATCAGTATAACAAACCGGGGGGAAGAAGTCCCCGTCATCAGGGAAAAAAAAGTAAGAAAACAAAAGCTTATTTACTTAAAGAAAAAAATCCTAGAACTCCTTCTTTTTCCTAGTTTCTTCAAACCTCATAATTCAGTTTATCAACTGTCAATAACCAAATGCATGCTTCTCTTTTCCCAAGAGCTGATTAAAGCTGTGGTCTCCTCCTGTAATTCATGGCATTCCATTGTGTTTGTTTCTCCTGGAATTTTCAGGCTGAATTACTGTAACTAATATACCACTAACTCTGTACTGCAAAAGCCCTGACCTTTTGAATCTCTCCTTCTCGGCAGAAAATTGGCATAGAAAATTTCAACACAATAAATGCTTTTAACATTTTACTTTATCTTGATCCAGAAATACATATACACCTCCTTATTAAGTTTGTTTGCCACCAGTATCAGGTTGGATTAGAGAGTTCTGAAGATGAGGAGATAGGAGAAGACGGACTATTCCATTTGCAGTGGATTAGCAATAACCAGGAAAAGACCAAACCATAGTCCTTTTGGCCTCAATCGGGACCATATAACTAACAAGCACCCATACACACACTCATCACAGGTCCTCCCAAAAGTCCCTTCCCTTTTGGAAATACTCATTTTTTCATGTCTGCTTCAGAAACAGTTGGAAAAAGGCTTTGTAGCTGAAAAAATTATTGTAACATGATGATAACATGGTTCTGATTATTCCTGGAATTCAAATCATGACATTATCTTGTTAAACCCTGCACAAGTTGAGAAAGTATTCTGAATGACAGGTGCTAGGTATCTTTGCCAGGCAAACTGATACCATCTTCTTGTGGTCATTGCTACCATATGAAAACTGCTGCTTATGGCAGAGCCTGAGCAACACAGCCCTGCGTGATATGAACTGGAGGTAGTGGAGGTTTCTGGGGAGGAGAATCTCTGTGGTCATTGAAGAGTTGTAAAATAACTGTTATCTAGGGGTGCTTATGTGCTGAGTGAATCAGTTTAGGAAGTCAATGATGCTGTTGAGTCTGCTTTCTTTTTTCCTAATGTTGTAAATAGAGGCCAACGCTGGTATTTTTCAGGCTACAGTTCAGTAGTATGTTGCTTTTGCAGACACATCCAACACTGAGAAAAAAGCAATAAGCTTTTGGTCAGGGTAGCAAAATGCATAAAGTGAAATTACCCTTGGCCAGGGACTACTGTGCTTTCTGGGTAGCTTTTTCAGGCAGAATGACATCATTTTTCCACGAGTTTTGGCTAGGCTGCAGGCATGGTGCGTGGGGGAGTAGATGAATGACTTGAACCTCTGTATGAAAAAGCAATCGCCAGATGATGCTAGCTCTCTGTGGTGGTCTGGAACTGCAGGATTCCTTCGAAGAGTAAAGCCTTGCTCAGTGTGTGAAACGGAAACTTCAGAGTAAAGGTGTGTTGCTGATGGAGGACCTCACTGCACAGGACCAGGAACAACAACGTGCTACGTTTTTCCCTGCAGGAGTAGTTTCTGACACCTTCCTCTCTAAGCTGGAGCTAGTAATTTCAGATAATAACATGGATAGGACAGCTTGTGAGTTTTCCCCAACACCTTTTCGTATCCATTGCAGCTGATCCATGTCCTCAGTGTACCCATTTTCCAGTGCTGACTTCAGCGTTATAAAATATGTAGCTTTTTGATGCTAGATCGAATAAAACACCCAGAGCCACTTTGCAACTTGACTAGACAAATTCCTGTACAGATGGATGTTACGAAAGTAAACAGAACAATCACTTACCAAAATTAAAAATCTTAAGATTGTTGGTCAACAACACAAATTCACTATTTAAATATAGGATTTAAAAAATCTTACATTAAGCAAAGTTAAGTATTTAAGGGGAAAACTTTTTGTAGCCTTTGCAATGTTTGTACATTCAGTTAGAATGAAAATCAGGTAGATTTTTAATGAGCCTGCTCTCTGAGGACAGCAAGGTAGCTGAATTGAAACAACCACATTCTTTCTGCTGGGTTTTTTGTGGTGGTTTTTTTGTTGTTTTTTTTTTAATAGGTTGTTATGTTCCAAACCCACGATGAAAAGTATCTTCTCCTAAAATGCGTAATTACCCTCTGTCACTCTCAAATCTCCTCTGGTTTCTGAGCTCATTTAATAATAGTGAACAGATGAGCAAAAGTTAGAAATAAAGGTACTATCAATTTGATACTCAGCACATAAATACGTATAATGATAGTGTGCTTGTCAGCATCCATTGTTTCCAGTTCTGCCCATTTTCTGTTTCTGCAGGGAGTACCAGCCTCTTGTGCAGACAGTGAGACAGGGATTTCAGACCAGGCAAAAAGGGCACTGAGAATTAGAGTGTATATAATGGTCTCTGTGTTCCCCAAGGTTTTAGATTGCTGAAACAAAAAGTTTTTACTTGGAGATTCATACCTGCCCAGACCCAAGTCAAATCTGGTCTGATTTGCCTAATAATAAGAATCCCGTCCCTCAACCTGCTGCACACACTTCTTTTGATGCAGCCCAGGGTACGGTTGGCTTTCTGGGCTGCAAGCACACTTTGACAGCTCATGATCAGCTTCTCATCCACCAACACCCCCGAGTCCTTCTCCTCAGAGCTGCTCTCAATCCCTTCACCCCCCAGCCTGTATTGATACCGGGAGTTGCCCTGACCCATGTGCAGGACCTTGCACTTGACCTTGTCGAACCTCACAATGTTCACATGGGTGTACTTCTTAAGTCTGTCCAGCCAGGTCCCTCTGGATGACATCCCTTCCCATGTCAAATGCACCACTCTGCTTGGTGTTATCTGCAAACCTGCTAAGGGTGCACTTGATCCCACTGTCTATGTCATTGATGCTGATACTAAACAGTACTGGTCCCAGTACAGACCCCTGAGGTGTTGTCAGCTGGATTGTAGTAATAACTGTATGGGCCGTGTGTGTGTGTGTGTGAACACATGCATCATTTCTCCTGTTGATTCTCTGTTTTCTTCAACCTTTCACTTCAAAGAAAGATCTGAATCTGCTATTTCACAGATCCAACCCTGCTACTTTTTGCAGGTAACACACCATTTTGTGCTCTGTTTTTAATATATTCATTTCTTAACATTTTAAATGAAAAAAAAACCCTCCACTGTTCTGTGTAATGTTTGAAAGATCAGTATTTACAGCATAGGCTTCTCCAAATGGGTTGCACTGATGTTGCCTTGAGAAAGCACAGTACAGATGGGACAAGGCTAGGCTGTGACATTTTTTATGAGCAGTGGGAAAATCCCCTCAGGGCAATCATTTGCTTTGCTACACACAGACATTCCAGGGCAGAGTCAACAGCAGTCTCTAAAATACCGTCCTCCAGAATACATCCTTGTTATTGGGATGTAAAATGTCAGGCTTCATCAGTGCTATATAGGCGGTGCTCCCATAAAAAAGATTTGTGCAGTGCTCCATTGTTTGTTTCTATAGGGAGATACCCCCAAAAACAGATACCCCGGAGACGCAGATGCTGTTGAATGTCTTGTTTGCCCTATTGTATTTTCCAGAACTGAAGGTGGAATTTGAGACATATGTAAAACCCACAAAAGAAAATATTCTGAAGGCAAAGCAGAAGTAACCTTGAAGCACAGGCCTACATGATGCTATCAGAGATTTTGGGTCTTGGGGTTTTTTTCCCCTCTTAATAAATAGTTTTATCTGTCAAAGTCAGGCTTTTTAAACTGATGAAAATTTTGGGACCAAAATTTTTGTTAATAATGTAGATGAGTATTTCCTGGCAGGTGTAATTTGGTTTTGACATATGTCATTTACCTTTTACTTTTCACTTGCTTTTAGTAATATCCCCTTAAAATGTTTGCTAAACTGCCAAAAGTCCTGGCAGTCAGAAAAGGACATACCTGCCTTCTGATTGAACCTGATCTTTCTTTTGAAACCTGCCCCTGCTCCATCTCTGTCAATCTTCTTTGGGTATCAGAACTGCAAGCTTGTGATTTCTGTTTTGATATTAAGGGGGAGGGTGTGTGTGTGCGTCTCAAAGAATCAGATAGTGAATAAAAACGGGAATTCTGGTAAGAGTAAGGAGGACAAAGACAAGCTCTGCCCAGCTGCAGTTCTGCTCCCAGCCCTGGCTTCTGCTCCTTCACTATGAGGCTTCCTTATATGTAAGTGCACACACGTGCGTGTGCATGCATACACCCCCATGGGAAAGTGAAGCTATTATGTTCTTCATTCAACTGTATTCTACCAGCTTTAATTTCATTTCATGAGGTGCACAAGACCCTGACATGCGGATAATAAATATAAGCTACATTCACACAAGAGAAAGAGGAATAGCATCCTTTATTCTATTTCTCTTTGTCTTCTGTTATCTTTCCTTTTGTTCAGATCAGGTATTTTTTGCAGAAACATTTTCTGCCCTTCATGTGGTTTTGTTGTTAGAGAACAAACTCTTTGGCCAATTTTGAGTTGGACTGAAGGTTAAAAACAAATACTCTCTTCACCTAATTCAATAAAGCCTTTATTCCATATCTGTTGGAGTTATCATCCAGGTCTAATTAGTCTGTTTTAACTAGATCTGAACGCAGGGGCTCATCATCCAACCTAAAAGCAGCCCAGGGGGTATATTCCTGGTCCCAAGGCCAACAAGCTACCTACCAACTGTGAGTCCTTGCTGCTATGCAAATAGTCCTCATTGATCCTGTTTTCCTCCACCCACTTTCACTGCAAATTTTACCCAGGAGCAAAATGCTGTCACAAGCTTTATCAGAAGGATTCCTCATTCAGCATCTGTCCGTGCTGGTTAGATCTGTCCCTCTCCCAGTGTGGGACCAGTGGCTCAGCTCAGTGTGCGAAAGGCAGGAATGCTACACGATCCTTTGTGCACTGAGCCATTCCTGCAGTGAGCAGGATAACTGCAGTGCCTGACTTCAATTCAGATGTAAGGTACAGGGTGGCAGACTCTCAGACTAGATGAAATAAAGGAATAGGTTATGTTTTTTTATTGATCGAATAGATGTTCGATCAATATAAACCTGAGGCCAGATTTGTGTTGTAACTGAGCCCAGTGATTAGTATCACAACTGTGAATACCACAATCAAATTCTCACTGATTTTATACAGTACTTAAAAATAACTTGCAAAACCACGAGGTGATATTACCTTCCTATAGATCTTTCTTCTTATTAGTTTTCAGGTTTAATTATATACCTACTTGTTCTGTACCTCTCCCAGGCCTGCCTCCCCCATCTCACTAACGCATGTGTACAAATGATGTACACAACATATTGAAAGGACCCAGAGGTGCTTTGCAACTTGAGGACTTGATGCTCTCTTTTAAACCATTGCCTTTTCACCTGTGAGGGAGTGTGACGAGCCAGCTAAGCCACTGGCAGGCTTTGTCACATCGCTGCAGCAATTCAAGGCATTTGAAAGCAAGAGAAGGTTTGGTGGTTTAGATCTTTATGTCCTTTTTCTATGGGGATAGAGAAGACGACCCTTTCTTCTCTATCCCCACCACCTCGAGAGACTGTTAGAATTAGTGGCCTTTCTATGTATGTACACATGGGAGAACAGATGCCAATTTTAACAAAAAAAACCCACCCCAAACCAAGCCTGTGAAAAAGGAATAGAAAAGTCAACTGTTTCAATGACCTTCTGATTCTGCTGTACTGGTACTCCAGAGGACATTGCTGTTGATGGCATTTCCATCTCTGAGCTGAACTAAGAGGTGTATGGCTACAAGATAAGGACATTGATTTACTCCTTAAAGTTGTTCAGTTCCCCCAGTTCCTGTTTGCAGCCAAGGAATATTGTTTTCTCAGAGCATTCATAAGAACTACCTTTCATTTTCCTCAAAATGTAAGTGCACAAGAGGCAACTGTCAGGGTTCATCATGTCTTTCAAGGCAGCAAGAGCCAGCATTACAGTTACCAACTGACCAGGTGCTCTAGGATGGACACAAATCAGTCCAAATGCAGTCAGGGGGAGCAAGCCAAGGCTGCCCTGACCACATTGCATGACACAGAGACACAGCCCAGGCTGGCTGGTGCTCAGCAGGGGCAAAAGCCTCATCTTATTGGTAAAACTGTTGTCAGGTGCTAGCCAACAACACATGCAATTGATTTTCCATCTGTCAGAAAGGAAGAACAAACAGTAGAATTATTATTTTACAGGCGGTTTCAGCAGTGAATTAAATCTGTTTCTACTGATATATATATATATATGATTTTTCTCTTAACTAACCCATGGGCCTTATGTTATGTAACCCTGTGTCCTGTGACAGAACAGATCCCTGCTAGGCTCTTTCAGGCAGGTTTTCAGAAATACTTGCTTTTTCCATTCAAAGAAAGCAACAAACACATCTTTTGGGGTGAAAAAACCCCAGACTCATTGTACAAGTTCACGTAAAGTTCGCTTTGGAACAGTGATCGTGTTTTGCCAACTGAAGCTTGTGTGCTGTTGGTATGTCTGAAGAGAGCTGTTCTTGCTGCTCAGCGTTTGTACTTTGACAACACATTTTTACCCAGGTAGAAAATAATCAGTTTGAGCCTTCTTTGAGAAAGCTCCTCAGGTATGGTCTATCAAGTAGGAAAGCACTCAGCTATCATTTGAGATGATAAGGTTTGTGCAAGTTTGCATATCAATAAATAATACTACATCTGCCATTCAGGTCTTGTTCCTGGGAGCTGGAGTGGAAGAGCATGTTTTGCTTTTGCCTGAGGCAAGGTCCTGGCTCTGTGGAAAGCAGTGGCAGATCTTGCATGAGTGTAGCAACACAGGATTTCTTCTCAGATCTTCAGTATTATAGTGGGCATCACACACCACTGACCAAAGCCTGGCTCAGCCTCCATAGCATTTACAGCTGTTACGCATTAGGATGAAGATCCAGTGCCCACATTACCAAACAAATCCTTGGATTTACTCATACTGGGGCTGAAGATAGATCCTACAATGTCCTTTGTACCCTAGCAAAACATGCATTTGCACAAGTTACTTCACATCTCACCTGGTCTAAGGCACTAGATGAGTGCAAGAGTGCACATTGCTTCCAGAACACCAAAACCTCATTTTCCATTTTACACCTTAATTTATTTCTGGAGTTCAGAGCTAGATGAATAATTATTGGGACCCAGAGTGCAGGAAGAGGTTTTAATGGCACGGATCAGCCTCACCTGGGGATTGTTCTTATAGTTCCTGCTTGTGGGGCTGAGGGCTCGGTTTAAGCCCAGCCCTAGCTAGTCCATGCTGCTTCTTGAAATGAATAAATGTTGTGAATCAGGAAACAAAAAATTCACCCAAGAAAAGAAGCAATTCAGGTCAGACTGAAAGATTTTTTTGATTGTCAGTGAAATAGAATAAATCATTGGATAAGGTTAACCTAAAGTATTCCAAATCTATATATATTGAAGTCAAAGGGTAACTATTTTTTAGGGTTTGTTTTGTTGGGTTTTTTTTAATTTGGCTTATTTGGTCCTTTGGTTTTGGGTGGGTTTTTGTTGTTTATTTGTGGGTGTTTTGTTTGTTTGCTGGTTTCATTTGGAGCTATCAGTCTCATTTTTAAACCATTTTGGTTTTAATTTGGTTACATTTTAACTGAAAAAAATTATATCAGAATGAAAAGTGTTGTCTGGAAAATGTTGTGAAGTAGCAGTTGTGTCTAGAGTGATATTTGTCCCCAGGCACCTCATCTGCTGGGGTAAATTGGGAGAAAAAAGTGGGTAGTGCAAAGATCTCTTTACCCTCCTCATTCTTTGTACCCTCAGCAAGAGCTGTGTGGAAACTGGATGGCTCCTGGCTCTCATGCTGCAGTTCACTATCTTCTCTTTTTCAAGAAATTCTTTAACTAGATGGTAGACTCAGCCTACTCCCTTACAAGTTCAAGAACTTAGTATATTATGTATGTTGAAAAAATGGGTTCTGTATGTGCAGTTTAGCTCCTGGTAGTCTTCCAACTTCTTCATACCATTGCTTGTTAGAGCAGTATTTCATAGCATCCTTGTCCACTGACTGGCCCTAATCATTCTTTAACAGTCTTGGCTGGCCATTCAGACCTTTTTCCACGTGTTACTGAGTATTTGCTATAGACAATGAAAGGAAGGTAAGCTTAGAAATGCAGTTCACGTGAAATTAGAAATTAAATGTACTCAGCTTTACTTTCTCAAGGTAAGCAGATTGCCATTTCTCACATGAAGCGTTTTAGAGGACGTTGTTTCAAAAATATACAACTAACATAAACCCAAAATTCTCAGAAAGAATGCCAGCCTACAGAAACACTACAGTGAGCTAGAGCATGGATTTTTAATCACAAGTAGCCTAAACAGCATGCAATTGCCTTCTTTTTGTCCAAGGCTTATTGCTAGTACATTGTCAGGAGAAAAAAATCCAAATTCCTAAAAATCATTTTGAATAATTAATTATCACCACCTGTTTAAACTGAATGTCTCTAAACCCTAAGGCAGCAGGATCTGCAACTGAATAACTCACCAAAAACAATAGCATCCATCTGAAGTCAAGGTGAACATCAGCTGGAAACTAGCAGACGCTGATGAGATTATCCAAGACTTGCAGCTTGGCCAGTGGCACAAAACTGAAAGCTGATGGATGTCTTCAAGGCAGGTGCCTCAGTGAGGCAGCTCTGTCTGGGTGGTAGCTGAGTGGCTTTGTTTGTTACCCTGCTGAGCATCCCAGGGGAATAAAACTCTGCCTGTCTATTAAAGAGTCACTCTCTGGAAGTCTTGGATCCCAGGCCTGGCTCCTATGTTCTTCCAGGCTTTCTGAGTTCATTCATAGCTGAAATATTCATCTTGTGGATACTGGTAAACAAGTTGTAGTTTCTTAACTATGTGTCAGCCCCCATTGTCCTGCACACCACACCCCACCACACCCTTTGATTTTAATTTGCAGCTCCCTTGTATCTAGACAGTGTCATCTAATTTTTAGATTTTTGTTGTGCTGATAATCTTGGGGGGGGTTGGAATTGATGACCCAAAAGAAGGAGGGTCACACAGCAGTGAATGGGCCTGCCTGGCAAAGCTTGCTTTCTTCTCTGATACTAGCTACTGATTTTGCCAGTGTAGAAGAGGCTGTATTGTTTTGTTGGTATGATGATACTGACAGCTCATTAATTCTTTTGATTTAGGACCAGCAAAAGTAGTTTTCTGTGAGACAGAAGTGACTTGGTGTGAGTTCAGGAGCCTTGATGAAATAACCCAAAGAATAACAGAAGACAAAGATTGGGCAAAACTTTTTTTAGTGTTACTTATTCCAAATTCTAGTTGAGTTTATCAACAAGATGTTTTTAATTTGTTTCAGCCTGCACAGATCCTGGGTTTCAGAAATGGTATAGATAAGGGAATCACCTGAAGGCTTATTCAGTGTTCGATCATTCTCTACAGCAACAACTGTCCATGTAGAAAAAGAAATTCTTATAACTGTATTTATTGGGGATAAACCTTCAGTAAATGGGCCCTTAGAGTGATTGAATGGGAAAGCTTTAGCACATTTTAGCTTAGTAATTTGTGCAACAGCTCAGAAACCTACTCCTGATGCAACTTTAGAAATGGGACTTTTGCTGTTGGTGTGTGTAAGATTCAGTCCTTGTTCTGAAGCTCCTTTCCCACGTTAAGGTGCTTATTGATTCAGGCCAGGTGATGAGCCAAATGAAGTTTTAAAATATTTTAAATGTGTGAAAGAAGAGATAATAAGCACATAGTGTTTTTCATAGGGAATTTCTACTTCTTATTACTAAAAAGGACTGGCAAAATGTATAATTCAAATATTTGTGTCCCAACAGACAGATCAAAATTACTCTAAATATGGAAAGTTTGCAGATCATCCAAAATCAAATGAAAATCTGAGAGTCTGGATTCTGCCTTGCATTTTGGAAATGTTTTCCCAGATTGGGAAGCAGCCTGGTCTGGAAGAATGCACAGCTCGGGGAATCGGGAATGACTGGGGAACCTGCCAGTAATCAGCTGTGTAGCTTTGGGCAGCGATTCAACTCTTTGCCTCGCTTGCCCCTCAAACAAATTGGGGCTCGGTGCATGCAAAGGGTGAGAAGCTGGGGAGCAGCAGGGCGGGGGCCTTGTTGTCCCTCTCAAGCCTGCCTTCATGCGGAACAGAACTGCAACTCTTCTGCAGGCATTGGCTCTTCCTTACTCGGGGAAAGGGCAAGAGCTGCCTTGGCAAGTTCAGTGTTAGGACTTTACAGTTGTCAGCAAAGAGATCCTTACAGATCTCTCTAAGATTGCTACATGGGTTGGGTTTGTTTCTTTTTACGGGTGTAGAAAATAAGAGAGACCATCTCTTCAGAACAGAAGCTAATGTGACTTGAGCTCCACCAGACAATAAGTGCTCATGTGGAAGCTGTCAAATAGCAATGCTACATCCCAGAGGATAAGTTCTGTTCTTTGTTATTTAGCTTCAGCCCTAGTAAGCCTTAACCCACATCCGGCAAAACTGTTCCCAGACCACTGTGGCTTTTGTGTGGGGCAGATATAACCCTTCATATCACTGCAGAGTCTGGTTCGATTTTGGTATCTTAAGGCCAGATTTCAGCTGGTGTGGGCTGCTTGTGCTGGAGAGTGGAGGAGTTGGTCCAAACTTGCATGTGCAGAATGCATTTCATCTGTTTTTATAACATTGGAAGGAAAAATGTGTCTTGTGTACTGTTCTTGGTTCTTAGCAAATCTTTCTTCACTGGGAATCTGTGCTTTTAAGTATGAGAGAGTTACCCATTAGCACCTCCTATTTCCAAACCCCTCCTCTTCCATCAAATTCTGGAACCCTTCCAATGGACGATAAAACAGGATGGGGAATGAGTTAGTCTGCCAGTCACTAATCTAGGCTCATTGAATTTGAGGAGGACCTTTAGCAGTTTCTCCAGCATTTGCAGTCAGGCCCTTGGAAAGGCACGCTAATCTGTGTCTTCTGCTATGTCAACCTTTGCTTTTGGGCACTGGAAGTACAATCAGGAAACTGTGCTTGCATCGCTGCTCACATGTTGTAAGGCTTGTATAACTTTGTCTCATCTGCTGTGATTTACTGCACTGTCAATCAGTGCAGTTTCTCTTTCTACTGGAGGTTTCTCTACCTTTCTGTTCTCTGTATGAGCATTGACTCACAGTCATTGCTAACAACGTGAAGGGGAAGAGTTTAAGGCATAGCATGAAGCCTGTCTTTTCTCTGGTCTACTTAAAAAAAATATAGGTCCAAAAGCAGATATTGAGTGTGTTTCCAAGTTTGAATATTTCACTTAATAGTTAGAATCGTTCTGGATTTTTGCCTTGTAATATCTTTTAAAAACCAAAACAAACAAAAAACCCCAACCCTCCAAAAACCCAAACAAACCAATCAACCAATCAAAAACTAAGTTTTGCTCCCAGCATTGTAACTGAGCTAGCTTAGTGTGAAGATTCTCTTTATATTCTCTGGTGAAATGGGTGTAACCATGTAACCCCAAGTCCTAAGCATTAGTCTTTATTTTATTTTAATGGAACTGTGTGGATTTTCTACTATCAGAGAGGCTGTGCCTTGATAGGTAGGATGAAATCCTGATGCTGTTGAAGACAACTGAAAGTTTTGTCACTTATTTCAGTTGGGCTAGGAGTTTACCCTTAAACAGATCTTAGAATGGTATCCAGGAGAAATAATAGATCAAAAATCTGAGTTAATTTTAGAATGGATCAGTTTATGAAAAATGGCCATTTATGTGGCTGCCAGCAATAATCTGAATGGTGAAAGCATTGACTGGGGATTGAAGACCAATCTTTTCTACTTTTGATGTTACCAATATACCTATTTCTTCTAGTAGTTTTGTTATTTCTTCTAGTGGTTTGTTTTTTCTAGTAGTTTGTTACACCTTAGCTTGCCACTCTGCTGTACCTGAGAAACGACAGATGTTGTAATGACACAGAGAATTAAATATTGATAGCACAACACAGAACAAAATTCTGATTTCCTCTGCTCTGGTACGACTGTACAGAAGCACATCATAGGGATGCTGAGTGGCCCTTTTAACTCATCTTCAGCTGGTTTATATGCATTGCACCATACTGTGCATTTTTACAGTTCTGTGTAGGAGCTGGGGGTTCAAAACTCTTGATACTTCATTTTTCTTATGCAAGTCTGACAGAAACAGGGTCTGTACTGGTCTATCAGAAGGGTAACTTGCTCACAACAGGCTTCATCGACACTATTCTGCTGTCTTGCCTGCCAAAACGAAGTAGCATCATGTCAGTTGCCTTTTAGTGTTGAAGTCCAGACTGGAGTAACTCTTGAGGTATGCCCAAGTGCTGTTTCAGATAGCATTGGTTGGCTCAGGCCAAAACCGTGCCAAGAATTGGTCTCAGTCTCTGGCGGCCCAGGCCATTGTGTCCTGGGGCCCAGGAATGTTCCTAAAACTGTGAGGTATTTCCTGCTTTTGATGGATCCCAAACTGGTACAGAATTCACCTTGATAAATCTACATGGAAAATACTTAAGAGTATTTTAGAAGTTTGAAACGTATCAATAACTGTAGTTTCGATAGCAGTGGGGGGTGGGGTGTACAAGTGTAGCAGGAAGGTCAGAGTATGGTGATGTTGAGACTATGCAAAAGTAAAAATAGTGAGAGCTTTCCTGGCACTTAGAACTGGAATGGGCATTGAAGCTTTCGCCACATCTGCTGATGATAGGAATAACTAAATGTGCTGCTTGTCATGGCTGGGAGGTGCCCTCATGGGAGGAGAGGCTTGGTGCTCTTTTCCTAAATGACAGGAGCAACAGAATGGAGAAGGAAGGACATGTAATGTAGAAAGGACTTGCAGGGCAATTTGTCTTCCTTAAAAGTGCAAAGCATTCAAAATGTCAACTTTCTGTTGTGATCTGAAATGGGAATTGGTTTTTGTTATCCTGAAAATTTTGTTAAACCAGGAAAATGTTTTCTGCCCAACTCTAGGCAAGGTATTGCAACAACCCTCCAAACACAATGTCACCAACAGGCCAGAAGGGATTCTGCAGCCCACCAGGAGTCCTAGAAAAGACTTGGTGGTGTGGAAGAGGTTGACTTTAATTTGCAAGATAAGAAAAGGTTTGCATGACTTTAGGAGTGATGAAAGATTGCTGAATAAAGGCTCAAGGAGCTGTGACTGCAATGAGGGAAGTGGGTGGACAGATCCCTGTATACAATAGTGCTATGAGATGTGAAATTGCTAAAATAGCCCCTGCCTAATGTAATCACCTTTCAAAGAATATTTGAGAGGCATTTTGTCAGTCAAATATAAACAAAGACTATGTTTGAAATTCAAAACTTGTCCAAAGTCATTTTTCTTTCAAAGGCTGTTTCCCCTGCTTGTACTCATTCTGGTGCTTTGAAAAAGCCTCCTTTTTAGAGGACAAGCTATTTTTAATTGTTTATTAAAAAAACCCAAAACTTTTACAAAGCAGTAAGGAAAACCAAATGCATCTTCCAACAACTCCAGTCTTCTAGGAGCAATAGCGAGCACAATAGAAACGGCATAAAAGCAGTCATTACCCAAGAACTTTTAGGAAATGATGGCACTATTTCTAGAGCAGAGATCTCATGAGACTATAGAAAGAACAGTATGCCATGGTACCAGTAATTTTTTTACCACTTACAAAAAGGCTGTATCAGGACAATAACTGCAGGTCTTATAATGATTTCTCCTTCTAAACCATTCCAGATTGCAGTGCAAACTAGTGGCGTGATCCCTTAGCTGTCCCTGCACAAGACTCCTGTTGGCTTCAAAGGCAGTGCTGTGTTCAGGCTGACACAGGATCATGACCTTGACCCAAAGACAAATTATTCACTGTGGTCACTGCAACTCATGCTGAACAGGAACTGCTGAAAGGAACGGGAGTGAGCTGCCCAATATTGTCTTTATTAGCTGTTGCTTAAGGCAGGAAATCAAGAAAAACAAAAAAAAAACCAAACCCACCTCTTTTTGCAATTAAAATTGTGTCAGTAGCATTGAGATAGGGTCCTGAATGCAGGCGTCTTGGGTATCCCAAATAGTTCTTGTAGTCACCTCCTCCATTTGACATCTTGAACGCTGAAGTTCATGAACACCTGGCATAGTGACATGGGGTTTCTTGTGGCGTTGTATCTGGTGGCTGACTGAGCCATGACAAGGAGCTTCTTTGCTGCAGGTGGCACACTTAGATCTGTTTTTTTCCTCAGCGGATTCTTACCCAGGATGGTTTGTCTTGCAGCTTTTCGTAAGGCAGGTCACACCAGGCGTCCTGTCAGCACTGCCCTCCTCTGTCCATCTCCGGGTCGCTTGCTACTGACAGGCACTTACTGATCTCTCTCACCTCTGTCACACTTCTTCAGGTCTCTGTGTTAACTTTTAAACCATGGCTTGTTTCCACCATCAGCAGCTTTTAGAGGGAGTTGTGAA
The DNA here is from genome assembly GCA_020800305.1 of Porphyrio hochstetteri. Classification (NCBI taxonomy): domain Eukaryota; kingdom Metazoa; phylum Chordata; class Aves; order Gruiformes; family Rallidae; genus Porphyrio; species Porphyrio hochstetteri. Next base: position 13,638,346 of record CM036910.1, on the reverse strand, counting down.
GGTATCATGGCTGTGTATGATTTGATATATAGGAAACTGGCAGGGGTGAGGGCGTCACTGATGTTATTTGCAGGCTTTGGTGGAAATGATCTCAAAAGGAAACATTAATTTATCGGCACTAATGTAGTTTTGCTTGGTTGCAATGTGAATCAACAAAATTGGAGATGCAAAAAATGCAGGAACCGTGTTCCAAGGAGGCCTCTGGAAGCGAGCACAGCCCAGACCTCCCCAGACCCTCCACTGTCTTGCTGAGAAATCCTTGTTTGTGCAGAATTGGGGTGTGGGGGCTGACTTGTGAGCTACCAGTGGCCCCCACTGCCATCTCCAAGAGCAAAGTCACTCTGCTGCCAGTTAAGGACCTTATCCAACTATACGTGTCTGCTCAGATGCCTAGCTGTGGGCTAGGCCTAATCTTTAAGAACTGGGGGAAATGAGTTGTATGTTATACATCAGCCATGAATATATGAAAGCGAAATCCAGCCTGGCAGTTGCACAGTTACTTTCCATGACTGGTTTCCCATGAAGCCTACCTCCTATTTTGCTGCTTTATTAGCTGTTGTTTCTAATTTTTGTGAAGGGATCAGGAAGCTTGTTTTAGCCACAGTGAGTAAACTGTCTTGGCAGAAATGAGGAAGCTGTTAAGAGGGAGGGGCTGCTACATTGTGTGGGTTGCTTAATTGTCTTAATCGAAAATATATGAATATAAATAGACTTCCCCTCCTCTCTTTCTTTTTCCAAGCTGAAAGACATCCAAGGCAGTAATAAAACCAAGGGCTGTTGGGTGGCGGAGGGGAGGTACGTGAGGGCGGGCGAAGCCAGCCAAGGCCTGGCGCTGCGGGGCTGGCCTGGTGCTGTGCTCCCCTATTTGCTTTGTGGGAGTGGGCAGGCACTTGGAGTTCGTTGGGATTTTACTGTTGAAGCTTTCAAACGTGGTGTAAATCTGTGTGCACAGGCTGCTGGGCAGGCCCATAAAAGCAGGACCATATAATCAAGGTGGAAATTGAGAAAGTGATTTATTTGGTCCTCTTCCTCATCAGCACACCCCACCCCTGCTCACAGCTTCTGCGGGTGGTTGAGACCAGGATGGGTGGTGGGTGATGGCCTCAGTGCCGTCTCGGAGCTGGCTGTGGCACCCCAAGCCCTGCGGGGCCAGGAGAGAGCAGGCAGAGAGCTGGGCTTCTGGTGTCCTGGCCGCACACACCCAGGAACCAGGCTGCCAGTGTGCAGGGGCAGCTGGAGGTCTGGTTTTACTTGTAGGCTTACAACTAGTCTGCAAATATTTGTTTGTCTGTGGTCACCCCAGAGGCAGATGTGCCAGAAGGGGCTCTCAGGGCATTCAGTCTCCAGCCTCAGTGGGTCTTGGGAAGCCTGTGAGCGGGAGGGCTTCTGTCCTCACTCCTGCACTGCTGGCATGGAGCTCCACTGTGTACCCAGTGCAGCCTGAGTCCAGTTCCCTGCCTGAGTGCTGTGATGGATCCCCCCACCCCACAGCAGGCCTGTGGCTGTGTGCTCCAGTGGCCACTGACCCCTTTGAGGCTCCTAGTTGACCGGCAAGTGGCAGTGAGGGTAGCAGACATGCCCACCCTGGTGCCAGTTCTTGGGCAGGCATGTAGCTGCTCACAGGCTCCCTGCCACAGGCACAGCCAGGGCCCTGCAAGCTCCGATGTGGGGAAGGAGAGCATAAACACCAATGGGGTGAGAAATGGTGGGCCTGGGTGGGTTGTGTAGCAGAAACATCTGTGCCTCCATCTTACTTGAAGCTAGACTGACCCTGCAGTCCCTCTGCACCACTCAGCCCCCTTTCCAGCTGGCACAGATGTACATCCCTGTAGATCAGATAAAACATGAAGCAGTGAAAACCTGGGACAGTCACCTCTGTAAATGTATGGATGCCACCATAACCTGCCAGAGGGACCCTGAGTGGGGTGAGGAGACCAAGGGCAAATCTAAGTACGGGGCTAGCAATGCTGCTTGCACCCTCCCACCCAGCTGCAAGGACCAGTCTTTCAAGAAGAATTGACGTGCTATGGTAGTGGTGGCAGTGTTTTATGGGAAGCATCCATTCAAGGGAGAGGGCATGCTAGGAAAGTGGGAAGTCCACATGCCCTGGGCACTGGGCAGAGTCAGGCCACCAGCCTCGTGGTACTTCAGCTCAGTTGTCCTGATCTGTAGAGGGCCAGGAAGAAGTGGGAGGCTGCTTTGGTCCCTGGGCTCAGCACTCCAGCCCAGCAGTCTCTGCCAGGCAGTGGTGGCTCGGGAGGGTAGCCTGTCTGAGGGGTTCCGTGCTGTCCTGCCGCTCCCTCTCCCATAGCCCTGCAGTAGAATGCCAGGGCAGGGTACCGGAAGGCTGCCTGGCCTTTGTAACAATGGAGAGAATTGGTGTAGGGAACAGGTGGTGCTCAGCAAACTGGAAAGGGGTCTTCTGCCGTCTGTGCCTTGTCCCACACACTTGGCTGTGCCTGTTTCTCTTGTCTTGCCTGAGAGGTGCCTCGAAGGTGGGGTGGAGGATCATCACCGGCACCGGGGGGACTGGGGTCACCTCCAGCCTTGTGTCCTGTCGTGCTGGCCTCGAGGCATGCCGCGCAGCACCTGCCGCCCTGCTCTTGCCCGGCTCCCGCGGCCAGTCACGCCACGCCGCTGGCGTGGAGAGTCGCCGAGGCTGGAAATCTCAAAGCCCGGCTGCCGCTAACACCTCTCCCGGGCCGGCAGGAACAGGTCCGTCCTTTCCCCGTAGCATAGGAGCAGAGCTCCGCTCCGGCTGCGTTGGTGGCACCAGACTGACGGGGAAGCTCCCCGTCCCCTCAGTGCAGCGTGTCGGCAGGGCTGTGAGTTCCCCACAGGTACGAGCAACAGTGCCTGCCCGGGGAGGTTACCGCTGCCAGGTTGGCGAGCGGTCGCCTCGGCTTCGGGCTGTCCCGAGTGAGTGCCGGGGCATGCTGAGGCCCCGGGAGCGGAGCCGGAGGCCGGAGGCGCGGGGTGCCCGTCCGAGGAGTGCGCTCCTCTCACGGGCCCTCGATCGGATCGAGACAGGTCTGTGAGAAGCTGCCGGAGCTGGCTCGCAGGTTGGCTGGGCTCTTAAGCAGCCCCTCGCTTGCAAACGATTTGGAATATAAAAACCAGGGCTGTGAAACTTTGCGGAAGTTGAGCGAATTCCCGCTCTTGCGAGAGCGGAGACTGAAGCCGCATGCCACGACCCCTCTTCTGAGGGAGAGCACCCGCGGGGACCGCTGCACCTCCGCCTTGTCCTTGCTGAGGGGGAAGATGCTGCAGCCTGAAAAGCCCCTCGAAACTGGTTCAAAATAGATACAGAGTCAAGGCGCTGACAATTCTCCTTTCCCCCCACTAAAAGCGCGCAGAGACCCTCAGAAACAGAGGGGCTGCTGCTGTTAGTGTCCATCTTAACGAGGCGGGGTGCACAGAGCTGCTCCCAGGGACAGAACAAATACCTGCTAAGAACCGGAGGCGCCACAAGTTGTTGCACAGATGAATTGATCCAGTAATCGCTAGGGCTATAACACCCTTATTTATGCTAAAGCATGTGACACAATCTTCAAAATGTGGTAGCTCCAAGTTACCACCTCTTTATTACTTATACAAGCTAATAGGTGAAGTGACTTTTACCTTCTTTACTTGAAGGAGGCACAAAGAAGCAGACAGGTAATTCCACGCTGCTAATTTTTATGATGTGATGGGTAGGGAAGGGAGAGGTTGAAGTGAAACCTGGGAAGACCGATTATGAAATCTGGGAGTTTAGGTAGTAGTGACCAGCTGGGATTTCGTGATTATTTCTTTTTCTTAAACCGCGTTTGCAAATATGTTAGAAATTCTAGCACCTTATCTGGCCGTGTGTGAGCCGATGTGTTCTGCCCGAAAGGACGATTTGATAGTAGGCACCTATTTGTTTTTTTTACTAATTTGAAATCTCGCCTCAACGCTAGCATTTTTCAATTCAGTGTTTAGCTGCTGCGTTTCAGGGTGCGGAGAGAGGGAAGTGGTAGCCGTCTCTCCCGCTCCTGGGCTCTGCGGTGCCGGGGAGGATTGCTGCTCGGAGCCGAGAGCGGAGCGCGGATGTTCGCCGCCGCCGCGGTCAAGTTGCGGTAGCGTTACAGTTCCTCGCGGGTGAGACTTGCCAGGCTTAAGGCTAAAAAAGTGTCTCGTATACAAAACGGTCAGGAATATTTACAGGTAATTGCGACTGTCAAATACTCCGGCGTGTTGACAAAGCGCAGGGGATCTTGGAGCGTTTCGTCTTTCGGAGGGTGGGAGGCTGCAGCGGCACAGGCTGAGCCCCGCCGCCCGTTCTGCCCGGGGACGGGGACGCCTCCGGCTCCTTGGGAAACGCTGGCCGGGAGGAAATAATCGTGTCACCCCTCTGGGGCGGTGTGGCTGAAAGGCATTTCCCGGGGCAGAAGTGCAGCGGCTCACGGCGCAGAGTAAGCGAGAGCTGCCGTCCCCGCTGGGGACAAACTCACTTGTTAGATGCTGATTTAGTTGGGAGTGATTCTGTGACGGGGAGCAGGCGAGCACTGCGTCCGGTCTGGTTTTGCACCGGGATTTCAGACAGCGGATACCGCTAACCCGACCCTTTACAAACCCGAAATTCGTCCCGGGAGCGCGCTGGCCCCTCGCGGAGGGGAGCGGGGTTAAGCTGCGGGCTGCCGGCGCCGCAGGCCGGGCGGAACGCTCGGGCTGGTGGTACTGAACGAGGCTTCAGGCGGAATCGCGCTCGCTGCGTGACAGCGGTGCGTGGCGCCGCGGGCACGGTGGCCGCGCAGCCACCGGAGCCACGGCGGCTCCTGCTCTCGTACTGCGGGGCTGGGAGGAGGCAGACCTCGCAGGCGGCCGGGCACATGCTGCCGGTCCGCTCCCGCGCCTTGTCTGCCGTTTAGGGACGGGGGACCGCGGCGACGGCGCCGTCGGACGCAGTGGAGGCAGAGGAAGGCCAGCTCCGCGGAGGTTGGCGGGCTCCGGGCAGTATTCCTAGGCCACCCTGCACCAGCATCTGCCGGGGAGGCATCTGTCTCGTTCCGCCGCGCTGGGAAGCCACGTCCGGGTTGGACGGCGCCGCCTCTGCAAGGCTACCGGGGCCGTGCCGGGCGACGGGCACCTTTCGGCCACCCTTGAACCCACTGCGAGCGGGCGGGCAGCCCCAGACCTGGGCAGCCGCTTCACGGACCAAGTACCAACTCTGTCCCCAAAAGCTCTTTTTGTTTGCGCACATAAGCAGGCAAAGTTTTGAGGCCCCGGGAAAAGGCGATAGCATTGTCTGCAGGGGAAAAGCGACAGGATTTGGCCCGGATGCCCCAAGTGTACCCCTTAGGCAGAGAGCGCCCTGCTGAGCCCCGTCGTCAACAGTACAAGGCTTGCGAAAGCCTAAAAAGGCTGAGCGTTACCGATCAGGCTCTTGCATCTTTGCAGCTGCCGTGGTTTAGCCAGGGACGGGGACGAGCCCCATTCGCGGCGCGGCCAGGGAAGCTCTGAGCTGCCTGCCATTTGCTGGAGCCGGGCTGCGGGGTGTTTGCTGCTCCTGTGTATCGGGGTGCGTTTCCTCGATCAACGGCGTTTACAGCCTTTACAGTAAAACCTCCGTTGTTTATCTTCACTTGAAATCCCTTACAACTGTCTGCCCCTTTTTCTCTTGAGCATACCCGCAGCCTTCAATTATTTGCACGGAAAACTATAAATCCCCAGCCCGGGCACCCCAGCTGCCGGCTGGGCTCAGCGCTGACCTGCCTTGGGCTTCAGCGGAGCGGCGGGGAGCGAGGGCGGGAGGTGGGGGCCAGCATCGAGGACTCGAGCGGTCTCGCCACGGCTCTGCTCCTTGAGCACCATTTCGCGTGTAAAGAGCCGCCGGGAACCGCTGCCTTGTGCCGCAGAGCAAAGGGTTCTCCGTACGCCTTTGCGGGTGGTTTAATTTACACGGACGGTTTGCGTACAAAGATCGGGGTGTCTGTTGAGGCAAAGTTTGAGTTTAAGAGGAAAATGGCACCCTGCTCTGCATAGAAACCAGTCGCTAATGAGCCGCTCCGTCCTGGGGATTGAGCGCGGCTACCACGTCTGGGCTGGGGCTGAGTGCTGCTCCCCGGGAAGCTCTCGGGGAGGGCGATCGGACTCGGCTGTGTTCTCCTGGCTCTGCCGAGATCTTTAGTCCCATTTGGTCTCTGCCGTCCGCAGGAACTTGGAGAGAGTTTGGGAGGCGGTGGTGTCCGACGTGGGCGGGTGATGCTGTGCTTTCAGGTCGGAGCCGGGTGGGGGAGAAAGGCTTGTATCTTGTTAATTTAAGTAAATCGTTGCAATTAAAACGACTCGTGCCTCGGGGTACGAGTCCTCAGCCCTGCACCCTCGGCATGTCCTGCTGAGCTCCGTCGTCTCTTGCCCCCACCCCGACCGAGAGCGCGGTTGGGGGGAAGAGCGGGCATGGTGCGGAGCCTTCCTCCCCCAGCACCCCGCAAACACCTTTGGGGTGAAAAGGCAGGCGCCGAGGCTGGCGCTCGGGCCGGGGCGGGCGGCTCGCCTCTGCAGCCCACTCCCGCATTCGTTCATGCCGCAACTCGGGCAGACCGCGGCAGGCGGGACGGGACGCTCGTTTCCCAGCGCAGCGCTGCTCGGTGCGGCCACCTCGGGGTGGGACCGGGGGCCGCCGCCGGGCCCGGGAAGCCGACGCTGGAGTGGCCTTGGGCTCCTGCGAAGGAGCAGCCGTAGCTGGCGCTCGGGTGGTGGGGCTCATCTCAGTATTTGTTAGTTACTTCTCGGATCTAGGGCATTTTCCTTAATCGCAACGAAGGTGGCGAAACTCTCCCTTCGTTTCCGGCTCTGAGCTGCTAATTTGAAGGAGAAGAGCCGCAGGGCACAGTCGGTTCGGTCTGTGCTCTCTGCTTCCGAAAGTTTACAAATCAGATTTATTTTAGAGAAGCCCTACAAACCCGAAGAGTCTCGCAAGTCTGTTAAGGTGAGGCGTGTCGATAAGCGTGAAATCTCACGGAGGAAATCTCTTGCGGCTCGCAGTGCAGCGTGTGATTGCGGGAAAACGCAAACCCGGGGCCAGGGGAACAGGCAAGAGCTGGAGACGAGTGTGAGGAACAAGGGGAAGCTGCAGATCGCAGGGAGGGAGCGGGAGGGAGCCTGGCAGGACTCCGGCAACCTGGCAGGGCTCCGGCAGCGGCCGGCTCAGCCCGCACCAGGCGCCCTGACGTCCTTTTCACGCTGAGCCGCCCCGTCCCGGCGGTGAGTCCCGTTCCATACGTCCGCCTCGGCCGTGGCTGCGCTGCTTTCTGGGAACCGAAATATGGTGTAATAACAGCTCCGGCCGAGTCTTTCCCTTCCCTGCATATGTCTCGCTGTAGAGATTTCCTCTTGTAGTCTGCAGCCTGCAGCTCCTTCTCCCTATACTACCGCTGGTGGCAAAAGACTTACTAATAAAATCAGTGCGGGGAAGGACGGAGGCGAGGGTAGGGTCTGCAGCGGTAGGGCTGACCTGAAACCGTTCGGCCGGAGCTCGGACGCCGTAAAGACGTTTTTAGTTTTGTTTGTTTCTTTTTCAATGGGCACAGTAAGAACGAGCGGCATGGACCCCGAAGTGGCTGGAGGCGGCCGGCAGCGCGCAGAGGAGGCAGAACCGGCTCCCGCGGGGCCGAGACGCTGCGCGACAGAGCCGGGGGACTCGCCGGGCGCCTCCAGGCATCCGTCCGCTTGGTCTGGCGGTGGAAAGGCACCTGCGTACGGCTGGGAAACGGCGGTGGCCCGACCCGTGCTCCCGCCGGCACTGTCGGTTGGAGCCAGAGCTCTCCCCTCGAAGTGGGAGCTGGAAACCGCGCTCGTCCCGCCGCTGGGATCAGGGACATTTTTGTTTCGTTTTAGCTTCATCTCTTAAACCTGGTGCCAAGCGAGGGATTGTGGTAGTGCCGTGGGGCTCCTACAGCGGCCGGTCTAGACGGCTAGTCCCCGTGATAGAGGGGCCGCTCCGCGGGGGGCGGCTCCCCAACTGCGCCGCACCTTTCCCGGCCCACGGGGGGAGCACGAAAAGGTGCAGCCGTGTAGAAGGTCAGTCCCACTGCGCTGCCCCCCGCGGGTTTCCCCGTGCCGGCCTCTCTGTCTTGCCCGGGACGGGCCGCGGGCGAGGAGCGCGGCGCTGCGGGAACCTCGACGGCATGTGGCGCGGCGGGCGAGGCGGCAGGGCGGAGCGGTACCCCCGGGGCGAGGGCGCAGCGGAGGGTGGCGGGGCTGGAGCGGCCGGCGGGGCTGGAGCGGCCGGCGCTGCACAGGGGGCCCCCTCGGCAGGTGCTGCTCACCCTGCCCGGCCACACCGGACCGCCGAGGCCACGGGCGGTTGGGAGCCGCTGCTGCCTCGGGCTGCGCCGACGCCGGTGCCCGCGCGATGGCGCTGTGCGAAGGGGAAGACGCCGGGACAGGTCGGGCGGGTGGTCCGGTCGCGGCCCCGAGGAGAGGCCGCGGGCTCTGGTCCCGCCGCGACGGCCGGCGCTGGAAAGGGGTCCCGGCCCGAGGGAGAGACGGGAGCCCTCGACTGCGGAAGCCGTCGCCCCTGCGGGGACTCGGCGCTGCCCCGCCAGGGTCGCACGGCCTCCCCCGTTCCCATCCCATCCGCCGCTGCGCCGTCGCGGCAGCCCCGGGCCTCCGCCCTTCGTGATGGCGCCCGTGGGCGGCGGGTCGGCGCCTTCCGGGCCCAGGTGTACGGCGGCCAGAGGTCCCGTCTCGGCCCAGGCCGCAGCGCTCCGCCGCGTCGCGGGGGTCCGTCCCGGCCGAGCCCCTCGGCGAGCGGTCGTCCCGCGGACGCCGTGGTCTTCGGGAGGCACCGGGCGGACGGGAAGAAAGAAGGAAGCGAAGAGAGCGCACGGGAGCGCGGCGGATCCGGTGGATCCTATCCGGCACGGCGGCCGGCTGTCGGGCGCAGCTGCGTGGGGCGAGGGCGGCCCCGGCCCGGGGGGGCAGCACGGTGCGGCATCGAGGGCGGCAGAGACACGGGAGCCCCCGGCAGCCCCAACTACTGCCGTCCGCCTCTGAAGCCCGCGCAGGCACGGAGCGGCGATCGCTTCCATGCGCGTTGGCTTTAAAAGCGGTAGTTAATGAAAACCAAACCTTTCCAAGGAGGTGGTTTTGTTCGTTTGTTTTGTTCAAAAATTTTTTGGCGATCAACCACTTGAGGCGTCCATAAACTTCAGTAACGGAGAGTGCTGGGAACTCGGAGCGCACCCCACTCCTGCTCGCACCACAGTGTGAAAGCAGAAAAGTCTCGTACTGGAGTTCGTGTTAAAAAAAAGAAAAAGAAGTTATTATTAATAATCAATAAATTATTTTTATAGCGAGATTGAGGACGAATGGGGGAAACGATGGGAAATAATCGCCCCTTTTTTCTAGCGGAAATAAGGACAGCGTGAAAATCTTGCACTGGAGAGAAAAAAACCCCACAGATTTGTAATTTGAAACAGAAAGAAAAGAAGAAAAGGCTTTTATTGGGAAAAATATGTAAAAGAAAAATAAGCATCGGGTATCGTAAAATCTGTCTAAATTAAATGATGTTTACAAAACAGAAGTTACCAATCAGCAAAATTTATCCGCGCTGGGTTCGGGTTCCCCCCGGTTTCGCTAACAAGCCCCTTTGCTTCCGCGTCGAAATTTTCAAATTATTCCCGTTCCCGGTTTCAAAGTTAAAAAGAGTATTTTCCGCAAACGTTCGGTGTGTAAATGCAGGATTAAACACGCATTTGGCGGTCCTGATATTCCAGGAAACGCTCAAGTGGGAAAGCGGCAGCCGGTGGGGGAAAAAACCGAACACGAGAGAAAGGTGCGGGGGATTCATTGCAAATAAAGCGATCGCTACATATATATTTAAATGTATTTAATTGTATGCATTATTCAAATGCCCTTCTGACTAGTTTAATAATTTAGAATCGATAGTTTTCCTAAAAACTTTATAAAATATTTACACTTAATAAAATATTAATCGATTAACAAGCCAGTCGTACTCTTATAGGAGCTTTACTAAAGTCCTGTAATTGCGCTGTCGCCACACGTCTCCGCTGTTAAGGAACGGATCGCTGACAAAATGTAAATGAAGATCTTCAGACGGTGGTGTTTATAAAATAGCTCATTAATGGGCTTGGATTGAATCTCTCCATCCATTCACATCATCAGATATAATAATAGTAACGAATCAGACAGGGAAGATCCTGGCTAAACCATTGGCATTTTTTTTTCCAGAAGTACTGAAGTCCTAAATCACCATTTCTTCTAACTTTCTGGCCGTTGATCCGCGGGAATTCGTAGTTCAACATCAAAGGTAAGAACAAAACATTATTCAATTATTCGATAGCTGGTGGGAAAGGTTAAGTTCCACAGAGGAGCTTCTGCTGAGCTTTATCAGATCGGGGGGCGGGGGGGGGGGGGCGGTAAAGAAAAGTTAGATCGTGTTATTAAAAAGAAAAACGAGAGTTCTCCAAACTTTGAGGTTCCTTTCGGAAAGGGATAGCAGGAGACCTGGCTGTCGGCAGCCGCTGCGCTCTCTCCTCCTCCGCAGCCTGCGCGTTCCCGGCACCGGCGCCCGCTCCTCCGATTGCTCCGGGAGCCCCGGCCTGGCGGCGGCCCCCGCGCCCCCGGCCTTCCGCTGTGCCCCGCATCTTTTCTGTCTCCTCTAAACTTCAGCCGGCGATGGGACCCGGCTCCCACCTACGTTCATGGCTTGCTGTCCTGGGGCAAGGCTGGTACTGCGACCGGACTTGGGCGGCGGGTCCCCGTGCCCTTTCCGAGGAGGGGAGAGGCACGAGGCGGGGGAAGCCGCCGCACTCGGCGCTGCATTTCGGGGCCGGGCCGGGGGTAGGATGTGGAGCGAAGCGATTATTTCTCTTACCCTGCCCCGGGATCCGCTGCTTCTCCCGGCATCGCTTCCAGGGGCGGCCCGAAGCCCACCCGGAAAGCCGAGCGCTCGGCGGGCGGGCTGTCACTGCCGCTCGGAGGGAAGGAGCCGGGGCAGCGGGATCATTGGTAGCCGGGCTTCCGCGGAGGGGGGACCTGCCCTTCCCCTCCTCCAAATCCCGGGGCAAGACTGGCGGTGCTCGGGACGGTTGTATGCGCGCTCAGAGCTACCGCTGCTGCCCACCCTCCCCTCCACGGGCGTTTACGGGGCGGACAGAAACCTGCCGCCAGGGCTGCCCGGTGGTGGTGATGCTCCTGCCGCGACCTGGTCCCGCGGTGCCCGAGGTGGGGGCCGTCCGCTCCCCCCACCTCCCCCCCCTCCCCCCTTTCTTTTTGACCCTCCGGCGCCACCGTAAAAAGCAGAGTTCTTAAGGGGGCACGGCGGGAAGGGTGGCACCCTGCAGGGACCCAGCGGCGGACAGGCGGCGGGGGAGGATGAGGGCGCGGCGGGCACCGGTGCCCATCGCCATACCCCGCCGCCTTCCCCCTCCTCCCCAGCCGCCCGCCCCCCGCGCCGGAGGGGATTTCCTCGGTCTACCTTAACTCGGGGCTCGTTCCGCCGCCGGGCGGGTGGGGAGGGCTCGGCGGCGCGGGGCCGCCGGCTCATTCCCCTGCGCCCCCCGGGCCGGGCAGGGGGCGCTGCGAGCCCTCGGGGCGCGCCGCCGGGCATGGCCCCGCCGCGGGGAGCGCCCGCTTCGCCGGCGGCCCCGCCGCGGGGAGCGACGCGGGTGCACCTTGCACCCAAGGGAGAGGTGACTGCCTGCCGGGCGACCGCTGACTCCCCCGGGACCGGCGAGGGGCCCGATCCCGCCCCGCTGCGACTTCCCCGCGGGAGCCTTCCCCTCCCTGCTGGCTCCACTTAGCCAGCGCTGTCATGCCCTACCCGGAGCTCCGCTATTAAATAATTTAGCGGCAGCAGCAGCAGCGCTTCCCCGCCGCTTCTCACCTCCTCCCGGCCCCCGCCATCAATTATTCAGGGCCAGCCCGGTAACTGCCTGGAGCCAGGCAGGAGAGGAGGGCGGCTGCGGGGCCCTACCTGGAACCGGGCCGCCCGCCCGCTCTCGGAGCCCCGAAGGAAACACGATCGGCCCTCGGGGCGACAGCCGCACCGCGAAAAGTTATTGTTGCCTCTCCCCTCCAGGGAGAGGCTGCGGTAGGGTCCCTGCCGTCGGTCGGCTCCCCAGAGGGGACCCGGGTGGCAGGAGGCGGCGAGGCCCCACCAGCTTCGTCGAACCGACCCGGGCGCCTGGACTGGATGCCGGTGGCAGCTTTGCTCCTCCCCAGTCGGTCCGGTCTCCCAACTCCGGCTTCCCCTATTTCACCTCCCCCCCTCGCCCCTTCCCTTTCTTCTCCCGGCTCCTCCTCCTCCCCTTCCCCCTCGGTCCTCCCCCAGTCCGACTGCCCCTGTCCTTGCGCCCTTCTGCCCTGTGTCCCTCTTGTCATCACCGCCTCGTCCTGCCGTGCTTTTCCTTCCCCACCCAGCCCGCCCTCCTCCCTCTCTCCCTCCCTCCGTGCGGCATCGCGCTCGCTTTTCGTGTGCGAGATGTATTATTTATTTATCGGTGTTTCATTTCCTGCCAGGTGGGTCTCCGCATCCCACCCTTGCGCGCAGCGGGGCCGGCCGGTCTGGGGCAGCGCGGGGCGGGCCGGTCCGGCAGGAGGTGGGCTGCTGCGCGTCCGTCTGCGCCCGATCCCGAGATAGCACCGAGTCTTGATTTTTGCGGGGGGGCGGGGAGGGGGAGGGGTGTCGGAGGCGAGGAGGGGTGGCGATGTTTGGGATGCACAGCCCTGGGACGGGAACGCCGCGCAGACAGACAGGCGCGCGCACACACACACACACACACACACACACACACACACACGCCAAACCCGAAACCAAGGACAACCCCAAAAAGGACTCACTCTGCCTCGATGACTCAACGCAACTAATAACCGTTTCTCCGCTCTCTGTGGCGAGTCCCTCCTGCCGCTGCTGTCGCTGGCAGAGGAGGGAGTGATTGAAAGTGACACACCGGGGGCCGCCGCCGCCGCTTCCCCGCGCCGCCAGGCACCCGCCGCCGCCGCGGAGCCCGGGAGAGCGGCGCTCCCTCCTCTTCTCCTCCCCCCGTCTCCCCGGGTATTGATTTTCTCCGCTGAAGGTGTGAGAAGTCGGCTCCCTCTCCCTGCTCCTCCGCGCCGCAGCCGGCGGCCCCTCGCCCCGATCTCCCCGCTCTGCTCGCCACCCGGGACCCTCCGGGAAGGGGGTTTGGCCCCTGCCGCCTCGGGCAGCCGCCCCGGCCCCACCGCCTCGGCACCCCCGGAGAAGGGCAAGGAGGGGGCTGGGGGTGGGGGGAAGGAGTAGAAGGGAAGAAAGCGGCGTGAGAGGAGGAAACAAGAAAACTTTCCACCCTGGATTCTCTACTTCTGATCCATGGACAGAGCCCAACTCAGCCAACTTACAGACAGGCTATAAGCAGTAAGTACGGCGGCAGCTCCCGGGAGCCGCTCGCTAGAGGCTTCCTCGCCAGCAGCCGGCTACTCCGTGGCTGCACAGCTGGCCCGCGCGGGGGGCCGTGCCAGTGGGGCCGCCCGGACCGGCAGCCTCTTCCCCGCGGCCCCCGGGGGCGGGCCGAGGTCGGACCCGGGGCGCAGCACCTGGTTGCGTCGCGCGGGTGGACTGCCCGCCCGCCAGCCTGCGCGGCGCGATGGGGACCGGGGCGCAGCGCTGCCGGCCCCCGCCCGCGGCAGGTTGGGGTCGGCTGGCTGGACCCGCGTCTCCGCCGTGGCGGGCCCGCAGGCCGGACGGGTAAGATAGCCGGGCCGGGGCCGTCGGGGCCAAACAGCTCGCTTTCGGCGGGGCCGGGGGTGGGAGCGGGTAGGCATCGCGCTCGGCCGGCGCTCGTCGGCTTCGTTGGGCCGAGCCCCCCGGGGGACGTGCTGCGGAGGCGCGGGCGAGCGGGGCTTGGTGCCGGGCGGCGGCGCGGGCCAGCGGCAGCTGAAGCGCCCCTTGTTTCTCTCGCCCTAGGTCCGTGCGCCTTCTACTGCGACCTGCCAGCGGGAGCCGCGTCTCCGAGCATGGAGCGGAGGAGTGAGAGCCCGTGCCTGCGGGACAGCCCCGACAGAGGCAGCGGCAGCCCAGATGTCAAAGGGCCCCCCCCCGGGAAGGTGGCCAGGCTGGAGCAGAACGGCAGCCCCATGGGCACCCGCGGGAGGCCCAACGGCACCGTCCCCAAGCCCGTGGGAGGTAACTGTGCGGCCGCGCTCGTGGCGGCAGCTCCGGCCCGGCCCGGTGGCCCCGCTGTCCGCGTTCGGCGGGCGGGTCGGCATCGCGGGTGGAGGTGCCGGCAGGTTCGTGTGGCGGCTGGCGGGCTGCCGCCCGCTTTGCCGGAGGGCGTTCAGCTGCCCGGCACCGCTGCGGTGTCAGGGGTCCGCGGGGGACTTGTGCCGAGGGCTGCGGCGTGCGGAACTCGCTCGTGGGAAGGCCTCCCTTCCTCCCGCCTGGCGAGGCTACCCCTAGGCCCGGGATCCAGCAAGGCGGCTCACAAAAGCCCGGCCTAATCCTGCCGGAGGGCAGCTGGGGCAGAGCCGGGCCCGGCTCTCCGCGCTTGCCGCCTGAGGACTGGAGGGTCGCCGCCGGGGCCGCCCGCGGGCATCCCCCGCGCGTCGCCGGCAGCTCCCGGAGGGCACGGCGGCGGCTGGGGCGGCGGGCCTGGTTAGCGCCAACAAAAGAGGGCATCGCCTCCGGCTTGGGTGCGGGCGGCCCGGCAGGTGGGGGCACGGGAGCTGGGTGTGTGGCACTCGCCGCCACGGCTCAGAACGGGGCTCCAGGGCGCAGAAAGCAGCGTTTCTCTTTGCGTTTAGGGCTGCTTTTTCCCCTCCTTTCTGTAACTACCGTATTGTAGGAGTTGTAAAAGAGGACAGGGCAAATCGTGTGCGAGGTTCGGCTCTCCGGCACACTCACTGAGCGTTGGTTTTGCAGCGTTCCCACAACTCTCTAGAACACTTCAACTTTCACACTTTGTTGTCTGGTCGCTGGTCAGTTTTGTGTTCACAGCACGTTTAAGTGACACGCGTAGTTTTCTTTCTTCCCCCCCCGTTTTCATCCGAGCAATTAAACTTCTCGGCCAGTTCTCCTAAACGGCTTCTTTTTTTCATCTTAGTCCTGGTACTGTCAGTAAATGCAGGACAGCCTCGTGTTGGGAAAAGTACGTTTAAAAATCTTGGAATTAGCCAGATGTCTCGAGCAAAATAATGCAGGATAGGCCACAAATAACTTCGACTTGTTTAAAAAACCAAACACTGCTCTGTGTTTGTGTTTTAAAACGTGCAGAGTGGTAACATACAAATGTAGTTGTTTATACACAAAGAGTTGGAGTAAATGACATTTCAGGAGATAGTTTGATACGGTCGTCACATGACTCTCTATTACGCGAGGTTTATTTAGCGATTTTGCCATTAGATGCTTGTTTTAGACCTCTGGCTCAATAGGCTTCCTAATTGCTGGAGTTTGCTAAGGGGCTGCAGATTTTACTTTATTTTAAAAACGTAGGATTCATTTGTATACCTAATGAAGGGTAAGAGATCTCACCAGTTCTTTATGTTTCTTGGATGACTATATGTCTGTTTTTTAAGCCTCTTCTCTGTGTTGTTCTAACATATAGAAAAAGAAGAAACAGCTTTGCAGTGAAAGACTTGTAATGCTATTCCACGTAACAAATTAGTGTAGAAATAATTTGTTGAATAATTAAAAAAATAAACTAGTTAATCATATAGAAAGTAATATGCTTAGTTTTGGATGCCTTTCTCAAAACTGAGGCGTTATACCCGCTTGATTTTATAGAGAAGCGTTAGAGCTCAAGCTGAAATATTTTTCTTTGGGGCATTTATAGAAATACATTTTAAAGGAAGGTTTTAAATGTTTTGGAATATATATGTTGCTTTCTAATTGCAGCTGTGTTAGCCAAGAGAAATACAAGAGAATTTTATAGTTATATTGTTGGTTCAGCTTGAATCTGGCCTGTTAAATTACGGGAGATTTCTTCCACTTAAGACGAAGACTCTTATTTCTGAAAGCGAACTTTTAAGGGCTTACATTTTCATTCATTACTTGTCAGCTCATTTATAAAGTTGGTGTAGACTGAAGTGTAAAAGTGTGGGGGAATAGGAAATGCAGGAGTATTTTTTTTTTTCCTTAGCTGCTGTTCTTTAAACAGTCTCAATCCTTTTGGGTTTAGGCTTTTCATAATAAAGTTTATTCAGTTTATTCATTACTCCTTATTGATACTGAAAGCAAGAAGAAAATTATTCTTGTCTAAATACTTACCTAGGTTCTATAATACTCAATACTAAATCAGTTAAGGCAGATTTTTTTAATAAGATAATGGTGCTGTTTAAAATTGATTTCATTTTTTTTTTTCCCTCCTGGAAATGCTCTCAAGATAAATCAACATAGCTAATCTCCAGATATATTCTTCCTTTCTTCTTTTTCAAGTTTGATCTTTAAGAACCAGTGTGACCCAAGTGATCTTCTGAATACGGGTCGCACTGGTTTGGGTATTTCCAGAATCGTTTGCAGTGATCGCTGCGGTGTTAGTCCTTTTTTGGTGAGTTGTGAAATGCAGCTGTAGATGTTCGTGGAGAGGCTTGCTGTTAATATACTGGCAAGTCAGTATTGAACTCCTCTTCAAATAAATATTAATAAAGGCTCTTTTAGTAGTGTTCCTAGTGTTTGGTAAAAAGGAAACTAGTGAAAGTTGTAGTGAGACAACATCTAAGACCTCGGTTGTCAGTCTTAGAGTTTATTCTTTCAGTTTATTTTTCAAGCTCTAAAAAAGCACTAATATTTAACTTCATTTGGGAAAAAAAATTAAATACGCTACTGGAAACTAGAGACTAATTTAGTTTTTATTTTATTTAAATTTTTATTTTATAAAGTGTCTCTGTAGGTTTTGAAAGCAAAGACAGATGCTAGCAGTTCTTTCATCTTATTTTGGGCCTGAGAGATGTAAATGCTGAAATTCCTTCCTACTTGTCGAGTGGCTTTTTGGTGTAATAATCCCTGGTTCTGAACTTAATCCCTGTGAACAGAGCAATAAGCTCCCAACTGACTGGTGCTCTGATGAGACTGATGACCTTTGGTAACAAGTTTTATAATCATGGTATTTGCTAGAATTATTTTTCCAGTGACTTCCCCGAGAAATAGAGAAATATGATAGTCTTGTAGGTATTTTTAGGTTTCTCTCTAGATTTATGAGTGAAAAAGCGCTTTAAAATAAGCTTTTGTAGTGCAGACAGAAAACCAGTTGTTCTCATGAGAAATTTTGCCATACAACTCCACTTTTTTAATTCTTAACCTGAATGTACTTAATTCAAAGGACCATTACAGCAGTGATAATAAACTAGTGAAGGTCACTAAAAAGATAAACGGCGTCTTAAAGGTTGTGTTTAATTGGGGATTTAAAAGTTTAAGTTCTGTTTACGATGTTGTTAGCGTCAGTCCAATGTGTTAGAGTCCAATTTTGGTTTGCCTGACTAACTAACCCACTGCTTTCTATAATTTTTCAGCAGTTATCTAACCAGACCGTTTTAAAAACTGTGTGCACTAAAACACAAGTGCTCAGGTCTTCAGGAGAGGCAGGTTTTATAAAGGTCCCTGGGAAAAAAAGGCTAATGTTGCTTTAAAAAACATATGAAGCCTGGGAGAGAGTTTAGAGCAAGCAAGAGCACTATGGTGTTGACAGCTTTATATCCCTGTTGGGTAACATTCACTTACTAGAATTGGCGTCTCCTCTCAGTTAGTAATTCACTCCATAAGGATTAAAAAAAAAAAAGGGGATGATTAATGGCTCGGCAACTTATATTTACAAAATTGTTGATTGCAATTCGTGAACCTGTTTGCCTGTGAGTGGATGTGCATGTGTGTGTGTGTGTGTGTATATATATATACGTATGCGTTGGTTTTGAAAAGCATAGAAAATAAGTATACAAAGCCTCTGTATGCGACTTAAAATACCAGGACGCAGGATGAGCTGTTCTGAAGTTTGGTTTTGCTGAAATAGAAGTACAGAACCGAAATAGAGCCAAGACACACGTTCAGATTTGGGGAAAGAAAGGGTTGCAAAAATTTGCTGGTTTGATTAGTTTGATGTGGTCTGATAGTAATACATTCTTATTCATTTAACTGGTAAAATGTGTGATTTAATTTACAGAATGTTAATGGAGGAGAAAACTTTCAGACATTGCAAACTAAATTGTATGCTCGGGATGTTAATCAGTAGCTGTGGTTACTGTGCTTGTACAAAGTCAGATGTACCAGCAACGTGGATCCAGTGACTCTTCGGAGCGCTGCTGCTGATTGCTGTAAGCCCCATAAAGTTTGGATCTATCATGGTCTTGTCTGTTTAGGTGTAGTTAGAAATCTGTTTTAATATATCTCTGGGGCGAAAGAGATGCAGACTGAGAGTGGTTAAAGAGCCGTTTGTCAAAATCCATTCTAAATATTCCTGCAAGAATGTGGTAGAGTTTGTGCTACCTCTTACATCTTTTACATGGATTTAAAGTACTCCACTGGTGAGAAAATCCACTTTGGTGCGGACGGAGGAGTACAGCTTGATCAAATTTGCTCCTCCGCTCTGAACGGTTGGCTAACGTTAAGCTCTAACTGGCATCTGAACGGAGCGAGGAAGCGTGTTTCGCTCGGTCTTACGAATGGAGTAAAGTGAAAGTTTAAGTTTTAGATAGTCTCCCTGCCTGGATCCCAGGCGCAGAATGTCTTCCCAATGCCTGGGAGAAGTCTGTAGCTCTCTGAAAGAATTAAATACAGTGAGATGCAGAAGCACGAGAGCCGCAGATCTTTGGCGGTTCAGGAACCAGCAGTATGTGAACGTATTTTATGCTTTTTCAGTGGCAGAATAGTTGGAAAATCTTGCCTTGTACTTTGATACAATGTAGCAGGAGTTATGAGGAAATGTAAATTCTCGGATTTTACACGTTTCTGATTCCTAATGAGGAAGAGACATCTAATTTAACAGGAACAGTAAGAAAAGCAAGGCAGTGATTTCTTCTTCATGACTGATGGTTAAAAATGAGTTTCTGGTCTTTTTGCTGATTTCCACCCCCACCCCCCTTTTCCAATCAGATTGTGTCATGTAAATAGAATAAACAGAGCAGTCACTCCTGCAGGGTCATGTAGTATATCAGCTGCATTTTTGCTGAGGTGGAAAAATAGCCTTTCTTTATGTGTTTTCAGTACTTGGTCTGTTATTATAATAAAGACACAGTTGGTTAAACTATACATGCAATTGAACATACGCATTAAAGGGAATATAGGGTATCCACCCATTTGGTGACCTACGCATAATTCGATGTTTAGAGTAATTTTGGGACTCTTAAGTTGCATCTGCAGAAAGCCACCGACAATTTTGAATTGAAGATTTAAGATTAGCTGTAGTCAGATTTTATTTTTTCCCGCAGCAGTTCTTAAGTGTTTCTCCTCACTTCCTCCCCACCCCATGCCCATGGCCATGTTAGTTAACTGGATGCTATTATTTTCTCCATGAACCAAAGCAAAGGAAAAGAAACCAACATCTTTGAAAAACTCAGCGTTAATTCTTCCCCTCCGCTTTACAAATTGGGTCCTGCCTTTCCTTAGGTTCACTGGGATAGAACAGAGCAGGTTTGCTCTCAGTTATTTATAAGGTGATTGTTTGAAAGCTCCTGTTCAGGTGATTCTGTTGGTGACTCCCTGGAATTGTTACTATGCCTGAAGAAGGTGGCCAAATCATATCAGAACTACAAAGATGCCAGTGAGGAAGCAGATTTTCAAGAAAAATTGAGGAGTGACATATTTCACACTCAGAATTTAGATGAAGAATTCGGACACTGAAGGAAGAAAACCAGTATTAAACTGCTGTTGCTATGAATAAACACTTAAAGGGGAGGTTTAAAGATTTCTTTCCTAAATACTTAGTTTTAGGGGGTGTCTTTATGTTCTATTTAAATTATTTTACTGTACTGAATGTTTTATCTAGATTTAAAAGTAGAAAAAAACCCAAACCCTGGCATAATGCAATTATAATCAAGTCATCATTTCAACAGACAGCTATGTCATACTTAAAATCTGTAGTTTGTAGCACAGACTTTCAGGTGGCATCACCTATTCTAAAATAGCTTTACACGTTTTTGAGTGCCATACTTTTTATGGAGATGCTAGTCTGAATGTTTGATTTTGCAGTTATTTTCCTTAAAGCTGTCTGTGTGGAATGGGGAGGAAAATGGCCACAACACTGATTCGGAGCTTCAAGTAAAACACTCGGGCCAGTAAGATTTTTGTCACTCACATTGACACAGAAGGTGGAAATACACTATGACATCTCTGATGATGTAAAGCGAAGGCAGTTTTGCTGCAGTCATGTATTTATATTTGCCAAACAGCTGTGTGACCTGTTTAGGAAAATTCTTATTTTTGTGATTGAGCACTCCCCAACCTGCTTTTAAATCTTATTTTTAAACTCTTCAAAATAACTGAAAATCTGTAAAACTTGGGAAGATTTTATTTCGAATCCCAAATTGCAAGGCATAGATAAGTTAGGCCTTTAATTACCATCCCTCATCATAATTTAGTTAAATTAGTAACTACTGCTGTGTTTTAGGATTAAAGGCTTGTTTTTTCAGTATTACCCTGACCGTTTGAATTGATACGATGGGGGTTTGTTCAAGATAACCTGTGCCTGATCCAGACTCTGTAACTACCAAAGGAGCGTCCTCGCCTTTGGAAGCTCGGAGTGGTTTTGAAACCAGCCCGCTGTGTTGAACAAGGAACTGATGAGCTGTCTGAGCTCTGAAAAAATTGTCTCATCACTGGTTCCTCCTGTGAGAAATGTCCTGGGTCAGACGCGTTGGTCTCGCTAACGCAGATGTAAGAAACAGTCACAGCAGACAAGAGGCAGCAGAGTATTTGATGGCTTTTGAGAAATGTTTTCTAGCCTCTAGCCATCCTAAAAAAAAAAAAAAATTAAAAATTGCCCTCCACCAGGCTGGGTACTTGTTGAGAATGCTCGTCAGCGACATCTCTGCCGTGGGGTGACATACAAATGAGTTTACACTGATCAGTGGTACGAAAGCCAGAAAAACGCCTTGCTGTTTAATTTGGTAGGAATTGTTAGCTCGTCTAGATGAGGTTCTTGTGGCCATTTGCAAGTGTTGACTGCTTTATGTGCGATATGTTCTCAGGCAGTGAGTCGTCCATGTTGTCACAGTCCTATAGTTCGGAATTATTTTTTTTGGTCAGAGTTCCTACACTCTGTACAAAAGCACATATTGCAGCTGTTGTGTGTACTTTGTCCCCTGGCTTCATTTGCAGCCATCCAAGTATTAGTAAGGGAAAAACGTTTCATATTTCCTACTTTATTTCCTTTATTTTAGAGAAACATAAACTAGTATTTTAAGTGGGGTTTTTTTTGTTTCGCTTGTTTATTTTTCTTTTTGAATACCTCTACTAGTTTTGCTGACATCCCCCAAAGATTTACAAACATTAGCATTTTAAGACTGCAGTCATTGTGAAACCCTTAGAAATGATGTTGGGAAGATTATTATTCTTTTATTTTTTTTAAAGTGTAATTCTTACTCTGATTTTTAAAGATGTGAACATTGATGTTGCTGATGTCTGTGGACTTACATAAAACCTCTTTCCACGATGCTTTTCTACTTGGAGTAAGGCTACACAAATAATTTACAGGATTGCTTAGAAGACAGGGCGTGAGCCCTGCATTGCTAGTGTTGTAAGCCGGGCACTAAGAGAGCGATCTTGTATCTGAACTCAAGATATATATTTATAAAATTCCCTGGCAAATGCTGAATGATCATTGGTGTTACAGCGATGTTAGGAAAAAGAGAAGATTGTCATTGTTTGTAGAAGCTGTGTGAAGGGAACAGAAAGACCTTGAAAATAAGAGACAGGTAGCCCTAGGTGAGAGTTTAAGCATGGGATTTGTTTTCTAAATAGAAAATCACCTGGCTAATAGTAAAAACTTTCAGGCATTTTGCGCTAACTGGTGTCCTTGTACCAGACGACATGCAATATTAAACCGTCTGAGCACAACTGTACCTTGTTAGTAGCGGTGTCAGCAAGGTAAGAAAGCTCAGAAAAAGATTAATAAAAATAACCTGTCAGACTGTATTTTATATGAAGCTGCTGCATCTCTTGAGATAGCCGTACGCCCACTGCATTTTCAGAGTGCAGGAGAAATGTCTCCCACTTAAATATGCTCCCTCCTCATTTGTTCTGCAAAGACACACGCTGAGATGAAAAGACACTCTATTGACAGCAAACCTTTTCAAAAGTACTAAATCTGGCAAGAAATGTCAGAAGGGGAGTTTCTTGTTTCAAAAACCATGATTTGTATCGCTGCATACAGCCACAAGGTTACTTGTGGCTCCCTCGCTCTCTTGCTGGGGTGATCTATTTCTGTTGTGTAACGTGGAGAAGTGGCTGGATTAGCCTGTCTTTACTTGTGCATCGCCGACACTTCGCTCACCAGAAGTTGCTGACTTTGTCTGCGCTTGGACAGAAACTTCAGATAAGTGAGGCAACTCACACAGAAATATTTACCATCCTTGTAATCTAAACTCACAGAGAGTGTTCTGTCATAAATTTAGCTGACAGGCATATATTGGAAATGAAGCATGTCATTTTCAAAACTATAACCAGACTATTTTTTGAAAGTAATATAAATTCATATTTTGAGCATATTTTGGTTTATATGCATCTCCATTATTTATATATTAAAATTAGATGTGCACAATTTCCAGCCTTATTATTTTGAATGGTTATTAAGAAATGTAGTTATAAATTATGAGTTATAAAATACTTTGGAGTAAAAGGTGATTTTGGTAATGTCTTTTCCCAACTTAGAAATAACTTTTTTGCCATAATACGAACATGCTAGCAGAGCAACATGATAGATGTCTCTTTAAGTATCGTAGTAAAAGAAAATGACTTGTATTCTGAGGCTGTGGATAGTTTATGTTGTTTTGGACCCATTTCCCAAGCAGTGATCGAAAACAGATTACAATAACAATTATACAGTCAGAAGATGCAATATCCATTTCTGTTTTAATTGAGTGAAAGAATAATAAAAACATCATTAAGAAAAATGAGGTGGACCTGTCATACACTCTACCAATTTTTAGACTTGGAGAAAATGCAGAGTAACAGAAGTGTGGGCTGTTTAGGGTTTTTTATTTTTTTTCCTTTTTTTTTTTTTAAGTTGAGTTTGTTGCTCAACCTAGAAGTCTGGATGGTAGACGTCATACGGGCTGCTCTGAGCAGGGCTGCAGTAGGTAGGCATACTGCTTGGCAGAAATGGCGCAGCTAGGCATTATCCAGGTGTCTGCGTTTGGCTTAATAATGAACGCCGTATTTCTGACACTGGTTTGAGCTTTCCTGATCATATTAATATGAACAGGGTGTCATACAGACCTGCCAAATAGATGAGCTCGGAGAATGCCATGGATTGAAGAAGGATTGCTCCTTCAGACTAAAGTGCTGTGCTGCTTTATGCTTTTTTGCCTTTTTTTTTTTTTTTCTTTCCATTTTTTTGCCCTCCAGATCTGTGAACATGTATGCCAGTAAGAACAATTGGTCTCTTAATGGATTGCTACCTGGGACTGACTGTTCTGTTTCAGCTACCTCACTGTCTCAGTCTTCTGATTAAACCCCTGTAGATAGAAGGGCCCTGTGCTGGGTGCATACTGCAGCTGGGTTCCTCTGGAAAGGGACCTGGACCCGACTGTAGATGAAGGCACAAAGCTGAGGGAACCTGGCTCTCCATTTTCTCTGAAGCAGAGTCCTAGAGCTGTAAGCAGAAGTGGCCTTTCTGCCATACCACACGTGGAAAGAGAGATCCTCTCTACGGTAGCCTTGGCTCTGGTTGTGTACCATACAGCTTTGTAAATCAACATTTGGAATGGCATCCGGAAGTGAACCGGGAGCCAGTTCAGCCTTTGGAGAGCAGATGTAATCTGCTTTCTTTGGCTAACACCTCTTAGCAAGCACATGCATTTGCACTAGCAGAAGTATCTGATTCTCCAGTATAGCTCTGTGTACGTAATGTTGTAGCAATCCAGCCTGTTGAGCCCCAGAAGCATGCACTGCTGACTGTGCGCAGGCAGATTCCCACACAGGAGGTCAGCCTGTAGGTAGGTCCTTTCACTCGCTCTCCAAAATAGCACTTAATGGTAAAACAAATTGGGTGCATACCTAAGAAAGAGGATGTAGCTGTTAACTCTTGTTCCTGGTCCTCAAGACTTGTTTGATAAAGATACGGTAGTTATTAAAACTGAAATTAATGTGGCCCGCTGTCTGATAAAAGTAAATGTTCCTGAAAGAATAATGTTTAAATGGATAGCTGTCAACTGTGTGATTTTGTCTTTTGAAAATGTGGAGTGATTCCCCCACAGCTCTTGATCTTCTTGCCTTGAAAAAAGCAGGAATGCAAGAGAGCACCACTTGGAAGTTGCTCTCTCTCTACAGGGGTGTGGGAGATGGGAGTTGTAAGGAAAGACCAAGCCACAGGTGCCGGTTCCTGACCCATAGTGGGCTGTTGGGTGCAGGCTGTCTCGAGGCTCTGCGTCATGGCTGCTGAAAAGCGAGGAGAGAGGGAAGCTAGCTGCTTGCTAGAGGAGGGAATGACAGGGTGACTCCTGCTCTTTCTTGGTCAAGGTTCTCCCCTTAATTCATTCTCCCTCTGAAAATCCAATGAAGATTTCTGTCGTCCCCTCATACCAGCAAAATCCCATCTAGTAAGGATGTTGCTGTAGCAGTAGCTGAACCCTCGCTGAGAGTGAAGGGGTGATGGACGCCACCAGTAACCATTGAATTTGATGCCATTTATTCTGAGACAGTGTTTTATGTGGCTTGTCCTAGTGCGTGTGTACCTGTAACTTTCACCCATACTCAGTTCTCCCCTATCTATTGATGTGGTCACTTAGAAATGAGGTTTTCTAATGCTGCCAGCATCTAAAAGACATGAGGGAAGGACAACAGTTACAGATCCATTCAGCTTGACTTATGGCTGGAGCCTGCAGTTGGGCTTGAAGCAGTTGTGTGGTAGTTACATTGGCCCTTCCTCCAGATGTTTATCTGGTAAGGTGAAGGACAGGCGATACGGTTTCGTATTTTTCTTGCTAGGGGGTGTTTTACAGAGGAATGGAGACGAAGGAGAAAAGAGCTTGCTGGTGGGTCCCAGTGGAGGTCCCAAAACAGGCCTGAATGTGGTACACAGCTCTTCTCCAGAAGTAAAACCTCAAACCAGCTACGAAAGCTTTTCTGTTACATTCCAGGGGACTTATCCCAGTACCAGGAGACTAGTTAATAGAACCTTCATTAAAATGCTTTTGCTAGAAGATGTTTTTTTGCTTTAAAAATTACATAATATGGTGGCATCTGCTAGCACCACCGAAGTTAAGGGCTTATTAGTGGTTCCAGTTTTCAGGATTTAAAAATGTTGGTCATTAAAATTAATTCTGGGTGGAATTTGGCATAGAGACTCTTAGCCCCTCAGGCGAGTTTTGTTACGTAGTTGAGAGACAAACAACAGAAAGCAGTCCCCCAAACCAAAAACCCCTCCTGAACCCTAAACTTATTTTTAAGTTACAGAAACCAGAACCTAAAACTTATAGGAAATTAATGGCTTAAGATGATTTTTTTAAAAATGCCAGTTTAATTTGAAAGCGTTTCCTTCACTGGTTTTGAGCAAAATGACTGTATTTTCCATTAGTTCACATTATAAAGTACTGCTGTGGGGTATTTTTTCTTTTTTTTAAATTTTTTCTTTTTTTTTAGCTGGGAAACAAGTTGAAACAACTGAATCATTTTATTTATGAAAAATGTGGCTATAGTGTCTTCACCTTTGCCTTTCGATGTCAACTGGAAAGGCTGAGAGTGTATCTGGCTGAACCTGTGTCGCTGGTACAGCCATAGGCGCTCCTGCTCGTCCTGCGGGGGCTGGCTGGCCAGGGAGACCGAACTTTCCACCAGAACAGCTCCATGTGCCCTCTTCCGACTTGGGTGCCCTTAAACCCGTGTTTTGAGGTCTGGGTTATCATCACTCTCGCGTTTCACGCATTTAGGTGAAGGGCTGGAAGTGCTTTATCCTACTGTTTAATTGCTTCTGCTTCCCGGCTGCCTCTTGCACAGCTGTCCCTGGGCTAGCTGGGTGGCACAGAGCCCCTGTGGCTGCTCCCGTGCTTGCCCTTTGAACCTGGCAGTGTGACAGATCTGAAGTGTAGGCTGAGTTAGTGCAACTAGCTGAGTATGGCAGGTTAGTTACCAGAGGCAGCCGCTCACTTAGCAAAAGGCCTCGTCTCCTGTGGGTAACACTTCTGGACACGGAGCAGGAGAGGCTGCACTGGAGGTAAAGACTTCACGTTTCTTGTTCATCTCGGCACATGCTTTTCTTCTGTACTGTTTTCTGAGAAACTCAAGTATTATCAAATCAAGTTATGAATTTCATAATGTGTTTCTGTGGCAGGATAGTGGCCTGGAATATTTTGTGTTAAACAGTAAGGCTGTTATTTCAGCTAGGAGAGGGATTCTTTGGCTAGTTAAGCTGTCAGAAGTTTCAGAAGGGGACATCTGCAGAGATGTTAGGGACTTCTTTATAAAATTTCCTGAGATCTGCGATAGTTGTGATGCTTGGGAGAGTGAAGCCACAGAAAGGACTGGAAGCTGAAGAAGGATGTAAATAATATCTTGTGGTTTGCATTCACCGTTGGCTAAAATATAATATATAGAAACGCATTTCCTGCCTACAGATTTACTGAATATGTAAAGCCAGAAAAAATAACTGAGGAGGAGGAGAAAGATACTGTCCTTAGTTTTACTCCCTCTGGCCCTCCTAAGAAGAAAAAGTCTACAACGTGATGTTATTTAACGTGATTTTGTTTCTTTGGCAAATGTTGTATTAAAATAATCTGTGGACTGGGCTCTTCTTTACCAAATTGCATCCTGGAACAAATAATTTGCGTCGGGCTTGTAAACCCATGAAGAGTAGGAGTTTAACAGCATCGTGTTACTGGTTACATGCAAAATCCGATA
Organism: Porphyrio hochstetteri; assembly: GCA_020800305.1. NCBI lineage: Eukaryota > Metazoa > Chordata > Aves > Gruiformes > Rallidae > Porphyrio > Porphyrio hochstetteri. The sequence goes on along the minus strand of CM036910.1, from coordinate 13,611,345 downwards.
CCTCACATTTTGTCTAGAACCCATTGGAGAGCAGGGGATTAGCAGAAAGTAAGGTCCTTGTTTTTAAACAAAACCGTTTGCTGTAATGAGGTGCTTGGCGCTTTTGTTTTGCATAGGACTGTACAGTGGCAAAGATCCTGATACGGTCTCCTGTATTTGAGAGAGAGATTTCCTGCTGGCCTCCTGTCAGGGTGCACACACAGCTTTCTTCTCATGGTTCCGAGTGGTTGGTGACAAACAACTGCAAAGTCATTCCTCTAGTCCCCAGTAAAAAAAGATTTACGGTGGAGGAATTCTCAGCCTCATAATGAGACTGTTGTAAGCTGGTGCGTGATACGTAAAAGGCTGAAACACTGTCCATTTACCCAAACCGAGCATTTATTGTGAGTAAGTTAAGTGCCAACAGTTTATATTCTGTCTGATTTAATTATATTTATAATTTATGGGGTAGCTTGAAACTGAGCCTTAATGGACATGACTAACCCTTGCTCTGTCTCTTCCACCTCATTGCTGAATTGCATGGGCATGGGCTGAGCCTGGCACCTCCTGATTCTTCTTGCATGTGCCTAGCCCTGTATGCGTGGCGCTGTGGGAAGGGTATGGCTACGGCTCTTCAGCCCGTCTTTGTGTATCCTGTATCTCCAGCCCTCAGCTGGACTCCCCAAGATTTTCTGGGGAGGATCTCACACTGCCACCAGCTACAGCTATGCTGTCATTTCAATAAAAGGGGTGCTGAGATCAGCATCAAAACCTGCTTTTTTCAAATACTATTTGGCATCTTTTCTCTTAGGAAAAAAACCCCACAAAAAAAAAAAACAAACCCTGGTTTTGGAATGCAATTGATCTTTTCTTATTGTGAATCTATCTTCTCTCGTTGTATGTGATCCTAAAGGTCTTTCACAATCTGAATGACTGTGATTCAGCTAGTTGAGTCTGGAATAAAACCCTCTTGATTTTTAGTGTACATGTTAGGTTTTCATTTCTGATCACATCAGGATTTGCAGTTTCCACCGATTTGAAGAAGTGGCATGCTGAAGCTTTGAGGCTTCACTTTTTCTTCTCTTTTTTTTTTTTTGGTGGTGATGGTAGTGTTCTTCAGAATAGAAATCCTGGATTTATGTTGCACTAGGATGCAGGATGGCAAGAAATGCAGGTATTTCTGAGTAACCAAAAGCTGTCAGACTTAATTGGTTTCTGCCTTTTCAATTAGAGCTGCAGGATGTGAGGAGGAGAACTGGCAAACCTCTCTTGTGCCGCATGGATGCTGATTTCTGTCTTCTAAAACAGTTTTCTCAAGGAGGGTTCATTTTTCAAATTTATTTAAGAGAAAGGGAAGGAGAGTTAAATACCACATTGGTGTGGGTAAGGTCAGGTCCGTTACAGCACAGAGAGCAAGAAACAAATGGACTGCTTTGCCCTCGCTGCCTTTGCTGGACCCAGGGCTCTTGCCTAAAGAAAAACCAGAAGCAGATTAGGTTTAGGAAATGTTTGTAGTTTGATTGCTTCCTGTGGTTATTGCCAGTTGTGAAAGCATGCTTTATTGTTAAATATATGGAATATTTACCCAGATAATTTCCTCAAGGCGACCCATGCTTTGCTAATTGAACTTCCTAGTTTCTGTCGCAGGGTAAGGGTCTCGTCTTAGAAGTCCAACTGTAGTGGCTTTTAATTCAGTGTTTCAAGGTGTGCATGGGATGAATGTCTGTGGGTTCTGCTGCCTGCTGTCTAGATTTTTCTCTCTTTTTTTTTTTTTTCTTTTTTTTTCTTTTCCCTTCCCTTCTGTATCAGAAAGACATGCTTAGAGACTGACCCATGTTACAGTCTCTGCTAGGAGAAATGCTTTCTGCATACAGTAATGAAGAGTTTTCAGTAGTTTATGAATTTTCAAATAAATGTCCTGGTTTCTGAACTCCTAACCATAGAAATTTGCTTTGTCTTTGACAGAGATTATTCTGTGTGTGTCTGTGTTCTGTTTAAAAAATACCAACCAACTGACCAACAAAACTTAAAAACCCAAAGCACAACAGCAACAACAAAAACTTTATTTTCCACTTTCTTCATTTGATAAAAATCTCTCTACTGCAGAATGATTTCCTTTGGGTTTGACACCACCATTTGATCTCAGTTTTTAATAATTTTGGTGGGTTTCACTCCCAGAAGAAAACATGCTTGTGCTGTGAAGTATTCCCACTAGAAATCTGGGAAGTCTTAAAACCTCATGTTACTCAGGGCTAAGAACTGGATTCTTTATTAATTCCCTGCTAGACAACCCCTGTACAGTAAATCTTTTCGTAACACCATGCTGTTGAAATTAATCAAGCTGATGTTTGGAAATTGTTCAAATTAGATAAAATTAAATAACACCTAGATGGGACTCAAAACTTGAGCTGATGGAAACAGATTTTAATCTAAAAAGACATGAATTTTATTGGTGCCTCTTTTTATTGGTTGATCTTCATATCATACTTATTAGGACACACAAGCCCTGCTCCTTGTTTAATGGCTGGAGAGGTGGGTGGCTGAAACAGTTTAACCTCCTCCCCAGCTCTCTGTACCCTTTCCTTTTTTTGTGCTTTCGGTGCCGAGCCCAGGGTGGTTATGTGGAAGCGGCCGGTGCACAGAAATGCAGCGCTGATAGTGTCACGTTTGTTACTTGCTCTCAAGCATGCAGCTTGGGCAAAGAAGCATTTGTGAATGAGCGAAAGCAATGCTGCAGGATTTCTTAATACCTGCTCTGTCTTGTCCTTGTAGCAGGTCTTTAGAAATTTACAGCTTTTACCTGCAGATCTTACAACTGAAAAGGCTTTCCAGGGAGCTGCATAGCTGCAGTTTGATAATACTTCTACATGGCTTCAAGTTCTCTGAGAAAAATTGAATGTTTTATGCAGCACAGTAACCAGCATTTTCATTTCTTGAATGAAATACCTGATCCTCTTCCCTTCATTTTTTAAGAATGGATTGCTCCCTGGTGAAATAAAACTACAGATTCAAATGGGCCAGGATAAGGAAAATCTGTGTTTCAACACAGGTCTTTGATACAGATTTAATTTCTTCTTAATTTCTCTGCCCCTTAGCTCATTTTCTGCTGAGACTCTTCTGTTTATGAGATCTCCTCTGTACACTGCAGCTTCTCCATGAAAACAACAGCAGACCTTAATTCCCATTTCTGATTTGTTTTAATAATACATGTTATACAAAGGTACCAGGCACTGCCGACTGTTCTGTGCTTCTGGCTAATAGTGGGAACAGTTTCCCCCTCTTCTCTTCCATGGCTTAGAAGGAATTCTTGCTCTGTATTGATGTCCTTATAAAAGCCTTTATGTACATCTCGTTTTATGCTCCCCTAACGTTTCATGCAGATCTTTAACATCAAGGAGAAAAAGTCTTTTGTATGAACTGTGATTGCTATTAACATTTTGTGTGCATACCAGCATTATGTTCATCCTTTCAGGAAACAAACGGTTTCCTTCTTAGCCCTCTGGTTGCCCCTTGTTTTTTCCGTGTGTGAAAATCAGTGTCGTATGTCATCTACCATGAGCTGTAGAGCATCAGTCACTGCGGCATCTGTCTAAAGCTGGGAGAGGAATGCACGGAAGTTCAGAAGCCTTGTTTTGTGCGTGGGTGCTGGAAGAGGAGGATGACATTAGCTGTGCCTGATAGGGCATTAGGGAAGGAGCTGAGGAGTTTCAGGATTTATGAGTGAGGCTGGTTTGCACTGCTGTAGCACTGCAGTGCAAAGCTTCATTAGGGATGCTTGGTCTCCTGCTCTGAGTATTGCTGTAAGTTCTTCAACTGGAATGATAATGAGCAGTGACGAACTTGCATTGCTTTTCTGTAAGGACCCTGTAACGAGCTGGAAGTGTAATGTATCCATCTAGGAGCAAGACATGGTGTATGTCAGTGTGTAAAGAACATGTTGACTTTTGGCTGCAGAATTTTTTTCTTCTGATCCCAACATGCTGGAAGTATGTTAATTTATTTTCAGATAACACCAGGAAACTGAGAGGTTTGAGGCAATAAATCTATTGGAGGCATCATAGCTTAACTCTGCATTGCAAAATAGAGGGCAAAGCAGATAGAACTTCCTTGGAGTGGGATTTTCTTGGGAATAAGTTAGATTATTGTTGTATTTTAGTAAAATAGGATTGTTATTAAGATTCCAGACACTCTAGTGAGAGGCATGAGAATGGGTTAGCCATGGCAGATGTGGTAACCTGCCCTTTGATCACACTTTTGAAGGTACTAATGGCATTTTATCATCAGTTATGTTTGGTCACTGAGTTCAGAGATATTTTTGCAAAAGCTGTTTCTGTAGCAGGGTCCCTGCAAGCATGGGCAGCAGGAAGGGGTGGGAAAGTCATCATGGGCAAGAGTCTCGTGTCCTTCGTGCTACCCATAAAGCCATGTAATCTCCAGCATCAGTTGTAGCATTTGAAACCCTGTTTGTACTGAGACAGTAAACAAGTGTGGAGAATAGGTGCAAGTTCTGTGCTGAAAAGGTGGAAGAACCGTTGTGTGACAAGGAAAGCACCAGACGGAGGATAAGAGACACTGTGGCATCCCTCTCATCAGTTTGCGTTCACCTACATTTTCTGCCTTGCCAACACATAATGCCACAACCGATGTTACAGCCTCAGCATTTGGCCAAGTATCTGAATCCTTTGTTAAGACACAAATGCCCCCATCAAAAGTGCCATGATGGGCTGTGTGTTCGACAGGAGAGGAATTTTGCTGCTTATGGAGGTTAAATTTAGTTTTAACTAGTGAAATCATTTACGGACAAATAGGACCCAGTTTTTGGCCTTGGATAGGAAGTTGTAGCCTTTGCAGGATCATCCTGGCACTGTCTCTTCAGGAAAGCACCTAGAGATTTTTTTCCACAGAGTGTTTTTTTTTAACACCATGTTAGATTTTGGCTGCTTAAGCTTGCAAAATGCATTCATTTAACCCAGAATCAAGTAGTGAAGAGGAAGCAGCATCAATGTGATGCCATAACCTACTTACACATTACATCGAAGCATGTTTGAAAACAACAAATTAAAAACCATCAATTGGACATCACAGGTTGTAGTTGCTGCTGCTGGCCTGCACATAGAATGTCAAACTGGGACCCCCTCCATGCCAGAGAGGTCATTGAGAACTGGGTATCTAAAATATATTTTAAAGTATATCTAGTCTCTGCAAATTCAAGACAAGGAGCATTTAAGTCCCTTAGCAGTTGTTACTGGTGTGACTATCTATTTCAGGGCAGGGTGATGACTCTGAAGGGATACATAACTAACTCTTGGTTACTTGTAGATACTGAAGGTACTGGTAGTAGATCTTGAAGACATTTAACTGACTTTGTATGGAAGGAGAGCTGAAATGTGTCTTTCTTCTCTTTTTCCTTAAAGAAGGAATAGAGTGGGTTGTGGCTGGGATTTCACAAGTAGTTATATTCCATAGTTGTTATCTACTGGAAATGGTTATATTTCATTCTGAAGAGCGGGAGTGAGAATGAGCTTTCTGGCAGTATTACAAACCTTAGACAGCACATTCGGAGAACTGCTTTAGGCTGAGATTTGTCTCTGCCCCAGTATTTTCTAGTTTAGGGGCTAACAAAGCGCACATAACCAGTAATAAATTTCTGTGACTGGAGGTAATGGTTCTTCCTTTGCCCCCGACTACAGCCTGGCTTGTGGCAGGCGATGGAAATGGCCGTGCAGTTCTGTAGGTTTTCCATTGTTCCCTCTTCCCTCCATGCGTGTGCTTCGAGTGCTGTAGGGCTGTCTCCTGCAAACTGGCTGCTTTCTCTACCGTCTGTAGCATTGAATCCCTTGAAGTTCATGCCCCACAATTTATTGCCATAGATGACTTGATCCTGTAACCACAAAAGTAAATTTACAATAAAACAGAATGAAATTGAATCCAGACCACCCCCTGAGTTTTCCACTTCTGTGGTTCCTCCTCATCCTTGATCCTCTTTCGAAGAGAGCTGTTCTCACTCTCTTCATACATGTAGCAGGAGAACAGCCACTGGCCTCTCTGGGTCTGTGCGACCATCAGCTTCCAACATGAGATTATAGTTTCAAGCAAAATCAATGCAAGGATATTTTCCTTGCATGGTGAGAAGACTGGCCATGGTCTGAAAATGTGCAAGTAAACCTATCCCAGCCAAGAAGTATGGCTGGGACTAGTCTTTGCTGATACCTCCATACATTCACTGTATGGAGAGAAGCAGAAGCTGCACTTGTGTCAGGTTTTTGTATGGCTGAAGGTGGAGTTCTGACCTGAAAGAATAGGGACATTCCTTGAACTGTAGAAAACTGCAATGTTGAAAAGGTCTTATTAGGAAATCTTGCTTGTCCTCATGCTGACTGTGATTCCGTTCCTGAATTGTATTCTCTGGAGCTTTTAGTGTGGTTTTTAAATGAGTCAAGTGATGAGACTTCAGTATTTCCCTTGGAAAGAAAACAAAAGCTATCCTACAGGGAAGAAAAGCAGATTTCCACTTAAGATGAGCCTTCTAGGAGGTGTTTTAATTTACAGCTTTAATCAGAGATGTATGACACCCTTCTTGTCCCTCTCTTATTGATGTTTTGTTGGTTTTGTTGTTGTTTTGTTTTTTCAACTAGGTTTGATGATTCCAGTCTTTTGTGTGGTGGAGCAGTCGGATGCCTCTCTTGAATACGATAATCGAGAAGAGCATGCTGAGTTCGTTCTGGTTCGCAAAGATGTGCTCTTTAGCCAGCTGGTGGAGACAGCGCTCCTGGCTCTGGGGTATTCCCACAGTTCTGCAGCTCAGGCACAAGGTATTCAATAAAGTTCCTTTCCTTCTTCTCTGCACTGACAGAAGACAGCACCTGAGGTTGTTCAATGTAAGGAGAAAGCCAGAAAGTTGGTGGCAAACCTTGGATGTGGTTATATCAGTTGTGTTGATTGCTTAATCTTAAACTAGGTTTACAACAAGCCCTACCTTGTTAGCCTGCCTAGAAGACATTAGCTGGATCTTGCTGAAGTGTGAAATACGGTGATAATGATCAGTCAGCACATCCATGGCACGTTTGTTCTGTACCACTAGGCAGGTCCCTGCCTGCACAGAAGAGCTGGACAGAACCTGTAGGTCTACAGCTAGATGGTATTCCTCCTTGTATGGCTGCTGTTTTGAACAGCAGCTTACAGTCTTTCATTTTTAAAATGATACATTGTATATAATGGCTACACACACAAACACACACAGACACACACACACATTGTCTTTATGGCCGGTAGTTGTAGTGCTAAACAGTCAGGGTGATTTCTCTGTTTTCATTTGCCTACCATATTGCTGCAAAGCCCTTTGTAAAGCTCTACAGCCCCTTCCACTTAGAGATGATTCTTCAGGAGCAGTAAAATCTTTAAATAAACAAATCTTTCCTTTCTTTACCCAAAATAACAGCTTGAAAAAACCCAAACCTAAAATCCTAATCTTGAAGGAGATGGACAGGAGATGGTGGGTTGGGAAAAAATCGTTCCAGAACGAACTTTGCTTTTCAAGAGGCTTTTCCCTAGTTATTTCAATGCTTATTCTTTTGGATGAGAAACCTGTTAAGTTTCAGCTTCATCTCCATGTCATCAATAAAACCTGTGCACATGTAGAGTAGTTTAATAGAAGCTTTGCCTGGGGATTTGGATTTTATCAGTTGGTTTTAGTTATTTTGTGTAGCTGGGTATTCGAGCGTGCGAACAGAGGGAGCAGCAGTGGCATTGAATCCCAGAGTTCAGGCAGCAGTTAATAGTGCAGCCTTCCTTGCACAAACTTCTTTCCAAGCAGGGTGATAATGATTCATTTCCTCTGTCAGCCTCTGCTCTGTGAGGGAGGCTCAGGTTCTGCATGCAGGCAGAACTCAGGCACATGTGTTTGTTTAGACAGTTCAGTAATAAAAGCTCTTGGAGAAGGTAGTTATTTTGTTTTATAATATGAAACATTTCGTGTCATTTTAGGGACGCGTTTTTTTCTGAATGTAAAAGGTCAGCATATCCTACTGTTTCCATGCTGGTGAGCCAGCTTCCTGTTTGACAGCACTATCCATCTCAGTTAACACAGTTGCTCAACGTGTTGTGAACTAACATGTGGAACACACTGCATTAGGTGGCCAAGATTTGATTCTTGGCACTTACGAAGGGGAATGGGCTCTGCAAGAAACCTGCTCCAAGGAGGCATGCCATTCAGTGCAGTGATCCACACTGGCTGAGCATCTCACTTGGGGGAACCTTGCTTTTGCAGCATCTCTCTGTTGTGAGAATAGCAAGGAGGAGGGACAGATTGACTCACGAAGGAAATTAGTCACTGTGCCGGGAGGAACGGCCACGGTGTTTTTGAGCTACAGGCTTTGACAATGAGTGGCTTCAGGTACTAATGTCTCACTTGATGTGTTGCTTGAATAATTTGTGTAGAAAATAAAAGTTCAATCTGCAATTATTCTAATTAGCCTAAAAGGAAACACTTCAGTGTTTTTGTTAGGCAGCACTTACCTATTAGAAAACATCAGATGGTACAATATTTAGAAATGACAGAAGAAACCTTAAAGGTCTCTCAGCTAACAAATCTACTTGGTCAGTTTATTTACCTTCATACTGAAGGACCAATTCTCTTTTATGCATCCTGGGCAAATGCTGCAGGTCACGCTCATTTTAAGATATGTCTGAAGTACACAGCATGTTCTGTAGTATCGTGCTTCTGTGCTAGCCATCTGCAAGCTGAGAGATGAGGTACAGGCAGGGAAAGTGCTAATAGAGCTCTGAGATTGCTCAGTCTAATGAGAAAATTTATAGAATATTGGGCTGTAATCTGTCAACTAGGGCTGACAGAAGCATACTGCTAAATTGTTGATATGAGGATTTATTTGGGAACGCAATTTTCTGATATTAAAAAGAGTGAGGAAAAAAAGCTGTTTGCTTTATTTATTCTGGTTGTAGAAAAAGTCTGCTTCTGTTCTGGTGCTTGGGATTGATTTCATTTAGCAGTATACATTGATAAACAGTCACTTAGTTCTTCTTTATGCTTTATGAGCAGCTGAATTACAGGATCTGCATGAGAAGTTGAAGATCCTCAGGTGCATTTTTCAAGATGGTAAAGCTTTGAGCAGTGTGCTGTGCAAAACACTGACATGAGTAGGTGTCCCCATGTCCTCCAGGGACAAAGTAAATGTGAGCTTGTCAAAGCTTTAGTATTGTAAAGACTGCCTAAACTGTAATGTAGCATGTAATAATCGTCACGTTTTGCATTTGGAAAGTGTTTCATTTCCCCCCTCCCCTTGTGTTGGATGACTCTGAGAGGAGTAGCAATGTTCGCTTCATCTTGTGGGAAACATCTCGCCTTTGCCTGCTCCTTTTAGAACCGGGTCTCCAGTGGCAGATAAAAGAGCTAGTTGTGGGGGAAAAGAGGAGTTGCGGCACCGGAGAGAATTGCTGTGCGATTTCACACCGCCTTCACTGCGGTTCACCATGGCACTTCCACACACACGCTGAGGCTCGAGCAGGCGGTGTGCGACTTGTGTGCAGGGCCCTGCCTCGCACTTGCCAGCTGTACGGCAGCACGTCGGAGTCTGGGTGCCAGAGAAGAAACGTGGCACAGAGGGGTAGGTGGCGCGCTGCCTTCCCGAGGGGCCTGTGTGCCCAAAGGGGCCTTGCTGCTGGGCTCCTGCCTGGGCAGCAGCCTAGAGCTGCGGAGCTCCCCGAAAAGCTGACCCCATATCTTGAGCATATGAGCTGTAGCCTGCATGCTCACCTGGCCTGGAGCCTTCACATACCAGCTCATGGTCACTTAGCTTATCATGGCTAATTTTTAGACCTGGTCATTAGGTAAATTGAGTAGTCTTAGTATAAATAATCTTGACACAAATATGGATCAGGAGGTATACATGAAGGAGTCCCCTTGCCTCACTGGAAGAAGCTCTTCATTCTCACACAGTTTGGGTAGGACACATTTATTCCACAAACAGCTGGTTGTGAATGTTTTTTGTTGATGGTGGTGAGAGCAGAGACTTTTCCAGTGAGCGCTGCCCTCGTGAAACTTCCCTTTTCTGACAGGAGCTGTGAAAAGTCTTCTGGAACAGCATGGGAATTCGTTAACAGCTTGGCACTGGGGTGTGAAAGTTGGTGGTGTGAATGGCAACAAAGGTTTAATAAACATTTATGTATTTTTCTCTCATCACTTGAGTCTACACCTGACACTAGGGAACCTGCTACATGTGCCTCTCCTTCGGAGAGGAAGAGTCACACTTGAAAGGGGTGCCTCTTCTGTGTGTAGTTTAAGAAAATTATCTTTTATTTTTTGGTGGGTGTGGGGTATTCTAACTGGGCTGTGCAAGAGAAGGGGACTAGCAGGGAATCCATACAGTATATAGTGCTGAGTGCTGGGACCAAAGCAGTATGAAAGTAGCTGCAGCCTGCAATACGCCATGTGCAGTCCTGCAGCTTTGTGACCTGCCCTGCGTGGGGTGGAAGAAGAGCAATGCTAGTTTGACACTTTTAGCAAGTTCTGCTTGCTAAGAATCCATATGAGAAAGAAAGATAGAGTGTTTTCTTGTGGACAAATGTATGTATGTTGGGGATTTTTTTATAACATTTCCTTGTTAGGTGTCATGAGTATATAAACAGAATGGAGCACATTGGCTGCAAAAGCTTGCTAAGCTGAACAGGCCATCAAAATGGAGGTTGCCTTCTCTTCTCAGGTGCTTTCTGCTAGGTGTGTTGGCAGGGCAGCGTGGAGTGCCTAACCTGGGCGCTGTTTCTGGGCAGCTTTAGCTGGGCACTAGTTGCTTGGTTAGTTGCTGTGTGTGACTGCCACAGGGAGTGGGGTTTACAGAAGAGTGAAATGGTGCTGTCATGCCAAGTGGAGCAGAAGGAGGGGTGAGGAAACAGCAGAGGGAAGTTAGCACAGAATGAGAGAAATACTAGGTCTTTCCCGTCCCTGTCACTGTAGACATGGCCAAGCCCCCATTCCTAAGCAGTGTATTGCCATGAGCAGAGCCGTTACAAGAGGCAGTACCTTGCACTAATGCCTTGGAGGCCTCTCTTCATGCTACCTGGTTTCTTCTCGTGCTGAGTCCTGACTGAGGAGGGGGAAGCCTTATGTCTGCAGAGAGCTGGGGCTGGCTGGAAGGAGAGACTGACAGTGGTCACCAGGGAAGGTGTAAGACAGAATGAGAAACAGCGTTCAAGTATCTTGCTGTGCCATGTGGAGTTGCAGTAGGACAGTGATGCTCTGTGGGGATCGTGACTTGGCAAGCCAAGATCAGGCAGCATTGGCACTGTTGGCCTTGCACGACTGGAGTGGGGAAGAAGAGAATTTTGTTGCTGCCAGTCAGTGCCTGACCAGAGCAGATGATGGGGTACCTATGCCCTAATGTCATGACACTGAGAGCTGTGTATCAGGACCAACTGTCCTTCTCCAGCTGCCTCACCTGTGGGGCTCTGATGTTGCTTGTAAGACAGGCTTGGCTTGGCTTTGGTGCTTCTGCAGCCCACTGCACGCTGCAGCAGTAATGGAGCTGTCCTTGCAGTGAGCTGCAGAAAGAGAGAAAAGTGGCTCTTCTGACAGGACAGCAAGGAAACCGAGGCACAGGCATGTGAGGGCTCTCCATCCATAGTGCGCGTGGCTGGGGCAGGAAGGAATCCAGACTGCAAGTATGCTCATTTCCCTCAAGGGACTAAATATGTGAGCTCAGCCCTGCTCTCTGTTGTTAATTGGAGGCCTCTTGCACTTAAGCTCCGTGTTTAAGTAGCATTTCAAAGCAAAGACCAGATCTGTTTGATACGGTGACGTTTAGCGCATCAGTCCAAACCCCAGACCTCTGTGTGAGGACGTGGCAGCCTGACTGCTGGGCTCCCTCACTCTGGCTGGCCTGTCTGATACCGGTATGACCATTTGGGATTACAACTGGGTATTCAAATATTTGGAGGGTGCAAGTACCAATGAGGGAACGGGTTTGCCTAAACTGGTCCCAGAGCACAGGGCTGTGGGGCAACTGGAAGGACTTGAGCCAGTGATTAATAGGGAAAGACCTAGACCCTGTGAAATACTCCCACATCCAGGACCAGAGTAGCTTCCAGCTGAATGTCAGGTGAAGGCAGAACATACCAGCTGGGGGCTGTATTGAACACGCACAATCTGGGTTTATATTTCTGTATCAGGAAAGGTACAGTAAAATGTAGCGAAACCCTACGAAGCTGTGCTTGCTGTACACAGCTAGGCTTGCTGCACCTGGGAACACCAGATAGATTATTTTTAACACAAGTGCAAGACAGCAGTGTGGGAAATTGAGAGGCAATGTGGGTTCAGGTTTCTCCTGTGAATAATGTGCAGTGAATTACAGGGGTGCTATCATCGCCTGACTCCTCAGCCAAATGCCCGGTGTCCTTTGTGTGTCTGAGCACGGCTTCCTGCTCCTCTGATCAAAGACCTTCCAGTCAGTATGATAATGGCTTTAATGAATAGGAGAGGCACTGGTGATACAATGAACGATGTAACAAGACAGTACAGAGATCAACAAACTAAATATCGGGCCATTCTCTGGCATTGGCACTGTTTGCTGGTACTTTCTCTGTTTTGTCTGTACAGAGGTAGCATAGGGGTTCTCACCCCAGAGGGTTGTCAGTCCAAGTACCTGGACTATTTCTGTCCGCTCAAACTCTCTTGCTAAACCAAGGTGTCTTAAAACAAAGCAAAAAGACCCCTCAAACCCCAAAAGAAACACACAGCCCAGCCCCGTTCAGAGCTCTTTTCAGCAGTTTGCTCTTACTCCACCTGTAATCAACACCTCCTTGCTTTTAGTAATCCCGTTTTGCCTCCCTTGCTTCTACTGCGTACCTTTTTATGGATAAGATCTTCTTTCTTCTCTCCAGTTTTGAAGGTGAAGTTGTAAAAAGCCCAAATCAAATATTTTAACAGTGCTGTGATTCAAACAGACATCTTGTAGTGAACTCTGACATGTAATTTCATGACAACTTGTCTGGGATTGCTAGGCAGACTGGATTTCTTGCAGCGATACTCAGCCATCCAGATCAAAGTTTTCCTTGTAAAAATGCTGCTCCTTCTTGAATTGTACAGTGCTTGAGTTGCATTCTTTGTCTTTCTCCCTGATGTTTGAAGAAAGTGGGCTGAGCACTTCTCAAATATTTATTTCCCTCCCTACATACTGACATTTACCAGCAAATCACTGTTTTGTCTACCCTACAAAACTTCATGACAACTGTAAGTGAAACTCAATTACAGGAACCATGAGAGAAAGTCAGAATTTAATGAGAACGCTGAAAACTTCTTCCTCCTTTGTTTTTTTTTTGATAGGCATTTCAGTGCATAATGGACACAAGGTTTGAAAGACACTGTTGTTAAAGGTTCAGCATCTCATGCCATTCCAATTAAAGTCCCAGAGTTCTCTTTAAACACTGCTTGTAACTCTTAGAAATCTTATGTAAAAAATAACACAAGAGGTAGGGATTGGGGCTGCTTATGTTTTTAGGTTTTACTAAAATTAGTCTGTTTGGATTTTTGTGGAAAATAGTAAAGAAATATTAGGATGTCATGTTTATATATATAAAAATTGAATATATTTTATTTTTGTGGTTTTTTCTATATAAATATATCAAATAGATTATAGTTTATTCTAGGATATAAACACACCTTTTATACGTATGCACACATACAAATATATGCATAGAAGTGTAATGTATATATGGAAACCAGATCAAAATAATAAACCAACCTTTGAGGTTACTCGTCACCCTCATTCTCCATCTGTAGTGTTGTGTACAGTAACCTCCTTATCCCAGCAGCATGAATGCTAGTGAATACTTGATTCTTCTGTAAGCTCACTGTGCAAGTTCTTAACTTCTACCCAGCGGTCAGGAAGAATCTCTTTTCCCTTCTCTTCCCCCTGTGCTGGTGTGTGTAAAAGCTGCCACGTGGTATTGGTTTTCTGATCCCAATATATTATTTACAGGATTCTTGTGATGGAACAAAACCTTCTGCAAATAATAATCTCTTTTTCTAGATGCAAACATCTGGATAGTGTAAGTAAATGGGTAATTTATTAGTGTTTGAACAGCTTAAAGGAGGTAGCCCTTAACAGCTCAATGCTTGACGGCTGCTTCCTCTCTCAGCTGGGGTTTGTGCCTGAGCCCAGCACAGCTCTGAAGCAGGAGAGCAGGCAGGGCACAAGGAGGGAGCGGAGCTGGCAGAACAGGGTTCAGCAGTCCTGCTGAAATGCCTTTCCCTTCCCTTCCCTTCCCGGGTACCTGCCGCAGGAGTTTGAGGCCAACTGCTTTGGTGATGGCTCCGGACGCTCTTAGTGGACTTGTTGCAGTGGCATCATTTGTTTGCTTCATCGGCATAATGGATCAAACTCGGACTGTGCTGTGGGTAGAAATCATTAAACCTTTTGTTCCTCTCTTCCCCCGCTTTGCTTCTGAGAAATACTGCTAGGGGTGTAACAGCAAATTGGGGCTTCTGGTTGATGAAGGCGGTAGTGCTTACCATCGCTTTACCTTGCAGGCTGTGTGCAAACAGGTAATGCTGCAGGACAGAAGTTTCTTCAGGCTTTGCACTCTTCAAGGGAAGATTTTCACATATTCTATTTTATAACCAATGAATGAATGCTGGGGAAGCTGAACCACATGCTTTTTTGTGTCACAGCAACCTTTACAGTGGTTTGGGGTAAAATGAAAATCAAATTCACTCCGAAAGGCCTGTGTGCTCTCAATTAAAAGCTTAGACCAGCATACAATAAATTCTGATTTTTCTTGGCCCCCTTCCTGACCTCTCAGCTAAGCCCACCAGCCCATGAACCACAGGGTTTTTTGAGGAAAACTGAGAAATGATCTTTATAAATTTTCATTTAAAATAAAATTTTGTTGTTTTGCATGAAACTGATAATGAAGCAGTGCCGTGTGTAACAATGGGAGTAAATTAGGTTCGACTAGGTCAGCAAAGGAAGGTGCAGTTAGCAGCCTGGTAGCTAACAAGCTAAATATTGAAACATTCGATAGTATGAGGAGAGCAAAGCCTGGGGGTGGTTCATGCTAGGGTAGCTTTTTTTTCCCTCCCTTTTCTTTTTTAGACATTCTTGTCTGCTGAGATTTTTTTCCCCATTCCCTGCTCTAGATAGAAGCAGAATTTTAACCCTGTGGCGCGAGGTTTTTGCTCCAGTTGCAGACTGCCTTGCCCCATCTGCCTTCCCTGCAAGGGCACAGCGCTGAGCCCACCTCCAGCCACTTCTTTCTTTAACCCAGCAGAGACAGGGCTCATCCCCCAGATTGGCTTCTGCTCATTGGGAATCACATCCCAACTTCAGAATCTCAGATTTGCCTTGGATGTACATTCCCCTGCAGAGCATTTCTAATGGATATGCTGCTGAGGAGAAGGCAGAGCTCTTTCTGCTGCCCGGTCTGTCCAAAGTCCAGACCAGTGCCCTGGTCTGGATCTTGCTGCAGGTCTGAAGCGGAATTGATTTGAGCATGTGGAGAGCTGTGGTGCTGACTGTAGGGTCTCTTGTAGGCTCACAGAGTAAGGCAGTATTTCTCAGTCCCCTTTAACCACCCAGACAAGCTAAGCGTGCAAACCAGTTTATTTTGAAACTGAAAACCTAACAAAGTAAGGGAAGAAAACGTGAAGGGCATAAACAGAAAGTGTTTCCTGGCTTAAAAAAGAAAAGAGACAGGGCAAACACACCGACCCCTGTTCTGTGTCTGATCATCTCTTTAGGAAAGATCCCTCTGGCATTGACAGCAAAGGGTCAGTTTGGAGGGTTTCTCACCACTGTGTTTGAGCATTGTAGAAGGCACCCAGCTTTAATCCCTCCTGGCCCTTGCTGGAATATAAATGAACCTGTCAATCAGCGACTATATTTGATGTTTGCATCTTTTCATACCGGTTGAGTTTTACAAGGGCGATCTGCCCTCCTGCATTGTTTGTCGTTGGGGTCTGCAGGAGATTAAACGGCTACATTTGCAGAATGGAAAAGGATGAGCAAAAGGCAGTGCTATTAGTGACCTCCTTTTGCCTACTATCTTGCTCATTGGAAAAGCACATGGAGAGTACTGATCAAGGTTCAGATTCAAGGTGTGGCTGGGAGAAGTGAGTGTGTATGTCCTCCTCTGGTCGGCGGATCTACTTGGTTTATTGAGGGTGGGTGTCTCTTACCTCTTTGTACTGGTACAGGGTTTATGGAGAATTGCTCATACTCTCACTTCCTTTCAGCCAGGGAATACTTTTGATTTATCCAGACAACTTAAAAAAGTATGTTTATACAGGTTTGATTGAAAGAAAAAAAAAAAAAAGCTATTGCATCAAGTTGAATGAGATGCGGTTGGAGTATTTTTCACTGTGTATTCATGGGCAATTTTACTTTCAACCTTATTCTAATAGAAAAATAATTCTTCTGGGATGAAGCAGCTGTCAATTAAACAATAAAGCTATAGTAATCCAGGGATCTGGGGCCTGCATTTCATTCTGTTTTGACTCCCCAGTTTTTTGTGTGCAACATCTTTGACTTCACCTGGCTGTTTCCACAGCTGCCAATAAAGAGTTAAATCCAAAACGCTGGCTAGGAGGAGAATGTGTGTGCCAGTCAGGATTCTGTGCTAAATTGCTTTCATACTTTGTTTTTATAATATATTTGCTGCTTAGCCACATTTTGGCCTTTTTCCTTTTTCTAACAAAAATCATTATGTGGAATAGCTAGTAGATAGTTCCTACTTTCACAGTGACAACTCCATGCTAAAAATGTCCCTCGGCATAGGGATCGTTAACTGATGGCAATTTGTCTGCTGTTCTGAGTAGGGGTTTTTTTTCTTCTCAGCACCAGCTAAAGAATCTATGAAATTGGGGGGGGAAAAAAGGTGTTGAAACTGAGGCTGGACCAAATGCTTGAGGAAAAGAATGTATCAGGTAATGAGCTATAGATAATACGAAATCTCTTCAAGAGCTGGGAAGGAGCTGTTTAGGCAGAATTGCACGGCAGTCAGCATGAGAAAATTGGCATTTTGTGAAATGCTACTGTAGAATATGTTTCAAACGTCACTATTTATGTATGCATTTATATAGATAGCACCAATTACATATTTTTAAATGTTGATGATGGGTCTAAAAACTACATGCATTATGAACATAAAAGTTTCTTTTCCTGTGGCTTGGGCCTGGGGAACAAGCCTCTTTTTTTTTCTCAATCTGAAAGCTGTATTTGTTTGCTTAAAGGAATGAAGCATGGTATTTTGTTGGTAATATTCAGAAAGGTTTATTAATATTGTATTGTGGAGCCTTTAAATAGAGGGCTACACATACATTTTTTTCCCCCGATATCTCTGCTAAAAGAGCATAGCAACGCCACGCATTTGCATTTTCTGATCACTAAAAATCCCCCCTACCATAAATGTGTATGTGAAATTGAGAACCTAATTAAAAGATTAACAGCATGTACAGTACTTTACCCAAAAGGCATGTGTTAATTTGTTAAAACACTAAAGATTTTTATGCTGTCTTTTTTGACGCTATCAAAATATTTTCAGTGGAACTGGTTGAACCTGGTCTCTTTATTATAAATTCTTCTGCCGAGTAAGACAATCTAATTGCATAAAGAATTATAAATTATCTTTTCTAAGAGACCTATGACACTAAAATGCAGAATGAACAAATAAAACTGATTTGTTCTAGTACAAATGAAGATATATGGCAGTATTTTTATTACAGACACCATTTGTTTGGGTTGAATGTCTGAATATTTTACAATAAGATACAAAGTGCTCTCTGTCGAGCAGTCGTTCTAGCAATGCATCTTAAGGTGTTTTACAACTAATTGCCATGAAACGAAGAAACCCTAATCAACAAAAACCAGTCCCACCCATAAAATAAAACCCTCTGCGGAATGGGATAAATCTGTTCCAAAGGAAATGTGTTTTATGTGTGTTCACAGAAGCAGCCGGATCTGCCTCTTGGGTCAACCAGGGAACTTTTCTTTTGTTCACAGAGGAAAGACCTGTTGGTTTCAAAAGCTGCTTTATCTCAGAGAAAGGTGTCCTCCAGTATGTGAAATGGTAGTTTCCAGCCAGGTAGGAGATGCCGCAGTCTAGACTAGAGCACGCAGGGAAAGGATTACGAGTCTGGTTTCTCATGGGGAAGCACTGCTGATCTACAGGGCAGTGGACAGGAGGGATGAGCATTTCCCTGGTTTTAAGGTCCTGTTGGTGCCACGTAACCTGAGGGGATGTGGTGGAGCTGCAGAGTTAGTTGGGATGTCCTTCCCTCCTGGGGACTTCTGGAGGAATCTTGAACAAATCCCCCTTCCAGCTGCTAAAGCACAACCAGTAGGTGTTCTCCTTTGGAAACGACTGCGTATTTACCAGTACAAAGCAACGTATTTAAGAATTACTTGTTACCCCTGTGGCATAACTTAGTAGAAACTGGCAATTATTAAAGGTTTGTCTTTTGTAACTACTCTCCACTGAAAGATTAAAATGGTTTATAGTAAATTTACCATTTCTTTATGGAACTGTGTCAGTGTTGGTGCCAAGGCTGTCTGAATGTTACTGAACAGTCATTTAACCGGATTAGATTAAACCCTGTTACATTACTTCGTGCGAGTTTATTGTTCGTAAAGGAGCAAATTAATACTCTACTGACCTTTTGAGGGTTGAATTAATAAATTTATCACAAGGATTAGTTTGGTATTGTATGAGACTTTCTTTTATTTCTTGATCCAGAAGTACTTTTATTATGAAGTTTACTGATACAAAGCTGCTTCTGTTAAGGTGATTGTTACTCCCAGATACTAAAAGACCCATGCCAAATTTTCTAAATCCCAATGTACACGTGCATCTATGAATTTTTCTGGAAAGGGGCAAAAAGCCTGGTATGGCACTTCATAAAGGCAAGTATGAAAGAAATGTAATAAGTTTTAGCTGGAGAGCTTGAGATGAGATGAAAACTGTGGCATTTATGGTGAAATGTGGATCACACTTTTAAAAATCATTTGTGCCTAACTATCCAAATCAATTTCAGTTGCAAGGTTAAGGGATATTTTTCATACCATAAAAACATGAGACTTTTTTCATTTACCTTTCTGTAGCTCTTCAGTAAATATTGATTTTGCAAGGACTTTATAATTTTGAGTGTGTTTCTGTGCAGGAAAGTAGGGAAGAAGAAAGATAAGAGTGACAGCCAAGGGAGAATTGTACATGTACTGTTTGTAATAACAATGTCATGTCTCTGGGAGGGACAACAGTGTGATTTTTGGATAGTGTAGTACACACCTCCACCTTCTCACTGTGGTACAGCAACTCCCACGTCCTGCTCCTCTCCTTCCCCTTCTTGTTGAAGTCAGGCTGGGATGGAGTTTGGGGTAACAAGTGTGGTACTGCCCTGGCTGCTACTGAACAAAAATGCCATCAAACGTCTTCAAGGCTTGTCCTGAATTCTTCTCTTTTTTTATCTGTGTCTCCTGTGCACGAACTCTGGTTTTGCATGTAAATGTGAGAGAGATGGAGAAATCTTAGCTGCAGATGGAAAAAACCTCCAGTGTCTTGGTATTTTAAAAAATTCAGAATTAGAAGGAGATAAATTTATGTAGCCTTTGCACCATAATAATGTGGAAAGACCTGACACAAAGCCATAAGGCTTTTTTTCACGGATTCAGTTGTCTGGAAATTGTGCAAGGCTGTTTAAACAGCATGACTTTTAACAGATCGCAATAAATTTAAAAAAATAATCATGTTTTCAGCAAGGATTACATGACGGCAGTGCTAACTGCCATGCAATTAATACACACCGGGTACTTTGTTTTCCTTTGAGTGCCTAGCATTTTGTCTAGATTTTATCTGGCCGTGTATCCAGGATCTGGGTATGGATGCAAGCTGCTGTTAATTGGGCCATATTTAGGACTATTAAAACCATCCTATGTGCTGCATGGCGAGGTGCGGATCTAGCTTTGTGTGTGCTGCACCGTAGCTGTACCATGCATCCATGGATTTTTAGATACAAAATGCACTTGGTTTATGACAAAATACCGACACAGCCTTTGTCAAAACCTGCATTTACTTTCTCAGAGCTGTTGTGAGGTGCAGTTCATAGCTTAACAGGAAGAAGGATGTCATACGTTCTAATTTTGACGTGGCTCGTTGGTTCACTGCGTCAAGTGTTGTGTCGTAGCAGTTCCTTTGTAGAGGAAAACTGGTCCTGGTTTCCCCTGATCTCCTACACCTACTGAATGTTGTTTTATATCCAGCTAGTTGTGTGATGTAATGTTTAGAGGGAAGAAGATACTGTCTGATACAAGGAGTGATGAGTTTAAATCTGGAAGAAAAAAAAAAAATCCCTTATTTCCATGCTTGCTGGATTAAGTCTTTTATATAACATGCTTTATAGAAAAAGAGCTATGTTTGTACAGAAGGAGGTGCCAGAACGCTAATACAAGTATAGTAGCTCATCTGATGGGTGGGACAGATTTCTGCATGCTATTTGGAAGCAAAATTAACCCTATGTGGGAGTATAATACCTAGCATTGTTAATTCTTGACATTTTCTTTCATTTACTTCTGGGACTCTTGATGCGGAAACCTCCAGCTTCTCTTAAAAAATTTAATTTGTAGATATAAAAAATAAAATCTTTGAGGATTCCATGAGAAGCTTGTGAGCATGATCCTGTCGTTGGCATGAGAACATGGAATAGAAAAGAATTCAAGCATTTTAATTTGCTGGGAACAAAAAGAAGCTGGTTGGTGACTTTGGGGCACAGCATTGCTCTCTGAGGCACAGTTCTTTGTGGGTGTTCAGGCATGAGACACTGTGATGCTACGTGAGTCTGTGTTGGTTTCAAACATGCTTGGGACCTCCTGGGGCCCTTGCGTTGTTTCTGAGCCTTTGGCACTGAGTGCCAGTGGGGGATCTGTGGAGATGGGGAAATGAGAGAACTAGATATTAGAATTCAGTAGCAGATTTAAATTAAGCAGAAACCTCAGTATATAAAAACTTGTAAGGCTATATATACACTATGGCATGTGGCTGGACCATAGTCATGCTCAGCAAACCACTGAATATTATAGGACAGTTCATATGTTTTCTAATTCTTCCCAGAAAAAAGAGGATTTCAGTACTGAGTAATATCTTATTATCCCATTCCTGTTATCGGCAGCACAGCAATTTGAACTTGCAAAAAGAGCAGATTAGGTATTTCCCTGAAACTACGTGTACTATTTAGCATCTGGCAGAACAGCATAGGGAATGACAGAAACTGGGGCTGAAAGTGACTTGAGACCTAACAGAAGGTTATGAAAAAGCAGTGCTTTCCATCAGATGTCCTGTGAGGAGAGAGATGGGAAAGCAGGGCATGCACACCATGAACATGGCTTTTTGAGCCAGGAGGAGTCTAGGCTGAGCATTTCATTTGGGGCTTTTCTTCCTTAATAGGAAGAGTGAAGAACAGAAGTAAAAAAGCTGTTAGTAGTAGACATAATGTCTTGACCTCCTAAAACTTAAGTGTAAGGTGTGTATCTGAGAGTCAAAAACTCCTTGCAATGGTGGAACCTTAAATGCAGTGTTCTGATACTACTGTAGTAAGGCCAGAAATGGAACTAGAAAGGTTTGTCTCCATGTGAAGGCTTAGTAAAATGCAAAAGTTAAGTGGGCATCCAGTTGTGTGATGTAGAGTCCAAAATCAGCACACACAATGCTGTTAGTGTTCATAATTGTTGGTGCTGTAGCTTCAACAAGGGATTCTTTACAAGAAAATTAAGCCATGTTTTAAGTTACTGCAGTGTAAATAAAGTCAAATGCTTCTGAAGTCAGTGGAGTTTTTGATTTCCACTGATGCAATTGAGGGCAGAGGTCGAAACATGATTTTTATTTCCAGACTACATTTCAAGCTTGTTTTATATGAAGAAGTAAATAATCTGTTGAGAGGCAAGTTGGGAGCATAGGTACCACAGCTTCAGATACATTTATCTGCAGGATCAGTAACCACTGTCGATTGTTTGCAAAGGGCTTGTTTGGGGTGTTCCAGCCATGCAGCTTTTCAGCTGTGCCCTAATGTGGAAAACCAAGCACAACACAGCTATTCTGGAGTGAGTTACTTAGCTCAGGAGCGACAGGCCAAAGTCATTTTACTACACACACTTTTCCTTATATGAACTCCATCCATTTGCAGGGCATTTTTTGTTTAATGACCTTCAGAGTAATTTATTTTTTATAATATGTTGTAGAAGCTTGGGTTTAGGTTCTTGGTAGCTTAGGTGATTACCTGAGACACAGTGACTTAGACTGGGACAACAAAGTAGAAATTACCCATAGGAATCCTCCTACCTCTGCAGGGTCATTGAGAAAGATGACCCATCTCCTCAGAGGACAGAAGTGTAGGAGCTCTGAGACTGAAAGCAGGGAGGCATGTTTGGCTTAATATATGTAAGATTTGACCTGGTTTCAAGTACTTTTCTTGAGACTGGAGGGAGGAGAAAGCTGCAGAGAGCAAGGAGATACATGAAACCTGAGGTTAGGGGCCTTATAGTGGGCTATGGTCTTGCTTTAATTGTATGTGTGTGGGACTGTGTGCGTGTGTGACTCGAGGTGGGGACAGCAAATATCCACCTTCTTGGCAAGGCCTGAGAAGCTGGTCTTCAGCTTGACTAGTACATATGTGTATGTAGGAAGGTTTTAAAAGAAGGGGAAAATATTTGTTAATTTGGACTGTTTGTGGTTGAAATACCATAAACACTTGGATGTAATACGAGAAATACAGTAACTTTTTGTTTTCAGAGAACTTGTTAGAAGAATTACTTGAAATTAAGATTCATATCTTTTGCAGAGAAGCTTTCTTTGTGAGGCCTTCGCGTAAAAGCAGGGTTGGTGCCTTCTTTTTGTTGGAACTTAAGGTAAAGAATTTTGGGTTGAAAGCATAAGGTGGTTGGTACTTGTCTGTAGGCTTTTTAAAATAGTGCACAAATGCACAAGATTTTTTCTTTGATGAATTTTTTTTCATTTATTAACAAGGTGGCTATGTAGGAACATTCATCAGAAGTTTTAGAAATTGTGGGATATTTATGATGTCATATGATGTCATTACAGCAATGCGCTGCGTTGTAAAACTTCAGAGCAACCACTGCTGTACGACCAGCGTGAATAATGGAGCATTCATTCACTCCTACCCGATCTCAACATCAAATATTCCACAGGCTCTCTTAAAACAGAAATTGTGCCTATAGGAGCATGTACTGTGCAAAGTTACATGGGGCAGGGGGTGTAATTGGAGTACCTCAAAAAGAGTGGTAGGTGTTCCAGTTCCCAGAAGCTGTTGTGTTAAAGACTGCACAAAAGCTAGAGACGCTCTGAGGTAAAAGCTCTTCGGATGGAAGTGGCTGAAAAAATCTTGGCTAGCTTGTAGGGAGCTTGTGAGAACAAGCACTAGAGGCCAAATTCTGCTCTGTTACACCATCCTGTGTTTGGACTAGTGCCAGAGACGAGAGCTTTCCCCTCTGTGACTAGACTGGAGGGAGTAAAAACTGAGGGGTCTGCGCAACCAGTGACTCTACTCTAAACCGCACATAAAATGAGTTTAGCAATCTTGGACTGTTGAACAATGATTCATTTTATAATATGACCGCAAAATGTAGCTGAGTTGGTAATGATTGCCTCAAACAGCTCGAGAAACTGAATGAGCAAGGAGGAGTCGGGATTACCCTTAGCCCTACCAAGTGTCCTTGTTGGGCCGGAGGTCAAGGCTTCCCAGTATAGCTTTTGCCCGGGGCCGCACGGGCAAGGCAGGGGAGAGCTCTGCCTGCAATAGACACAGACAAAGGTCTCCTTCTTTACTGCTAAACGTGCTTTAACAGCCACTACTGTACACTAACACTTAAAATGAAAGGAAATGTTAAGTCTGCTGCATTTTCCTTGTTCAGGACGTTAACAGCTGTATGGCAAATATATCGATAGTATAGAGGGAGAGGAAGATAGAAGCAAACTTCCACAGCCATCCTTTCATATCTGTAATTACATCCAGACTTAGCAGCAGTGTCATTTCATTTTGCAGAGAAGCGTGGCAGCCCTTGAAGTGAGATTTCTTGGTGTTCAATCCCACACGGTAGAAAAGGTCCATTGTGCTCTGCCCTGCTTTAAAACAAACCATACCAAACCATGCATGCGTGCTCAAAGAGTCCCCCCTTTTTATAGACAACTGCCATTTGTTGCAGGGGTTGCTATGGCAAACCGGGGCAGAAAATCCTGTCTTGATGTTAAAGCGAAATACTTAGAAATTGTAAGGAGACAGATTTTGAGAATATAAATTAATTAAATGACAGTAATTGCATTATTGCACTATCTTGCCAGGGAAATAGCTATTCCTGTGAGAGTCTATTACTGCGTTAGGTCTTGGAGCAGAGCGTAATTTTTTCGAAGTGCTTTATGTTTTCCAAATCTGTCTTTCTGCTTCTGTTTAATTCTAACCAGTGGTAAACGGCAGCTTAGTCCTGCAGAGATGGTCATCATCCCGCTTGCTGGAGTTGTTAAAGCTGTACAAAAACTGAATAAGCATTTACAGTTTGGGCTTAAATTGACACAGGTAAATAACCATAACCTCACCAATCTGGTCCGAGTAGCTGCTTGATATCTTGCCCTGTTGGGATCAGTGTCTTTGGATTGGCATAGGAAACATTAGGCTTCTTCCAGATAGGAGTCCTCCAGCTGTCTCATGTGCCCTTTGTTCCTTGGCTGCTGGAGGCACAGTGTCGGGCAGGTAGGAGACTTCCATGGTACACTGCTTCATCTGTAAGAAAAAGAAGACAAGCTAAGGCTGTTTCATGTTGCTTGCCTTATTTTTTTCCCCTGTGTCCTGACTACTTAATGCCTCTGATCTTATTGTAGTTGTGTCCTCCTTCAAATCTCCAATGAAATGATGAGGAGTGCATTTCAGAAACAGAACTGATAAATTGAATGTTGCCTAGCATATTTTTAGTCCAATTAGAAAAGCTGCTTGGAAATAGTTTTTGCTTTTTATGCTGAAAACAGGCAGTTTGATATCCTTACATCTATAATATTAATTCATTAGAGTATTCCTTAGGTTTTTAAGTGGGGCTGTGTTATGGCGCTTTGATAGTGTTTGTAGAGAAAGGAAGACTAAAATGCCCACATCCCACATCTGAAAGAGAAAATTGGATTTAATTTCTCTTCACACATACAACTATGTATGAAGAGAAATTAAAAATGGTTTTTGTAAATGTGTTACCTTGGACTGTGAAGAGTGAAGTCCTTTCTTTAGGTGTTCTCCAAGCATCTTTGCTCTTTGTTCAGTTGATCTCAATTGATCCTTAAGCCTCTGGTTGGCTGAATGTGGGCATAGGTCAGTGACTCTGCACTGATTATGCCAGTAGTACCAGTCCCGTGAATTGACCATCTGCTGTTTGTTTTTGAGTGCACATTGAGAGCCAGGCAGCAGAAGCATGGATTAATACCTACATCAAAGTTCAGGAACTCTTGAGTCTTCTCAGTTTTGCCACTGCCTCTTTGTCTCCAAGAAGTCATCTTTGGCTGAGCTGCTTGTACAGCTTGCTGCAGTTGATTGTGCTGGTGAAAGAAGGTAAATACGTGCTTCTGTTGAACTTCCAGAGGTCGTTTTAGTGCATTGCGATTGTTGTTTTGTATGTTCCCCTTGGGTTCCTGAGTAGGCAGCAGACTGTCCAATGCATCCAAGGAATGGAATGGAATGTAACAAAGCTTCTGCTTTGCGGATTGAATTTGATACGTTTGGGAGAGGGACCAGCAATTTCCCAAATGGGAATTAAAAAAATAAAAAGAGAAATGTAAAAATGTTTATAACTAGCTCAGTTCAGCATCCTCATCTGGAACGCGCCAAGTCTAATTCAAGATGCTTTTCATGCCATCGTGTTTGCCAGCTACCCCTTAGACTAAGGCATTTGTAGTGATTCAAGAGTTCAACTCTGTGTTAGAAAAAGAAAGGCAGTTCGTGTGGAATATCATTAAAAGCTGAGCCAAGATTTTTCTCATTTAATATTACTTACTTGAATCCACTGTCTTTCCTAGTATTTTGTGCAGCATTATTCTTTCTTGTTATGTTTATTCAGTGGAGAGGTTTCTCACTGCATTACCTGAGCTAAAACGGTCTCACACTCAAGGCTAAAATTAAGGAGTTTTGAAAACCTGGGTATTCTAATTGTCACTAGCACAGAGATTAGGTCTAGATGGCTGAGTGTTCTGAAAGGGAGCTTTGTATCCACTTACCGGCTTTTCCTATCTTCATAAAAATGATGAAGGATCAAATAATTTTAAAAATACAAAAAAGGTTGATTGAAGACTACTTTTCCATACATGTTGCAGCCCTTCTTTATGGGTAAACATATGCATAAAACATTATAACTACACCCACAACATTCATTCTTATTAGATGAATACGCTTTTTTATACTAACTGTGCATGGTAAGTGAATAATTTCTGTCTTAAATTCTACATTTTCCCTCTGTGGTTACAACCAAAATTACACAGATTCCCCGTGTGGAATTATATCCCGAGCTACTTTCCCCCAAGGTATTTTTAAACTTTTTGCCTAAACAATGTGTATTATTTTAATTACAGCACATAACAATTATCTGGAAGCTGTTGGTTATTATGTTAGTCCGAGGTGCCACTTAAGTCCTTTTCTTCTCACAATTAACAAAATAATAATTGTTTCAAAGGCAGGCAGGGATATGATCCCCAATCAAATCCTAGCAGGCACATCATTATCGTAGCAGGGGAAAGCAAAGGAGCAGGTCCCTCCCTGGGTGAAAGCATCGGGAAGAAACGGGTGGTTGTATTTGTTTTGGCAGGCTGAAGCTGTCGTGAGCCTGGAGTCCCAGCCAAAACCAAGTGAGCTTTGAGTTGACTTGAGCCATTTCTCAAATGCTTTTGGGAACTCTCGCCTTTTTTTTTTTTTTCTTTCTTTTTTTTTTTTTCTTCTTTTCCCCATATTGTTTTAATTATACTTCTCAGTGCTGGGAACATCATACCAGATCTTCCATGTTCCGGGATTATTTGTGAAAGGATTTCTCATCAGTTAATAGCCATTATTTCAGAAAATTTTCACTGGTTGGGTTAAAATCTGAGCTCAGATGTGTGATCACATAAGGGAAAATTCCATGGAGATTTGGAGTGGAATGAAGCCCCCTCCTTAATACTTTTGTCTAACATATGTCACTATATTAAAAATAATTACTTTGGTTCCTTAGAGGGTAAGAGGAAGGTTTTTTGTTAAAACTTGGAATTCTGTATTGAGTAGGGAAATAAACTCCTGAGATTACTTTCATTTGAAAAAGATATTTTAAATGGTACCTTTTACTTGAATGTTGGCCAGTTTAATTTAGATTATTGCTTCTGACAATTAACCTCGTGTTGGGCTGCACTTGTCTCATTAGCAATGTGCCGAGTGATGAACTTGGATTCATGAGGACTGAGCTCTCACCTGGGAAACTCACCCATCAGGGCTGGGCTGCTGCTCTGACAATTAACAAATCCACGTAAAGGCTGTCTGTGCAGGCCTGGGGGATTAAACAAATATATTAGTAGTCTTACCATTGAATAGTTTTGCCGGGAGAGAAAGTTACACAGCAGAGGAGAGGTGCGTGAGTTTTAAGAATTCAAGGTGATTGGGTTCTGGTATTTTCCTTCTTCAGCTTTCTCTGGTTTGAGACAGAGTTTCTCCTTGAAAAATTTTCGGCTTTAAAATCAAGTTTTTAGAAGGGAATGGAGTGATGGGCAGTAAGGATAGGGCTGAATAATTAAAGGATGAAATTCTTAAATTCTGTTTTAGTGTAATGCTTCATCTGCCAGGAAATGATCAGTTCATTTGTTTTTCATTTAAGTAAAACCAGTTATGCAAGTTGTTTCATAAACTGGTCCCCCCCCCCCCTCCCCGTTTTCTCCCCTGATTTTTATCCACCAAAGCAAAATATCTGTAACTTCCACAGATCTGTGTTACACAGGGAATGTTCAGGGGAAAATGTCGTTTTTGGTGGTGATTTGATGAACAAAGAGATTGAAGAGAATTTTCTGCAATAGAAATAATGATGTTACCAACTTTGCATAGTTAAAGGCTCCTCATCTCAATATCAGAGAATGATTACAAATATTCAAACCTCAAGATGAAATATGAAGAATTTTCTGGCATTACTAGGAGAAAGAACTGAAAAAAATATTTTTTTTTCCAAAATGTTTTTCTTCTTACATTTTAAATTATTTATACCAATGTGCTGCATTACTGTGTCTAAATTTACATGCTTACATATATACCCACTGTAAATTGTCCAGAATTAAGAGAGAGAAACATATCTTTATAGGCAGGAAGGGGGGAAAGGATTAGTCCCTTAAAATAAGTGTGTGTTTTTTCCTTTTAATCTAAATTCACTTTGCATTTTATTGTATCAGCTCCCTACAAATGCTTTTACTGCTTTTGTGGTGAAAGGCAGTACGGGGACTGTGATATGAATGACTGGTCTGTTCTCTCCTGTTACGTGGCTGTGCAGATAGTATCTGCAGCCACTTAACGGTGTTACATGTGTTATTTAGAAACAGTTATTCTGTTGAATATTTAATAGGGGATACACGAAAACTGATCCAGAAGAGACTATATGAAAGAAGACTGGCTCTGGCAGTAAAGTGGGTAATTTTAATGGAAAAATGAAATCTTTTTGTCTCCTTGATGGCTGGGAGAGATGGGTCTGTGCAGCCGGCCAGTTAAACGTGTAGCCCATATGTGCGCAGTGAAGAAAGCTGACGCTGAGGTGTGAATGCGACTGGCAGGGGTGGCCCTGCCCGCCTGCCACGCTCCTTTCTCATCCACAGGGGTAGCTTGTGCCTTTGCCTGGTGATGGTAGCCTTGGGCATGGCGCTCATGGCGCAGGCATCCCTCTCTCATCCCAGGAGACTAGACCCATGGCAGTCTTCAATGCTCTCCTTTTCCTCTTGTTTATAAATTTGGGTAACGTGCATGGTAAGAAGATGGGAAGAAAAGCTGTGACTCAAAGTAAATAGAGCGTAAGTTGTTGTCTTGGGGGTAGGAGGAAGGGATATTAGAGGTTTGTGGTCTGGAGAATTATTCCTGTTGAGCTGAGAGGAGGCTGGCCATCATTCAGAGACAGGAGCAGCGTGGCGTGGGTGGGAGGAGGAAGGTGACGTTGATGTGGCCCAGCGTGCGTGGGAGAGCAGACACTGACCAGCAGAGCCACTTGCCATGAGGGAGTTGCAGCCGGGGTTGAAAGCATCTTATGGACTGTGTCAGGTCTGAGCTCTGTTTTAGCAGGAAAGAAAACCTCTTTGTTTATTTATAAAAATTGAAACTATTGACTGTGTACAGAAGGAGACTTTGAGGGTTGGCAACAAGGTTGAGACCTTTTTTTTTCCCTGTCTAGGACAGTTGTTGGTGGAGGGTTTTGCTGTCTTACCGAGGCCAAGGGAATGCACGTTGTTCTTGCCCATCACCTGTCACGTCCGTGTGTCTCTTGTGAGATACGGTACTGAAAATTTCCTTTATTCTACTGGTAGAAAACACCTCAGCCATGATAACAGCATCATTTTGCTGTCCTATCAAGATCATTCTGGAGTTTCAATTGTGTCACTTTGTTGCATTTGTTGATTTTTTTTCCTTCAACATGAAAATGACTCAGAAGATGCTTCAGATAAGACATCCATCCTCTTTAAACAGGGCCCATGCAGGCACACCACACACCCAATGGAATATGAAACCTTTCATACACTACGTACCTGGATAAAAGCTGGTTTAAGTTCTTAGTATCTTGAAACTGCTATCTCCGTTTCACTGCTGTTTGTAAAGAGCTTATGTTAGCACAACCTAAAGACAGAGTATTTCCATTGCAAACTGTTACCTTAGTTTCAGTATTCTTTAGATACTTCCAGATGAGAGGCCTCCAGATTTTCCGTTCTTTGGGCATGCAATGAAAAGCACTTCACCTCAGAGCAGGTAAAGGAGCTAACAGAGAGGCCAATATTTTGGGCTGCTAGCAATAAAATTACTCCAGATTGGGAAGACTGGGTTGAAGAACTTCATTTACAGCATGACTTGATTGAACAACTTTCTTAAATTTCATGAGAGCGACATGTTTAGTCTATAACAGTGTATCTAAAGGAAGCCATTTCTCACAAAATATTCTGTATTCATCCATAATTTGTAGATTTTATTTAGTATTTTTCTCCTGGATTACTATTCACCTAGATTAATGGTGTGGCAACTGGGACCCTTATTGCATGAGATCTTCAAATGAGCTATTCTGTGATAAACTGTAAACTAGCTC
This sequence comes from Porphyrio hochstetteri, assembly GCA_020800305.1. Classification (NCBI taxonomy): domain Eukaryota; kingdom Metazoa; phylum Chordata; class Aves; order Gruiformes; family Rallidae; genus Porphyrio; species Porphyrio hochstetteri. The sequence goes on along the minus strand of CM036910.1, from coordinate 13,581,052 downwards.
CATCACCTAGGGAACCTGTTTTAATGCTGATAGGTTCCTCTGATTGGATTTTCATCCATCATAAACTCAAAGGTGAAATGGAGAAAGGGTGTTTCTGAGGCAGTGGGTTTTTCCAGGTGGACATGCATTACGATGGTCGCTTGGTCCTCACCTAGGGTGCTGCTGATCACAAGGCAAGCTGGAAAGCTGAACTGCCTCTACTCGGAGAGCTGCAGACCTGAAGAAGTGCAGGAGCATCCCATGTGGTGCACCTCTTTACTCCATACGCCCTTTTTCCACCCCCCTCTATTTATTTTAAATGATTAGAAAAAAAGAAAGTGAAAATGGTTTTGAAGTCTGAATTATTTTAGTATTTTAGGTATATCAGATTTTTGGGTAGTTCTTTAGTAATAAAGTTTCTACTTACTAAGTTATTTCTTTATACTTGTCTTAGGACCAGCAGTATGTAAGAACCAATAGTACTCCATGTCTCCAAATGAACAACAGACTTTGGGGGAGTAAAATAGACTCCCGTTAAGATGCAGATGCCCACAGTGCGACCCACGTCCCAGCACCTGAGTGGTTATTGGCTCTGTGTCAGCAGAAACCAGCTTGAGGCTTTTCTTCCAGGGTGACCTTTGAATTCAATCCCATTGTGAAAGCGATAAAGCTCCCAAAGCTGCCTCCCTGTGTCATGCTCGCTGTGCTGGTGGTGCTCCCACAGCGCTGAGGTTTGCTCTGGCTGCCTGTGGGAGTAAGGAGAGGAGAACGCCTCTGGGTTATTGAAGGGTCAGTGTGCCGATTCTTGTGGGAATGCATGAGCATGCAGGGTCTTCATCTTCCTACGTAAGGCTTCGGGAAGTACTGTTGTTTATATCTTACCATCTCCTTTTGCTGTCATGTTGTGAGTTGAAATCCCCAGTCAATTACCGTGTATTTGGGGTACGGAGGAGAATGCTGGCAGCGTACAGGTTGTACCGTATGGTGAAATGCATCTTTGGTAGCTTCCAGAGATTTTTCCAGTATTGGTACCATGTTCTAAATACAGGATCATCCCAGTGTGTCGTGATTTAGCTATATTGCCCAGAGCTGTGATCAGACCTCTGATTTCCTTTCTGCTTACGCTCATTTAGCTGCTTTGCAGATGTGGGCCCAAGACACCTGGAGCTTTGGAAGATGATTAGAAATGACAGCCTTTCCTCCTTTTTTTCTTGAAATAGCAATGTGGGGGACTTTTTACCACTTTGCATTTGAAGATGAGGCATAGTTCAGGAAAAAGAAAGAAGTGGTGAGAGCACTGAGCTCTGGACGAATAGAGTTCTGGTACAGAAATTGGCGTAGCACAGGAATGCTGGTACTAAACAACAGTTTCTTTCACCAGAAGAGCCATCACTGGGGCTGTTGTGATAACCTGACTCTCAAGGTGTCTTCAGTGCCACAAAGAAAAAGTGGCCAGAGAGTGCTGGTGTGTTGCCCTCCAGCTTATTGGGTTGTGAAGCACTGAGAACTTCTTATCAGGAGGTACTGGAGCTCTCCACCAACTCAAGAGGATGTTTGCAGTACCATCAGTGCTTGAGACTATTGAGTCCTGCAGTGTTGAATGGTGTCCCTTAAACTCCCATACTGGTTTTGGCTGGGATAGAGTTAATTTTCTTCATAGCACCTCCATAATTTCTATATGCTGGGATTGCACAAGAAACTTAATGTAGAGAAGTAGTAAACCGCTCAAGTGCTTCAAAGAATGTTATTCATGTGTTACAAACCTCCAGATCCAAAAAATGAGTAACTCTTTCCAGTCTTTGCAATGTGCACAGAAATTTATCATTCACATTTGGAAAATAGTTCTGTCTTTCTATCTGTCTTTCAGTCTTTCCTTCACAAACTGACTAACGTGAGTATGAAAACAATCATGGGATCCAAAAAGGATCTGGTGGCTTTGTAAGAAAATAGGTTCAGTTCTAGGAAGATGTGGGCTAAGAAAACAAATCTGGGTTCATCTCAGCATAATGTGGGCTCATCAGTGGTACAAGGGAAGACTGTTTTTCTGAGTCTGGTAACAGTTCCTGCTTGCTCTGAGTCATCTCTGGTGGTGAACTACAGTCTCTCTTATTTTTTTTCCTCTTTTGTTTTCTGTTGATAGGAAATGTAGCATAGTTCAGTAACCAGCAAAGCTTTATTTAGACTTGTCAGAAATGCAGAATTGTTTTGCTCTTCTTGGGAAGAAGAGAGAGATGAGGAACCTGAGAATCAGGTTATAGCAACTGAAAAGAGTGTCAGCGGGGGAAAAATTTGTATTGAATGTAATTGGATGTATATGAACTTACAGTGCTGCCCAAATTAAGGACTAGGACTATTAAAATGTATTTTGAAAAGAAATTTTGCAACCTTAAAAATACCGTTCTCCGTGTCTCTCTAGTACATCAATTTGTGAGGGAAGGGTACGGTTTGATCCATTGCCTTTTACCTGCCTGTGAGTAGACCTGAGCATAAAAATCAACAAACCCTCAGTCTTTGGTCTGTTACATATTCTTAAATACATGTGTGCATGCACATTTACGTATGGATAATTTTGCTTCCTTATTAATATAAAAATGCTAGAATACAAGTCTTCCCTCCTTTCTGAACTGCTTCATGGTGGATCTAGTTCTTAACTGAATGTCTTTAAAGGTACTAGGATTAAGCCTATGGGTGTTCTTTAGTATTGCAGAGGTAAAAGCAACCGTATCTGCTCATAGTGCACCCACGCTCAATTAGTGTAAGCAGTCATTGTTTGAGGTTTTCTGCTGTCCTCAACCCCTCTCTTTCCTCAGCAATACATGCTTTTCTCTCCTAGTTAGATGCTGTCCTACTAGTTTTGTTCATGATGGGGGTTTTTTTCATGGAAGTCAAGAACTGAATGTCTGGTGGGAGGAAAGAAAAGACAGAAGGCAAGCCAAAAGTAGTAATTTAGTGAAAAAATGTTCTGCCTGTCTTTATAGAGCATAAGGAAAACCCCAAAAGACACAAATCTTAAACTAAAGAGATTAAGCTGTTAAACTACACAGGCCAAAATATGAATCTGCATTCAGTTTAGGGGCTGGTTTGTGCAGCACAGCATGCTGCGTGTCCTTATTTTTCTTTGGACTTGAGACCCATGAATTTTCAAATCTACTTGTAGTTGACTCAACACAAAGATAGTTGGCTACTGTATGTCTGCAGATTGAGCCAGACTTTCTGTGCTCTCTGTAGCTGGTTTACTGTGAGTAGGCAGGATATTCAGATTCATACAAGGCCAAACAATGTCCGTAGGCTTAGTCCTAAGCCTATTAGCCCCTACAGTGTCCTATTAGCAACGCTCTTTTATTCCCTTTAAAACATGTTTTATATTTTCAGTTGCAGTGCCACGTTATTCTGCTTTTTTCCTGCTCAGTGGGTTGCAGTTCCACGTGAACACGTGAGCATTGAACCTGGGTGAATTAAATGTTTGGGGCACCGGCATCCTTTTAAAAACAGATGCAGGTTTTTCCCCAAAGAAGGAACGCATCTCCTGCTCTCCCTTGCTTTTTCTTGCAGAAGCATGACAATACAAAATCCAAGAAAGGCTTCTGGAGGGTGGGGACCAACAGCTGTCTGCTCAGATGCCTTGTTCTCCTTGCTGGAGGTTGTGAGGCAGGCTTTGTCGGTGGCCTTGGGCTGTCAGGAATCTGACAGGGGAAGTTGGAAAGCAAATGTTTCTGTAACATTCTGGTCCTTTTACTCACATGCAGCTCCTTGTAGGTCATGAGGTGGCAATACAGTCACCAAGTCCAGAATTTGGGGCGAGATGATCCAGGCATTGTTTGTGGCTGTTAAAGAACATGTGCAGTGGAGAAAAGCACCACCTGTTGAGTACACTCACGTTCGTGTTTCTTAGCAACTGAGGCAAATACACAACAGCTCGAATTTTCAGCCTGTAATGCTGAGGTGGAAGCACGTTACAGGTCCCCACTGGCACTACCTGCCTGTGTTGGCTCTCTCAGAGGCACTAAACCATAGGCAGGAACCATGATCCCAGAGCCAGGCCGTGGGATGGCAGAGGAACTGTCAGCATTTTTCCAGGGAGCCTTGGACCTCAAGAGAGGCAGCTGCTGTCCAAAGCAAAGCGAACGGTCGCGGTTTTAAGATGGCAAAGCAAACCTACAGGCAAGGGAGCAGCTAAGGAAGCTCTTGGATCAGGGAGTAGACTGAGTAGTGACACTCCTGGTCTGGATTTCAAAGGCCTTCAGCAGTCACTGCTCCCTGCGAGGCTGCACAGCCTTTGCTCTTGTGCAGCTGAGCAAGCTCAAGCATTCTCAGGATTCAGCTGGAAAAATCTTACCATAAAAGCAGAGATTGCCCAAAAGACAGTAATTTAATGCAAAAATGGTGAGAGTGCTATGCTTTGGACTTTACCTGTGGAAGATGTTAGTGAAGGAGCATGTGCTGCAACGCTACAGGTGCTGGAGTTAAAATAATACTGCTGAGAAGAGTACCTCAGGAGAGGACAGCCTGGTGCAGGGTAGTCATGGTTTAACCTGGCTGGCAGCTAAAACAACCACACGGACATTCATTCACTCACTCCATCTCCCCCAGTGGGATGGGGGAGAGAATCCAAAAGGAAAAAAAAAAAAAAAGTAAAACTCATGGATTGAAAGAAAGACAGTTTAATGGGACAGAAAACGATGATGAGAATAGCAGTAGTAGTAATAACAACATACAAAACCAGTGATGCACAGCACAGTTGTTCACCACCAAAAGCTAATGCTCAGCTAGTTCCCAAGCTATGCCACCTCCTGGCCACCCCCCCAGTTATATACTGAGCATGACATCATATAGCATGGACTATCCCTTTGGCCAGTTTGGGTCAGCTGCCCTGGCTGTGTCCCCTCCCAGCTTCTTGGGCACCCCCAGCCTTCATGTTGACAGAACAGTAGGAGAAGCTGAGAAGTCCTTGACTGCTTGGCAGCAACTAAAACATCAGTGTGTTATCAACAGTAATCCATCCTAAATCCAAAAAATAGCACTGGGAAGAATAATTAACTCTATCTCTGCCCAAACCAGGACAAGAGTAAAACTGAGCTTCAGGCTGGCAGGGTTATGAAGGGCAACTGCTCAGAGCTGTGTGATATCCTGGATGCAGTAGCTTTTCTGTCATGCATTTTCATGGCTGAAAAGACTTTGCTTTCACACCATGGAAAGTGATGCTTAGTGGAGTGGTTCCCTCAGAGAAGAGAGACAAAGAGGGCTTCTTTTTATTTGTGTATTACTTCTTGCTGTCCAAGGTAAGTGTAGACTTATCCCAAAAGGCACAAAAGAGAGATGTTAGGCAGGGTTAAATGTGGTTTTCCTCAATGGAGGTAATAGTGTTAAAAGCAATGTAGAAAAACGTGAGTCACTTGGTTTTGTAATTTTTGTACCTCCTTTGCTTCCTCACCCTTCTGTTTATTTGTTGTATTTATGTTCTATCATATAACAGTTTTAAAAATAATCCCCTGAAGTAAATAACATCAACCTTTTTTTTTTGTCTTTTCCCTTTCCTTACCAATTATTGGCTGTTTTTTCAAACAGAATAGGGGGTTGGAAAATTAAATAAAGACCTCCAAAATAACAAGCTCCAGAAAATTTTATTTAATTTGTGGGTTCATTCTGTTCTCTCCCTCCTCCCCGCTTTTTTTTTTTAAGAAGATCTTTATTAATTTAGTCTAGTAACTTACTGCCTATATTAAATTAATCTAATAAAAGTCAGGGTCCTCTCATAATGTTTCCCAAATGTGAAGCAGCATCTATTACATGAGGCACAATCTTTTTACAGTAAAATGTAAACCCGATATGTAGAATTACAAGGCATCAAACTGTTTGGTGTATGTTATTTAAGTCAAATACTTAAGTACAGTCCTGCTGGAGGAAAGGAATGGGCAACACTAGCATTCAAAAATCAAAAACTCAAACCAAGCTTCATATATCAAAGCGATTTTCATCTGTGAAAGTATGAAAGTACTCTGAAGTTCAGCAATTAAAGCCTGTAACACTAACAATCTATCGACAGTTACATCCATGTTTCTATAAAACTTTTAATCTAGAATCATATAAATATCATATATAATCATGTAAATGCATCATCTGTATAGCGTTCTGAAAGGCTAGACAGGAGCCTTTAACTTGACCAGCTCATAGATGTGTTGTTTCCCCACAGGATTTTGTTCTGCTTACCACTGTAGGCACATGTAGTTTGTGACAGCCCTTTAGAACTGCAAGGGGAAAGACCTCGAGCCACAGCAGCATGAGGGGCCTTGTGCTGTCAGGGCTGCGGGGAGCCGGCCGTGCCTTCCCCTTGGGTGAAGGTCACCCTTCTCTGCAGAGCCCTGGAGTTGCACGAGTCGCGTGAGCTGGGGTGGAGTGTTCGTCATTCAGGGAGTGTGGGTGTTCCTGTTGATGTGTGGATGTGTACATCACAGTGTAATCACATAGTTTATTGCTCTTCTCTCACTGAATTATTTATTATGGACTAAAATGGGGAAGGAGGGGGCTTCTTTTGTATTGGCATAAACATAGGATTATGTTATTGTGTGCTTTCAGTCACTAAATCACCGGTATGTCAATTGGCATAATACACTCTACCTCACAGGGATGTTATGAAGCTTAATTAATTAATGTTTTTAAAGTGCTTTGGGATCCTCTGATGAAAGGCGCTTTAGAAGTGCAGGGGAGGATTATGCTGATTATTTTTCCCATCTATTACTCCAATATGTCACTGATTGAAATTCTGTAGAATAATATGGGCACCCTTATAATGCCGGGCAGTGCCGATGTGGTATTTTGTAAGTTGCCATAAGAACTAGAAAAGGCAGCTCAATAGTATAATACAAAATTAATATAGTCTTTTTTTTTTTAATTGCTCTCATTGCTTTTTTTTTTTTTCTCCTTTCTGCTTGAAAAGTCGTTCCCTTTGCTGGATTAACAATAATAACTACAAATTATGCATTTATGTTGTTACAGTCTGATGATATACTACAGCCAGGGTACAGGTTAGAAACACAGGCTGAGTTATTATGTACCGCAGGGTAGTGATTTCCTGCAAACTGATTTATGGATAAATAATTCTATGTACTTATTACATGGGACAGGCAGGTTTTAATTTCTGTAACAAAGCACAGCTGAACAAAGCAAAATTACATGCTATAGCATAGGGACAAGATGCCTCTGAAGAGGATAAACAGATGCAATCAACGTCACAAGGGCCTACCCATCTTGCAGGGGGGCCCTGTCAGTAGTGGCTGATAGGTAGATAAATGGCTTGATGGTCCCGGAAGCGGGGCTTTTATTGAGTGATTCATTGAGGTCTTTCATTTGGAGCTGTAAAAGGAATCAAAAGTGTTTGGGTGCTAATGCTAATCTGCAGTTTCTCCTGCGTTTCTGTTGTGTTGATAAGAGCTGCTGTTAAGAAGTAAGATGTTTAAACAAAACTATTTGACTGAACTCAGAGCATGGCAGCAAATGTTGGCTGTGTTCCTCACCCAGCTGTGTGTCGGCAGTTGGCCACCCTGTCTGGCTGTGGTCCTGTGTCGCAGGGACGTGCACCCTAGGACACCTAGTACAGCTCGGAACGGCCACAGCCTCATGAGGCACGGCTCTGGGCCAGTACATCTCTGCCGATTCACATGTTTGCAAAAGATTTTGAGGGAGTAACCGCAGTTTAGGAGATTGTATGCAGGGTTGGGCACTGCCCATTCCCTCAGCCTTTCTGAAGCTCATCTCACCGCTGTGGTGTTTGCTGTGTCTGACTGTCCAGGCACGAGTTCTTACCTGAGCTGGCGGTAGCCTGTACTGCCACAGCGTGCGGCAGGCTGGCCTGGCGCTAGTGGGCATGGAGCTGTCATGTAGGAAACCAGCTTCAGACTTCTCTGGTTTCCAGCCTGGCTGTGTGCCTTAGCCCATGAGGAGAGCAGCTGTCTGCTTTAGCACCTCAACCTGTGTGAGTCCCCATGGGTTACATTTGCTTGTGCTGTAGAAAGTGAGAGGCCTTGGTGGTGTGCATCAGAGATTCAGATGATTTGTCTGCTTAGTGTTCATAGGTACTCTTCTTAACAGCATCTGGTAAAAGCATCAGTAATCTCTGTATCCTTCTTGTCCCCTTTAGCCGAATAACAGAAAATTCCTTCTTTTTCCTTCTCTGTACATATTTGGGCAAGTATTACTCGTGATTAATTTTGTAGCTGTCTCCAGAAAAATGTTGGGGTGGGGGTAGTGGTGCTAATGGGAACTTCAAAAATGTCCTTAATTCTTTTTGTGACCAACAAGTGTCATAGTTAGACTAAGAGAGATGTCTATCTAATACACTTTAAACGCCATGTGGCGTTCTTAGAATGAGCGTACTGTATGGCTAGCTTTCTGTTTGCAAAGGCAAATGAGGCTTCTAGCCCATATAGGTAAATAATTTTCAGGCACAGTGTAAGTTCCCTACCAATGAAACAGGCTCGCCAGCTTGGCTGTGCTTTTCTAGGAAAGCAGCTTTTTGCCTTTTGCTGTTATGCTCCTCATTAATGTAGCTCTTCTAAAAGTCTGCTTTAGCCCCAGGCTTGCATCCAGTTAGTCTACATCTGTCCCCACTCCCAAGGCTCCCACCGTGGTACGATAAAAGCTTGGTCAGGTCCATTAAAGACCTGAGCTGTACCGTTCTGAGTGGAACAGTAAAACCCGTGTACATGCAAGTGACTCTACTACCAGGCTGTTCTCATCTTGGGGTAGCTGGTACACTAGAATCACCCGGTCCAGTCCTGGATGAGAAGGAACCTTCTTAGGGGGGAAAGTTTTGGTCCACTCAGATTTTACTGAGGAGTCATTCACAAATGTCTTCTCGTGAACAGAGAGTATGTTTGCTCAACAAGCTGGCATCACCTTCCTAAATGCAGCCCAAGAGCTGCCTTAAGTACAGTGTCGGTGCCATGAAATGAACCACCTGTGAAGTCTGCTGAGGAGCTGGATGGAAACCATGGCTTCTGGCTATCATTTGAACCAGCTTAATGCGCTCTGGAAAGAAAATTTTCACACGTCATATCACACCGGCTGAAAAAACAGCGCACATCAGCAGTGCTGTAACACAGAGTAAAGGACTCGCAGCAGGTGTTAATGTGCAGAGGCACGGAGCATTATGGTAACACCTGTGTTTGTCTAAATCCAGCCAAAACAATTTCCTCTCCAGTTGTAGAGGAGGATTAAAAAAGAGAAAAACCCCTCTACCTAACTTCCAGTAGTAGCAGAGATTTCCTGTAAAGCAATTGGCGTAGTATTTCCCATGGTGTGCTCTGGCTGTGCTGTGGTTTTGCTCTTTAAACTTTCTTAGTTTTGGGACACTGTTGGTAACTTCAGTGACCCCCGACTGTCTTTTTGTCTCTCGCCAGCATTGCCAGGCCCGAGCGGTTGCAGATGGTGTGCTCCGAGTGCTCTCCTTAATTGAATGAAAAATAAAGCCTCTTGTAAAATATTACCAATTTAGATGTGACTTATGGGGCACATATGATGCTTATTTTTTCAATTACATGAAAACTTGGCGTGGTTAAACATAGGAAGCCAAGTGTTCTGTGAAGCTGGTATAGATTTCTGGATTTTTAGGTGATTTTGCTTTAAATTATTATATAGCAGAAGGGGGTGAAGGAAGTCAGCAGCTAAACTGTGTTTTCCCAGCATGTATTTCACTCAGTGGACCCTTTATGCTCATTTCATGACTAATATATGCTGTACTATATGCATTTCTTGTTGTCACCAGAGATAACATTAAGTAAACTATCCCCTTAAGAAAAACAGCTTTTCTTGGCAAGTGGAATATGACTCAAGGAGCCAGCACTGGAGACATACGGTGCTGTGAATGAGTGCTGTGTGTTACTCTACTGGATCTGAGTCCAGGCACTATTTATACTGCAGCATATTCAGCACCAGATTGTTAAATCTTAATACTGAAACAGTGCATCATTTAAATGTTTTTGTTCTGTTTATGTCCCATTTTCAAGCATTGGATATCAAGCATCACTTACTAACTTTTTGTTTCATTTGGACAAGATCTCCCCTTGCCAAAAGCTTTCTAATCTGCTCTTGAAATATTAGCCCATCTGTCCCAGCATGTTACAGTGAAACTTTGTGCCACCAAGGATGAACTAGGTCACTTCCAATTCCTTTCAGTGTGTGGTGACAGAATACCTTGCAAGGGAATACATCGATGGTAAATGCAAAGGAGTTGTACTAAAATTATTTCATCTTTGACCTGTGTAGGAATGGGGGGAAGAAAAAAATCCATAGCAGGTATTTCATGGGCTGACAAGCATTGTGTTGTGTCATTCTCTCTGTGCAAGCTTTCTTCTGTGGCTGTGTTTGGGAGATGAGGATAAATGGCCTTTGCTGGGTATTTCAGTTTGATTTGTTCCAGAGCTGGTGAAGAACTGGGAGTAGAAAGTAAGGAGGAGAGGCTTGAAGGTTCTTGGCATCACAGCATCCTTCCAGATACCCAAAGAGGGTTCTTGGACCTTCTGTTATCAGAGAGGAAGTAGTTTTCTTATCTATTAGTGTATTTTTTGGCAGTGGAGTTTACAGATGGTCTTTTTGAAGCTCAAAAAGTATATAACCAGACCTCAAAAGAAAGAGGAGACAAGGTGACTGGTGTTTGTAGGGCTGCGCTGAGTAAAGTTACATGAGCAGAGCAGTGGGCAATGGGAACGCAGTGGACGAGGGATAAAATCAGTAGTTGCAACAGTGCGGAGCAAGGCTGGGCTGCTTTACTGTCATGTAAGATGGCATTGTGGCTTGCTTTGTTTGGCGTCTTCCTGGAAGTCATTCCTGGGTATTAGTCATTGTTTTTGGTGTGGGTGGGCTCTCTGCAATTGTCTAAACAGAAATAATACCTCTGCACCAAATGGTTTGCCATCCAAGTTTACAGTCTTTGTGACAAGCTCATCCAGAAGAGGTGATGATCCCTATTAAAGCATGAACAGAAGTAGAAATAGGACTTAACAGCATTCTCTCCCGCCCCCAAAATGCTATTTTGGATCTGTGGTCAGCAGCTTGCTGTTGTGTTTTTTTTTTTCCACAAAGAAAAACAACTGTCTGCACAGTGCAACTTGTAGCTGGGAGTGAACTCTTCCTAGTATGTGGGTTTCCAGTGCCATCCATCCACACTGGGAATCGTACCATGCTTAGATTGTAACTGTGTGCTGAAAGCCCACACAGGAATTTTCCCGTTCAAGTCAAAGCCAATGCGTTTATTTACTGAAGGGTTTTAGAGACTGCAAAGTCAGGATAATAGAGTATTTAAAGCTTGTTCTAACTTAGAGAACTAGGCTTTAGTGGGATGATGAAAGATGTGAAGGGAGGAAGCCTCCTGTGCTTCCTTGAAGCAATTTAAGAGCCAGGAACATGTCAGCAACTCTCTGCTGAGAATTTAAAATCTATTCCTACTCTTCCCCATTGTTTGCTTCAGGAGTCAGTATGACACATCTTTTTGAACAAGACCACAGTAAACCTCCAGGCAGGTCTTGAATCTCGTGAACAAGTAAGCTTATCAAAGGGTTTAGTAAGTGGCCGATAAACTATAAAGTATGAATGTTTTGGGTTTTTTTCAGGAATAATCAAGCTTGGGAGGTGGAATCCCCTCCCTCTCAGTTACGTGACTGATGCACCAGATGCGACAGTAGCCGACATGCTACAAGATGTCTATCATGTTGTGACATTGAAAATCCAATTACAAAGGTGGGTGTTTCTGAACATCTGTCCTTCTCTATTCTCTGAGCTGCTCTGTCGAATACAGCGTTACTACAGAGATTAGCACATCCTGTCTTCATTAATTTCTGGTCTTTTGATGAAATGAAAAGAAAAATGAAGAGAAGGGTGGGTCACCTGGCAGATTTTTGGTGCATGTTCCAACTGATCTTATATGTTTTCTGCAGTAGCTATATGGTAGTGGAGAGGGAAGGGGAAGAAACTAAATAAAGTAAAGATACAGGGCCTTTAAAGGCAGACATTTCCACTGCCAAATTTAATGGATTATTGAGGCCTTCTTGTATTAAAAAAATAAACTCCTTGCCTTTTTCTAGGGGCTCATTGTGAGAATCCAGGTGTTCCACTGCCAGTTGCTGAGGTGGGGAAGAGGGGAGCTTGCTAACTTCCCTTTTTTCTCCAGTAGTCTTCCCAGTGAAGAGAAGAGAAGATGAGGAAGGGATGTGTTACTGCAGCTCCATTTGGCATTTGGAAAATATTTCCCTTCTGTGAATGCTAATTGTGATTAGCAAAGCGAAAGCTCCAGATACTTTTACACTGGCTTGCCCTCCCTTCCCTCCCTCTTTCTCCCTCTTTTCCTCTATTGGCCTTCAAAAGAGTCCTCAAATAACTATTGATGTCTGCATAAGATGTTGGGGCAGGTCCCTGGCTGTGCATTGCCTGCTCTAGATCCACTGGTAAGCCCACATTGCACACAGTCTGCTGTAGCTCTGTGGCCAGGACATGTCAGAGGAAAGAGGCAAAAATAACAAACAGCCTGGAATAATTTGCCCACAATTCTTTGAAGCTCGCCTTGAACAGAAGAGGGGTCTACTGGGACGTGTGTCTGTGCCCTTTGGTGGCAGGTACATACCCTCTCCCTGTTTGGAATTGGGAAGCAGTTGGTGCATCACTGACATTAACCTGCTGAGAAGCAAGATTTTTTCCTGTTACATCTCTGATGAGGCTTGGGCTTTCCAGTTGTAGCAGGCTTCTCCTTGCTTTTATATTCTGTTAACCCTTTCTCAGCCAGACTGCATCTCCGCAGTGTAGTTGCAAAGGAGCATCTAGAACCTGTAGCCGCTGTAAAACTCGAGTGCAGTAACTCATCTCCTTGGAAGTATGAGCAACTAAGAGCCCACGTAGCCTATTGTCACGTCTGTATTACTGGAGACTATCAACCCAAGATCAAGGTCTCATTCTTTATCTTCAAAGTGCTTGAATGCCTGGGTGCCGTGTAAATAAGATAGCCCGTGACTTTGAGATAAAGATCATCATTGACTACTTGAACTCCTCAAGCACAACTGAACTTTCAACTCTGAGGGTAAGGCCGGGCTGTATAGGCAGAAGGCAGAACCACCTCAGAGATTGACCAAAGAGCATACACTAAGTCTCTCAGGCATGAATGGCAGTGACAAGCTTCTCCCAACTCTCTGCTGCGCTGCTTAGATCTGTCCACATGTATGCAGACAGACCATAAGCTTGTTAAATGAAAAAAGGCACAAGTCACATGGAGACAAAAGCTTCACTACATATGCAGTTCTTGTAGAATGAAAGTGAGAATGAACTACATGTGACAGATGTTGGGCATATGGCTTAATGTGTTTCTGAAAGGCCCTCAGATACTTCAGCAATGAAGGCGGTAGAAGAACTGATATAAAATAAAATGAACTTTTCAGACTCACTGCCCAAAGCCCGGCCTCCATACCGTGCAGGCCCTTACTGCAGTGGGTGGGCCTATATGTTTATTTTTCTATCCCCACAGTAGTATCTTCTTCTGTCTAGAGAGGGTGGCTTTATCCAGCCATTTCTGGGGCTTGCTTTACGCGGTTTCTTCGCTTTCGCCAGGCCCCAGAGGGGATGGTTATGCACACATATGATATCATAGTAGGATTAGCTGCTCTTCCTGCCATGTACTGTCATTCTTCAGTTGAACTACATGTCTTCTGGGAGTCAGGCTTGGTGGGGAGGGGAAAGAGGGGAGAAAGACCTTGATGGGCAGCTAGGCAGGAAACTCCAAGGTTGTGCTGGCTGCTTAAAGGTCTACAGCACTTGCCTGCAAAGAGTGAGCATCTATGAAGGTGATGATTCGATCCGGTTTTTGCTTTCTGTTTTAACAGTTGTTCCAAGTTGGAAGACTTGCCAGCAGAGCAGTGGAACCATGCCACAGTTCGCAATGCCTTAAAGGAACTGCTCAAAGAGATGAATCAGAGCACATTAGCCAAAGAATGCCCTCTCTCGCAGGTCAGTGTTTTTACCAGGCTCAAGGAAAGCCAGATTTACAAGATCTGAAGCTCATATTTGTTCAGTAAAGTGCTTAGACTTCCATAAATATAAAATCAATTTCTTGCTTTCTTTAGAAAGGAGAAATTCTAGTTAATGTAAAAAAAGAGTATCTTTATACCGTGTTTTCTTAGTGGATTGCCAGGTGGAAATTATGAATGAATTGGTTGATTTTTATCCGTCTGTTCAGAAATGTAAATTCTTCATTTAGATCTTTTCCAAACCTTTTGCAATAGGACTAATGATCCTCAAATGCAAGATTTGAGTTGCTTCTTCCCACTAGCAGAGGCCTGCCTCCCCCACTAACCTGTAGGTAGCTCACATCAGCCTCCAACTCTGATAAAAAGTATGCTGTTTTAGCAGTTGTGCCCCAATTTCTAGGAAATGGCAACAAAAAATATGTATGTAATTATGTTAAAGAAAGAACAAAAACTCAGTCTCATTTTCTGTGACTGCTTTTTAAACTGCAGTGATGTCATGTCTAAGACAATAAGACACAGGTTCCTACAGATACCATGAGTTCTATTTGTACTTCAGATTGTCATAACAAAAGGTTCATAAAATTTTCATTACTTGAGTCCTCCTTGTCTCAGAAAAAACAGAAGAACACTTCAGCACCCAGACCAAGCTAACTGTACTGGGAGTGAAAAATACATTGTCTTCTAAAAACTGTTAGACTCATAGATTAATCTGTCTGTTGTATCTTCAAAACTAAAGTCATCGGTAATCCCTGCTTGCTAAAATCCGTTGCTTTGTGAGCCTGTATCCAACACTTTTTCTCCTGTGGTTGCCTGTCTTGCATTGTACTGTACACTTACCCTGCAATTCATGATCTAAAGCCTCCGTGAACCAAGAAAATCCTTTCTATATATAACCAGCACAGATTTGCCTCGCTGTGTTATGACTGCAACTCCAGGGAAAGCACAGAGGTGAGATACAGAGCAGACTTTAGGTCTTTGCAGTTAGCAGGATTCATGTTCCTCATCATCTTTAGCCATGTTGGTTCTGCAGAACTAACAGGAGTAGAAAAGGCAGTGTAAGGAAAAGCCATGTAATTTGCCTTATTTACTAAAGGAGTAGCAGTGACTCTAGATATGCACAAAGCCTCTCTAGTGCATTGAATGCAAAAGTATTTTTCTTTTCACACAGTTTAAGTGTAATGTCTTTAAATAGAAAATCTGTGGAATCTGATCAGCTCATGATGATTGCAGTGTATGGTTGTCTCTGCCTGGTCCTCTACATCCAATATAACTAAATCATGCATCACGGCACATGCAGAATTCACTTGTTGTCTGGGCCTTTTCTCCCAGTTCAGTTCCAAAGCCTACCATGCTGCGCTTGGTTTAGCTCTTCTCTAGCCTCAGTCTGAAATGTATTTACAAAATTGCTGATGACAGGACTGTGGCAGCAAAAATCCTTGCCCCAGTCTTTATTTAGTGCACAAAACTGAAAGGAGATCCTCCTGTAGAAAATTGAGCTTGCTTACTTTAAAGCGTAGGTGCAAGTGACCTTGAGTAGTGACTAACCCTTAACCTGGGACTGCAAGAATGCAGCTTGTAGTATTATTGTGGTCATTGCTATAGAAAGTTTCAGTCTCTTTTGTTTTGGCTCACAAAACGCAAAAGATACAATGGAAGGTTGTGTAGGAGCTGTCTGTTACCATCATCTGAATATGCCACTAATACAATTCCTTCTCCCAAATCAGTTTTAAAAAAAATATCGTGCCAAATGTGAAATGTCATTACAACCCCCTTGTGGTTAATATATTATTGACAGCAGCAAATTGCAGAGTGGTCTCTTAGGACTGAAACTGCAGAGTAAATGCTGCTGTTTATTAATGTGTTCACAGTGCCTCAAGTACAGAAGTGGAGAGGGGCAGCACGGGGAGCTCTCCCTCCCACCAGTGACTCTGTCTCTGGTTCTCAGTGCCCGAGCTCGCCGTGCAGCCCAGATGGGGATTCTGATTGCCACTAATGGGAAATGTAATCATTCACTTTGATTTAAAATTGTTCTGTGTTTTTTTCTGCTAGGTGTATTATGTGGCTGCAGATTAGCTACCCATAGCATACGGCTCCTTTTCAAACAAATAAATCCCAGTTAACCAAGCAGGGGGGAAGGATGGTAGGTGGGGGGAGTGTGTGTAGCAGAAAGAAATCCAATTATTTCAGCATTTCCATCTTTGCATAGAGACCTCTGTCTTTGCTGTGTATTGTTCAGCTCATTTCATCACTGACCACGAGTTTTGTCTCTTTGGCGGAACAAGGTTTCTTGGGATGTGAGCATGTCCCATGGTTTTTTTCCTTGAACTTACTGCACCTGATTTTCTTTGTGGGGATATTTCTTAGCTTCTGATCTAAGTAGTTTTCATTCCACGTGGCTGTCATGGCTCCACACATACCAAACATTACCTGCTACTTCATATAACCTATTCCTTCTTTAAGGATTTACCCAGGAATAATAGGAATTATTTAGAAATTTGCAATTTGTTTTGCCACTCTTCCCTGGATGGAAACTTTCTTTCTGCAGACATATCAAGGTTGCCAGCAGAAACACCCCTAGGATTCCTTTTAATAGTGAGGATATGTAGCCTGAAAGTTGTTACGGTTCTTTTTCCTGCTCGACCGTCAAGCAGTTGAGGAGAATCTGCCCTGGGATATTTCACCAATGGTCGATACACTGTTTGATTTTACTATTAGGTTTAAGCTTTGCTTTCTCAAATAGAGATTAATTGGTTAAATATATTTTGTGATATTTAAGAGCCCTAGAATTTCAGTAATGTTGATTTATTGTAGAACAAGAAGATTTGGGAGAAAAAAAGGGGGGGAAGGGAACCAAATTGTTCTGTAGACAGAGCTAAACAATTTCCTCACCCTTCCTTAGTGACTGGAAATTTAACAAAAGTGGCTCTAAAAAAAAGCAAGTTATCTCAGCTCAGCTTTGCTCAAAATCGTTCCTTAGCAGAGGCTATCTCCAGCTTTCAGAATACCTGTGAAAATGACCTGGAGCAGGGGAGGATTTGCTGCTGACTGCCACAATGCTAGGGTTATGTCTCAAAATATTGATTTTAATTAGAAAATTGAATCTCGGTTTTAGAAATCAAAGCTGCTACTTAAAAAGACTCTAACTTCATAACCTTCAGACTCTACTGCAGTGCACCATAGCAGCTTCCAAGTGGAGAGAAGTTAAAGCAAAGAGGCCGAAGAGCCTCTTTACTGAGATGGCAGTGACCTGTTGAAGACTGAAGCTGATCTGCACTGCCCAGTTATCCCAAGTCTCAGTTTTGCTTACTTTTTTTTAAGTCCCCAAAACGGAAAAATTCAGGAACAGCTGGAGTTCTGTGATACTGCAGTAAATTGGGGAGAGGGCTGGATGAATCTGGAAGAGGGAGGAGGTGTTTGTGCTTCTAAAGCATTGTTAAAATTGAGTAAGCCAGTGTGTAAGCGTGGAGGGTCTCAAGGATGGCTAAGATCCCATTTTGCACAAGAACCTGCAGGGGCTGGTGGGCCAGAGCTTGAGGCTGTGGTCAGCAGTTTGTTGGAGCTGTGAGATCATCCTCTGTCTTTCATCCGTGCAGAAAGGTCACGCAGTGTACCAGGGCTTTTTCTGAGCTTCAGTGTAAGTGAGGAAGAAGGGCATAAGGAATTGAGATTTCTGGAGATGATGCATTGGCTCCCGTGTGTCAGCGGTGGTCGATTGCATTCCTTGCTTGGAACCATTTGACCGTGGTAGAGTTGGGGGGCTAGTAGGGCAAGAAAGCAAAATGTTGTTAAAAAGATGCCTCCTCTATAGAATGGATGAAAGGAACAGGGAGCAAAAGAATGGAAGAACTACCAGTAACCAGGCTCCTTCCCACCCTATGGGCAGAGACATCCCAGATATAAACTATAAACAGATATAAATAATTTTTATGGGTATCAGGTGCTGCAAAACAACTCTGCTCCTCTCAGCTTCAGCTGGCTTTTACCGAGAGTCGCTTAGAGCGAATTCGCAAGTAGAAGAGAGGGCTGGTGGTTAAGCAAGTCCTATTTCACTTGTGTTGAGGTTTTTTGTGGGATTCGGCTGTTCTGCATTGTGGTGTGTGTAGTTCCTGTCGCTCCAAATGGCACTATTAATTCCTCTTTTGCGTGATTTTTCACACAAGGGCTAATCACACGTTTCTATAAATTACACTAATTTAACTTATTTGCCTAACTGTTGTTCTGCAGCGAGTAGCACGGATGTTCTCCGCTTCTTGGCTGTGTGGTCTCGCTGCATTTGGAAGCAGAACAGAGACATCTGAAAAGCATTATTTGGATTAGGCATGCTGGAGCATCTAATCTTACCTTTAGGATCTGGTTCCTAAATGGTGCCTGTTCTCACTCGGGTGCGGTGAGCATGTGTTCCCCAGCGTGGCACTGCCTGTTGTTATGCAACTGAAGTTCACATAGTGTAACGTCACAAGAACAAGGAGAACTGCCCCCTGTGTGTGAGCTGCAGGTCTCAGTCTAGGTTTGTAGGGCATTTTTTTTTCATCTTTATGCAAAATATAATAATTATATTCTAATTTTAATTATGGCTGGGGATATAGAATGGAGAATAAAACCAATTTTGTGTACTCATCAGGCACTTCTTTAAGTTTTAAAGTTGCAAACAGATGGTCATCATGCACTCACATGTCATTCACTGGCCCTGGAAAAGATATATAATTGTGCAAGGTATTTTAAAACGGATTTTGTCTTTCTTTCTGTACTTCCAGAGTATGATTTCATCCATTGTAAATAGCACATACTATGCCAATGTGTCAGCAACCAAGTGCCAGGAGTTTGGGAGATGGTACAAAAAGTACAAGAAGATCAAAGGTAAATGGATTTTTTTTTTTTTTGCGCCTTTCCAAGTTCTTGAACTTTTGCTGACAGTTTGAGATTATTTGCTTTAAGTAAAAGCGATAATAAACTATAATAGTATTAGTGAATTTGTCTACAAAGAGGGCACAGTCACAGCACATTTGAAATTAAATTTGATACTTTACGAACAAGGCTGGCGTGAAAACACAGGCCATTTAAAACATGCTTAAAATATCCCATTTAGCTGTGCTGAAAGATCAGCTGTGTTTTGAATTAAGCTAAAATGTTTTGGAAAAAAAAAGAGTTCTAGTAGCTCTGGATTTAAAAGTTAAATTGCTGTGTAAATTACCTTAGTGGCCTTTTATTCATGAAAGCTTGAAAACTGCCTTAAGTTACACATGCCCTTGCCCTCTGTTGTCAGAACCATATACCCTGTGGAATTGGTACCACTGGTGCATTTAATACATGATTGTTAGAAGGGTTTGCTAAACACCGAGGTGCTGCACCCACTGAAGTTCAGGTGAAAATAGCCCATTGTTTGTATTTTTCCTGCAGCAGAATTGTGTTACTTGGGTAGCAGTGAATCCCTGAAGCAGTAAAAATATTCTACGTAAGTTCATCCCGCTCTCACCACTGAGATGTCTGATCACCTTCTAATAGTACATGAGGTGATGTGACAAGCATCCGTCATACGTAGTTTGTTCTTTTCTTCATCCCTTCCTTGGGGAAGGGGCTTATGTGGGTAGTGGACCCTTTGTTTTGGTAGGTCTTTTTTGTTTTAAAACACACATGTGCTTCGCGCAGGAGTTTGGGGATAGTCAAAAGCATTTTCACAATGCTGACTGGCTCCTCTCTCCCCAGATGTCCATCAGCCTTGGAGATTAGCTTTACCATGTGATGGGTTTTTTCATAGTTTTTCTTTCTGTTGCATTACTGAAGGGGAGATTCCTTGTCTGAAAGAAGAGATAAGCTATTTTTGTTGTTCCTGTCCGTGATCCATTCTGTGGCCAGGAAAATCATAACAGGATTCGCAAGCAGTATGCAGAACTAGGACGATGTCCTGTCCTTCTTGAGAAGCCATTGTATTTTTAGTCTTGTGAAGATTAGCATCTTTCAAAAAGATTCTGACATCCTTTTTTCCCTTAAAAGGCTGGCATACATGAGCTGTGAAAGGTTGCTTGTTTGGTTTCCGTAGGATAGACTAGAAATCTGCATAATAATACCATAAAGAGGCTGTTACTTGAATTAGGAATACATAAACCAAAATTGCATATAATATCAGAACAAGTTTCTGAGGCATTTGTTTTTTCTCTAACACGTCTGGCTTGTGCAGAGGATACCTGTAAGATGCTCAGGCCTGTGCAGTGATTAGATTCTCATGGGGAAGCTAGGGGGGTGGGCAGGGAGGGGGGGAAGAAGCATGTTTCCTGGTAAAATTATTTGTGTCTAGAAGGAAGATTGTTCAGGCAGAAGTGGGGTAACAATGCAGATGAGGAAGTGGAAGTGTTGCTTTTCACCAATTAAAATGATTTAGGCTTGAAGTGAAAATGTTGATTGGACATTTTAGTACATGGTTACCCTTACGCCAAACCGGATAGTTTCTTCTCTGTCTAAATTGCCATTGTGTGACTCAGAAGTGTTTGTTTTCTTTAAATGGTGTCTCTTAATAAAAGAATTTTATTTGAAGAGCTCTAACATATCCTCTTGGTTAAAAAACAATGAAAGGAATCAAACAGCTTCAAGGTCGTCACCGTTCGCTTTTACTTGCTGTTCTAGGAGAACAGAGACAGACTTTTTTTTTGCTTCTTTTTTTTTGCTTTTTTTCCAAACTGGGCAAGGGTGCCAGTTGCAGAGGCACTAGAAGTCCTTAACTGTAGTGTTCTTAACTGTAGAGATGCCACTATGGCTTCTGAGTGTTTCTAGCACGTTGATGTCTTCCACTTTCTTCCATGCTTAGAGCATTGAATTCTTTAAGCTCTTACTTTTTTTACTTAGTAAGTGCACAGTTAAATTGTTAAGTGCAGTAAAAGCAGGATGAGACCTCAATCAAGAGGTCAAGGATCCAAACCTGAAGAGTTTGCCAGATAACTCTCTATCAGTGCTATTCAAAGAGACAGAGCCAGTCATTGCTGTTTGGAAGTGTGTGTGCTAGTAGGAGGAGAAAAAGGAAGGTTAAGGTATGTGTGAAGTAAACACAAGCTGCTATAAAGCAGTTCAAGTAGTGTTGATTCATCAACCATACGAGTGGGAGAGAAAACAAAGAGTCTATGGCAGGTACAGTGGTGCATGGAGAATAAACAGCCGTGCAATTTCAGGGCAGTAATCTAAACCTCCTGAAAACAGGAAGACTTCTGCACTTCTTTGGGTGGCTTCAATCTCTCAGCATCTCTGTTTTCAGGATGTTTTGTTTCTTTTCTGTAGCCAGATATTCCTACAGGACAGCTCAGTTAGTATGCGAAGTCAGTGACCTGAGTTACGTGCTTCAGTCATCACATAGTCCTTTAATAATAATTTTTAAAGAGTACGTAGACTTTCTGTGATGGTGGATGGATGATGCAATTCATTTTTCAGGTGTAGACTGGATAGAATGAGCGAAATTATGATTTAGGGTCCTTGGGACCAGCGCCCATATCCGTGGGTAGCTCTAGAGCTGGTCAGTAGAGAGTAAAAGCAAAAACCAATTCACGTGAGCTGCATTAAATGCAAAATAGGAAGGGGCTTCAAAACAACTTTATTGACATTGCAAAGTAAATGCAGCCTACAGTGTTAAATGTGTTTCCTATTATCTGCTAATGTCTGTTTTAATAAAACAGTGGGAACTAAATGGTTGCTTCTTAATCAAAACCATGATTTCCTAAACATAAGCTATGTGATTCTGTTACAAATTGCCACATATAGATCTCCTAGGTCAAACTTTTTTCCTCTCCCATAGAAATAAATAAACAGTAAAATAATTATGTACTCTGGAAGATCAAAGTAATTACAACTGAAGCCAGGCAAAAATAAAAAGTTCTCTGGAAAGAAAAGAAAAAGAAAAGCATCAGGTTGCCGAGGACGTAGTTAATGTTTAAATAAATATAAGAAAGTGAACAATCAATAATCTGATATCATTAGCAACAGATGTAAAAGCTGTACACAAATGGAATTGTATCAAATCTCAAGTAAACATTCTCAGTGTGCATTCTGTTGAACTCACTGAAAAGACAGCTAAACTATTTATGCTTGTAATTTATAAAAAGTTTTCAGTTAGCTCAGCTCAGCATGGTAATTCTGTCTTGTGACAAGATGATGCTAGGATAAAATTCTGCTTGAATTTTCTCTCCCACCCCAGCCCAACCCCTTAAGGTTTTAAGACATTCACAGTTTACTCAGTGGCATGAGAGTTAGTACACAGACAGATTTGGGAATTGGCTGCTGTGAGGATGGAGGCTTTTTGTCTCCCCCTTGTTCAGCCTACTTCTTGGAATACGTGTGAGGAGACCAGTGAATTTGTCAGAGTGTGCCCTCTCTTTCCAGTCTCCTTGAGACACACGGATGTATTTGAAGGAGAGCTTGTGTTAACACAGTTCTCATTGAAAATACACAGTAGTTGGGAGGCAAAATGCTTGCAGTTCTGTGAGCTATCTCTTCCCCTCATGGATGTGTCTAATTATTCGGGGTGGTAATTAAGCTATCTAGTTTGTATTGTAATTTGGTATGCACCATGAATGAATTTAATATTGCTGTGTGAAGCCATTTTTTCAACTAATTACTTTTAATTTCTTCTTTTTGAGGGATGCAAGGTGTTTTAGTACAGTCGTGTGTACTTAATGGGGTTTAAGGGTGCTTAAACAAACTTGAATTGATGAATCAGAGTTCCCCCTTCTTAATAAACATTCTGTATTAATTGATGACAAGTATACAGCAGTGGCTTAGTGCAGTAGTTCTCAAACTGTCCTCTTCCTGCCCAGTCCCTCTCAATCCGAGTACCACTCGTCTGGTTCCCCTAGATGCTGAACTTGCTGAAGCTGGGAGAAGGTATTCAACTCTGTTGAAATTCAGGACTTGAATAATTATTTAAAAGGCTTGCATTGATTCTTAATTTGATTTAAAAATAGATACAGAAATAAAAATAAGACTTTTAAAGTAACTATATACATATATAACTCTATCTATAAACTGTGTATATATGGAGAGAAATATTTCAGAACTTTGCCATGCAACTCAGATTGCTGTCAAGGGATACTCATTGCCCAGTGTTTTGGGTTCAGAGCATTTCAAATATTTTTTAGCTCTATTTCTCAATAGATATTTCACTTGAAAGTGTCATGCTTTCTATTTTTATCTGGAGGGCTATCACTGTATCAAAATTC
Organism: Porphyrio hochstetteri; assembly: GCA_020800305.1. Lineage (NCBI taxonomy): Eukaryota > Metazoa > Chordata > Aves > Gruiformes > Rallidae > Porphyrio > Porphyrio hochstetteri. Next base: position 13,557,879 of record CM036910.1, on the reverse strand, counting down.
TTTCACAACTGACACTCTTAACTGGTGTGAATTTTTTCTTTTGCCTGATGACACAAATTAGCTTGGTGGGAGGAATTTAGGAAGGCAGAGGGGAGAAATAAATACATTTTGAACTTAAAAAAAAAAAAAAAGGACAGACATATTTTCTTTGTGTATTAAGAACATTTCATCTTTGCTCCTGCCATCAATGGCTGTCAAAATACAGTTTATGTGGATGTGAGTTTTGAGACTGTGGCTGTCTCAAAGTCTTTATGGAATGATGAGGCTCTTCAGTTTAAAGGAGGAGGGCTCAGTTATTTCTATTTCAACACATCCGGAGCATAAGAAACAGCTTTCATAGTTTCCTTAAATTGAGAATTTGCTTTGGCTGCACTTTGATTTTTCCAATATTACTGATTTGTTGTTTGTGTGCTGTTTTATTCCTCAAAGTATGTTTGCTTGCTTCCCATAACGGATAGACAGAGCAATCTGTTTTTCATACAATGTATTCTAGAGGCTGCTGTAGGTTGAAATAGGTTAGAAACAGGATTCAGAAGGGTCCCCAGCTTTCTCATTTCCAGGGTGAAGGAACCCTGGACTGTGGTGTGGCGATAATGCCAACGTGAGTCTGGGAAAAATTGTCATTATGTGCTTTGAGGAATAGTTTTTAATTGTTCCTCTGAAGCAGATGTTGTGGAAGCCTCATGAAAAGGCACACCAGATCTTCCCCATGCAGTATTTTTGACTTTTAAAAAAATCCTTATTTATTGCTGTAGGCATGTGGTATATATATATCTCTATGTAAATAGAGGGGTTTATATATATATGTATGTGTATATGTATGCATTTATATATCTCGACCTTTTGCTTTTCTAACTAACAGATTGAGGCAGAAATGTTAAGTTTTTTAAAAAGACATATTTTCATGTCTTGTTTGGATATTAGTCGTGGCTCTGGCACTAAACCAGTTTAGGGTCATTCAGGTCATCTGCGTGGCTCTTGACATTGTGTAATTTTTCCTTGGCTTACTGTTACACTCCTAACTATATATTTATTCACTAAAAATAGGGCTTTCCTCACTTTCTTATGGAAAAAGGAAAGAAAATAAAACCACTTGCAGGCAAGCTTTTCAGCATCTAGATGACATGCATGACCTGACTCAAGAGACATCCTCTTAGCCTGTGGTCTGCTGTGCTGTTTTATGAGGAAAGTAGTTCACCGGTCTGCATTGGTCACGGGGAAGAAGTGGCATCTCTCTTATATTTAAAGTTTAAAGTTGTCAAGATTCAGCAAGAGTTATAGACCCCTTGGCTGCTGTTTTCCACACCCACATTAGCATTTTGTATTTCAGCGTTGTCCCTCATGTTAAGTGCCATTTGGGGGATTTGTGTGTGTGTATTGTTAAGAAACAATTTACCCACTGCAGTGTTTCCAGGAGCTTTATGAGTTGTGGCCCTCTTGGCTATTCCTCTCTCTGAAGAGAATTAAAACACACTCTCTGGGTTTTGGGGGTTTTGGGGTTTTTTTTGTCTTAACTTAAGCTTAACTTTTATCTACAGTAAATACATATAATATGAAATCCAGCTTTCAGCAGCTCTGTCTGTCTAGCGCAGGAGCAGCAGCAGAAGGGTCTGTGCGGTTAGCTGAACGCCATCCCTTGCGCCTGTGTGTGGCTGCAGCTGCACCCGTGGCTGCTTTAGGGAACTTTGTCAGTACAGCAAAGGTTGGAAACCTTTCAGTAGAGAAGCTGCCTCTGCCTAGCCACCGTCCTGCGTCCTGTCCCTGTGCAGGGACATTAGAGCTTTAATTAACAGATGCTGACCAAATCTGTCCAAATAACATCTCCCAACTTGATGGGTTTAAAATGTCTCCAGTTCCAAGCAGTGCTTTTTCTCAGTGAGGACCAGTTGTACCATGAGGCTGGGATTTCTGTCCAGCCACTTTCAAATTCTTTGTAAAGAACAGTCTTACTCATTTTTTTGAGAAGCAAACACTTTTAATTGGCAGACTCTCAAAATGAATCTTCCTTCAGATTTAAAAAGTAAGTATGTGCTGCCAAACAATGTGCTAGCTCGAAAAGAAAGGAATTTTTAGAAGGTAAGCATTAGTGAAGATAAGAGAGGAAGACCTGAAGCTTAGGTCCAGGCATAAGCTTTCCTGCTGTGAAAGCTTCAGGGTGGCTGGCTGTGCTCGGGTGGGTTTCATGCAATACAGAGCTCAGAGAGCAGAACTGAATTCTGTTTGCTCAGGGTACCTGAAGAGTTTATAAGCCTGCCATTGTTTGTGTTCTGTCTCATTCCTGTAGCCATCTCTGATGCTGTGAGTCAGAAGGAGATGCGTATGTATGGGCAATTATCTGGATATTCTAGGAGGTTGGTACCTCCCTCTTGAGGTGCCCATGGGGGGTTAGCACTTTAATAGCAGGACAGACTGCTGTCACAGTAGTTTGGCAGGAAAGGAGATAATTTTGTATCACGTGAGATCATCAGCCCATCTACACCAGTACTCTCTGCTGCTTCTCCTTTTTCATTTCGCCTTAGACCATGTGGTCACTAAAGCACCTTCAGTGTCTTGTTTTTCTCTGCCAGATGGATCTGGCATGTCCTGTCTACAAACAATGTTGACATGATTATGAAGAACTGAGTTCATACTTCTGTGTGTTCTCTTGAACCTGTACAGTAACCCAAAAGTAATCTAAAAATAAGATCATGGGTTAAATTCTTCTCTTCTGACAGGCATCTTTGGAAGCAGTGCAGCCCAGGGCAGTCCACTGGGAGAATACAGCTTACTATGTTTAAGCAGAACTGACAGAAAACATGTTAACATCTCTGCATCCCAAGGGGTGCCTTGGATCTCGTCTTTAGGGCAAGGGAAGTTGCAGGTCAGCTGCACGGAGAGAGTCGGTAACATTAGCACACTCTGTCCAGCTCACCTGCAGCCGATACTGATCCAATGCCCACTGTTAGCAATGGTTCTTCTCAATAGAAAAATAGTGATTTGTGCTGTGGTGGGAGCTGAACGATTTGCAACACAACGAAGCAGACAATGGCCTTTCCTGTCTGTTTTCCATTAGGCTTGGACAAAGGCCTTTGCTACCCACAGCCAGCGGCCAAACAATTTCTGCATGTGCTCTACGGCTAGTTTGAGGTTATTTGCTATCCAGCAGGAGTAGAGGAAGGGAAAGGTTTTAAAAGTTACAACTTCTTGTCAAATCTCCCTCTCCAGTCAACTTGCTGCTTCTCCAGTCCTGACTGCAGGAGCAAATGGCCCGGGCAGAGATCAGACAGTGAATAAAGTCAGTGAATGACTTTAGGTAAATACGAAGATTAGATGTTGAATGAAAAGGAGACTCCTCAGACCAGCCCTTTGCACTGAAGTGGTTAAGTGGTCTGTGATTAAAAGAAATAAGTAATTATCCTAATTGTAGATTAAAAGATACAGAATTACCACTTTAAAAGCACCTCCTGTGCTCTGGAGTGGTTCTGTTATTTACAGAGTGGTAGTTCATAATTATGTAGCATAGGCAAGAGGGCACGCTCCTCTGTATAGTGCAGCAGGCCTGTCTCACCCAGGCAGAGGGTGGGTACCATGCCAGAGAGTGCTTTGTCCCCCAAGCACAGCTCCAAAGTTCAAGTCTTGCTCCAGTGAGTAGGATGGTGGGAAGCCAGGAGAAATTGTGGGAACCTTTCTGTCTCAGGCTGAGTGGGGGACACACGGCAGTTCACAGATCTCTTCCTGCTTGGCCATGACCACTGCTGGTAATGGCTTTTATGATCACCAGGTTTTAAATAATAAATAAAACAAAGAAGCAAATTCTGAAGCAGAAGCACTGGAGAGAAGCCCTGGGTGGTGACATCCTGTCACAATTGAAGCATGGCAATTCTGCTGGCTAGTAACTTATTACAAAACATTTCTTTACCAGCCTTTTCCTACTCTGGGGCAAAGTGCCTGTATGCCTGTAGGACTGAACAGTTCAGGACTTGCTGGGTCATGGGTGCTGGCGGGTCCTCTGTCCCCCCACTGTGGTGCAGTGCTGGGAGACGTGTTACCCTCTTGCTCTCCCTGCCGCATCCGTTATTGTGCGTAGGAATTTGGTTTCCAGTGCTGTCAGTCAATTCAGTGCCACTCATAAGCCCCAAATGCCCCACAGGCTCTCAGAATGTTCCTATTAACAACTCAGTGAAAATAAAGGGTGAGGGGAAGGGAAGGTGGAGAAATAAATCTTATTTTAAATCTTTTGAGCTGGTTTTATTTCAAATGGAAAGTTGCATGCGGACCACCCCAAGCTATTGTGCTGTGGACTGCGTCAGCTGCTTGACTGTGCAAGGAAGATCTGGGTAGAGGTTAAGAGCATCACACAGGGGAAGGGTGCACTGGATTGCTTTTGTGCTGTATCCAGGAAGTTTCTAACTCAGTATGGAGTTGAAATGCATTGACACACGTGGTAATCATTATAAGAAGAGAAAGAAACATTGAAATATGGCAATTTGCTGCTCTCATTCTGGGGATTATGTTGGTTTCTGCCTGTTCTGTAGAGGTAGTGACACGTTGTAGAGGGGGGTAGGAAAGCAAAGGGCAGACGCTGTCCTGGAGCACTGTTGAGAGCTGCTTGCTGAGCTTGGCACAGTACCTGTGAGCCAGACACCTTGAATCTGCTTGCATAGTGCTTCAGAAGGGTGGGTGGCTCTGAAACATAGCAGCAGGGTTCTACTTGGTTTAAAAGTGCTCTTCAAGGAAAGAGCTGCAGAGCTGTATACCAGGCAGTGTGATGCAGGGAGAAGAGGGGGAATCCTGCCATGTCTTTTGCTGTGGTCACACCACAGGTGGAGGTGGGTACCAGCCTCCTGGACCAGCTCTTGTTTAACTGCTAGCACAGGCATCAATGGCAGAGGAGGGCTGCCAGTAGTACTTGAATGTAGCCACACGTCCATGGAGCTCTTCCCTTCCTTCCCAGTTTCAGGTCCTGCTGCTCTGTCTTCACTGCTTTGTATTCCAATATATTCAAGTATCAGCCAGTTCATGCAGGACTGTAAGAGCTGCAATCACATCCCCAGTTTGAGTGGAGCAACAGCAAACAAGGGGAGGATAAGGGAATTCTGTAATGGGATAGGAACATGGAAAATTGAGGGTGCAAATGGAAGAGCCCTGTCTCGAGAAGATCTGTGGCTGAACGTCAGTGTCACTACAGCTTTGTGGCTCCTGTGTGCCTTTTTTCTTCAAGCATTGCCAGCAAGCTGGCCTGTCTCCCAGGGCAGTGCCAGTCTCCATCTTGGGGCTGTCGCAGGCTCGCTCCTGTCCAGCCCTGCAGAGCCTAACCAGCCCGTAGTTACCAAAGAAGAACAGGAATCTGATATGGGCAATGTGTTAGAGAAGGAAAGAGTCTTGAGGAGTTGAGTAATGCACATTTTTTCCATCCAGCGTAACTGTTAATGGTAACCTTTTATTATTGAAGTGGTTGAAGTGACTAGAATCTGGTTTGTTTATTGGGAGTATATGCACGGCTGTATAGTCTAAAGTGATGAAGAAAGGAAACTGATAATAAGGGAAAAATATACCTAGGGAAGCAGGTCAGGTGATGTCTCTGTGTAATTGTAATTCCAAGTAGCACTACAGAGATTAACAGCCTGGCAGCCTTTTCATCTTAAACTTTATTTTTATAGGGGTTTATAACTTGGCACAAAAGTCAGGAGTGGGTGGAAACTTGGCAAATGTGGTTCAGCCCAGAAAGTGAATGTTATTTATATTTATTTCTCACCAAGTTTTCAAAAACACTTGGTTACTGTTTCTGTGTTCTAACAAGTAGTAATTTGTTGGTTTCAGTGACTTATTCTCTGTGTGTTTCTTGAACTACAAAATAGTTCAGTACTTACTTCAGCTCTTCTGAAAATTCTAGTGGAAGGACTCTAGATTTCCAGGGGTGTAAATGAAGACCAAAAGTACTTCTTAAGTGTGTTTTCTTTCAGCGGGATGCTCCAAGTATTTCATGTACACTGAGCAACATCTTTATTGTATTTACATCAGATCAATTCCTGATTGCAGAGTAGCTACTGCACCTTTGGAACAATTGCACTTGCTTGTGCTGGCGGCGTGTCTTTAATGGCATGACTCAGGTGCTGTCTCACTGCAGAGAGGCTGGGGATGCAATAGCTGGCACAGCTGCGTGGGCTCTGGATCATCCGTGTCACACGTGGTCTGGGGCCACTTCCCGCTCCCCTGCCCACACATGACATCTCTGTATCAGTGCCGGGTCCGTCCCTGGTATTAACACTGCTCCTGTGTCATACTTCACATCGATTGCAAGTCTGCTTCTAAAGCCTGAGGCTATGGGTGTGGAGCCTTCTGTACCTGTTGTTCAGGGGGGGCTATGACATCACGAGGAGCAGGGATTTTCAAGCTTTTCAGCAAACTGAAATACTGTGTTATGTCTCTGGCAGGATTGGAGTAACTGCCAAAGCAGTCAGTTGCTCACTGTAGTGTTTGTGTATTGCATGTATTGCGTTGCATTTCATAGTTGAAATATACTGCTTAAATAAATGTTTATTTAGAAGATGAGTTGGGTTGAAACATTGGCTTTTCTGGGAGAACAGAGTAAATAACTTCCTTAGACATGCTTAATCTTCAGCAAGTTTTTTAAAGCAATTATTTTATAGAAGGTTAAAGATGTTGTGGGTTTTTTCCTTTAAATGAGTGGGAAGAGTGAATTAAAATTTCTTACAAGAAAATCCTGGGTACCAATTCACCTAGTTGCAAAATTAAGTACTTGTGATGTTCCAGGATGGCAGCTCCAAAGATAGTAACCGTGTGTGTTGAGGGCATCTTTCTCCCCAGTGCGAATTCAGCCCTCTCTGCCTAAGATTGACTGTGGAAGGTGAAAAGAGCTGTCTTTCTATATAGAAGGAGACAGAGAAAGTCAGCAGTAAACTGTCATCCTGAATATTAGCTGTGTAAAGCTTCGAGGTTTTATATAGATTAAGTTTTTAAAAAGAGTGTAACACCTTGTACAGTTGTTAATCATTACCCAAGTTATAATGGTATTATGGCATTTATGAAATAAATCTTATCTTGTTACTTGCTGAGAGAGCAATACAGAGATGAGACAGTAGTTTTCTAGTTGGATGGTGTGTGTCCCTGAACCCTTTTGTATCAGATTGATACATACAACTAACTGCCTGTCCAATTGCATCTAGTGAGGCTTAAGGAATTGCTAATCTACTGTGTAATGACTTCTGGTTGTTCAAAATTACTCAAGTAATACCTATGTTTACATGCTTTTTAAGCTTAATTTCCTATTTCAACTACTACCTTTAGAGGAAATTTAGTCTGGGAATATGTGCGTTTAGCTTTACAATTAGAGGAAAAGATATTTGAAGAGACAGTATGTATACCTATATAACATTACATTTGTGTGCAGCGTTTCATCTTGTGTAGCATGGTGTCACTTAAGGATCACAGGTCTTTGTTACACTAAACAAAGGTTTCTTTGAAGGGAGTGAAGCCACTTCCTTAAAGTGGGTGTTCACGCAGAGATGCTTTAGGGTTTCAGGGCAGACTCACAGAGAGGACACTTTGGGTGCAGGAACATTGCTTCAACCTTTTCTTGTGTGCCAATTGGTTGGGTTTGTAGCGTGCTTTCATACAAGCATCACAGTGCTGCTGTAGTGCACCTGGGTGAATTGATTTTACCAGATGACTTTATCCACATGCAAGGCAAGGCAGAGCGTGTGTCGGGAGTCTGTAATGAGAAGCTGTGCCATGAGCTGCACAGGGCTGTCTGGTCTCCGTGGCGTTTCCGTGCGTGGATAGTCACTTGGGTTTCTTTCCTTCACCTTGCTGCCAGTGATTGTGAAACATTCACCCCTTTTAAAAGTTACTGAGTTTGTTGTGACAGATTCAAAAGTTGGTGACTGTGTAAGTGGAAAAGTCCCAGCTCGTTTATTTAGGAAATGTGGCAGGAGAGGATACCTGCTACCAGTTTGATAAGGTGCTTCCTGAGCAGTGAGTGACACCTGAGGAGTCCAAAGGAATGTTAATGATTGTTGTTGCTTTTACTTTGTTCTGCTTTTGCTTATGTTTCTGTGAAGCTCTTATGCAAGTGTAGATATGTAAACTAAAGCAGGTGCTGTTGTGTAAAGTGCCCTACAGTAACCCTTACCCTGACAGTCCTCTTGCAAGTGCAAACTGAAATGACAGTAAACAAATTTTTCTCTTTTTAACAGTGGAAAGAGTGGAAAGAGAAAACCTTTCAGACTATTGTGTTCTTGGTCAACGTCCCATGCACTTACCAAATATCAACCAGCTGGCAACCTTGGGAAAAAGTAACGATCAGTCTCCTCATGGCCAAATTCATCACAGTACTCCAATCCGAAACCAAGTGCCAACGATGCAGACAATGATAAACCCTGGGCTCCTGTCTCCTCAGCTCAGTCCACAACTGGTGAGGCAGCAGATAGCAATGGCCCATCTGATAAACCAACAGATTGCTGTCAGCCGGCTATTGGCTCACCAGCACCCACAAGCTATCAACCAGCAATTCTTGAATCATCCACCCATCCCTAGAGCTGTCAAACCAGAGCCGTCAAATTCATCAGTGGAAGTCTCTCCAGATATTTACCAGCAAGTCAGAGATGAGCTGAAGAGAGCCAGTGTGTCTCAAGCTGTCTTTGCAAGAGTAGCATTCAACCGCACACAGGTATCAATTTCTATTCTATGACCAAGAAGTGGTGATGGGGCAAAGTTGTGGTCCTTGTGGGGCTTTATGGTTGTTGCAGATCAAAGCAGGAGGTGTGTCAGAGAAACAGGTCAAGCCACCCTCTGGGTTTTCTCCCCCAGTCTCTTGGTCAGGACTGAACAGGACTGTTTCTTCCTGGGACAGCTAATGATTTGCATTTGGTCACCCCTGTTCCGATTTCCCAAGCTTTATTCTCTAGCAGTAATTCTGCTCATGTGAGTTCTTCCCTGAATTCCTCTCTGTGGTTAGAAACTGCCACATCTGCCCCTGCCTGATGGCCAGGAAGAGGTAACAAGAGACCATGAGAGTCAGAGGTGTCTTGGGGCTTCTGTCACTTCCTCAGTTCCTTCCTGTGCCACAACTATTGCCAGAGACTACTGCCACAAGGAATGTATGACACAAGTGTGCAGGGGCCCAAAGGCTGCTGGAAGGGACGTCTGCCATTTGCAGCCAATCGTGTTTGCTTTCATACACCTGACACAGGTTTTCTCACTCACCTAGTGAAGTGCTGATGTTGGAATGATGCGTGATGGCATCAGGTTGCGCCTAGCACCTGGAGTACCCAGGGCCAGTGTGTGTTCAGAAAGACCATTTACACTTGTTCTGCTGCCATTCAGAGCACACTAAGTGTGATCTCTCGGTTGTGAAACTCTGTAGCAAGACTAAAGAAGTGGAAAGTGGCTTAATATTTTACACTGAGACGAATGTGTTTCGTGCCATTGGAGTTGGCCTTTGAGGTAAGCTTCACCAGCAAGAGAAAAACAGTGTGTGCGTGTGTCTCCTGGAGGTCTGTCCCTTGCCCCATACAGTGCCTTTGTCTGTTCTCCTGGATTAATGGTTTTCTTTGGCACTGCCATTTTGGAAATGCCATGTTATGAGGGAACTAATTAAAGTATGGAGCACATTTTTATTACTTCCCTTCTTCCATTAAATTCATAAGATGGCTGCACTCAGAAAAAACATTCACTTCCAATCAACATGACTGTGAGTTCTGGGGTTAGCCTTGAGGATATCGAATGAAAGCTACATAGGAATGTATGAGTATTTCCTCTTTAAAATGCCGCTTTTAATTTGGAAAAGCTTTTCATCCCTCTGGGATCATAACCCATTGTATGTAAAGCCTGGTATAATCAAGGTAGATGGTATCGACAGGATGACATATTCTGAACTTGAGCGGGAGGTCAGCGGTAACGCTGCCGGCAAGGGCTTTGCCGCTGTCACAGCACATGCCCGACTGGGAGAGCTGGGTTGGTAATGCCCAAATCTGCCATTAAACCAAAAGCTCATCCCCCAGCGAGAAAGCTGCTGTACAACTTCAGTGTTAAATCGACAGTCCTGCTGTAGTATTGAAAAGGAGGCGAGGTTTTGATTCTGTGAGTCTAGGAAACCCCAAGCCTTGCATACAGCTGGCTGACCATTCCATATTGACTTCCCAGGGCAGGAGGGAAAAGGCCAGCATGCGAGAGAGACCGCTCTGGCTCTGCCCAGCAGCGGCACAGCCTTGCGCCCGCCCGTGGTGGTTAATAGCAGCCATGGGAGGGACAGTGCCATCTCCTGATGGATAATCTGAAACGGGGACTAAATCAGCTGTGTCATGGTTTGGAGTTGGGGGGTGGTCATGGTGGTGTGTATTTTTACACCTCCTGCTGTGATCTGGCATAGCTTTAGTGGTTTTAGGACACTAAATAGGTCTTTGGGTGAAATGTGGTTTCTTCCCAACTGCAGTCGCTCCTGGCAGCGTGACTGTGGGCCAGTCACACCTGGTGGCGTTTTCAGATGCCCCATATGACTTAGGACACCAGCTCTCTAACCATGCAGTCAAGCGTTGCCCCGCAGGGGCATGGACCTGAGTGGCACTGAGTGGACATGCCACAGCAGTGTCCTTTGAGAAGGATAGATAGGACTGGAGGATAGCCAATGTCACTCCAGTCTTTAAAAAGGGCAAGAAGGAGGAACCTAGTAACTATAGGCCAGTCAGCCTCACCTCTGCCCCTGGAAAGGTAATGGAACAGCTTGTTCTGGATGCCATCTCCAAGCAATTGGAAGAGAAGAAGGTCATGAGGAGTAGTCAGCATGGATTCACTAAGGGGAAATCGTGCTCGACCAACCTCATAGCCTTCTACGATCTCATGACAGGCTGGGTAGATGGAGGGAGAGCAGTGGATGTCATCTACCTTGACTTCAGCAAGGCCTTTGATACTGTCTCCCATGACATCCTGATAGCAAAGATGAGAGATCATGGGATAGGTGAGTGGACAGTGAGGTGGGTTGAGAATTGGCTGTCGGACCGAACCCAGAGGGTTGTGATTCGTGGAGTAGAATCTGACTGGAGGCCTGTTACCAGCGGTGTTCCCCAGGGCTCAGTGTTGGGTCCAGTCCTGTTTAATATCTTCATTGACGATCTTGATGAGGGAATAACATCCACCCTCAGCAAGTACGCCGATGATACAAAGCTTGGAGGAGTGGCTGACACGCAGGAGCACTGCGCTGCCATCCAGAGAGACCTGGACAGGCTGGAGAGCTGGGCAGTGAGAAACCAGATGAAGTTCAACAAAAGCAAGTGTAAAGTCTTGCACCTGGGAAGGAACAACTGTTTGTATCAGTACAGGCTGGGGGATGACCTGCTGGAGAAGAGCTCAGTGGAGAAGGACCTGGGGGTCCTGGTAGATAACAGGTTGGCCATGAGCCAGCAGTGTGCCTCGGTGGCCAAGAGAGCCAATGGGATCCTGGGATGCATCAGGAGGAGTGTAGCCAGCAGGTCAAAGGAGGTGATCCTCCCTCTCTACTCTGCCCTGGTCAGGCCCCACCTGGAGTATTGTGTCCAGTTCTGGGCTCCTTGGTATAAAAAGGACAGGGATCTCCTGGAAAGAGTCCAAAGAAGGGCTACGAAGATGATTAAGGGCCTAGAGCATCTCCCCTATGAGGAAAGGCTGAGTGAGCTGGGACTGTTCAGCCTTGAGAAGAGAAGACTAAGGGGGGACCTAATCAAAGTTTATAATTATCTGAAGCAGGGGATGCAGGGGGAATCAGCCAGCCCCTTTTCAGTGGTCTGTGGGGATAGGACAAGGGGCAATGGCTGCAAGTTGGAGCATAGGAAGTTCCGCACCAACATGCGGAAGAACTTTTTCACAGTGAGGGTGACTGAGCACTGGAATAGGCTGCCCAGGGAGGTGGTGGAGTCTCCTTCACTGGAGATATTCAAGACCCGCCTGGATGCCTATCTGAGCAATATGAGCTAGGGAGCCTGCTTTGGCAGGGGGGTTGGACCCGATGATCTCTCGAGGTCCCTTCCAACCCCTACAATTCTGTGATTCTGTGATTCTGTGCCAAGCACCTTTCCTGGGCAGGGCTGCACCTTGGAAGTGGGATGTGATGCTCTGTTCTCCAACCAGTTTACATTTAAGTTCAGTTGATAAAATGGGGTCTGTAATTCAGGGTGCTTGTATCACTGGTTTTGTCAGTCCTCCTATCCTCCTGCTGACATTTATCTTAGAGTGCACTAACTTTTCTACCTTTTCTTAACAAAAAAACCCAACAAAAAATCTTCCCTGATTCTGCAAGATATAAGACATGTAATTTTATTCAAAAGGAAAGAAACTACTTCCCTCTTAGTCCTGCATCATAAGTAATGATGTACTGTACAGTCCATCACACTGATTCCAGAACCAGGCAAGTTCTTATATATCCATAAAAGATTTGCTCATCTCACCGCTGTGTTTCATTAGTCTGCAGGGCTTTAATATAGAAGATCAGTGAATCTTACGTAGAGTGCATCGTGTCCCTAGGAGCCATCACTGTAGCAAAAGAGTGTAGGTACTTATTTATGCTTCCTTGTCCTCAGCTTTTAATTCCAACTCAAATCAAGCTCCTCTCGCATCAGAGACTGTTCAGAGTATTAAGAAGAGATGCCTTGTGCTGCACAGTAGATGTGGGATGTTCCCACACACCCACGGTGGAGAAGGCACTTGAAGTGGAAGTTCAAGTCTACTCTCACCTCCTTTCTTTCCCCCTGCTGCCTCCGAGGATCCTTTCCTCAGGAGGTGCAGAGAGGTGTATATTTCTCTCTGGAAATGTTTGGGGTTGTTGCACGTCGCAGGAAGTGCCAGCCTTTGAAACTGGAGGTCTGTTGTTTCTCGTGATGGTACCAAATAATAGATGCTGTATGCCAGCCAGCTAATAACTGTATTAATTGCTGCATTATGGACCACTGCTTAATCTTCTTCATGGTACCTCTGTGGTGCACATTAGCCTATAATTAAGTATAGCTTCATGAAATATGTACTGTGAGGCTTGTTTAATAGATAAACTATTCTCTCATTTATTTTAAAGTCCGATGACCTACATACTTAATGCTGAAAAACCCCCTCTTACTAACATTATTTCTCCCCTGAGACCTTCCATCTGAGCAAATCTGTTAAATGAAGTAGAGGAAGCTTTGATCCAAACTAGGCTAAATCCATCGGAACAAATGGCTGACACATGTATGTATTCATGCATGTGTGTGTGGGAAGGGGACGTGAGGAGGGTCAGAAGAAGGAGAGGTGTAATTGTATGTCTTGTGAAACATCCAGATCTTCCTCTTAAAGTTGCTTGTACCTGTGGCTGTGTTTTTTGTGCACATGAAAACAGTGCTTCAGGCTTTGTGACAAATCCCACTGAGGTTCTACTCTTGAGAGAGACTGGACATCAGGCAGCTTCATACCTGCAGTGCCACGGGAGAGCTGTACGGGGTGTTGGGTTAGGAGCTGGCCTGGGCTGTGTTTGCCATGAAGAGAGTTTCCTTCAAAGCAGAAAGTTCTAAAGTGAATGTTTTCAGATATATTTGAAACTGGGTGTGAAGAACCCTCCAAGTATGTATGACTGATTTTTAGTAAATGTCTTGGGATAACCTCTGCCCCTTCTTTTTATTTTATCTTTAGAGAGTCAGTGTCATGATAATTCACCCTGCTGTGGAATCTAGATGTCTATTTATTCAGCAAACAGGACAGGTAGAAAAGAATTCTCAGACCCGCAGAGATGACACAGTTATTGAAGGTGGTTTTAATGACACCTTTTCCAGTGAGTAGGAAATTCCTATACAACCTTTGCAGCATTTACAACAGTGGTGCACACTACTGTGTTTGCCTGAGCTGGTGCTGCCTGCAGCCTGCTCAGCAGTGATTAGAGGGTTCTGTGTAGCGCTCCTTCCTCTTGCAGAAGCTGGAAGCACTGCAACTTTGAGCTCCAGGTATGGACCTGTCATGTGGGTCACTATGCAAAGAAGATCCTGTAGCCCAAGGAGCAGAGCATGAGCTGTTCTTGCCCTGCTCCAGGACCACCATTGGTAGGATGCAGGCAGAGGGGACAACATGCAAGGGATGTTTATACCCTACGCTTTGCTGGCCACGGTTTCCCTCCCCCCAAGGCATCCAGGGGGCCCAGCGGCTCATGCAAGGAAGAATGGATCAAGGGAGCGGAAAAAGCTTGCCATGACTAAGGTGATTAGCAGTTTGCTGGAGCAGGAGGTTCAGTTTCTTGTCTGGAATGCCAGGATCCTTGGCATATCAAACACTTGATAGTTACATGGTCATATACTGATATACTTATTTTTAAATGGAGGGCATCTTCATAAAGCAGGGTGACATGCAGCCAAGCTGTAAGCTGAAGTTGCTATTAAAACAGTCATTAGTGAAAGCTTTGCTTTCTGTAAGACTTTGGTACTTTTTGATTGTATTATAATCATTCAGTCTTTAGAAAAAAAAAACCAAGGAAAAGTCTGATTAATACTGCAAATCCAGAGGAGAAGCACAACTTTCAGTGACAGAGCAGACGCACCTTGTGCTTGGAATTATCCAGTGCACATTTTCAAAAGCAGGCAAGCTTTGAAGAGGCCAGGGCGAAGGAAGTGCCTGCAAGGTACAGGCTGCAGAGGGTGAGAAGGGTTTAATGGGCAAGGGGAGGAGCTATCCTTTGTTGGTCTCAAACAGTGCAGTAAAATCAAAGGGGCTCTCAGTGCAGGCTGGAGTTCTCCAAAAATGTCTAATTGGCTGAAGCATGCATCATCTTTGAATCAGAATAACTTCTAGGTGACTAGTAGCCTCTAAAAGCACGAGCAGCCTGCAGGTTGGCCAGCAGAGCGGCTGTGAAATGCGAGGCAGGTAAGAGGGCCGCTGGCCAAAGCTGTTACTGAGTCTATGGACTTCTTCCTGGAGGAGGATACACACGTGGATTTTCACCATCCTTAGGGCAGACTCCTGGTGCTATCTCCCTCTTGTACCATAGTGTCTCCTAATTCAGCGTTCAGGTTGCAATAACCCAAGCTTGCTTATTGTAGGTTTTACTATATTGAGAAATGGGCAGGTGATGATGGTACCAGAAGAAAAAAGGACTACTTTAAAGCAAATGCATTAAATGCATTCCCTCTTGCATTTACCTTGTCCTTCCCTGGAAAGCTTTTTAGGAGACCTGGAGGTGCTGAAGTGATCTGTGCTCTTCAGAATCCTAGCTGGAAAACAGGCCATGTGAATATTGCTTTGCATACTCACCCTCCTCTACCTTCTTACTGAGCATCCCTCTCTGCTGCAGGCCCAAGGAGTGTCGATCAGGATGGTTGGTCAGGCTGTTTGTATGAGTCCAGACAGTCTGCATCTCTGGATCAGCAAACTGCCTCTCCCTGGGAGTGCCCACTGAACTGCAAAGCCTATAGGCTGCATGAGTGTTTCTGTTTATATCTTTCTCTTTTTTTAAAGCATCTTTTTTTGCCAATGTTTTGACATAATAGCCAAAACTAGTAAAATGTTTGGGCGAGTGGCCAGTGCTTGTTTTACTGAACAGCCTCAGAAACTAGAAATACTCGTGAACCTGAGGTTTTTTGAACGAAACAGTTGTGGTGCCAGATACAAAGAGAGCTGGATAAAAACACCGTCACGTTCAGGCTGCTTGTAACTCTCTTCCCAAAGAGAAGTGCTCCCTCCCTCCTGCCCTGAGTAGTTGTGGGTGAGAGCACTGCAGGGAGGAAGGCGGCACTACCCACCTCAGCTCCTGCCTGCCTAGCTGATGCCTAACTGCACCTCCTTGGATTAAAGGAAGCAACAGCACAGGGAGGACGAAACTCTGCCAGCCTTATGAAGCTAAACCGATCCATCTCGTTCGAGGGATGTGGTCACACCTTGGCTGCAGGAGTGGGTAGAAGCATAGGAAAACATGGGATCGATGCTGGATGGTGCCCCAGCTTCTGGTGTGACTGTGGGCAAGTCCAGGCTGCTGCAAGGAGGAAAGGGGAAAGAATGCTTCTGTGGCATGTAAAGGTGTTGCCAGTCATAGAGGGGTTGGGGTCTGTGAGGAGGAGCGCAGCTGGTAAGGCAGCTCCTAACAGAGAGCAAGAAGGGAGCTGGGTGAGGGACTCCTCAGTTATGTCCAGTTCTGCTTTCTTTGGCAAAATTCTCCCAAACTGAAGTGGGATCAGAAAAGTGTCCTCAAAGAGACTTTAAGATTAGAAATAGAGTTTGTTGAAATAACTAACTCTTCCACCTCCACTTGCTTGAGAGCTTGGACAGAATTCCTTTTGCAAATAATTTGCCCTCTAAGTTAAGTGAGAGGAAGACAAGCAGCTTTAATTCTTTGCCTGCTATCTAGTGAGACAGTCATGCTGCATTCATCGCTATGGTGTTTGCCCCATTGTGCACAGACTTTCAATTAGTGAGGGTTCTGGTTTTGGTTTGGGGGAGATTTTCTGTTGGTTTTTTCACCATAGAAAACTCTCTCTTATTGCATGAAACCCTTTCATGCTGCCTGCTTGTTTTATTCTTGTGTGTAATGTGGCACAAGCAGCGTTCTGTTGTACTCACAGGAAAGAAGGCAGTCTGTAAGGGAAGTGCTTAATTTAATAAATTGCAGATTTTTGGTACATGGGATATTTGTTCCAACAGTGGGTTTTGCGCTGCCCAAAATTTCAGTTTCAATTAACTTAATTGTATTCAATAGGCTGAATGAAAAGATCTTAAGTAGCGTGTGAGTCAGGCTTTCAGAATGTGTGTTTGTAGGAGGCGGCTGCTGCCTGCTCAGCTGATGCACAGGAGTCCTGAGCCTTGGAAGCAAATACAGCGTGTGCACGAGCCGTGCGTCTTGCTCATTTTCCAGCATATTTCAGTGTAAAGGTTCGACATGTGTGTCCTATAAGTGGTAGCACTTTGTGGCTGCAGGTGGTCGGTCTTTCTCTGCTTCCTTTTCCCCATGCATCCACATTCAGCTCCTGTCTTCCCTCATAAAAAGAGATACCATAATAAAAAAGAGGCTTTATTAAACTAATGCAATAAAGGCATTTTCTTTGAGGATTTAAACACTTCATTTTTAATAATAAAAATCAAATTGTCATTGTTGCACCCTGTATAAGTTTTATTCAAATCAGCCTCTAAATGCTTTGTGCCTGAGCAGCTCTCTCCTGAGATCTATGTATTTTAGCATTAGTTAAATGAGTTTAAGAATGAGGCTCATACTCTGGCTGTAGGCAGTGAATCTAGAGATCAGGAGATTTCTTCTAAGTGAGGGATGCATCTGACTGCACTGAAGGGTACTGGGAGCAAACTGGTCTCCCATTCATTCCCAGTCAAAGTCCTTTGAGTTCTGGAGTTCATATGAACCCACAGGAATGTAGCATTGCTCGTTTTGAGTTGGTCAGGGGACAGGGTGCAAACACAGTTTTGCCTGATGTAAGCTGTGAGAGGATGGACATGAAAGTGCTTGGTTTGGCTAATGACTCAGAGATTTCCACTGATGATCTAAAGCAATTTTGCTCAGCAAAATCGGACTGGACACATTATCAGGATAAGCATTTCTAAGAGACTTCCAGCTCTTCTGCTTCATACCCTAGCTGGAATTGGGAAGAGATGCAAGGGAATGGAAACAAAGCAGTGAGCGTTTGAAAACGGGCTTGAGTCATAAGAAGACTACAAGTACTTCTTCATATAGAGGTTCTTGTCAATTGCTGTATACTTAGAAGCGAAGAGAAGTATTTTTAGAATTGTTGAATGTATCTTACTCAGCCCAGAAGACAACACTGAAGGTGGGACCTGGAGTAAATGCAGAGAGGCAAAGAGATGTCGTAGTAAAAGCCTGCTTTGATGTGAGAAAAACACAACAGGTGGAGATACTTTTATTTCCCTGAGGGGTTATGAGAAGTTAGTGCTTCTGCTGCGGAGCTCCCTGGGCTGACCTGCCTCCTCTAGCTTTCAGTTGCAAGTAGCAGACAGTTTTAAATATACATGGTCAATGGCCAATCAGGTTTGTCATTGTACGCTGAAGGTACGGTGCCAGCGTAGCTCAGCAGGAATGAGTAGCTAGCCAGGGGTTCCTTGAGTGTGGCCTTCTATGCTGGAAATAGGCTTTGCCTGCTGAATGGGGGTGCTGAGAGGGACAGGTCTTCTACATCACTGATCTTTAAAATTCAGATGTTGACTTTGAATAAATCCTTACATTTTCTGATCCTGGTCAGAGTCTCAGCTATACCTTGTGGGAAGCAGAAGAGCTTTTCTATTGTGACTGTCAGTTAGAAGTACTGTCCTTAAAGTACTTGGAGCTTTAAGTACCACAGGAGCAATGTTTTTCTAGTAGTTCAGCATTTTCTCTGTTGCTTTTGACAATAGTTGAAGTATGGAGAGAAACAAATAAACTCAAAGTATGAAAAAGAAATGTTTATGGTTTTTTAGTCCTTTGTATATGTAATCTCCTTACACAGAAGGCAAAGCCTGAGGTTTAGCACATTAATTGGTTTTTTTTTTTTTTGCCTTGGCCAGTGTTCCAGTTGTCCAAAACCTGTTTTGAACCTTTTTAACCTTAGTGCCTGGTCTCATAGACACATTGCTCAGGTCTGTATGGGTGGGAGCACAGCTCCCATCCAAGTCATTGGACCTGTCATGTGTGAGGTCCTGGCTGGTGCTTGTGACTCTTCTGCTGCCTGATGGCCCTCATCCTCCTCCATCCCCCGGACATCACTGTCTGGGCTGCATTCCAGCATGACCTCCTCACCCCCATCCAGATTGCTTTTGAAAAGCTCTGGTTGAAAAACTGTCCTGCATCTTGTCACCAGTAGTGCAGTCTGCTGTCCCACTGAGATCTCACTGACTCCCTTTCCAGGCTGGAGCCAAAGCCCTTTGGGAAGAAGATAGAAAGGCTTCACCCGCCTTCTTTGGGCTTTGTTCGAGCCTTCATGTTGGCCTTGAAGACTGGTCCTTTGGTCCTTTGGATGTAGGAGTCAGTTTGGATAACATTTGCTCTACACTGTACTGCATAGTCTTTTGGAAGTTGCTTAAAAAAGAGCTCTCTTGCCATGAGGTTTGTTGTTTCCCCTGGAAATCCTGTAAACAATAGAACAAATTAGTTCACAAACAGGGTTTCATCGACTGAGGGCAAAACAAACCCCTCCTGACAGTGATCTTGCTGGCTTCAGTGACTACATTTCAGCTAGTTTGAAAAAACACTGTCAAAATTATTCCCACCTTAAATAGATCCAACGACTCATATTTTGGTTGGATGTGTGCTCCTTTCTCCACCACTGGTATTATTTTTTTTAAGTCAGTTATGGATCCAGTGTGTAATTTTAAAAATGGTGCAAGTTCCAAGGGTAAACCAAGCTGTGCCCACAGAGTCCTTGTCTCGGGGTGAGCGCTCACCTCCTTCGCGAGCGCTGCCTGCGTGAACGTGAAACTTTTCGTCAGTTGCCTCTCAGCACCTGGTTTAAAAATGATGCAGAGGAGTGGAAAAGCGAAGATGATATCAAGCTCCATGTCCCCAAATGTATTCCGAGAGCTGCGTTTCGTATAGAAGATCTGTTTGGCTATTTAAAATCAGTTTGAGACTTTCTGGTCCCTGAAGATCTTATTTTTAGGTTTGCAGAGTTGGTTACTCTGCAAACTGCCAATTTTAATTTTTTTTTTTTTAATATGTGAGATGTAAGTGAGTCGGAATGAGCTAATTTAGCCAATGGAATTTTATAAAAAATGTACGAATGCTGTGGGTTTCCCTCCCTCACCCCCTCCAGCAGAAACATAATTTGCAGAAATGAAAACAGTCCATGGTTGGCTTTAGGGTTTTCTCAAAAATAGAAACAGTAGGGTTTGTCTGGCTGGGCCAGTTTCCTCACCACACACCTGGTGTATATCACTTTAAAAAATACATTATGCCTCATTAAATTACAATTAAATGAAATCATGATCATTTGTTTTTCTGGAAGGAAGATGTTTTGCATATTGAAAGCCTAATTTGTTGCAGGTGACAAAAAGGCTGAACAGATTATTTAATATCACTTTATTTTTTATACTGTTGCTCACTGGTTAGCTTGCGTATACTTCAGTAGCTCGGAATTATATTACTGTAAGCGTTATTGCTCTCGAGATACTTTACTTTATTGTCCTCCCCTATCACTCAGCTATCTAGCCACTGTTGTTTACCAGCGCTGTTTATCTTCAGTGGCAGGAAGACACAAGATTTTTCCCTCTGAGTCAGTTTTCTTATTATCTGCCCTGCTGTTTGCGTGGTTCCTGGGCTGCCAGAGTGCTTGGAGGAGCTGCAGGAAGAACCCTCTTTGTAACCAGGTTTTCTACCCGGGGCTCGGCATCTGCGAGGGGCTGCCTGTGCTACAGGGAGGGGAACTCGCCCCTCTCCCTGGGGCAAAACACTGCTTCATCCTTGTAGCAGAGGTGAGACCCTCGTTGAAGCAAGAGGCACAGGCTGGGCTTCAAAACCACTGAATCTACACCATGATACGCTGTTCCTGGTGAGGAATAGGAACCTTCAAGCACGAGAGGTGGTGTCTTGGGTAGTGACATACCTCTTAGTGCCATGACCCAAGCCACTTGTACCTGTGAGCCTCTGATTTACATAGGGAGTCAATGACTGCACTGAAAAGTAATTGCTGGCGTGCTTTCACATATGTTTCTGCTCTCCATTTTTGAAATTGGACCATAAATTTAGTCGGGCTAAGATGGGAGGGAGAAAAAGCTGCCTTAAGAGTCGGCTCCAGTAGCTTTCATGTACCTTCCTTTCTATCTAAATTCATTAATTTTTGAAGTTGGTCTTTTAAAATAAGAGGTTATGTATCCCTTAGAAGACCCAGGAAATTAAGAATTTAGAGAATCTGTGGAACTGATATTTATTTGAAGAATTTTCCATTGACTTTGAGGAAAAAATATAATAGGCACTCACTGTATCGATCTTGGGATCGTTCAAGTCATGGCTTCAGGCTTCTGTAATGTCCTTTTTCAGTTAATTGCCCTCAAGGCCCATCAGCCTGGCAAACCTTGGAAAGCTTTTCAAAACGTACCAAGCTTCTGTGAGGGGTGACAAACCCTGAGGGAGAAACCAAGTATGAGCATAAAGTTGTGTTGAGGTCACAGAGAATACCAGAGGCCAGCCCAGAACCTCACACTCTTCAAACTTTTTACCTGTTTTACCTGTTTCACCACCTGACTTCTCTCTCCGATGCCTCTTCTGGACGGAGGGTCCCACCACAGCTCCATTCCCAGCTTCAGTCCTTCTGGTAACTACTCTGATAATTCAGGAAAATGTATCTGGGAATCTCTTGATTACCTAGAAAGAGAGAGCTGTGTGCAGCCTAGCTTCAGGTTGTGTGTGGAGCTTGTTTTGAGCACTTCAGGTGTGAACACTGCTGAAGCAGAGCTTTTGTGTACAGGTTTTAATGTAGGTGTTTAATAGCAGATAAATGCAGATACTGATAAATCATTTGCTGGTCTGTTGGTTTTGTCAGGAGATGTAGTAAATAAGATCAATATAGACTAAAACTGTTGGTGTTTGGTTATTTGGCCAACTGTAGGGCAGTGTTTTATCAAGGCTTTTTGGAGGACACTCTCTGGTATGAAAAAAATAAGCTAAGGCTAAATATTACAGGGTTTTGACTACCCGGTTGTTTTCTAGTAACCTTTTTGTTACAAGGAAGGACTGCGCCTTGGCTGTACTGGTGAGGCAGCTTGCCTCGGTCGTGGCTGTAAACCAACTGCAAAATGCTTATGCCAACAGTGACAGCTAAATCATGTCTGGGGTGCTGCCCTGTCCCTTCGCGTGCGGTCGTGGAATGCTGCTTCTCTCACAGCAGTAGGTGGAGGTGAGTCCTCCGAGCTCCTGCTGGGATTTCACACAGCTTCTGCGGCTGGCGTTCCTGGGATTCTGTGGGTCCTGGCAGGTGGGAAGCGGGAAGGGAACAGCACTGTGCAGGGAAACATTAGCCCAAGATAACGACCACCATTTCTTATGATGTGTTACAAGTCATCTCGATGGGCAGAAATGAGCCTTCTCTGCTTCTTTGCACACCAGTACATCTAGACATGTACGACTGAGGAAATTGCTGTTACTGCTTTGTGGAGTACATACCTGTTTGTGTAGCGTTGGATGTGAGGGGGTGCCTGGGGGAAGGTGGGGGCACATGCCGTGCCCCAGAAGTTTCTGTAGGTCCTGATCCAGGCTTGTGTGTTGTGCCTTTAACTTCTAAATAATCTGTGGAACTGTTGAGTGTGTACAATTACAGATAAATCTAATCCCATCGTTAGATTTAAGCCTCTTTTAATGACATTTTCATCTCTTCAACTCTCTCCCTTTTTGTGGAGCGCTGTGCTGGTTACCCCCCAGGATAATGCCTTTTGTAAAAGCCGGACAAATACGGTGTTCAGTCATGGTTGCGGTGTGAAGCCAGCGGTGTTTTAAATGAGGCATGAACGAATGGGTTAAATCCCTAAAGCTAGATTCTAAGGCTTTGTTATTGCTCCATCTTTCTCCTCTCAGAAATGACTGTCCAAACCAGAGTGAACGGACTGTAACATCAAAAAAACAGCCAAACGTTTTTCTTTATAAACCTCCTGCACTGTTTAAATGTCGAAACTAAATTTACCAACCTTGGCAGATTTGTTAAAGATGAACAGGATTGCCAAGTGTTCCCAGCTTCAAGTGAAAAGAGAGAGAGAAAGATCTAACAGCTCCTAAAATATTTGCAGCAAGCACCTGGTGGTAACTGCAATTTCTCCTACCCAATGCACCTACCTTTCTATCCAGCATCTCCATACTCAGAAGCTTATTGCAGTGCCAGAGTAGGACAGTCCCAAAATAAACCCCAGCCCCCAGAAGACAAACACTTTCCTAAAAAATTTCCCCCCTGGGAGAGCCCATGAGATTCTGCTGTAGGTTCTCAGTACTGCAACCCAGCTGGTTACACTAAACAAATTTTAGAAAACCAACAAAGCAAAACAATAAACCAACACATGACTGGGCTTTTTTTTTTTTTCTTCTATTTTTAATTTTAATTTTTTTTGAACCAGGGCTTGTTGTCAGAGATCTTGCGTAAAGAAGAAGACCCTAGGACAGCTTCCCAGTCCCTCCTGGTAAACCTAAGGGCAATGCAGAATTTCCTCAACTTGCCTGACTCGGAGCGGGATCGTATCTATCAGGACGAAAGAGAGAGAAGCATGAACCCCAACGTGAGCATGGTGTCTGCAGCTGCCAGCAGCCCAAGCTCCTCCAGAACCCCCCAGGTAAGATGTGACCCCTCCTCACCTGTTTGCTGTGTGGATTAGTCGAGGGAGGGAGTTCTTCTCTGTCCTTCCCCTGTCTGTTGCTTCCCTCGCCCAGATGAGTTGTGGAAACCCTTTTGTAAGGTTTTGGAGTGGCTCTTAAGAGGTGTTTAGTGGATTTCAGCAAGACATTGCTTTCATCAATGCCATAAATGCAAGAAAGTATGTAATGTTAGCACCTGGCAGAGTGCATGTGGGCATTACATGCAGGCTGTTGATGTTTGTCCACTGAATGGCTATTCTTAAATATATTACAGAAAGACAATGAATGTAACTTTTTATCTGTGTCCATTACATTCTGCAGAACACAGGCAATTTCTGGGCTTGCAGAAAGGTTCATATATATTGCAATAAAAAGTATGTAGTCAACAGAGGTCGACAGTGAATTAGATAGATATTGCTAGAAATCTATGCGTTCCCTACTCTGCAGGTCCTGGAGTTAGAGTTTTACACCAGTAATTATTGTAAGTACAGAAAGTAGAGATAGGCAGGGTGCGGGGACAGAAGATGATGCTTTACAGCTCCAAAGCAGCTGTCATCTCATTGACTTAACTGCACTTGTTTATTAATGTGCTCTTGCCGCCCACTTCCCCGAGTAGGTTGTTCCTTTGCACTAAGAAAGCACATCCACATACTACACCGTAATAGTCACCCCCCTTTTATCAGGCTGCTTGCAGTCCTGGACATATGCTGAAAAAGCAGGGTGCTTGCACAGAGGTGATGAGTAACTCCTGCCCTGACGTTCACCTAACTTGAGTTTGGAACATCTACCTGTGCAGGCACGATGGGTCAGCTGTAGCACTTCTCTTGATCTTTAGTAAATGGGCACGTATAACCCTCCTGCTTCAGTCATGTAGTCTGCAAAGCCTCAGGCTGCCTTAGTCGTGCTTATAACAGTATTACTGAGCACTTCTTATATTGAATTCTGTGGCCACAGCTGCTAAAAATAAGTAAGCTGGGGGGTGTGGGGGAAGTTTCACATGCAAGGTGATTGTCCTTAAGGAAAATATGCTGATTTTGTAGAAACTGTTGAGCTTGTTCAGTTTGACCCTGGCATTTGGGTGCATTTCACAACAATACATAATGTAAATACATGATGTAAAGAACTGGTTCTGCTGAAAGCAAACGTATTCTGACAAAGCAAATTTGACACTGAATTGTTATTATGTGGGAAATTAATTTTATAACTCTTTATCTTTTTTAGTTACCTTTCAGTGAAAATAAAATTACAAAGGAAACTATTTTAATGTTTAGCTATTCTATCCAATTTCTGCATTTATTCATGAAAGAATGAGCTTGTTCCTACTTATTGCAATAGATTTCACAACTAAAATCGAGTAACAGAAGGAAATGGAGAGGTTAGATGCAATCCAGTAAGAATAAAAAATGGATCTGTCGCCCCATCTGATTCCTCTGTCGAAACACGACATTTTCCCATGTTCTAGCTGTGGCTAGAACATTATTTAAAAAGAATGGAAATTTTGCCTGCCTTTTTAAAAGCTAAGTGTTGCTAGAAAACTATGCTCTACAAGTATAAAACAGCCCATCCTCGCCCTATTTCAGCTTGAAGAATCCAGTAGAATTTTGGGAGGGTTTTAATCTGCAAAAGCAACACACAAAGGTTTGTGTACCCAGTGCTCGCCTTGTGCCCGCTGGATCACATTCCCCCAGCCCTCAGAGGGCCAGCACCAGTCAGCACAGGTGCTGTTTTGACAACTTGGACACCTCTGCAAATGAGGCTGCTGAGGCTGCTTCCCAGCTCCCAGGCAGGCAGCACGGCTACTCTGCTTCCCCATATGCCCGGTATTAGTGCTGAGGAGACAAATGCCGTCCTCGCGTGCAGTGCAGCGATTCCCAGCAGCATTGCCTCCCCAAGCAGGTACCTTCCCTGCCCTAGGGCAGGGTGCTTTGGGACAGCAGCCACAGGAGCTGTGCCATCCTTTCAGAAATTGTGCTGGAGAAGTTGATGGAATGGCATTTGGAAATCTGGTTTCCATAGATACCGATCTTGTGCGGCAATACTTCCGGGACTGATGCTTGAGCGCGCAGGGTAGGAGGGCAGCACTGGCAGGTACCTGTGGCAGTGCTGGCTTGGGGCAGTCGTGCAGGCAGGCATACAGGCACACCCGGCTTGGCTGTCCTTCGCTCACAGGGTGTCCCCTGCTCAGGACCTGCCCCGAGGTGAGAAGGTTGAGGAGCAGGCGGGTGGGAGTGCCATGGGGATGAGGCTCTAAGCTGCTGGGGGTCATTGTGCGCAGGTGGAAGCCCAGCAGTAGCGGCTGGGTGTCAGCGCTCTGGCACGGCGGTTGCAAACGCTTCGTTTTCTTTTTGCTCCCATGTGCAGTGAGGCAGCTCAGTAATGGCAATTTCCTTCTTACTGTCAAGACCAGCTCTGAATCTAGGCCTGTAACATAAAATACTTGGGTTTAGTGACACTGATATTTTGGGTTGGTACTTGCCCTACCTATTTCAAATTAAAACCAGCCCAGCTCTCGGGGTGGGTGGGGCAGGCCTTGTTCTGACATGTGGTTGCTCTTAGCAGTGTAGGAGACCCTTGCAGGACAGGGCTGTATGTTAAATCATTCTTTTACACACTCATTTTGTTCTTCCCAGGATCTCAGGCCTCCGTAACAGCCTTTGAGGCCGTGGTGACCTTGGCTGCTGTGCTAGCCAAAGCCTCCAGTGATTGGGAAGGCTTTTTATCCAAATTGACTCCTACATCCAAGACTTTTTTTGGGCATGTCTGGCTAGTTAAAAATTAACATTAGATGGACTCTAGCAGGTTTCAACTCTGGCACAGAACCAGGAGCCAACTGAAAAGGCTTATAATAAGGCCAAATATCTGAATGGCACCAGGGTTTATGGGAGGTTTGGCTCTGTTGGGATGTGTGAGCTTTGCCACCTAGGTCATTTTGTTTCCTGAGACCTTTACATCTCAAGAGAAAACAGAGGCTTTATGTCAGTAACCTATGTATTTCCCTTAAAAGGTATAAGAGGTACAGTGATCAGTCCCGGTATCTCATCTCTTTGAGCTCAGGAAAGCAGATGAATCTATCTCTCTGAGGGGCTGCTGGTGCCTGGAGCGCTCAGCAAGCATCACACCACCTTCTCTCCCCTGCCTGCCAGTGTGTTCTGGGACCGCCATGGCTGAGGGGCTTTAAAATAAAAGTCTTGTAGCAGCCTCCTCAACTGTATTGATAGCAGTCTTGTAGGGGTAGTCCAGCCCAGGGAAAGCACTGGCAGCGTCCGTTATTGTCCTTCATTTGTCACAGAAGCTGATGGGAAATCATTCAATTAAAAGGAGTGCAGCAGAATACACAAAATCTCAATATGAGTTTAGGAGAATGAGGGCAGCACATCAAAGGCATGCCAAAGCCCAGCTTTATGAAATGATTTTTTTTTTTTTTCATTTCCACTGATTTCCTAGGTGAAATTAGGTGACTGGCTGGCTAGCATAATGATGATAAGGCTGGGAAACCATACATACTCAAATGACATACGTATAGTTTTAATAAAGGATGAGGGAGACTTGAGGGAGTGCATTAAATTGAGTAATAATTTATTATTTAGAGACCTCTACCCATTTACTCATTTTTTCTGGGAGAATTGGCTCTTCCTCCAAGGTGTAGGCCACTTTTAGAGAGGGGGGAGAGGAAGAAGCTGGTGCCTCTGCTGCAGTAGCTAGCTAGCAAAGCCAACTTCAGTGACTGCCTGCGGCTGAGTGCCCCGGCTACCTATCCTGTTGTTGAGCAGCTCAATAAACATGCTGGGAGAGGGAGAGGGGGAGAGTTGACAGGGCCTTGCATGTCCTATAGGAATGCACTGCAATTATTTCCAATCACAATTAACCTGATTAGAATAATGGACAGGAAGTGTCCCTCTGTAGCTAATGCAGTTTGGCATCAGCTGACTGAAATCCTTTGATAATTTCTGCACAGATGGCTGGGCTGAAAGCAGCACTTTTTTAATTATTATTTTCATGGTCTCTTGGTAGGCCAAAACCTCGACACCAACAACAGACCTCCCCATTAAGGCGGACGGCGCCAACGTCAACATCACAGCTGCCATTTATGACGAGATCCAACAGGAGATGAAAAGGGCCAAGGTATCTCAAGCTCTGTTTGCCAAAGTGGCTGCCAATAAAAGTCAGGTGAGTGGTAGAGGGGATTTCGTTGTCGCGGGGCTTTTTGGGGTTTTGTTTTTAAAGCAAACTCTGAGGTTGGAACTAGACCTGTCTCCTCCTCCCACCAATAAAAATACATCTGTTCCTGCAATAATAATAATCTCAATCTCTGGGGAACCTGTTGTGTTTTTGGCTTTCACCTGCTCAAGTGGTTTCCTTTTCCCTTTAAAAATAGATGGAGGAAAGGATCAGCTCACGGCCAAGCCTTTTCTCCCCTTTCATATGAACACACATGTCTTTTCCCACTTGTGGTATATAACTTCCACCTCTGATAGTGGGCAAGGACCTTTCAAAACAATGGTGTCCTTCACATTTGGCAGGTAATGAAATTGTCTTCTTAAGTGATTAACTGAGGGAAGGTGATGGGAAACCACATAGCAGGCAGGTGTTTCCTTTTTTTCACATGTTGCATGTGCTGCATACGGTATTGCCATGTGAATAATTCACATCAGATCCAATCAGTTTTA
This sequence comes from Porphyrio hochstetteri, assembly GCA_020800305.1. Lineage (NCBI taxonomy): Eukaryota > Metazoa > Chordata > Aves > Gruiformes > Rallidae > Porphyrio > Porphyrio hochstetteri. Next base: position 13,529,973 of record CM036910.1, on the reverse strand, counting down.
CAAAAAGGCGTGAGAGGGCACTGCAGTGAGTTCTCCTCTATTAATTTCCACCTTGGGTGTAAAAAATACATGTGGGCGAGCCTAGGTCGGGTGAAATTTTTGAGGAGAATCTATTCTTTTAAAAATTTCATCCAACTCTTAAAAAAAATATAATGTACCTGAAGGGATTTTGTGGAAAGGAGGACAGACAGAATGCGTTGTGGGAAGGGCAGCAAGAGGATTGGAGACCATTGGAAGGAATTGTTTGCTCAGTGTAAAGGGCTGTTTCTGATCCTGGATGGAATTACTCTGCTGTGCTAGGAGAGGGCATCAATATGCACACAGAAATGCACAAATGTGTCTGTGACAATGAGAGATGTGGGATAGAAGTGTCTGGATGCATGCACTCTGCAAAATAGTGCTGCCTTTTCCTCTGTGTGGGGAAACAACGTTGTAGTTATTAACGTAGATGCAAAATAAGAGGTTGAAAGGCATATAAACAAAGCATCAAAGGCTACCAAAGCATGTGGGAGAGCCTTGTCCTTGTTGTAGGTATTTGTGCCCTGACACACGGAGGTCTGATTAATTTTTCCTTTTTCATTTAATCATCAAATATTTTTGCCTTTTGCTTTCTCTTGTCAGGGTACAGAGGTTACAGTCCACAACCCCTCTACCCCCCAACAAAATCCCAGGCACAGTATGAAATACATAAAAGGAAAATACCATGGAACCCTCTTAAACTGTTAAATGCATAAAAATCTCATGTACCACATGGCAAAATATAATGAGAACTGGAGCTGTTAAACGAATAAAGCTGTTAAAAGCATAATGCCACTTGGCACAACTACTGTGCATTTAACGGTTTTCCACTGTGTAATAAATGACATATGTGGTAAACGTGCAGTAAATATAAAAACTGCACAATTGATTTTGCAAACGTGCCCCTTATTCTTTACTCCATGCAGATATCAAAGTTCCACCCAGAATCTGGACTGGACAGCTTTTAATAAGGAGTGTTTAATGCAGACCGAATGCCAGCCTCTCTGAGGTTTGGCTTAAAATTGCCTGCAAGCTTCCTGTCATTATACCCAGAGGCTTCTTGAAATAGAGAGGGACTGAACCACCCAACATTAATTTGGGTGGCTCACCAACTTTGGTCTGTGCCAGCTTGAGTGCACTTCTCTGGCAGTGTTGCACACCAGCACCAAAACAAAAATAAGCTCTGTAGTCTTTCACGTGGAAAAAGAATGGGGCGGATTTTGAAAGCCAGATGCAGAAGGTTAAGAACAGGATCCACAAATGGTATTGTTTAAAGTTACTGCTCATAAAGGTTTTGTTTCTTCGGCAGCAGCGAATAAAGAAGTGTTTCTGAGGCTGATGTTTCTTTTGTTTCACAGCCTTGCCAAGGCAATACTGGCTCCCTGGGATGACCCAGCATTCGCCATGCTGAGATGTCATAGTGCTCTGCTGGAGCATGAAAGTGGTTTATGGGGGCACTGGAAGGCAGGGGCAAAGAAGATGTAGCCAAGAACCGTAGCAGTTCAGGGCCTCCCACTGCCCCAAAGCCCACCTGTGTGCCCACCCCCAGCCTGGCTTGGTGTGCCTGTGGTGTACCACCACTCTCTGGGGTGCCCTGTGGCCAGGAGGAGTGCCAAAGGCAAGGGCACAGCTGCCTGTGTAGGGAAGAGAGCCTCTGGTGTGGTGGGGTGGGCGGCATGTTGCTTGTCTAAAAACTAGTGGTGGAGCTTCCCCAGTGCTTTATGCAGGCCAGTCGTGCCAGTCATGGGCATTTCTGGTGAAGATGCTGCTGATTTCAGCAGCTGAGTTACATGGTGGCAAGCGCTTGTTGAAAACTGCCCATGTTTACAGAAGGGAGGGTTTGGAAGGGGGGGGGAAAAAGAGCTAGTCTGAGGGTTTGCTTGGACTCTCCACCAAGGTTCGTTCACTTGCTGTTCTCCACAGGCCTGGCTTGCGTTGCGTTGGCTTCCTCTATTATTCCCTCACCCCAGACTACTGAGAGGCTTCCAGTTTGCTAACAAGGCATGTGTTATGTTGGGCGCTGCTGTTCTGTCAACAGCAATCCACGGTGCTGTGAGATCTTCACAGTTTTAGCAGCCAGTGAATCTCCGACAGGGCTGTTTTGACATTTTATACACAGGGCTGTGTGTCATGTACCCAAGAGAGCATCCAGAGCCAATGGAGGCCTCGTTTCGTCTTCTGTCTTCGTACAGGAAGAGTGGTACCCACTGAGAGCACTTATTGCAAGCGGCATCATCTACTGGTGGAGTTAATTGATCTCTAATTTAACAAGTAGCCATCCTTATTCTTAGGACATGCAGAGTCTCAGTTCAGCAACTAAAGGGAAGGGCAGCTGCTAGAAACTGAGGGTACAAATCACAGAGCTTACAAGTTAACATAAATGCAAAGAACATGGCATCACAGAGGTACTGAGGTGACATTGTGAGACTTCTTTAAGGGAATCTACCTTCGTAAAGATCTCAAGCCGCTCATTTTGAACACTGACTTATCCATCACTTATTTACTTTAATATGCATTTTATTCCTTGCAACTTGCATCTAGAGATTTTTAGCCTTGTTTGTGAAGTGCTGTATTTTTGAAGGCAGCAGGAACTGAGGAGCTCAGTGCCCTCCAAACAGCCTCCAAAGCTGTCATCCTGTTTTAGTTGCCAGCTGTTGGTGATGTACCCACTGGTCAGCATGCTTCTCTGATGCTGCCTGCTAGTGCCCTTTATCCTTTAAAAGGCTGAATGTGGGACCCCTATTATCACAGTGGGAGTGTTTCTGAGTGTGGCTGGAACACCAGGATTTGGTTTCCAATCTGCTTTGGGCTCTCTTGGTTATATTTGAATCACAAGGAGATGGGTTTCCTGTGTGCCATTTCTGAATGCTTCGGGTGGCCTGTGTGTCTCCAGAGATGGGCTGTGGGTCAGGCAGAGGCTTTGACCTTGGTTTGCTGCAGGTTTGGGCTGTAGGTTCTGAAAACCAGCTTCTGCTGCAGCTCTACAGCCTGACATCAGGAAAACCATCTCCCCCATGACCATGTGCCAGCGCTTCTCTAATACTGCACAGCAGCATCACCCCTCTGACATCTGCTAGTGAGAGTCCTAGCAGGGGCTGTGCTGGTTTGTTCGTAGTCTGTGCGACGTGAGCTTAGGAATACAGCTCTGCTCATACCAAACAGCCACTGTCGAAACAGAGTGGGCAAAGCTGGCTGGAGCCCTTGTTGACAGTCTGAGGGAGAGCAAAGTTTGGATGAACACGGAGACCGAACTTCCCGCAGTTCTCCCAGGGCAAGAGATTCTCCTTGATCAGGCTGGGGCAGCGTGGGGAAGTGGGGCACATGCTGCTGGGGATCTGCCCTGCACAGGGCAGATGGAAGGCTTTGACCTTCACCAGTCTAGTGCAAACACAAAGTAAACCCTTAGAACTGAAATTCTTCCTCATGGGACTGGAATTTGTTCCATTTGCACCACAGTAAAGCAAGAGAGACCCCGTGGAACAGCATTTGAAAAAACGTTAAGCTGGCAAAGCTCAGTCTCTGGTTCATAACTTTTCCTAGTTTAAAACTGAACAAATGAAAAATGAACTTGACCTGGATGCTAGGAGCAGAAATGCCCTTTGCTTGAGGCCCTTCAGGTTAAGAGAAAGGCAGGGCTGTGGATGGAAATCACCACAACAGTTCACCTTTCCTTTTACTTCTCATTTTCATGTTGAGATCGCTGCCTCATTGCCAGGATTTTCTGGGGGCCTGTTCTCTAGCCAGGACATGGGGGCTAGCCCCACAGTAGGAGCCCACGTGAGATGGGTCTTGGCACCATGGCCACCTGCCCATACCCTGAGAAAAAGTAGGGGTTCTTCAAGAGGGACAAGCAGCATCGCTCTGAGTCAGGGTTAGCTCTAGAAACCCCTTATTTTGTCCTTCCCTCTCTTTCCTTCCCAGCTTATGATGGGATATCTTCTCTCCCCTTTCTAACTTATAATAGGTATTTTCTGTGCCCTTAAACTAATTAGCTTCCAGTGATGATGAACAACAGCTAGTAAAAACATCTGGTGGTGAAGATGCGTGGAGTATATAGTGTATGCATATAGGGCACTTCTTAACTGCTGTAGCATCTCAGTGCCTTTATGATGATGTGACTCTCTACAGCTGGGGCGTATCTGTCGCGCCGGTATTTTGATGTTCTTGTTACATATGGAGGAAATACAGAACGACATTTCTCTCCTTGACTGAACTTAACGTTTCTTTGAAGTACCTTTGGACGTGAGCTTCATTTCTACAGACTTCTATGTGCAGCCACAGTGTGACAGCCATCCCGGACGGGATCTGCAGCAGTGTGTTAGGCTCCCAGCAGCTGAGCGAAGCAGGGACAGTTGCGGAGCTGGGGCTTTGCTCAGGAAGTCCTTGGCAGACCTGGGAGCTGATGGCGGGCTGCTTGCCCTAACCACAAGCCCACACTTCCTCTCCAGCATGGGGAGAAGCTAGTTTGAACTTGGCACGCTGGAAATAGCCTCAGTGCACAACATCCTTCCCTCTGAGGCCAAGAGCTGTAAAAGCGGACTTGGTGTTCCCATGAACTGCTGTGAATGAAGATACATCAGGGCTCATGTACCTCATTCTTTTTTTAATTGTTTTGTTCTTTATAAGGCGAGTGAGAAACTGTCCCTCGTGAAAGTGCTTTGCGTTTTGCCTTCAATTTTTTTTTGGGGGGAGGAAAAGTACCAAATGTTTGAGGAAATCCAAGCTATGGAGTGATTAACCTTGAACTGTATCAAAATGCTCCAAGTAAAGCTTCTCAGGTTCAGTCCCCCTCCCCCGGCCCTCATCAAGAATTCATTGAAGCCATGACAGAACTCTCCATTACAGTTAGTCTTTTATCCATTTCAGCTTTCTTGATTAGGTTATCTTGAATCATTAGGGGGTTTATTTATTTTAATAGACACTTATTGGATTCATGGAAAGAGAGTTTGGCGACTAAGGAACAAGAGCTGAATATTATCTGGCTCATTTCGCACTGCAGAGTCCCAAACTGAGAGGAGGGAAGAGAGGCTGAGGAAATTTGTCCAGAGGACCCCTGTGATCCCATGTAGAAGAGGAGCTTTCTCTGGAGAATGCAGTGTTTCTTTCCTAATCTTTCAAGCCTTGTGTCGATCATTGCTGCTTCTTTTCCTTTTGTCACATATGTTGACATTTTCTGCTCTGATGATGTGGGTGAGGGAATGGCCTTTTACTTTTATTTCTGAGATTTATTCCTGAATCACTCTTACTAAAAACTCTCCATTTGCCTACTCATGCTTTCACTGGAGATCCTAGGAAATGTCAGCACAGAAAACTAGCTGTGTGATTAGTATTAATTTCAGTATGAGTGGAGGGAAGCACGAGGTCAGTTTAGTCGCAGTTTTGTTCAGGCTTGAAGTGCCTTGTGGTCCAGCCCCAGCAGAAAGGCTGCCTATGACTGGGCCGAGGGATAAGTGACAGAGAATATGGCTTGCGATTGCTGCATCAGCTAACTGTCCCTCAAGGGGGTTCGAGTGCGCCAAGGCTAATGCTTTGGTGTAGTAAGCACGCTGTTTCTTTAACAGCATAAAAGCACAATGGGAATGGCTGGCTTCCTGCAGATTTTTGTTGTTGTTTGCTTAGCTATGTGGAAATGTATTTGATTAGGAGACAGAGAGAGAGGTTAAAAATAGGACATTAATATGATATTATTTGTTTTATCAAATAAAATGCTTAGAAAATGTTTATCTTGTCTCATGAGAACAACAAAAATAGAGGCCAGCACTTCTCTGCAGCTCTCCTTAATGAGCTGAATTGGGCAGCGTTCTCGATGCCTCTAGAAGTTTTGGGGTGAAACGAAGGAAGTTCTGAGCAGAATTCCTTGTAACCACAAGCAGTGGGTGTGCCTGACTGTAGAGCCAAAAGCATCCTTTAATTGTACTGTTTTTCCTCCTCTTATTTTTAATGGAAGACATTCCCATTTGAGAACCTCAGAAGCTGGCATTAAGGGCTGGATTCTGCCACCCATATTGACACTGGCGCGCGTCAGGCTCTCCTGGTAACTCTGTGGCAGTCGAGGGGCTGTTAGTGCAGCGGAGCCAGAGTTATGACATGCAGAGGAGGCCGGGTCAGGCACAGCGTATCGTGGATCTCGGGGGAGGATGTGGTGTTTGTTAGATTTTCAGAGTATGCTCACAGAAGTTGGATTTACTTGTAATGCGGTGAGCTCAGGTGTTGTGGATGATTGGGGGAAAAGGTGGTGAGATTGCATCTCCTCCTTCACTTTTCCTTCCTCATGCCAATAACTGTAGCTATAGATGAAAATTCACTGTGAATGGCTGTAGTTCCAAGAATTTCTGTATGTTAGCATTTCTTAAATGAAATAATTCTCCTGGAAAGCTCTGTGTAACATACACAGACCCAAAGAAATAAATAAAAGAAAATAAAAAAAATTGCAACCAAAAAACCCCAACTTGAGATTTTTAACAGAAAAAGGAGATTTGTGTATTAATAATTCATGAGTTCTCATTGAACATGCACGAAGAAACGGTGCTATTCAATAGAGAATACTGTCATCTGTCACTGTTTTATTTGACATTTACACTTTTTTTTTTTCTTCTTCTTCTTTTTTTTTTTTTCCCTCCCTGGTACTGCAAAACTTTCTTGGATGGCGTGCTAAGATTATTTAAATAAATAATTAAAGAAATCTGATGCAGACTTTTCGTCTGTGCACAGGGAAGGCGGTTACTTGCAGCCATAAAGAATGTGTGTGTGTGTGTGTGTGTGTGAGCTGCAGTGCCGTGTTTTCTCACGTATTAGCCGACGTTACCGCCTAATAAGCAGCCCCATAGATGGATAGAGAGGGTCTTGAATGGGAAGGCAAGAGAACGAACGCTTGACTGAATACAGGGGAGGATAGGAAAAGAGCAGTGAAAGGACAGATTTGGTGCCGGTAAGTGTACACATGCACACAGTGGGTACGCCTGTGTATGTGTGGGGGTGAGGGAAGGATGGCTGTTGTGAAGAAAGCTGCCACAAATACACTGCCGCTGCGGATGCAGAGATAAATATTTATAAATGGCGCTGGGGGAGATCCAGTCCCGCGCAGCGCGAGGGAGGACGGGGCGTTGAGCACAATGACAATCCAGAGTTAGGCGCACCTTGCAATTTCTTGCTAATATTAGGCTCATGAAAATCTTTCTGCTCTGTAGGTTAGTTATTATTTATAAAAATCACAGAACCAGCTGATACATTCATAAGCTAATTATTGTAGCAGCTGGGTACACATGGTGCAATATGTCTGAGGCTGTGAAGTATCACAGATTTCTTGGGGCCTGCTGTGGTGGGGGTGTGCTGTTGAAGGCTAGATCCCTTAATCTGATCAGCCAAGCAAATACTTTGTGGGGAAACTGGATTAATATCTCTCTAAATACCACGGATGTGCTTCACCTTCAGAACCAGGCTCCTTTAAACGTGCCATTAGCTTATCTCCTTTGGGGAATGGAGAAGTTCTCAGGTGTCCTCAGGATGGCAGGGTCTTTGCCTGGTGCCTCCCTTTGCCAGAAATTAATTTGGTTTGCTCATGTCTGCACACATGGTCACACTGCAGTCTAATCTTTTCCCTAATAGCTCCAAGGTCAGGACCTCGCATGTTGCCAGGCAAATTGAGCGCTATCCTTCTTAAAGACTAATGGCAGCGAGTGCCTAGTCCATAATGAGACCTGTAGTGTTGCTCTAAGTGATTGTAATGAGCGCTGATTATAACGGGACAGATAAATCAAACTGCAGCAGTCACCAACAGGCTAGCCGGTCCAACTTTGGGAAGGGGAGGTGGCCCAGCCGAGTTGCCCTCAGGCTCCAGAGGAGCCAGGCACTGCACAGCACCCCGCAACCCTTAGGAGAGCACCAGGAGCTCTCCTGCCCTGAGTGGGGCTCCGGCTCCACCAGGTACAGGGTTTTGTGTGTATTTTCTGTTAAGTGATTGGCCTTCGTGCTGCAGCGTCCCTTGGGAGATGTCAAACATACCTGCTTGAAACATTTGAAAGAGTTCAGTTGGAGACAGTCAGGTCACTGAAAACAGGGAGAAATGGGAATTTGTTTTTTCCACAGATGTTAATTTTTTCATTCCAAAAATTATGGTTTTTGTATGGAGGAACCCCTGAGAAAATACAGTGGAACCTGGAGATTTCTTTTCCTGTCTTTGCTCAGAAAGAGAATGTTTTGGGGGATTTCTGAGCGGAGGAAAGAGAAAGAGGAGAACTGAGAGCAAGGGATGTGGCCAAACCGCATTAAAATGCAGACATCACCTGGCTAAGAGATCACCCGAATACCAGTCAAAATACTTTGGAAATATAGTACAGATTCTTTTTTTTCCCCCAGTAAATGATTAGATATCTTGTTTTCATCCTTGCTCCCCCCCAACCCTCCTAGTTTATTGCAAGAAAAGATCAGGTCTGCACAAATGTGGCCTCTCACTTGTAAAAACAAGGCAGTGTTGTGTTACAGATTAGTTTATAAATCCCTGGTGGCTTCACAGTTCAGTGCCTACAGCTGCTGCAGATGGGCCTGGGTTTTTGTCTCTTCGCTGTGCTGCAGCCGGCAGTTGAAGGAGAAAATGGAATGATCAGGTTATTAACATGTAGGCCGTGAGGAAGAGGCTGCACAATGAGAACAGCTGGTGTTGCTGTCTTGGCTGATGCAGCGGAGATAATCAAATCTTGCCTTTTTTGGGGGGGTGAAGGCAGAAGACACAGTGGAGAGTAAGACAAACAACGGCTTATGATATTATATACAGGGTTTAGAGTGCACGGTAGAAGTTGTCAATGGCTTACAAGGTGTTACACAAAAAAGCAATACCACAGCCCCCACGCGGGCTGGTGATGAACCTGGCTGCTCAGCTTGCTCTGCTCGCTGGTTGGAAAAACACAGTTTTGGCTACTTGTCGTACCCGACATTTTTAACATTAATCAAGCTGTCTTTTAGGTATTGCAAGGTGCCTGTCAAAATGGTGTCAGAATGCTGAGTTGTAGCTTGAAAATGATGGGTTATAAAGCTACTAGGTAAAATATTTTGACAGGAGTCAGTAAGGCGCGTTGACAGCATCCTCAGCATTATCTTCCCGTGTTCTGTCATTTGCATTACGTCTCCTTGTGCGCAGGCAGGGGAGGGGAGTCGCTGTCCCCAGCCCCAAACGGCTTGGGTGCTGGCAGGCAGGATGGGGCTGGCTGCACCCCCCAGGCAGGTGCAGTGACAGCCACTGGCATCCCTGGATAACCTGCCGGGGTGCAAGGTCACCACCACACATCCTCAACACACGCAGGGCTGTCCTCACCTCCACAGCTGTTACCATCATGCTGCCTGCTTGGCCTTGTGCTTCAAGGTGGTCTCCCCCTGAAGCACTGGTGCTTCCCCTCCAGAGGTCTGAGCTCTCAGCCCCCTCTGGAGATGTCTTACAGGATGTCTGAAGTGGTAACTTCTTGAAGGTATTTCAAACTAACCTTAAAACCACAAAGCAGGAATAAAATCTGCTGTTATGATTTATAGTTGGGTTTAGAATTACCTCCACCTAGTAACTTCTGCAGGACCCTGCTCGCTGCTCTCGTGCTAAGTACTAGAGGATTCCCTTTCTGTGAGGTTGCACTTCTCACTGTCTATCTGATTATTTAAAGCTGTCAAAACGTAGTGGGGTTCAAAGCTGGGAGAGTCAGTGCAACATAATGACAGCAGATCAGAGGTCTGTACTGGATAGTGTCTTATAAAATTTTCAGTAGTGGTTGAACGTCTGGTCCTGCAGCTGCCGCCCTTAGCGTGAGGGCTGTGGGCAAGGCTCAGGAGCTATGTCTCCTTTTCCTGTGCTTGGATGCAGAAATAAAGGGGCTCTGAAGTGGAACTGGAGATGCACCCTTATTTCAGGTTGGGTTTTCTACAGGAAAAATATTTACATCAGAGCATTTTAACCATGGTATGATCATGACAGGGGTCAAGATGCTCTGCTTCCTAGTTCCTCATAAGCACTGCTGGTTTTGTCTGTTTCTCCACCTTGCAGGAAATACGATGTGTCAAGGATTTGTTGAGACCAAAGGGCAGGTGAAGGCGCCAGGGGTTCTGTGTGAAATGAGTCCAGCCAAACTTGGAGCACAGAGCTTTAAGTCTAGCTGACCTACCACTCGCATCTGATTCCTCGGTGCTCAGTGAATTAACTGTGCTGACCGTACCGTTGCAGGGCTGGCTGTGTGAGCTGCTTCGCTGGAAAGAAAACCCGAGTCCTGAAAACCGCACCCTTTGGGAGAACCTCTGCACCATCCGACGCTTCCTGAACCTGCCCCAGCATGAGAGGGACGTGATCTATGAGGAAGAGTCCAGACATCACCACAGCGAGCGTATGCAGCATGTCGTCCAGCTCACTCCTGAGCCTGTGCAGGTCAGAGCACTAACTTCCTTCTCAGGGTATCTGCGGGGAAGAACAGCTGTCAAGAGGTAGAAAGTCCAGCTTCCTTCTGCTTTCCAGGCTGAGACACGCCAGTTTTCATCTGTCTGTAGGGCCACAGGCAAGCCACAGCCCTCAGGTTCCGGGCTCACTGTGTGTATATTGCAGCGTGTGTGAGTGTGCGCAGGTCTGTCTCAGTGGTTGGAAGAGAAGGGATGTGACAATCCATGTCACTGGTAACAGCAAGGCCAGTAGCAGTGATATTATGGAACTCTCTTGGTATCAGTAGGTGTGTTGTGGCCAAACCACAAATTAGCTGTCTGAAGCTGCCGATATTTAGAGGAGTACAAATGTGTTACTCAGCAACAACGAGACGTGTGTGGTTATTTAGGAAACAAAACAGGAGGGGGAACTTGGTCCCTCACTCCTGCTCACAGGACCTGAGCACCCCTGATACCCACTCTCTATCAGTGGCCAGTGGATGACTGCAGTCATACGTTTGCTCTTTGTTGGAGGAGCCAGATAACGCTGCAGGTCAAGTAGGAAGGTAGGAGAAGAAGTTTGTCCATGTGTATCACGGGGGTTTGAAGAGCGTAACATGGAGAGGTGTGTTTTATACATAGAGTGAAACTTAAAAGTACTTCTAAAAGGACCACGGTGAGTATTCTGCAGGGAACAGGCCTTCATTTCAGCCTCCTCAGGGTTGTTTTGCTCCTCTACAACCTTTGTGACTAGTATGAATTTTTGGTTTGCACACCTGTGTTCTGTCCTTGTCTCGGGGCTTATTAGCATGAGAAATAGGTAGGAGCATGCATAGGGGAAGTGAAGACATAACTAGATTTTTCATCTTTGCAGTTCCAGCTTCAGTCAGAAGAGAAAGTCAGCCTTGTGTGTGTTCCGGATAAGTAGCAATGCATGTCAAAAACCTAACAGCTTATGATGATCAAGAGAGGCTCACAGGAGATGCTTTTTCAGTCTAAAAAGATGAGGTGACTCCTTCCACAGCAGACCACCCTTTTGGATAGCCACTGGGGCTTGTGCCATTCACCTGATCCACTGCGTGACCGCTCTCACACAGTCCATACTGCGCTTCTCTCCAATAACCTCACAGTTCCTCCTCCCACCTTTGCTCTCTCCGTGGTCATTTGATGGCAGCTTGCACTGCCTTGCTATTCTTGCTGTGAACCTTGGCATTCAGCCTCTATTCTTTGTCACTGCTCTTGTTCTGCTGCTGCTAGCGCTGCTGCCAACTATCTAGTCACCTTCCCCGAAAGGTGGGAGGCTTTTCTGTCTTGTAGTCCTGCCCCTTCTGAAATATGGTCTCACCCAGATTAATTATTGCCTAGTTCAGTCTCCTTTGTCTCTTCTGCTACCAACTTCCTCCTGCCATTCAGTCTTTGCTTGGAAGCAAAACTTTATTTCCTGGGGTTCGGATTCTCAGAGATACAAGGTCAGGGAAGTGCTCCAAGTAATTAATGTAGCAAGTTTTGTTGTCCATGTTCCCAAAAGTTTGTGGGATCTTGGAGGCAAGGAGCTACAAGAGGGTAAAGAGCAGAGCTAACGAGGCAAGATGACTAGACCTGTGTAGGTTTGAACATACTGATCCATGATATTCCAGAGGAATATCCTCTGAGGCACAGCTTGAAGAGAAAGATTCCCTGAGCCCTTGCAGGTGATCTTGATGCTTACCCTACTTTCCAAAGCCTTCTGCACATCAGTTTTCTGTGTCGTGCGGGTCGGCTCTTGTGAGTGACACGTTACACTGCGTTGGAATGCGCTGCATTTGTATTTGTCAGCAAGTTACAAAGCCATGGATTAATTATTTATTACAGTCAAAATATGAAAAATGAAGAAAAATAAATGGAACCAGCTGGCAACTACATACGGCAAAACTCTGGAGACCCTGGTATACAGTTGATACAGGAGGCTTGTGTTTTGGGGGTGCTGCATTTTAAAGCTATGTTTGCCCATCCAAAAACCCCAGTAGGCTTCTGAGTGGCACGCAACCAGTGCAAGACACAGGAGGCTTGCTGTCCACCTGCTCCCTACTGTCAGAAGATATCCTGCACCAAGCAGTTTTTGCGTAGTTTTCAGTCTCTGGGACTTGAATTGTTTCAAGCAGGAAGGTTTGTTTTTTGGCTTTGCTGCTAGGGTCACTATTAGGTAATTAGCCATGAAGAATCAGTGACAGCAGTCAGACATGTAAAGCTGAGGTCCTCACACTTGCAGTCATTGGAGGGTTTGTGACACTTTACTTAAGAGTAGGGGTCTTGGGCCCCGCTCCTGGCTGAACTCCAGGCCAAGTAATTACATTCTGCCTGTCTGAAATCCCCTCCATAGTGTCAGGTGGGAAAGTGACTCTCATTTCCTTCTCAGAGTGGTGGCGGGTGCAGCATGTCTGCCACAGTGCCTGGCTGCCTTATAGCAGGGGGTGGAAACACCAGAGAGCTGCAGTCACCGACCTGCTTTGCTTTGCAGGCTTTGCTAGTGAAAATGCACCTCATGTCGAGCCCTGACCCTCACCTTGATGTGAAGATGACAGCCCTTTGAAGAAGATACAAGTAGCAGTGCTGCGACTAACAGCAGGTGCAGTGCTGAAGCAGGCAGGAGGCTCTTAGTTCTGCTTTCTCCCTCTGCCCACCCCATCTTTCTTTCTGCTCTGATGGATTTGACGTGTGTACAGTAACTTGTGTCTGATACTTGATCCTCCTGCTTCTCCAGCTGTGAGACTGGGAAAGCCTGAAAACAGGCTGCCCCACACCGCTGCCAGAGCTCCCTGCCACCAAGGTTGAGCCCTCTCTGGGCTGGGGATGCCCCTCCATCAGACTGAAGGACTTAGAAGAAACTCCTGGCTATCATCACAAGAGGCATGACCGAGCAAAAGAGAACAGATAGATAAAATTCAGCTTTTTCCCCAGTGTGGCTGCTTGGAAATGGCAAAGATTTCCTTGCGATGGGCCTGTGGAGTTCTCTTGCTGACTACAGGTTGGGCGCATCTGCAGTGAGGGAAGCACCCCAAGGCTGGGTTTTGTTTCTGTCCTCTTACCGGCACGGTGTGCGCAGTGCTGTAGAAGATCTGCCGGACAGAATTTGGTTCTTGATGTTTAATGGATTGTTGTTTCTTTTGTGGCAGGTTCTTGCCCTCTTTTCAGCTTTGCTAGCCTGTACCTCACTGTTTAGTTCTAGGTTCAGGGCTTTAAAAAGAAACATAGTCTTTTTTTCTCTCTTCCATTAGATTTTTCCTGTCAGCTATATATTAATATATTTAATCAAATATTTTCCTATTTCTGAAATTAAAAAAGTCTATAGTGGAAGCTCAGGGCAGAAGAAATTCCTCTCTGCACACTTGATTTATTTGTTATTGTGCTGAGAAGTCATAAAATGTGAGCCCCGCGGAGCTCTGTGACATGGCTGTGTTCTCTGGCAGCGTCGGGTGTGACCATATGGACGTGCCAGAGCATTGGATTTTCCTTCACATGCTTGTTGCAGAGCATCCACACTACACCTACATGTTGCTGTGCTTGCAGGCTGAGCTCGCCACAGCTGCTCACTTGGTTTTTAAGAAAATTCAGGTGTGCACTACGTGACTTTTTCTCCCTCCCATCCCATGCAATGTGGTGTCATCACAAAGTGCTGCTGTGGGACAGAGGAAAAGACCTGTGAGTTTGTTGCTAGCTGGATACCACAAGGACCTCACCTCTGACTGCAGAGCGCCTCAGCCACAGGTTGCAGGAGGAGGAAGGGTATGTTTGAAATCATTAATACCTTTCTCCCCTTTTCTCATCCTCTGCCACCACCATCAGACACCGGATCCTGGCTGGACCTTTGGCCTGGCTTACATAGTAGTCACCTTGCAGCAAGCAGCCAGTAAATGCTCCTGCGTTTACCTCCCTGCCCTGCCGAGGTGAGGGTACCCTGCCTCACTTTCCATCCCTCACTAGATCCCACCGTTCCTGGGCTCTTGGATAGCGCTGGACCTTGCTGGATTGTTAGTGCTGCAAAGTGCCTACAGCCACTTCCCATTGCCAGCTAGGGAGTCAGTGTTTGGTACAGACAGGCTGGGACACAGTAAATCTAATTTCTCTCCCTTCTCCCACTATTCGTCTGCCGTGTCCAAGGTGACTACTCCAGAGAATAACCATCTTGCCTGGCACTTTAATATAGTGCTAATTCATTGTTAATTGCTGGGGCAGAGAAACCTGACTCAGTTGGGAAAACGATGAATCAAGCTGTTGCCTCTGGAGTGTTGGGGTGGATAAGCTGGTTCCCTGGAGTAATGAGCCACCGCTGCAGCAAAGTACCTATTCAGAGAGCGGGGAAACCTTGTCTTTCATTTTCTCTATGAGCTGACAGATAGATCTGCTGGAGCTGGTAGGTATATATTGATTTAAGAGCAGTCAGATGTTGCCTTAAAGAAACAGGAATGGTTTTCCCATGCTTCCTGATACACTGTTCCTTTTGTCAGGTTTTTAAAATTATGTCCCTCCACCTTTTTTTTTCCCCCAGAAGCTTTGATTTAGGCAAATCTGCCCATTTATAATAGTTCAGATCGTAAGTCATGGAGGAGCATTAGTAAATAAAAGAAGCATGGCAGAAAGCTCTTGTATTGTGTGTTCACTGCAAACATTGTGGTCTCTCCTTAAATGTGTGGAAAATAACATACCACAGAAGTAAATGAAATACTAATTTTGTCATTTTGTGAGGGAACAAATAGTTTAGAAGTGACAATGAAATAAATACAAAGCGGGAGAACGTGGAGCCCCCGTAAAAATGGGTCAAGGCAAGTGGCAGTGGCAAACCAACAAAACTCATTTCATATTCTCTTTCTAGGAGTAATAAAGAGGGGAATGAACACCACAGTAGTTCTTCCTAATGAAATATCTGCTTCTAAAGGGCGTTTTAGAGTTCATGGGTCACACGATGCATAACATGTAGATGGAAAAACACCATGAGATTTTAAATTTATTTTCTTAAAAATAATATTAATTAATAATACTCTGGAATCATAGGTGATGAGTGAAGCAAAGCTGTGTTACTCAAGGGAAATGTGGTGTGCTCAGTGATCTATAGGATGACGTGCATAGTGAGTTTCTGCTGTGTTTGTGTGAGGTACATCACAGGATTTCACATACTAGAAATCAGAGCTGAGTTGTCCAGGAGACTTGGACAAAAGCTACTTTCCCACACCATGCTTGCTCTCTGAATTTGACCCTCACTGCTTCATCTGGACAATTTTTTTTGTGGGATGATGTGCCCTCTGATTCATTCTTAATGCCCTGTGATTCATTCTTAATGGCTGCACCCAGCTGCTTTACTTTTTGATCATTTCTCTGCACTTGGAAGACAGATCGTAGATGGATACCCGTTGCTTTTTGATACCCTTATTCTGCTCAGACAGGGGTGGTCAAGACTGGTGAGACAACTTGTACCTAGCAAGCCCAGACAGACTTTTAGAGATAGCTGTATTGCATGTTTATTCATCCCACTCAGAAAGCTCAGAGCTTTGCTTTGGGTGGGATGCAGCTGGAGTATTTATTTTGTCCTTGATTTAGAACTATGGGGGAAATGCATGTCAGAATGAGATCTGCTGTCTCACAATTTGACCAGATTTAGCCCTCATTTCTTCCAGACCTGTCCCTCTCATAAATGCTAAGCTGCCAGCATTGTAGAGTCATAGTAGGTTGAGGATGAGCAAACATCTAGAGCAAGATTACCAAATAACGCTCTTTAAATTCACATAGCCTTTTGTTTCAGCTGGGACAGAGTTAATTTTTTTTTGCTAGCAGTCACTACAGTGCCATGTTTTGGATTTGGGATGAGAATACTGTTGATAACATGTTGATGTTTTAGTTGCTGCCAAGTAGTCAGGGACTCTGCATCTTCTCCTACTGCCCTGCCAGCAGGAAGGCTGAGGGTGTCCAGGAATCTGGGAGGGGACACAGCCAGGACAGCTGACCCAAACTGGCCAAAGGGATATTCCATACCATACGGTGTCATGCTCCATATATAACTGGAGGGGTGGCCAGGAGGTGGCATGGCTCAGGAATGATCTGAGCATCAGCTTTGAGTGGTGAGCAGTTGTGCTGTGCTATCACTTGTTTTATATATTCTTTTATCACTATTATCATCTTTGTTTTCTGTCCTGTTAAACTGTCTATGTCAACCCATAAGTTTTATTTCTTTTTCCTTTTGGGTTCTCTCCTCCATCCCACTGCATGAGGGGGGCAGCGAGCGAACGGCCACATGTTTGTTTTAGCTGCCAGACGGGTTAAACTGAGACACCTTTGAAGGCTGCTGGCTGGCAACAGACATATCTTGAAGTCTGAACATCCACTAGATGAGCCCCTGTTCCTTGAAAATTTTTACAGTTAGAAATAATGCTGTTCTTAATTTCATTTTAATGGTCCCTAAATGCTCCCTGTCACTTGTATGTAAATGATACTATCAGGTGGTAGAGATGTGTCAGTGTTTATGGGCTACTGGCCATAGGCAACATATTATTCTCGGGCTCCTTACGGAGATGTTAGGAAGAAGTTAGAGGCCTGGCTCGTTGCAGGATAAAGTTAGAGGCCTGGCTCGTTGCAGGATAAAGTTAGAGGCCTGGCTCGTGGCAGGATAAAGTTAGAGGCCTGGCTTGTTGCAGGATAAATTTAGAGGCCTGGCTCATTGCAGTATAAAGTTAGAGGCCTGGCTCATTGCAGTAGCCCTTCTGTGCAGATAGGCAGTCCTAAAAATTACCTGGGGAGGGAATCAAGATTGGATCGTGCCCTGGGAGCACACTGCACTGCTTGTCCCCCGAAGTCTCTGAGAGTGAGTGAACTGCTCTTCTTCCCGTGTTGCACAGCATCCCCCAAGAAGATTGGGCAGCTTCTGGGCAGTGCTGGGAGCTAGGCCAGGACAGAGCGGGGTGGAGGTGCTCTGTCTCCTTGCTGTAGGCCAGTCCTTTTGGAAATCATTGATGTGGACATTTCTTCTTTATTTTTTCTAAATGGTTGGAAATAGCCAGCAACTGTAATATGTGCAGGGTATGTTTTTTGCAGGGTTAGTATGCAGTGTCTGTTGTTCTGTGTTTGTATGGACTTTTACAGGAATCGCAGAGTGAAAAGGAAAATGTTTTTGTGTGTATGCACTATTCTCACACATCAGATATCCAGAAGTACAGTAGCACATATTTTTCTCACAGTCATCTATGCTTACAGTGTTTCAAAGAATATTCCAAAATATCTTGGCACAGACAAAGCGAAGCTGTTTGCAAGATCCCTAGCTGTGGAACAACAAAGGCTACATTCTCAACATACATCACACATGACTTTAATAAAAGTCTTAAACAAAAATCAAATAATGTATTTAGAAAATTGAACTTTGCCATTTATGATGCTACTTGGGTTGTGAAAGGAAGTACATATCCCCTTGTGCCTCCTTTTCAGTGTCTTTTCCCCAGTTCTTACTTCTTCATGTTTCAAATTAGAAGGTAAAAATTTTATGTTTAAGTACAAATAAATGCATGTTCAAACCAGTAATTTGGGACTAATGCACATGGTGCCTAACTTAAAAGGGACTTGGTGTTGAGAAACCAAGGAATGCAGGCACGTACAAGGTGCCTCTGGTAGAGCAGTGAGAAGTTTGAAACTTCCAAAACCATTATTAAACTCTTAACATTACATATGGCAAAAAGGATGTGGTAAATCACAGAACATATCCTGAATATTACAGACCCAGCCGTCTCATTAACTTTGTGTCAAAAAACATTCCTCGGTTTCCAGCTTGAATTAAATTTAGTTTTATGCTGTTTGTACCATCATGGTACAAAATAATCTTGGCGCCCTTGGGTTTTCTAGTTGCTTTTCCTCAAATTTATGGCTGAGATCTCTACGTTATCTTCTTACTAGGCCATGCCCGTTAGATGTGCTGTGCTTGAATGCCAGGCATGTGGGCAGGGAGGATCATGAAGAGCTTCCTTCCTTCCTTCCTTCCTTCCTTCCTCCCTTCCTCCCTTCCTCCCTTCCTCCCTTCCTTCCTTCCTGCCTTCCTGCCTTCCTGCCTTTCTGCCTGCCTTCCGCCCGACACGAGGGTGTGGAGGAAGATGTTCTGCCGAAAGCCTTGCTGCAGCCCTGTAGCTGTTGGGAGCTTTATGAGAGCAGTGGGGCTGTCTCCAGGTTAGGTCTGGAAGACTTCAGTCTTCTCAGTCTTCCTTGCAAAAAGCTTAGCAGCCTAGATTTCTTTTCACTTCTTGGGATTTTGGTAATTTCTGGATTTGAAACATGCAGAGTATTGTGGAAGCCCCTTGTGCTGTCACAGGATACAACGAGGAGTAAGAGCTGGCTCCTCTTTCTGTGCTGCCTTGAAGGAAGCTGCAGTAGCAACTGCAAATCCACCCAGTTGTAGCAGAAAGAAAGAGACATGCTAAAATTCCAGGACTCAACAGGCCCCATAGAAAGATCTGTCTGGACAGCACATCACTAGTTAAGTGCTAAGTTATTATTATTATTTATTATTTATTTCCTCCTCTATTTTTCCTCTTACTAAACAAGCGGGAAATATCTTTGTTCTTTCATTTTAGAAGTGGAATAAATGTATTCCCTGCAGCATTTGAAATTTTAATAATCCATAATAAATAAAATCATATCTAATAACATAACTGCTTTCAATTGGCAACGCGATCTCCTAGATGCATTGCAATGGCAGAAACATAAATAGTTGCAGCCTCTGAAAGCCTACTTCCTATTTGCTAAATATACTTGGCTTGCTTTAAATTCCTTTGTGTGCAGTCATTAATACAATCCTCTTTGACAGCATTTAATTAAAGTGCTTTTCTCTATTAAATTCATTAAAACTTTTTTTTTTTTTTTTTTTTTTACATACAACTGTTTCCCAGACACTGGATGTTAAGGACCTGTAGGCCTCTCTTTAAATAACTTCTCTCTCCTTGTT
The DNA here is from genome assembly GCA_020800305.1 of Porphyrio hochstetteri. Classification (NCBI taxonomy): domain Eukaryota; kingdom Metazoa; phylum Chordata; class Aves; order Gruiformes; family Rallidae; genus Porphyrio; species Porphyrio hochstetteri. Next base: position 13,510,622 of record CM036910.1, on the reverse strand, counting down.
GTAAATTGTTAATTAAATTTAACTTAGACTGTTTAAAGATGGCTTGGAAAAGAAAGCCAGATTTCAGGATATGGTCTCAATCATGTCTGATTTTTTTTTTAACACAATTTTTTCCATGTACTTATAGACTGCGTGTTATATTGTTTATGAATGTCGCTGTACTTTCAGCTGGAACCAAGCAAAGAAATACCCTAAAAAGCTCGTTTCCATCTCACTTAAAAAATTTCCATCTTTGTAGTGCAGTTTCTTAGCCTGAGAGTATTTGCATGGGGGAGTAAGGAGGGAGGAGCTGTTTAGTATTAATAGATTATTGACAGTTTAATGTCTTGGCACCTAGACAGCCCATAAGGTATAATAAACAGGAAGCTGTCTGATGTGAGCGCAGTCAATAGCGTATTCAATCAGAACCTTTCAGTTAATTGCTAGTTGACCTCAGAGATTTCCTTTAAGTGAAACTGTCCTTCGCTCAGATCTCATCTGGGTTTCAGGGTTTAATTTGAGAATGCCCTTTCCATATGGTAGCTTGCGCATACGTTCCTGGTTGGATTTTTGCTTCTCTCCACGCACGGAATTGCAAGAGCCAGCGTCTGCCCAGAGCTTTGCAAAACACGTAGAGGTGCTCGGTGTGCGTGCCACCCCTCTGAGGGCTGCGAGCCTGGACAGGGACCTGCACGGAGCCGGCCTGCTGGTGGGCACCCACGGCACAAGTAAAGCAGGCAGGGTTGTAAACTGCTGTCAGGGGTCTTGCCAAAGCCGCTGAGTGTGTGGGATAGAGGTGGGCAGAGCTTTGGTGCCTGGGCAGGCACGGTGGCGTTAATGAGGCCTGGCCTGACCTCTGCAGATGGGATGTGCCACAGCCCAAGGAGGCTGTCAGAGAGGGGTCAGCACCACTGCTTTCATCCCCCCACTGCCAGCACGGCTTCCCCTGCTCTTCTGCACAAGTGCAAACCAAAGCTCATTTGTATTTAGCTTCTCTAATTTCTGTACTTACCCGTTCTAATTTTTTCGGACTGTGTATCTTGATGCGATCTAGATAAGCTACAAAGGCAAGCAGGCAGGAAACCACACGGGCAGCCCCTGACCCCGACTAACTGGAAACCATCTGCTTGTTTGGGGAGGGAACCTCCATGGAAATCTCTTCGAGCGAGTCTGCTGTGTTTGGGTTTTTCTTCCTTTCCCTCCAACCCCTGACGATGAGCGTGTGTGTTTTCCTTAATTGAGATCAGGGAGGGTCAGCTGTCGCAGCCCTCCTTTGCAGCACGCGGGTCTGGATTTCCCAGCGGCAGCGAGTACTGCCCTGTGAAGGGAACGCTTCTGTATCACAGCGAGTTTAATTTACATTTCATTCAGTCAGGAGACATTTTTTGTCTCTAGATCTTGCAGTGATTCTGTCTTTTAGCCACTTATGCATTCAGCCTGTGGTTTGCTGAAAGGAGTATTATTACTTTTAATCTCTAATCTTTGCCTGGTTTTGATTCATTTCTGTGGTTGCCTTTGTCCCTCTGCGTCAAACAAACTGCTTATGCCTTTTTAATGGCCTGATTAGCACCAGGGCAGCATTGCTGACTTGGAGTAATGTTATTCCTGGTGTTCCATTGATTAAATGAGATCAAGAGTAAGAACGCTCTGTTGCTCTGTTTGGGACCCACTAAAGTCCAGTTCAGAGTCCTGACTGAAGCACATTGTAAATTTTTTGAGTTCATGTGTGTTGGAAAGGAGAGATGGAGCAAGTTTTGAGATGATGCCTCCTTTCCGGGAAGATTCCAAGACAAGAGAGGCTTAGAGTCATTCTTTCTGGTGGGAATGGAATAAAACCATGGCAAGATGGAGCAGAACCAAGGAAAAAAATCCCAGTTTCCTGTGTGCCCCTGGGGCCATCAGCTGCAACACGCACACTTCATTCCCAGGTGTCTCTGGCCAGAATATATTTGAAAATACTTTCTGGTTTTATCAGACTTACTGGCCAAGCTGCTAATCAGTATTACATAGACCAAAGGACTCCCACATGCAATAAAAATCATAAGCTTTATTGGATTTTGAGATAGGAAAGATTCACATCCAGCTCCTTTTATAAACTGCATTACATTTCATTCTTTCAGAGCTCCCATCAGTACAACCCTTTGCAAATATGACGGAGAAGAAGGTAGGTGGGTAGATAGATGGCCGTGAGCTTCTCTTCCTTGGGTAGTACAGCCTAGAGCTATAGAAGTGCTTGAGCTGAGTTTAAGGGGTTGCTGACATTTCTGAAATACCGAAAGAAAAAAATATGTTGGTGCATTCAAAATTACTATTTTCAGTTAAAATTTAAAAAATAAAAAAGGTTTGTGGCAGTTTAGAGGTACATATTTCTTTAAGGGAAAATAGAAAAATGTGAAGAGCAAAATTTGTTCTGCATAAAAGGAACCAGAATATGCTGTTCCATTAAAAATGCCCAAATAACTGCTTGAACTTCATCCGAATACAACCCCCTCGCCCCGGCCTGGGACAGACAGCTTGGCAAAGTAGGCTTTATTTAGGCAATACTTTGTTGTCACTCGACATTTTTGACCAAAAGAAAGATTTTTGCCTGAAAAATGACACGCAGTTCTGATCTTAATGAAGCCAAGGATGGCGTTTTGCATGTCTGGCTAAAGCCTGGGGCTCCTTGCACACAGATCTGTGTCCAGTGTGAGCTTCCCCCTGCGATAGCGTGCGTGCAGCCAGCCAGGGCTGAGCCGTCCGCAGAGCTCCCTGCAGCCCGCAGGCAGCGGCAGAGCCAGGGATGGATCCCCGGGCCATAACAGCACCTCAGCTTTGTCCCAGTGCTGCCTCGCTGGCACTACGTTAAACTGTTTAATTAAAATTAACAACGGTGTATTTCCCCAACCGCGTATTTTCTAGTTCTGTGACTAGAAACCACAGGTTTACTTTCCATAACACCTTTTTCTTCCAGCATCCGGAACCTGTGACATAGGTACAGGTCAGAGTAGTGAGACACAGGGAGCAGTAGCAGTGGCGTACCTTCCTCTGCCTTCCAGATGTTTCCACCTTTTCCAGAGTGCAATCAGCCAAAGGATTTCACATCTAATTCTCCGAGGTCTCCTGTCCTCAGAGCCCTGATCCGTGCAGGAGACTGTACTTTGGTCATTTGATTTTTATTTACCCGGTTTCAAGCTAAGGGTATAATAAAGCCCACACTGCCGGTTGTCTGTGTGGTAATGCTGGATGTTTTGCCTTTTACCATGGTAGCTGATTATAATGCACTTTTTAAAGACTTGCTTTCTAAAAAAAGAAATATTTATACTTTTATGTGTTTGATTCACACAGTATAGTTTGCTCAAGTCCTATTATTAAGTGCATTGGTGGTTACGTGTAGAAAGCAAAAAACATGCTGAGTAGTGTTTTATCAGCACAAATCTGCTATTTTCACTAACCATAACAGTCAGGTTCTTCTGACTTCTGACTGCCCCCATTGTAAAAATTAGCAGCCCAGTTGGGTATTCCTGGAACCCCAAATAGCCATCTGTAAGGACCTAAAACAGTCTGATGGGACAAATAATTACCCCCCTGTACACCCCCCCAGAATCCAGTGTCTAATCCAGACATACCCTTCCTGAAATAATGCAGCGCCTACTCCTGATCTGAGGAACTGGAAAACATCATGATTACAGTGGCGCCAACCTGTGCCACCATGGTTAGGGGTTTAGAGCTTGGCCTCGAGTGTGGCTGTAGGTTGGGGCTTGTCAGGGAAGATCTTGCTCATGCTGCCCACAAATGGTCTTCAGATTTTTGAATGAAAAGGAGAACATGTGTAGTGTTAATTAAACAAGAAAATGCAGAGGATACAGGAAGTGTTTTGTCTGCAGAAAAGCAAACCAGAAAGCCTTCTGTTACTTCCTGTGGCGTTCTGCCAGCTCCCCTTTGGGATTAGCAGGGTTGGGATGGGGAGACCCAGGATTGACCCAAAATCTTTGACAGACCCTTCCCCCAACCACCACCAAGCTCTGCTGCTATTTGGAAACTGCCGAGCAGGGCTCTACATGCCACAGCACCCCAGAGAGCCTTGCTGGGGCTGCAGGAGAAGGCATGGAAGAGACAAGTCAGAGGCCCACAAAACTTTTGCTCTTGCTGTGAGGAAGGGAAGTGTGAACTGGAAGGTTGTGTGGCCCTTGGTGCATTCAGATGTAGAAAGTCCTGCTTGAGTGGGACTCCAGTCAGTGTCACCATGCAGAAGGGCGGTATGAAATTTTATGGGGCTGTTGCTTTTTCCCTTGCTGGGGAAGGCTGCCTCGCTACCACAGGTTACAGGCAGGAGAGGCTTGCACGGCTTCTCCGAGGCTGGCAGAGGCCAGCTTGCCTGCTGTGGGATGCAGCAAGCCAGCCCCAGTGCCAGCTGTGCTGGCCATGCCCCATCCCCAGACAATGGAGTCATCCATCACCGATGCCTTCAGGAGAGAGTCTACAGTGGCGTTGTGCAACGCTTCCTGGCCACATCGGCCACTCTGTCACCAGCATCCTGGTTTGTGCCAGCAGAAGCCGGACTGACTCTGGCCTGTTGCGTGTGTATGTATGTGCTGCCCTCACCTGCGTGCTGGGCGGTGGTTGCTGACAACCTTCCAGCCTGCAGGTACGTGTTTGAGAGGGGGTATCCACCGCTGGCGACGGTCACGACGCAGTAAACCTCAGAATCTGGCTTCAGCCAGGTAGTGATGGGAAATTCAGAGCTAATCCACTAACGCTCATCAGCATGAGCTCGTTTGTGTGACCCTGTAAAACCAGCCAGTTCTCAGGCCGTTGCGCAGCAATGAACGCTGTGCCTGTGCTTTGGTGGGAAGGGTTGAGTTAGCATTTTAGGGAGAGCAGTTACCCCAGGAAACACCGGGACACTGCTCTGCATTGTCAGAGTTTTGTGATTTATTTTTTTAACATTATACAGACAAAATAGTGGCTATTGTGTAGGCACGTGCTGTCTATTAGCAGAGATCGGGAAAGGGAAATAAACCACGCATTACTGAAGAATAAGATCATGACTGTGGTCAAGTGATGGCAGGATTTTTTTTTTCTCTTTGTCAAGCTGATTTGTAAACATTCTTCAAACAACCGTGCAGACAGCAGTGCCACGGCTTCTTGAAAGGAAAGCGAAGACGAGGAAAGATTCCTCCGTGCAGATGTTCTACAGTAACCTTAGACCTGTCCAGAAGTTATCTGGTCATCTGCAGTTGTCACTGTGAGTGACGCCGCACATGGAGCCTCTTAGCAGCGCGGTGTAATCAGGCTGTAATTTATATTTTATCTCCAGCGATGATAGCTCTTTAAAATGTTCTGTGGTGTGTTTGCTCTTTGATGCATGCTAAGCTCCTGTTAGCATTAATGGGAGCAGTGTGTGCCGGAGGGGGGAGACACCTTCCCCCTGCCTTCAGGTCAGGATTAATTGACTTTTGCTAATGGTAATCGCTCTGCATGGGGTGGTAAAGGCAGTGCACAACTGAAAGTTTTTGGGGCTGTTTTGGGGATTTTTTTCTTTCTTCTGCTTGCCTTTTTAGTCACCTTTTTGAGCAATTCTGGCAGCTTGGACATGGAGGAGAATCCCAGGATGGGGCCGCACTGTCAGAGGCTGGGTGCTTGTTCAGTGCCTTGCCTTGTGTTCACGTTGCTGCCTGTTTCCTGCCCCTGAAGCAAGGCGACTGCCATAAAGCAAAGGGAGGCATGTGGCATGTGTGCTCCAAAGATGTTGAGCTGAATCACTTCAACCAGCTTGCATTCCAGCCTGGAAACCAAACTTGCCTTTGACTTCAGATTCCCTGTGGAACTCATTTCTCTCCTCGCATTTACCTCTGACCCCCCCTTCTGTGTGGCTCAGAGTGACTTGTACCTCAGATCTGAACGATACAGGACTTGGCATTCCTGTGATCCAATATTCTGGCTCCAGCGGTGGTCAGGAGCAGATGAGGGGTGACAAGAAAGGCCTGAGTGTTTGGGGATTTGCTTACCATGTGACCACTTTGTCCTTGCCACCGAATAGGACCCAGGGCTGCTGGGTTGCAAGTTGTTGTAGCCACCGACTTGGGTTGGCTGATTTGGTCTGGCTTGCATGAGACAATGTACATCGTATCACAAACATGTATGGCAATTATCTCTAATAATGGTGTTTACTCTTGTGAAACAATTACTAAGCTGCATTGGAAAATGCGCAGGATCTGCGGCTGGCATTTGAGCTACAAAATTAAAAGAAGCTCATACTGAAGTTAGATGAAAGTGAACATATTTATCCATGTCAGACTCCCTACCATTTTGCACGCTCGTATTGATTTCTTTTGACACGGTCTTCTTTTATTGAGTACCATATATTTTTTTTAAATCCCTTACCGATAACAGTACCTGCTAAGGGCAATTGTAAAAGGAAACTCAAGTATATTAAACCTGCCTGGAGTCAAAATGTAATCTAACACCTGTAGTCTGCAATTTGTCATCACTTCATAGATACTTTTTCTTTTTTAATAACGGTTTCGGATTTTCCTGATTTCTGACCTTAGGATACTGTATAATCCAAGAAAAGCAAGGAAACGAAACCACAGTCTTTAACACAGCTTTATGGTGTGAAGGTGTGAAATCTCCACTGCGAGAATCAGTCCAAAGAAAATAGTTCCTTTGGAGCTGCGACCAGTGCTGCAGCCTTTTCCTGCGTGAATATGTTTTTGCAAGGGGAAAAAAGAAAAAGGGTCGTCTAACAGCCAGGGGTTTAAGAGGGAAGAAATGAGCACAGGTGCAAATTGTAACTTCTGCTACAGTTTCTTGTACAGACATTCCTCAGCAACCTGTAAAGTGTCTTGGCACACCCATTGCATCTAATTAATGCTCTTACCCCTGTGAGCCCTGGACTGGAAGGCTGTCGGGGTGCAAGCCTGTGGATGGCAGCAGCTTGTTCCATTCTCTCCTTGCACATTTCTCTACACAGCGGTAAACTGCGAGAGTCTGGGAGTAGCAGGGGTAAGGTTGGTGGTTTGGATGGATAATCTCCCGTGGATTATCCCGTAAAGCGTGTTTAAGCAGAACAGAGAGTGCTGTCTCCTTCTAGGTGTAAGATTTCTTTGCAAGGTGACAGAGGTTGTCTCTTAACATGATAGGTGGGCACTGCCTGGGAGCTCCGACTTCTAGAGGTGAGGTGTCGCAAATTGCAGCTGCAGGTCTCAGTAAAATGCAGCTGAACAGCATGTTTTGGCTTGTCCTGCCCTCTCTCTGACTCCAGCTGGCCGTGGGGAAGGAGCATTTCCAAAGGGCTTGCTCACACGAGGTACGTAGTGAATCCATTTTTGAAGTGAGTCAAACTGGCGGCAAATCCTGCTGACTTGTCTCGGACACTTGCAAGGGGTGTGATTAATAGATGAGCGGTGTTAGGTGGACCAAGCACAGGTACTGAACCTATGTTTTGTAAAGTCTGGGTGTTCTCTCTCTGGCTTTTATTTCAGGCTTCTCAGCAGGCTGAAAACGTGCTGCTTTCTTTGGTGTGAAAGTCCTTGGTGTGATGTAGTGTCGTGGCTGGCTAATAAAGCAATGTAAATGTGAGGGAAAACTAAAAAGTGAGATCCCTTCCCACGGTGGAGGAGCGAAGGCCAGTCCATTCAGCTGTGCTCCTTGTGGGCTTGGGCTTGGGTTCCCAAGAAAGCGGCAGCTACTTGGGAACCCAAGCCCACAAGGAGCTTGTGGCTGCCACTTTCTTGGGAAAAGGAAAGCTGCATGTGGCAATCGGCCCTGCCCAGCACACGCCACTGAGGTACCTGTGGGTGCTTGGGCTGTTCAGCAAGGCAAAAGCATGGTTGTGTCTTCCGAGACTGTAACGTCTTTGGTGTTTCTCATAGTAAGGGGCAGCTCATCATCTCAGCAAAGGTGGTCGGAAAGGAGCTCACCTGAGTGATCCTGTCTGCAAAGGGAAGAGCGGACCCACGCTATGAAACAAAAGAGCATTTCACACAGAAACGCAGTTCTTGTTCCTAATCCTCCACAGCAGCTGTTCAGGTAACAAAAGGTGGCGTCTCACCGAGTGTGTTGTCAGCCGGTGCCGCGCTGCAGTTGGTGCGTGTGTGTACCCCGCTCAAGCGTCCTGCTCGGGCCCCTTAGCAACTCACCGTTTTCCTGTGTCAAGTTCTAGCTAGAAAGTGGGTGGAAATGGAAACAAACATCAGTGGGATAGTGAATCCAGCCAAAATTAAACACAGTGCAGACACAGACTGCAATTACATGACGTTCATCACTCAGTTTGGGTTCGCTCACCTCTCTTTTCTGTAGGAACACAGCTGTCCCAGCCTGACAAAGTCAGGTTTCTCCTGCGGGAGTGTCCCGAGATGTGGGGAGCAGATACTTGTGAAACAGTGCAGCAATCTCTTCACCCCAATAACTCTTGGCTTTGGATTTTAGAAAGACCACAAACCCTTAGCTTATTACAAGTAATCCTGATCAGTCCCGTAATGATACACTACATTATATACTCTCCTAAACTTAATCAGTCAATATCTCACTTCCTTCCCCATAGGCATGTACTATTACATTTTACACATGGCTTCCAGCTGGTTTTCATTGTGGCCTTCAAATCATATTTTAGTACAGCATGATTTAAGACCAGTCACTTTATCTTTTAAAGTCAGCCTCCATCATACTTGTTTTCTTGCAAGTTTTCCATCAGGGCTGGTTAATTTGTTGGAAGAAATGGGTTTGTCTGTGAAGTTAAAGTCTACCTGAATGAACCTTCATAACCCAGCGCTGTCCATACCGACACTGTTCCGAAACGCTGTGGAGGCAGCCATGCCTCTAGAGTTAAAGAATGAAATCTCTTGAAGGGGGTGGAAAAAATAAGTCCTGTGGGCATGGAAGGAAATCCATACCTTCACATTTGATTTGAAAGTAGATGGGGAGTCACTGAGGAAGGGGGGAGGGAGGGGAAGTCAGCTCCAGATGGTGGGTGGCTGTGGAGGAAGAGGAGGCGGCTGCCCCACCTGTGGCCAGGGAGCGGTGGGGAAGGATGTGGAAGAAGGTGAGGGGAGTGGGGAAGGAGGGCACCGGGATGCACACCCTTCCAAGCCCAGTGGCAGCTTTCTTGAGAAAAGGAAAGCTGTGCGTGGCCACCTGTTTGATCCTTTCTCTCTGAAGCCCACCACACACCTGGTGTTTTGTGGTAGGTCAGACCATCATCTGAGGTGGTTTATCTGCACTGCACAATGTCCTGCAGCCTGTGTTTAATCAGTGGGGCTTCCTTCTTTGCAGTACAGAAGCAGAGCAGCACTGACCCAAAACCCAAAGTGTTAGGGCAGAGTCTGCAAATTTTACCTGCAGATTTGAGAGCACAATAATGACCCCAAAGTCAGAAAATCTGGAACTGATTCTCAGGTTGCCTGGAGAAGCTGTGGCTGCCCCCTCCCTGGCAGGGTCCAAGGCCAGGTTGGATGGGGCTTTGGGCAGCCTGGGCTAGGGGAGGGAACTAAATGATCTTTGAGGTCCCTTCCAACCCAAACCGGTCTGTGATTCCATGCCAAAAATGGGTAGTTCCCTGTGTGAGGCTGGGCCTTGCAGAGCCAGATGTAAAGTAAGCAGATTGCCCAAATGACCCCTGTGTTTTACAAATGTCGTTCGAAGTAATTTTGATTTCTCAGTGTATCCCGTGTCTCAGCAGTTGCTCTGTCTCCCTAAGGAAAGCATTTTTGTATTAAATAGCCCGTATTACTGGAAAGAAATACAGAACTGGTCACAGCCTAAACCTGAAGGAAATTTTGCACATTTTTCCATCTCTTTATACATGGGTAATGTTGTGTCACTGAAATCCTTTGTTAGTGCCACTGGAAGTCCAGAGCAAGCCCCAAGAAGTTAGTGAAATAATGCGATTTATCTGTTACGAGTAGCTTTAGGGTTTTGTCCTATTTAGGAAAGCAGGAAGTGAAATAAAGCACAAACTTTTCTAATATTTTGTACTGATAACCCCCAAGTTACAGGTTTTCTTGTTTGGAGAGGATGGAGAGGTCACTCCAGAAAAGGAAGGGTTAAGTAAAATTATTCTTTCCCTCCCGCTCTCAGCCATCTCTTTGGTTGATTGCTTTATAGATGCTGTAGGCATCTCTTCATCTCCTTCAAATTAAACATTTTACTGCTGCTGATCCTGTATTGTTGGATTTTTTTCATCATTATATTTGATTGGAAGTCTTGTAACATTTTTCAGGCTGGATCATTTCTCATGCTATTTGTCAACTGAAAGGGGAAAAACCAGCCGGCTTCCAACTCCAGCAAGAATGAACGAGTAATTCACACTCTTCCTGGATGTGTTTCTATCTCTGTTAGCTGCTACTTGAATTCAGCTCCTGATTAGCAATGATACTTGAGGCTTTTCATATGACATATATGTCTGTAAATTTCCTGGCAGTTTGTGGTGTTAAATCCTTCTCTTTTCGGCTGCTCTGGGCGTTCCAGTGTCCGGGGAGGGGGAGATAGTGTCGGTAGGAGCTGTGTGACACATCAGTGGGGCTGGGTCCATGACTGGTGTCAGCGATCCCACTCTGCTGCTTGCAGTGCTCCCTGCCCATGGAGGTACAGATCTGACCTCGGCTGTAACCCCTCTGTTTGGAAACGTTGGTCCTTCTCTTTGAAAACAGTCCATGGACAAAAAAAAGAAATCCTCCAGGAGCAGCTGAGTGATTTGGTTCATTGGAACATTATGCTCTTTTATTACACGAGATGTAGTAAAACATAAACCAGAATATCTGTCATTTCCATTTGAGTTTCTCCTTCCCCGCAGCCCCGTGTTAGCTCCACGTCTGTGACACCCTGAGTATTTACGTGCTTGGGAGGAAAATGAATTGGTTGGCGCCAAAAATATTTGCAGTGCTTCTGCCCACCAGCGGCTCTTGCCAGAAGTGTGGCAAGCCCTGCCTGTCACCGAGGTGACACCTGCTTTGAGCTGACAGCGTGGAACTTCCGTGAAGCTGCCTCCCAGTTTGGGTACTTTCTGAGCATCATTCCGTGGTGGCGGTAGCAGGGACTTACGCAGTTGTGTGTCTGCACCGTGTGACCTTGCACGCACACCCACTGCTGGGGACGTGGCACCGAGTCCTGCCACTGGCTGGTGCTGGGCAGAGCTGGGGACATAGCCCCTCTTGACTGGCCAAGGGCCTCCTGCTGCCATCAGGTGCGGCAGAAGCAGGGCGGTGCCTTGGCCAGGCTGCAGGTCCCATCGTTTCCACAGCAGCTCCTCCAGGTTCGGCTCCTCGGCCACGTGTCTGCAGCGGGCTGTGGCTGGGGACTTTGATGCGCTTTTCAAAAACCGTGACTGGAGGTCGCTGATGTTATAAATTACTATGACAACAGCGTTTTATGAAGGAAATGAATAAAGGGCTCTTCGGCACAGAGCCTTTTTATTTATTTGCATAACAGGCTGATATTCCACAGCGGACTTCCCTCTCGCAGTAATAACTTGCCTAGTGCAGCGTTTTACTGGGGGCTCCGTATGCGTGTAAAATTCAGGGCAAGTTCTCAGCTCATTTCCATTATTTATCCTCCCCCCCTTCGGAGAGCTTTAATGTAGGGTTGATTTTCTGGATGTTACAGTTTGCAGCAGTTTTCTTCTTTGGGTGAAGAGATGGAATTCACCCTAACTTGTGGAAGGAAATCTTTATCCATATTGATTTTGTGAGCTCTGCAGCACTGAGTTCTAATAATTATTTCTCTGAATCTGAAGAAACCTCTGGGCAACGGCAGCCCTCAGTCCTGCCGGGGGTTTTTGCCGGTAATTTCCCTTGTATAGATCTGGCTTTAAAGAAAGCATCTGGAGCTCCTGTTTCTCACAATTCAGAGCAGGTATTTTCCCTGGAATAAGGGCTACACGAGGCCCTTTCTTAGTCATTTGAAGTGGCTGTTAGGAAGATGAAGAGCTACATCGGCTTTCTTTAAACTGGCCTAAAGGCGATGCTGCTGGGGCAGGTCTGTTCCAGGACTGAAACCCGCGTTTGCCCAGAGGTGCGCTTGGAATGGAGCAACATAGTTGTTTGAACTCGGAACTCCTCAACTGCTGAAATTAGCACAGGTGTCATACAGGGAGATCTCTTCACATCAGCTCTGCAAAGCAACTGGACCACGATGTCACTCTTCATAGAAGGGAAATCTTAACAAATGCCTGGACTTTCACTATTAATACTGTGTCATCAAGCAGCTGTGATGGATTTTAATGCCAAGTCATTATTCCTGATACAGTAGCACCTGGCAATCCCACACGTGATTAGGCCTTTGTGTCACTTGGCATCTTGTAGAAACACTGAGAGCCTCTAGCCTAAACAGACAGGAAACAGAAGAGGGGAGAAGAGAAGAGCAGAGCAGAGCAGGAGAATGACCTGTCCAAGATGGGGCAACTGGCTGGTCCCGTCATGACCACAAGTCTTCAGTGCCTTTTGACCTAACTTTATTTTGGCTGGCTTTAATTTCTTTTTATTACCTGCGTTTACTATTTATTTTGTGGGTTTATATTTCTTTTTTATCACTTGTCTTTTATATCGCTTGCTCCTTTTGGTCTGTAGCTACTGGTGTGTCTGTCTTACAGGTAAGAAAGGCAGTGGGAGAGGAATATTAACTAGTACTTTTCTTCACCAGGCCACAGTAGACCCTGTGTAAAAGATGTGTACGAGTGCCCTTACCTCAGGCATGGAGGGGGTAGCATGTACATGAAGGCTGTGTCTGTTTGATCCCGTAGGTGCTGCACAGACAACAGTCCCAGCCTGCAAAGGAGAATTCCCCACCGAGAGAAGAGGCTCCTCCTCCACCCGCTGAGGACAGTTGTGCCAAAAAGCCAAGATCCCGCACCAAGATCTCCTTGGAAGCTCTAGGTATCCTTCAAAGCTTTATCCACGACGTGGGTCTCTACCCTGATCAGGAGGCAATCCACACCCTCTCTGCTCAGCTGGATCTTCCCAAACACACCATCATCAAATTCTTCCAGAACCAACGTTACCACGTAAAGCACCACGGGAAGCTAAAAGAGCATTTGGGAACGGTGGTTGACGTGGCAGAGTACAAGGATGAGGAGCTGCTGACGGAGTCGGAGGAGAATGACAGCGAGGAGGGCTCTGAGGAAATGTACAAAGTGGAGCCTGAGGAAGAGAACCCTGACAAAAGCAAGGCGGCTCCAGCTGACATCGACCAGAGATAATGTGAGAGAGGAGCGCAGAAAGCAATACATTGATCCAAGGATTTTCTGGGTTTGTTTTTAAATTTTCCTCTTTTTACCTTTTTGTCCGTTCGTTTGTTTCCGTTGCGCATGATCCATGTGCAGACCCAATGAGTTCAGCATTGCCCGATCAGACATCGCCTTGCCACAGACACTTGAGTGTTACACTTCCTACGTCTGACTGAAGTAATCATTGTAATCACATAGGATTATGCCTTCATTAATCTTGCACTTATGAAAGGGACATCTAGCAAGTAAATGGGAAGAAAAAGTCCTATGAAATCAATGAAGGAAAATTTACAACTTTGTGTGTATATATATATATTTACATAAAATATATATATATTAAAATTGCATGGGACGGAACTTTACAACCTGAAAGTATAGACTGTGAAATGAGTTCTTTAAAGATGAGACTTGTTTATGTATTAAAACCACTTCACAATGAGTTGCTATGGCTTTTTGATAAACTGCAGCCTGCTCTCAGGGTGTGGTGACTATTTTTGAATTCCTATTTATTTTCTATGTTTATCCCTGATTATTTTTTTTTATTATTATTATTATTATTATATGGCTTCCTATCTGGCAACTTGATGGGTAATTTTTGAGGTATGTATTTAAAGACGTAAATCAACACTGCCAAAAAAAGAAAAGAGGGGGAAAAAATAGAGAAAATGGAAAAACAAATCAGGGCACCTTAAAAAGAGAACTAGTAAGTTAAAGTACTTTAAACACAATGCACACTTAAAAGGATACAGCATGTTCCACTCTCCAGACAGTCCTTTCCGTAGTGAACAGATGAATTTTCATGGGATTCAGAATGACTAAACCTCAAATTCAGCGCACAGAAGACTTGTCCGTTAACGAGGTCTCTATAGAAAGAGAAGATAATGTGTTGAGATTTGATGTATGGAATTCATACTATGAACCACATTTTACTGTGGATTTTATTTACCTGTTCTCTGTTTCAGATCTTAACAATTATAAGCTTCCTTCTTGTTGCTTTTTGTTTATACTGAGGTGAAACACACACACAGAAGCGTAAAGTGACGCCGGGACACCAAACACCACAATCCCACCAGCCCCGTGCAGGTAAATGGCTGGCAGACCGAGGGTGTGTGTTCCTGACTGCCCTTCGCCCTTCTGGCCAGCTCCCCCCGCCCCCTGTTTCTGTTGTCGCTGGGCTTCCCCCGTCTCACGCGTGTTGTCCCAGCGAAATGAAGTGTTTTCAGCCGTGAGTCCCCCAGGCTGCAGCCCAGCCCCAGCGCACGGCACCGGAGGGCGGGCACTTCTCAGCCTCCCTGCGGCGGGGGGCTGCGGGCACACGAGGCCCTTCGCATCCATCCACCTCCTCGTCGAAGGGCTTTGCAGCGACCTGGCTAGCAGCCGCGTTACTAAAGCAGAGCTAACGCTGACCGACTCTTCAGTGGCACGAGCACTAAAGCTGCAATCTGCTATAGCGTCCACCCCTTCCGAGGCATCATCTCGAACCAAGTAGCATTCAGTTTCCACTCCCGTGCAGTGATTTCTGAGACAAGAACTCGCCTTTGCAGCTGGATTGATTTCAGACGCCGGTTCAAACCGCAATCAGAACCGTACCGACAAGGCTCCTGGGTTTTTTCTTCCTTTTTCACACAGGCTTTTCACATAACCTTGACAAAGACTTCATGCAATATCACTTTGAAAGTTACTTTCTGTTTACTACACCAGGCAATGTAATATAACTGTTAATACTATTTATATATTTGAAAGGTATAAAAGGTAGGAGTTAAAAACGAAAAACAAACCTCTAAGTGTAGATATTTACTCAGAACAGACAATATACAGGGAGAAGACGTTGCAATACAAGCTAATTCTAGCTGCTCAGTAACCTCTGGAATTTTTAAGGGATTTTTTCAAAACTAATGTTTGAAATGTAAGAGTATCTCTGCATAAATTTCATATACCTTTGCAACATGATGGTGGGTTGCTTACTTAATGCCCCTTTTGCTCCTCATCCTTTATTTCTGTAGTACACTGCAGCTTTAATCAGAATTTCGATGGTTGCTGCTTTATGTTTCTCCGAGAGCTACTCTTTCAAAACTGTCTTCTTATCCTGTAGCTGAAATCACTCCATACATTTGAAAAGAAACTGAATTTTGCCAAGCTCCGTAAGGTTCTTCATCTGATGATGGCATCAACATTTGGTATCTTTTACACTTCGACCAAAAAATTTATTAGGTATTTTTTCAATGCTGAGTCTTGCCTTTTTATTTTTAATTTCACTGCCGATTTTGCAGTGGTTCTAAGTGAATCTGTGGGCATTTTAGCCTGTGGTCTTGCCAGAACTTTGCGAATTACAATGCATATATGTCTATTTATTCAATATCCATCATATAATATCTATTTGGAGAAAGAAACTTTTCTTGTAGTGCCTCTTAACAAAGCACAATTTTCCGCCTTTTTTGTGAAATAAAAAATAAAAAAAACAAATTGTGTTTTATTGCGGTATCAACAATGTGAATAAGGATTAACATATTGTAAATGTTCTTTTTTCCATGTAAATCAACTTTATCTTTGTTATCACTAAGTGATAATTAATTTTTAACTTATGTGCATTGTTAGGCTGTTAGAATTTTTTGGTTGTTGAAATAAAACGCATTCAATAAATATGACTTAATTTGTCAAGTAATTTACTGGGCATTTTTTCTTTGCTGCTGAGTTCTAGAGGAAGGAAGTCGGCAGAACGAGGGGCGGGCGTAGCTGACAAACCTGTATCACCCCAGACCGATCCCGTTAGCGGCTCGTTACGTACGCGTATGCGCGCACAGCAGAGTCTCCGCCGGGATCGGGAGGAGGGGGTGGGTGCCATCGGCCCGCCCGAGAACATACTGAAAACACACACACAAGGATCCGCTTCCAGTCTGCTGTCTTCTTCTGCTGGTAGATCTTTTCTGTTTATAATTAAAAAGCCACAAATGACTGCGTGTCAGGAAACTTTTGGAGCACACATGTCCATGGTTAATGGACATAATAAAAGGCTTTATTATATTTATAGCAGGGCATCCTACTGAGTGTCTAGAGGAATGCCGGAAGGATTGATGTATCTGAGAAATGTGTGAAATGATTTTGGGGAGAATACAGATAAATGGAAAAAATTGCTCAAAATTCTTAAGCTAACAAAGTGGCGAGTGCTGGATCCAGTCCTAGCAGACAGATCATATACACCACATCAGACTGGAGTTGTCTAGGAACTGAGGTAGAGCAATTTTTTAAAACCGATTTTTTTTTGGTAGGTTTGGGCAATAGTCCTTCTTTTCATGGGTTATTCACGACCTATATAAAATCCTTATGTGCTCCCTTGAGAAGCAAAATAAAAGGGTGGGGTGGAATAACCACATTTTTGGGTACCCAGCCACCTGCTTGTCACTTGAGTTTCCTGTTTGTATCAGGAAAGGGCTGTAACAGCTGGAGCCTGGCACTGGCAAGCTGCTCCTCTCCGGACTGCCGGCACGGTGCCGATGCACCAGGCGGACACGCCAGGCCAGGCTTCTGCTGGGCTTGTGGGCATGGGAGGTGGCCCAGGGCATGAAGTGGCCTTCAGACCTGTGCCCACACCACGGGCAGGTGCTGTGAAGGTGCTGATGGTGTTGGATTCCGTGTCCCTTTCTGCCAGCCAGTGACAGGACTGGAAACAAAAGGAGAAGCAGCTCTCATTTCACTCATTGACAATTTTACACATGCACTCTGTGAGCGTGTGGCTAAATAATATTTAGAGGAAGACGCGCACACACACACACACACATATATATATTTTAATTGGGGGGAAAAATCCTATAAACATATGGGTTCTTCTTCCAAACCATAAAAAAAATCATTTAATAGCTGCTATAGCAGAAATATTTCTATTAATGCTTCTACTTCTCTATACTTTACATGCTGCTTCTCCTATTTGTTGTTCATGTTTTAGTCATCCAGACATATGTATTTCCAATTTCAAACCTGTGTGAGTGAAAAACAAACATTTTAAGATTAGTTTTAAACGGTTTTAAGATTATGAACATACTGTCTATTGCCTGAAGTTCACTGTTGCTTAGATAAAAGTATCCGCTCGATCTCTTCCCACTTAAGTAACCAATCCTTTGCTCCACACTAAATGAATTAGAATCCTTCATTGATGAAACTTTGTTTCTATCCTGAACCTGCTAAACATACAGGGATAAAAGCTAGATACGTTTGACAGTGAGCAAATGGCATCTTAAAATCATAAATCCAAAAAATCTCTACTTACAATATAAAGCGCAGTGATTAATTAAAGATATGCTTTTAACTTATTTATAGCCATTAAAAAAACATACCAGTTCTAACACAACATAACACAAGCCAAGTCATCCAGGGGAGAGATGCTGGCAGCCTGAGACTTGGGGTGCAGGCAGTGCGACAAAGCCAACGGGGAACAGCAAATCCCAGGCCACCCTAGAAACCTTTGGAAAAGTTCACGTAAGCAAAGACAGACAGACAGACATCTGGTGCTCCTGCCAAGATCCCCTCTCTTTGCTCGCATGCAGACAGTTCAGGAACACGGAAGCCCCGTCTCACTGCGACGGCAGGAAACCTGTGTACTCACTCCTTGGCTGCGGTGCAGGCGGCAGGGAGCCTGACAACTGGAGAGCGAGCCGCGGGTGAGTCGGCCCCACCTCAGTCGAAAAGACGATGCAGGTGAGGGAGAGACAGCAGCCATGCGAGCACAGGTTTGTGCAGGCTCTCCCCTCCTCCCAAAATTTTTGCTTGCATGTCAAATGCTGGCCTTGCTCGACTGGTGGGTGTGGCTCACTGGAGCCAGGGGGAATAAAGGTGGTGGGAGGCAAGGTGGGGCTCACCTTCTGAGCTGCAGCTGCTGTTCCCCAGCTGCCCTGGCTCTGCAGAAGGCTGCCCTGCCACTGAGCTTCTGGGGACCTACACACGTGCCGGGCACACCAAGGCAAGAGGCACCCCCTCTGTCCTGTGTTAGTGTTTCAGGAGCTGTAGCCTGTTCCTCTGGAGAGGAGGGCTGTAATTTGCCCTTCAGAAGAGGTCTGGTCTTGATTTGAAGACCTCAGGAGCTGGAAAATCTACTGTTCCCCTCAGTTTGTTTGAATGGTGGTTTCTCTCCCTGCTAAATCTGTACCATATTCTAATGGGAATTTGTCTGGCTTTCCCTTCCTGGGCTTGTTTTCTGTTAGGCTTTTCTCTTCTGGGTGAAAGTCCCAGGTACTGAAGGATGTTTTTACCCTCAGAAGTAGCTGTTCTGCTCAGTTGAGGTTTGCTAAACAGAGGCCTTAGTGTTCAGCTGAGGCTGGTTGCGGCTATTTCAAGGCAAAATCTGCCTTGGCTAGTGACAGAGTTGCCCCTTGTACTCCTCTTGAGAGTGCACTCGGGTACTGACAGAAAGAGAAGCTTTTTAATAAAAAAAAGCTGTTTTCTGCTTGTAAACCTTCAATGTTCACAGACGCTGCCTGTCACTATTTAAGTTACATAGTTTCATTCTGCATTTATGCTAAATAAATGTAGCTTTTCACCTGACCTCATCAAGGTCCATAAATATGCAAAGGGTGAGTGTCAGGAGGACAGAGCCAGACTCTTCTCAGCGATATTCAAGGGCAGGACAAGGGGCAGTGGGTGCAAGCTGGAGTGTAGGAGGTTCCATGTGAACATGAGAAAAAACTTTCTCACTGTGAGGGTGATGGAGCACTGGGACAGAGTGCTCAGAGAGGTTGTGGAGTCTCCTCTGGAGACATTCAAACCTGCCTGGACATGTTCTTGTGTGACCTAGTCTAAGTGGTCCTGCTGTGGCAGGGCGGGGCTGGACTAGATGGTCTTTTGAGGTCCCTTCCAACCCCTAACATTCTGTGATTCATCTCACTAATGACAAGATACTGGATGCCTTGGCATGGGGTGAAGATCTCCAATGAAATGTTCTCAGAGAAGACACTTCATTTTTGTGACCAATCTTAATGAACAGCGTAATCTGCGAGGGCAGAAATGCAGGTAGGGTTTCACTAGCAAATTCTTACCAGGTGTGATATGGGAGAGGCACTGGGTGAGTTAAGGATTCCTCCCAAGCCCAAGAGGGCAGCTGTAAGGGCTGGGATTATGGGACCAGGAAGGACAGCAAAAATACCTGGGTCAGCACAGATTGGGCTCCTGCAGCCTAAGGGATGGATCAGGTGCCTCCAGAGAAAAATCAGAGCCCTACTGAAGTAAAACAGATCCTTTTCCTCCATAAGGTAGCTCAGAGATCCAGACAAAAGAAAGATACTGGCAAGGGAAGGTCAGAGAACTTAAGTTCTCCTTTGTTTAGTGTGGCATTTTCACACTTGAGCAAGTGGAAGGGGATTTTGTAGTTCTGGGGCAACGTGTGAAAGTGTTTCATGCCTCTGGCACTGCCAGGGGCTGGGGTGTGTGTCCCTTTTAGGAGTTTTACCTGTCTGAGACCCAGGTCGGCTCCTTTACTGCACGAGCTGTGGAGAAGCAAACAGTAGCAAGAACGAGCCTGATCTGAGCTCCTGAAGCAAGACTGACAATGCATGCACCCTCTGGAAGACCATGGTGGGTGGCTTTGAGTGCCCCATGCTGTAGGTGTAGGGACATTCCCAGACCTCCTCCCATTGAGTACCAGACTAAATATGGCACTGGGCAGCATCTTCTCTCTGAGGGACTCTTGGGCTTTCTGAGGGAGTGACTTCCTTCAGGATGGACAATGGCAGCTAAACAAAGTAAGTGCACAGGCATGGACCACAAACCTTCTGAGGCAAGAAATACAGTGGTGGACCCCTCTGGAGGAAGACACAAGTCTCAGCCTTGTTGACGTGTTGTCAGCAGGCCTGTGCCTGCATGTTTCTGAACCTGTGGGTCTGTAAGGCTCATGTTTGGATAGATGCACTTCATGCCACCGTAGGACTGTGAGGTATGAAGTTAAATGCTGGTGTTACCCCAGGGGCAACAAGTCCCCGAACAGTTATTTCCTATTGCGGTTGTCATCTGCTTCGTATCACACTTCCCTGCACGCTGTGCAGAGCTGTTATGGTAGCACAAAACAGTGTTGGAGGCAGTGTTGCCCCATCCTCAGACCCCCAAAACTCAGCTGTGCCATTTTGTCCAAAGTTGTACAAAAAGACTGTGGCTCCTCTGTCCTACTTCGTTACTACACTTTTATAAGAATGGAAGTGAGAGAATGAGTCTGTCAGAGGGAGACCATTCAAGGTTGCATAAGGCAGAATGCTGCTGAGAGCAACAGAACTGCTGTCACGACCTCAGGATGTCTGCTCCTGGGTTGAAATAATTGAGCGACCTAAGCATGAGAGGTAGTGCCTGAGCAGCAACTACCACCACAATGTCCCCAAATGTCTTTCTTACAAATAGGCTTGAGAGGTGACCTCCCCAAATCTGACCAGGTCAGTAGGAGCATATGACATTGGCTTCAAGGACAGGGAACAGCTCCTCCTTGCCTTGACTATTCCCTGCTTGCACAGCCTTGATCCATCTTTATCATGGGATGAAAGTTCATGCTACACTTAACCAGAGTCTCAGCAATGGATGATTGCAGATGACCAGAAGAAGTTTTTGGCATGCCTCAGACAAGACACAGAAGACTATTATCATGGACAGAAAAGAGACCCCTGCAAGCAAGGTGGAGTAGGATGTGACCAGCAAATGCAGTTTCTTACCACAGGGTCCAGTCGTCAGTTTCCCAAACCAAGTCTTCTCTGTTTGTATTTAAAGGCTATTTTTCTCCTCTATTTGTATTTAAAGGCTGTTGCAGAATATCATTCCCCTAATGGATCTGTTTTCACAAGCCATTTAGCATCATTTGTTCTGTGTCAACATTGTCCTTTCATTTAGTTTTCCCCACCCGGTGTCCCCTTCTGACCTTTGGCCACCCATCACCCAATATATTCATAGACAGCAACTGCAGCTCCTGCAAGCTGAGTGTCCCTGACCTAAGCCAGCTCAGCCCTGTCCCATCATGGACATCTGTGGCTGGCTGGCACTGAAATGACATGCGCTGGCTTGTCCAGTGCAGGGCTGCAGGCCTTGGCCCTGAGCCGTACCATCTCACCTCTCTCACCACAGGCCTTGGCCCCCTGGTGGCTCCTCATGCCTCAGTGGGTCCACCCGTCTTTGGAGCCACCAGAGCTGCCCACAAGCTCCTGCACCAGAGTCATTTCAGGACAACATATGGCCTTCCAGAGCCTGGACTGCAAGAGAGGTGGAAGCCGTCCACAGCCTGACAGTCCCAAGCTGGCCTGTTGGCCAGCCCCACGCCACCCTCCCCAGCAGGGGCTGCCCTGTGCTGATGAGATGGACCCAGGCACAGCCAATAGGGAGCCGTGCTGCTGGTGCCTCAGCCAATGGGATGGGGAAGAGCCAGGGTGGGTAGGACTTGCTGCTGAGGCGCTATAGGTGGTCTCTGTGGCGGCCATTTTAGCGCCCCTGGCGGCCATTTTAGTCCTGTCAATTACCCATGGAGGCCAAGCTGGGACAGCCCAGCCCCACCGCTGCCAGGGTCCTTGTCTGCCATGGGAGGGGGTGCTTGTGGCAGGCGTGGGTCCACTGTGCCCTGGTTTCCTGCCTGCAGAGCCGGGGTTCCCCCAGGGAAGGGGGTGCCAGGCCGCTCACGGTGGTGCAGGCACAGCTCTGTCCCACCAAGTGCCCCAATGGGCTCTGGCAGCACGCTTCAAAGGCAAAGCCCGACCCTAGAAGAAAGAGAAGTGCTTGCAGCTGCCCCAGTAATGAATGACTGGGACACAATCCAGCGCAAAGGCAAGCCTGTACTCCAGCTCTTAGAAACTTCCTCGGTGGGAAGAAAACAAGAATGGCCCATGCAAGTGAGGTAATGAAAGACCACAACAAACAGCTACCAGCAAGAGAAGCACATGCATTAATCACAACTGACTTGGAAGGTAGCTGGAGTCATTAACTTTTCTCTAAATGCACCAATATGACAAAACATGGGTTCTGAGCATACAGGACACCAACTGTGGTACAATTACCCGGTGAAGCCAGCTGCTCTCTGCAGGAAATGAACCCCAGTATAATGTGGATGGATAAACAGCGTTGTTCAGACCTACGTGACACGGGCGCTGGCTATCCTGCCCCAGCCACATGGCTCCCCACGCCAGTGTGCTGGGATCTGACCATGTTTCCACACTGGAAAGTCATCAGGACTGTGGGGCAGAGAGGTAAGCCCACCTTCACCAGCCTGCTGACATGTTAGCTTTGCTCTGGCTGGGAACAGCCCCCACCAACAAGAGGGAGGAGCTATAAGCAGGCTTCCTCCATTAAGGGGTTTACTTTCTATAGACCACCCTTGCCCACCATGCTGAACTGGGCTGCCTGGTGCTGTCTCAAGGGAGTGTTAGAAATGAAAGACCTGGGAAGTGTCTGCTGCTATAAACTCACCAAGCTTTTGGGGCTTCTCCAGGCCTCCCATCCATTTAAAGCCAGAGAGGATTTGGCCCATGACATTTAAGTGAGTGTTTTTGTTCCTCTGTCTGACTTCTGATGTCACTGTGTCTGGCCATGAAGCTCTCTCGGCCTTTGACAAGACCCCCCGCTCCTCTAGCGCCTTGTCTGTTTTATCTTAAAGGGATCTTTTCCTCTTTCTTGTCATCTTTAAAAATGCCTATGTGACTGCTGGGTGAATGTTGGTTTTATAATTGATGGACATGGTCTTGGCAATCTCCTTTTTAAGAGCCATTCCTTGTCATATAAATATCATCTATCAGTGCCCGTTGTCTTTATAGCGATCTTGAGCAAACAGTTTTATTTCCAATCAGGACATCACACATTGATCTAAACACTCATCTGTAATGGATCAATTTACATTAGGAGAGCAGTATTGTAGCATTGCTGTTCATTATATTGAAAGAAGTATATGTTTAGTTACAGGCTAAAATCAATTAAACAGCCCTGTGCCTTTTGCTATGAGAAAGTCAACAAGCCAGTCTGTCTTGGACAATTATCCAGCTACAGCTCCTTAAAAAAAGGGCTCCCCTTCCCCCGAGTTCTCAGTTTCTCCTTCAGAGACCTCTTCTGCAATGTTGTGCTTGTTGTGCAGCCTGGTAAAACACTATCAGCTAAAAATGTACACAAGAGAAATGAAGGCAGTCTTGCTGCTGCTGCTGGGGAGGGGTTTTCTAAGGGCCATGCAAAATCATGCATCCAAAAGAGAAACCCGCACTTTCACCAGAAGGCTGCCTCACAACATGTGATAGTATATGTGGGAGATGCTGAAAAATGTAGACAACGTTGTTTGTATCTATCTTCATGAGTGAGATCATTGTCTCCACGTGGCCCTGATTTTAGGGCAGGAGAAAAGGAGGAGTTGGGAGGTGGGGAAGAATTTGTACATTGCTCTGCTGTTTCTTGCCTTACTGAAAGAGAGAAGGCTGCAAGGAGTGCTGGATGCTTTCTGACAAAAGGAACGTGATTTCAGTTGGTGGTGTAGCTGCAGAGAGAGTAGGAACCTGCAATTTCAAAAGCAAAACACACAGGGGAACTGCAGGGCAATGCAATGGTGGGATTTTGAGGAGGACGTCTCTCAGGACTCTGGTGAGAGTCCTGGGTGGCAGAAGGGAGCGTGTTCTCCTGCCCTACCTACCCCGTGCTGTCACCTTGGCTAGCAAGTGGCTGGGCTGTGGGCTGCCACATCTCAGCACTAACTGGCTCCCACTGGCTTTTGCTGGCTGGCAGCAACTGGCCAAGCTCGGGGGCTTGGGTGAGCCCACAGCTGCTATGGAAGTGCTGAGGAGGCCTGGCCAAGCCTCAGCACTGCCACACTAGGTGACTGTAATCAAGAATTGTCACTTTTCCTTGTGCAAAAACTCTGATAAAGAGGTAAAAGTGATCGTCAAGGGTAGGCTCTTACTTTATGATAAAGAAAATTAGCTCTATCCTAGCTGAACCCAGAACATCCCCTTGAGAGCTGGTGAGCCTGTGCTGTGGAGGACTTGTACAGCCTTTGTGTTTTAAGTACGTATGTGTATGTAGATATGTTTTGGCTCGAGACTTTTCCCACTCCTCTACCACCCAGGCCATTCCAGCCCTTGTCTTACTCTTTCATTACATGCACAAAACACTGCTGCAATGCTAATAATAATAATGAGAGGGAAGGAATAGCAGATATTACAAAGCTTATTAAGAAATTGATCTTTGTTTTGCTCTTGAATAAAGAGGCAGACCTCGAAACTGCTGAAGCCATTCAGTTAATTGGTTATTGGCTCTCTTGAGTGATTATATCCACCCTGGTTCCACCAAGTTCAGCAGGTCTCGTGCTGGTCAATTAGCCTTTGGCATCCGGGGAAGGAAATGCTTCATTCAGGTTTTCTCAGAGCCTGTTTGTGTAGCATAAGGTGACTGAGCAGGAGAGGTTCCCCATGGGCAGAAGGGGAACTTATTAGCACTCACTGTCTGAATCCTGCCCTTGAACTGGCACCAAAGGGCATCTTTTCTGTGACCAGCCTTCTGAAAAGGTGGATGCTGCTGAGTGGAAGAATCTGCCCCAGGGACTGTGCTGCAGGAGGACAGCTGAAGCACAAGGGCTTTCGGAGGACTGCGGTCCTTTCCTCCAGCGTGACCTTCACCCAGCTCGTACCGGGGCCTGGCTGTCTCACAGGCTGAGCCTGAGGATCAGCTTTTTGCCGGCTGTGCGGATGGATGCCCTGTTGCTTGGTCGCAGTCGGTCTGCAAACTGACTAATCGCTACTGTTGTGATTCCTTCGGCATGACCGGGGCTATGCAGAGCTGAACAGCTGACGCCATTTAGTGGCTTTTCCTACAGAGTGCTCAGTCCTGCCTTCACCACTATGGCTTGCAAAGGGCTCCAACACTTGCATTGCTGTGATGCAGACCCTGTAATAATAGTTGGTTATGTTCAGAGAATTCAGTTCAGATTTTAAAACCTCATCAAATAGTTAATGACTGACTATTTCAACACAGCAGTTCCTGCAAGACTCGGGAGAGAAGAGAGAGGGAGATGGAAAAGTTATTCATGTCCCATCTGTCTGGAACGCTTGTCCCCTCCCTCCCACCCACTGAGTCACTTCCTCCCTTTATATCTCACTTAAATTTTTCCTTTCCCCTTTAGCTTATGATTAACAGGCACTCACCCTCCACAAATTGTTTCTTTTTTTCTGATGCAATGCTAACTAAGATTCTATGGATAAATAGAGCATATTGTCTTGCAAATGCATGCATGGGGTGAAATGTGATCTATACTGCATGCATATAGCCGTGTAAACAAATATATCAACCGCTGCAACATCCAGTTGGTGATCCAGCTGTCCAAGCTGAGCTGAGGAACTTGCAATGTATCGCCACAGTAATTTTGTCCCTGCTGCCCAAAATACAATGGCAAGGTGTGCAGCGAGAGGCACGTTACTAGAACTGTGAGGTGGAGGTGTTTTAGGGCAGCAGCTACCAGGCCAGGGAATTGTTCACTCAGCTCTGGGACCTGATCCAGGTGGGTGTGTGGGATGGGACCACTTGCTTAAATGCCTCAAGGTGTGTTTGTGAGGGTGCTTAGTCATCCCAGCCCACTGCATTACTGCCAGGCCTTAAGAGGGCTCTCTTTTAATTAGCAGGTGGTGAAAAGATTTGGAGGAGAGTGTCTTGCAAGGCAAGAGAAAGGTGAACTCTTGGGTAGAAGAGCTG
This sequence comes from Porphyrio hochstetteri, assembly GCA_020800305.1. Lineage (NCBI taxonomy): Eukaryota > Metazoa > Chordata > Aves > Gruiformes > Rallidae > Porphyrio > Porphyrio hochstetteri. The sequence continues at coordinate 13,484,779 of CM036910.1, read as the reverse complement.
TGTAGCCTGTGAGTATGTGTTGACTTGTTGCAGCAAGTAGGGGAGGGTGGGTTACCTGATGAAGAAGCAGGAATAGCTGGAGAAGAGAGCATGTCAGTGGGTTCATCCTGGAGACAGCCAGGGTGAAGAAGAGCCTGGGTGCTTCCTGAGCATGTGTTTGTGTTGAGTCTGTAAGCTGTGGAATAGATGAAGGCTAAGAAGGGGAAACCTGACCCTCCTTGAACAGGTTATTTGAGTTACTTGAGGTTTTCCAGTGAAGGGAGAGGACATAAGATCCTGTTTTATGTACTGCAGAAACTTTGTATGCATTCTATCTGCTTCAGTCTTCTTGCCTGTGGCTCGAAGATAGGGTGTTTTGTCTACTTGGCACCTGTACAGTGGTGATATGGGAAGTTTTGTTCCTCAGGGGTGTCAGGTTCATACCACTCAGGAAAAAAAATATGTTTCAATGCCAAATGCTTGAGCAGCTCTATGTGACTGGGGGGATTCCCCTCCCAAAGACACACTAGCATCCCTGAGTTAGCTACTAGCTGCTGTCTCCTTTTGTAACAAGATCCTACCAGACTTTCTGGTTCCTGCCAGTTGGCCATAAGCTGATGGGTGATGCAATAACCTGCGTAGTATGTCCACTCTGGGATGCACTGAAGGCTGGGGCACAGATGTGTGGCAGAGCCTCTGCAAAGAGCCAGCTTGGCTCCTGCTGGAGGCTTTAGCTGCGTGCAGGTCCTGTGGAGCCCTGGGCTGGCTCTGCACCAGCCTCCAGAAATTCACAGCAGGAGTGCTTGGGCTGCCTCAGTGCTGGGCTGGCATTGATCCAGCAGAGGATTTTTTTGGTTCTGACTTAGGTCCTGTCTGCAGACCTGTGGGTTATGCAGAGCTGGAACTGGGTTCACAGGCTGTGGCCAGGCCACTGAATATCCGGCATCTGAGAAGTGTCTTTGTCTTATACATACGGGTGAAGGTGCAGGTGGGCTGAGGCAGATCCAGGAACTGAGGATGGGCCTGTATCTTCTGTCATTTCACAAATCATGGACTTGTAGGCACTGAAACCCCAGTAGTTTCCCTTGAAGAGTGGGACTGGGGAGGAATATGTGGGTCTTGTGGCTTTTATGACACCTAATAGGAGATTGTGAAATGGCCATTGAATCTTTTTGCATTTGTGGGAGACTTATGAGACCACGGATGGTGTGTTGTGTTACTGGAAGCTGTATAGGCGCTGGCACTGATGTTGCTGAGTGGCTTTTTAAAAGGGGAATTTGCTAGTTTATTCTCTCATGCCTTTGCTCTGATGGGTAGCTATGCATCCTTTAGAGGTTTCCTCTTACAGTTTATGTTTGGGAATAATTTTACACGTGCACATGTAGGGACTGTATAGCTGCCCTTATATTATGAAATAGTAATTTCAATTGCACCAGAGAAACCTTTGGAAACAAGACAATGGCCTTAGTTGTTTATTTTATTGGGAGATGTTAATGATTAACTCTGAAAAGAAAAGTAATTCTTCTACCTGTCCTGTGCAAACTTTCATAGCTCTGTGCCACAGCAAGATATCTTTAGGTAGTATATGGCTTGCAAAAAGCTAAGTTCTGTAGTGTTACTGTGCAGAGAGATTTGGCTGCTAGAGAACTACTTCAGCCTAAGATTTTAGTGCTGCCAGCTGGCAGAAGTGATCATATATGTAAAACCTTAAGCTGAGCCAGAAAAACCTGAGTTCAAATCTCTTGCCAGGGATTGTAGGATAGAATGATTAACCTGATTTTATATTTTTGGATAACTATCAAGTGCCCGAGTATTTATAGTAATAAATGCCTTCCATATGTGCTGATATTGCATCCATGGAGTGCAATAGCATGATACAGTTATTGTCTTACTTGAAGATGCTAATTATAGCTAATCCTATAGGCACATGAATCATGAAACACTGGCCCAATTTCTGCCAGCTTCTGTGACTTGCATCTGACTTTGCTCGTGTGAGCAATGCGGGTCAGCAGAGAGCTCAAGGCAAAGTTCTAAGAGTGCTGAGGATCCTGAGCGCTCTGTTCAGAAGTGATACAGGCACTTGATATTTAAGCACTTAAAACTGCAGGTTGGCACTTTACCAGCTTATACCTTCTGAGAATTACTCATAGGTGCCTGGGTGCATCTTGAAGTGTCAACGTGCCACTGAAAATACAGTCTTGGACCTACAAGCTGTTGTCATGTAGCCCTGTGATCCCCCGAGTCAAAACTGGCAGGAGGGTTTTATGTTCCAAAATTCATCTGTTGCATCATACAACAGCCATGCATGGAGCAATGTGGGTGCTTGTCAGGCTCACTCGGTATGGTGCTGAGGGTGCTCAGAGATGGTGCTTCTTTAGGGATGTGATGGCTTACCAGGACAAGCTCTTAAACACACCTTAACATAATAAAACCCCTTTGGTCCATGATTGTAGAGCTGTTCTCCATTTGGTTAGAAAAAAGCAACTGAGGAACTGTGTGAAGGTTATAATGCTGTAATAAGAAGGCTATAAAAACAGAGAAAGAGAGACTAAACCAACGTTCCAGTAGTTTTCCCTTGAAATAGAGGTGAGCCCGCCCAGACGTCTTCCTTTTAAATACTGACTACTGCATCTGTTTTAAACCAAAAATAATACCTTTTGATTGGAAATGTTTCAATAACATTATTTGTGCGTTTTATTGAGGCGGAGGTTGCAATTATTAGAGTCACCAGGAATTTCAGACATTTAAACACAGCCTTTATTTCTCCAGAGTAAACCACATCCCTGTACAATTATTCTTCTATCTAAATGCTTTCAAACCAAGTCTTAAACCAGATCTGACATTTGTTGCTGGTGGTCCCCTTGACAAATCGGCCCTTGAAAATGAACGTGCGGGGTTAGACAAACGCCGGAGAGGTTGGGCTGGTCCCTGGGGATGCCGGGGAAGGTAGGGCCAGTGCAGAATGCAGCGTGAAGCCCTGGGTGGATCTCGTGGCTCCGAGCAAGCTGCTGTTGGTCTGCTCAGGTACTATAGTCTGGGCCCTGTAGACTTTAACAGAATAAGGAGAAGGGTTTGTTTGGTCGTGGAAACTGCTCCTTCAGCCATGTGATCTCTTACGGCTTTTCTTTCAGCTGGCCTCTCACCAAGAAGCAAACAACTGCATCTGTGGCAGAGAAAGGACTTGGCTCAGCAGCCGGAATGCCCCCAGAATGCTCATAACGTTGCCCCCTAATCTTTTCACCAAACCTTGTTGGAACTTTAATTAAAACACAGAGAATGCAAAGGAGGCTCTTAGGCCTGAATCCCCTTTGTTTTCTGGGCCCTGTACATCTCCTGTTGGCAGCACAGTCTAGGCATTTAAGCACTTTCAGTTTCAATTTCTTGATGCTTCCAGCACAGCATAAATAAGATTTTGGGTCTAAAAGGCCATTAAAATTCTGACATCAACGGGAACAACAAACCTTGAAGCCAAAGGAGGTGGCCAGCTTGCAGTTTAGGTTGAGACAGAAGAAGGTGGAAGTTTGCTTAGGCAGTGACTTGAGGCAGCAGTAGTAAAGAAGGAACACCCTTACCTGACCAAGGAATTTTTGATACCGGCCCATTTAAATCTCTAGCAAATGCTGGCTGGCTTGGAGGGAGCAGGGTTAGGCTCATGGTGGAGCGCAAGGATGCCAATCATGACTTCTGTCCTTTGCTGTCTGTATTGTCTGGGTGTGTTTTTGCCCCATGATATCTGTAAGAAAAGATGCTGTGAAGCCTGAATGATGTGTCAGGATGCTGGTACCCCAGAGAGAGCAGCAGTCACCATCTCCCCCTGAAAGCCCCGTGGAAGTTAATTGCTGTCCCATAGCATCTTGGTGCTGATTGTGCACTTCTCCAGGGTCTGGGCTTTTGCAACCCTATTTGAAGTGTGTGCACCCTTTTCCTGGGGTAGCGGCATGTTGACTGCCCTCGCCCCACCTCTGAAACCTCAACAGTTGACAGGAGAAACATTGCTCTTGCTTATTCTTGTGATGATGGTGAACCTGCAGTAATGAAGGGGCAGAGCAAAACACAGAGCTCTTACAGCAGTAAAAAAACAGGTGGGTCTCAAGCCAGTCACTCATCTGAGGGCAAGCAGGTTCCTGGTGAGAGTGTGTGTGTGCTAGTACTTCGAGGCTTTTGTCTAACATAACAGAGCGGGTCTTGAGTGCACTGTCAATTAAGGGCAGCAATTCAAAGTGATTCACAGCAGATTACGCCAGCCTGTCTCTTGATGGAGCAAGCTCTGGTCCTGTGCCTGCGGGTGCTGCACAGACTGCCAAGCCTGGAGCTAGCCCGCAGTTATGCTGTCAGCCTTGCTTAGATCTAATGCTTTATGACAACTGTCTACCTGTAATGTGATAATGGGCTGAAAACCTCTGCAAAATTGATAGGGTCTCTGGAAAAGGAGGAGAAACTTCTAATGTGGCAGGCCTGATCTTTCTTAAGGTTCACATCAACTGCAAAGGTTTCTTTGCATCTGGGAGGCTGGGTTCTCCCTGTGCCCCTGACAAGAAGGGTGGTTGTGTTAATGTCTGGGAAGCTGGCGGTCTGCTTTCTCCTAGTGCAGGAGGAATCAACCTGTTCCTTTTCCAGACACTAAATCTGTTAACTCAAACCCACGGTGCTGTTGGCTTTTAACTCCTAGGGCTTCTGAAGTGCTCTGCTTGTACTTTTGATGTTCTAGGTAAAATCAGCTTCTGCCTTCAAGATGTTTCTAGGGCTTATACAATAAGTTGGTTATATTTAATCCCTAAAATATGAGTTATTGTCTAGTATGATTAACAGGTAGTGTTCTAAAGGAAATTATGTGTAACCTGACCTGTATAGAAGGGACCAGATTTCTCTTCACCTTTTACCAGTGTCATCCAAGAGTAGCACCAGTGACTTTGTGTTAGATCAGTGTTAAGTGAGAGCTGGGCCTAAAATATCCTGATGTAGTTTAAAACCCTCCAGTCTTTCTCTCCAGGTAAAGTACTGGAACTGGGAAGCTGCAGCCTTGGGGGGGGGGTGGTGGTCCCCCTTGCTCTGGAGAGGCCCAGATGCTTTCCCTGTACATAAACATGTGAGCTACAGGACCTCTTCCCCACAGCCCCTAATGCAGTTGATAGCACATTATTGCCATCTTGGTCTAATTCCTGGCATAGGATTTAATGGCAACCAAACCCTATTTTCATAGCCAGAGTGTTGTCATTTTAACTGGTGTGACTAGTTGCAGCATGTCCTTTTCCAGGTGTCCAGCTTCTACCCCAGCTCAAACAGGCTCAGGGCTGGTGTGAGGTGTTGGCAAGGTTGGCATGGGGACAGCAGAACACCTTGGGTCTCCTGATGTATTTGACTGTATGGGAGACTGGCTAGCACAGGTGGGTGTGGCTGCTGTGGACAAGCACAAGGCCTTTTGGGGTGCCCCTCCATGCAGGAACAGAGAATTTGACCCTTGAGGCCAGTTCTCTGGCACAAGGGTCCAGCCCTGCCCTTGTGTAGGCTGCTGTGAAGCCAGAGACTAGCTCTTTGATCTTGTGAGCGCAGCCCACCGCCCCAAGTCCCCTCCAGAGAAGGCAGGGATGTTTGCACACAGTGCAGCTATCCTAATGGCTACATGATACTTAAGAGGCCCAGGGCTGCAGGGTAAACCTTTTCTTACCACCTTCTCATCCTCCAGAGTATAGGCTCCCATGGTAGCTCAGACCCCCGTGCCATTCACTGCCACATCTGTGGGCTTACCATGCTTCTTAAAAAGCCCATAAACCCATTAACTCTGGGTAAATGATTCCTCGTCTGTCTTTAGAATAATTAAAACCACAAGGCAAAGAGTTACTCTGGACTATCAGCAGCATATCAACAAAACTTGTGTCTCAAAATGTGTGTTCAATTTCTGTTATTAAAAGGCACAGAGCCATATGTGAAACATTATCATGCATCTTTGTGAAATTAGCAGAACTATTTGAACAACCATTTTGTCTCTATCAAAACAGTGCCTTATTATTATTTTTTCATACTGTGTAGGAAGGTGAGAGAGCCTTTGCAGAGCAGGAAGGCTTGTGCAGGCAATCTGATTTCTGTAGCGCCTGACTCTTTCTGTTTGATGTCCAGAGGTGGATGCTGTCCAAGAAGCCCAGGCAATGCTGGTCCTAGATGGGAAAAGAGGATTGTCATGGTTTAACCCCAACTGGTAGCTAAGAACCACGCAGCCACTTGCTCTTCCCCCAGTTCAATGGAGAGGAGAGCATCAGAAGAGTGAAAATGAGAATTCATGGGTTGAGATAAAGATCATGTAATAGGTAAAGCAAAAGCCACGTGCACAAGCAAAGCAAAATAAGGAGTTTATTCACTACTTCCCATCATTCAATACTCTTTTCAGTATAAATATATTCCCATCAATACTCTTTTCAGTATAAATCCAAAACATAGCCTCATACTAGCTACTCTGAAGAAAAATAACTATTCCAGTCAAAACCAGCACAAGGAGCAAGCTGAAGAATCACAGAATCACAAGGTTGGAAAAGACCTTTAAGATCATCAAGTCCAACCATTCTCATCCTAAACTAAATCATATCCCTGCTGTTGTTTTAATCCCAAAATCCAAGAGACTCCGCTTGTTTCATCTAACTCCTTAATTGCTCTACTTTGAGGCTTTCACAGTACTTACCAAACTCAATTCCCATTAGGGTCAATAGAAGTCTGACTATTGATTCAGTGGGAAAAGAAAAAAGACTAATGCTGAGTGTGCTTTGAAATTCTCACCACTTATGGTTAAGAACATATGTTAAAGAAGTGATGTCACTTCTGACTCCTTCTGAACTTTCAAAATAGTACTAGACCTTTTAAAAAAATTAAAACAAGGCCTTAGTTTCTTGAACTGGCCCACTGAAAACTCTTAAAGGCAAGTTTTCCTGAAGAAAGGGAAAAGGAAGAGGAGCTGTTTCTGATTAACAGGGACCAAGAACTGTGGGCAAGGTCAACATATGGCCTGCAGCCAGGCTTGAAGGAAAACATGGTGTGAAGTGTTCTATCATTTAATGCATGCTTAAGAAAACCAACTCAAAACAAGCAAACAAACCCCCAATTATTGATCTGTTTGGAAGTTGACGCTAGCATGCAAGTTCCTCCTGGGAAACAAGTGCCTTTACTGCTGCCTTTGTGTGGCATACAGAGGATTTTTGACTTCTAATGGACGTAGTTGGGGTCTTTTTTCGTGTCTGTCTGGCTTTGTGCATGTCTGGTTTTGAGGGCGTTGAAGACAAGCAAGATCATATTTGGAAGAGATGGTTGTTAAAGAAAATGCCAGTGCTTCTTGCCAGGCATAGTTATCAGCCAAATGGATTGAGATAAGGCAAACAAAACTGAAATAAATATGCAATCAGTTGTCTTAGTCTGCTTTGTCAAATTGAACAACAACATCCCTTGATCGTCAGAGCTGAATCAGCAAATATAAAAAAAACACCAAAGACAGTCAACCCTACACTTACAACCCACTTGAGGTTTTCACGCTGACAACCTAGTCACTAAGTATAAATGGCCCTCCCACTACTGGTTTGTCTGAGTCTCGGGTTATATTTGGGGATATGACTGTATCACTAGCCTTGCCATCTTAACTTGACTTTTAAAAAAAAAATTTAACTGAACAAATACACTGGAGCTTTTTACTGTGCCAAGTATTTCTGCTAGAAAATATTCTGGAGGATTTCTATAATAACAAACATGTGAAGGATTTCTGATATGAAAGTCTTGATTATACTCAGTTTTTAGCTCCAGAGTGAGATTAACTTTGTTCTACAACTGCTTAAAATCTAAACCCATATGCCTCCAAAAGTGCAGTGGCCAGAACTACAGGCTTTCAGTACACCTATAATACAAACAGTAGGTTTAGCATGCATTGTAATCAGGGCTCGTATTGCATATTACTGACTCAGTTCCCTTCTTTATTAATGTAGAGCAGTGTTTTTTCTTGTTTCTTTAGAGACCTGTGGATCTTGACTGAAACTTGACGTGATTTTCTAGGAGGATCTTTTGTGGATCCTTTTAGAAGCAGCTCACAAGTGCCTAGAGTTGTGTGGACTAAGCTGAAAACCTAGAACAGGAAGACTTAGCTATTCAGCAATATTTGTGTATTAACAGCTATTAATATGTAATTTGCACTGCGAAATAAATTTATAGTCATTGTTTTGTACATTAGAATTTAGTTGCTTTTCCTCTGGCACATTGTGCAATGCCAAATGCAGAAAGTTTAGGACTTTTGCTGTTTGGAAAGGGAACTGAACAGAATTTCTTTCAGAGACACCTTCTGAGTCCATAGCAAATAGCAACTGGAACTTATAGGAGGTAATAATATTATAAAGAGCCAACACATTTCTAAACACTATAAATTATCACTGTTAGCAAAGGTAGATGTGTTTTGGGGTGTCTGAGAGCAATGAACAGCCTGAAAATCATTACTTTGTGTTAGCTGGTGACTCAGCAGACATTAGAAGGAACTTTTGCATGTTCCCTTGAGTGAAGTCAAGCTAATTTCCCAAACATAGCAAGCTTTCTGTTCTCATGGAAGTGTCTTTTGTGCTCAGTGCCAGCAATACTGTCCCATTTGACCCGAGGAAAAGGAAGCACCACACAGGGTTCTTGCAACTGGCCACCAACTTGGTGCTGCCCCATCTTGCCACCTTCCTGAAGATGTCACAGTAAGAATTGTGTTCTGTTTTTTACCAAGCAGGGCTCAGCTCTAATAGTGTGCCTTGTCCAATACCCTTCTGCTGCTACTAGGTATTTTGTGTGCTGCTTAGGAGTGAGTGGTGTACTGCAGCCCATATCTTCCCCAGCTCAACCATAAGGCATCTCTGCCCCTCATCATCCATCCTGTAGTGCAACTGCTAATTAATTTACTGGACTGCACAGAAGAGCTGACTGAACAGTGTTGGTATAAACAGACAGATACTTGACAGGACACTGCATTTCCAGAGAATATGGGTAGAAGAGTCAGTAGAGAGATAGGGAAAAACCCACTAAACTCTTAAACAATAGCCCCCTACCTTCCTTCCTTTATGTGACGTTACTGGGTACCTAGGCAGTAGGTAATATCTGGGAATAGGGGATGGGAGAAATAATGTACGCTCAGGGTGTGTGTTTCAAGCAGCTAATGCTGTGGATGACAGTGAACTCTTTCATAGGAGTATCAAGCAGGAAGGGGCTAGAGCTCAGACCAAAATAAGTGATTCTTATGTTTTCCACCTACATCAGGGACTGTTCCAGTCACCAGCCTCTGCAGCTATTCCAGCTTCCCCTGCCTTTCAGTCTCTTCTCCACAAATCCTTTCCATGCAGTTGTCAAAAGCTGACAGCTGCAAGTTGTATGAGTGCCCCTGCAGCTGGGTAGTCTCGGCTCTCCTCACCTCAAATGCAGGTGCTCTGAACAACAGATTACCTGTGGTTATTGGCATTACTTAGATGGGTACTGTTGCTCATTTGGCTATACATCAGAGACTTGCTTTGGGTGTGGTGCCTGACCATGGGCATCTAGGAGAAGCAACAACTTCACCAGTGTATCCCATTATAGGATTTAAGTGCCTGAAATACAACATATTCTGGTTCCTAAGGCTGAGGTGTGGAAACATCTCCCATCAGGGACAAAGTTAACAGTCAGAGTCTGATAAGCTGCAGTTTGGCTGATTGCAGTGGAGATACCAATCTGGAAAACTGCCCAGTGTGCTGTTGCAAGAGACCTGTAATAAGCACGTGACCACAGCTTGTAGTGTATGTGAGGGTATTAATGTGACAAACCTCATCTCTCTTCAGTTGTTGCAGGCCCTTGGTCTTTAGCTCTTTACAAAGCTGTGGGTAGTCCTTTAATTAAAGCTCCCAATTACGCATTTGACAGAGATTCTGTAGGCCAGCAAGCTGTAATGTTAAATGCCAATTGATTACGGAATGTCTCTGCAACTTTGCAGCCCTGTGTTCCACCCCATATCAATATTATTGTTGGATGTCTTCTGAAATTGTGTGTAATCAGTGTCTTATTAAATCTACAGCATCCCTGTTAGATTATGTGCTGTGCGTAATGGTTTCTAGAGAGTTGGATCTCAGTGTAAGTGCTGCATGTATAGGGAAGTGGAGGTGACTTTTACTGATAGGACCTGCAATGGAGAGGAGTACTTAAAATTTATCTGGGGACAGCAAGGGTATGTCTCAGGGAGACAAATCCTTTGAGATGCTCTAGCTGGGACAGCCCATCGGCAGTATGCCTGTATTCAGGAGAAGTGAGTAACCAGGGCTGTCCTGTGTGCAGTGAAAAGACTTTTCATCACAAATCCAAAACATAGCCTGATACAATGAAGAAAATTAACTCTCCCAATTGTAACTAGTATAGCTGGTACAGCCTTCTGAAGGGAGGACACACAGTTGTCATGAAAAGCTTGGCTTCTCCATGCTTTGGCTTTGTGCATGCTAGTTACAGCCCAGGTGACCTTCAGCCAAGCTGGGAGCCCAGCATTTAAACAGATGCACAAAGCAGCTAGTTGGAGCTAGCTGCAAGTGGGCACTCACCCTGGGAGCAGCTGAGCTGTCTTAATTCTTTGTAGACTAACCAATTAGCCTGGGCAAAGCACCCCGCTGGTGTGGTAACACTGCTTCAGGTCCCTGTGATTTTGGGTATCTGTCTTGAACTGAATTGTCCTATGCAGATGTTCCCTATCTTTGCCAAGTGCAAACTGGAGGTGAAGAGTTGGGTTCCGTATTCTTCTGTTTTGGGTAGCTGTATGTCAGTAAAAGCTCACTTGTATTTGGCATGTGTAGTACAGCCACCTGGAAGTAAAGGGCACAGCAGCTTTCCATGCTGCTCTTTACACAGGCAAGTTTCTGGTTCTTCTGGTCCAACCTCAGTATGGGGTAGGAGAGCTCTGGTAATGTTGCAGCTGTATCAATTCACCTCATTTGGAATATTTCACAAATATGTTTGTGATTTAAAAAGAAAAGATGTGTCTAGAAATTATCTCTTCATTTGTGTTTATTAGAATATTGTGTAAAAATGCATGCTCAATTGCTGCTGAATTACTCTAATTTATTACATTATACCTTGAACAACTGGTAAAAAATGTGTTAGAGCTGGACCTGAACTAAACTTCGTGTCTGAGGGTGCCTGTGTTCTGTAAGAAATTGGGTATGAATTTGAGATACCAAGTGCTTTGCAATAAAAATTCTTTTGAAAGAGTTTGGAGCCAAGCAGAGGAACTGAGATGCATCCTCACCCCCCAAAACCCTGAGTGCTGGTCAGCACCATCAGAAATGCCCTGGCAGAAATTCTGCTTCCTCATTACTACTCAAACCTAGACATATTTATAGCTTTGTTCATAGTTCTTTCATATATTTGAATATGTTTCACTAGCTATTAACAAGAGAACCATATCCCTGCTGAAGTCCTAGCCAGAATGTATTTTCTCCTCCTACACTTGTTTGTTCGGGGATTTGATTTTTCCTGTTCTGTAACACAGGCTTTAAATCTTAGGGACTGAGCACATCAGCATGTCACCAGGAGAACTTGTGTTTAGATTATACTAAAGTATAAACTACTCTTACCCCTACAGACCCATATAAAGCTGGGAACCTAAATTCAAGCTTCTCCCAAGTTACTTTAGCAAAAAGTTTCCACCGAGCCAGGGAGACAGCTCCACTTGCTCAGAGCAGGGTGGTCTTAACCACCTGCAGTGTGATTTCTGGTTGAGCTTGGTGTCTGAGTGACACAGTGCAGCACAGCCCCTTGTGCAGGTGTGACAATATTCAGCTCCTACAGCCCTTTTGGTTTGGGGAGGGGATGTGGGAAGTCAACACAGCCTGAGAACATGGTTTAAATGATAGTAACAAACAGGGGAGAGTTTGGTGAGGTCCCATCTACTACCAGGTATCTGACTTGCTGATGTGGTCTATCTGTGTGAGAATGGGATGTGCCCCTGCACTCCCTCCAGCACAGATACTCCTGGGCTGCTCTCTGAGCCCTCCTGCTGGGTGCCTGGCTTCCTGCATGAACTGTCGGGCTGATGTTGAACAAAGGCGAGTCCATCCCTCCTGTATTGAGGGCTCTTCTGCATTTCAAGAAGCCTGAGCTGTAGTATCCTTTACAGATCTTTTCCCAAATCCCTGCTTCAAACTCTGTGTTGGAGTATTTTGCTGCCTGCTTCCTGTGCAGAGAAAGGGGAGGTTGTTACAGCAGTCCATAAACTCATAACAGTTTCACTATGCCTGAGTGTTCCATGGTGTAGGAATTTCGTAACATCCACAGAATGTCACCACAAGCTGGCAAGAGAGACTCCCCAAAGTGCCAACCAGCACAGCGATATTCACTGGGAAGGCAAGGCTTGCAGGTAGCATTGCTGCTGTTCAGAGAGCTGTAGTTGTGTGGGGCCAGCCTGGCGCTCTCCTACCTTCACAGCCTCGCGGAAGGGAAGAAGTGGGCAAGTAACGTGCTCTTCTGCTTCATGCTCCAGTTGGCCTCAGATCCCCCATTTAGCAGAATAGGTACTTTTAATGTGATTTCACGTTGAGGCTCACAAATTATTTGCCGAGTTATTTGCCAGTATTAAGTTGTACTCTAAATTTGCATTCTGAAAGGTGTATGTTGGTGTACTTCTGATTTTCTAAGGGATAAAACCAGAATTAATAGAACTTGCTAATGGAGCAAATGAGGTCTCAATACACCCTCTCTGTGTTATATATTAATCTGCTGTTATTAAGTGTTAACTTAACAATGTATTGTATGGGCAGCTCAAAGGGGCCAGGAAAAGTCAGTGTCAAACATGTAAACAGCTTTTTTTTTTTTTTTATTGGAATCATTAACTGCTCTGCAGTTAAAGCCTTTGTTTTCATGGCTGGTTTAAATTAAACCAACAAAATTGTAATTTTGTTTAAAAAAAAAAAGTGTTGTGTTTGGTACATATCAAAAGGTTTAGCGGAATGATTTGAATGTATGTGTATTTAAATGGTTTTGCAATTTTAAAAAAATGTATTTATTGCAATTTCCTCTAGTAAAAAGCAGGGATTGTTGACAGCTAGCTCAGAGGAAGATATTTAACACATCCTTCTCAGTGACACTCATAATACGAACCAGTGGTATTTTGGTCATTTTAGGCACATGCATAGAGGTGAAATGCATGGAAATTGAAAATGTGCTTGTGACTGGGTCCTGTGAGACTTAACTGACTGATGTCCATTGAGTTGCAAATAATAGGATATGTAACACCACAGGCTTTCCAAGGGAGTGCTCAGGTAGTGTCTGCAGCTAACCAGACAGCAGTGATGCCTTGGGTTGTAATGATAGAAGGATGCCTATCATTGTAGAGCACTGCACAGAGACCTGAGGAGATTCCCCTGTGGCTTTTGCTCCAGACCAAATCCAGGTACTGAGTATGGATTCCCTCTTGGTGCAGCTCTCCTTTTCAAGAGGAGTGATTTTCTGTTCTGGCTTAGGCCTGCTGTTCCTGAGCACCCGTCATCTCCTGCAAACTTTTAACTTGGGCTCTTGCATGTTTCCAAAAGTCTCTTTCAAATACAAATGAGATGTTTCAGCTAAACTTATGAAGGTGCTGGGGTCTCTGCCCCTCATCTAGTGGTCCTCAACAAGTTTGGGGTCTGACCACTCCAGGGCTACTGTAAATCCTTGCAGATGTCAGCAGATAGTAGCGAAGTAAACCAAGATGGTTTTTTGGGTTTTCTTTCCCTTCCTAAGGATAACAGGCAGCTGTTTCCTTTCCCACTCTTTCAGGATGGTTCATTCCCAGTGAAATGCTACGCTATGGCAGTCACAGCGCAGGGCTGCCGGATGCTCCTGGGTGAATGCCAGACTTGGTGAGGCCCAGCAGCTTTGCAGAAATCCCCTGAGGAGCGAAGCTTGGTGGTAGGATTGCAGGATCTCACCTACTGGAATTGCCCTTCCACTTCACACTAGCTTCAGCAGCAGTGACATGGGTCAGCCCTGTTTGCTGCTGAGTCATGTGAAGAGGATCTGTCCTATTTCCTCCTTCCTACATCCTCATGTTGCAGTCAGCTTGTTGTTCCTGTTTTTTCCTCCTTGCTTCATCCTTCCCCACTCCTACACATGCACCTGGCCATTGCTGCCTTCCCCATGTGCAGATGGGGTTGTTCAGTAGCCTATGTTTGTGGAATGAGCTAATTTAAAACCACACATATTTGTCTCTTATATAAATGTGTTTATATTATTCTTGTGTACTTTTATGTAAAAGTTGGATCAAGTCATCCCTGGGCAGAGCACTGACAACTGCTGGGTGGGATAGGCTGCTGGGTTCCAGTGGCTGGGGTTAACGCAGAAGCTCCTAAACTGGATGTATTGCTGGCTGGGCAGTAAAGTACCTGTACAACCATGTCAAGGTCCGATACTTCTCCTTTTCTTGGGGGTGTGTGTTTTTAGTTGTTTTGGTTTGGGTTTTTTGTTTGTTTTGTGTATGCAGGGGGGAAAATTGGTTTAAATGTAGGTTAGCGTGGTGATTCACCTTCCACAGCTGGTCAAAGACTCTTGTGTGGGCAACTGGGGGAGCTGAGAGTGGTGTTGTGGCAGGAGTTTTTAAAGGGTCATGGTGCAAAGGTGTCTCATGAGCCTCTTCCAGATACACTGATACCAGTTACCTCTGTCGTGGGTCGCTAATCCCCCATATGCTCCTGCAGCAGACACTCCTGCACATCCTCCTAAAGCAGTTACTAGGGGAGTAGACAGTGCAGCGGTGGGCAGCAAGAGGCAGTGAGAGGATAATTACCTTTTTCACTGGGAGAGGAAATTTGAACAAGACATAAAGTCAAATATCTTAATGGTTGCAGGAGGAGGAAACACAAAATAATAAAAAAAGTCCCTGTCCTTTCCTCGCCTTTCTGGGAATACTTCAAAAAGAATGAAATGGGCAATCAGTAAATGACTCTACAAAATACATTCCTGATTTATCAGTAACGTAAAATGAAATTACCTAAACAATTTAGAGATTAGGATCATTGCAGAGATCTAACCCTTCCTTGAAGGAGGTACACTCACAGTTTGTATTTACCAGAGCCTGAAAATACAATTTGCCTCTGTAGGAGACAGTAGGACTTTCCAGGCAGTGCTGGGTTCCCTTCAGGAGGCTCAGAGACTTGAACAGAAGGTGCCTCCTGTGCTTGTGTTTGGTATAGGTAAGGTCAGTGTTTCCAAGGTTATGCTAAAGAAGAAGCCAGAACAATGGCAGTAACTAGTGCCCCAAATAATTTCTAGGGACTTGTTGCTCAACTATTTCCCTACAGAGCTGCTTGCTGTGTTCCCTAGACTTCTCACAGACTTAATCTAGTGATAGAAGCAACAGAATTCTTTGTCTTCTATGTTTCTTTGAGGATGGGACTATCTCTCCTGTGTGTTTCTAACATGTAGTTTCAGGTGCAGAAATGTACCCATGAGTTCCCTGTTCCCATACAATAATCACAAAGAACCTGTTGAAGTAACAGACTCCAGAGTGCCTTCCCCATTTGCTGAAGGAGGATGTGGAACTGTATCAACTGAGCTCAGGTGTGCCCCAATCCCTGCAACCGGAGCTTGTAGGCAAAGCACACGTGCGTGCCGTCACTATCAGCGCAGTGCTTTCCTTGAGCTGTGCTATTGTTCATCTTGGTGACTAGAGCCTTTGGTGAGGTTAGCTTGCTCCTGCCTCAGTCACAGCAAGTGAAAGTCTGCTGTGAGCAAAGGGCAGGCATTCAAATGGCTCTCTGGGTACTTGCAAAGCCTGAAGGAGTCAAAAGTTGAAATATTTGTGATTGGTTGGGGAGTACTCATTTCCAGATGCACCGTTGCCCCTTTAATTCTCATTTCAAGCCTGAAGTTGGCTTTAAAATCAGTGGAAGAAAATATATGAAGGTGCTGGTAAATATGATGGCAGCAAAGTTCTGTGCTTTTTACTTATTTTACTTTAAGCGGAGCAGCAAGGCACTGTGGAGCTATATTGTAGCGACTTGTCAGTGCTAGAACTGACTTCTGCTCTGTGGGGCAATAACCTAAATATTTATTAAAATCCCTTTCCTGACAGTGTGTGCAAAAGCCTTTGCTGGTTGGGGTGGAGGGGAATATTTAAAACAAATATTTCCCTTTTTTTATTCCCTACTACTTTCCACACACAGAGGAAATTTCCTGCCCTCCTCAGCTCTCTCCAAGGCTTATATAGAGAAGTTTTGCTGAGAGGTGCTTGGAGCAAAACAGAATTCAGAACATCCCAGAGGATATTCCACATCAAACCCAAACAGAGCAGCTGGAGTCTATCCACATGCTCGTGCGCATTTTTGTGCTTGGGAGTGGAAATTCTTGCTAGAAGATAACGCCCTACCTTTTTTTGATGTCCACAGGGAGCAATACAAACCTCTTCTTTTCAGATATAAATTGTGATTGTACCCAGTCTCATTTTTTAAATTTTTTTTTTCTTCCTTAAAGGCATATGGATCTCAATCCCCCTGCCATGGTCAGGGGCACCCTCAACTAGACTAGGTTACCCAAAGCCCCATCCAGCCTGGCATTGAACACTGTTAGGGAGGGGACAACCACAGCTTCTCTGTGAAAACCATTCCACTGTCTCACCACTCTCACAGTAAAGGATCTTTTCCTAACACTTAATTTGAATCTACGCTCTTTCAGTTTTAAACCATTACCCATTACCCTCCTGCTATGTGCCATCCTATTGTACATGATCCTTCTATCAGATAAATGAGCAAAGTGAGGATTGGTAGGTGAAGACTCGGCTATGAATCAAAGCAATGCGCTGCAGCAAATTTCTGGCTATGTGCTTCCTGTCGCTTCTTGCCCAGCCACTGAAACGTCTTCTCTGTTGTGTGACTTGCAAATTCTGACGGATACGACTAGGTGACGCTGTGCTTCAGGAGGACTCCTCAGCAGGCCTGCTAGGTGCTGGAGCCCTGTGTTTCACCTCTCCTCTTCGTGTTGGCCTTGAGTGTCAGCTGAGGCCAGTTGGATGACTTCAGAATGTGGCAGCTGCTTCTATCCAGCAAAGGGCTGGAAGGATGAGGTGGCCGTTTCATGGCATTTGCAAGTTTCTTGCACCACTCAAGGCCAAATTCTCCTCTTGTGCACTCACAATGTCCATTGAGTTAATCCCAACCTACAGTGATGCTGGAAAACTCTGACCTCAACAACTAATTTCCAATTGTAATCCTAAAAGAAGAATGGTTGGCTAGTTTGGTTTTTCTGCCCGTGCTTAAGTGCATTTTGCTTTCATTATGGGGTGTCAAGTTGTTAATATTTATGGAGTACACAAAAGAATGAAAATTCTGTTTCGTGTTCAATCTGACATCGTTTGGCACCACTACCCTCCAGTCATGGTAGTAGTTCTGTTTCAATTCAGCATTGCTCTTTTGAGATGAAGTCCTTTAAAGTGTGGTTTGGCTCCAAGGAGGGATTCTATGTAAATAGTATTCAGGAGGTCTGTCTTCATTGTCTCAAATATTAATAATTTCCAGATCAAATGCAATTTGCCTTGAGTTTGTTTTCTTGCTCTTTCTTCCCATTCTGTCAATTTGGTCAAATGCATCATGATACATTTAAAGCCAACCTGCTTCTTTCCTTGGCACACCTCACCCTGCATGGTGAGGTTTGGCAGACCTCCTCCAGCTCAGTTACCCCTTCCACTCTGCAGGACTGGGAGCAGGTTCTCCCATGGGTCTGTACAGCCACAGCTTGGCCTGTGTTGGTGTGGGTATAAAGCACAGGCAGTTTTAAGTGCGGGTTCAGATGTCAGTAAGTAAACAGCTCCTCCTAGTCAATTCTTGTCCCCACAAGGGTAAAAGGAACTTAAGTGTGAGTGTTAAAACAGTCCCATGCAGAAGGCACAAGCAGCAAAATGTTGCTCCTGGGATCTGTACCAGAGGTATGTGCTTCTCCAAATGGGTGCACTTAGGCTTTGGGGCCCTGTTTGCAGAGATGCAGAATGCTGTGCACCCATGAGCCTGCAATGGGACAGTATTCTGCCTTGCTCTTGGAGAGCTCTGCCTTACTGCACACTGACATTCATCCAATCTGCTCAACCCAATCCAAACCTATTAGGTTCTTGCAAAATATCACTGAGGGGTGATGTCATTGCTGGCATCATGTTGAAATGCCTAGCCCTGGAGGCCTTCTCTGCAGCTGGAGCAGCACAGCCATGCATACTAACATGGGTGAAGTGATACTGCTTTGAAGGTTCCTGGGTCAATGAAGCTTGTTCTTGTGGAAACAAAGGAGGAAGACAAAAGCCACCTTAATACTGTCTTAAACTGGGCACATTTTATTGCTTTGCAGCAAAAAAGATTTTAAAAAAATCAACAAAATTCCTCAGAAGGATGGGGTTAAGAAGAGATTATTACTGAAAATGGTATTTAATTCCCTGGTAAAACAGCCATAGATCTTCAGAAAGCTAAGGGACACTGAATACTACACATTGCATGCCTGCAAGCATAAGTGTAGTGCATGTGTTCAGAGAACATACATTTTCATATTTAAAAACATGCATGGTGTGTAGTGTATACTTCGCATGCAGCGCTGAATCTATGAAATATAGCAAGGATGCACCATGACGAAATGTTGACTCGATGTACTACAGACATCTAGTGTAACTGTTGAGATCAGAGGTCTGGAAAAACTTCTTCCAATAAATGCATTTACCCCCTGCTAAGATTTCATTCTTTATTTGGTCTACTAGCTTAGGTATATATTGCATATCCATAAGTCACTACATTGATAGTCATTTAGACCAAATCTTTTCTGGAATAAAACCCTTCTGGATAGAATGAAAATGCCCTAAGAGTATATACTAGATGAATTCTTATTCATTCTCTTTATAAACTTTTTTTAATAGTTTGTTACTGTACTATATTCTACCATTGATCAGATACTCAAGTTTTAGCAGGTTTTTTAGTGAGGATTTGTGTGTGAGGAAATAAACACATGCATTAGCAGTAGGACATAACCACAAATACAAAAGAAATGGCAATCTTTGTGCTAGAGGCTTGGGTCATCAGGCACTTAGATAACCACTTAATACTGCCAGTGACCCTGTAAGTACTGATGTTAACATTAAATGTCCTCTATCGAGTATGCTCTGTGACACACTCCGTGGTAGCATTTAATGCACTCTACACCATCTGAGTGGGATGTAACATAAAAGTTAATTTGCAAACTTTCACATTTTCTGGCATATTTCAAAGTCCATCCAGACACTTTAGCTGGGGTTATGGTGCCAATGGATTGTGCCCTTTGCTCCAGAGTAAACCAAGCTTAGCTTCTGCCATGCTCACCTCCTGCTGCCGGCTGTGTGGGCTGCCAATGGCTGTGCCTAACAGCCAGGAAAATAGAACTGTGCCTTGGCTTAGCTCAGTAGAAGCATCCTGAAGTAAAGCTTGGGCTGGGGTGTTGTGGAGCGATTACACAGTTTTGTCTCTCCACATTTTAGTGACCAAATGGAAGTGGGCCTGTCCCCTAACATGCAGACAGGATGCCCATCTTTCCCTACCCACCTCACAACAAAAAGTATCAATTTATTAATTGGATCTTAGTGCAGTCTTTCTTCTCCTTTCTGACATTTGATATGAAAAGCACCTGTCAGTGTGATCAATGCTTTGTTTGCTGCATGGGAATGGTTATAGTTTGAGGGGAGCCTAGGGGATACTTTATGAGCTGTTAAGTAACTCATTAACTAGGAGGCTGTGTACTTGACAGGAGAGACCCAGGTAGGCTGGGTAGCACCTCTGATATAGTGTGCTAAAGATGCAGCAAGTAAATGTTCACCTAATGGTACAGCAAGGTTTCCTCTTTCCTGCAGACAGCATGTCTTTTTAAATGGTAGAGATAGTATTTACCTTTGCTGCTGGGCCTTTCCAGAAAGAACACCTATTTCTCATATCACTGACTTTAATGTTAGATGAGGCTTTCTCTGGAAGTGGAAAATGTGTTAGAAAATGGAACTGCTCTATTACTAAATACTTTGTTGTTGTTATTTTTGTAGTTTTAATCATTAAGTCTACCATATAAGCTAATCCTGTGAGTCATTGGTGCTTCATACCTTTAGTCTGGAGTTCCTGGGTCAGCTGTTGAACCCACATCCCCCATTTCCTGCTATCTCAGCACCTTTCAGTTCTAAGTGTGGAGTAGGGAAGAACTCCTACAGATAAATTATTTTTACAGAGAAACTGAGGCATGGGGCACCTCAGGATATTTCTATGCTGCATCTGAAGGAAAGATCATGGGTATACATACCCTCATGAGCTATAGCTTCTCACGTGCTTAACAGTAGTAGCACAAGGGAGCACAAACAGCAGCAGGATTACCTGAATGCAGCTGCTCTTTTATTGTAGAAGGCTGTTCCCCCTGGATTGGAGTTACCAGGGGTAAGCTTTTCCTTACCTTGCGAAGACAGACACTTCATTGCATACTCTGCTGTCTTCAGCCCTGAGGGCTGGTAGAAGCATTGGTAACATCTCCTTAAAGTCTTCACAGGTTGTTGGTCAGATTAAGGAATTCTTGCTGCTTCTCTACTCAGGCTGTTGCATCCCAATGACACAACAATATTTGTAAGGTGAAAGCCATAGAGGATCAGCAACAATGGAAGTGTGGAGCACAAAATCGTGTTGGGCCAGGGTGGGCGGCCAGAAGTGGGGCATAAAAGCCTTTGCCCCATCATACACAAATGGTGGCATGCACCTTCCTGGGGGAAGCAAATATTAGGTTTCTTCTCTGGGGTGAGTGAGAACAAGAGAAAGCCTCAGCACTGTGCAGCTCTGTTCACCAGGTGGGTGCTGGGTGAAGCTGTGTCAGCATCTGAGATACACCCTAAGGTGCTCCTTCTGCTGTTGGTGGAAAGGCTGAGTGAGCTGGGGCTGTTCAGCCTGGAGAAAAGAAGACTGAGGGGGGACCTAATTAATGTTTATAAATATCTGAAGTATGGGATGCAGGGGGAATTGGCCAACCCCTTTTCAGTCGTCTGTGGAGATAGGACAAGGGGCAATGGCAAGCAAGAAGCTCCCAACCTCAAGAGCTCAGGCTTGCAAGGAGGCTCTTCAGCTGCAGAGCCAGAACAACCAATGAGTCGCAGATTGAACATGCGTCATACACGGTAGGTCTAACATGCTTCAGAAGTGGCATCTTTCTAGCTGCCATCGCACTCCCAGGCTGTGCTGCTGAGGCTATGACTTAACATGATGCTTTGGGTGATGTATCTCCCAGTGCACTTGGGTAAAATGGGGTTGGTTTTAATAATGTATGTAAATCATAGAATACCAAGCTGGAAGGGACCTCCAAGCATCACCTAGTCCAATCTGGGAAATGATAGTCACATAGTAAATGTGACATATGCAAGATGGAGATCCATGACTGTTCAGCAGGTAGAAGGGAGCAGTAAGATCTTCGTGGACAGACTGACAAACTGGGACAAAATAGGAAAAAATTGTTATGGTCAAATACAAGTCACCTACTGCCTACCCATGATGAGAGGTGTGCTAGGAGCAGGCTATGGCCAGTAGTATTGTCTTTGACTTTTCACTTCTGGTGTGCTAAACATGTCTGCTATGCTGAAGTAGCCAGCTCTGCCTCATGATAATCTGTTTGGCGAGCTGTCTTCCAGTCACTCTCACAGTGGCAAGAAGCTTGAGGTGTACCAGTGATTCCAGTGAACTACACTGACCTTGGACTGTTGGTGGTAAGAAGCCAAAGTTCCTGGCTGGAAGGAAGTCTAAGTGTTTAAAAATTAAATTTCATTTGTAATTGAAGTGAATAATTAAAGTCTCAGTATCTTATGTGAAGCAAATTCAGAGAAATGTTATTTCCCTTAAAATAGTTTTATTAGATTTAATGTTAAATGTAATAGTTATATTAAATATTAAATGAATGGCTACAAAGGGTCAATGTAAATATTTACTGTACCATTAACTATATGATATGTTTGCTATGGAATGTTTGGACTATCTTCCCCATTGCAGTTTTATCATAATCGACATGTTTCCCCAAACATTTTGGTTTGAACAAAATTATATTGATCTTTTTAAAGAAAAAATACTTCAGCATTTCTCCAGGCATCTGTGACACACAGGGTGGGAGTCAGGCTGACCTTGTCTCTTCCAACATCCCACAAACAGCACTTCTGTTGGGCTGCTCTTCCAGACTAGGCTCCTGGATAATCTTGGGGAGACATAGTATTCCAGGGGTGGTTGGACTGAATCCAGCGGTGTCATGGAAGGAATCTGAGACTGGTTAGGAAGAGAAAGGAAAGCAAAATGCTTTTGCGAAGGACAGAAGAACGATAGAAAGGGGCAATGCTAGAGCCAGCTCCTCATAAATGCTCCAAGTTAGGGTTTTTCTGAGCTAATCAAAGGGAGTGAGGCACCAGATGCCTTTAGGAATCCATCCCACAGCCTGTTGCAGTCTTATGGGACTGTGGCAGGGCTTGCCCAGCCAGACATGCTGGGATGGAGTAGTAAACTCTGCTGAAAAACCCTGGACACAGGTTCAAAAATGCCGGTTTCTTTTAAGATCAGGCTGCTGTGTCCAAATTGTTCTGATGCCGCAGTGGGCTGGTCTTTCCTTAGCAGTCATGTTGCAGATTTGCTGACAAGGGTCTGTTCTGGGGCTTGATGGGATCTCACAGGTGTGCTGGAGCCTTTCTTCCATCTGCCTGGCTCTTCCCAGTACACCTCAAGGCTGTTGTCCCTGCATGTCCCTGGCTGTTGGCACTCTCCCACAGATGCAGCATTGCTTTCTCATTCTCTCTGCTGCGCCTTGCCCACCTCCCAGGCAGCTTCTGGGCTGGCTCACTTCTGTTCTTATCCTGTCCAGGGAAGATCAGCTCTCTGTGCTGAAGCAGCCACTGTGGGAAGAGGTATGGGCAGAGCTGACTTTTACCAGTTTGTGGTGGATTTAATAATTTTCCACTTCTGCAAAGAGGCAAAGCCTTTCCTACTGCTTTTGCTGTCTGTGTGTGGTGGAATAAACATCTGTTGGGCCAGTTCTAATTTGCAAGTGAGGGCAATTACCCGTGTCACAGGTGTGTTATCCTCCAAAAGATTTTATTTCACTCAAATGTGGACATGTCTGCAAATAATTTGAGGCACTGCTATTTTATAGCCTTACACCCTATGGAGGATAATTACTGAGTTTTATTAATTCACCTTACTGTATCTTTGTTTCATTCACCAGAGGAAAACTCCCACTTATGCCCCTCCCATTTGCCACATAAAAACTCTCTTTGAAGTGGGAATACAAGTCACAATAAGTTTATTGTTAAAGTAAATTAGCGCTGAATGAGAACACAGTGTATGTTTATGAGCCAATACATTTTGGAGAATGAGCCATTAAATTCCAGTAGTTTGGCTCCCTCCTTGTGGTTCACAGCTGGCTTGTGTGAGGGTTTGATAAGAATCAGTGAGGGAATGAACTGACCATCTCCTGCAAACAAAACACTGGTTTTGACCTTTCTGTCTGCAAAATACAGAACCTTTAGGGATCTGTTTCTTTTCATTGCAGGCTGCATCTGCAGATGATTGGAAACATACCTACAAGTCCCAGGATGTTCAGGTCCAAAGTCTTGGAAGTTCAGTTCTACATCAAACCCTTTGAAGTTCATTCCCATCTCTGCAAATGACTGATGGAAATGACTGAGCATCTGAAACTTGTTAAGAATCTAATCCAAGGACTCCCATTTAGCTTAGTGGCTTTTGGATCAGGCCCTTGCAGTGAGCTCTCCTGAAATAAGGGACATTAGTTTTTTGTCTTGGCTTTTCTCCATTATTGATTGGTAGGAATCTAAAGTGTTCAGACAAAAAACTAATGAAACTTTACTTTTCCTGCATTTGTTTAAATAGTTATTAAATTGCAGCCTGGCATAAAGTGATGTCTAAAACAAGCATAACAAGAAATTTGTGGGCTTCAAAATTCCAAAGGAAATTGAGATCCTTGAAATTTGGGCTGGATTCCAGGGCTAGTTTACTCATCTGGCCATTTTCTAGGTCCTGAGGCTCATCCTGTTCTTGAATATGGCACCGAGTTTGTCTAGGGGCAAGGGGGAATGTGATATGCAATTGTTGGCTCCATGCTTTCTGACCCAGATTCCTCATGTTTTGGGGTGGCTTTAGATTGTGCTGTTGGTGCAGAGAAAGTCTCCTTACCACAGGGCATCCCTATATTGCTCAACTTCCCCATGATTTCTGCAGGTAACTTGAACAGATTCTCTGTGTCTGCTGTACCTGACTCAGGAGTGAGCAGTGTTTGGGGTTGGCTGACCTGGCTTAGTGTACTGGTATGCACAAAGCAATGTCAGGATCTGGTGAGCATGGAGATGTCTTAAAATGGCCTTGTGTGCATCTACATTGAAAGCTTAGGAAAAAATTGTTAACTTTACCAGCTTTCTTTCCATGGGCTGTTTAAAGATGACACAGAAAAACTGGAGATTTATCTTTTCTACTGGTTTAGTCTCTCTGAATTCTTTATTTGTGCAGCCTGTCCTGGAGGGGTGGCTGACACACAGGAACACTGCGCTGCCATCCAGCGAGACCTGGACAGGCTGGAAAGCTGGGCAGGGAGAAACCAGATGAGGCTTAATAAAAGCAAGTGTAAAGTCTTGCACCTGGGGAGGAATAACCGTCTGTATCAGTACAGGCTGGGGGATGACCTGCTGGAGAAGAGCTCTGTGGAGAAGGACCTGGGGGTCCTGGTTGATGACAGGTTGGCTATGAGCCAGCAGTGTGCCCTGGTAGCTAAGAGGGCCAATGGGATTCTGGGATGCATCAGGAAGAGTGTGGCCAGCAGGTCTAAGGAGGTGATCCTCCCCCTCTACTCTGCCCTGGTCAGGCCCCACCTGGAGTATTGTGTCCAGTTCTGGGCTCCCTGGTATAAAAAGGACAGGGATCTCCTGGAGAGAGTCCAGAGGAGGCTACGGAGATGATGAAGGGCCTGGAGCATCTCCCGTATGAGGAAAGGCTGAGTGAGCTGGGACTGTTCAGCCTGGAGAAAAGAAGACTAAGGGGGGACCTAATTAATGTTTATAAATATCTGAAGTATGGGATGCAGGGGGAATTGGCCAACCCCTTTTCAGTCATCTGTGGGGACAGGACAAGGGGCAATGGCTGTAAATTGGAGCACAGGAAGTTCCGCACCAACATGCAGAAGAACTTTTACCCAGTGAGGGTGACAGAGCCCTGGGACAGGCTGCCCAGGGAGGTGGTGGAGTCTCCTTCTCTGGAGATATTCAAGACTCGTCTGGACGCCTATCTGAGCAATATGTGCTAGGGAGCTGCTTTGGCAGGGGGGTTGGACCCGATGATCTCTCGAGGTCCCTTCTAACCCCTACGATCCTGTGATTCTGTGATTCTGTATAGCTGTTACACACAGAATGGAAGAAAACTGGGTTTGCCCATCAGACCTCTGGTTGGTGTGAAAGAAGAGTTTTCTAATTTTTAACAGTTTTCCCTGAGGTGGCACCTTGGAGAGGATGTGAATATGGAATCGTCTGGAAATTATATTGTAAATTCACCTGTCAGAGTAGAAGGATACATTTGTGGAGGCCATGAGCCCAAAGCCTGGGAACCAAGACTGGATGGTGTGAGCTGATTTTTCTTGGGTTGTGACAGGCTGCAGTAGCCCGTGGCAATTGGCAGCCATTGCTGCAGCACTCAGGTTGCTCTAGTTAGCACAGGGAGACCTATGCAGTGAAATATTTCATGCTCTAAGAACTGAAGTGCTAGATGCAATTCGTCTGGGAGCACAAGGCCAAGTAAAGCATTAACACCGGAGTTAGGACAAACCAATTCAGGAATAACTAATATTGTTGACTTTGCTTGCACAAAATGTCACTTTCTTTGAGCTTTTATTCTCTCCTCTGAGAGCGGGTTTAAAGGCAAACACAAATATTAGTAATCTTTCTCCTATTAATTATTGTTAAAGATTTAAGGGATCATAGACTTTGAAGTTAATGCCCCATTCAATGTGGGAAAAGGCAAAACTGTGCATCCCCAGTGGTGGTGTTCTTTCTGGCTGGCTGGTTGATCACAGACCAAGTGTCCTGCCTTGCGACATCAGCAGCACGTTGCTTCACTTCAGGGCAGTAATTGCGAGATGAAGCGCGTGAGTAAGCACGCTTGCGTGCGCCCATCGCACACGTAGAGAGGTGCGCTCCTGAGCACACACAGGAGTGAAGGCAGCAGTAGAGCTGCTTCTAGATCCTGGTGTGGCAGGCCTGCATTTTTGCCCTTGTGCAAGATTTTATCTTTGCTTGCCTTGTACAATGATCTCTCTGTTTTACAAAAGTGAACATGTATTTGGTAACTCTCTGCACTATTCCTTCGATCAAGATGAGCAGAGTTCTTCCTTTCTTAGGAATTTCTTGTCAGCTGTGTGACTACCTTTCATCATCCCTACACAGACATCCTTATGAAGGATGGAGTTGGGACTCTTGCAGTTATTACAGGAAATATGTTTAGGGGGAAAAGTAACCAATGTTGCTAATGAGATTTTTAGAAATATTTGAATAATGGAACAGTTCTTGTAAACTTAGTATGCTTCTTACATAGCTTTGAGTGCAGTTATTGAGTATAAAGCTGTTAAAAGAGAAATAACCTCCCTAAAAAAAAAGGATTAAAAATTTTTACCTAATCCTTCCTGAAAAAATTTTAAAAAAAACCCAAGTTGTTGCACATCTTGGATAGATGTCTATGATCCTGTTCTGTGCAGGGAATTTTTAGAGTAAAACAGCACTTTTCACTTCTTTCTGAACTCATCTGCCTCTTCCGTGACAGCGGCAGGCTTGGAAATCACAGCTGATTACGACAGGTGAAAGTCATGAATACAGAGGGACTGGGAGGAAAATTGCGTTGCAATCTGCCATCCTCCCTGGAAACCAGAAGGGAGATAGTGCTGTGCCAGCACCTTCCCCGTACGCACTGTTTAAGGGCAAAGGGGGAGCTGGACTCTTCCAGGGATTGATGCTGAGCTTTAGCACGTTTCAGAAATGAGCTCTTTAAGCAAATGAGAGAACATCCTGGAGGCAGCACCGGTTCAGCAGCAGGGGTGGGGGCAGCAGGAGACCATCACCTGGCAGTCGGCAGGTTGAGGCAACGCTGGAGAGAACCACTTGGCAACAGGCAGGTGGACCAGACAGCAGGAGTGCAGCACCATTTGCTCCACGACTTGGCATTAATGAGACACCTATTGGAATTCTGCACACTCTTTAAAGACCTTCTGTGCGGAAAATCATTACATTTACCATAACCCTTAGCAAGTGAAAAACCAAACTGGATTCTTCCCTGCTGTACTTATTTGTGGGCTTCCTAGGAGGCTTTTGGAGCTGTGTGAGTCGTGTTGCTTTCTGGATGGAGGTGCTGAGAGGTAGACAGCTACTGCAAGTGATGCACAAACTGGAGAGAGAGCCTTGTGCACGAAGGGGGTAGGGTTCAGTGTGAAGGGCTGTTATTTGACTTGACAGTCAAGGTTGGGTTTTTCCAAGCGGTTTCCCTCTCTGTGTGCATGGTCTTAAAAGCATGGTCATTACTGTGCATGCAGGAGAGCACGACATGAATGGAAGCACACAATGGAGAGAACTTCTTAAAAGTGTGGGCTCCACCAAGACTAGTGCTGTATTTTTAAGAGGCTTAAAATCCAACATACCGAGCTCTTCTTAAAAGACTGTCTGTAGTATTAGCAGTGAAGGGGCAGACTGTGAGCCACCCAGGCTGTGTTTAAAAGTGCTTTTCCTTCGACCACCTAAAAGCTCTTTGATTCCTCAGTGGTGGTGGCATGCAGTCCGTGGATGGAGACTCCATGCTCTGGTAAAAGCAGCCCAGCAGCTCTCTGGCTTAGGCAGCTAGGCAGTGGGAAAGGAAGACACCTTTTTCATTTCATGATGCTAGTGGTCACTTATGGGGCCTTGTTGTTTTGTTTCCAAGGAAATGCACTTCCTGTACATTTTGAAGCACACCATTGCCTGGGTCCTTTTCACAGAATCACAGAATCGTAGGGATTGGAAGGGACCTCGAGAGATCACCGGGTCCAACCCCCCTGCCAAAGCAGGCTCCCTAGCTCATATTGCACAGATAGGCGTCCAGACAAGTCTTGAATATCTCCAGAGCAGGAGACTCCACCACCTCCCTGGGCAGCCTGTCCCAGGGCTCTGTCACCCTCACTGGGTAAAAGTTCTTCCGCATGTTGGTGCGGAACTTCCTGTGCTCCAATTTACAGCCATTGCCCCTTGTCCTGTCCCCACAGATGACTGAAAAGGGGTTGACCAATTCCCCCTGCATCCCATACTTAAGATATTTATAAACATTAATTAGGTCCTCCCTCAGTCTTCTTTTCTCCAGGCTGAACAGTCCCAGCTCACTCAGCCTTTCCTCATACGGGAGATGCTCCAGGCCCTTAATCATCTTCGTAGCCCTTCTCTGGACTCTCTCCAGGAGATCCCTGTCTTTTTTATACCAGGGAGCCCAGAACTGGACACAATATTATAACACTGCAGTATTATAACATGAAAACCACTAATCTACAGACCCTGTTGGCTTGAGCTTGAAATTCAGGCCCAGCAGCTGGAGAATTCAAATGGAGCTCCTGGAGCTCTGCCTTGGAGAGCTGGCCCTTGCTGGGTCAGAACTAGAAGCTCCCTGCTGATATGCATGGACTTGACTTGTTCACAGCAGTGTAGGAACGCTGCACCCTCAGCCTCTCCACCTTTCTCTAAACTGCCTAGAGGGAAAGATTTGGAAGCAAGAGGAAAACCAGAAAGGCAGAGGTGCTGTTCTTTTGTTGGGGGGCTGGGGATGACCTAGCACTTACTGTAGCTGAGAAAAAGCACAGCATCCTCCGTAGTGCCAGAGCCAAGAGGGAGCAAGAAAAATGTATAATCTTGTGCCTTGTGTGGATGGGGGAGAAGAAAATGTCTTTTAAAGTGTAATAACACCTAGGTTTTATAATTCTGCCCAGCTCAGGCTTGACAATTCTTCCGATAGCCCAAATACTATAAATTTAGTTGAAGATAACAGAACAGATGGGAAAAACATATGGTTTGTAGGTAGTGTGTGGTGGTTGATATTTGTGGTACATTAGGGAAATTTATTTTATTCTCTCTCCTTCCCTGTATAACTTTTTTGATACTTTTTTGAGTTCTTTGTGCCTTAAGGTGAGTTTAGGGCTTTGCAAATGTCTGATAACTTGGCTTTGTTCAACCACATTATTGCTTTGCAAATCTCCTTTAGATTAGAGAGTTTATGTATTATCTTCAAACTCCAGTTTGAGCCAGAAGCTGGATCACTTAGAGCCCAGTCACTTATTCCATCTGTCCCATTAATATCTATGGAGAGCTTGAATGGACAAGTGATGCTGTACTGAGACTTCTTTTTGGTGCTTTACCAGCCCTCACCACGTGTGTTGGACACCAAGAGATGCAGCACATGCAGGAGTGTGCCATGGGTGCAGAGAGTGGGCTTGTTCACGTGGGTTGGGAGCAGCATGGGACTTGCTGGGCAGAGGCTGCCTTCCCACCAGGCATTATCCTGCTGTGGCACGGCTCCCCATCCTGTGTGCAGGGGAACTGGAGGGCACTCCTAGTGGTGTGTGCTGCTGCCAGCAGCATGGACTGTTTTCTTTTTGATTTGGTTTTGAGAAAGCCTGCCTGTTCTGCTGGGGGCAATGGGAAAAGCATCCGAGCATTAACCCCCAATTTACTTGCTAGTCTTCTCCCCAACAAATTTTTGTGTTATGCCAGAGCTAGGCACAATGCTCAGCATTTCATATGATGTGAAATCTAGGCATGACATGCCAGGTTATTTGCTTACGGATGCCTGAGAAAAGCTGTGTAAGAATACAAGTTGTGGTTACAGCCCAGATTTAGATTTAAGGTAGAGGAAGGTTAGACATGTACAGGAAGCAATGTGTTTCTCCTTAAGACACTTGAGAAGAACCCTCTTTTTCACTTGGAAAGGACGCTTGACAGCTGGTCTTACCATGTGGCCATAGTCTGAAGGGAAGGAATACATCTTTTGGCCATGAGTCAGCAGTGTGCCCTGGTGGCTAAGAGAGCCAATGGGATCCTGGGGTGCATTGAAAGGTGCATGGCCAGCAGGTCTAAGGAGGTGATCCTCCCCCTCTACTCTGCCCTGGTCAGGCCCCACCTGGAGTATTGTGTCCAGTTCTGGGCTCCCTGGTATAAAAAAGACAGGGATCTCCTGGAGAGAGTCCAGAAAAGGGCTACGAAGATGATTGAGGGCCTGTAGCATCTCCCCTATGAGGAAAGGCTGAGTGAGCTGGGACTGTTCAGCCTGGAGAAAAGAAGACTGAGGGGGGACCTAATTAATGTTTATAAGTATCTTAAGTATGGGATGCAGAGGGAAATGGCCAGCCCCTTTTCAGTCATCTGTGGAGACAGGACAAGGGGCAATGGCCTCAAGTTGGAGCACAGGAAGTTCTGCACCAACATGCGGAAGAACTTTTACCCAGTGAGGGTGACAGAGCACTGGGACACGCTGCCCAGGGGGTGTGGAGTCTCCTTCTCTGGAGATATTCAAGACCCGTCTGGGCACCTACCTGTGCGACCTGTCCTAGGGAACCTGCTTTGGCAGGGGGGTTGGACCTGATGATCTCTGGAGGTCCCTTCCAACACCTACAATTCTGTGATTCTGTGATCTTTGCATAGTAAATGGATAGGATAAAGTCCAGCTTCTGATAGAGTACAAGATCAGGCTTGAACCAAACTCAGCCTCAGCTGTCAGAATTTTCCATCCCTAAACCCCACCTAAGTCCACAAGGTACGAAATAGGCTCCTGACTGACCCAGGAGTGCCTGCCTTGGGTATGAAATGTGTTCTCCTGATGCAGGGATGTTGCGTGGACTGGAGCTCCTGAATATGTGTGAGATTTTGTTTGTTATCCACTGATACAGCTTGGTTCATCACCTGCTTTCCTGCATGCCCAGAAACTACATGTGTCTGTATGCCTTCTCACATTCAGTAACAAAACTACGTGCAGTAATATTCTCAAGGTATTGCTGACCTAATATGTCCCACTTTGTTGAATTTATCGGAAAAATATTTGTGGGGGTTTGACCTTAGCTTGAGTCGAGGCTCTTCCATATTATCTCAGGCTCCTCAAAGCAGCCGGGTGGTCTCTGATCTGTCACTGGAGATGTAGAGTATGTGAACACTGATTGAAAAAAAAATGCTGCAAATATTTTCTATTTCGTAAATGTTGTAAATATGTTGCCTGTGGGAGAGAGAGCATGAAGTGCATGGCACCAAGCTTATCCTGATGAGAAAACCAAATGTGCCGCGGGGAACCAGCTGCAAGAAGTAGCAGAGTTTAGGTTACTTTAGCTGAGATAGGTTTGGGTTGATGTCCACGCTGCTGAGAGCAGGATACCAAATATAGCTACATTGTTATCTGAACTGTGGAAAAGTGAGCGGAAGATTACTACTTTAGCCGTGTCTGCAAATATGCATTTGCTTGGAAACCAAGGTTACAATCCAGCAAAGCGTTTGGCATTCTGTAATCAGTGCTTGATGCAAAGATCTGACCTAGCCAACAGGATCAGTTCTGGCCTCCCATTGGCATGGATGGGTTTCAGATTTGGCTTGTGGAGTTGACAGGGACAAACTCACTGATGTGGATTTGTATTTGAGGATCAATGGTCAGGTTTCAACTAGCAGAAGGTCACTGTGAGTTGTCACTCAATGCACAGCTCTAAGGTTAAGGGAAATTGTAGGAAAAGGATTATCTTGCTAATGCAGTTTGGGACTACCAGAATTTTAAGACTATTATAACGTGCGCATATTGACCAAAGAAGATCCTTAACTCTGGCATCTCCCCCTTGAGGCCAGACTTTAAAATTACAAAACTCTGAGGATCAAAAGAAACGGTTCAGAACAGCATTGAAGACCCAAACCTGCAGTTATTATTGGAAGGGCTCATTAGCTGGATAACCTTTCCATTCTGTCTGCCTGGGTAGCCCAGGAAGCAGGGGAGTCAAGTTGTGGAGAAGGAGGCTTTTCACTGGTGGCTATTGATACCAGCATGAGTGGAAATGAGATCCAGAACCTGGAAAAGTGAAGACTAAATAACAGACGTGTCGTTAGCAGAGGATGTATGTTGTGCTATGTCACTTGGCCCATCTCTGAAGGCCTGTGGAGACATGCTGTGGCTGGGGACAGGATGACTGTACCTGGGGAGTTCTATGGATTGGTCTTGCTTTTTTACCTGACTGGAGAACACTTCTGCTCCAACACACAGCCTTTGTAAAATCATAATGTGTTTACAAAGTGTCTTTTCACACCATGAGTACCTTCTTAGGAAGGGAATGCTCTATGGCTTATAAGTGTGTTTTTTGGGTTTTTAAAAAATTGTTACTGAGTTTCTCATGGTATTTTATGTATATATTCCACCTTTGAAATGTTTCTTTTGGAAGGATGCGGAATGTATTACTATTCACTTGGTCTTTAACTGAGGTGTTTTTTCAGCTGTAATTGTGCCTTTTATTCTTAAACTTACCTTTATAATTAAAAGGATATGACAAGCTTTTGCATTCCTAAACTCTGACCTGTTAAATGTGATTGGTGGTGCTTGATGTCTTTTCTTGATTTTTCTCTTTCCTGTGTTCCTAACTCCTAGGTAGCCAAAATTATTTGCTTGCTACTAATAGATTTACACCCACCTGCTGCACCTAGTTAGTGGTTCAGCAATGCAGTACTATAAAATTAGCCAGAACCTGATTCTGCTTTGGCATACACTGGCTCTCTATGGCTGTAGGTCCAACAGGGAGAAGGGAATCAGTCTCTATCTATAAACGTTATTCCTCTGAAATATGTGGCAGTGACTTCTTTTAGCCTTGTTGCAGAAATTTCCTTTGCAGGACCATGCAAAATGTATTTTACATCTGATAGGGCATTTAATAAATCCTTGGTTCCCTCAGAGTTTCAATAAACGTGCCTTGCTGAAAACTTTATAGACAACCCCATTGGCAAGGGAACGGGACAGGGCAGAGCTTCAGCCTTTAATGGCCTGAGGCTGGAATTACCCTTTCACTGCATCTGGCAGAAAGGGGGGTGTGGGCTATGGTGGTGGTTGCTCGTTGTAGAGCAAGCAGGTTGCGAATACCATCCTGATCCTGAAGCAATTTCCATCTGCTCTGTGCTGGTACAAAAAATGGCATGTAGCCCACGGAGCTGAGCTTGGCATACTTTTCTGGGTGCCTGAAAAAAACCAGGACTGAGTAGAGATACATTTGCATTAAATAGTACAAAGAAGAAACAGAATTAATGTTCCACAGCATTGCTGTGGAGAAACAATAAAGCCATTAGTAACAAAACTGCAATGGAAGAGGCTTTAGCTATTGGCTTCATAGATGGCTGTGGGTCCTGTAGCTCTTGTCCTACAGTGTGCTGTAGCAAAAGTACCCAGGACTGCAGCTGCCCTGGTGCTCCTCTTGTGCCTTGACTGTGTCCAACTTCTCCCTGAGATCTTTGTTCAGCTGCTGCCTCACAAAGCTGAAGATTCATAGGCCAGTTTGCTTGTTTCCTTTCTTAGATGTGGTGACTGTGATTGGCCATTAAAAGGGGTTCCATTGTAAGAGAAATGTGAGCTAGCAAATGGAAGGAAAATGTTGACTTCCAATTCTATAGCACTTATAATCTGTTCAAGACCAAAAAATGTCATTTATTGCTGAAGACTTGTGTTTTTGCTGTGCTTTGTATTGTTGGAAAGACAGTCTAATTATGTCTCTGTTTGGGTTTACTTGTACTGCTTGTACATGGTGCTTTCTTTTCACTGCTCTTTAAAAAAGAGAAAGGCCAGGAGAAACTGGTAGCAGAATGAGCCTGTCTCCATCTCCTGGGAGGTAGCATGTGGGATATCTCATGGCCTGGAAGCAGTGCTGTTCCCTCTGTATTAGCATTAGCATGTGCCCACCCCAAGGGAAGGACATGTCTTGTATGTTGTCAAACCTGTCCTGGCTCCATTTTGGCCCACGAGATATTTTCCTCTTCTCATAAATTCACCCTATAGCTTGAATTTAGCCAGCAGAAAGGGAAGGGGAAAAGGACATCAAAGAATGTGAGGAGAAAGGAGGAACTTATAGAGGTGGGGGGGAAATGGGGTTGATGGCTGGCACTCGGGGTAAGTAGAAATGGCATGGACAAGGCAAACTGTATAAGCAGGGGTTCATCTGCCCAGTGCAGAGTTTATGGCATTTAAATTGATGCTTGG
This sequence comes from Porphyrio hochstetteri, assembly GCA_020800305.1. NCBI lineage: Eukaryota > Metazoa > Chordata > Aves > Gruiformes > Rallidae > Porphyrio > Porphyrio hochstetteri. The sequence continues at coordinate 13,450,571 of CM036910.1, read as the reverse complement.
AGGAGGATCCCTTGTCTGGCTGGGGCACAGGGTAAACTATGAGGCCGTCCTTGTGTTCTCATAGTATTAGCACAGGGAGCCATCATTCCCTCGCTGCTGCTGGATTTCCGTATAAAAGTGAATCTAAACAGGGTGGGTATTTCTGTGTACCCTAAGTAAAATGTAAGGCATAATAAATAAGCCAATAAAATATGTCTCGAGGCGGAAGCAAAACAGCCACTTTGTGTATGTATGTGCCAACGCCCAAAGCACTCTCATAAAACAGAAGCAGCAGCTCTTCTCCCAGTCCTTTCCTGGTGTCAGTGTGACAGTGGGTGCGATCTGCGCCGGGCGTTTCTGCTCACGCAGAGCACCAGAAGAGTTAAAGCAAAATGCCAGATACGCTTGAAAGTGAAGAGGCAGCAGGAGCTTGGCATGTGACTTGAGAAAAGAGGAAGTATAAGTAAATATTTGAGGGGAACAGCCGTTTTAGTCTTTTCATTCAGGGGCACAGTCTTTTGGGTTTTGCTGAGGGCAGAAGGATGAAGCCCTGTGTTTGTCATTAGGACTAGGTACACACAGTTCTGTGGATTTTGTACTTTTATGGCTGCTCTGTGATAATGTAAGAGAAAAAATAATCCTTTATAGTCCCTGATTATCAGGTTACAGTTTATTAGAGATATAAATACCAGCAATTTAAATGACTCTGTATTAGGTTGTCCTTGAAAAAACAGAATTTGCAACTAAAAGGACAGTGCAAGGAACTCTGTATGAAACAATAATGACTTATTAGTTGGAACAAGCGTGTGTATTTAGAAATTTTAAGTCTTTGAGAACCTTTAAGCAAAGTATAGGTTCAGTGGTTATCTTTCTACTTTATGGACAAAAATATTTTATTGCTAGCTATTATGAACTCCACAATCTCTAGGCAGAGATTATAATGGACTAGATACAGGGCATGATCGATAATCTTCGTGAACATTTCAATTCTGTTAGCTTACTACACAGATAGTATTCACTGTGGACTGAATGACAAGCAAAAGTATACCAGAAGAATAATTGGACATTTACCTTGATGAGGAATCGTTCTACAGAGCTGTGTATCACACTGATTTCTGGAAGTATAACTCTCTCTCTTATTGCAGTTCGCTACTGCTATTTCACTGTACAAATGACTGTAAAGCAAGAAGGTTACAGGAGGACGCTTGTGTGAAGCTGTGTTGAGTGCCGGCTGTAGTAGCTTGTCTGTACTTGGTTGTCTTCCAGATCTCTGGGGTTGGGCTCCACCTGTGCCAAAGAAGTGTGTCGTCTAGTGGTTCCCATCCTTTCTGGAGCCAAGCCTCATGTTCGAACCCTGGCAGTGTCCCATGCTTCCTTGGATGGAGCTCCAACTGGATCAGGGCTTGGAGTCCTGTTTTGCTGCTTGCGCATGTATGTGTGCACCTGCTTTTTGATGTGAAGTGTTAGCAAGTACAGTTTGGCATGGTAATGCAAAATCTGTCAGAGCAGGTTGCCCACCTGAAGCCAGTTTCTTAAATGTATGGCAACCACATTTCTGCTGTGATTTCTGTGATTCTGGAAACCCTGTTGCAGTTTAGAAGAGAGAGGTTGTGCCATCTCCAGCTCACTCTTTCCAAATTAGTAACTGGACTAATTTGTAAACTGTATCCTCTATACCCTGACTCCATTCATGAATGGGTGGGGGGTGTACATTAGAACAGCCTGGGACTTTCTGCTCTTAATGCTGTCCTCAGAGGTGTTCTTGTCAAGACACCTGTGTCTCAGATGCCTATGTGAGGAAAAAGGTTTATCTTGTGAGCAGCTGCAGCATGAGGGTTAGCTGAAAGCCTTCCTCTGGAAAGCAAGGTTGAACCTTAATTTCTGGGTAGTGCTTTTTGGGGAGCTGTGATGTGTAGCTGAGCTTCTAGCAGAATAATGCACATCTCAGGTCCCGTTTTTACTCTAGTGTCCAAAGGAGTGTAGAAGATATTGCCATGCGAATCATGAATATTTGGATTTCCTTCATGCTTGCTTTATTAGCATTGTTTTTCTTTGCCAAATTCTAGCTTGAGTTGGAACTGTGCTGCAGAAAGGCAAATTATGTTGTGTTTGCTTTAGCCCAAAGGAGTACACAAAGCACTGGAGCTCTCCAAACCCGCATCAAAGGTGAACGTACCCTCTGCTGCATCTGTCAAAAAGGATAAGCATTTACCGCTGAAAAAGATGCTGCATGGAAAGATACTTAACCTGCCTGCTAATGCAGGCAAAATGTAGCAAATTACTTCTGCCCCTCCTGGCTTGGAAAACAGACTTGAAAACTAAACCTGTGTAATTTGGGCAAAATGCAGAGCAAACTCAGGTGGCAAAGAGCTCCGTAGAGAGTATCAGAGCGAAAGGAGGTAAGAGAGACGATATATGTTCTGAAGTGATTTATTTGGTGGCAGTGCCTCCAAATCTGCAATAAAAGAAGATCCCTTCAACAGAAAACTTGCTCTGCTGTTGCTTACTGTACCTGGGCAGAAACAAACTGTGGAGTCCTTACAACTACTGCACAAAGCAGGAACTTGTTTTGCCTAAAATCTGTCCCACTCAATTACTGTCAGGCTGAGAACTGGACTTAGCTCAGTTTGTACAGGTTGCCTCAAGCTCCTGTAAATTACTTTGATTTATGCTGATCCCTGAGGGATCTCTTAACCTGTGAGTTGGGCTCCGCAGCCTGTTCCATGAAATGGGAAATCATTTCTTAGACAGGGATCGTTCTGCAAAGCTTCCTTCACTCCACCCCTTCTGATAGCAGCAACCTGTTTTTACGCTCCTAATGTTAGGACCTGGTACTTCTCTGAAAAGTGGTTTTCCACCCGGGTAACTACAATTAACAAGGCACTGTAAATGCCATAGATGAAACCACAGCACCTATTTAAATTTAAAATTTCTATTATTACTTTATAAATATCTGTTTTCTTTTCAAAATCGTCACCCTAGTTGATGACTGTGGCATTTCCTGCAATGATGACCAGCTGGGGTTAACAACCATTCATTGTACCAGAGGTTATACTCTCTCAGCAGGGTTTTTATTTTTTTCCCTAGGAAGTTTCCTGTCTCTAGGTCTGTATAGCTTAAATGATACAACTGCCTTAAATGTCAGCTGGCATACAGGGATGCTCTTCTGGCTTACTCAGTTTTGTCAGTGAGAAGGGTGGGAAATTTTCTGTCAGTTTTGTTTCTCATGTAAAATACACTTTTGACAACATAAATTTGCTTCTGTTTGGGGAATTTGCTGACTTTGGGGATTTTTGGTTTGAAAGGTTGTTGAGGTTTTTTGTTTGTTTGGTGGGGGTTTTTTACTTAGTTTAAAGCCTAGAGCCCAGAAGCTTACATTTGTTTTCTGTGTGGGAAATGCTAGTTATTTTGATGTTTCCCCAGTTTTGCAACAGGAAAATATTATGTTGTAAAAATGGGCAGGGAAAGAGGAGCTGAGCAAAACCCAATGTTTTCTACAGAAAAATAGACAATTTTTCAGCAGCTGAAACGTGGTTTCTTTTTTGTTTGGTTGGGCCATTTTTACTACTGGAACTGAATTATTTTCCTTTGGGGGAGTGTGGGCTTCCCTTGAGCCCTAGTGAGCTCTCGATGCCTTCTGGGGCTTTGCACCTGCAAGTCTATATGCCCAAGGCCCACACAAACATCTTCCACCACCAGTGGCCTTCCTCAGCTCGTGACATGTTATGGGGTGTTGCAGGAAACTCAGGTTAGCCAAGCAGGCAAATGAGGCTCTTTGGACCCTGGATCAGCTCATAGCTTGAACTGTTCTGTAATGAAATATTTTTGCTTTTCTGAACAGTCATGTTGATGACGATTATTCCACAGGTGTTTTCTGCAGGCCAGCTTGCAAACTAAAAGTGATTTCTGTATATCAAGGTAGCAAAATAAGTCTTGAATACTGTCATTTTGCTAAGGACCAAAACTGTGCTTTTCAGCTACGAGAAGAGCCCAGGGTTAGATGATAGAGTATTTATGGTTTAGTTGCCTAGTTCTACTTTTGAAGCTTTACAGCACTGTAAATCTAGACTAATGTCATGTAAATCCATAGTAATGTAACTATATTTATTTCCCTCTGTGGAGCTGTCTAGGTTTACACCGATGAGAATAAGAAAAGTATTTGGCCCTTTAATATCTATCTCCAGCTAATAAAAGTCATATGAGGGTTTTACTAAATATTTGGCAAACCTACTAAAACAAGCCCAACAAACTACACAGGACGTAGATTAATTTCCTCCACCAGCATCTGGGTTCAGCATTATAATTAGCAGCAGATCTAGTGATATGCCAAACAAAGATGTTTATGTCAAATAGCTATTTCTTAGAAGAAGGGGGGGGGGGAAGAGAGAGAGGGTTAAATTAGTCGAATACCATGAAGCAGTTCACATTGCTAGCCTGGGTGATAAGCGGGTACTGCCAGAGGTATTTACAGATGGCAGCTAGCAAAATTTTTAGTTATGTTATTCAGTTCAGTTCATGATTGCATAGGCATTGCAGGGGCGCAGGGAACTTCAATCTGTCTTTACTTTCTTACCTCTCCTAATGGCTGCTCTTTCCACTTAAAACTTCTTTTGATCTCTTGACATGTGAATCGCACTTTTCACTTGGACTTACTTAGGGTTTGGCTTTAAATCAACTCTGCGTGTTGAGTGCACTTCATAGGAGTGACAGGCAATGCTTAGAAAAGTTGGCATGGGAGCTTCCTCAAACAACAGCCAAAGCAGGCGTATCCACAGCCCAGTGACGCGTCTGCATCCCCTGAGCTGCCACAGCGGGGCTGCGGGTATGAGCAGGACAAAGTTCCTGTTGGTATTTTGGAATGTGGAGATCCAAGTTGCTGCCAGGAAAATGGGGAGGTTTAATCGTTCAGACCTCTGAAGAAGTGTGAATTGAGCTCTGCTGCTGGAAACAGATAGAGATCTGTGCTTGGACTTGATAAAGGAAATGCTGATCTTCCTCAGACTAGGTGGATGGTCTGTAACAAAAAAAACCCCGAATTGCAAAGAGTTAATTTAATGTGGAGGAATTCTATGAATTTCTTGAAAGACTGAAAGAAATCACCATCCAAAATGATCAAGAATAGTCTGAAGATAGATTTGGCAACTCTTCAAGACTCTTTTACCACAAAATGACCTCGGGCTTATAATTGTGTCATGCTAATGTTTAAACCTTTAGTTTGTGTGCTACAGGGTTGTAGTCTACCAGTGGCAAAGGATGCTTTTACTCATTTATAACCTAGAGATATTAGACATCATAAAAAGTTCAATATACCAGTGTGATGATAATATATCTGTTGTCTGCACTGCAATCTTCCCAGCTAGCATTCCAGGATTATTTGTCAGGCAGTAATTAGAATGATGCATTTTAAATCTTCTGAAATGGTGCCAGGAAGAGAATTGCTTTCCATTTTGAATAGTGTTAGTGGTACAGCTGGAAATGCTGCCTAATGAAAATACTTTTAAACATCTCTTGGTCTGCGTTTGGTCCCAAGCTGCCCAAGGAATGCAGGCAATGGCTTATGTTTGCCTGGCTGGGTTGCAGAATTACTTAACAAACTGTTGATGCTTACATATGGAAGAGCCCAGGTTTTAATGCCACTGAATCCTACCGCAAAGAGCTGAAAATGGTACGAAGTACAGATCTCAAAATATTCAGGGGAATTTGCAATTTTGCCTAATTGTCAGAGTAGAGCATCTTCCCCCAGAGCAGCATGATCTCCTGGGACACCCAGTGGATTCAAGCCCCAGTTTTTAATCTGAATTTAAAGAACTACCACACTGATTGGGATGTTCATCACCAGGATTTTACTTCAGCATGGTGAAAGATGCAGAATTAAGTATCAATGCAAAGATATGACCAGAAGATTGGTAGCCTTGTCTGGATTCAAATTCTGGCAGAATAGGGATGAGTATCTAGTATTAAAGTTTGAAATAAAGTTTAAAAAGATACTTTTCAAAAAAGAAAAGCTTAAAAAGGTAGATTTATCAGACTTTTTCCATAAGGAACTTTAATAATCTGTGATCAAAACTGCCATATCTACAGTGAAAAAATTCTTAATATTTCATTTGTTTATAAACTAAACCAGGAATGACGGCTCTGGGTCAGATCATGTTACTGTGATCAGAGTGTTAAATTATCATAGTCTGACTCTAGCTATATTATCTCCGCTCAGGCTTCATAGTAGTAGCCTATTAATCTTGGGATTTAGAAAAAAAATGCTGAACGAACAGGAGCCTACATGGCAACTTTCCTGCCCAAATCAGTAAGAAAATTTCTTGATAAATTAGAATTAAAAAAAAAGTATCCATTTAAAATATTCAGGTGTTATGTTTTTATCACAGTAGCATTTCTCAGAGTGTAAGTCAAATAAGTGTGCAGGAAAAAAATTCTGTGTGTCAGTGTTTTCCACTAGACTAATCTTGAGATTTCTGCCCTTCCAATAACCTGTCATTGGAAACACTGTAAGGCATTATCACACATTCTTTATACTGAACACCAGGTCCTCAGCTGATGTAAACTAGCACAGCAAGATTATAACCTTTGCTGATTTACCACAACCCAGGGTAAGACTCAAGGAGGTTAAAAGAAGAGTAATCACCCTGTATAGCAGAACCAAACATGCATATTGGAAATGGTTTTAGTTCTTAGCCCAGTTTTGTTGTTCTGCTCATGAATACTTGTGCATGGCTGTCTGAAAAGGTGAGGGTTCGTGTGCTGCACCCTGATACCTGGTGTCACTGGGAAATATTTGTGGGATAAATCCAACTGTAGTCACTCTCAGTCTGGAGCTGGCACATTGTATTGATTCTTAAATGTGGCTCCTGCCTGAACACTGAAATATTCCTCAGGGTCACCCTTCCTGCTTTTACTTTGGGTTACATGATGTCTACGACAGCTGCAATTGCTCCTGTGGTTCTCAGCTTCTTTCCAGTCACTTCTATGGTGATCCTGTTGGAATCACAGTGAGGATGCCACATGGGGTTTTTTGCCTTCAGACTATGGGAAAGAAACAGGGGGCACTGCTAGTGCCAAGGCTGTTGATGAATGAAGGTCCACTCTCTGTGCTGCTGCCTGTCTTGCACTGGGTAGGTTTCATGCTCCCATCTTGGCAGCACCCTCTGCCTTGCAGGGCACTTTTCCCTGTGCTGGCTGAGCTCCACAATGAAGCCTTCTGTTGCAGGGGTCTTGGCTTGGGGAACTGAAGGCTGTCTGAGGGACAGCTGTGTTGACAGCTCTCATCACAAAGTTTTGGGAAGAAAATAAAAAACCCCATATAATTTCTCCGGAGGAAATAGAGGGAATGTTGTCTGTCTTTCTGTCTGTCTGTCTCTCCTGGCAGAGCACAGCAGCATAAGTGGTGAAGAGGTTGAATGTGACAAGTTCTTTGATGGCAAGGTGGTCTTATCCTGGTTTCTCCTACCCTGCTTTGAGACACACCACACTCCTCAGCACAGCCCAAGTGCCACTGCACTGAGCTGCTGAACCTCAGAGGCCAGTGCTACCTGCTGGGGGTGAGGTGAGGCAGTTCAGACAAGTCTCCTTGGGAGCCTGGTCAGCACCAGGACTGCTGGCAGCTCAGGATGGTGTTCATCCCTGTGCCCAGAGAGAGACCGACCCTGTCTCTGTGTGTTTGCAAGGTAAAGGGGAAAGGTGGCTCTTCTGCGTTCCTCTTCTACAGTGCAAGGTGAACCCCAGTTTGGCAGTTGGCATGCAACTTAATTCCTTCTGTTTTCTTTTCCTCTCATTTTCTCTCTGTAGTGCAAAAATAGTATCAGTAACACATTTATATCCTTCAGGAAAGGTAACATGTGGACAATGTTGCAAAACTCCAGGTGGGAGCTGTGGCTGTCGTACAGAAATGACATATGTAAAAGTTACCAAATATACACAGAAGCTTTGAAGGAGAAAGGTGTGATTTTGAGAAAATTATCTCTTGCTTCCTGAGGCAAATGGGAAACCAGGTTGCTTGCCCCTCATGGGAGCTTTCGTGGTACTGGATTACTTATGGTTAACACTGAAAGTCCTATGTGAGGTGAAGGCCACCTTGCCTATATCTGTCTCTCCTTTGTTAGGTATAGATATTTGTCTGTATCTAGGTGCAGGTGAAGATTAAGGTTAGGTCTAGTGGTAGCACAGGAGAAAGGAGAGACTGTGGAGAACAGCTCTTTCCATGCTCCCAGTCCCCAGGATGGCCCTGAGCCATCTCCTGTTCCTCCATGACTGCTCCTTCTCTTTCAAGAGCTGTCTCCTGCCTGCATGGCTCAGCCCTGCTTGCTGCTGAACCTTCTAGTCTGTGTGAATTCTTGCCTTCAATAGCTGGTGTACAAGGTGCAGAGAGCAGCCAAGGATGAAATGATATGATACATCAGTCCATCCCACCAGGCCTCTCAATGGCCGTATGTGCTCTCCTTGCTGCGGGGGTGTTCCTTGCAGGCAGGGGAAGCTGCATGAGATGACACAGAAGTTGGCTTTCCAGTGCCATCTTTCTGCAGAGCTCATGTGGCAGCTAAAAGCCTGTGAATCATACCCACAACAAGCCTCACCTTCATGTCTTTAGCTCTGAGCACGTCCCTCAGCAGTGCCTTGGTTTTGAGACACGAATTCAGAGATATGTTTGGGTCAGGACAAAGCAGCTTATACCTCAGTTCATTTACAAGTTATCTGTGTGCAAGTTTACATATGAGAGAGTTGGTTGCTCTGCAGCTTATTGTGACCATCGCTTCTGAGACACTCAACATGCTTGGCCTGAGACTCCTAAGAAATGTCATCTCCTTTCCTGGTTTCTGACAAAGCATTACTATGGGGGCTGGACAGACCTGTGTATGCCCAGCACTGCTCTCTGCTGATTGTCATAAGCAGCATTTTGGAACTGGGCTGATGAGAAAATGCAAATACTTTGGTGCAAAGTGTTATGTTTTTGTGTGTGGAAAATGGAGTTTTTCATGAAAGTGATTTATATGAATAGAACATCTTAAGTATTTTTTGAAACTCACAGGTAAATATTTCATCCTAAACCAGAAATTTTCCCATTGAAGTTACTGTCCTGTCTTCTGCATGGGAACTGTAGCTATGTTCTCATTCTCTTCTGTGCATAGGACTTGTTAGTTGTTTTACACCTTCCCTGATGCACTGCAGCCAGGGACTCTAGCGGTGATGAGCTCCTCCTTTTCCCAGGCAGTGCTATATGATGAAGCATGAAACCTGGGCAGCTAACCCACGGAGGAGGATGGGGTATCCAAATCCCAGTGCCTACATGGCACTGCTTCTCTGGCATGAATGGAATAAAATTCTGTCTATTTCATTTTTTCCTCCCTCTGCCCCAATCTGGAAAACATCTATTTCAATAAAAATCAGAATTTTCTCCAGAAGAGAAGCAAGCAGTTGATAAGGAGGAAACACAATACAGACCCAGTTATATAGATTGGCCATTTGTTGGCCCTTGTTCTGCCAGTGGCTCCTGGTAGTGTCCATCATTTGTCTGACATTCAGCAGAGAAACCTCCACTTTCACGAGCTGTGACAGTGAATGTCAGCTCACAACAGGAGCCAGTGGGTATTCGCTTCAGCAGGAACGAGGCCCAGCCCTGAAGTCATCCCACTCAGCCAGATATCTCCAAAAGTTGTGATCTTTTCAGCACAGATTTTGTCTTCTTTCAGCTCATTCTGCATATAGACATTGGAGCATAAGCTAGCTCCTTAAATAAAAATCAAAGCAAAGCACTTGACTTCAGAAGAATAGGAGATCCAAAAGGAAAGAAAGAAAGAAGAAAAAAAAAAAAGAAAAAAGGAAGGATGCTTAGGTAGTGGGTTGAACAGATGCCGTGGGTTGTTATAGCAACTTGAGTTCTAAAAACAGGAGAGAATACCCACATGCTGCCACATCTACTGAAGAACCCACACTCCAGATTTCAGAATTCAGGCACTGAGGAAACACCTATTTCCTATTATTAAAAAAAACCCCACCAACCAACCAAAAACAGTGCGTAAGGCATCCTCAGAAAAATCCACATACATTATCCTATGAAAGAGAGGAGCTCCTTAAGATGCTTTGAAAAGGCTTGTGGTATCGCTTGTTTATGATATTTAAAGCAGTCTGTGTGCATGCCTATATGCCTGTGTGTGATGTGGATTTCAACTCGTAAAGAGAACTTGAAAGCCTTCCAGCAAAAACGTAAGCGCTCTGACAAAGAGTTTGTGGAGGGAATAACTGGCAGCAGCAGATACCAAGGTGACAGTGAGCAGTTGTAACATCAATCCTGAAACACTTACCAGCTTTGTGTACGTGCATGAGAAATAACGACTCCTCAGACACTGCCTCTGTCAGTGCAGGGAAAAAACACTGATTAGTGGGAAATCTAGGAGTTAAAGCTTCAGGCAGGTATAATGGAAAGGTTTCCTAGCAAAATATATTACATGTAGCAATGTCTACAAACTCCATGTTCTGGCAAACAGGTGCTTAATACTGCCTAGGAAAGCAAATGGGTGTCTTGACTCAGCTGAGCCAGTGCTGATCCAGCCTCATATGTGAAATATTGCTTGATTTGGGATCTTTTTCTGATCCAATTTTATCTAAGTAATTTGTGTGGGAGTTTAACAGCCTGAGATGCTCCCCTGTAAAAGGCACTGGATTCGAAATGCCACATTTGGTTATTATTCCATAACTTTATTTTGTGGGGGTTTTTTGTGTCATACTATTTGTGCTAGAAGTCATCTCTGAATCCACGCCTTGGGTATCCCATCCTCCAGCTGGCTTCACACAGCAAAGTGGAGTGGCTTGCAGCACTGGACTGAGATCGAAGTCAGTGCTTAAATCAAGGCTGGCTGCTGGGAAGGGAGCAACGCAAGTGCAGGACTGTTCTTGACACTGAGAGAGCAACAAGTCTGGACAGGCAGGAATTTTTCCAGCAGAATGCAATAAAAGGACTGGATGCAACCATTGGTCTCTGCACCATGGAGACAGCATCCCTACTCTAGGCTGGACCAGCTGGCTGGTCACCCAAGGGTGTCAGCCTTGCGCACTTGTGTGCATGCTCTTGCTGGCATGGGGCAGAGCCCGGAAGGCCTCAGGAGCAAGCCTCAGCACCTGCCCTGACCCCTCCTTCCTTCTCTAGCAGGCATGAGACAGCACAGGAGAGGTTTTGTGGGTATTAGAGCAAAATGTACAAGTTGCTCAGGTATGGCAGAGAGGAAGCTCATACACGTGTGTCAGAGAGTAACTCTCCATTAATGCTCATGAGCGTCAGTAGGTAGGTGGTTTTGCCTGCACAGAGTTCCTTTGAGAGGGCTGTACTGACTCTAAAGGGTTGAAAGGTTCCCCTCTTAAGCCCTCCATTTGGCTTCACTCAGCCCACCAGTTCACAGTGCAAAAGCAGCGTTTGTGGTGGAGATCTGTATGTACCAGCAAGAAAAAGAAAATCACAGTGCTGTCATACCTGTGACAAGAATGACAAGTCATGAGTTCAGTGGGTTTGTCTGCAATCTCCACCCCCCGCCCCCCCCAGTTCCTAATGCCAATATTTTACTTTATTATACTTTACTGTGTTTTTTTCATCGATGCTGGGGTATACCCCTTTCCCTGAAAGAGCTACAGTCCCACTGCACAGACTGCCCCAAGCACTCTTTGGCCTGCTACAACTGGGTGATGGAGCTGACAAACTTGCAAAGGGCTGAGGCCTTCTTTGGCTGTAAAAGAAAGAGTTGGTGACTCCTACACCAGCCCTAAAAGTCACTCCTCAACGGTTTTGAACTGTCCTCTTCTATCTTACTCTTTCCTAGAGGTATAATTTTCAGTAGAAGCTAGCCCAGGCCAGATAATTTTTTTGTACTCATCTTCCAAAAATAGTGCATCTGGTCAAAATTTTTCTTCCCTCTCCCTTAAATTCAAATATGGCTGAAAAACATTGCCCAAACATACTCCAGTAGTAATAATATTTAACGATACATCTTCAGACAGAAAAGAATATGGAAGCTATTAAACCCAGAGGCAAATATTTTCTGAGTTATGAGTGTGAGAAAATTGAGTTATAGGTAGAATGTGAATGGTTTTGCAATCTTCATAGCAGGTGTTAAAGCAAATCTGCTAAAATAATTATTTATTTCTCTTAAAAGTGTAACCCTTGGATTTTTAAAGCTATCCTAGAAAGGATATGTTTTCATCTGTGAATAAATTAAACAGGAGTTTCTGGACATGGGGTGTGAATTAGAGTTAGTAGAGTTAGTGGAAGGAGGAGGCCTGGTTTTAAAAATTCTAATTAAAAAAACCCAGGCAACAGGAAAATCAAATAAAGTGTTAGATTTTCTGATTTGTTGGTGAATGCCCAACCACTCGTGGAGAGCAGTCCATGGTACAAGCTCAAGTAAGATCTAACATTGGTATGTTGTGGACCGGCTTCCAGATTTAATTCTGAGAGATTTGAGACAAAATAGGCTTTGAGATTTCTCCCAGCAAACTGGCACTGGTGCTGTGTCAGACATGGTGCAGTTACTGTGTGAGCTAGCTGAAACTTCTGCGAAGTCCAGAAGTGAGAACTACCATGTAGTGCTTGCTCTTGTGTTCTATAATGGATTTGTCAGAGAAGCTTTTCTTAATGGTCATGTCTGTCAGGCTGGATGAGAAACACAGGCTTCTTTTTCCTCTCTGCAGAACTCAACGCCAGGGATTCAAATGGGACTGAGGAAACAGAGGCTTGTGCTTACAAAACCAGCACAGCACAAGGAAGGTGTCAGCAGCCACGGGAATACCTGGAGAAGTAAGGACAGCTGCTGGGCAAGTGAGCAGAGTGGCTGTGCCAGAGCTGAGCTTGTGGGGCAGCAGCAGAATGTCCCTTTGGGTTCACAGGGTCCCAGGGCCTCAGACAAGAAGGTCCCTCTCTGCACCCAGGAGGAAAGGTGCAGAGTGGGCTCCCCTTAGGCCTGGGCTTCTGCTGTGGTAGAAGCTACTGATGATGCCTGAACAGCAGCACTGCTCTTTGTGTCACAAGAGCCCCCACATCCGAGTGTAAATGCTCTGACAGTGGAGATCTAAGCAGTGCCAGGTGGGGAGCTGAACATTTCCATCTCAATAAATATTTCTAAAATGGACAAAATAGAGACAAATGAAAGTTTAATTCCAGAAAAAAACAAATCAGACCAAAGAACACTCATGCAAAGGCAAATCCCCATTCTGCCTGATATGAGACCTTGAGATATTTTTGATGAACTATCTATAGTTTTGCTCTCAAGATTACCTCTAGACAATCTCATTGGGGCTGAGGAATACTGTGGGAGGAGGTTATCTAATTAGTAACCAAACAGATCCAGACTCCTATTTTACCTCCAGTGGAAGCAAGATTTTGTTGTCGAGTTTTAACAAGAAAATGGGATGTAGTCTTCGTTCTCTGGTTGGGTGGTGGAATGGGGAAGGAATAAAAGACCAGATTTTGTCCTTGAGCTTACTAAAAACCCTTCTGAGCCTTCTTTGAAAATAATTCCTGGCACAGTCAGCTTTAAACCTAAGTTTGACTTTTTTTTTTTCCTCTCCTTGTACCAAACATGATTAGAACATAGTATGGATTAATTGCTCTGCCAAATGTCATTCCTATAAATCAAATCTGTTTTCTGACATATGAGTGAGTGTCTGAATACTCCAAAGCCATTAAAAATATCTGCATAATTTTAAAACCTGCTAAATGTTGTTGTTTTCTCTCTCTCTCTCTCTTTTCATTCTTGGTACAGTATGGTATTTTACTCCGATGATGAGAAGTTGAATGGCAAGTTTCAGTCAAATGCTTTTTTTTTTTCTCTCTCTCTCTTTTTTTTTTTTTTTCCCTGCAATCCAATCCTAAAATCTTGACAATGGCACTTACAGTGGAAATGCCACCAACTGTAAATTTACACACGGACAAAACTTGGCATCCCTAATCAGCACTTCTTCAGGCATAACTTGTGGGATCTCTGCCCACACTTTCTCTACAGGAATTGGTACTGAATGAAGCATTCGTGTGTTAGTGTTTCAGGTGTATAACTGTGTGCAGAACTAACTCTCCAGCACTCACCCTATTAGTCTGTACAGCATTTCCAGAGTGATATGGCAGAAGTAAGTACCTGTAGTAATAATGACCACCCCATCATCTGATTAGTTGTATCACGAAACTAGAGCTGGTGAAAAATTACCCAGCACAACATCTTTTTTGTCACTGGTAAAGGCTGATTCACAGAATCACGAGGTTGGAAAAGACCTTTAAGATCATCGAGTCCAACCATTCCTGTCCTATGCTAAACCATATCCCTAAGTACCTCATCTACCCTTTTTTAAACACATCCAGGGATGATGACTCAACTACCTCCCTGGGCAGCCTGTTCCACGTCCCAACAACTCTTTCAGTGAAGAACTTTTTCCTAACATCTAATCTGACCCTGCCCTGGCACAGCTTTGTGCCATTTCCCCTTGTCCTATCTTCTGTCACTTGGCTGAAGAGACCATTGCCCACCTCTCTACAACCTCCTTTCAGGTAATTGTAGGCAGTGAGTGATATGGTCTCTCCTCAGACTTCTCTTTTCAAGACTAAACAGATTCAACAGATCCAAAACAGTTTGTGGGACTTCCTTGTTTCTGCTAGTTCTTGAAAGGAATCAGCCACTCTGGTAGACTGATCTGTTCTTGGAAACCTGCTTGACTGCCCTTCTCTGGAGACCCATGTGTTTTTTGGCAATGTTCTGGGAAATGAGGTTTGCAAGTGGCTTTTCCCCACCTCTGTCCACAGGCCCTGGAAGCCTGTTCACCCTGGGCTGGAGGCACTGGCAGTCTGGAGTAACTGCCAGCCTGTGTGACAAACTAAAAAATTAAATTGGGATCCCTTAAAATTAAACTTATTTTAGCCTTTTTTTTCCCCCACATTTCCCCTCCTGGGGCAGGGGGAAACAGACATCTATGAGTTCTTGTCTTGATTTAGAGGAGGGAGTTTTATAATCTTTTACCAGAGAAAATTTTCTTTCCCACTCACATTTGTCTCTTGCTGCTCAAGTGCCTGAACAGAATGATGACTTGTTTTATCTGGCCTCAGCCTGCCCCAGAACCCACCAGCACCCATGGGGAGCTCTCCTTTCTCAATTGGGTTTGTGAGCAAGGCCCAAGGGGTCAGGGGAGCAAGGGCAGTGAGGAATCTGCCAGCTTTCTAGGTTTCCCCTCACAGACCTGCAGTGGTGTCCTTTTGCCACAAAGCCAGATAGAAAGGTCTGAAATCATTTCAGGGACAGGCTGGTCTGGTGACAAAAAACGCTAAGTTTCTTCTCACAGCAGAAGTTGTCTGCCTCTGAGATGGGATTTCCTGGTTTCCCCAAGTGCAAATGTTACTTCTGCTTTATGCCACCAGCACATCTGTGAGACATCCAGGTAGCCATGGCCCCTGGGGTAAGGGACACCCATCCTCTATTTGCAATGGAGAGCGAGTCAACAGCGCTTGAGTCTGACTCTACAAGTCTGTTGTATTGGGTGGGCTGCTAACAATCCTGGGAGGCTTGTAGGGGATTTTATTTATTTACTTATGGACTCTGGGGTTTTTTTTCAGATAATTCAGTTCAAGAAGCCTTCCACGCCCACTGTTGTAGGATTTTGTTGCATTTTGTCTATTTGGCCCTCTTTCATTAGTTTCTTTCAAAGGTCTATCTCAAAGGAAGTGCTGCTTCAAGACTAAAAGCTGGAAACTTGGTATTTCTTATAATTTTTTCCTTTTTTGACAAGGTTGTGCAAATTGACTAAATTATCAGGCACCTTTAGGTGTCCTATTTTTTTTCTTCTTTTTTCTTTTTTTAGCAGATGAGTTATATGATTCATTTCCTATTATATTTTTCAAATTGTTTGTTATTGACATAAAATAATAACCATCCAGCATTAAGAGAGAAGCCATGTGGCTATCTGATGAAAATGGAGACAGGGTATAATGTGACTCAGTTCAGAGCTTGTGAGTATTGTGTGGTTAACATGATGCTATGATATGGGAAATGAGGTTCTGGCCTTTTTACCCTCTGTGACAAGTTATTTCTCTGAACTGAAGCAGCACACTGGGAAGCTCTGTTCCTCAATTTCAGAATTTGACTAAACCCTAAGCTTGCTGACACCAAGATCTAAACAAAATGGATAGAGAAGTAGAGATACCTGAGGGAACAAATAGTTTTGTGTGCCTACTAATGCTGTAAGACAGTGTGAAAGAGTCAAAATAGTCCTTTAGTGGCAAACAAGCCCATACCTCCTTGCTGGCAATGGGCCTCACCTTTGAACATCCACTTCTGCTGGTTTTAAACCTAAGAAGGGAACAGGACTATTTCAAGAGGCCATAAGGCCTGCTAAGATTACTGTGAAGGGCCCAAAAGAATCATCACCTTCCAGTTCAATGGGCTTTATTAAAACTGTCTGGATCAATTAAAGCAGCACAAGATCATGTGATCTGGCAAAGGGCAGAGGGAAATGAGAGTGGAACTGGTTTTGTATCATCATTGATCTCGGACAAAAGGTTTCACCTTTCTTTTCTGTTCCCATATCTTGATTTGTCTAATCTGTGTATTTAGACTGTGAACTCTGTAGCTGAAACTATTCTGTACTACATAAGAAACACATGTGTATACATTTCTGAGGTAATAAGAACAGGACTGTTTCTGTGGAATATGCATAAGGGGAGGGGACCCACTGATTTTGAGACCTTCTGATGAAAAATGCTTGTGTGAGTGCCAAAGTACAAAGTGAGGGTATTATTATTCTATTTCCATATGGGTGATCTTACACATTTGGGTCTGGGCTTATGCAGCTACTAAGCCAGTGCTCACGTGATGACAGATAACACAGGCAGAGGATGCAATAACCCATACAAAATCTGGCTGCTGTTGAATGAACCTCTCTGGGTTAGGTCTCTCCTTCCATCTCTGAGCTGTTACCCGGATACTGGGAGGATGTGCTGGGGGCTGTCCCCCTGCCATTCCACTCTGTGAGCTAGGTAAGGGACAGAAAATGCTGATAGATGCTCTTGTCTCAGGTACAAAATACATTGGCAACCTGAATTTGAGTTCAAAGAGGTGAGTGGTTTGCCTGGAAATGACAATGCAAACCACATCTAAAATTGGACCTGCTGAATCAGAATTCCTCCCAGCCTGCCCTACAGAGAAGCCCTGGGATACAGTTTAGCCTGAATCCTTCACAAACCCAACCCAGCGCCTCCTGGATGGACCTTAAAGGCCAAATGCACAATTGTTCTTCCTTCACTTGTCCTGCCCTGTGGAGCCAGAACAAGTCAATAGAAGTCCCAAGAAAGGCTTTATTAGTATCAGCTGTCAAAAACACTGGCACTTGTAACCTAGCAGTGTAATTACCTTATAATCTTTCTTTGTTTTGTAAAGTATATTCTTCCACATTTTTTCAGCTGAAATTCTGAGCAACAGTCTGGAAAACTAGAGCTGGTGAATAACTTTTTAAGCAAAATCCCTCTTTTAGTTCAAGAACGCATCATTGTTCAAGCAAAGATGATGAGACAGTAACTAATGCTATTAGCTTTTTGTCTCAAACTGAAAAATACTATTATTTTGTAACTTGCTTCCAGCCTCTCCAATGATATCAGAAGGTAAGTTTCAACCTGAAACAAAAGTAAATATTTTCCCTTCTTGAAATACATTAAAAATAAAGCTTGGTCAGAATGCAATTGTATCAAGCTGCACAGCTGGTGGCAAGTGTCTGTTCCAGACAGTAACTCAGGGAAAATGAAGGTCAAATACAGAAATGCCATGAATGTACAAACCAGCTGAGAAGGAGGGCAGAGACAAGCCATCAGTTGGTTTCAAATTTCAAAAGTTTGCACAAGAAAAAAAATCCTTTTGTTTTTTTGAGGTAGTAAGGTTTTAGTTAAACTTAGTTTCATTAAAGCGTTTCGTGCCTTCTGCCTGAAGTGAGCCCTCCCCCCACTACAGGGTTTCATGACATCAAATAGTCAGAGTACTCTGCTACTTATCATTTTAACACCTGTGAACTTATAAATTGGCTGCTAATGGGCTGGCTGGAGCCTGCTGGGAGTTCGGTGGAGGAGAAGCAGCCAGTTTGGAGCATAGCCCCACCCGGTTTTCTTCACGAGGTGAGATCTCTTGCCTTACTTTGGAAATTCTTTCTGGTTTTGTCTTTTGTTTGTTTGTGGGGTTTTCATTCATTGTATATTCTGGATCACAGTTCTGCTCCTTTGGGAAAGAGAGTAGGCTTGGGGGATTTGTGCTCTGGAGGCGTTTAGAGAACCTGGAAGGGCTGCACTGTGTTAGAAGAGAAGCTGTGCTAACAGCTTTACATGTGTGTGATGTGAAAAGGAGTCCTTTTGAAGAAAAGCAGAGGTAGTGATCTGGACATAGAAGTGGCTTGTTGCATGTTGCGAGAGGCTTCAGTCCTGTGAGGAGTAGGTGCAAGCTGGTTTTTGTGTGGCCTTTTTACAGCTTTATTTCTGTGAGTCCACAGAAGAAATGAAACTGTGCCTAAACCGGAGAAGCTGTGTGTGAGGTGTCTGGTTTGTGCCCTGCTACAGTAAAGTCTGCTGCTTCTGTCTGGGTGTTCCAGGCAAATGAAGCAGAAAAACGCTTTTGTGTGCATAGTACAGCAGGTGTAGGTGATCCTCTATTTTCAAGCTATCTAGCACCAGCTTCCCTGGGTCAGAGGCTTGGCTGAGGTGTGGGACCCCTTTTGATGCCCGCAAGGAAAATACGGGTTCAAGGAGTTTCTTGCATGGTGCCTGTCCTGTTGGCTTTCTTCTCCCCAACATGTTCAGACAAGGAAGCATAGAGTTCTCTAACGGCTGACTTTGGCTAAGGGCCAGATTGAATTTAAATTCATCAGCAAACTACTGTAGATAATTTATTTTTTTTGCTAGTTCCTCTCAAAACCAAGAGATGGCTCAACAAAACTTTGATAGTTTAACCTTAAAAATTATTTGTCCTTTAAATAAGGTAGTCTTTAGTATGAGGAGACCTGGCAGAGGCAGAGCTGGCTTGCTGCTCTCTGACAGCAGGTCTGCAGAGCTCCTGGGCATTGCTGCTGTTAGCATGTGGCTGTTGTGGGCTTGTTACAGCTGTGTGAAAACAAAGGTGTCTCAAGGTGGCCCAGACCTATGTTTTGAGAAGCCTGAGTGGTGTATTGGTGATGAGGGCTGTAGCAAGATGAGACCAATCTAAGGCTTTTTAAACAGATCCTCTAACCCAAGCTCCCTCCTCTGCCAGAAGGCTGGCTTTTGTTTGCAAAAGACAAGTCCCCAAACGCTCTCTGTTGGAAGATAGACTTCAAGTCCTCCTATGGCCTGCACTAGTGCCTGGAGGAGACGGATCTATGTGTTTGAGCTGGAAATCTGTAGCCAGCAAAGGGGAGCCTAACGTGAAAAGCAGAGAGAGCAAAAGCAAGAGGGAAATAGGAAATCTTGAAGCAGCCATTTGATGCTTCTCTGTGTTTCAGTGACAGTGAGAACCACAGAGATATTTGGAGAAGGAGGAATCTCTCTGGAAGGTTGAAAACCAGCTTTCACAGAATCACAGAATAACAAGGTTGGAAAAGACCTTTAAGATCATCAAGTCCAACCATTCACATCCTAAACTAAACCATATCCCTAAGTACTTCATCTACCCTTTTTTTGTGTATGGAATGACTAAGTA